>CM066200.1:49544337-54435841 GCA_033675215.1 Rhodiola kirilowii
GCAAAGGGTGTCAAATTCTATGCCGAACCTTTATATGTAGATAATTCAGCTTCAACACGCGTTCATTCTATGGCTTTAGACGCTATGCATCCTTACCAAACCCATCGTTAAGCGCGGTTGGGATTCTGCTGAGACGGTGGAGAAGGGGGCATGGTCAGGTAGCGGATTTGATTGGGGCGACGGCGAAGGAGATTATCTTCACGTCTGGAGCCACGGAGTCAAATAATTTATCGATTAAAGGACTAATGCATTTTTATGTTTTTATGAGAAGAAGAAGAAGAAGAAGAAGAAGAAGAAGAAGAAGAAGAAGAAGAAGAAGAAGAAGAAGAAGAAGAAGAGAAGAAGAAGAAGAAGAAGAAGAAGAAGAGAAGAAGAAGAAAGAAGAAGAAGAAGAAGAAGAAGAAGAAGAAGAAGAAGAAGAATGAAGAAGAAGAAGAAGAAGAAAGAAGAAGAAGAAGAAGAAGAAGAAGAAGAAGAAGAAGAAGAAGAAGAAGAAGAGAAGAGAGAAGAAGAAGAAGAAGAAGAAGAAGAAGAAGAAGAAGAAGAAGAAGAAGAAGAAGAAGGAAGAAGAAGAAGAAGAAGAGAAGAAGAAGAAGAAGAAGAAGAAGAAGAAGAAGAAGAAGAAGAAGAATGTGCTTACTCTGCATAAGTGTAGGGAATTGAGTCAGGAAGGTTTTGATATTACTTATCTGCCTATGAAGCCTGATGGATTGGTGGATTTGGAGAGGCTGAGGTCGAGAGTCAGCCAGATCAGGGCTTGGTTCTGGTTAGTGGCGGGATATGAGATTGGGGGTTATTCAGCCTATGGAGGAGATTGGTCAGATTTGTAAGGAGTTTAAAATTCCATTTCATACTGATGCCGCGCAGCCGTGGGGAAGATCCTATAGATGTGGAGAAGTGGAAGTTAGTCTGATGTCTATGAGTGCCCATAAGATGTATGGGCCGATGGGGAATAGGTGCTGTTATATTGAGATCGACGCAAGCCGAGAATTAGGGTTGAGCCGCAGATGAATAGAGGTGGGCAGGAGAGGGGAGCAGGAGTGGGACTGTTCCAACGCCATTGGTAGTTGGGTTTGGTGCTGCTAGCCAGAATGGAAATGGAGTATGAATATAAGAAAATCTTCAGAGCGCTTGCTGAATGGAATCAGGTCTAAGATTGACATGGTTGTGCTGAATGGAAGCGCTGAGAAGAGGTACCCTGGTATTTTTAAATTTGTCATTTGCATATGTTGAAGGGGAGAATCTGCTGATGGGGTTGCCGTTGCCGGAAGTGGCTGTTTCAAGCGGTAGTGCTTGCAATAGCGCGAGTTTGGAGCCATCATATGTTGAAAAGAGAGCGTTAGGAGTGGATGAGGATATGGCTCATACTTCCATCAGATTTGGAATTGGGAGGTTTAATACCGAGGAAGAAATCAACATGATTGTTGAACTTGTTGTTCGACAGGTTGAGAGGCTGAGCCCGCTTTGGGAAATGGTTCAGGAGAACATTGATGATATCAAGAAAATCCAATGGTCACAGCACGGTTCAGAGCCCACTTTGGCAAATGGTTTAGGAAAACATTGATATCAAGAAAATTCAAAATGGTCAGCCCTTCTTCGTGAAAGCTCTCGGCTGAGGCTTTGATTTACGTATTGGTCTAGTAAGTGCTACAGTAGTATTTTTCTGTTTGATGGTTTTAATTTGTGTATTTGCTATTTTTCACTGAACACTGAAGTAAGTGTACGTGTTTTTGGGTTTCTTCCACTTCTAAGGTAGTGATTAAATAAAGGTTTTATTTCAAATGCACCATATTACTGGTAGCTATGATGCTAAGCTGGTGCTATTCGTTTAGTTGTTTCTTAATCCGATTATTGGAAATTCAAGTGTAAGCTTTTTGAATTGCATGGACATGATGAGTACTTCATAGAATCAATTCCAAGTCTGTGACCCAACATACACAAATATGATCTTTGCTATTTTCTTGGAGTTGCTGGAATTTGTCATTAATTTATAGCTCGTCTTAGAAACTATAGAGATCAGAGCCAAAGATAAATTTAGCCACTATCAGTCTTACTGCAAAACGCTGCGTTCCGATGGCTGTGAGAATACAAGCCAGCTCAGCAGAAACATGCAACTTCCTAGATTTATACGTACAAAACATTGTCCAATGAAATTTTGAGGCCTCATGGAAAATGTAACCTGCATTTGGAATCATAATCTAGTTTCTGGAGACAACTAAGCACGTAATATTATCAACTTCCTCCAACTAGGGGGGGTATAATATTTGGCAGGAGGTTGTGACTAGTGTGTGATCCAGAGCTTCATCCCATGTCTTTCCCGACCATATCTCCACCATTCCTAAACGAGGCAGTTGTTTCTAGATTTTGATTACCGCCCATTGACGTGAGTAATGCAGATAGACTTCCATTAGGGTTTGCACTAGCAGCCATCCCTAACCCTAACAGGTCGAGAGTAGCCTTTTTGGGACTAAACATTGATGAATGGCTCAGCATCATGTCTTTGAGATCCGGATTTCCGTTAGAGGGAACCCCCACATCAAGCGCTGTGAGGATAGATGGACTATGCTGCTCTGTATGCATCCAACTCCATCGGAAATTTTCCTGTTGTCCGGTTGAAGATGGCGATGAGGACATCACACCCAACCCATGAAGGAACGATGCGTTCCGTGCAGAGGAGCCAACCTGAGCTGCTTTCTGTAGCAGTGCAGTAGCTGACATGGCTGCCGGTGGCGGTGGTGCATATTGACGACGCTCTTGACCAGCACTTCCAAAGAATGACGAGGACCCTTGATTAGTTGACAGGCAGAGAGACACGTGTTCAGTGGACGGCGGCGGTGTGAAATCGCTTGCTCCATGGGGATGCGTCACTGATCGAATCAGGTCTGTGAATTTACATGTCTGAGGCTGCATGCTCCCTGGGGCAGATGATGAATTGAACAAGCTTGCAAACATACTGCTACTAGAACTCGGACTGCTGCTCATATTACACCTTCCTGTCAAGCCGACTGCTTCGTCCTGCTGTCGCTCTTCCTCGGTAATTTTCATGGCATTGTCCGTAGCTTCTGCGCCTAAATAAAGCAAAAGTGAGTACTTTTATGACTCAAAAGTTGAATCCATATTGGATTCCTTTCTCAAAACACAGATTGTTTAGCTTTTTGGCTTTTCCATTCTTTTAAAGTTTTTCGGCTCACATGTCTCCCTGCTGTTTTTATTAAATTAGACTTTGATCTATAAACAAGTATGGATTGCGAGATCTAGTAAAGGAAAAAGAGACAGACACCACTTGTCGTTTTTTTTGGAAGTCTTTAGCGAGAACATCAAGCAGATTATAATACTACTACACGACTAAGACTATAATATAATCCTTAACAACCAATACATCATAGACTCCAAGTAAAGTAAGCAACAGACACCCGATCGCTAGACCCCAGGAACATCACACGTAACTAATTGACAGAGTTGATTTTGCTAAAATATTAGCAAAAACAGTTTTATAAATGACAGAACAAATAATTGTACCTGAAGGAATATCAACATTAGATGGAGCTGGCTGCGGCGAATTAGGCGCAGCAGTATGTTGATCCTTTAACTCGTCTCCCGGATGCGAACTCTTCCCATTCAGTTTCAAAACTTGAGTCTCGGTTGCTTTGGCAGTCTCCTCGGCCAGAGCATCACAAAAGGCTCTATGAGTAATGAAACTATCCCTCCTACAGAAACAAAATGAAAAAGAGTAATAATAAAAAACGCAATCTTCAGAAACTCGAATAGTATCGAAATGCAGATCAAGATCAACATGGTCAGCAACAGAAAGGTAGTCAAACTATAAAAACCTCGAGAACAAAGTTCCACAATCGCATTTATACTCGCGAGTGCCGCAAATTCTGTTATGAGCTTTCAAATCGGATTGAACGGCATACTTCTTGGAGCACTTTTCACATTTCCATTTCTTCTCGCCATGCTTTCGGAAGAAATGCTTCTTGATCCCGGTCAAATCGCCCAAAGCCCGAGACGGATCATGATGAACACAAGTGGTCTCAGGACAGATGTAGACTCTCTTCTTGACGTCTTTGCTTGATCGCTGCCTCAGCTTCCATGGCAGATTGTGACCTCGTCGGTGAAGCTGCAGGTTCTGATCACGCTGAAACCCCTTACTGCAGATTTCACATACAAATCTGTTGGTCGCCATTAGTGTCTTTGGGGACAGGGCAATCACCTCCGCATCAGGATCTGCCAACATCTCTAAATAATTAATAAAAACAGCAATTGATCCAATTCAACTCAATCCAATTTGACCTAATTTGATTTACCAGGCATTCCAGGAAGATTGCGCTTCTTTTTAAAAGCGGCTTTAACTTGCATCGAAGTTTTCTCGCCGGAGGATGAGACACTTGCATCTCCACTTCCGGTGGACGCAGCCATGAGTCAATCGTCAACAGACGTAAAGCAAACACCTTTCCAAAATATTCCAAAACTTTTCGTCAAACCCACAATCCACTAATTCAGTTAGGGTTTTCCTACTCTCTCATCTTCCAGTCAAGCCCTCCGCACCAACCAGAATCCAGCTCAACCAACAAAAAAGGAGCAAACTTTCTAAAGCAGCAGCTCAGATACAAAATTCCGAGGAAACCCAAATCGCAGGAGAAGCTTTAAGATGCGCCAGGCTTAGTCGAGATGAGGTTGAAGTGTGAGGCAGACGCAGCAACTTGGAGGGGGTGTCATTGTGATGTGTGTTGGTGGAATTTGGGACAGTGGAAAGACGGGAGATGTGGATTTGGATTCACGCAAGGAAATCAAAATCGGAAGGAACAGATTCGGACAAAAGATTTCGAGATTGAGAAATGAGGTGGAGACGAAGATGATGATGAAAGCGAGGAAAATATGCTTTAAAAGTCTTCGCACATATTTTGCTCGTTCAGACAAAGAACATGGTTTTAACATCATTCAATGAAAGTGATTAAATAATGCCTTTTTAAAAATCTACCCCCTAAACTATTCGGTTATGGAGTTTAGCATCCCCAAGATTATTGTGACCTAAAAGAGTATCCCATCATGACTACTCTTTTATCCATTTATTTTTCATTTAGTCCTCTCTCATGATTTATTTGGTCATGTACATCTCATTTATGATCAAACATAAAGTTTCAATGCGTGACAGGTGTCGCATTATGATTGGTTCAACTCTCATTACCAAAACTAAAAAAAGATCATGAAATGACCAAATTTTGGTTTGGTCATTGGATAATCTTTTCTATTACTAGAAAAATCATGATGAGAGTACATGATTTTTTCAATCACCTCACATGACTCTTTTTTATGTTTCAAAAGATTATGGTGGGATGCTCTAAACATTAATGGTAGTTTATCTTTTTAGATTCAAATTGTGTGAAAATTACAACTCTGGTTCAATCATATGAATAATCATTTTACAACACATTCTACGGTATTAATTTGTACTTATACTTTTCAAAATAACGGGTGGAAACGAAATAACGCATTAACGAAGGGCATTTGAATAAATATAATAAACTATGTTAACGCCGGTTAGATTTCCATCAACCGTGGTTAGCCAGTGGGTAGACTGGGGGGACTAGTGTAGTTCTCCGCCACGTGTCATCACAAGAGAGTGGTTGCTGGAAATTTCGGGCGTATTGTGGGCCCTGCCAGAGTTTGTCTACACTATATTGTCGTTTAGTGATTTGTTTCTATTCGAATTTTGTTCGCGTATGGTCATAAAGTTCAGACTCTAACCCGTCTCTATTGGTGTCTGCTTATTGTCTGCGTTGTTTCCAATTTTTTAACAGTTATATCAAGTAACCAATCAAACCCTGGCACGTGGCCAATCGATAAGCCGGCTGAATGAGTTAATCTTAAGGCCCAATAAATGTAAGGCATAGGCCAGACTCAACGGCTCAATATTTCATATGGCGGGTAAATAAGATATGGACAAGGCCCAATAAATTTATGCCCAACTAACCTCGAGGTTGGGCGTTGAGCGTTAGGGTCTTAGACTTTTAACTAAACACCGTCGTTCTAAATGCTTAAAAAAGGGAAATTACAAATTGGTACCCCGAACTATAGTCATTTTTCAATTGAAGATCCAAACTAACAATTTTTTCAATTAATGGCAAAATAAAAATATATAAATAGGCCAATTTTTGAACACCGTTCAATCATGTGAATCCCGTTAATAACGACTCAACAAAAAAGTATTGGTGTTAGAGAAGAAATATCGATGTAATAAGTTAAGAGTTTATTATGAGATCATCGTGTTATTTCAACATGGTTCACATGATTGACGACGTTATTTAATCACGGTGAAATTACAGTGCTCGATTTTTGAAAATTGATCAGTTTATTTTTTATTTTGCCCTTGATTGAAAAATTGATAGTTTATATTTTCAATTGAAAAATACTGATAGTTTAGATAACCAATTTATATTGTTCCCTATAAAAAAAATTCAGCTCCTCAATCAAACTTACACATGAAATCTTATCAAAAAAAAACTTACACGTGAAATCTATCAATAAGTACAATTAGAACAAGGCAGGATGACATGAATGAATGCCCATGTTTTATCTTCCTCGGATCCAAACTTGGACCAATGTCCAATAATTCACACAGAGGCGTACAAAGATTAAGAAACAACTCCACAAATGCAAATAAACTACAACGCTGAAAATGGGCAACAGACACAGGAAACTTGGAAACGTAATTCGTGTAAAGCGTTTCCATTCGTCAACGGCTGTAATATCATCACAACAGAGAAGCTTCAAGATCCAACATACGCCAAAGTGGCTAAACAGACGAAGCTGTAAGCAGCTCGGAAGCCAACTCTAAATCTTCAATAAGGCTCCGGCCACATTTCTACAAATAAATCCAGCAAGACAGGAGCCAGCTCGGAACCGAATCACAATTTGAATCAATTTAAAGTTTATAACTTCAATTGTAAAAGATTAATAGTTCAAAGAATCAATTTATATTTTTTTCTATTAAAAAAATCCAACTCCTCAATCACACTCAATCAAACTTACACATGAAATCTATCAATAAGTACAATTAGAACAAGACAGGATGACATGAATGAACGCCCATATGGTGTAGTAGTAAGTGGTTGAATTTTTGTCTTTCACTCATAAAATTTAAAGTTCAACTCTGACATTTTTCGATCACAATTTGTGTGGATAATAGAAAAAAATTATTATTTTCCCTACAAATTTTGATGGATCTGTACTCTTACCATCAGACTATACTCTGAATGGACTTATTATAAACTTTTGTGCATCGTTCCTCCTGGATATTTACACGCTTTGTTACTTTGTTGTAAGAGCATCTCCAATGGTGGACACTTTACGCTTTGGGGCGCGTGCAAGTGTCCACTATTTTGAGCATCCACAATGGTGGAGGGACATTTGACATTTCTTTTGGGGTCCACTTTATACTTTATTTTTGACATAAAGTGGCTTCTGGACGCGTGAAATGTCCATGTCCACCATTTAGAGCATCTCCAATCGTGGACATTTGACGCTTTGGGGCGCGTGCAAGTGTCCACCATTTAGAGCATCCACAATGGTGGTGGACATTGGACATGGACACTTGGAGTCCACTTTACACTTTATTTTTGACATAAAGTGGCTTTGGGACGCCTAAAATGTCCATGTCCATGGACACTTGATGTTCTCACCATTTGAAGTGTCCATGCCCACTTGAACATCCACAATTGTGGACACTTGACACTTGCACGCGCCCCAAAGTGGGCATGCCCACTATGGTGTCCACCGCCCACTTTGGGGTGCATGCAAGTGTCAAGTGTCCACCATTGTGGATGCTCTAAATGGTGGACATGGACATTTCACGCGTCCCAAAGCCACTTTATGTCAAAAATAAGGTATAAAATGGAACCAATAGAAATGTCAAATGTCGATAAACCATTGTGGTCTGTGGATGCTCAAAATGGTGGACACTTGCACGCGCCTCAAAGCGTCAAGTGTCCACCATTTGAGATGCTCTAACGTTCCTCATTGACCAAGAAAACTGAGATCGTAACTATTTGTTTAGTACGACCAAACACTATTGTTCCAATGTTTGTGTCACAACTCAAATCAAAAAACTGTGAATGAAGTTTGAAGTAATTACTTTTGTTACTTTGATGAGATTTGGAAATGACTAGACTATGCCAATCCATATGTTCATTTTGGACCATCACCATAACTTTTCCTTTATAGGTTTCCATCCAATCCATTTTCCTTTTAAGTGTTTTAAGTTTGACTAAATTTTCTAACTTTTGTATAAACAAGAAATATTGTTAGGTAAAAAATAAAATGTGTTAGATAAATAAAATAACATAATATAGTACAGTACATGTTAGTACCTTTTTGAATTTTTTTTAACCTTTTCTTTTGTTATTTCCCTAAATCCGGAATATGAAACAAATCACACAAAATGTGAAAAGAAATTACACGTTTGAATTCAACTGTTAGCGTGAAATCGTATTATAAACATGGACAATGAACTTAATTAAATGTATTTTTAATTATTTTGATACACATTAAATCATGTTTATTATTATTTTATTTTAAGAAACACTTCTTTATCATTTTCGTCCTCTATTTAAGCCAACCACTTTCCTCCGCAAAAACTATTCGCTCCACGTAGAATGTCTGATAAAAAGAATCGTAGCTTCAAGCTTCGCCTCTCTCGCGTCATTCCTTCCTTCAATCTCTGCCGTTCAAAAAACAAATCAAATCTCCCAATCAATCCCAGCCCTTCATTTCCTCGTCCACTCCCCGGTCAGGCTGTCCCTGCCCGCCGATCCTCCGTATCTCGTCACGTCTCCTCCGCGTTAACCTCCGCCGTATGCGGCTGCCGCAGATCGTACGATTATGAGCCGGATGAGTTCTCGTGGCAGAAAGACGACACGTGGCACGTAGTTGGAAAGGTGAGAGACTGTGAATCGCCACCGAGGCGGAAAATCTACACATCCGCGGCGTCCCCATCCGACACAGAGGATGATTTAGCTTCCACACCGCCGATGAAAATGAAGCACGGAAAGAGGAGAAGCAAGTTGAAGCTTCGTGTCAGCACTTCCTCAGTCGACACTTGCGCTATGTTATTCAGCACCGACGAGGAAACAGAGCAGCTCATATCACCTTCCTTGACTATCTCAACAGACGAAACGACGTCGGATCGTCACGATGCACGTGTCCAAAAACAAAGCATCAAAATCAAAACACGCCACAGTCGCGCAAAAGGCGGCGAAAGAAATAGCTTCACGGGCGTGACGCTGACGTCGCCGCCGCGGCTGTCGGTGTTCCAGCGGGTGACGGCTTGCAAAGTGGAAGGGAAGGTGAAGGAGAGCTTGGCGGTGGTGAAGAGGAGTGAGGATCCGTATGGGGATTTCAAGAAGTCAATGATGGAGATGATTTTGGAGAAGGAGATGTTTGATGCGGCGGAGCTGCAGCAGCTGCTGGAGTGCTTCCTGTCGCTGAATTCGAAGCGTTATTATCCGACCATTGTCGGAGCTTTCTCCGAGGTGTGGGAGACTATGTTCTGTAAAAATTAAGTAGAAGCTATTAAGCTAAGTGCTGTCGATTAGATATTGAGATGCTGATTAATGGAGTTTGATGGTGGATTAGTGTTGTTTTTATCGAACATTTTAAAGCTTTTTATTCAATATTTTCCCTTTAATTTAGCTATATTAAATTATGTAACTTGGCCTCAAATGTAATATCAATATGCAAGCATTAACGAGGCGAACGAGATGGTTCAGTGGTGAGCAACTCACCCGGCTGCTGAAGAAGTCCGGATTCGAAGTTCCTATCACCCTTAAAAAAAACAGAACAGATACTACAGGGTTGAACTTGATATCACAGTAAAAATAAATAAAAAATATGCAAGCATTTAACAATACAAAAAAAATTCCAAGCATACTAGAAGATGAGAGTTCAAACTTCAAATGCCACGTAGACATTTTCCTAACTGATCGGATCCCCTAGATTCCATATTTTGCAAAATTTCAATAAAATCAGTTCTCCCAATCTGGTATTATTGATAAGATGGGTAAATGAGATACGTCAAACAATATTTTTGGTCATATTTATGAAAGTCCAAACCAATATGAGGCATATTCGATAGAAACCATACAAGAATTTTATGGATTGTATACGTAATGAATAGTTAAGATAATAATTTGCAATGTGAAGTTGAAAGTTTATATTGATTATAAGCCGTAAATTTGGATGAATTTAATGACTCTTCCATATTTGCAAAATTAGACGACATCACACAATTTTTTATTATAAAAATGCACACATGTACTAATCAAGTTTCAAATCAATAATTATTTATATGTTATCGCAAATGACTGCACTTTTTAAGGGAGTAAAAGTCTTTGAACTTATTAGTTGTAAATTTGGATGAACTTACAACTTGCAAGGATTTTTTATATAATGGGTACAACAATTACAATTTGGAATTTGAGTTCCAAATTGTAATTTTCAAATTACAATTACAATGTGATAAATTTTCAAATTTACTCAAATTTGGAATTTGAGTTCCAATTTTACACAATTTGTATATTGGTTTCCCAATTTACATTAGTTTTCCAAGACGCCGTTGGCAACGATGTCTTAACATTAAGACGCTCCTGCCAACAGCGGCTTAAGCCTCGTGGTGTTTTTGCGCCATAATATTACCAAACAAGCGTAAGACGCTGTTCAACAGCGTCTTACCTTAAAACGCTATTGGTATGCGCGTTCTAATAGAACGATGAAGAGAAAAACTAGGGCTCGAAACTTAAGCCGCTGTTAAGGACGGTGTTTTAATAAAAAAATAGATTTAAACGACACACATCAGCTGCTGACTCACATATTTTGGTGCAAAACGCCACGAGGCTTAAGCCGCTGTTGGCAGGTGCGTCTTAATGTTAAGACGCCGTTGCCAACGGCGTCTTAGAAAACTAGTGTAAATTGGGAAACCAATATGCAGATTGTGTAAAATTGGAATTGAATGTTGATTTGTATGCAATTTGGAAAATTTTCCCTACAATCTTATCATTTATTACACATATATATTAATTTTTGAATCTCTAGCAAGGCAGATGATCGGCTCTGAAATCATCTGGTACATCTTTATATTTCTGAAGCGTAGGTCAGGGTCGACACCTTTATCATGGATCCGCACATCCACCCATTGGTACATTCTTCGACACTTCGAGCTCATGCCATCTTGAGCACCTTTATCGTTTGTAAGACATCTTCATGAGGTAGGAAGGGCACATCCACACGCGAGACGTGAAGTGGAAGGTATCCAAGAAGGAAGCATCCACACGCGAAATGGAATGAGGAATGCATCCACGCGCGAGGCAGGACGAAAAAGCGAACAATGAAGAAAAATCTCACAAAAAAGTGAAGAAAATTAATAAATCCAGTATTGGAACAGGCCACCACCACCCATTGTTGGCTGCAAAATTGAAGGATTAATAAGACTACTTTTATTTAATAAAAAAACACTATTTTATTGTAAAAATGCACACATGTACTAATACTGATTTAATAATAATTTATACTTATCATAAATGAATGCACCCCCACTAAATATAACAATTAAATATAACAATTAAATTATAATTATTAATTTAAAATTATTTAGAAATTAACATTAATATATATATATTATAATTAATGAGATATTATCATTAATTCAAAACAATATATAAATTAACTATATAATACATATTTTTTAAAATATGAATACATTATTGATTAAACAAAAACTAAGTTATACTCAACATATATATAATGCATAAATTATGAATCTAGCCAGTGAGTTGTCTATTTTGTGTTTCTTAATGTACTAGTAATTGTCTATCGTAATGTATTGTCAAATCTGTTATTACTACCTTTTATTAAAAGTTAATACATAAATGAATAGTGTAATTCAAATATGTTATTGTCAAATCTGTTATTAGCATTGTTGCATGTTTTTTTGAATCCAAATTAATGTTAGGCTACCCAATCAATTATTAATTAAACGAAATAAATTATTATTTGCCCTAAATAAAATGAAACTATTTTCTAAATATAAATTATAAATAAAATTTGTCTAAATAATATTTCACTACAATGAAAATTTTGTTTATTTAGTTACTCACGCACTCCTAATTATAAGTTCTATCAAATTTTAAAAAAATCAAGTACCATATAATTTTAAAAAAATTGCTACATGTTGTATTTTTATTTTTATTTTTTACTATTAATTATTATAGAATATTTTCTGATTAATAATAAATAAATAAATATGTCACAATTAATTTAAAGAATATTAATTATCATTTAATTGAATATGGCATAGGAAAGTAATTAACTAAAAAAGGAAGGGCATTTGAGTCATTTTGCCGGGAAATTTTTGTCGCCGGAGGGTGCGATCAGCAGCTCCCTTTAAAATGGGAGCTGCTAATCGCACCCCCGGCGACAAAAAACTCCCCAGTCAAATGACTCTTTTGCCCTCCTCTGTTTTCTTAATTACATTCATATGCCAATAGTTTATATATTCTTTAATTCAATTAAATGATCATTAAAATTCAATTAAATGATAATTAATATTCTATAAATTAATTGTACCATATTTATTTATTATTATTAATCAAAAAATATTCTATAATAATTAATAGTAAAAAATTAAAATAAAAATACAACATGTAGCAATTTTTAAAAAATTATATTCTACTTGATTTTTTTTAAAATTTTAATAGAACTTATAATTAGGAGTGAGTGAGTAACTAGTTTAATTTTATTTAGGGCGAATAATAATTTATTTCGTTTAGTTTGGATTTAGGACGAATAATAATTGATTGGATAGCTCAACATTAAATTAGATTCAACAAAACATGCAACGGTGCTAAAAATAAATACATAAACAAGTAGACATATTTAATCAATATTTCCTCCAAATTGTGCTCCTGGAGGCCCCATTTTGATTTCGCGCCATAAATCAGCTCGTACTTGATATGAGGATGCCCATCCTTTAGCTTCGTACGATGAATGATTCCACCACCATGTTGGTATAGGTGGCACCGGATGATAAGGGTGCAAAAAAAGTTGTACGAAGTGATTGCCAACGTGTCCGATAACTATTTCCATGCGCTCATTGTCTCTAATAGTTAAAATTATTAACTATAATATATGTAATATATTAATACTAATTTTTAAATATTTTTAAATCATCATTTATAGTATATAATATATATTATATTAATACTAAATTTTAAATATTTTAAAATCATTTGTATATATTAATACGAAATTTTAAATATTTTAAAATCATTTTTTAAAAATTTTAAAAATTTTAAAATCATTTTTTATAATATATATAATATATATAATATATATAATAAGTAGAAGGGCATAATAAAAAATTTACCTGGACTCCACATGGGGGTTGTGGGGGGTGGGGGTGCGATTAGCAGGAGCCTTTAAAATACACTCGTCAAATGATTGAGATTCAAATAATTGGTTGACACGCATATCCGTGTCCGCTGAAAGCGGGATGATGAATGGTTGATTTCTACGCTATTAAAAAGGCTACTTATACCTTCTTTGTTATCGTTTCATGAGGAGACTGGGGTTTTGGTACATGATGTAAACGTCGTCTTAATTAAAAATGTTTACTAGTATAATATTATAAGTGCATCTCCCACCATGATTTTTTTTTTTTCATATAAAAGTATCATGAGAGATGATAAAAAAAATATGCACCCCCACCATGATCTTTTTTATCATCATTTTGATCATCTCATGACAAAGTGTAAAAAATATCAGAAAATGGATTTGATCATGAGTCGTGAACCAATCACAATGCAACGAATATATCTTCTAAATTACAAAGTAAAAAAATTAAAATAAATACCAATATTCATAATTTTTTGAGCACTGTAAAACGGGATACACTTTGATATATTTTTATTAATCTTAATATTTATGAGCTATAATTTATGTAGTGATGAGAGAAAATGATGATGAAATTTTCATTTGATCATGAATGGGGTGCACTTGACTAAAAATAGTCATGAGATATGACAAGATGAGAGAAAAAATGGATGAGAGAGGAATAATATGTTTTTTTTATCATGGTGGGATGCTCATAGTCTAGTTATTTGCTTTGATTAAATTTCTTCCAGATGCTACAAAACAAATATTAGTGTAGCGCTAAGGAAGATTTGTGTCATAAATTGGCATGTGCATCACGTTCATCTACTTGTTAACCTATTAAGATCAAATTAATTTCTCATTTCGTATAAGATTATTTTTTATTGGTACTCAGCTAAGGATTTATGATCCTTTCTTTATTTTTATAATAAATATTGTATAGACAAAAATTAAATTAGTATTTAAGGATTTGATTTGTCTCATCTAACAGGTAATAAGTACTAAACTGAAGTGAAACACCTATTCATATGTTTAATTTAAGTGTGATTGGAGTTAAGCTTTCTTATTTTTATTATGTTAAAATTAACCAATTTAATAAACACATGGCCTAAATATGCATGAGATGATGATAGCAGCTGAGGGCACCTTTATTCAACAACCTCGCTATTTATTGACTATGATGTGTCAAAAACCAAGTACAAAACAAATACATCACTCACACCTCCCATTTTGCTCTCTCAAACTTGTATTGCATGCTTCCATGCATGAACTGAAAACGACACCGTTGCACGGTTACGCCTTAATTTGCAGTCCACTACATGGATCGCAATGCATTAAATCTGCAAGAAAACCAGAGCCATCTCATGCAGCACGCAATAAGCCTTCTGGTTTTTGAGCTCAGGTCAGAACAAAATCCATCATCCGATCTCTGCTTGTTTAACTTTCTCATCCACTGACGGATCCTATTACCATTTTTGTCCTCTTCTGTATGTCCTCATGCTCCTTCTCCAAATCGCTGTACTTCCCTTTAATGTCAACAGTAACCCACTGAGCCAGCTAGGGCTGTAAAACACTGATAAATCTTTGCTCCAATTAGGCTTGGGTGGGCATCAGTGGATGGCGTGATGCTCAAGGTATCAGAGATGAGTCAGATATGAGATGATTCTCTGCTGCACTTCACCATATATTTTCTTTATGTTGTTATTCGCTTTTCTCAAGGAGATGACTCATTATGGTGATGTGCAGTCAGCAGTGTGCTTTTATCAAAACGATAGGCTTTTAGTGCGCATGAAAGCTTCAAAGCTTGATTTTTCCCAGTGTGGAGGTGTCTTTGGGATCCTGTTGTGTTATTAACACTTTCTGAGACTATCTCTATCCTTCTTTCCCCTAGAAGTTGAAAGGTCTCTTTGTATTTTCATGGATCATTTTAATTTTCATTCTCTCATAGCTAATTAAATTAATAAACTTTCTATAAAAATTATGATTTTCTACAAAAATAATTCAAAATTATTTTATCATACAGGAAGGGCCGTTTGTTTCCAACTGGACCAAAACATTCAATGGGCCGAGCCCTATCTGCCTTCGAAAGTTGGAAGATTACTTGCTACTGTATTTGCTAACAACAAAAAATGCGATTCGGACCGATGGTTTATAAAGTCAATGGTTCAATTTTGACTTTCGATCGTTTGTCACCACTCACCAGCCCCGATTTGTCGGTGGGTTGACTTTAATAGTTAAATTACACAATTGAACCACTTAGCTAAAAAACAAACCGGATAATTACGAAATTGAATCGGTTGGAGCATGTATCGAACTGGCGAATTCAATTAACGAAAAATTTCCCTTCACTTTCAACCTCAATCATTTCCTCTCAGATCAATCTCTGCAACTCTGACCCGAATCCAACCTCCATCACCGACAACGGATCGCGGATTGCAGGTCGGAAACTGAGCCTTGGAATCGTGTGACTGATTGCAGCTGCATTGAAGATTTGTGTAGGGATTTTTAAAGGAGATGAAGGATGACGACGATCTGCCACTGCCAGTAACGTCAACGACGAAAAAGGAGAGTGTGGATTCGAGTTTGTTTGGAAAAGGGAAGTACAAAGTTTGGGCGTTGTCCGCGATTTTGCTGCTCGCTTTTTGGTCTATGTTCACAGGGACGATATCGCTGCGGTGGTCGGCCGGAAACCTAAATCGGATCTCGGACGAGATGGATGTACGCATCAGCGACGACCTTGATGTTCTCGTAAGTTGTGCTTGCTAGGTTTTTTATTTAGGTGGATCTTAATTTAGGTTTAGGTTAATTGAACGGAGTGTGAGTGGTGTGTTTTGCAGGAGATGGAGGAGAGGGAGAAGGTGGTGCAGAAGATGTGGGATGTGTATACGAACGGTCATGTGAGATTACCACGATTTTGGCAGGAGGCGTTTGAGTCTGCTTATGAGGAATTGAGTACTGATGATCCTGGTGTCCGAGAAGCTGCAATATCTGAGATTGCCAAGATGTCAATCCACTCTGAAACTGTTCAGCCACCTCCTATTCAATCAGCGGTTAGTCTATTTTCGGTCAATTTTCCTATTGGTATTTTGTGTTTCATAGTATATACTAGCCAGTTAGCTGCTGATTATTGAAAACTAAACATGTTTGATAGTGTCTTGAGTTGTCGTAAGGAATGGTGTTGTCCTTGAATGTCATTGTTAGATGTGGGACTTGTAGGCTATTCCCAAATACTTGTTGATGAATGTTATCTAAGAATTTTGTTTGACTTCCCAATTAGCATTTAGAAGTGTAGATAATGCATTGGCCAACTTTAGGTCAATGTTTGATTCAATTTTATCCATAAGGATAGACTAGATGATGTGAAATACATGAATGGATCTTCATGTTTGACGTACATTGTTGATCAAGGATCTGGTCTCGCATCGCCTAGGCCTACACCTTGGTGGTGGTTGTGGGTGTCTAGGGTCATGGAAGTTCGTTACCTCATTATACTGTCAGATATTTAATAAACTGGGAGTCAAGTAAATATGCATATTCGTTGTCCTAGTATACGGGTTTTTTTAGTATTGGCCCTTCGTATCTATATACTTAGCGGTTAGATATAAATTATAATAGAGCACGGCAATGTTCAGGGGAAGTGCCACATCAGCTATGTATACGAGTCAAGTCATAGAATCATGAATATTGAATATGTCACCTTTTTACGGACTCAAACCAAACTGAACTCACAAGTCACATCCGCAGGAAGCTAAGTGTTAATGCCCTTGACCAGCACTGAACTTGCTGCATGGCCAGTAATATTTGGATATGTGAGACTTCCGATGGATGTACAAACCAATACTGTTATTTCTGTGTTCATGGATGCTGTGACCATGATATACTATCATCAAGCTATATCATGCATAGTAGCTATATTAATCTTCAGACTTCCATCATTTTGAACAGTCATATTAAGTCAGGAATGAACCCACATACTGAAGAAGTATGATATACCTTAAGGCTTCAGATATTACAATGGTTGATTCTTACAGTTCAAACCGACAAAGTAGATGAGCCCTGCCTTGTGTTAACTCCGCCACAGGATGTAGCAACCAGACCGGTTTGTTTCTATTTGGAAAATAAACATACATTTAACAAATTATTAGGACTCACAAAGAATCTGTATGTTTTTCTAATTTTTAGTCTCAAGATTTGGCAAATTTTGTTAGATTTATAAAGGTCAGTGTCTTTCTATTGTTGCTGAGTCACTTGGACGGATTTCTGCTTGCATTTTATTATTTTTCGGTATTAGTTTGCCAACATACAATGGTTGGATAGAAGAGAACACAAGCTGAGAGTTGATGATAACTATCATTGTCAAAACTGCCATTGAAGGTGTAGTTAATTTAATTAACTATTCTCGCAAATGGGTTCCATGACCTGTCACTATAAGCCCAATGTTAGTCCTGTTGCCTCTTCAAAACCATTTGTGGTAACCATTATCAAATGTTGGAAATTACCCCGCAGTCTGCACTGCAGTCTACCATCTTGGTTTGTTTGGCTATCTATTAGTATTTGAATTCCCATGTAGTATTTTTGTATGATCATTTAGGGCTATTGCTTGATCATTCCGAAAGTAAAGCTAGGTTTTCCAATAAATGTACTTGTTTCTGTTTGAATCATTTGTACCTCATTTTCTGTTTCCTTTAATTGGCAGAGTGCAACGGAACTTCATAAGACTGTCAGGGAACTGGGAAATGCCAGTTGATGGTGACATGAGATGGGAGCAGTTGATATTCAAAGAATGCCGGGGATCCACAGAAACTCTTCATGTCGCCACCACCACCAGCCTCCCGGTAAAAACATTTTCTTTGGCCAAGGCTGGTTTGACTCAGGTACAAACAAACTTAAAACCAGATGCTTTAGTCCTCTCATTCTCTTATGGTAAGCGGACAGTGTATCTTGTTGGCCAGTGCATTCTCCAGTTCTTGTTGTCTTTTGTAGGTACGTGAAAACAACTCGATTAGGGGGTTGCTGTAGAATTTTTCATATTGTGTTTCACTGTAATCTCAGATATCAAAATCATTATTTCTCTTTTGTTTCCTTGTTGCGTATGAATTATACGTATTTTCTCATGTCTCATTCCGTGGATTCAACTAGTTGTCATTTTTTTTTGATAAGTGTAGCAAAGAACTACAAAAGAAGAAAAAGAGGACTTTAGTCAACTAGATAAACAAGGTAATCGTGGGCAGCAATCTAGTCTCGTCCAAGACCAATTATGATTGATAACATATTTAGCCAGTTGGTTTGCGACGACATTTGCCTCTCTTCGGACAAGAAATACCTTCCATTCCATATGACGGTGCAGAATTTGCAAACTATTTTTGAACCAATCTTCATTAGCAACACAAGGATCAGGACTTATATTGAACCATTTAACAGCTTCAGCGCAATCAGATTCAAAGATAACTTTGTCTGCCTTAATCCTTTCAGCCACTCTAAAGCTTTCCAGCAAACCTAAACCTTCACAAATGGTACTGTTGTGAATGTCTGCTCTTTTAATTGCTCTAATAGCCAAGATATTGCAGCCACTGTCTCTAGCAACAACCCCAATGCCTCCTCCTACATCCTCCTTCCAAGATGCATCGCAGTTAATCTTCACAAAACCAGTTGGAGGCTTTTTCCATTCAAACTCTGAGTTGTATAAAAATTTCATGCTTGACAGGAACTTAGATTCGTGTTGCTCAAATGATCTTGACTGGTTGTTGGCTTTATGCACTAGTTCAATCAAGCTATAACCTTTCTCTCCATGCTTCACCATGTTTCTGTTATACCACAGGAGCCACAACTATACCAGAATCAAATGTCTCTTTCTAAAAGTGAATCGGCTCCAACTATAATGGATGATATCAGCAAAAGTGATAGAATCTGGAAGCAGGCTTAGTTCAGGTATTCCCAATTGATTCCAAAATGCTCTTGCAAGCCAACAGTGTAGAAAAATATGGGCATATGTTTCTATCTTATAAACACATTCCACACAGCCAACATTGTTATTCAAACCACGATTAAACAAGCTAATACCTGTTCGGAGAGCCTCATTATAGCCGCGCCAACCAAAAATCTTTACTTTCCTTGGGACAGCCATCTTCCAATAAACTTTCCAAAATGACTGACGCTGGGAATAGTCAGAACAGCCAATCTCTTGACTATTGTCCAGACCATACAGCTTCATCATTAAGTAATAAGCACTTTTCAAGTCAAAGATCCCAGAAGCGTTTGCGGTCCATCTAATACTGCCATTCTGATTTTGAGTAGAACCTGTCCTTAGGATTTCAAATCCTTTAGCTATGCTTCTCCAGCAAAAGGAAGGCATGTAACCAACACTAGGATACAACATGTCTGAATTTTGACAATATTTAGTCTTATAGATTTTCGAGATCAGCAGATCAGGGTGATTATAAATTCTCCAGGCTTGTTTAGCGAGGTATGCAAGGTTGATGCATTTCAAGTCTTTAAAACCTAGACCTCCCATATCTTTATCCTTGTAAAGATTCTGCGCTTTAACCCAGTGAATTGGTTTTTTGCTAGCTGAGTTGGACCACCAGTATCTCTTAATAGAACTTTGCATCTTCTGAATGGTATCCTCGGGAAATTGGAAACAATTCATAGCATACTGAGGAAGGGCTTGTAACACAGATTTAATGAGAATTTCTTTACCTCCAGTCGAAAGGTTCTTGGATTTCCAGCCTTCCGTTTTTTCCAGATCCTGTCAATCAGATCCGAAAAATTCATTGTTAATTTCCTCTTTAAAGACAGTGGGAGACCCAGATGTTTATCGTGATGGCTGACTATCCGCACTGAAAGCTGTGTTTGTAGCTCAGACTTCACTGTTTCCGTGACATTGGGGGATAAAGCTAACTCAGACTTGTTATAATTCACAACCTGACCAGAAATACGTTCATAATTTCTCAAAAGAGTGGCTAGAGCTTCAGCAGTCCTATCTCCCACCTTGAATAGCAGTAAACAATCATCCGCAAACATCAAATGGGTAATAAAAGGAGCTCCTCTGCTTGTCTTGATTCCTTCAATACACCTATCCACTTGAAGCTTTGACAGATTATAACTAAGCCATTCAGTGCAAAGGATGAATAAATAAGGAGATAGTGGGGCGCCTTGTCTCAATCCCCTTTCAGGAGCAAAGGACGATGTGATTTTTCCATTGATACAGATAGCATAACGCACACTAGACACATACTTCAATATCATATTCACCCGTCTATCTTCTATCTTGGAAACCAAATCTCAGCAAAAGGAGCTTCAAGAACCGCCATTCAACTCTATCATATGCCTTAGACATATCCAACTTTAGAGATCCATAAACCTTCCGTCCATATCTCGTATTTTTAATGAAATGAGCAGCCTCGTGAGCAATCAAGTAGTTGTCGGTGATTAATCTTCCTTTAATAAAAGCCGATTGTTCAGGGCTTATAATCTCCGGGAGAATTTGTTGAAGCCTATTAACCACCACCTTTGCCACTGTTTTAGCCACCACACTAGTGAGACTGATAGGACGATACTCTTCCATTCTTGAAGCTGAGCATTGTTTCGGTATAAGGACAATAAGTGTTTCATTGGTTCCTTGAGGAATCACTGCATCATTCAAAATTGACAAGCAGGCTGCAATAAAATCCAATTTAATCGTACTCCAGAATTTTTGAAAGAAACCAGCTGGGAAGCCATCTAATCCAGGAGCTTTATACGGATAGAGTTGGAAAAGAGCCATTTTAATTTCACTTTCGGCATAAGGGTCCGTAAGAATTCTATTGTGTCCTTCTGTAATAACACTGGGTAAACACTGCAGAGAATCCATAATATCAGACTCAGTCATATTACTAGCAGATGAGAAGAGTTCCCGAAAATAGGTCACTGCCACTTTCTCGATATCAGATGGAGTTGAATGGTTCCTACCATTTTTATCAGTCAGACTACTGATAGTGTTGGATCTTCTTCTACCATTAGCTTTTAGATGAAAAAATTTCGTGTTATTATCTCCTACGCTAAGCCATGTGACTCTGGATCTTTGAGCCCACATATACTCTTCTCTGATAAGCCACTCATCAATATCTTTTGCAATGCTCTTCTCCCTTTCACAAGAAACTTGAGTTCTCCTACCCTGTCTAACAGCAACTAATTCTGTCTTTAACCTCTTCAGATGAGAATCAACTTTCCCAAAACTTTCTTTATTCCAAGCTTTAAGTTGTTGAGATAACTGGGAGAGTTTGTCATGCATATTACCACTGGCATTCCAGTTATTGTTAACAATATCTGCTAGACCAGAATCCCTTGTCCACATGGACTCAAATCTGAAAGGCCTCTCTTGCGCAACAACACCTCCATCAATATTAAGAAGTAAAGGGCAATGATCTGAATGATGAGAAGTTAGATGCTGAATGACAGAATTTGGATACTTATCAACCCACAAATTGTTGCCAACTGCCCTATCCAATCTGCACCGGGTCTCATCCGAGCCCTGTCTTTTATTACTGTAAGTAAACTTAGCACCTTTGAAACCCAGATCCATCAGGGCACATTCAGACAAAGCCTGCCTAAAATGCTCCATATAGGGCCGGCGGGCAAGATTACTACTTGCAGATAGGCTACAGATTTCATTGAAGTCACCTATAACACACTACTCCCTCCGTCCCTCATTGTTTGTCCAAAAGGACAACCGGCACGCTAATTAAGAAAAATAAATAAAGGACGGTGAGAGAAGAAGAAGAGGGAAGAAAAAGGAGAAAAGTGTATATGGAGGTGGGTCCGCACACAAAATATTAGTTATTTATCATTGAAAGTACGGAGTACAATTTTTTTAATAATTTGGTAGTAAAGAGATGATTGATTTGATTATTGAGTTATATATAAAAGGAAAGTGGACAAACATTAGGGGACGCCCAAAAAGGAAAGTGGACAAACATTGAGGGACAGAGGGAGTAGTTGTCATTTAGACTATACAGAGATGATATCGATGGAATTATATTCAATCGTTAAAGTGTGTAAGTGTAAAGTACATCTGTACATATTATCAAAATAAAATACAAAACAAAAAAACAAGAACATCTGTACATAGACTATTCATCTTTTTTGAAATAATTGTTCATGATTTCACACAAGGACTTTGGAAAATTGCAAGAATATTGGAATTGACCACTTTTTATTAAATGTGTTACGGAGGCGTGGTAATCTTATTAAAGCGATAAGACTACCTATAACGGAGTGTTAGAAAAAAAATTAAACTGTTGAATTGTTTCAATGGCCTGTTGAATCATCTGTTGAATTCTAGTCAGATTCAATTTTGTTGAATTGTTTCAACAGGTTGAAACTTAAAGTGGGTGGGGGTATGTATGCCACTTGGCAGTTTCTTATTGTTTAGTCATTTTTATTATATCATAAATATTTAAAGTCAATTATTTCATAATTAATAATTTTTATACCAAAAATTATAATTTTTTTTGCTCTATAAATACAGACTTGGTTCATGTGATTTTGACACAGAAAAAAACGTCTCTTTTATCATAAATTTACTACTACTTTCCATAAACTCTTGTTTTTAGCACGAAATGGATCCCAACAATAACCCTTTTAACTATCAAAATCTCTATAACTACCCTATAAATAAAGAATGTTTTAATTTACTGTATATTTAATAACATGAATAAAAACTAACTTAAATAAATATAATTAGAAATAAAAAAAATTAACTATCAAAATTATTTAAACAAAAATATAAATATAAATAAAAAGGTGAAATATACGTGGTGGAGTAGGGTGTTGAAATCATTGTAGAGTTTAAAAGTTGAAATATTGTTGAATTATTAGGTGGAAGAGAGAATATGATGTGTAGTGAAAAAGTGGGTGTTAATAGTTGAAACTGTAATGCCTTGTAATCCCAACATGCTTGGGAAGTCACTGGATATGTTTCCAGGCAATGTGGATCAGCTGTCAAATGAGATCACACATTGCAGTGTAGTATAGGCTAGTACAGGGTTTGCAGGTCTGAAGGCTAAAGGGAGAAGAGCTCAGACGATCGGCCATCCAGGCGTGGAAGGAGGCCAGCCGATCGGCCATCCGAGCGTGGAAGGAGGCCAGCCGATCGGCCCTCCGAGCGTGGAAGGAAGCCCGCCGTTCGGCCATCCGATCGTTCAAGCCGCGCGTTGAAGTTGTGCTTGAAGTCCAGAAGAAACGGCGTCGTTTGGCCAAAGGCGCGAGACTCGTTTAATGGAACGACGACGTCTCGGCAAAGCGCGAAAGTCTGAATACGAGGAAACGTCAGCGTTTCGTTTGGGCGGAAAGTTCGGTTTTGAATGCGTGGTCAGAACGCTGCGTTTCGGAGCTTATAAGGACTGAACCTGGGAAATTAGGGTTCATCCGAATTTGGGAATTTCTGGAGAATACGAAACAAAGCGCAAAAGCGATTCGAGCAATTGAAGTTTGATTCGAGCTGCGAGAAGATTGTTCTAGTCGCGAAGGACGGCGACGTTGCCCGAGGAGGCCGAATTCCTCATCTTCTCTTCTCTTCTTCTTCTGCATTCTTGTATTAGAACTGTTAGGGTTCTTGAGTCGAATTGCGCAATTAGGGCTTGTAATTGAATCTGATTATAGTGGAAAAGGGCTGAGCAATTCCCCCCCGAGGCTCCCAGGAGTAGGGCATCCCCCGAACCAGGTAAAAAGTTTGTGTGTCTTGTTGATTCAATTTGATTTCCGTTTTGTGATTGAATTGAACATAGATTAATCCTCGGGGTTTAGGGCAAACAATCCTTACAAATTGGTATCTAGAGCTTGGTTTATCTGCTTGTGATTATGACAGATTGAGAACGACTTGTTGATTGACATTGATCTTTGAACTTGTATGTTTTTCCCACTGTTCTGAATTCTATCACTTGCACATATACTGTTTGTTGAATTGCCTGCTCTTGACTACTCTTTTGTCTCTGATCTTGCGAGGACCTGTGACACTTGGTGCCCATGGCTGATGGCATAAAGTTGAAGCCCTATGATGGCACTTCAGACTTCTCCATATGGAAGATGAAGATGAAGGCCATCTTGATAAAAGAAAAATGCTACAAGGCTATATCAGAAGAATGGCCTGCTGGAATGACAGACCAGTCCAAGAAGGACTTGAAGGAAATGGCTCATTCAGAAATCATCATAAGGTTAGCAGATGATGTTGCAAGACAAATGGTAAGCCATACTGAACCTAAAGATTTGTGGACTGCATTAGAGGATAAGTATCTTACTAAGTCTTTGCCTAGTAGGATATCTTTACTATGCAAACTGTTCACTTTTAAGATGGATACCTCTTTGTCTATAACTGAAAATTTAGATATTTTTCTAAAGATGACTCAAGATCTTGATAGATGTAAAGATAAGATTGTTGAAACTCATCAGGCTGTTATCTTGCTTAATTCTCTTCCCCCTCAATTTGATAATCTAAAGGATGTGATACAATATGGCAGGGATGAGCTAACATTAAACAAGATAATTGAAGTTGTTGTTCAGAAAAATGACTCACTTAAGGTTTTTAAAAGACCTGGTGTCAAGGGTGACACTAGAACTGATTCTAAGAATGAAGTAATGTTTTCTAAAGGAAAACTTAAGTACAAAAAATCTTTCAAAAAGTCTAGAAAACCTGAGTCTCAAAACAAACAGTCTGATGGGAAATCTGAGAATAGAAACTGCAATGTAAAATGTTTCTATTGTAATCAAATGGGTCACTTTGCTTCTGATTGTCAGAAAAAGAAAAATAATGAAGCTAACAATAATAACAGAAATAAGGGAAAGAACCAAAGGGAAAACCAGTCTAACAATTGTGAATCTGGAAAATCATATGATCATGAATTGTTTGTTGTGACTACTGCTGATGAATCTGATTCATGGATACTTGATTCTGGTTGTAACATGCATGCCACACCAAATAGAAATGTCTTCAGTAATCTGAAACTTATAAATGACGGTGAGGTTAGATTGGGTGATCAAACTGTCCTGCATATTAGGGGCATAGGGAACGTACCTCTTAGAATGCATGATGGTATTGTTAGGGTCATCCAAAATGTTAGATGGGTCCCTGGTTTGAGAAGGAATCTGTTATCTGAGTATGCCTTTGATGATCTTGGCTGTCATATTACTAACTTTAATGGTGTTAGAGAAATTATGAGAAATGGCAGGACTGTTCTGAAAGGACTGAAGAAAGGAGGGCTTTACCATGTCCAAGCCACTCCTGAAATCAATGCTGTAACTTCAGCAAAGGACATGGATGAGACCAAGACCTGGCACACCAGACTTGGCCATATAGGTAACAAAGGTTTGTTCTACCTACATAAGCAAGGTATCATTGATTCTGCTCCTGTGAACATTGATTTTTGTGAAAACTGCATCTTTGGAAAACAGACTGCTCTTAGTTTTAACAAATCTACCATGCTAGTCAAGGGTCCACTTGATTACATTCATGCTGATTTATGGGGACCTGCTCAAGTAAGCACCATTGGAGGGAGAAATTATTTTCTCTCCTTGGTTGATCACTATAGCAGAAAAGTTTGGGTATTTCTGTTAAAAACTAACGATGAAACATTTGATAAGTTTAAGCATTGGAAAGCTTTGGTTGAGAAACAATCTGGTTGTTCAGTTAAGTGTCTTAGAACTGATAATGGACTTGAATTCTGCAATGGCTTGTTTAATCAATTTTGTGAAGAACATGGCATTGATAGACACTTAACCATCCCAGGCACACCCCAACAAAATGGGACTGCTGAAAGGATGAATAGGACATTACTTGAAAAGGCTAGATGCATGCTCATTAGTTCTGGAATTAAAAGTACTATTTGGGGTGATGCTCTTGTAACTGCTGCATACTTAATAAATAGGAGTCCCTCATCTATGATTGGGTTTAAGACTCCTCAGGAAATGTGAACAGGGCATAAGCCAAACATTAATCATTTAAGGCCTTTCGGATGTATTGCATTTGCTAAAATTGATCAAGGTAAGTTGCAACCTAGGGCTGTTAAATGTGTAATGATTGGTTATCCTCATGGTGTGAAAGGGTATAAACTGTTAGTGATTCAACCTGGTTCATATAAGGTTATTGTTGCCAGGTCTGTCACATTTAATGAGCATGAATTCTATTTTAAAACAAAGCTAATGCAGTCTACTGAGCAGACAGGTAACTCTGAAGGACCAGAGGTTCCCTTTGCTTTTCCCCAGCCTCAAATGGAAAATGATAATGCTGATAACCCAGTGGGAGAAGAATTTGATGTGGGATACTCAGTCCCAAGCTCAGCTGATCAAGGAGGGAGCTCAAGCCAAAATGGAAATGGTGAAAATGGAGCTGCCCCTGCTGCTGAGCAGAATGATCTCCCTCACCAATCTGGTGGGGAGGTAAGCTCTCATATCCCTACCTCTAGCATAAATACTTCACCCACCAGTGTTGGTGGTTTGGATAACAGTGGAACTGTGAATGTTGATGATTATTCTGTTGTTGAAAATAATAGAACTGATCTGTCAAATTATGTGCTTGCTAGAGATAGAGCTCCTAGGGAAAAATTTAGACCAAAGAGATATGATATGAATTTGTTTGAGGGCTGTGATAAAATGATACATTATGCTTTGCTTGCCGCTGAAAGTGTGAAATTTTCTGTGCCTGAAACCTATGAACAAGCTTTACATGATAAAAATGCTAATGAATGGGTTAAGGCTATGCATGAGGAAATTCAGTCTATGTATGAAAATAAAACTTGGACCCTTGTCCCTAAACCTACAAATGTGAAAACTGTTGCCTGTAAATGGATATATAGGATCAAGGAAGGGAATGAACTAGATGAACCACCTAGGTTCAAGGCGAGACTAGTTGCTAAAGGGTTTACTCAAAAAGAGGGAATTGATTTTAATGAAATCTTTGCTCCAGTTGTGAAATATAAAACTATGAGATTGTTGATTGCAATGGCTGCTGTGTATGATTGGGAAATAGAACAAATGGATGTCAAAACTGCTTTTTTACATGGTGACTTAGAGGAAACAATTTACATGAATCAGCCCATAGGCTTTATTGATAAAAATTCCCCTGATTCTGTGTGCTTGCTGAATAAATCAATTTATGGTCTTAAGCAATCACCTAGGCAGTGGAATAAGAAGTTTGATTCATGCATGTTAACTCTTGGTTTCACTAGAAGTAAATATGACACTTGCATGTATATGAAAGTGGGAAAATCTGACTGCCATATTTTTGTTCTGCTGTATGTGGATGATATCCTGTTAATGAGCCATTCAATCACTGCTATTTCTGATGTTAAGAAGGAGTTAAAGAAACATTTTGATATGAAAGATTTTGGAAAGGCACAAACGATATTGGGTGTTAAAATCATTAGAAACAGACATGATAGGAAAATCTGTTTGTCTCAAGTTGATTATGTTGCTAAGGTGTTAGATAAGTTTGCCATGACTGATTCTAAACCTTCTCCAGTCCCTTTAGGAGGGCACTTGGATATTTCTAGAGATGATTGCCCAATAACTGATTTTGAAAAACAGAAAATGGAAGATGTTCCTTATGATGTTGCTGTTGGTTCCTTAATGTATGCTATGCTGTGTACTAGACCTGATATTGCATTTGCTGTGAGTGTGATAAGTAGATATATGTCTAATCCTGGTGAGAAACATTGGATTGCTATGAAATATTTGCTAAAGTACATGAATGGCACTAATAAACTAGGACTGGTATATGCAGACTATGAAAAGGAACCTGAACTTAAAGGGTATGTGGATTCTGATTTTGCTAGTAATAAGGACACTAGGAAATCAGTAACAAGTTTTTTCTTCACCTGGGGTGGCTGCTGTATTTCCTGGAAATCACAGCAGCAATCCATTGTGGCATTATCCTCAACGGAAGCTGAGTATATTGCTGCAACCGAAGCATGTAAAGAAGCCATTTGGCTTCAAGGTTTTCTAAAAGAAATCACTAGTAAAAGCTATGTAACCACACTGAATATAGATAGTCAAAGTGCTATATATTTATGCAAGGACCCTGTTTATTATGAGAGGACTAAGCACATTGATGTGCGCCTCCATTTTATTAGAGACTTAGTTGACTCTAAAACTGTTATGATTGAAAAGATACTTGGTGATATAAACCCAGCTGACTTTGGGACAAAAATAGTCCCTGCTGTGAAGTTTGTGTTTTGCAGGGATGCATTGCACATTGCTGATGTTGAATGAGATGGAAGTCTTGAGCCAATGAAGGGAATATTGCTCCTCCCCCTTTTTAGTACCACTCCCATATGGTACACCACTATAACAAATGATTCAATTACATTTAGATGCGCAAGTTAGGATTAGGAGGGCATATTGTAATGCCTTGTAATCCCAACATGCTTGGGAAGTCACTGGATATGTTTCCAGGCAATGTGGATCAGCTGTCAAATGAGATCACACATTGCAGTGTAGTATAGGCTAGTACAGGGTTTGCAGGTCTGAAGGCTAAAGGGAGAAGAGCTCAGCCGATCGTCCATCCGGGCGTGGAAGGAGGCCAACCGATCGGCCATCCGATCGTGGAAGGAGGCCAGCCGATCGGCCCTCCGAGCGTGGAAGGAAGCCCGCCGTTCGGCCATCCGATCGTTCGAGCCGCGCGTTGAAGTTATGCTTGAAGTCCAGAAGAAACGGCGTCGTTTGGCCAAAGGCGCGAGACTCGTTTAATGGAACGACGACGTCTCGGCAAAGCGCGAAAGTCTGAATACGAGGAAACGTCAGCGTTTCGTTTGGGCGGAAAGTTCGGTTTTGAATGCGTGGTCAGAACGCTGCGTTTCGGAGCTTATAAGGACTGAACCTGGGAAATTAGGGTTCATCCGAATTTGGGAATTTCTGGAGAATACGAAACAGAGCGCAAAAGCGATTCGAGCAATTGAAGTTTGATTCGAGCTGCGAGAAGATTGTTCCAGCTGCGACGGACTGCAGCGTAGCCTGAGGAGGCCGAATTCCTCATCTTCTCTTCTCTTCTTCTTCTGCATTCTTGTATTAGAACTGTTAGGGTTCTTGAGTCGAATTGCACAATTAGGGCTTGTAATTGAATCTGATTATAGTGGAAAAGGGCTGAGCAATTCCCCCCGAGGCTCCCAGGAGTAGGGCATCCCCGAACCTGGTAAAAAGTTTGTGTGTCTTGTTGATTCAATTTGATTTCCATTTTGTGATTGAATTGAACATAGATTAATCCTCGGGGTTTAGGGCAAACAATCCTTACAGAAACAAATGTGAGTAGTATAATCCGAATAGAATCAATTTATCAAAATAGAGCAAATTGGAAACCTTTTCGAAATCCGACTCCTCTTTCCTTGCTTCAGAATCTGCGGAGGGTTTTGTGAGATGATCGGACTGCGGGAGGGGTCGAATGTGTGGTTGAAGGTGGATTGAGATCGCTTCTTGTCCTTGACCTTTCGAACAACGTAATCCAGTATATTGAAGATCTCGTGCCGTGTCACTTTGATCTGTAAGAGTGTCCAGTGACGAATAGAGCTAGGGTTTTTGAGTTGATTAAATCTATGAAGTATTTGGATAAGATGGATGCTGAGAAGAACAAAACGCCTGAGCCGGTTGAGGAGGACGAAGAAAAGGATGATCCAGGTAGTGGAGAAGTGGCCGGTAGTGATAGGCCTTTTACAACGGAAGAAGGGCATAGTAGCGTGGCTGCTGAAGGTATTGTTGATGTTCACAGGGATGAAGAGAGTGACACGGATGACGAAGAGACTGAAAACATGAGAATTGGCCAGTCTGATAGATTCTGGATGGTCAGAGTAGATGAGTTGGATGATGTTTGTTAGGATCGCTGATTAGTGTTAGAACTAAACTAGAAACTGTAAGGAACCTAGTTTGAGCCTGCAGGTTCTGGAACGTAATACAGTGCAGCGGAAAAACTTCAAGTTTGCCTAAATATCTTTTTATTGATAAGTAGACTGTACAAAATATAACTATTCTGTACACATGCAATAGCTACAGCTACTACGATAACAATTTGGAAACTACTTACTGTAATACCAACCCTAGATCGATATTGTAGTTCCCGAACAAGCGTGCCGAAGGTACCAGTACCTGAGCTTGTCCAATCCAGACTTGTCGTCACCGCTATAACAGCCGAGCTCTCAAACTCACTAACTCTTTAGTATTTGCAGAACTCCAAGTGAAGACAATGTCGTGATGTTCAGGCGCACTTGATTTCTTAATGTTTGGACACACATATCTCTTTGGTTTGATATGTGTTTATAAGTGATTCTGTCTTCAACGGTTATCTCCCATGATGTTCTCACATTCTGGTGTGATTCCACTCTTTGTGTTCTCCACGTGGTTTCAGTTGCCGAGATTTTCTCCCTGGGTTCCAGTCCGCAAATCTCGCAACTACCGAAGACTCGGTCCATTCAGCTCCACGAGCTGCAGTACTTCGCGATATGCTCTCAACCGCTTTGTGTGTACTTGTTCCACGATCTTCTCGAACTGATTGCAACGTCTACTTCTTTGACTTAGCTTGTTCACCACGCTCCGCGGGTTCCAGTACCTGACATGATGTCGTACGTTCTTGAACCTGCACACTTCACATAGAAGTTAAATAACTTGGTGTTGTCATCATCAACCCACTGAGGTACTAACAATTTCCCCCTTTGATGATGACAAACACCCTGAGCGAAAGCTTCAAAGTCAATTGGAAGTTTCAGAACCCGACTGCTACGTTCCCCCTCAGTCAAACAACAGAAAGACTTTCTCGAGGTCGAGGAACAGATACCTGACCAATTCCCCCTTAATGGGTTGCTACTAACACTTTCCCCCTTTTGGCATCATCAAATAAGGTTAGCTAATCCAATAATGTTAGCATAAGTAAGGTTAGTCAGCAAAGGTCAGCATGCAAATAATCATGAGAGTAACTTAAACTTCAGAATTAAAAGCAATGTTCAATGCAGTGCATGGATCAGAATCAAAACAGAGATCATAGTTCAAGGAGGGGATATGATGTGGTTGGGATTGAAGGATAGGGCAAGGAGATGGCCGGTGCTGGTACTTGCATTCTCGCAATCAGGTTCTGGAACCTGTTCCCGACATCCTGCTCTTCAGATCAGCAATCCCTGCCTCAATAATCTTCTTAAGTCCACTGACTTCTTCTTCAATCATCCACTGACTAGTAGACATCTTCCCAACTTCAGATTTCAGATCTGCCAACATCTCTTTGATCTCAGCAGCACCTTTCTCACGCTTATTGAGTCTGGCATCGATATCCATGGTAGTATCAAGTGTGACTTCCATAGTATCATCCTCTTCTGGAACTTTACCAGGTCATACACTTTTTCAAGCTGATTGACCACCAAAAACTCTTCATCAATGCAAAACTCATCCATAACGATCTTGGGTTTCTCAACCGTCGCCATAACAGGAGGTTCAGGAACCTTCACCTTCTTTCCTTTCTTTGAAGAAGTCCTCTGCTTCTTTCCGGATCGAGGTGGTTGCTCCCTCCTCTTCACCACTGAAGCTTTCTTTTTGTTTGAGGTCCTGCTCAATGGTTTCGAACTCTCATCTCCTCCAATGATTTCAACATCATCCAATTGTGAGAACGCTGAGGTTGAACTGATGAGTAGTGAGTACTAAAACTCTGATTTGAAAGCTAGGGTTTTCTCCCAGATTCACGCACTCATCATTATCACGAAAACTTCTCGTCTTCCACGTGTCAAGTCTTTCAATTTTCAAATTAAAGATCTTTACTCCAGGTCATATCTGAGCCCAATATCTGAACTGGTTCTGGAACCAAACTGAGTGAATGCAGTACCAATACCATGCCATAACCTTCTCAAGGGGTGTTGTGATGGATCGGCTTAACCGTAAGGGTCATTAGATTTGTAAACATCACAACGAAGCACTCAATATAGTCACACAATACATATGTACCTTTAGTCGCAGTAGTCCAGCATTAACAAAGGGTCATTGGACGTCTTCGACAAGGTGTGAGCTAAGGTGGCTGTGTACTCTTCCTTCATGGGGTTTAGTGGGGTGCAAAATCCGGAAGGTACAAAAGGCTTAAGAATGAAAGATCCCAAGCACAAGCAGAGAACACACAACCTTTAATTGAGAAGTAAAAGTATGCTAGCATGTTATCACACAAAGACTTCAGTGACGTTCCAATACTTTAGGCAACAATGGAGGATCAGGAACCTTATTCTAACCAATCATTGAGAAAAAGGTTAAGAGTACCTCATTTAGTAGAGATCAGGCCAAGCGCTATCCTCAGCCTCTCAAAAGGCTCTCTGTGTAAGGCCTTGGTAAAGATGTCCGCTACTTGGTCCTCGGTCCTACAAAACTCAATAGAGACTAAGCCCTTTTCGACACAATCCCTAATAAAGTGATGTCTAATTTCAATGTGTTTAATTTTACTATGATGTATCGGATTTTTAGCTACGCTGATTGCACTTGTGTTATCACAGTAAATAGGTATATTATCAAAGATTAGACTGAAATCACTTAGCTGGTTCTGTAACCACAGAAGTTGTGCGCAGCATGCTGCTGCAGCCACATACTCTGCCTCTGTTGTTGAGAGAGCTACCGAGTTTTACTTTTTGGACCCCCATGAAACTAAGCACGAGCCAAGAAATTGAGCCATCCCAGATGTCGATTTCCTGTCTGCTCGATCTCCTGCATAGTCTGCGTCCGAGAAGCCTTCCAGTACCAGGGACTTGTCCCTAGGGTACCACAGCACTAAGTCCTTTGTCCCGTTCAAGTACCTCATAATCCGTTTGACAGCCTTCACGTGAGCTTCCCTCGGATCAGCTTGATACCTGGCACATTGACACACGCTGAACATAATATCAGGTCTAGAGGTTGTAAGGTAGAGAAGTGAACCTATCATGCCCCTGTACTTAGTCTGGTCTGTGGGCGGTGAGTTCATCTCCTTTGAAAGCGAGTCCGCTGGGGAGCTGGGTGTACTGATGGTTTTAGAACCATTCAACTCGTACTTCCGAAGAACTTCCTTCAAGTACTTTTGCTGATGAATCTGAGTCCCATCTGCTTCTTGCTGAATCTGTAGTCCCAAGAAGAAGGTGAGTTCTCCTACCATGCTCATCTCAAATTCGCTTTCCATGAGGTTCTGGAACTCCTTGACTAGTGTGTTGCAAGTTGAGCCAAACACTATGTCGTCGACGTACACTTGAACTATAAGAAGATGATTCTTAGTTCTGAGTAGGAACAACGTCTTATCCACAGTTCCACGTTCATATCCGTGCTTTACCAAAAAGTCGGATAATCTCTCGTACCATGCCCTTGGTGCTTGATTAAGACCGTAAAGAGCCTTGTCGAGTACATACACCCAGTCGCTGTGTTGCTGGTTCTAGAACCCTGGAGTCTGTGAAACGTAAACCTCCTCCTTGAGATTTCCGTTCAGGAACGCCGTCTTTACGTCCATTTGATGTAGCTTGAAACCAAACTGAACTGAGTAAGCGATGAGAAGTCTAATGGCTTCTAACCGTGCCACTGGTGCGAAGGTCTCATCGTAGTCGATCCTTTCCTGCTGGTTGTACCCTTTGACTACCAGCCGAGCCTTGTTCCGAACAACAGCTCCTTTCTCATCTCTCTTGTTCCTGAAGATCCATCTCGTTCCAATGATCTTCCTGTCCTTTGGCCGAGGTACTAGTCTCCACACCTTGTTTCTCTCAAACTGGTGAAGTTCCTCGTGCATGGCCTGAACCCAATCTGGATCCTTCAATGCCTCCTGAACCGAGCTAGGTTCCACAAGGGACACGAACGCTGTGAGGGTTCATTCCCCCTGAACTGCTGCATAACAATAGTAATCTGCAAGTCTGGTACTTGGTCGTCTGGACCTTTGATCTCTAGTCAAAGGTACGACATCTCCCATTTCTTCCTGGTTACCTTCACCTTCTGATACTTGATCGTCGTCATGATCGATCTGGTCGTTCTCCACGTCTGGTTGTTGACCGACATCAGGTTCTTGGTCCACCTCAGGTTCTGAAACGTCATCTTCAGACTCATCGTTCAGTATTGCGTCTGCGTTCTGAGCAGGTTCCTCTAAGCCATTCTCTAGTTCTGCACCCTCTGGTTCAACCTCTGGTTCTGCAACCTCTTCAGCTTCATCAATGATCTGATTAGCACGAGTTAGCACAAAAATCTCATCATCTGAGTCTTGTTGATCAGGAACCTCTACTGATTTTTCTGCCATGATTCCTTCATCGAAAACCACATGCACACTCTCTTCCACTTTCCGAGTCTTCTTGTTGTAGACCTTGTATGCCTTGCTATCTGAGGCATATCCCACGAACACACCCTCGTCACTCCTTGGGTCGAACTTGCCAAGCTGGTTCTTCCCGTTATCATGAATGTAGCACCTGCAACCAAATACTCTAAGATGTGCTATATTAGGCCTTCTACCTTTAAGAAGCTCGTATGGAGTCTTGTTCAAAATAGATCTTAGGTAAGCTCTATTGAGAACGTGACATGCTGCGTTCATGGCTTCTCCCCAAAAGCTCTAAGGAAGACCACTTTCTAGAAGCATTGTGCGCGTCATGTCCTGCAAGGTGTGATTCTTGCGTTCCACAACCCCGTTTTGCTGAGGGGTTCTAGGAGCTGAGAAGTTGTGCTGCACACTATGTTTGATACACCAGCTGATGAACTGTGAGTTCTCGAACTCAGTTCCATGGTCGGTTCTAATACCTGCCAATTTCTGACTGTGGTTCCTTTCGGTAATCTTTACCCAATATTCAAACTCAGAGAAAACATTAGTTTTGTTAGCAATGAAAATAACCCAGGTAAACCTAGAGTAATCATCTACTAAAACAAACACGTATTTGTTACCTCCCCTGGTTGTGGTCCTCATGGGTCCACAAAGGTCCATATGAACCAGCTCTAAAGGTCTAGTGGTACTGACCACATTCTTAATGGGGAAAGAGGTTCTTGTCTGTTTTCCTCTGGTACATGCGTCACACACGTGTTCCAGACCTTTTGATACCTCGGGTAAACCACGAACCAACTCAAGTTTGTGCAACTTCTTCAGCAACCTCATGTTGACATGACCTAGTCGTCGGTGCCACAACATAGAGTTCCCGGTCCTTGACGCTAAGCAGAGGTACTCCTCCGGATTGAAACTCAAATCAGTGAGATAAACACCATCTTCAACGAAACCTTTAAGGAGGATTATACCTGTTGCAATGCACTTCACATAACAACTGTCATCTGTAAAAACAACTTTGTTCTTACCTTTGAGACACAACTGGTGAACACTTAGCAAATCATACTTCAAACCATGAACCAAACTAACCTTATCCACACTAATTTTTCTGTTTAATTTGATCATACCTTTTCCGAAGACCTTACATTTGCTCTTGTTAGCAAAGGTTACAGTACCTCCGGAATGGTGCTGAAGAGAAGAGAACCATTTCACACTTCCGGTCATGTGCCCTGAGCACCCACTGTCGACCATCCTTGGATGCTTTCCTCTCTTCTCCTGCAAAAATGAAATTAGTTCTTACGAACCCAAACCAGCTTAGCTGCCTTGGGTCTATGATTTGAACTGGATGAATTGCAGTTAGTATGAACATCAGAAAACCAATTAGTGTTTGCAATGGGAACTTGATTCCCTCTGTTTGGTTTTATTGGATCTGAAACCTTCTTCTGAGTGCTCGGTTTTGAAACCTTCCTCAGTGAAGTTTGTCTGCCCGTCTGATGAGGTCTCTGAACCTTGTTGTGAAGGGTTCTTCCTGGACATCTGTTCCACAAGTGTCCGATCTGACCACAATGGTAACATATCTTCTCCTCTTTGAAATTTGTCTTCTCACGTTCAGCAACTTTACTCTTTTGTTTACTGAAGTTGATGCCTTTCGAGTCCTTATTTTTGGTGTACCGGTTCCAGATCTGAAATCCCTTACCATAGACTCTTGCATCATCATGAAGATCAACTTTCGGTCTAGGAGTGCTACGTGGCTCTCCAGCCTTCTGAGGTCGCTTCAGTATTGTCACCTCACCATATCTTCTCCCTTGAGAGCACTTACCACCTTCTGCTTAACAGGTTCCTGAACCTGTGTCTTAGTAGTAGGTCTCTGAGCACTGGCAAGTTGTTTCTCCAATTGCCAAATTCTGATTGTTTGCTGATGATTTTCCTCAAACATTTTACCAGCTTTGCCGTCTTGCTCAGCAATGATGTCTTTGAGCTCATCATTTACAGCAACCAATTTTCTAATGATATCTAACAGCCCTGAACGTGAATTAGTATTTGAAGAAACTGAATTCACAGAAGAAAGAGATACCTCAGAGTCAGAAGATCCTCCTGCAGCCATGAGACACATATCGCCTTTTTCAGAGTTCTGATACTTGAGCTCCAGTTCAAAGTCACTGTCATTTGCAGAGTCGTCTGCTCCTCCCCAAGCGCACATGGCCTTCTTGTCCTTAGGCTCGTCATCTTTGGGCTTGTTCTCCTTCTGAGATTCATCAAATTTCTTTTTGCGGCAATCCTTCTGGTAATGTCCTTTCCTCTTGCAGTAAAAGCATTCACCCTTTTTTGTCGGACTGCGCTTTGAAAACCTACGAGGTTCCTGAACCTCGCCACGTCTCTCCTTGGCAACTTTTTCAGAAGACTCCTTGTCTTTCGAGTACTTCGACTTTTCACCCTTGCTGCCCAATGCGATCTGTCGAGAAACCTTCTGAGGTTCTCGATCCTTATCCAGCAGCATGTTGCTATCCAGTTTAGCAACCAGGTCTTCCAAGGTCAAATGTTTAGTGTGAGCCAAGGCTTGCATAGTCCTCACAATGTCGTTCCACTCTGGACTCAATCCGCGAAGGAACATATGATTGATCTCCCACTGTTCATATCTCTTTTCAAGGTTTGCAAGGTTTGCGACGCAACCTTGAAAACGAGAGTGAAACTCATGAACTGTCTCGTTCTTATCCTGCCTCAGGTTGAACAACTCGGTCTGAGCAGCAAGAACTCGGTTCTTCTTGACATCTTCTGATCCCTCATAGATCCTCTTGAGTGTCAGCCAGATTTCCTTTGGGCATTTGAGGTGTGAAACCTTCTGCATGTCACCTGGTTCCAAAGCCGCATGAAGTACCTTCATTGCCTTAGCTGTTTTCTCAATGCTCTTAAAGTCATCCTTTGTGTATGTGGCCCTTGGTTTTTCTTTTGTTGCATCGTTTGGATCTGGAATGATCTTTCGACCTTGCTCAATCACTTGCCATACTTCACCATCTGTGCCCAACACGTGAGCTTCGAACTTAACAACCCAGGTTCCGTACTCGCCGGGTTTAAGCTTCGGAGGATTCGACAGGGAGTCACCCGACATACCTGCAAACTAATCAAGATCTAGAACCTTTCGCCTCTGATACCAAATGTTAGGATCGCTGATTAGTGTTAGAACTAAACTAGAAACTGTAAGGAACCTAGTTTGAGCCTGCAGGTTCTGGAACGTAATACAGTGCAGCGGAAAAACTTCAAGTTTGCCTAAATATCTTTTTATTGATAAGTAGACTGTACAAAATACAACTATTCTGTACACATGCAATAGCTACAGCTACTACGATAACAATTTGGAAACTACTTACTGTAATACCAACCCTAGATCGATATTGTAGTTCCCGAACAAGCGTGCCGAAGGTACCAGTACCTGAGCTTGTCCAATCCAGACTTGTCGTCACCGCTATAACAGCCGAGCTCTCAAACTCACTAACTCTTTAGTATTTGCAGAACTCCAAGTGATGACAATGTCGTGATGTTCAGGCGCACTTGATTTCTTAATGTTTGGACACACATATCTCTTTGGTTTGATATGTGTTTATAAGTGCTTCTGTCTTCAACGGTTATCTCCCATGATGTTCTCACATTCTGGTGTGACTCCACTCTTTGTGTTCTCCACGTGGTTTCAGTTGCCGAGATTTTCTCCCTGGGTTCCAGTCCGCAAATCTCGCAACTACCGAAGACTCGGTCCATTCAGCTCCACGAGCTGCAGTACTTCGCGATATGCTCTCAACCGCTTTGTGTGTACTTGTTCCACGATCTTCTCGAACTGATTGCAACGTCTACTTCTTTGACTTAGCTTGTTGACCACGCTCCGCGGGTTCCAGTACCTGACATGATGTCGTACGTTCTTGAACCTGCACACTTCACATAGAAGTTAAATAACTTGGTGTTGTCATCATCAACCCACTGAGGTACTAACAATGTTGATGATGATGGCGAGGAGGAGGAGGAGGAGAAGAAGAAGGAGAACTCATCTGGAAAAGAAATTGATGAAGAAGGTTGGGAGGATGATGAGTTAGTAGAGGCATATGAGGTTATCGACAGGGATGATGAAGATGATGTGGTGGAATATGACGAGGGGGATGATGAAGATGACGAAGAGGAAGAGAAAGTGGAAGTGGATAATGAAGAGCAAGACTTGGGGTCGGCATCTAATAAGGAAAAAGTGACATTCACTGAAGGAGAAATAGATGGACATGATCAAGGAGACGATGGTGCCGATGAAGATGATAATGGTGAAACAGGCGAGAAAGATGAGCATGGTGTAGGAGAAGTGGGTTATGAAGTCAAAGATTGGGCAGAGGAGGTAATGAATCATATGAACTCTGCAAAGATATCATTTGTTTTTTAGTGTTGTCCATGGGGACAAATGTTTGTTTATCTCCTTTGCTAATGACTGAAATCTATGTCTTGTCTGTGTTTTGAGAATATTTGGCGTCTGTCATATTAAGCTGTGGTCTCACTTGTTTTCGTAAAACATTCAAGTCCAAAGACCATAGGTTTATATTTAAAACCGGAAACTTTGACATGAGAGATGGCCGATCGGTGAAGGGGTCAGTTAGCAGTCAATTTGAGCCACAAGGATAAGCCAGGATGTTTAATTCTTTATAGCTTGGAAGTGATAGATTTTAAAGCTGAGAATATTTGCAAAGCACAACCGCACAGGCTTTGTTGACTTTTGATTTTTGTGTGGAAACGACATTGCTTTTGTGTACTTAAGCTTCAAATAGTATCGACCAATACAATGATCTGCATTTTCCATGACTTTCGGTATGACTTTTCTATATCCACAAGAGCAATGTGTACTTACATATTTTCATTAGTGGTTTTTGTCATATCGTAAACACGGCTCTGAGAATCGGACTCACCTGAGCTCCGATCGATCAGTGAAACTTCAGATGAAACAGCAACAAAAGGGTTTTAGGAAAAACTATGTTAGGGTTTATTAAATTGGAATGAAGGTTTAAATACAGTATCTGAGTAGGGGAGGAGAAGAAAGAGACTAAACGACGTCGCTGGACGCAACTCGTTCCTTCAATGAAACGACGGCGTTTAGTCACAACACAAATTGCAGTTGCAACTGCCCTAACGGCTAACTCCCCTGTTCTTCCCTAACACAAAACCCTGTATGTATAAATCTACATCTACCAGTATACACATAACCTGCAACACCCCCCCCCCCCCCCCCCCTCAAGCTGCGGAGTGGAGAAAGTTTGAAACTCCCAGCTTGGTACATAGATAATGGAGTTCGTCCATGGACAACGCCTTCGTAAACAAATCTGCAGGTTGTTCTGTAGTCGGTAGATGGACCGGTTTTATGAATTTCTAGCAAACATGAGATCTAACCAAGTGACAATCTATCTCAACATGTTTTGTTCTTTCATGGAACACCGGATTATGGGCAATATGGATTGCTGCCTTGTTGTCGCAATGAAGTGGGATTGAAGAGGTTAAAGACACTTTCATATCACCAAGAAGTCTGGTTAGCCAAGACAATTCACAGCAGGTTGCGGCCATGGATCTATATTCTGATTCAGCCGAAGATCGGGAGATAACAGGTTGCTTCTTAGTCTTCCAAGACACTGCACATGAACCCAGAGTGATACAGTAGCCTGTGGCTGATTTTTTGGTTAAAGGACACGATGCCCAGTCTGCATCGCAAAAGGCATAAAGAGCAAGGTCTGTGTCTGCTAGGAACAACAATCCCTGAGCGGGAGCACCTTTGATATACCTGAGGACTCGCTGGACTGCTTGTAAATGAGCTGTGGCTGGTTTGTGCATAAACTGACTAAGCACATGGACAGCAAAAGAAAGGTCTGGTCTGGTAATGGTTAAATAGATTAACTTTCCAACCAGTTTCCTGTACTGCAAGGGATCATCAAGAAGAGGTGCCTGAGATAAGCTAAGTTTGTGCTTAATATCCATAGGAGTTCTGGATGGTTTGCATTGAGTAAGATTGATATCTTCTAACAGTTCCAATGCATATTTTCTTTGATTGAGAAATATGCCAATAGGTGATCTTGCTACTTTCATCCCTAAGAAGTATTTGAGTACTCCCAAGTCTTTGATCTGAAATTTATTGTGAATGTAGTTCTTGATGTCATCTATGATAAGCTGTGAAGTACCAGTGAGAATCACATCATCGACGTAAACTAGGAGCACAATGAAATCCTTTCCTCTTTCCAATGTAAATAAGGAATAGTCATTCATGCTCTTGAGAAAACCAAAATCCAACAAGGCTTCACTGAACTTGGCAAACCATTGTCTTGAAGCTTGTTTAAGACCATAGAGACTCTTGAGTAATTTGCAGACTTGACCTTGGGACTTCTCATTTTGATAAAAACCAGGTGGAAGTTTCATGTATACCTCTTCCTCTAAGGAGCCATGGAGGAAGGCATTATTTACATCCAACTGGTACATTGGCCAATGTCTGACAGCTGCTACAGCAAGTAAACAACGAACTGTTATCATTTTGGCAACCGGAGCAAAAGTGTCCTGGTAATCGAGGCCTTTAATCTGGGTAAATCCCCTCGCCACTAATCTGGCCTTGTATCTCTCAATGCTACCATCAGCATGAAACTTCACCTTGTAAATCCATTTGCAATCAACAATGGTTTTACCTTGTGACAGATCTGTGATGATCCATGTTCTGTTCAGTTCCAGTGCAGAAATTTCTTTATTCATAGCTTCCAACCACCGAGGATCCTTGGCAGCTTTAGTAAAGGAAGTAGGTTCCTTAATACCAGATATTTGCATAGCAAAATGCCTGTGCGCAGGTGAGCATTTCTTATAATCTATAAATTGCGTCATTTGGTGAGGTGAAGTAACTTTACCAATATTCTGACAGATATAGTCCTTTGTCCACACAGGTTTATTCCGAATTCTCTGGGATTTTCTTGGTGCAGGAACAGGTTCTTCAATGCAAGGCGCAGGACTTGATCTGGGAGAACAAGCAAGAGATGGCACTGAAAAGTCCAGGTCTTCCTCTGCAGATGCATAGTCAAAAACATTGTACTCATTGAAGACCAAAGTTTCATCATCATCATCATTGTAATACAAATGTTCACCAGTCACATGCAATATAGGTAGAGGAACAGTGTTTTCAGAAACAGGTTTGAGAATCATCTGTTTGTAAGGAAACATATCTTCTCTGAAAATGACATTTCTACTCACAACAATTTTATGAGAAGTAAGACAGTAAGCTTTATAGCCCTTTTATCCCATGGGATATCCAAGAAAGATGCACTGTAGTGCCCTATGATCAAACTTGTCTCTTTAGTGTGACTGAGTAGTAATGTAACAAAGGCACCCAAAGGTCCTTAAATGATCAATAGGAGACACTGACTTGAATAATAATTCCCATGGACTTTTGCCTTTCAACAATTGAGTTGGTAATCTATTAATGATATAAGTTGCAGTCAAAATGCTATCACCCCAAAATATTTTAGGCAAACCTGACTGAAACATGAGAGCTCTAGCCACCTCCAATAAGTGCCTATGTTTCCTTTCAACGACTCCATTCTGCTCTGGAGTGTATGGGCAGCTGGACTGATGAATGCAACCCTGCAATCTCAAAAACTGAGTTAACTTGTCACTGAAAAACTCACCACCATTATCTGTTCTCAAAATTTTCACAGTTGCAGAGAATTGAGTCTTAACCATAGCAAAGAATCCAATATTATGATCAGCAGTCTCAGATTTTTGTTTCATCAGAAAGGTCCAAGTTGCTCTAGAAAAATCATCGACTAGAGTTAGAAAATACTGTGAACCAGTCATAGTAGGCTCATGAAATGGACCCCAAACATCTCCATGTATTAATGAAAAAACTGTATCAGTACTGTGATTTCTCATAGAAAATGGTAACTTTGTTTGTTTTGCAATGGGCAAACAGGACAATTGTAATTGCTGTCTTTACAATGTAATTTATTAGAATGCTGTCTTAACAAGCTGTTAATAACATCAACTGATGCATGTCCCAGTCTGGTGTGCCACAGATCAGCCATGTTGCTCTCTTCCCTAGCTGCATAAGCGTAACCTTCAGTCTTGGAAACAGAAGTGCCAAAACTGAACAGACCATCAATTGGTTTGCCAGTCTCCAGTATGGTCTTGCATTGTTGGTCCTGTATGGTGCATGACACATCAGTGAACAAAACTTTGAACTGAGAATCAACTATCAACTTGCCAACAGATAACAGATTTACTTTGAACTCAGGAACCAACAAAACTCCATAAAGAATCAAACCATTCTGTAAGTAACAATTCCCACTTTGCTTGATAATAACCCTCTCACCATTAGGCAACATCACACCATACTCTCCTTTCAAATCATGAATGTCACTAAGTATCTCAGGTTTACAAGCAAAATGGCAAGTAGCTCCACTGTCAATTATCCAAGAATCAAGATTGCTAAATGTGTTATAAGGACAAGTAGTACCTGCAGCATAGGAATAAGATGTACCTGCCATTTCCATGTGGGTGGCAGACTGTTCCATTCCTCCAGATTTTATCATACTCATGATCTGATTAAGCTGTTCAGTTGTGAAGGAGCTAGCTGATTGATTCTTGGTGCTGACTGTATTTGTTACCTCTTCTGTCCCAGTCACATTGTTAGCTGAGAATTTTCTGTTTGTTCCTTGTTTGTAAGAGTCATTTCCCTTATGCAGTTTGTGACCAGGTGGGTATCCTACCAGCTTGTAACAGTGTTCCTTTAAATGTCCAGTCATCTGGCAATGGGTACAGAAGAGTTTTGACTTATTTGCATTGAAGCCTCCCTTTCCTGCACTCATCTGTCTCATTGGATTGCCAGTGTTTTTTGTCCATTTTGGTAAGTGTTGTTTCCTTGTGCAGTTTGATAGTTGCCCTGATTATTTCGGTAAGCATTATTCTGACTATACATGGCCGAGGCCTCAACACATCTGGTCTTAGTAGCATTTCTTTGGCTTTCCTCTCTAGTGGTCATTTCAAAAACCACATCCATGTCTGGTACTTTAGCCATAGCAAACACATGAGTCCTCACCATTGAGTGAACTCATTTAGACCCATTAGGAACTGGACCACTATGTCCTCTCTTTTCTCATCATCAGCTTTACCACAACAAACACAGTTTCCATTTGCTGGACAGACACTAATCTTCTTAACAGAGTCCAACTCTTGCCAGATTTTTGTGAGCCTTCCATGGTAAGTTGTAACATCCATGTCTCCTTGGACCAAGTTATTTTCCTCCTTCATCAGACCGGATTTTCTGGCCTAGGTTTGCAGCAAACCTAGCGTGGAGGATATGCCAAGCAGTCATGACATCCTTAGCGCGGAGGATTTGTCCAACAATATCCTCCGAAACTGAACTTATCAGCCAGGACATGATAACATCATTGCATCGCTGCCACTTTGCCCGTGCCTTTCGATCATCGGGCCTTGGATATTTACCCTGTATGAAGCTCAACTTCAATCTCGCAGATAGAGCAATCTCCATGGATTTCTTCCATGAGACAAAGTTAACCCTACCAGTCAGGGGTTTAGTCACAATAGGGTTTCCATTAACTTCGTTCTTACTCACATAATACATATCATCATCATCAGAGTCAACAAGAGACGCTACATCTCAGATCTCTGATTCGAGCCGTTTTCCGTCGGTGTTGCCAATTTCGATTTACACAACCGATTTCAATGGAACTTCAGGACAAGTCAGTGATGCTTACCAGCTTCCAGGTTTCGCTCTGATACCATGAGAATCGGACTCACCTGAGCTCCGATCGATCAGTGAAACTTCAGATGAAACAGCAACAAAAGGGTTTTAGGAAAAACTATGTTAGGGTTTATTAAATTGGAATGAAGGTTTAAATACAGTATCTGAACAGGGGAGGAGAAGAAAGAGACTAAACGACGTCGCTGGACGCAACTCGTTCCTTCAATGAAACGACGACGTTTAGTCACAACACAAATTGCAGTTGCAACTGCCCTAACGGCTAACTTCCCTGTTCTTCCATAACACAAAACCCTGTATGTATAAATCTACATCTACCAGTATACACATAACCTGCAACAGGCTCTATTTTTTTGTTGATGTTATTTGTAACTGAAAATCCGGAGCTTAGTTGCCGTGGTTATTGGAGTTATGATGCTTCTTACCGTGTTTAGTGAGTGACATGGTTCTCTAAGAAGAGTTTTTACTATTACAACTCCTGATTTTTGTTTACTTGTAGCAGGACCATGATGAGGAGGAAAATGGTTCAGGGTACATGGTACAACCAGCTATTCAACCTCTTGATATTGCTGACGACAATGGTGATGTCAGTAGAGATAGTCACATTAAGCCTGTGAATGATGAAGAGAATGAGGAAGAAAATGGCAACGATGATCTAGATGTAGAGGAGGATATGATGTTGAAGACGATCTGGAGCATGATCATCAGGTAGCACAATTTCGAACGGCTTCTTCCTCATCATCACATTTCAAGAGGAAGAGATGTGATGAGGATGACAAAGACGAAGACATGGCACTGGCAGACAGTGACAAAGAGGATGATATGTTTGATGAGTAAAGTTGCAAAAAAAGGTCACTAGGTTCAGTCTCCTCCTACCTTTAATTTACTTCGTGTGTTTTTTGGCAGTCCTGAAAATGGGGGGTCATTGACTCATTGTCATTTCTTTAAGATCCGAAACCATCGGAGGAATCTACCACTTGTAAACCCCGACAGCCATCCAAACATCCAACCTTAATAACTGTCTCAACCTAAACCAGGGAAGGTCAGAATAAGAAACAGAAGACAAAGAAGGGCATAGATAGAGAGAGGATGACCTCCATTGTAGGGGGAGAAAGAACACCTCACCACCTTTCACAGTGGTGACAACATCATCTTCCTCTCTCTCTCTTTCTCAACTCTTCCATGGAATTTTTATCATGCAATTCCATCCTCTCCCTCTGAACCCACTTCTTCCCTCAAACCCAGGTTCACCATTTTCCCAATTTCAATTTATTTCATTTTTGTTCAAATATCTGTCATAAGGATCCATGCAGACGTGATCTCATATGCTTGTGTTTTGCAGGGGTTATTGAGATATAGACAGTTAAGGGGGGAGGTGGAGTTTTTTCTCCTGCCAGATATTGACAGCGTGTTTATATATATATGCCAATCAGAGGCGGAGTTGCACCGAGCAAAAGAAGACAAATGAGTTCCTCATCTGACTCTGCTCCGCCACCAGAGGAGTCAAACAACAACTCCCCGCCTGACAATTCATCTTCTTCGCCTTCACCACCATCTTCAGACTCCTCACCACCGCCACCACCCTCGTCGGATGGCTCATCAGGGCAGTCCCCTCCACCTTCCTCAGACAATTCATCCCCTCCACCACCTTCCTCAGACAATTCATCCCCTCCACCACCTTCCACTGGCAGCTCATCCTCATCCCCTCCACCACCTTCCAATGATGATAATGGTGGCAGCAGCTCTGGAAACTCATCTCCTCCACCTCCAAAATCCTCCGGAAGCTCCGGCAACAATGGCAACTCCGGAAGCTCCAATAACAATGGCAACTCTGGCAGCTCCGGCAGCTCTGGCAACTCTCCCTCACCACCATCTTCCAACCACAGCCCCTCATCATCGTCATCATCTGGAGCATTGGCTCCTCCAAGGTCATCATCTTCCTCCAGCTCCGACTCTAACAGCAACCATACCAGCCAGATAGTCACTGGAGTCGCAGTTGGCGGAAGTCTGTTACTCATAATGTTCATTCTTTGCTGCGTGATGTGTCGCTGTGGAAAGAAGAAGAAGAGAAAGCACCAAGCTATGAACTACTACAGCGGGCCGCCGAAAGGCAGCATGATGTACTCGGGCGAATACTACCCCAGCTCCCAGCAACCACCCCAATGGCAAACCAACGATCACGTTGTTAAGTTCAACTCCCCACAGGGTGGTGGCTGGCCTGCCCCGCCACCGCCTCCTCCGATGATGAGTGGTGAAATGAGTGGCAACTACTCAGGACCTCACCAGCCGCCACTCCCACCGCCCTCCCCCGCCATGGCCCTCGGGTTTAATAAAAGCACTTTCACCTACGACGAGCTGGCTCAGGCCACTGGTGGCTTTTCGCAGGGTAATCTACTTGGCCAGGGCGGGTTTGGTTACGTGCACAAGGGAGTTTTACCTAGTGGAAAGGAGATAGCTGTCAAGAGTTTGAAGATTGGAAGTGGTCAGGGAGAGAGGGAGTTCCAAGCAGAGGTTGAGATCATTAGCCGCGTCCACCACCGGCATTTGGTTTCGCTAGTTGGGTACTGCATTGCAGGTGGCCAGCGGATGTTGGTCTATGAATTTGTTCCAAACAATACCTTAGAGTATCATCTCCATGGTAATGACTAAACCCGAAACCCTCTGTAAAAATGCATACAATCTCTTTTAACTGACGGATGTGACATGTTTCTAACAGGCAAGGACAGACCGGTGATGGACTGGCCGTTTAGGCTGCGCATTGCACTTGGATCAGCTAAAGGACTCGCATACCTGCATGAAGATTGTAAGTCACTGTTCACCCTCTCCTGAAAATCTTCTTAGAATATGGAATGTGAACTTTGGATCAACTATTGACTGTGACTGAAAATGTAACTCATGGATCTGCAGGCCATCCACGGATCATCCACCGTGACATCAAAACTGCGAACATCCTCATTGACTCCAATTTTGAAGCAATGGTACTTTACCTCTTAGTTCATTCACTACTTGTAGTTACTGTATGTTCCTGTCATGTTCTGCTAGGGCCTTACCATAAAACATGTTCAGGTTGCGGACTTTGGACTGGCTAAGCTCTCTTCCGACAACTACACTCATGTGTCTACTCGTGTCATGGGAACATTCGGGTATTTCTCAGATCATGGAACCTCTGAAAATCTTCATTACTTAAATTACAGACCACTAGACGTGATCGGATGGTTTGGATGGTATATGTATATGTGGAAAAAAGACGCATTAATCCTGTAAAATACACATTGCAGGTATTTGGCTCCTGAGTATGCAGCAAGTGGCAAGCTGACCGAGAAGTCTGATGTGTTCTCTTTTGGAGTCATGGTGTTGGAACTTATCACAGGAAAGCGGCCTGTCGACAATAATCGTGATGAAGATGACTGTTTGGTCGATTGGGTATGCATTGATTAGTTTTAAAAATCAGCTCTGACGATACTTTTTAACTTGTCAGTCTTCGGTTCGGGTTGGGTGCATGCTTTAGTTTTCTTTTCCTTGAGGTTGTGGAACTCACTGTTATTTTCCATATAGGCTCGGCCGCTTCTGACTCGTGCATTAGAAGATGGAAACTATGATGAACTAGTTGATCCGCGCTTGGGTAATAATTATGACCGTCAAGAAATGGCACGCCTCATCGCCTGTGCTGCTGCATGCATTCGTCATTCTGGGAGAAGGCGCCCCAGGATGAGTCAGGTCTGTATTTTCTTAATCCCAGCCATATTACTAATTATGTTCTGGAAATATTTCCAACTGAGGCCGACTGTGATTCTGGAAAAAAATAAAAATGCATTCAGATCGCGCGAGCCTTGGAAGGTGATGTGTCGCTTGAGGCGCTGAATGAAACTGGCAAACCAACTGGACAAAGCACAGTTTACAGCTCGAGCTCAGACTACGACACGGCTGCTTATAACAGTGATATGGCCAAGTTCAGAAAGACAGCCTTTGCGAGCGGTGACTTGAGCAGTGAATATACGGGAAGCACTGGAGAGTTTGGGAACAACACATCCTCATCAAGCGGCGAAATGGGCCAGTCTGGAAAACCAGCAAAAGGATTCTAAGGAATCACACGATCGAAAATATGATGTGTAACTAATCGCGCTTTCTGACAGTTTAGCTACAAAGGTGAAACTGGATGCATTTAGTCAGCCGAGCTACATTTATGGACCTCAAAGGTCCTGAAATTCCTTATTCTTTATTATGTGTGTAAATGATACGATGAACTTACAATGTGCTGGAAAATTCATTATGTTGTGGTCCTAATATTTCTCCAAGTTCAATTTTTTTTTATATTAATTTCAGTCCAATTTTTTTTTTTTGATGGAGCTAGAATTGGTTAGGTTAGTATCTGCTCTTTTGCGGAAATGAGGACATGAACCCTAGCTTCTTAAGAGCGTAGGAGGAAATGGCGCCACTGCGCCAAACCACTTTGCCTCAATTTCAGTCCAATTTAATTTAGGTCATATGAATAAAAATAAATTTGGAGGGAAAAATGTGTTTTGAAAATGAAATTTGAATACAATGACTGAACCGCGTTTACCTTGCAGCGGCCGGCTGCCTTGGAATTCAAATTCAAAACGCTACGAAAGCCACACGTCACTTCAGATCACATCATTTCTCGCCGTGGCATTATCGTAATAGAATCATCTTTCAAGGGCAATTTCGACAGAGGGTTTTCCCGCCACATGCATCTTGCCCCCAGCCAAACCACCACCAATTTAATTAAAGTAAAAAAAAATTAAATTAAATTTCGTCTGCACACTTTACAAAAACAAAAACAAAATTAACTATACACAACCCCAAAAATCCGAGTTTTTTTATTTTTTGCCCTGTTTTGCAAACTCAATATCGTTGTTGCCCCGCCTGAAATTCAAATTTCGTTTTTGCCCTATTTTTAAAGGAACCGATATTTCTCAAATCGGTTTGGGTGATTTTTGAGTGAAACCGATTTCTCCCAAATCGGTTTGATGACTGTGCGCCTTCGTGACACTATTTGTTCCTACGTGGACCGAAAGAAATATAATTATAGCCACGTGTACAAAACCGATTTGGGCCACCCCAAATCGGTTTGACTGGTCAACAATAATTATTTTTTTATAAATTTAACTAATTATCACCCATTTCAATTAATTATCACCCAATTCAAGTAATTAACACCAAATTCAACACAACTATTTTAACTAATTAATACTCAAATCAACAATTCAACACAAACATTTCAAATAATTATGTTTGTGTTGAATTTAGTGTTAATTATTTGAATTGGCTGATAATTAATTGAATTGTTTGTGTTTTTTTCGATGGGAATTTGTTTGTGTTGAATTGAGGGGAATTGAGTGTTAATTAGTTGAAATGTTTGTGTTGAATTGTTGAATTGAGTGTTAATTAGTTAAAATAGTTGTGTTGAATTTGGTATTAATTATTTGAATTGGGTGATAATTAATTGAATTGTTTGGGTTGAATTGGGTGGTAATTAGCGAATTTTGTAAAAAATAATTGTTGTTGACCAGTCAAACCGATTTGGGGGCCAAATCGGTTTTGTACACGTGACCATAATTACATTTCTTTCGGTCCACGTAAGCGCACAGTCATCAAACCGATTTGGGAGAAATCGGTTTGGTTGATCATTCAAAAATCACCCAAACCGATTTGGGCAAAATCGGTTCCTTTAAAAACAGGGCAAAAATGAGATTTGAGTTTCAAGCGGGGCAAAAACGTATTAAGTTTGCAAAACAGGGCAAAAAAAATAAAAAACTCAATAAATTACGGTAATCATCTTTTTGGAACGCGTTACGCGAGATGCACGTGCACACCAGAACACAACTTCTTCCTCGATCGAAATTTCCAAACTATTCCCCAGAAACCGACGACGCAGAGAGAAGTCGAAGAATTGAGCAGCCGATCGATCACGACAGGGTTTGCCTTCGTTTATCAATCCCGAAAGTTTTCAAGTAATTTATGGCTTTGAATTGAATGACTAGCATAAGCGCAGCTGATAATACTGATAATAAAAATGATGATAATCGGAAGAAGGAAAATCCTTGGCCGCCGGATCCTGAAAAACCTAATCAGGATATGAGCCTTTGGGGGATACTCGTTTTCGGTTTCATTGGTGCAACTGCTACGACTCTCGCTGTAAGTATTTTCTTCTTCTTTTTTCTCTTAAAGCTTAAATTTTTGTTATATATTTAGGTAAGGTATATCGATTTGAGTATTTGAGGGATTTTGGCTGATATCTTGATTTGAACAGGCTACTCATCTGCGAAGGACTATTGATTTCTTTGTATTTCAGGTAGACGCTTAACTGTTGTCTTTTTTTGATTCCCGCTGCATTTTTTCGAAGTAAAAAGCTGGAGATTTTGTTTCATATATGATCTTACTGATCAAGTTAGGTTATTTGGATATTTCTTCTTTTTTCCCTCGATATTTGATGGGGATCAAGTATTTGTTATGTTAATAAAGAGTTTGAAAGATGCAAGATGCTGATATTTGGTGAAACATTGTTGGAAGTTGACTAGGGCACAATCGTTGAAAAATGGATCGTACAGTGGTGGGGCTTTTAGAACGTCGTTTCAAGAAGAAGCGAGGAGAAGATATCAAAGACGAATGCAGGAAGAGTATGAGCAAGAAATGGAGAGAGTGGTGAGATCATATGCTTAAACATTCTCATTGGCTCCTTGTGTATGATTTTATAATTAGGGAAAATGACAAGAGTGGGTATGAACTACCACCCATTGACAAATCACGGTCCGAACTATGAAAATTAACAATTGAGAGCAGTTTCAAAATATTTTGATCCATATATAACACTTAATTGATGAAATATCACTTAATCAATTAACAAAGTTAACTAAACGAATGAATTGAAAATACTTTCTTGCCCTTAATTGTGAAATTGAGGATCAAAATATTTTGAAATTGCCCTTAATTATCAGTTTTCATAGTTCGGACCGTGATTTGTCAATGGATGGTAGTTCATACCCCATCTTTGTCATTTTTCTTTATAATTATATTACAATGAAAGTTACAGAATATGACCCTGGTATGATGGATTTATGTACTAGTTTTGTGTTGTGTCTTGTGCGAATTGCAAACCATGTACTAGTTTTTACGTCACTAGAACTGAGTCACATCCCCATCTTCTATCACAATGTAGTGCAAATTACAAGTTTTTTGGTTGTCAAAAAAAGGGACCCTTCATATTTAATTAGGATTGGATTTTCAACATTATATTTCGGAATGTAATTTGGATTATAAATGGGAGTTGTTTATCTTGTCAGGGATTGGTTATATCTTGGATGTATGCTATTAGCAGTGTAGGCCAGTGAAACAATTGAAGGTAGAGCATGATGCCAATCTAAGATCTGTGCTTTTTTGTAAACATCGTAACTGACATAGGTGCTTCAGCCAAGTGTTGCCAATGTGTATGAAAAGATGCTCATAGGACCATAGTTGAATGCAATGAGATCCTCCTATTAGTGTAGGATCTTGTTTCTTGACCTCTTATGTGAAAGAACTATGTGCTAATACATCGGTCGCCCTTTGAGACACTCCCACATTCATTAGTTTTGTGTTATTGAAATGGATGGTTATAATGTGTCAACGGCTTTCTCAAATTGTCATCCGAAGGAAATTTACTCAGAAATAACCTTTTTGAACTCATCCTGGCTTCTTGCTGTGTAATGATGCATGTCCTACTAATAGAGCTAAATGTGCTCCGGTTTCCATCCTTAGACCTTTATTTACCGCATGTTGATTTTTCAACACCAGTTGTTCTCTTTCCTTCTTGTTTACGGTAGTGCTCCTTTTTAATCAGTAGCACTTATAGTGCGTGTTAGGGTTGTATTATTATCATCTGAAAACGACCTAGATGGAACCTGAATCATTGAAATAAAATTATGAATAGAACTTTACGTCCATATAAATATTTACCTCTTTGTATGTCTGTTCCTCTGCTTCTGTTTCTGTAACCTTTCAATTGAAGGAAAAGATGTGAATTTTTATTTTCAAATGTTTCTGACTACTCCAGGAACGTATCAGGCGTATGCAAAGTGTATTTAACAGAGAGAGAAGCAAGCACCAAAGGAATTTCGAAGGTTGGAGGGAAAATGATCGTGGCACATACACCAAGAACTTTCAGCGCGAGGATTGGTACTGGTCAACCAACAATTCTTACAAAGACTACCGCAGAACCAATTTCAGAGAAGCTCCCAGAGCAAATCCAGCTTACCAATTATCACATCACTATGCAGTTTTGGGTCTAGATAGGTGATGCTCGTGTTTATTGTTCTTTTGTTGTGTAAAATTGATATCACTAGTATTAAATATGAATTTTCTTTGTTTCAGGTCTAGAACAGAACCATATACGGAGTCAGAGATTAAGGTAATACTCGCATTCACAATGGTACCTTCAAATCATGAAAGCTACATAAATCTTTCCTTGATTTTCAGAATTACTGCTATGATTGGGTACTCTTGTCTGCATGGTAGCACTTTTTTGGAACTGCAAAATAACCTTACTTTAGCTGTCCCCAACTGCATCGACCTTTAGATTACTCATGTTTTTCAGTTAAGATGCCTATGATGTTTTGATCGTATAAAACTTAAAAGATCTGTGTTGCGAGACCTCTCTGAATATTAAAAATAATCTCAGTAGTTTGGACTACCATATTAGTTTTCAAGACTAGAGACTTGGTATAATGTCATCTACGCTGAAGTCAGCTTTCTCAGCTTTAACTTCGAAGGCACACATTCCAACATCCTTGCTCCCGAAAATGTGTTTTTGATAAATTTTTAGTCGACTCCGCTTGTTGCGACTTGTGTGTATATCATGTCTCTTACTTTCAGTATGTTCTCACTTTCATCACAGAATGCTTTCAGGAAAAAGGCGATGCAGTTCCATCCCGATCAAAACCAGGGTGACAAAGGTAAGCTTCGTATTGATCCCGAACAAATAATAACTAGTTGAAGTAACTTGGTGCCAAACTGCTGTATTTGTCCTGAATAACATTTTTTGAAACCTGCAGAAGTCGCCGAGGCAAAATTCAAGGAGGTGATGGTTTCATACGAGGCTATTAAGACAGAAAGGAAGAACATGAAATGATGAAGTAGTTCAAGTAGTAACTCCTAACTGATCACATAGCGAACTATGGGCACTACTCTTTTACAGTTAGGTTTGATCACGATGGACTGGTCGACATTGTTTCTATGTTGTAAAGTCACGCCTTCAAAAACGGCATGTTTTTACTCACACCTGCTCACCTCAAGACTCTTGAACCATACACAAATATTTGAAGACACAAATTACGTTTCGAGAGACATTTTTGCAATCTAAAATTTGTTACGCAACGCGTAAGTCAAGAATTGTCTCTAGGCAAAATGATGTATAATCGTATAGACCTTTTCGGGGTCATTTATTCTTTCTTTGTGGACAGATATATGTGTAGATAGAAGATGAGATAGTCGCAGCTGGTGGCACGACGCGCGCGGTATATAGAACTTCAAACGAAAAATCCATAAATCAACTGCTCAAGTGTTGTACTTGCAATCTGTTTGCAACTCTTAGATCATTTGTTGAAGAAATGATTATTAATTACTATTATTATTACCACGTATCATTGTGTATGTTTTGTTATTATCAATATTCTCCTTTTCTATTATTTTTGTGTGCTTAGCAAGAGTTAGTAATAATAATATTATTATTTTGAATTCTTTTGCTCTTATCTATAAAAAATGCGATTTAGGTACAAACCGATTTATATATAAAAACTATAAACCTAATTTTAAGCTGACACGTGTCCCATTTAGCCGAAATCCCGAATAAACACACGGAGGGGTATCATAGTCATTCCACACGGAGGGGTATAAAACTAATAATGTTATTTTCAATTTAGTCCTCGAATTGTTAATGATCAGACTTAAACGTATAAATGATCAGACTTAAAAAACAGCAATGATCAGATTTACAAAACAATGATCAGACTTAAACAGATAATGATCACACTTAAACAGTTAATGATCAGACTTAAACAGTTAATGATCAGACTTAAACAGTTAATGATCAGACTTAAAAAAACAATGATCAGACTTAAACAGTTAATGATCAGACTTAAAAAAATAATGACTAGACTTAAACAGGTAATGATCAGACTTAAAAACACAATGATCAGACTTAAACAGTTAATGATCAGACTTAACTAGTTAATTATCAGACTTAAAAAATAATGATCAGGACTTAAAAAACAATGATCAGACTTAAAACAGTAATGATCAGATTTAAAAAAAATAATGATTAGACTTAAACAGTTAATGACCAGACTTAAAAAACAATGATCAGACTTAAACAGTTAACAATCAGACTTAAAAAATAATGATCAGACTTATAACAGTTAAGGATCAGACTTAAAACAGTAATGATCGGACTTAAAAAACAATGATCGTTATAGCATGTATCAAAACTTATAAAAAGATTTGTGATGCGCAGTCACATATGTTGCGAGTAGGAAAGGGTGTCGATTCAATCAACATGTCATCGGTTTTATTAAAAGCAATTTTTAAAACATATATCAAAATGACGCCATTTTATTTGAGACAACGCCGTTTTCAGACACGTAACATTTGGCTACGTTGGATTGGATCCAAATCGGTGATCTGCATTGAAATCGGTGATCTGCGACTGATTTGCAACAAGAATGGCTCCTTCAATCTGATCAATTAAGCTCGATTGTGTCATACTCGCCGATTTATTATTCCGGTGATATACGAGGTTGGTTTTGAATTTTGTTGGGTCAATTATACCATTTTTATGGAGAGATACACGTATAAAATTTATAATTATTAGTTTATTTAATCCAATTATCACCAACCGTTGATTAACAAAACCAAAAGATCAGATGAGTTTGTATTTTGCACCAGATCCGGCCTCATAGGACATATATCAAACTTGGTCCACACCAACTATTGACTCTAGCGTATTTAGTCAATAGATTTGTCGCTCCATTAGCCTCCCTTCGAATCCGACTAAATGAGATTTTATATAGTCTTCACACTATAATTAAGGTTTCACTTCTCTTCGCTAATAACATCCAAACAAAGAGCTGATAATACTTAATCGAAAAAAAAAGAGAGCTGATAAATAATTCAGCCAAGGAAGAACAACACTTTTTTTAATTGTACTTTTGGCTTTAAGAAATTAACATAATCATATTAAGTCAAATTCGAAGTGTATGATGTGTTTATCAAAATTGTTTCAGAAAACTTAGGGTTATTAAAATGTTGGGCCAAAGCCCAATAAATCAAAAGCCCATTTACAAAAGCCAATCACCACCATCATCTTCCTCCCCAAATCCAAAACTCTTTTGAAAACCCTAAACAATGTAATCTCAAATCTACTCAACGACTCCAAATTGCTATTCATTGTGGATTAATTCGTCCGATGTTGAGATGGTGGCCTTTCGCCTCTTCCTCCGGTACGATTATCTCTGCCAGCGGTAGAGTGGAGCTCAGGTGAGACCTTCCCACGCTTTGGATTTAAACTCACTTCACTCTTGTTTTTTTTAAAATTATTCTATTATGGATTTTTGAATTGATACTGATAGGGAATGAGATAAATTTGAGATACTTAGGTCTTGTTTTGAATTTTGATCATGGAAAATCTGACATTCTGGCTGGTTGCAAGAATTTTTTGATGAGAAATTGACTCCAGTAGTAATTTCTAGGGATGCACAAATCTGACCCGGACCGGAAAATCGGACCGGACTGAATCGGTTTTTTCCGGGTCGATTCACGGTCCATAAATTTTTCATAATCCGGGTTCCGGGTCGGTCCGGTCCTGGACCGTATTTTTTCCGGGTCGGTCCGGTCTGGACCGTAATTTTTCCGGGTCTGGATCGTAATTTATCCGGGTCTGGGCCGTAATTTATCCGGGTCTGGACCGTAATGTTTAATACTCAATTTTTAATTTATTATTTTAATACTCAAATTTACAAAACAGTAAAACACAAAACAGCAGAAGTCCGAACCCTAATTTCTTTTCTCCAATCTCAAATCGTCTCAAACATCCTCCCCTCCAGCCGTCGCAACTCGCAATTACCAGCCGTCCAGCGTCGCAACTCGCAATTACCAGCCGTCCAGCGTCGCAACTCGCAGCCGTCCAGCGCAACTCGCAGCCGTCCAGCGCAACTCGCAGCGGTCCAGCGCAACTCGCAGCCGTCCAGTTAACACCTCAGGCCTCACGAGTTTTCGGCGTCTCCTCCTCCTGAATTTTTTGGCCTCAGAAGTAAGAACTCCTCCATCTGGTAATTTCATTAGTCTGTGTAATCTCCTTAACTCCTTTGACAGTTTCTGTCACATCTCATTAGTCTAGCATTCGATGAAATTTTTATGTTCACTGCTGTTCTATTCTTATTACTGCTGTTCACTGTTGTTATTACTGCTGCTGTTCTATTGTTATTACTGCTGCTGTTGAATGCTGCTGTTGTTAATAAACGCTGTTGACTGTTGTTATTACTGCTGCTGTTCAACATACAAACAACTTGTTATAATGCTCCGTGTATCAAGTGCTGAAAAAATGCTCCATGTCCATGTATTATAATGCTGCTGTTATTACTGATGTGCTGCTGTTCAACATACAAGCTGCTGTATCAACTAAATTATTTCTGCTGCTGATATTTCTGCTGCTCAACTTGATTATTTCTGCTCCATGTATTACTGCTGCTGTATCAACATTGATTGTTTTCATTTAATCTTCCTACTTCACTGTTTACACTTTACATTGATTGTTTTACTGCAGAATGGATTTCTAGAGTTGAAGAATGCAGAATGGATTTTTGGAGTTGAAGAATGCAGAATGAGAGAGTTGTTTTAATCTACCTACTTCATATTTAAACTTTGTATTGGTTTTTTTTCCAGAACATGTTCTCTGGACAAATTGCTTTGTATTACAAGTTTACAACTTTTTTTCCAGAGTTGTTTTATTCCAAACAGAAAACAGATTGCTTTGTTTTTGATATTTTGTATTTTCGGTCCGGTCCGGTCCATAGCTCTAACCCGACCCGGTTATATCCGGTCCGGTCCCCGGTCTTCATTTTCAAAAAAATCCGGTCCAACGGTCCGACCCGGACCGTCTAAATCCGGTCCGGTCCGGTCCGACCCGGATGCACATCCCTAGTAATTTCAATAAATTCAGATCACCGTTCTTATATTTCTAGGCTAATTGATTATTAAAGCTAGACCCGCACATGTTAATTGAACTTAAGCTTCAGTTCGTTTTTCTTTTGTTAATTTATCTATTTATTTATTTGGGTGCAGATCAGTATTTAGGGAGAGTGTTGAGTACTGAAGACACACTGGTCTCACCAATGTCATACTGCGGTTCGTAAACAGGAGGAGCAACAACAAATTAGTTGCCCATACAAGTTACAACTCGGGTTCTTGATTTTCCATATCCGTGGTGATGAGAAATTTGATGTACTGCGTTCGTAGAATTTACTTATCGAATGTCCCCTCCCCGTTGAAGATCTTTGCGCTCTCGAGGTACCACTCAATCTCGAAAGTATAGTTGCATTTGATCTTAATGTGTGCGATGATTCTATATAGCATGTCTAGTGGGATTACGTTGCAGGTTCCAGTACATTTAGCATGAATGGCTCCTAACTAAGCGCCTATAACCATCTTCCTATCAATTGATTTTGTATAATACTTTGAAGTGAAATTCACTTGAATTTTTTTGAAGGTTGACTACCGGCTGCCCCAATTTGAGTTTTGCTCATTACGTGGAGTTAGCACCCGCCGGCCGCCGCTACACTTCATCCATCTTGGACGTATAGAAATATTAGCCATGGATCAGTAAACCTTGTGATATCTCAAGGAAAACTCAAGTTTGAGATTGATGAGGTTGACCCTCCAAAGAAGGAAAAATGGAAAACTAAGAAGAGGCTGAAGCTGCAGAGGTTAAGAGAGAAGCAAAAGAGGAAACTTGCCAATAAGCGCGATCCACGTCTTCTCACTGTTAGAGGCAAGAAGAAGAAGCAAACGTTTGCCAATGCAGAGGAGAGACTCAAATACAAGATTGAAAAGGTAAACTAACTATACACGTGCTTTGGAACGTGACTTTTAGTAGCTATAAAAGATTAAATAGAACATATAATATTTGTTTTGGGTATTGGGTAATGCCTTAATTATTCAGGTCACAGTATTTTTCTCTTTCTAAGAAACTGGTTTTAGGATATTCTTATCAACGTACCAATGTATGATGAGAGATTAGTTTGTTGACCTACTTGTAGAAAGTTACGGTATGCTCTGATTTTGTTTTATGACAGGCCAAAATCAAGGAGGCCATGCTTATAGAACGACTTCAGAAATATGAAGTTCCTAAGCTGCAGGGACCTATTGTAAAACCACATGAAATCACAGGTGAGGAACGCTTCTATATGAAGAAAATGGCCCAAAAAGGATCCAATTATGCTCCTGTTGGAAGAAGAGGCATCTTTGGTGGAGTTATATTGAACATGCATATGCATTGGAAAAAACACGAAACTGTTAAGGTCATTTGCAAGCCCTGTAAGCCTGGCCAGGTTCATGAGTATGCAGAGGAAATTGCCAGGTTGAGCGGTGGAATGCCAATTCATATAATAGGAGACGATACTATTGTCTTCTACAGAGGAAAGGATTATGTGATGCCACGAATTATGTCACCCATTGATACATTGTCAAAGAAAAGGGTGCGTACTCCAATTCTACCTCTTATGTTCGGTTCGTTTTCATTTTACGATATTTTTTTCTTTCAAATACTAATATATGTTCCTAAAAGTGATGTATATTTGTTGACACAGTAGCAGCCACCAGTGTCTTAATTAGTTTACAGCCTGAGCCTGCACTTTCTTTTCTTCTTCATCTTTTTTTGTTTTCAATAAATATGGCTGATGTTGCCCTTCTTGTTCTGTCAGGCCCTAGAAAAATCCAAGTACGAGCAATCACTTGCAACTGTGAGGCACTTCATTGCGATTTGTGAGAAGGAGCTAGAATTGTACTACAGGCACATTGCACTATATGGTGACCCAAATGATCGAAATCCCATGTCAACTTTTGAAAGTCAAGAGAATTATAGAAAGGAGTTACCAACCTTTGGGATGCAAGAAGAAGGATGTCTTGAAGATCACAAGCTTTCAGAGACTGATGATGATTCTGAGGTTGATAACTTATCCACAAGTGAATTAGAATCTGATAGTGATGAAGAGTCTGGCTCTGGTGCCTAGGAAATGACTGGTAATGATATCTGTTTTGAGAATCGAACATAGAATGAGTGATCCAATCAATCAGCTTTGGTAGAGGCAGCAACCAAAAAGTTAGAAAATGAAAATTAAGATGTGCAAATGTGCATACACTTTTGATTGTATTGGGTGCCAAAATTGGATTCCCCCCCCCATAATCTATAGATGGTTTTATACTTTGGGGAAGAGCAACCCGAAATACTAGTGACCTGTCGGTGGTTCTGTGGATGATTTACTTATTGTAGCAACTAATGGTGGATCTTATGAGAAAGCTGCTCGTGACCTTTAGTTAGTTAGTAGCACGGCCTTGCTAACGGACCATACTACCAATTTCTATGGAGAGCCGTCCCAGCCTGATACTGGATTTATCTTCTATAACTGGAGCTGCTCAGCCAAAGAGGTACACAATCCGTCAATCCCACTTTGAATCGTTTTGTCATAGGAGGGGCATGAGCTTGTGTCCACTTTCCTCTGTACTTCTAGCATGTTGTGGGGTCGAAGTACATCATGTTACACTTTTTTGATGGACCAATTAATCTTGCTGTGTACTATATGTTTTCAACCGAGTTGCTTTTTTAATAGTTTTTTCTTCATTAATGACTGGTCACTTGACCCATTACAAAATGCCGGTGCTCTCTTCCTTGCATCAAAGTTAGTTTTTTTAATGTCTTGGCAGACAAATAAATGCAACAAAACTGTATTCTGATAAGTTGTGTTGCTTGTTTTTTTTGGCTCAACAGCAACAGGTACATTGCAATCAACTATTGCTTTTCCTCTACTGGTCGCAGAAACTTTTGCAACATATTGCTTTGCAAGGAGCACCACCAATGGCAATATCTAGGTGCTCACAGCAACATATTAACGATACTTGTATGCTTTATGGTTATGGCTGAGCGCCTGAGCCTCATATCTGTGCATGGGAAAAGGATCCAGGACTTATATATCAAGATTCAATTGTTTATTTCTTGTGCAATGCTCAGATCCGTAGCTGGGCTATTGTTTATTGCTCCAGAGTGGCATCATGGCTCTCTTCATAATAGATAGGTAGACTCAGAAATGTCACTATGAATCGAAAAAAAAAGAAATGTCACTAGTAACAATCACCCCTTACTAATATTTATATTTGGTACCATTAAAATGTTATTTAGCTCTGTTAAGCTTATTGCTACATTCTGATAGGATAATCATAATTTAGGAGAAATCTCTTGAGACCCAGATTCTATTTAAGTATACATGACATTCTTACAAAATTTGCAATAGTGTATTTCTTACCCTTTGTTAAATTAAAAATCAGAATTTTAATTATGTGTGCGGTTCAGGTACAAATCACATTATAAATAAAAACTAAAAATTGCATTTGCTGCTGACGCGTGTCTCAGTTATACGAAATCTCGGATAAATTACGGAAGGATATTATAGTCATTGTACATAATCCCTTTATTATCGTATTTAGTTTTATTTTCAATTTAGTCCCTGATTTGGAAACTCCGTTAAGTATTCCAGACTGAAAGAAATAATGCTCAGACTTAAAATAGATATAGATCAGACTTAAAGAAATAATGCTCAGATCATGATCATACTTAAAGAGACAGTGATCAAACTTAGACTTCAATTGATAATGATCAGACTTAAAGAGACAATGCTCATACTTAAAATAAATAATGATCAGACTTAAAGAGACAATGATCAGGCTTAAAATAAATAATGATCAGACTTAAAGAGACAATGATCAGACTTAAAAGAAATAATGCCCAGACTTAAAATAGATAATGATCAGACTTAAAGAGACAATGATCAGACTTAAACTTCAATTGTTAATGATCAGACTTACAGAAATAATGATCAGACTTAAAATAGATAATGATCAGACATAAAGAGACAATGATCAGACTTAAAATAGATAATGATTAGACTTAAACGGACAATGAACGGACTTAAAGAAATAATGCTCAGACTTAAAATAGATAATGATCAGACTTAAAGAGACAATGATCAGACTTAAACTTCAATTGACAATGATCAAACTTAAAAGACAATGATGAGACTTAAAGAAATAATGATCAGACTTACAATTGGTAATGATCAGACTTAACGAGACAATGATCAGACTTAAAATTGGTAATGCTCAGACTTAAAGAGACAATGATCAGACTTAAAATTGGTAATAATCAGTTTAAAATTGGTAATGATCAGACTTAAAATTGATAATGATCATGCTTAAAGAGACAATGATCAGACTTAAAATTGGTAATGCTCAGACTTAAAATTGATAATGATCAGACTTACAATTGGTAATGATCACACTTAAAGAAACAATGATCAGACTTAAACTACGATTGTAATGATCAGACTTAAAATTAGTATTAGACTTAAAATTGGTAATAAAATTGATAATGATCAGACTTAAAGAGACAATGATCAGACTTAATAAAAATTGGTAATGATCAGACTCAAAGAGACAATGATCAGACTTACAATTGGTAATGATAAGACTTAAAATTGATAATGATCAAACTTAAAGAGATAATGTTCAGACTTAATTAAAATTGGTAATGATCAGACTTAAAATTGGTAATGATCAGACTTAAAATTGGTAGTGATCAGACTTCAAATTGATAATGATCTCACTTAAAGAGACAATGATCAAATTTATTTAAAATTGGTAATGATCAGACTTAAAATTGGTAATGATTTGACTTAAAATTGGTAATGATCAGACTTCAGGAGATAATGATCAGACTTAAAATTGGTAATGATCAGACTTCATGAGATAATGATCAGACTTAAAATTGATAATGATCTGACTTAAAATTGGTAATGACCAGACTTAAAATTGGTAATGATCAGACTGAAAATTGATAATGATCAGACTTAAATAGACAATGATCAGACTTAAAATTGATAATGACAGACTTAAAATTGATAATGATCAGACTTAAAATGGATAATGATCAGACTTAAAATTGGTAATGATAAGACTTAAAGAAATAATGATCAGACTTAAACCACGATTGTAATGATCAGACTTAATTAAAATTGGTAATGATCAGACTTAAAGAGACAATGATCAGACTTAAAATTGATAATGATCAGACTTAAAATTGATAATGATCAGGCTTAATTAAAATTGGTAATGATCAGACTTAAAGAGACAATGATCAGACTTTAAATTAGTAATGCTCATACTTAAAATTTGTATGATCAGACTTAAAATTGATAATGATCAGACTTAAAGAGACAATGATCAGACTTAAAATTGGTAATGATCAGACTTAACATTGATAATGATCGGACTTAAAGAGACAATGATCAGACTTAAAATTGTATGTTTTTATCAGACTTAAAGAGACCATAATCAGACTTAAAATTGTTGATTATTCGTTTTCCGATGTGCGTTTAATTTAAACGTACTCTTTAACGCTGTTAAAATATAGAATGAGAGATATACAGATTAAATTAAAGTAAATGATATTTAATTGTATTTGACTAACGTAGTAGACTAATAGAGTAAAATTTAACCGTTAACTTTATTAGAATTTTTGATTTTGCCCCCTCATTGAATATTATGATAGTTCAGACCTCAAATTGGAAAAGAGGGGTGCCCTTTTTATACATTTCTCTTATATTAAAAAACTACTTATTTTTCATTTCATTTCCTTTCATCCATATTTTCTATGAACCATACAGAGGGCTAATTTCATTATCAGGAAAATTGGTAATTGTATCAATTTTGTCATGTATTTTTGTTCCTCTTTCTGGTAACATCTACCCCACTGCTACAAATCTTAAAACTTCCAAATCATAAATCATCAGAAAAAAGCGCAAAAACATTTCGCTATGGAAAAAAAACAGCAAAAAAAGAAGAAGAAAAGGTCTAGAGCACAAAAACTTCTGCCACTAAAAGCACAAAAACGTGATAAAGAGTTTCGAGAGGTGTTTTCATTCACACAAAACCTGCACATGAAAAACTGCACTGCAGGTGATGAGAGTTCCAGTTCATCCAAACATTTACTTCAAAGATATTTCAGAGGGTATTTGCAAAAATCTGGAAATTTTGTTTGAGTTCAATAAATAAAATTTTAACAACATTGCGAAAATCTGCTTGTTCGAGTAAATTCTTCAAATCTAATCAAGTAAACACTGGTCAATTCACAATGAACCAAGGAGCAGCTATTTTATTTTGAGTAGATGAACTCAGCTTGAGTAGATGCTCGGCGAAATCGCATGATATTTGCATCTATCACATATAGGAAGGTGACTAGTCAGCCATAATTTTGCTAACATAGGGCAGCAGGAGAGGATAACTTCAATGAAGTCGATCTCAGGCTTCCCTTCCCATGAGCCATCTAATCCTCACAATTCTGAGGCTGCCAAGCTTTTTGCGCTTTCCGTATATGTGATTGAAGGTAATCCCTAGTGCCGTGAGCTCGAATATGCTGATTATGCATCTATGGCAAGTAAAGAAACAGCGGCGTCAATTTCTTTATTAAATTGAATAAATGACAAATAGCAATGTGATCGTTCTCAATGCCAATTAGATTAAAATACCAGTATTTGTTGCTTACCGAAATATCCAAATTTTGCAAATTCGGCGAGCTCTCAATAAGACAAAAGATGGAACGAATTTGAGCTTCTGAATGTATGTTGAAGTTGCAGACAGTGAGACTCAGATGATTCTCAAGTACCGCTGGCAGCCTTTGTGGAACATCTTCTTTGGCCCATTCCTTCAAAAGGATCGGAGAGAGTTCGTAATAAGATCTACTAATTAAAAACATGAAATAAAATTATCTTATAAAAGAATAGAATAAAAGCTTATTACCTCAAGGACATCACCAGTCAAGGTGATATTTTCAATTTTCGGAACAGCACCAAAGAACTTGAGCATACCTTGGCAATTCATATCTATCTTTCCCACCCACGGGTGCCCAGGTGAATTGAATGATACGGTAGAAAGATTTGGGGTATTTTGCAAGACGAAAATTAAAGAAAAGTGGTACGTCACATGCAAAAGCTTGAGCTTAGAGGCATTGATGGCAAAAGAAGAGCTATACTTGCAGTCAAGAAAAAATCTTTCAAGCAGGGGACAGTTCAAAAATATCTTTGAAATCTGAGCTCTATCTATCGTCTGACAACACAAGTCAAGGCTGAGGAGAGAAGAAAGATGTCCATAATTGTTATGAGGAAGTTGAACACCCTTCAAGGACAGATGTTTCAAATCCATGCAACTAAAGATATAGGAAGGAAAAACTTTATTACTATATTCATAATCAAGTATAAGCTCCATAACTCCATATCGCGATAGAGCAAGTATCCAAAGATTGATGACACTAGGGACTAGGAGATGTCGTATCTCCATTATCAGGAATGTGCAGAACAAATTTACGAATTTTTCTTGGTGAGACGAGAAAATTACCAACAATACCTTTATATGTTTCAACCTCGTATCTACGATCACGAAGAGCATCATAAAAGAAGCGATAATCAAGCACTAAATTCTCTCCCCTAGTCCAATGAAGCCTCCAATTTCTTGACAAGATGCTAGTTCTCACTGCATCACGCAATGACATGTGATTCAAAATGATGTCTATAACATCGTTGGGTAGGTTGCTAATTCTGTCAACCAATGTGCTTTGTTCAACACTCTTACCATCCATAATTCCAGTTCTAATCTGAAAACCTGTTAAGTTAAAACGTAGCTTAATCAACAAACCAATCAAGACTTCGAAAAAAAATTGCATGCAATATTTCAGTAACACAACAAATATAATATTGTAAACCCGCTCCTAAATCTGAAGCACACCCATTACAATAAAACTCTTTAACTTTATCAGATAAGAACAATAAAAATCATATTTTTACAAAACTCTAGCAAGCATCTACCTGACAGAAAAACTATATATATATATAGATGGACGTTCAAATGTTATGTGCTTCTTATTGTGTTATGTGTTATGTCGATTCTGATTGGTTAATGAAAAACAAGGAACCAATCAGAAGCGAGGAACACCGTAACTACGGTGCACCCTCACCCACACAACCCCATGCTTTGGAGGTGCACTGTAAGCTCCGTGTTCCTCGCTTCTGATTGGTTCCTTCTTTTCATCAACCAATCAAAATCGATATAACACTTTAAAAATATAACACTCTAAGGACATATAACATTTGAACGCCCCCTATATATATATATATATACTTTTTTTTATAACCCTAATTTCAATCTATGGATTCCTTTCGAGAAGTATCATGATTGACATAGAAAACCTTAAAACTGAAAAGCCCTAGCTTAGACAGTAAAAACCATACTTTTACAAAATTCAAGCAAGCATCCACGTATATTTTTAATAACCATAAATTCCATCTCTGGGTTGCTTTCGAAAAAAGCATCAAGCTTGAAAAGGTAGATAAGAATATGATATGAACTCACCAGACAAATCAGTCAGCCCCCTTTGTTTAGCTCTTCTCAGGTTTACTGAATGAGAGTAGTTGATGATCGCGGCGTCACGGCTTTATAAGTTATGCCCAATTGGATCAGCCTTGGCCTGGTCCGTCTATTTTTAGGGCTGGACTATTATGAAGTACTTATTTTAGAGGGCTTCGTTAGGATCGGAACGGGTTCGGCCCAGTTAAGTTAATGCTGATAAAACAAAATGTTTTTTTTTTTTGCAATTTCAATTGATAATTTGACATTTTTATTTTTTTAGTTTTAAGAGTGTGGTTCGGGTACAAACCGATTTATATATAAAAACTACAAATCAAATTTTAAGCTGACACGTGTACCATTTAGTCGAAATCCCGAACAAACACACGGAGGGGTATTATAGTCATTCCACACGGAGGGGTATAAACCTAATAATGTTATTTTCAATTTAGTCCAAGAGTTGTTGATGATCAGACTTAAAAATAATGATGATCAGACTTAAAAACAGTGATGATCAGACTTAAAAACGATGATGATCAGAATTAAAAACAATGATGATCAGACTTAAAAACAATGATGATCAGACTTAAAAACGATGATGATCAGACTTAAAAAAAACAATGATGATCAGACTTAAAAAACAATGATGATCAGACTTAAAAACGATGATGATCGGACTTAAAATAGATGATGATCAAACTTAAAAACAATGATGACCAGACTTAAAAATAATGATGATCAGACTTAAAGATGGTTATGATCAGACTTAATAATAGACAATGATCAGACTTAATATTGATAATGATCATACTTAAAATTGACAATGATCAGACTTAAAATTGATAAGATCAGACTTAGAATTGATAATGATCAGACTTAAAATTGATAATGATCAGACTTAAAATTGACAATGATCAGACGTAAAAATAGACAATGATCAGACTTAATATTGATAATGACCAGACTTAAAATTGACAATGATCAGACTTAAAATTGATAAGATTAGACTTAGAATTGGTAATGATCAGACTTAAAATTGATAATGATCAGACTTAAAATTGACAATGATCAGACGTAAAAATAGACAATGATCAGACTTAATATTGATAATGATCAGACTTAAAAAGACAATGGTCAGACTTAATATTGATAATGATCAGACTTAAAAAGACAATGGTCAGACTTAAAAATTGAGAATGATCAGACTTAAAGAGAGAATGCTCAGACTTAAAAATTGGTAACTAAAAGACTACAAATTGAGAATGATCAGACTTAAAGAGAGAATGATCAGACTTAATATTGGAAACTAAAAGACTACAAATTGAGAATGATCAGACTTACAGAGAGAATGATCAGACTTAATATTGGTAACTAAAAGACTACAAATTGAGAATGATCAGACTTAAAAATTGGTCACTAAAAGACTACAAATCGATAATGATCAGACTTAAGAGAGAATGATCAGACTTAATATTGGTAACTAAAAGACTACAAATCAATAATGATTAGACTTATAGAGAGAATGACCAGACTTAACATTGGTAACTAAAAGACTACAAATTGAGAATGATCAGACTTAAAACAGCAATGATCAGACTTAAAAACAGCAATGATCAGACTTAAAATAAGCAACGATCAGACTTACAAAGCAATGATCAGACTTAAAACTAAAGAGGATTAAAACGCGAATTTGACCCTCCAGATGATCGAATTTACCTTAAAAATGCCGAGCTCACCGCGAGGCTGTGAGTCTTGCTCAGAACGCCGTTTCCACCCAAAAAACACTAGGCTTTTATCAAATTCTGACACAGGCGCATAACATCAAATTTTAGCATCGTACTATAGCAAATTTTAAAATTTTACGCAAAATGATCAGACTTAACGCATGATCATCATTACCATCTTTCAATCTGGTCATTACCATCTTTAAGTCTGATCATTAGCATCTTTAAGTCCGTTCATTGTTTTTTTAAGTCTGGTCATTTTTTTTAAGTCTGGTCATTAATGGTTTAAGTCTAATCATTGTTTTTTAAGTTTGATCATTACCGGTTTAAGTCTCATCATTATTTTTTTAAGTCTGATAATTGTTTTTTTAAGTCCGGTCATTACTGGTTTAAGTCAGATCATTTTTTTAAGTCAGATCATTACTGTAGCAAATTTTGGATGATTATATCCCTCATATCTTTTATGTATTTTTAAATAAGTCCGCGTGGGTTTCTTTTATTTACAAAAAGAACCCCGAACGGGATGAATTCTGATTGGTCGATTTTTACACGTGGCGTTATTTTTGTGGGTTTGTAGTTTTTATTTATAATTATGGTTTGTATTTGATCCATAACCTAGTTTTAATATATTAATTAATTTATTAGCGAACGAAGTTAACGCCGTTAGTGAAAATTGTAAGGGTGTTGGACTTTTTTAGAAGTTTTAATAGTTCGACCTACAAGTATGAAAATGTTGATAGTTCAGCTTCTCAAACTGTAGTGTATACCTATTTTGAGAAATCGAATAAAAAATTGGAAATGGGTAATAATTGGGCACTTTTCTTTACTTTTTTTTTATCAATGGGGATTTTGCCCACGACATCACTCGAACCCTGGAACCTTTAGTTCCGGGTGATGAGTGCCTACCACCAGGCTAACTCACTTTCGTCACTTTTCTATACTAAATAAAAAGAATGGACTGAAATCTAATGAAAAGGAGACGCATTGCCTTGTGTTTGGTTTGAAAATTGAAAAACATCTTTCAAAAAAAGAAATTTTGTTTTGAAAAACAAGATAGAGAGACAAGAAACTTACACGAGAATTAGCTTAAACAAAAACAAAAGGGCGCGACTCTCGCCAGAATATCTCTCCAAAATTCGATTGCTTTCTTTTTCAATTGATTGGTTTATTGAAGGTTTATATTGGGGTTTTAATGCAGGGGTTTGATATTTGGCGTATTTGGTGTCTTGTATTTGTATGGAGGAGGGAAAGTCTGTTATGTTAGTTTAGTTGTTAGTGTCTGGCGAAACGACGTCATTCTGGTCATGTGTAATGTTGAGTTGATCAGAACGACGTCGCTCTCCTTCACACATATAGTCCTTCGTTCCCTCCAGCCTGCATTTCTCCTATAACATTCATTTTACAAAATCTATCAAACCCTAGCTTTCCCCATTTCAGTCTTCTCTCGATTTCTGCATTTCCGCACTGCAATTGACATCGTCGCCGGTCAATTAGAACTCCGTCGAGTTCGTTTCACATGGTATCAGAGCCGGCAACCCTCTCGGTGAGTTGATTCTTATTCTCTATTTGCTCAGTCTGAGTTTAATCTGTGTTGTTATGGAAAACGTGGAAAGTTCGGGTTTGACTTTGAGTCCGCAAGGTGTGAGTCCGATTTTACAGCATCCTGCATCCTGCATCTGTCAATGTCATAGATGATCCTTATTATGTGCATCATAGTGAAATTTCTAGTAATCCGGTTGTAAGTAAGGAAGGTCCTAGTTGGACAGGAGAACTATGGAACTTGAAAAAAGTTCATGGAAATAGCATTGTCTGGACGTTCGAAGCTGTCGTTCGTAAAAGGATTGTATCCAAAACCATCTGATCCAGTTATGTCAGCGCGCTGGCAAAGATGCAATGATGTAGTGATGTCTTGGTTAATAAGATCTGTATCTGATAAGGTTGTTGGAGAAATATTGCATGCTAAAGATGTCATGACTGCGTGGGAAATATTAGAGTCTAGTTATGCTAGTACAAACCTTGCTCGTAAATCTGATTTACAAAGAGAACTTGAAAACTTTGTTCAGGGTGATCTGTTTGTTATGGCTTATAAGAGAAAGTTAGATTCTCTTTGGCAGGAGTTAAATGTCATTAAGGCTGTTAAGTGCACCAAGATTGGTGACTGTAGTTGTTGCAAGCAGACTGAGATTGATAAGCATGAAGATAGGGTTGTTAAATTCCTCATGGGACTGAATGATTGCTATGCATCAGTCAGGACTCATGTATTTGCTTTGACTGAAGTACCTAAGTTTAGCATTGTCTATGGTCTTGCTTTACAAGAAGAATCATCTAGGCACATCAGGAAGGCTGGTGGTGTTGAAGCCTCAACTTTGTTTGGCGAGAGTAACCGGGGACTTGCTAATTAGGAAACTCAAGGTACACCGGCTAATCAGAATTATGGAAATCAAAACTATAATAATCAGATGAGAGGAAGAGATGCTAGTAGAGGAGGTTTCAATAGATCTAGACCAAGGATGGTCTGTACACATTGTCAGATGCCAGGACACCTCAAGGAAAATTGTTATAAGTTGATTGGATACCCACAGAATCCCAAAGACAACAGATCTCCAAGGTCTAACTCCAGCAATAAATCATCTGCTAGTGCTGTTACTAATACTACTGGTGGAGAATCTGCTTCTGATGCAGGAGATAAACAGCAGTTGCTGACCAATGCTCAACTGGAGCAAATAGTGGCTATGCTTAGAGGAGGACCTGTGGAGAAGCAGGAAACTAACAGTCACATGGCAAATCATGGTCATATGGCAGGTATTGCTAATTCTAGACCTATATTGGATATACCTGGTGACTGGTTGATTGACAGTGGGGCTACTAGCCATTTTGCTTGTGATGCAAAATTGTTGAAAAATGTTTATGAGTTGAAGGATGAACATAGGGTAACTTTACCTAATGGAGATTGTATCAGTATCAAGCATAGTGGTAATTGTGTATTGGGAAATGGCTTAAAACTCCAAGATGTTCTATTAGTGCCAGATTTTGAAGTCAACCTTATATCAGTGTCTAGGCTTGCTTCAGATAATAATTGCCCAGTGATATTTACTGATGACAACTGTGTGATACATGACCAACACTCCAGGATAATCCTAGAGACTGGTAGACCTGTTGGAGGCCTCTATAGCACAATAATACCACGAAATGATGCTGGGAAAGTGAGTGCTCATAGTCTTAATGTCAAGAAAACAGTGGCTGAAGTTGAACTTTGGCACAACAGACTGGGGCATGCTCCTTTTGATGTTGTGTATCAGCTCCTGAAGAATAAAACACCTAGTGTGAATTTGAAACATTTTAAGTACCATTGTTCAGTTTGCCCTTTGGCCAAACAAACAAAACTTTCATTTCCTTTGAGTACACACTCTACAGTCAATCCATTTGAATCACTTCACAGTGATTTATGGGACCATTTCATGAACCTTGTTTGACAGGTGCCAAGTATTTTCTAACAGTGGTAGATGATTACTTTAGGGCTGTTTGGACTTTTTTGGTGCAGCAGAAATCAGATGTACCTGAGGTAATCATGAATTTCTTTGCTATGATTAAGACACAATTTGGGAGAGTAGTTAAGGTTTTCAGATCAGATAATGGAAGAGAATTTTTCAATGAAAAGTTACAAAGTTTTTTTTTCCAGAAACAGGGCTGCTTACAATAGAGCAGTTGTCCTCATATTGCCCAACAGAATGGCCTGGTAGAGAGCAAACACATGCATATATTAGAAGTTGCCAGAGCACTCATGTTTGAGGCTGGTTTACCAAAGAGGTTTTGGGGTGATAGTGTACTTACAGCTACACATATCATAAATAGACTTCCATCTCCTGTGTTGGATGGGAAGTGTCCATGGGAAATGTTGTTTAATGAAAAGCCCCATGTGGATCATCTACGGACATTTGGCTGTTTATGTTTGGTCAGTACTAATGCTTCATCTAGACACAAGTTTGAACCCAGGACTTTGGAGTAGGCCTGGGGTCGGTTCGGTTTGGTCCCTAATTTTGTGAAAACCGACCCGAAACCCAAAAATTTGGTTCGGTTCGGGTTTGATCTTTTTGAAAGTGAAAACCGACCAAAGCCCGATATTTCGGGTTTCGGGTCGGTTCGGGCTTTTTCGGGTTTTTTGGCGATTTTTCAATTTTTTCGGGTTCGGGTCGGCTTTATTTTGGGTTTTCACGATTTTTCAGGTTTTTTTCGGGCTCGGGTCAGGTTTTTCGGGTTTTCATGATTTTTCAGTTTTTTTCGGGCTCGGTTCGGGTTTTTTCTTGTTTTTTTTCTCTGTAAATTGACAGAAAACACATATTTTCGGTTCGGTTCGGGCTTTTGGTCCGAGAAAAAAGCAAACCCGAGACCGAACCGAATCTCACCATTCGGTTCGGGTTTTTTTCGATTCGGTTTTCGATCCGAGAAGAACCGACTCGTTCGGGATTTTTTCGATTCGGGTCGGGTTTTGGGTTTTCGGGTCTGCACGCCCAGGCCTACTTTGGAGTGTGTATTGCTGGGATATCCAGTTGGCCAGAAAGGTTATAAGCTGTTTTGTCTTGCAACTCAGAAAATTATTATCAGTAGGCATGTGGTATTTAGGGAGGATGTGTTCCCATTCAAAAGGTCTGTTCAGCACTTGGGAACAGAAACAGTGACACGAGTGCCCATTATTTCTTCTGGTTAAGTCACTAATTCATTTAGTGATGATGATCCTCAACTTCTTGGGAATTTTACTGATAACGCGTCTTTTCAGGATAGTTTGATATTTGGCGATCCATTATCTTTTGATGCTAGTCCTGATGATCAAATGAGTGAAGATACTATTTCATTCCCTTGGCTAATTCTGACAACAGTTTATCAGTTCCTAATGTGGTTGAATCTGGTCCTTCTTTGAGGAAATCCACAAGGACTCATAAACCTCCACACTGGACAAAGGACTACATTTGCACTATTGTTACTCCTTATACATCACCTCATCAGATTCACAAGTTTGTTTCTTATTCTAAGTGTGCTCCACATCATTCAGCTTTTGCATTGCAGATTTCTCATTTGAAAGAGCCCACTTCTTACACACAAGCCAGTAAGGATGTTAAATGGAGGCAATGAACAAGGAAATTAAAGCTCTTGAGGATAATCACACCTTTTGACTGATCTTCCAAGAGACAAGACACTAGTGGACTGTAAGTGGATTTATAAGATTAAGTTTCATTCTGATGGCAGTGTGGAGAGATATAAGGCCAGATTGGTAGCTCGTGGGTTCACTCAAGTAGAGGGGTTGGATTATCATAAAAATTTTGCACTAGTTGCTAAGATGACAACTGTTAGATGCTTACTTGCCATTGCTGCAGCTAAACAGTGGCCTCTGCATCAATTAAATGGCAATAATGCTTTTTTGCATGGTAGTCTGGACGAAGAAGTGTATATGAAACTACCACCTGGTTTTTATAAGAAGGAAAAGGCAGCTGGTAAGGTGTGCAGACTTATGAAGAGCCTTTATGGTTTAAAGCAAGCTAGCAGGCAATGGTTGCGAAGTTCAGTGAGGCTTTGATTGCCATTGGTTTTCAGAACAGTCTCAATGATTATTCCCTGTTTACATTGTCAAAATATTGTGCTTTTCTGGTACTACTTGTTTACGTGGATGATGTTCTATTGACTGGAACTTCAGAACAACTGATTAGTAATATCAAGATGTATATACACAACAAGTTTCAAATCAAAGATTTAGGCCATTGGAAGTACTTTCTTGGTCTGGAAGTGGCTAGATCAACAACTAGCATTTTTCTGAACCAACGTAAGTATGCTTTGGAACTTCTAGAGGAACATAACTTGTCTGATTCTAAGCCTGCCAAGACACCACTTGAGTTGAAGCACAAGCTCAGTCTTTCTGAGGAACCTTTGCTGTCTGATCCATTACATTACCGTCGACTGGTGGGCAAGCTTATTTACATGACTATTACACGCCCTGATTTGTCATACCCTGTGCATATACTTAGTGAATTTATGCAACAGCCTACTACAGAACATCTTAGAGATGCACACAGGGTTCTCCGATATATTAAAGGGGCGCCTGCCCAGGGCTTGTTCTTTCCTGCAGCTTCTGATCTTCATTTACAGGCATTCTGCTATGCTGACTGGGCTGCATGTCCTGTTACTCAGAAATTTGTCACTTGGCTTGCGTGTTATTGGGTACAAGTGTTATTTCCTGGAAGACCAAGAAACAACAAGTTGTGTCAAGGTCATCAGCAGAGTCTGAGTACAGATCGATGGCGACAGCCAGCTGTGAACTTATTTGGTTAGCCAGGTTATTGGCTGATATGGGCCTGATTGTTGCTACTCTTATTCTGCTGCATTGTGACAACAAGGTGGCCATCCATATCTCCCATAACCCTGTCTTCCACGAGAGACTTAAACATGTCGAAATTGATTGCCATCTGATCAGATCTTCATTCTTCCAGTCCACATCTCCACAAGTGAACAGCCGGCGGATATGTTTACCAAGCCTCTTCCGTTCGATCATCTTCATCAGCTGAGTATCAAGCTTGGAGTCTCTAACTTCCTCCACTGCAAGCTTGATGGGGTATTGAAGGTTTATATTGGAGTTTTAATCCAGGGGTTTGATATTTGGAGTATTTGGTGTTTTGTATTTGTATTTGTATGGAGGAGGGAAAGTCTGTTATGTTAGTTTAGTTGTTAGTGTCTGGCGAAACGGCGTCGTTCTGGTCATGTGTAATGTTGAGTTGATCAGAACGACGTCGCTCTCCTTCACGCATATATTCCTTCCCTCCAGCCTGCATTTTTCCTGTAACATTCATTTTACAAAATCTATCAAACCCTAGTTTTCCCCATTTCCGTCTTCTCTCGATTTCTGCGTTTCCGCACTGCAATTCACATCGTCGCCGGTCAATTGGAACTCCGTCGAGTTCGTTTCACATGGTTTACCATCAACAGCGTCTCTCTCCGATAACTCCAAATTTTTTTACCACAATTGAACATCGGTTATACTTCAGTCAACGATTTTGTCTCCGAGGAATGCAACGATGAGACCGATAGATCATGTTTAGGTCTTTGCTTACTCTGTCTGCCTGATGCATCATTGTAAAATTTTGAAGTATTTTGCATTTGTTTCTGGTTAAACTCGGATTTGGAATTTGAATTGTACATAGTTCAATTTTGAGTTTTTTTATTTTTTGCCCTATTTTGCAAACTCAATATCGTTTTTGGCCCGCCTGAAACTCAAATTTCGTTTTTTCCCTATTTTCAAAGGAACCGATTTTTCCCAAATCGGTTTGGGTGATTTTTGAGTGAAACCGATTTGGGAGAAATCGGTTTGATGACTGTGCTCCTTCGTGGCACTATTTGTTCCTACGTGGACCGAAAGAAATATAATTATAGCCACGTGTACAAAACCGATTTGGGCCAAATTGGTTTGACTGGTCAACAATAATTATTTTTTATAAATTTAACTAATTATCACCAATTTCAACTAATTATCACCCAATTCAAGTAATTAATACCAAATTCAACACAACTATTTTAACTAATTAACACTCAAATCAACAATTCAACACAAACATTTCAAATAATTATGTTTGTGTTGAATTTGGTGTTAATTATTTGAATTGGCTGATAATTAATTGAATTGTTTGTGTTTTTTTCGATGGGAAATTGTTTGTGTTGAATTGGGTGGAATTGAGTGTTAATTAGTTGAAATGTTTGTGTTGAATTGTTGAATTGAGTGTTAATTAGTTAAAATAGTTGTGTTGAATTTGGTGTTAATTATTTGAATTGGGTGATAATTAATTGAATTGTTTGGGTTGAATTGGGTGGTAATTAGTGAATTTTGTAAAAATTAATTGTTGTTGATCAGTCAAACCGATTTGGGCCAAATCGGTTTTGTACACGTGGCCATAATTACATTTCTTTCGGTCCACGTAAGCGCACAGTCATCAAATGGATTTGGGAGAAATCGGTTTGGTTGAAAATCAACCAAACCGATATTTCCCAAATCGGTTTCATTCAAAAAAATAAAAAAAACTCCAAAAATCCTCCCAAAAAGTGTACTTTCTTCTCCATCTACTCCACAATTCAAAATCAACCCGCTTCTTCGCCTTCTTCGATCTCGAAATCACTCAGATTCTCCTTATTCTACTTCCGCTAGGTATTGTGTTGGTTATTTGACTTCGGTGTGGCGGGGCAATAGTCTACCGTTACTTGTTTGGCGAGAATGGGAGGACAGAGAGTGACGAAGGTAAGTATCGTGACACCTTTCTAAACTGACGAGGTATGTAGGATGTTGAGTTATGTGGATTGAACTAAATCAGTAAAATGAAGATATTGCTATTGGAGTAATAACGGCTAATGAAATCCACTTAGAATGTGTAAAACATGTGTAATTTATATATATATTTTTGTATATGTGTTGATGTATCATGTTTTATGTTAGGTTGAAATGGATGCTGAAAATGATACGAAGAATGATGAATCTGCTGCTTCACCCACTTCTGTCTTGAAGGATGAGGTAGGATGTTGTCTGGATTCGTATTACATTGTTATAGTACCTAATATGGATGTTTACTGTGTTTCCTCCAGAGACTCGTGCCACAATTTGTACGACAATTGTTTGGTGCCAGTGCTACTATTTATATTATTTCGTGTGATACCATGGCTAACAGCACATATTCGTTGGTGTAGGCAGTCTGGTTGATTAAGACATTTCTTCCTAGATTAAGTGTCTGCATCTATTAGTAACAGTCTCATTTTCATGAAGCCATTTAGGTCTTGTAGACATCAATAGTTGCCAAGGGCAACTTTCTTAGTTAAACTGTTTTTTTTTTCCAACCATTCCATATTCCTGCTACTCTTTGTTTTGGGGAAATCCTAAATGGCACTCAAACATGGATTAGCGTAGGTACTCTCTTATCATCCTGTTAGTATATTCTGCTGGTAATTATATGAAAGGATAAACTATAATGCATATTGAATAATATTTCCCTAGGTGTATTCTGTTGACATATTTATATGCGGATCAATGATATAATGATAAGGCTTTCATTTTGTCTGCTATCATTTCTGGATTTGCTGCAACTTTGATTTATCATACAGTCTTGGAAAAGAGCTGGACATGCGTGATGCGTAACAATGTTGCTCACTTCCTAAGTGTTACTTATAAGTTTATTTGTTTTTTTGCTGATTGTGCGAAACTGATACACATATCAGGATGAAGACAATGTTGATACAGCTGATCCAGTTCTAGGACTTGTTGAAGTGGAAACTGAAAGTCCACTGTTGCCCAGACACTTGATAGAAGAAGAAGAGAAGCTAATAGAAGCTCGTGTCAAAGAGGAAAATGAAAAATGTTCTGAGCAAACTCCTCATCTGAAGGATTCTCAATTTAATAAGCTGGATGAGCTTCTGACGCAGACTCAACTTTACTCAGAATTTCTGCTGGAGAAGATGGACGATATATCAACTGTATACCTTTTGGACACACCATCATATATTCAGTATTCATGGTTACTTTGCCTTATTCGGGACTAGCTGTGTTACCAACTGTTCTGATTTCTGTAGAATGGCATTGAACCTGAACCAGCTGAAGAAGAAGGAAGGCTGGAAAAGAATAAAGGGCGTGGAGCAAAGAGAAAAGCTACATTTAACAATGTAACCTTTCTTAATGTTTCCAATCTGGATTCTTGTGTCATTATTAATACCATATTTGCAAAGTTTGGCATAATATTATACCGGCTTGCAGTTAAGCAAGCAGCATCTTACAAGGTTAAAGTGACTAATTATTATTAGCTAATGATATGTTTATTTATTTTTCCATCAAGCGTAGCACCTTTGTATTATCATCGTCGTTCATCAAACCATCTTTCATATGCAGAAGAAAGCCAAGCGGGCCGTTGCGGCAATGCTTACTAGATCACGTGAGGGTGATGGGTCTGAAGATATGAATCTCACTGAAGAGGAGAGGGTTTCAAAGGGGCAATCAGAACTTGTTCCTCTACTGTCTGGTGGAAATTTGAAGTCTTATCAACTTAAAGGCATTAAATGGCTGATTTCTTTGTGGCAGAATGGGCTCAATGGCATTTTGGCTGACCAAATGGGTCTGGGTAAGACAATACAAACTATCGGCTTCCTTGCTCATTTAAAAGGGAAGGGGTTGGATGGGCCATATTTAATAGTTGCACCTCTCTCTACTCTATCCAATTGGGTTAGCGAGATACAGAGGTAAAGTTATATTAATGTTTGCTGGTTGTACTCGATATTATTATTACAGTTACTTGTATCTTGATTTGATTGTCTTCATGAACAGGTTCACACCCTCAATAAACGCTATTATTTACCATGGGAATAAGGATGAAAGGGATGAAATACGAAGAAAGCATATGCCTAAAACTGTTGGTCCCACATTCCCTCTGATCGTCACTTCATATGAAGTTGCTATGAATGATGCAAGGAGATGCTTGAGGCACTATAAATGGAAATATCTTGTGGTTGATGAGGTAAACTTCAAGGCGTCATCACAAATGTGCTCTCTGCTGTATATTTCATTATAAAGAAGTCATAGTAAGCGGGATGAGTTCTTTACCGGATAATGGTCTTCTTGTATTTAATGGTTTCAGTTTTCTTTCCCATTTTGGTTTATGAACAATATAACCCTTACTTAATCATATTTTGTCTTCTGATGTTTCAAGTCTTTTTATCTTTTAGGGACACAGGCTAAAAAACTCGAAGTGCAAGTTACTCAGGGAGTTAAAATATTTACCCGTTGAAAACAAACTTCTGTTAACCGGAACCCCTCTTCAGAACAATTTGTCTGAACTTTGGTCATTGCTCAACTTTATCTTGCCAGATATATTCTCATCTCATGCTGAATTCGAATCATGGTAAATACATTTTTTATTTGTTGAAGTGCAATACTTTTGTTTTTCTTTGTATTATTGTCAAATACGTAGCCATAATTGGTTAATTGAACATTGAAGTTTCTATTTGGTGTAATGTTGACAAAGATGGATGTATTACGAGCAGTGAGTTCGCATCTATTTTGTGTTTATACACTGATAAACCTATTGATTCTCTGCCTTGATAATGCGTTGTGCTTGCAATGACATGTCTTTAAATTGTTCTATTTTCATCTCCTTTACTTTTCTACATTAGTAACATCAATACCCACTGTTGTTAAGTCGCTCGACTAGTCACGACTGGTCGCGACTAGTCGAGCAAGTCGTTTTTCGCTGGCCGACTAGGAAGCTCGACTTGGTTTTTGTGGGAAAGTCGGTCGACTTGTTCGGTACGCAGCGACTAGTCGACTAGTCGGTCGACTTGCTCGACTTATGCAGCAACTAGTTAGTAAAAGTAACAATTTTGGACTCAACCAAGCCCAATATGAAAAAAAATAAAAAACCTAGGTCAGATTCAAAACTCGTCTTCGCTCCTGATTGCGGTCGTTCTTCCGTCTTCTCTTCTAAACTCCTCATCGTCTTCGCTCGAGGTATTTCAAAGGCCTCCTTTGTCCTTTCTCACTTTGTTTTTAGAAGCCAAGCTATTTGTTTGTTTAAAATCTGTTTAACTCTAACAGATATGAAGTGTCTTCAGCTGCTCCGGGCTGAAAACATCGACTTATTGTTTAATTATTGTTTCTAAATGTTTTTTTAAACATCTGTTGCAACAGATTTAAATGTTTCTAAGCATGCCAGAGCTGTTTGTTTATCTACTACTTCTAAAAGCTAAATGTTATTCTATTTTTTGTTGTTGATGGCGGAACAAGATTATGATCCCTTCACCTCTTATATTATATTATATATATATGAATTATATATGTCGACTAGTCGACTAGTGATAACCCTACCAACTCGATTCGACTTGTCGCCTTGACCTCTTATATTACTTGAAGTACCAAAACAAGGATCAAATGTCTGTTGTATTGAAGTCCATATCAAATTCACACAACAAGCTGTTTAATCACATGTCTTCCGAGTTCCGACTAAAATTTATTTTCTTATTCCGCCTTCTATAATAAGAAACCTTGATAAACCACACGAGAAAATAGTTTTTGTTGCATTAAGCATGGTTGTCTTGTGTATTAATCGTCAATGTTATTGGGATGTTCCTACTAATGTCTTTACATCTCTTTATTGTGACTTCCCCAGTCATTTACTTTGTAAGATTCATTCTGAACTGATTAGTTCAGAAGTTAGTTTTTGTTGGTAGACAGAAGAGTCCTTACTGCCTTATATTAATATATTTTCTCGGTGGTTTATCAAGGTTTGATCTGTCCAGCAAGTGCAATAATGAAGCTATGAGAGAAGAGATGGAAGAGAAGAGGCGGGCTCAGGTATTTGAAACTAATGTTTTTCTTATTCCATGTCTGCTTTCGTATCTGTAAGACTGTAACTTCTTATTACTGCCTGCAGGTTGTAGCAAAACTGCATGCTATATTACGCCCGTTTCTCCTAAGGAGGATGAAATCTGATGTAGAGCACATGCTTCCTCGTAAGAAAGAGATTATCTTGTATGCTACTATGACCGATCACCAAAGAAGTTTTCAAGATCATCTTGTTAATAGGACATTGGAGGGTTATTTACAAGAGAAGAATCAAAGCATGGGTCAGAAATCTTGCATTCACAAAAATGGCCTAACAAGTCATCCCTTTTACTCAAAAGTCAAAATACCTGATCTAAAATGGCATTGCCTTATTTCTTTTATGCTCTTTTATATTACTATAGTTTTCTTGTCTCTCGACCACTGGTATTGCATATCTTATTGCAAGCTTCAATTTTCAGCACCATGCAATGATTGATATGTGATTCGCTGAACCTATATAGGATTCTTTTCTATTTTCTGTAGTAGATGTTAGTAGTTTTCATATGTTAACTATGTTGTCTACAATGCAGCTGGCATGAAAGGAAAACTCAATAACCTGATGGTCCAATTAAGAAAGAATTGTAATCATCCTGATCTACTAGAATCAGCATTTGATGGTTCATGTATGCTCTTGTTTATATATTTTCGTGAATAAATGCATTGGGGCCGTCCCATTGTTGATTTTGACTAAGGTCTAATTTTGAACAGATGATTACCCACCTGTAGAGGAGATTGTTAAGCAGTGTGGCAAATTCCATTTGTTGGATAGGTTACTGGAAAAGTTATTTGCCCGGAATCATAAAGTATGCACTTATCGTTTGCATTTGTCAGTTTTGACTTTACCATGGTTGGCCTGAGCTTTTAGGTGGGTTCTTTTTGTAATCAGGTTTTGATTTTCACCCAGTGGACCAAAATACTAAATATAATGGAGTACTATTTTTGTGAGAAGGGATTTGAAGTTTGCAGAATTGATGGCTCTGTTAAATTGGAAGAAAGAAGAAGACAGGTGGCAATCTTTAGCAACTTACTGTCACGATTCCTCAATCTGTGCTATGTGGTGCATTTAAATGCTAATGTTGCATGGTGCTTGACAGATCGCAGAGTTCAATAATGTTCACAGCAACTTCAGGATATTTCTTCTAAGCACCAGAGCTGGTGGGCTGGGCATTAACCTGACTTCTGCAGACACTTGTATTCTCTATGACAGTGATTGGGTAACCATTTAGCTGTTTTTCCATTTGTGGCGCGTCTTAGCATTCCAATCAGTATATTATCCTTTATAATCTTCTCTTGTAGAACCCTCAAATGGATCTTCAAGCCATGGACAGATGCCACAGGATTGGCCAAACAAAGCCTGTACATGTTTACCGACTTGCTACTGCTCTATCTGTCGAGGTTGTGCAAGCTTTTAGCTGTCTCTTTTATGTTATCTTTTTTGTTTACCTGGATAACTTGTTAATATATTGTCTCAGGGGCGCATTTTGAAAAGAGCTTTCAGTAAATTGAGGTTGGAGCATGTGGTGATTGGCAAAGGCCAGTTCCAACAGGAGAGACCTAAATCAAGCACTTTGGATTCACTTGAGGTGTGTTTATTTGTGAATTGTATATTTGTTTGTCCTTGAGACCAAAACAGTCTTTAGTACTTGGTGAACCTTCACGGGCTGAACTAATGTATGTATATTGTTTTCCTTTTATCATAGGAAGAGGATTTGCTAGCACTGCTTCGAGACGAGGAGAGCGTTGAAGACAAGATGATACAGACAGATATCAGTGACGAGGATTTGGAGAGGGTTTTGGATCGCAGCGATCTTATACCCACTCCTGCCGAAGAAGAGAAGCCAGAGGCTGTCTACTCCATCCCTCTTAAAGGCCCAGGTTGGGAAGTGGTGTTGCCTACTTCCACAGGAGGCATGTTGTCTACTCTCAACAGCTAAATTACGATGAAGCCCTTGGCAGAGTTCACTCGATAACTTCCCAGTTTTCCAAACACTGCAGTATCTCTTTTTGTTACTGCAATTTTGTGGAAGTTGTCCTGCAGTCACACAGTCTTTTTGTAGATTTGCAGTGTCACTCCCTAGCCAGCAACATTTATGTTACATATTGGCAAATGTCGTCTGTCTTGACTTGTGATCTAGTCACATGATTTAAGTAAGATTCTTATGGTGAAGCAACATGAAGCGTAACCCAAATTCTGAAGAATCAATTCATATATCGTGCCTTAATGCTGGCCAGCAAAACCATACGATGCAAGGTAGCCTAAACTGAGAGCCTTTTTTGTGTTCTAAATTTTGACACCGGTATGCGGTTTGACAAAGATTTGTGCCATTTCGATTTTTTACCTTATTACCCTTACCTTATATTGCGAATTAAACAAAACAATGGGCCATGTCGCATCTTTTGACATGAAAATCGAGCCAATTTCATTTACTTTAAATCAATTTTTTTTTAATAAACTGTACTTTATATCAATTTAATTCATGAATTCTTTGTAAATTTTCTGGAAAAAGAAAGCAAGAAAATTTAATGTCATTTACTTAAGTATTCAAATGGAGGGTATTTTCGGTATGGTAAAGCGAGTCGCATGCACTGCTATCAGAACAAAACCATATATCATTTATCATTTATTAATTCAATTTTGCTTTTTAGCTGTTCTTCTGCATCCGCCGCGATCTCCCATCGCACTCGATCAAGTGGATTCGGATTCATAGGTTGACGACGAGATGTGGCGTTGCGTCTCTCGCGGCTTCTGCTCTTCGACGAGAACCGCCGCTTCGGACTCCCTCCTCCGCGCTGCTCCTCGATTCTTTTCCACCTCCTCGGTATGTATTTTTATCCGATGTAACTTTCAGCGCTTCGGATCTTAGGGGTTTTGTGTAGGTTTCTATTTGTATTGGTAACTGGTTTGGATTGAAATAGCTAGAAGATGTGACACATTGGAATTTAGGATCTCGGATTTTTGTCTTTGGGCTTTTTGATTGTGTGTGCATCTGCCTTTTTCATTATGCATATCTTTGAAAATTTGATTTCGGAATCCTTTTTACTGGGAAAGCATTGTTTTCCTTGCTCGATTAGTTGTTTCGCATGTGTTCATTGTGGGGATGATTTCTTATGAAGAAATATAAGTTTGTTTCTTCTGTTTATTCAGACAGGATCATACACAGTTGTGGACCATGCTTATGATGCAGTGGTGGTAGGAGCTGGAGGAGCAGGGCTCAGGGCCGCTATTGGACTATCTGAGCATGGTTTTAAAACTGCTTGCATTACTAAACTTTTCCCCACTCGTTCCCACACCGTTGCTGCACAGGTCAGTGGAATACTATTAGTTTGTATTTGTAATCATGCTCTCCTACTTACGTTCTCTAGTCAGCTGCCCACTTTTTGTTATCTAAAAAGAAGTCTTCAGAACATGTGTTCAGAATTAATCTTTTGTCACTAGCAGCATTGGCTTTTTATGTTAGATGTGATTTTATTTCATGTTTGAAAAATCTTTGAATTCTTTGCAGGGAGGGATCAATGCTGCATTAGGAAATATGTCCGAGGATGACTGGAGGTGGCACATGTATGACACTGTTAAAGGAAGTGACTGGTTAGGTACAGCTCTTTCTTTTTAACTTCTAACTTTATTCATGCTCCCAAAGTTAGGTGCAGTTCCTAATGAAATGCTTTGGAAATTTTAATGGGGGCGTAAGTTATTTTTTTAGAGGTGCCTGAATCCTAGGTGTCCAAAGTCAGTTGGATTTCGTCCCTTTTTTGTAGTTTTAACTTGTAAGAATCAAGTGTTGTGTTGTCAGGTTTCATTTCTTTCATGGTTGTCGGGCTGAAGAGTTATATCAATTTCTTTCATTTCCTCTTGCAACTGACGCACTCTTTCCGTTCCTCTTCTGTGCTCAATGTAGGTGATCAGGATGCCATTCAGTACATGTGTAGGGAGGCCCCTAAAGCAGTCATTGAGCTTGAACACTATGGACTGCCTTTTTCTCGAACCGAAGACGGTAAAATTTATCAGCGTGCCTTTGGTGGTCAGAGCCTGGACTTCGGAAAAGGTATTATGATTTGTTGTTAAACCTATGTGTTGAATGGAATCATCAGTTGTGGTACTTACAGTAAAAATTCCGCTCTTTGTTTCTCATAGGTGGCCAGGCGTATCGTTGTGCATGTGCTGCTGATAGGACTGGGCATGCTCTGCTGCATACTCTTTATGGACAAGCCATGAAACACAATACACAGTTCTTTGTTGAATATTTTGCTCTGGATCTCATTATGGGGAGTGATGGTGAGAAAAACTTATTCCTGGTTAATTATGTTGTTATTTTTCTGAAATCTTTAGCAGGGGGTTTATGGTCTTATTTGTGTGCCTTTCTTCATCGGCTTAAACCATATATAATTGCTTATGCAATTTCCTTTTATTAAATGTTAAACGAATTCTTCCTTAGTAGCATCTGCAGGTAACAGTAGTATTGCTGATTTTTGGCAGACTGCTTAAGAGATAAGATTGTCATTTCTCTTTGAGAATACTTGTGGTGGCTGATATGATCTATATAAAAACCTCCGAGGGCTCCTTTCATCCCACATTTTGTGTAGCTATTTTGCTTCCTAGCTAATCAATTGTTTGCTCTATTTCTCGTCCAGTGCTTCTTATGAATACATTTTTTCGTTCGAAGAGTGGTTGGTGAATGTTTATTAAGTTTTTCCTGTTTGACTTGTTACTAGGCCGCTGCCAAGGAGTAATTGCGCTGAATATGGAAGATGGAACATTGCACAGGTTTAGTGCTGGATCAACAATTCTGGCCACAGGGGTAATAATTCTCTTATTATAAAATATTCTGATCTTTTGTTAATGTTCTTATTTGTGTGTCAATTCCTCCCCGATGTGTATCAGGGCTATGGAAGAGCATACTTTTCAGCAACATCAGCTCATACCTGTACTGGAGATGGTAATGCAATGGTTGCTCGTGCTGGACTTCCTCTTCAGGTATGATTAGTTGCTTGCACATCTATGCATCAAATCATCTCATGTTTACAACTCTCACATCCTTCATCATGTACTTCGTTCAGGATCAAGAGTTCGTTCAATTCCACCCTACTGGTATTTATGGAGCTGGTTGCCTCATCACAGAAGGTGTGTTCATTCTATATTTCTATCTTCCTGATAAAACATGTAAAGACTTGTGTTTCAAAACTAAAATTTCTATCTGGTGCCATTATATGTGTTCTTTACTTGTATGAATCATTTTTGTTGCATGATTATTTCAATCGAAGTAAACCTTACTGCTTGTTGCAAAATTTATAGGGTCCCGTGGAGAGGGTGGTATTCTGAGAAACAGTGAGGGTGAAAGATTTATGGAAAGATACGCCCCTACAGCGAAGGATCTTGCATCAAGGGATGTGGTGTCTAGATCTATGACAATGGAAATCCGAGAAGGCCGTGGTGTAGGTATGTTTGCTACTTGATTCTATTGCACCAATAAAAGACAAAGACCTGGTTGTTTCTTGGAAAACCGTTAACATGACTGCTGAGTACTCCACAGTTATCAAAGATAAAGAGAGTTTTGTTATACTTGGTTAATAAGGCGTAGAACCATTTCTACACTTGTTGAGTGATGCAAGACCACACAGCGTATTTTTCTAATTTTGATCAGTTGTGTTTTTGCAGGACCTTTGAAGGACCACATCTACCTGCATTTGAACCACTTGCCCCCAGAGGTGCTCAAGGAAAGACTACCAGGAATTTCTGAAACTGCTGCCATCTTTGCTGGCGTCGACGTCACAAAGGAACCTATTCCTGTGTTACCCACTGTTCACTACAATATGGGTGGTATTCCTACTAATCACTATGGAGAGGCAAGCCAACACTTCTGTTGATTTAAGAATTTTTATTTGCAACGGAATTCTTATAGTCATGCTCATCATCCTGTTATAGGTAGTTACCATCAAGGGTGATGACCCAGATGCAGTTATCCCTGGACTAATGGCTGCTGGGGAGGCTGCTTGTGCATCGGTTCATGGTGCCAACAGACTTGGTGCCAATTCTCTTCTCGACATTGTAGTATTTGGCAGAGCCTGTGCTAACAGGGTTGCAGAGATTCAGAGACCAGGTTAGTTCATTTATTTTTGTTGTGCCTGTTGTCTAAAAGGATAAAGATTGCATGCGCATGCACAATTCTGAAAACGAACAAGAAAGATGCAGCTCCCAAGTCTCTACTTTCTCCCAAGTCTCTACTTTCTCGTTGCATACAAGAATAAAATAAAGAAATTACAAGTCAATCATTGAAAGGCATGAATAACAAAATTGAATATGAGTTAAATAATCTTGTTATTTTTTCTCAAAAGTATTTATCCTTATCCACTTTGATTTTGAACTGAAATGCAGGAGAGAAACAAAAACCATTGGAAAAGGATGCCGGAGAAGCTACCATTGCTTGGCTGGACAAAATACGAAATGCTAATGGATCATTGCCAACATCGGAAATTCGCTTAAAAATGCAACGCATCATGCAAAATAATGCTGCTGTGTTCAGAACACAGGAAACCTTAGAGGAAGGTAAATCAACTGCTTTTAGATGGTGCACTATTATGCAGGATTCAAGCGTAATACTAATGTGGATGCTGTGTTAAGTATCATACATAAATACATCGTCCTCTAGTCCTTTTTTTTTTCCCTCCAGTCTTTATTCAGTGACCTATCTGACCTATTCATAACCATTGAACAATTTGTCTCAGGTTGTAAATTAATTGACAAAGCATGGGAGAGTTTTCACGATGTCAAGTTAAAGGATCGAAGTTTAATATGGTATTTAAAGCTTGAAGTTGGTCTTCCTATACAATTGACAAGGAGTTGCATTCTGGTTCAGTTGTAACTATTTTGTTGCAGGAACTCCGATTTGATTGAGACCATTGAGTTGGAAAACCTTTTGATAAATGCTTGCATCACAATGCATTCCGCTGAAGCCAGAAAAGAGAGCAGAGGAGCACATGCTCGTGAAGATTTCACGGTTAGCTTGCTCTCATTATCTCTATTATTGTTACAACATTATCATCTGTTTGGTGTTTTCCCTTTTAGTACGATAGCTAACACTATACTCTGTATGGTGCTTGTAATATGCAGACTAGAGATGATGCCAACTGGATGAAGCACAGCATAGGGTAAATGAATCTGCTTTTGTCAACTCCCCCTTGCCGTGGAACTTAGAACAGATGATACCTGGTCTTCTAAAACCGATCTTTAACTGACTCTCTGTTTTGTTTCCAGGTTCTGGGAGAATGAGAAAGTGCGGCTAGATTACAGGCCTGTCCATATGAACACATTGGATGACGAGGTCCAGAGCTTCCCACCAAAGGCTCGAGTATACTGAGTCTGCACGTGTGCCTTGAATTCATGAGAACCTGAATAGCTTACAATAATACATGCGCTGGAAGCGCAGAAATTCTGCATCCTCTAAAATGACCTCGTGTGTAAGAACAACAAGTGGTTGGAAATAAACTGCACTGATGATAAGTTGTACAATAGCCAAGTTTCTAATCCGAATCATTCCCGTCACATTTTGTATGTTGGTCTGACCGATTGACTCGATTTATTTTGTTTGAAAGTTCCGTTGGCACCCGACATTCGCTTAACAACTACGCAACAGCTCATATAGCACTAATTGTCAAACAAATCTACACCGCACGATCGTTATAACCGACTTCGTATTCATCGCTCACAACGGGGATGACGTGGTTTGCTGCTGTTGCCTTATCTCGACCGTCGATCTTACATCGAGTCATTCAATCTTAGCCGTTCATTCTGTCAAAAGCGTGTATAAAGTTAGGGTTCATCTCTCGACCATCACAAACCACACATCTGCTATTCATCTGTCTCTCCTCGATCCATAAAATCTTCATCCGAATCTCTCTGGTCTTCGATTCTGCTGCTGCGTGTAAGCGCCAGCGCTCCGAGCGTCATGTTAGCCACGGTCGTTTACCCGAGACGGTTTCAGATCGGCCTTTTGGAATCCGATCGGTCAACCAAAGGCGATTGTAGATCTTGAAGCGTTCCGGTGACCGTCTGCAGGTACGTTGCTTCATACCGGTCGTCGCTGCTGAAGTCTTAGAAGCCCCTGTCTAATTTTTTTATTCTGTGTATCTACCTTGTTTTATGTTCTTGAGTTTCTTGTTGATTCCGATTACAGAGATGGTATGTTCTTTTCGTTCGCTTCGGTCAACGAAGCCTGCGGTGGGATGAAGATAGGAGATCGGCAGCGTTGCGTGGTTATGCGATTGTATCTGTTCGAAATATTGCATGTATAGTGGATGCGGTTTGTGTACAGATGTGGTATTGAAACTGGCCTTTGCCATGTTGGGTGCGCTCGCATGGCAGGCCCAACTCTGATAATAAAATAAGTTTTTTTGGGTGTTTTGGGAGAGGTCGGACGGGTTCTTTCCCTGATTTCGATCTCTCCCATCAGTGTGTGCCTTCTCTCTCGCTTCGCTTCGCTTCTATCAATCGCACAGTTCTATCAACACAATTCCGATCGCATCAAAGTAAATCAGACAAAGCTGTCCACTGAAATCAATCGAAAATCATCATTCATAGACTCCGGGATTCGCATCAGACAAAGCTGCCCACTGAAATTAATCAAAAATCATCATTCATGGACTCCGGGATTCACATCAGACTATTCCTTTGGAAAGGTACACAGCAAATTTCGATCTCAATTTATTCTCATTACTTCAATTTTGATTCTTTATATTGGTTGGCCCTCGGAATGTCTTCCTGAACATCCAATAACTCTCAACCCAGGATAATAACATTATTTTGATCTGAAAGATCCTTTTAACTTGTTAATTAACAAGAAATTCTTGATTTTCACCATTCGCAGATTGCATTTTGAAATATACGCATCTTTGAGGTTGTGAACGTCCTACAGTTGGACAGATGGTTATAATCTTTCCCAATTGTATATCTTGGTACACATTTATCTGAAAGTCTCCGGACTTGTCTTATTTTTATGTATATTATTAACTGTTTTGCTGTATATATTGGAATAAATTGTGTTTTTGGAACTCCGGAAGAATTTGTGCATCCTATTAATCTGTTTGCTATTGGTAATAAAATAATCCCTACCTTCAAGGACGCTGCTTACTAATTTCAATATTTTGTAGGAAACCTTTCAGAAATATGCTTGGTCATAGAGGTATATCCTGCCCATATCTTTGATGTTAAAGTTAATTCCTTAACTAAAAAGAAAGCCCAGATGAGTTTTAAAAGCTGTCCAGTGGTCAGGATAACCTGATAGGCCTGTAATCTCTAAATGGTAGAGCTCCCAGTTTCTACTGGGTCTGGTGGTTCGATTCCACCCAGGTCTCTAATAATAATGAGTTAACCCAAATGTGGGGGAGAAAGGAGTTGGATTTAATCCCAGTGTTATAAGTGCCTTGTTGAGGCCCCTCTAGGTCTGTTGATTTCACAATGGTAAAACTCTTTATCTTCACAGTAGAGAAGATTATGGGCGTGTCTAGCATGTTTATCCTCGGCCTTTGAGCTATGCCAAGTTTGGGGATCTCTGCCCCTGTATTTTTATACAAGCTGGAGGTCTAGAGAACTCTAAATTCAGTTGCTCTATCCTCTTATGGAGTTGGTCACTGATTGGAATAAGGATGTTGGAGCCAAATAATTGGGAACAGACTGAATTTCACAAAAATATGGCCAGTGGAGGTCGTTTTTCGTAGACCAAGTTTTTCTTCCGAATTTTATACCCAAAGAACAAGGAGAGAGAGTTGAGCTCCAGATGGAAATCCTGACAATTGTTGTGGCTACCGGAGAGTGCTAAGTGTCTAATTTGATAAACCTCTTAGAAGCTTCAGATAGTTAATTAAGTTTTGATGGAAATACCAAGGCAAAAGAGGAAATTCTGAAACACATTTGGATGAATGTCATTTGTATTGTATAGCATCAGTTTTCTCTGCTTGTTTTGTTACAGTCCCATCTGCTTCTGCAGCAGGAGTTTGTGATGAGGCTCTCATCATCTTGTCTGGAGTTGTATGCGTTAGTAATTCCTTCGCCTTTTTCAACAAAAAAAAGAAAAAGAAAAAAGAACTCAGTATGACATAAAATCAGCTAGTTATTGGTAGAAAGACCAGAAGCCCCATCATGCTTCTAAGAGGATATGCCAAGCTGAACGAGGCTTTTATATTGGAATCAAACATTCTGCACCTGCAGCAACAATAACGTAATGTAGCGAGATCCTTCTTTACACCGCCTGAGGCAGTAGTAGACGCCAGCGACAGGAAGCTCTCCCGGACGTATTCCCTTTGGCCCCTCCTCCTGCTTCCTCCCCACCACATCATCATCCTCTCCCCTCTCCTTTCATGTCCTCCGGTCAATCTGGTCGGAGTCATGCCTTCTGGAGGCTGCTCGGATCAGCTTTGGCTTTTGTGGGAGGTGGAAAGGTAGCAGAGGTGGGACGAGAGAGGCGGTGGGTGCTGGGTGGCGGTCGGATGGGGCAGAGGAGGTCGTGACGTCGTTTTTTGTGTATAGTTTAGTACTTGCGTGACGTCGTTTTTTGTGTATAGTTTAGTACTTGCTTGGTTGTTTAAGGACGTTAGGTAAATTTTTGGGTTAGTTTGTCTTGATTCTCCCTTAGATTTTTTTTCCGCAGGTAACCTAAAGGGAGTGATTTTGTTCCGTTCGATTCTCTCGAATCAGAACGTTTAGTCGTCTTGTTGTGTTCATATATGCGTTGTCTAATTGTTTCGGGTTTAGTTCATCGACTGCACTTGTTGCCGTAGATGTTTTCTGTCATTGGTGGTTTGATCATCGTCCTCGGCGTGAGGCTAAGTGGAGCTTCTCACAGTTCCCGGCTAGTTAACTTAGTCTAACTCTAGCTCTTTATAAAGATCACTTGTGTAGTTTTTCCAGTGTTCAAGGAAATCCGATCGGCTCTTCATTGTAACTTTGAAGTTGACTGGGAAGTCACTTAATCTGTTTGGCCAGCCTTGTTTTTGAAGCATGTTCGGTGTAAGGATGACTAAGTAGCGGAAGATCGACGAACTTTGCTTGGATTACTATTCATGGGTCTATATTATGTGTCAGTGTTAGTTGGTCGATTGTATTGCTGTTGTTATTTTTTATCTTGTCTTCAGGTCTTTGTATGCTCCTTTTTCTTATAAAAAAAACAATAACGTAATGTAAACACATTTGTAGGATATGACAAGTAGAGGTGGCAAATAGGGCGGGCGGACGGGTTCTTAATGGACAAGGGTTAAAAGGGTTGGACCCTATAAAACCCTTTTAAGTTAAAGGGTTCAATGTACAGGTTCTTAATGGACAAGGGTTAAACCCTTCAACCCTTTAAGAGCTCTTTTAACTCATTAAATGGAAAATTAAATAAATTTTAAATCCGATATGTTCTATATCTTTTATTTGTTTGTAAAAACTTGTATATACATATTTTAAAGTTAAATTTCAAATATTTTTTGTTATTTATAATTTAAGTTGAATATATGCCATTTGGAAATTAGAATTAAGCACAGTCACTCACTCAAATGTGTATAATTTATTTTTGGTTTCATTCACACATCAATACACCAAATTTAAATAAATGGCTTATAAAAATAAGTAATTATTAATGAATCAACAGGTTTGAATAACATTTGAAAATGTCACATGAGCTGTTATAATACGGTGTCGTGAATATTAATATGCAATTGATTTTGGTTATCAATAATACGAATTTTGAATATGACTCGGTTATGATTATAATTATCAATAAATGGAATCTGAATTTGATTAATGAGCAACAACGGCGCCAAGTTTGAATCGAACGAAGACGAGATGAATCGAATTGAACGATACGGGAGAGACCGATACGAAGTTCGTGTTTTATTTTTTATATTTATTATTATAATATTAATTAAAAGGGTTGTTAAAGGGTTGGAGGGTTATCCGGGTAAAAACCCTTGAACCTTCTTATAAAAGGGTTCTTAATGGACAATGATTTTCTAACCCTTTTATTAAAAGGGCGAGCTAATGGACATGTTTAATAGGGCGGTTAATGGACGGGTTAGAGGGTTGAGGGTTTAATTGCCAGGTCTACTGACAAGAGCTGTAATTAATGGACGTGTCGCCCTACAGTACCTACAAAAAATCTCAACGCTTGCCGTTTACAACTTCGTCCTTTTATGCCTGACTTGCCTCCGTACTTTGATTATGCATTTCTCACTTAAGTCCTTCATTTATGAATGTCAGCAATAATCATGTTACACAGTAATGTAACACACTTGATACAAGATACATCACCCAAGTGAATATGCCCTTGCATGTTTCAGCATCGAAACTGCTGATAAAGATATCGTGACATAAGTACTGCTTTCTTTACAATTTCACAACATTTTTGTACAAAAGAATGAAGATAGAAGAAAGTATTTGCCTAAAGCTCACTAGAAGATATGCATTCCTCAACAAGTTCAACTATATATGGATTTTGCATAGCACCAGCAACTCTTTCTTTGTCATTTAGCTGCTTATTCACTGCAATGTATATATAGATAGATACACTTAGCAATTGGTACTTTTCTGTTGTCAGCTTTATTAGTGTCCGTAGAGTGCCTGAAACATGACTAGGTAAATTACAAACACACAAGTTGATGTGAAATATCAACACACATTGCGGGCATCTTGTGATGATGATAATCTACAAGCTAGGTTCCACAAATCGCTAAAGCACTAAAAATTCAGGTAATACTAGCAATGAAATCGCAAAATATGTGAAAATATTGTCTATGCAACTATACCAGCATCTGCATCAGCATGTGATCCAAGAGCCACCTTAATATCAACCTGTCGAATTGAATTCAAATAAAGACCACGATAAATAAGTGAATGTGCAGCCCTTATGATATTATCATATTCACATAGTCTTGTACTCATTTAAATGAATAATAATAACCTAAATGATATGTGCTGCCAAATGGCATTGCAGAAATTCAGTAACTATTTCTCCAATTGTTCACTGGATGGTGTAGACAAAAATTAAAGATTACCAACCACTTAAGTAGTAACACATATACAAATAAAACAAGAAGTCAAGAACTAGAACACTTCACGAGCTTCATTCATTATTAGCTGGAATTGCAAGAAAAAAAACATTACATTTGTTTGATATTTTAAATGAATTATAAGACACCCTATGCCAAAGGATATGTTCATAGAACCTATACAGCATGACGTACAAAGCATGAGAAAGAATACGAATTTTTTATACGGTTGAACACCATCACCCACAAGACTTCTAAGCAATCAGCTACACGAGAGATATGTTGGGCATCAATACAGTATGATAGAGCTAAGCCTCCATATTTCTTCTCGCAATTGTAGTTGCTCTTTTTTATCGCAATTGTTGTTGCTCAAAGAAATATATTCTTTCAAAATCCAAATAGAGATGCATATGAATTGTGACCAATCACATTTCATCACATGGGCTTGAAGAAAAAGCAGATGTGAGGGTAACAAGGACATTTGCCTATAGCTCACCATTGAACATTGCTTCAGAAGTTCAGATGGCACCATGGACTATGATTTATCTTTGAACGAGTATCAATTGAGATGGGGGATTGTTATTAACAGCACGGTATTGTGAGTTTTAGAAGTAAGTTCATTGAAAAACATTTTAAAAGACATGTCTCTATTTTTGTAATAATGCATTGAATTTATCTATCCTATCTGAGAGAGCCATCGTAAGCAGAACTGATCCTTTCATAATTATATATGAAATGAACATTCATCTGTTCAGAACACTTAAATACCCAGACTCTCAGTAACTATATATCAGATTCTAATTTTCAAGGACTTGGTGATGGTGACTGACCTTATGATTCGAAGGGAGGTAAGAATTTAGCTTAGCTCTTATAGAAAGGCCAATGATATTAGCCAGATGACAGTGCGGTACCGTCGGCGTGAACGTTATCCTACAATAATTACACACTGCTCAGTATTCGTGAAAATTGTACTCAGTTGCTAGAATTAAAAGGTTAGTCAATTTGAATAACTTCCGGATGAACAATGATTACACAATAAGGGTACTGGTATGAGTGTAGACAGTAACACTAACTGATGTATGTTTTACATTCGTTGACTAAAAATGCACAACAAGTCAAGCCATTGACATCGACCCCAAGTACTTGGGGCTAACACTTAAAATTCTTTATCAACGTACCCATCATCACATTCAGTCTTCTGACCATTATCTGCAAAGAAGGTTAACGGCTCCCAAGTTTGTATACTTATTTCAAACTGGCAACCATGTCTAAAACCCTCATAATATTTATCTGTCTTCACCACTGTTCATCATAAACTATCCTTTTGACTATATACTACGAGTTAGTTCATCTTTTTTGTTTGATATCAACCTATCATCTGCCCTCAAAATCCAAACAATTATTAAGCGGGTTTCACTAAAAGCCTTGTGCTCACTTGACTATACTCATCAAACTCCAAATTTCATTTTTCATATCCTTAATCCAGAACTTGGTCTAGGCCTCTAGAATTCCAAACAACAAGTTCAATGTAGAATGGAGAAAAAAAAAGCATAAGGCAGAAAACTCACAAAATGCGCCCCGTCTTATCATCAACATGGACAGAATCCTCAGTTATAACTTTTAAGTCTCCCAGGGAGGAAGGAAACTCTGGATCTCTAATATCTCTCAAAACATTTAAACTCCAGTCAAGGAATTACAAAATCTCAAATGAAACCGAAAACCATCACATCCCTCCACTCAGTTCAAGAATCCAAAATCATAGCACGGTTTGTATTTCGAAATAATGAAACGAGAAAGTAAATCAAATCCAATTCCTAAACTCCAAACTCGAAACTATTAATCCTTTCACCAAATCATCAAGCAACAGTTAACAATTAGTTCAACAATAAATTCAATTACACAGCTTCGTAGATCATAAATAAGTCAGAAATCTTGAAATAAATGCATCAATCATCACCGGTAGCCAATTCATTCCTCGGAAAAATCACCAGTTTGCCCCAAATGCAAACTCAAATCACCTATATACACCAAACCAAACTCAAATCACCAATCTACCCCACTTTTTAATAATTCCGATTTTCCATAAACCGGAACTAATAATTCCGGTTTTTGTCCGACCGGAACTCTTTGAAAATGAAAACGTGGCTCGGATCGAGGTCTACGTGGACTGAAAAATGTGAACGGATATACACATATGATTCCGGTTGTTGAGGAACCGGAATCCTCAATTTTTTTAATGAGTAACGTGATAGAGCATTAAATGCCTGCCATTAATGCTTCGGTTTGGAAAGCAGAATTGAATTTTTTTGGAAAGCATTAAACGTGGCTCGGATCGGTTTGGAAAGCAAAATTTTTTTAATGAGTAATTAAATGCCTGCCATTAATGCTTCGGCATACACATATGCTTCGGTTTGCCTGCCATTAAATGCCTGCCACTATCAATACTGCTATAATGTCTTTCATCAAAAAAATAATAAAAAATACTGCTATTAAATGCTTGACATTTATAGAGAAACGTGATGTATAGCTGCATCTCAGTCAATACTGTTATTTATAGGTTCGATGAGTATAATGAGAGAGCATTAAATGTCTGACATTAAATGGCTTACACGACATTAAATTATCATAATTCCGGTTTATTAAGAACCGGAACTCCACCTGGCTGATATTTCGTATATTTCGGTCCACGTAGGCCCCGATCCGAGCCATGTTTCCAGTTTCAAAGAGTTCCGGTCGGGACAAAACCGGAATCATTAGCTCCGGTTTCTGGAAAACCGGAATTGTTAAAAAGTGGGGTAGATTGGTGATTTGAGTTTGATTTGGTGTATATGGGTTATTTGAGTTTGCATTTGGGGCAAACTGGTGATTTTTCCTCATTCCTCCATTTCACAAGATAATATTAAAAAAAAGGATATCATAAATTTCATAAGGATCAACATCGGGCGCCGTGAAGACCTTCCGTAAGAAGAAGCCTTTCCTCATCGCCGTAAACAACTTTATTTTCATTCATCGTCTCCGACTCCGGAGCTATCTCTTATGTTCTACAGTAATTCCCTACTTCAAAATTTTCAGCTATGGAAGAACGAGTTTATACAAGCCAGTCATCGATGCAATCAAAGCTTGACACGTGGAGGACGAAAAATCAATTTCCATAAATTTACATACCGGCCACTGAAGTATTGAAGAGTGACAACGTCAAGTTCCGAAAAAGCAAATTTTAAACCGGTTCTCTGTTTCAACCGAACTGAGATTGAACCAATGAAGACGTTAGGGTTTGTTTGTACGCACCGAACATTTTTCTGCAATTCTTCACTCCGAATATAATTCACTGCTCCAATCTGCTCTACGGCGTATCATCGGTTCTCCAGGACGAAGAAGGAGATCCCTAATCTGATCTTCTGGTAAGGGCTTTTTCCGTTCTTCTACCAATTTTTTTTTGGCATTTTAGTATTCCAATTTTCCGTTGATTTGATTGTTAAGTCTCATCGTCTACATCCGAAATCTCTCCTTAAATGTTTACGGTGTTGTCAGAGTGAGTGAATGAATAAAGTTGTTCTTCTTCTTTATAGATGGTTTTTGGTGGTTGGAAATGGTATTGTGCATTGTTAGAGTAGCTTGAATTATGGTGTTGGTTTCCATCTATTTTTTGTCAATCTGAATAATTGTGATTAGGGCTTTCGATATCATTTTCCAAGCGACTTTTTAGAAATTTTATGCAACCAGTAATCAATGTTTGAGGCTAGTAAATGGCAGGAAAAAAAGTCATATTTGGACTGATTTCTGTTTCCGTTTCCATGCTACATAGAGTAGGATTAGCTTGTCCGAATGTCTTGTACTCTTTTTTTTTTTTGCTTCATTGAGCCATCAGGATTCATGATTGTGTGAGTAATTAATTGGCCGGTTAATAAGTGCTTTTTACATACATGTTTTCTTCAGCAGTTAGGATGCTCGAGTGGTGAATGGTTATTCTGTGTTTTCTGGATTGGTAGTGATTCAAATGTTGTATCTTATTGGTATTATGCTGTATATAATTTTCTTTTCCTTTTGTACAGTTGGTCTATCTCGGTATTCCAGTTCTGAAGTGACCTGCTGCCATGGAAGCGAAATTCTTCCGATTTCTGAAAATAGTCGGGATCGGTTTCAAGGCAAGGGCAGAAGCTGAAGGCCGACTATTATATCTGAAACTAGGGTACAGTCACGAAGTGGAGCTGACTGTTCCTCCTGCTGTCAAGGTCTTCTGCTTCAAGAACAATGTGATATGCTGCACTGGAATCGACAAGCAGAGGACACATCAGTTTGCTGCTTCCATACGCAGTTGCAAGCCCCCAGAAGTCTACAAAGGTAAAGGCATTATGTACATTGATGAAGTGATAAAGAAGAAGCAAGGAAAGAAGTCCAAGTAAAGAAATTTCCATTTCGTTCTTGATGTAGGATAATAATTCTGAAACAAAAGCCTCATATATCCTTACGAGAAGCTTCGTTTCACCTCATATCTGATGCGTGAACATTACATTGAGGTACACTAATGCAACACAAAGACTGAGTTTTGTTTAAACAGAGATTTGCTTTAAGCTTTGGGACAATGACCCTACTACTAATTTATCAGGTAGGAGACGGTCTGAGGTTACAGGAGCTGCTGCCAACTCTTTTTCCAGATCTTCGGTCAAAAAGTCTGAGCTTCATCTTGCCTCACTTGCTTCCTAAGAATTCATCCACTTTAACTTTCTTTTGCCCAACACGATTGAACCAAGATCTGATCACTGGCCTGAACGAATATCCAGTTTTGCTTTGAAACATAGTTATACGCATTTTAATTGACCCTTTTGAGAAGCAAAGCAATCAAAATAAAGGAAAAGTGATCAGGGATTCATTATTTTATTTATCGGACTGATCTATTCTAATTTGCTAGTTTTGCTTTCGAGAGAATATAAAACATTGCAGTGCTTATGCTTCTTCTCATTACATCTCTTTTCAAATAAATATGAAACCCTAAATTTCAGAGTCGACGATAAATGAAATGTAATTGACATTTTGCTGTGCAGCATCCTATCTGATTTCAGACCGTCTTACATCATTTAGGAAATGTAAATTTTATCAAGTTCTAGTAGCACAATTTACAAATATAAATTCTTGAACTCGATTTGGAACCCTCAAAATGATGCATTTGTTGTCTATGTAATTACCAATATCACAAAAATAAAAAGGGAAAAGTACGCATTCGTACCTCGAACTATCGATCTTTTCCAATTGAAGGTCCAAACTATCAATTTTTTCAATCAAGGACAAAATAAAAAATAAATTGACGAATTTTCAAACACAAAGCACCGTAGCTAAACCATGATTAAATTGCAAACTCAATCATGTAAACATCGTTGAAAATAACCTAATGATCTCATCATAAACACTTAACACATTTAATCGATATTTCTTCTTTAACACTCATAGACCGTTTACATGATTAAGTTCGCAATTTAATTACGATGAAGCTACGGTGCTTTGTATTCAAAAATTCGTCAATTTATTTTTTATTTTGCCCCTGATTGGAAAAATTGATAGTTTGGATCTTCAATTGAAAAATATCGATAGTTCAAAACACCGATGTGTACTTTTCCCTAAAAACAAATGAAAATTCAAGCTTTAGTAAAATGTGATACTTACAGCTGAAGTACTGCAGTAGTATCATGCGTCAGGCTTAACTGCGTGGGGTCTGAAATGGAGTTTAGGGTTCTTTTTTTTTTGTTTGGAGCTCTTTGATTTGGTCCCATTAAGAGGAGGCTTTAAAGAATTTCCTTTTGACTCGACAACAAGCACAAGCAGCAGCGCTGCTGCAACATCTCTTTTCATGAGCTTCGAACATACAAAAACAGAGGCAAAGAGATTAGCCCAGTGGAAGGGCGTCCCCCTGCGCCCAAAGTGGCCAGAGTTCAAGTATTCATCAGCTCAAAATGAGCAGATACTAACTTTAACCCACTAACCCCATTAAAAAACATACAAAAACAAAATACAAATACAAGTCACAACAGACATCATATGACATATGCTAGATACTACTTTAGTTTTTGATGATGATTGATGCCGCCTATACTCTTAGCCCTGTAGGGTATATACCTTAATTTCCAAATTCCTCATGCAGTCTCGTCTCGTCCATTTTTTGTGACCTTTGAATCGGGATTGCTTGTTGTAGGGTTCACCTGATTCTTTCAACCTGGAAGACTGTGTCCATTCCCCAGTCATGTGAAATCCCTTTTTGACCAAAACATACCAAGGCCACACCGATTTTCACAATATCCACTCCTCACTTCTGACACACTTTTGCTACCTCCACTCTCCATCCCCAATTCTTATAAATACCAGAGCACACTAATTCTCAGCATCACAGACAAAACAAAACAGAGCCCCGACTTCATTCTCCATCACGATCACGATGATGCATAACAACACGTATTACGATTACTACTCATCTACAGACCCATACAGCTACAACGGCTTCGATTCCGCATCTTATGTTGACTGCACTCTCTCGCTCGGCACGCCATCGACGAGGTCGGAGGTCGGCTGTGAAACAGCTAAGAAGCAGAGCAGCAGACGGAATGGATCTTCCAAAGTGTCCAAGTTCTGCTTGGACTTGTTGCAGAAGACCACCTCATCATCATCCTCGTCCAAGAATCGCGAGCTTAGTAAAACAGAACGAAGCAACGGCGGCGGTTGTGGTGCGGCGGCGGAGGAAATAATGAGATGTGCTAACTGTGACACTACTTCAACTCCCTTGTGGCGGAAAGGTCCCAAAGGTCCAAAGGTGAGTGAGTCGTCATCGAAGCATGCTGTTACAACTTATTTGTCTCTACCTTCAGACATTTCTCCGATCACCGGCCGGTGGCAGCTGAGATCACAAGTTCGAGTTTTTTTTTTAACACCGTTTACACTGAATTTCTTCTTTTATCAATTTGCAGTCGCTCTGCAATGCGTGCGGGATCAGATACAAAAAGGAGGAGCGGCGGCGAGCGGCGTCCGCCACCTCGAACGGCAGCGGAGCTTCAGTCATAAATTCTCATCACACTTGCAGCGAGAATTACTACTCAAACCAATCTTACAGCGACAACCAGACTCTGTTTCCTGCAGCTGCTGATGAACATCACGCCAACGACGCCGTGTCGTACTTACCTTGGATGTTAAACGCGGCTGACCGACCAAGCCTCGTTCATTATTTCACCAGATAGGGCAACAGTCGGGCAGCGTCCCACTATGTTTTTTCCTCTATTTTTAATGCTTTCTCTTCTACTTTAAGTTTAATCTCTTTTTTTTATAAAAAAAATACGCCTTTAAATTTATAGTACACATCTGACTTAAAAATCTAGAGTAAATTACAAAAAAAAAAAAATAGTGAATTTTGCATCAATCTGCATACATTTTAATTTAGAATTCGAGTTTTATAAGGATTTCAAGGTAAACAATTTATGAATTTAATTATTTGGTTAATATTATTTGATCGACTTTATTTTTATTATGGTTGGTGATATGATTTATAAGATGAAATATGTGCAAATTGATGCAAAAGTCACTAAATTGAAAATTGGAAACGTTCGGTACCTAATTTGAAATTATGCGATAGTACGGGATATGTTTTTGTAATTTACCCATAAATATATTATCATGAATTCTGAATTTTAAAATAATAAATTAGCTCAACTGAAGTAAATTGTGATATGTTTATAAACGAAAGTAAAAGATTTATAAATAAATAAAAAACTTGTAATACAACCAATTTGAGCTTACTAGTAGTAATTTACTACACAACGCAAAACTTGCTTCTGAGGAGGAACTCGGCAGATTACAACTCATTGTCCTTCTTCATCTTTGCACCAACATCACCTGCGGCTTTGGACACCTTCTCCTTACTGGCCTCGTACGTTTCCTTGGCTTTAGCGGTCGTCTTGTCCTTCGCAGACTCGTAAGCCTCGCCCATTTTCTTCTTGGCTTCATCATACACTCCGTTGGCCTTGTCTCGAGTCTCTTTAGTTGCGTCGTTGGCTTTCTTTGTTCCCTGTTCAGCGGCACTTGCCATCATGTTCCTAGCAAACTTGACCTTATTAGAATCTGTTGCTTCCTTAGCTTTCTCTTTAGTCTTATCCGCTGTCTCTTGGACGTAATCCTTTGCGTTTTTAGCTTTATCTTTCGCGTAGGTTACTGACTCGGATGTCTTCTCTTTCAGTTCGCGGCCTATTGTCCCACCTGAGGGCATTTTGTCGTAAGCATCGGTGAACTTGTCTTGCCCAAACTCCATGGCTTCATTGGCTGTCTCTGCGGCTTTACTTGCTTTATCATAAGCGTACTCCTTTGCATTTTGGGCTTTCTCCGAGACCTGATCCTTCGCGTCGCTGACCCATTGATCTGTCCGATAGCCTTGCATCGAGTCCTTGCCGGTTCTCATTGCTTGATCAGCTTTCTCGTAAGCATAATCTTTTGCCTCGCCAAACTTGTCTTTGACGTATCTCGTCCCTCCTTCCGCAGATTCCTTCGCGTCACTAGCTTTATCGGTTGTCATTTTGATGATATCATCCACCATATCGTATGCGTCGTTGCCCATGTTGCCTAAGTTGTCCTTGGTGCTGCTAGCCTTCTCCGTCGCCATACCCTTGGCTTGGTCTGCCTTGTTATAAGCATAGCTCTTCGCGTCACCAGCTTTGTCTAAGGCCATTTCCCAAGCTTGGTTCGCTTTCTCCGAAGCCTTCTCATAGCCATAGCTCTTAGCATCACTCGTCTTGTCATACGCATACTTCATCGCGTCACTTGTTTTGTCATACGCATAGTTCTTAGCATGGCTTGTTTTGTCACCAGCAGTCTCCATTGCTTCCTTTGCCTTATCATAGGCATAGTTCTTTAAATCACCAGCTTTGTCTGAGGCCATGCCTGATGTTTGCTCAGCCTTCTCAGAAGCGTAGTTCTTCACATCAGTTGCTTTGTCCGAAACTATCCCCCTAGCTTGGTTCGCCTTCTCAAGCGCCTTCTGATAAGCATAGTCCTTTACGTCGCCTGCCTTATCCGACGCAAACCCCACTGCCTGACCCGCCTTCTCGTAGGCATAATCCTTCGCATCTCCTGCTTTATCATACGCATAATTCTTCGTGTCACTTGCCTTGTCAGAGACCTTCTCATACGCATAATCCTTAACATCGCCCGCCTTGTCAGACACCGTCCTCGTTGCCTCATACGCATAATCCTTAACATCTCCAGCTTTATCAGACGCTACTCCTCTAGCCTGATTCGCCTTCTCGATGCCCATCTCATACGCATAATCCTTCACATTGCCAGCTTTCTCAGTAGCAAAGCTCGCCGCCTGCCCAACTTTCTCTGACGCGACTTTAGACGTCTCTGCAAGACACAATAAGTGAATTCAAAACACACATTTTCATCTTCAAAAGACACAACAACAACATCTAACAAAATCAAACAATCACCAGATGCAGCTGAGTTGATGGTCTGGGAGGCTTTTGTAGCTGCGTCCTTGGCGTTTTCAACAGCGTACTGAGCCTCCTCTTTCACACTATCATCAGTCTTCAGAAGGTTGACGCTTCTGTCAGGTTCAAAAATCAAACATGTCTTAAAACAGCAACACTGGGAATTCTCAATTAAATAACAACATATGATTATGACTTGGGAATGTGGAGATGATTGAATGCTTACCCTCGCAACTTCTCAGCCGCCCAGCCAACCCATGAATCGCCGCCACCGCCTCTGACTGGCAACAACCATAGTCATCACCAGCAGCAATACCAACATCCATCTCCTCCCCCTTTCTGCAGTTTCTTGACCCATTTTGCTGCTTCACACCAACGTCTTGTTCGTTTTAAAAAAATCCAGAGTTCTGGAAAAGATGATGAACACAGAATGGAAGTAGTTTTTAAGCGGTTGGGGGGGGGGGGGGGGGGGGGGGGTCTGTTTTTGCTTCTTTGTTGAGGTGCAACGTGGTCGGTTGGGAGGAGGTTTGGGGAGGTGGGACAATGTGCTTTGGACACGTTTCAGTGTTGTGTTTCCATTTCTGGGTTCCAAAATGTGTGGAAAATGGAAGACTGCTGGACTTTGCGAGTTCCAAGATGCATCACTGAATCAGGTTACTTTCACAGCCGGTCCTTAATTTAGAGCTGCAGAGGTCAAAGTACTTAAGACATTAGAAATTCGGAATAAAAAAATGTTACATGTTTGATAAATGGATTAGCTTAAACTGCTAATGAATGTATCTTTAGAATAGATATCCATGGCAAAACTTTTTTCTCCAAGGATTTGACACATCTCAGATGCCAGAGTATGGAAGGAACAACATACTAGTCTGCAGGCTGCAGCTAGTCTAGAGTTTAGCAAAAGGCTGGGTGTATATCGCCTTCTGCTAGTTTGATCCGCTGGTGATGCTCTTTCACCTTGTAATCTACTACTTCCATAAAGAGCTCTGGGTCAAGGGCACAGTCGGAACGTCCGTAGACGGATGCCTGGACACCAGCCATGAGTTTAGCTATTTCACGGCCAGAGAAGCCCTCGGTTTTTTTAGCTGCTTCACGGAGTATATCATCTGATATGTCTTTTATTGTTATCTTTTGAGGCTTTTTCTTTAGAAGAAGTCCCAATCCTGGTTTTGATTCTGGTTCTTCTATGAGGTATTTATTTAGATACAGCTTCAACAGCTTGAAGCGTTCTTCTTCGCCAGGAAGAGGGAATTCAATTACTTCATCAATACGGTCCGTTACAGCACTGTCGAGATCTCCTGGCCTGTTTGTAGCGAGTACCAAGACAATATCTTTGGATTGGTCTCCAGTTCGGAAGAGCAGGGCATTTAGAGCACTTCGCTGCGCTTCACTCATGTACATGCTGTTACGCCTGCAACAATTGGAATGATTCAGCCACCCTGAGTTCTAGTAATATATAGATAAAGACTTCAATAAGTAATAAGCAAATCATAGAATATAACATATAAGGCAGTGAGGATGATGCAGACTCACTCGCATAAGAAAGCATCAGCCTCGTCAATGAAAAGTAACAATCCCTTCTTTGATTTCTTTGCCCAATCAAAAATTTCATGAATTTTAGTAACAGCCTGTGGACCAAGGGGTGCAACATCCCCTCCTGTCATCATGGCATAGTCCAACCCCTGCAAAATTGTGAAAGCCAGTGATTAAAGGCAAGTTTGTAAGCGATTTCAACTACTTCCTGTTTTTCAATAATAAGAGATTTTAGTATGACATGAGAATAGTCGAATACAATTCTGACAAATGTTGTCCAGTAAACTCCACCCAAGTAACTTATCTGTACATCACTATGCACCTGGTTATTCTTATATTCATGTGAATTTCAGTCATGTAAGCATGCCACTGAATCACCCAGTAAGAAAATGTATGCATTAATATTATTTATGAGAAATAAACCCTTCGAGAAATAACGAGAGACAACAACTCACAGATCTACGGGCGATCTCTCTTGCAACCATAGTTTTACCAGTTCCAGGCGGCCCATAGAAGAGCATATTCCGGAAAGGAGCTTGGTGTAACTTAGTGTTTGATGTTGCTCGAGCTAGTTGCTCAATTCTCTTCTGTAATGAAGGGTGTAAAATAACATTTCCAAGTGTTGATCGCCCCTCAGCAGAAGCTCTCGAACTAGATGCGGAAGTGAAAGGCAATGCTTTCACCCCCTTGGACACTACACCTGACCACGGGAACCTTGTCATTGAAGATTCTCGAATGAGTGATGGCTGCCCCAGTATGCGGTTGATGTAGCCCCAAGTTACTCGTGAACCTTCTCTGTACACACACAAGTGAAACAGGAAAAGGTTACTTGTACATTATTACAGAAGTACCATATGAATGCAAATCATAAACCTAAACAACAATATATACTTAATCATTTGGGTTCCTCATCCATTTCCAATTTTAGTTGGCAAATAATGCTGAGATTCTTAATATTCCTTTTAAAGATGTCTTAACTTCAAGTGCAATGGATATGCATATACAGCATCATAAGATTCTTCGTCCATTTCCAAATTTAAATGATATCGAGCTAAAATCTAGCTGCACTTTTTGTTTAAAACAATTCGTTTAATGCATTGTTTCAGGAGGTGGACTCCTCCCTATATTCTACCGCATTTTGCTTGATTGGTTTACAACTTACAAGGTTAAAAGTTGAAAGCAAAAGGTACACATACCTAGTGGTGTAAATCCCTGCTGCTAGTGCAGTAGCTCCTCCAACAGTCATTATTAACTTGCTTCTATCCGTGAGTAACGCCCTGACACCCTCTGCAGGTGGTAAGAATGGACCTCTAAAGCTTTGAATAATTAAACTAGAACTAACAAGAAGTCAAGAAACAATATCAACTCGTTGTATATACTTCCATCGACTTGAGGTGGCCGTGAACCACAAAAGTCATGAAGACAAATCTCCTACCCAACAAAAACATGTGCTGCAGTTATGTCTCACTCTCACCAACTATGCCTCGGCATGCACCAGGCTGTTTTAAATAACAGTGAAAATGAACCGGTCTTAAGAGATGCATACCTTCAATATGGCTAAATGTTGTATTGATTGCTGCAAGCCACTTTTCTTTTTCACCATTAAGTTTTTCGACAAGCATTCTCCTATCATGCTCCTCTGTCAATTTAGCTTCATGAACACGAGCTTCAGCATCAGCCTTGGCCTTCACTTGTATAGTTACCCTATCTATCTCTGCTCTCTTTTGTTCTTCCTGGCGTATTTGTTCTTGGAGTTTCAACTCATTAGCTATTCTTGCTCTCTCTTTTTTTAAGGCTGATTGCAATTGCATTTCAACCAAATCTACATTATTTTTCCTTTGAGCTTCATTATCATCCTGTAAGACAACAAGAACGAAAAACAAGTAGGAAGGATTATAAGAAGAAGACAACAACACAAGACCAACTTGCTCACTGTTTGCTTTTAAAGATATGATTTGAAATGAAATCCTGGAATGTCTAAGCACTGGACATTACTGGTACACTCATATATTTCCATCATCCAAGAAAGGGAAAGCTCAATTATACCAGACTGACACAACTTCTGGTACAGATATTTTCTAGTTTCTACATGAATTGCAAAAAGTAACGGAAAAAGGGTTGAGCAAATGCTTGTGCAGATACATGCCCATTGCCCAGAGCAAACAAACTAGGGAAGCCACTTTCAGCAAGTAACCAGACGTTGGAAAAACACTACTACAGAATAATTTGAAGAATTAGCATTTTACCTTTAATCTTTTTCTAGCCAGGTCATCCTCGGTTCGCAACATCTGGGCTTTATACTGTGCTTGTTTTTGCATATTATTATTCTCCTCTTCAAATAGCTTCAGCTGTCTTTCCTACAATGTGAAGTTTTAAATAATATAAAACCATCAAAAAGACAGAAGTAGTGATAGTGAATCTACTGATGTTTATGAGCTTATGCACTCTCACATGAAACTAAAGTATATCTTTTCAGTGAGAAAATCTCTTAACAGAGCGTTAATCGGAGTTGTCGCCGTTGTCAAACTTGTGACAAGTTGATCGAACACGGATTGAATTCAGTGAAAGTTGATTAGGGTTTTTTTGTTGAAAAAATGAGGTGAATTCATTGATCAAAAAAAAGGGGACAAACAAACTCTGTACCAAGAACACTAAAGAAACTAAAACCAACAACCACAAAATCAACAAAAACCAGCTACCAGACCCCTGCACCCTGACCTGACTCCAAAACTCGCCAAGCCTAAGCTGAGGCACCAACTAACACCCCACAGACCCAACCGAAAACTAGCTATAAGAATCATTAATCAATGAAATGCATGTTAGTCATCCAAGCTAAATCTTCCTTGTCGCACGCCTAAGCTTTGGATTAGGGGTTTATTACTTTGACGTTACGCTATACATACAAGGTATGTATAAAGTCAACTCAACTGCAAACCACTAAGCAAGATGACACCATTTGATACACCATCAAGCACAAATTTACCTAGATCTAAGCTTGTACCGAGCTACCGCAAACCCTAACGAATAACCCCGGAAATATACAATTCATTGTGGAAACCACCAGGCCATCACCATCACATAAGTGTATGCTTTGGATTTGATCTACCATAGTTTAAATATACAAATTCACACTACAAATAATTCAAAATATGGTTGAATTGTCAATGCAATTAAAGAAGCTTTACACTTACAATATCAGCTCGAGCTTGATATGCTTCATATCCTAGCTTCTCAACCCCAAGTTCAGATTGACGAGTTTTCTCTTGAGATTTCATCAGCTCATACAGCTACAAGTCAAACATCAAGCAAGAAAGATGCCTCAATCAGTTATTAGTTATTAAAACTTAATCACCAGCAAGTACAAAGGCATCCCTTCGAGTAGCAAATATGAATCGAAAACAAAACTTCACCAAATTAAGCACAGACCTGCTTCTTATAAGGAGAGCTATTCATCTCACGCAAAGCTTTAGCACCTCTCTCCAGACTATCAGCATCAAACGAGCCCTTGGCTACTTCCGGCTCAGGCTTTTCTTCCTGCACAGGTTCGCCAGGCGTCTCGGGCTGGGATGACGACGGAGCCTGTGGAGGAGTATCGGATGAAGACGACTTCGAGAAAGGATTGAATCGGAAGTCGGCGTAAGCGACGTTAGGGGATGCGGCGGATATTGTAGCCGCCGCAGCTGCAGCCATAGCTGCGCAGGCGGACATTCTGGTGGCCGCCATCGGATGTGACGGTTGAGGGATTGGATTCGTTCGCTGAAGCTGACGACAGACGAAAGCGAAGAGCACGCAGGTGGAGGAAATGAGCGCAATTGGGGCATAAACCCTAAACCTGCTGGAGCCTTCTACAAGCAAAAATTAGGGCTTTAGGAACCCACAGCGCCAAATATTTATTTTATTTTCATAATTAAATTTAACAACTGATTTGATCTTCATAGTTAAATATAAAAATAAAAAATTGAAGCGGAGAAAACAAAATACATAAACGGGGATAGGAGTCATCATTTGACTTTAGGGTTAAAATGTCTGTAAAGTAATTCTGATTCTATTTTTATCTTTATCCTATTTTATACGATTTTCGATCATATATATACTCTATTCTCTAAGTTTTAGGCAGGGTAAAGATCATAGAAAAAAAACATACTCTACCCTTCTACTCTGCCCTTCTATCATATTATCCTACTCTGCCCTTGTACCATATCCTACCCCATCTTACCCTACCATTTTCCTTTATATTATGAATTTTTTTCTTCAAATTATGCCTAAATTTACCTTACTTGACCTTACCATAACCGACCCGACCCTACCCTAGCTTACCTAATATTACCCTACCCATGTGTACCCTACGGATTTAGAAAAATTGCTCTATTCTGCCCTTACCCTGTCATGTACTGTTCATAGGGTTAGGGGTCGGCAATGGACAGGATGGATGGGGTAAGGGCAGGGTAGAATAATTTTTTTGAGCACGTAGCGTACCCAATAGCAGGGTAATATTAATGTAAGCTAGGGTAGGGTCGGGTCGGCTAGGGAAGGTCAAGTAAGGTAAATTTAGGCATGATTTGAAGAAAAAAATTCATAATATAAAGGAAAATGGTAGGATAAAATAGGGTAGGACAAGATAGTCGACAAGGAATTCCTTTAATAAATAGCCGTTTTGATCCTTTGGAACAACTTGATGAATTTAGTAGATCCTTTTAGGAGGCCCCAATGACCATAGATTGAACCTATCCAATTTTTACAGTGCGATGATTGGCTATTCACGGACTAGCTGTACCTACCGTTCCTTTTTTGGGTTCAATATCCAAACACAAGATATGATAATATGATAGAAGTGCAGAGTAAAAGGGTAAGGTATACTTTTTTTTCTACGATTCTTACCCTGCCTAATGCTTACAGGGTAGGATACATATATGATCGAATACACATATGATCGAACACCGGACAAAATAGAGTAAAGATAAGACTAGGATCAGAGTTAACATATAGACACTTTGACCCTACCATCCAGAAAAAATAGTCTACTCTACCCTTACCCAGTTACTCTTATCCTGTCCATTGCCGACACCAAAACGGGGGATTTGTTATTCAGATTTGAGACTGTAGCCACTGGTTTCTCCGAAGAGCCGATTTGCGTCAAACTCTTCCGCACTTCATCGCATATCTATCGATCGGCGAAAATGGCGGCGATTCAGATGGCGTCGTTCGCTCCGTTGTCGACCTCATCCAGCGTCCGCCGAGTCAAACGGTAAATATAATCGTCAACGCGAATCGCGAACTGATGATATTTGGACTTATGTATGAATTCGGTTCTACTCGCTCTCAGTTTTCGATTTCGCAGTGGTGGATGTTGTTAGGTTGTTCACGTGCTGAGTGTTGTCTGTAGATCATCGGGGGTTGTTTTGGCTAGTGTGAGCAAGGAAGCTTCGTCGTTAGGAGTGCGAGTGACTGAAGGTGAGGGAAGTTTGCCCAAGGTCGTCCTCACTTCCTCTCACGGAAGGTATGTAATTATAATAGGTTGTTGCTTGATTGTAAATGTAGCTGAAATGTTTTAGGATTTTGATTGGAAAATGATTAGAGTAGATTCAATTTTGACTGTGTAACAATTTTTTAATTATCTTTTTAGTGAGGCAGAAATATATCTCTTTGGAGGCTGCATTACATCTTGGAAAGTTCCGAGTGGAAAGGACTTACTTTTTGTACGGCCAGATGCTGTGTTCAATAAGAAGAAGCCAATCAGGTATTCCATTTTCTCTACCTTGACATGTTTCTGTAGTTTAGAATTAAGTCATTTTAAAATGTCGTCAGCTGAAACCATTGTTCTTTCTGTCGGGTGTTTTCATACCTGAATTTTGTTTCAGCTACTGACTTATTTTTATTGTAATAGTGGAGGGGTTCCACATTGTTTCCCGCAGTTTGGACCAGGACAAATCCAACAGGTTGGTCATGTTATAATTGTAGAAGCTCTCTCACTGTCATTATTGTTGGGATGCGCTGAAGACATTTGTTATTCAATGTTTCTATTACTGCAGTTTAAGTGGTTTGTTATGTTGTATATCTGCTACTGCATATGTTATTTTAGCTCCTTGTGTTGATTTATCAACGTTTGTTTAGCTTCTTACTTTTGAATGCATGGACTTTGCAGCACGGGTTTGCAAGGAATCTTGATTGGTCAGTGATTGATACTGAAAATGTGGATGGAAAGCCGGTTGTCACTCTTGAATTGACTGACAATCCTTACAGCAGAGCAATGTGGGATTACGGCTTTCAGGCATTGTTCAAGGTGGGTCAATCTATCGGGTTAATGTTGACCATGGCTGTTCATGGTCATATGTTAGTTATGCGAAATAATCTGTTTAGTAGTTTTCTTTGTATGTATCTTCTTCCTTGATGACTTTGGTGTACATTTTTCACCAATTCGGTGCATCTAATTTGTAACGTATGGTCTTAATTTACTTGCAGGTTACACTGGATGCTAAAAGCTTGTCTACGGAGTTCACTGTCAAGAATTTGGACAACAATCCATTTTCCTTCACCACCGCCTTGCATACATATTTCAGTGTGAGTGCTTGTTTCATACACTCACGTGATAAGATCTCAAAAGTTATTCTTTGCGATATACGTAAGCCTATTGGTTAAATACTTCAGGGTTGAGTTGCACTGCATTTTAAAACAAATTTGGTGTTCTGAAAGCAACTAAACTTTTCAGTGTCTTAAATTTATAACATCAGTTTATGGCAACAATGAGTTCACATGGTTTGCAAAGAGTGTGGAATCAACTTGACAACACTAATTTTAAACAGTGTAGCATGCATTATATGGTCCAATGTTGGACAAGGAATCAGCACACAGAGCAGTGAAAAACTTGAATATCTAAAAAGGAAGAGTTGAGACATGCAACTTTTAGGAAAGATTACCCCACAAAAGGCTATTCTTTGATATAACCAGTACGTGCCATAGGTTTTTATAGACGGCATGAATGTTTTCATCTTTCCAAGATGATCATCGTCAGTTAGCTGAATAGTTCTTAAACTTGGCTTTTTTTATTATAAAAAATACACGGTTAAACAGTGGATGATGTTTGCTGAATAATATGTTCTCAACACTTGGGAAGTGTCTGCTGGTCTCTGTTTTGTATGCTGCACTCTGTTGGTTGAGTTTTGATCTGTTGATTTTAGGCATCTGTCAGTGCAGCATCAGTTAAAGGTTTGAAAGGTTGTAAAACACTGAACAAAGACCCAGATCCTACATACCCATTGAAAGGTGCAGAAGACAGGTGAATCATCCTGTACCTATGATTTTTATGTGCGTTGGACAAACTATGGCTGCATGACCTGACTTTGGATAACACTAAATTCAGGGATGAGGTTACCTTCCCCGGATTCGTGGATTGTGTTTATCTTGATGCACCGAATGAGTTGCAGCTCAATAATGGTCTGGGTGATGTAATAACCATTAAAAACACAAGGTATACCATACGTCCGTCATCCAGAAGCTCATGTTGAATATATATGCTAATCATATGGAATTTATCTTACGCTTTGGCTACTGAAATTCATCATTTTATGCTGATCAGATGTACATATGCCGATCACTTAATTTATAGTTTGCTGTTTGTGTTTTAATAATTTGATAAATTCCATAGTTTTTGCTGCTCACTTTTGTATGATCATCCTGCAGTTGGTCAGACGCTGTGTTATGGAATCCCCACTTGCAGATGGAAGCTTGCTACAAAGACTTTGTCTGTGTTGAAAATGCCAAGGTACTCAATATTGTGTTATCTGTTCCCATTAGTCCTTTGCATAACGAAATTTCAGCATCAAACAAAGTTAACATGCTCAGTGTAGACCCCTAACAACTTCTTTGCATTCTCCTTTGCATCTCAGATTGGAAGTGTCCAACTCGAGCCTGAACAGTCATGGATCGCAACCCAGGAACTCAGCATTGGCTAAATTGTAACTCATCAAGGCTTCCCACGCTGGTAGAGGGAAAAAACCGGTTTTTGGGAGTTCAGTTCTACCTCTAAGATGGCTTCAAAAATATGTTGTATCATGAGTAATGTTGCCTGTAAGTATGTATACTCACTCGTCTTTATCTCATGAAAAATAATAAGTCCGCCTGTTTTGATTGTTCGCCATAAAAAAATTAAAAGTATCCGTAGAAGGAAACAAAAAGAAAAAAATTCATGAAAATCAGATCTGAGATGTCTGCTTAAGCTTGTTGTTCGAACGGTGTCGTTTTAGGTTAAGAAGCAGCAGCAGCATTCTCGGTTAGGTTTGTTTTACAGCTTCACAATGGCGAATCAGAAAGCTACGAGATCCACCAAATTGAAGACAATCCCAATTCTGATCACATCCATAGTCTTACTCTACATTCTTCTCGCCTTATCTTCTGACTCTCCGCAGTATGAGAAATTGTCTTTCTCAATGTTGCCTAGAATCCAAGTGTTTCCAGATGAGAAACAAATCAATGGAGAGAGCCCTGACAAATATCTTTATTGGGGAAGCAGGATTGACTGTCCTGGAAAGCATTGCGACACATGTGCGGGATTGGGTCACCAGGAGTCCAGTCTCAGGTGCGCTATTGAGGAAGCCTTGTATCTACAGAGGTTAGAAAAGAGCCCTAATTTTTGTGAAAAGTTGGGATTTTTATATATATTTAAATGAGGCTCAGAGGCATTAGTTAAGTTTTTTGATTCCCGCAGGCGCAGAGTTGATCAAAATGTTATTGAATTGCGTTGTTTTGTTGTAGGACTTTTGTAATGCCTTCCAGGATGTGTATCAACCCAATGCACAACAAGAAAGGAATTCTTGATCGGTCTGATAATTCAACTTCTGAAGCGACGTAAGTCTTAATGTTGTGCCTGAATGCTTGCCGTGAATGACATGACTTGATTCATGCACTGAAGTTTGATTTGGATTTGGATGTGATTGGTAGGTGGGCGGCGAGTTCTTGTGCGATGGAGTCTTTGTATGATTTGAGTCTCATATCGAAGACAGTGCCTGTCATATTAGACAATTCGAAAGCTTGGTATAGTGTATTGTCAAGGAGCATCAAGCTCGGAGATAGGGGAGTTGCGGATGTGAAAAGTGTGAGTCGAGATGTACTCAAAAGGGATGATCGATACTCGAAGTTGTTGCTTATGAATCGAACTGCCAGTCCTCTTGCATGGTAATTCATATTACATTTTAATATGGTTTTCCTCGCCTTCTGTTGTTCGCCATGAAGTGATGCACTTTTTGATGGTTTTGTGAAGTTTCCATGTCTGTTAGACTGTTACTTATTTTGTGCCTCACAGGTTTGCAGAGTGCAAGGATCGTCACAATCACAGTGCTGTTATGTTGCCATTTTCCTTTCTCCCTTCTATGGCAGCCAAGAAGCTTAGAGATGCAGCTGAGATGGTATAGGTGCTAATCTTGATTTTATATCTTGTGCAATATTTACGGTAGACTTTACCCACTTATTTAATCCCTGAAAATCAACAGATACGGTTGCTTCTAGGTGATTATGATGCAATGCACGTTCGTCGAGGGGATATACTCAAAACAAGGAAGGATAAATTCGGGGTGGCGAGGACTCTACATCCTCATCTCGATAGGGATACTTGTCCTGAATTCATCATGCGCAGGATTGAAAAATGGGTACCACCTGGACGAACGTTATTCATAGCTTCCAATGAGAGAACACCCGGTTTCTTCACCCCTCTTTCCTCCAGGTAAATACCAGCTTTATTCCTGTACTTTCTGCTATTTCTAACGTCACGTTGGATTTTCCCTTTTTAAAACTAATAAGAAGGCAATAGCAGGATAAAATAACTCGGTAACACATTTTGGTAGTTCATCTCAAAATGACTCCCACCGTCTCTGCTACATTACTCTCTACAAAGTACAGAAATTCTGATAGTCTCAGTTTCTCATCCTCTATTTTTTTATGAGTAGTCAAATTCGTCAAAACGAATAAATACCCATAAAGTCGTATTAAATAAATTGAACCCCAAAGGTGAATAATAGATAAACAAAAATTAATATTTACTTTTTGGGCAATTACTCTGTTAGGGTCCAATTTATTTAATAGGAGTTTCTGTGAACTTTTGTGGCAATTAGTAGACACAATGATCAGTACAGGTAGCGTTACTCATATTTTATAGACTAAACACATAAGTTCATCCTATCAATGTACGTTCTAGAATTATGTTAAAGAATGTTCGTCGTTAAGTTTTAGTTATAATAAAATAGGTTCTTCAATTTTTCTGAGCAAACTGGTTGGAGCCATTGATTTCTAGAGACTAAATTTTGTTGCAGGTATAGGTTAGCATATTCGTCAAACTTCAGCCACATTCTGGATCCCATAATAGAGAACAACTACCAGCTGTTTATGTTAGAGCGCCTCATTCTGATGAAAGCGAAAGTTTCTATAAAAACATACAAGGAAAATGAAAATGACCTCAGTCTCACCGATGATCCAAAGAAGAACACCAAAAATTGGCAAATCCCTGTCTACACCATGGATGGCAAAAGATGACATGCTGTTCGGGCCTGTGATTTCTCAGGTAAATAGTTGACTGTAGCCTCCATGGGATCGAGTTTTTCATGGCTGGTCTCATTGTTTTTATTGTGTATTTTAGACCATGTTTAATAGGATTTCATTCAGCTCTTCTCTTGTAAAGGTTCATCACATTATTGTGCTTAGAAGCTAATATTCTATTAATCATCAATCAGCTTGATTTAATATCTTTGGGAAAGTTATTAAAAAGCATCCTGACCTCATTGGACTATCATATTAAAAAATTTGTCGCTTAATTGAATCTAGCCTGCAGTGAAAATCAGTAGTTATTACCAATCAGATATCAAATCTGATGTGGTCACCAAGAATTGAAAATCAGTAGTTATAAACGGTCGCTCACTGCGGACTCTGACAACGACCTCCGACAAAATTTGACTTCTGCGGATACGAAACGAATCCTGCCTCAAACAAATCCCATTTGTTCTCATGCGTGGAAAATCCATGAAAAACGGGATTTATCCTCGCTGAGTAGCTTAGTGTTTACAGGAAGGATTAACAATTACGTATAACTCAAAATCATGTTGGACTTTTTTGCGTCAGCTGGATTTGAAACATTGTCGTTGACAATGTCGCTGCTTGGTATTCATCGCCGTTTAATTTACTCATCCGGGGAGGTGCATTCTCTCGAGATGCTCAGTTGCATCGTTGAGCTTTTGGTTTTTCCGATTATGCCGTATCTTAAAACGCATATTATCTGTTTGATGAAATTACTGACCCAGTTTTCATTTTTGAGAGAGTTTTGTTTCTATGATGGAGAATATTTCAAGGCATGGTAGTAGTGGTAGGGGGTTTAATGCGCAGCATGGGACCGTGAAGCATATAAGGAGTGGTTATGAGCCTTCGGACACGGAAACTGAGTGGCAAGAGAGTCCAAAGCGCGATATGAATGGTGGGCCTCGAGTGGCATCAGCTGTTACTTCAAGGAATGTTAGCCCTTTCAAAATGAGTAGAAGTGTTTCGTCTAGATTTGAGTTTGATAACCCTTCCTCTGCAAAGGCAGCTGTTGCAAGCCCGGCAAAAAGAAGGCATAGTAAATCCCCTTATAAGGGCCGTGGAGATGGAAATACCGATGTTTTCCCGGTAGTTGGTTCAGATTTGCATAAAATGGAAGAACGCGTCAGAAATGTTTCACCATATAAAGAAGGGGAAGGCCGCAAGTTGAAAGCTGGTGATGATGGGATTGGGGGCTCAAGCAGAAGACAAACCCATAGACTTAGTTTTAAACAGATGGAACTGGAGGAAAGACCAGCTCAACATATTGATTTGAGCAGAACAAGTGACCTTTCCAACTATAGTCGTAGAGCATCATCCAATCCCCGGACAAGAAATAGGGACCAACTGAATGGTTTTGATCATGATGAGAAGAGGCCTGGGAGAACTACGACGCCATTGTCGAGAAGTCAGAGTAGGAGGGAGAAGGTAGAACCTAAACTGCACCCTCCTTCAGTTGGTGAAATTAACGAAATGGTTGCCCAAGTGAAAATTAGTAGAGGCCTTGTTTGCCCAGACCCACAATATGAGACTACTGATTCTATTGGTGATCTGTTCTTTTCTCGTGATAACACTGCCCTGATCAGGCAGAAGGATGTACCGAGGCAGAAGATGGTTACTAGCAGAGATGTAATATCTAATCAAAGAGTGCGGGCAAATGGTAATTATGAAAGTAATCATCAAAGGAACCCATCTAGCTCGGCTTTATCACGATCCAGTAGCAGGCAGCGTAGTGGTAGAATTAGTAGTACGAGTAGTAGGCTGAGCGATGCAACTGAAAGGACTACTGATAGCATGAGGAACTTCACTGCCAATAGAAGGAAAGTTCAATCACAAGCTTGGTTTGGCTGTATGAAGAAAGGATCATGCAGAAAATCAGCAAAATCACCTGAACATAAACAAGCATTTGATGAAGTATCATTCATTGAGAAGGCATTTGTTGTTGAAGAAATAAGACAATTTTGGGCTGACAAATACCAACCTGCTTCGTTGAATGGTTTCACATGCCACAGAAAAGAAGCTCAGCTTCTTAAGGAACTGGTAACAATTTATGCTCAAAGATGTTGATATTATTCTGATTCTATTCTATATGTTAGTGATATTTTGTCTATAAAGACTAGTTAGTTTATGCTCTCTTCAATGTTCAATCTCTTGATGCATGGGGACTAATGTTAACTTCCTTCTATATCTAGGTATCCCAAGATGCTTGCCCTCATATCTTACTAAAGGGTCCATCGGGTTCTGGGAAAAGATCGCTAGTCATGGCACTCATACGCGAAATATTTGGAGATGCATCTTGGAGTGTATGTCAAAACCCTTCAGAAATTTCAAATCATTCCAAGTGTTAAATTTTGGAACCTTACCTTACCTCAGTTTTCTTTTCCTTGGAGACAGATATCCCACGAGATAAGATACTTCCATATTCAGGTAAGCATGCTGCTAATGGTTCATATATATTGATATGTTTCAAGTGATAAAAGTTGCATCCAAGTTCCTCTCTGGGAAATTCTTATAGTTTTGCAAGTGTAGCACATTGATCACCATTTTAAGTGCTGGCTCACATCTGAGTTCATTTCCATAGTATGGCAGTCTAGTTGTGAAGCTTTACCGTGGGGGTGTGGCGTACTTGTATTTTTATGCTATCTATTCTCAACTCACATAGTTCTACAGCATTTGCTGACTGGCTAGTGCCGTCGCTTCTATAATTTAGGAACAAAATTCTTCGTTTTTACATAGTTTAAAAAAATAAGGGAAAAAATGTTAGATTTGGGAGACTGGAGTGGAACTTCACATATATCTGTCTGTCAATGCAGCATAGAAAGAAACACTTAAAGCAAGAAAGTACATCATAAATTATATATTGTTCACCGTTTCGTGTTCATGAGAAATAACGTCCGGTTCTTTTATCATTCAACAATTCCCCGTACTATGTGCGAAAAGATTGATATGGTATGTGGAAGCAACAGCCAGTACAGGTTAACTCTGTTTATCAAAAAATTATTGACATTGAGTTACATGCTGACTTCCTCAGCAGGATAAGAGGCCAATGAAAGTTCCAGTTCCCCTGGCATCTAGTGCTCATCATGTTGAGCTCAATGTGAACTCAAATGTGAATGCAAGGTATGCTTTGATGGCTTTGGTCAAAGAAATAAGCAACAGCTATGCAAATATTCCAGAAGTCAGTAATGCTAATCTCAAGGCAGATTATAAAGGTTTGGGTTACATTCATGTATTGACTATAGATCCAAAAATACAGAAGCATACAAATAAGTTCATCGTTGCTGTATTTGTTTCTGAAGTGTGATTATTTGTATTGGTTTCAGTTATAGTTCTGTATGATGTTGACAAAGCACCAGAGAACATACAGCACTTGATAAAATGGGTGGTTGACTGTTATTCTGATGCTTGTAAACTAATGCTCTGCTGCGGAGATGATATCAGCATACTGGAACCCATAAAAAACCGTTGCAAAATGATCTCAGTGGATGCTCCTGTAACCAATGAAGTAAGTGGTGATGGTAAAAAAATATCACACAGCGATGGGTCTCTTTGAACTAGTTTCATTTTGGACCTTTAAGTATTTGATATGCTGGTACGGAAATTAGGAACATAAACAGTTCCATCGAGGCATGTATTCTAATGTTTTGTATCATTGAATCAGTTCCATCTACATGTATTCTAATTCGGTGAACTTTTGTTGAAAACGTTTGAAGGTCATTGAGGTTCTTCTACAAATTGCAAGGAATGAGGGGTTGGATCTCCCCGCGAGCTTTGCCACTAGGATTGCTAACAAATCGAAGCAGAACCTGAGAAAAGCAATAATGGCTCTTGAAGCATGCAAAGCAAATAAGTATGTATTTACTATTTAGCAGATACCTAAAACATAGTTTCATATTAGAATCAAATTTGTGAAAAACGAACAATATACCGAAAATGTCTGGATTCTTCTAGACAAGACTATCAATTACTAATGTTAAAGGAGAAAATTGCTGGGGATGGGGATTTTCATCACTATATCTGTTTCGTTATCTGCAGTTACCCTTTTCTTGATGATCAACCGATACCACTTGGATGGGAGGAAGTGGTGGCGGAAATAGCTGCAGATATACTTGCTGATCCATTCCCCAAAAGGTATATGTTGCTCCATTTTCCTCAAGCAAGCCTACTTTCTGAGATTCCTTGTTTTATTTATCGATATCTGAGCACCAATCAGGGAAACAAGACTAGTCGAATTGTGACAAAAATATATGAAGCATAGGTGCACTTTATTTAAGTAGAGATGAGTTTTTTTGCAGTATCTCCTCTGTGTTTCATCCACAGGCTTCACTCATGCTGTGTGAAGCTGTTATACTTGCTGTATAATTTGTGCCTTGTTCTCTTGAGATAATTTATGTTTTCATTTGTTATATTATAGTTTACCGATTCTTTGTTGTGCCTAAGCTAAGAACAGGAAGCAGGAAAGTGCATGAATATTTAAGGTTATTAATTGTTTATTGCCTAAAACCATTGGAAAGCTAATGTAACATAGCAGGCATCTCAAAATTATTTTCACTTTTCAAATAAATGTTAAAATATTACTATGCATTGAAAATCAAAGGATGCATATTAAATTTTTGTTTTTGTTTTTAGGTTGTTTATCATCAGAGGGAAGTTTCAGAAGCTCCTGGTGGATTTTGTTCACCCAAAATTGATACTGCAGGTTGTACATTAGAGCAATGCAATAATTCAATCTTTTTCGGGTATATACTTTTTTCTGGATGAGTAACTGTTTTGAATAACAAACCTAAAATTTATGCAGAAACTTGTTGAAGAGTTTTTGAAACGAGTGGATTCCATTGTCAAAAGAGAAGTCTACTACTGGCACGCTTACTATGTAAGATTCCTTCGTTTCATGTCAACTTTTAAGAATGATGAAGCACTTCCGCTTCAAGGCTGAAATGGCTAAACCAATGTAATTCACAGGATAAAAGATTACCGCCCGGGACAAGTGCATTACTGAAACTTGAAGGTATTACACGCTACTTTTAATGCAATTCATTTCAATGTTGTTTGCAGCTTCGGACAAATCGTTATATACAATCCACTCTTCAGTAACTACTAGGGGTAATATTTTGTAATAAATGTCGACATACAATGACTTCCTACTGAAGTTCTAACCTGCACAACACAGCAGCACCACTGATCTGCTGACATAATATCTCTTATTCGATGCAGAATTTGTGGCAAAGTTCATGAGCATATACAGGAAAAGTTCCACCAACAACGGTATATGAGCCACAGCAGTATTGTCGCCATCTTGTATACATTCCAAGAACAAAGTTAATAAAAATGCACGGTATGTACTAAGCGCTCCAGTTTTCAGTGTCTACATAGTCCATGCTCAACTGTGATTTGACATTGGACGGAGAAAACCTCAGAACAAATACGCAGTCAGTAACTCAGCATTTCATAGTTTTTTTTTGAAATTTCAGCACGATGGCAAATCATTATGACCGCAAATCAGGGATTTCTTATCAAGTGTGGACCATTGAAGCTTCAACTAATAACCAGGATTGTTTTGATCAACCTCCTATAGGAAATCCAATCCCATCTTTGCTGAATCTACTTGTTCCAATTGTTATGTCTTTACAATCTACTTCTGATGCTTTGAAAATTTTATAATGGAGTCTGATGTAGTTGAAATGTTACAGTTACTTCAGGCTTGTTACAAACCATAAATTCAAAGTTCATAACAACATTGTTGTGACATCACATAACTATGGAATTTTGAAATAATCTCAAATTTGTTACACATTTTTCAGAATGCCATTAGTTTTTAATTGGCTCCAATGATTTAGTGGTACAAGGTAGAATTGTAGAAACTATATTTGTCTACCAAGTACGGGTTAAGATCAGGTATAAAGTTGATTTTTGGTAAAAAATATTAAGTTCGTCAAATCAACCTATAATTCGTCACTATTTGAGCCGAAAAATAAAAAAGATGACATAGTTCGTCAGTTTCATTTTATAATTCGTCACCAAGAAAATGCACCAAAAATCAAGATTTTATTTCATCCATTCAAATCACAAGATCAAGAGTTATGATTAGTTTGTATTTTGTACCAAAAAATCAACTTTGTTCGTGATCCTTTTCCACCAAGTACCACATAAAACAGTTTCAGCTTCAGCTGTTTATAAAAACATATATATTTTGGAAAAATAAGAGAGAGTAATATGCAAAATGATTTAACTACGTGTCAACATTTCATTGGTTATCACACAGCTACAAATCTACGATGCAACCACAGAGAATCACTACCCAGCATCTAAACGCCACGCGCTGTTCCTATCGCCCAACCCTCTTCTCCATTTCTTCATCTTCGCTCTGGTTTGTCAGTTCACAGCAGAAGAAGAAGAGCTCCAGAAGGTCCAAAGTCCGAACCTTTATCGAAAGATCTCAAGATGGGCACGCTCGGAAAAGCCATCTATACCGTCGGGTTCTGGATCCGGGAATCGGGTCAAGCCCTAGATCGTCTTGGCTGTCGCCTCCAAGGAAACTATTACTTCCAAGAGCAGCGTAAGTCTCTGCCAATCCAATTCTGCATTTTAGTTCATGAATTTGAGTAAGATTGTGAATTGGAAATCAAATCAATTGAGGTTGACTAGGGATTGTAATTAATGTGTAGACATTGATGATTAGGGTTTTGCTGTATGGGATGTTATTCTATAGACATATTAGCTGAGAGTTGAATTTTTATAAATGTGATTTGATGAATGATGAAGGTGTGTTGTTTTGTTGTGTTGATTATTAGTGTCCAGGCATAGGACATTGATGAACATATTTGACAAGGCTCCTGTGGTGGATAAAGATGCATTTGTGGCTCCTAGTGCGTCGGTCATTGGAGATGTTCAGGTGGGACGGGCTTCGTCTATTTGGTATGGATGTGTTTTGAGAGGTGAGAATCAGGATTTAAATCTTTGGCTTCAGTTGTATTCTTTTGTGTCATTGCTACGTTATTCGACTGTTGACTGAGTGTCGCCTTGCCCTTTACCTTGTTATTTTGTGAAATGAAGTCATGGAATTATGTTTTGTTGAGTTTCTACGATTATGTATGATTGTTAATCAATGTGTTTGTGCAAGTATGTATGATCGGTTAATCAGTGACAAACTTGAATTCTGTTTCTTTATCGAGTTTATACTTGACCCCCATGACCAAGTGTCAATTGTCAACTGGGTTTATGTGTCAGGGAAAAGGATATTTCAGTCAATCAATGACCAAGTTGAATTCTGTGTTTTTTATTTGATGTTGTTGGTCAGTAAAATTGTAGCCCTTCAAAATTGTTATAGATAAAGGGGCTATAGCTGGCAACCAAAGGTTTATGTGCAACCAACTCTCAATATGTAAATGGACATGTTTCAGCCCTTTAACCGGAACAATTTTCCACTTTTCCGACCTTCATTCGTATTGTTGATCTCATTTTACTGCTTGATCAATGGGTTAAGCCTATAAGATTTGGTCCATACTCCCTTGAATCTTTGAAGAGGCAAAATTTTGATCCTCATTCACCGATGCAGGTGATGTAAACAACATCAGGATTGGATCTGGGACCAATATACAAGACAACTCCCTTGTTCATGTAGCTAAGTCAAATTTAAGTGGGAAGGTTTTGCCAACAATCATCGGTGACAATGTGACTGTAGGTCAGTAGCTGGCTTTTCTTTGTTATCAAAAGATTGAGCCTGCAGTAGTAGTATTGAAGGTCCTGGAGTATATTGATGGTTATAATTGTGGAACAGGTCATAGCGCTGTGCTACATGGATGCACCGTCGAAGATGAAGCTTTTGTTGGTATGGGTGCAACCCTCCTTGATGGGGTTCATGTGGAGAAACACGGAATGGTTGCAGCTGGAGCCCTTGTAAGGCAGAATACAAGAATACCAAGTGGAGAGGTGAGCATAAACCTTACTTGCTATGCTAATGAGAACCCTTTTCATTTGGTAGTAGTTTTAGTTGCAAAGGAGCAGTGACATGTTTGATACTGTTAAGACAATAACTCTACATCCGCTTTTTATGTTTGGGGCACATCACATGACAATTATAGTATTCTCGGTCTTTAGCTACCATTTGGAACTTCCAGCTGCTTATGGTAAATGTTATGCTAATGCAGCCCAACTTCTTAGTGTTTATTTACTAAAGAATAAACTAAAGTAGATAACTATAGTACTTAGACATCATTACATGTCAAAGATTACCAAGTTTGTAAGAAATATTTACCTGCCCATATTACGTATCTGAGTGTTGTCGATGTCCGCTTGTGATGCTCCCATTATTATGGCCTTTGCTATGATTATATAAATATAACTATCATTACCACCCTATCCAGTAACTAGTAGCCTGTCGAGTTTTTTGCAACGCTTCTTATTTTATTTTTGATGTTCCCTTGTGAATACAATATTTGGCTTATTTGACTTGTGAAATTATCTTTTTATTTTTCTTGTGACCAAAAGTACATTAAGTCGTCTTCAAAAAAAAAGTACATTAAGTCCATAACTTGCCATTCGCCTGAAATTAATTGCCAAGACAAGTGACACTGCATAGGCACAGTGCAGGATTTTTTGTAAATCTTTTATGTGGGGCCGAATAAGGAATTTAAAGTTCGCTTACCAACAACATTTTTATCAATGGTACTTTCTGAAATGTAGGTGTGGGGAGGTAACCCAGCTAAGTTCCTAAGGAAGCTGACAGAAGAGGAGATAGCCTTCATTGCCCAATCTGCAACCAATTATACCAACCTAGCACAAGTTCATGCAGCTGAAAATGCCAAGGGCTTTGAGGAAATTGAGTTTGAGAAGGTGCTTAGGAAAAAGTTTGCCCGCCGTGATGAAGACTACGAGTCAATGATTGGTGTTGTCCGCGAAACACCTCCAGAGCTTATCCTTCCCGACAACGTTCTGCCTAACAAAGCACAAAAGGCTGCCTAAGTTGAAATTTTGTGCTGGTAAGAGACGATTTCTTGCTTGTTCTCCAATTTCAATAATTTATACTTTGATCATAATTCCAAGACCATACCGGGTTCTGTCTGGAAACTACCATATTCACTTCTGTTGTGTAGTTAGGAACTCTTGTTCCCTATTTTTAGTGAACAACTTCATATTCATGTTGGGATGTTTTGACAATCTCTGCATCCATGTGTCTGACAGACATGCGTTCATTGTCAAGAACTCTAGTCTTCTTCAGCATCGAGTTAGAAATAAAGAGCAAACAATATATCGTGGTTGTCTCAACTGCAGTTATCTCAAGGTTTGCTCACAGCAGCTGCCTCTGTAAAACAGGAGAAATTTCCTCCTTATCATGATTTTATATTTGGTTTGTCACTTCAATACTTTTATAAATGAATAATGCAATTTACATAGGATGTTAGTGCTTGCTGATCACTCATCTTGAGAAAAATACATGTCAAAATGTAAAACATGATCTGTCTAAAATGAAAAATCTGATGTTAGATCCAATGGTGGCAAATGTTTGCCTCTCAACCACATCATTTTTTACCACCTTTGTCAACTCGTGTTCGGATCCAGTGCAACGCAGTAAAATGGTGTTCGCATTCGGTGTCACACAGAAAATGATCTGCAGTGCAGTAAAATGATGCTGAGTTCCAAAAGCTTACCCAAATCTCCCGCACACAGAAAACATTCTTAAATTCTGATTACAATGCCAAAACATTTATCATACCCAAAAGGGTTATCTCTGCTGGCAACCAACTTGACTCGTTTCTAGCAGCAGTATAAAACCTATGTAGCACGGAAACCTCTATATGGATGCGGTACCGGTTTCGGAAACCTTCGGAAACCTGGAAACCTTTGGAAACCTCAAGAAACCTCCGAAAACCTTAGTTGACCGTTTCGGAAACGGTCAACGAATCGGAAACTTCTAGGACATGGCAAGAAACCTCTGGAAACCTCTAAAAACCAAATTTTGCATTTTTTTTTGGAAATTTTTTGAAAAAATTGAACTTAAATAAGAGTGCATGATGTGCTTTTGCCTTTTTGTAGATGTTGAATGCTTAAAACATGTGTTACATGAGTGCAGGATGTGTTTTTTTTATCTTCACTGTGAAACTTTGCAATGCTAACAAATATTTTATCTTTAACATTATCTTTTGAAACAATATTTGTGTTATTGTGTTAGGATATATGTAATTTCATGATGATCAATATATTAAAATTTTTAAAAATATAAAAATATATTTAATGCAGCGGTGTCCGGCGATTTCCTTTTTCTCTATTTTTAAATTTGCGGTGTCGCGGCGGTTTCCGTTTCGCGATTGCTTCATAGTATAAAACCCAATCCAGCAGCCTGGAATTGATGACACTCATCTTCCAAAACCAAAACCCTCACTCAAAAAAACCATGGTGGCCGAAGCTGGAGCTACTCCCCCATTAATCCTGGGCCTCCAACCTTCAGCTCTGGTCGACCATGTTGCTAGGGTTGACTCCTCCTTCTTGGACAAAATCCCTGGAGAGCGGAATGGGTCTGTTAGGGTAATCAATTTCCATCTTCTCATTCCAAATTGTGAATGATTTAAGTGTTGTCACAATCAATTTTGTTGTCAATTAGATTAGGGTTACTGAGAATACTATACTCTGGACATGCTTTTCAGCTTAAAAATGTAATCTTTTCTACATGTTATGATTTTAGTTTTAGTCCAGTTCTTATGGACTTATAACTATTTGTACTGCAATTCAATATAAGCATTCATATTCCAGGGTTGATTTTTGATCAAGTTCGTAGTTAAGTCTTTTGTGCTAGCTTTATAGCAGTTGAGTAACAGTTGCTGATTTACAATGGTTTTGGAGAGTGCTTTGTTCGAATGTTGTCAAGCATATGCTCGTGTTTTGCACAGGTTGACGAGGAGGAGCTAACACAAATTTTGGATGAGGTGAGAACACATTTACTCCCGAATTCCATTGGGCTCTCACCCGTGACCACATTGGCTGGAGGTAGTGTTGCTAACACGCTTCGAGGATTGTCCAAGTGTTTTGGGGTGCCGTGTGGGCTGATTGGCGCTAGCGGTAGTGATGAGCTAGCTCAGCTTTTTGTCCGTAATATGTCTGTAAGTGGAGTGAAACTCTCCTTGCTGAAGACCAAAGGTGGTCTAACCGCTCAGGTACGAGTCTTAATTTTTTTTTTTCACATGGATTATCAACCGGAACTGATTGATATAGAAAAATGTGTGGTCAACGAGTGGATTTTTTTTTAAAAACTGTTTGTTGCTCGCAACAGTGTGTGTGCCTGGTCGATGCAGCTGGGAATCGGACTATGCGTCCCTGTCTTGGAAATGCTGCAAGACTAACTGTATGTTTCGAATTTTATCAAGTATCTGAAATGAGATAGTTTAGCATCAAGGTTGCCTGTTTTGGCTGACATATCAGAGAACTTAACGCAGGCATCCGAGTTGGGCTGCAAGGAGATGTTCAGAGGGTACCGTGTAAGACTAGTTTACCAAAAACCACCAATCTGCGTTTCAATTTTCACTAAATCGTCAGCTCACTAACAAGCAACCTCGCATTTTCAGTGGCTGGTTTTGAGATACGGAATCTATAGTTTGGAGATCATTAACGAGGCAATTCGGCTGGCAAAACTAGAAGGTCTTTCGATCTCATTGGATCTAGCAAGTTTTGAGGTAACGTTTATAAATTCTAGGGTGAAATTATAAGCGGAAAGGTTGCTGAAATGCGCTTGGAAATTCCTTCGTTTGGCAGACAGTGCGGAACTTCAGAGCACCACTCGTAGAGTTACTTGAATCTGGAAATATCGACTTATGTTTTGCAAATGAAGATGAAGCAAAAGAGCTAATAAGGTAACCGAATAATTCTAAATTTCCATTCTAACGCTCAAACATTTTTCAAATGTATCGTGTGAAATATAATAATAAAAATAATAATGAGTTGATCTCACAATTTTACGCTTACCACAGAGGCAATAGAGAAGTTAATCCCGAAGCCTGCGCTGAATATTTAGCTACGCACTGTAAATGGGCCGTTGTAACGTTAGGCTCCAATGGATGCATTGCTAGACACGGGAACGAGGTCAGCCCCCGAAACCAAAATACACAACTTTCCGCAACATAGAAACTCATAAATCCTTGACTGTATGCAGATTGTGAGAGTCTCGGCCATATCTCAACCTCAAGCAATGGATGCAACAGGAGCTGGTGACCTTTTCGCAAGCGGGTTCTTGTATGGACTTGTGATGGGATTACCGCTCGAGGACTGCTGCAAAGTTGGGTCATGCAGCGGCGGAGCAGTCATTCGCTCCCTGGGCGGTGACGTGACGCCGGAGAATCTACAATGGATGTATAAACAGATGCAAATGAAAGGGCTTCCTTTGCCAGAATCCCAACAACAACAAAGTTCAGTAGAATCTTCTGTTGTTTAAATGGTTGCTGATGTTGCCTTATTTAAGGGCTTGTCACTGCCATGAGCCATTTGTTGATTAGATAAAATTTCATAGTTAAAAAAAAAATTACATTATATAAACGGAATTCGGTATTCGGTATAAACAACATATTTTTGAAAAAATATAAACAAATGACGGTTTTTCTCCGCGATGAATTATAATTTTCTTTTGACGAATTTTATTATTTTCATTAAAAATATGTTTTGTACATGATATGCAATATCTCAACAAAAACTCTTTTTGAACGGTGTCGTTTTGTCTTAAACGAAACCGTTTAATCTGCTGCAGAATGCATTTAATTTTAGGATCCGGGCACATTCATTTGTTCGGATCACTTGAATCAAAACCCGGAAAGTGAAAAAAAAGAAAAAAATTATATATTTCCACGTCAGCAACCATCACATTCACATTCACTTCCGCGTTTCTCTCCCTTGCTGTCACTTTTTGTCCACTCCAAACAGACAGACAGACACTCACTGCTGCCTGCGCACTCAACCCCAGAAAGCAACGAAATTCAAACTCCCCTAAAACCTCTCCAAAACCCTCTTCTCACCCTTCACCACTCCAATGGCCGCCGGCTCCAACCGCACCTACACCTCTCTCTTTCGCACCAACCAAAACGCCGCCGTTTCAGCATTGTCTCCGAACTACAGTGAGGTATTCGGTAGGCTTGACGGCGGAGGAGTACCGGTGCTGAAACTACCTGTTAATCACCAGAATGGTGAAAAGGAGCTGTCTTTCGATCTGGGTCTTGTCGACTACGACGAGGTTTTCGGAGGGTACGATGATTGGAGCTTTGCGGCTTCGTATGAGGATGTGTTTGGGATATCGAGCGGTGGAGAGATGTTGGAGGAGGAGGAAGCTTGTTGGTATGTTTGGTTATCGTGTTTGTTGACCCTGTTTTAATTTTTGGTTGATTGAATTATTATTTTTTGGTGGAATTTGTTTTGACATTGTTTGTCATTTTCTGGTGTGTTGGAAACATCTTTGAAAGAAAATGTATTGTCTGGTTCTTTGCACTGTTGTTTCGTTTATTAATCATTTGTTCAGAAATTGTATATTAGTCAGGCTGAGACTGATGTTATTTTTTATGTTCATGTTCTATGTTTTCCGCAAGCTTTAAAGTTACAAAAAAACTAAGTAGAATGCAAAGTGCTATTTTGGGGAAGTTGTTTCCCATCATTTTCCAAAAACTCAAGCTTTATCGCCACGATTTTAGAAGAATGTATGTAGAGTATTTAATACTGAGATTGATTTACTAAAGAATCAGTGGAATGGACAATATTGAAACAATGTTGACTAAAGAAGTGGCAGTCAATGTTTAATCAGGCTGAGATTACTGTTGTTTTGTTATGTTTATGTTATGTTCTGTGTTTTCCACAAGCTTTGAGAGTTATAAAAAACTAAGTAGAATGCAAAGTTCTGTTTTGGGGAAGTTGTTTCCCATCGATTGCCGAAAGCTCGAGCTTTATCGTCACGATTTTGGAAGAAAGTATGTAGAGTATTTAATACTGAGATTGATTTACGAAAGAATCAGTGGAATGGACAATATTGAAACAATGTTGACTACAGAAGTGGCAGTCAATGTTTAAGAGATCAAAATATGGCCTTTTAGGCTTGTTTAGATGGGAACTTATTGCCACATATATCAAGTTGTGAAGCTTGGAAAGTTATTACCACCGTTTTGAGGAAATTTTTGAATCTGCCATAGTTGGTACTTTGTACAACTATTCATCGATTTAGTTTTTTTTTTTAACTTATCGAGTTACGTATGTATTTAAAAATAAGAGTAAGAACACTCTGAACAACCTGATTTTGGTTACTAATGTATTTATTTGTATATTTTTTGTATCTATATGTTTAGGACACACCTTGAAGATGCATCGTCGCTGGAGAAACCATATCATTTTACACAATATGCACAAAGTAACATCTTGTCAAGTGAAAATGGTGACCAGTCCTTGGACATCAATAGACGACTTCGTGTAATGGATCGCATAATTCCTTCCGAGAGCAAAGGAGACACGGTAAACTTGGTAAACTCTTCTCATGCTCATGTTCACACAAAGTCATTCACACTGGTGATTAAAGTAGCCTTTTACAGGAAACTGGATTGAAGAATTCGTTGATGGAAAGATCCGATACCGATAGCTTTAGATGTGGCCGCAAGTCTCAAAATGTCTCGCAATCCAATGGAGCATTTCGTACCATTTCGGGAATAAACCTGAGCACTCACCCTTCTAAATGTCCTCCACCTTCGAGGAATCCTCCGCTACTATATGTCCAAAATGAAGACTTGAAATGCTTACGTATGCAATCAAGAGGTAGTAGAAGTAGGAGCTATTCCTTTCAAGGAACTGTGAGTTCTCCGACCTTCCATGATGTGGAAGTTGATGCGAGTTCTTCGGCTGCGGCTTCTGCCGCTGCAATGCTAGATGCAATGGAGAAAGCCCAAGCTAAGCTAAACAGCGCAAAAGAAATGATGCAACAGACTTACCATTTGAAACCAAGTCAAAAGAACTCCGTCAAGCAAAGTTGTATTGATGGTTCAAGGAAATCTAAGGAGAATTTGGTACATAAAGTAAAAGTCGCAACTGAGGGTAGAAAATCATTTGCCTGTGATGGGGTTCAAAATTTAACTAACGATGCTGAAATGGTTTCACAATCCAGAGAAGAGATGAATCAGAACAGTATTGATCATAAATTTGTAGTGAAGAGAAGAAGACAAGGAAGACAGGGATCTTGGGCCTGCAGGGATTCAGAAAAATATGTTAGCATTAATGGGGCCGCTGACTCGAGTGATTTGTTTGATATGGAAATAGCCGATAAACAGCTTCTTGAAGTTCAGAACAAGAAAGAAATGGCTTCCGAAAGGGCAGGCATGCAAAAAGAACAGATGAAGTATGAAATGGATTTGAGTTCAGCAAATGACCAGAAGACTACAAAGACGCAGCTAGCTGAAGCTGATTCAAGGAACAAACGCGATATTTCGACGGAAGTGTTGCAGGAGGCAAAAACTGTGAACGTATATGTTGAAGTGGAGAAGGAGGGCATTGTAACTAAAAGAAAGTCAACAGATGGAAGAACCAGCGACAAATGTGATGTTAGTGAGCATTGGCAGATGAAGACTGAAGCTGGCGTTACTGAGCAATGCGATCAGGGTCTGGAGAGGAAGACTTTCGAGCTAGCAGAATTCGGGTCTGAACTTAAGCAGGAGGCATGTGGAAGGGAACAAAACTTTAAAGGATTGTCATTGACTTGTGATCCAGAAGAAAATGAGGAAAGCTTGAAACAGTCTTATGAATTTAACGTAGGTATGGAAAGGTCAGAAACATTATCTAAACGACAGAACATTGAGCAGTTCACAGTTGCTCGTGAAGTCAGAGAATCGAAGAAGTTGCAATCAGATGATTATACCACAACAATGAGTGCATCTCATGCAAAACCATATTTAAGTGAGCATTTTATGGACGGAAGGGCGGAGATTGTTAAGCCGTTAGGTTTATTATATGAACAGACAGAGAACCGGAGTGTTGAAAATAGTCCTGTATCCCCTGGATGTGTGAAGCTGGATCTGAATGCTGGAGATGTCGGACATGAACATGAAGAAGATATAAGAATAAGACCAGGATTCGACGAAGATATATTTGAGGAAAATTATGTTGCTCAAGATGAGTTACTGTGTGAAAAGATAATGTCAGTAGTGGAAAATGACATTAGGGCGCTCCATTTGGGTGAGAATAATCGAAATTCAGTTGCAGCTGCAACAGAACAATACGCAGCTCAGGAAGTTTTGATTCAGTCGCATATGTTTTCTGAATCAAATGATCATGAGGAAATGGTCACCGAATTTGGAGAAGAGGTAGTGTTATGCAACAAAGAGCAAGTGCCTGTCAGTGGGCTCATGACCAGTGATCCGCAAAAGTTGCCTAAAATGGTAGACCTCGAGGTGCAACATTTGCCAAAAAGTAGACCAACAAGTGAAAATAGCTGTAGCTTCCAGCAGCATCACCGATCAGATGAAGCAGTAAATATTTCGATGCTCGGGAAGAACGAAAAGATGCTGCATGAACAGTTGAAGAAATTGGAAAATGAAAGGAATAGGGAAAGAGAAAAGGACAACCTAGTTGTCGAAAGAGCTCTCCATGAAGTTCATGAGAAAGCACGCAACAATGTAGAAAAGGCTGCAGTTGAAAGAGGGCCAACTGAATGCCAGCAAAATGCAGTCGGAGATTCTGTGAAACCTAAAGAACTTCAAGCCGATTCACCTCAGAGGTGTAAAGCTAGGCTGGAAAGGCAACGCCGAACAGCTGAACGAGCAGTATGCACATATTCTTCGTACCTGCTTACTTTACACTATAAAATATAAATCTCGTTTTTCAACTTCTCTCCTTAACTCTTTCTTTTTTTTCTAGGCAAGGGCTCTTGCTGAGAAAAATATGTGTGACCTAGCGGCTCAAAGAGAACAAGCTGAAAGAAACGTAACCATCACTTCACTTAAAAGTTAAAAATATATCGATACAATGCTTCATATGTTTTATCCTAGTTATCACTTGTCTGCAGAGACTTGCGGATTCACTAGGCGCTGAAGTCAAAAGGTGGGCTACTGGTAAAGAAGGGAACTTGCGCGCGCTGCTCTCAACTCTACAATACGTAAGTGGTGCTACGTAAACACTGTGCTCGTACGACTAGACTTGATTTTAGAAACAGAAATTATCGCTTATGCGTGGCTCAAGCTGAACAAATTCATTTTACAGATTCTAGGACCGGACAGTGGTTGGAAGCCAATACCTTTAACTGAAGTAATAACTCCAGTTGCCGTAAAGAAAGCCTACAGGAAAGCCACGCTTTATGTCCATCCAGACAAAGTGCAGCAACGCGGTGCAAATGTTCAGCAGAAATTCATTTGTGAGAAGGTTTTCGATCTTATAAAGGTTCGCCTGATAGACCACATATTCCTTGTAAATGGTGATTCTTCCCTGTGTATAGGTCGACATGATCTAAAGAATACTTATTTTGTAGGATGCTTGGAACAAGTTCAACTCAGATGCATAGGGTGATAGAGGGTGTTGCAGGACCAAACGACGTCGTTACAGCTATCAATTATTGCGGAATTTTCAACAAAAAAAAGTTCATTTTTGTTAAAAAGAAAAAAAATTTTAAAGAAAAAATACTATTCGAACGAAAATTCTTGTAGGTTTCTGTTATCTTTCCGAGATAGTCCCTGAGTTAAACGGTGTCGTTTCGTACTTGGATCCTATATAAACTAATAAGTATCTTGTTCAAGTTGTTTATTTTGTCTTTATCAAAAAAAAAAGTTGTTTATTTTGTTGATGTGGGCCGTGTACCTCAACTCCCGCGCTCTCTGCGGAAAATGCACTCATCAAATACGCGAAGTCCACGCACGCAGCCTGTTCGACGAAATGCCTCAACGAAACTTATTCACTCTCAACGCCCGTCTCTCTTCATCTCTCAAATCCGGACAGCCTCAAGAGACATGGGCCCTCTTCCACAGGATGCATCGATCGTCCATTGAGCTCAGCTCCTACACATTCACTCCCGTCCTCGGCGCCTGCTCTTTCCTCCTAGACATCAGCCGCGGTAAGCAAACGCATGCTTTGATGGTGAAAAACGGGACTGATTCAGAGCCAGTGACCAAGACTGCGCTTATGGATTGTTATTCCAAGTGTGGGCATGTGGATGAATCTGTTATGGCGTTTGGTGAGATTGGAGAGAAGGATGTTGTGGCTTGGAATGCTTTGCTGTCGAATTTTTTAAAGAACGGTTTGGCTTGGAGAGTGATTGGGGTGTTGGGGGAAATGAAGAGGGAGGGGGTTCGGTTTAGTGAGTTTACGTTGTGCTCTGTGCTTAAAGCTTGCGCCTTGTTGAAAGGGCTTCGGCAAGGTAAGCAGGTTCATGGATTGGTGATGGTGATGGGTCGTGATATGACTGTTTTAGGTACTGCTTTGATTGATTTTTATTGTGATGTGGGGTTTGTGGATGAAGCTTTGAATGTGTACAGGCAGCTTGGTTCTTTGGGTGATGATGTGATGCGCAATTCTGTGGTTGCTGGATGTGTCAGGAATAGGAAATATAAGGACGCATTTTGTGTGATGGCTAAAATGAGCCCTAATGCAGTTGCGCTCACCAGTGCTCTTGCTGCTTGTTCTGAGAATTCGGATTTGTGGATTGGAAGGCAAATTCATGGCAGGGCAGTGCGTTTTGAGTTCTTGTATGATACCCAGTTATGTAATGTACTACTGGATATGTATGCAAAATGTGGGAGGATTGCTAGTGCTCGGTTTTTATTTGATAGGATTGATCAGAAAACTGTGGTGTCATGGACTAGTATAATTGATGCGTATGGAAGTCACGGTTATGGGCTGGAAGCACTTGAGCTGTTTAATGGAATGGGGAAAGCAGGGAATGGTGTGGTGCCAAATGCAGTGACTTTTTTGGCTGTTTTATCAGCCTGTAGACACTCCGGGTTAGTTGAACAAGGTCGTGAATGTTTCAACACAGTCGAGCAGAAGTTTGGTCTCGTTCCAGGTCCGGAACATTATGCTTGTTTCATAGACATACTTGGTCGGTCGGGTAATATGGATGAAGTATGGCGTTTGTTCAATGACATGGTTAAGGATGGTATAAAGCCTACTGCCATGGTGTGGGTTGCACTGGTCAATGCTTGTAAAATTAACATGGATGTCTCCAGGTGTGAATATGCTGCAAAGCATTTGCTGGAGTTAGAGCCTGACAATCCCGGATATTACATAATGCTTTCTAATCTTTATGCTGAATTAGGGAAATGGGACTCTGCTGATGAGTTGAGAGAAACTATGAGGGAAAATGGACTAGGCAAGCACATGGGTAGTAGCTGGGTTTCTCTGAACCTTAATCATCAATAATCTGTGAGCCTCTGAATCACATTGAAAATGATCTACCTTTTGTATTCAAAAAACACTCACAGTTGTTGCGGGAAGTGCCGAGGACCTCAATCCAATGAAGTTTCTGAAATTGAAGGGAAAAGGGTACAGGCCTTCAAAAATTGGCGTGACGGATTTAATCCATGGTGTCCATATAGAGCAGGTACCTATAGACTATAGTTTGCGATATAATTATTGATGTCGAACTTGTTCGTCAAAATATATGTGTTGTACTGAATCCCAACTTCACAAAGAGCTTGCTCAATCAATGCTGAAAATTAGTGTAAACAGATGGTAACTTACTTCTGTCCCGCGTTTACAGGCCGGTACCTGATGCTTATTCCAAACTCAAAGACTGCTAAGGGATTTAATATATTTCAGGGAAAAGCCCTATTGAGGTATATCTATACCAAGTTAAGGGTTCACTCCAGAAGTTCCTTGTAATAATTGCTGTCATGATCATGTACGCAGCAGAAGGTTTTTTAAACTTGAAGGCCAATTAAGCGGCTCACTGAGTCAACCAAAGACCACATAAGCATCTAGAGACATTGACGACAAGGTCAACAAGACTGAATCATTCATGGCCTCAAGAAGCTGTGTGAGAAACTGATTGCAGGAAGAGACAAAGACAAACAAACAGACAGACTTTTGAGGTACTATTATTTATTTTGAGCTGCATAAATTTCAATTCTTTACAGCATCTTGTTGAAATTCTTGAATTACAATATTTGGGTATCTGGGCATGACATGAAGAATTGGTTGTTGAATCAATTTTATTGACCACACAGCCATCACTTCTGCTTGAAGGTGGTGGGCTGGTGGCTGGTTGTTCCGGTACTGCATTATTGTGCTGCTAACATCCACAAATAAAGAGTTCATGTGTCAAACTAGCCGCAAACTATGACAGAACTATCGTAACAATGCGTTCATGTGCAATTCAATTAATAGTATGAAACTAGATAAAGTAAAAGATTCTATCTACCAACAATTTCTGCAGGCCTTCAAATATTTAGGATGGCATAGTCGGCAAGATTAAGGATTATATTTATTTTCTAAAATAAATTTTCTATCCAGCTAAAAGTCACTGCTTGAGGTACACCAGTTATTAACACTCATCAATCATGGCCCTTGTTTACATTTTGTTTTCCTTGACTTGGCTGAACGAGGAATCCGATTTCATACAAATGGCTGTCTGAAACCTATATTCAGTTTTCAGTAAATCAGCTCTTATATTTTCTGCTTTCTTTTCCTGAAATACTGAACTGAGTGATCTTCATGATATTATAGGATTGGTAATTATTTGTTTAATTATTTTTGACGACTCTTGGTAGGTGGCTGTGGTAATTTAGATTAAGTTTTATGGTTTGACCAAGCATTTCTTTTATGCCCAAATGACACATGGTACAATATTATAAGATTATTCATATATACTTTCTCATATATATTCAAGAAAAAAACAAAGACTTTATTAGAATATTCTGAAATGGATGAGTCATAATAAGTATAACTCATAAGCATGCATATGCAGCTAGCCATCTTTGAAGACAAATGTGTTTTTCAATACATATTTCAAAATACAACCACATGTGGCTTTCCGGCTATATAAATATCTGCTAGCATTTTTGTGTGTCATCTCCATTCAAAGCATACAACATTACTCATCTGCAACGGTTTTTGCCTTCTCAGTTTTTCATCTGGTGATTATTTCTGCAGCTAACCGGAATCATGTTCAGATCATTCACCACAACCAAGAACCGCCATGGATACAACAAGCTAGAGGATGAGCAAGAGCAACCCTTTATATCCAATCCAGCAAAGCTGACACGGGTCTACAGCGTCCCGGCCTCAAAAGACCTTCAACACCCACAATACCAGCAGCAGAAGTACTTAGGAGGAGTGTCCTTAAAGGATTCAAAACAATACAAGTTTGGATTTTCAACGAAGCAGTCCAAGTCTGCTGCTGTGACCCCTTTGCCAAGTAGTTCACCAGCTAAACTTGCTAAAAAGGCAAGCAAGATTCATCCTCTTTTTGGTCTGTTTGATCCAAAGAGTAAGAAGAAGACGATTACTAAAGCCGAGTTTGGGAGGTATTTGGAGTATGTGAAGGAAGGAGGCTTATGGAATATGAACAAGCAAACAGTATAGCTGCGTTAAAACTTCATTATCATTATCATTTCTTGATTTTGATGGTGTTGATTCGATCATTTGGGAAACAGAGAGCAGAAGCACATGAAAGTTTTTTTTTTTGATACAAACACAAAGATAGAAAAGCTGAGGAAAGAGACCAGACGTCGCCTACTCTACCTCCTGTGCAAACTCAGCTACACATAATGGAATAGAATTGATTAAGCACATGAAAGTTAGGTGCTGCACAAGTTCTTTAGAATTTTGTATCTCAAAGTGGCATCATGTATATTTCCACCCTTCTTTAGTGTATGAAATAATTTCAAATTTTGTGTGTGGTGTGGCGCACTCTCATTTCGTATCTTGAAATAAATGAAAACAACTATTAAGAGTATGTGCAGTGGCTGCTACTGTTAGGATAGGATTAGGTAATCTAGCCATAGCACCCTTAAACCCCTTGCCATATGAAGGTTGAAGGTTGAAGAAGAGCTGAAGAAGATTGAAGAGCTTCTGTTGCAATTCTGAAGACCAGAGACAAAACGCGATCGTTTTGGCTAAGCGGCAAAAATAAAGGTTTGAAGTTTATTGGAACGCTGTTGTTTCGGCTTCGCGCGGTTGTCCGTTACAGCTCGTTGGAGTTGAAGCTACGGCGTTTAGAGAAAAACAGAAGATTCGTTTTTAGCGGTGCGACGACGTTTTCGGACGAGGCAAAAGTCGTTGATTCCGTTACGTTGAACGCAGCGTTTTGAGGAGGCTCGAGCTGGATTAATATCAATCTGAATTTGGGGGTTTAGGGTTCTTCAGTCAAAAACCCAGAAACGAAAAGTGACAGAGCGATTTCGAGAGCTTCGAAGCGATTCGATTCAGAGGCATAAGCTGAAGGCTCGCCAGACGTTGACGGACTTCGTGGAGTAACGAATTCATCAACAGGCTTTCGGTTCCAGTCGGTCAGACGGGTCAGAGTCCAGACAGAGCGAATCCGAGGAAGATCAATTGGAGTTGATTGATCAAGGGGCTTTCGTGCACAAAGCGTCTGCAACGTTTCTGCACATCCCAGGGCCTTCGGAGGGGGCTTTAATCCCTCCATTCCCTTAACCTTGTAATTAGGATTCCCTATTTAGTCTAAACCTAGATTTTGCCCTAAATCTGAACTTGTGCTGTTTGTACTTGACTAATTGATTGCTTATTGGATTGTTGAGACAGATCTCCTCGTGTTGAGGTCCCGTGGAGTAGGGATTTCCCGAACCACGTAAAAAGTCTTGCGTGCTCCCTTTACTTTATTATTTGTGTTTGGACACTTAACATGAATTGAGCTGAAAGATTGCATACAACTCGACTTAAAATATATTACAAGTGGTATCAGAGCAAATTTGACATCTATCATTGTTGATCTTGGTGCCAAACTTGATTCTTGGGTCAATAATAGTGTTTGATGTCCTTGTCGGTTCCGCCCTGTGGCCTGTTGAACCTGGATGGGCACTAGATCACATTTTCTGCTTTGTGTGATAGCTCTTGGGGCCATACTTTGTGATTTTATTCCCTTATTCTGTCAATTCGTTCTTGCTACTTGCTGTTTGTCATGGCTGATCCTACTAAACTTAGGCCGTATGATGGCAATATGGATTTTTTTATGTGGAAACTTAAGATGAAAGCCATCCTTATTAAAGAAAAATGCTATAGGGCCATAGAGGATACATGGGTAGCTAACACAACTGATGATGTTAAGAAAGAAATAAGGGACTTAGCTCATTTTGAAATTATGATTAGGTTAACAGATGATTGTGCTAGACAATTCATGACCATAGATCATCCTAAGGTTCTTTGGGAAAAGCTAGAAGAAAAATACTTGTCTAAGTCTCTCCCTAATAGGATTTCACTTTTAGGTAGATTGTTCACTTTTAAAATGGATGTTCATATGACCATTCAAGAGAATCTTGATATCTTTCTTAGGATTACCCAAGACTTAGGTAGATGTAAAGACACAATAAAAGAGGAACATCTAGCTGTGATTATCCTACATTCCCTTCCCCATCAGTTTGATATTGTTAAGGATGCAATTCAGTCTGAGGATCAGATAAGTCACACTTTCCCTACTACTGATAATGTAGGTCACATGGTTGACACCCATATATCATCTGGTAGTGATGTTGTGACTGAAAGTTCTGAGTTTGATGCACCAGATTTAATTGATTATGTCTTAGTAAGAGATAGAACTCCCAGAGTTAGAAAACCCAACAGGAAATATGTGAACATGGCTGAATCTGTTAACTTGTTTGAATATGCTCTTCTTGTTGCTAGTGATGTGAAGTATGTTACCCCTGAAACTCTTCATGATGCTTTAACTAGTAAAGAGTGTGATAAGTGGAAATTGGATATGTGTGAGGAAATTGAGTCTATGCATACTATTGGTACTTGGAAACTAGTCAATAAACCTAAAAATGCTAAGATTATTGGTAGTAAATGGATCTTTTGGATCAAGGAGGGCGGTACACCAACTGATCCTCCAAGATTCAAAGCAAGACTAGTAGCTAAGGGATATAATCAAAGAGAAGGCATAGACTACAATGAAATATTTGCACCTGTGGTTAAATATAAAACATTGAGATTGTTACTTGCTATGACAACAGTTTATGATTGGGAATTGCATCAAATGGATGTTAAAACTGCTTTCTTACATGGGAACTTACATGAAACTATCTATATGAGTCAACCTCCTGGTTTTATTGATAAAACTAATCTTGATCATGTTTGCATGCTTCAAAAATCTATCTATGGATTAAAACAATCACCAAGGCAGTGGAACATAAAATTTAACTCATGCATGTTAGCTTTAGGCTTTATGATAAGTAAGTATGATGCTTGCTTGTATTTGAAAAGGCGAAAACCTGATTTGAATGTCTATCTGCTTTTGTATGTTGATGATATACTCATTATGAGTAATTCTAAAACTGAAGTAGAGAAAATAAAAAGGGAACTTAAAGCTAACTTTGACATGAAAGATTTGGGAATTGCTAAGAGAATCCTAGGCATAAGCATAACTAGAGATAGGAAGAACAAGAAAATGTATTTATCTCAGCATGATTACCTTATAAAAGTGCTAGATAAGTTTGCTATGAATTGTTCTAGACCTACTGCAGTACCCTTAGGAGGGCACTTAATGCTAACAAAAGATGATTGTCCTAAGACTAAAACTGAAAAAGATAAAATCCCCTATGATGTGGCTGTTGGCTCAGTCATGTATTGTATGTTATGCACAAGGCCTGACTTGGCCTTTGGCATTTCAGTTCTAAGCAGGTTCATGTCTAACCCAGGTGAACCTCACTGGTTGGCCATGAAATACTTGCTTAGATACATGTGTGGAACTAAGTCTTTAGGTTTGGTTTATTCTTGATATGGACTGAAATCTGAATTGTTTGGCTATGTTGATTCTGATTATGCTAGCAATATGGATAATAGAAAGTCTACTTCTGGTTTGTTTATTACTTGGTGTGGGAATTGTATTTCATGGAAGGCTCAGCTCCAGTCAGTTGTGGCACTCTCCTCTACTGAGGCAGAGTACATAGTTGCTACTGAAGCAGCCAAGGAAGCCTTATGGCTTAAGGGTTTATTGTTTGAACTTGAAAATGAATATTATGTGTCTATTGTCTTTACTGATAGTCAGAGTGCCTTACATTAATGACATGACCCTGTTCACCATGAAAGAAGCAAGCATATAGATGTAATGTTGCATTTCATAAGAGATAAGATAGAAATGAAAGAGTTTGAAATGAAGAAAATCTTAGGTGATGTGAATCCTGCAGATTTTGGGACTAAAGTTGTGCCTACTAATAAGTTCAATTTTTGCAGGGACTTCCTGCATGTTGAGGAGGCACAATGTGACCCTTGATGAAGGGTTGGACCAATGATGCATGGGTGATGATCCTCTCCACAATCCGTTTTGCAATCAATTTAGGTACTCAGCACACCTAGATTAGGAGGGCAATTGTTAGGATAGGATTAGGTAATCTAGCCATGCTTAGCACCCTTAAACCCCTTGCCATATGAAGGTTGAAGGTTGAAGAAGAGCTGAAGTAGATTAAAGAGCTTCTGTTGCAATTCTGAAGACCAGAGACAAAACGCAGTCGTTTTGGCGAAGCGGCAAAAATAAAGGTTTGAAGTTTATTGGAACACTGTCGTTTCGGCTTGGCGCGGATGTCCGTTACAGCTCGTTGGAGTTGAAGCTATGTCGTTTAAAGAAAAACAGAAGATTCGTTTTTAGCGGTGCGACGACGTTTTCGGACGAGGCAAAAGTCGTTAATTCCGTTCCGTTGAACGTAGCGTTTTGAGGAGGCTCGAGCTGGATTAATATCAATCTGAATTTGGGGGTTTAGGGTTCTTCAGTCGAAAACCCAGAAATGAAAAGCGACAGAGCGATTTTGAGAGCTTCGGAGCGATTCGATTCAGAGGCATAAGCTGAAGGCTCGTCGGACGTTGACGGACTTCGTGGAGTAACGAATTCGTCAACAGGCTTTCGATTCCAGTCGGTCAGACGGGTCGGAGTCTAGACAGAGCGAATCCGAGGAAGATCAATTGGAGTTGATCGATCAAGGGGGTTTCGTGCGCAAACCGTCTGCAACGTTTCTGCACATCCCAGGGGCTTCGGAGGGGGCTTTGATCCCTCCATTCCCTTAACCTTGTATTTAAGATTCCCTATTTAGTCTAAACCTAGATTTTGCCCTAAATCTGAACTTGTGCTGTTTGTACTTGACTGGTTGATTGCTTATTGGATTGTTGAGACGGATCTCCTCGTGTTGAGGTTCCGTGAAGTAGGGATTTCCCGAACCACGTAAAAAGTCTTGTGTGCTCCCTTTGCTTTATTGTTTGTCTTTTGACACTTAACATGAATTGAGTTTAAAGATTGCATACAACTCGACTTAAAATATATTACAGCCACATGTTCAGTTTGGCCTTCAATTTTATATAGCAGTTGCTGATTGACGATGCAGAATTGCATGCTCTGAATTTAAAGATATTATTGAAATATATTGTCAGTTGTAAAAATAAAATAATATCGGCATTTAATCTCAAATTACATCGACATATTCAATTTTCTAAAATATTTTAATATCATTATTAACATCTTAAAAACCCTTGCTACTATTATCAAGCTGACAAGGTAATTTGATATTTAACATTATTCTTAATCGGACTTTTCAAAAGTACTTTAAATAAAAGACATAATTTTTTTTTGATATAAATAAAAGACATAATTTGATTCAGCCTACATGTCCTTTCTTCCAAGCTAAGAGACAAAAATCCTTAAAGACACATTAGATGGTAGGGAAAGTGTTCATACAAATACAATCATGGCTTTTAACAATTAAAAAAAAACAATCATGGCTTTTCAAAATTCAAACTATAAATTGGAAACTTTCAATTAGGAAATCCAAATAAAATAAAATAAAATAAAATAAATGAATTTTCGAAAGTTTATCACTATTTTAAAGTAAGTATACTTGTCTTAATTTTTCTTCACTCACCCACATAGTCCGGTTCCGGTGAGAAGTGTAGTTACAGTGAGAAATGAGAACAGATCTGAACCACATATTAAATCAAATGTGTGGCTGATATTAAACCATATATTATTCGTAATTAGTAATTAAAATCAGATTTAATACTGCATAAGGGTAATCTCGGTACCAAATTGAAATTAGTAAATCATAATCCCTAAATTTCAGGACACGACTGACGAACACTCACGAACTACGAATTCGAAATCGAAAATTGAGATGTCGGCTTCTCTCGGTGACAAATCGACGAACGAAATCTACGAATTGGAAATCGCATCTCGGCTTCCCTCGGCGAAAAGCGACGACAGACGACGACGGCGACATCTACCACGTTCGTGCAGAGAATCTCTCCGCTCCTCGTTTGACTTGCTTTGTTCGTAAGCAATTTTCATCTTGAAAAACCCTAAACCCTAGACCAAATCGGCGAATGAAATCTGCAACGACCGAAATCTTCAAGAACTAATCGATGAACGAAATCGTCAGATTATATGAGGTGAGCAACTGATATCATCCTTCTTTTACTCCCTTTGTAATCCAAGTGATTCAATTCATATTTTATTATTGTTCGTAGTGTAAATCTTAGTATTCGTACTGGTGTTCAACTGGGTGTCATGGTTGTTCGTAGTGTAGCACGCATAATTCGTAGTTAACGAAACAGGGTGAATTATTTGATTCAATTCCTATTTTATTATTGTTCGCAGTGTAATTCATAGTATTCGTACTGGTGTTCAACTGGGTGTCATGGTTGTTCGTAGTGTAGCACGCATAATTCGTAGTTAACGAAACAGGGTGGATTATTTGATTCAATTCCTATTTTATTATTGTTCGTGGTGTTACTCATAGTATTCATACTGGTGTTCAACTAGGGTGTCTTAATTGTTTGTAGTGTAGCACACATAATTCGTAGTCAACGAAACAGGATGCCTTATTTATTCATAGTGTAGAACACAGAATTCGTAGTGTCAACTGTTGACAGATTTGGGGGAGCAAGTTTGCTTCTGCCGTCATTTTGGGACTTGCTTTGATATAGTGCATTTTAAGCACTTTGCAACATTGTTTGTGCATTTTAGGGATTAAAATACCTTAACAAGCACCCAGTGCATCCGACTGATGAGATGAGACTTGAGAGTCTCAGCAACTGGTGCCATTGAAATAAGGTACGAGTTTCTTATTTCTTATCTTTTTTGTTACTTTGATATGTGGCACTAATAATGACCGCATCATGATCTGCACAGGTCTTTTCCTGGTCAAAGAATGCTCTCTGATTTCCATTCTGAGCTGGAACTTCAAACAGAACAAGGAAAAAACAGTGACTTCCGCCACTAGTGGGCAATTAGCACTGGTTAGTCGTTTTTCTGCAAAGTAAAGAACTGATTTTAATTGGAAACGCATAGTCTAATAATATCTCTAGCATAACTTGCTCCTTTATATGCTAACTTGTTCTTGGTTATCAAAAAACAGAAGTTATGTGCATATAGATAAAATTTATGCTTAAATACAGGACCTTTTTACCATTTCAGTATTTAATTCTTGCGTATGTTGTAGGGAAATGGATGTGAGTTTTCTCGATACCTCGGATTCGAGACAAGAAGTACACCAAAGCCGTTAACGGATGCCACATACTTTTTCATTTCAATAAAAAGGATATTGCCTATGTGCACATCACTACAAATTGTACCGGTTATCATATGAATATTATGTACTTTTGTATTTTCATTTCAATAAAAAAGTTGTTATTTCTTCGTAGTATTACTTCTTACATACATATGTTCATGTGTATCACACATGGTATTTATTATTCGTAGCAGATAAATTATAATTCGTACAATGTTGTCATTTCTTTGTAGTATTACTTCATACAATGTTGTCTCATAATTCATACAAACTATGTAAACTAGCATTTTAGCGAAAGTAACCTGAAAGATTGTAAGAATATCAAGTTCACATAAATTGTTATTACGAAAGATAAAATTGGTACTACAAATTATAAATCTGGTAATACAAATTATAAATCTGTTATTACGAAAGATAAATTTGTTACTACAAATTATAAATCTGGTAATACAAATAATAGAACTGGATTAGACCAATAAAAAAAATTAACTGGAACGAATTATTGCTCTGCACAAAAGACCCTGGTTGGAAAGTCTTCGAAGCTGAAACTGGTGTTCAAGTTGTGCAACCATGGCTTGATAATCCTGGAATAAAAAGTAAGCTAGCATGTGTCTGCTTCCCAACATATTCAAGACCCAAGGCCCCACAGACTCTTCGTACATTCTTCTTCTCCCAGACGTGAGCAAAATTTTAAATCTGGTAATACAAATTATAAATCCGGTAATACAAATTGTAAATCTGTTATTACGAAAGAGAAATCTGTTACTACGAAAGATAAATCTGTTATTATCTCACGAGAACATCAATTCCATGGTGAACCACAACTGGAAGGCTGAAGAGTACAATCCAAGAAAAAGAAACAAAACATACCAGAAGAAGTACACCAAGTGCAGCTGCAAAAGCATGATTCACCAAGCCTTATCCGAACTGAGACCTTGATTCAAATACAAAGACGATGATAAGCAAGTTATGGGATTATATGAAGTATATCAAAAATAGGTAATTAGATTTAAAAATAACAGCGCAATACCTAATCTTTCCAATTCTCCATCTGCATACTTAACTTGTAATGGACTGGATGCCTAATCAGCAAACACCGGAATATGACTTGTGATCAGATCATAGAAAAGTAAAATGAAAGAGAACTAAAGCATCAACAATAAGGTACGTAATGAAAGAAGCATATGAATTATAAATAACTTTATATGAATTATAACTATGGTACGTAATGACAAGGTATACGTACAACATTCTCAAATGGTAACTACGAATTATATCAATTTTATATGAATATTATTACTTGGTCCAAACGAAATACAAACGAATTAATGAACAGCTGTACACGTTCTTGTCTACGATTATAACAGTAATACGAATTATCAGGAAAAAAAACTCTAAGTTGGTTCCTGTACAACATCAACAAAAATGCCAACATCGTTTGTATACATTGGTATCAATTTTGCGGCGTATGGCTACCTGCTTGAAGCGCTGCTTCTTGGGTGGATCGTTGGCAGGCACAGCCGGCTCGGGGGAAGCAGGGGTAGTGTTGTTTTCAGCTGGTGCTGGTGGCGAGGGATTGTTAGGACTGGCCGGCGGGGATGGAGAAGCTGAGAGTGTGATGGGGCGGCCAGGAGTTGTTGATTTCTGAGGGGCGGGTGAACCGGTTGAGGAAACTCTAACTCTAGTTCGAGGTGCTCTCGGTTGTGAGGGCTCAGCCGCGACTACTTTTTTTCGAACCATGTTGGTGTTGAACGGTGGCCGGATCGGCTGAGAAGCAGGTGGAGGAGTGAAGATAATTGATTCTCCTTGCGGATTGTCGATTGATTTGGGAAGATGAAATTGAAATCGAGATTCCTGCGCACGAGAGCCGATCGAGGACGAGAAAATCGGATCGTAGCTGCCAATTGATACTTACTATGACTGATTTACCCTTCAATCTATAATTAAAACGGGATTGTGCAATTAAATTATTGTTAATTAACAACCATTAAATTGATAATCTAATGGTCAGTATTTGTTCTCATTTCTCATGATAACTAGCTCTTCTCATGTGATCTTTTCTCCTCACCCACAAACCAATTATTTGAACTTTTGTAGTAGCTTACTTATCTACAAATTGATCAATATTGATTATATACTTTAAATTAAAAAATTCAATATTTCTTTGATTAAAAAAAGCAGATACTAAAATTTGGCATGTTGGTTAAGGAGTCACTTACGATTCTTTACATCCCGGATTTGAGTTATGTGGACACCACTTCCTCTTCTTTTTCCTTTCCATCTTCCTCGTCCCGTCTCGCGCGTGGATGCTTCCTACATCCCTCGTGGATGCTTTCCTTTTCACGTTTCGCGCGTGATGCTTTCTCCGACTGTCAAGATGGATGTGTCGCGTCTTACAACGGTAAAGGTGCTCACGGTGGCCTGAGCTCCAAGTGTCGAGAATGTACTGATGGTGATTTTGTGTAGATGTGCGGATCCATGAATGGTGAAGGTGTCGAACACGGCCCGTGCTTCAGAAGTGGAGGAATGTACCCTATGATTTCGGATCCGGTCAAAATGCCTTACTAGAACTTCAAATATCAATATATATGTACTAGATGATAAGACGTTTATGCATTGTATTATCTCTCTCTCTTTCGAGAAACTCTCTCTGCCTTCCCAAGAAAAACACCGTCTGGTGAACAGTTTCTGATCGTTTCAATGCTGTGGCTCGTACCCGTCCTCCCTTCCTCGCTTCGCTTCCTCTGCTGGCCCTGTCCGCTTCCTCCAGTCGGTCGGTTTCGGTCGGCTGGTGTTGGCGGTTTGGTTCGGATTTTGGGGACGGTTGTGGCGACGCGTGGGGCGGGCTGGACAGGAGGGGGTCGGTCATTTTGGGTGGCTTGTGGGCCGGATCTGCCAATTTTTTGAGCTGACGAAGTAGACGGGACGGTGGCGTTGTGGTTTTAGTGGCGGCGTTTTGTCGCTTCTGGTGCTGCCGGAGGGTGTTGTTTGGCTGGGCTGATCGGGCGTTGTGGGGAAGCCTCGTCTTTGGCTGCGACGCTGGTGGACTTGGGTGTGGCCGGCGGCGGTGGCGGCTTTCTTGTGGCTCTCGGTTGGGCGGCGACTCCGGACGTCACTGTTTGGTTCTACCTTTCCCTGGGCTGGTCCGATTTCGACCGGTTTAGGTCTTTAGTTGTGTTTTCAATTAGTAGTTTAGTGGTAGGAGTAGTCTAGTTGTAGTTTACTTTAGGTTAGATGATTTGAATAAGCGGCTATTCTCAGCCGGTTTCCGGACTGGGTTTAGTCGCATTAGTGTTTGATGAGGTTGCTAGTCCATGCCCTTGAGCATGAGTTCGCAACCTTTGATAGGTTTTCTGACGAGGATGGGTTGGCCTGGACTTCACTTTGAGTATATATACCGAATTGAGTCATTGTTTAGTCAGTGTTCAACTTCTGTACAACTTTTACCCATAAAAATAAATAAATAAAAAGACTGACAATTTGAAAACAAAAGAGTATAGATTTCCTCATATCGATAGACTGTATAATGACACAACGCACCATACCAATTTGCCACGTGTCGTCCAAATGGCGCACCCCATGATGCAGGACAGCAGGAGCATCACCACCACGCGAGCATACCTTCAAGAACCTCCGCGAATATAAATTATAATAATGTCGCACTTCGTGATAAGTGACGACAGCCCTTGAACCCAACGACGTCGTTTGACACTAAGTTTCCAGTGAAATGTCGACCGTGCGATTAACTTAATTACCATTTAACCCTTCTTCAATATTTCATTCTTATAAAAGTATGCATTTCTTGTTTGTAGATTTTTTTTTCCATTTTTCAAATAAATAGTCCAGTTTCCATCGAAAATAAATAAATAAATAGTCCAGTTAGATATTTTCAACACTATTAAACTTTTGAATCAAGTTCATAAAAATGGCTGTGAAGTTAAAGTCTCAACTCTCACCTAGTAAGTTTTGTGTATTTAAATAATTTTTAAGTAAATTACAGTTTACAGTTTTTAAAGTTTGTTATTTGATAGTATATTACAATACATAAGTTCTACTTAAAGTACATAAGTTCCAGAGTGCTGAGCTCGAATTAAGTGACAGTCCAACAAATTATAAATTGGTAATTCATAGTTTTTTTTTTGAGAGGATGGCACGCACAAATTGAGAAGTGGTAATTCATAGTATTAAAAATATGGAGTAGTTATTTTTGGAAAATTAGAAATTCAAAATAAGGTAAAATTAAGAATTAAACTAATTCTAAAGGGCAATATCGTCATATAATAACATACCCTAAATAGTAAATACACAAAGCATAAAAACGTGTTCAAAAATCCAGAAGCGGTCGCTGCCAGCCAATAAAGAAACTTCGTCGTCGTCGTGAGCGAAGACAGGTGAGAAGATGAAGCGAGAGAAGAATCCAATTCCTCTCCAGATTCCCACAGCCTTCTACATCGACGACTAAGCTTCCTAATCCTTCCTCATTTTCCGCCGATATCATTCTCGTCATCTGGTTCCGATTTATGCGCGCATCTAGGGTTCAACTTGCGGCATACGCTAAGGTCAGATATTCGATTTATCTTCTTTCTTTCTTGTTTCGCAAGCTCTTCCGGTCGATGTATTTATTTGGAGGCGAGTATCTGTTGGTTATTAATTTTTTGATTTTGATTTTTTTTTTCTTGATGAAGGTTTCAAGGTACTTTGAACTATTGGTTGTTGTGATTCTTGTTTCCCAGTTGTGTTTCTATTTTAGATTTTACACTTGGTTGAATTTCAGGGATGTTTGTGTATTAGGAATCTGATGCTAACACTGAGAGAAAAGAGAGGAGAAGGTTACAGTTATTTGTGAATTGTTGTTGATGCTTTTAAAGGCTTCAAGGTAATTGGTGTTGTTGGTCGTAGGAGGAAAACAAGGTGGAATGTAGTTTATACATGTGAGGGCTGTGCAAGTGGATTTGATTGAGTTTAGGAAATGTATGACTGTTAGAAACTGATGTTGGTTAGTTTCTAATTCGTTGTTGTATTTATCTTCTTTTTTTTAGTTGCACGAAATGGGTGTTCAATCTTGATGTTGTGTGACCTTGAATCTGACTTACTTTTTTGATGTTTTTATAGGCGAGTCAGTTTGCCTGTGACGCGTAGGTAATAGTTGGTACTGACAGAAGAATGCCAACGTTTACGGCAATAGCTCTGGATAGGTTATTAGAGCAAGGAGCTGCTAGATCAAATCCTACTACCGACCCCAGTAATTTGAAGAAAACAAAAGAAGTCACTGGGAGTCTAGAGAAACGAAATGGTTCGATGAATGGAACTACTACTAGAAAAGTTGTGCAGAACAAACATCATTGGACTCAGATATCTCCAGCTCTATATACCACCCCTGAGGCAACTCCAGTTCCGGATACCCCGTCATCATACCCTCCATCTCCCTATATTATCAATCACAAACGGCGCGGGGCGAGCCTCGCAAAGAGGCCATTAAAGGAGACTCCCAGTGAAGCTTCGGAAGTTCAAGCGTGTTTTGAGGTAGCTGTAGATCCAAAGCACGAGATATCCACTGTGGAGAAGGATGTACTTGTAAACGATGCTGTTACTCATCCCTTTTCCAACGAGAATTCGAATGAACTTCAGGACGAGAAAATCGAGGGTTCTGAATGTGCCAACGCGGTCGATGAGAATGATTATCAGAACATTATGATGCTAAGTCCTGCCAGAGATGGGGAGAGCGATAATTTCTTTGATCCTCGTGACTCACTGAGCTACAGTAGTTACAGTGACGGAGAAGACAGTCCTGGTTTTGAGTCTTCCGTGAAGTTTGCTTCTTCAGCTGGAGAGTTTTATGATGCCCCAGAAGGTATTTATTCCATAGTTCATGTTTCTGAGCTTAAACAAGTGCTTATTACATAAAAATTTAGAATTGTTGCAAGGTTCTAGTTTATTATTATTATGTTAGTGGTATTGTTATTTTCATTCAGTAGTAATCATCCGTGACCAAAAAAAAAGTTTGATCTCATCATCCCATATCGATCTTGAGCTCCCTCTTATCCTTTGATACAGACTTATCCTCTGACAGCGGTACATCACAGAACTGGCAGCCCTCTCTTGACATTGAATCAAAGCTGCGGGAAATGAAATTGGCGTTGTTGGTGGAAATAGAGCAGCGGAAGCAGGCTGAAGATGCGCTGCAGCACTTGCGATGCCAGTGGTTGAAACTGAGGGAGCAGTTATCCTGTGTGGGCATTACTCTTCCTGCTGACTATCCACTTTATCCTGAGACTGATCCCGGAACTGGTTTGGATGTATGCGAACAAGTTAATATAGCTCGATTTGTATCGGAGGCTATTGGGAGAGGCATTGCAAAGGCAGAAGCTGAGAAGGAATTGGAAGCACAGCTGGAATTGAAAAACTTTGAAATCTCGCGATTAAACGACAGGCTACACTATTACGAGGCTGTTAATCAGGAGATGTCTCAGAGGAATCAGGAAGTCATGGGTAAGTTTCACTGATCTTAGTTCTACTTAATTTCCCAAAATGTATTTGAAATTGTGAATTCATAAGTTCACTGTTGAAATAAGTAATAGTTCTCTCTGGAAATTGCATAATGATATTCATCCACGTGTTAAAGATGCAGGCTTAGTTGATGCTGGCGATGGCTATCTCTAACTATTTTGTGCAATAACTGATAAGTTAAATATTTTGTGGTATTGAAATGTACGAATTTCTACTATGATTGATTAAAGATTTTTTTTGTTAAAGCAGGAAAAACTGTTTTAGCTTCTGGGTCAAGGGCATTGATATTATATCCAACTTTTATGTTAACAGAAATGTGCAGATTTGTAACTGTAGAGACTTGAGAACAAAGTGTTTGTTACACTAAGCTGTAAAATTTTAACGTAAAGCTTAAATTAGAACTTGCTGAGGTATCTATGTTAAATCTTCACCGAGGCAAGCGTAAATGCTGATACTGTTTTCTTGTTTGGCAGAATCAGCTCGACAACGGAGGCAGCAGCAAAGGAACCGAAGACAGAGATGGATGTGGGGATCGGTAGCTACGGCCATCACACTAGGCACTGCAGCGCTGGCATGGTCATATCTCCCTGCAGACAAGGGTTCATTCTTCTCCTACAATCGTGAAGCACCGAATGAAAGTGACAATTCAGGGAATTGACTTTTTAGCTTCAAAATGCCAGTTATAGTCGCACTCCTCTATGACCAATAGCTAATAAAAATGTCAAACAGGCGGTGACATTTGTGAATGCTTAGCTTTAACAAGATTGGATTGGAAATTTGTCATTGTTATATGACAATGTTGTTTTTGCCTGTTAATAGTTTATTCTGTTGCTCACGCCTTACATATCGATATACAGTATCATGGATGTATCTTTAGACGATTTCGGTTAGTTGCAAACAGAAGTTAGATAAACTCCTCAACTATCATCCTTGAGCCAGTGGTGAATCACATTCGTATAATAAGGGAAAATCCGGCAGTAACCAGAGCAATAAACGCTCGAACCCAGAGATGGGAAATATGTACGACTGCGCCCCATGACCAAAACCACACAACTGCGAAAGCTGATCCCAAAATGCCACCAACCAGCACTTGGTTGCCCGTATGAAATTGTTACAAAACCCGCAGCCAAGACTATTAAACACAGACACAAAATATGGTGTAAGCACATTTTGAAACCATAGACAAGTTTTCAAGCTTGGTAATGACTCTTGGTTATATTCAAATTTGGGTCAAGGAGATGTGAATTTCATCAATAAACTATTACCACATAACTCAAAATTCAGCCTTAATTAGTTTAGCATCTCTCTTTTAGGACCTCGATTTAAGCAATTTATTAAGTTCGTCACTTCAATTCTCCTATTGTTAATTTATGTCTCAATCTATAGGTTTTGAGGATATTAGGAAGCCTAATCATGTTTGTCTATTGAAGAAATCTATCTATGACCAAGCATTGGTGTCTGTATTACAACCAGTCAAATAAAAAACATAATCTGACACCCCTGATATCTTTCTATTTTTCATTTGATTGAGATAGAAAAATCTGACACACTTTTTTTATTGAGTATGCAAGTCAAAAAGTTGACTCATTTTTTATTAATAACAGCTGTATAGTCAAAAAGTTGACACACATTTTTTTATTGACTATACAATTGATTTGATGTTAGAAAAACATTCAAAAAATCATGCTTTTTAGGTTTATGTCATGACACTTATGTCAATAAATTTAATATCCTTAACTATACAATTGATGTGAGAAATATTTCAGATATATCCCTAAACCCTAAATCCTAAAAAATATTACATTTTAAACATTATGTAATGAAGCCATCACTATTTTTTGTTGTCTCAGATTAACAGATTTTTTTTGTGATTGTTTTTTAGACACAAAATATGGTGTAAGCACATTTTGAAAGCATAGACAAGTTTTCAAGCTTGGTAATGACTCTTGGTTATATTCAAATTTGGGTCAAGGAGATGTGAATTTCATCAATAAACTATTACCACATAACTCAAAATTCAGCCTTAATTAGTTTAGCATCTCTCTTTTAGGACCTCGATTTAAGCAATTTATTAAGTTCGTCACTTCAATTCTCCTATTGTTAATTTATGTCTCAATCTATAGGTTTTGAGGATATTAGGAAGCCTAATCATGTTTGTCTATTGAAGAAATCTATCTATGACCAAGCATTGGTGTCTGTATTACAACCAGTCAAATAAAAAACATAATCTGACACCCCTGATATCTTTCTATTTTTCATTTGATTGAGATAGAAAAATCTGACACACTTTTTTTATTGAGTATGCAAGTCAAAAAGTTGACTCATTTTTTATTAATAACAGCTATATAGTCAAAAAGTTGACACACATTTTTTTATTGACTATACAATTGATTTGATGTTAGAAAAACATTCAAAAAATCATGCTTTTTAGGTTTATGTCATGACACTTATGTCAATAAATTTAATATCCTTAACTATACAATTGATGTGAGAAATATTTCAGATATATCCCTAAACCCTAAATCCTAAAAAATATTACATTTTAAACATTATGTAATGAAGCCATCACTATTTTTTGTTGTCTCAGATTAACAGATTTTTTTTGTGATTGTTTTTTAGACACAAAATATGGTGTAAGCACATTTTGAAACCATAGACAAGTTTTCAAGCTTGGTAATGACTCTTGGTTATATTCAAATTTGGGTCAAGGAGATGTGAATTTCATCAATAAACTATTACCACATAACTCAAAATTCAGCCTTAATTAGTTTAGCATCTCTCTTTTAGGACCTCGATTTAAGCAATTTATTAAGTTCGTCACTTCAATTCTCCTATTGTTAATTTATGTCTCAATCTATAGGTTTTGAGGATATTAGTAAGCCTAATCATGTTTGTCTATTGAAGAAATCTATCTATGACTTGAAACAATCACCAAACATTGGTGTCTGTATTACAACCAGTCAAATAAAAAACATAATCTGACACCCCTGATGTCTTTCTATTTTCCATTTGATTGAGATAGAAAAATCTGACACACTTTTTTTTATTGAGTATGCAAGTCAAAAAGTTGACTCATTTTTTTATTAATAACAGCTATATAGTCAAAAAGTTGACACACATTTTTTATTGACTATACAATTGATTTGATGTTAGAAAAACATTCAAAAAATCATGCTTTTTAGGTTTATGTCATGACACTTATGTCAATAAATTTAATATCCTTAACTATACAATTGATGTGAGAAATATTTCAGATATATCCCTAAACCCTAAATCCTAAAAAATATTACATTTTAAACATTATGTAATGAAGCCATCACTATTTTTTTGTTGTCTCAGATTAACAGATTTTTTTTGTGATTGTTTTTTAGACACAAAATATGGTGTAAGCACATTTTGAAACCATAGACAAGTTTTCAAGCTTGGTAATGACTCTTGGTTATATTCAAATTTGGGTCAAGGAGATGTGAATTTCATCAATAAACTATTACCACATAACTCAAAATTCAGCCTTAATTAGTTTAGCATCTCTCTTTTAGGACCTCGATTTAAGCAATTTATTAAGTTCGTCACTTCAATTCTCCTATTGTTAATTTATGTCTCAATCTATAGGTTTTGAGGATATTAGTAAGCCTAATCATGTTTGTCTATTGAAGAAATCTATCTATGACTTGAAACAATCACCAAACATTGGTGTCTGTATTACAACCAGTCAAATAAAAAACATAATCTGACACCCCTGATGTCTTTCTATTTTCCATTTGATTGAGATAGAAAAATCTGACACACTTTTTTTTATTGAGTATGCAAGTCAAAAAGTTGACTCATTTTTTTTTATTAATAACAGCTATATAGTCAAAAAGTTGACACACATTTTTTTTATTGACTATACAATTGATTTGATGTTAGAAAAACATTCAAAAAATCATGCTTTTTAGGTTTATGTCATGACACTTATGTCAATAAATTTAATATCCTTAACTATACAATTGATGTGAGAAATATTTCAGATATATCCCTAAATCCTAAGAAATATTACATTTTAAACATTATGTAATGAAGCCATCACTATTTTTTGTTGTCTCAGATTAACAGATTTTTTTTGTGATTGTTTTTTAGACACAAAATATGGTGTAAGCACATTTTGAAACCATAGACAAGTTTTCAAGCTTGGTAATGACTCTTGGTTATATTCAAATTTGGGTCAAGGAGATGTGAATTTCATCAATAAACTATTACCACATAACTCAAAATTCAGCCTTAATTAGTTTAGCATCTCTCTTTTAGGACCTCGATTTAAGCAATTTATTAAGTTCGTCACTTCAATTCTCCTATTGTTAATTTATGTCTCAATCTATAGGTTTTGAGGATATTAGTAAGCCTAATCATGTTTGTCTATTGAAGAAATCTATCTATGACTTGAAACAATCACCAAACATTGGTGTCTGTATTACAACCAGTCAAATAAAAAACATAATCTGACACCCCTGATGTCTTTCTATTTTCCATTTGATTGAGATAGAAAAATCTGACACACTTTTTTTTATTGAGTATGCAAGTCAAAAAGTTGACTCATTTTTTTTATTAATAACAGCTATATAGTCAAAAAGTTGACACACATTTTTTATTGACTATACAATTGATTTGATGTTAGAAAAACATTCAAAAAATCATGCTTTTTAGGTTTATGTCATGACACTTATGTCAATAAATTTAATATCCTTAACTATACAATTGATGTGAGAAATATTTCAGATATATCCCTAAACCCTAAATCCTAAAAAATATTACATTTTAAACATTATGTAATGAAGCCATCACTATTTTTTGTTGTCTCAGATTAACAGATTTTTTTTGTGATTGTTTTTTAGACACAAAATATGGTGTAAGCACATTTTGAAACCATAGACAAGTTTTCAAGCTTGGTAATGACTCTTGGTTATATTCAAATTTGGGTCAAGGAGATGTGAATTTCATCAATAAACTATTACCACATAACTCAAAATTCAGCCTTAATTAGTTTAGCATCTCTCTTTTAGGACCTCGATTTAAGCAATTTATTAAGTTCGTCACTTCAATTCTCCTATTGTTAATTTATGTCTCAATCTATAGGTTTTGAGGATATTAGTAAGCCTAATCATGTTTGTCTATTGAAGAAATCTATCTATGACTTGAAACAATCACCAAACATTGGTGTCTGTATTACAACCAGTCAAATAAAAAACATAATCTGACACCCCTGATGTCTTTCTATTTTCCATTTGATTGAGATAGAAAAATCTGACACACTTTTTTTTATTGAGTATGCAAGTCAAAAAGTTGACTCATTTTTTTATTAATAACAGCTATATAGTCAAAAAGTTGACACACATTTTTTATTGACTATACAATTGATTTGATGTTAGAAAAACATTCAAAAAATCATGCTTTTTAGGTTTATGTCATGACACTTATGTCAATAAATTTAATATCCTTAACTATACAATTGATGTGAGAAATATTTCAGATATATCCCTAAACCCTAAATCCTAAAAAATATTACATTTTAAACATTATGTAATGAAGCCATCACTATTTTTTGTTGTCTCAGATTAACAGATTTTTTTTGTGATTGTTTTTTAGACACAAAATATGGTGTAAGCACATTTTGAAACCATAGACAAGTTTTCAAGCTTGGTAATGACTCTTGGTTATATTCAAATTTGGGTCAAGGAGATGTGAATTTCATCAATAAACTATTACCACATAACTCAAAATTCAGCCTTAATTAGTTTAGCATCTCTCTTTTAGGACCTCGATTTAAGCAATTTATTAAGTTCGTCACTTCAATTCTCCTATTGTTAATTTATGTCTCAATCTATAGGTTTTGAGGATATTAGTAAGCCTAATCATGTTTGTCTATTGAAGAAATCTATCTATGACTTGAAACAATCACCAAACATTGGTGTCTGTATTACAACCAGTCAAATAAAAAACATAATCTGACACCCCTGATGTCTTTCTATTTTCCATTTGATTGAGATAGAAAAATCTGACACACTTTTTTTTATTGAGTATGCAAGTCAAAAAGTTGACTCATTTTTTTATTAATAACAGCTATATAGTCAAAAAGTTGACACACATTTTTTATTGACTATACAATTGATTTGATGTTAGAAAAACATTCAAAAAATCATGCTTTTTAGGTTTATGTCATGACACTTATGTCAATAAATTTAATATCCTTAACTATACAATTGATGTGAGAAATATTTCAGATATATCCCTAAACCCTAAATCCTAAAAAATATTACATTTTAAACATTATGTAATGAAGCCATCACTATTTTTTGTTGTCTCAGATTAACAGATTTTTTTTGTGATTGTTTTTTAGACACAAAATATGGTGTAAGCACATTTTGAAACCATAGACAAGTTTTCAAGCTTGGTAATGACTCTTGGTTATATTCAAATTTGGGTCAAGGAGATGTGAATTTCATCAATAAACTATTACCACATAACTCAAAATTCAGCCTTAATTAGTTTAGCATCTCTCTTTTAGGACCTCGATTTAAGCAATTTATTAAGTTCGTCACTTCAATTCTCCTATTGTTAATTTATGTCTCAATCTATAGGTTTTGAGGATATTAGTAAGCCTAATCATGTTTGTCTATTGAAGAAATCTATCTATGACTTGAAACAATCACCAAACATTGGTGTCTGTATTACAACCAGTCAAATAAAAAACATAATCTGACACCCCTGATGTCTTTCTATTTTCCATTTGATTGAGATAGAAAAATCTGACACACTTTTTTTTTATTGAGTATGCAAGTCAAAAAGTTGACTCATTTTTTTTTATTAATAACAGCTATATAGTCAAAAAGTTGACACACATTTTTTTTATTGACTATACAATTGATTTGATGTTAGAAAAACATTCAAAAAATCATGCTTTTTAGGTTTATGTCATGACACTTATGTCAATAAATTTAATATCCTTAACTATACAATTGATGTGAGAAATATTTCAGATATATCCCTAAACCCTAAATCCTAAAAAATATTACATTTTAAACATTATGTAATGAAGCCATCACTATTTTTTGTTGTCTCAGATTAACAGATTTTTTTTGTGATTGTTTTTTAGACACAAAATATGGTGTAAGCACATTTTGAAACCATAGACAAGTTTTCAAGCTTGGTAATGACTCTTGGTTATATTCAAATTTGGGTCAAGGAGATGTGAATTTCATCAATAAACTATTACCACATAACTCAAAATTCAGCCTTAATTAGTTTAGCATCTCTCTTTTAGGACCTCGATTTAAGCAATTTATTAAGTTCGTCACTTCAATTCTCCTATTGTTAATTTATGTCTCAATCTATAGGTTTTGAGGATATTAGTAAGCCTAATCATGTTTGTCTATTGAAGAAATCTATCTATGACTTGAAACAATCACCAAACATTGGTGTCTGTATTACAACCAGTCAAATAAAAAACATAATCTGACACCCCTGATGTCTTTCTATTTTCCATTTGATTGAGATAGAAAAATCTGACACACTTTTTTTTATTGAGTATGCAAGTCAAAAAGTTGACTCATTTTTTTATTAATAACAGCTATATAGTCAAAAAGTTGACACACATTTTTTATTGACTATACAATTGATTTGATGTTAGAAAAACATTCAAAAAATCATGCTTTTTAGGTTTATGTCATGACACTTATGTCAATAAATTTAATATCCTTAACTATACAATTGATGTGAGAAATATTTCAGATATATCCCTAAACCCTAAATCCTAAAAAATATTACATTTTAAACATTATGTAATGAAGCCATCACTATTTTTTGTTGTCTCAGATTAACAGATTTTTTTTGTGATTGTTTTTTAGACACAAAATATGGTGTAAGCACATTTTGAAACCATAGACAAGTTTTCAAGCTTGGTAATGACTCTTGGTTATATTCAAATTTGGGTCAAGGAGATGTGAATTTCATCAATAAACTATTACCACATAACTCAAAATTCAGCCTTAATTAGTTTAGCATCTCTCTTTTAGGACCTCGATTTAAGCAATTTATTAAGTTCGTCACTTCAATTCTCCTATTGTTAATTTATGTCTCAATCTATAGGTTTTGAGGATATTAGTAAGCCTAATCATGTTTGTCTATTGAAGAAATCTATCTATGACTTGAAACAATCACCAAACATTGGTGTCTGTATTACAACCAGTCAAATAAAAAACATAATCTGACACCCCTGATGTCTTTCTATTTTCCATTTGATTGAGATAGAAAAATCTGACACACTTTTTTTTATTGAGTATGCAAGTCAAAAAGTTGACTCATTTTTTTATTAATAACAGCTATATAGTCAAAAAGTTGACACACATTTTTTATTGACTATACAATTGATTTGATGTTAGAAAAACATTCAAAAAATCATGCTTTTTAGGTTTATGTCATGACACTTATGTCAATAAATTTAATATCCTTAACTATACAATTGATGTGAGAAATATTTCAGATATATCCCTAAACCCTAAATCCTAAAAAATATTACATTTTAAACATTATGTAATGAAGCCATCACTATTTTTTGTTGTCTCAGATTAACAGATTTTTTTTGTGATTGTTTTTTAGACACAAAATATGGTGTAAGCACATTTTGAAACCATAGACAAGTTTTCAAGCTTGGTAATGACTCTTGGTTATATTCAAATTTGGGTCAAGGAGATGTGAATTTCATCAATAAACTATTACCACATAACTCAAAATTCAGCCTTAATTAGTTTAGCATCTCTCTTTTAGGACCTCGATTTAAGCAATTTATTAAGTTCGTCACTTCAATTCTCCTATTGTTAATTTATGTCTCAATCTATAGGTTTTGAGGATATTAGTAAGCCTAATCATGTTTGTCTATTGAAGAAATCTATCTATGACTTGAAACAATCACCAAACATTGGTGTCTGTATTACAACCAGTCAAATAAAAAACATAATCTGACACCCCTGATGTCTTTCTATTTTCCATTTGATTGAGATAGAAAAATCTGACACACTTTTTTTTATTGAGTATGCAAGTCAAAAAGTTGACTCATTTTTTTATTAATAACAGCTGTATAGTCAAAAAGTTGACACACATTTTTTTATTGACTATACAATTGATTTGATGTTAGAAAAACATTCAAAAAATCATGCTTTTTAGGTTTATGTCATGACACTTATGTCAATAAATTTAATATTCTTAACTATACAATTGATGTCAGAGAAATATTTCAGATATATCCCTAAATCCTAAATCCTAAAAAATATTACATTTTTAACATTATGTAATGAAGGCATCACTATTTTTTTTTGTCTCAGATTAACAGATTTTTTGTGTGATTGTTTTTTAGACACAAAATATGGTGTAAGCACATTTTGAAAGCATAGACAAGTTTTCAAGCTTGGTAATGACTCTTGGTTATATTCAAAATTGGGTCAATGAGATGTGAATTTCATCAATAAACTATTACCACCGTGTTCAGATGAACGTTACATAACTCAAAATTCAGCCTTAAAGTTTAGCATCTCTCTTTTAGGACCTCGATTTAAGCAGTTTATTTCGGTTAAATGTTTGATTTATTTTTGGGGGTTCAAAAGTCGAGAACTATAATTAAGTACTTAAATTAAGTTCGCCACTTCAATTCTCCTATATCCATGAAGTTGAGTTTTTAGTTCAGCAATGTGGCTGATGCCCAAAGAAAAGACATATATACTTACAAGATACGAACCAAGTGCAAACACAAGGGAGCTGAGAACCAGAGTAAGCTCATTTACTCCAAGCCATGTCGTCACTGGAAATGCGGAGAAGGAGAATTCATTATGCTCTCTATTCAAGTCAGCAGAAAGTAAATATAGGATCACACTGAGAATATCAGCACTTCAAAATGAAATGCCAAAAACCAAAGAAAATGTTCCAAATGTACTTTAAGAAATAACTGAAAAATAAGGAAGCTTACTTGAGGCAACTATATATGCAGCTGCGAAGAATAAAGACTGAGCGTGTGAAGATGGCATTCCGGGATCAGATTTCAAGGTTGAAACAGGGCGATCCTGGTTTAATACTCGTTTAAGAACATTTGAGAGTATATTATTTAACACAGACCCTGTAAGAAGCCACATTCCCTCAGCATCATGCCTCCAAATAAATATGCCACCGAATGTTGCAACAACCAGCCATTTGCTCTGTCAAAACCCAGCAATCAACACCTCTGTAAGTATGTTATTCTACTTGATGAACATAAGCAAGCCCAAATTGTAGGACTAGAACAGGTCTAGGATTGAGTGCCAAAGTAGTAGTTGATCGGTCGAATTCTTGACCTATTATTCACTTCATTCGATGATGGATTATGTTTGTTTTCCCGACATTTTATTGTCATTTGATATGTTTTCTAGTGTTTCAGGTCATATATCACATATCTACTACTTTTGGATTGACCCGAAGTAAAGCAAAGCAATCGGTGCAGATTTGGGTAAAAACAGGGCAGACAGACCTTTACAACGTATTTTGCATGCCCAGGGCTCATTCGGTGTCCAAATGAGTCGAAATTTAGCTTGTTGGAAAGCTAATTCAATTCCCTACAACTTTGTAGTTTACACTAAGAGCAGATTCGAAGGTTTGGACCTCCAAAAAGGCAAAAGAAGTCAGCCCGTTACAATCTTCAGCAGCCGTTACACCTTGAGCTGTAACGGCTGTAACGGGCATGAATTTTCTCAGAGATATTTGCTTAACCCGTTACAGCCGTTACACCCAGCTGTAATGGGTGTAACGACCCCGTCGAAGTATTTTTCACTCAGAGATCTCATACGGTGTCCAAATTGGTTGATTGAAAGCTTGTTGGAAAGATAATTCAAAGGGCTACAACTTTGTAGTTTAGGCCAAGATCCAATTCGGAGGTTAAGACCATGATAAATCGACCCGAAGTTGCTGTCTTTCTTTAAAATCCGTTTTTGGCAAGTTCTGGTCCTTTTTGGCAATAGAGCAGTTTTTGGGCTTTTGGCCCATTTTGGGAAAGCTATAAAAGAGCAACGATCAGATTAGTTTGTGGATGTTGTTATTTTGGAGAAAAAACCCTAACTTGGGAGAGAAGACAGAGCTTTCAGCGTGAGGATCATCGAGCTACACCGCGTCTTTACGGTATACTCGTTTCTTTCCTTCTTTACATTGTTTTTGGTTAACTATCATGAATAGTGAGTAGTCTTCTCAATTCCGGGATCCTACGGATCCCGTGCTATGTAACCCTAACTCTCATGTGATCAATTGAAATTCATTATTTATGCAATTCGAATATTCAATTTCATTGCGTGCTTAATTTTATCGTTCTATGCATGTATTTACATCAAAGGGCATGTTTGCATTGATAGAACGTATTTAGGTTATATGCCGAAAGGTGGATGGGCCCTAGGGATTAACCGGATTGCATGAAATTGATGTTAGGTCATGTTTACGTGATTTAATAGGAAAACCTTTAACTTAATAAATCGAGATCGTTGATAATCCGTGGATGGGCGGCGTTCAACGATTGAGATTAATCTAGACAATGATCCGTGAATGGGCGGCTTGTCTAGGTCTAGGATTGAGTGCCAAAGTAGTAGTATAGTCAGTCAAATCTGGGACTTAGCCAAATTTGGCTTAAGTAAGGCACAGGGCAAATTGGTGCTGTTTTTGGTATAGCGGGAATCAGACATTTGAGAAGCCAAAGGAAACGACGGCGTTCTCTTATGGCGCATGTGTCGGTTAAGTTCGTTACTCTTGAGCGGCGTCGCATTGACGAAAGTTGAAGGCTCAAGTGGAATGCTGGCGTTTTGTCAAGCGCGAAGGGAATTTCGGTGTAGCGTGCAACTCAGCGTTTTGAGCGAGAAGCAACTGGGTTTATAAGGCAACTTCGCATTGGGGATTATGTTTTATCCCAATTCTCAGAGCGATTCTGATTTCGAGTGATTGTCCAAGAGTTGAGCTGCGATTGTCATTTGCGAAGCGATTCGTTCAGTCTAGAAGGCGTGCCTGACAAGATAGTCACTGGTGGTGCGACGATTGGCGAGTGGTGTTGGTCGCAGGAAGGCTTCGGTGGTCATACGCCAGGGGAGCTTTGGCTACATCGATTCAGGGACATTTGGAGGGGGCTTCGATCCCTCCAAGCTTTCTTTTGGCATATTATTATTGCTGCTTTGGTTAATTTCTGTATAAGACTGTGTTAGTAAATTTTTGGGCTTGCTTGAACACTTAGCCGGTTTGTGATTGGTGCTTGTATGTTTTGATGCTTGATCTATAAAATCTAATCGTCACCTAGTCAATATTATTACATAGTGGTATCATAGCCCGTGATTCATCAATCATTATTGATCTTGGTGGACATAGGTGTGATCCTTGGTCATTGAATTGAGTCTAGTGTCATTGTCGCTCCGCCCGGTGTCTTGTAGAGTCCGGACTAGCACTAGATTATATCGTGTTTGCTATCTTGCATTGCTGTGACCTTGGATTGAGATTCTTGTGACATGTGGTGCTGTGACTGGTTTATTGATCATTGTTCATTGAAACTATTTTTTCTTGCAACTGAAGTTCTTTCTCTCTTATGATGATGTCTGATATTAGACTTAAGCCTTTTGATGGGCAAATGGATTTTGCAATGTGGATTATGAGAATGATGGGAATTCTGATTAAGGAAAAGTGTTGGAGGGCTGTTAGTGAAGAGTGGTTGTGTCCTACTTCTGATCAGGCTAAGAAAGACCTTAAGGAGAGCTTTGTCTGAGATTATGATGAGATTAACAGATGATGTAGCTAGGCCAGTTATGAAGATAACTGATCTAAAAGTGTTGTGGGATACCCTTAAGGTTGCCTATCAGACCAAATCCCTACCTAATAGGATATTTCTTCTTAAGAAATTGTTTACATTTAAAATGGATGTGTCTTTGAGTATCAACGAAAACTTAGATAGTTTCCTTAAGCTTACCCAAGAATTAGAAAGATATGAGGATACCATAAAGGAGGAACACCAAGCGGGGATTCTCCTTAGTGCATTGTCTCATCAGTTTGACACCCTAATAGATGTTATCCAGTTTGGAAGGGAGGATCTGACCCTAGCTAAACTCACAGAAATCATTGCTCAGAAGAATGAATCCCTAAGGGTCTTTAAGTCTAAGAATGGAAGTAAGACTGAGGCTAAAAATGAAGTTATGTTTATGAAGCATAAGAAACAACACACTGCTAGATCCAACAAATTCCATAAGTCTAAGGATAAATCCAAAGAGTCTGAGAAATCCAGAGAGAATGTTAAGTGCTTTTATTGCAAGGAAATGAGACATTACATGAATAACTGCCCTAAGAGAAAGAAGGATAACCAGCAGAATAAGCCTAGTGGAACTAAGACAGATTTAATTAAATTGTGTGAGACAATATATGAACATGAATTGCTTGTTCTTGCTGGTTCTGAAAATGTCAATGCTTGGATTCTTGATTCTGGTTGTACTATGCATGCTACACCTCATAAATCTCTATTTGATTCTTTAAAAACATGTAATGGGGGTGAGGTCAAGTTGGGTGATCTCACAGTTTTGCATGTTAGGGGTATTGGGACTGTTCGTTTAAAAATGTATGATGGAAAATCACAGTTTTGCAAAATGTTGCTTGGGTTCCTAATCTTAGGAGAAACTTGATTTCTAAATCTGCATTAGAACAAAAAGGATGTCATATAATATCTAAGAATGGAATAAGAGAAGTTATTAAAGGTGATAATACAGTGATTAGAAGCATGAGGATAGGTGGACTATACCATGTTTCCTTGACTCCTGAATTGAATGTGATGCATGCTAGTACTAAAAACCTTGAAGAAACCAAACGGTGGCATGCTAGACTTGGACATATTGGGAAAAATGGTTTGCAATATTTGTTCAAAAATGGTTTGCTGAAAAATAAGCCTTGTGACATTGACTTTTGTGAAATTTGTGTGCTTGGGAAGAAAACTGCACATGCATTTACTAAATCTAAGATGATTGTTAATAATAGACTTCAATATGTGCATAGTGATCTTTAGGGCTCTGCCTAAGTACAAACTTTTGGTGGTAGAAACTATTGTCTCTTTTGTTGATCATTACTCTAGAAAGGTTTGGGTTTACTTGCTGAAGTAAAAAACTGAGGTGTTTGATTGCTTTAAATCCTGGAAATTGTTTGTTGAAAGTGAAACTGATCTGAAAGTGAAGTCTTTAAGAACTGATAATGGCCTTGAGTTTTGTGACAAATTATTTGATGATTTTTGCACTGAAAATGGCATCAGGAGACATCTGACTGTTCCTGGTACACCCCAACAGAATGGGATAGCAGAAAGGATGAATAGGACACTCTTAGATAAGGCTAAGTGTATGTTGTTTAGCTCAGGCCTTAAGAGTTCCATGTGGGGAGAGGTTGTTGTGACTGCTGCTTATCTAGTTAATAGATCTCCATGTTCTTCTATAGACCTTAAGTTACCCCAAGAGATGTGGTTAGATAAAAAAAATAAGATAGACCACTTACGGCCATTTGGATGCACTGCCTATGCTAAAATATCTGATGGAAACTTGAACCTAGGGCCATTAAATCTGTTATGTTGGGATATCCTAGTGGTGTTAAAGGCTATAAATTGCTTGTTGTTCATCCCGGTGGATACAAAATGATTAAGTTTAGATCAGTTACCTTCAATGAGAATGACTTTTATTTTAAGACTTTACTCACTCATGTTCCTCCTGTTTCAGGTACTACAACTGAGTACACTACAAGCTTTATACCTTATTGGTACTTTATGGGAAGACCAGGAGGTGATGAAGCAGGGGATGATCCTCCAGCTAACTCACATGAATCAAGAGGGCACCTGGACTTGCAAACTCCACCACAAGTCAGCTTGGAAAACCAAGAAGAAGGTGAGAGTGAAGGGTTTGGAGAAGGAAGTTCCTCTCTCAATCAACAAATTGATGGGGACCAGATAAGCTCTTCTTCTCCTTCAACTAGTAGAAATAATAATAATTCTGCCATGCATAATGATAGTCCTGTGCAAGGTGCCTCTATAAGCAACAGTGATAGAGGCACAAATATTACTTATCTTGATGTTGTTGTGAGTGCTGGTGTGACTGCTAATACTGGTTTGATTGATAACACTGACTTGTCAAACTATCAACTTGTTAGAGATAGGCCTGCTAGGACTAGAATTCCAAATAAAAGATATGCAAATGTGGCTGAATTTGCTAATATTCTTGAATATGCCTTGATTATTGCTGAAAATGTGAAATACATTGTGTCTGAAACTTATTCTGATGCTATGAAAAGTAAATAATGTGATATGTGGAAACTAGCCATGTGTGAAGAAATTGAGTCTATGTATCATAATGGCACTTGGGTATTAGTACCAAAACCTGTAGGGGCTAAGATTATTGTTTCTAAATGGGTATTTAGGATAAAAGAAAGAAATAACCTAGATGATCCTCCTAGGTTTAAGACCAGGTTCTGTGCCAAAGGCTTCAAACAAAGGGAGGGGATAGACTGCAATGAAATATTTACACCTGTAGTGAAATATAAAACATTGAGACTCTTGCTTGCAATGACAACTGTTAATGATTGGCATTTAAAACAAATGGATGTAAAAACTGCTTTTCTTCATGGAAACCTAAATGAAACAATCTATATGTCTCAACCTATAGGTTTTGAGGATATAAGTAAGCCTAATCATGTTTGTCTATTGAAGAAATCTATCTATGGCTTGAAACAATCACCAAGGCAGTGGAACATTAAGTTTAATGAGTGCATGTTGTCTCTTGGTTTTATTAGAAGCAAGTTTGATAATTGTCTATAATTGAAGAGACCTAAATCTGGCCTGTGTTTGTATTTGCTCTTATATGTTGATGATATTCTGATAATGAGCAATGCTGAATCTGAGATTGAAAAGATAAAAAAAGAGTTGAGCATGAACTTTGACATGAAAGACTTGGGAATTGCTAAGAAAATCTTAGGCATAAATATAATCAGGGATAGACCAAATAAAAGGATGATTCTGTCTCAATCTGAATACATTGATAAGGTGATTAAAAAGTTCAGTATAAAGCATAGTAAACTTGCAGTAATACCCTAAGGAGGGCACTTTGTCCTTAGAAAACAAGAGTACTACCCTGAAACAGAAGAAGAAACGAATCAAATGGTTGAAATACCATATGATGTTGTTGTTGGGTCTCTTATGTATTGTATACTTTGTACTAGCCTGACTTGGCTTTTGCTATAAGTGTGTTAAGTAGGTTTATGGCTAATCCTGGTGAGAATCATTGGCATGCTATGAAATTCTTGTTAAAATACTTGAATAACGCTAAGAACTTTGGCCTTGTGTATGCTTGTAATGGACATAAATTTGATCTGTTTGGATATGTTGATTCAGACTATGCTAGCAATAGGAACAATAGAAAATCAACCACTGGCTTGTTTTTTTACTTGGTGTGGTAATTGCATTTCGTGGAAGTCCCAACTTCAGTCTGTGGTAGCTTTATCGTCGACTGAAGCTGAGTTTATTGCTGCAATTGAAGCAGCTAAAGAAGTTGTTTGGTTGAAAGGGTTATTGTCTGAAATTGAACTGATTGATTACATTCCAGTTATATATTCTGATAGTCAAAGTGCTCTACATCTTTGTCGTGGTCATGTGTATCATGAGCGTAGTAAACATATCGATGTTAGACTACATTTCATTAGGGATATGGTAGAAAAGGGTATGATTAGGATTGAAAAAATTCTAGGTGATGTCAACCCTGCTGACTTTGGCACAAAGGTGGTCCCTTATGTTAAATTTGACTTTTGCAGGAGAGCATTACTTATTGGAAAGGTGACCTGAGGTTGTGGCTTGTTGAACAGGCTGTCGTCGTACCTGTGCAAAAACAATTTATAATCTCCTCACTTCAGACTGTGGATTAGAACAGGGGTAAGCAAGGGTCGAACCCAAGGGAGCTAGATGGTTACTACTTCGTTCTGTAATGGAGAAAAACAAGAAACTAGAGTGAAAGTATTGGTTAGTGAACACTAAGAAGGCACGAAAATTGATGGGGTTTTATCAATCAGAGAAGATATTCAGGTTAGGGTATTATTCAATTGTGACTTGGTTTTATCATTGATTTCTAATTATCGTGTTTCTAATTCCTAAGTGTGGTTACTTCCATTCCAAGTTATAACCTAAAGTAGTGTCTTTCCGGACGCCTACACCACAATTAAACCTAATAATTCAATATTCCATTCCAAGATATATCGAATTAGTGCACTACTTGTTAATAGCTCTCTAGTATCAACAAATAGCAAATAGGGGAGTTGAATTGATCAGTTAAGCTTTGCCATTCCAAGCCTCCACTTAACTTCACAATTCAATCCAAATAATGAGCACAAACGATTTAATCGAATAACGAAACAAGCATTAAGATTCAAATCTCAAAAACATAAGTCACAATTATTTAACCCTAACCCGAATATGGGTTTTAGCTACACATCGTCATAAAGAAATAATGCAGTAAATAAGAAACGAGAAAACTTCACTAATGACCGAAAATTACAAAGCACAAGTCACGGCTGCTATGGGCTGAGCTACGGTGGAAGGCACGGCGGCTAATGGAGGAGAAGGGCGGACGGTGGTGATGGGATTAGGGCACACGGCTGTGTGTGATGAGGAGAGTGTGAGGGATGATTATTGTGGCTGGTATGCTCCTCTATATATAGGGTTTGAGAAACCCTAAAGTTCCCAAAATAAGCCAAGAGATAACTATGGAAATATTTCCATAATAATCTTGCTTTATCTTCAAGCTATCTCTTTGCTTGGGACTTAAGCCACCTTAAACCTTCTTGAATATTCCGAAACCCTAGATGTAAGTTGCCCTAAATATGACATTGGGCTGGACGAAATTTGGGCTTTGAACTCGGTCAAACTCGGTCAAACTCGGATGCAACTCGGTCAACTCGGCTGGTACTCGGATGCTCGGGCTGATCGGACTGGGTACTTTGGGGCCGATTTGACTCGCCTTCGGAAACTCTTCTGGCCGGTCTCTTGAGCTGGAGCACTAGCTGGACATGTATACTTGATGTCCAAACCTTGAAATCACCCCATTGTGTGGACGGATTAGGCCGGAGCGGCTCTCAAAGTTGGCATCTCAGCCAGCCGAAAAAACAGGCCCTGAATTTGGCTAAGTCCTGAAATCTGCGCTGATCGGACTCATGGATTCTTGATTGGACCTTCCAAACGACCTCGGATGCTCTCGGTGTGAACTGGAGAGTTGTAGGGAATTGAGTCACCTACGCAACGGCATGTGTCTCGTATTTTTCTGATCATCGGTGCATTCCCAGTCGTCCGGTGAAGCTCCAAAGGTCAATCTGCCAATGTGATGTTTTTGGCATAAAATGCCGTCTTTTATGCACGTTTCCTCCTAGAGCTTCCAAATCACCTGAAATACAAAACAACACTAAAAAGTAACTGTTCGCATAATAAAGTGAATGAAATGGTGGGATTTAATGACTCGAGACGAGTCGTATAAATACGGCTCATCAAACCACCCCACACTTAAACTTGTTCGTCCCGAACAAGAACTATGTCATAAGAGGAATAAATAATGTAAACACCACAATGCTTCGGTCATCCTAGACGAGCTACATGGACGTGACTTGGCTACTATAGATCCTACCTATTATGCATGCTTGCTACTAATGTCAGTGTGCGAAAAACATGGGTTAAAGATACGTGTTACCTTTGGGTCGAGATGCAAATCAATTCGGATGTATCTGGAGATAGCCCTGTTTAGACCCATGAACCCTCATTCTCGGACTCGAACTCGCTGCTATATGGTTATGCTTTGCCGCTTTTTCTTGCACGTGATTGATTCGAGCTCCAAAGTGACGAGTACTAATCGGTCAGCTATAGTGTCATCGGATCTGATATTTCAATGATGCTTTCACTTGATTTCGTGTGGACTATCACAATGATGATGGATTTGTTGCTTCGTAGTGCGGATTGTGACTTGCTCGAACCATGGTTCCTTCTCCTTTTGACGCGAGTCAAGCCGAGGGTCGCTCGTCTATTTTCCCGGTTACTCGGATTAGAAACCTTCCTGCTCTCACTCATCATCGTCCTTTTGACACGGGTCAAGTCAAGGGTCGCTTGCCTATTTTCTCGGCTACTTGGACTAGAGCTTGGACGGTGTGAAGTATTCCCGTCCCGACCAACCGCAAGGTACCGCAGTGGCGGAGCAGACCCGTACTATGTTGCCTCGAAGTGCTAGCCTCCACGAACTCCACATAACCATATATCCTGAGTTCGGTCTTTGAATGATCTGTCAAGTCTCTCTAGGGCATTGCTATCAACTCCACATCCCTGTTTATCTCAATTAACAAAGGCACGCAAAATTTTAAGATCACATGTTAGTCGCACAAATCAATTTTCACCAAAGACATGCATGTAATCGGCTCTATCTATTTCACCATATCATTATCCAATACTGCAAGTCTAGGAAATAGTGAAGTATCATGTACAAAAAATTTTAAAAATGACTCGAAACGTGCTGACTCTGTGCAGGGTGCATGAAATAAACGTGCTGACTCGATAACTGACTCTCCCAACCCACACTTTTGAAATGAGCCGTGTCCTCACGGCACGACTCAAATCTAGACACACAATGCATGCAATAAAACAAAAGGGAAATAGAATAAGGACAGGCACTTCCCTCGTGCGTGCGTGACGATCAGGAACGACTGATAATTCTCCTGTGAGTCCTCGAAGAGCACCTTTGGAGCTTGCATCGTAGCGTGAGTTTGTTGCACACCGAAAGGTCTGCGTCAATGACATTAAGACGAATAACAGATTCCCAGGGGGTTGGAGGAGTCACATCGGTCTCACTTAAAACCCAACCTCCTTAGACTCGTAAGTCTTTGTGACAAAATCTGTAAACGCTCATGCTTCTCGACGCAACTTATTCAAGGTGTGAACTACTCATGCCGGATGCAGTCTGTTGCTAATCATCTCTGATTCGTTCGCCTCTGTCCCTGCATGAATATCATCTACTTCCCAAGGTACAATGTGATGATAAGACATAATAAATAGAAAATATAAATAGTAAATAAACTGAAAGGTAAAAAGTGCAGGGCTGCCTCCCTGCGAGCGCCTTTGTTTTACGTCGTTGGCTCGACGGTACCTCTGTAGGGATCACAAGTTAGGGTCCCATGGGCGTGTGAGGTCATACTTCTGCTTGGCCTCTCCTTCTGTTCGTCCATACTGCCCCTCTGGATGTCCATTCGGTTCTACCTTCCAAAGATCAGGCGGATTCGCCTTCACATCCTTCTGAGCTGGCGAGGTCACCTTTGTCACAGTCACTGGTCCATTGAGTCGTACTCTAGTGTTCCTCCATCCTGGTTTCCATCCAAACGCGCCTTGTCTTGGTCGTTTCTTCATGTATGAGTGGTCGGCATGGAAGTTCAGTTTCTTGCCATCAAGCGACATTAAGTATGTTCCCATGTCAACCCTCCTCTTTTTGGCACGGATGAGTGGTCGTTCAAGAATAAGTGGTGGAGAATCATCATCCCTAGCATCTCCCGTCTGCAAAATATAAGAGTCAATATCACGGGCGAGTACGAGGATTCCTGGGTCCTTACCTGAATTGATGCTTTCCGCGGACGTCTCTTGATTTATTGGTAATTCTTCATACGTCCGCGCATGAATCGTAGAGGCGTCCGCGCCCTGAACTGAGGTAGGATCTTCGATGGACGTGGCCTTGATTTCCTCGGCTGCTTTGATAGTGACGACCGGTTGTTCCTCAGGCAGATCCGTAATGAGGTCTGATTCGAATGGCTCGGTCGGCTCTTCTTTAGGTGCCAGCGGGCTGCCTTCTTCCAAATACTCGGGGTAGTCTGACTTGAGCTCTTCTTCCTTCAACCATTGGTCCTCATCTTCTGCCGGTTCTATGGGCTCCGAGATAGGCTCTATTAGAGCCTCTGCCATGTCCTCCTCTGTTTTTGTGCTGACATATTCTTCCTGATTTCTCCTCAACTCTGACACAATCTGATTCAAGTCGGACAATGTTCTTGATAACTCGGCCAAGTCTCTCTTGTTTTCGGCCCGAGATTGCTCCACTATGTCGGCCAACTGTTGGACGCTAGCTGCCAACTCTTTCTCATTGTCCTCTCGTGCCTCGGTCTGCTCTTGTATTGGTCTTGATTTCTCGGCCAAATCAGCTATCAAGTCCCAAATAGCACTTATGGTCATGTCATAGACCGAGCATCCTGCCTCCTCAGTGAGCCAACTCCACTCATGTGGTAACATCCCAGCGAGAAACCCTTGAAGAAGATACAAGTCTGTGAATCCATGGTGCGGGCAGCTTATCACAAGGGAATCAAAGTACCGTAAGTACTCATCCAAAGTTTCATCCCGGGATTGCTCAAGGTGCATGATCTTTTCTCGGACTTCTTGTCGGGAGGGTGGTGGATAGTACTCCCCATAATTCCACGGCTCACTTCCGTAGTAGGAAGTCATGTCGAATCTGCAAGTGAATCAGAAAAACGTGCAAGCTAGCATGGCACCGAATATCAAGCACATACTAGCAACAAAGGGTCCCCAGGAAATTGGAGGGGTCACAGCGGTCCCACTTAAAACCCAATTTCCTTAGACTCGTAAGTCTTGGTGACAGGACCCTCTGAGAGCTAGAAAACAAAATCGAAAGAAATTGAAAACAAGAATCGAACAGTTGGGGTTTTTGAATTATTGAAATCACCGAATAGCAAATTTCTAAATAATCAAGAAAGAAAAATAAACGAAAAAGAAAAGAAGAACAAATTTCACCGTGCATAGCTCCCCGGCAACGGCGCCATTTTGAACAGGCTGTCGTCGTACCTGTGCAAAAACAATTTATAATCTCCTCACTTCAGACTGTGGATTAGAACAGGGGTAAGCAAGGGTCGAACCCAAGGGAGCTAGATGGTTACTACTTCGTTCTGTAATGGAGAAAAACAAGAAACTAGAGTGAAAGTATTGGTTAGTGAACACTAAGAAGGCACGAAAATTGATGGGGTTTTATCAATCAGAGAAGATATTCAGGTTAGGGTATTATTCAATTGTGACTTGGTTTTATCATTGATTTCTAATTATCGTGTTTCTAATTCCTAAGTGTGGTTACTTCCATTCCAAGTTATAACCTAAAGTAGTGTCTTTCCGGACGCCTACACCACAATTAAACCTAATAATTCAATATTCCATTCCAAAATATATCGAATTAGTGCACTACTTGTTAATAGCTCTCTAGTATCAACAAATAGCAAATAGGGGAGTTGAATTGATCAGTTAAGCTTTGCCATTCCAAGCCTCCACTTAACTTCACAATTCAATCCAAATAATGAGCACAAACGATTTAATCGAATAACGAAACAAGCATTAAGATTCAAATCTCAAAAACATAAGTCACAATTATTTAACCCTAACCCGAATATGGGTTTTAGCTACACATCGTCATAAAGAAATAATGCAGTAAATAAGAAACGAGAAAACTTCACTAATGACCGAAAATTACAAAGCACAAGTCACGGCTGCTATGGGCTGAGCTACGGTGGAAGGCACGGCGGCTAATGGAGGAGAAGGGCGGACGGTGGTGATGGGATTAGGGCACACGGCTGTGTGTGATGAGGAGAGTGTGAGGGATGATTATTGTGGCTGGTATGCTCCTCTATATATAGGGTTTGAGAAACCCTAAAGTTCCCAAAATAAGCCAAGAGATAACTATGGAAATATTTCCATAATAATCTTGCTTTATCTTCAAGCTATCTCTTTGCTTGGGACTTAAGCCACCTTAAACCTTCTTGAATATTCCGAAACCCTAGATGTAAGTTGCCCTAAATATGACATTGGGCTGGACGAAATTTGGGCTTTGAACTCGGTCAAACTCGGTCAAACTCGGATGCAACTCGGTCAACTCGGCTGGTACTCGGATGCTCGGGCTGATCGGACTGGGTACTTTGGGGCCGATTTGACTCGCCTTCGGAAACTCTTCTGGCCGGTCTCTTGAGCTGGAGCACTAGCTGGACATGTATACTTGATGTCCAAACCTTGAAATCACCCCATTGTGTGGACGGATTAGGCCGGAGCGGCTCTCAAAGTTGGCATCTCAGCCAGCCGAAAAAACAGGCCCTGAATTTGGCTAAGTCCTGAAATCTGCGCTGATCGGACTCATGGATTCTTGATTGGACCTTCCAAACGACCTCGGATGCTCTCGGTGTGAACTGGAGAGTTGTAGGGAATTGAGTCACCTACGCAACGGCATGTGTCTCGTATTTTTCTGATCATCGGTGCATTCCCAGTCGTCCGGTGAAGCTCCAAAGGTCAATCTGCCAATGTGATGTTTTTGGCATAAAATGCCGTCTTTTATGCACGTTTCCTCCTAGAGCTTCCAAATCACCTGAAATACAAAACAACACTAAAAAGTAACTGTTCGCATAATAAAGTGAATGAAATGGTGGGATTTAATGACTCGAGACGAGTCGTATAAATACGGCTCATCACTTGTGCCTGAGAAAAACTGGTGAAGAGTTAGAAGATGGTGCCCATGAGACGGTCAAGCAAAGCATTCAAGCGCAAGTAGAATAGGAAGGCAATTGTAAGTATGTTATTCTACTTGATGAACATAAGCAAGCCCAAATTGTAGGATTAGAACAGGTCTAGGATTGAGTGCCAAAGTAGTAGTATAGTTAGCCAAATCTAGGACTTAGCCAAATCTGGCTTAAGTAAGGCACATAGAAAAACGGTGCTATTTTTGGTATAGCGAGAATCAGACATTTGAGAAGCCGAAGGAAATGACGGCGTTCTCTTATGGCGCGTGTGTCGGTTAATTTCGTTACTCCTGAGCGGCGTCGTATTGACGAAAGTTGAAGACTCAAGTGGAATGTTGGCGTTTTGTCAAGCGCGAAGGGAATTTTGGTGTAGCGTGCCTGCGTGCAACACAACGTTTTAAGCGAGAAGCAACTGGGTTTATAAGGCAACTTCGCATTGGGGATTATGTTTTATCCCAATTCTCAGAGCGATTCCGATTTCGAGTGATTGTCCAAGAGTCGAGCTACGATTGTCCTTTGCGAAGCGATTCGTTTAGTCTGGAAGGCGTGCGTGACAAGATTAGTCACTGGTGGTGCGTCGATTGGCGAGTGGTGCTGGTCGCAGGAAGGCTTCGGTGGTCATACGCCAAGGGAGCTTCGTCTACATCGATTCAGGGGCTTTCGGAGGGGGCTTCGATCCCTCCAAGCTTTCTTTTGGCATATTATTATTGCTGCTTTGGTTAATTTCTGTATAAGCCTATGTTAATAAATTTTTGGACTTACTTGAACACTTAGCCGGTTTATGCTTGGTGCTTGTATGTTTTGATGCTTGATCTATAAAATCTTATCTTCACCTAGTAAATATTATTACAACCTCGAAACAGGACTAACCAGGCGATTGAGCGTAGCCTCCAGTCGACCATCCACTATTCTGAGTTCCTCATGTCCACCAACAATAAGCCTCTCTTGCTGATCAGTCCTCCTTTCACTACTAAACGCCGTCTTTTTAGTCAAACCTGACCTCCCACAAGATCCCTCACGACCCCAAGTACTCCCAGTCTCCTCACAAGCTTCCTTTTTTTATCAATCCCACAACTGAAAGCCTTGATTTTGACAAACGGGTTTTTCTTAAAATCCAAAAGGGTTCAGGTATGATAATTAAGGTGGCCGGTCGACTGAGACTAAAAGAAGCCATACAACAACAAGTAAACCAAATACAAGTAAATTTCCTGAAACCAATATCACACACTCGTACACAGAAAAGCTCAGTTGGTGTGGTTAGAGCCCTAGAATGGGGAAATATTTATAGTGGAGTATTATTACATATGTCCTTAATTATTCGCCAAATTGAGATGATGGTATGATATATTTCCCGACAACGTAACTGCTATTTGTTGTCGAATATCAGCTGATACATTGTATCTTTATTGTTTTTTTTTTTTGATCAAAGTTCAACTTCTATTCAAACAAGAACAAACTGTCCAAATGGACAGAAGTCCTAGCAAGGGCATGACCTAACAGAAGACTGTTCTGGTCAGACCGACCGCATCGGCTGACACTACATATACGGAATACGTTCCGTCGTGCCATTCGATACAAAGCAGGAGACAAGTTCCTGAACTAAACAAACTAAAATACTGAAATAGCTCAGACTGATAATCGGCTGAGATACACAGCTCAAACCGAAAACTCGGCTGAGAGAAAGACTAAACTATCTATCTAAACTAAACTAAAATTAACTTAACTAAACTAAAAACCAAAACAATCACCGGCGTGCCAACCGGGAGCATCCAATCGGACCAAAGCCGTCACCCCACCGCCAGCCACCATAATCCGCCATCAAAAATCAGCTGCACCGCCACCCCCAACCCTCCAACACCTCCAACAAGCAACCAGGGGCGAATCCAGGATTTGAAACTTACCAGGGCTTGACGCAAAAAAAAATTTCTTCTTCCGGGTGCCATTAGGAAGGCCTTGGTAAGCAAGCAGCCTCACTTAAAAATACAAACTGTGGCAAGGGAAAGCAGCCTCACTTAAAAATACATGCCAAGATTTGTCCAAAGACTTCGTAGTTGTGTAAAAGGCGAGTAAGCCAGGCGAAAGTGTTCCCAAATTCCACAGGTCTCCATTTTCATTCTGTACAAATAGGAAAGTAATTAATACATGCTTATGTGAAACAAAATGCAGACTGCACCTGCCCATATTCATGCACAGTTGTATGAGTAATACTGATGTAACTAATTGTAAAAAAAATCAATGAATATGGAATTGCTTACCAACTCTTGCCAATAGTGGTACTGATCCGTGGATTTTCACGCCTCCAAGCATCAAGATCAAAGATGTTCATACCGTACGCCCATGTACAAGCTTTAGGATTTAGTTTCTCCCAGATGATAGGGTGAGAGAAATTTAAATATTGCGAGTAACGATGGAAAGATCTGAAACATATCTCAACAGCTCCATTCACTTTCCCATCCATGTCAATATTCCACAACTCAGTCAAATCCTTTTGAACCACAACATCATCATCCAGGAGTAAAATTTGATGCAGTTTTGGTTTTGGGTACATTTCTGGAAGGTAAAACCGAAGGTGATTCAACATGGAGAAATATTTGGAGTCTCTAAATCCCATATTATGTTCGTCATTAGTTGCATTTCCGCCTCTGTTCTTTGAGTCATACTTCTGAAAGTTCGCTTTTTCAAGTTGCCTCAAAACCGGAGCATATGATGAATTAATGAATGTGAAGTCTTCAACAGCTTTCACCTCCACATGGGCACCTCCTTCCACAGGCCTCATCCTGAACCAAACCTTCATAGCTGCAACATTCATTCTGTCCGTGACAATGTGGAAAACATGTTTCTGTGGTTCCTCAGCATTTTTCACTGCTGAATTGAGACCACCACCGATACGTCAATCACATTACCTGAAAATATAGCATAATGATACAAATTCGGATCCTCAAATTCTGGCTTGGGCTCTTCCTCCCTATACTTCTCAGGATGTGCGACCCTCTCCTCAACAAGCCGCATAGCCAAACAATGCAAACTCTTTGGAATGGACTTGGCTGCAACCATGCTAGCAAACGCACCGTTCTTCTTAGCCTTGATAAAGAGTTCACTGACTGCAAATATTGTATCCTTTAACTTCTGAATCTTCAGCTGGTTATCATAGGACTCCTTTGCCTCGGCAACCATTGCACGTGCTGCCTTTACCTTGTCTTTCACCTTGTCTCAACCATCGCACCGTTCTTCTTAGCCTTGATAAAGAGTTCACTGACTGCAAATATTGTATTCCTTTAACTTCTGAATCTTCAGCTGGTTATCATAGGACTCCTTTGCCTCGGCAACCATTGCACGTGCTGCCTTTACCTGGTTATCATAGGACTCCTTCGGAAGCAATCACCCACGCCCAACCACACGCCTCAAGACACCACCCTGGGATGACAGCGACAAACACCAACCGCCATCCTGCTGAAGGCGACGAGACCAGCCGAACGCAGCAGAGAAGAACCGGAGGGGGAGTCGCATCATCACTACGACCACGACATCCAAAAAAGCGGCCTGAATCGGAGCCCCCAGCCACCGCCGGCGGGACAAATCTGGATGGCTTCTAAACGCTTCTACGGTCTTCGAGAGAGTTTTAGATAGGAGAGAGAGAGAGAGAAAGACCGGAGTTATCTTTATTGGTTTGGTGTGCTTGCAATAATGTATTGTACAGTGATACGTGACAACTGGCATGCATGGGGACGACGGACAAGAGACCTGACGCACATGGCCACTTTGAGTATTGTTTGACTAGTGTACGGATCAAGTGCAAAATTCTTGTTAAAGTGAATTATGATTAGTTGCTTGCTGAAAAATCAAAATTATGATATAGTTCGTCAAAAATGCCGTCGAAAAATTATATATACGACGAGATTTAATCTCATCCGTCCACATAACCAAATCAAAGACTGATGTTTACACTGGATCCTTTTTCTTGGTGACTAAACGTAAGTTTTAATTAATCTTTTCATGATCATAATAAATACGTCGTACAATTATCATTTTTGGTAGAATGTATTGTCAGAAAATAATTGATTTATTATATTTGAATTTTGAACACTCAGTCTAAATAAATGAATCAATTTACAACAAAAGAAAGAACGCAAATAAGAAAAATGGATCCCGGGTCGAGTGTAACAAGTTTTTACCGGCAAATCTTTCATTCACATGACGCTAACAAACAACTACAAAGGACATCAATTCATCGACATTACATGTAATTAGTTCTAAGTATGTCTCACAGGGAATTTTATCGGAAGATCGAATATGACTTACTAAAAAATATCTTGTGAAAGATCAATTGGTTGGTTGATTTTGCATAGCTAATAGGAAGTTTGTCCTGTAAAAGCTTCAACAGAATTCAACTATTCGTCTTTGAGCCAGTGGCGAATCACATATGCAAAGAAGGCAAGGGCGAATCCGGCAGTACCCATAGCGATACAGACTCGAACCCAGAGATGAGAAATATACGCTTCATGTACGACTGCACCCCATGCCCAAAACCAGAGAACTGAGAAAGCTGATCCCAAAATTGCACCAACCAGCACTTGGCTGACCGTATGGAATTGTTGCGAAACCCGCAGCCAAGACTGGAAAAACACAGAGAAAGTTTTTTAAACTTGAATATGATGTAACAGCATTGAAAATATAAGGCAAGTTTTCAAGCCTGGTAATGAATATTTACACTATTGGTCAAATTCAAATTTGTGTCGGAGCGATGTGAGCTTCGGCAATCGGCTAATATTAGCATCTCAATATGTTCAAGCAATGTGGCTGAGACCTAGAGAAAAGACATTTACTTACAAGATAGGAACCAGCAGCAAACACAAGGGAGCTGAGAACCAGAGTAAGCGCATTTACTCCAAGCCCTGCAACCACTGAAAATGTAGACACGGAAAATTCATTATGCTCGTTGACCTTGTCAGAGAGAAAATAGGCTCGAATGACAAAAAGATTAGATTATTAGGGAGGCATTTTTACAACAATACGACCACATAATACGAAAAACAAATAAAGATGTTCCGAAAATTCGTTAAAACCCCGAGAATGGAGAAGCTTACTTGAAACAACTATATATGCAGCTGCGAAGAAAATAGACTGAGCGTGTGAAGATGGCATTCCGGGATCAGATTTCGTGGTTGAAACAGGGCGATCCTGGTTTAATACTCTTTTAAGAACATTTGAGAGTATCGTGTTTAGCACAGACCCTGTAAGAATCCACATTGCCTCACCGTCATGCCTCCAAACAACTATGGCACCAAATGTAGCCGAAACTAGCCATTTGCTCTGTGAAAACCAGCAAGTAAATATTCATATCAAAGATGCCATCACACTCAATACCTCGAAATTACATTATTTGAACTGCAAACTATAAATGGTCTAAAATTTTAAAACACTGCAGAAACTATGTGTAATGAAAATATCATCATGCGACTGGTACTAAAAGTAAAACACTTGCGTTAAACCCACTAACAATTCACACGTAATCAAGTTGACAAAATAACAGATATCATGACTTCATGCGAATTTATTTACTGTGAGAAGTCATCTTAGAGCTCATAGACTGAAATAATTGAAGGTGGACCATCTCTGCTCGCAACTGAACTCTTCTCAACTCGAAACAATCAAGTTTCAGCTCAGCAACAAATAAAAACTACATTACTATTTTCAATCAATTCAATAAAATTTACCAGTACATCAACATCATAAAAGTCAAAAACTCTATAATAAAATTTCAAGCTAGATAACACCAACCAGGCGATTGAGCGTAGCCTCCAATCCACCATTCACAGCTCTCAGCTCCTCATCTCCACCAATAAGCCCCTCCTGCTCAAACACCTGAATCCTCCCCTCGCTTTCTCCACTCCTAAACGCCGTCGTTCTCATCAGACCTGACCTCCGACAAAACCCCTGACAACCCCAACTCTCAATCTCCTCACAATCTCCCTTTTTTACCAATCCCCCAACTGAAAGCCTAGATTTTGACAAACAGGTCTTTCTTGAAATCCAAAAGTGTCTTATTAAACAGCGCTCAGTGCGAAATTTAGGTAGGAAAATGGAGCTGGGACTTTGACTAAAACTAAAAGAAGCCATAACGACCGAGTCAACTGGGAAAAGCTGAGGCCTGTTTGAGGAGACCTCATTGGAAGACAGATTCAAAATTGGGGGGTTTTGTGAGTGGTGTGGTTAGAACCCTAAAATCGGGAACTGAGTGTGGATTACAAATGTCGTTATTCGTCCAATTGATGAGGGTATCTTCTTGCACTGCTTGATTGGAATCTTTTTAAGGTTTATATCGATTAGGATATACGAGTAAAACATTGAAACTAAAATAAAAAGAGCAAATAGTAACCGACTATTTTTTTTTTTTTAAAGAGCCAGTTCTTAAGTCTCATGCGAGTACATTATCGAACTCTTGATAATTTATCTTGTCAAGACTTCAAATCACTCGATTAAACTCTTTTTTGCGTAATCATTTATAAAGTTCTTTTATTTAATAAATTAGAAGAAAAAAAATCCAATGCAAATTTCATATATTAAAAACTCAATGACAATCATTGATTGGTCATTTAGACGGATGCGATTAAATCTCGTTTATGATTAATTTCTCAGTGATAAATTATAAATTATTTGTGACGAACTATGTTGAATTTTTGGTGGATGAGACTCTGGACTGGAAGTTTCTGCTGGTGTGGTTAGAACCCTAAAATCGGGAATTGAGTGTGGATTACAAATGTCGTTATTCGCCCAATTGATGAGGGTATCTTCTGGCACTGCTTTATTGGAATCTTATTAGTTTTATCTCGATTGGGAATTTGGGATATAAAACTCTGAAGCTAAAACAAAAAAGTAAAATAAAAAGAGCAAATAGTAACCAAATGTTTTTTTGATGTGGGGGAAACATGATTACAAAAAAGAGGAATGAAAACACAAATTAAAGACAAAGACACAGCCCTGCAAGAAGCCTTTCCCTCTGAACTGTTGCAGAAATACATTTTGGAATTGCATCGGTCGTCTCCCAGTTCCATCTTTCTTCTCTTGTCTTATGTGCTAGCTGATCTGCTGCAGCATTCGTCTCCCTTAACACATGCTCTAGCTTCCAGTCAGGTAAGGGTATCATCATCTCACAACATTCCTTGACCCAACTGCAATCTTTTGCCATTGGGTATGACTTGGACAATAGAACATTAATAGCCTCAGAACAGACTGATGAGAAAGTGACTTTATACAGACCTTTCTTTAGTGCCAACTTCATGCGAATCCTAATTGCAACACCCTCAACTTCAACTGTGCTATTCAGATTTTCCAAATGTGCTGCTGCCACAAAAACAACTGAGCCCTCACTATCCCTGCAAATCACCCCAACACCTGCCTCCCATGAGTCACTGCTAAATGATCCATCACAGGAGATTTTGTAATTAACTGCCATCATCAGAGGGTCTCCAACAATTTCCAGCCTCCCACTGACTAACTACAAACCTGAAATTGGCTTGACTGAACTCCTCAGCAGCGAACTTTGCTTTCATTGTTGCGGTTGACACATTTACTCCTCCTTACAGATTCATGTTCCACCAAATCAACCTTACCCCACCGAACACCTTAATGATTTCCTCCCTTCCGAGCTCATGGATGTAACCAATTTTTTTTTGATAGTGGGTTATCTCATACATATCAATACGTCTTATTGGGTACACACGTCATAATGCACATCTAACTTGAAATCCACGAGCATAAGCTTGAAACTCAACATCTCCACGCGCAATGAAAGGAGAAGACGAGGCAGCAACACCTACTATACGTCCACGAAGGACGAATAACACCTCCCCGAAGAGGGAACAATACGTCTGCGCCGATTTGGCACGAAAACGAAAACACATCCACAAGGGATGAATAACACTCATACACAAAAGTGAAGAGAAAATGCTACTAAGCGGAATCAAAACTGGACCTCTTGACAAACAATCATTGATTTGGTCATTTAGGCTGATGAGATTAAATCTCGTTTATGATTAATTTATCAGTGACGAATTATAAATTATTCATGACGAACTATGTCGGACTTTTAGTTTGTCGACGATGAGTTATAACCTAATTTTAACGAACTTTGCATTTTGGACCAAAAATATGCTTTGTGCCTGATTTTTACTCTAATAAATTAATGCAATTGGTCTTGCGAATTTCTCAATCATCAAAAAATCAATAATTTTACAACGCAAATTCATATCATGAGATGCATTTAGAGAGATTTTACCGCCGCCCTCCTGATCAATTTGGTCAAAACTATGACCGATCAATATCCCTTCTTCACTCTTTAGAAAATTCAGGTAAGTCAATAATGTACAACGCAAATTCATGTCATAAGATGCATTTAGAGAGATTTTACCACCAACCTCCTGATCAATTTGGTCAAAACTATGACCGATTGATATCCATTCTTCACTCTTTATAAACTCAGGTACATACAATTCCACAAAAGACATTACATGCGTTAAATAACCAAAAGAAGAACAGAGTTAATGTAAGTTAATAACAATGTGAAGGCTTAGGATTGGGACAGTCCTTGTGCTCCTGCTCGCAAAGCAAATCACGCACAACTGGCTCACAAGACCTACCCAGCTGTAAATATATCTTAAAAACCATCGATCACAGGTTCAATAAATTTCCTCAACAGATCAAAAATGACCTGAAAATCTCCAAACCAAGAAATTTGCAATGAGAAACAATTACATGCACTCACCTGTTCAAATTTGGCAACAATTAGTAATCTTTCATTTTCTACTACTATCTCGTTCCATGGCTCAAACATGCGATCCAAGCGGCACGCTCCAGGGGAGAGATCCGCCACCGGGTCAATGCAATCAAGGGTGCTGCGTTCAGGGAACATCGTACAACACGTACGCTTGCTCCCCACCGCTCTCGAGCCAAAATCAAGCGTACATGACTTTAAACAGTTTTGAGGCGGGCGGGGATGGAGGCAGTCCATCTAGTTGCGTCAAATAAGTATCACTCCGACGGGGATTTGATCGCGGCCTTGTCTACAGGGTGGTTTGCTTAGGGCAGTAGATGTCTTCGCAACATCATTGTAAGTGGGAATGGGATGAGTGTGGTGGTGATGGTGGTGGATGAGTGTGACTCCACGACCGGGTGTGATCGGGAGCACGGGTATCAGCCACCGTGTAGTGACAATGTTATGGATGCGTCGAGGGCCGTGTGGGATGCGCTCGACGTATCGCCTAATGCTATAGGGGGGATGAGCATAACTTGGTCGGATGCTTAAAAATTAGTATATGCAGCTGATTCAATATGTCGCATTTTGATAGATTTGGCATCTAAAGAGAGGATTCGCTTTCGGTAAAGCCAAGCTAAAAACAGCAAACTGAAAGTGGCGTCGTTTTGTATAAAACTGCGTAATTTTATATTTCTTACATATAAATAAAACCTAAAGAGTTTGGATCAAATACAAACCAAAATTATAAATAAAAACTACAAACCCATAAAAAATTGACACGTGTAAAAATCGACCAATCAAAATTCATCCCGTTCGGAGTTCTTTTTGTAAATAAAAAAACACACGCGGACTTACTTAAAAATACATAAAAGATAGGAGGGGTATAATCATCCTAAAATTTATTACAGTAAAATTTGACTTTCGCTACAGTACGTTTTTAAGTCTGATCAACATGAGTTAAGTCTGATCATTTTGAATAAAATTTGACTTTTGCTACAGTAAAATTTGACTTTAGGTGTAGTAAAATTCGACTTTCGCTACAGTACGTTTTTAAGTCTGATCATTTTGCGTAAAATTCAACTTTTGCTACAGTAAAAATCGACTTTTACTACAGTACTATTTCTAAGTCTGATTATTATCAATTTTAAGTCTGATCATTACAATTTTAAGTCTGATCATTATCAATTTTTAGTCTGATCATTACCAATTTTAAGTCTGATCATTACCATTTTAAAAAGTATGACATGATTCGTCAAATGTGATTTGTAATTAGTCTCTGAAAAATCATTTTGTATTAATCTTGTCCGTCCAAATGAAAAAATCAATGGATGTCATTGATTTATATTATTTTATAAAAAGTATGATCCTTTTACTTGTTGACTAAACATAAGATTTAATTAATCTGAGATCATAATAAATATGCCCTACAATTATCATTAATTTTGGTAGAATGTATTGTCAAAAAAATAACTGATTTATTATATTTGAATTTTGAACAGAAAAACACTCGGTCTAAATAAATGAATCAATTTACAACAAAAGAAAGAAAGCAAATAAGAAAAATGGATATAGTTTTGATCCCGGGTCGAGTGTAACAAGTTTTTTACTGGAAGCAAATCTTTCATTCACATGACGCTAACAAACAACTACAAAAGAAGTCACAACCACATCAATTTATCGACATTACATGTAAGTGTGTCTCACAGGGAAATTTATTGGAAGAATATGACTTACTAAAAAAATTATTTGTGAAAGATAAAAAAATTATTTGTGAAAGATCAATTGGATGATTTTGAGTAGCTAATAGCAAGTTTGTAACAAGAAATACCTGTAAAAGCTTTAACCGAATTCAACTATTCGCCTTTGAGCCAATGGCGAATAACGGCAAGGGCAAATCCGGCAGCACCCATAGCCATACAGACTCGAACCCAGAGAAGAGAAATATACGCTTCATGTACGACTGCACCCCATGCCCAAAACCAGAGAACTGAGAAAGCTAATCCCATAATTGCACCAACCAGCACTTGGCTGACCGTATGGAATTGTTGCGAAACCCGCAGCCAAGACTGGAAAAACACAAAGAAAGCATTTTAAACTTGAATATGATGTAACAGCATTGAAAATATAAGGCAAGTTTTCAAGCCTGGTAATGAATATTTACACTATTGGTCAAATTCAAATTTGTGTCGGCGAGATGTGAGCTTCAGCAATCGGCTAATTTTAGCATCTCAATATGTTCAAGCAATGTGTGGCTGAGACCTAGAGAAAAGACATTTACTTACAAGATAGGAACCAGCAGCAAACACAAGGGAGCTGAGAACCAGAGTTAGCGCATTTACTCCAAGCCCTGCAACCACTGAACATGTAGACACGGAAAATTCATTAAATAGGCTCGAATGACAAAAAGATTAGATTATTAGCGAGTCAAAATATGCATTTTTATTACAATACGACCACATAATACGAAAAACAAATAAAGATGTTCCAAAAATTCGTTAAAAACCCGAGAATGGAGAAGTTTACTTGAAACAACTATATATGCAGCTGCGTAGAAGATAGACTGAGCGTGTGAAGATGGCATTCCGGGATCAGATTTCGTGGTTGAAACAGGGCGATCCTGATTTAATACTCGTTTAAGAACATTTGAGAGTATCTTGTTTACCACAGACCCTGTAACAATCCACATTGCCTCACCGTCATGCCTCCAAATAACTATGACACCAAGTATAGCGGAAAGTAGCCATTTGCTCTGTGAAAACCCAGCAAGCAAATATTCATATTAGAGATGCCATCACACTTAGCACCTCAAAAATTACATCATTTCAACTGCAAACTAAATGGTCCAAAATTTTATAACACTGCAGAAACTATGTGTAATGAAAATACCATCTAGCGACTGGTACTAAAACGCTTTCATTAAACCCACTAACAATTCACACGTAATCAAGTTGACAAAATAACAGATATAATGACTTCAGACGAATTTATTCATTGCGAGAAGTCATCTTAGAGCTCATAGACTGAAACAACTGAAATAATTGAAGTTGGACCATCTCTGCTCGCAACTGAACTCTTCTCAACTCGAAACAATCAAGTTTCAGCTCAGCAACAATTTAAAACTACAATACTATTTTCAATCAATTCAACATTTTCACGATAAAAGTCAAAAACTCTATAATAAAATTTCAAGCTAGATAACACCAACCAGGCGATTGAGCGTAGCCTCCAATCCACCATTCACAGCTCTCAGCTTCTCATCTCCACCAATAAGCCCCTCCTGCTCAAACACCTGAATCCTCCCCTCGCTCTCTCCACTCCTAAACGCCGTCGATCCCATCAGACCTGACCTCCGACAAAACCCCTCACAACCCCAACTCTCAATCTCCTCACAATCTCCCTTTTTTACCGATCCCCCGACTGAAAGCCTAGATTTTGACAAACGGGTCTTTCTTGAAATCCAAAAGTGTCTTATTAAACGGCGCTCAGATCGAAATTTAGATAGGAAAATGGAGCTAGGATTGTGACTCAAACTAAAAGAAGACATAACGACTGAGTCAACTGAGAAAAGCTGAGGCCTGACCTCCGATGATGCGTCACAAATGATTGAGAAACAGAAGAGAACAGAGAGAGTTGTTTGGCTTTTTCTACGTATCTCGTGTTGGATCGAAGTGTTAGCGAAATACGATAATCTATCAGACGGAAATTAAGAGTTGATTTTATATTGTTTTCCGTTTGATAGTTTAACGTAGCAGCGGAATATTGATGCAGGAAAGTGACGGCAGAAATAACAACACAGGGATATATAGTGGAAAACCTTATCAAAACTATGATAAGATTAAAAACCACTACCTTTCAGTTTCCACTGAAAGGATTTTCGAAATCAGATTATTCCTTTTATTCCCGATATGCTTGTAGGGTTTACAAACTAGATCACACAGATTCTATTTGATGACCTCTACTCAACCGGATGGAATAATCGATTTCTACCACAAACCTCCGTGTGTTGCTACAACGAGCTTTCTTCCTTCAGTGCGATTCCGCCGTTCTTTTCTCAAGAACACTCTGTCGTTCTACTCTCCAGAACTGCGCCGCAATCTCTCTAGAAGCTATCTTGGAAAACCGCACTTTGCATCTGCAAACCCTAGCTCCTTTTATTGGGCGGCTGGGTCTCGTTATCTGGGCCCAATGTCCTGGCCCAGTCTTGATTTCCGAAACCCTAGCGTCTTTTCCCAAAACGACAGAACTCCTTTTTCTTCTGGAATCTTCTCTTTGTCTGTTTGTTTACTTAACACAATTTGCCACATCCAACCTGTATGGTGTATCCATCTCATGGAAATTTGTTCTTTAATCTGTTAGATGGATTTCTGCACACTTAGATAAACCATTAGCTAAGTGTTTGTGATCATCAAAACAAATGGGTTCCAACAAATTCCCCCTTTTTGATGATGACAAACACTTCTTCAATAAAACAGAAATCCATCATAAGTAATTCAATTCATCACTGGTCTAGCAGATAGACTTTTAATCAGTTTCTGTTGGCAAGACAGAAGCCAGACAGATTTACGAACTCATGACAGTTCCCCCTTAGATGGGCATTAGATTTGAGTTTTAGTGATGACTTCCCCCTCAGGTGGTGCATCCATGTTATCTTCCCCCTTTTGGCATCATTAAAAAGGTCGCAATTTAAGAAAACCAAGTAATGGAAGGAAACTGCAAATTTCATTTTCAACTAGGCAAAAGTCCCCTGAGGGGCACACAGCAAGCAGACGATTAAAAGTACTTTCAAACATAAACAGAGCAAAGTCACGAAGTAAAAATCATGAAGGAGGAGGATGATGTGGGATGGATATCAAGGGAAGGGAACCATGAGACAGAGGCTGGGTTAATCTCTCACTAAAGTCTTCAAATGGTCAACCAATTCTGTCCCAACGAATCTTAACTGGCGATTCAGCTCCTGAATCTCGTCCTTGATTTGCGTCCCATGTATCATATTGATTTTAGCGGACTCATCCAACTCCTGCAACATGACTGGCAGCGATGCAAGCACATCCACTTTGGCTTGCAAATCCTCCATTCCATCAACAACTGACTTTTGCAACATCTTCTCACATAATTCCTCCAGATTTCCCACCTTATCTGTCAGCAGCACTACCTTCTCAGACAAGCTTTTCAACACCTCAATCACAGCTGGTGATCCCTCATCTGGATCCAGCGGTTGCTGATCCAGAGGATCCACCTCTTGAGGTGCCTCTTCCATAACAGGGGTAGGAACGTACGAGTCGTTCTTCCAACCAGTCCCTTGTACAAACTCCCAGTTCCAGCTCGCCATGGTCTGTTCCTCAAGAGCGAAGGACAGCTGACTCTCCACTTCTGGCTGGTAGATTCCAAGTTTGACAAGGATTTTCTTAACAATTCCTGGGAATGGCAGACCTTGCGTCTTACTGCTGGCCGCTTTATCCATGTGCTTGAATATCTGCATTGGAAGATGGATCTGAGCCTTCCCTTGGAGTTTATCCAGCAGAAGAAAGTCCTGGAAGTTGAGCACATCATGCTTCTGTGTTCTGGGAGTGATAGAGGTGCAAATCAGCTTGTGAAGGATTCGATTGGTTAAGTACAACGTGTTGGCTTTCCCTTGATGAGAGACGTTGTTGGGATCTCCCCCCACTCTTCTAATCACGTCCCCCTTCGCCACCGACTCAGGCCAAATCCCCTTATTATAATCCTCATATCCTTGAGCTGGAACTCCTAGCAGATCACCCAACTCCCGGCAAGAGAATACTTGCTCTGCTCCGCCAATCACAAACGTGGCCAAAGGCATTCCTCTCAACTCCTCTAGCTTAAACTTTGAATAAAATTCCCTCACTCTATCTTCATCCACCAACACCTCCTCTCGAAATAAATGATCCCATCCTTGGGCAATAAGAGTATTACTAACCTTATCAAGTTGGAACTGAGCCAAAAACTCACGATCAATCGTCATTTCAGGAATTACGAACCTTCTCTTCATGAGCTTTTCCTCCTCTGCCTCCGGAGCAGGAACCTCCTTCTTCACTACTGGCGGAAGATCCTTTGAGGTACGCTTGCTTTTCCGGGTGGGTTTTTCTGAGGCGGCCGGCTTCCTCTTCTTACTGCCAGAAGCTGCAGCGACACTGGTTCTCTTTTTGTTCGGTGGAGACCCCTTCGTCACTGGGTTTGTCACCTCTTCCGGCACACATCGGACTGTTTCAGAGGATGCTTCCAAGGTCTTTGATTGTTCCACCGCAGCTTCACTCACGCTCATTCCTTGAGCCCTTAGTTTGGCAATCATTTCAGAGATCGACATTTCTCCTGAGGCAGCCATGGAATTTTCTGGGCAGAATTAGGGTTTCGGCAGTTAGGGTTTTCTTTGAGGAAGAGAGCAAATAGTTGTGAGGCTTTGCCGACTCGCTTCTCTTTAATACCGAAAACAAACCCTCGAAATTACCTTTCAAAATTTAAAAAGTGGCCCAACCGCCATATCAATTAGATTCATCGAATCAATTTGTGCAGATAATCTGCCTTTCGAGCTTCAAAAAAGATAATTAATGACCGCCTTGAGAATTCCTGAAACAAATAGAATTCCACCACGTGTCCGTCTGGGAGAAGATCTGATATTATTTGCCTTGACTACACACGCCTTTTGGCTTGTTCCTTTCCCCAATAGTCGGTCCACATTCCAATGACATCAATTACAGTACACGCCATCATTCAAGTCTGCTTTACAGCTTTTTGCTTTTTACTGAGTAATCAAATCACCATAAATGCATGTCTGAACTGCCATACAGCTTGCATCCATTCTTTAGCAATGATCAGAGATCAACCCATCCACAGAGTCGATTGAACCAATCTTGTACCAGCTTGAGATTAACCCGTTCTCTATTGTCTCATGGTTTACACAAGGGTTGTAGTGCTTTCGGTTTACCCAAGGGGTACAAGGAAAAACACTACTTATTCACGAAACAACCAATTTTTCAAGTCTGAGCGAAGTAATATCATGCAATGTGGAGAGAAAAAAAATGTGATATTTCATAATCAAAGGGCTAATCAATCACCAAACAGTCTCCACATGTTATAGGCTTAGGTTGGTCTTAGAGAACTTCCATGGCATGTATTGAGGGTTCAAATTGGAAGTCTCTTTTGGGCTACAAGGAAGTCTGTGACATGCTCAGATTTGCTATCCAGCAATTTTAATTTATCAAGCAAGCATGGTGAACACACAGAGAGACTTTCACACGGTTTTTCAACTTCATAAGCAGCAACTCCAAGCAATGGTAACTTAGCAGGCAACCTAATCTAGCCAATCATTGGAGAAATCTACCATGTAATACAGACTAGGTAAGGGAGGTCATACCTAGTTCAAGTCTTAGCTTCTCATAGGGCTCCCTGTGCAGTGCTTTCGTAAAGATGTCGGCAATCTGCTCCTCAGTTCTGCAGTAATTCATGGCAATAATTCCTTTTTCTACACAATCACGCAGAAAGTGATATCTGATTTCTATGTGTTTGGTGCGTGAAAACTGCACTGGATTTTTAGAAATGTTAATTGCACTAGTGTTATCACATAGAATAGAAATGCAATCAAGATTGACACCAAAATCACTTAGCTGTTGTTTTATCCATAGGAGTTGTGCGCAGCAGGCGGCGGCAGCAATATACTCGGCCTCTGCAGTGGATAGAGCAATGGAAGATTGCTCCTTGGAACCCCATGAGATCAGACAGGGTCCAAGGAATTGTGCCATCCCTGAGGTGGATTTTCTATCTGACTTGCAGCCAGCGTAGTCAGCATCTGTATAGGCCGTCAAGCGTAAATCCCCTCCCTTGGGATAGAAAAGGCCTAGATCATCCGTCCCTTTTAGGTACCGTAGAATCCTTTTCACGGCTTTGATGTGTGTCTCTCTGGGATCTGCCTGAAATCTGGCACATAGACAAACACTAAATAGAATGTCAGGCCTACTAGCCGTTAGATATAAGAGAGAGCCTATCATTCCCCTGTATAGGGTTGGATCCACTTGAAGGGAGGACTCATCCTTTCCCAAGGAGTCATTGGGTGACATCGGTGTGGCACATGGCTTTGCGGATTCCATCCCAAATTTCTTCAGAATTTCCCACACATATTTCTGCTGATGGATCTGGGTTCCATCTTCATTCTGAAATACTTGAAGCCCCAGAAAATATTTCAACTCTCCCACCATACTCATCTCGAACTCACTTGACATTAGATCTGTAAACCTTTTCACAAGCAAAGGGTTAGTTGATCCGAAAATAATATCATCAACATATACCTGAACCACAAGAGTGTCTGCTCCTTCTTTCAGAAGGAATAGCGTTTTGTCCACCTCTCCTCTGACAAATCCATGTGATAGAAGGAACACAGACAACCTTTCGTACCAAGCGCGAGGAGCCTGTTTCAGCCCGTACAATGCCTTGTCCAGGATATACACATGATCAGGATGATCGTTGTCCTCGAATCCAGGAGTTTGACTTACATACACTTCTTCTTTTAACACCCCATTGAGAAAGGCCGTCTTCACATCCATCTGTTGCAAGGCGAAGCCATGATATGTTGAGTATGCAATAAGCAATCTAATTGCTTCAAGTCTGGCAACTGGAGCGAAGGTTTCATCGTAATCTATTCCCTCTTGTTGATTGTAACCTTTTACCACCAGACGGGCTTTGTTCCTTACAACTGTTCCCTTATCATCCATCTTGTTCCTAAAGACCCATTTTGTTCCAATTACGTTCTTATCCTTAGGTCTAGGAATCAGACGCCAAACTTTGTTTCTCTCAAATTGGTGCAACTCCTCTTGCATAGCATTGATCCATTCTGGGTCTTTGAGCGCTTCCGTCACCGTCTTCGGTTCTGCAAAAGAAACAAAAGACGCGAATCCACAGAATTGATGTAAATTATTACGATCTACCTGTTCCTGAGATATGTAGCATTGATAGTCTTCAAATCTGTCAGGTCGACGAACCATCCGTCCATAACGAGTGGTTCTGAATTCCCCCTCAGTATTTGCGGGTGTGGGTTCAGCAGCTATTGCTCCATCTCCAGGAATCTCTTGGTTGGCTTCCACCACAGGGTCATCATTTTCATTTCCACCCGGTGGATCAGTAATTTCCTGATGATCTGCCTGATTGACTGGTAGTTCATTATCTGCCTGGTGGATATCCATGTGAGGCACTTCAGCAGGGGGTGCTTGAGGAGGTTCCCAGTTGGGATCTGACTCATCGATGAACTGAAACTCCCCAGCATCAAGCATAGCCGCTGATGAGGAATCCCGTATCAAGTGACCAGCTATCACTATTTCGTCGAACTTCACGTGCACACTTTCCTCAACTTGTTCTAACCTCAGATTGTAAATCTTGTAGGCCTTGCTGTGACTGGAATATCCAACGAAAACTCCTTCATCGCTCCTCGCATCAAACTTACCCAAGCTATCTTTTCCGTTGTTGTGGACAAAGCATTTGCACCCGAAGACCCTTAGATGGGAAATGTTTGGCTTTCGTCCACGCAGAAGTTCATAAGGCGTTTTTCCTATCATGGCTCGAAGTGATGCTCTGTTTAGAATATGGCAAGCGGCATGCACTGCTTCTGCCCAGAAGCTTTTTGGAACCTTGCTGGCAATAAGCATCGTCCGTGACATATCCTCCAAAGTCCTGTTCTTTCGCTCCACCACGCCGTTTTGCTGTGGTGTCCGTGGGGCGGAGAAATTATGATCAATACCTTTATCCCTGCACAACGAAAGAAACTGCACATTCCGGAACTCAGTTCCGTTGTCAGTACGAATGGAGGCCAATTTTCGGTTTAGCTTATTTTCTATTAGCTTTAACCATGCTTCAAATTCAGCGTAAGTTTGAGATTTTGTGCATAGAAAGATAGTCCAAGTGTACCTGGAGTAGTCATCGACTATGACCAGAATATACCTGTTTCCACCACGACTAATCACGTTGACGGGGCCGCATAAATCCATGTGGATCATGTCCAGTGGTGCAGATGTGCTTACAGCTTGCTTTGATGGAAACGACGTTCGTGTTTGCTTTCCTGTAGCACACGCACTGCATATCTGCCCAAAGGCGCTTTCCACCTTGGGCAATCCGACGACCAGTTCTTTCAGATGGAGCTTGTGCAATAATCTCATGCTCGCGTGCCCGAATCTCTTATGCCATAAGATGGAATCTTCAGTGATGCTTGCAAGGCAGAGTTCTTCTTCAGGAGTGAATTCTGGATCAACAGTATAGATTTCTCCCATACGAATTCCCCTTAGAACTGTTTTACCTGTCTCATTGCATCTTACTAGACAGTCATTAGAGTTGAAAATAACATGATTTTTTCCATTTAAGCACAACTGAGATACACTTAGCAGATTATATCTCAAATTTTCAACCAAGCTCACCTCCCTTATTCGGATAGTGTCCGAAATCCTTACCTCTCCTATAGCTTTCACCTTTCCTTCACTTTTATTTCCGAAGATTATGCTTTCTCCGGAGTGTTTATGGAGCGAGTCGAACCATTCTTGATTCCCGGTCATGTGTCTTGAGCAGCCACTGTCCAGGTACCAGGGACGGGACCTCACTCCTTCCTGCAGAAAAAAGATTAGTTTTTGCGAACCCAGATAAGCTTGGGCTTACTGGGTTTAGGAACGAATCTAGCAGTTGGAACATAAAGAGATTGATAAGAAACATCTTTGTTAGTTAGATCAATCCTTTTCTTGGGTGTCTTTCTTGGTCTACCACGGATTGCTGGGTCATAGTGAGAGCGATAGTGATCGACTCTGTCCTTTCTGCAATATAGATTGACCCTTTTCTGATAGTGATCAATTCTGTCTTTTCTACCATATGGATTGACTGTCCTCCGATAGTGATCAACTCTGTCTTTTCTACCATATGGATTAATCTTCCTCTGACGGCCTGCCACTACCCAGTTGCGGTTCCTTTCATCCATCTCCCTTAGCTTTGGGCATTCAACTCTGTAATGTCCTTGCTGCCCGCAGCCAAAGCATAATCTATGGCACGGAAGATCCACATACTTGCTTCTACCAGGTGGTGTAGATGCTCTCTTCTTTCTCGCCAGAAAGTCTATCCTTGAGGGCCTTCTACTCAGATTCATCTTCTGCCACATTTCGTAGGCTTTCCTTGCCTTGAAAGGGACAGAGTCCAAGTCATGGATGAGGTATCCCTCCTGTGGACTAGCTTCCTTTCTTGTCTGTCTAACGGTTTGAGTTCTTCTAATCGGGCGAGAACTCTCTCCTGGTTCCATCATTACATCTTTTCCTTTAGACATCTTTTCTTCTTCGTATCCAAAGCCTGGTCTAACAAACTTTTCTTTGTAGTCCTTCTTTTCTTCTTCAACCCTTTTAGCTTCCAACTCACGGAGCCATTTTTCTTTGTTTACAGCTTCCTCGCTTCTGAGCTCAGCTACTATATGGAGGAGTTCCTCATTATTCTGTCTGTGGTTTGCCAGCTCCCTTTCCAACTCTTCAACCTTGGTGTTGAAGTCAGTCATCTCGATGTTTCCGATTGTCATGCGTTCCAACTCCTCACTCAGTTTGCTTATCTGTCTTTCTTTTCTTGCACAAGTAAGACACTTGCATACATGCTCTGCCATTTCCTTCTCAAGGCGCATAGCTTTGTTTGCCCATAGATTGTTCTCTTTTATGTCGGCGTGATGTTCCTGTTGCATACTAGATATTTTGTTCTCCATTCTTCGAATTTTCTCGAGGAGTTTGGTTATTGTTTCTGCAAAGTCAGATTCAGAAAATACCTCATCAGTAAAGGAGTCAGTATCTGTTACCTGGTTTGATGCAGAGTGAGCCATCAAGCAGGGCTCCTTGGCGCATTTTCCATCATCGCTGTCTGAATCTCCCCAAGCTGCAAACATGGCGTGAGCTGGCTTTGGAGCAGGTTCTTCTCCTTTCTTTCTGCTGTAGCAGTCTGCGGACAGATGTCCCTTCTTTTGGCAGTGATAGCATACCCTCTCTTCCTTTTCCTTTGACTTCCCTTTGTCTTCATTTGAAGCGACACCCTTGTTCCATTTGGAGAATTTTCCACGACTTCCTCCAGCTCTAAAGTCTCTCCTGCCTTTGCCAAGGTTGGCCTGATTCAATGCTTTCGTTAAGAGTGCTATCTCATCATCTTCCTTTGGTGATCCATTTCCATGTGACAGATCAAGAGCCTTTTCAACTTTCAGGGCTATGGCCTGAGATTTTTCCGACTGTCTCCTAGCCATTTTCCTTTCAGTGATGCCAGCTTGACTCTGAAGGTTAGCGACCAGTTCCTCAAGAGTAATATCCTTAATTCCCTTTTGAGCCTGCAGCGCCAAGGTTACGTGATCCCACTTTGAGTTCAAAGCCTGCATGAACTGGTGTGTGATTTTCCATTCCGGGAGCTTCTCATTCAAGTATTCCAGCTGTCCAATGATGACTTGGAACCGGGTGTAGAAATCTTCAAGAGATTCATCCTTCTTCTGCACAACAGATTCATAGTCTTTTATAGCAGCCAAGATTCTGTTCCTCTTGATATCCTCATTCCCTCCATATAATCTGACCAATCCATCGTACATCTCCTTTGCGGTTTTGTACATAGCCACTTTTATCTGATCTCCGGGAGAAAGAGCCATGTAGAGGACCTTTTTTGCTCTAGCGTTTTTCTCAAGTTTTTTGTAATCCTCATCCGTGTATTTGTCCTTTGTCTTCTCCACTGGTTTCTCAGGATCTGATGTATCAGGAGGAATGGTGAGTGGTCCTGACTCGAAGATGCTCCAGAGCTGTCCATCCAGCGAGCAGACGTGTGCCTCGAACTGGTCCTTCCACCAGTCGAACTGCCCGGGCTTCAACAGCGGCGGTTTCCAAAATGAATCACTGATAGACGACATACTTTTCCTGCAGGCTAACACACAAATCTAGAACCGTCGGCTCTGATACCACGTGTTGGATCGAAGTGTTAGCGAAATACGATAATCTATCAGACGGAAATTAAGAGTTGATTTTATATTGTTTTCCGTTTGATAGTTTAACGTAGCAGCGGAATATTGATGCAGGAAAGTGACGGCAGAAATAACAACACAGGGATATATAGTGGAAAACCTTATCAAAACTATGATAAGATTAAAAACCACTACCTTTCAGTTTCCACTGAAAGGATTTTCGAAATCAGATTATTCCTTTTATTCCCGATATGCTTGTAGGGTTTACAAACTAGATCACACAGATTCTATTTGATGACCTCTACTCAACCGGATGGAATAATCGATTTCTACCACAAACCTCCGTGTGTTGCTACAACGAGCTTTCTTCCTTCAGTGCGATTCCGCCGTTCTTTTCTCAAGAACACTCTGTCGTTCTACTCTCCAGAACTGCGCCGCAATCTCTCTAGAAGCTATCTTGGAAAACCGCACTTTGCATCTGCAAACCCTAGCTCCTTTTATTGGGCGGCTGGGTCTCGTTATCTGGGCCCAATGTCCTGGCCCAGTCTTGATTTCCGAAACCCTAGCGTCTTTTCCCAAAACGACAGAACTCCTTTTTCTTCTGGAATCTTCTCTTTGTCTGTTTGTTTACTTAACACAATTTGCCACATCCAACCTGTATGGTGTATCCATCTCATGGAAATTTGTTCTTTAATCTGTTAGATGGATTTCTGCACACTTAGATAAACCATTAGCTAAGTGTTTGTGATCATCAAAACAAATGGGTTCCAACATCTCGTTTATTCAGCTTTGACTATTTATATATTCGGTACATAACTACTTGCTCTCCACGCCACCTTCTCATTGGTTTGCCAACGTGCCTCTCGCCTCTCATTGATCCACGTTGCTCCTTCAGTTCATACCCTTTCACGCTCATTATCTCATACCTTTCACGACTACCCCGCCTAGCCACGTATTCTCCTGCGCCATGCCGACAAAACCCCTCACAACCCCAACTCCCAATCTCCTCACAAGCTCCCTTTTTTACCAACCCCCTAACTGAAAGCCTAGATTTTGACAAACGGGTCTTTCTTGAAATCCAAAAGGGTCTTATTAAACGACGCTCAGTGCGAAATTTAGGTAGGAAAATGGAGCTGGGATTGTGACTAAAACTAAAAGAAGCCATAACGACCGAGTCAACTCAACTGGGTAAAGCTGAGGCCTGTTTGAGGAGACCTCATTGGAAATGAGATTCGAAATTGGGGGAGTTTGTAAGTGGTGGATGAGACTCTGGACTGGAAGTTTCTGCTGGTGTGGTTAGAACCCTAAAACCGGGAATTGAGTGTGGATTACAAATGTCGTTATTCGTCCAATTGATGAGGGTATCTTCTGGCACTGCTTGATTGGAATCTTATTAGTTTTATCTCGATTAGGATATAAAACTCTGAAGCTAAAACAAAAAAAGTAAAATAAAAAGAGCAAATAGTAACCAATTTTTTTTGATAGTGGGTTATCTTATAACATATCAATACGTCTTATTGGGTACACAAGTCATAATGCACATCTAGCTTGAAATCCACGAGCATAAGTTTGAAACTCAACATCTTCATGCGCAATGGAAAGAGAAGACGAGGTAGCAACACCTACAACACGTCCACGAAAGACGAATAACACCTCCGCGAAGGAGGAACAATACGTCTGCGCCGATTTGGCACGAAAACACATCCACAAGGGATGAATAACACTCATACACAAAAGTGAAGAGAAAATGCTACTAAGCGGAATCGAACACTGAACCTCTTGACAAACAATCATTGATTTGGTCATTTATGCAGATGAGATTAAATCTCGTTTATGATTAATTTATCGGCGACGAATTATAAATTATTCATGACGAACTATGTCGAACTTTTAGTTTGTCGATGATGAGTTATAACCTAATTTTAACGAACTTTGCATTTTGCACCAAAAATATGTTTTGTGCCTGATTTTTACTCGAATAAATTAATGCAATTAGTGTCACTAACTTCTCAATCATCGAAAAGTCAATAATGTACAACGACAAATTCATGTCATAAGATGCATTTAGAGAGATTTTGCCGCGGACCTCATGATCAATTTGGTCAAAACTATGATCGATTGATATCCCTTCTTCACTCTTTATAAACTCAGGTACATACAATTCCACAATAGACATTACATGCGTTAAATGTCAAAAAGAAGAAAAGAGTTAAAGTTAATAACATTGTGAAGGCTTAGGATTGGGACAGTCCTTGTGCTCCTGCTCGCTAAGCAAATAACGCACAACTGGCTCACAAGACCTACCCAGCTGTAAATATATCTTAAAAACCATCGATCACAGGTTCAATAAATTTCCTCAACAGATAAAAAATGACCCGAAAATCTCAAAACCAACAAAATTTGCAATGAGAAACAATTACATGAACTCACCTGTTCAAATTTCGCCACAATTAGCAATCTTTCTTTTGCTACTACTATCTCGTTCCATGGCTCAAACATGCGATCCTATCGGCACGCTACAGGGGAGAGATCCGCCACCGGGTCAATGCAATCAAGGGTGCTGCGTTCAGGGAACATCGTACAACACATACGCTTGCTCCCCACCGCTCTCGAGCCAAAATCAAGCGTACATGACTTTAAACAGTTTTGAGGCGGGCGGGGATGGAGGCGGTCCATCGAGTTGCGACAATAAGTATCACTCCGACGGGGATTTGATTGTGGCATTGTCTACAGGGTGGTTTGCTCAGGGCAGTAGATGTCTTTGTAACATCGTTGTAAATGGGAATGGGAGGAGTGTGGTGGTGATGGTGGTGGATGAGTGTGACTCCACGACCGGGTGTGATCGGGAGCACGGATATCAGCCACCGTGTAGTGACAATGTTGTGGATGCGTCGAGGGCTGTGTGGGATGCGCTCGACGTATCGCCTAATGCTATAGGCGGGATGAGCATAACTTGGTCGGATGCTTAAAAATTATTATCTGCAACTGATTCAAATGTCACATTTTGATAGATTTGACATCTAAAGAAAGTTCGCATTCGGTACAGCTAATTGAAAGTGATGTCGTTTTGTATAAAATTACATAATTTTATATTTATTACACATAAATAAAACATAAAAATTCTTAAACTGCATCGTTTCGAACTTATAAACAAGGATACCATTTTTATTTTGGGAGCAAATAGCTACGCTCCTCGGATCTCATTCCCTATTTTGAGAACCAAATTTTCATCCTGGATTTTTTTACGTACGCATTCAATCTAAATTAAACAAAAACGATGCCGTTTCACTGTAACCTCATCGTTTGTTTGCCGCAATTCGCAGCAGGAAATCGTCTCACTTGATCCCTCTTGCCCAAGTCACGGAACAAAAACCACGTGGTAGCTCCGGCGTCCTCCTCACAGCACCGTCGCGTCGTCTTTCCGCCGTGCTCCGGTACGTAACGTTTGTGTAATGGTTTTTATGCTCCTTAAGTCGGCATAAAATCGATGACCTAGTTTAATTACATGTCGAAAATTATAGTTAGGGTAGCGTGACTCCAGAAATGGAACCGATTCGAATATACAATCAGATGTAAAATGTTGAAGTCAGTTCTTTGTCTAGAATTAATTGATTGACCAGATGTGATTGAACAGCAATGTCAAATGTTGGTACTGATGAGGATAGTTTTAAAATCATCTGTAGAATAAAGTGATATTGAACACCATGACGGGAGACACTAATGCAACTGTGTCGAAATGTTTGTGTTAACATATTTGTTAAGCAATAGTAGGTAGATGATAAGAGATCTTGTTTCTGGCAGCTATGGCACTTCGAGCATGTGTGAGAAGTTTAAACAGTAAGCTTGCACCAGCATTCTATCAAAGAGCTCTCCTTCACTCGCATGCTACAAGCTTTGGTAATTCTGTATTTAATATGATGTTTGTGATGACTCTATGGTAGATTAAGTGTTCATCGAACTGTGCTCGTTACTTTTTTGATTTAGCGAACGGGTTTCACTTTTCAAAACCCGGGTCAGATATTAACTCACTGTGAGTATCCACCATGCTCACTTTTAATGTTTTCTTGATCTAGGATATATTTCAAAACCTGAAATGTGTACTTGCAAATGCAACATAAAATATTGACTGCTTCTTCGTGATATAATGCTAGTGTGACTTCTTTCAATAAGATATGGAAATCCTTAGCGTACTTTGATTAGAAAAAATGTTATTCAATGTCTTGTTTCATTTCACTTTGAACGAATGCAGCAAAAAGCAAAATAATAGAGAAATTAAGGGTTCCCTTCCGATATCTCCAGGGCATTACCATTCTAGAGTCTTTTCCTTTTATCGTGTTGGTCTCTAGCTAAAGTCTCAACTCAATTGTGATTTTTATGCATCTATATGGAATCATGGCCCCAAAGTATTCATGTGTCGAGTCTTAGATTTTTTTAATTGTTTGTTCTTCTAAAGGATATAAAATCAGGTCTTTCATTCACTTATAATTTTCCTTTCATATTCTTCAAAATGGAAATCAAACTCCGCATAGATGTGAAATTATTGGCAGACTTAAATAATAAAAGAATTCCATGTCCAGGATTTAAGGACGTTCGAGAAGAAGAAAAATCTCGACTTGTTGGAAATGTGTTCAGCAGTGTTGCCTCAAGTTATGACCTTATGAATGATCTTATGAGTGGTGGTTTACATAGACTTTGGAAGGATAGGTTAGATTCTTTTTACAGTGTTTCAATGATGGGTTATTGTTTAGTATTGCTTATTGACTTCATCTCTCTCTTTTTCTGCTTCTTCCTCAGATTAGTGTCTGATCTCAATCCATATCCGGGAATGAAGCAACTTGATGTGGCTGGCGGGACAGGTAAAGTGACTAATATTGTGGAGAATTTCACAAATGACTACAAGGGTTAGATGTCGGTTTCAGAGCCAGGGTAGTCTATGCTAATAATAATTGGATGTGTTGCATAATTTGGTAATTATTCGTGTTGCATGGGTAGCATGTCCATCCATAGCGCGTAGGTAATCTGGTAATTTTTTCTGAACTTTTTTTATTTATAGATAACAAAACTGTTACTGCGCTCCAGGTGATGTTGCTTTTCGAATACTTGACCGGGTAAGCTCTATCAAACACAGAGCTCTGCAAGATGCTTCTGCTGATGATTTGCAAGATGAAACTAAGATATATGTTTGTGACATTAACCCAAACATGTTAAATGTTGGCAAAAAGCGAGCAATGGAGAGAGGTACTTTAATAAAAATTTGCGACAAGATGTTTGACTGACTCGGGATTCTTTTTGTGACATAATCTGAAATATTAAAGTAATTATATTTTGAAGTAGTTCCGGGGTTGAAAATTTCGTGTCAACACAGGTCTTGCAGAACAGAAGTCTCTTGTTTGGGTTGAAGGTGATGCAGAAGCCTTGAGCTTTGATGATAAGTCAATGGACGGTTACACAATTGCATTTGGCATAAGAAATGTCACACATATAGAAAAAGTGCTTGCAGAAGCTTATAGGTGAGTTTAGCCAAGACATGTAAACTGATTTTAAGATTGATATCCATTGTTCGAAACTCTTTGGGGTTGATATGGATAAAAAATATTTTTATAACTGGATATAAGAAAATGAGTTCTGCTTCGTTTTAGAAGAACTTTAAATGTCTAGAAAATAGCAGAATCAACTATTACTGTTGAAACCTATCAAGCTTGATATTCTTTGGTACTTGTGTTTTTTTTTGCCTCATCACATTTCATGTGTTTAAATGTAATTTAATGTAAAAAAGTATTACTGAACAGATTTTAAGGTGCGGCCATTTGATATTTTTGGCCATAGTGGTTGAATTAACTAGCTTAGGGTAAATGTTTACTTTCTCATACTTCTTCAACACTTGTGAACCACACTGTAATTGTGATTATTGCATTAGTTTGTATTTCTTTGTTAAAAATTAAGTCAATTGGTATCTATCAATTTTTTTTTTTGTATTTATCTGCATGTGTGCACATGTGCCTTGGTTGTTTATTTTGAATCTTATGTACAACTAGGGTGCTGAAGCCAGGAGGAAGGTTCCTTTGCCTTGAGCTAAGCCATGTGGAAGTTCCTGTTTTCAAAGAGTTGTAAGAGAGCGTCTTCCTCATCTTCTGTAGTGATAATGTGGTCTTACAGTGTCAATATATGCTTTCAAGTAGTACAACTGCGACCCCCAAAAGTTTGATTTTATTTAAAAATGATGGGGTGTGTTTCTGTACAAATAGAATTGTCTTCCATATTATTCCTGCTTGATATCTGATATAGTAATAAAGACTCTCATGTTATGTATGTTGATCTTTTTATAGGTACGATTACTATTCATTCTCTGTCATTCCCGCAGTAGGAGAGTTAGTCACCGGTGATCGTAATTCCTATCAGTACTTGGTTGAAAGCATACGACGTTTTCCGTCTCAGGTTAATTGATATTCTTTATTTATCTTGTATATTCACAGTTCAAAAGTGTTGTTGCATAGAGTTATGTTTCTAGATGCCCTGGACTTATGAGAACATATGACAATTCTGGCAATAGTCGTTCGCAAAGATTGGCATAATCATGATAATCGTAACTTTTAACATAACTGACAGAGTTATCCAAATCATTCTTGCAGGATGTTTTTGCATCCATGATAGCAGATGCTGGATTTCAGAAGGTTGAATACGAAAACCTAATTGGAGGTGTCGTTGCCATCCATTCAGGATTGAAAATCTAAGTTCCATAGATTTACTAGTTCTGGCGCATTGTTACAAAATAATCTGGTCTTGCTAGGCAACTACTCTCAGTTCATCGAAAGTTTTTTTAATCTGCCTTCATGCTGAATGAAGACGCTTCTCAAAATTGGCAGAAGAGTGTTGTGAAGCTCATTGCATACTTAAGCAGCTTGAAATCTGTTTGTTTTGCCAGTAGACAATAAGCAGTTCGGAAGGTCTGTAATATCAGCAGCTACTTACTTTGAAAGTAGAACAATAAGCAGTTTTGAGTTTTGACTTACTCCAGACACTTGTAGCTAGTCTGCTAAATATTTGCAAGTTATACAGATAAAGTGTTTTTTTTTTCTTAGCTTCAGGCATGCAGCAATTCACGATTTTCAAATTGTCGTTACTGGACTTCTGCCTAGCGGCCCATTAAGGTGAAGCCCAATCAGGCCTTGGGACCACCACCAATGTGGACGGACTTTTATTGTGGCCCATTTTCTCTTTCTCTTCCCCTGCGTTTCCACCGTACTTTGACTCTTCTAGTCTGTAACTGGAATAATCCGGCAGCGTGGCTCGATCTGCGAGCCAGTGATCAACATCTATACTGCCGAGATGCGGAAGAGGGACTTAGCGATTCTCATGCTGGCGGCTTTCGCCATCTTCTTCTCTCTCCAGGTAACGCAATCGATCCATTTCGTCATTTTACATGACTTACAATTACAAGCCCTAGAATTATCGTCCTAGTGAATTCATGTGCAGCATGAAGGAGACTTTTCGTTTAAAGAGGCTTGGTTCCATTTGTACGACGATTATCCGATCAAGTATGAGGCGGAGCGTCTCCCGCCGCCGCTTGTTTATGATCTTAATGGGGATGGGAAGATAGAGGTTTTAGTGGCGACTCATGATGCCAAAATTCAGGTTCCTGCATTTTGTTTGTTTAGTTTCGATATTTTTGTTTTAGGATTGTGGAATGATGTTATTATTAGAGCTTAGTGTGATGGAAGAAGAGTGAGTTAGTGACTGATATGGGGGTTATTAGGTTCTGGAGCCTCACAATTTGAGAGTGGACCAAGGATTCAGTGAGGCTCGTGTGTTGGCGGAAGTGACCCTATTACCGGAGAAAATAAGGGTTGCCACTGGGAGGCGTGCTGTAGCAATGGCCACTGGTGTTATAGATAGGCATTACAAGAAAGGGCAACCTCAGAAGCAGGTTTTGGTTGTTGTCACTTCTGGCTGGTCTGTGATGTGCTTTGATCACAACCTCAAGAAGTTATGGGAGACAAACTTGCAGGTGTGAGGGTTGTGGCTTCTTTGCATATTTGTATGTTTTTATTTTTTAGTCTTTCTACTCACGGTTCAGTATTTTTATTATAGGAGAGTTTCCCTCACAATGCTCATCATAGGGAGATAGCCATCTCAGTGAGCAACTACACACTGAAGCACGGGGACTCTGGGTTGATCATTGTTGGTGGAAGGATGGAAATGCAGCCAAATGTATGTTGCTTCATCAGCTCTCACATATAAATACTTTTGAGTTCTTCTTGTCTTTAGTAAACATGGGTCATAATCAAATGTCTCCCCTATACTCAATACCTAGTATCTATGGGTTGGCTTTTCATATTCCCTCCTGGTTTGGAGTAAAGTGATCCTTGCAGCTGGTCATGTCCTCTTTTGAATAGCTCGGTTTTGTGTGTAGAGCATATGTTATTTTTAGGCAAGTATGAGACACATTTGGTCCATGTAACTGATGATTTGATCCCAATCCATCACCTATGGCTCTGGTTGATTATCATCGCAATCTTGACATACCTTATTCTTGTGTAATGACATATATGATTCGAATTAGGATCGATGTTCTTACAATTAACATCCGTCAACATGGTTTCTGTATAATCGAAAAGCACTAATCTGACAGTACTCATTATTCAAGTGAGGTGTTTTATTCTGATCAATTTTCATTCACCAACATTTTTCATCGTTTCAGATATACTTGGATCCTTTTGAAGAAATGGGAATGGCTGCTAGAGGTGCTGAGCAACACAGGAGAAGTGCAAGTGAAAAGGAGGTATGTACTGTCACCCCATTTTGGTTGCTGATTTTTTATGTAACATTGATAAGAGCTGACAGGGATTTAATGTGAAATTGGATTGTGAGATAACATTATGATATTCCTTTTATTTTGTGCTCAACTGAGTATCCAAAGCAAAACTTAATGGGACATGAATGAATTTTGTATTAACTAGCGTCATTTAAATACGCGCAGTATGCTCCTTTGGAATGGTTTACAATTTACATTATTCATGTATAAATGACCCCATGCTTTCTTCTATATGCCTTTCAGTGTTGCAAAAAATTAATGTTCAAGGGTTTATTATGTAAAATTAAGTACATCAATTTTGCCACAGCCACTTAAGAAATAACCCTCTAGATCCATTTTTCCCATGTTTAAACATGTATACTATATTACTATGTGGCCTTCATCACTTGCATAGCAACCATGCAATTAGATTTTGTTTTTAACTTTCAATATGGCTGGTGATATATGGGGTTAAATTACAGTAACACTTCTCATCATGCTAAGTTGCGTCCATTACGATTCATTTTCAAGTTAAATATTATCACAAATGCATAGCAAGTGACAAATTCCGAGACAATGGCAGTCTAACAGTATGGATTGTGATATATAAGAGTGGCAGTAATCCCTTTCTCATTTATGTACCATACTTAATCATGTTACATGTCTAGGCTTCTGAAAACACTGGAGCTATGGATCTTCGTCATTTTGCATTTTTTGCATTTTCCGGTAGAACTGGTCAACTTCGATGGACTCGAAAAAATGAGGTGAGTACTTTTTTATTAGTCTTTACTGGCTCATAAGTACCTTTAAGTAGTCTTTACTGTCTCGAAAAAATGAGGCATACCCAGAAGATAATCCCAACTGAGATTAGTAAGAATCAACTTAAACATCAGCAATGCTTGGGAGTCGGAATCCTGTGACCATAAATATGCTTCAAAAGTTGTATGTCGTCCGATAACTATAACATTAATATCGCGCCGTCTTTTATATATCGACACAAGAATAACTTCAATTTCATACTCTTCTTTGAATAAACGCGTATACCGCTTATTATGCTAGTTATAGATGCAATTACAAGCGTTCCTCCGCTTTTCAGTTCATTGTTTGTTGCTGCATGAAAAAATCTCTACCATCAACTGTACAGATTTCAGTCAGAATTATTGAACACTGACAGTCTATTATTGTTAACGTGTTAGAATGTGGAAGCACAATCTACAGATGCATCACAGTTGATTCCACAGCATAACTACAAGCTTGATGCTCATGCTCTAAACACTCGCCATCCTGGAGAGGTATGCTCTACATTTTGTAGTTTGATGTGAAAATTTGTCAAGGAATGGAAGAGTTGAAGTTGAACTCTGCAGTCTGCAGCTGCACTAATCTAGCCGCTGCTTCATTGTCTCTTATTTGCATTTTTATTACAGTTTGAATGCAGAGAATTCAGAGAGTCAATCCTTGGAGTAATGCCGCATCACTGGGTACAGTCTATCATATGTAGTCCATTTTTTCATGTTGTATTATAAAAATAATTTGTCATTTTAGTTACTTGTTTATGACATACACCATTACACCCTTGACTATACATGCTACTTTTTGCAGGACAGGAGAGAAGATACAAAACTGAAACTGGCAAATTTTAGGCATCATAAAAGGAAAATCTCAAAGAAAACTCCTGGTAAAACTTTGAGTTACCCTTACCACAAGCCAGAGGAAAACCATCCTCCCGGAAAGGATGAGACGAAAAAAATTTCAAAGTTGATAGGAAAAGCGGCAAGTTATGCCGGTTCAGCTAAGAATAAGAAGGTACCGTTGACTTTCTTCATATTGCAATGGCAGCATTATTCTTTATTTATATCCTTTAGTTTGTAAAAAATTTGGCCAGTGCTTTCGATGTGGTCTGATGAAGATTAAATTTGTTTCCCAACAGCCATTGCCATATGTTCCAACCATAACAAACTACACTCAACTATGGTGGGTTCCAAATGTTGTTGTAGCTCATCAGAAGGAAGGAATAGAAGCTGTTCATTTGGCGACTGGCCGGACTGTCTGCAAGGTAAATAATTGTCGTTTGTTAAATGATTTGGATTTTGCTAATTGCATATCTTGCCATGATAATGTAGAACTAGATTGGCAGCCAAACGCATTATTCGACGTTCTTACGAATTTACTTGGTTACATAAATGTGGATCAGCTTCATTTAACTGAAGGAGGCCTTCATGCTGATATAAATGGAGATGGCGTTCTAGATCACGTCCAGGTACCAATTCTCTCTTAAAGTATGATCCCAAGCCACTTTGTCGAAAACGTAAAAGTTGTATGCTGCTTGAATTTCATGATAAACAAAAATAACAGGTGCTACTAATATCAATAAAAAGTGTTGGCAGCAATCACAAAATATTGTGGCTATGTCTAGATTGTGTTGTGTGGCCTAAGCTATTTAAAGTGGCTCTTTGCCAGGATGTTCTTCACATTATATATAAACGATTTGAGGAGTGTTGAATGCGTGCTTCAGAAGCAAGTTGTATGTTGTTTTGATTTGCTACCTGATAGCTGCTAAAGAAGATATTGAGTTAGCCAAGTGATAACAATCATGACAGTGTTTTCTGTTCTAGGTTGTTGGTGGTAATGGTGCTGAGCAAACTGTTGTAAGCGGATCCATGGAAGTGTTGAGACCTTGTTGGGCAGTTGCAACTTCTGGTGTCCCAGTGCGAGAACAACTCTTTAATGCGTCCATATGTCATCATTCACACTTCAATTTATTCCAACACGGAGATTTTTCTAGAGTATATGGGCGGACTCCAGATATAACTTCTTTAGAGGTCGCAACACCAATTCTCATCCCTAAAGATGATGGCCATAAACATCGCAAGGGAAGCCATGGAGATGTAATCTTCCTAACAAATCGAGGGGAGGTATGTTATTTTCCTGTACTATTTCTTATGCAAGCTTAGATTGCTACTCAGGATGCAAAAATATAATGCAAACTTGGTTGGTCCATACATTGATATTTCCAAGTATTGCTTTTTCGTAATTTCTCCTGCTGTGAATTACTGCAAATTTGTTATGTCCTTGCAACAAGCATATTCACTTAGTAGTAGATACATTTGAAAGAGCATTTGATATCCCTGCTGAAACAACAAATGACAAGTTGTCTTTCAGGTGACTGCGTACTCCCCCCCCAGCACGCATGATCATGAAGCCATTTGGCAGTGGCAGATGTTGACTGGTGCAACATGGTCAAATCTTCCATCTCCATCAGGAATGATGGAATCTGGGACGATTGTTCCAACGCTTAAAGCATTCTCCCTCCGTGTCCATGACAAACAGGAAATTATCATTGCAGCAGGAGATCAGGAAGCAGTTGTACTATCTCCAGGTGGAAGCATCCTTGCATCAGTGGATCTTCCCGCTCCGCCTACACATGCCCTGCTGACTGAGGACTTTTCAAGTGATGGACTAACAGATCTCATTGTAGTGACATCAAACGGAGTGTATGGATTTGTTCAGACCAGACAACCAGGCGCCCTTTTCTTCAGTACACTAGTAGGCTGCCTCATAATTGTGATGGGCGTCATTTTTGTGACACAACACCTGAACTCCATGAAGGGAAAACCACGCGCACCTAGGTAGGCAAAGAAAGAAAACAAAAACATTTGCTGAGTGCGCTGGTTCTGGTTCTTCTCTTCCCCGTGTCGGATTATGCAATGACCGTGTAACTATATATGATAGCCAGGGGTTTTGATTGTAAAATTCTCAACGCAGATTATCCATATACAAAAACACTTTATGTAAAATAATTCAAGACAATTTTGGTTATTTAATCATATTGGGTAGCTCCTGTTGGTGGAATTATTTTCTGCTGCACGTGATATTAATTTTGTAACTTTTGTATGGTACTGCGAGTCAAGTGCTGACTTGGGACGTAATAGTATAGGGACCAGACAAAAGACCAACAGGGTCTCAGGGCATGTGGTTTACTATCACTTTCATCATTTTCTCCATGCTTGAAAGACAGGAAGGGACTACATTATGTTGAGATCGAGTGTGAATTGTTCAATATCTGTTAAATTAGGAAGAGAATGAGCAGCTGCTAGTTTAGGATTAAAATTAAAATCCTAAATATAATGCGGTATCAGGGTCTATCCGAGTCTATGTTGTAATATGTAAAACTCTAACTTTGTCTCTCTTTTTTTTTTTAATTATAACTTCGTGTGTTTCTTGTGTGTTAGCTTGTTACAAATTTCCCATAATCTATCCGGGAGTACATTTACATTACTTTAATTTGAAGTACCTGATAGACTCATCTTAAGTTTCTCTCTCCTTGAAAGAAGTCTCCCGAAACTAGTCGAAGCCGCTCGAAGATATCCGATTTCGCCCGCAGGCGGGGGCTGGGGGCTTCGATTTCGGACCGGATTTTGGCTGCTGATCGCGTGATGGTGGGTGGGTTTCCTCCGGGTCGTTGTCTGCTCGGTTCGGCTGTTTCCTTTCTCTTTTGGTTCGGCGGTTTGTGGTGGAGGGATGGTGATCGGTGGTGCTCCTGTGGCTGCTTTGTGGCGGCGTCGGCTGGTTGGGGATGAAGCTGCTGCTGTGGTGATGGATGGGTTGCTGGGTGGCTAGGTTGGTCGACGTCGGCTTGGAGAACAATGTGGGATGGCGGTCGGAGGAGCTTGTGCGGTTGGTGTGATGGAGGAGTCGGCTGATTGAGGGTGGAGCTGCTGCAGTGATGGCGAATGGTGTCACTCGGTGGATGGGCTTTCAGCTTGGGTCCGGTTTTGAAACTCCTGATTGGCATGCCGGTGATTGTTTTGGCTTAGTGGTAGTTTTAGTTAATTTTCGTTTAGGTTAGTTAGGTAATTTAGTTTGGGTAGCTTAGTTTCTCTCACTCAGCCGGGTTTCCGGTCTGAGTTTGTTTATCTCATCCGCTTATCGGTCTGAGTTGTTTTCGCTTTTTTAGTTTTAGTTTTATCTTCAGGAGCTCGTCTCCTGTTTTTCTCTCAAATGACACGACTGTCCGTAATCCGTTTATTTAGTGTTGGCCACTGTGATCGGTTCGATTAGAACAATTTGTTTGATCGTAACCTTTTTAGAAGAGGTACCCCTTCGGAGGCAGCTTACTTCTTGTAACACTTGTAATATATCAACAAAAAAAAAAGAAGAAAAAAAGACTCATCTTGACATCATTCCTTTCAGACTGACTAATCTTTCCAGTTTCCAGAATAAGTTCATACTGCATCTATCTACCTTCAAGCACAGCAAGACATCTGAAACAATCATATCTACCAACACATCTTAATCTGCAACAACTCTGCACCAATCAATTTACATTAAAACCCTAAACATCATCCAACAATTTAAAACACGTGAACAACACAACAGACCATATATCTGCCATGAAACCGGATTCAGAAAACACTGACCTTGTGGCCGTAAGATTGACAAAAAGCAGCCTCGTCAGCAGAGCAGAAGAGAATAGCAGCAGCACTCTCGCTCACATCACAAATCGAATCGTTCGCAACAGCCCTCGTCCGGCTCTCACTTCTCATCATCAGAACCGATGAAGATTTTAAACTGGAGATAAGAAACCGAATAAAGATTGAATCTTTCAATCTGGCAACTCCTTTCTTGTATCCATCAACACTCGCCTAATCAAAATCCAACATCACACAACTGCAATCTTTTTCCTTCTGTCTTCAAAATACAAGCCCCCAAGTCCAGATTTTTAAAATCATTGATTTTAATTTTATCATATATTAGTTACACGTACACCCCCAGAGTTTTTTTATTTTTTGCCCTGTTTTTGAAACTCAATATCACTTTTGCCCTGCCTGAAACTCAAATCTCGTTTTTGCCCTATTTTTAACAAAACCGATTTTGCCCAATTCGGTTTCACTCATTTTTGAATGAAACCGATTTTGCCCAATTCGGTTTCACTGTGCATATTGAATTCGTTGGCCCAGGTTGTGCCACGCAAGGCACCACAGTAATAAAACCGATTTTTGAAAAATCGGTTTCGTTGAAAATCAACGAAACCGATATGGGCAAAGTCGGTTTCATTCAAAAATGAGTGAAACCGAATTGGGCAAAATCGGTTTTGTTAAAAACAGGGCAAAAATGAGATTTGAGTTTCAGGCATGGCAAAAGTGATATTGAGTTTCAAAAACAGTGCAAAAAATAAAAAAACCCACACCCCCAAGGTAAAACAAATCATTTAAATTATCAATTTCATTTCACGGCACTTAAATCTTCAATTTAATCAAAAAAAAGTACAATGCGGGGTTGGTTGATGATCAGGGCTTTAGGTTGACGTTGATTCCATCCACAAAAATTTGCGTATCTATTTCTTTAAGATTGGAACTTGGATTGCTTCCCTTCCTCCATATCTGGTTTGTTGTAAAGATTTGAAAGGAGAAGAAATTGGAATCAAACTTTTCAATGTTAGGGTTTTTGGAAGCGATCCAGGTCTCTAGGGTAGGGGAATGGAGCCTGCTTCAAGCATTTTGGATTGCTAGCGTACTCCCCTTTCTGGCCATTTTGATTCCATCGTCTCACCTCACTTCATTAAATCAACTCGTTTTAGTGATTGCAAGGAGAGGAAAGACTATGACATCTTCTAACTCATCATCTCAGGTTAACAAAAATCCATTCAACTTTTTTTGTTTATTTTTGTTCTACTTTTTTGTTTAATTTGTTCTGCAATTATTTTTTTTGATCTTGTTTGGCTTAGCATTTGTTTGATATTACTTTGCTTTGGTTAGTTAAAAAAATGTTATATGATGATAAAGTTCAAGTTGTTGGTTTCTGATAGTTACATGGATAGTATAGTTGTGAATGATATCTCATAATTATTTTGATTCTCAGTTCTCAACTCAGTCTGAAAAAACTTACTTCGTTGATTTTTATAAATTCACAGTTCCTCAGAAGTTGTAATTACTTACTTTTAGAAATTATATGTAGCTTCGTTTTCTGTTTTCCAACACTGTCATGCCTGAAAGAATTAATTTTATTGATTTCAGAAATTCACAGTTCCTCAGAAGTTCTTCTTACACTTTTATATATTTTCGGCGGCTTGGACTACCACTCTGTTAGCTTTGACTTGGCACTATGCCTATAAGGTAGCTCCACTAGGTTCAGAATCGATGAACTACGTGGCAAGCAACTTGACTGGAGGCGCAGATATATTTTCGTTGCACAAATCGTATTCGTTGTCTGTGGCTCAGAGATACTTGGTTTGGCGATCGGTGGTCCTCCTTTTGCTGATGGAGGTCCAGGTATTGAGGCGATTATATGAAACATTGTATGTCTTCAAGTACAGCCAGTCTGCTCGAATGCATATCCTTGCGTATTTGATTGCATATTGGTGAGTATTTAATTTGTCGAAAGTTGCAGCCTTTCTTCCAATTTGCTTTTCTTTTTCTCTCTTGGATACTGGATTTAATATCTTGGACTAGTTTCTACGCGGCAGCCCCACTTTCACTTTCTCAAGGATGCATATCCGAGGTTTTGAACTTCACAGCCAATCAATTGGCTTCCGTTATGGCTCAAAAAAGAATGCCAATCATCGAGTACGATTTTTGGGGATATCTGAAGCCTATTACAAAGCTTGGCTGGTGTCAGTGGGCTGGTGCGGCGATATTTTTTTGGGGATGGATTCATCAGTGCAAATGTCATGCCATACTTGTAAGCCTTTTACATTCTGCGGGTTTGAATATTATGACACACAGTTTCTCAAATGCCAATTCGTCAGGGATCGCTTCGACAACATAAAAGAGACCAGGACAAGCACGTAATTCCAAGGGGTGATTGGTTTGAATACATCTCGAGTCCTCATTACTTGGCTGAAATGGTAATTTCCCTTTCCCTTCCTTTGCGTCTGCCATAGATAATAATTATCGGTTTCTCTGATAAGTTGCCTTCCTTTGCTCGTCTGAAGGTCATATATGCTGGTTTAGTAATTGCGAGCGGAGGCACAGACTTGACCATCTGGCTCATATTTTCTTTCACTGTACGTCCTTAAAAACTCCATATCGTACAGTTTCGTTGTCTTTCAGACATTCTTACTGATTAAACCATTTCAGGTAGCAAATCTGTGCTTTGCTGCCGGGGAGACCCAAAGATGGTATCTGGAGAAGTTTGAGGACTATCCACGCAACAGAAAGGCAGTCATTCCCTTTATTTACTAAGAGTTTATAATATTCAATGTAATGGCCTTAAATTTACGCTTGCTCCTCGGACGACCTTGCTTGAACAAAATTTGGACAATAGTTCAAATTCTTGTGACTTTATTCAAAAAACTTTTATCCAAAGTTTGTTCCGCATTTGCTCTAGTCATGGAAAAGATCTGGTACAGTCCAGCCAAATGCTGCAAGCACTAAAACGACGTCAAATATGAAGTCTTCTTGTTTTCTAACAAAACTGTATCAATAAATTCAAACTCACTGATTTTATTTCAACAACATCACTGTCTTGTCTAACATCTCTTTACTTATGACATAAATACGGGCACAACACCAGCGAAATGGACTGCACAAAAAATAATGGTAAAACCCTGAATGTGGTTTTCAGTTTCATCGCTTGGCAGCACATAAAACTCTAGCGGCTTGTAGAGCAAAGTAAGTCAGAATAATATCAGCGCCTGCTCGTCTGAGACACATCAGTGATTCCATCATTACTTTCTCTTCATCTATCATTCCGAGAACTGCTCCAGCTTTGATCATCGAGTATTCGCCTGACACCTGCTCTCAAGAGAGAAAAATCAGCATCTGTGTTTCTGACTCATTAAAGTTTCAACCGTTGAGTATCTCAGAAGGAATAATTTATTCGTGTTGATGGAGAAGAAAAAAAAGTGATGCTTACCTGATATGCAGCGACGGGTAGAGAAGTGTTGTCATGAAGAAGCCTCACAATGTCCAAGTAGGGCAATCCTGGTTTGACCTGTGAGTTGCCATAAGTTCCGGTCATCATTGTTGACTTATCAATGTCTAATTGGGCCAATACAATAGAAGACTCAAGACCAAAGTAATACAAGAAGTTAACATAGATAAAGATGAGACCAACAAATGAAGAAACTTGGAGAAATCTAAAAAGTGATCGAAGATATCTATGATGAATTATCTAAAATGATCCTAGCCCTCTCTATTCAGGAGTAGCTATACGTTGTAAAGTTGTAAACACTTGAGTGAAATGTGAGGGCTGAATGAATCCCTCTCATCCGATGATAAACACAAAACTGAATTACTCACCAGAAGAATATCAGCACCTTCTGATTCATCCGCTTGTAGTTCGAGCATGGCCTCCCTATAATTTGCTGGGTTCATCTGATAACTATCATTACCAAAATGTCATGTAGTCAGACAAGTTATAATTTACGAAATGAAGCGGTGCAAGTTGCTAGAAATTCCAACTTTTGACAACAACAATTTGTAGCTTACGTTTTCTTGTCTCCGAAACGAGGATTTGAGTCCAAAGCTTCTCGGAATGGACCATAAAATGCACTAGCATACCTATTGAAGAAATTATTAAGAAGAGTGATAAAGCAGGACTTTCGGGAAAGATAGCAAATAGAGGACAAGAGATTGGAAAATTGAGATTACTTTGCGGTATAGGACATGATAGAAACATGCTGGAAACCTTCAGCGTCCAGGGCTGAACGTATTGCACACACACGACCATCCATCATGTCACTTGGAGCTACGACATCAGCTCCTGCTCGAGCCTACAAATACAACAAATAAGAAAGAAAGTAAAAGGATTAACTTTCAGACGATTGCGTCATCTATGAATCGTTTATATTGCCTTCAAACTGCACTGCACTGCTCTGGCTTGGACTTTTCATTAAAAGTAAGATTAAGTGATACTCGATGAAAAAAAACTGGTAAAAAAAACTGACTACAACCAAATACTCATAGGTCACCTATTTCAAAAACTAGTGATATACATTGTAGATAAGCGTAGTACACTCACCTGTGAAATGGCCTGTTTACATAACTGGTGCACAGTCTCATCATTCATGATCACTCCTACAAAAGAGGCAACATATTGTGAACAATAACTCTCTTCAAGAAATTCTTACCGAAGGAGAACAAGCTACATATTGAAGCGACAACTACATAATCAAAAGATGGGTACATATGTTAAAGATTATAGTCAGAAACATGTCAACATTAATCGACCTAGTAAGACATGAAACATTTGAAAAGCGTTCATGCGATCTTAAATGCTGGAGGATTATAGCTTCTGCTTCTTCTTCTTTTTCTTTACACAAATAACGGCGTTTAAGAAGTTACATAATGCAGATATCTATTTATCTTACCATCGTCCCTAACGATGCCATCATGGCCATCGGAAGAATATGGATCCAAAGCCACATCAGTATAGATAATCTGCAGATATCATCATAAGATATAGTAAACTAAAGATTTATGAGTATCAAAAAGTTCATTTAGTAGTAGTAGTACAAAACATTTCCATTGTACAAGATATGTACCAAATCTGGGTACTTGTCTTTCAGTAGCCGTATTGCACGAGGAACTAATCCATCATCATTATAGGATTCATCTCCCGTCGGGGTCTGGAAAGACACCATGGCTGTATTACGTGATGATCAATAAAGATAGATAAAAAAGATCTGTACTCACAGAAATAAACCTTCAGAGCATCTGGAACTTTGGGGAACATAATAATACTATTTATTCCGACATCCCGGGCTTTAGCAACCTGAAATAATGAGACAGTATTTTAACACCAAAAATAAAGGCTTATGAGCGAGTAACTACTTGCCGCATTTTATCACACATACAACGAAACCAAGTCTTATTTCACATGTGTAATAAGTCTTATTTCACATGTGTTCTGTGAGCAAGACTTATTTCACATACAACCAAAAATAAAGGCTTATGAGCAAGTCTTATTTCACTTGTATCAAAAAAAAAAGTCTTATTTCACATGTGTAATTCGGTTAATTAACAATGTGGGGGTTATCAGTTACAATATGTGGTCTGCGCGTTCAATTACAAGCCCTTTACCTCTTCGACCAGTCCATGTCTCCATCCGAGCCTGTAGCATCCAGGCATTGCTCCAATAGGCGTGTCCTCCTCACCTGAAAAAAAAATCATAACATATTCTATAATATAAAAAAAGCTTGTAAAGAACACAACGGAGATGCACATTGTCAGATGACAAACCTTCATGGATAAACAGCGGATAGACAAAGTTCGAAGGTGACATATGCGTTTCTTGGAATGCTGATCTGAGTACTGCTGTCCTCCTGTTTCGTCGAGGGCGCTTGCCCAATGGCTGAGCACAAAAGTAAACAAAAAAAAACGTCTCAATCAACAACAACAAAAACTGCAATTTTCTCTAGCTCAATTAGACTTCGATTTCGCTTGACTTTGAAATTTTACCTAGTGAGTTTAATTCGACAAATCTATTAAAAATAAACATCATAAAATTTTCATTAAAAAAAAACTTAAGAAAAAGAAAACCATTTTCGGTGAAAATACTTACAAGCGAAGGAACGACAGGAGTGCCAGCAGGAGCAGCCGCCTTAGGCGGAGGCGGAGGGGCCTGTGGGGCGTTTCCCGCCACGACATCAGCTTCAGACTCTTCAATGGTTTTCACAGTCTTCCTAACAGCATCATTCCCCGACGACGTCGTCGCTTTAACAACAAACATCCGCCGCGGCAGCCTCTGCTTAATCGGTAAAACCCGAACGCCGCTGTTCAGCCCGGCTGTCGGCTTCAACCCGACGCCGTGGTCCAAGCCCATTAAGGCTCGAACGCCGCTAGGGCAGTTGATGACGGCTGTGGTGGACATCGCGGATGTCGATTCGAGATCCGGGGTTGGGTCGATTGGGTCAAAGGTGGACTCTTTCTTTTTTCTATCGAATTGGTTGACAAAGTGGTGGAGTGGATATATAGTGGAAAAGGACAGACAGCTGAGTTGGGTTTAGGTAATTAAGTTACTTCGTACTTGTTCGACTTCGTGTCGAAAATTGACTCGGCGAAGCTTCTGGTGAAAATCAGGATCGAGCGAATAAGGAGAGAAACCTTATCATCACCATCATCACGAGATTTCACGTTTTCACTTGTTTGTTTGGTTACAGTTACAGCCACGCACGTGCGCAGTTGTCATTTTGCTTAGCTAGATTTTATATTAAACAATTTTATTTTTATTATATTATTTATTTATAATCAATATAATATGAAATTTATAAAATCGTAAAGTTTCAAAAGTGATCAGCAAGCAGCTTGTACAGCTTCCAAGCACTTGATGCTAAAACTGTCATGTAAACCTTTCTTGCCCACTCCGGCATTGCCCTTATTCTGCATCATCGCCACAAACTCCGTGTAATCGATTTTTCCATCCTGAGTGTATCAACAATTCAATGACAATTGATTACGGTGGTTGCAGTTGCGGTATTGATCTGTAAATGTTGTAAAGGGGAGGAAGTGCTTACATTGTCCTGGTCGACTTCTCTTATCATTTCTTCCAAGTGCACAGCTTCGATACCAAACTGCTCGCAAGCGGCTTGGAGCTCGTCTTGGGTTATGTAGCCACTGCCATCTTTGTCAAAGTATGAAAAGGCTGCGAGTAGGTGTTCGTCTTGATCAGCTTTGTTTGTATGAAGTGTAGCGGCTATGAACTCTCCGTAGTCGATTGTTCCGCTGTTATTAACATCAGCCTGCAGTTCAGTAAAAGAGCAAAAATTAATCTGAAATTGTTTAAAGTTATTATTGGGCATGGCGTTAAAAGGGTACTTAACTTACCGCTCGCATTAAGTTGATTATCTCGGACTCGTGGAGGTTGAAGCCTAGTTTTTTCATTCCAGACTGGAGTTCTTCGAATGTAATCTGACCGCTGTTGTCGGAGTCTATCAGTTTGAACATTTCATTCAGTTCAGCTAGTTCCTTATCCGAGAGGCTCTCAGCTATTACCTGTAGATAAAGAGAGTTACATTTCTGAAATGAATGAAATTCGGAACTCGTTTTATAACTTCAAATTACTAGTCAGAAAGAGAGAGCTTACTCTGAAGACGATTTTCTTGAGCTTGTTCATGACAGAAAACTGTTTCAAACGACTTAAAACAGCCGAATCGAGAGGCTTGTCAGGGGCTAATCCATCAATTTGAACCCAATGGTGGCCTACCAAAAACATACATCACCCATCAGATATTACTGTATAACTTCTTTTTGCTAAATTCAATTACATTGACGTAGAAACAAGACATACAGAGAGCCTCGCTAGCCGATATTCTTTTTCTGGGGTCCCTAACAAGCATTTTCTTAACAAGATCCTTCGCACTGTCAGAGATACAAGGCCATGGATCCAGTGAAAAGTCAATACTACCGTGCAAAATCTCTTCAAATATATCCTCCTCCGTCTCTGGCCAACGCAGACGATTTAGAGATGAGAAAATGCAGATTCAGAATTTGGTAACAACCATAAAATCAATGAAAAACAAGTTATGACATGCTCAGGCATACCTGCCCAAAAGGGTGGCACCCCGCATAGAAGAATGTATATGATAACTCCAGCACTCCAAACATCCGCTTCTGGACCATAGCGCTTGCGCAAGACCTCGGGCGCAAGGTAAAATGGGCTCCCAACCACATCACTGAAAATCTCCCCTGTCATTTTCTCATAAGTCATTAACAAGTCTATAAGGATACTCATTTTAAAATTTCCGCAAAACAAATGGCAAAAGACTGAAAACTAAAGGTACATTGAGCAGAGTTCAGAAACATACAAACTGATACAAGGAAGTAGAAAATAAGGTACCTGGTGTGAACAACACTGACAATCCAAAGTCAATGGCCATCAACGGAGAATCCTCTTCATCATTGACAAAAAGGAAATTTTCAGGCTTAAGGTCTCGATGCATGACACCTAAGTCATGGCACGCCTTAACAACCTCAAGTACGGTCCTAGCAAGCTTGGCTGCATTTCTTTCAGTGTAATGACCCCTCATCAAAATCCTATCAAAAAGCTCACCTCCACCGCATAATTCCATCACAAGGTGCACGGCCACCGCATCCTCATAAGCTCCTTTGATCCTAATAACATTAGGATGCCCTGCCAAGTGATGCATGATCTCAATTTCCCTCCTGACATCTTCCACATCATCTGCCGTCAGCAGCTTTCTCTTAGCAATGGATTTACAAGCATAGTGTTTCCCCGTTTCCTTCTCGACACATAAAAACGTCGTCCCGTATTGCCCATGCCCGATCTTATTCCCCAAATTGTACCTTTCCTTTAAATGACCTGTCTTTAGTTTCAAAACCGACTCAGCCTCCAGTCCTGCACTCAGCATTCTCTTCACCTTTAAAGCCGCATTTTTTGCTTTTGCAACCGGCAATGGTTTAGCCTCCTCCTCTACAATGAGTTCCATAGCCCGCAGCTGAGCTTCTTCCTCTCCGGCCTCCTCTTCCACCAAATCATTCACCGGTTTACCTTCATCTCCTTCCCCTCCCATCCTGATATTCTCAGGAGGAATGTACTGAACAGGAGACGCACATTCAACCTGATCCACCACTTCTCTGCAGCAGATTTCCTTAGTAGTGGAACTAGGCCGCCAATAAGACTCGGAAAGCGACTTGATAAGCCCGTCGTTGGTACACGCCCCAGCCGATCGGACACAGTAATTTCCCATGTCAATGAAACAACACAAAACCCCAATCAATCATTACCTATAAAAGCCCTAAATTCTGAGATCCACCTAAAACCCTAGGGTTTCCAAAATTTGAATAATCCACCACCAAAATTCAAAACCGACACTAGAATCGATAATCCATTTCCGAAAGTGTAAATTACAACAGAAAAAACAACTCAATCACAACAAATCCCAATCAAATCAGCGCTTCAGCTTCTGCAATGCAATGCAAAACAGAGTAATTGGTCATGCGACCGATCGATCAATTAAACAATGTAATAATACCACATTATGACGGAGATGAGTAATACAAGAGGAGAGAGAGAAAAGAGCGTCGCGATCAGCACGACGATGAGAATCGTAATCAGTGATCACAGCAGGATTTCGCAATGTATCGATACGCGGCTTAAACCTCTGGTTTTGCTGTTGGAATGTTTTTCAAGCAGTTTCTTAATAAATTATATCATTATTATATTTATTTATTTATATAAGGGTAAAATAAAGAAAGAAAGAAAGCATTTTGGGTAAAGATTGTGGTCAAAGTGGGATAAATATTCCATAAATGGAGGCTGGTTGATTGCATTGTAACGGCTTTTAACTGCCGTGTCTGGTCAGAAGTTGGGTCAAATTAACTTGGCGTTGTTGGTGGTGATCCACTAAGTGGGAATGGCAAGCCTGTCACGCCTTTGAAAAATTATACTATTTTACTTAGTGATCCTCCTCAACTCATTCATACAAACTTATTTGCATTTCCTGATAACATTAGCTACATTTGAGGCACAATAGATGAAATATGGTTTTACAGAAATCGGAGTATCTTTAATTCCAAGATACATGACAAAGACAAGTTCTCTAAACATATTATTTGGAATCGGAAGACGAAAATATCAGTTGTCAAAAGCACAGAGAATTTACAAGCAAGCCCTGCAATGGCAGAAAGATATGAACATCATCAGATAGCGCTTGTGAGGCTCTTCTGCTTCTTCTTTTTTTGTAATACTGATTTTATTTATTGAGAAGGAAAACAACAACAAAATACAAGAAATCAAGACCAAACGAAGTTTGTGTCTTTCTTTTTAAGGCACAAACGAGCTGAAGACGAGACCCTTTTTTTTCCAATGACGTGTTCTTGACATCGGGGAGGGATCGACATAATCAACCTGGTCACAAGACTCATTAGCACTATTATGAATCTTCACTTCTTGAACTTCTGCTTTGTTTGTGTTTCTTTCTTGTTACTGGTGTTAGAGCCTTGCAGTGTCCTAGCTCTGTCTTTTGGGGTGGGTCTTCTTTTCTTTTAGGCTGGTTTAGTTGTCCGTTGGTGTAGCCCTGCCAGCCTGGTTATAAATAAATAAATTAACAACCGATTTGCTCGAAGTTGAAGAATGTTGCGACACAGTAAGATACCATATCGCAAAGATAGCACATTGAAATTTGTGTCTTAGGAATAATTCGGTGAGCATTCGAGGAACCAACACCAGCAAACGAAAATAAGGTCAGAGATGATGTGTTTTTGCAGTCTTAATAAGACATTAAATCTTCTATTCAGGCTCCTAAAAGCTAAGGAAAAGTTGAATCACTCATAAGAAACCACTGAAAAACTGGTGCCTGAATCATAAACCTATTTGTTCTGCAGTGACACTACCTGTTTTCGGTATACACACACACACACTCAAGACACGATGTACTGCAGAAACTATGAATGATATTCTTAATAATTATCACCAGTCCAATTAACAACTTCCAAAACAATTGAATGCAACTGACTGAAGCACAATATCAGATTCAGTAAGCTTCAACTGGAACAACACATAAGAAATTGTTTGCTTTGTGTGCGTGTTAAAGACGACATTGCATAAGCAGCTAACGAGGTTTATCCATATGCAAAAAAAGAGGCCTTTCTTGAGCTAATCTGAATGTACATTACCAAGTACGAACAACAGCGCAATGGAACACATTCTTTGAAACGAAACATTATTAACAAAAATTATCGGCATGAACAAATTCATGATTTGTTAAAAATGTCCAAAGCCATTAATATGTTCGATCAGTGCTAACTACAATTTACACAGTGGATACTTATTAAAGTAGAGAATCAGTTTAAAGTGAAACCTAACAAAAAAGTGATAAGCTCAGATTTCAAACAAGAACAGCATCATCGTTTCCAGGAAAAAACACTAATCTATCCCCATTTCAAACTCAAATCACCCATATACACCAACTCAAACTCAAATCACCAATCTACCCCACTTTTTAATGATTCCGGTTTGTGTCGTACCGGAATTAGGGTTTTTGGCTAATTCCGGTTTATTTCCAACCGGGATTCTTCGGAAAACGGAGACGTGGCGTACCGGAATCGTTCCACATCAGACATTTCTACGAATTCCGGTATAGGACATACCGGAATTATCCAAAACCCTAATTCCGGTTTGTGTCGTACCGGAATCATTAAAAAGTGGGGTAGATTGGTGATTTGAGTTTGAGTTGGTGGATATGGGTGATTTGAGTTTGGATTGGGGGTAGATTGGTGTTTTTTCCTTTCCATCACAATAAGTTCATCTTCATCGTCAACAACTAAGCAAAGACGAAACGCAAGCAGCTGAGTATACCTTCGGAAGCAGTTCGTGAGAATCAGCTCCGTCTTCTCGCTCTTCCTTATGAGCTTTCCAGGGTTTAATTTTTGAATTGGGAAAAGATTATTGATTTGATATGGTGCAAAATGTAAATTTGAAAACTTCTAGGACTAGAAAGAAATTCATCCCGAAGACAATATATGAGTTATGGAATTTACAAATTGATCCTTTATAAATCTCACCGTACAAAAAAAATGGCATCCTAGAGAGAGAGAGAGAGAGTTAAGCTTGTTCAGCTTCACACTTCCCCAGAGGTCAGAGCTCTCTCCATCTTACCGTTTTTCTGTCCTCTGCATCTTCGGCGAAGTCGGTAAGCTTGTTCTTGATCCATTCCCTCTCTCAATTTTCTTCCAGTAATTCGTTTTCAGCTAGTTTTTGAATTTTTCGCCGTTTATAAAACTTTTTTTTTTCCGTTCATAAAACTTAGGGCACCGTTTTGTGTAAGTTTCGATTGGGGTCGAGTAGCTGCTAGTTTTGGACTGACATTATTGAATTGATCCCTAAGGTTGGCTGCCTTTTGAGTTAGATTGCGTTTCAGATTTGTGTTATCTTTGCTGTGAATTAGTTTTAATTTGTGGAGATTTCATAGAGAAAAAGGAGCTTGATTGATTTGGTTGTGTGTATGTATACCGAATAAATCGGATAGATCTCTAGGTTATACTTCACACTTATTTTGAGTGTGGTTTACATGATGTGTAATATAGGAGGAACTAATGGATCCATACTTTGTGGCATGGTCTGAGAGGAATAATGCAATGAGAGAACGGAACATGGCCATAGCGGAGGTAAAGCAGGCTGTTGCCGAAAGGGACATGGCTATAATGGAACGAGATGCTGCAGTTGCAGATCGTGATCATGCGAAAATGTTAAGGGATAATGCAATTGCCCAACTTCAGCTTAAGAGTAATTCGATGAATGCTAGTATTGTGATCCACAATCCATCTGAAAGTGGAGTATCAGTGTCCCAAGGAGTGAAACAGATGCAAATGCACCAACAGCAGCAGCAGCCACAACGACGCCGGCACATTGCCAACTTTTCTGAAGTTGCCTTCAATCCACGAGAAGTGCCTTTTAGTGATGTCATCCCGCAATCTACAGCTGCTTCAAAAACAACAAAGTCCAAGAAGGGCAAGCAAGCCAAGGAGAAAAAAACGGTCTCACCAAACAAGACCTTAAAGCCTACCAGAAATGCTAGTAAAAAAGGTACTAGAATCTACAACAAGCAAGTAACTTCCGTACCCCATGATAGTTCCGACAATGGTACAAGCAGCGATCTGGATAAACAAATTGTTTTGAAAGGTGGGTTGAGTTTGAATGAGCTTGGTTTAGATATTGTTAACCTGCCAGTTCCGTTTTGTTCCTGTACTGGAAAGCTTCAATCTTGTTACAAATGGGGTAAAGGGGGGTGGCAGTCAGCTTGCTGCACAACCACATTGTCAATGTACCCCCTGCCTCAAATGCCAAATAAAAGACACTCTAGAATGGGTGGTCGTAAGATGAGCGGCGGTGCATTCACCAAACTGATCGCTAGGCTTGCTTCAGAGGGTCATGACATTACTGTCCCGGTTGATTTGAAAAACCACTGGGCCAAGCACGGAACAAACCGCTATATTACCATAAGGTAACTGGGTGAGAGCAAGAGATATTTTGAAGAAGTAAAAGCACAGATGCAGCGGCTGTTCAGCTAGTGATTCGCATTGTAAAGGGTCTCTTCGCCACTACTAACAGGTACGCTATATCTAGTGTCGTGTTGCCGAGCAATCTGTCATTAACTATGCACTTTTATTACCAGTTATACTAAGAAGCTCTTAGTTTCATTAGCTTATCAGTTCTTCTACCAAAAGGCAGCACTGACTTTCAAGTTCATTTCATGAGAAGCATTTCTGAGTCTCCATATTTGTATTATGCCTCCTTTCGGTCAGGCTAACTCTTGGACATTAGATTTGCTGAGTGGTCAATCACTTCGCCCTTTTGGATAGCCTTAACTGCTAATCCCCCAAATTGGAATGCTACTTCCTTCTAAAAACTATGGTGCATTCCCTACACTTGTAATGCAGCATGGGCATTCCTCAGTTTAATTTGAGATACGTTATGTTTCGATGTATTCATTTGACAGCAGCTGCACGATCTAGAGCTGAATCAGACTCTCTAATAGGGACCTTTTTGGCGCATTCATTGATTGTATTTGCTTGAGGTCGCATCCATTTCTGTCATTTTCTAATCGGCAAATTGGAAATGAATAATGCCACTGCCTGCTCAAGGAAATGGTAAACTGAGTACAAAACCCATCGACACTTGAAAATATAATTTCTATCAAATTCGGAATGCATGATAAAGATCTGATGAAGAGCAGTTACAAATAGCGGCTTAAATCCAGTGGTTAATTTAAGTTTATTGAATCGATCGAAGCCATTCAGTACACATGTGACATTATTAATACCAAGCAATCAACGGTAAGATGCCCTGTTTTTAGCCCTCCTGAGAGCAAACTCAAGTTTGAATCTATGTAATTATCTAACAAACACTTACATGGGGAGCCAGCGCCTACAACTATAGATGACTCACATGAGCATGCTGTTCATTGGGCATCAAAGCTCATCAGCGCTGATGTTGATTTAACGAATACAAAGGCTGCTTTTTTCCTGTCATGCTTCACAAACAGCTAATTGTACAAGAGTTTCTTTTTATTATACAACAATTAATGTGATGTAGTAGGAAACAAACATGGCTAATAGTATCAGTACGTTCCTCGAGATAATTTAGAACAAATCTCGAATCTTGCAGAACCTGATGTAAAAAAAAAAAAGAGGATGCACACTAGCTGAAGGAAGAATAAAGCATGGTCTCTTTGCAAAGAAACTGTATGCGAAACAAAACACTAACAATTTAACTTCCAATTCATGTAGAAGACAATAAATCACGAAAAAACATGGACAACTAAGACTGTACGTGCACTGAACCACCAGGTGATTACAAGGGCCTCACAAGGGTTCATAAAACACCAATCAACGTTGCCGAACAAGACCTCCACAGGTAGGCCTCTTTTAAAGAAAACCTTTGAGAAACGACCCCATCTAAAGATCATAGTAAGCAAGAATTTGACCATTAAGCTAGCACCTCGGGTAATATTTTCAACTCTAGTTGCATAACAGACCACCTCACATTGAAAGAAAAGGGGAACCACACCTCAAGCAGGACCGTGTTTTAACCTAAAAAAGCTAAGAGGACATAACATAGCTATAGTTTCTGCCAAACAAAAGTTCCTACGTGCGGAGAATAAACTGCGGGTTGCATTGATTAAAGGTGTCCCTTCAATGTGTGTTACTTGTCAATGCAACATTAAAATAAATACCATAATCTGTTTACATATCCATCAAGTAAACTGATACAGAGCGTATGATAAAGCCATCAAGTCTAAAATAGTCAGCAAAAAACCACCTCGAAATACAAATGATAGATATACAAAGCATAGTGCACTCATGGAACTTCAAAACAGTTTACTCCACCACCGAGGGCTTTGGTTTAACAAACATCTCTCCAGATCCCCAAGGAACAACTCCAAAGTTAAGATTTTTCTTCTAACTCGAGATAATACTTTATCCACTTCAAACTAATTAAAACCACCATCCAAAATTCCAAATCATCATTTTAGATCTCCAAGTGGCCTTTTAAGCTCTAGGTTATCTCCCGAAATGATGGCAATCCTATGTAAAACACATCAAAGATATCCCTAAATATAGCTGTCTAAAGTCCACTTTGACGACTCACAAAATGAACCCACAAAGATAATTGGAAAAACCAGAACAGAGCAAGAAGTCTAATCACGATTTTGATTTCTCTTTCCAGATTGCTATAGTTTGCTCTTAGACAAATGAAGTCACATACACCATAGTTCTTGTCCACCCCTGAAAAGTAAGTAACACCGTCTATAACCTTTTAAACAACTCATAAACTACAGTAGAAACTGATAACATGAAAATCACATGCATCTACCTGAGTGTCAATGATGAAAGCCACCACCGTATGGTGGGTTGCCCCTATATGCTGGTGGACGCATCCCTCCACGATACTGTCACAGGATTTTAATATTAAATGGATAGTTCCAATTTTTCTATTGTGTTAGATGTAAACCTAGGAGAACAATATGATACTTACAACAGGCCCACTATGAGCATGCGGACGGATATTTTCTGGAGGCCCATGATATTCGAGAGGTCGAACACCGGAAGGGGGGCGGTAATAATCATGAGGGCGAACACTGGAAGGAGGTCCATAGTAATCATGAGGACGACCACCTGCAGGGGGTCCATAATAATCATGAGGACGGCCACCTGCAGGAGGTCCATAATAATCATGAGGACGAGGATTGGCAGGAGGCCCATAATAATTACGAGGTCGAATATCTGAGAGTGGTCTTTGAGTATCTGTTAATACAAAGAAAATTTTTTTGTAAGAATAAAAACATGATGAAATGGTTCACAAGACATCCAAGGAAATAAAATAGAACCCAAAGAATAATCACCTCGAATCTGAGTCCCATGAGACGAATAAGGTGCAGCGTTTGAATATGGCGGATCTGCATAATTAAGACGGGGACGCCTACTAGGCTCCACGAAGCCAGCATCCAAGTCCTGAAACCCAACATACCAATATTTTTCCATAAAATTTTTTACCTCAGCACTGAAGATCAGTATTTTGTGGGTGGTTATAAAAGAAAAATACTCAGAAGGCAAATCTCACTGTCATATATGAGGGCCGCTTAGTTCCATGTCCTCTCGGGCCATAGGCATGCCAATCATCAAATTGTCTTTGATTATGATGCCTGCCAAAACCTCCTTCGAAAGGAAACAGCTCCATAGCGCCAGCATGCATTCCAAGGGTTGACTCACCTGGAACACTCATAGGTCTGACATGATTAGGTACAAATGGTCCATGAGCAACTGACAGCTCCCCACGAGGTCGAAAACCACCCCTCGAGCCTGCCATAATGACACGCGTCATAGCAATCAGAGATCATCTTCATATCAGTGCTCAATGCACGAGCCAATAAAATTATGTCTTGCAGTGACAAAGTGAAAGATATCATATAGGAAACAAATTTAAGGAGCCCACTCTATTCTGAAAGACAATTGATTTCAGTATGTAGATTTACTATGCACAAAAATCACGGCCATTGATACCTTGTCCAGAAACACGACTAGCACTGGAAAAATTGCCTCGACCAGACTGGCCATATCCATGCTGATAAGAACCCCGGCCCCTTGCAGAGTCCCCTTGCCCGTATAAGGGTCCATCACGCTCAACACCCCTGCCTGTATCATATGGGAATAATTACACATCACACGTTTTAAGCCTTCAAATAGAGGAAAATACCGGCATAAATGAAATACCCGGTTTTGATGGACCTCCACTGCTAGAGAATCCAATTCGAAAGCCACCAGCCATCCCACCCTTTACAGCTTGTGTTTTAGGCAATGGATTTGAAAGCCTTGCCTTAACTTTTGTCTGATAACAGTAAATGAGTATTCCATATCAATTTTATCAGGAAACTCAAATTCTTATTTAGATTTTAGATTTTCGAAGGAGGAAGTCTAAACATAAATAAAAAGAAAGTTCCACGTCCACCAATGAGATTGCAAGCCACAATATTGCAATCCACTTATTAATGAGCACAATTTTAGGAGCATCAGGGTGACATGGTAAATAAATACATAAAAAGTTTGTTTCATCATATTAGAATGTCACGTGGTTCTCAGAAAGGAATAAATGTTACCTTTGAATTCCCGTCACCCAGCCCAGTGTTGTTTATACCATCAATACATGCAACAGCAGCTTCATGGGTGGTAAAATGGATAAATCCAAAATCCTTTCTCTTGGCAGTTGTCATGTTCCTGGCTAGCACTACACGTTCGATTTCTCCATAAACTTTAACTTTTTCCCGAACATATTTTTCATCACAAGTAAATGGCAGTCCATCCACAAACACAGTCTTGACCTTTAACATCACATCAGGGTCAGGATCACGTAATGGTTCAGCAAATGCCACTTTAGCAGTTCTCTCAGCATGGCCAAATACCACATCAGGCTTTTGGAGTCTCTGGTATGCAACTACTGCATCATCATGGCAAGAAAACTCAAGAAATGCAAAGCCACGACTAAATCCTTCACGCTGAGCATCTGGGACGAGAGTTATATTCTCAACACCTTCCACACAATAATCCTTTAGCTTTTGCTTAATCTGCCCTCAAAACATACATCATTACCAATTAATTAAAGAAGAAGAAGTAATAAGCATTGAGATGCAAGGTTCAGAAATTTACTGCTTCTTTTGTCCATGTATTGCAAACATTGCCTAAGAAGAGTGTGTCATTGTCCTCGCTGGGTCCAATGCTACAACTCAGCCCACCAATCTGTCAAGAAACACAAATTTAGGATATGAAGTAAAAACCTAAAAACTGCATAAAAAGGCTGAACTACTGACACTTACGATGGGGTCTTTTACTTCTGTGAGAGCCCGCTTGACATGGTCCTTATCTGCAAAGCGAACAAAAGCATATCCTTTATTCTTATTTAAAAGAGACTGCTTATGCAACCGTACCTCGGCCACTTCTCCAATTTCTTCAAAAACTTTTCTTAAGTCATCCTCCTTTGTATCTCCACCGATCCCACGTACGAATATTTCATGCTCTTTCTTAATCCTACGTTCTTTTGCAACAGCAGTCCATTCTCTATGTTCCTCTTCAAACTTTTCACCATCCCCAGCAGAATCCCTGATGTTTCTCTCCAAATTTTCCTCCTCTTTAAGCCCGTCCTTTTTCTCACCAAAATCGCCAATGATACTGTCCCCTTGATTCTTGCCTGTTTCTAGCCCTTTAGAGAGTTCAACAACACCACCAGTATTACTGCCTTGGTCGTCATCTTTCTCATTTGTCTTTCCATCTCCAAGCATACCCTCAACATCTTTACCAGGGTCCTCTTCTCCCTCAACTTTCATAGATGAAGAAGCATCTTTGTAAGTGTCATCATTTTCCATGGCAAGTGTATCAAAACAGTTTGCCTCATTATCTTCAAAGTTCATTTTAGTATAATCACCAATTGCTCCAGCTACATCTGCAATCTGTTTATCCTTTCCAGCCATCTCATCGAGGGTGTCATCTTCCATGTCAGCTAGCTCTTCAGGATCTCCATTGACCTCTATAATATTGGTCTCCTCAGATTCTTTTATTTCATCCTCATCATGCTTGTCATCAGCCCCTCCAATGATATCAACATTTAGATTCTTAGTGCCCTCGCCCTCGGCCTTGGTATATTCACCAGAATTTTCCACTAATGTATGTTCTTCAGTGCTAGCAGGCAAACAACCATTTCCCTCACCAGCTGCAACAGTTAAAGTTTCATCCACAATAAGTGCCTCACTGTCTTCATTATCTCCTCCTTCCATAGCAATTCCTTTTTGTTCTTCATTCTCTGGGAGTGTTGGCAACGTTTCCACTTCACTATTACTTCCATCCATCTGAACTTCAACGGATTCGTTGACATTTGTAGCTAAATGATCCTTCATTTCAATTGTTTCCTTCTCCGGCTCTTCTTCCACACATGCATCAGCTGGATCGCACACATTATTAACAAATATACTGTCCATTTCCGTTGCTTCCTTATTTAATTCTTCGTTAGTTACCATTACAGAAGGTGCATCTTCCTTATCAGCGTTCATTTCCCCACACTCTTTAGTAACACTATCCCCCTTCCCCTGGATTTCAATAACATTCTCTGTCATTTCAACATCCTCATTGCCGCTGAGAGATTTCTCCTCCTCCTCCGTGTCTTCGCCTTCAGCCACTTTTACCCTCTGAGCAGCCGGGAGGTTACCCTTAGCCGGGCCTCTAGTTCTTTTCGTCCCTTTCTTTGCTCCCGTCTTGCCACTTGAACTTGCTTGAAGGGCCGCCTCGCCAGCATCATCTCCCACATTTGCATCATCATCAGCATCATCTGCTTGTTCACATAAACACAAATCTTTAGAACAAACAATGTACAATCAGCCACTTAAACTAATTACCTAGACACAAATTCCAATAACTGAAACAACATTATCAACAAAAACAAAATCGATACTCTTTACAACTCCGTTGTGAACATACAGACCTAATTTTGGGAAAATGAAATGTTTTGAAGTGTGTGCGGTGTGTACCTTCATGTTGCTTTTTGGGTGGAGTAGTGTCGTCGCTAATCTTAGCTTGTTTGGCCTTGATCGCGGCTTGGCGCTTCGTCTCTCTGGGTTTGGGGCCGACATCGGGCGTGGAGACGGTGGGAGAAGCTTTGGCGGCGGTTCTTCTGGTCTTCGGTTGGGGCCCCGGTTTGGTGGTAGCTGAATTGCGAGTCCGCATGATTACGAGCAGCAAAGAATCGGCAGAAACTGGGAATTTCACTGATTCATCGAGATCGACAAAACCCTAGACTGCAACAATTGCTTCCGAATTTCAGCTATGGTAACTGATGTCTGATGGACACCGGATTGTGCGCTGGTTCGCGTCTTTATTCAAGATCCGGTTCGCAATTATTTATTTTTTAATTGTAATTTCTGGAGTCCCTGCGGTTTTCACAATTTTTTTTCTTTTTGATAGTAAAAAATATTGATGAATTATTAGTTTTGTTTGCTTGATGCATATTTTTAATTTTGTGATCTAAAAATTAAAATTTTGTTTGATTATTTATTTAGGATTAAGATCAGGTACAAAGTTAATTTTTGATACAAACGATAAAGTTCGTCAAAATCGACTTATAATTCGTCGCCGAAAAACGAAAAAGACGACATAGTTCGTCATTTTTCCATATAATTCGTCACCCCATGTTGTGAGTGAAGGACTCTTTTAAATCTAATTTTTGGACATTCGCTGAAGTAAATTAATTAATTTATAAGTGTTCAATTAACTTATTTAAGTTCAATGTGAATGCTCCATTAATTGTGAAATCCAATCATGGAACCTAAAGCTTATCCTCACCATTTGAACACAAGATCTGGAAGAATTACACATTAGAAAATCTAGAATTTTAACAGGGACAAGTAAAGATTTGCCATTAAAAGTCTCATGCCTCCTTTGTCACTTGCTATCTGAATAACATAGCCCGACTCATTAACAGAGCTTCAAAGTTTTAAAATTACAATCCTAAACATGGTCTTTCAATCCATAGTTTAGTGTTTTGTTGTACCAGATTGCTGTGCTATGTTCTAGAAATATTAGAATCTTTGGTTTCCTCTGGTTCATGCATGCTTTACTCTGGTTTCACTGGCTGAGGGACATCCATCACACTCAGTTGTCTCCGTAATTTTATAATATGAGCTTGCACCTGCATGAATGCAAGTTTAGAGATTATATCAATCATCACCCATAATCATACGTTGACCAAGTCTCGTTGCGCATACACATGCATAGAAGCTTGTGAAGGGAAAGAAAGTGCATAGCGACACATGAAGCTGATTTATAGCTTGGAACAACAGACATCATATTGCAAACACTTTCAATAAAATCTTGCATACAGCTTTTAAATAGTGTACTACAAAGAAGGAAGCAGAATTTGCTGACATATTGAAGCAACTAAATTAGTTACTTAACGCTTTTCTGTAAATTGGTTGCTTAATCTGTATTCAACATTGTTTGTAATGTATTAAAAAACAATTACTCAGCGCAAACTAAGGGACCAGTAAACCAGCATTTATTCTTCCCAACATAATGAGACTCCTTACAACTAACCAGGAAGCCTGGAAACACTGACCTGCTGACGGGCCGTGGCAAGTTTCAACAATTCATCTGCCTCAGAGAAGTTTAAGAACCACTGACTAAGGGTATGCTCTTTTGTGTCACCTCTCCTCCGTTCATTTGCATGATTGTTTATATCTACAAGAGTTAAAATGGAATATTGAAACTAAAATTGTGATAGGAACCGTCCCTTTAATAGACATGTCGAAGAAGACATACTCACATACCAAAACAAGGAGGAGGCAAACTAAGACCAGCAGGCAACCGAGGAATGCTTACAGCAGGGTGATTGTAGACACGAGCCAAAAAGCTCTCTGGGGCATCTGGAAAGACGATCTCATTGTAGGATTCAACAACTACAGGTTTCTTGGTAGACTGAGGCCCAGTTTCATCTTCAGGGTAAAGCTTTAAATGATGAGACCTGCAATTAGACGATGCCCACTTATTCTTCGATCCATTTATTCTCCAAAAAAGGGACTAAGTAGAACAATAACCTACAGATCCAGTTGTCTGTCACAGACGTCGTCATGGAAAAAAAGAGACATGACAATTTCAAATTCACCCCAGCCACATTCTGAGAGCTCAAATGGAGGTTGATCGACTACTCTGGTTGGGTTATTGAAACTAGGATGCAACTTGAACACAACACGTTTGATCACAGCACTCAAATCCTCATTTGAAGCACCACGGACATAGACAGTCCATTTATGCGACTGAGACCTAGTTAACCACCATAGCTCAATATTTACAAAAGGAATATTTGTAAAACGCCAAAAACAAGAGTACTTACTCACTGGCCTTCCTGCCCAGCCAAAATGCTATCGTACCATACACGATAGGAACAAATATTTCAACATCCTTGAGTCTCTTGTTTGAAGGCTGAAAGTTGACACAGTAAACTATTTAAGAAATACCCAACAAGAAGACGTCTAAGCTGGTATGAGATGGGCACAAAAAAGTCTAAGCAACTCTTACAATTAATATTATCACAACCGTAAATATACCAGTCGAGAATTGAGGAAAAAGTCATAAGCATTTCCAGATGCAATATGCAATAGAAACTACTACAATAAAACTAACAGATACACGCCAAACAAGAGAGAGGGAAAATGCCCAAAACATCTTGTCTCACATTCAATAACTGTGAAACAGTTTATGAATCATGCAGCAAGTGCCATCGTACCTCTTAATCTAATCAACTTTTAGTGCCAACTAATAATTTAGCCAGGCCACTCTAGAGTCTATACCATATCCATGCCAGCAATATAACCAAACAAGATCCTCAAAAAAAAACCTCCGAATACAGCAGTACCACCGCAGAAGAATTCAAAATTGCCATGAAAGTAACAACCATTAATATCCAGAAATTAGGGTTTACGAACCAGGCAGCATCTGACTGACGATGTACGCTACCTTTTTAACAAACTCTTCTGAAGCATTCGCAATGACGATGCGCTGAGGAGTCTCCGAATCAACTCCATCAGCCGGCCCTGCGGCATTTTCTTTGGCAGGCGACTGAGGCATTGCCACGGTTCCACTGACTTCGAGCAATTCGTCGGGAATCGTTCCTCGCGGTTCGAACTAGGGTTTCAAAACTGATATTGTGATTATTGTGGAGATTTCACTCGCAATCGCGAGTAGCAGAGGACGACGACGACTGAGATTTCGACAACGTACCTGAAAAATCTTCGAAGAGTCGATTCAGTGATCAGATTCTGGAGAGCATTGATTTCTTTATTTATTTATATTTCTGCACACGTTTTTACTTGGACGCCCCTGTCTTGTGTGTTATTTTTTAAGATGCAGTCTTGTGTGTGTGTGTTTTTTTTTTTGATGAGGCAGTGTGTGTTTTTAATCATGTATTTTTAAGTAGTTTCTTTTCTTTTTTTTCTTTTTATTATCGATGGTATAAAATTAGGGGTTTGGATCAAATACAAATCAATCTTATAAATAAAAACTACAAATCCATAAAAAATTCGACACGTGTCAAAATTAACCAATCAAAATTCAGCCGAGATTTCATCCCGTCGGGGTTCTTTTTGTAAATAAAAAAAATACATGTGGACTTATTAAAAAATATATAAACAATAGGAGGGGTATAAATGTCCAAAATTTGCTACAGTAATGTTCAGACTTAAAAAAACATTGTTCAGACTTAACCCAGTAATAACAATACTTGAAAAAACATTGTTCAGACTTAAAAAAACATTGTTCAGACTTAAAAAAATAATAATGAGAGTTAAACCATTAACAATCAGACTTAAAAAACATTGTTCAGACTTAAAAAAAACATTGTTCAGACTAAAACCAGTAATGACAATACTTGAAAAAACAATGTTCAGACTTAAAAATAATAATGAGACTTAAACCATTAACGATCAGACTTAAATAACAATGTTCAGACTTAAAAAAACAATGTTCAGACTTAAACCAGTAATGACAATACTTGAAAAAACATTGTTCAGACTTAAAAAATAATAATGAGACTTAAACCATTAACGATCAGACTTAAATAACAATGTTCAGACTTAAAACAACAATGTTCAGACTTAAACCAGTAATGACAATACTTGAAAAAACATTGTTCAGACTTAAAAATACATTGTTCAGACTTAAAAAATAATAATGAGACTTAAACCATTAACGATCAGACTTAAATAACAATGTTCAGACTTAAAAAAAACATTGTTCAGACTTAACCCAGTAATAACAATACTTGAAAAAACATTGTTCAGACTTAAAAAAACATTGTTCAGACTTAAAAAAATAATAATGAGAGTTAAACCATTAACAATCAGACTTAAAAAACATTGTTCAGACTTAAAAAAAACATTGTTCAGACTAAAACCAGTAATGACAATACTTGAAAAATAATGTTCAGACTTAAAAATAATAATGAGACTTAAACCATTAACGATCAGACTTAAATAACAATGTTCAGACTTAAAAAAACAATGTTCAGACTTAAGTCTGAACACTACCTTTTTTAAGTCTGATTATTAAGTATTTTTAAGTCTGAACACCACCATTTAAGTCTGAACACTACCATTTAAGTCTGAACACTACCTTTTTTAAGTCTGAACACTACCATTTTAGTCTGAACACTACCTTTTTTAAGTCTGATTATTAAGTATTTTTAAGTCTGAACACTACCATTTAAGTCTGAATACTACCTTTTTAAGTCTGAACACTACCATTTTAGTCTGAACACTACCTTTTTTAAGTCTGATTATTGAGTATTTTTAAGTCTGAACACTACCATTTAAGTCTGATTATTAAGTATTTGTAAGTCTGAACACTACCATTTAAGTCTGATTATTAAGTATTTTTAAGTCTGAACACTACCATTTAGGTCTGAACACTACCATTTAAGTCTGAACACTACCTTTTTTAAGTCTGAACACTACCTTTTATAAGTCTGAACACTACCTTTTTTAAGTCTGATTATTAAGTATTTTTAAGTCTGAACACTACCATTTAAGTCTGAACACTACCATTTAAGTCTGAACACGACCATTTAAGTCTGATTATTAAGTATTTTTAAGTCTAAACACTACCATTTAAGTCTGAACACTACCTTTTTAAGTCTGAACACTACCATTTAAGTCTAATTATTAAGTACATTTAAGTCTGAACACTACCTTTTTTAAGTCTGAACACTACCATTTAAGTCTGAACACTACCTTTTTTAAGTCTGAACACTACCATTTAAGTCTGATTATTAGGTATTTTTAAGTCTGATTTAAGTGTGAACACTACCATTTAATTCTGAACACTACCATTTAAGTCTGATTATTAAGTATATTTAAGTCCGAACACTACCTTTTTAAGTCTGAACACTACCATTTAAGTCTGATTATTAAGTATTTTTAAGTCTGAACACTATCATTTAAGTCTGAACACTACCATTTAAGTCTGATTATCAAATATTTTTAAGTCTGAACACTACCATTTAAGTCTGATTATTAAGTATTTTTAAGTCTGAACACTACCATTTAAGTCTGAACACTACCATTTAAGTCTGATTATTAAGTATTTTTAAGTCTGAACACTACCATTTAAGTCTGAACACTACCATTTAAGTCTGAACACTACCTTTTTTAAGTCTGAACACTACCATTTAAGTCTGATTATTAAGTACATTTAAGTCTGAACACTACCTTTTTAAGTCTGAACACTACCATTTGAGTCTGATTATTAAGTATTTTTAAGTCTGAACATTACCATTTAAGTCTGAACACTACCATTTAAGTCTGATTATTAAGTATTTTTAAGTCCGAACACTACCATTTAAGTCTGAACACTACCATTTAAGTCTGAACACTACCTTTTTAAGTCTGAACACTACCTTTTTTAAGTCTGAACACTAACAATTTTTGGACTAAATTGAAAATAACATAATTAGGTTTTATACCCATTAGTGTGGAATGACTATTATACCCCTCCGTGTTTTCTCCGGAATTTCGACTAAACTGGGACACGTGTCGGCTTTATAATCGGTTTGTAGGTTTTATTTATAATTTGGTTTGTACCTGAACCGCACCCTAAAATTAGTACATATCATATAAAAAAAAGAATTAGTACATATGAATATTATCTGATACATTTTCTATCATTTGAAGCACATGCTTCTAAATTTCTATCTAAAGATCAGACTTTACCGATGTATCAACGTACGCAGCACGCAGCTTCAGAACTCCACTATCACAATCAAGTCGTGGCGGTCCACCTACACGCACAAGAGAAGGTCAATAGGCCAAATAGAAGTAAATGGTGGTAACAGAATGAACAAAAGCTAACTAAATAAATTAGAGAAGGCCAATAGGCCAAACAGAAGTAAATGGTGGTAACAGAATAACAAAAGCCAACAAAAGAAATTAGTGTGGTCACCAGGAATCGAACTAGGGACTTGAGGTGTTGCTTGCCAATAGTCCACTACCTGTTGCCAAGTAGTTTCTAAATAATTTCGTGTATTTTTTTTATTTATCAAACCAACAAAAAAAATCGAATATTCCATGAACTTTGCCCATAAAATCATTTATTTGGTGACCAAATAACAAAGAATTTACTTCTTACATTCTCTTGACTTATGAGTTATCACACATACATAACTGATGAAAGTATCATCACTTTCATTTACTGTATAGAATCGGCTAATATCATCTGTAAATATTCAATTTGATTGTTCGATAGTTCAATCTGATTCATTATCGACCTAATATGTATCACTCGTGTCCTTTAAGACAATCAATCTTTAAATAAACTGTATTTTATCTTAATGTTACATGATATTAAAATGTTCCATAAAGTCGTTTGTCATCTAAATTTATTTAAATTATTGTAATTTGATATCATGGAATCCGCTTGTAACCAATCAGCTTGATGTTCGTCGTTGATACATCCCAAGTCCCAACACCCAACCTATGCCCAATTCCGATCCCCAGAAAAAAACTGTGCCCAATTAGACTTCAAAAACCCATACAAGTATTTTGAGGTTTGTATCTGTTTTTCTTAATGCATTGAGGTTTGAATCTTGGTTCAATATATTTTATTTAGATGGTACAAAATGTTTTGCCACAAACGGATGCATTGCAAATTGCAATCTTTGTTAATGTTTCCGGTAGCTGCTCCCGAAACCATTACTCATATACCCTTCGTACTCGATTTCATGCCAATGAGTCTTCCAACCAAAGAAGACTCCTTTGATCTCATACTTTCGTCATCCAACAACTTTCTTTGTCGATATGTACTGAACTACTTCCATACAAAAAAAACTAGTGATCTCATGCTTTAGTATTCCAACAACTTTCTTTGCCTTTACCCATTATCAATTCGATCCCATATATCATTTACTCTACCTGAACTACCTTTGTTAGTTCAGTCACTCAATTTTGAGTTTTTCTTTATCTTGTTTAAGTTAATTTAAATATAATTATTAAGTTTAGTTCATTTTTCGTGTATCTAATTAAAAAGAACATTAATACTACCAGCATGAGTGGTGACTAGTGGCGGATCTAGAGCTTCGTTGGAGGGGGTCCCAAAATTTTTTTCCGAACAAAGGATATTAGTCGAATCCGGCAAAAAAAAAGAAGGTCCGCTAATGTTCCGGTGATTTTTTTTCCAAACAAGGTCCGCTAATAATCGGCTAACCTTCTGAAGCTCATAAAGGTGTCATTCGATGTCCATTGAAGATGATCTACATATGGATCGAAAGCTAATTGAAAATTCTATAATTTCATGTTTAACTCAAGATAAAAACAACTACCAAAGATCGATGATTAATTGAAATGTGCCGAAATTGAGGGGGTACGAGCCAATATTCTAAAATTCATAGAGGTGTCATCCGGTGTCCGTTGAAGATGATCCATATATGTATAGAAATATAATTGAATGCTTTACAACTTTCATGTTTACTTAAATATGAAATTTGGTGGTTAAGCTGATAAAAGCAGTCACCAAAGATGGATGATTGATTGAAATTAACCGAAATCGAGGGGTCCGAGCCAACCTTCGAAAGCTCATAGAGGCATCATCCGGTGTCCGTTTAAGATGTTCTTTATATGGGTAGAATTGTAGAAAGATAATTGAATGTTCTATAACTTTTATGTTTATTCCAAGATGAAATTCAGAGCTTAAGCTCACTAAAATAGTGACCAAAGATAGATGTTTGACCAAAATTTTCAAAAAAAAAAAAAGTATATGTAAGGTTTTTGTTTACGAAATTCGAAAGGGGTCCTGCCCCCCTAAAATCGCTACCGGTGGTAACCTGTTGTTGATTACAATACCGAGTTCGAATCTTGAGTCACCAGCACAATTTTATGACATGTTTGCCCTTTTACATTTTATTATACAAAAGGTCGAAACAAAATAGAAAGTGTATAATCAGTAAGGGCTTTTCTCGTTCCGGGCGATCACCAGCACTTCCCTCACTCCCATCCCAACTCTCTCACGCAGAATCTAGCTACTTCCTCCGCAACCTCTTCACAGGGGTCAAGCACTGCCGTCCTCAATTCATCTCCATTACTGTAAAGTTATGTCACCAGAACCCTAGACCAAACCGACGACGACGAACAACGCTACTTTTCAATTACTTGACGCATGTTCAGCTGATTGCTATAGAAGGATAAATTTGAAGAGCCGAAGTAGCGTACTTCTGCGTTCGTAAACCCTAGTACGGAGAATTGAGACGAGGGTTTAGTCAATTTATCAACTTTTCCAAGGGGAAGAGTTAGGGCTTTTTTCGGTCATCATGAGTCCGATTCAGAATTTCGAACAGCACGCTCGGCATCTTATTGAGCCTGACCTGCGTACGCCCCTCCCTTTGTAAACTGTTTATTTCCTATGCTGGATAGTTTTAAGTCTTTTGATGTGTGCCAGTGTGAAATCAGATATGCAGTTATCAGACATGGGATGGTGAGTCTTTGATAGTTTGAAATGAAGCTACATATGGTGTTATAGAGGCTCTGGTGGAAAATAGTTCAATGTCCAGATTTGTGTTTTTATTTCAACGAGATACTTGGCATAGTATTGATGGTTCTCTTAATTTTCTTGTGCTTGGGTGTACATGAGTTACATAGTTGTGTCTCTGTTTTTCAACTTTATGTGAATTTTTTTTTGTAAATACATTTTTCACATGGTAAAGTGATAGCATCTAAAGTAATTTTACTTGTTTGAAACAGCAATACAGGCAAGGCTTCAAATGGCCATGGAGGTACGAGACAGTCTGGAAATTGCTCACACTGCCGAGTACTTAAATTTCTTGAAGTGCTACTTCCGTCCTTTCTCAGTGATTCTTCTGCAAATAACCAAGCCACAAATGATTGATAACCCTGAGCACAAGTTGCGGAATATAATTGCTGAGATTCTCAATCGTCTTCCACATAGCGAAGTCCTACGTCCATTTGTTCAGGACCTCTTAAAGGTCGCTATGCAAGTGCTCACAAGTGATAATGAAGAGAATGGTTTGATCTGTATTCATATTATTTTTGATCTCCTAAGAAATTTCAGACCAACCCTAGAAAACGAGGTTCAGCCATTCCTAGACTTTGTGGCAAAAATTTATCATAACTTTGAGCACACAGTTAGCTATTTTTTTGAGAGTGGGGCTATTGGGGAAGATGTTAAGCCAGTGGACACTTCTGATCAACTATTTTCTCCTGTGGTTACTGGGAATGGGCAGCTTAATCCAAGTACCAGATCATTCAAAATTGTTACAGAAAGTCCGTTGATAGTTATGTTTTTGTTTCAGTTGTATAGTCGTCTGGTTCATACTAATATCCCTAACTTGTTGCCATTGATGGTCACTGCTATCTCCATTCCTGGTCCTGAGAAGGTTCCTCACCATCTGAGGAATCATTTTGTTGAGCTGAAAGGTGCACAAGTAAAGGTAATTTCGTGAATGTAGGCTATATTATACACATGAGCGAACGTTTCGTAAATTCATTAGCCTCTTCTAAACAAGGCTCAAATGACATTCATTTTCCACTATTATTCAGTTTTTGTTCTTCTTACTTACTGTATAAACTCTTGAACATATTCACCCTACCCAGAATCAGAGAGCTATTTTCTGAAATTTGTATCTAAATGTGCTATTCATTTTTAACCATTGTAGACCGTATCATTCCTAACATACATACTCAAGAGCTTCCCAGACTATATCAAGCCTCACGGAGAAAGCATATGCAGAAGTATTGTGAATTTGCTTGTTAGATGTCCTGATTCTGTCTCTATCCGCAAGGTTGAACAATTTGTTAGCTTATTGACAGTATAATTTATTTGAATCTTCAACAATGTTAGTCATTCTTGGTAGATGATTATCTTTCAGGAATTGCTGGTGGCCTTAAAGCATGTTCTTGGTACTGATTTTAAAAGGGGGCTTTTTCCATTGATTGACACGCTTTTGGAACAAAGGTATTTGGACGGTTAGATTCTTTTGGGGGTGAAAACTAATAAATTAATGAGAAAGGTGTAGAAACAGCACAATGTGACAAGATTCCCTATAATACTTATATTAGCAATATTCCTTATTACTGAAATATGTGTTATTAATAATTGTAATTTAACGAGCCTTAAGGAAACAAGCTGGATGTAAAGATGAGTCAACAAATGATACAAAAGATGGTAGAAATTAACCCTGGCTCACCCTTATCTACACTAGTATCTGTGTCCATGAAAAAAATAAAGTACCAAGAATCTGAGGTGAACTCTTGATTCAGACTAACTTGGTATTAATCTGCTATTTGTTGAAGTAAGAAGTAAGGCTTGAGCCCTTGTATGATTTTCATTTCTGTTATTATTAGGGCTAGTTGGCTACTTAGGATATAAGTTGACAAATGCAAATTGTCCCCATCGTTGGCTTTTTGTGATTAGATAGGTTTTCATTGCATTGTTCATGGTACTCGGAAGGGGAGTCTTTTTAAATTACTTTCTTGCATTGTGTGTGTGTGTGAGATTTATTGCGTTATTGTTTACAATACATTACGCTGTAACTGTTTTTCTGTAACAGTGATGATAGTTGAAGCAGTTTATCATTTAGTCTTCATTACGGATTTTGAACATGGTTTGAATTTCTTTTAGGGTTCTAGTTGGTACTGGGCGCGCTTGCTTTGAGACGCTAAGGCCATTAGCTTACAGTCTACTTGCTGAGATCGTACATCATGTTCGCGGGGAGCTGTCTTTATTGCAGGTATTATATCTAGCTCATTTAGATCTTTATCTTCATCACATGACCGAACTGACATTTGGGAATTTAGGGGTATTGGAAAAGAAAGGGAACACTAGGAACAGAAGGAAAAGCTAGAAAATACTATAAATTCCAGAAAGAGTTGTTTGGTAGTTTAGGAAGAAAATGAAAGAGTTAGGAAATACATTTGAGAGGTCAATAATAGAAAGGACACAATAACAGAAAGTGCAATCTACTAATATGCCCTGGGGGTTTGAAGGCAACATAACCAGTAGAGGTATTTTTCTGCAAGTATTTGATTGTACTCTCTCTTGTTGTCTTTGTAATTTAGCCTAAGGTTCTTGTTCACTATCATTTGTTGATTTTGGTGATAATTCAGATTATGTTTTTACGTCACATGCCTAATATTTCCATGCTAATTACAGTAAACTGGGTAAGTATGTACGACTTTTGGGAACATAGGATTAATAGAATTTCAACATTCCTTGGTTTGCTTTTATATCAAACAATTGGTTGAAAAAAAAGGAGGTACTTTCTATTCTGTTCTCCCAAACTATTTCTATTTTATATTATATTTTATCTATTGCCTCCCCCCTTTAGTCATAACTGGCGTACAGAACCTAATTCTTTACACTTGCAAGTTCCGAAATGCTGGGTTGACCTATTTAAATATCCTTCTGTATTTCCGTGGTTATTTCTCTTAAACAGTTGTCACGGATTATTTACTTGTTCTCAAGTAACATGCATGATGCTTCATTTTCGCTGAGCATTCACACCACTTGTGCTCGCCTTTTGCTCAACTTGGTATGCAGCATATTCCTTTTAGTTTTCACTCTTTTAACTAAGACAACACACAAGGGTGCTAGTGAGTATGTTAAAAACTCATATTCTGTGGGCTTTATGGTTTTAGGTGGAACCAATATATGAGAAAGGCACGGATCAGCCTTCTAAGGATGAAGCTAGGATTTTGCTGGTCTGTTGTATATTATTGAATTTCCACCCCTTTTCGTTTATTACTCATGCACACTTGTGCACACAGAAGATTGTAATATTTATTTAACATTTCTTTTAGGGGCGCATATTGGATGCTTTCGTTGGGAAGTTCAGTACCTATAAGCATACCATCCCTCAGGTACTGATATATCTAAACTGTTAGTCTTTAAGTGTTCACATAAATCCGGCTATGGAGCTAGAAAAATGACCCTTCATTCTTGATGATCAATCACTTTGCATCCTGTTTTCTCTTGTAATTTGATGTGTACCTGTTTGTTTATGAGTCCCAAAGTTGCTTGGCTGGATGACTTTTCTAACACCTCCCATATATTATGAAACTTTGCATCACATTAATATTATTACCCTAAGTGCATGACCATCACCGTTCATATGCCTTTGCATCTTCATGCTTGTATTTTGTTTTTGACTACAGCTTTTAGAAGAAGGCGATGGAAAAGATCGAGCTTCATTAAGGCTAAAGCTTGAGGCTCCTGTTCAGGTGACTTCAGTATCTTGTTTGTCTGTGTTCTCTTGTTTGGTTAAACTGAGAGCCAATGATTTCACTATGTTATTTCTATAACATTATGAGATTCTACTAAATTACTAGTCAGCGTATATTTCTGAGCTTACTAAGAGTTACCCTTTTCACCATCTCAGATGCCAAGCAGTAGTTACTGATTTTTCTTTCTTTCTAAGTTTTACTACTGGGTTTGTGGACATGCTCCATTCGGTTTGGCCAAAACAGCATTGAAATCCTATACATATCCTCTGTGTATTTCAAGACCGTTATTGTTTTTTTTCTCTTTCCCGCCTTGAGTTCCAGTCGGTAGCAACTGATGTTAAGTAACTATATGAAATGTTGCAGGCAGTTCTAAACCTACAGGCCCCATCTGAGCATTCAAAAGAGGTCACTGATTGTAAACATTTGATTAGGACCTTAGTAATGGGTGAGTAGCTCATTTACCAAGTCGGTGCTTCTGGTATCCACATTTTGGTTACGATTTCTGATAAGAGTGTTTCATATGGGGCCCTGTTAAGTCAACAAAATTTAGAGTACATGTTTGGATATGGTTGGGTTCTCTATCTCCTAAACTGAAAATTGGACTTGCACCAACAGGTATGAAAACGATCATTTGGAGCATCACCAATATACATGTTCCTCGACCACAGGTTTGTTGTTGGACATTTTCTTGATCTTTTCTTGTCACTGGCGCAGTAGTTAATATAAGTTCACGAACATAGGTGTCATCCTCTGTGCATGGGATTCATCCTCAAGCTCAAATAACACAGGCAGGAAATATGGTCGCACCACAATCATTCAAAGGAATGACAGAGGAAGAGGTAGGATTTCCACTAGAGCATTTTGTAACTGAAGCTTTGTGTGTGTAAACATGCCTCGGTCTCTATGTTTATCAGGTATTGAAGGCTTCTGGTGTTTTAAAGAGTGGGGTGTCTTGCTTAGCACTGTTTAAGGAGAAGGATGAAGAAATAGACATGCTCAAACATTTCTCACTAATTCTGTCAGTAATGGAGCCTCGAGATCTCATGGACATGTTCTCGCTGTGTATGCCTGGGCTATTCGAGAGCATGATTCACAATTCTCAGTTAGTTCATATATTTTCCACCCTTGTACATGCTTCCAAAGTTTTCAGGCCATTTGCGGATGTGTTGGTGAATTTTCTGGTGAGTAGTAAGCTTGATGCTCTGAAACATCCAGAAACACCCGCTGCAAAACTCGTTTTGCATCTTTTCCGATTCCTATTTGGTGCTGTTGCAAAGTATCCATCAGAATGTGAAAGGACATTGCAACCTCATGTCCCTATCATCATGGAAATTTGCATGAAAAATGCTACTGAAATTGAGACGCCACTTGGGTACTTACAACTCCTCCGAACCATGTTCAGAGTGCTATCTGGAGGCAAGTTTGAACTCTTATTACGTGACCTTGTGCCCACTTTGCAACCCTGCTTAAATATGCTTTTAGCTATGCTCGAAGGACCTACCGAGGCTGTCATGAGAGACCTTTTGCTGGAATTGTGCTTAACTTTGCCTGCACGTTTGAGCACATTATTGCCATACCTTCCCTATTTGATGAAACCTCTTGTTTTGTGTTTGAAAGAAAATAATGAGCTTGTGAGCCTAGGTTTGAGAACTCTGGAGTTTTGGGTGGACAGTTTGAATCCAGATTTTCTTGAGCCGAGTATGGCATCTGTTATGTCTGAGGTTATATTAGCACTATGGTCACACCTTAGACCTGCCCCATACCCATGGGGTGGAAAAGCCTTACAGCTGCTTGGAAAATTGGGAGGTCGTAACCGGAGATTTTTCAAGGAGCCTCTTGCACTTGAATGCAAGGAAAATCCTGAGCACGGGCTTCGCCTGATCCTTACCTTTGAGCCTTCAACTCCCTTTATGGTTCCTTTAGACCGTTGTATAAATCTTGCAGTTGCAGCTGTCATGCAGAAAAAATGTGACATGGATTCTTTCTACCGGAAGCAGGCATTGAAATTCCTTCGGGTGTGTTTGTCGTGTCAGCTTAATTTGCCCGGAAATATTCCTGATGATGGTTTTACATCCAGACACCTTTCTACTTTGCTAGCTTCAACAGTTGATCCTTCTCGTCAAAGGCCCCAGATGGAAGATGTCAAGGTACCTGTTGCAGTGTTTTTTATACTCACGTCATACATTTTACAATTGTTCTTAACATTGTTGAATATCCAACTTGAGGGTTTGTAGATGGATTTTTGGCCCGTTATTGGCATTTATGTTATTAGGTAGGCTAATTATGTATACTAATAACAATATATTCATCACTGGCAATTTGCTGTTGTTGTGCTGGAATAGTTTACATTTTACATTGGGTTTGATGGATGTATTCATATTTCCTTTTTCTCACAGACCGACCTTGGTGTGAAAACAAAGACCATGCTCATGGCTGAAAAGTCTGTTTTCAAGACACTTCTGGTAACTGTGATTGCTGCGATAGCCGATCCCGATCTCACTGATCCTAAGGATGACTTTGTTACCAATGTTTGTCGCCATTTTGCGATGATATTTCACATTGATCCTACGCTGGCAAATGTATCTGTAACAGCTACTAACCTTGGGGGTCCTTCACATTCATCAAATGTGAATGTCAGTTCAAGGGCAAGAAACTGTAGTACTTCTAATCTGAAAGAGCTCGATCCTGTAATATTTTTGGATGCATTGGTTGACCTATTATCAGACGAAAACAGACTGTATGCAAAAGCTGCTCTCACTGCATTGAATGTGTTTGCTGAGACACTTTTGTTTCTTGCTCGTACAAAACATGCTGATGGTGGTCCTAGTACTCCCATGATTGTCTCAAGTCCATCTACCAGTCCAGTATATTCCTCTTCTTCAAGCATACGAATTCCTGTATTTGAGCAGCTTCTACCGCGTCTTTTGCATTGTTGTTATGGGACAACATGGCAAGCACAGATTGGTGGTGTTCAGGGTCTTGGAGCTTTAGTGGGCCATGTCACTGTGGAAACTTTATGCCTTTTCCAAGTGAGGATCGTGCGAGGTCTAATCTATGCTCTCAAAAGACTGCCTATATATGCCAATAAAGAACAAGAAGAGACAAGTCAGGTTCTTATGCAGGTTCTTCGTGTTGTTAACAATGTTGATGACGCCACTAATGAATCTCGTAGGCAGAGTTTCCAAGGGGTGGTGGATTTTCTGGCTTCAGAGTTATTCAATGCCAATGTATCAATCAATGTGAGAAAGATTGTGCAATCCTGTTTGGCACTTTTGGCAAGCAGGACTGGTAGTGAGATCTCGGAGCTGCTTGAGCCTTTGTATCAACCCTTGCTTCAGCCTCTATTTATCCGATCCCTTCGAGGAAGGACAGTTGACCAACAAGTAAGCTATTTACCTCTAGCCACTAATGTTTTGTTGAATCATATAATAATAGGTTCTTGGTTGTAGGTTGGGGCGGTTACTGCTGTTAACTTCTGCCTGGCTTTAAGACCTCCACTACTAAAACTGACTCAAGAGCTGGTTAACTTTTTGCAAGAGGCATTGCAAATAGCTGAGGCTGATGAAACTATATGGCTTGGGAAGGTCTTGAATACTAAAGTGGCGACATCATTAATCAAACTTCGAACTGCTTGCATTGAACTCCTTTGTACTGCCATGGCATGGGCAGACTTCAAAGCGCCAAATCATGCTGAATTGCGTGCAAAAATTATTTCCATGTTTTTTAAGTCACTGACATGTCGCACCCCTGAAATTGTTGCTGTAGCGAAAGAGGGACTACGCCAGGTATGCTGAGATTTTTTATGCGTTAGGCTCATGAAAATTTAGTCTAAATTCATTAAAATTTGATCACCTATTCAAAACTATCAGTAAACAAAACGAGGTCTTAGTTTTCAGTGAAAGCATGATTCTCTTTCAGTGGTCCTTTATACATACCCAGAATATGACCAAAGATGATGGTTCAAATGAGGACCACCTTTTTCTTCAATGAATGCGGTTGGGTAAAAGTTCAATCAGACTTGACCCGGCAAATTTTACTGAAAGCCTTTCTTTTTTTATCATGTGTATCTGATGTAGGACATCATTGTGGAATTTAGTGATGCATAACATCATCTTATTCATTTTGAATAGGTTGATACCAATTAACCAAAAATAAGGAACTGACTTATACCAATTCGATTTATAACCGCTTTTTATCGTCAAGATGAATCGTGCAAGTGCTAGCCTAATAGTTTTAGCCCAAATTATCTAATCTTGGGTTTATCCATGTAAGAAATTTTAATCTTTAAAGAACAGCCTATTATATGAATCTGTGAATATATGCGTACATTGACATTCGTTGTTTGAATCCTCAAGTTCCATTCTTAAAATGTGGCTGTGGACTAATTTCAGGTCATTTCACAGCAAAGGATGCCTAAGGAACTTCTTCAGAGTAGTTTGAGACCAATATTAGTTAATCTTGCCCATCCCAAAAATCTAAGCATGCCTCTTTTGCAAGGTCTTGCTCGCCTTTTGGAACTTCTATCTAACTGGTTTAATGTGACTTTGGGTGGGAAGTTGCTTGATCACTTGAAGAAATGGTTGGAACCAGAAAAACTTGCACAATGTCAGAAATCATGGAAGGCTGGTGAAGAACCAAAAATCGCTGCAGGTTTTCGTATACTTGAGTGCCATAGTATATATATACTGAACATATATTAGTAAACATATGCTGACGTTCAATTTGCTATTTGCAGCTATTATTGAGCTGTTTCACTTGCTTCCACACGCTGCTCATAAATTCCTTGATGAGCTTGTTACCTTGACTATCGACTTAGAAGGAGCTCTTCCGTCAGGGCAATTTTACAGTGAAATTAACAGTCCTTATTGCTTGCCACTGACCAAATTTTTGAACCGTCATCCGACTCTTTCTGTCGATTATTTCCTTTCTCGGTTAAACGAACCAAAATACTTCAGGAGGTAGAATCTAATTCCTTTTTGTTCTGGGATACATTCTGTCACTCATGAGCATCTTGACGTCTGTAGATGTTAATCGTTAATGCACTATTTGTTTGGCCAGGTTTATGTACATAATCCGTTCTGATGCTGGGCAGCCCCTACGAGAAGAACTAGCTAAGTCCCCACATAAGATATTAACAAGTGCATTTCCCGAGGTATTGCCGAAAAGTGAAGCCCTTACGGAATCCGGTGGCGACGAAGCCTTAGTTGGTTCCCATATTGATAATTCTAATAATCCATCCATGACTCCGGGGCCGTCTTCAGATTCATATTTTCAGGCACTGGCTCTCATTAAATACTTGGTTAAATTAATGCCTACGTGGTTACAGAATAATAAGACTGTATTTGACACGCTAGTACTAGTTTGGAAATCGCCTTCAAGGATTGCTCGCTTACGCAATGAACAAGAACTCAATTTGGTGCAAGTAAGTAGTAGTCTGAAAACAAGTGGTATTTCTGAATTTCCAGGTTTGATAATGACACCATTTTCTTGATTTAAGCGGTTTAGTTTGAACCAGGAAAATTGGAATTTCTGTGTCCCCCGCACTGCTTTCTGCACTGTAAATTTGTAATGGCCCGATCTGCTGGTGAAATTGAATTTCATAACTGTTGCTGTTTTCTGTATTAAACTCCTAGCAGGTCCTCCCATTCGCTAACCTCACCAAACAACATCCACTCAACGTGTGATTATATTTTTGATGTGGATTTTGTTTAAATCATTTTAACTAGATATAATGGTCACTACAACCAGTTTACATTCATACTTTGTGTAGCTTGTGCGTGATACTTGCTGTTCGAGTCTTGGCTTTTATAAAACTTGATCATTTGAATGCAGGTTAAAGAGAGCAAATGGCTTATCAAGTGTTTTCTGAATTATTTGCGCCATGAGAAAACTGAAGTAAACATTCTGTTTGACATCCTGTCAATCTTTCTATACCATACGCGAATTGATTATACTTTTCTGAAAGAGTTTTATATCATTGAGGTACGTTCCGCTGACCAGTACAGTTAATTTTGTTAGGTGGCTCTAATTACTCCAGTTAATTTGTGTGGTGCTTTAAATATACGGTATCTTTTTTTGAACAAGTAAATAGAGCAAGCATGGTTTTCGGATAAATAAGGGTATCGACCAACACTAGTCGGATATGAAGTTCTTACATTCTAATAATGCAGTGTTCTTTTCAACTGAAATTGAACTAAAGTGAAATGAAGCTGTGAGACTAAGATCAGTATTGAACAAATGAAATGTTTCTAATCTCAGTTCAATCTGGAAACAATATACCTTAGCCATAAACAAAGTTTGTTTTCATATTAGAGCTGGATTGCTCGAAACACTTCTCTATTGAAAAGAAAAAGAAATTTCAAAATGGCAAAAAACGGGTACACAAAAACTCTTTGGCATAGCCAATGGAAGAAACAACTGAATTTCCCTCTGATGACTATATACTAATGCACTCACCTTATGTGGAACCTTTTGTAAATTAATTATGTCCTGAAAAATAGGCTATGTACTTGCTCCTTATTATTTCACTAAGTTTATCTCTTTTGCACGTGCCCTAAAAAGATACACTTTGCAGGTTGCTGAAGGTTATCCGCCAACTTTGAAGAAAATGCTTCTTATTCATTTTCTGAACATCTTTCAGTCTAAGCAGCTTGCTTTTGATCACTTGGTAGTGATAATGCAAATGTTAATCCTTCCAATGTTAGGGCATTCTTTTCAGAATGGCCAAAGTTGGGAAGTTGTCGATCCTGCTATTATAAAGATAATCGTTGACAAACTGCTTGATCCTCCGGAAGAGGTAACTTTGATTTCTCTGAAAAGCAATTTCTGATACATTATTCGGCAAACTTGTAATCATTATTCTTCTTTATCGTATTATTGTCTCATAAATGCAGGTATCTGCTGAATATGATGAACCATTAAGGATTGAACTTCTTCAGCTGGCCACCCTTCTATTAAAATATCTTCAGAATGATCTTGTTCACCACAGAAAAGAGCTTATAAAGTTTGGTTGGAATCATTTAAAACGTGAAGATAGTGCCAGTAAGCAATGGGCATTTGTTAATGTTTGCCACTTCTTGGAGGCGTATCAAGCTCCCGAGAAGATAATACTCCAGGTACATACATCATGCGGAGCTGATAGTGAACCTCTTTGAATTCTTATCCGCTTGCACAGTGGTATTCAAATTTTGAAAACACTATGCAGCATTACATGCAATGTTCTAAAACTCGGCCTAGGCGGGCGCCTAGGCAGCCATTTTTAGAACACGTTCCGATTTGTCCAAATCAGATGTATAAATCGATCAAACGCTTTTTGACCGCCTAGGCGGGTCTTGGCGGATCTAGGTGGGTCTATGCGGCTCCAAGGCGGAATGAGCTTAATTTATTTTTTTAAAAATTAAAATTTTGTTAAACGTCCAAATTTAAACTTTGAGGCTTTCCTTATGATAATTGAACACTTAATTTTGAATTCAATAAAAAAAAAGAATCCACCATTATTGATTTTATAATAATATCATTTTTATATTTAAAAACTTATTTCTCCTAATTTAATATTTGAACTTTAAAGAATACGAAACAGATTAATCCCGCCTAGCTTCCGATTAATCCTCGAGGACCCTTTCCGTCCGACTAGCGCCTAGCAATTTTTATAACCTTGACTACATGAAGTTTTAGATTACGGTTTTATCAGTTTCTCAAATAATTTGTAAAGTCTTAAGTTAAATGAAATATGACTAACAAGAATGAGAATGTTGCTATGACTGAAAAAGCAGTATTTTCCCACCCAAACCTATGTGATTATCATTTTGTAGAATTCAATTGGGTAAAGGTATATAGTATTTTGAGGCCAAAAGTGATCAAAGCTAGTGGGTTATTCGAACAAAACTGATTATTGGAACAAAAAAGCCTTGCAATCACACATGGTATGGTAGGAAGAGTCTCGGTGTCTACAAACAGCTTGTTTTTTTTTGAATCTATACCAACATAAAATTGTGTGGCTTGCGTCGAAATGTAAATGTAAAAAAACCTGGCAAAATCTAATGGACCTCTTTGTTTAGTAGATTTCTATGATAGTGTTTAGTTGATTTTTGCTTTAACTGCAGGTCTTTGTTGCTCTTCTGCGTACATGCCAACCAGAAAATAAGATGTTGGTCAAGCAAGCATTGGACATTCTTATGCCTGCTCTTCCACGAAGATTGCCCATTGGTGATGCCCGGATGCCTATTTGGATACGTTATACCAAAAAAATTCTTGTTGAGGAGGGTCACTCTATACCTAATTTGATTCATATATTCCAGCTGATAGTACGGCACTCAGATCTCTTTTACAGCTGTAGGGCACAGTTTGTGCCTCAAATGGTGAATTCTCTTAGTCGTCTTGGATTACCTTACAATACTTTAGCTGAGAATAGACGATTGGCGATAGAACTTGCTGGATTAGTTGTTGGATGGGAAAGGCAAAGGCAAACCGAGATGAAGATAGTAACTGAAAGTGACTGCCTTGTCCAGTGCAGTGAAATTTACAATTCTGGATCTAGCACCTTAGATGGAAAGCGCTCAGTAGACGGATCTGCTTTTCCCGAAGATCCAAATAAGCGAGTCAAAATTGAACCTGGTCTTCAGGCCCTTTGCGTAATGTCACCTGGTGGTCCATCAATCCCTAATGTTGAGACTCCTGGGTCTGCTGGTCAACCTGATGAAGAGTTCAAGCCTAATGCTGCTATGGAAGAAATGATTATCAACTTCCTTATAAGAGTAAGCTTGTGTCTGTTGAATTCCAATACAGTGTATAATGGTCGTCATAAAGATGTCAACTTCTCATTCTTGATACAATTTATCATTTTAGGTTGCTCTGGTCATTGAGCCCAAAGACAAGGAATCCACTTTAATGTACAAACATGCACTAGACCTGCTATCACAAGCTTTGGAGGTCTGGCCTAATGCAAATGTCAAGTTTAACTATCTTGAGAAGCTGCTTAGCAGTGTTCAACCATCTCAATCAAAAGACCCATCGACAGCACTTGCCCAGGGGCTCGATGTCATGAATAAGGTCTTGGAGAAGCAACCGCATCTGTTCATCAAAAACAACATCAATCAGATTTCTCAAGTATGTAATCTGTATCGGTTTGTATTTTTTGACTTCAGTTACACGATTTGACAATAATGACTTTGCAGATTCTAGAACCCTGTTTCAAGTACAAGATGTTGGATGCTGGAAAATCCTTGTGCTCTCTGTTGAAGATGGTTTTTACTGCTTTTCCGTTGGAGTCTTCAGCTACACCGCAAGACATAAAGTCCTTATATCAGAAGGTTGATGAGCTGATACAGAAGCATGTTAGTGCTGTATTTACTCCACAAAGTTCCAATGATGACAGCTCAGGAAATCCAATTAGCTTTGTACTCTTTGTAATCAAAACTTTGACCAAGGTTCAAAAGAACTTAAGTGACCCTTTCATCTTGGTGCGCATACTTCAGCGCATAATGCGAGATATGCAAATGTCTGCTGGTTCTCATGCTAGACAAGTAAGCCATTTCAGTTTCAATTCCTTTTGCATCATTTGTAAGTGCACACAAACATCATCTCTAACAACCATTTCAGTTTCAATTCCATTTGTAAGTGTACACAAACATCATCTCTAACAATTTCGAGTTGAATTTCATTCTCTTTAACCCAACACATTCGATCATACCAGGGTCTACGAGTAGATGCAGATTCGTCTGCAACATCTTCCCGTCAAGTTTCAGACGATGTGGCTATCATCTCCAATTTGAACTCTGCTCTGAAACTTATTAGTGAAAGAGTTATGCTTGTTCCAGAGTGCAAGCGTTCCATAATTCAGATTTTGAACATGTTGCTGGCAGACAAAGGCACAGATTCAAGCGTGATGCTTTGCATACTTGATGTTATTAAAGGGTGGATTGAAGACGACTTAAGCAAGTCATGCACAACTGGAACATCAAGTTCTTTTCTTACACATAAAGAGATTGTTTTGTTTCTTCAGAAGCTCTCCCAAGTTGATAAGCAACACTTTTCAGCCAATGCAGTAGAAGAATGGGATGCAAAATATCTCCAGCTCCTTTATGGAGCTTGTGCTGATGCAAATAAGTAAGTCTAAGGTCTAACATTATAATATCTTTTATAAATAAATTCATGAATACTGTATAATCCTTATAACGTATACCAGATATCCGGATTCTTTGAGGCAAGAAGTGTTCCTGAAGGTGGAAAGGCAATTTTTGCTTGGTTTGAGAGCAAATGATCCCAAAATGCGAAAGCAGTTTTTTTCATTATATCACGAGTCTTTGGGGAAGACATTGTTCAGTAGATTGCAATATATTATCCAAATCCAGGACTGGGAAGCTCTGAGCGATGTTTTTTGGATTAAACAAGGTCTTGATCTTCTTCTGGCAATTTTGGTCGAGGACAGACCTATTACACTAGCTCCAAACTCGGCCAAGGTGACCCCTCTCGTGGTGTTAGATTCTTCTTCAGATTGCTCAATGATCCTAAACCAAACAGCGGAAACATTTTCTAGTAGCGAGGGCGCTCCTCTATCATTTGATAGTATCATTCAAAAGCACACATTATTCCTCAATGAGATGAATAAACTTCAGGTAAGTGGATCCAGTAACAGCTTTCATTTTCTTCATATGGTTATACGTTTGGATGAAGTATCTCATTCTGTTATCAACTCTTTCTATTTGTCATATGTTCCATATGTTTAATATGTTTGGATCCAGTAACAGCTTGCTGTATTTTTGTTTTGATATTTGTCAAAGATATTATTATAGTTATCAGATAATGTATTAGGTTTAATATTTTTGCTTGAAATCCTGGTGTTGCAACTTGCAAATGTGGGAAAACCGGTACTACTTGGGTATTGTTTTATGCTAACTCATATCTAATAGAGGATGTGACAGTTTTCATTACTTGAAGATTTAAACGAATTGTACTCCATCCTTCTTAGGTGGCTGACCTGGTTGTTCCGCTTAGAGACCTGGCTCATACAGATGCAAACCTTGCTTACAATTTATGGGTATTGGTATTTCCCATCGTTTGGGTCACCTTGCACAAAGACGAGCAAGTGACACTTGCTAAACCAATGATCACTCTGCTTTCTAAAGATTATCATAAAAAGCAGCAATCCAGCAGACCGAACGTTGTACAAGCACTGTTGGAGGGACTCCAAGTGAGTCATCCACAACTTAGGATGCCTAGTGAACTTATCAAATACCTTGGGAAGACTTATAATGCTTGGCACATCTCTTTGGCTCTATTGGAAAGCCAAGTTATGCTCTTCCAAACAGATACCAAGTGTGCAGAGTCTCTAGCTGAGCTTTATCGTCTACTGAATGAGGATGATATGAGATGTGGGCTGTGGAAAAAGAGATCTATTACCGCAGAAACAAGAGCTGGACTTTCACTAGTTCAGCATGGTTACTGGCAGAGAGCTCAAAGTCTTTTCTATCAGGCCATGGTAAAAGCAACTCAAGGAACTTACAGCAACACGGTAGCAAAGGCTGAAATGTGTTTATGGGAAGAGCAATGGCTGACTTGTGCAACTCAACTCAGTCAGTGGGATGCTTTGGTAGATTTTGGCAAAAGTATTGACAAGTATGAGATCTTACTTGATAGCCTGTGGAAATTGCCTGATTGGGCATTCATGAAAGATCATGTTATACAAAAGATTCAAGTAGAAGAAACCCCTAAACTACGTCTTATTCAGGCCTTCTTTGCTCTTCATGAGAAGGGTACGAGTGGAGTTGCAGACGCTGAAAATCTAGTAGGTAAAGGCGTTGACCTTGCTTTAGAACAGTGGTGGCAGTTGCCTGACATGTCTGTTCATTCAAGGATACCTCTATTGCAGCAATTTCAACAGATGGTTGAAGTTCAAGAGTCTGGGAGAATTCTTGTCGACATATCCAATGGAAATAAACTGTCAGCAAATTCTGTTGGTGGTGTCCCCAATGGGCTGTACTCGGATCTTAAAGACATTCTCGAGACATGGAGACTTCGAACACCAAATGAATGGGATAATATGTCTGTCTGGTATGATTTGCTTCAGTGGAGGAACGAGATCTATAATGCTGTCATTGACGCATTTAAGGATTTCGGTAGCACAAATTCTCAGCTACATCACCTTGGCTATCGCGATAAAGCATGGAGTGTGAACAAGCTGGCTCATATTGCTCGTAAGCAGGGTCTCCATGATGTTTGCGTCACTATTCTGGAAAAGATGTATGGCCATTCAACCATGGAAGTACAGGTAATATAGCCTAGAAAAATATTCACATGTTGCTCATTAGTTGTTTGGGAACCCAAGGTAGATCCATGTCTTAAAAACTTGCAATAGCTCTTTGTTATTGTAGTGAGCTAGGTCTTGCTTATTTTAGGACACCGTGATCAATTTTTAAGAATTTCTAAAGCTGTTTTATCATTTTATGAGACGCGTGCCTTGCAAATTTACTTCTTATTTCTTATCAATCACCCTTAGGTTTAATGTAGTGGTCAGAACAAAGCGGTGATTAAAGTTTGCTTATAGCTCTGTATTCATTGTGTACAGGAAGCGTTCGTGAAAATTAGAGAGCAAGCAAAGGCTTATTTAGAGATGAAAGGAGAGCTGACCACCGGTTTAAATCTTATAAACAGCACTAACTTGGAATATTTTTCTGTGAAGCACAAAGCGGAAATATTTCGTTTGAAGGGGGATTTTTTATTGAAACTTAATGATGGTGAAAATGCCAATGTTGCATACTCTAGTGCAATCGCCCTGTTCAAAAATTTGTCTAAAGGATGGATAAGCTGGGGAGATTATTGTGACATGGTATTACTTCTGATTGTCATGCTCGTCAGTGTTATGTCATTTAGAATCTGATTTCTTATACGAACATGTATGTGCCATGCAGGTATACAAAGAAACTCATGATGAAACTTGGTTAGAGTATGCTGTTAGTTGCTTTCTTCAAGGCATTAAATTTGGAGTTTCTAACTCAAGAAGCCACCTCGCTCGTGTGCTTTACCTCCTCAGCTTCGACACTCCAAACCAACTTGTGGGCAAGGCATTCGATAAGTACTTGGAACAAATACCCCTTTGGGTGTGGCTGTCATGGATCCCACAGTTGTTACTTTCCTTGCAAAGAAATGAGGCCCCACACTGTAAACTTGTACTTCTTAAAATTGCCACTATGTTCCCTCAGGTAACTGTCGCATAAATTATAGTTTTAAGTAACTTGTAGTCATGCATGTTCTCACATGTAGATATATTGTTTTAGGCTCTGTATTACTGGCTGAGAACTTATTTGCTTGAAAGGCGTGATGTTGCAAACAAGTCCGAACTTGGCAGATTAGCAATGGCTCAACAAAGAATGCAGCAAAACACGTCCAATGCTGGCACTGGTTTCCTTGGCTTACCGGATGGTGGCACCAGGGGGGCAAATGAGCCTGCTTTAAGCACAGATACCCAGACTGCACATGGAAATCAATCTAGTGGGGTTCCATCTCATGACAGTGGAAATTTGCATGGTCATGAACTAGAGAGATCAGCTGCTACTGATAATAATATGCATACCGGAGCGGACCAGACTATGCAGCACAATTCTTCAAGCACTGGTGATGGAGGGCAGAATCTGAGGCGCAGTGGTGCTTTGGGCTTTATAGCATCTGCTGCAAGTGCGTTTGATGCTGCAAAGGATATCATGGAAGCTCTTAGGAGCAAACATTCAAACTTAGCTAGTGAACTTGAGGTAATGAAGTCCTGTTTGGCTATAGTAGCCTTTTCGTCTTCTACTGTTGTTTATTTTTATTTTCACAAATCCATTAACGTATGATTGGTTCATAATATCGAAGACATCATTAAGCTCATATTCGATTTAATTTGTGGATTGAATTTTTTTCTCAGATACTGCTTACGGAAATCGGATCCAGATTTGTCACCCTGCCAGAAGAAAGACTCCTAGCCGTGGTTAATGCTTTGCTCCATCGATGCTATAAGTATCCAACTGCTACAACGGCAGAGGTTCCTCAAGCTCTCAAAAAGGAACTCTCTGGTGTATGTAGGGCATGCTTCTCAACCGATGCTGTCAACAAACATGTAGAGTTTGTAAGAGAATACAAGCAGGATTTTGAACGTGATCTTGACCCCGAAAGCACAGTTACCTTTCCAGGCACTCTCTCAGAACTGACTGAACGTTTGAAACATTGGAAAAATATTCTTCAGAGTAATGTGGAAGACAGGTTTCCTTCTGTTCTGAAACTAGAAGAGGAAAGCAGGGTACTACGCGATTTCCATGTTGTCGATGTTGAAGTCCCTGGACAGTATTTCACAGATCAGGCAAGTTTAACTGTGTCTTAATATTGTTCTGCCCTACATTTTTATGAAGGTGGTAAAATGTCAACACAAGTAATACGTTAGGTAGTCATGATAAAGTTTCACTGCATCTAAATGATTCCATTTACTTAGTGGTCATCATATCTGCTGGACTATGTTTTGCAGTTATTGAGAAGTTACTCCTAGAATTTCTTTTTCGTTATGTTTTTCGTATATGTCCGAGTGGTGGGAACTTGGAAGTTCAAGTTGGAAAGTAGGATCTCGGAAGTTGTGATTTACTGACTTCCTATATGGCTCATATTCTTTTTATTTTAGTTGAGTAATTTTATTATGGAACTCCTTAAGAGTTCTAAAAGCAGCTAAACGAATACAAAGATAAGATTCACTAGCTGGCCTTTACGCGGATGCATTACAATAACAGTTCCTTTACTGGTCTGGCAATAATTCCAGCCCTAACAATTAGTTACATTTTGGGGTTGATCCTCATTTCATCAGTTCATCTCCCTATCGTACAAATAGAATAAGGGCTTCTATGTTCCTTTATTTAATCCACCACTCAACTCTAGTTTTTATCATTTGTCCTTCCTATCCTGATGTCGTCTGGTTGAAATGTTTATGATTTCAGGAAGTTGCACCTGAGCATACAGTAAAGTTAGATAGGGTTGGTGCTGATATTCCAATCGTGAGAAGACATGGTAGCAGCTTTCGACGCTTGACCATAATAGGTTCAGATGGCTCTCAACGCCATTTTATTGTTCAAACATCACTGACGCCTAATGCTAGGAGTGACGAGCGAATGTTACAGCTTTTCCGTGTGATGAATCAGATGTTTGATAAGCATAAAGAATCAAGAAGACGACACATATCTATTCACACACCAATCATTATCCCGGTTTGGTCCCAGGTACATCATTTGCTAGTGTGAAAAGTTTTCTGTTCATGATTTATACTGGAATTGCTAAATGGTATAAAAATATATTTTAATGATTTTTAATTTTGGTTGTCATACATTTGTAAATAAGAAAACAAAGATTCCTCTTACTGATCCATTCAAATGCTTGCGTGTGCAGGTTCGCATGGTGGAAGATGATTTAATGTATAGCACATTTCTTGAGGTGTATGAAAATTATTGTGCAAGAAATGACCGGGAGGCCGATTTCCCTATAACGTACTTCAAGGAGAAGCTCAACCAGGCTATATCTGGCCAGATTTCTTCAGAAGCCATCATTGATCTCCGTCTCCAGGCCTACAATGAAATCACCAAAACACATGTCTCGGATGGAATCATGTCTCATTACATGTACAAAACCTTGCTCAATGGCAATCACATGTGGGCTTTCAAGAAACAATTCGCAGTACAACTGGCCCTCTCAAGTTTCGTATCCTACATGCTGCAAATTGGGGGAAGGTCGCCGAACAAAATTTTGTTCGCCAAGAATACTGGGAAAATATTTCAGACAGATTTCCATCCTGCATATGATGCTAATGGGATTGTGGAGTTTAACGAGCCAGTGCCTTTCCGCTTGACGAGGAATCTGCAATCCTTCTTTTCTCAATTTGGAGTTGAAGGGCTTATTGTATCTGCAATGTGCGCCGCATCCCAGGCTGTGGTTTCTCCTAAGGTGACCAAATCCATATGTTACGTTTCCCACATCCTTGTATTATTTTGAGCATGCGAGTAACCAGTCATGTTTATTTTCTTCAAATTTGCAGCAAAGCCAACATCTGTGGCATCACTTGGCCATGTTCTTCCGCGATGAACTACTTTCATGGTCCTGGAAGAGACCCGGCATGCCGATGGGTTCCATTGCTGGCAATGGTGGCTTAAACCCTACTGATTTCAAAAACAAAATTACTACCAATGTCGAGAGTGTCGTTGGGCGTATCACTGTATTATCACCACAGTATCACTCTGAAGAGGTAGGTTATTTCATTATGTTGGAGGTTACCTACTATTCATCGCCTCTGGTCACATTCTAAACAACAAATTTGTGTTACTGTTAAACCAGGAGGACAATACAATGGAGCTGCCACAGTCGGTACAGAGGGGTGTAACAGATTTGGTTGAAACAGCGCTGACTCCTAGGAACTTATGCATGATGGATCCGACATGGCACCCCTGGTTTTAAGTGACTTAATAATAAACTGAGTTGTAAACACAGGTACATCATTTAAAGAGAGGCACTCACTCTCCTGCATCATTTTTTAGGGGAAAGTTGCATGTATAGAGAGACTAATGACTTCAGGTTGTGGTAAACTTATATATAAATGTTAGTATTGCAATCCTTGTTTGCTTATTGCTGATTGTGGTTAAAGTAAAAGTTGAAATAATTATATAGAGATGCTGCTAAATTGCCAAAAGGTGTGCAAATAAATGCATCTCTTCATATAGAATAGTCCTTTGACAGTATGTACCAGGAACCAGGTTAATAAATACGAGTAAGTCTTTTACGGCCGGTTTTGGAACATGAAAATAGTTGTGCATACCCTTGTCTCACTATATGCTTCAGCATCATTAACTTGCCATCTTTTAGTTTATATGTAAATACATGTTGTCCCAAACAGAACCATAAATGTCTGCATCACTAGCATCACTATGGGTACGTATAACTTATCCACCTGCCTCAGTCCTGGGAATGCGACCGTCAGCAGATCAGCTCAATTTGGACTGCATATTCTGGCAGAGCCCAACTATTGTGCAACACAATTAGTGCATCCAATCACACCAGATAGGTTATTGGTACATTCAAGCAAAGATCTATTACATCATTAAATTGTGCCACAGAAGACAGATGGGTCTTGGCATTTGAATCCTCTGTGGATGTTTTGTAATTGGCTAAGGCCAATCTCGGCCTAATGAATAAAGTTCTCTATAGGAACGACACCAACTACCAAGTCAATAAGGTTACTTGGAATATTCAGAATAGTCTGTCGCTGAGAAATACTAGACATGGATAGCTTTTGAAACATCACGCCCTGGACCCTTTTGCCTCATGGAGTTTCAGATATTGCTGTACAGAGAAAAATAATTAAAAAAAATGCCATGATGATTGACATTTATACGGATTGTAAATAAAATACCAACAACATACAAGATTAAGAGACGATTAGAAAAGCACATAGGATCAAGTCAACTGGCAAAATAAGCATTTGTATTAATACACAGCACATATCCAAAATATTCATCAAGTTAATGGGCTTATGGCCCTTCAATACTATTAAATAACGAATATATCCCTTGCAAACACATTTCTGCAGTGCCTCACAAAGAGAATATAAACTTCTATGGCCCTGGTAACATTTACGTATCTATTGCCTGAAAATTTATTTCACACTATCCCTGTGAGCATTAGAATCATGACTTACTGAATTTACACACAAATATCATATATCCAGAAGTGAGGGGCTAAGGACATATAGGAGTTCAATGAATATCACCATGAGATTAAAATAAGCAGCACTAACCTGAACAATATTCTGTATCTTTTGCCCTGACTGAGCAAGGTATGCCTCTATCTTTTCCCGTGTGTCCGGAATCTTAGGCTGAGGAATGCTTTCGACTACCTTTCTAGTGATTTTCATCACTATGCCCTTGTAGTCATCTTTCGATAGGTGGCCTTGCTTCCACGCTGGATGCAAAAGCAACTTTATGTGTTCCACCAGCTTATTTTTGAACGCACTCATGTGTTTATGCTGAGCTTCACAAGGCCTAACTTCAGTCGACTTTTCTGCAGAAGCGTGTACACAATCAGCTCCTTTTGCACTTGCCTCTATAGCTGTCACCAGGTTTGGTAACAAGCTGAGCTCGATGGCCCGCCTAATGCGGGGGTCTCGAATGTTCGATCCACCGCGATACCTTTTCTTATAAGGCAAAGAATGGAGACCCGCAATATGAAGGGTTTGCGAATGCGTTTCAGATGCAGATGCAGCCACGCCTTTGTCACTGGAGACAGTACACGTAATAAGAGGCTTTTAGAAAAACAAAAATAATCATATTCAATTCATACCAAAAACTAAGGGAAAGACTGTCAGCAAAAATTGCAAAATTATTGATTATGTTATCCATTACATATCTAATAATGTTATCATATAATGTAAAGAACTGACAGTCCTTTAAATTCTGGTATCATGAGAATGAGGAAAATATATGAATTTCACAGTCAAACTGAATTCAGAGTATGCAGTCAGATTAACAGAATTCACTGTGCAGACTGGCACACAAACACCACCACTATCATAAACAAGAATAACTGAACCATAAGATATATACGTGAACAAGTACAATAATTTCACAAGAGCATACATGAACCACCTCATCGAAGTGCTTGAAGAAGCAGCACCACTTTCCATTCCCCAATTATTAAGCCCGGGAGACATAACTTCATAGTACTCAGCAAAGCAGCATCCTTCCACAGCATTTGAAGTATTTTCCAAGATTCCACACTCACTTGTTTGACATGGCACTGCAGCTGGGGTAACTCCAGAATAATGATGAAGATACCTGAGTGTTGATCATATTCATATTTTCAGTCAATTTCCAAAATAAATGAATATTTGCAGTCAAGTTAGCCGCATAGGAGTCCATGTCCAACAATAGTTACATGACCTAGGTGTCAAATTTAGCAGCTTCATTTCCTAAGTTTCACAGGTTAAGAGTTCTGGTATGTCCATCAACAGTTGATCAGCCAAACAAGCCGCTAACAAGAACAGTACATTAAATTGGGCAACTCGAAGGAAAATATGAAGCTAATTATCTCCCGTGAGCAGGAGGTACCAAGATTCCAGTGTTAACGGAATGAATATGTGAAGCTATTTCATTCTACCATGATTGTATGAGAACCATGGTTGCAAAGGCAAAAAATCTCCCTTTTATTTCTTTAGGCGTGTTATGTCATATCTGCCTATCAACGATCTATTGCAACATTTAACCCAGCCTCCAAATCCATTATATCAAGTCATTTGCCCAAACTCCCATTAAACTAAAAACCCATAATTTCTCAAGTCTCTAACACTTTCAAAGGAGTGTTCGACTATGCATGAAGGTTTGCTGAAAACAGTGCTCCCTGATGCACCTAAAGGAAGTACTAAATCCCAAAGAAATGCATGTCAGCAGCGAAATATGAGGAGAATATTTTACATAGAGCCAGTATGTGCCCTCTTAACTTTAATTACGAGTCAACGCTAGTAAAAAGCACCTATCATAATAGTCCTTTAACATGTTGGAGTCCTGTCACCTATCTGTTACACATTAAAACTAAGCAGCAGCGAAATTTTATTGAAGTGCACGCCCACATCTAGGATGAAAGGCTTTACATTGAGGATTGATTACCAATTTCATAACAAATCAATGTCCAATGCAAAAATTACGGATCTCTACAAGGAACAAAATTCATCGATGACATGATGACAACTCCATTTAATATTCGTAAGTACGGTAACAATGACTCGAGTATCTTTGGAAAGGGAATCCCGAACACATCTATCAACATGAAATTCAAAATCCAGCGATAAGTGTGTAACGTAGAGAACATATGATTTTCTCGAAGTAAAACCAGAGGTCCAAAATTTCTGAATCAAAGCCAACAAAAGATACAACCTGTGTGCTACATAGATGACTACTTAAGGTTGATACATCCTCGATGAAAAGGGCATGAAATGGGGATACTACATGTTCAAAGAGAAGGAAGTAGATGCAATACCTTCCTTGTTGCCCACTGTATGACCCTGATACATTATCAGATTTTGAATCCATCGTAATTGTAAGAAACCCTAGGCGAATTTAGAACGAAGGGATTTTCTGTCTCGAGAACTCCGCAACAAACCTAATTCCTCCTTAGTGCGACTTAAAGTTGGATATAAATAGAGCGCTCGAGATTTTAACCATGGTTAATTTTAACCAAGAATAAAGTTACCATGATTTTTAAAAGAGGAAGTTACAATATACTAAATTATTCCTTTATGCATCAAAGACAAATTTAGTACTAGTTAGGTGACAAGAGTACCAGTGACTTCAGCCCACGCGCCCAGGATTGGCGCAAACTGCATCCCCTCAGAAGTAGATAATCTCCAAAATGCAAAGTGTAAACATTTTACATCATAAGGTTTCATATTATGGGAAAGAAATCAATTCTAAGTAAATATGGGATCGTGGTGAGACCTAGGAAGGTACTCCGTTCAAGATACTCTGTATCACTTCGTCAAATAAATTTGCCAACAAGAGAATGAAAGCAGGAAGACTTTAAGTCACAAAATGATATTCACACAATCTTTTCAACAGTAAGGAAGAAGAAAAGGAACATATTATGATAGTAAAGGTATCTTAAGTGGTCCGGTTGCCTTTCTAAAATCTGTAGCAGCACATAAGGCCCCTAAAAAAATAAAATCGAAAGACCTGTAGTGACTAATTTACCTTTACACCAGGAAAACACAAATGTGAGATCTACTAAAGATAGCGTAGAGATCCATATCAAACCGTTAGATTAAATAGAATGTCTTCACACCTCTAAACATACAACATAAACGATAGTTTAAAACTTGGATGGCGCATTGTGAACTCTCAAAGAAAAATAAAAGTCCACAAGTCCAACTCCAAATAATTAGTTGCAGTCCACACCGATCAAATTTCCTACCAATATGATCATCTCAAAATAAAGTACTAAAGGATATCAAACATGACAAAGCAATATGCAGCCATTACATCGCACGAAACGTAGATTGTCAAATATTCAAGCATGTCAAATCTGATCAGCAAAAGAAAGGAGTAGGAGAGGTCACCGTAGTAAAGCCCCATATCAGCTATGCCAGAACATCAAATGAATAGAATAACAGATTAAGGTGATTTATTTGCTTCAAAATATTACTAAAAAACTGACCATGTTAAACAAATATCAACACATTACAACACCAGATAGTTCAAAGATGATAACTTTCAAATTTCAAAGCCGTCATTTGAATCCATTTTGATCTTCCCTAAACAAATAAAATCAAACAACTGGAATTCACGTAAAGCACACTCAACATCTCAAATCATCAAGATTATTAAAAACTTAAAGAAACCTATTGAAAAATTGAGAAAAAAATATAGAGCAACATACCCATCGTGTATTCACATGCAACAAACTAGGTTTTCCCATGTATTGACCGCCGACCATCATCAGATGCTCCGGTAAACTTAATCTCTCCGAGTTCCATGCGCCTCAAGTTTATGGGTGGAATAGGAATGCAGAACATGCCCAGATTCTGGTATTAGCTTATCAGCATCAACATATGCTGTGAATGGAGAAAGCTTCAAATTTAGGTATGAATATGATGAGAGTGATCGTGTGCCCCCTATATCTTCTTCCTCCCTTTGGTTCAATGAAATTGGACCGTTTGGTTCAATTTCACTTCACCCACTAAAACGGTAAAACCACGTCTAAAGCTCCAAAGTAAAATGGAAAACTCTCTTTTTGATTTGCATTATTTATTTATTTTCTTATAGAAAAAACATTTATTTAAATATCATCTATATTGTTAACACAAAGGTAAAATCTGTTTCTTGGGGATAATGAAGACCTGTTGACCTTGATGAGGAGGACATTATTGATTTATTTCTAACTTATTTGTGAGCATTCATCACATCACTGCTACTGCCACTGGTTTCTTGGGAGCTCCGTTCACTTCTGCGCCACTTGTTTTGAGCTTTGTTGTCGTTTCAGTGGCGACCGTGGCTGCGTCTTTTATTGGTGAGGTTTCTGGTTGCCCGGAAGGACATGATCTTCCACTACTCTGGACAAGGTCTTTTATTGTGTAGGTGAGTTCTGTGTCTTCTAGCAAAGACTCCATAGTCACATGCACACCTGCGCATAAATAAAGAGTAATTCGATCATACATTGCGGGCTAGCTTGTCGAATTTGTGACTAGGGTAAAAAGACTCGAGAAATATGTAATGGAAAGGAGTGTAGAGCCATACGATATCGCCAGTAGTGCTTTGGGTTGGTTGGGTTATTGATTGTTTCCTCTGTAGCTGGGCGAGTCGTGTACTCTTCTTTCAGAGCCAATAGGTCCTGGAAATAAAATCCTATTGTCATCATTTTGGTAAAACATTACGCTTCATAGACTGTTGGAAATAACTACGACTTCAAAAAAACGAGGAAGAACAATGGATTGGTCAAACAAGCTAAAGCAGAAAATAGTTTAATGGTATCCGTAAGTAGCAGTGACCTGTATTGCCATGCCATGACATGGGAGTGAGTCTAAAAGATGTGGAAAAAAGTAGAGTTTTTTCAGCCTTAAAATACCTGGAGAGGGAAAATTGCCCACATCGACGGAGATTCAACATGTGTTCTTAGAATGTACTTAGCTATACCAGGAACACATTTACTGGGAGGCAATTCGTCTGATCCCACCACTTGTTTGTAAAACCTAAGTCGTCTTTCCTCATCTTCTTCCCACCAGGCACGCATGGTGGAGCAGTCATGGCATGAGGGAGCGCACACCTGAGAGGTAGATTTAATGAGAAACACAGACAATCTCAATCTTATGATTTCAGCAAATTTGACCAACTTCTTAGAAATCAATACAAGGCTGCCAGGAAAAATAATACTTAAACGCCTCATCATCTTATGAGAAATTTGTCCCTAAAAGCTAAAATGTTGTGAAAATAATTCATTTTCTTCATTGTATATCTTTGACAATAATCAATAAGCTGAGCAGCTTCTTACTGTCATGTAACTATAATGAGAAGGAATTCCAAACTCCAGATCTGATTCATTGGGCATCCGCTGAATGCGTAAACCAATAAGCCCAAGCTCTTGCATAACCTAGCCACATGATCGAGAAAAACAGAAATTAAGTATGTATGGAGCTCAAATCGTCAAAGAAAGCCTCAGGCTACTGGCAAGGAGAGGGACATACAGGATGCACACAAGAGGGGATAAGGCCTAAATCCTCCCCGCAAGCCAGCATGTCCGAGGAATTCAGGAGAGCCGGAAGAGTTTTAAGAGCATTTTGGCGCCAAAGATTTTCTTGCCGGCAGAAGTAATAGTCATAATACAATCTTCTTAGGACATTTTTACTGCACCATAGAGAAAATTTTCAAAATTCTCAAAAATGTTATGTACTGCCTGAAATTGAACACCAACAAAAAAGAAAGCGCGTCATGGAAATATACCTATGGTCATCCAAATCATTGAAACTTGACGTATCTTCAAGATTAAAACGCGGATAAAACTTTCTTGCATCTTCAGGATCCCTGATTAGAACTATATTCTGCAAATTGTTTTCAGAAACTTTAGAGAAGCATTTATCATATTACACAATCCATTGAGCATATACTACCTGTATAAGGTCAAAGAGATGCCGTCGTATATTAATTTCAGTGTCAGGCAAGAGAGATTTTTCCACTAATGTCTTTAATTTGGCAACAATCTTTTTCTGAGTGTCGCTATCCTCTTTAAACTGCAATTATTTAAATAAAGAAAGGGTAAACTGAAAGTGATTGAGAAGTAAAAGACAAGAAGGTGAAATAAATATAGAATATTAAAGATGCAATGATCAGTTGTGCGAAGTGCTGAAATTGATTTCATAAGGTATCAAAGAGTACAATTTCAAGTAAATTATTTAATGACTCGGGTCATTCACTCTCTCAAAAGCTTCAAAATATAACTTGAGTGCAAGCTATCTGAAAATGAACAAGCTTGCAGATTCATAATGTATATTTTACCTCATAGCGCTGCTTCTGAAATTCATTAAGAAAGTTTAACGCAATGAGAGGCCAGGCATCACCAAATTTTTCCTGTGGAAAAGAAACGATAATGTAGATGAAAGCCAATTAATCGAATCAATTTTCATCATGCTTGGAATGGAACTTTGATCTTCTTTTGCACAGTACAAGAGGAGGATAATCCTTTACCAATATCAATTTGTGAAAGATCTTAACCTAACATAGTATTTTGTTCATAAAAAAATGATTATGTGTTGCTCGGAGAGAACTGTCAAGAATAAAATTTAGGTGCTTCTTACATGAAACATTATGTTCATGATCCAGTAATCAATTGCTTCGTGCTTACATTTGTGATAGGGACTTGTTCCCTATAACGGCACTTTATCAGAAATAGAACAGTCTGCCCCGGTTAAAATTGAGTCATTAGGTCGATATTCCATTGTCACCAAAACTGATTTTCCATTGTAAAATCCATATGTTATCTCTCGAGGGTTGGACCGAGGAAAAAATGCCAAGACAATTTTCACCTTGATTTTAAGAGCCTATTCTTAGTTCTTACATCCATGAATCATGTGATAAGTATGCAATTAAAAAAAATACAACACTGGCAAGCATGAGTTAGTCACCTGTAAGTGCTCGGTCAGAATATAAGGACGGCTCAAATGGTCAAAATCCCAGAGTCCCTCATTCTCAAGCTCCTCCTGTAACCACAGCAATCAACTTACTTACGGTGTTTGCAAGACTGTTTTCAAAACTAACAGTTAAGACTTGTTAAGAGGCAAACAAGAACAACAAATCAGTAAGAAATATGCAAAGATACCTGGCTAAGTGGAATAGAAGGTCGGAATTTCCCACATAAACCAGTCATTGCATGCTCTGGAAGCTCCCATATCCTGAAGAACCCAAGTATGTGGTCGATACGGTACGCGGTGAAATATTTTGCCATCTGTGGATTGAAAAGAAGGTACACAATAAGTTTATAGATTCAGCTGGTTGTTGTTAATCATATAGAAACAAATAATCAAACCTGGGACAAACGGCCACGCCACCAAGCATAATTGTCTTTAGACATTTCTTCCCAGATATATGTTGGAAATCCCCAATTCTGGCCATTTTTATCGAAGTAATCAGGAGGCGCTCCTGTCGATGTGGTCATGCGAAATAGAGTCGGATATACCCATGTGTCAACGCTGTTTCTGTCAACACCAATCGGTAAATCGCCCTTCAACACTACCCCTTTGCTTTTAGCATAATCAGCTGCTTCTGAGAGCTGTGAATAGTTGAAATTCAGAAAGTTTCAAGCTATCAAGGATTGACATATTAGAAGTAAACATGTACCAATATACAGTTTTTCTTTGGCTCATACTTACTTGTATATGCAAATGGAATTGTATAAAATAATGGAAGCGTATTATGTCATAATGCAAGCTGTCCTCTGAAACAAGCTTCTCAAGCTGAAAAATATAAAGAAAAAAATCAAGCACCTTATTAGAGAGAAAAAGGGAAACCAAAACAAAACAAAAGATCAATTATACAACAACTACCTTGTCTTTTGAATAGTTCGAAAAGCGACCCCACTGACTGTGATCTGATGTTTCAAAGAAATCACGCAAGAAACAGAATGCAGCATATGGTTTCAGCCAACCCTTCAAAAGCACACATGAACAGGTAAGTAGAGAGATAAGAGCCCAAGGTATTACAACTGCATGAATAGGAGGTCCTTGAAGCTAGTTACAGCAAGATGGAAAGATGTGCTCACCTCATTCTCTGAGAAGAACCTCTGAAAAGAGGCAGACTGGAATATTTTATCTTTTTCAAGAGCAAATATTTTCTTTGCTATGGAGATTTTAGTTGACAATGTAGCTTCGTAATCAACGGCCTGCATAATTTTTTAGTATTGATTTTATTGATAAGAGGATAATACATCAGATCTATCGCGAAGGACACATTACTCAGCACAAAACATGTCTTCACATGTGGTTAGTTCAAATATTAACGGGAGTTTTGTTTACAATAAGTGAAGCCCATAAAGTGGAGCTGATATGTACAAGAACGTTGTCTAATGATGCATGTCATAAGTAAACCTACTTATCAATAAATGGCAACTGAGTGAATATGTTCCCCTATTATACGGCTCTTTTTACCATTGGGTTATAGGCTTTCTATTCTGTCCTAAATTCCTCTTTAAACAGCAAATGATTAGTCTTAAGATGAATGTCTCTTAAAGTGTTACCTTCATGTCAAGTTTTTCCTTAGCTTCGCTGATCTCTTGCTGCGCAGAAGAGAGGATATTTACTGTACAGTTTGTAATGGCATAAACTTTATATAAAGGTGAACAGCACTTTCAGATATAAGCAATAGAGCTATAAAAAAAACTACCAAGAAACATTTACCAACATGAGGTAATCACCTTGATCGCATCTGGAATATTTTCAGAAAGTGCTTGCACTCTTAAGTACAATGGATGCAGGGCAAATACGGAGAGAGAGCTTCACGGAATATTTAACAGTGAAAAAACTCAAAAAAATTAGAGCAAATTGGAGTTATTACTAACTAATAATGTTCATACGCAAATGCAGTCTATGGTCTTTTAACCACACACAAGCGGAGGCGGGTGGAAACTTATCTGAACAATCTGATATGAAAGTTGAAGATGTACCTGTATGGATATGAATCCCACCACATTCCGTTTACAGATGTGTCGTTTATAGGTAAAAGCTGAACCAAATGAAATCCAGATGCCACTGCCCAGTCAACAAGCAACTTCAAGTCAAGAAACTCTCCAACTCCAAGATCTGCCTCTGATCTCACCGAGAACATGGGGATTGAGACACCAGCTCCACGCCATGGAAGTTCCTGCAGAAAAATTTGTAAGCAACATGCTTTGAGCATCATGTTGAACGACAAATGAGAAATATTTTGTTATCTGAACTTACTCGCAGAAGGCCATCAGATTTTATGATATAATCTGGCTTATTGATGGACTCCACCGATACCTTACGGTTTGGTTCAGCTTCGTAAGAAGACTGTCCGCCACAGACACATTTGCAATAGCGATAGGTGGATAACCATTAAGGATCACCAAAAATGATATCTTATTGCGGATAGTAAATTGAAGCCAATAATGGAAGTAAACAGGGGAAAGTCAGTTTGTTAGTCAAAGATTCGGCACCAAAAGGATATTTAACTGGAAAGTCATCTTTTGGAATTGCAACTTCAGTTTTCCAAATCGAATCTCCTGCATAACTGAGTTTGTGCCCATCTTTAATCTTCCAGTTCCCCAGCATTGACGAACTACCTGCCACACAAACCTGTTGAACAGGACTAGATAAGCACTAAAGCGTAAATATTAAACAAATATGTAACATGACGATGTAGACATTCTGGGACATGTAGACTTACTGATGTGTTATCTGGTAAATTTGGGCAGCTTACTTTGAACTGGACTATGACAGCATCTGTACGCAGCAATAGACAACAACAGAAAAAAAGGATAGTAATGTGAATAGGTGGCTCCTGTCTAGCTCCCCGTAAAGAACTGAAGATAAATATCATTACATTGGAGTTAAATAATGGTGAAGACCATTACCATATTGGGGTAACTTAGTTGAGACGGATCCACAAGATGTCTGAATTTCCAGATTCCAGCTTCTACGAAATATAACATCTTTAAATGCACTTCTGAACGCAAGAGCATCCGATCCAGTCTGCATTTGTTGGATGTTAAATTCAGTAGTGCTTCAATGGATCAACACTTAACCAACAGCTAGGAAGCTACTATAATTTACATGCAAAGCTGGATTAAGTTAACACTAAAATGTTAAAATATGAACTCATCCCACGGCTTTCATATCTTCAAATGTGCTATGAATACTTTCCAAGAGCAAAGGAGAGATAAAAATAAGCATGTAACTGACACAACTTGTGGTCTCTAAAATTTGGCAAATGAAACAAGAAGCACGTTCAATAATCGATAACCCAACCTGCCAGAGGTCATGAAATTCCATAGTTTCTCCACCCTTGATCCCATCAGACACCAACAGCTGACGCCTCTTTCCCGTCTCCCATCTCAGCACATTCTTCTTATCATCCACCACATAGTAATTATACTCGCACTCAAAACCATTAGGAACAGACACACTTCCCCGCCAAATCAGCTCATTTCCTTCATGAACAAGACTCAACAACAAACCCTTCTTCACATCCCAGGATCCCAACACAGGCTGTGAACCGCATACCAGCAAGTTCTCGCCCCATTGAGTGTAATAAGGCAGCCTAAATCCCACTTTGACCGAGTTCACAGCATCCACCCCACAACTCAATCCTAAATTCACCATCTCAGCGACAGAAATTCCACCCTCCTCAATCACACTAGCTGAATCAAAAGCTCAAAAATCAGAATCCAGAAAGAAGAAACAGACCCCAAATAAAATAAACACACATAACCAGTATTCAAATACATAAACAAAGAAGAAAAGAAACAGACCCTACAAGGGAATCAATAAAAAGAAAGAAACCCCAGATTGCAGAAAGTGCACAGCTGCCGAGGTGAGATCAAAGCAAAGCGTAAATAAGCCAAATACTGAAGATCGAAGGTCAAGCAGTCACCTTTACTTCAGCTAAAAGCACAGTCCAGTCCAGCTAGGGTTAATTGCCAGTGGTGGCAATTAAAATACTGAGTAGCAACAATTTGATGGATAACAAATCAAGCAGATATTTCGATGGGAATGGAAGTAGTGATGAACGGGAACGGCGGTGGTGGTAGGGAAAGGGAAGGAGGAGATGATGGAATTGAATGGAAGAGATTGATGTTCAGATATGGGGAATGTGAGGTGAGGTGGGATTGTCTGGTTGTGTAGTGAGCAGTGGCATGAGAGTATAGTGTGTTGAAGATTTTTTAGATTGAATTCACGAGAATGACGACAGGCACAAAAAAGTGAGAGCGATGCCGTTACGATTGGACCTTTCTTAAATCTGTCGTGTACGGCAAACCTTTCTTTCCTTTACGGATTCTGATTTGTATATATATTCCATTTTTAACATGGACATGAAATCAGGTAAGAAATTACATTAATCACTTCATTTTTGAACTGGAAGATAAGATACTGCCAAGTCTGGTCCTTCAAATGCTGCAGCATTCATTGTGGAATGTGGACCTGCTGCATCTCTGGTCTTTCTCTTTCGATAAAGTAGCTCAACACTAAGGATGATTAAATTGTGAAGCCACCCCAGATCTGAAAAGCCAAACAGAGGCGTAGGCACACAAATATGCAGAAACACACAGAGTAACATCCACATTTGAAGCCTAGGACAAGTCATTAACACATTACAAGCAATCTAAGCCATCCAATAGCAAAAAAGAGACACTCCTAAACATTTTAAGCAAATCCACAAGTTACATGTAAATTATGCAATGCTTACCTGGATGCCTGCCTGTAGCAGATACATCTGAAAATATCTATATAACTTCTTCTGCATCATTTTTTGGTAGGCTGGGGTTTCCATGCTGAAGCCCATACTAAAGGTTGCTCTTTCCATAGTAGGTAGACTCCAGTTGGGGAGGGATCATTAGCATCTGCTGGCTGTTGTGATACCTCTAGGTTCCACCCTGTGCGGTATCTTTTCAACAATGCTTTGACATCATCAATCACATCTTCACTGAAATTAATTGGTGCCAGAGATGCCCTCAATCGCTCAGACCATTGAGTTCCTCGCTCCCTTCTTTCACACTCCCCACGGTCATCAAGTTCATCATCATCACCAAAAGATAAAAGTCTAACTATGTTCCGAGAAGACTCCCTTTCCAGCATTAGCCTTTCATTGCTAGTTGGGATGAAACTCTCTTCCAGCATCTCAAAATAACTGACAAAAAAGTTGAGACACTCTTCGAAACACTTCACGAAATCTTTTCTTGTGCTAGTGAAGTCTGCTTCTTCTTCCACTATTGTCACCACTTTCGGCTGTAAAGACCCTAGCATGTCGATTATGGATTCCCTTTTGTCAACATCAGCTCTCCTCAAGGCACCATTGCAGTTCACTGCAACAGCCTCGTCATCTTTGATACCGAGCTGATCCTTCGTGAGCTCTCCCAAACAACTTAATTCTGTAATTGCTTTAAACTCGAAAGGAACTCCCATCAATCTGGCAAATTTTTCCATCCTTTGGCTAACATCCTTCATAACTGTTTTCACTATCTTGTCGGTTACCACCACAGTGAGTTTCAGGTGAGGTGTCTCTTGAGAATTTCTTGTGGCCAACGCTTCAAGCAGAGTCGGCCATTGGGTGCAGAGGGTGTTGCTCATATCAATTATGTGAAGTTTGCTTTCACCATCTAAAGCCTCCAGAATTGCACCATTAGAAGCAACGTGACCAAAAGTTGTCCATGGGCTTACCTCTTGGAATTTCAATATCAGTTTCCTAGCAGAATCAAATGAGTAACTTTTTTCCGCTACTGAGATCAGGGTTCTATAGCTCCGTTGACCAGACTCAGTGGCCTTGCAGAACAAGACTTGTAAGAAATATGACGCTAACTTTTGATCACAATCTCCGTAAGGAGAAGCTAGCTCATTGAGCATCCATAGCAGATGATGGATCTTACTTGCGTCTTTTTGGGAAATTGCTCTAGCACACTCCATAAGAAGCCTTGCAGCCCATTTTCCTGCGTCACAAGGTTCAATGGAGAACTCCAGTGATCGGCCAGTTAGCTGTTTATTGTTCTGCATGGCTAATGATTCCAATTCATCGGAAAGAGTTGTGTCCAACAACATGGTGCCATATGAGGATTTTTGAGGTTGGCTTGCAACCACAATTAAGCCCAGTTTTAGCTAACAATTGGCCAAGCACATACCAACAGAGACCTTATATTTTAGTCTGGTTGTTGTACAAATAGACACATAGTACCCAACACCATTTATATAAAAAAAGCTAATAGAACATAAAACAACTATAAGATCCACATTGGCTATAATAACAACGGCATCAATGGCATCATCAATGGCATCATTTAATAGTATAAACTCTGTGAATGGTGATGTTTAACAAGACAAATAATACGTTTATTCCTAGAGTCGTTGTTCCCTTAATATATAATTAGAATCTTCAAAGTATAAAGTGGCAAAGCAGGCCCTTTCCAAAAAGAGATAATTATGAAACAGTGTAATGTCATTTTTTGAAGGACAACATAAAAAGATTGGATATCGATATGTTTCTCACAAGACATGCAGAAAAGTTCATATGCGAGACATGCAAAGTTAATGAAGCGAGACTAAATTAATGGCTGCGACTAGGGGGTATGAGAGAAAAAAATGGTAGAAACTGAACCTTGACTGTAGAACATTTTCTTGTCACAAATTCTATTTTGTAAACAAGTGACTGTAGCTCTAGGTTACCTTGTTGGCTCTTTAGTTGGTCTTTATTAGTTGATAGGTACAAACCACTACGACGGCTAGCAGCTGACAATTCCCATATTATCATTGTCAGTCGGAGTCATCCGCTGTCAAGTTGGGGCACATAAAGCAAACGTTCATCCGTCCACCCATTCGTATGTAGACATTTGACCAAAACCTGGAACAATTACAATGAAGGGCAAGACATTCATAATACAGTTGAGCTGGGCACACCGACTACATCAATAGAAAACTTTAACTTTGTTTATGAAGCAATTAAAGACTCACCGAGTGATATCATTCATCTGTAGGTATTTCTGGTGGTCAACCTTCAGAGAGATTTACTAAAGATTCATAGCCGCTTTTTTGTCGAGAAGCCCCAGGAAAGTATATTCTTCGGGTCAGTTACAGTTCAAAATTAGAACTAAGATTAATAAGTCCCTAAAAGCTAATGCATGCCAAGATCAACTTGAATATGGCAGCTTGTGAAATATGTAACATGAACCCATTAAAGTTCTATAAACTTAACCTGCAGCAGCATGAAAAACTTCCAGTTTATTAGCCCCGGGAGGATTAGAATCAAAATATAAGCAATCAAGCCAAAAAGATAGACAATGACTTGGCGAATCTGCCACTGTTTGTATCAGACTATATCGTTGCAACCTTTCTATGTTTATAAGATAAAAACTTCCAATTATTGGCACAATAATAATCCAAACACTTGCTTGCAGAAAGAAATTGGTGGAGTCTCTCAGAGATCTCCTTAAAGACTACCAACTTCCGATGTGCAGTTTCAAAACTGAAGCAATAACCCCTTGCCTGCGGATGACCCAAATCTAGACAGCTGTCATGTCTAAACTAATAAGTTAAGGCTCATGACAATGACATAATATTAATATATATTGATATATAACCCGTTACAAATCCATGTCTTATGGAAAAAGAAATAGAGAATATCTGGTCTAACGTTTCGCTACTAGGTTACCCATAAGGCCTCCAGCAATCTCATAATGATCCACAACAGAAAATCCAGAATGCAGAGCCAGGTCTTCCAGTTCTTTGCCTGTGTATTAACATTGTTTGCAGCTTATATTTGTAAGTACATCGATATGCATGAACAACAATTATGAATGAGAAAAGTATGTATCATCTGTGATCTGTAAAATATCTAAACCTGTTAAGAAGTTTTGGATTGAGCTTTTTAAGTACTCATACTCTTCTTCTAAACCATAAACTCGAGCAGCAGGAACTACTACATTATCAATCATCCATTCCTAAAAATACAGCGAAAGGAAATATTAGTGATTGAGCTGACATGCATTAGCATTCACCTTTTTTTGATAGAGTGAAGTCAAGAGTTCACAAGTACTCCGGAAGTTCTTATGTCAGGGAAATCAAGGTCCTGATTCCCTGACCATTACTCCTACATATACAATCATTGAGCCTCTCATGCTCTCACAGACTCCCCGAGTAAGTCCTTCACGTGGACACTTTTTATGCATAAGCACTCACGCTACAAAGGTTATGGATTATACGAACAAAATTCAGACCTGAAATAAGGCTGCAAGTGGATCTCGACTCTTATTGAAGTCAAGAATGGATACCTTTGAACCTGCAAAAAATGCGTCAGAAAGAGATACATTGACATTAAAGTCAAGTAGCCGGCAACAAAATAGTCATCAGATAGAGGAAAGCAAGATACCGGGTTTTAAAACTCTAAAAATTTCCTTCATAGCTTTCGGTTTGTCAATAACATTGCGCAATCCATACCCACATGTAATGGCATCAAAGTAACAGTCTGTAAATGGTAGATTCAGTGCATCCCCTTCTATCCACCTATGCAAACCATCATAAAGGGACACAAGCTCACTAAAGTTCTATTTGAAAACCAAAAGAAATGACCCTCAGGCATCTCAAAATTAAAAAGGTATATATGATCGATCTTATATATACAAGTTTAGTTGGTTTACCAGTTACTCACTCAATGTTATTGTAATAGGATTTAGCTAGTGAATACTGGCGAGAAGAAGCTCTCAACAGTTGATCCCTAGAAAAATCAAGACCAAACACCTGCACGGCAGTAACACCCAGTGGTACATTACACTTTTACAATACTCAACCACATGATGATACATTTACCTTTTTCTACAAAATGGTAATATAACCACATTGCATGATCTAAACCTGACAAAGTGACCTGGAACTAAATTTGACATAGTGAACTAGATGAACAAACCTTGCCATCCTCGCCCACTTTCTCAGACAAAAGAAAAGCCAAATCTCCACTTCCACAGCACAAATCCAGCACGCAGTCACCCGATTTCGTTCTGCGCATCATCGGAATCTCTCACCGATTTCACAACTCAAATCATTAAAAGCAATGAAAACACAACGCAGATTAGACCACATACGCGCTCCACGCCACAGCCATTCGCTTCCACACTCTATGCTGCCCCAAACTCAGCAGATCATTCAACTACATCAGATGCCAAAACACCGGTGTCAGCCAGCGGATGTAGGAAAGAGTTGGAAGGACGGAAAGAATCCGCAATCCGATGATTACCTGATCGTAGACGGGAGCGATTCGGCTGAAGAGCAACTGGCGCTCGTTGCTGCTGCTGCTGCATCGTATTTCACGGGTTGTGTAGCGATTGGGAGCTGGATGGGAAGGAGTAGGAGAAAAACGAAGGAGCGAGAGATGTAGCGAAGAAGCCATTTGAAAGTTGAGGAAGTCTGCTTCTTCGTCTTCTTCTTCTTCTGTGCTTTGCTCAATTCAATTATTCAGTTATCCGTTCGTCTTTTATTTACGAAAATACCCTTCTATTATGCATTAAATTTCGTTAGCAAGAGATAAATAAAGCTTTACAGAATGATCATTTCTTCCAAACAAGTATTCTGTTTGTTTCTCACTTCTAAAATGTTCTGAAATACATGTAAAGTCAGAGTACAAATTACCATTTCTAATCTGGGCTTGTACCTTGTCAACCGTACTAGAAACTTCATCCGTATCTAGAAAAACAATGTTTAGCACGAATGGAGTCTCTAACAGGCGGGCTCTAATAAGTCCAGACCAAATTGGTGGCTGACAAACCGAAAATAACAGTTTGAATACAAGGATTATCCCATGTATCAATGGAAATAGCCGACAACTTGACCACCCACATTCTGTCGCATGGCCTCTTCATGGTCCAACACCCCATTTGGAGTGGTAATAACAACATATCCCCACTGCAGAAGAGCAAACACGAGAACACCAATGAGTTAAATAGGGTGCTGTAACTGATTGCGAATTGATCAAATGGAAGAGGTGGAAAAGCACCTGACGCGTTGGTAGTGCCCTGGTTTTGTATGTTTCTATATCTCTTGCCTTGAGGTCCTGCCTGTATGTGAGAGCCTTGCAATCATTGACTCTGCCCTGTAATTGAACTGTGATTCTTCCTACTCTGTGTGGATCATGAACTTGAAAATCCTTGATATATCCTGTAAATACCAGGATTGGGTCATTGTCAAAGCTATGTAGACTAGACATATAAGGAAGAAAACAAACCACAATCAAACTAGTCAGAACTTTAAATGTCAGACCAATAATATACAACACATTTTTCTGAGAAGAGTATGTCAGGAACTTGATCATTCACTTCCTAAATAAAACCATAAATTGTAGAAAGATGGTAATCTAGAAAAGTGAGGTTGATTTGTAAATTAACATTTGATTAGTTGAGTCTTGAGTTTGGAAGGCAGCAGTTTTAGGGTATCTCAGTTTCCGTTGTCTTATCAAGGGTCACTTCACTGTATTAGGAGCCAGGGACCAAAAACTCACTGTTTGAAGTATCACAGACTGCATACTGATGGACTATAGTAACTGCTAAAAATACTCATCTCTCAATTCTTTACTTCTCATTAAGGAGATACATTGTCATGATTCTAAGGCCTCAGTCATTTCACTTTTTTACAACTCATTGTGTTCTGCCTTAATTACCTTTCTGATGCATATTGGAAATGATTCAATATCCTACTCTGACCCCATGCCAAAATACATTTAGCTTAAGTAGCAATTTTACAGTTTTTATATGATTAGTCTTAGTGTAGCCGCCGACATCATGGATAAAAAACAAGGGATCGCGGCATGGCATCAAGTTGGAATGCATGTGCGCCTACCCACTTGAACATGAGAACCAAATGAAACAACATCAGAATGTATCCAATGGATCCTGAAACCTATAAGAGGTGTACAACATTATATTTAACCGTACACATATATCTACCATTGATCTTTAAGCATATGTCAAACTGTTTAATGTCAGTCCATTTCATACTGCCAACTAAACACAATATATATCACCAAGCATTGACTTGTCACCAAATATCAAATGAAGGTTACTGCAAGTTCATTACCAGCAAGCTGGATGGCAAATTTATTTCATCCATCCTTATTTCTTGTACCTAGTGATTCAGATTTTTCCAAAACTCAGTTTACATCAAACAGCGCTAATATCAGTCCAAATACACTTGAATTCGGGTTCATGGAAAGTCACCATCTACCACCGAAGCAGAAAAAACTTAAACTAAACCCTAAAATCTGGAAATCGGCAAAGGAATACTAAAAGAAGAACCATCAGTGTACCTCTAGTCTTCATGATCTGAAGAAAAGCTGACATGACGCCTGAGATCGGCTTCAGCTCGGCCGTAGCCTTCCCTCTCTTCTCCGCATTCACAATCGTTCTAAGCGCGTCGTTCAATATTCTCCTCCCCATCTCTCCGCATTTACTCTCGCTTGCTCTACGCCTTCAACCGAGAAGAAGGGTTTTGCAACAACGTAAAACGGCGTCGCTGTGCAAAGCTCGGTTCATCTTTCACGGTCTCAGTTCGGTCTGTTTTAGTTCAATTTTTAAGATTGGTAGGACCAGCCACCAGCCAATGTTTTCCCCAAAGCGAGATTAGACAGGCACAACAAAAAGACTTTAATTTGGGCTTATGCAGGGGTGTGCTCAATTGAGGACATTCAATTTGGTGAGGATGTGAGTACACATTTCACATATTTAGATCATTTTCATCTAATGGTTAAGATTTAAAGGTGTAGGGAATAGTATTTTTAATTTTTACTGTTTGCTTTTGATGAATTTTGATAGTTGGACACGTGACGCACACATAAAGCACGGGGGTTTAGATGTGTGGTTTGAGATTTGTCATCACGTCCTCACCATTTTGGGGTGTTCTCATTTGAGCGCTCCTCTATGCTATGCACCCATAACCAAAGAAATGTTAGGGGATGACTCATTCACCTAGTATTTCCTTCAAACAAAGTAGGGATGCACAAAATTGGCCCGGACCGGAAAACCGGACCGGAACCGACCGGATTTTCCGGTCCGTTCCGGTATCGGTCCCGGTCCGGTCCACGGTCCATATTTTTGGAGGATTACGGGTTCCGGTCCGGTCCGGTCTGGACCGGAATAAACCGAATTTTTTTATTTTTCTAATATTTTTTTTATTTTCTATTTTTTAACCCTAAATTACGGTCGGTCCCGGTCCGGTCCGGGTTTCGGTCCAAGTTTTCACACGAATTCCGATCCCGGTCCATATATATCCGGTCCGGTCCGGTCCGGTCCACGGTCCAAAATTTTAGAAAATTCCGGTCCGGACCGGATGTGCATCCCTAAAACAAAGTATAAAATTAATGAGGATATTCTCTGACACATCCTTAGAGCATTTATGAAAAAACATCTTCATTGATTTTATACTTTGTTTGAAGAAAATGCTAAGTGAGTAAGTTTTCTCCTAGCATTTTCTTGTTCATGGGTGCGAATACCCTTAATAGAGAGTAAATAAAAAGATTGTGTCCAATTTTTTCATTTTTTCTATTAATAGCATAAAAATCAAAGATTGTCAGAGAAACGGTCACTTTATGGTATCGAACGACCGATTCCACGACCCTTCTATACCACGTGTCATCATTTAATTCTCCTGCAATATTTAATCCATTTACAATATTAAAAGTAATTGAAAGAGGTTGGGTCGCTAGGGGAAATTGAGAAAAGATCGTGACACCACCTTTACGTTTTAAAAACCAATGACAATCTTTTTTGTTTAAGAACATCAATAAGGATGCCCTTACTATATTTACGTTCCATTAAACAGAGATGGGGAAATTGAAGAACAAAAGTAACAGGAATCAGAGCTCTCATCAGCCTAGTGAGTACCTCTGGTACCTCTTGACTGATAAAGCTCAAGCTTACTCTTCGCCAAAGGTAGTAATTTCTCAACTGTTTCATTGTGGCCAAAGTTTGGATTTTTTGACCTTTCTGCTCTCTCAGCCATTTCGAGAATATTGAGCACCTCGTTTTTAGTGAGTTCCTCGCTGTCTGGTACATGCAAAGCAATGTAGCCTAGAAGTATCAGAGCCGGGGTTTTTACAGCTGGTCCGCCAAGGTAAACTAGCTGGACCAAGTGTTTGGTCGCACCAGCAGCAATGACAGCTTTTGAGTGGTCGAGATGAAGATGATTGTCTGAGCATGTAAACTTTGTGAGAGCAGTTACAGATTCTAAGGATATATTGTCTTCGCCACTGTCCAACAATTGCACTAATGGAGATATTATTCGTGTCTCGGATGCTCGAAATGTCCTGGCTAAATTTCCAATAGCTTGCATACATGGGATGAGGAGGGTTGAGTCGCCTCTGTCTATGATCTTCAGAAGTTGATCGACAACAGCCTTGCATGCTGGAGCGTTGGGTCTAAATGCAGACCTCCTCAAATCCGTGTCTTGCTCAGCGACTGCAGTAATCTCCATTAGGGCCATAGCTGAGTTGTACTGCACATCTTCTGATCCTTTCTCCAGAAGAACAGAAAAGCATAATAAAGCTCTGGATTCAGTGATGATTCGACAAATGGGAACATTGCTTTTAGCCAGCTGAGAAAGGGCTTTTGCAGCCATAGCCTTCATATGGGATTTTGTCGTCGGGTCTTCGGACTCCCTTACCTTATTAGCACTATTCCCCCCAGCAAAATAACTACTACTCTGGTGCTGGCTATGATTGTTCAAAGTTCCATTCATATGAATGCCCTTGTCCTTCTCGGATTTTAATGCCATAGTACTCGAAACCACATTATGCACATGCTTTGGGATATGGTTTTGGTTACTCCCAAACGGATGAGGAACGTGACTCTCCGCATCTTCTTCTCCATTCGACTTGCTTGCCACCACTACGGCATGAATTGACGGAGTCTTATTCACTATCACATACTTACTATGCTCTTCCACTGTCTCAAATGCCAAATGACTCACCAACAATCTAATAATATTATTCTGCGCAAAGAGCTCCTGACACTTGGGATAGCTCCCAGCCAACTCAGCAACAGCCCAAGCCACAGTTGCCTGCACTTTCATACTCCCTTCTTTGAGCACTTTCGAAAACACCATACAAACACCACCAATAATCATCTGCTCCACAGTCTCGGGATCTTTCCCAAGCAACCCAATCGCTCTCACAGCATTCTCCTGACCCTCCGGCTTCCCATCCTTCACCAACTTCAACAACGGACCAATCCCACCCTCCTCAACAATCAACTTCCCATAGTGATCATTGTCCCTCGCCAGCGATGCCAAGGAAGCAGCCGCATCAGACTTATCCTCAACCGAGCCTGTATGCAAAACCGCAATCTGCTCCCAAATGAGCCCCAAAATCGGCTCATTAGCCGCAATCGGCGGCAGACCTAAATCCCCTCTATCAACAGCCGGAGCCGAAACCCGCAACAACCACGACACATCTCCAATCGAGTTCTCCAACTGCGCGGACATCTTCCTCAACGCTCCCGCTTGGTTAATCGCGAACACGCGCTTCAATCCATTCGACCTGCACTTTAAAGCTAGGGTTAGGGCTTTTGACAGAACCTGCACAGTGTCTTCCACAATCCGTCGCGTCGGACGCTCGTATAACTCCGCGCTAGCGCGAGCCGCTTGTCGGAGTAGGTTAACGAGCTTCTCGGCCTTGGACTTGAGCTCCGCGCTCTCCTGCTTGACGGAGCTCGCTTCGCTTGCAGCCTTGATGACCTGGTCCGCTAATTGGATCGGTTTGGCGAGGATCTGCGTCAGATTGTCCGCCATCATCGAAGTTGACTGTGAGTTTCAGAAGCCTGAGATGAATCGATGTGGTTGGGCTGCTCGTCGATCGGTTAACGATTGGGGCGATCGACGGTCGTCGTCGTGGTCGTCGTCGTGCGTTTGGGCTACGGTTTTAGTGGAAACTGAAGCGAAGAGAAGTCGAAGATGCGAGTGTGTGAACTGTGAAGTAAAGTCTTTTTGACAGACATTTGTGCCTAATGACTGTCGCTGTCACACACTGCCGTTTTAAAATATTAAAATAATAATAATAAATATTTTTATTGGTAATAATAAATTGGGTTGCTATATAGAGGCCCAAGTTTAGATAAGCCCATAATCTATGTAGGCCCGTCGTCATCTCATTCTCGAAGTCACGACTTTTGTATTTATTTTGCTTTCCACTGTCTTCTCTCTCCTCTGATCCCATCTTGCTCGACCCACGCCGATTCGGCCGTGATTTTGCACTCAGTCTCACTGCCACCGGCGCTATTTCTGAGCATTCTCGTCGGCTTCTGGTTGACATTTCTGTTCTCAGGTTAAGTCTCGGTTTTCTCAACTCGCAATTCTCACTTGTTTGTTTGTTTGTTTTGGAGATGATAAAGTAGATGCTGATTTCGATCGAGGTATAAGCTAGGAAACTAGTATTTCCTTGTGCTGATTCATTTTAGTGCTACACTAAGTTTCGATTTGGAGAAGAAATTTATTTTGTGTTGCTGAAGTTGAATATTGACAATGAGATTTATGAACAGGCATTTCATCTTTGTTTTTTATGATTTATTTTGGAATTCCAGAGTCCAGACCAGCTGAAGATCGAAAATTATCGTGGATTTTCACACTATTGGAGCTTCTTTTCACGAATTGTTATCTGCTTTCCATTTTATTAGAGTGGAGTTCAATCAAAGTGATAGAGTTACTGGATTGTTTGTTCTCATTTACTTGATCAATTGTGTAGGCATGAAAATTTTACCAAGAAAAGAGTCGATTAAACAATGGAGCTTGGTGTCACTATTAATTATTGTATTCTGTATCTTAGGAATGTTGCCTTTATAATTGATATGCTGAATATGATTTCACAAAGTTGTTGGATATGGAACTAAAAGGTGACAAGGCTTTTTATGATAACCTAGTCTGCTAATCAGCTGGATGATCCCTATATGAAGCAGATTAATTTGAACTACTCATCTTTTATTCAATTTGATCTGGCATTGTTGCGGTGATGGCTAAGTGATACAAGACTGGATTCAAATCACTATTTTCATTAGTACTGTATGATATTTATAGATTCATGTCTGAAATGTTTTGATAGCGGATGAGGAATCGCTGTGCCTTTTTGAAAATTTACTGGATGTCAGCAAGTAGCTTCGGCACGTACCCGTGGATTCATTTCTAATTTAAGGGTAACATTGTTGTTATCAAAATAAATGATTAATAAGATTAACATGGTTTGTCTCTGAGAAACTTGCTTATGTAAATCTGTGCTTTGTGCTGGTGATTTTATGTAGCTGTTTGAGAGTATGATGGTTTTTAGGTGTTCTTGTTTCTGGTCTCTTGTTTCTGGTTTTAATGAGGTGGAGCTGTATTCTTAATGGTGTCCCCACTTCAAATTAGATGTTCACTTTAAAGGTTAATAATATAGTTCATCTTAGGAGTTAGCTCCTCTACAGCAGTGAGCTTTAATCTTGGGGGCTCTGTCATTTATTCCTGGTTTCTGATTGTGTTATATATATTGATTAGCTTGAAATGAAATCATATTATTCTGAAAACTTAATAAATAATGATTTCTCGTCGTTCAGAATAAGTATTTCTCATATAACTCATTTGTTAAGAAACTCATGTGTGCGTATGAGATTCTGCCAGATGCTCATTTTACCAAGAGGCAATATGTTAAATTATCGAGTTACTCTCATAGAGTTGCTTTTTTCTTGCAGATGTCAGTTGATGTAGAGAATCCAAAATCTGGTAGTGCCCATAAAGGTCCTGACAGTTTACCTGCAGCTGGCGAAATCCAAGTCACTTGGTATAGTAGTTTTCTCCAGCATGTATCAGTGTATGGCATAGCTGCTGGTTACTGTTTGTCTGCATCCCTGCTCTCTATTATCAATAAATGGGCTGTCATGAAATTTCCTTACCCTGGCGCTCTAACTGCTTTACAGTACTTCACTAGTGCTGCTGGAGTCTTCCTTTGTGGTAGGTTCAAACTGTTAGAACATGATCCACTCGACCTTCTTACCATGTGGCGCTTTTTGCCTGCTGCAGTCATATTTTACCTGTCCCTATTTACAAACAGTGAGCTCCTCCTCCATGCCAATGTTGACACCTTCATAGTCTTTAGATCTGCAGTTCCCATTTTCGTTGCTATCGGTGAAACTCTTTATTTGCACCAACCCTGGCCATCCCTCAAAACTTGGATGTCACTAGCAACAATATTTGGTGGAAGTGTGCTTTATGTTGCAACCGACTATCAGTTTACATTCATGGCTTATAGCTGGGCAGTGGCATATCTGATAAGCATGTCCATAGATTTTGTCTACATAAAGCACGTTGTCATGACCATTGGCTTGAATACATGGGGACTTGTTCTGTACAATAACCTGGAGGCTCTGCTGCTGTTCCCATTTGAACTGCTTATAATGGGAGAGCTCAAAAAGATCAAACATGAAATTTCGGACGAATCAGATTGGCATACTTTTGCTGTTGTTTTACCAGTCGGATTATCTTGTTTGTTTGGTCTGGCAATCTCTTTCTTCGGTTTCTCGTGCCGCAGGGCCATATCAGCAACAGGTTTCACAGTGCTTGGCATCGTTAATAAGTTACTTACAGTGGTAATCAATTTGATTATTTGGGACAAGCATTCAACCATCGTGGGCACTGTTGGGCTCTTGATATGTATGGTAGGTGGAGTTTTGTATCAGCAGTCTACAAGCAACAAGCCTAAACCGGTACAAACTCAAGAAACAGATGAGGAACGGCTGAAACTGCTAGAAATGCAAAGTAATGCAGAAAGCAGTCTTACTGAGAAACCTGCTGATGGTTCAGTTGATGGTAAATGAAACGTTGGCATGCTCAGCATGCTGGTATATACGCTTTTGCTGCTCTCCTATTCAGTTGTGCTGATCATCGAACTTTTAAAGAGAATCCTGTCAGCTCTTGTCATCGGTTTAAAGAGAATCGCCCAGTAACAGATTTGGCCATTCCTTGCAGCTATATGTACCTGTTCTTTCGATGGGGCAGTTCTGATCATAATTAGATTTTGTAGCTGTACTGTATTCTTTCATAGTAAACCAATTTGCTATATGCAACGATCATTCTTTTTCAGTCCAGGTGCGGAGCAGGAGTAAACAAAGCCTTATAGGAAATATGAAAAACTACATGTAAATGATCTTCTTCGAGCTATTTTTAGATGTATGTTTTCATTTACAAAATTTGAAGCATCAAGGTCATGTCTAAATTTGTGCACAGCTTCTCATTTCAGTGAGTGAAATTTCCTCAGTAAACTTATCCTTATTTGAACCACAGCATTGCACTTTAAAATCTCGACCACCCATTTCCTCATGAACCCAATTCCAGACCACTACTACTCAATCTCTTCCAAGCCACTCTCCAGTCAGTTCAGCACACAACCATGGCTGCTGCAATCACAGCTGCAGTCTCCTTTCCCACTTCCAAATCATCTCCTCTCTCAGCCAGAAACACCATTCTTCCACCATCAGATAGAGTCAGCTTCAAAAAGGTGAGAAACTCTGCAACCCTCTCCTCTCCTTGTTTCATATATATCTTGATTGATCTGATCATCTTCATAATGACATGAGTTATGAATGCTTTAGGTTGCTTATGCTAGAGACTTGTCAACCAGCGGCAGAGGTGGGCTTGCTGTCAGAGCTCAGGTGATTGCCACTGATGTTGAGGCTGAGGCTCCTTCTGCAGCTAAAGTTGAGAAGCACTCCAAGAAAAATGAAGAGGGTGTAGTTGTCAATAAATTCAAGCCCAAAAATCCTTACATTGGCAGATGCCTTCTCAACACTAGGATTACAGGAGATGACGCTCCTGGCGAGACTTGGCATATGGTCTTCAGCACCGAGGGTAAGAATTATCAACTTTCATGCTCGCTAGTCGCTACATAATCGAATGGTCCTACTGGATCTTGAACTGATTCTTTGATTGTTCATCCGGATCGTTGCAGGTGAAATTCCATACAGAGAAGGACAATCCATTGGAGTTATTCCAGATGGTGTCGATAAGAACGGCAAGCCTCACAAGCTGAGGCTATACTCTATCGCCAGCAGTGCTCTCGGTGACTTTGGTGATTCAAAGACAGTAAGCCCTCCAAATGCAACAATCCTGATCTTATCATACAATAACATACATGTTTCTAAATATGTCAATTTTCAGGTGTCGTTGTGCGTGAAGCGTTTAGTCTACACAAATGAAAATGGAGAACTAGTTAAAGGAGTCTGCTCAAACTTTCTATGTAAGGATACCGATTGGATCCTCAATTCTAATTCTACAGTTCACTCCATATATGGTGACCTCCGCAGCATCTGAATTTCAGGTGACTTGAAGCCTGGTTATGAGGTGAAGATCACAGGACCTGTTGGAAAGGAAATGTTAATGCCTAAAGATCCGAATGCAACTATAATTATGGTACTTCCTTTTTACTATAAGATTTACCAAACCTTGTTTTGAGGATAAAGGAGCCATTTTTACTTTTCGTATACTTCTGCTGTCATATGAAATTGCCTTCTTTACAAAATGCAGCTTGGAACTGGAACTGGCGTCGCTCCTTTCCGCTCTTTCTTGTGGAAAATGTTCTTCGAGAAACACGAAGATTATCAGGTGGTTTTCCCAATCACACAATTGTTTTTTTGCACAAGATGATCAAAGATTAGGCCGAGTAACCTTTCACAAAATTTACTTCCAACCTGATCACATTTTTTATCTCCTTAAATTTAAATCCCTGGTCACTAAATAATGTAAATCTACTTTGCTGCGCATAGTTCAACGGCTTGGCATGGCTGTTCTTGGGAGTTCCAACTAGCAGCTCATTGCTCTACAAAGAGGTGACCTTTCTCTCCAACTTCATTACATTATATTACCCGTTTCTCCAGCTTCACTTGCAAGCCCAAAACTATTTACGCAGGAATTCGAGAAAATGAAAGAGAAAAATCCTGAAAAGTTCAGACTGGATTTCGCCGTCAGCAGAGAACAAACTAACGAGAAGGGCGAGAAAATGTACATCCAAACCCGAATGGCTCAATACGCAGAAGAGCTCTGGGAGCTGCTGAAAAAGGATAACACGTTCGTTTACATGTGCGGGCTGAAGGGAATGGAGAAGGGAATCGACGACATTATGATCTCCTTAGCAGCCAAAGACGGTAAAAAACTCTGTCGTTCAACAACAACTTTCCATTCAACATATGTATTGTTTGACATGTGGTAACTTCATTTTCAGGAATCGATTGGATTGAGTACAGAAAACAACTGAAGAAATCTGAGCAGTGGAATGTTGAAGTCTACTGATAATTTCAATCCTCAGGCAGGCAACAATGTATGACACAGCTCAACGTTTATGACAAGTTATTATATTAATTTAAATAATTAAGCATCTTGTGAATATGATATTGATTTAAAAGTTTATCTTATTATCATACTATTTAAACATAATTCAAAGTGATGTAACATGTGTTACTTGTTAAGCCTCAGTGTTAATTGTAATACGGTTTAGTCACATTAGCAACGTGCAGTAATATTAATTAAGGAAAATAAGAGACACCTTGTAAAAGTAGATTATATTTTTAATAAGTAAAATATAGGAATAAGATCGAATGACACGTTATATATTTGATGAGAAATGAAAACTAATCATAATCGTACAATTTTAATATCAACGGCCCTAATAAAAATCTGTTTATTTAAATCTAAAAATCTATTTTTTAAAATATTAAGAGCATAAGAGTCATTTACTTTCCTTTTTTTTAAAGATACTTTTATTTGTTGAAAGGGAAAAACAAAACAATATAAAAGATCAGGCACGAACGAAGTTGATATCTTTCTGTTTTGGATAAGATCGGACTGAGGAGCGAGACTTTGTATTTCTCCGACGACGATTTTTCCGGAACGAAGTAAAACGAAGACTTCTTATTTTTCCGGAACGAAGACTTCGTATTTTTCCGGCGACAATACAAAACGAAGTAAAAGAGTCATTTACTTATAACCCTAACTCGTCATCGTTTGGCCTCTATCTACGCTCTTCCACATAGTTTCCTGATTTCACGATTACCAGATGCCCGAGAGAATCTCTCTCTTTTAAATTAGTATTAGGGGCATCTGAGACTGCAACCAAGCCAGCCGCTTCTCCGAGCTATGGGTCCATGGTTTCAAGTGATCTGAATGAGCCATGTTGTCGGCACAGGCCATCACACATTGCTTTGGAGACATATATATGTTTGGTGCTCTCTTCTGTTTTTGTTTGCTGATCGAGTTTCAGCTTGTAGTGGATCCAAAGAAAGAGCAGTGGCATCTAGCCGTTGCACTTGCACCATCAACAAACAAGCAGGCACATTTCAATTTTTCATTTTATTTTTCAAAGTTGTAATTTTTCAAGCATATAGGTCCCATCCCATTGGTCAGAGCTTTCAGAGAAATACACATACACTTTTTTTCTCTTTTCTTTTATTTTAGATTGTTTTTAAAAATTATTTAACTTCTTTCTCAACTGGTTTGTTCCAGGTTCCAGGTTCCAGGTTCCAGGTTCCAGGTTCCAGGTTCCAGGTTGCAGGTTGCAGGTTGCAGGAGGAGCAGAGTTTTAAGACAGATGGATAAAATCGTTTCGGTTGATGCTATGCTTTCTCTCTTCATCTCTCTGGCCAGAAAATAAGTGCACATAATTGAATTGTAAAGTTACAAACAAAATTAGGAATAAATAACCAAATTTGTAATCTAAAAATTATAGAATCGAAAAATAAAATTTGTAAACTTAAAAAACAATATTCGTAATAAAGAAAAAAGTTTGTAAAATTCGTAAGGTTACAAACAAAATTTGTAACAGTCACTGTGACCAAAATTCGTAGCCGTCACCAATGACTAAAATTCATAACACATCCGAACAAAATTCGTAGCAGTCACTGTGACTAAAATTCGTATAATCACCAACAAAATTCGTAACAGTTACAAACAAAATTCATAGCAATCACCAATGATTAAAATTCTTATTATCAAAATTCGTAACACGCAAGAAATCTCTGTAATAAAATTCGTAGTTTATGAGTCACTGAGTCACTCAAGATGATGCTGCGGTATCCAAGTTCCAAGCCAAATGGAGTGGAATTGCAGATATAATGGAGATGGACTCGTCAAAGTGTTGTGGATTCAGTGTTGGCAATAGGACAAAGCGGGGGACTAACACATAGTAAAGTAGTAATTGTATGGAAATAAAGATTTCTATTAACAATGGTGGCAGAGCTTCCGAACAGGGAAGCAGAGCATGCAGAACTGGGGCCAATAGGAGATATGTTGGCTTCAGCCAACCACGGCATTGTGTCGTCAGTTCTGGTGGTTCAATTAGGGGTGGGCAAAAATCGGTCCGAAATTAAAAATCATCCGCACCGTATCACAAAAGTATGTTCGGTTAACCGCACCGCTTTTGGAAGAAAAAAAACCAGTTTGTTAAAAATCACATCGCAATCAAATAAAACGGTACGGAAGCGGTTCTTTATCTCAAACTATCCGTTTTAAACGCACCGCATCGCATATATAATTAAATAATTAAAAATTATTACATATAAAAACAAAAACAAATAATAATTTCAAGCCCAAGCCCAAAAAAACAAAAACAAAACGTGCGAATTTGATTTCTTCATTCCGTCATCGGTTGTTCGTTCTTCACTTCTTTCGCATAACATATATTCTTTTTCTCCAAACCGCACCGCACCAAATAAAGTGGACTGTGCCCGACCCAAATGACACAACAAATCGGTTTTTAAACCGCACCGCACCAAATAAAGTGGTGCGGTGCATATTTGGTTTTAACTTTTCTATTGCGTTTTGCTGTTTGAAAATTTTACAAACTAGTGAATGTGGTGCGGTTGCGGATTTACATTAACCCACACCAAATCGCACCGCGCCCACCCCTAGGTTCAACAACACGATTTGGATCACATGGAAGAGACAACAGTTTCAAAAGTACTAATTGGATACGAAGACAGTGAGATTGTTACAAATGCATCTACAATTTCGAAGTTGCTCGACGACAGGTTACCTTTTACGAGACGAAGTTCTCGGTAGCGTCGTATGTGTTTACGGTATAAGCTAATAATTGATTAGACGAAAACACCTTTATTTGATCGATTAAACAAATAAAGAAAATAATAATAATATTCTTGACTTTTAATCTTAGCCGTAGATTATTAAAGATTGAAGATAGAGATAATATCTCATTTCTCACCTAATTTAACCTTGTCATGGGATCCTATCCCGTAAAATATAATCAAATTATCGTATCAATTAGATTGAAATCACAAATTTTAAAATTTAAATCTACGCGTCACATTTCTATTAATTATAAACAAATCAGTGTTGTGAATTGTGATATGGTTGGGATATCTTGCAAAAGAATTGTCATTTTTTTAATTAACATTATAATCTACTTCAAATGGATAATTTATAGAGAGAAATGAACTTTGAAATAATGAGAAGAGTCATGCAAGAGGATTCTAATTTTAGAATCTCATAAACAGTAAGACTAATAAATAAAATGAGGAACCACTTCATAAATATGAATTTTAATTTCAAAACTACCTAAACTGTGTGACAAAAAAACAGCCGTAAATGAGGATTATAATCTTAGAATGTCACTAAAAAATAAGTATAGCGATCATAATCGTAATTGAATGATTAGGAGATAGACAGTTCAAACCTCGCTTAGACGAGAGTTGTCCATTATTTGTGCCTATGACATGAAATTGAACTTTGAAAAAATCATATGTTCAAAAAAAATTTTTTAAGAAAGATCACAAAATGAAATACTTCATAAATATGAAATGTATGTTCAAATCTACCAAAACTATTTTGTTATTTTATGGTAAAGTATATCAACATAATAAAGAAAAGGATCCGGTGCAAAGTTAATATTTTGATACAAAATACAAACTAATCATAGCCATTGATCTTGTGATTTGAATGGATGAGATTAAATCTTGATTTTTTAGTGTTTTTCTTGGTGACGAATTATAAAATGAAACTGACAAACTATGTCGTCTTTTCATTTTTCGTCAAGCCTTTTTCATTTTTCGGCTCGAAAAGTGACGTACTATAAAATAATTTTGACGAACTATAAAATAAACTGACAAATTATAAAATGATTTTGACTATTTTATACCAAAATTTAACTTTGTAACTGATCTTGACCCTAATAATAATTAATAATTATCAAAACAAAAATCAAACACAAAATCAACATTTTACATGAACTTTTTGAATTTCAATATATTAAAACGAATCGTGCAAAATTGACAATAAATCAACTCTCAAACTCAATTGTATTTTCGATGTCCCAAATTTTTTTTCCACACAACGCCATCTTCATTTCTGAAGTAGTGAAACAAAAAAAAAATTAAAAGAATCTGATATCTAATATTTCTTTTTCTCAACCATCTATTTTTTATTTATTTTTTCGTTTTTCTATTCAGAAAAAGTAATTAATATTTTAACCTTTTGTAGCGTATTGATGAGATTTCTTCAAAAAAAAAATCACAATTCACTTTCCAGAAACAATAATAAATAAAAAAGCAAAAACTGCAACAAATAAAACTTTATAACATGGAGAAGATACGCATCATTTTCTCACAAAGTTCATGCTTGTCTTGCTCTCTATCTCTCTCTCATTCCATTCAGTCGACCGTTTTCTCCTCTGAAATCCCAGCAAGCCATCCCAACCCAGAAAAAGGCGGTTTGATTTCAGCAACAATGTTCTACTCCCAGTGCTTGTTGTCCAGGAAAGGTCCGCTCGGTGCTGTGCTGGTCGCTGCCTACTGCCACAGCCGCCTGAAGAAGGCTCAAGTCATTACAACTGACATCCCATCTTCCGTCAGTTTGTATCGTTCCTGTTTTGTTTATCCAAAAATGCTGTTTTTGATCCTTGCTTGTAATGAGGCTTGTTTTCAATTTTTTTAAATTTGGTTGTGGTTTCGATTTTTACAATGTTGTACCCTGCTGAGAGGCTTTAGTCTTTGTTTGATTTTGAAGCGGTGCTGAGGTTTAGGTTTTGCTAAAAAAAATTGATTTTTTGGAATGGTTTTGCTTGTTTTGAGTTGCTTTTGATAAAAGTTTCAATTTTTTAGAATTGGTTTTGCTTGTTTTGAGTTGCTTTTGATAAAAGTTTCAATTTTTTAGAATGGGTTTGCTTGTTTTGGGTTGTTTTGATGATATGGATGAGTTAGGGTTTTGAAATGCTGTTTTTTTGGGGGTTCACTGGTGAGTTTTGGGATGATTCAGCTGTAGAACTGCCAACTCTTTCATAACAAGGATTAGCTAATCGATTGTGTTTTGGTGTTGGTGAAACTTGAGACGGATGTTAAGCGATCCTTCAAGGGGAAAGTGACTGTGTTAACACTTTTGAAGTTCTTTCGGGAATCACAGTCTTGTGTACCATTCCTCACACTGGCAGTTTGCTGTGTCTCCTGCTTTTGTCTTCACAGTTCTATATTTGTACTTTTACATGCATATTTTTTGCTCTCATGGTAGTGTTCGTAAGTTATTTCCTTACACGATCTGAATAATTTAGCACGTTCCATAAATATTTGATAAAATCTAAAAGTAATTCCGTTTACTGTTGAAAGTAAACAACTTTTCCCATAATTGTAAAAGTTCAGGAGTTTTCGGTACTAGGGGAGTTTGTGGAAAGCTCTGACTTGTGATTTAGCGTAGATGAAACAAAGAAGAAATAAGGAATGAATAAACAGTTGCGGAGCCTTTCATGTAATTTCCTTTTACGATACTGTGCTTAACTAATTAAGAAATGGCCTTGAAAGAAAATGGGAGTATGTTTTGAGAGGAATGCATTTATTGTTACGATAATTAGTTTATTTCGTTGAATAACATTTTCTGTTCCTGCTTTTATAATCATGCAGCAAAGATCATAGAAGATGGCTTTCAAGCTTTCACGTACAGAATCCTCGGCTACTTACTCCTCGGAGTCGTGAGGATATATTCTTGTAAAGTCGATTACGTGCTTCTGGATTGCAACCAGATGCATCTTAAAGCTAAACAATTACTTGCTGTGAAACAAAAGGAAGTTCAGGAATCTTCCATGATAGCACTGAACCGGTCCATTACTCTCCCAGAGAGTTTGGAACTGGATAAGTTTCTTTTTGAGGACACAGGAGTTGAACGAAGGTATATATCAATGTGCTATTCTCAAAATGATTTATTTGGAGTTTGCTGTAGATACTTTACTGCTTCTGACCACAATATATTTTGTTTGGTTTGATTAAAGAGAGCATGTGTTGCCCGAGGAAGAGATAATGTTGAAAGGTATAAGTTTTTCAAGTTTCTTAACTTTTATATATTTCTTATTATTAACTTTCTACCGGTAATGCAGACTTATGGGCAAATGTAGCAGCTCTGAAATTTTCTCCGAATGAGGTGTGTAATTGGTTCACGTTCTCTTATGTAATTTGTAATCGCATATGTTTACTTGACTGCTTCAACTGTTTGGAATATATCAAGTTTCATAAAATGCGACTGTCATTAATTTTGTTCCCTCTCTGTCCTTTGCATATTTCTACTACAGGAATAACACAAATTATCATGAATTTTGCACTTTATGATGTTTAATATATATAATTTTTTCATACTGTATGGTATTGTGTCTTTTTTATCAATGTGCATTCACTTTCAAGCAGTAGCAGCGTTTTGAATACTCATGATTTTAGATGAAGTTGAGGCACTTGATTAGCAGTTGCAATTTTTTTGCCTGTATCATTAAAGTCATGCAGCATTTTTTTTGTGAAGAAATTTACATGTCATGGAATTCATTCGCACATTTGCTTGATGAGGTGCAAGGCCTCTTATGTTTTCCGATTGCCTTTTTATGAGTGCCTAATTTAAATTGTAAGTTCACATCAATATGAATCCACATGACATGAGTGCATTGAACTGAAGTCTACGAAAAACTGTATTATTAGTGTCATCTATTGTGTAATTATATCTTCCACTAAATAATGCTCAATCTGATGCGTGTTTCAGAACCAGCTTCGAGGTGAAGGAGGTTTCATTGACCTTGAAACATTTTCAGATTCTGGAGCACCAAATGACGAGTACGTATATACATACCTAGTTGAAGAGTAGATCCCTCATAAATCTCATCCGATACACCGTAATACAGCTGGATCTTCTTTTGCAGCATTTCGCCACCACACTCAGTAGATATGTCTTTTGATGACAACTTAATGCGTGGCATGGACATAGAAAGAAGCATCGAAACACTCATACAAAACCTTGCTTCACCATTAGAAGCTTGTGAGGCAGAGATGAGTGATCTGCCAGGACATGATTCATCTTTCCCTGTTATGTCTACTGAAATAACTGATGAAAATGAGGCCCAAAATTTAAAGGAAGTAGATTCATCAAAAGGCCAAAGAGAACATGCTAATAAGTTATCTGCGACAGTCGAAATATCTCCCGGGAGGAATCCTTCAGATCCCTCAGGTGAAAACTCAGTAAATCTGTTTCATTCCCTTTTTTATTCCCAAGTGTGTTAACAGGGACCGCAGCCTGTTATTACACGATAAAATAATGGATTAAAGATTCTCATTTTTTAATGTAAAAATATTCATTTTGAATGACTTCAATTCCTTTTTTCTCTCTTGAATTCATGTGGATACCAGACTTGTCAGTCTGCTATTACATGATATATAATGCATTGAAGTTTCTCATCTTTTTTTGGTGTTCTTAGTGTATCATTTGATGAGGCAATCTTATGTGCAGATGGTGACGAGCAAATTAACGTCTTGCCAACTCCTGTTATCATTGAAAACGTTCCAGTTAACAGGAAGAGAAAATACCTATTTGACGAGCAAGTACTATTGAACAACAAGTAAGCCTGCAATTTAAATACTATATGTGGTTGTGTTCTTTTTGTCCAACCAATGTATATTTCTTTTGTAAAACGATTATTGATTGATAATTGTCGTAGCTTTGGAAATCAATGGTGAGATATACATTTTTTACATTGCTTTACTTAATATCCAATAGAACATAGATAACGAATCTAGTGTAGGAATCTGGCTATCTGCTACTTCACATCGGTGCTGATTTGTAAACTATAAACGCTAACTTCTAAATTTCATTTAAGATTCGTTTTCTTAATAGTGTTACTAATGATGGTAGTTACTTTTCAAAAAAACTCTCTATCTCTGATTCTGACCTAAGATAAGAGTCATAAGACGGGTAAGAAAACATTACTGAATCCTAATATGATGGTTGTGTGAGAGACATATAAGTGATATTGGGTACGATTTTCATTTATCTCTCTTTCATGGTATTGTATTTTGTAATTAGGTGGGCCTATCTATATTTGCTTCATGCATTATACATTTTGTTAGCCTAGGACGCGACTTTAATTGATTTCCATAAGATATATATTTAGGGTAAAAAATATAACTTCAAGAAATATGTTGGCAACTTTTATATCAGACATGCCTGTACATAGTTAGATTGTGAATATATGTTTGATTTGGTCGTACATCAATAATATTTTTTGCAAGTTCATTTGTTCACAATTGTATAGATTCCGTGGCTCATCATGTTAGATTTCACTCCATGTCAGGAAGGTGAAGGAGAGCATCAGTTACTCACGTGACCTCGTACGCAAACGAGGAATAGTTCCTAAAACTGTTCTCGGAGCCTGGAAACAGGAGTTATTTTCAAATTTAAAAAAGAATTCGACACGACCACTGATTCGTTGTGAGTTTTGAGATAGTTTCTTTGCTGATGACCTATATTGCTAAGATAATAACACCTCTGATTGCTGCAGGTGCTTTTTTGGATTCAAACTCTGGTCATTATGATGAGAAATTGATTTCAGCAGAAAGCCCTCTTAATTTAGGAGCTTCTGAAGTTTTGAAGATACCAGTATCTACTGATGACAAGATTAATGAGAAGGAAAATATAGAGGAGCCTATGGTACCCGTTGCTGTCATAGGCGCAGAGCATACTGCTATTGCGCCTCAAACACCTTTTAGGGGTGCAAGGCTCCAGGAATTTCCCATGGGTGAGGATTTTGAGAGGGTTCGAGAAGCAAGTTCATCGAACTCTACTGATGAGGAACTGGATATGGACCACCATGAAGAACTGCCAATTGAGGTAATCATCTTTCCATCTGTCATATGGATGTCTTGAATTGTTTAAAATAATAAATGCACAAAATCGGGAAAGGATTGTAACATTTATAGAGGTGAAAAGTTCATAAGGTAGTTTTCGTCATAGTCTGATGTTATCATTCTGAACTGGCAGGTCAATAATTCATTTTTGTCAGAGACAGATTCTAAGGAGCCTGGTAAGAAAATAATTGTTTTTATTTAAGTTGACAATAAAATAAAAAGTATTGATATAGATGGAGAAAATTGGTTACACACTCATCCTAGTTTTGTATTGATTTCAGATGGGTGGTCAGCAAGTACCAGGTATGTTGGAGGCCTGTTTAATTCTTTAGATCACAATATTTCCGCTGCTTCCTACGTATGGTATTTGATATTCTAATTTGTAGACAAGCGGTAAAAGACTTGAGCTCTGCATTCAGTGCTAAAATTGGACCACAGGAGATGGAGCATGTGAACCTGCAGGAGACTCTGAAGGGGGAATCAAAGACCAAAAGTGCAAAACTGTTTTACGATCTTTTGGTACGTAAAAAACTGAAACTGATTCAGCTGATAGCTTTACAGTAATAGATTTTTGCGACTCCCATTTGCTCTATGAAATTTACGAGATTGCAAATTCTTTTAATTATAATTACTTCTTGAAAAGAATTATATTGGGGTGAATTGTATATAATCCACCCTAGTTATACCCCGATGGTAATCATCATATATTCACTCTGCAGGTCCTAAAGAGTCGGGGTATGGTCAATGTCCAGCAGCACAAACCATATGGAGACATCCTGGTTTCAAAAAGCGCAGATTGGGAGGATGACAACTGAGAACTTTGTCATGTAAATATGAGTAGACATGGCCGGGGTCAGTAGAACTTTCAGCTCATGAAATAACATATTTAAGTTCAGAGCAACGGCAAGCTAAATTATTAACAATCATGCCCTGGTTTTTCAGACAGTGACTTGACTTGATGCCAAGGTTTTGGCCTACAGGTTTTGAATATGTATGAGCTGTATCACATGTTTGTAACTGCTGCATGTAGTTTAAGTAAGAGATTTCCTGTTGGATTTTATAGACATACTCATCTGAAACTTGGTAAGACATATGAAACTGTTTTTGCACCAAAATCTATTACATATTTACTTAAATAAATTATGTTGTTTTTCAAATTTATTGTATTGCATTTTGAATTTATGAGTTGTGGCCCTGATACAGCTAGTAAAATGTTAATCTAGGCGAGTTATTATTGGTTGAAACTATCATCTGATTTTTCATCAAGGGCTAAGCTCAGTGTGATTATCATCTATTCATTTACTTGAAATAATTTTTACTGCGATCCAATTAGAAAAATTGTAGGCACGATATATTGAGATATACCATTATTTATTTAATTTTATTGTCAGTAAAAGATGTGTCAGGCCTGTTTATAGGTATGCCTCAAGCACATGGTGAAAGAAACAACATAATAGTTGGAAGCCGGAGAGGAAATGACAAATAGATATGCATTTACTATTCAACTTATAGTGAGCCAACTCAGGACTACGCAAAACTCACAATGAGGAGAACACTGTGCTAAGCTCCAACATGCTAGTAACAATCGTCAAGATTGGATCAAGTGGACTCTGAAGTCTTGGCTACCCTTGCAACCTGTGAGACGTACGGTTTCAACTGCACAAATACAATCAGTGTCATTAGTCATTGATGAATGAGGATCCATCTATCAAAACGGCTACTGCACACATCAAAAAGTACTAATAGCGTTTCTGAATGAGTAACTAAATCAAATTGTTAGCAAACAAAAAAAACAATAGAAAATTGTTACTTGAATCTCTAAAAGATTCTGCAACAATCACCAAAAGATGAGATCATTGATACTTATATGAAACAGCAAGCGCTGACCAGTAGGAATTCAAAGCTCAATCATCAATACTTTCACTATGGAAGGTTCACACATCCAATTAGAGCAATTCGAGGAGGGTGCTCTATTACAAAATCAATAAAAACTGAGAACGTAAAATCTTTTGAAGCAGATAAGTGTACTTTGAATAGTGAAGTCACACAGCTGTTAAGACAACTTTTTTTCAATATTGGTGACGCTTTTTGGGCAACCAAATAAGACTAATATTAAAGGATAGATTCAAGCCAAATGTGAGATGTCACAAAGCAAATATTTGTATGGTTCATTTTCATTGTTTATCAAACACCACTCCATATTTTCTCTTTTAAGACGAAATCAGAACTCCTGTTAAACTACATCACAAAGATTCCAATTCAAAGATAAAAGAAAAACATAACAAGTCATAAAGTGCTAGAATTTGACAGTCTGAAATACCTTGAAGTCGGTAAGATCGGGGACCACATAGTTTGGAAGCTTTTCAGGCTCCACGACATAGCCACCTTAAACAAAAAAGTGGGAGGTGTCAAAACAACGAAACCATTTTTCACAAAATAAGCAGCATTTTCCATTGCATTTTCCTTTCTATCGCCGAACAAAGTTTCATATACATTCATCCAGACTCTTTGGTATTAGATAACAGACAAAAAATAAAAATCGAAGTTTTAAAGATAGTACCCTTGCGAGTGTGAAATCCAATGGGCTTGCAGTTTTTCCCTTTGTAGTAGTTCCGTGGCGCCCTCTTGGAAGAGAGGATGTCAAGGGATGAAGTCCTCTTCCTTCTCCACGCCCTTCCCAATCCCAAGATCAAACCCAATGCCATACTCCTCTTCTTCAACAACTGAGTCAAACATATCAAGATACCAACTTTAATCCAAAAGTCAAAAATTGCTAATCAATACAGCAAAACAAAACTAAAACCCTAATCAGAAACACCATACCACTCACAAAACCCTAATCTGACAAGAAAACAACATCAATATTCTCCATCATTAACCGAACAAAACACACAAAAGAACGTACAAAAAACGTCCTATGAAAAGGGTTTACTTATAATCGCAGTGTAGGGTGAAAGTGAGAGCCTTTAGCTGATGACTGGCGAGCTTGGTCGGAGTCGGACTGCCGTCTTCAGCTCCAGCGGAATGCGTTGCTCTATTTCAAAACGCGGCGTTTCGATACATGATTGAGATTGTGATGGGTATGGGCCGGTTCCGGATGGTGAAAGTTGGCCTTAATCCCGTTTAAGCTAGAGTTTAATTTGGGCCTGGTTTATTCAGGCCCAACCGCAATCCGTGAAGTATTCTTTACGGATATGAGATGACTTATTTTAATTTTATTTATTTTTTTACATATTTAATTATTGAAACTGTTTTTCGTTTACACAATTTAGCAAAAAACATTTAGCGACGGTATTACCATGTAAAAAAAAACTATGTAAAGTAAGATAAAATTTATCATGCCATTACCGTCACACTCGCACACTTGCAATTAAAAATCAAATGTAGAAGTCGGTATGTAGACCAAAATATTTTAAATTTAGTATATAATTAAAGGATAAGGATAAGGCTGATGCACCATTTAAAATTTACAGAGCCAATGGAATATTCTATTTTCAAAGTGAGAAGTTTAGTCAATCATATATGATTTGTCACTCTAGTCTCTAGCTATGTAGATATCCATCTTCTCTGCTTATTAAAGAAAAATATCAAGTTTCTTGTGTGTTATATTTTATGTTACTGTCATTTTAGTGAAGAACCGCCCCATGAGATTTATTATAGTCCTTTTTTGACTAGTTTGTGAAATATACTAATTGTAAAGTACTACTTTGTTAGTGTTAGTGCTAAGTTTGATGGTCAATTATAACTATATTAATGAAATGAGTTATAGTTATGTTGTTAACTTGTTGAAGTGTTATTCATTTCTCGACGGTTCGAACCCCTATATGCACCAGCATGAGTTTGGGACTTGTCAATTCTTTGCTTGTCATAGTGTAATTTTTTTTTTAAATTCGCATCATGGGTAGTGGTTTAGCGGTCACAGTCTTGGTCGAATGACCAGGAGGTTGACGATTCGAACTCCCTCATATGCACCGGCATGAATTTGAGGCTTGTCCATTTTTTCTTATAATAGTGGAATTTTTTTATAAAAAAAATTTATTCATTTCTCGAGCTATATTTATATAGTATCTAATATAAATGAAATGTAAGCTCATATCACAAAATATAATGATCTAAATACTTTTAATTGTGCGTTTCTGATGTGAAAAGAAAGCGTCATAACAACTTTTGGACTAAATTGAAAATAACATTATTAGGTTTTATACCCATCCGTGTGGAATGACTATTATACCCTTCCGTATTTTGTACGGAATTTCGACTAAAATGGGACACGTGTCGGCTTAATAATCGGTTTGTAGTTTTTATTAATAAACAGGTTTGTACCTGAACCGCACCATTTTTAAGTATTTTTAGTCTGATCATTGGCTATTTTTAAGTCTGATCATTGCTTCTTTTTAAGTATGATCATTACCATTTTTAAGTCTGATCATTAAGTATTTTTAGTCTGATTATTGGCTGTTTTTAAGTCTGATTATTAAGTTTTTAAGTCTGATAATTGCTTCTTTTTAAGTCTTTAAGTCTGATAATTGCTTCTTTTTAAGTCTAAACATTACAAATTTTAAGTCTGAACATTAAGTATTTTTAGTCTGATCATTGGCTATTTTTAAGTCTGATCATTAAGTTTTTAAGTTTGATCATTAACAACTTTTGGACTAAATTGAAAATAACATTATTAGGTTTTATACTCATCCGTGTGGAATGACTATTATACCCCTCCATATTTTGTACGGGATTTCGACTAAAATAGGACACGTGTCGGCTTAATAATCGATTTGTAGTTTTTATTAATAAACAGTTTTTATCAAGTTTCTTGTGTGTTATATTTTATGTTACTGTCATTTTAGTGAAGAACCGCCCCGTGAGATTTATTAGTCCTTTTTTTTGACAAGTTTGTGAAATAGGCTAATTGTAAAGTACTACTTTGTTAGTGTTAGTGCTAAGTTTGATGGTCAATTATAACTATATTAATGAAATGAGTTATAGTTATGTTGTTAACTTGTTGAAGTGTTATTCATTTCTCGACGGTTCGAACCCCTATATGCACCAGCATGAGTTTGGGACTTGTCAATTCTTTGCTTGTCATAGTGTAATTTTTTTTTTAAAAATTCGCATCATGGGTAGTGGTTTAGCGGTCACAGTCTTGGTCGAATGGGGACGATTCGAACCCCCTCAGATGCACCGACATGAATTTGAGGCTTGTCAATTTTTTGCTTATAATAGTGGAACTTTTTTTATTAAAAAAAGTTATTCATTTCTCGAATATAGTATCTAATATAAATGAAATGTAAGCTTATATCACAAAATATAATGATCTAAATACTTTTAATTGTGCGTTTCCTGATGTGAAAAGAAAGCGTCATAAGAAATAATCAATATCGTGAAAATCACTTAGGTTTGATTCTGATGAGTCAAAAGTGGAGGAGAAAAAAGAAGTAATTTTTACTTGATCTAATGTGTTGTGTTGAATTAAAAGTTTATATATATATATATATATATATATATATTTTTTTTTTTCACTCATTTTTGATATCTCATATTGTGAATTGTGAACTAAATCTATGTTTTGGCTACGAATAAAAATAAACTTGGATGGAGAGAGGTGGGTGAACTAGTACCATTGGCTGAATGGAATAAAAAGGCTATCTTCATCTTGTTCCACTAAATAAGTGCATCACACAGTTTCCCATTTTAAACAAAAGTGTGTTCAATGTCTGATATCCAATGCTTTAAGCTTTTCCATCCCTATTTATTTTATGCTCTCACACTTTATTTTCTTTCCTTTTTCCCATTTTTTTCAATCCAATTTTTACTACTCATTTGAAGAAAGCTCAAAATTACCTTCTTTTTTTATATTTTTTTTACCAGGGTTGATTCTGCAAAATCAGTCCCAAAAAATTTCAGGCAATGATTGATTTGAGACCTTAACTCTAATCTCGCCCACCAGCTGATCCAAAATGACATTCAATCTTAAGTACCTTTACCAGACAGAGATAAATATGAAAAAATTTTGGAACATGAGAAAATTTACTCTTGGTGCTCGAAAACGAAGTGATCGAATCAGTTCCATGATTTTCTTTTCCAGGTGTATGATATGGAAGTTTCAGATATGTGAAAATCTTGAGAAAAAAAAGACAGTAGCAAAATTGCTGTGTGAGATTTGGGGCACATTCTCACGTGCCAACATTCCATCCCCACTTTGTCCCCCCTGCCTGCACTGAACTGAATATAATGCCCTTAATTTCCAGGATCAAATAAAAGGCCAAGAAAGTTTGCATTGCATCCACCAGATAGCCGCCAGTCACTCCTTTCCGAACCCCTTACACACATTCAGCGATGAAATCATCTCTGGGAAGCGTGTTGGATCACACCCAATTAATGTCAACATGTAGGAGGATCAAGAGTAGAAGAGCAGCAGGAGGATTTCCAAGAGGAAGAAGAATGTTTACCAGTAGCAGCAGCAGAGATGTTGAACATGATGATCCTCAGTTCAAGTTTGCTAAAAATCATTGCTTGTCATCCTATTACAGCGTCTTTGTTGCCCGTCTCACCATCATGGTTCCATCTCATCTTAAGGTTATCCGTCTTGACTTGTCATCAATTTCTTTGATCTGAGTGGTGGTTTTGTGCAGGTGATGCTGGCCATTCTCATAGGACTTTTAACACTGCTAACATGGCATTTTACCCGTGTTTACACAACAAGGTCTTTAAACAGCCTTGCGTATGGATTAAGGCATGAACTTTTGCAGCGGCCAATACTTAGGATGTGGAACATATTGAATTCCACAGTTGAGATCACCACAGCGCAAGTCAAGCTGTCGGGGTATGTGATCAGAAAACATGACAATCCAACTAACCAAGCAGAACAAGTCCAGGTTCAGTTTCAGTTTCACCTCTTGCTGCTGCTGTTATTTCTCACTGTCCTGATATTTTTGGACCATGATCTTTTGACCAGCTGTACGAAGAAATGAAGGATGTAACCTGGGCATTATTCGCAAGCCACAAGGCGCTGAACGCAATAACGATAAACTACAGGAACGGATTTGTGCAGGCCTTCCACAGAGATCACAGAAGTAACAACACATTTTACATCTACTCTGATCTCTCAAATTACTCCATCAGCGGGACTTATGACGCAGACAAGGGAAGAGGGCCGAGTCAGGGGTGGAACGATCAGGCCGTGCATAATAACATTACTGCCATATGGTACCGGGAGCCTCTAGATCCAGTGACAGGTGAAAAAACAGGAAAACCAAGGCCAATACTACCAGATGATTTTATAAACATTGCAGGATTGTCACAAGTACCTGATGGGAACGCGTCATGGCACGTTGCTGTTAGTAAGTACTCAAACTCGCCGCTGCTTTCAGCTGCGCTGCCAGTATGGGATGCGGCTAATGAGAGCATTGTGGCTGTTGTGGGTGTCACTACTGCACTTTATAGTGTTGGGCAGCTGATGAAAGAGCTGGTTGAGTTTCACAGTGGGCATATTTACTTGACTTCTCAAGACGGGTACTTGTTGGCCACTTCAACTAACGCGCCACTGCTGACAAATAAATCCGGGAAGCCTCAGCTAGTGATGCCCGTAGATTCTGAGGATCCGGTTATCCGATCAGGAGCCAAGTGGCTGAAACAGATGTACGGAAATTCTTTGCTTTCTGATCATGAAGTCCATGTAGAGAATGCGAAACTTGGGAATCAAGAATACTACATCGACTCGTTTTTCCTAAACCTCAAGAGACTCCCAATGGTAAGTCCTGTTGCAGAAGATCAACATTTGGTACCCAAAAGTAAGTTTCTGAAGCTCAAGTTCAGGCATATGATCGGGGACTGACCTGAAGATTACCATGTTTTCTGCAGGTTGGAGTTATCATCTTGCCGAGAAAATACATAATGGGTAAAGTCGAGGAGAGGGCATTCAAGACTATGGTCATACTGATCTCCGCGTCATTATGCATACTAGCCATCGGATGTGTGTTCATTCTGATACTGACAACCGGGGTATCCAAGGAGATGAAGCTCCGGGCAGAGTTGATAAGCCACCTTGACGCAAGGCGAAAGGCAGAGGCCTCCAGCAACTACAAAAGTCAGTTTTTGGCAAACATGAGGTATGTCACACTGGCAAGGGTTTTACTTTTACAGTACAACCGGTTTCTTGCATCACAAGTTACTAGACTAATGTGTTAAAAATGGAGATAACTGGAAGCATGATTTCTAACTTGTATATAGTCATGAGCTGCGGACGCCGATGGCTGCGGTCATTGGGCTACTGGACATACTCATATCTGACGAAAGTCTGACAATCGAGCAGTATGATACTGTTACGCAGATTCGCAAGTGCTCAACAGCCTTGCTACGGCTACTGAACAACATATTAGATATCAGCAAGGTATAGATACCAGACCTCCACAAGAAACCTCGACTTTTTCTTGACTATACAAAATCCTAATTTCTCTAATCAAAAAAAAAATCCTAATTTCTGTAAAATTCTCAAGGTTGAATCAGGAAAACTTGTGCTAGAAGAGGCGGAATTTGACCTGGGGAAAGAACTAGAGGGTCTCATCAGTATGTTCTCGGTCCAGTGTATCAACCACAATGTGGAGATTGTCATAGATTTATCTGGTAAATATACCGAAAAAACGTACAAAACCCTTTACCCGAACTCCAGCAATTTGTGCAATTCTGACACTTAGGGTCAATTTTTTCCCTTCTTGCAGATAACATGCCAAAGTTCATCAGGGGAGATTCTGCGCGAGTCGTTCAGATATTTGCCAACCTAATTAGCAACTCTATCAAGTTCACAACATGTATGTGAATGTGAATATTTTGAAATACTAATTTGTTGAGCTAATGGCAGAGCAAGTTAACAGGAAGTACCTTCCAATTTTTCAGCTGGTCACATAATTCTGCGAGGATGGTGTGATAGCTTAGATACTTGCAAGATAGGCAAGTTCCAGTTTAACGAGGAGTTGCGAGGTGCATTCAAGAGCATGCTTGGGCTTCACGGACACAGGAGGACCTGCAAAAAGGATGACAGGAGTCACAAAACTGTCCTGTGGTTTGAAGTAGATGACACTGGCTGTGGTAACATTATCTGGCTAGATTTATAAATATTGCCTATATGGGAACTGCTTACCTGTTGGGATGTTTTGACACAGGAATCGATCCGAGTAAATGGGAATCAGTATTTGAAAGTTTCGAGCAGGCTGATCCCTCCACAACCAGAACGTAAGTTAGAATCCCCTAATTTACTTACAGAAATGCCTCACCTGCAATGTTTGACTGCAAGTATGTTGCGGATTCTGAACACTGATTTTTCAGGCATGGTGGCACTGGTCTGGGCTTATGCATTGTCAGAACTCTGGTTAGTTCTTACGGAAAGATACTGAGACTCCGCTTATCTTTTTCACTGATCACTAGCTGCCTGCTAAGATTTATATCTGAACTTTGAGTCCTGCTGACAGGTCAAGAAAATGGGTGGTGAAATTAAAGTCATAAGAAAGAATGGACCTGGGACTCTTATGAGACTCTGCCTGCTTCTTGGCACACCAGGAGAACCTGCAGGGCAGCAACAGCAACACAGTCGAGTAAATTATGAGGAACATAAAATTGCAGTAAGCGAGGAGATACTAAGAGTCCATACAAAGAACCGAAATTTAAGTTGCTGACAGATTGACAGAATAAGATATTTATGCAGGTACTACTAGCTATAAGCGGCAATGTGGGTCGACAGACTATGTCAAACTGGTTGCAGAAGATTGGGGTGGCTACATGGGAAGCATCTGAGTGGAACGAGTTAACAGAAATTTTGTCAGAAAATTTCCAGCCTAAGAGACCTGTAATACGCTCTAGTGGCTTCCAGAATGAGGATCATTCGTCTAGGGGTCTGTCAGTGGAAATGGAGGACATGGAACCAAGATTTGTGATCATTGTTATTGATATAGGACTACTTGACCTGAGGACAGATATATGGAAGGAGCAGCTTAATTTCCTGAACAAGTACAAGGACAAAGTTAAGTATGCATGGATGATTAGCCATGACACATGCAGTGCTGTAAAAACCGAGTTGCGAAGGAAAGGGTACCATTTGACAGTAAATAAGCCGCTATACAAGGTGAAAATGGCTCAGATCCTGGATATATTTATTAATGAGAAAACACTTGACGGGCAAAGTGAAGAAGCTGGAACAAGAAGTACCAGCCAGGTTTATGAATGTCATGAGATTTGTTCTGTTCATCCAGATGCTGACAGTTCTGACGAGTCAGAGACAGACATGTACACTAGATATGACAATAATGACAGAGATATAAATAATGAGAGTGACTTTCAGACATTGGTGAACACAGAACATTGCATTGCAAGTTCTAGAAGGCTGTTTCTTCATAGTGAATTAAGAGAGCAGGAGCACACTGGGATACCCAGTGTACAGAATGCTCCGGGGAGTTATGTTGGTTATAAGGAATTAAATCAACTGAAAGCACTTGAAGGCTTACGGATAATGCTGGCAGAAGATACACCAGTGCTCCAAAGAGTCGCAACCATAATGCTTGAGAAACTGGGGGCTACCGTCGTAGTAGTTGGGGATGGATTGCAGGCTGTAGAAGCATTGAAATGCATGGTTAGTGATGAAGATAATCAAAATGTAAATTACAGCGCCGAATGCAACAGAAGGAGCTGTGAAGCTAGTATGTGTCAAGTTCCATTTTACGACTTGATTCTCATGGACTGTCAAGTAAGCATATCTCTTTAATTATAGCTTCCAAACGAATAAAAAATAACTGAGAAACAGAAGTTCACCAGTTTGAGATTTTTAGTATACCTTGTTTAGAACATTCTTGTTGTGAGATTCTGAACTGGTTTTTCCATGCTACTCAGATGCCAAAGATGGATGGCTATGAAGCAACTAAGGCCATAAGGAGATCAGAAGACGGCACTGGTCTGCACATTCCGATTGTTGCTTTGACAGCCCATGCAATGTCATCCGATGAAGCTAAATGTCTGGAAGTCGGCATGGATGCATATCTGACCAAGCCCATTGACTGCAACTTGATGGTGTCCACCATACTCTCCCTCACAAAAGAACAACCAAAGACAAGTTAATAAAGAGTCGCAACACCTAAAATACCAAGTAGTAGCAATATTGCAGGTCTACAGATATATATACATCTGTTCATCAGGGATACATAGAAGGATGACCATGTAACACCAACAACACGCATACGGGGCGAGTCGTACTGCTAGAGTACTGAGTCTGAGAAATTCCATAGTTTGTAACTGGGATTGAAAAAACAATAGGTATGATTGACATGTATCACAGACAGCCATCTTTGAGTAACAATCCGAATGACCTAACTGTTAGGATGTTGCGTTAAGCTTATGTATTGGATCTAAAGGAAGTTTCTTTGAATGGCGCCTGCGGAGAATCTGGAGGTAAGACCCTGAGACATATGGTCAGCGTCGAGCTTCACTTTCTGCCGCCCTGCAGTCAAATCATTCTCACGATCCCAAGGCTTCCAAGGGTGTTGGCCGACCCACTCTTGTTTTTCCTTATCTTCTTTCATTTTGGATTTCTTCTTTGATCTGCTTGAGGACTCCTCTTTGTATTTCTCTACTAGAGATTTTGATCGTTTAGCTTTGTTGTATTTATCAACCAACTCTGCATCTGCGCTTTGTCGTTGGGCATCTTCGACATTTGAAGCAAGTGCAGTGGCCTGGTTGTATGCTTCTAAATAACTGCCACATAATAAGTTACACTTTTGTCACGTTAAAGAATGAGATGAGCTTGATGATCAGTTCAGATGTGGATTATGGAGATGGAAGCTCACCTCATCTTAGCTCTCTGTGCTCTGTCAGTAGGAGTATCAGTCCAAGTACTAGTGTCCCCCCTACCCTCTTTTCCAGTCTTACTAAATGTCGTTGACTGCATGCTTACACCACCAGGCTGAACGAGTCGTACAATACAAAAAATACAAAAAAAATGAGGGAGCGCTCAATAGTATTAGTCACATACTTCAAAGAAATGAACTACCAACAAAAGATATTACTAAAAGAGAGAAAAACTATACCCTTCGTTCTGGAGGTAATGATGTCATCCATTCATCCCTAACCGGTGCTGACTTTACGTTCAAATCTGCCAGTAGCTCATCATCACCCTCCATAGCTATACCTGCTCATACGTAACAAACAAAGTCATTGCGAATTGCGACACAAAGTAGTGCTTATGCCTTCTAACTGCAATGAAATGCAGAGTAATATTTAACATCATATGAGGAACTATAACGCTTTCTGATGACGCCAATATAAGAACCTCCTATGTTCAAACCTAGTCTGATAATCTTGTCTATCGAACCTCGAAAGTGAAAAAGTGACTAACATGGGAAGGACAACTATTCATGCACGATGCAACTTGCTTTTCACTTAATTCAGGTTGGCCAGATCTGATGTATATGAGACTAGTTAAAGATGGGGATAGAGACATTAAATGTACAAGGCAGGTGGTTGAACTTAGCAGGCTAACAATCTATGAATCCAACGTTTCTTGCAGCACAGGCATACCTTCAGTTTCTCCGTGTGATACGATCAATTCGCATATCACGACTATCAGTTGTACTATGAGAACTGAAACCGTCTTAACTTCAAGTGTTAAGAGGCAAGCATTGGGTTTTTTTTTATTATCTCGAGGACGTGGAGTCAAAATAATTTTTCTTTACTTGCCCGCCACCAAATGTCTTACGCCTTACTCAGTGTACGCATCTTACTTCCTTAGGTATACATATGTAAGAGATCTTACTTCTTAAATATCTATGTATTCGAAAGTGGCACAACGTTGGGTAAACAAATAGAATTTTATTATAATAATCCGAACACATTCAATCAAATTATTACTGAATGCAGTCATCCTAGTTCTGCAAAAGAATGCAGCATATTATAGAAGTAGGTTCTCTTTAGTTTGCTAATAATAATAATTACCAGTGTGAGTATATAAAAATGAAAACCAACATAAGTGAATGTGAACGGATACCAACCTTGCAATCTTCTCCACTGAGCACGTTCGCGCATTACTTTCAATTCAGCCTTCATAATAAAATTAACAAAGCTCAAGCTGTGCTCAACATAGGACCATGGGATGTTAAATCTCAAAAACACATAAGGAATACTAACCATCATTGCCTCTTTTTCCTCCTTCATCCTAATCTTGTCGTCCATTGCTTTCCTCTACAAAAATGGAGTTCAAATACAGACAAGAAAAGTGATGTGCAATTTCATTTTACAAGGTGACAAATCTCTGAACATGAAGATAAATACAACTTGCAAATTTAAAGCAAGTGAAGAGGAGTAAAAGCAAATCAAAAGAGAATGAAATGTCAGAGATATATTTTCACCTTCTCTGGATCTTGTAAATCTTTAAATGCCTTATTCAGAATCACAAAAGCTTCTTGTGCTTGAGGGTGTGTGCACTTATCTGGATGCACCATCAATGACAACTTCCAATACCTGAAATGACAAGACACGAGAAGTTTATTAGACACACAGATGTGTTGACTGCCACTATGTAGAGGCTCTTGAATATCCAATTAAAACCAGGTAAAGGGATAGTGAAATAGCACATACATACCATTGTTGAAATTATTGAGAAGCAGATGTTGCTTGAACATGAAACGTCAGAAATAATTAATATACCTTTTCTTTAAATTGTTAGCCGGCATCTTATGGTTGACTCCAAGAATATCATAAGGATCGTCAGCCTCCGCACTCATGATTCTAGTAACCTGCAACAGTAAGCATATATTAATTGTAAATATTTTATTGCACTAAACAGATGGAAATATAAATTACAGCTATAGCAGCATGTAAACAAAGATACAAACAAAAAGTTAGCACATATTAGACCCTCGTTTCCATAACTGCCATAGTTCACCTACAAACATAGACTAGCTACCTTATAAACTGAGAAGAAAAGGGACTGCCGAAGACACATCAGCATAAAATACAAAAAAGTACACTGACCCATCGCTAGCATAACTATTGCCTTTCATAGGCTAGCAGGTTGAGGGTTCCGAGGAGTTTCTTTTTTCAAGTGCAGAGAATAGAGTCTTAAGCTTTCTCTGGCAGATTGAGGGTGCTTCTCTGAGGTTTCCGCCTGAAGAGTTTCTAGTTTTTTGTTGTCAGAGCAGCTTCAAGAGGCTTGTTTTAGAGTTGGTCCGGCTACCAAGTTGGGTGGGAGTGGTTCGTGGTGTTTAGAGTTTTGTGAGGGTCTAGAGTGGTGTTAACAAATCTTGTTTAGAGAGGCTTTTAGTGTTTTGAGCTAGAGTGGCTAGCCCCTTCAGTGTTTTTGTTCTTGGGCTTATCGCCTTTGTGACCTCTCAGGTCCTTTATCATATCAAAAAAAAAGCATAACTATTTACCTCTTCAAAACGTTCAGCATCATTTGCTGATTCTGCTTCAGAAACCACAGCAGGTGGTGCCGGTCCTATGAACAATCCATCATCTCCTTCTAACTCAGCTTCTCTGAAAACATAAGATATCAAACTCCATCAGGTAGTTGTAACACTTATTTTGGTTTGAACAGGACCGCCAGTATATGAAGAGAGTATTAGCTCCTCGTCCTTCTTGTTTTTTATTTTTTCTATAAAAACACTTGCCCCTCAGGACAAGTGTAAGAAAGAAATTTTAGTTGAAACTATTAAAGTGACTGACGTAACAGAAAATACATAGCCGGGGAAAACTCAAATACCTGAGTTCAGCTTCTGCTTCTGTCAATCTGGCTGCTGCAGCAAGTAACTCAGCTGAAGGCATTTCAGGACCCATCATTCTGCAACATCGTAGTAGACACTATCAAGCTACAAAGGAAATATCTTTACCACAAGCGTCACTAATAAAAAAACAGCACTTAGGCATATGTACTTGTTTGATGGTATATGTGCTTTTCCGAGAAATGTATATACCCAGAATCAACAGAAAAATCAGTTTAGCTCAGATACGAAGAAATTCATAAAAAAGTCTTAGATAGTCTAATTAGAAGACAATCTAATGATATTCTCTTGCATGTCAGAAAAGCAGATGGCATGTGAAGAGAGGAAAAATAAGCAATTGGCTCAACACTAATTATACTAATCAGTAAAACTAGTCATTGTTCTCTGGATAAGGTGTAGGAAGTTAAGCATACTATCAGCAATCAGTCCCCTGGTTGATCCCTATCATTGATATTACTATAGACCCTGAACCTTAAGTGAGCAGGTTAGCCACACATTGGGCGAATACATGAATAAATAAAAAGCACATGCCTTCTCTTAGGTGGAGAAGCAACACCAGGAGAAGGCAAAGGTTTGGAATCACCAGCACCAGACTCCTTTCCACTATCAGATGCATTCCCCGAATCAGACTCAGAATCTTTGTCAGACACTGATTTACCACGCTGATTCTCTTTAGATCTAGTTTCACCAGTAAGCAAAGGTCCAACAACATCCAAAGTAGGTTTAACATTTGAAGGGCGCAAATAGACGCCATCATCATTTTCCTTGAGCTTTAAAGATGCGAATAACCTCTTTAAAATTTTGATCAAAGCACGCTCTGATAGTCCCGATATGTCAACTGCTTGCCCATCATCTATCATTCTCAGAAGCTACAATAAGAAATCAGCAGAGAACCAACAACTTGTAAGTAAAACCACATTAAGTGTCAAACAACCTGAAACCGAAATGAATCAAATTTCCCTAACAGTATTCATAATAAGGTTCAAATTGTAGTAAAGTTAGAAAATTGCACAAACCCTACAATCCACACCTGCTTCAAATCATTCACCACGTTTGGAAAAGCTTCAAGCAATTCTTCAACTACGTCATCAGGCTTCTCCCTCTTCTCCTCTCTACTCCTGCTTCTTCTCTTTCTATGTTTTCGTCTATCGCTCCCGTAATCATCAGAATCAGAATCAGAATCATCATCTCTATGCCTCCTGCTCTTCCTTCGCCTCCGCTCGTCCTCCTCATCTTCCTCCTTCCTCCTCCTACGGCTGCTACTGTGCTTCTTCTTCCTCTTACTCTTCTCATGCCCCATTGATTCCAATCAAAATCTCTTCGCCTCCACCGATCCCCCAGAATTTCAACCCAATTCAATATTTCATTAAAACCTCGAGGATCCGATTGTAAATATCAAAATTCTGTTAGAGTCCTCGGAGTTTACATCAGTTATACTTGTAAACAATTGTGTTTATATATTTTCGATTTAGTCCCTATGATTGCTGAAGAAGAGAAAAGAGAAGAAGGAGACGAGTTGAAGCGAATCAGTTGAAAGTAACAATGGCGAGATACGATCGCGCGATTACAGTGTTCTCACCGGACGGCCATCTGTTCCAGGTCGAGTACGCTCTCGAAGCTGTCAGGAAAGGTAACGCCGTCGTCGGCGTCCGAGGTACTGACACTGTCGTTCTTGGCGTGGAGAAGAAGTCAGTCGCTAAGTTACAAGATTCAAGGTCAATTCAGATCTTTTCATGCACATGTATTTTCTCTCCGGTTACATTCGACTTCTGATTTGGCGGTTTGAAATGAGTTAAGGCTAAGGATCTGTCTTTGGCTTCTCAGAAATATTTAGGGTTTGAATGGATTTGATCGACTTCACTGAGTGTTTTTTGTGATTTTTGTCTATCTATTTAGCGAGATGGAGCTCGAAAAGAGAGCTGTCTGATAATGAGTTTGAATCATGGACTCTGAGGCAGTAAATTACGTACATTTTTTTTCCGTAAGGATAGTTGTGCTTCCAAAAGATGAGTTTTTGTGTGTGTGTGGCTGTCCCACATTATCAAGTTTGATTTATGTGTGCCATAAGTCTCACAGAGACTAGGCGAAATGCAATTGCAGTTTAAGCTCGAGCAAGTGTAGAGTGGATGGGCATATTTTGAAATCTTTTGATGTGAAGTGTGTTTGTTGCTGTATTTATCTGCCTCAGATTCCTATATGATGAAGCTTATTTACATGTGAACTTTGAGAAATGTCAGTTATGTTGTCAGCCATTTGGCTTTTAAATGTCGCTGAATGTTTGTCGTTAATTACAGAAGCGCTAAAAAAATTGTGAACCTTGACGATCATATTGCACTTGCTTGTGCTGGGCTCAAGGCAGATGCACGAGTTCTGATTAATAAAGCCAGGATAGAGTGTCAGAGCCATAGGCTGACTGTTGAGGATCCAGTCACCGTTGAGTATATAACTCGATATATTGCCGGCCTGCAGCAAAAGTACACACAAAGTGGTGGTGTGAGGCCATTTGGCCTATCAACTTTAATTGTTGGTTTTGACCCTTATACTAATGTGCCCTCGCTATATCAGACGGACCCTTCAGGGACATTCTCGGCTTGGAAAGCTAATGCTACAGGAAGAAATTCAAACTCGATAAGAGAGTTCCTTGAGAAGAATTACAAGGAGACTTCTGGGCAAGAAACGGCCAAGCTTGCTATTCGTGCATTACTAGAAGTAAGTTTGCCTTATAACCGACATAAGTTATCAGATGTCGTGACTCTCCACTGTTCACATATGTTTTTATTTTACTTGGCTCCTTGTTTTTCTTTTTCATCTTCACTTGTTTTAGAAGTAGGATTGCTGAAAATAAATGCAAAAGATAAACATGTACACATCTTAACATGCTATGATTATTAAGTTATTATACATTGTGCACGGACAAAAGTATAGATTTCTGGGATTTATTTTGATTTTTGTGCCACCTCTTAAAAATTTACTAAAGAAAAGAAACTTTGAGTTACATGTATAAGACTGAGTAGTGTATTTTGTTTTACTTGACCTTTATATCAAAGGTTTGGTACTGACGGTTTATTTTTGAGGTGTTCTTTTCTCTAAAGCTGTCTTGTTATGAGTGTGGTTCATGATATAAACTTTGTTTGTGATTTATGTGGGGTTGTTCATTCAAGGAAATGTCTTTACCCGTAGGTTGTTGAAAGTGGAGGCAAGAACATAGAAGTTGCAGTTATGAGCAAGGAACATGGTCTGCGTCAAATGGATGAGGCTGAAATTGATGCACTTGTTGCAGAAATTGAAGCAGAGAAGGCGGCTGCTGAGGCTGCAAAGAAGGGCCCTGCCGTAGACAAGTGATTCTATTCACTTTCACTTTAGTCTGCATGGTATCAGAGTTACGAAACTACTGTACTTGATTATAAGCTTCGCAGATTTAATGAGTTGTTAGTAAACAAGTGATTCTATTCACTTCCACTTTGGTTTGCATGGTATCAGAGTTATGAAACTACTGTGCATGATTATAAGCTTTGCGGATTTGATGAGTTGCTACTTGCTACAGTGTTTTGGTCCTTTTCTCTTTTTTCTTCAATGCCAAACTCGGCTTGGGGGCGATCATGTTTGAAGATTACTTCATGTTTGAAGCGGGAAACAAACAGTAGTCAAACAGTATCGTGATCGAGATGGGGTTGAAAAGGTAGTTAAGATGTTTAAACAAACAAGCTGATTATAAATTCAAACATGTCTGTTTTGTTGAGTTTAAATTCTATGGTTTTAACTAAGTTTAGTAAAGTTAAACTAAATTGACTTATTTAAAAAAATATAACATATATGAGGGTATAATCGTCATAAAAATAGATGTTTAAATCTAATCATTGCTGTTTAATTTTGATCATTGTTATTTTAAGTCTGATCATTGCTGTTTTAAGTCTGATCATTACTGTTTACGTCTGATCATTGTTGTTTAAGTAAGATCATTGTTGTTTTAATTCTGCTTATTGTTGTTTTAAGTCTGATCATTGCTGTTTTAAGTCTGATCATTGTTGTTTGAGTCTGATCATTGCTGTTTAAGTATGATCATTATTGTTTAAGTCTGATCATCGCTGTTTTAATTTTAGTATGATCATTCCGAGATATGTGAAATGATCGTAATGACCCTCCGTGTTATATCCGAGATTTCGACGAAATTGGATACGTGTTAGCTTGAAATTCGATTTTTAGTTTTCATATATAATAGTGATTTTTACCTGAACCGTACTCAAATTTAATACAGTTAAAGTAATTAAATTAAGTATAGTAAAATTAAATTAAACATGGTATAGTTATATTAAATTATCGAAAAGGAACTTTGATAGAGTGGTTTGTCCATGATTTTCAATCACGTTTATAATTTGATTGGGCCATTTTGGCCACGTGACATCTCATGTCACACAACGTAATTATTTTGGAAGGAAAGTGGATATGTGCGTGTATGAAGCGAATTTCGTGCGCAGTTAAATGCTGTCACTCAAAATCAATTGCGACGCATCATGGGATCCAAATACTAAGGAGGGAGCAGTGGCCGCAATTGCTAGGGATAATCTGGGTCAGGTCATTGCCATACGAGCGATGAATGTTTCTTCATGTGATTCGGTCCTAGATTGTGAAGGTCGCGCAAAATGTGCAGCACTGCAGTTAGGAGAAAGCATCCATCATAAGTGTATTATCTTCGAATCGGATTGCTATTCAGCAGTGCACCAACTGAATATCAAGGCGGAGGATAGCACACGACTCAAAGGATGGTACAAGGAGTGCATTTCAATGCTTGACTTTTACCACGATTGGAGGCTTTATGCGATAAGACGGGAGGCAAACGTAATTGCTGACCAACTGGCTAGACATTCCCTATATTCGGGTTGGCAATGGACAAACCTTGATAGTTGCCCTAATGTACCATTTCTATCTGGTTTGTTGTAAGCCCTCTTTGTTAGTTTTATCACTGCTGTTACAGTATCAAAAAAAAATGCTGTCACTCAAAACACCGTCGTAATAATTTATAATTTTTATCAAAAACCAAATAACAACATTTCTGGCTGGCAATCTTTAGTTGCGCATCACATGATCCGCTTCCGTGCGGGTAAGCAACATTCTCGTTATTCATAACTAATTATAGAGATTGAGCAAAAAATAACTAATTATAGAGTATTGATAAAAGAGTTCAACAAAAGACTTCTTGACTCTCTCGCTTCTCTCTTTTAGAACACTCCATCGCCTTCAATTCTCCACCGCCTCCACCCGCCTGCCACCGATCCCACCTCCTCCATCAGTTCTTAACCCCTCTCCAGCACAATCCCTGATCCCTTCTGCCCGCCCCTTACTCGCTTCCTCTCCCTCACTCTACTCCTCTTCCACCCGACGGCCAGCGACGGTGGTGTTGTTTGGAAGCTTGGGATGGAGTCTTTGGGGGTGTTGTAGGTGGTTTTGTGGGCGTCGGGTGATGCCATGGGTGATTTTGGGGTGGTGGGTTTTGACTGGCGGAGAGCGGATGTTTTTTTGCTTTCATTTTGTGTATTTATTCCCTCTAAGCGAGCTTCGTTTATGAGGATTTTATTCTCAGCCTTTTTGGTCTGAGCTTTCGTCGCCATGTTTGCACGGTTTTTATGTAATGGTTGGTTCTTCTCCACCAGTTTTCCGGTCGATGCTTTGGGCAGGCGGATGATGCGCGTTGTTATCAAGAGTTGTTCTGCCTTTTTTTAAGCTGTGAACGACGAGATGATGTTTCAACGCTAGAGGCGAAGTGGAGCAGCAGATTCAAGTTTATTCATGTTTATCTTTTATTGTCTGTACTGGTCCCAGCTTGATGTTATTTCCTAGCTTTAAGTCCTCGATTTGCCTTTGTTTTCGTAATTTTATCAAATTTTTTTTATAGAGTATTGAGAATTAAATATTTAATGATTATTAACTTTTGGAAAATTTTCCCTATCAGAATGGTGGTCCAATGGTACAGGTTTTGTTCGAGATATGTGTTGTAATTGATAGAAAACATATGTTGAAAAAAATTGAATACTTGCCAAACCAAATGCTTTCATTGGATTGTATGTTAGAATTTTCGTGAGACAATAAACTTGATAAATTTAACTAAACTTTATAAATTATACTCGAGAGAATCGAGTTTGCTTAAGCTTATTTAAAAATGAATCATATTCACTTGAAACCTAATTTTGAGTATAAATAAGAGTGTGGTTCGGGTACAAATCGATTTATATATAAAAACTACAAACCGAATTTTAAACTGACACATGTCTCATTTAGTCGAAATCCCGAACAAACACACGGAGGGGTAATATAGTCATTCCACACGGAGGGGTATAAACCTAATAATGTTATTTTCAATTCAATCCACGAGTTGTGAATGATCAGACTTAAACTTGGAAATGATCAGACTTATAAAATAGCAATGATCAGACTTAAGAGATAATGATCAGATTTAAAACTAGTAATTAAAAGACTACAAATTGAGAATGATCATACTTAAAGAGAGAATGATCAGACTTAAAACTAGTAATAATCAGACTTAAAATTAAGAATGATCAGACTTAAAGAGAGAATGATCAGTCTTAGAAATTGTTAATGATAAGACTTAAAATTGAGAATGATCAGACTTAAAGAGAGAATGATCATACTTAAAAATTGGTAATAATCAGATTTAAAATTAGGAATGATCATACTTAAAGAGAGAATGATTACACTTAGAAATTGTTAATTATCAGACTTAAAATTAAGAATGATCAGACTTAAAGAGATAATGATCAGACTTAAAAGTTGGTAATAATCATACTTAAAGTTAGGAATGATCAGAATTAAAGAGAGAATGATCAGACTTAAAAATTGTTAATGATCAGACTTAGAATTGAGAATGATCAGACTTAAAGAGAGAATGACCAGACTTAAAACTGGTAACTAAAACTACATATTAGGAATGATCAGACTTAAAAATTGGTAATAATCAAACTTAAAATTAAGAATGATCAGCTTAAAGAGAGAATGATCAGACTTACAAATTGTTAATGATCAGACTTAAAGAAAGAATGATGAGACTTAAAATTGGTAACTAAAAGACTACAAATTGAGAATGATCAGACTTAAAGAGAGAATTATCAGACTTAAAACTTGTAACTAGAAGACTACAAATTGAGATTGGTCATACTTAAAGAGAGATCAAACTTAAAACTGGTAACTAAAAGACTACAAATTGAGAATGATCAGACTTAAAGATATAATGATCAGACTTAAAAATTGTTAATGATCAGACTTATAATTGATAATGATCAGACTTAAATATGTTAATGATCAGACTTGAAGAGAGAATGATCAGACTTAAAAATAGGTAATAATCAGACTTAAATTTAAGAATTGTCAGATTTAAAGAGAGAATGATTAGACTTATAAATTGTTAATTATCAGACTTAAAATTGAGAATGATCAGACTTAAAGAGAGAATTATCAGACTTAAAAAATAGTAATAATTAGACTTAAAATTAAGAATGCGCGGACTTAAATAGAGAATGATAAGACTTAAAAATTGTTAATGATCAGACTTAGAATTGAGAATGATCAGAATTAAAGAGAATGATGAGACATAAAACTTGTAACTAAGACTACAAATTGAGAATGATCAGACTTAAAAATTGGTAATAATCAAACTTAAAATTAAGAATGATCAGACTTGAAGAGAGAATGATTAGACTTAAAAATTGTTAATGATCAGACTTAAAATTAGGAATGATCAGAATTAAAATTGATAACTAAACGACTACAAATTGAGAATGATCACTTAAAGAGAGTGATCAGACTTAAAATTAGGAATGATCAGACTTAAAATTGATAACTAAACGACTACAAATTGAGAATGATCACTTAAAGAGAGAATGATCAGACTTAAAATTGTTAACTAAAAGACTACAAATTGAGAATGATCATACTTAACGAGAGAATGATCAGACTTAAAAATTGTTAAAATTGCAAAAGTCGAATTTACGCAAATTGATCAGACTTAACGCATGTTGATCAGACTTAAAAACGTACTGTAGCGAAAGTCGAATTTTACTGTAGAAAATTTTAGGACGATTATACATCTCATATCTTTTATGTATTTTTAAATAAATCCGCGTGTTTTTTTTATTTACAAAAAAAAAAGCTCAAACGGAGTGAATTTTGATTGGTCAATTTTTACACGTGTCAAACGTTTGTAATTTTTATTTATAATTTTGGTTGTATTTGATCCAAACTCTATAATTAAAACCAATTTTACAACTCACAAAAAAGTTCATCTAAAAAAAACTGGAATTAGGGCTGCGATCGAGAGAGGATAACAATGGCGGGAAGAAAGCAGAAGAATATCTCAAATCATTGTGCGAGGGTGAGTTTGGTTTCAATCATTTTCATTTGGTGGAACAGAAACTAGGGTTTGCAAGCCAATAGCTAAAAATAAGGGTATATGTTGATAACTGAGGGTAGGTAGTTGCAATTTGCAAAGGATAGAATTAGATAGCTGGCTAGCTGCAGAGAATGATATTATTACAGCTAAATTAGTTATGTGTTCCAAACTTAGATTGTAAAGTGTAGCATGGTTGGTATTCTAATTAAAGAATGTCCTTAACAACAATTTATTTTTAGTATCTCACAACTAATATGAATTAAGCACACTCTATGAAAGATATACCACATTACAAAACCAAACCTGATTTACAAAGGGAGATTGGCTTATTGAGAGTTTACAACCCATGGCTTTCATTCAGTCTCCGGCTGCTTTGGGTTTGTTCTTAAGAAATGCATTTCTTTTACTTTGAAGTATTTATTGCATCGTCTGCTGTTCTGCTTCATGTGATGATTTGTTACGTTAATGTGCAGGGAGAAAAATGTTATATTTTCTGCTACTTCTATCGTGTGTTTGTGATCTTGCAATGGTGCAAACAGAAGCTTCCCAAAACTCTTCAACAGGTATGGTGTTGTTGCCTATGTACGGGTCTGTCTTTTAACATTGTAAACATAAATGTGCTGTGAAAGTTGTTTCTCGTTTGAAAGTACTAGTTTATTTCGTATATTCCTCTACTGATTTTATTAATGTCAAAGATCTACCAGCTTTAAACTTGTCTGAAGTCACGGACATAAAATACCAGATGACTGAGATATGACTTTGCTGTAACATATTTATTCCTTTTAGCGCTTCAAACTCATCTCCTGTGTGTAGCTTCATTTCATGATTTCATCTAATAAAAATCAGGAGGAGGAGCGGGTTGGCAGCAGTTTCTGCATAAATTTCAGCTTCCAGACTTTGCTGTGCCAATACACTATGATTTGAGACTGAAACCGGACTTGACAAATTTCACATTCTCTGGATCTGTTCGGATTCTTTTGAACGTCACCTCTCCTACTGAATTTCTGGTATTCAACGCATATAGGCTTGAGATATTGGACAGTGATATTCAATATGACGCATCAAGTGAGGTAAGAAACATAGTTTCACACATTCAAAACACTTATGTAATTTCTTTGATGTGTGAATTTATATTCGGTAAACATTAGTCTTGTGATTTTTTATTAGTTGAGATGGTGTCGTAGGTGTTGAAGCCAGTGCAGGTTTGGAAGTCTAAAGAGGATCAAATTTTTGTCTTGGAGTTTTCCAAGAAGCTACCTCTTGGAACTGGTAATCTCACAATCAGGGCTTTTAGTGGAAACATAACTGATTTTAAGGCCGGGTTATATAAGAGGTATGTTGTTTTCAGTTTTTTATTTGCTCTTAGATCATGGAAAAATATACATGGCGTCATATAATACGAGTGTAAACCGGCATATTCATCTCTATATTTGTCGATCTACAATTCATTGTCTACTTTTCCTGTTGTTTTTCAGCCCTTATAGAGTCAGAGGGGAAATTGACTACATGGCTGTAACCCAGTTTCAGCCATTATATGCAAGAGGATGCTTCCCATGTTGGGATGAGCCGGCTCTAAAGGTAAAATATTTTATCGATCGTTTATGAAGAAAATGATAAATATTATGATTGTGCTTCCAACTGTAATGTAAGTATGTAACAACCAGCATTGCTTTCATCCACTCTTATACATCCCTAACTTATTCAACTTGATTTTTAGGCAACATTCAAAATCATATTGGATGTTCAATCTAATCTCACCGCTCTCTCAAATATGCCCATCATTAAAGAGGAGCTGCAAGACAACTGGAAGACAGTTTCATACGAAGTTTCACCAGTCATGCCCACTTATGCAGTGGCCGTGGTGGTGGGAATGTTTGACTATGTCGAAAATGTCACTAGCAATGGTACTCTTATTATCTTATTTTCATGCATGTTTTTGTACCATCATTTGATTATCCGAGTATATATGCAACATCACTAGTACCTGATTGTCATTTTTATTCTGTAACCAGGCGTGAAGGTCCGAGTATACACACCAGTTGGCGAACCAGATTTCGGAAAATTTTCTTTAGATGTTGCTGTGCGATCACTTGACATATTCGAAAGGTATATGGCATGTGTTATGTTAATATTATTTATGTTGTTGAAGTCAATTGTAGATACTTACAACTTTGTCACTTTGGCAGATACCTTGGTGTCCAATATCCCTTGCCAAAACTGGACATGATTGGGGTTCCTCTGTTAAAATGGGCTGGGATGGAAAATTTTGGCTTAATTACATGTTATGCGAATCAACTTTATGTGAACAACTACACCACTATTGATGAAAAACGTGCAGTGAGTTTATTTTAGTTTAGTGTCCCTTATTACATTGCACTTATTTTAGTCTTAAACTCATTTGACATTTTTCTTTCAGACTTCCAATTTGGTAGCCCATGAGGTGGCTCACATGTGGTTCGGCAACTTAGTCACGATGAAATGGTGGAAATACTTCTGGCTCAACGAAGGCTTTGCCACATGGGTATGATCACTACAACATTTTTATGAACATTGTTTCGTACTCACTCACTTCCAACTTTTGAGAATACTGAGAGCAACTCTTTTGATGAATCAGTTCCAGTACTATGCCGTTGATCAAATATTTCCCGAATGGGATACATGGGCATATCATAGTGAAAGAGATGGTGCTGGATCTTTTTTGTCTGATGTGGATTCAAAATCGATCCCAGTAGAGGTACACTTGTTGCTGATTTTTGGATTTTGAATTTGGATTCAATATTGCTCATTTCTTTGTAAATAAAACATGAGACCATCAATTCAAAAAAAATGAGAATTTGTTGCAGATGGAGGTCAACAACTTCAACGATATACTTGATTTATTCGGCAGTCCAGCAATAATATATCAGAAAGCTGCATATATAATTCGAATGTTGAATACGTATCTCGGTCCAGAAATATTTCAGGTTTGTAAGGGGATACGTTTCATAGTTAACATTTTACTTCGTGACTACCAATTCAAGGAGATGGCTGCTACCATCATTATTTTGTACTTTCTGACACGTTGTAATGTAATGATTAGCACTCAATATCTTCGTACATCAAGGAATTCTCATGGTCTAGTGTGGATTCTGAAAACTTATGGGCTGCACTCGAGAAAGCATCGGGAAAGCCTGTCAAGAATGTTATGAGTCAATGGACAAAAATAACAGGTTATCCAGTAGTATCAGTGGAGACCTCTGCTAGTAAACTACTACTTAAGCAGGTGAGTTTACTTCTTCGTCACTTGAACATTTCTCTATAATAAAGTGTAAATGTATGCTAACATCTTTTATCATGTTACAGTCACCTATATTGTCTGGTCCCTCACACGCAAGCGATGAGTGGACAATTCCGTTGACTCTTTGTTGTGGCTCCTATGACACATGCTATAGTATTTTGATGAATCAAAGTTTTACAGTTGCCGAGTTGAGCAATTTTAAGGGTTGCTCATGTGGTACAGATGGAGTCTTGGATATTGGCAACTCCGGTAATATCAGTAGTGGAGTCGATATGGGGTGTCCGTGGATCAAGGTGAATGTCAACCAGACTGGATTCTTTCGTGTTATCTATGAGAATAACCTTGCATCAAGACTAGCGTACACCATTAAGCAAAAGAATTTATCTCACGCAGATAGATTTGGTGAGTTAATGCGCCTTTCAATTTTCCACCAAAGTACTTGGAGAAGCTATCTAACTTATGTTTCTGAATGTTCTGTATAGGAATCATAAATGATTTAAATGAACTGAGTGTCAATTACAATCTGCAATTTCATTACTTGTTTACTTTGATTGATGCTTATGCTGAGGAAGATAATCCGAGAGTCATTACTGCTTTGATACCGGTAATAAATACTTCCACATCTCTCATTCTTGCCTACACGAAGTATATTCTTCTCACTCGAGATTCTTTCTGTTTTTTTGTTAACAAATGTCATTGTAGGCAAGTAAGAAAATTGTATGGATAACTGCCGATGCTGCTCCAAAACAGTTGAGCCGGGTGAAAACTTTTTTTGCTAAACTTTTACAAAATTACTTTGGGTAAGTTTGCTTGGCTCCTACCAGTAACATGATGTAAATATGTCGTTTTTCCCCGTCTTGTTTGAATAGGTAGTTGCAAAAACAACACTTCAAAAAGGACATTAAAATCCTAGTCTTACTAAAAGTCTTCTTTATCGTCATATATATGAAGGAGGCTTGGTTGGGATTCAAGGCCAAATGAGATAGAAGTCGAAAAGTCTTTAAGATCAGAACTGCTAAGGACACTTGCTATACTTGGAGATGAATCCACCTTGGAGGAAGCAACCAAAAGATTTCACGCATACGTGGCTGACAACCATAGTCTTCTTCATACTGATATTAAAGAGGTTTCTACAATTTGTATGCTAAACGAGCACTGAATGCATTCTTATAATTATTTTATTAACCTATTGGAGCGTCTTTGCAGGCAATTTTTATGGCCGTGATGCAAAAAGCCAATAAATCTAACACCGCGGATTATGAGTCACTCTTGAGAATCTTTAACATGTCTAGCGATAAGATGGAGAGACTGCAAATTCTAAGTAATGACCAACTGAGTTTATTCCTATATATAATTTTTTTTATATAAAATAGTACAACTACTGAAATTTCAATTTTGTTAACTTACTATTGAGTATTGGCAGATGCACTGACATCATGTCCGGATCCTCAAATCCTACGTGAAGTTCTTGATCTTTTATTTTCCCCAAAGGTAGGCCGAGTAATTTCATTATATAATATATATTTTCATATGATATGGTTTTACATTTCGTTGATGCTCAGAATAATTTCTGCTTGCACATATATAGGTTATCATAGGCCAGATTTATTATGCACTTGATTACGTGAGTTGGCAAGGTCGTGAAACTGCATGGACATGGTTAAAGGTAAGTTCTGATAATCAATAAAGTGCATCAACAATCTGAGTAGTGCTGGTGTTTTCCAATACATATGCTGCTTAAACGCGATTTCTGCTATGTGTTATTATTTTTTATCAAGTGATTCTCATCTGTATATGTGTTGTTATGATGGTATAGGAAAACTGGGCCAATGTCTCGAACACTTATCCATTTTATTTACCGTTTATCGTGACAAAGATCGTCTCACCGGTTTGTTCTCAAATACTTAGTTTTTCTCAAGTTAACATATGTCAGCAACATTTTGGCATGAGTATTTTTTTTATTTTCTTTTGCAAGAAATTTAATTACCGTTGATTAGGGTTTTATGTCATTTGCAGCTAGCATCGCTGGAGAAGGCTGATGAGGTCAAAACTTTCTTCTCAAACAAAACTCTACCATCGTTTGCCGCTGATGTAGAGAGCAGCATCCTAGAAATAAACAAGAAAGTAGCCTGGGCTCAAAGAATAAGAGCAGAAAGTGGCTTGGCTGGCTTTATCGACAATTTGACATCGAACCTCCCTAAACTTAAGTCTTTTTCTTCTAGCCTATTTTATCATGTCAATTAGCTGTTTTTAAAAAAAAATATGTTTAAATATTAGGGAAAAGTATGTGGTATGACCGTCTGTTTACAAATTCTTGTCCGGACTATTGAAATGTCCAAAAGACAGTCAAATGTGAGGTTTTGGACTAAATTGCAAATATAGTTTATACAATACACCAAAATCAAAAACCTTTGTGTTAACTTTTGTATTTTGGTCCAAAGTATTTGGTTCAATTTAATGATAAATTCTCTAAACCAATATATTTTTTGAATTACTAGAATTTATACAATAATTTGCTATAATTTATACCATAAATCTTTCGATCAAAATTTTATAAAATAATTATTAAAAATAAAATATTTTTTGCTATGCAACCACATCAAATAATCTAATTGTACGATGAGGTGTTAGTATGTACAATAATAAAATTGCTTTAAAATATATTATAATAAAAGTTTTACAAACATGTCAAAATATTGTATATTAGTCATAGATCGACATCCATCATAAAATAATAAATGATTAATACATCCATCACACAGTTCAAAACATGTATTAATCCTTTATTATTACGTTATGGATGTCGACACATGATTAATGTACACTATTGTGAATTGCTTATAAAACTTTTGCTATAATTTATTTTTTATGTAATATTATTATGTTACATGTTTATATCTCATTGTACTATTAGTATTAGGTCATTTGATGCGGTTGTATGAACAAAATTTTAATCTTAACCTTTATTTTATACATTTAGATAGAAAATTGTACATTCAAAGATTTATGGTATAAATTATGATAAAATTGGCAATTTATTATATAATCTTAACACTTTTTAAATATATTGGTTTAAAATTTTTATCATTAGATCAATCAAATACTTTGGACAATAATATATATTTGAATTAAAGCAAATACAAAATTTATACAAAGGTTTTCTGAATTTGGGGTGTGAGTTAGGTGAAGGAATTGTGTCCTTTAATTTAATGTGCAATGACTAAACTTGGAACAGGACAATTATCTGAGATAATTCAATTCGATTAATTTTAGGAGTCGTAGTGCTTTGCTAGAAGCCAACTACAATTAATGAGGTTAAACAAGTTAAACTCATAGCTATTATAATCGGGTCCTATGAGGTCACACACTTAGAGTTGACGGACTAGATCAACGGGAAAGATGGTTAATTATTAATAGATATGTGATATTATTAATAATAAGGCTTATTATTTATTTGGGAAATAAATAATAAGTTATGTAATCAATTAGAGATTAATGGATTTATCATTGATTGCCAATTAAATACTCTTAATTATTAAGTGAATAATTATGGAAATCAAATTAATAGAATTTGATCCGTTGAAATTAATGGTGATTGATTTCGTGCGAGAATTTGATTGGTTAAAATCAAAAAGGAAGTAAAAACGGTTTTGTCCTTTTGGCCAAAGAAAAACGATACACAGAAGAGAGTAAAAAAAAGGTTTTTGTCGCTCCTCTGGTGTTTGTTCTTTTGGCGAAAAAGAAAATCATCTCACAAAATATACTATCATTCCAAAAAGCAATTTGATTGCTTCCTTCCGTCCTTTCGTCCTAGCAGTCGAAGGCAAGGAGATCTAGACGGGCTCGTGTGGACCAATTAGAGGAGCAACACGTGGAGCTCTCATCACTTGCAATCCTACCCGATCAGATCCGGTTCACGCATCAAAGGTATTCTCAAGATCTATCAATTATGCGTAGATCCGATTATTAGATGTTAGATACGATCTGAAATTCCGCTTAACGCATCTAATAATAACCAACAATGGTATCAAGAGCCAGATTGCATAGATTGATATGATCAATGTTTTGATGCGGATCTTGATTGAAATTAGTGGTGAATTTTATATGGATAAAAATGTAAAATTGAAATGGAGATTTTGATGAATTGCGATATGAAATTGTATGAATTAATATGGAAATTGACATCAACCGAGTCGGATTCGATTAGATTCGATGATGGAAAGGTCACAAAATTAAGATGGATAATATTATGATATTATTTATTTTAATTGTTTTCTAAAAGTTAGAAAATTCCACTTAAGATTAAATATTTGATATTATATCTTTTTCATACAATTTAATCCAATTATTACATTTTAATTGTTAATATTGATTAATACCATATACGGATTTAATTTTAAATTGATTTTTTTTTTGCTTGTTTTATATTATGATATATTGCTTGCATAAAGTGACTAGTATGGCCCATAAATACGATCTGTGTATCGTTATGTTTTCTTGTACACGATCTGCGCATCGTTTATTTTATTGTAATTTAATTTTTGCAATTAGTGTAATTCAAAATTGTAATACAAGGAGAAGTACAAGACATAAGAAGGTCAAGGATGGAGATCCATGCAGGATACAAGATGAAGATATTATGAAGATTAGATCTTTATTTTATGCATCGTAGGGGCCATACTAGGATCACAATTATTGCGTTTTGAATGCTTTACTTTAAGTCTTTATATTGTTTTTATTTATGACATTTTTTCACTTATAAATAAAAGACAAATAAAAGACTTATGTCCCAACGGTAAATTGGGGCAATGCCTTTCCATATCATAACCCATTAAGTTCTGGATTGTGGTTGGATGGGCTTCACAAAAGTGAGGGTGTTCTTCCATAATCTTGGACTGAGTGAGGGTGAATCTATACGGGGGTTCATAAACTTTGATATGGTAGTACCCAACGAGAGACCAAAAGGCAAAGTTTTGGATCTTGAGGCATGGGATGATTTCTGCATTGGATGTGGATCATCAACTAAGAATTATAAGGAGTTATAATTAGTAATTGTTACTTACCCTGAACACATATGACTTAAGGCAGTGCAAAAGTACGTTGAGTCTTATCTGGGATGGGATCTTGGAATATTTTATTCAAAGGGACGAAAACAACTGAATAAAATGTGCTTCTACTTATTTTAAATTGTTTAAATATAAGTATTTGCAATTTCAAACATATACTGATTTGTATGTCATTGATATTTTGTAGATAATGTCGAATGATAATTTGAAATTCTCTCTGCGCTCAATTGTTGAGAAAAACAAGCTCAATGGAACAAACTTCCTTGATTGGGAAAGGAATCTGAGAATCATTCTCAGGTCTGAGGGACGTGAGGACGTCCTAACTACCCCTATCCCTTCTTTGACCGACACCTCATCAGATGAGGAGAAGGCAACAGAAACTAGGGTGAGGTCTGATTCATTACCTGTAACTTGCCTCATGCTTGCTGCAATGGAGCCTGATTTGCAAAAGAGGTTTGAGCATTCTGATGCTTATACTATCATTACTGAACTGAAAACATTATTTCAGGATCAGGCAAGGATAGAGCGATATGAGACTCACAAGGCTATACTTGATAGCAAGCTTGTGAAGGGAAAACCAGTGAGTCCTCATGTGATTAGCCTGACTGGGCTTTTTAAGAGGATGGAAAATCTGGGGACCCCATATGACCAAGAGTTGGCCACTGATATCGTTCTTAGATCATTGCATGATGGTTTTGCACCATTCAGAATGCAATACCATATGAATGGTTTGAAGCATGTTATGAATGAGCTCCATGGCTTGCTTAAAAATGCTGAGGCAAATATTATTGATGACAAGAAGAAGGAAGTTCTGAATGTCAACAATTGCAAGGGTTTTAAGAAGGTGGCTAAGAGTAAGAGCAATTACCAAGGGAAAGGCAAGCAAGTTGCCAAACCCAAGGGTGGTGAGAAGCCAAAGGTGGCTGCTGATCATGACTGTTTTTACTGCCAGGCCAAGGGACACTGGAAGAGGAACTGTCCCAAGTACCTGGAAGACAAGAAGAATGGAACTGTGAGTTATGGCTCTTCAGGTATTTATGTTATTGATATAATGACAACAAATGTTCTCACATTAGAATATGATCCCACTTGGGTATTAGATACCGCTTGTGGTGCTCACATTATTTCTTATGTGCAGGAACTAAGAAATAGAAGGCAAGTGAAGAAGGGCGAGATAGACCTGCGCGTTGGAAATGGAGCAAGTGTTGCTGCACTTACCGTGGGAGATTTTAGTCTGTCTTTACCTTCTGGTTTCGTATTAGAACTGAATAATTGTTATTTTGTTCCATGCATTACCAAGAACCTTATTTCGGTTGCATTATTACATTCTGAGGGATATGATTTTAGCATTAAAGATGGATTTATGTCTGTTTTTAGAAACAATATTTTCTATGCTAATGCACCAATGAGTAATGGACTTTTTGTGTTGGATCTCAAATCAGATGTATATAACATAAATAACAAAAGGCAAAAACCAAATAGTTTGAGTGAGGCCTACCTATGGCATTGTCGATTGGGCCATATTAGTGTGAATCGCATGAAGAAGCTCCATAAAGATGGACTTTTAAAAGACATGGATTATGAATCCATTAACACATGTGAATCATGTCTAATGGGCAAAATGACAAGGTCACCTTTCAAAGGAACAAATGAAAGGGCTTCTGAATTGTTGGGCATAATACATACTGATGTATGTGGGCCAATGACCACAGAAGCTAGAGGTGGCTACAGATACTTCATTACGTTTACTGATGACATGAGTAGATATGGATATATTTACTTAATGTCACATAAATCATAATCCTTTGAAAAGTTCAAGGAATTCCAGAATGAAGTAGAGACTCAAAGTGGCAAGAAAATAAAAGCACTTCGATCTGATCGTGGTGGTGAGTACTTGAGCCACGAATTTGAACATCATTTGAAAAACTGTGGGATAGTAACACAGTTGTCTACCCCAGGAACACCACAGCTCAACGGTGTGTCTGAAAGGAGAAACAGGACCTTGTTAGACATGGTTCGATCAATGATGAGTTTTGCCGATCTTCCGGTATCCTTCTGGGGATATGCCCTCACTACTGCTGTACTTACATTAAACAGGACTCCGTCAAGAACTGTAGAGAAAACTCCATATGAGATATGGACTGGAAAGGTTCCAAAGTTGTCTTTTCTGAAAATATGGGGATGTGAAGCTTATGTAAAGCGTTTACAAACAGAGAAGCTTGCCCCAAAATCAGATAAATGCTTTTTTATAGGGTATCCAAAAGGAAGTTTTGGATATTACTTCTACAATCCAACTCAGCAAAAGGTGTTTGTTGCGAGGGATAGTGTCTTTTTGGAAAGAGAGTTCCTTTCCAACAAGTCAAGTGGGAGAAATATTCATCTTGAAACAGTTCAAGATGATGAAGAGCAACAAACTCAACAACAAGATGACATGGATGATGTCGATGATGAGATGAATACTTTTGAAGGCTCAGGGCCTCAGATCATCCAAGAGCCGGAACAAGAGAATCTACAAACAGTTGTGGATTATGTTCCGGATTCAGTTGTTGAACACGTTGAACCCACTCGTAGATCGGAAAGGCCAAGGGTACAACCAAGACGTTATGATGATTTCATCTTGAATGTAAGCCTTGATGTTCTTATGTTAGAACATAGTGAGCCTTCTACATATAAGCAAGCAATGACGGGTCCAGACTCCAAGAAATGGCTTGAGGCCATGAGGTCCGAAATGGATTCAATGTTTGAAAATCAAGTATGGGACTTGATAGATTTGCCAAATGGGGTAAAACCCATAGGAAGCAAATGGATTTTCAAACTCAAAACTGACAAGGATGGAAATGTATCTGTTTACAAGGCAAGACTAGTTGCCAAAGGTTTTAGACAGATTCATGGTATAGACTATGACGAAACTTTTTCACCAGTTGTCATGATTAGATCCATTAGGATAATCCTAGCTATTGCCGCATATTATGACTATGAGATATGGCAAATGGATGTCAAAACCGCCTTTCTAAATGGTTTTTTGGAAGAGGATGTGTACATGACACAACCTGAAGGTTTTGAAGATCCAAATGATGCTGGGAAGGTATGCAAGCTTAAGAAATCCATTTATGGACTTAAGCAAGCATCCAGGAGTTGGAACTTTCGATTTGATGAAAAGATCAAAGAGTTTGGTTTCATTAGAAGTGAAGAGGATCCTTGTGTTTATAAGAAGTTTAGTGGGAGTAAGGTAGCCTTCTTAGTCTTGTATGTGGATGACATACTACTTATTGGGAATGACATTCTGATGCTAGAGTCCGTAAAGGAATGGCTGAAGAAATGTTTCTCAATGAAAGACTTAGGAAAGGCCGAGTACATACTTGGAATTAAGATCTACAGAGATAGATCTAAGAGGCTTCTTGGATTGAGTCAAGGAACTTATATTGATAAGATTCTTGATAGATTCAAGATGCAGGATTCCAAGAAGGGGTTTTTACCCATGCAACATGGTGTGTATCTCAGCAAGACGCAGTGTCCTAAAACACCTGCTGAGCTTGAGAAGATGAACAAGATCCCATATGCTTCTGCTATAGGATCTATCATGTATGCCATGGTATGTACACGTCCTGATGTTACATATGCTTTGAGCATGTGTAGCAGATACCAATCAAGTCCTGGAGAAGCACACTGGAGTGCAGCTAAGAATATCCTGAAGTACTTGAGAAGGACCAAGGATGATTTCTTAGTATATGGGGGAGATGAAAAATTGATCGTACAAGGCTATACTGATGCAAGCTTTCAGACTGACCGAGATGGCTTTGAGTCTCAATCGGGTTATGTCTTCATCCTTAACGGAGGAGCTGTGAGCTGGAAGAGCTCCAAACAGGATACAGTAGCAGATTCTACAACTGAGGCTGAGTACATTGCTGCTTGTGAAGCAGCAAAGGAGGCCGTTTGGATAAGGAAGTTCCTGGATGAACTCGGTATAGTTCCTAGCATTTCAGTGCCTATCGACATCTATTGTGACAACAATGGTGCCATAGACCAGGCAAAGGAACCGAGTTCGAGCTCCAAATCCAGACACGTTATGAGGAAGTATCACCTTATTCGACGCATCATCACTGAGGGTGACATTAGGATGTGTAAGGTGCATACTAATGACAACATCGCAGATCCATTGACCAAGCCTATGCCTAGGCCCAAGCATGAGAGTCACACTAGGGCTAAGGGTCTCAAGCACATTGGAGAATGGCTTTGAGTTTGCTTTTATATTACGTTATATAATTATGAGTGTTGGACACTAGTGTTATGTTTGACTTGATGATCTTATGATATATGATATTTCATCCTTATTTAAATATTGTTTTGATCAATATTGAATAATGTGTCCAAATAATTCATTATTAACAAATGGGATCACATTAAGTGTTATGGTGAATGAAACCCCATTAAGTGAAATGAAGTTTTGAATTATTAAAAGTCTATAGTTTGAAATCATCAAATGGACATGGATGATTTCATTAGTGACTATATTGTAAGTTGACTGATAGCGCCAGGCTTCATGGGCTATAGGGACATGGAGATGTCTAGTCATTTACATATACGTGTATGGATGATACATGTAAGACTGACCCACCTTAAGACTCTATAAAAGAGATTGTAAAGTTTTAAGTTAAACTAGGATTAGTAGATTCCTCAGACATGAGTATGTTGTGGTCTCGCTTGATGATTGGTATTTCTTTGACACTGTTAAACGCTTTCCGTAAAAGGGAGTTATAAAGGCAGTTGTTAGGATTGCAAAAAGTTGAGTGGGAGCCATAGCCATACAAGATTGGAGAAGTCCTCCTGGTTCATGTATAGTGTGATACATTGAACAGGATTGGTGTCTCGGCCACTTGAAGAGTAAGAACTGAAAATGCATGGCCATGCTCGGATGATTATTTGAAATCATCTGTTTAATTGACAGTTCAAACTCGGAGTTCAAGAAACACATTTGACATTAGATATGAATGTCACCATATCGTCAAATAAGACATTAAGAGATAAAGGTATCTTATATTGCACACTTGTTTAAGGACAAGTGGGAGATTGAAGGAATTGTGTCCTTTAATTTAATGTGCAATGACTAAACTTGGAACAGGACAATTATCTGAGATAATTCAATTCGATTAATTTTAGGAGTCGTAGTGCTTTGCTAGAAGCCAACTACAATTAATGAGGTTAAACAAGTTAAACTCATAGCTATTATAATCGGGTCCTATGAGGTCACACACTTAGAGTTGACGGACTAGATCAACGGGAAAGATGGTTAATTATTAATAGATATGTGATATTATTAATAATAAGGCTTATTATTTATTTGGGAAATAAATAATAAGTTATGTAATCAATTAGAGATTAATGGATTTATCATTGATTGCCAATTAAATACTCTTAATTATTAAGTGAATAATTATGGAAATCAAATTAATAGAATTTGATCCGTTGAAATTAATGGTGATTGATTTCGTGCGAGAATTTGATTGGTTAAAATCAAAAAGGAAGTAAAAACGGTTTTGTCCTTTTGGCCAAAGAAAAACGATACACAGAAGAGAGTAAAAAAAAAGGTTTTTGTCGGCTCCTCTGGTGTTTGTTCTTTTGGCGAAAAAGAAAATCATCTCACAAAATATACTATCATTCCAAAAAGCAATTTATTTGCTTCCCTCCGTCCTTTCGTCCTAGCAGTCGAAGGCAAGGAGATCTAGACGGGCTCGTGTGGACCAATTAGAGGAGCAACACGTGGAGCTCTCATCACTTGCAATCCTACCCGATCAGATCCGGTTCACGCATCAAAGGTATTCTCAAGATCTATCAATTATGCGTAGATCCGATTATTAGATGTTAGATACGATCTGAAATTCCGCTTAACGCATCTAATAATAACCAAAATTAGGATCATGTGAGAAATGACAATTCCTATGAGAAATGAGAAATTATTACAACCGTTAGATCTATAATTGAAAGGTCTTGATTTATTGAAATTATTTGCATATATTTTTGCATTAAATTCAATATAAAGGGTGTAATTGTAGTTTACTCCATCATAATATTGATTTCCTATTTTATCGACCCACGATCTTCTTCTCCTCGATCCGATCGGTGTAGTTTCGATCTCTATCCGATGGTGTTCTTCCGCTTCTCCTCAGATTTATTTCGAAAAATGCGATGATGAAACTAAGCGTGTGAGACCGACTTCGTCGGAGATTGATCGGCAAAAATGGAGGAACGCAACCACAGCTCGGAGTCAACACCATCGGAAGCGGCGGTGATCGAGCACGAGGTTTATGCGCGAATCGGCCTACTCGGTAACCCTAGCGTCGTCTACTTCGGCCGCACAATTTCACTCTCCTTGTCGAATTTCTCATCCACAGTTCGACTGGAGCCGTCGGAGAAGCTCATTATCGAGCCTCATCCGACGCACGATCTCATGCATTTCGATTCTCTTGACCACTTGGTGAATCGGCTGGACAAAGAGGGATATTATGGAGGAGTGCGTTTGTTGATGTCCTATTTGTAAAGTGCGTTTGTTGATGTTCTATTTGTTGATGTCTCATTATGGAGGAGTGCGTTTGTTGATATGGATTTGTAAAGTGTTCTTGAAGCAATGTCAAGAGAATAAGATTGAACTGCACCAACAAAACTTCAAGCTGTCTTATGATACAAACATTCCAAGACAGACTGGGCTTTCAGGTTCCAGTGCTATTGTACGTGCGGCCTTGAACTGCCTTCTTTATTTATACAATGTCAGACATTTAATCAAAGTGGAAGTCAGACCAAATCTTGTTCTCGCTGCTGAAAATGCACTTGGCATTGTAGCTGGTTTACAAGATCGCGTTGCTCAAGTTTATGGAGGGCTAGCCGTTTTTTCGGTGTGGTGTGGCTAGTTTTCCCAGAGTAGCCAGTACATTTGTTCAATTTTGGGTTGATCCAGATGCAGGTGCATCTGACCAGTTGACTACATTGGCAGCTGCAACTCCAAGTTATGGCGAGTTAGAGTAAATATTAGTTTCGTCAATTGGTCAGAATATGAATGTTACTATTGAATCTGGTTGGCAAGTATGTAGGCTCCGGTTTTGGATTTCACAAATTTATGAATCTTACGCATTTTACTTTAAATCTTACGCATTTTAATTTAAATCTTACGCATTTTATATTTAATCTTACGCATTATAATGACAAATACTTGTTATGATGTTTCCATCACGAAAATTTGTGTAATTGAAACAAAATGCATAATAATTGAAACAAAATGCGTAATATGAAATCTGCAACATCATCCTTTTTTTCTGGAGAAGTGACTACAACATGAGACCTATAAATCTACACTATGTAGAGGCACTGTTGTGTTAAGTAGCATCCTACTTCGTTGTGCTCATTTGGTATTAACTTCTTATGGAAGCACACAACGCCTTCCAAACAGGAACCAGCATTTTAACCGGAGGTCGCAATTTCTGAGCAGCTTTCTTCATATAAAATTCCATCATGGCAACTGGATCTGCACTAGATGAACCAATTGTTTCACCTGTATAGAAAATTAGAGAAATATTTGACATCAATGCATTCCCACTACATGGCTAGCTCATAGCAAATTACAAAAGTTTGTCTCTTGAACTCATAAAACATCCCATAGGTAAACTTCTTTTAAAATAATATTGGGCCATAATTATATAAAGGTGTGAGATCAGCATAAAATGAGCAATGAGCCATGATCAATAAGGTGCACATCCACATTCTAATAATTATGTCGTTATGTACTACGGATATTTATAACCAGCACAACTCGCATCAAATAAGAATCTGTGGGTCAAAACATAAAGATCATTCCTTGTGCATGCTGAAGACATGTATCAAAGTTTATTATATAGAAATATTAACATTGAAGTTTCATGAGCCATGATCACTTTAAACTAGTGAAAGGGAGCTAAGCATATGTTAAGAGTTTCACACCAAAAGAGTAGAATACATTTGAGTTGATCTCAGATCAAGACAGAGTAGATTGGGAAGGTGGTACTCAGTTCTACTATGTGCACCGACAAAGAAACAACCCATGTAAAGTTACGCTTGTTAATTAAATGTTACGCATTTAATTGAATGATATGCATTTTACAGTCATTGAGAAGCTGCACAGCTACGCAATTATGTATGAAATGAAGAGCTACGCAGCTATACAGTTATATATAAAATATTACGCAGTTTACAGTTAACGAATGAAATCGTGAATGGGGGGTTTTGTCGAAATTTTACGCTTGAAAAGCTACACAGTATGTATGACATGGAACACATTTTACAGTCATTGAAAAGCTACGCAGTTATGTATGAAATGAAAAGCTATGCAGCTACTAAGTTATATATGAAATGCTACACAGTCCACAGTTGATGAAAAGCTTGAAAAGCTACGTAGTTACGCAGTTATGTATAAATGAAAAGCTATGCAACTACGCAGTTATATATGAAATGCTAAGCAGTCCACAGTTAATGAAAAACTACGCAGTTACGCAGTTATGTATAAAATGAAAAGCTACGCAGTTATGTATAAAATGAAAAGCTACGCAGCTACGCAGTTATATATGACAAGCTACGCAGTTTACAGTTAATGAATGAAATCGTGAATGTGGGTTTTGAAATGGGCATGTGCCTGTTCAATAACCAACATACTCATAAAGTCACAACCTTTCATCAAATCCTAATTCGGAATCTGAAAAACAATCAATCAAAAGATCAAACCTTTGTAATCCAATCCACATCATTCCTCCTCTCACCCAAATCCAAATCCCCAGACCTCAATCTCGTGACACAGTCCACCTCAAATGAATTGCAGTGTCGCCGTAGAAACTTCGGCGAGTGTCGCCGTCGCCCGTCGATTCATGGACTTCAAATCCAACAGTCCGTCGAATTTTAGGGTTTCGTCCGTCGCCTCCGTCAGTCGCCTTCGTCCGTCGCTTCCGTCAGTCACATTCCTCCGTCGCGTCCATCCGTTGACGTCGTCCGTCGCATGTCACGGTCGCTTTTCTCATCTCTCAGTCTGAATCAGGTTTTGATTCTGTGTTTAGTGATTTGTGGGAGAAAAAAAATCGGGATTGCAATTTTGATTTGGTGTTCTATTCCTAAGTTGCTCTTACATACGTATTAATTAATTAATAAATATGAATTTTAGATTAATTTAAACATAATCTTAACCGTTAATTAGACTAATCTGACGGCTAATATAATTTCTTATTTCTCACCATATATGTATTTCTCACCTGAACCGCACTATTTGGGGTGTAATGTATAAATTATATTTGCAATTTAGTCCAAAATCTAACATTTAACTATCTTTTGAAAATTTCAATAGTCCGGACAAGAATTTATAAAATGACAGTAGTTCATACCACTTTTTGTACTTTTCCCTAAATATTATACAAATTTAATTATGTCCAACCTTTGTGCTTGAGGTAATGACGCATCTAATATAAATACTAATTGCAATGCACCAATTATTAATGTAATTAATCTATTTATTTTATTTTTGGCTTCGAGAGTCGAGGGAATGTATTCGGCACCAAATAGAATCCATGAGAAAATCCCCAAAAATATAATAAAATTAGGATCATTCACAAAGACAATGAAATGCTAAATAAGTTCGTATATGAGGCTAGAGTAAAGATCACATGAGAAGTGTATGTTACGGTGAGAAATGAGAACTAATCTTATCCATTCATATTTTGTAATCAATGACTAGGATTAAATAGAATTAAATATATTATTCGTATCTTTTTAAAAGATTATGCATTAAATACATTATTCGTAGTAAATGAAAAACTACGAATAATGTATTTAATTCTTATTAATCGTAGTCATTGATTACAAATATGAATGGATGAGATTAGTTCTCATTTCTCACCGTAACATACACTTCTCACCGAAACCGAACTCTATGAGGCTAAACATTAAATCTAATACTTAAACATCAAGTACATATATTAGTGGCAAATATAAAAAGTTGAGGTTTTTTTTAAGTTGCCAACGGGCAAGAACATAACAAACCGCTCAATAAGGGCCCATCAAAGTCCGGCCACCTGGCCGAAGCAGACGACATTTACAACGAAATAAAGAGGGCCCTTAAACGATACCTGGTACGTCCCAAGCTGACCATTTCCGGCCTAAGCCGCTAGGTTCCGGCCGAGCCGACAATATCCGGCCGAGCCGACAATATCCGGCCGAGGCGGACAACTTAACCAACTAAACTATAAGCGTTTAAACTTACAAAAAAAACTACCTATACTACTCGGCAGCCCCAAGCGGGGCCACCGACTACAAACCTAACGACACCAAGACCGGCGACCCCAAAGCAGAGCCACCGCCAGCACCACACCAACCGACGCAATCCGCTCCCGCCCACCTCGCCAAGCTTGCTGCCCGGACCACCGCCAGCACGGCTCAGGCCTCATGAACCCGATCCAACTTCCTCATCGACGCCAGCCACAGCCATATGCACACAAAAACATCCGGCGAAAGACCACCCAGCTCCAACGCCGCAGCCAGAAGCCGACCAAAATCCACATCTATGCTTAACTCAATCGCCAGAGCCCCTGTTGGAGTAGGGTGTTGCAAGAGAACTAGGTGCAACCCAAAAAGACCCATCGCCAACCGACCTGACCCACCGCCGAACACACCATGTCACCACAACCCACAAATCCCACCGTCTGCGGCAGCGCGAACCACCACAACCGAAAGCCAAAGGTGAACAACGACAGAAGAGAGGATGAGCAGGCAGGTTAACATGGCGTAAACGGCAGGGGAAAGGGGATCGGCGGCAAAACAACGGAGGCGGTTTAAACTTTTTCTCGGAGCTTCTCGGAGGTTCTTAGAGGAGAGAAAAGTTGTAAAAAGTTGAGGTTCTAAGTTAACTAAATGACTGTCTTCAAATTCTTTTTGATGGGTAAGACTTAGATATATAGAGATTAAAGCTGACTGGTTCAGGGTTTTAGTTCAAAACTACTGATAAAAAAGGGCAACCCTGACTAATAGCGACTACCTTCAAATATTATAGGCAGGTAGATGGATGGATGATCCATGGATGTTACTGTACGTTTGAATTTCAAATTATGTACATGCTTGCCTGCTGTAACAATATCACCAATCTTCTATATCATCTTCAGATTCCAAGCTTTCATCTTCATCTATGCTCATAGCATCCAACTCATTTGCTCCACTTACCTTACCAAGCATTTCCGTCCCAGGAGCTGTGACTTCTATATAATTTAGATTAAGCCACTTGAGCATCGGCATGTATTCTGTAGCCATAGCTGTTGCATTGGGCAAGTTACATGCCTCTCCTCTATCAAGCCTCTGCTTTAATAAATCGTACTGCAAGCCAAAAATATGTCAAAGATAACAGGAGATTAGGATGCGTTTTGAAAACAGTAACAAAGAAACTGGAAGCCCTCTGTTTAGACTGAGATCGCAAACTCTTTGTAGATGCATAAAAAGTGAAGTCATGTGAAGCTATTACTCGCCATTAGTTAAATGATTTATCATGAGAAATTTTTTTCAACAGTGGCCAGTTAAAAGTTATCTGAATTTCACAAAAGGCACCCAAATGACAAACAGATAAGAAAAGCAAACAGACAAAAGGAACTTAAGTTGTGTTCATCCAGACCTTGTTCCAAGATGACAATTGCTCAACCTGCCATAGCTTAGGGCGCCGAATGGAATGCCACCTGAATGAAAAGTTATGATGTTAAAATAACAGAATTATCACTTGCTCAATATTGTCCACGACATTCTAAGACATGCAAGTAAGTACCTTGAAGAAACTGGGCAGGAATTACCAAATAACACCCCACGACTAGCAACTGAAGCTGCAACTGAATGACAGAGATTCTCTGCCTCATGATTTCTAAATGAGGCTCCGTGTAGAGAAGCAAGAAGGGTGTCCGCATCACTTAAATAAGAAGCCACAGTCCATGAACCATCAATTGCTTCGTCATTCAGAAAATCTAGAACTGCAAGAGTTAGACGGTGTATGAAGTCAAATAGCAAATAGAACAACAAATAAACACTTCACTTTCAGCTCACATTGGTATTTATCAAAGTTCCATATAATGATTATGTAACAGATGAGCATACTTTCTAGCACAACAAATAATGATTATTTACAATTTGATAACACTTCAATATAATAGTAAACTTATAGTGAGTCAACATAGCAAAAGGCGAACATTAAAGTTACCATTTTCATGCAAAAAATCTGTAATAGGCCTTGCTTGCCCATGTGCTTGACAAAGAATCTTCTCTGGGGCATCCATCTTTAATGGTCGTCTGGTGAATTTCGCACTAAGTACAAATGCATCCTGATCTAGAGAACAAATACAGTTCTAATGAATAAATAAATAAGCCAACAAAAATTTACAGCTAAGGTAATACAAGCTGGAAATAAATCAACAGTTCCATATCTGTCTTATAATTGAAAAGTGCATAATAGAGCACTTATAGAGTAGCTCATTTAAATATAAAATTTCTGAATCCACCATGTCCAGAAAACAACCGTTGCAACAAGACCATTAGGGATTTTTGTGAAAATAAATGTTCCTTTTTTTAATTATTTGGATTATTAAACTTAACAGCAATGGGCAACAATGGCTCAAGTATGAACTACATTTTAGGAGTGCTTGAATGAGATCTATCCAAATGGAAATATTTATCTACATAATAATTATCCTATATGTAATATCTCATAAAAGAATTTAAAGATTTAAGAGTCATAAAAGAATTGTTATCAGATTTGTCAGGATACCTAATATAAGGGCAGCTTCTGTTTCTCTTTTGCTGTGAAGAAACTTCCCCAATGCATGAAATAATGAAAGAGTCTCATCTCTGCCCATGGGCATTAGACTCCTGCAGTTTCCTCCATCCAGTTTTTCCTTCTCGCATGCAGATGGGTGGTCCAAGATTGATACGGGATAACGAACCGAGTCGTGCTTCAAACTGAAATATTGAAAAGAGGAGATAGCATGTCTAATATCACCTCCACTGAGTTTTGCTATTAACTCAATCTGTTCATTAGTCGCATGAGAATGCTCCTGGCAAGCTATTCTTGAGAGCACTCTCTTAATGGAATTGGTTGTGATGGGGTTAAAACTCACCTGAAAACTGATTTGTATGAGTAATTGAGAGAACAACATCAAAAAACAGATTTGGTTTACAGAATTCGCAACCTTACAAGCACCCGCACTCTCTAAAGAGGATTGGAGTTCCTCAACCCATCGGCTACTGGTATCAGGTGAATCACCTCTTCTGTAATCAGTGAGTACAATAGCAGTGGGAATGGAAGCTGATTGCACAAGAAACCGTAAGCAGTTTTGAAGCCTCCCAGAGGCAAGTTTTCCATTTACCACAGGAAGGTCATCAATCACGAATATGACTAATGAATTTGACTGTCCATTGGTAAAAGAAAGTGGTCCATACTTTCTCATTCTTTCAACAAAATTTTCAAACTCATCCAACTTGGATGTATAGCGCATCCCTGAGAGACAAATAAATATGTGAGGTGTAGGAGATCCTCATTCCAAACGTGTATGTCATCTTAAAAGAAAAATGAAGGTTCCTTTCAAATCTGCACTATGCCATTCAACTTTAGTAAGCAAAGAATCAATATAGTGAACACATTGGTAAGGAACATGCTTCCAAAATTTGGCATGTGTTTGTTGATCAACCAAAATTAGTGATTTACTTTCTGAATTTTTGAAACAAAAACCATACATTGAATCCCTCGACCTCCAAAATTATACCCCTCTCTGTAAGGACTCCGCACAGAAGGAAAAAAAAATTAGTCTAGACCAATGATTCAAAATAAAACAGTTGTCAAAAGTTCTCAAAACCACAAAAGTCAAGATGCAAAGAACTGAAGTGTATATCAAAGAGCTAGTATCCTAGAACCAGTTACCATAATACACTTACAATATGAATATATTTAGAGATATAGATCCCATGAAGATAACACGTTAAACTTAGGAAACCGATAAAATTTTCTTGAAACTTTATGTTACCTGAACCTGACATGTGCATGTGTTCCTGCCAGAGAGTTGGGGTGGGAGTGGTCCATTCACACACCTTGGCTCCAAAGTGAGATGCAACCATGTTGATGGTTGACTGAATCATTCAGCAATATTACATAAGTTATTCAAGCACGAGTTCTGAAACATAAATTACACATTTGAAAAGACACTCTGCAATGTTTGGCGTCAGCTCCATTTCTACCCAAATTAATCGCAGGCACTAGGAGTAGAGAGTCCAATGCAAACTTTCTTCACATAAGCCTAATGGTTCGGATGATATCAGGCTAGTAGTAGTATATATAGAGACAAAAAAAAACCACTTACAGATTTTCCTATCCCAGCTTGTCCTGTAATAACAAGAACCTTATTGAGGCAAACATCCTGCAGATAATGAAATGAGTTTCTAATAATGCAATGTGATAAATGAGTAGTGCTCTCCCATAAGGGTTCAAAGAAGAGACATGTGTACCGTTTAAATTTTACCTTACAGGGTCTGAGCCGCTCCTGAAACCACATTTTAACTTCTTCAACCTACTCGTAAAATATCCCAAAATGTATTAGTATCAAACTCTGATACATTAAGAACTTAAGCTCATGCAAGCAGCGATACCTTCTTCTTGTGAACAGCAAGTTCATCCAAACAACGAGGTTTATATTTCTCTACCCACAGCTCTTTCGGGGCATTCCTCACAGCACCTGATTAGTATAGACATCTCAAATCAGATTGCATAGTACAAATCTCTAATTATGTACAAGGCAAAGTAACTTACAATCCACACATTCTTTTCATCAAGATAAGCAATAAAAGAAAATTATCCAAATCACTTTACAGAAAAAATTCATTGCACCAGCAGCGTACCAGCAGGTACCTTGAACCCATTAAACCCTTCATCAAAATCTTCACAAAATAATCTCATCTGCATTGGATGCAACTCAGTATCAAGCCCACATTAACAAACAAATAACACTGATAAAACCCATAAGCATGCCTGCATTTTACCAGGCCAAACCTCCTATGTAGCGAAACAAGCATAATCCAATTTAAACATCAAATGTACCTGATCAAATTCACTAGAGTCCGGTCTACTTTTTGACCTAACAATGCGAGCTTTCTTTTTCGCTCCCTTACCATTTGTAGACCGATTAGACGACTTCGGATTCGCACTCCTCTTACCTCTCGAACTCCACGACGATTCATTTTCATCGTCGGACGATGATGAAATAACAATCGTGTTCCTCTTCCCCATCGCTAACCGTGTCACATCTCTTTCACAAACAAACAAATTAAACCCTAAGGCAGCAAAACGTAACCAGTAGAGTTCGAAACAAAATAAAGTAAATCCAACGATGAACGGAATCACAAAGAGTGTGCAGGCAGAGAGCCGCAGCGACTGGCCGGAGTGAGCGACTAGGAAGATGGAGAGACGACGAAAAGAATTTCGCGGGTTTTTTATCGAATGGATTTTGGGGTTTTCTTGGTGGTGTGGTGTGGTGTGGTGTGTGAAGGAAGCTGGTGGAGGAAGAGCTAATATATGATGACGCTACACAGTAAGATCAGTGGGAGTGATGTAAACGGCGTCGCATCCACCCAACGCTAGTCGCTACTCGCTAACGTAATGAGAAGGAAGCTCAACTAGCGGAGATTTAGGGAAAAATTTCCTATTTTGCTCAAAATTCGAAATTTGATTCCCTTTTTACTCAACTTCCAAATTACATTCCCAATATACTCACGTTTTCTAAGGCGCCGTTGTCAACGGCGCCTTAGAGCTAAGGCGCTCTTGTGGACGGCGGTTTAAGCCTAGTGTCATGTTTTAACAATAAAAATAAAGCTGACTGGACAAATTATGCCAAATAAACTTAAAACGCTGTTCTCTAGAGCGTCTAATGCTAAGTCGCTGTTGGGAACAGCGGCTTAACAATGATAGTGAAAATTTATCCAAAGGAAGTTTTGCCCTAAGTCGCTGTTGGGAACAGCGGCTTAAATCAAAATGCCATGTCACTAATATCACTCAACATTGTTTTAAATATATGCCATGTGACTTAAACCGCCGTCCACAAGAGCGCCTTAGCTCTAAGGCGCCGTTGACAACGGTGCCTTAGAAAACGTGAGTAAATTGGGAATGTAATTTGGAAGTTGAGTAAAAAGGGAATCAAATTTCGAAATTTGAGCAAAATAGGAAATTTTTCAGATTTAGGCCATGTCAATTTGTCATTGTTTTTGTGTTTTTGTTTTTGATGCACGAATGTTTTGTTTATGATGACTTGTGTCTGATGATGAGCCTTTTGATGATTATCTTTTTGGATGTAAACATTGTTGATCACTCTTATGATATGTGTTACATTCTTGATATGTGTTGAAAATTGTATGATCATCTTCGTGCAGTGATTTATGAGTCTCATTTCTATACTGCACAGTGCTGTGCGTTCGCACAATGCATTTCATGCGTTCGCATGCCCAGTCTATTCCCACTTTGTGCTCCGGTCGCATGAATCCATGCGTCCGCATGCGAAAACTATGCCACTACCTGCTTTTGTGCGTTCGCACAAGTCAATCCATGCGTTCGCATGCTCATCCTTTCCAGCGTTTAAAGCCTTCATGCGTTCGCAAGCTAAATCTATGCCATTGTCTACATTTGTGCGTTTGCACAAGTCCATTCATGCGTTCGCACGGTCATTCGACTCACTACTATACCGTCATGCGTTCGCACACTTCATAGTGTGTGCGCGCATACTTGAGTTCGGCACCATCTCACTTTGCTTTGGTGCGCTTTTGATTGATCTGGGCATTTGGCGTTCGATGATGCGTTCTTTTAATGAATTATGAGTTGACTTGCATGATGTTCACATGTTAATGATGATGATTTCTCTACCTTGTGCGCTTAACACTCTTACTTTTCAGCTTCTTGTCTTATAGAGGAAAAAGGGGAATCATTACTCGAATCTTTTGTGCAAGTTCAGTCACCCAAGCACTAGACGCGCGAAGCAACATCTCTTACTTTGAAATGGCTACCTCCAAACGAGAGAAGTTTTTCTTAACTTTCTCTTTGCTTTTCATGCTATTTATTGCTTAGGGACTAAGCAATTGCTAAGTGTGGGGTGCCTATGTTTTGACTACACGAGATGTTTGCGCTTGCTTGCCGTGCTTTCATGCTCAGAATCCAATCAATTTGCATGTTTAGGGAAAACACTTACACTACTGTGCAATTCATCCAAAAACTCAATTTTGAATGAAAACAAAAAGTCTGGGTAAGGCTACATTTTTGAAAAATTTCATTCCTAATTCAACTAGTCGTGCATGATTTCACTTAATCGATCCTTTAGATGACTAATGGATTGGATCGTTGACTTTCATTCTTGAGGATCAAAGCATCTACTAGCAGTTCTTTATCTTTTATTCTAAGCTTTTTCTCATTAAGGCTACAGAGTTGATCTTTGAAAGCATGAAATTGAAGAAACAAAAATTTTTTTTGAGAAAAACCTTGCATGCCGTGATTGCCTTTAGGTAACCTTAGTGACCTTGCTTATCTTGTGGATTTGTCTTGTTGGTTTGTCATGCTCCATTTTTAACACTTAGCCCTTTGTCAAAGTTCTAAGTGTGGGGTCAAAAGAGGGCAAGAAGAAAAAGGAAAAAAAAGAAAAAAGAAAAAGAAAAAGTAATAAGCCCCAAGTTTCTTCCTTATGACTGGCCATCATTAGGAAGTAAGTTTAAAGAATTATGTGCTAAGCGCCGAGGGTTAGGAAGGTAAGTTCCCCCTCGAAAGTGCTTAGTACGGCCAAAGGCCATTCTACCCCCTTAAAGTTGCACTTAGACTTGATAATCGGCTATTCCACCATTCTCTAGCATGAAAACTAATGAGGCAATTGAAACTTACTAGCAAGAATTCACTAAGGGACGAACCTCGTATTCTTTTATACTTAGGCATGATATGACTTGCAAGTGTGTACAAAAGCTTTAATGTCGAAACTCCTCTTCCCTTATGACTAAGTGACCTTTGCGTCCTAGGCTTGAGAATGAGTTCAAACTCACAAGCCAATGTACTAGCCTCCTTGCTAGCATTGGTGAGTGATCCAACAAAATTTCTTTGCGACTGTTAGATTGTTTTCTTGAAGTCTTTGATATAGAAAATGACTAGAACCCTTGATTAAAGGTTTGCTAGTTTTTGCTTTGATTTGCTTGAATGTCATTATTCATGAATTTCCATAAGGATTTGAAGAGGTTTCATGTAGTGATTGAAATGCACATGTCTAGTTTGAATACATTATGAACTTCATGGAAAACATCTTGCCGAGTACTTTGATATTTGTGAATGTAAAATGCCTAATTGGATGATTGTTCTCTTTGTGGGATTTGTGAGTATTCCCATGTCTGAAAACTCTCAGGACACTACTACTCCTCCACTAGGATAGCCTAGGGGTTTAAAGGCTTGGTGCATTCGCTAAATGCACTCGTGTTACCTACGAAAGTGGTTAGTTAGAAATAGGATTTGTTTCTTAGTGTTTTTAGTTAGTTCTCGTGACCATATGGAGTTTTCTTTGAACCAACCCTGAGTGAGTGAAGTACATTACTGTTGTTGATCTCTATGATTAGTTTGCTCTGGATGATCAAACATTAAGTGTGGGGTGATTTGATAGCGCTGAAATATATGCATTTTAGGCGACCTCTATGCTTATTGTTTCGATTGTTCTATTACGATTTCACTTGCTATTTGATGCTTTGTGGTTCTTTTCAGGCAAACTACAGAGTTTAAGCTGAGAACACAAGTAGGCAGTGATTTGGAGCAAAACCAAGCATTTTAGAGCAAGAAAGCACAAATTGAAAGTCGGAGCGCAAATTCCTCAAGGACGTGCGTTCGCACAGATCAGACCCGACGCATGCAAATCTCATGCGCTCACACGGCACCACTCATGCGTTCGCACAGTACACCTCGTGCGTTCGCACAACATAAACCCGACGCATGAAAAGCCCGTGCGTTCGCACTCATGGTCCTGCGCGCTCGCACTCGATCAAACTTCCCAGTAAATAGTGGACCATGCGTTCGCACAGTTTATTTCATGCTTTTGCACAGACCAAACCCGACGCATGAAATCCTTGTGCGCTCGCACACTTCAAGAGGACGCTCGCATTCGAGCAAATCTAGAAGACCATGCTTTCGCATGCTTTCGTGGAAAATCATAAAAACTGGATTTTTACTGCTGGGCTATAAATAGAAACTTAGGGTTTCTGAACCAATGTCGGTTTTTCTGGGAAAATGAGCCTGTTTTCTTGGAGAAGAAGCCAGAGATTTTAGAGACAACTTCAACAACGAAGATCGGATCCTCTAGTGTTCTTAGATCTCCATATTGGTTCTAGATTCCTAAACTCTACTTTCCTTATGGTTGTTTGCTCTTTTATTGTTGATTTTGTTTGTAAACTCACCATGAGTGAGTAGTGACCTTGATTGGGGATCTATGGATCCCCTAGATATGTTTGTGACATTGTAAATACCTTGGATGCTAATGATGAATGATTTGCACATGATTCTTCTTCCTTTGAACTTAATGTTTCGGATTGCCCATAAGGTGTTTGTGAAATGTCTTCAATGGGAATTCTGCTTGATTTCATGCTTGATGTAGCTCACGTTGATCATCATGACTTCAATGAACTAAATGAAGACGCATTAGGATTTTTGTGTTACATGGCGACTCTTTAATCCTAATGAGAATGGCTTGAATTTAACAAGAACATGATTATCTAGTCAATAAAGCGCAAGTGTGAGGCTAGATATTCATATTCTACAGTGCCAATAAAGCGCGAGTGTGAGGTACTATGCGAGATGTAACCTCTTTGTACTAAGTTGTAGCACGAGTTGAACTTAGTATCAATATTGCATGAGCTAAATTCTAAGCATGTGCATGTGATTTCATCATTGGTGTCCCATTTTACTATCACAATAATTGTCTAGGTGGAGAAATTGATCACTAGTCATCTTTTAATTGATTGTTAACCTCTTTTAGTAGATATAACCTCACTTTTGGATAGTAAATTCTAGGGAAAAGTACACAGGGTTGCCTCGAACTACCATCGTTTTCCAATTGAAGGTCTGAACTATTAATTTTTCTAATCAGGGGGCAAACTCAAAAAAACTTAACAGAACCCATCTCTCCTACCATTATTCGCACATAACTAAGCTAACAATACCTGAACCCAGCTCTCCGACCAAGCTAATTCGAAATCAATCGACTATTGAACGCCATGGTCTCCGGTGATTTTGCAGTTAGGGTTTGTGGCTTAGTTGAAAAACATAAACACGGGTTATGAGTTTATGACATAAAATAATATTGTTAATAATTATTTTAATTGATTTATTAATTATGGTTAATGCAGGATTTAACGGAGTTTAACTCTGTTAGGTTAAATTATTAAATCTGTTAAGTTTTTTGAGTTTGTCCCCTGATTGGAAAAATTGATAGTTCGGACCTTCAATTGGAAAACGATGGTAGTTCGAGGCACCCATATGTACTTTTCCCTATCTATCATCCTCTTAGAGGAACAACCCCCCAAACCATAAATATTCTAATTAAATCATTAGCATTATCGGTTTAACCACCTATCCTTTGGGTACGACCTCGGTTCACCCGAGTCTTTACAAATGTTTTGATTACCGTGACTTAGCATAAGTGTTTGGATTCTTAATTGAATACTTCTGCTGTATTTCGCATCTATCAATCATTTGAAGTCTATGATGGATGTATCACAAGAAGAGACCCTAGACTGAATATTACTCTCATTACATCATTTCAGCTATTTACTTTTAGTCTCAAAACCACTTGTAACCCCAACTGTTTTTTACTTTCTTTACTGTTTTTCAAGAACAAATACTTCCAACACAACTCTCTTGGGTTCGACCCCTACTTACCACTTACTAACTCAATAGTAAGCCAACAAGTAGTGGACTTATAAATTGATATATTTGAGAGGTCACGACGACGGCCTGTCAATATCTTCAATCCAATCTTTTAGGAGGATCACGAGATTTCTTCCTCGATAAGTCAGCCATCCGATCTTCAATCTGATGAGGAGATATCCATTCGAATATCTGAATCTCTATTTTCTCGCTGGCCGACTTCAACCGAAAAGATATTCGATCTCCAGAATCGTCGGTTTGCTTCTTGCGTCTGCTCCACGCTGTTCTTTAGTTCCAGAGAGCGTTTGAACTCTCCTTGAACACCTGCTCGAACTGTCTCAAGGAGGTTTATGAGAGACATTTGGAGCAGCTCGAGCCTGAGTAGCACTCCGAGGAGAGAGACGGTTCTCCCTGTTTGACATCTGCGAACCCCCTTATGGTCTAGCAATGGAGAGTTGACCACTGACACAAAGACTAGCAAGTTTGGAGGAATTTTTTTTTGTTGATCCATCGTTAAATGTACTTGGGAAGCACTTGGGCCTTCAGCAGCGATCAACCCACTTGCATGGGAGCCCAATCCAGATAAGGTGAGGTTTGTTTGGGAAATCAATTGCGGGATGGCAGGATATGCATGGGAATCAAATGCATGTATAACGGGATTTGCATTGATTTTCAAGTCATAAATGGCAATGTTTGCATGAGGATCCACTTCCGATATGGCAAAATTTTCTTCCACACGTGGCAAATCCCCCGCACTGCGAGACAGTGTTAAATTTTGATTTGGTTATATTTGCTCCGATTGTGTATCCCGGACAACTTGCAATTTAGAAAAGTAGTGGCATTAAAAGTTAGTTTTAATGCATATGCGCGCTAACTACAAATCCCAGTCATGAAATAGCCACATTAAATATTTAGTAGTATTAATTTCAGAGAAAAATTTACTATTGAAACAAAGGAGACACATTAATACATTAGCCTTAATGAATCACACACATTAAAAAATTTAACATTAAATTAGTCGAGAAACATGAAATAAAAATGCATCACACCTTGTTTGGTAACCACACCCCAACAAAACAAAGTGAAAAATCCTAGCGATGGCATGGTCAAAATCTCCACACATTTCCATCAATCTGCTCATTTTCATATTCTATGCTTGCATCCAAACTCAGATTATCCATTCTGAAAATTCGCTTATCAAATCAGTGTGTGCAGAAACATCCTTTCCGCAAACATGTGAAGATTTCCTTAACCATCATCTTCGTAGTCATCATCCAACAACCATTAACACCCTTGGAGACATCGTGATGGAGATTATAGAAATTCATTCACAAGACACCATCCGTCTGATGACGCTTAGAGAAAAGATTGTACGATGTCTTTCATTTCCGAACCCTTATGAGATTCGTATGTTGGCAGCGTGTAAAGAACAATTTAAATCAATACATGATGAAACGGAAATGGCACATGCTGCCTGGAAAAACCAAGAGGGGAATGCCCTTGCCATTACAATGAATACGGCTGAGTCAAACCGGGTTGCAGTGAACAAGTGCACGCGTGCAATGTACGGTACATTCAATCGATTTTTTGTCGATGTAAACTCAAAAACAGATCGATATTCGCTCATTCTTATGGCCATTTGTAATAGCCTGAAGAAAAAAATAGAATAAAAAAATAGAATTTTAATATGATTTACTTTATAAAGTAACATAAAGGGAAAATTACAGAAATATAGTCTGGACTACCGTTCCATTTTAAATCAGGTACCGAACTTTCTCAATTTTCAGTTGACTTACTTTTTTGAACTAATATGCAAATATTTACTAACGACGTTAATCAAAACCATTCACTTTAAAAATATATATATAAGAAAAATTATAAACCCAATGAGAATTAATCGATTTATCTAACCCTCTTGTTCTCTCTTTACTTGGTCTTCCCACCTATTTTCTAAAAAATGGAGGCAAGACATTAGCGCCATCATAACTATGAGAAATCCGAAACCAGGACAAGCAAAATCTTAAGAATTTTCAAAGAATTTAAATAAATTTGCAAAGCCTCGGAAGTGTATACGAATATGCAAAAGCTAACTACCAAGTACGAACCCCAGTCATAAATTAGCCACATTAAATATTAAATATTAATTTCAGAGAAAAATTTACTGTTGAAACAAACGAGACATTATTATTAATACCTTAGCATTACAGAATTACACGCATTAAAATTATAAACATTGAATCAGCCGAGAAGAAACATGAAATAAAAATGATCTAAATGCATCACACCCTAGTTTGTTAACCACACCCCAAACAAAACAATGCGAAAAATCCTAATGATGGCAATAATATAAGAGTAGTAAATTTCTTATGGATGTAAGAAAAAAAAAATCATAGGTATTAGACAGTTAGATTTAATGAGGAGATAATTAGCGGCGATGAGAAGATAGTGAAGAGGAAGAAGACACTGGAATGGGAGATATTGATCGATGTGGAGAATGCTGGAACAATCGCAGATTAGAGTTGCTGATGCCTTGTCTGATTATGATTTTCTTGTCAAACCTTTTACATTATTATTTCTTTGTTACAAGTGTTTAAAATATCAAATTGAGGTTAATATTCATACTTCGGTACTCACAAGTTTATAGCTGAAGAGAGATGCAAACTTAAAACCCTTTTTTTTTTGAAGTTTTAAGGCTGAGCTTCGACAAGATCGATGTTCTTGTTCACGTTTGACAGATATAGCAATGGGGCCATGAGATTAACTGCAAAGTTACATGGCACAAATGGTTAATATCAAATGATTGGAAGCTCAAAAAAACCATATCAAGAACTAGGTATTAATGATAAATGAATGCCAGGAAAATGAGGAGATTCTTTGCATGCAGGAGATCATAGGTGTATTTGTTGGAAATCAGAATACGAAAACAAAACAGAAAAGCGAAATTGCAGAGCCATAGAAAGTTCTACTGCACTTGAGCGAAAAACCGCCTAATCCTGGGTGCAAGATAACCAAGACGGCTCACTCCAGGATTTACTCTGCTCTCTTCTTCAGTTGTGCACTCAACTAAGAAAAGATGGAACTCTCAATATTGAACTGCCGATGAAACTCTGGAAAGAACGTAACCTTTTCTTTTCTCTACACGCAAAACGTGTCTCCTCAACTTCCTTTTTTTTTAAGGAGAAGACGTCTAACCTTTTGTAGAAATTTAAGGCCCAAGCACGTTCATTCATGACCCGTTCCACCAATTTAATAAAAGAAAATAAAAGGCAATAATAAATATCTGCCGTTTAATGCAATTCAAATATAATCAATATAAAATAAATGTAGGGGATATTTTATATAAATCATAATTTTGAAACATATCCAACAATCCCCCACATGTTTCAAAATTAAAACAATACGGTAAACATGCATGTTGATGTCTTTTGGACTTGAATCAACATAAGAAAAATGATTGAGAGTTCCGCAAACACAATAGTGTATTTCAAGACCTTACACCAAACCCTGCATAATAAGTGTCCTAGTGAGTTTGCCTAAAACTCATCTAGTTAGGCAGCCTTATACATTGACAGTTATTTAGGTGACTCATCAAGTGTGTGTTGTTGCACACCCCATAAAGGAATGAATTCATTAAGAGATCAAATATCCCAGCCTTCCATCAAACAACATATTAGGACTTTCGTTTTACATCAGATTACAATTATTCTTTCGTTTGACCTCATTGAACTAGAATTCAATTGTGTTAGAATTCATGGTTGGGTATCCAGAATAATTCTAATATGATAAAGGCTTGAGTCCCATTTTCTTTGTCGTGTCCAGGACCATAAGTCCACACGAGCATCCTTTAGTGTGTCCAGGACCATACGTCCACACAAGTCGCTGTGTCCAGGATCATTCCATCCACACAAAAGCCGTTGTGTCCAGGACCATTCCGTCCACACAGTCAGCTGTGTCCAGGACCATTTGTCCACACAGTCAGCTGCGTCCAGGACCATTCGTCCAAACAGTCCGCTGTGTCTAGGACCATACCGTCACTCAATCAGCTGTGTCCAGGATTATTCGTCCACACAATCAGCTGTGTCCAGGACAATTCGTCCACACAGTCTGTTGTGTTCAAGACCATATGTCCACACAAGCCCTTTTGCTGTGTCCAGGACCAATCAGCTTCTTGACCTACCAATTCAACAACAATCAATTCAGATTCCATGGTTAGGTTCTCCATGTCTGACTGAATCGTTATCCATCATGATCCATTTCTCATCCGGCCATAAACAATCATCGCATTACACCAGATTAAATAACATTGTAAGTAAACTGGATCATGATAATCACATTTAATCAAAATACCAATCAATCGATTCATTATTCAAATCATACCAAGATGAATCAACCTCAATTAAACTAAATGAGATTAAATGATATAATGAACAATAAAATTGACCATAATATATCAATCAAACCTGAACCAACCAACTCACTGGTTTGCTTTGTTTTGATTGCCTCAGTGTAATACTTTGTACACCTTGTCCATAAGCTAGACCAATTTCACCAGCTAACCTCCGAATTATCCTTGGTAGTATCAGGGAGACGATCCTCAACTGGTGGATCAGCTTGTTCTTTTAAATGGAGACAAACCCGGATCAAAATATGACAAGGTGAAAGGAAAGCTTCCCCCACATTTGGCCAAGAAGACCATAACTAAGGAACATTGGATTGATCATATCTTACACAAAGATATCAAAAATCTGATGTACTGAATCACATCAAATCAAACTGATTAAATTGAATTACAATTAATTCAAATCAATAATAACCATAATGGCTCAAAATTCAAAACATTATGTCTGAATCAGCCTATTTAATCAAATCAGACTAGTAATAGTTTCGACCAAACCTGATTGAATCAAATCAAATTGATTCATTTCATCGCTGATGAACCGAGCCAAAATTGAGTTTCACATCAAATCCCATTTGCAGCAAAGGTTCGAACTTAGCTGCATAAGTCATAATCCAATTAAACAATTTAATTAACTCAAATTAAATTGAATCATACCTGATTGAACCAATCTAAATCGGATCAGTTGGATCATTTTATGAGCCAAAACCAAGCTTATGAATGGTCTATGACTCTCTGCAGCTGACAGTAGCAGCGTCTAGCAGCTTTTGTTCATCCTTGTGATCCCGGCTCCCGCCATGAAATCCTGTGAAACTTTTGTCGAAACCAGACACTTTATTAGTCATATCATACACTCATACGCAACTATAAATTAATGGAATACATAAATAGAACCCAAATTCGGTTCGATAATTGAACCAATTAACCCAAAGGTTCAGGCGTTCAGCTAGGGTTTATTCTTTCCGACACCATGGCTGATGTGCCAGCACCACGCCACCATCATGGCTGGAAAGCCAAAGTAGCAAACCGACATCGCCTCAATATTATCTACACGACAAAGCTAGTACTCACAACCCAGAGAGTCATAAGAAAATCCTTTAAAAATAATTAACCCGTCTGGACAGTCTCAAATCCCTCTAGGCCATAACAAGCCATCATAGCTGCACGTTTTGATCCAGAACTCCTCATGAAACGGACTATAACATCAATCGCCTCTTGCAGCTCCTGGAACTGCTTCTCAGACTCGTCATTCTTATTCAACAATGTATATCCATGCCTCTCGGCTCTTTCATAACAAGCCTGAAGCCCCTAAACCAAACTAATCTGAATCGGACTTGACCTTAGCCCATCCACTATAGACTGCATAATCATCATCTTCTCTGACCTAAAGCTGTTATCCCAGTCGAACAGTACACTTATCGCTACCATCATCTCGCCAGAAGCTTCCAAGCCGTCAGATTCACCGCGTAGCTGCCCGTCGTTCCAGAAGAAGCACTTATCCTCAACAGCCATCAGGCACTGCAAGGCTCTTCGATATTCTGACTCAACATAATTTTTCGCTCAAGATTGTTGGAAATCAGAATACGAAAACAAAACAGAAAAGCGAAATTGCAGAGCCGTAGAAAGTTCTACTGCACTTGAGCGAAAAACCGCCTAATCCTGGGTGCAAGATAACCAAGACGGCTCACTCCAGGGGTTACTCTGCTCTCTTCTTCAGTTGTGCACTCAACTAAGAAAAGATGGAACTCTCAATATTGAACTGCCGATGAAACTCTGGAAAGAACGTAACCTTTTCTTTTCTCTACACGCAAAACGTGTCTCCTCAACTTCCTTTTTTTTAAGGAGAAGACGTCTAACCTTTTGTAGAAATTTAAGGCCCAAGCACGTTCATTCATGACCCGTTCCACCAATTTAATAAAAGAAAATAAAAGGCAATAATAAATATCTGCCGTTTAATGCAATTCAAATATAATCAATATAAAATAAATGCAGGGGATATTTTATATAAATCATAATTTTGAAACATTTCCAACAGTATTAGACAGTTTAGATTTAATTCAACACTCAGGAAATTATTGTTCATACCTGCTTTTCTTCTTTATGCATATGCTTGCAGATTGCAGTTTGAATAGTTCCGATCCGGAAAACTAGTCCTTGATATGGTTTGGTGATGGTGATATATTCTTGTTCAACTTCAACTAGTAAACTCAAATAGCTGAAAAGTGAGCTGAAAAGATCATCTATGCTCCTATGTTCAAGCGAATATGTACATGCCAGATTCTTTACACTCCCATCAAGAGCTAGGAAAATGACCTGCCATAAAAAGTTTAGCATCCGTAAGCGTAGCGAAACAACATAACTGAAATTATTTGATGCACAGTTAAAATGAATCCATTGAAGCCACGAACGCTTACTCATATTTCCATTCATAGCTAATGGTCCAGATATCGATTCAACAATACTTCTTGGCCACCACTGAACATTGGTAGATTGTTCTTCTGGACAAGAATATCTTTGACCTTGTCATTGAATGATCGAAAGGCCAACCAACCTTTTAAGTCATGATCTAACTTCAATTCATTTAAAAATTATACTCAACTGCTCCTCCAAAAGCCCCAAAACTAAACATGTATGATCATTAAAAATAGGGAAAAGTACAAATAGGGATACCGAACTACCGCCTGTTTCTAATTTTTTGTCCGAACTATTAAAATTTCCAAAAAGGTACTGAACTACCATCTGTTTTCAACTTTTTGTCCGAACTATTAAAATTTCCAAAATAGGTGCGAACTATATAAAAGTTTTCCAAAATTTTGTCCGAACTACAAAAATTTCCAAAATAGGTGCGAACTATATAGAATTTTTCCAAAGATAAAACCTAAAATTATTATCAATTTTTTCCAAATGTGCCCTTTATTTTTTACTAGACGGGTATAATTTTTTTGCATTTTTTGCACCTTTTTAATTTATGAAATAGCGTCACTCGAATGTAGATTTATCTAGAATGTAATTCTATATATGATTTGTGGATATCTTAGCATCACTCTATATATGATTTGTGGATTTAATATGCAGTCTCAAATCTTAGCATCTCTCTCAATATGATTTGTGGATTTAATATGCAGTCTCAACATACTAATATGCACAGTCTCGGAAGGCAGTCAAAAATCATATATAGAATTACATTCTAGATCAATCTACATTCAAGTGACGATATTTGATAAACTAAAAAGGTGCAGAAATTACAAAAAATTATATCCGTCTGGGAAGGCAGTAAAAAAATAAAGGGCACATTTGGAAAAAATTTGATAATAATTTTAGGTTTTACCTTTGGAAAAATTCTATATAGTTCGCACCTATTTTGGAAATTTTAATGGTTCGGACAAAAATGTGAAAACTTCTATATAGTTCGGACCTATTTTGGAAATTTTAATATTTCGGACAAAAATTTGGAAATTTTTTATATAGTTCGCACCTATTTTGGAAATTTTAATAGTTCGGACAAAAAATTGGAAATAGATGGTAGTTCGGTACCCTTTTTGGAAATTTTAATAGTTCGGACAAAAAATTGGAAACATGCGGTAGTTCGGTACTCTTTTTTGTACTTTTCCCTTAAAAATATAACCGATTGATTTCATCATCAAGATCGCATTCCAATAGCACAAGCTTCATTGAAAATCTATCCTCAAAAAAGGCTAAAAACCTATCAAATCAACTTCAAAGCTACATTATGAACTCAACCATCTCCAACCTCGATCAACAAACAATTCCACCAAACCTCCAAACTCAAACCAAAATCCAAAACACATCTCACAATTACAAAACCACAAAACCCTACCTCATCCTCGGTGGCACAATGATACTGATAAACCACTTTCAAAAACTCAAACCTCCTCAAAATAGCGTTGACAAACACACCACGCCCTACTCCACCGCCTCCACTAACCACCACCTCAACCGCTACTCACCAAACCAAACCTACTCCGTCTGCAAACCCTAGCTTTCTCACCACATCACCTCCGTTGCTATAAATCTACTTATCGGATCTCCGTCATCCGCTTGCAACGAATAACTTACCCCAAAAAAAATTGGCCCAATTTTTACCCGGGCTGCAGCCCGACCAGCTGGATCCGCCCCTGGATGGCATGGTGACACGCATATTTTTAACCCTTTATAGTTGTCAAATTTAGTGTTTTAGGGGTCAAATTGCAGTCAAACAATATTTATAAACCTTGGTAAGCCAAGGGTCGATCCAAGGAGCAGTGCGTGTGAATACTAGGTAACAAGTGACCTATTTATCTATTCCGATTGAAAAGGGTTTGGGTTGTGTTGAAACAAGCAGAAATTAAATAACAGAAAATTAATAAAAGAATTAAAAGTGCAGAAAATTAAAGGTTGTGTTTTTATCAGAGAAAGAATTCCAGAATCCATACTTCACCCGTGCTAACCCCACTAATCATGCAATCATGTCACGCTAATTATTCATGCTATCGAATATGGAATTGGACCGAATTAACACTAGACAAGCCGCCCATCCACGGATCATTGTCTAGATCAATCTCAATCATTGAACGCCGTCCATCCACGGATTATCAACGATCTCAATTTATTAAACTAAAGGTCTTCCTATTAATTCATGTAAACATGACTTAATATCAATTTCATGTAATCCGATTAATTCCTAGGGCCCATCCACCTTTCAGCATATAACCTAAATACGTTCTAGCAATGCAAACATACCCTTTGATGTAAATACATGCATAGAACGATAATATTAAGCACACAATGAAATTGAATAATCGAATCGCATAAATAAAAACTTTAATTGATCACATGAAGAGTTAGGGTTACATAGCACGGGATCTGTAGGATCCCAGAATTAAGAAGACTACTCGATATTCATGGCGATTAGACCACAAATAGTGTAATAAAAGGATTAAGGACGAGAAAACCGTAATGACGCGGGTGCTCGTTGAATCCTTCGTGATGAACTCTGTCTTCTCTCCCAAGTTAGAATTTCTTCTCCAAAAATAGCACACACCCTTCTCAATTCGTCCCCACTGCCCTCTTAATAGCTTTCCAAAAGCCAAAAAGCCAAAAACCGAAATTAGGAAATATGCCCAAAAATCTGTCCAAAAAGCCCGAAAATCGATTTTTTTTGGAAATTGCCTTCAACGGGGCCGTGACACCCGTGACAGTTGAGTGTGTCACGGATGTCACGGGCTGAGCAAAAATTTCGGGGAAAAAAGGTGCAGTGACACCCGTGGCAGTCCAATGTGTCACGACTGTCACGGCCATGAAACTGGCAGGGACTTCTGTTGCCTTTTTGGAGGTCTAAACCTTCGAATCTGCACTTGGTGTCAACTACAAAGTTGTAGGCCTTCAAGTTAGCTTTCCAACCAGATAAATTGCGACCCATTTGGACATGATATGAGCTCTCGGCATGCAAAATACTTCGCAAAGGTCCGTCTGCCCTGTTTTGTCCTGTTTATGCCCAAATCAAATCTTCACCAATTGCTTTGCTCCGGATCAATCCAAAAGTGTTAGGTATGTGATATATGACCTGAAACACTAGAAAAGAGATCAAATGTGGACAATTTGTCGAGAGAACACGTGTTATCCTTCATCGAATGTAGTGAATAATTAGTCGAATTATCGACTGATCAAATCACTCCACACTTAGGATTTGTTCGTCCCGAACAAACGTCAAGCAAAAAGCAGAATAAATACATGAGTGAATGCAATGATCAACGGCCATAAGCAATAAGCTACCCACTCAAGTGACATGTGATCAATCCTAACTAACACAAAAATAAAGAGATAACTCACTGGGATCTTTCGTGTATAATCCTGCATAATCTCGAATGTTATCAGTTCCGGTACGTAGACCAAATAATACAATGCAAGCAAAAGTTCCTAGATTCATGGAGATATGGAACAACATATAAGTTATCATGCTTGCATATCCACCATTTGAGTCTAGTAACTCTTGGACGAATTTTCAACGTACTTGGAGAACCTGTTGATAATTTAGGGCCTGTAGATACTGGCACAACATCTCCTATTCATCGATCCGCGCCTGCCTTTATACAATTAGATACAAAATTGTCTATTTTTGAAACAGGAATTAAAGTAGTAGATCGTTTAGCCCCTTATCGTCGTGGAGGAAAAATAGGACTATTCGGGGGAGCTGGAGTGGGTAAAACAGTACTCATTATGGAATTGATCAACAACATTGCCAAAGCCCATGGAGGTGTATCTGTATTTGGTGGGGTAGGTGAACGTACTCGTGAAGGAAACGATCTTTACATGGAAATGAAAGAATCCGGAGTTATTAATGAAAAAAATCGGTCAAAATAGGTGAGTCAATTCCTTCCCTTAGAACCGTATACGGCTCATCATTTGGTGGTGCCTTACCGCACCGCAGGCGGACGCGCTAGAGGACACGAATGCATCTAGCATATGCATCAAGCCTTTAAACCTCTAGGCTGCCCTAGTAGGACGAGTATAGTCTCGTAAAGGTTTTCAGGAATGGGACTACCTACAAATCCCCTATACAATAACTAACATGTATGCATGAATGACGCTCAATGAGTCATAGTAAAGTCATGTCATACCTCGGATTCATCGTGTTACCTCAACTTTAAGTCAAACATCTTCATCAAAGTTTTCAGACAATCATAGATTAGACGAGTTATGCATTCAAACGGTCAGTACACACGGCTAGCAATTGACTAATCACATATTCTAAATAGTCCTATAGCAACGTGATAAGAACATGAATAGTTACACAAAACATGCTCGCCATTCACCTATGCTATCTAGGGATAGTCCACGGGCTCTTGGCGCAAAGCTCATTCTCAAGTGCCAAGGACTAGGCAATGACCTGATAAGTCGAGTTTTCGACTTATTAATACCCGTTTCTCACTATAGCTTTAGTTCGTTTCCAGTGATTACTTGATGTCATTTGATCTCTTTTCCTACATTTCAGGTACAAAACAAGATGTCTCAGTGACAAAAACCAAGATTAGGAAACTCGGGGAAAATCAAAGAATTGAAGCAAAAGTGCACTAAATAGGAACCCAGCCGACCGGCTGGGAATCATCCCAAAGACCAGCTGACCGGCTGGATTAACATCCCAGCGCAGGCCGAATTCTTCCTGTCCCAGCCGACCGGTTGGAGTTCGAAGTCATGTCCCAGCCGACCGGCTGGAGTCCGAAATCATATCCTAGTCGACCGGCTGGAGTCCGAAGTCCTGTACCAGCCGACTGACTGGATTGACGTTCCAGCGCAGACCGAAATCCTTCCTGTCCTAGCCGACCGGCTGGAGTCCGAAGGCCTATGCTCAGCCGACCGGCCGGCCTGCTACCGTGTCAGATTTTACCCGATGCTATAAATAGAAAGAGGCAATTTGACCTAGGCATCTGTCATCTTTGGGGAAAAAGACAAGGAAAAGAGGTCAAATCAAGGTCATCCATCATCATCCAATCAAGGAGGATTGAAGATCAAGGGAGTTTACTAGGATTAATCATCCTATTCTATTCCTCTTCTTTTCTCTTTAGATTGTGTAGAAACCCTACTCACATCATGTTGTCTTACATGATGTGTGAGTAGTCTCCTTGTGTTTTGAGGGATTTACAACCCTCTTTGGTACTCAATGATCATGTATACACATTCTATTTGCAATCTATGGAGTTGATTTCATTTTCACTATGCTCTTCATTTTAGATATATTGCTAAGTGTTTGACAAAATGCCTAAGTGACATGTTTGTGTTAGAACTATGATCTAAGTATTGAGAGAGCTTAGTGATGATTTTGATGTAGTAAAAATGAACTCATCAAACATTTATGAGAGTAAATGCATGGGTGAGAGGTTAACCAAGTCTTTATGCATATAGCATTTATTACCTTGGGAGATGTTCCAAGGATAATAAGTGCTATATAGTGAATGAATATCTTTAAGTAGTGAGATTCTACATAGGAAAGCTTGATTAGAATTAGACTTGCATGATAGTTCGTCTAATCTTAGTCTAAGCTAGGTTTTAAACCTATCAACTTCTTGAATGATTAAACTCTTGTATACGTGATCGTTGGGAAATTGCCAAGGAGGGGAGTAACCCCTCGAAACTCTCTTTAATTGAATTGAACCCCCTAAGAACCATTTCATTACTTGCTTCATTATTGATAATCATTCTCCACATTGAATTTGAAGGAATAGCGATGAGTCGAGTTTTCGACTCATTAATGCCCGTTTTCACTATAGCTTTAGTTCGTTTCCGACGATTATTTGATGTCATTTGATCCCCTTTTCGTGCGTTTCAGGTACAAAACAAGATGTCTCAGTGTCAAAAGCCCATAGAAGGAAACTCGGAGAAAATCGGAGTCTAGAGCAAAAGTTGGCAAAATTGGTCTCTAGTCGATCGACTGGAAAGCTCCCTTGATCCAGTCGATCGACTCAATGGATTCTCAGGAGGTGCTGCAAATCAAGCTACCGCAGTCGATCGATTGGACCCTCCAGTCGATTGACTGGGGAGTTCTCTACCTAAAGTGTGCAGACCACGTGCCTTCAGTCGATCGATTGAGACTCCAGTCGACCGACTTAATGGAGTCTCAAGAGAACCTGTTTTCTACATCACCGCAGTCGATCGACTGGGAACCTACCCTGCACCAGTCGATCGACTGAGAATCTGCCAACCAAGCGACAATTCTTCCTCCAGTCGATCGACTGGGCCGCAAGCACAACGTCAGTCGATCGAATGGGACTGCTACAGTTCCGGAATTTCAGCGTGCCTATAAATAGAAAGAGGGAAGTTTGACCTAGCATCTTGGATTTTTCTGGAGAAAAGACAAAAGGAAGTGAGCAAAATCAAGGGGTCAATCATCATCTAATCAAGGGGATTTGAAGACTAAGGGAGTTTATTAGGATCATCAATCCTACTCTATTCCCTCTTCCTTTCTCTTAGATTTTTGTTAAAAACCTACACATCATGTTGTCTTACATGATGTGTGAGTAGTTTCCCTTGTGTTTTGAGGGTTCTATGAACCTCCTTGGTACTCAATGATCATTGTAAACACATCTATATGGATTTTATGAAGTTGATTTCATTTTACTATGATTGTCATGTTAGACATGTTGCCAAGTGTTTGATAAAATGCCTAAGTGACATGTTTATGTTAGAACTATGATCTAAGTATTGAGAGAGCTTAGTGACGGTTTGGATATAGTAAAATTGAACTTAACCAACATTTATGAGAGTAAATGCATGGTGAGAGGTAAACTAGAACTTTATGCATGTAGTATTTATGAGAGTAAATGCTATATAGTGGATCAATACTCTTTAATTAGTGAGATCCTAACTAAGATGGTTTGACTAGGATTAGACATGCATAGTTTGTCTAATTTTGGTCTAAGCTAGGTTTAAAACCTATCAACTCATAATTAATTAAACTCTTGTATGCATGATCATTGGGAAATTGCCAAGGAGGGGATTAATCCCTCGAAACTCGCTTTTAATTGATTTTAATCCCCTAAAAACCATTTCATACTAGTTTTGAATCATTGATAATCATCACTCTTGAATTTTAGGAATTAGCCGAGTAAGAAAATTTGATAGACTTAGCGCGTAATCCGTTTGCTCCCTTGAGTTCGACACCGGTCTTACCGGTCATTTATAAATTGTTTTTGACCATATCCCAAAAATACACCACGTCAAAATGGCGCTGTTGCCGGGGAGCAATAGCTAGATTACCCCTAGGAAAATCATTTAGTGCTCCGACTATTCCATGTTTTACTTTATTTTACTTGTTACTTGCTATTCTTGAACTACTTCACTACGCTTACTTGTGTTAATTGGCTTCTCTTGTAGGTTCACTTCTTTTATGCCACCGAAGACCAAGAAACTTACTCAAATTGTGGATAGAGACTTGAACCAACCTATTAGAGAGCTAGTTAACCCTCATCTTACAAGGAGTAAGACCAACAAGGACAAAGGATCGACTTCCAATAATCAAGAAGTCATGGCCGATAGAGAAAACGACAATAGACCTCCTCCTCCGCCCCCTCCTCATCATAGAAATCAAGATAACCTTCCTCCGCAATTGCCCCTAGCTAGAAGGGCCCTAAAAGATTATGCCATCCCTACGGCGTATGGCTACCGTTCTCCCATCCAACTACCCACGGTTGATAACCGGGATTTCGACTTGAAGACGTCTACAATTCAAATGGTTCAATCAAACCAACTCTCGGGGAGAGACAACGAGGATCCTAATTCTCATTTGACGTCATTTCTTGAAGTATGTGCTACATTCAAGATAAATGGGATTTCGGAGGATGCTAAGCTCCTAAGGCTTTTCCCCTTCTCCCTCACGGGAAGAGCAAGAGATTGGTTGAGGAGTCAAACTCCCGATAGCTTCACCACTTGAGAGGAGCTAGCCGTGGCTTTTCTAAACAAATACTTCCCTCCTTCCAAGACGACGCACTACAGAAGCCAAATCACGAATTTTGTTCAAATGGATGGAGAGACGCTCTATGAAGCTTGGGAACGGTATAAGGAATATCAAAGGCTATGTCCTCACCACAACTTGGATGACCTCCTTCTATTCCACACTTTCTATCAAGGTGTGGATGGCAACTCTCGTCTTGCACTTGACACCGCCTCGGGCGGAGCTATAATGGACCTTGCACCACATGAAGCATTCGCGGTGATAGAGAAAATAACGAAGAATTATTTCATGTGGGGAAGTGAGAGAGGAAACCCAAGAAGGAGACATGAAGGGCATGAGGTGAAAGCGGTGAGTACTAGTGACTATGATGCTTTGAGGAAAGATGTTGATAGCCTCTCGGATGAAGTTTTCAAGTTGAAGCACCCGAAAAAAGAACCTTCAACTAATCAAGGTTGTGATATTTGTGAGGTCTATGAGCACGAGACAAATTCTTGTCCCTTGGTTCAAAGGGATGTGCATAGGCGAAGCTATGAAGAAGTGAATTTTGTGGGAGAAAATCAAGGTAGGGATTATGGAGGTAGTGCCAATCAAGGGCAAAGCTCTCAAGCGAATTATACTACGCCAAAATTCTCTTCGGGATGGAGGAATCACCCCAATTTCTCCTATAAATCCACAAATCCTACTCGTCCCGACTTTGGATCCACACCTCCCGGATTTGGTCCTAAACCTACTCAATCCAATCAAGCGTTCCAACCTAGGAATTAATATCAAGGTCAAGCTCCGACTTTACTTCAAAGGGACCAAAACCAAGTGCAACAATACCAAAGCCAAGCTCAAAGACCCTACCAACAAGTAGAAGCCCCGCCACAACCTTCTAATGAACTCTCCGGAATTGAGGCGATGTTTGCAAAGCTCTTAGCAAATCAAAGTGAGATGAGGCAAGAACTGAATGAGGTAAAGCAATCAAATCAAGGTTTGCATACGCATGTCAAGATGCTTGAAAACCAAATAACCCAACAAGCCGAATCCTTGACTAGGGCGCTAGGAAAGTTACCGACGCGACCCGAGCATGAAAAGAAGGAGTTTTGCAACGCCGTCTACATAGAGGATTCCTTCGAAGACGAATTGCTTGAGTGTGAATTTCTAGGAAGGGAAGAACAATGTGGGGCGGTGACTCTTAGAAGTGGGAAACATTTGGAGGATGTTATACAAAAACATCCGTTCAAATACCTCCAAAGCCCATTGGCCAAGCTAGAGCCGAAGAAAAAAAACTCAATGAAGAGGTCCCCAATCCTCCAACCGAAAAGACAAAGGAAAGAAGAGAGGAACTCAAGCCTTATTCTCCACCGGTTCCCTTCCCTCAAAGGCTCCTTAAGGTCTCCAAATTGGACAAGGAATATGAGGTCTTCACCAAGATGTTGAAAAAGCTATATGTATACATACCATTTCATGAGCTCATCAAGAAGGCACCATTATACAACAAGTTTCTTAAAGAAATCTTGTCCAAAAAGAGGACCATTGAAGAGGATGATCACCATCCCCTCGACCACGAATGTAGAGCTCTCTTCTCAAAGGAAATGCCCCAAAAGGTGGGAGATCCCAGAAAGTTTACCATCCCATGCTCAATAGGAGATATGAGCTTCTCAAGTCCACTAGCCGACCTTGGGGCTAGCGTGAGCGTCATGCCTCTTGCCATTTACCAAAAGCTTAAATTGAATGGGGTGAAGACCGCTAAAATGACTCTTCAACTCGCGGATGGCACTACAAGGCGCCCTTGGGGCCTAGTGGAGAATGTCCCTATCAAAGTTGACAATTTCTACATCCCATGTGACTTTGTGGTGATAGATATGGGGGAAAATTTCACTTCATCATTGATCCTTGGGCGTCCCTTCTTGGCCACCGCCGGCTTTAAGGTTGATGTGGGGAAAGGGAAATTGACCCTAAAGATTGGTGGGGAAAAGGTAAAAATTGGAAAACCAAGAGAAGAACAAGTGGCTATCGTTGAGGCAAAGCTAGAAAAGGAGGGAATCGAAATTGGTAAGGGGGAAAAAGTTGATAAGAAAATGTGGCAAAGCATGATTGAACCCGATGAAGATCCTCCAAATGATCAATATAAACCACAGTCCGGCGATGAGATGAGCAAAAATGGACAAGCAAATACGTCAAAGGGTGAGAAGATACCACCGTGGAGAAGGGCTATTAAGCAAGTTGCTTGCAACTCCTCAAAGAACCCAGATTGAGTCTCCTAATATTCTTCAAGTCCGCTTGAGGAGGGATCCTAGCAAAGGACTCCTCAAGTGTGTTTCTTATTTGGGAAAAAGGATCGGCTCGGTCTTTGCCAAGACGTTAAACTAGGCCCTCACGGGAGGTACCCCAGTTTGTGAGTTGTCCATTTATGCACAAGTAACTTCCAAATATGTGTAGCATGCATTTTGTGAACTTGGCGTGTGGCTTGGTGATTGGATGATTTTTAAATGCATGATTAGGTGTGTGTGATGTGATATAAGGCTTGCTTGAATTTTCTTGACGATGGTGGCGTTTCGAGTGTGGAGTGGTAATCCTAGCTTGTTTTGTTTGAAAATCGTATGTTTATATGCTAGTGATTACTTAGGAGAGCGTGCCTTGAATATATGCGATATTTTGATTGGTACCTATTCTTGTTTATGAGTAAAAACTCTGAGTGTGGAGTTGGGATTCGATGAGAAGTAGAAAATATTTTTGCAGGAATTGGGCTCCAGTCGATCGACTGGGAGGCATGCAATACGCCAGTCGATCGACTGGATAGAGTTTCAGGAGCGCCTCATTTCCTCACTTCCACAGTCGATCGATTGGCCTCCCAATCGATCGACTGGGAATCTCTTATCCAAAACACAACGTTTCTTCCTCATTTCTTCATTTCGTTCAAACCTTCGAAACCCTAATCCCAAATCCGAAAATCCGAACCCCGATCCAAATCTCCCCAAATCTCAGCCCATTTCCGCTCAACTCCTCGCCACGCCATCGCCACCCATCCTCCGTCCGTCCGCCGCACCAAGCCAAGCCCACAGCAGCCCTCAAAACCCGATTTCCAACCAGAAATCTTCTCCTCCGCCGATCTCCTCCGTCCGCCACCCAATCGACCCGATTCAACCGTCATTCGACTCCCCACTGCCCCACCAACGTAACCCATGCCTCAATTTCAATCCTCAAAGCCTCCCAGAAAAATCCCCAAATTCGACCTAAACCCGACTTGAATTTGGTCCCCAATCGATCGACTGAGCCACCAGCCTCATCCCAGTTGATCGACTGAGCAGCATTTCAGTGCAACTTTGTGAGTTTATGCTCTTTTCGGTTTTTGTTCTCCATCTACAGTACATTATGCCTCATGTCGGTGCCTCATACAGTTCCAAATCCAAGGGAAAGAGGGTTGCTCATGAGCCCTCTCTCGACGATCAAATTGATGAGTTTAATAGCGAGGATGAAGATAATAGGCCTCTTGTTTCCCGCAAGAGGAAGTTACTAAGGGGTTCGTTAGCTGACCTTAGCTCGGACTCGGACGCAGAGGTTGAGGCCGTGCCGGTTTCCCCCGTGCCTCCTAAGAAGAAAAAGCCTCAACCGAGGAAACCGACACCGAAGAGGAGAGCGCCCGTGCCTCCCACCCCTAGTGCTCCTTCGCCCCCGGTGCCCAGAGAGCCCTCTCCCACTGCAGCACCTCCATCCACGGCCATTGTGCCGATTGAGCCTCGCGAGGAGCCCTATGAGGGACCGATGCCCATTCTGGTCCCGTACCCATTCTCGGCTCCCTTGGTATTTAGGGACGAGAAACACCGGACTCATCATGCTACCATCACATCAAAGAAGAAGACGGCCATCCCGACACTATACTTGGACATGGGACTGCTTCGCGACATCGACGAAGTAGTCACGACTGAGGTACATTCTCGCCTCACTCAGCATTGCTTGTCTTTTCTTTTCATGGATGATCCGGGGACCTACCAGAGGGTAGTTGAGGAGTTTGTTTTCTCTTTTGAGTGGTTGAAGGAGAAGGAGGGGGAAGATTTTGGTTATTATTGGAAATTTGCTTTGGGGGGCCGGGATTTCCGGATTAGGGAGAGTATGATCCGAGAGTGGTTGGGATTCCCACAGCCTGAGGCGTCGCCCCAGAAACTCACTGAGCACGATAAGACCCGATTTTGGAAGAGGATTTCTGGGAGGAATGAGTGATTCATATCATCGTATAATTCTTCCGCCATCACTGATCCAGTTTGGAAGATTATACACCATGTCATCGCGATTGGGATTAATACGAGGACTACGAGGGCTAGGTCGTTTACCCTACCGGATATGGAGCTCATGCTCGCTATGGATCAGGGGGAGGCCATTGATTGGCTAGCAATTCTTGCCGACCGGTTCGAGACCATTGTGAAGCCGGGCACGATGAACCGGGGCATGGGAGGAGGCTCCTTGATTACATTGATAGCCCAAAGGTGTAACTTCACCTTTGGCCGCGAGGGATTTGAGGCCCCGACCAGGAGCGTGCTTGACGTAGGTCTTATGAAGCACATGCATATCCTCAAGCGAGACGGGAAGACTTGGGACTGTGACACGACGCCTCATCAGGAGGGGCTTGTGACTGCTGCCGCGCTGAGGCGGAGGATGTTCAAGCAGCAGAACTCGCTCTATTGCCTTACCCACCTCACTCCCTCGCCTCCCGGCTCACCTCCTCCACCCCCTCCGGCAGACGTTCCTGAGGCACAGGCAGATGAGGGCCTCCCAGTAGTCGATGAGGAGTTTCCACCAGTGGAGCCCACCGTCGAGATTCCCCCTCCAGTCGTAGATGATTCAGCCGAGTGGCGAGAGAGGGTCTCCTCCGATATTGCCGACTTGAAGGGCGGGGTCGCTAATTTGAGGAGTGGGCTAGCTAGCCTTTATGCTTTCACTAGAGCCAAGGCGTTGAGATCTCACCAGGAGTGGGATTGGCTCCGGTCTATAGTCATGTCCTTTGCCGGAGGCCCCAGCGCACCCGTCGTCCCTCCTTTAGCCCCAGAGTTCTCAGCTCCTCGAGGTGCCTCCCCTTTGCCTACCACTCTAGCTTCCAGAGTCGGGGAGGTGGGATCGCGTCTCACAGGAGACACCGGTCCGCCAGATCATTTCTTTCAGGAGGATAGCCCATGACACACTGGTCCCACGGTACCGAATGAGGAGGAGGTAGGAGATTCGACCAGGCCGATCAGTCCGCGAGGCGACGAGGCTACATCATGAGTCCATGCTCCATTTCACTCTTCACATGTGTACGTTTCTTTTCTTGACTTGTTGCATTGGATGATATTTTGGATGTTAAGTCGCCTTTTGGCGCAATTTTGATGATGTATGCCATTTTGGTGATATTTATCCTCACTTGCCTTTGGTTGTATGCTACATTCTTATGATATTGGAGGTGTTTACCATTTATATTGTTCACTCTACAGGATATACATTTACATATTCTTATCATGTCCAAATCACCTTCTTATATCTACATTGGCAACCAAAAGGTTATTTCTCACTCCCATGGGTTATATCATCGGGTCTACAAACGAGGGAAGTTCCTATGCGCCTTTGCCTTTATTTTATCATTCTTTGCGCTTAGGGACTAAGCTTGAATTAAGTGTGGAGTGGTTTGATGCGCATAGTTCACATGTTTGCATGCCATACATATCATTTTTAGATGGACACTTGCATACTTGCACACTTTCCCAACCTGAGAGTGTTTCAACCACAAAGGCTTGTGATTTTCAATTCTAAATCTCTATAAATCACATCTAGCCTATTTGCCACATTTACCGACCTAGTCCTTTGAGCATGCATTCTTAAGAATCAATATCATTGCTATATCTTGTCTATCCAACTTTCTAAGTATTTTCGTTGCAACACCTTGGATCAAGCTAGCAAACACTTTTAAAATATCATCGTGAAAAACTTAGACCACTTGAATGCTCTTTGGTGACTTGAGTTCTCTAACATAGTGCCTTGTTCATGATTGATTCCCGCACATTCCATACACTTTTTGAACATATTGTCAAGTTTTAAGTGTGGAGTCAAAAGAGGGCGAAAAATAGGCCCCATTCAAAAAAAAAATGTTTGCGGTCAAAGAGGGCAAAGCCCCGACTAAAAACTCTCTAAATGATCATGAGAAGTTTTGCTCAAAATATACAAATGTCGGGGGTTAGGGAGGTAAGTCCCCCCTCGAAAGCATTTGTAGGCCAAAGGCCGTTTCAAAAAGAAATAAGAAGCACTTAGAACTTGACTCTATGTTTTTCCTTCATTCTTCACTTGTGCGGGATTCGTCATTTTCATTGTGTGCTTGTTAGAATGACGTTTGGACGACCCATGTGCTTGGACGGGAGTATACATTTGGTCTATGCTTGTTTTTAAGAACTCTAGTGTCGAACTCCACTTCCCTTATGGATTACGGCTTAAGCGCCTAAGACTTGGAAATGAGTTCCTCGTCGCGAGCCCTTGAACTAGCCCTAGCTAGCATAGGTGAGCGGCTGACACTCTATTGTGCAAGATATAAACCTTGTTTCTATTGTGTTACCTTGAAAATGAGTAGGATTTTGGATGAGACATTTCATAGCCCTAGTATTGATAATCTTGAATGCACGTCGTCAAAGGTACTCAAAGGGTTGAGAAAGTCCTTTTATGATATTGTGACGCTAGTCTAGCTTGGGGTGAGGGATTGGTCTTGAAAAATCATAGCCTTGGTTGAGCACTCTTGCATTCATTCTTATGGGACATGTGCATTTGGGATTCGTGAGTATTCCCTTTTCTGAAAACTCTCACGAGAGTATAACTCGTCCACTAGGGTAGCCTAGGGGTTTAAAGGCCTAATGCATACGCTAAATGCATTCGTAACGCCTACGAAAAGGAGCTAGTTAGATTGTACATACTTGTCATTTACCTTTCAATAACATGTTTAGAAATATGGATCGAGACCTTGTGAAATCTAGTGAGGCAAATGCACGAAAAACATAGCACCACTAGCATTTCGGCATTTGCACTTCCTTGGCATATTTGCATACTTTGTTCGGGACGAGTAAAGCTTAAGTGTGGAGTGTTGATGAGTCGAGTTTTCGACTCATTAATGCCCGTTTTCACTATAGCTTTAGTTCATTTCCGACGATTATTTGATGTCATTTGATCCCCTTTTCGTGCGTTTCAGGTACAAAACAAGATGTCTCAGTGTCAAAAGCCCATAGAAGGAAACTCGGAGAAAATCGGAGTGTAGTGCAAAAGTTGGCAAAATTGGTCTCCAGTCGATCGACTGGGAAGCTCCCCTGATCCAGTCGATCGACTCAATGGATTCTCAGGAGGTGCTGCAAATCAAGCTACCGCAGTCGATCGATTGGACCCTCCAGTCGATCGACTGTCGAGTTCTCTACCTAAAGTGTGCAGACCACGTGCCTTCAGTCGATCGATTGGGACTCCAGTCGATCGACTTAATGGAGTCTCAGGAGGACCTGTTTTCTACATCACCGCAGTCGATCGACTGGGAACCTACCCTGCACCAGTCGATCGACTGAGAATCTGCCAACCAAGCGACAATTCTTCCTCCAGTCGATCGACTGGGCCACAAGCACAACGCCAGTCGATCGACTGGGACTGCTACAGTTCCGGAATTTCAGCGTGCCTATAAATAGAAAGAGGGAAGTTTGACCTAGCATCTTAGATTTTTCTGGAGAAAAGACAAAAGGAAGTGAGCAAAATCAAGGGGTCAATCATCATCTAATCAAGGGGATTTGAAGACTAAGGGAGTTTATTAGGATCATCAATCCTACTCTATTCCCTCTTCCTTTCTCTTAGATTTTTGTTAAAAACCTACACATCATGTTGTCTTACATGATGTGTGAGTAGTTCCCCTTGTGTTTTGAGGGTTCTATGAACCTCCTTGGTACTCAATGATCATCTATATGGATTTTATGAAGTTGATTTCATTTTACTATGATTGTCATGTTAGACATGTTGCTAAGTGTTTGATAAAATGCCTAAGTGACATGTTTATGTTAGAACTATGATCTAAGTATTGAGAGAGCTTCGTGATGGTTTGGATATAGTAAAATTGAACTTAACCAACATTTATGAGAGTAAATGCATGGTGAGAGGTAAACTAGAACTTTATGCATGTAGTATTTATGAGAGTAAATGCTATATAGTGGATCAATACTCTTTAATTAGTGAGATCCTAACTAAGATGGTTTGACTAGGATTAGACATGCATGGTTTGTCTAATTTTGGTCTTAGCTAGGTTTAAAACCTATCAACTCATAATTAATTAAACTCTTGTATGCATGATCATTGGGAAATTGCCAAGGAGGGGATTAATCCCTCGAAACTCGCTTTTAATTGATTTTAATCCCCTAAAAACCATTTCATACTTGTTTTGAATCATTGATAATCATCACTCTTGAATTTTAGGAATTAGCCGAGTAAGAAAATTTGATAGACTTAGCGCGTAATCCGTTTGCTCCCTTGAGTTCGACACCGGTCTTACCGGTCATTTATAAATTGTTTTTGACCGTATCCCAAAAATACACCACGTCAAATAGCCGAGTAGAAAACTTGATTCTCTAGCGTATAATCCGTTTGCTCCCTTGGGTTCGACACCGGTCTTACCGGTCAAGATATAAATTGTTTTTGACTAATTGTATTGCTAAAATCTACAACGTCAAAATGGCGCCGTTGCCGGGGAGTAATAGATAGATTGTCCCTAGGAAGAATCATTTAGTGCTCCGACTATTCCATTTTTTTCTTTATTTGTTTTGTTACTTGCGATTCTTGAGCGTATTCACTACTCTTACTCGTCTTAATTGTTCTTCCCTTGTAGGTGAAATCTCGTTTATGCCACCCAAGACAAAGAATCTTACTCAAATTGTGGATATAGATTTGAATCAACCGATAAGAGAATTCATTAACCCCTACCCTATAAGGAGTAAAACAACAAAAGATAAAGGAACCACCTCAAACGCTCAAGAAATCATTCACCAAGATATGGGAGATAGAGATAGACTTCCTCCTCCTCCGCCCCCTCCTCATCAACGAAATCAAGATAACCTTCCACCATTGCCCCAAGCTAGAAGGGTTCTCAAGGATTATGCCACTCCTACGGTTATGGATATCGTTCCCCAATCCTTGTACCGACGGTTGACAACCGGGATTTTGATTTGAAGACTTTCACAATCCAAATGGTCCAATCCAACCAATTCTCGGGGAGAGACAATGAGGACCCGAACTCTCATTTGACTACCTTCCTTGAAGTGTGTGCCACCTTCAAGATAAACGAGTTCTCGGAAGATGCTAAACTCTTGCCGTTATTCCCTTTCTCCCTCACGGGAAAAGCTAAAGATTGGTTGAGAAGTCAAACCCCGGATAGTTTCACCACTTGGGAGGAGCTCGCCGTAGCATTTCTCAACAAGTATTTCCCTCCTTTCAAGACGGCCTACTATAGGAGTCAAATTACAAATTTTTCACAAATGGATGGGGAAACACTCTATGAAGCTTGGGAGAGATATAAAGAGTACCAAAGACTTTGCCCACATCGCAACCTCGACGATCTCCTTGTTTTCCACACTTTCTATCATGGTGTTGATGGCTCCTCGCGGCTTGCACTTGATACCGCCGCGGGAGAAGCTATTATGGAACTCGAACCCGATGAAGGATATGCGGTAATAGAAAAGATCACGAAGAACTACTTCATGTGGGGAAGTAAGAGAGGAAACCCGAGAAGGAGAGGTGAACGGCATGAAGTGAATGCGGTGAGCACAAGCGACTATGATGCCTTAAGGAAAGACTTTGAGAACCTTTCGGATGAAGTCTTTAAGTTGAAACACCCAGAGAAAGAACCTTCAACAAATCAAGGTTGTGATATGTGTGAGGTCTATGAGCACGAGACGAATTCTTGTCCCTTGGTTCAAAGAGATGGACATAGATATGGTCATGAAGAAGTGAACTTTGTGGGAGGAAACCAAGGTAGAGAGTATGATGCTAATGCCTCTCGAAATGAAGATCATCAATACAACCGAACTACACCAAAGTTTTCCTCGGTTTGGAAGAATCACCCAAACTTCTCATACAAGACCACAAATCCCACTCGTCCCGATTTTGGAGCTACACCTCCCGGATTTGGTCCTAAGCGTACTCAAACTAACCAAGCTTTCCCACCGAAGAATCAATTCCAACCTAGGAACCAATATCAAAGCCAAGGACCGACCTTGTTTCAAAGGAACTAAAACCAAGGGCAACAATATCAAGCTCAAAGTCCTTACCAACAAGTTGAAGCCCCCCCCACAACCCTCGAATGAACTCTCCGGTGTTGAGGCAATGTTTGCCAAACTCCTTGCAAATCTAGATAAGATGCAAGCTTATGGACCATAATTGTATGAATCATAAACACAGTTAAACCCACCAAATTAGACTCCTTGTCTAGTTAACTTTTGCTTGTTGGTTCCACTTTTGTTCTACAGGCTATTTCGAGGTCTAGAGAGAAAACAAGCTAAGAAGGAGTTCTTAAGGCCAAAAATGGATCACAAGACAAATCAGGCCAAGAACGGACCAAAGAAGCCCAGTCACGACCGAGAAAATCAGGTCGCGTCCTAGAAAAATGCCGGACGCGACCGGGAGCCCGCTACCGAGGACCCAGGCCCACTACCGAGGACCCCAGGACGCTACCGAGAACCAAGGAGCACGCCCGAGAAAACACAGGCGCGTCCAAGGAGCCCGTCCGAGGAGCCCGAGAAAACCAGGCGTGTCCGAGGAGCCCGTCCGAGGAACCCGTCCGAGGATCCCGAGAAAACCAGGTGCGTCCGAGAGAGCCCGGACGCTAGCATCCGAGTCCCCGTCCGAGCGCCCAGCCCGGAGATGACATCACCCGACGGCTTTCTCCGTGCCACCTCTTCACCAAATCTCTTCTCCTCTCTTCCACACCCAAAGGACCGGCGGCTAAGCTCCTCCTCCTCTCCCCTTGCGCCACCTAGCCGGCGGCTCCTCCCCTTGATGACTCACCCCCGGCGGCTTTGCTCTCCTCCATGGATTCCATGCCAAGTGTCTTCATCTTCCTCCACAAATCTACACTCCCTTAGCCTATAAATACCAACCTTCCTTCACTTGTAAAATCATCCCACAATTCCAAAAATCCACAATCACTTATCTCTCTAGAATGAGAGCACAATCATGTAATCTCTTTACTTTGGAATCAAAGCTTGGTCTTTAGCACTCTTCACGGTTTTTGTAAGTCCTCTCTTCTTTACTTTACTGTCTTTCAAAGTACTTTACTTTACTGTCTTTACTGTTCTTAAGTTTACTTTCCTGTCTTTACTTTCGAAACTTTACTTTACTGTCTTTCAAAAACCTTTACTTTTCAACGCACTTAGCTATGATGTCCTCTTCCATGGATATTCGTAGCTAAACCCTTCATTCAGTTGACGGGGTGTGCTTGTATCATACAATGTTTTAGACTCTACTCTTAATGCCTCTATGTGTTCAAAACTTGTTCTATGTGCAACATATTAGGTTAGAATTTCCAAGGTTGAGTGGATGCTTTAACGGGAAAAACTCTTCCGTGGGGTTCGTGAACATACTCGGGTAAGTGGATGCTTTAACGGGCAAAGCTTATCTGAGGAGTTCAACCCCTTTTAAAAACCATTTGATTGATCATAACTGAAGATCAAATGGATACACATAAGGCAAAGATACTTCGAAAGGAGGAATTAGTCTAAATAGAACAAGTGTTCTAAATGATGTTGCAAGTCTTGTGCTAGAAATAGCCTCGATTCATCTTTGAACACATAGTATGATCATTAAAGGTCGATGATAAACAGACTATAATACAAGGCCCCCCTAAAACCGAATACTTTCCTTTAATTGTAATATCAACTGTTATTTACTTTCAGTACCATATCAACTGTTTACTTTCTGTCAAGACTTGTCCATCCTGCACTTTACTTTTTCAGTACTCAAAACCAAAACCAACCCCCCAACTGCTTAATTTAATCCCCCCTTTTCGAAAGAACAATTAATCCACTAATTCCCTTGGGTTCGACCCGTACTTACCACTGATTACCAAAAATAGTGAGTCGCGAGTATCGAAGATATAAATTTGCTTTTACACAGAGAACATTGCACCTTAACGACAAGCGGTGGGCTTCGTCAAAACTGGCGCCGTTGCCGGGGAATTAACTTCAGATTAGTTGTTCTTTTCTTTTCTTCATCACACTTTCCACCATGTATGGATGTATGGCTCAGCATCTTCCTCAGTTTGGAGGTACACCCGGAGAAGACCCAGTAATACACTGCCAACATTTCCACCATATAAGTCGCCACATGAAACCCGAAAATATAACGTTAGAAGAGTTTCAATTAAAATGTTTTTAACACTCTTTAACCGACTTTGCGACAGTATGGTATTACACATCAACTGCTAGTTGTGCAAAATATTACGTGGACCTTCGCGCTAAATTTCTGAAAGAATTCTCCCCCCATCCTTACGACATGACACCCGCGAGAAGATCTTCTGCCTTCAGCAATCCCAGGATGAGACTTTAGATGAATACTACACGTACTATGACACCATCGTCTCACGCTGCCCGCACCATGGATTCACGGAGGTGTTTCTTCTTCAACAATTTCGTTGTGGGATGAGGGCTGATGAGCAGACAAGGTTTAACAACGCAGTGGGAGGATCAGCCAAGAACTTATCCTTGTCAGATATGTGGCACCTCATAGATGACCTGGCCGTAGCCACAAAACGAAGGCCAATGCCCCGAGCGAATAGAGGAATACAGATAGTGGAGACTGTTCCAGAGCCGAAAGAAGAAGAAACTTCCGAGCCATCAGAAGAAACTCCCGAGCCATCAGAAGAATTAGAAAATGAAAGCACCGGAAGCAACGAGGAAGAGCCTTCATGGGAACTCAAGGCCGTGTCAGCAAAGGAAGAAGTCCAGAACACCACTAGCGAGCTGCCCGAGCCATACCCGACTATCATTACCCAAGCAGCCGAAACCATCCGAGACCAGATCCTCACCGACAGACATGACGAGGTAGAACCAAGCCTTAAGATGCAAGCTTCCCAACTTTTCCCCTTGATCAACAGGTAAATTGCAGAAAACTATGTGATCAATGAAGAGACTAAAAGGAGGATGGAAAAAGGGCCTGAGCAGAACGACTCCTCGATGGAGCATTTTTTTGCCACAGCTAGACAAGGCAGCCCTAAACATAAGAAACCCCAATTCAAGAGGCTAGTAGTGAAAGGTCCCTCGCCTTCTCAGAGACAATGGAAGGAGAAACCGCCAGAACCATGGGAACAGGACCCGAACATCATCTCACAAGAAATCAGGAAAGGTCAAGGCTAGAATCAATGCAGGAGCCGCGACAAAATTTGACCTAAGCCGCCCATGGGATCCGAACCTGTGATCCCCATGCGTCGAGCCAACGACGTTAAACAAAGGCACTGGTCGGGAGGTAACCCGACACCTATCTTACTTTCAGTACTTTTATTTTCTGTCATTTAGTTTTTACCGTAAGTCGCTCTCACCCATTTTTTGTATAGAAGAAATGACTCCTTATAGGAATTGGTTTTTGGAGCAAGATCAGATCAGCCAGGCAGCTTCCAAGAATTACCGGGCCTGCGCTGAGAGTTCAAGGCCCCAGCCGAACTCCCTCGATTATCCAGCTCCGAGGCATGTCATTCCACGACACGACACAATAAAAGGGAGTTCAGTTCTTCCCTTTTCCTTAATGTCATTTCCTTCTCTCGTAAATATTTGCTTGCATGACTTTTGAACTAAGTCTTGCTGAAAGGCACGCCTTTGTTCAAAAGTGTGGGGTGAGAACCACTTTCGTACATAGTTAGTTAACATGTTTTTTTTTTCCTTTTCCCTTAATATTATCTTTTTAAAAATATGAACTTAAGAATGTGAAAAAGATAGATCATAATTCATGCATTTACCTTGTGAAAATTCAACTGTTTAAAAACTTAGGATGTAACTTCTCATTTGTCCCTTTGTGCTGAGATATACAGAAGATGTGGAGTTGACATAAACTGCCCTAGAGAGGCTTGGCAAGCAATCGAAGGACTAAATTTCGCTATATGGTTTACGAAGTCAGTGGAGGCTGCACTTCAGGTTTTCAGTTGAGTCAGAGTCATCTCCGCCATGCAGCGTTTATGCAAGAGGCGGGACGGGAATCAAACCGTCCTATCTCTAGTCAAAGTAGCCGGGAAAACAAATGAGCGACCCTCATTTTGACCCGCGCAAAACGGCGAGGATGAGAAAGAGCGGGGAGGTATTTCCATATGCTTGCGGGCGAAGATTGGACCTCCCAAAAAGGCAGAGAAAATGGACTAGCAAGTCACAAAGAAGCAAAAAGCTCGAAGAAGCTAATTGACAGATGCTTGTCGTCAGAGCAAATGTGCAAATAAATTTATAGTCCGCTACTCGTGACTTTACTACTGGGTAGCAAGTAGTAAGTAGGAGTCGAACCCAAGGGAATTAGGGGGATACGTTGTTCTTTGAGGAATTCGTACAGCGAAGGAGCGTGTTTTTAGGTTGATTGAGTTTTAGCGTGGAAACGTAAGTGCCTTTTTTTGACTGTTTTTGGTTTTTTTAGTGCGGAAAAGTAAATGACATAAATAAATGATTAAAGTACAAAGGAGACTTACAGTGGGTGATGCGTAATTAGCGAGTCCTCCGGTAGATGAGCGGTTGGTGATTTTGACAGTTATACTAATAAAATAAATACTGGGGGTTTTTGTAATTTAAGGAAAAGCATTCGGTTTTAGGGGCCTTGTATTATATTTGTTTATCATAAACCTTTAGTAATTCTTCTGAGTATTCAAAGATGAATCGAGGCTATTTCTAGCGCAAGACTTGCAACATCGTTAAAACACTTGCTCTATTTAGACTAATTCCTCCTTTCGAAGTATCTTAGCCTTATGTGCATCCATTTGAATCCCTGTGTTCGATTTCCAAATGGTTTTTAAGATAAGCCGAACTCCTCAGATAAGCTTGCCCATTTGGTCCCTTTCGTCCAGTTACAAATGGTCCACTTACCCGAGTATGATCACGAACCCCCAAGGAAGAGCTTGCCCATTTGGTCCCTTTGGTCCAGTTACAAATGGTCCACTCAACCTTGGAAATTCTGACTTTATATATGGCACATAAAACAAGTTTTGATTACAAAGAAAAGAAACTAAAAGAATATTTAAAACATTTATAAAACAAGTACACCCCTTCAACCGAATGAAGAGTTTAGCTACGAATATCCATAGAGGTGGATACCATAACTAGGGGAAAGGGGTGAGTACTCAAGAACCAACAGGAGTACTCGATAATAGAGAAAAGCTTGAGTACTCAAGAACCGACAGGAGTACTCAAGACCGAACTATAATACTCAAGAACCAACAAGAGTATTATATATTAAAAACCAAACTTACAAATTGCCAAACTTTTAGAGAGAGAAGTGGTTTATGATTTGTGATGATATTTACAAAGTGAAATGGCTTGCTATTTATAGCCAAATTGAAGTGAAATGGAGGGTGGAGATGAAAACATGTGTTTTTGATCTAAGGGAGGAGAAGGGAGGAGGAAGGTTGTGGAGTGGAGGAGCAACACTTGGCAAGCTCTCCATGGAGGAGGAAGAGCCGCCGGTTGCAAGTCACAAATGGGGGAGGTTTTCCTCCCTTGGCCACCCTCTACCAAAAGCCATCGGTCACCTTGGGCAAAAGGGTGAGTTTTGTGCAGTTTTGTGCAGTTTTCACAAAACTATCGGTGTATTTTTGGCCCCGGAATGACTTCGGTTGTTCTTCGATTTGATTTGTCTTGAGTAATTCAATGTCAGGATCTTGAGATTTCTGCATTCGGCGTCTGATCTTGATCTTGAACTGACTTGTAACATCTTTTCAGCGTAAAATCCTCTCCTTAGCGTGTTTTCTCTCTAAGGTCCAAAATACCCTGCAAATATATTTCGGAACTAACAAGCAAAAGTTAAATAGACAAACAGTCTAATTTGGTGGGTTTAACTGTGTTTATGATTCATACAATTATGGTCCATCAGATTACCCCACACTTTTAGTTGTTCGTCCCGAACAATGCTATTAAAGGGCGGCACACTATGTAAGTTTTAAAATATGAAAGTAAGACTGTGAACTAGATTTATCCTAATTCATGCATTACTACTTATTACCAAACTAAACCGTGTAAATACTTAGAAGAAACTTGATACGTGTACCTTCGTGCCGAGGTGCAAATTATTCCGGATGTTTCGGGAGATAGCCCTTTTTAGGTTCCTGGACTGCATTCTCGGGACCGGCTCGCACTATATGGTTTTCTAGTAGCTTTCTCTTGCACGTGATTCGGTTCGGGTTTCACTGAGTTGAGCCTTTGATTTCTTTGTGGCGAGGGACAGCTTTTTGTAGTGAATCGGCCTTTGGCCTTTGATTTGACTCTTTGAGTTCTTCACTTTTTTGTTCAGTTAAAACCTTCTCAATTTTTGGGCCTTTGGCCTCTTGATTAGCTTCTTCGAGCTTTTGCTTCTTTGAGCTTTTGCCTTTTTGTGGCTGCTGGTCCATTTTCTCAAGCCTTTTTGGGAGGTCCAATCATCGCCCGCAAGCATATGGAAATACCTCCCCGCTCTCTCTCATCATTGCCGTTTCGCGCGAGTCAAAATGAGGGTCGCTCATTTATTTTCCTGGCTACTTTGGCTAGAGATAGGACGGTTTGATTCCTGCCCCGCCTTCTTTTCTTTTATGCATAAACACTGCATGGCGGAGACGACTCTTGACTCAACTGAAACCCGAAGTGCAGCCTCCACTGACTTCGTAAACCATATAGCGAAATTCAGTCCTTTGAATGCTTGCCAAGCCTCTCTAGGGCAGTTTCTATCAACTCCACATCCCTAGTTTATCTCAACACAAAGGGACAAATGAGAAGTTACATTCTAAGTTTTTAAACAGTTGAATTTTCACAAGGTTAATGCATGAATTATGATCTATCTTTTTCACATTCTTAAGTTCATATTTTCAAAAAGATAATATTAAAAAAGAAAACATATTAACTATATACGAAGGTGGTTCTCACCCCACACTTTTGAACGAAGGCATTCTTTTTACGAAATGACTTAGTTCAAAAGCCATGCAAGCAGATATATACAGGAAGGGTGAGAATGAAAAAACTAAATGACAAAAATTAGATGACTGAAAGTAAGATAGGTGTCAGGTTACCTCCCGACCAGTGCCTTTGTTTAACGTCGTTGGCTCGACGATACCTCAATCATGGATCATAAGGTCGGATCCCAAGGGTGAGTGAGGTCAAACTTCTTCTTGGCAGCCCTTTTGCTCCGAGAGGGTGAGGTTTCTTTGACCATAGCTGCTGGTCCAATGAGTCGTGCTTGCTTGTTACTCCTTCCGGGTTTCCATTCTTTCGGCCCATGTCTTTGTCACCTCTTCATGTTGGAATAGTTGGCACCTTTGTGAGTTTGGAAATTTGGTTTTGTGCCATTAAATGTAGGCGACATTAAGCATGCGCCTCTGCCAATCCTCTTCATTGCGGCAGTGATGGATGGTTGTCTTGGAACGAGTGAGTTTTCAGGAGGTTTTCCTTGTTGAGTCGTGGTGAGTGGGACCGGGGCTTTCTCGGATAGTTCGGCAATGAGGTTCGGGACTTCCTCGGGTGCTCCGAGCGCAAGGACCGGGCCTGGCTTGATTTCTTCGGCCGCTTTGGTAGTGATGTTCGGGACTTCTGTTGGCTCGGCAGTTAGGACTGTGATTTCCTCGGATGGATTGGTGATAAGGACCGGGCCTGATTTGGGCAGTTCTTCTTCTAACTCCCAGGGATATTCTGAATGGAGCTCTTCTTCAGGCAACCATGGGTCCTCATTCTTGAGAAGTGGTAAGGAGCTAGAGGGTGAACAACCGAAGAAGAAGAAAGTGTCTTTTGATCTTAGAGGCCAAGCTAGTGCCGAAATTGAAGAGTTAGATGAGGAGGTCCCTAACCCTCAAACTCAAAAGGAAAAAGTGGTGGAAAAGAAGAAAGAAGAATTAAGGCCCTACACTCCGCCTATTCCCTTCCCTCAAAGGCTCAAAAAGAAGAGAAATGACAAGCAATTCTCGAAGTTCGCCGAGATGATGAGGAGGCTTTATGTCACAATGCCCTTCACCGAGGTAATCACTCAAGCACCATCCTATGCTAGATTTCTAAAAGATGTTATTACTTACAGGAGAACAATCGAGGACGTCGACACGGTGTCAGTAAATGGAGAATGTAGTGCCATATTCCAACCGCGTATGCCACCTAAACTTGAGGATCCCGGTAGCTTCTCCATCTCTTGCTATATTAATGATGTTAAAATTGAACGTGCTATATGTGATTTGGGTGCAAGCATATCTTTGATGCCCTATTCTTTATGTAAAAAATTAAACATGGGTGAACCCAAACCAACACAAATGATTTTAAGACTCGCGGACCGCTCCTCAAGATTCCCAAAGGGAGTTCTTAAGGACGTCCCGGTTAGAGTAGGGAATTTCTATATTCCGGGTGATTTTGTTGTGTTGGATATGGAAGAGGATAAGGAGATTCCTATTCTTTTGGGAAGACCTTTTCTCTACACCGCGGGAGTTATATTTGATACTACTAAGGGGTCAATTACCATGAGGGTAGGAGATGAAGAAGTAGAGTTTAATCTAGAAAAGGCACAAAAAGGTCCTAATTCTACCATGAGTTGCAATTATCTAGACCTTGTTGATGCTTATGAACTATATGATGTGCCTAACTTGTTTGTGAATGAAATTGACCTTGATAATGAGCTTCCCGAGCATATTGATTGTTGGGCTATCTTGGATGATGAGAAGGATACTCAAAGCGACAAAGGTAAGGAGTCTTGTTCGGTAGAGTTAAAAGCTCTACCGACAAGCCTAAAGTATGAATTCTTAGGCCCCAATTCTACTTTGCCTATTATTGTGAGTGCTTCTTTGAATGATAATGAGACTTCGAAATTGCTTGATGTTGTTAGAGAGCACAAGGGTGCCATTGGATACTCCATCGATGATTTAAATGGAATAAGCCCAAACTTGTGCATGGATGAAATCAATCTAGAGAGTGATAGTTTGCCATCTAGGGAGAGAGCTAGGAGATTAAATCCTATTGTGGGCGAGGTAGTGAAAAAGGAGATTTTAAAATTGCTAGATGCGGGAATCATTTTCCCCGTTGCGGACTCCAATTGGGTGAGTCCCATCCATGTAGTGCCCAAAAAGGGGGGCATGACGGTGATTAAAAACGAAAAAATGAATTGATTCCCACAAGGACTGTAACCGGTTGGCGTATGTGTGTAGATTATAGAAAACTTAACAAAGCAACCAAAAAGGATCATTTTCCCCTCCCCTTCATTGATCAAATGCTCGAAAGATTGGCCAACCATGAATATTTTTTCTACCTTGATGGGTATAGTGGATTCTTTCAAATCCCTATTCTCCCTCAAGATCAAGAGAAAACCACTTTTACTTGCCCTTATGGAACATTCGCCTATCGGCGAATGCCCTTCGGGCTTTGTAACGCACCCGTCACTTTCCAAAGATGTATGATGGCCATTGATGAGACGTATTTATACGACTCATTAAGTCATTAAATCCCACCATTTACGACATTTGATCATGAGAACATTTACTTGTTAATGTCGTTTTGGATTTCAGGGCCTTTAGGAGTCTAAAGAGAAAATGAACTTAACAATGGCATTTTAGGCCACAAAAGCATCACAAGGTGATTTGGAGGCAAAATGGGACCTAAGGACCCCAGCCGGGTACCCAGGTGCCTAGGGACGCCAGCCGGGTACCCAGGTGCCTAGGAACCTCAGCCGGGTACCCAGGAACCCATACCGGGCCAGCCGAGAACCAAGGTCGGGCCTGACCGAGAATACAAGGCACAGCCGAGGACGCTACCGGGCCAGCCGAGAAATGAGGAACGCGCCCGAGGAATGCTACCGGGCTGGCCGAGAGTGCCCGAGAAGGACCCGGCCGCGTCCGGGCTAGCGTCCGGCCATCGACCAACCAAGCCCAGCAGGTTCAAATCAAGTTTTGACCTAGCTCCGGGCATTTTCTGGCAAAACTTCCTTCTTGGAACTTGCTTAGAATCATCTCAACTATCCAGAAACTGAGCCCCGAGACCCAGAATTCAAAATCCAAAAATGGTCTTTCCGAAGGGTCAAAACACAAGGTCAGGGTCAAGGGTCAATGGTCAACCTACCCTTGACTTTATCGGCTCGTCCCCCGAGGTGATGACGTCACCCTCCGTGTGCTTGTGCCAGAACTGAAGACGTTGCTGCTAAGGGACCTAAGGCCAAGGAGTTAGGTCGGTTTTGGTCTTGCTTGTGCCAAACCACTTATGCCACTCAAACTTGAAGCCCAAGCCAATTCAAAGACCTAGAACCTTCCTCAAATCTCTATATAAGCAGAACCTTGGCCCTTGTAAATGATATTCGAAAATCTCACTAAAAATCATAGTTGTTACTCTTGTCATTTGGCTTTGGAATTGGAAAGTTCAACATCTCTCTACTCCTTCTTTACTTTGTTACGCATTTTACATTCCATCCTACACATTTTAGGTTGATCCTAAATTCCGTTTGTGATCCCTTAGCCCTTGTATTCATCCCATGAATATGAGTGGCTAAAACCCTCACAATTCGGTTTGGGGATCCCTGGTGTTGTAGCAAGGCTTTGAGACCTTGATCTCAATGCTTCCTTGTATTCCATTTGCTAGTCATGTGCCAACGGTTTGGGAAGGAATACCTAGGCTAAACTAAGGCTCGAAAGGGCAAGGTTTAGCCGTGTGGGTTCATTACCTCCATTGTGCTTGTTGTCATTGAAAAGTGAAACAAGCTTTTGCACCTAGTCTAGTACACCTCGAAAGGGGTTATTAAACTTGTTTGCACTAGAAATCCAAGTCTTGAAAAGGAATGGATTGTGGTGTATGCGCTCGAAAGGGCCTTACTTTAGGGTTTTTGTCTTGAAAAGGAACTAACCCACACTTATGGAAACAAGGATTGATCATTAGAGGTCAATGATGAGTTGAGCTACAACAAAGGCCCCTAGACCGAATTCCATTCTATTTGATCACAATCCTTGACATTTACTTTTGCACTTGTACTTACTTTACAAAACCAATTTCAAAACCCCCAAAACTTGTTTACTTTACTTTACTAGCATAAAGAGCAACGAGTATTTGATCTATTTCCCTTGGGTTCGACCCCTACTTACCCTTGCTACCCTTTGTGGTGAGCTCTCTAAGTAGTGGAGATTATAAATTTAGATTTGATATTGCACACTACGACTTGTGCTCTACCAGCCATATTCTCGGACTTTATTGAAAAAATAATGGAAGTATTCATGGATGACTTTTCTGTTTATGGCTCATCATTTGATAATTGTTTAGTCAATTTGGCAAAGGTTTTAAAAAGGTGTATTGAAACAAATCTTGCGCTAAATTGGGAAAAGTGTCAATTTATGGTGCAGGAGGGAATTGTGCTTGGCCATTTGGTGTCAAAGAGGGGAATTGAGGTGGACAAAGCCAAGGTTGAAGTGATCGAAAAACTATCGCCTCCAAGGGATGTCAAAGGAATAAAGAGTTTTCTTGGACACGCCGGTTTCTACCGAAGGTTCATTAAGGATTTCTCGAAGATTGCCAAGCCCTTGACAAATCTATTGTGCAATGATGTAAAATTCCATTTTGATGAAGAGTGCGCGACGGCTTTTGAGAAGTTAAAGGAAGCATTGATCTCGGCCCCTATTATCCAACCGCCAAATTGGGACTTGCCTTTTGAGCTCATGTGTGACGCAAGTGACTGCGCTATTGGAGCGGTTCTTGGTCAAAGGGTGGACAAGAAACTTCACGCCATTCACTACACAAGCAAGGTCCTAAATGGAGCCCAAATGCATTATTCTACAACCGAAAAAGAACTCCTTGCTATTGTGTACGCATTCGACAAGTTTCGACCGTATATAGTGGGGTCAAAGACAATAGTATTCACCGACCATGCGGAAATCAAATATCTCTTGTCAAAGAAAGATTCCAAGCCAAGATTATTAAGATGGATCCTCTTACTCCAAGACTTCGATATTGAAATCAAAGATAAAAAGGGAGTAGATAATTTGGTTGCCGATCATTTGTCTAGGCTAGAGGGAAATGAGGACCTTATGAAAGACACCACTCTTGTGGATGATTCTTTCGTTGGAGAGCAACTCATGAGAGTAGAAACGGAAGCCCTCCCTTGGTATGCGGATATGGTTAATTTTGTGGTTTGTGGGATCATACCCCACGACATGAATCATCATCAAAAAAGGAAATTCTTATCCGAGACGAAGAGGTATTATTGGGATGAGCCCTACTTGTATAGACTTTGCTCGGACGGTGTATATAGTACTTGTGTCGTCGAAGAAGAAATGAGGGATATCCTATACCATTTCCACTCTTCCCAATATGGAGGACATGGTAGTGGAGCAAAACGGCGTCAAAAGTCCTACAATGTGGATTCTATTGGCTTACTCTCTTCGGTGATGCATGGGAATTTGTCAAGGCTTGCAACCAATGCCAAAGGACGGGAAATATTTCTAAAAGGCATGAAATGCCCCAACAAAGCATCCTTCCGATTGAAATATTTGATGTTTGGGGTATAGACTACATGGGTCCTTTCCCGTCTTCGTATGGAAATTAATATATATTGGTCGCGGTTGATTATGTCTCCAAATGGGTAGAGGTCGTCGCCTCCCCTACTTGTGATGCTAAGGTTCTCACCAAGCTATTCAAGAAGATTATTTTCCCGAGGTTTGGTGTTCCAAGGACCGTCATTAGTGATGGAGGTTCACATTTTAAGGAAAAACACTTTGAGGCCTTGCTTAGCAAGTATGGGGTAAGCCACAAGGTAGCACACCGTATCACCCACAAACAAGCGGGCAAGTGGAGATTTCAAATTGAGAAATTAAGGCTATCTTATAAAAGACGGTGGGAAGCTCAAGAAAAGATTGGTCATCGAAGCTAGATGATGCATTGTGGGCCTATCGTACCGCTTTCAAGAGCCCCATTGGGATGTCTCCCTATTGTCTCATATATGGGAAACCATGCCATTCGCCGGTAGAATTGGAATATAAGGCGACGTGGGCAATTAAACTCCTGAACATGGACATACAAGCGGCGGGAGAAAATAGAGTCCTTCAACTCCACGAGTTAGAAGAAATATGAAATGAAGCTTATGAGAGTGCTAGAATTTACAAGGAGAAGACGAAGAAATGGCATGACAAGAGAATCTTTCGTCGTGAATTCAAAAAGGGAGAGAAGGTCCTACTCTTCAACTCTAGGCTCAAACTATTCCCGGGAAAATTAAGGAGCTGATGGAGTGGCCCTATCACTGTTCACAAGCCTCACAAAGATGGCCATGTAGAAGTGCTCAACAACGACGGAACCATCTTTACGGCCAATGGACAAAGGCTCAAGCATTATAGAGAACAAATTCTGGATGAGCACAATGCAACCTACACTTTGACCGACCCATGAGAGAGCTTCAATCCGCTTGAGGAGGGATCCTAGCAAAGGACTCGTTAAGTGTGTTTCTTAAGGAAAGAATTGGCTCGGTCTTTGCCAAGACGTTAAACTAGGCCCTCACGGGAGGTACCCTAGTTTGTAAGTTGTCCATTTATGCACAATTATTTTCATATATGTTTGGCATGAGTATATTGAACTTTGAATGTGAACTTGGTACTAGGACGGCCTAAAATGCATGATTAGGTGTGCTTGGTGTGGAATTATGCTTACATGAATTATCTAGGTGATGGTTATGTTTTAAGTGTGGAGTGTATAAGCCTAGCTTGCGTTTTGTTGAAAATTAAATGTATGCTAGTGATTTCTTGGGAAAGCATGCCTTGATTATTGGGTGAATTTTAAGTGATGCCTGTTCGTGCTGCAGAGTTAAAATTTCAAAGTGTGGAGTTAGGGTTCTTGCGAAAATCATAAGATCTTTGGAGCAAAAAACCTAAGGCTTCTTCGCAGGAACTGGTCTCAGCCGACCGGCTGGGAAGTAACCATAGTGCCAGCCGATCGGCTCGATGGAGATCTCAGTGGGACCCTATTTTTGTACCAGCCCAGCCGACCGGCTGAGAATCCCATAAGCCGAAACCCTTAACTCTTCATTTCCTCATTCCACAGTCATCTCCTTTACCCGACTTCAAGCAACCCGCAGCCGATTTCCGACCCCGACTCCGACCGTACGATCTCCTCTCCTCGCCGTCGCCATCACCTCGCCTCACTCTCCCGGCCACTAGTCGACCTGTCCAAGCCGTCCGGCCTCCGCCACACTTGCCAAAACCACCTCCGCCACACCGAACCCTAACCCTCGTCCAATCTCCCAATCTGGCCATCGAAACTCCCCGAAAATTGCCCCAATCGACTCAAAATCAGCCCGCCTACAATCCCCCACCATCAATTTCATCCGCCAAGTCCCCTTGCAAAACCCTGATTTCTGCCCTAGAATCGTCCAGAATTTGCCAGCCAGCCGACCGGCTGAGAAACTGCTCCTCAGCCCAGCCGACCGGCTTGATTGAAGCTCAGCGCTTCTTCAGTGCAAAATACTCCTCTTCAAATCATGCCTCAAGCCGGTTCTTCATCCAAAAACAAGTCTAAGGGCAAGGAAATTGCTCAAGTGCCTCTGAGGGACGTTCGGATCGAAGAGTCGTCCGATAATGAAGAGGATGATTTGCCCCTCTTCGCTTGCAAGAGGAAGCAATTCAGAGCTTCATTAAGAGAGTCTAGCTCTGACGAGGAATTGGATTCCCCTCGTCCCTCTCCCACTCCTCCACCCAAGAAAAAGAGCAAAAGTTCGAAGGGTGCCTCTTCCGCGCTGAAAAAGGCCATGAAGAAGAAGGCTCTTCCGCCTCCCATAGAGCGAGTGCCATCACCCTCGCCTCTTGCCTCTCCCAGTAATGCCCTCGTTCTAGCAGAGCCGGGTGATGGTCCATTAGAGGGCCCATTGCCTCTTCCCACCCCCTACCCTTTTTCCGAGCCACTTGTGTTCGAAGAGGAAAATCACCGGATACATCATGACACCATCAAGAAGAAAAGGAAGAAGGCCATCGTCACTCTCTACCCGGACATAGAACTCCTAAGGGGCCTCGACCGTGATGTCGCCGATGAGGTACATTCTCGTCTCACTCATAGTGGCCTTAATTTTCTGTTTATGGATGATTCGGGCTCCTACCAAAGGGTAGTGGAGGAGTTTATATGCTCATTTAAATGGTTGAAGGATGAGGAAGGGGAAGTTTCTTAGAAATTTGTTTTGGGAGGAAGGGTTTTCCAAATAAAGGAGAGTATTATTCTTGGTTGGTTGAGTTTCCCTCCTAATGGGGTAGAGGTGCGTAAATTTAATGAGCATGAGAGGAGTCATTTTTTGAGGAGGATCTCGGGGAGGAACGAGTGGTTCATTTCATCCTATAACTCTTCGGCCATCACCGCCCCGGTTTGGAAAATTATTCATCGTCTTATAGCCTATGGGGTAAACACTAGATTGGGGAAGGCTAGAGCGGTATCAATTCCCGACCTCAATTTGATGATGGCCATTGACCTTGGAGATGTTCTAGATTGGTTCGTTATCCTTGCCTCCCGGTTTTTTGACACTGTTAAGGATTCCTCAAGGCATCTTGCCTTGGGAGGAGGTTCTTTGATCACATTGATTGTTTTAAGGTGTAACTTCACCTTTGGCCATGAGGAATGCTCCGAGCCATCCAAGAAGACCCTTAATGTTTCCACCATGAAGAGTATGCACATTCTCAAAGCGGATGGGAGGACTTGGGAGGAAGATACCAAACCTCACAAGAAGGAGCTTCGTGATAATGCGAAGTATAGGAAGGTCATGTTTGAGCAACAAAACCCCCTCTACCGCAGTGCACACCTCACCCCACCTCACTCCCCTCCTCCAGCCAATGTGAATGAGGTGCCCCTTGATGAGGAGTTGCCCCCCATGGAGCCCGCTGCTGAAATTCCTCTGCATGCCGTTGAGGATCCGAATGAGTGGAGAGAGAGAGTCTCCTCCGACATTGCTAGCTTGACGAGCGGAGTGGCTGATTTGAGGAGTGGTTTGACTCGCCTAGAGGACTTTGTTAGAGAGTCAGATGCGAGAGCCCGCCGGGAGTGGGAGTGGCTTCGTTCCACAGTATTGTCCATGGTCAGAGGTCTCGGTGGCTCAGTGACTCCCACAGTTGACCCAGAGTTTTCCGCTCCGCGCGGCGCCTCCCCTTTGCCTACCACGCCAGCTTCCAGAGTCGGGGAGGTAGGGTCACATCTCACAAGAGGCACCCTGGAGAGAGTTAGCTCTTTTCGGGAGGATAGCCCGCTACTCACCGGTCCCACGGCATCGATTGAGGAAGAGGTTGGAGATTTAGCTAGGCAGATCAATCCGAGAGGCGATGAGGCTACATCTTGATCTTCCTTTGCATCTTGTCTTACTTTTGTCTATTCTTTGATGCTTTCTTGTTTAGATCATGTACTTGGATGTTAAGTCGCCTTTTGGCGCAATTTTGGATGATTTATGCCATTTTGATGCGTATACTCTTGACTTGCCTTTGGTTGCATGTTGTTTTTCCTATCATATTGAAGGTGTTTACCATTTATGTTGTTCACTCTACAGGATATACAACTACATATTATTATCATTGCGCAAAATTCACCTTCTTTGTCTACATTTGCAACCAAAAGGGTATTTCTCATTCCCAAGAGTTATGTTACCGGCACTACAAACGAGGGGAGTTCCTATGTGCCTTTGCCTTTATTTTATCATTCTATGCGCTTAGGGACTAAGCTTGAATTAAGTGTGGAGTGGTTTGATGCGCATAGTTCACATGTTTGCATGTCATGCATATCATTTTTAGATGGACGCTTGCATCTTTTGCACCTTATCCCTACATGAGAGTGTTTTTAACCATATAGGTTTGTGACTATCGATTCTTAATTCCTATAAATCACATCTAGCCTATTTTCCACATTTATTGGATCTTGAACTTAGAACCGACCTAGTCCAATGAATGTGTATTCTTGAGAGCCAATATCATTGCTATCTTTTGTCTATCCAATTCTCTAAATATTTTCGTTGAAATACCTTGGATCAAGTTATAGCAAGCACTTTTTAAAAACTTCGTGAAAAACTTAGACCCTTTGAATGCTCCTTGGTGACTTGAGTTCTCTAACATGGTGCCATGTTCATGTTTGTTTCCCGGACATTCCAAACACTTTTTCTTGAACATATTGTCAAGTTTTAAGTGTAGAGTCAAAACCAAAAGAGGGCGAAAATAGGCCCCGAAAAAATATAAAATAATAATAATAGAAGTTTTGACTCCAAAATATACAAATGTTGGGGGTTAGGAAGGTAAGTTCTCCCTCGAAAGCATTTGTAGGCCAAAGGCCATTTCAAAAAGAAAATAAGAAACACTTAAAACTTGACCATATGTTCTCACCCATTCTTCATTTGTGCGGGAGTCATCATTTGCATTGTGTGCTTGTTAGAATGGCTTTAGGATGACCCATGTGCTTGCACGGGAGTTATCATTTGGTCTATGCATGTTTATTGAGAACTCTAGTGTCGAACTCCTCTTCCCTTATGGATTACGGCTCAAGCGCCTAAAACTTGGGAATGAGTTCCATGTCACAAACCAATGGACTAGCCCTAGCTAGCATAGGTGAGCGATTGACAATTTTTGTGCAAACTAAAAACTTCAACTCTATTGTATAGCCTTGAAAATGAATAGACTTTTGGATGAGACGATTGATAGCTCTGGTATTGATTACCTTGAATCCAAAACCTCAAAGGTACTCAAAGTGGTTCGAAAGTTCTTTTGATGATATTGTGATGGTAGTCCTAGCGTGGGATGAGGAATTTGCTTTGAAAAATCATAGCCTCGGTTGAACACTCTTGAATTCATTCTCATGGGATAGGTGCATTTGGGATTTGTGAGTATTCCCTTTTCTGAAAACTCTCACGAGACTATAATGTCCACTAGGGTAGCCTAGGGGTTTAAAGGTTTAATGCATACGCTAAATGCATTCGTGACGCCTACGAAAAGGAGCTAGTTAGATTGTACATACTTATCATTTTTCTTTCAGTAACACGTTTAGAAATAATGATCGAGACCTTGTGAAATCTAGTGAGGCAAATAGACGAAAAACATAGCATCACTAGCATTTCGCCATTTGCATGACCTTGACATATTTGCATACTTTGTTCGGGATGGACAAAGCTTAAGTGTGAAGTGTTGATAAGTCGAGTTTTCGACTTATTAATACCCGTTTCTCACTATAGCTTTAGTTTGTTTCCGGTGATTATTTGATGTCATTTGATCTCTTTTCTTACGTTTCAGGTACAAAACAAGATGTCTCAGTGACAAAAACCAAGATTAGGAAACTCGGGGAAAAATCAAAGAATTGAAGCAAAAGTGCACTAAATAGGAACCCAGCCGACCGGCTGGGAATCATCCTTAAGACCAGCCGACCGGCTGGATTAACATCCCAGCGCAGGCCGAAATTCTTCCTGTCCCAGCCGACCGGTTGGAGTCCGAAGTCATGTCCCAACCGACCGGCTGGAGTCCGAAATCATATCTCAGTCGACCGGCTGGAGTCCGAAGTCCTGTACCAGCCGACCGCCTGGATTGACGTTCCAGCGCAAACCGAAATCCTTCCTGTCCCAGCCGACCAGCTGGAGTCCGAAGGCCTATGCTCAGCCGACCGGCTGGCCTGCTACAGTGTCAGATTTTACCCAAGGCTATAAATAGAAAGAGGCAATTTTGACCTAGGCATATGTCATCTTTGGGGAAAAAGACAAGGAAAAGAGGTCAAATCAAGGTCATCCATCATCATCCAATCAAGGAGGATTGAAGATCAAGGGAGTTTACTAGGATTGATCATCCTATTCTATTCTTCTTCTGTTCTCTTTAGATTGTGTAGAAACCCTACTCACATCATGTTGTCTTACATGATGTGTGAGTAGTCTCCTTGTGTTTTGAGGGATTTACAACCCTCTTTGGTACTCAATGATCATGTATACACATTTTATTTGCAATCTATGGAGTTGATTTCATTTTCACTATGCTCTTCATTTTAGATATGTTACTAAGTGTTTGACAAAATGCCTAAGTGACATGTTTGTGTTAGAACTATGATATAAGTATTGAGAGAGCTTAGTGATGATTTTGATGTAGTAAAAATGAACTCATCAAACATTTATGAGAGTAAATGCATGGGTGAGAGGTTAACCAAGTCTTCATGCATATAGCATTTATTACCTTGGGAGATGTTCCAAGGATAATAAGTGCTATATAGTGAATCAATATCTTTAAGTAGTGAGATTCTACATAGGAAAGCTTGATTAGAATTAGACTTGCATGATAGTTCGTCTAATCTTAGTCTAAGCTAGGTTTTAAACCTATCAACTTTTTGAATGATTAAACTCTTGTATACGTGATCGTTGGGAAATTGCCAAGGAGGGGAGTAACCCCTCGAAACTCTCTTTAATTGAATTGAACCCCCTAAGAACCATTTCATTACTTGCTTCATTATTGATAATCATTCTCCACATTGAATTTGAAGGAATAGCCGAGTAGAAAACTTGATTATCTAGCGTATAATCCGTTTGCTCCCTTGGGTTCGACACCGGTCTTACCGGTCAAGATATAAATTGTTTTTGACTAATTGTATTGCTAAAATCTACAACGTCATGACCCTTAAGAGGAGAGGAGCCTAGCTTAAGAATTCTGAAAAAATAGTACGAAAGTCACATCAAAATTTTAGTGCAAGCACGAGGGTCGTCCCTTAGTTTCTAGTACATGAATTTTTGCAAGAGAAGCCATGATTTGCACGCAATGAGAAGATGGAATTACACTATGTCAAGTAAGAGGGGCAGAAATTGTTTCAAAAAGTGTTTTCCATACACAAGGGGTGACTTTTATCACATTGCCCTTGGTAGTTTTTCTGCTCTCGCAGAAAAAAAAATTCTAACTGGTTTTCTTTCAAAAACAACTATGCTTGGGGTCGATTTCTCTCCCACCTTTTGAAAATTAAGAACTTTGTTCTTTAGGGAAAACTTGAAGGCCAATTATCTAACTCCACACTTAAAGCTTGACATAGTATATAAATAAAGGCGGACGCATGCAAATCACAACAAGTATATGAAACACATACTAGTACTAAGGTCACCTAGAAAAAGAGATGTAATTTAAGTATTTGACGTTTTGAACCGGTGCCTACTAATTTTAAGTCTCAAACATGCTTTAAGAAATACGTAAAACCTATGATAGTCAAAGGCTAGCAATGATACTGACTCAAGAGAATACACATATGAATAAAACTATTTCAAGTCCTAGACTTCGAATCCAAAAGAATGACAATCAATCAGGGAGTATCGTAGAAAATGAGGATTTCAATCGCAATACATAGACAGTTGAGCATATGAAAGAGTGAATGTGAATGTGTGACATGTGATGTGTGACTATGCGCTACCCACTCCACACTTAAAAATGAGCTTAGTCCCTAAGCGAAGAAATAAAAGATAAGAAAAAGCGCATAGGAACTTCCCTCGTGTGTGACAGTGTGATGTCCATGGAGATTAATCGATGTCCGGTGAGTGAAACGTGGCTTGCGAGCTGGCATAAATAGACAAAAACATATAGCTGCATGAGTGATAGGTTAGCATCAAAAATCGTGGAAAGACAGGCAAGTGATAGGGTTCTAATTTAAAATCTGGGGAAAAAGAGACTGATTTGGTCGTGACTACCGTGACATTCTAGAGGGTTACGGCAGTCACGGCACCCCTGAAAACTCTCGGCCAAATATACCTGCCGTGACTACCGTGACATATCCACTGTGATACAATAGGTCACGACACCTCTGAAGGAAGTCTGCTATTTCACCCTACCGTGACACCCGTGACATGTCCATTGGTCACGGCGCATCACGGCACCCCTGATTCTAGTTTAAAACATTCATTTACGTCCCGAAACTGCTTCCTACCTGATATTTGTGCACTCCACACTTGGATCATGCATAGAACATACGCAAACCACAATGTACAAAATGCAATTAATTAATACTTACAGTGTGGGTTACTCCCCGAAGAGGCCTAGTTTAATGTCTTGGCTAGACTCAGCAAGGGCGGTAATGTCAGTCCACCTTCAAATCCCATTTGAATTTACGTCCATCAAGAATGACATGAACGCCGAGTGGAGCATGCAGTCCCTTCAAATATTGGATACCCTTAAGAATCAAGGGAATGTAAAAGCTCCCTAATAACAGTTTCAAGACGTAAGGCAAGAGCTGTCGGAACTTGTCTGGAGGCGGTGTGTCAAGATAAATATATTCAGCGCTAGCTCCAGTAAGAACACTTCGTTTATACTCTTTAGATAAGATTTCAGGTGCATACACTTCCTTTGTACGATTTCACGATTTAAATTGCGATTTTGACAACCTTGCTTCCAGCACGTTGCTCCAATTACATACGGTACTGCCCACTCGTCTTGGATCATGTCCAGACCGTCCTTCTCAGCGCTCAGAAAAAATTAGAGGGGCTGATGGATGTTTTTACCTTTGAGGGATCCATGCCAAATCCACTCATCTGCATCATTCCCCGGGTGTCAATCCATGGCTGCAACTTGTGCGTTGAATTAATTTTCTTTTATATGAATAGGTAAAACTAATTGACTAGGCCTGTCCATTAAACTCGATAAGTTACTTTCGGTACTTTCAGTCACTTTCAATCACCATAGTAAACTCTAAAGGTAAAACTCTATTTTGTGATGGTTAAGATAAGATAAGTTACTTTCAGTTACTTTTAGTCACTATAAGTTAATATAAGTTTCAGTTAAGTTAAGTGACTTTCAACATACCATCATCATCGTCATACCATCATCATCATCATACCACCACCATCATCATCATATCATCATACCATCAGCATATCATATCATTATATCACCATCATCATTATAATATCATCATCATCATACCATCATCATCATATTGCTATTCATCATCATAATATTACTATTCATCATCATACCATCATCATCATAATATTCATCATCATAGTATTATTCATCACCATCATCACAACCATCACCATCATCATCATATTACTATTCATCAGTCAATATAAGTTTCAGTTAAGTTAATATCAGTCATTATAAGTTACTTTCAATTAAGATAAGAAAAGACAATATAAGTTAATAGTTCAAATGGACACACTCTAATACTTTGGGGGAATAGTTTTCACTAGATAGTTGACGGTGGACAAGAACTTACACATACAATTTTCTTTACCTAAAAATGAGACTAAAGAAAGTCCCTCAATTCAAAAAGATTGAGGAAGTACATGATAAACAGTTGCCAGATCAAGAGACTTTAATACACAGAATAATTTAAGTGAATATCCAATTCCAGATGCAGAGCTGGAACCAATGATCAAACGACAATCATGTATTCAATTTTTTAAGGTGGCATCATGAGCGCGTGACATCAACGTACAGTGCTCAAGTTAGGGGTCGGTAATGGGCTGGGCCGGGTAAGCATCTATCGGGTCAGGTCGAGTAGGGCTTTAGGAGAACCCTAGCCCTTTACACATTAGAGTCGGGTCGGACCTTGAGAAAATTTATCAGCCCTAAAATCGTTATCGGCCCTTCGTTTTATAGGGCTTTTCGGGGCTAGGGTTGGACTCGAGCTAATTTTGGTCCTAAATGAATGACTAATTAATCGACAAATAACTTTTACGCGAATACTACTAGTTTGGACGTGTGAGATTTATTGAAAGGTAAAAATACATTCTTTTTATATGAAGAACGTTCTAAAATCAAGAAATATACGATTTTAAATCGAGTTCGTATTTCGGGTCGAGCCGAATAATCGAAGCCCTAGCCTGACCCTAAGCCCTTCGGATCGAACCATAATAAGGCTTACGGTAGGGCTTGGGCCGGGCTCGGACTAAGATTACCCTAAGACTTATTTTGGCCTAGAACCAAATGCCGACCCCTAGCTCAAGTCAATGTCGTCTTGCGACATTGACCTGAATCTTTTAGTCAAAGGAAACGGTATCTTGGCTGGTGGGATAAAGACGCAAGTTCAGTCTGATAAAAAAAATGTTAAGATCACAACAAGGTACAGCCTGATTTAAACCAATCAACAAATATAAGAGTCTAGTTGGACGTAAGAAAAAAAATCATTTACTTATATATTAAGCAACTACTAATCTCGGAAAGTTACAGGAAAAGAAGAAGAAGAAGTTGACCCACACAAATATTGAAAGAGTAGTTTATCCGATAAGCAACAGAAACCAATTTAGTCTAAATCCAACTAAATATACAAATTGATGAGCACCACTATATATGTTTTTTTCTTTTGCCACAAAGAACACAAACATTCTGCACGCCTGGCCAATTATTATGAAGAAACCTCATTGGTGTAATAAGTTTTTTTTTCAAGCTCTATAAGACTTGAATGGTACGTATGAAATTTGCAGTAGCCCTCAAATTCCTAGCCCTAATAACCACTTTACCTGCAAAATCCCACGACAAATGAAAATCCGAAAAAAGAAGTAAATATATTTCCCCTAAATATCAAAAACCCAGATCGAAACATACCTTAGCTTCTTTTACAATTTTCGCATCCGGTAGGTACTTCATCAGCAGCTCATTTTCCTCGATCCTCCCCTTCTATTCGTAAACCCTGCTCCGCCTATCTTCTCCCACAAATTCTTCTGTTTTTGGTCACTGATCTTTGGTGTGATATTTTGTATCGCATCATGACCTTCCCTCGTGGTTCTTGCCCTCACAATATCCAGGTATGAGTCAATGTTTCTTCTTGACACTGAATAATAACTTGATATACTAGTCTTTCCTCCGGACTGATGAAATTTAAGTTCTGAACCATACGTTGAGAAGAAAATTTCACTCCATAGATTGAACTGAAGAAGAGCGTAGAGGGTGACTGGTATGCAGGCCATAAAGCTGATAAGAAACGCTGCTGCTCCATGATGTGATCCTTGGGCAAAAATGATGAACATGCTTGCAGTAAATGCTAGCATCATCGTCGCCATGGAGAAGAAGAGTGTTACAAGTCCAAGTAACAATTGTGTTGGTAGTGACAGCAGGAAATCTTCTTCTCTGTAGCGCGAACTGAAAATCGACAAGAACATCAGAATGGAAGTTGTTGAGAAGAACAATGACATGGAGTCACATATCACAAAAATCAAGAATGACTGTTTTTTCAAGTAGTTTGGGGTTCCGTTGTCCATTGTCCCTCCTGGCAACGTGAATGCTGCTGCAAACATGACGGTCACTATCAAAACTGCTACAAGCATGTATGACTGCGCAGTGTTCTTCATCCATGCCTCACCCTCCTTTCTCAATTCTTTGTGTTCTAGTACAAATACTTCTTTTGGTGTGAGCCCATCATCATTCTTCATTTCTGTGAAGGATGGATGCACTGTCTTTTCAACCTCCTACACATTATTTGAAGAATGCATTCACATCAGGCAAGTTTTGGGAAGAAAAAAAAAAGTGTTTTCATTGTATAGGAAAAGTGTTAAGGTTTGAGGCATACGTACGTACCCTGAACCACCTCAACTCTCTTTGGAACTGAAGAGCTGAACCAGATACAATTCCCAGTCGGTCTGAGGGGGCTAGTTTAGCAGCCATGTGCAAGATGTTATTGTTTTGATCATCATGGCGGTCTAGTGCTTTGAGATCCTTTATGGCTCCAATTTCATTAAGGATCCTAAAGATAACCCCTTGACGGTAGTAAACCGACACATGGAACATGCTTCTTCTTTGATTTATGTCATCGACTTTCCATATTAATTCCGGATAAAGCTCTAGGAGTATTTTGATAAACTCAGCATTTCCTGATGCTGTTGCCACAAACAAAAGCGGTGTCGGCACTTCTATCACCTCAGATATGGTGCCATCATCAAAACTTTTTACAACTAATGCCCAGAGTCCTCCGACTAGGTTTATGGCGTCGGTATTTTCGTGAGCGATGTTGGTGACAATAGTATTGAAACCTGAAATCATAAACATATACACCAAAAGATACTTAATCCATCACATCCTATTATCGGATTTTGTATGACAATGTAATAAGTATTGTGCCATTTTGAAAATTCATTAAAAAAAAAAGTTACCTGCACTTGTCAGTCCCTTCCAAAACCCTCTATCATTGTGATGTTCAGATGGTATAAGTTTTCTCGCCAAAACATGTAGGGCAGTTTCCTTATGCTTGTCACGGGCCATGAAAAGATTTTCGCAGTCACTTAGCATATTTAGTGCAACATCTGCACAGAAAATTCAAAAAGATGTTTGAACGCGCCATAAGTACGTAAATGTTTTCTGTTCGAAAAAAATGTACTTACCATACAAATTGGTCTTGATCACTGATATGAAAAGTTCCACGCGATCTTCAAAAGTAAGTATGTCGGGCAAGTCTGTAAGTGGGGATAGATAATTAACCATATCCCTATGCCCCGACGAAGCTGCTACGTGCAGCGGCGTCAGTCCTTCTTTACCTCTCACAAAAGGCAGATTTTCATCTTTCTCCACCAATGCCTTAGCAATATCCACTACTCCTGAAGCTGCGGCGAAATAGAGAGCAGTATAATTACTGTTGTTGGTCAGAGCTATGTCAGCTGGATTCATTAGTGACACCAACATCCTCACAAATGATAGGTTCTTCGCTCCAGCAGCAATGTGGAGACCTGTCTCCCCTTCATAGGTAATTCTTTCCCGCACAATATCCGAGTACTCATCACATATCTCTATGGCTTTAGGTGTGTCACCGCTAATTGCAGCATGGTAAAATGGCACGCCAAATTGCACGTATATTACCGGTCTTATTTCAACTGTAAAAAAACATGAAGAAATAAACATCAGGCACTTCACACAATCACACCTACCTGTAAACCGTAAGGAATCGGACACACAAAAGCAGCCGCAAGGTACAAACCGTAAGAAATAGCAATTTTTAATATTTATGTAAATATTATTATAAAATTAAAGTAGCAGCATTATTTTACAAATAGGACAACAAATTCCCAGTAGTTTGAGGTTCTTGTTATACCGAGGAAACATAGTTTCAGGTTATTGTCACACATTCTGAAGCTGCAAATTGCTCTGAATTAAATAAGGAACTTGTCACTGAACTTTCCCAGTAGATCGATCATATGCAAAACAGACCCTTTACTAAACTTTGCACCAAATGACACCGAGATACGTGTTATCACTCCATTGCAAAGGATCCAAATCAAATCTATGTTTCTCACACAACAAAGATGCAAAATTGGATGATTTCCAAATTCACACTACAACTCAATCCCCAAACTTTTTTCCTTTCAAACCCTAAACCCTTTTAAACCAAAACACACAGACAGGATCGGCAGCAAACTCCGGAATCAGATCGAGAAATTAAGCCCTCCAACCGTCAATTTCATCAAGCGAACGCAACCCCGGATCAAAATATAATCGTTTCCAAAATCCGCTGGATAAAGCAGGAAACGGACGGATAATTGAAGTCGCCACTCGGAGTCGGACGGACGTCCTCGTTCAACCACTGCAGGATTTCTTCGCCTCGTACGTCCCACAATCAGCACCGCTGATGAAAAAGGAAGGAAAAAAAAGCATCTTCCCGTTTCTTATCGTTTTCCGGCTGATTTAACCTCTTCTTCAATAGAGTAGGGCAAATTACGGTGGCCAACGAAAATTTAAAGTACCCTCTAGCCGTTTCCGTTCTTCATATAATTTACACACACGCCAAAAAAAAAAAAAAACACACACACACAAGTCACAACTGCATCTTACCTGACAAAATGTCACTCATACAGTACTGAGGGGCAATCAGATCTTCATCTGAAGGCAGAATATGCTGCTCCGCCGAGCCTGCACTTTGAGACATGCTTGTGAAATGAGGTGAAGTTGGTTCTCAGTGTAATACCTCCTTATATTGTTTTTATTTCGACTATAACTTGATTTTATTCTGATTTCCCTTCCAGGTATACATGACTTCTCTTAAAATAAGTATACTGTATACCATAAATAAACTGTGAAAACACGGTATGGAAGGTTCCCACGAAAGAGCCTTTATACCATCAGAATTGGTTGCTGCTAGAATAAGGATGATAGGAAAAATGCCCAATAAAGGTAAGAGTTCCCTGTTTTGCTTATATACTAGATGATGTATTATGTAGGATATTCATCTATTCGCACAAGTGAAGAGTTTCCTGTTCCGTGTGTCCTAGAAAAATTTGAGGAAACTTTTGCTGTTGGATACACCTTGCAATAAACACTGTCATTTAGCAATCCATAGCGTGTTTCAACTATAGGGAAACATATAAGATTTTATACACTATCAAGTGATAGTTAAACTTAATGATCCAAAATTCCATAAAAAAATGACCACATATCGACATAATGCATTGAAAAACCTGCTTATATAGATCTTATTTTGCCAGAATGCCATAATTTTCTTTTCATTCTCAAATTTCTTTTTCTTGATGTATAAAATACCAAATTTCTCAATTTTGCAATATGGAAGGTTCCCAGGCAAAGAGGCTTTATACCATAAAGGCATTTCAGCTTTTGTGCGTTCCGACTTTGTTCTCAATGTAATACCTCCTTATGTAGTTTTTATTTTGACTATGACTTGATTTTATTCTGATTTCCCTTCCGGGTATCCTACATTTACATGACTTCTCTAAGAAAACACGGTATGGAAGGTTCCCGGGAAAGAGCCTTTATACCATCAGAATTGGTTGCTGTTAGAATAAGGATGATAAGAAAAATGCCCAAGAAAGGTAAGAGTTCCCTCTTTCGCGTATATACTAGATGATGTATTATGTAGGATATTCATCTATTCGCACAAGTGAAGAGTTTACTGTTCCGCGTATCCTAGTAAATTTGAGGAAACTTTTGCTGTTGGATTCACCTTGAAATGAACACTGTCATTTAGCAATCCATAGCCCCTGAACATTTATATTAGTTATATTCAATGCTTCATATCATATATATGTTTTGATCATGAAGCTTGTTTTATATGTCCATGTTTGGAATCACTCCTAGATCTTTTCAAGGTTAAATATGAATGAGTTGATATAGTTTAGATTTTTCTATCAACTTAATTTTAGTTGAAATAATTTACATGTTTTCTTTTCTGATCATATTGAATCCATCTGAAGAGAATTTCACTTTCATTTTGAAAATCGGCTTGATAGTTCAAAATTCGAGAACAAAGAAAAACTTTCTTCAATTTTTTTTGATGAAATACTTTCTTTTTGAACAAATTAAAAAATTCAACTATAGGGAAACGTTTAAGATTTTATACACTATCAAGTTATAGTTAAACTTAATGATCCAAAATTCAATAAAAAAAATGACAACATATCGACATGATGCATTGAAAAACCTGCTTAAATAGATCTTATTTTGCCAGAATGCCATAATTTTCTTTTCATTCTCAAATTTCTTTTTCTTGATGTATGAAATCCCAAATTTCTCAATTTTGCAATATGGAAGGTTCCCACTTCCCAGGCAAAGAGGCTTTATACCATAAAGGCATCTCAGCTGTTGTGCGTTCCGACTTTGACCTTTGCGTAGAATTCTTTTCTGTTGGACTCCTCACAAAATTGGTCACCCCTATCAGGTTATGGTATGACTCTCCAAGTATTTTAAACAATTTACTTTTTGGATTGTTATGTTTTTCCTTTGAGGACACCAAATAGTATAAGGGCATGTTGATTGTTTCTGGAGCGAATTCTATCCTGAAATGTTAGGGCTTTATTTGAGTTAGCGAGTTGGATTAGAGTTGTTTGCTTGCTTTGGTAGATGGCACAATTAATTATTAGGCTGTTGTTGTTCTGACTAGGCGAAGGGAGATGATTGTGTTGTTGGCGTATGTCTGGATTTTTATCAGTTTAGGAAGATGTTTGATGTTAGAGCTCTTTTTGAGCAATTAGAAGAAGCTCTCTTATGTATCGGCGCTGCAGTTCATCAGGCTGACATAGGAATTTAACTCCTAACTATTTTGAGTGTTATTTTTGTATGTATATTAGAAATTAGTCTAAACTGAAAGCAGGTTTTGTGTTATAAGGGAGTTATGGTGACTCTATACAAATCCTCAAGGTCAACATTCGACTGCATAATTATCCTGAATCTGTCTGAAAGCTGCTTCAATTGGTAAACTATTTCCTCAGTAGTAGTGTTAGTGTTAACCAATTCAAGCAAATTTATAGACTGAGTAATGTTTTTAGTAATAATGTTTGTGCCATAAGAGATCGGATTGTGTCAGTTCGTCGGATAGTGGTAAAGGTTAGTACTGTCAAACCCTTAGTTCTCCAGATGTCCTTTGAATGTGCAAAGTGCAGTTGTAAAACTATCTGTAACTTTCCTGATTATTGTGGGAAATTATCCCCACCAACATCCTGTGGCATGCAAGGGTGCAGAAGCAGAACTTTTAATCCGCTTAGGTAGGTCTACTACCCAGTGTATAGATTTTCAAAAGATAAGGCAGGCTCCCATTTAGTTTTTTTTCTACAACATACGGCAGACTAGCTTATTGATCATTTTATTCTCATCCTCGTATTCTGTTTCTTTATTTTCTTCATTCCTTCAGAGTACAAGAGATGCAGAGATCGGAAAATCATGAAGAAGGTCGAGTGCCCCGCACTGTGGAATGTGAAGTAATCAACTAACAGAAGACCTAGTGGATACATCCATACCAGGAGATGTTGTCACTGTAACTGGGATAATAAAAGTTATAAGCAGGTATTGAAATGTCTTCTTTTTTTTTCTTTCTTCACTTACTCTGGTGACATAAATTTTGGTGTCCGTCTCATCCACGCCCTGGCAGCAGGCTTTATGCTGTAGCCTTAAAACTCTCTTGGTGTTCTAGATGAGATAAACCTAGACGATACAGGTCAAGAAAGGAATTCATGAAGTTTATTGAGCCTTTAAGAGTGATGTGCATGATTTGTACCCAGATCATTAAAGATAACTAGAAAGTTACATCTGTTGTAAATGATCACTTTAACATTCCTTGACAACTCTTTTTTTTTAAGTCTGTAGTTTAGTCCACACGGCAATTTTCAGACTATATTATCCTCATCTCGTTCCTTGACAACTCAGGAACGCTTGGAGAAGTAAAGAAAGAAGAGCCTTCCTTCACGGCAGGAATCAAGTATGACATTTTCATCTTTTCTAATCCTTCTTTACCAAATGAATTATGAATATATATTAAACTGAAATTCAGGATTAAAAATCCATTCTCTACGCCTGAAACGACTTGTATATATCTAGCTACAGATATGTGATCTTTAACATTTCCTGTGTGCTTCACTAATGCTGATTGTCTCAAGAATGTGAGTTTGTCTAAATTACAGAGTTATCCTGGACTTTAATAGCCATATTATGTATGCCATATTAAATGCATATCTTGGAGTAACATCAATTACTATCCACGCACTTGGCGCCGTTTGACTATTAAGCTATTAGCTACACCTTTTTAATTTACTGTGTAAAAAATCATCAAGGAAAACTCGACCATATTAAAGCATGCATAATGTTGTGCATAATCTTCTTTATTCCCGTGTTCAAGCAGGAGTTATGGTGAAGATCCGTATGCCCAATGAAGAAGCATGTTGAGAGAGGTTTTTTTTTTGATTGGGGCTTGTTAAGTTAAGTTAGTACCCTGTTCATTCATTGTGATTTTTTGGGTTAGGTGAGGACTTGATCCCTGGGTCTCGAAGACACACAGGAGGGCGCCAACCAACTGGCCTACCACTTGGCCTCGCATGTTGAGAGAGTTATGATGCAAAAAATTTCATAACCACTTTCGATGGGAAGCATGATTATGACATGCCTCAGCCCAAATGACGTCAGCTATCACATCAGAAAATAGCACAAACCAATTGGCCTTGAAATACAATCCAGGTGCGAATTAAGGTTCAGTCGACAGAATCTTGTAACCATATGAAGCCAAAGGAGCAACTGGACGAGGATTCAAGAACAGAATCAGAATAAGCTAGGTAATCACTCCAGCTCAGGCCGAGAGAGAAAAATAAGTGATCTTAATTAGTTGCAAGTCAACTGACAACATAGAAGCTGTGGAATCTTCTGGTTTTACAGATGTGGTTGCTTACAAATCCAACAATAATGGCAGTGACACTGGAGAAATTACCAAAGGAAGACAGTGCTACCGCCAGCTTGAGGAAAACTGAGAAATGAAACAAGAGGCGAGAATTCTTGTTAGAATGTCATCAGATCAAGCCTGCAGTGAAATTGTTTGTGAAATCACCATGTAGAACTTTTAGAGGCTCCATCCAAAATATGGTTGATAATACTATTTGGGCATATCTCTCATATGCCCATTCCTGATTAGTTGGAATGATGATAAAAAACCAAACCGGAGACTGATCGGTCAAGTCACTGCATTAACGAGGCAAAGAGGTGGCTCAGTGGAGCACCTCTCCTATTGTATCAAAATGATCCAGGGTTCAAGTCCTCACAAGCTCAAAATTGAGCAGATACTACTTTCAGAGCATGAGCTCATAATAAATAAAAAAGTCACTGCATTAATAGATCAATGATTCATTCGGGTTAACCCGAAAATATTATTATTAGAACCCTGAAAGATTGTACAATCTTTTTTGAAAGTATCGATTTAGGTATGACCTTGATGAATCGACACTGTCTGCTGCCTGCATGAAGCTAGGGGTGAGATGTCTCGATCTCCGCTTGAATTCTTGATATGTAATGGTTTTTCATGTAGCAGAGTGCGATAGAAAGTCATAGCAATCAGTTTATGTGTTAAAGACGGTGTTTATTAGGTTTGAATACATCAATTAGTAATGCTAATTAGTGTCATTAGTATAGGATTTTATAGTTCAACAGTTACTTTTGTAAAATGATTTTATAAGCCTACGATTTTGTTCAACCAATTTCATTGTATTTGATCGTCTGAATCCCAACAAGTGGTATCAAGAGTGAAATCCTGGGTTTGGTGTCCGGCCGCTATAGCGGCAAAGCTACAGTCCGCCGGTTGATGTATGGTAACAATTGAGATAATTGAGAAGTGGCCGGTGAGTCGAGATGAGGCAGACGTTGGTGTTTCCTGACTGTTCCGGACCGTTATCAACGGTTACTAGACTAATCAGGGGCGACGAAGACGAGATGCATAACTTGACAAGGTTATGCGTGGGGAAGCGATCGATGCAGGCATACGTGTTCCAAATCAATTGGACTATAGAGATGTCGTCTGGTGGCGGACGAGTTTCTGAGTTGCAGGTTCATCCACTGGCGCTCTTAAAAGACGCCAGACAACAACGTTGATGATGAGGATTGAAGCGTGGTCAGTATTGGTGCAAGTGTTATTGAGATGAAGGGGATATCAGAAGAAAGCGCAGGAGTTGGTATGCTGAAGATTGAAGAGTCTGGGATAAAGATGACCAAGTTGATGGTGATGCCATCAAAACTGATTAGAGGGCGTGAGATTAAGTCATCGAGTTTGTCAAGTTAGGGGAAGACTCTAACATCATTGACTGAACCATCTGGTGGATCTGAAGTTGAAGATGATGCAGACAAGATGTTTGTGAAAATGCTGAGGAGACAGTTTTGGATGTGAAAGATGGATTCTTCTGTAGTTGATGTGTGCCCCGTGTTTCGTATGTAAAATGGAGGAATTTGATACAAACTAGAGGCTCGATTGGGATGAAGGACGTATAGGGGCATTGGCCCTTAGCTTCAGAAGCGGCTGAAGGAGTCGAGAAGAGGTCATCACCATGACTGGCCGTGTCAAAGAAGAATGAGAAGGACGCGAAGGTCGATGCGGAGAAGTATGGAAACTGGTGTAAATTGGTGCGTGGAAGTCATAACGAGTATGGTGAGAGTTTGAGCTGTTGCTGCAGATAGCTGAGTATGTGAGGTTTAAGCCAGTGCACATATTGTGGCAAGCGTTGAGCATGAAGCGTAAATGCAGAAAGAAAAGGTCATTTGAGAAAGCTGCTGCTGATCATGTTGGATGTGAGATTAGAAGCGTTGGGCTTGAACCGGACACTAACAAGGTTGTGTTAGTTTCGGATGGTGAGTTTACTGTTTGCTACTGAAAAAAAGAATTTGTGGCAGTCTTTTAAAGGGGTCAAAACCCTGAGGTATCTCGGAAACAATTGCAAGAGAGGCTTGCTGCCATTGATGTCTAGCTAGCTGCTGTGAGAAAGCAAAACTTGATGCTATTGGCTTTGATGGAGAGTGAAGTTTGATGGGTTTTCCAGGATGTATGCTGATAGGTTTTGCAAGTGCCGGGAAACTTGCATGAGAAAGTTGCCTGTTGCGATGTTAGGAAAATGAATAAGTGGTGCTGGGTTTTTGAGGGCAGGCCTTGTGTTTGTGGAGTTGCTTCACAAAGAAGAAGGGCGAAGGAGTCAATGTTGTTACTTAGCTAAGGAAGCAGTACAAGCATGGCCATGGAGTTTGGTCATGTTGCTTGTCAAGTGTCCACATTGGGTGCTGCAAAGAGCTGGCAAAGATGATGTCATGGCATCAATGAAAGATGTACGAATGGGAACAACGGTTCTGCCAAGCTTAGTGAAGTTGTGATCAAATTGGGACATTGGGATGTAACTGATGGTGTGACGAAGATGATGCTAGCAAGAATGTCAATAATGCCGAGATGATGAAGTGAGCATGATTTGTGGAGGTTTGAAGTTCTGAGTTTTTTTTGGTAATAAAAAAAGAGGAAGCTTTATGATGCAAAAGATGAGAACTGCATGGATCAGTTGTTTTCTCTATAGATCGCTGCTGAAAAGATGAGGTTAATGATGTGGAGAAGCAGAGAAGTGGAGCACCAAAGATGGATGAGAACGGACATCGAGAAAGAGAAGCATCCAAATAGTGAGGAGCTGGTAGGAGGTATACAACGGGTTTCAATATTTAGATTTATTCCAAATGAATACAATATTGAAAGCTCATTTAGGAAGTTTGGGGAAGCAAAATAGTGTTTTCTCATAAGATCAGAAAAAGGGAGTTGGACGGGCATTTCAAAAATGTTAAGGTGTGATTTTGTTGGGGAGTGAACCCAAGGTTTCTTTTGCTGCCGTGATCGAGAAAGGGAAGCCTTGTCGCTGCGGTGACAGAAGACGACCTGCACAAATCCGGATCCGGGTTGGCCCGATCCGTTCGTCCGGTAATTTGAACGGCTTGGACATACATTATAGCCCGACGGACCAGCCCGACCCGGACCGTTTTTCTTTTAGGGCCGGGCCTGGACACCCATTTTAGCCCGATCGGGCTAAATAGCCCGCCCGTTAACCCGCTGAAAATTAAACAATAATACTTGGAGAGAAATTCAAGAAATTGTAGTCTTTATTTATATTATTTTTTGGATCTTTGTAACAAATAATATGACATGTGTTTTGAATATGCTTTGATTGCTCTAACAGATGTCGCTAGTACTCTCTAACCTTAACAAATTCGTTGTATTTTAAACATCAAAATGGTGCAGCTGTAGTTTCACATTCTGGTTGATGCTCCAAATAAAACTGTTTTGTGGTGTGCCTAGCACCCTAGAAACATTCCTGTTTTTGCTTTTATTAATAGTGCATGAACAATTTATAGAAGGCTTCAAACTCTTATGTCAATTTTCACTTAATGGTTTTAGTGATACAAGTAGTCGATAGGCTAGTCATTTAAAATAAAGTTTATTATTTGTTATCAAGAAAGTATTGGAAATAAATTTTAATAAGGTGGATGAAATATTGCATATTTCAATTTTATTAGTGTCCTAGGGTTCAGGTAGTATAAATATGTGTCAATGAATTATGCTATTTTTGTCTTTTTTTTAAGAAGTACTTATTTGACAGGTTCAACTAGTGAAATTCAATCTGCTGCGTATTATTTAATTATTTTTATTTTTATTTTTCTCGGTTTAAAAGTCAGTTATAATGTTATACTCTCACACACACACTTCAGTTTATTTGGTCTGAACCTTGATATGGATTCATGACACTGAAAAGATAAGAACACACTTAAATGAGTATCATATGTTAATACTGTGCATCATAGGACATAATTTGTATTAACAGTTAACACATATTTGTAGCGGGCCGGGTTGGCCCGACGGGTAACCCGGTCCAGTCAATGAGCGGGCTTGGACATAATTTTGAGCCCGAATTGAACGGACAGGTTTAGCCCGACCCGGTTGTACGGGCTATAAAATATCAAATAGCCCGGCCCGAGCCCGCGTTTGTGCAGGTCTACAGAAGAGTGAAGTATGGACAATGTTCTATAAGTGTTGTAGTAGCAGCATATGTGTTGAGTCACACATATCATAAGAAGAAGATCATGAGCCTGCTTGTAGTTGGTGATCTTCTTGCTCTTAATTATGAGCGTGACGGTTGAAGTTTGGTGATGAAAGAGATGATGGAGAGCACATGACATTAAGTTGCTGGTAACAATTTTTGTTTTTGATAGTGAGTGTGAGTTCTCAATGAATCTACACTTAACGGGAACAAGCCAGTAGATAACATGAAGTTCAAGATGTTAACGATGCGAAGTTTGGTTGATGGGCAATTGAGAGTGTGCTCAGGAAACTCTTTAGAGTGAAAACCTATGAGGAAGATAGGTTACTTACCTAAACGGTAAGTGAAGTCTATGAGTGAAGTAGACTTGGTATCTAATCATATAACAAGTAGTGAAGAAGAGCAGCGACACTCATTTGTTGAGGAGATGACTAATACTGCGTGTTGTTCATACGTATGGCATGGTTTTAACAAAACATCTTTAGAGAGTTCAAGCAGAAGGTCAAGAGCTGTTCCAACGAACACTAGAACTCACAGACACAGAACCGGAGATACAAAGTTTCCTAATTTGGGAAGAATTTCCTAAATGCCAAAGATATTGATTGGAGGCAGTAACAGATTTGAAGCGGTTGAAGATCTGTTATGTGCTGGCGTGATCATCAAGCATCATTGTCTATAGGCCGTGATTATCAGGAAGATATATGAAAGATACTCGAAATAGAAGATTTGGAAGCTCCTAACCGATTGGGAATCTGTCGCACACTGTTTATACTAGGCTAGGATTTCCTGATTGGCACCTATCGCTTTTGGAGAAAAACAAAAGACGAGTGATCTAGAGTAGAGGAGGAGAAGAAGCGACGGCCGGCTGATATTTCCCCACTGGAAATTCAACGGCGCTGAAGTAGTCTGTTTAGTGTGCTGATTGGACTGTTCGGATTGAACAACCCGCTGCACATACATTGCTATCATTTGCATTCGGGAGAAGGCGATCGAGCTTTGGTAAAAGGTCGAGCAAGTTTGAGAGGGAGTCTCGAACTCAGGGATCAAGGGAGAGCCGAGATCGCAAATCTGAGCGAAGAAGTGATAGAGGCTAGACGACATTTGGAAGATTGTAAGTGTAAGACCATATGTAGCTCTATACTTTTCAATAAAGATTTGGTACCTTTTAGGGCGTGAGAAGACCCCCAAAGTAGGCTATTGCTGAACTGAGTATTACTTCGTGTGTGCCTGCATTGTTCTGATCAACTTACTGTTGGATTGGTGTTCAAGTTAAGTTCAAACACTAGCTAGACCTCATCTTGGATAAGACAATAGTATTTCATTTGGTATCAAATCAGACACTTGACATACAGAGTGTGATCCGGATTCTATTCATGATGAGTTTAAAGGAATGACAGAGTATTAACCGACCCCCACTGCTTGAAGGGCCGAACTACGGCTACTTGAAGTCAAGAAGAAGTCCTTCCTGAAATACCTGAATGAAAAGGTCTAGAGAGTAGTTCTGGTTGATTGGACCCAGCCTCGATGGCCAATGTTGAAGGAGTAATGGTGATTAAACCTGGAGAATTATGGACTGACGCAGACATAAAGACGTCTATTGGAATGCAAAGACCATAAATGCAATTTTCTCTGGAGTGGACGAGAATGTATTCCAACTGTGAAATTGCCACGGAGGCATGAGAAATTCTTAGAACAGTCTATGAGGGGACAGACAAACTTGGAAACTCTCGAATGCAAATGGTCACTACAAAATTTGAGGATCTGAAGATGAAGGAAGAAGAAATCATTGCTTAGTTCAATGCAAATGTTCTAGACCTGTCCAACGAGGCTGCTGCACTAGGGAAACCCATAAAAGAGGAAAGAATGGCCAGCAAAGTCCTGAAATCACTCCCTCCGAGGTTTGCTATAAAGGTAACTGCAATTGAAGAAATGCATGATATCTCTAAACTGATGCTGGAAGACTTCATGTGATCACTAAGAACATAAGAGATAAATTAACAGTAAGGTGTTCAACCCAAAGGAGGCAAGGGAATTGCCCTGAAAGCTGAAGTATCTGAAGACAAGTATGAGTCTGGCTGCTCGACTGAACATCCGGCAATGATGACTCATAACATTGGCAGAATGGTAAGAAAGATCAACAGACGTGATAATGAGCAAGGCTAGTCATCATCTATCAACTTCCAAAACTGGAAAAAAGGAAAAGCAAAGATCGGTGAAAATAGGCAGAAGTTCTCCAGTGAAAAAGGTAAAGAAATCCAGTGTCGGGAATGAAGGATATGGTCACATCCAAACTGAATGCGCCAACACCCTCAAGAAGAAGAAGGCATTAGCTGCTAATTTGAGTGACAATGAGTATGATGACGAGGAAGATGATGAAACTACCAACTGTGTTGCATTTTTCGTCACTATTGAAGATTGCAGTGAATCAAGTGAAAGCAAGTACTCAAGTACTATGTCTGAACAGCATGCTGACGACTCCATAGACAGTGATGATGAAGAACTCACTCAGGAGATCTTGACTGAAGCATATAAAGAATTGTACGAGAAGTGGCTGATGGTGATTAACCTGAACAAAAAGCTTACTGATACAGTGACAAGCCTGATAGAAGAAAAAGACAAGATCTGGGAGGAGGTTGAAGTTCTTGTGGCTCAGAAAGTTGAACTCCAAGATGAAGTCACTTCCCTAAAAAATCAGATGATCAAAATGAATCAGGAAAGATCATCTCTGTTGGCACATAAGGTGGAACTTCTAGGTGGTGTTCCTCACTTAAAGTTGAGATGGAGAACAACAAAGAGGCTCACCCAAGAGACATGGTGGAACTAAGAAGGAAAAATACAGAACTAGGTCAAAAAAAAGTTTTCCTCCTAAATAAAATAAAAGCACTGGAGCTGCAGATGATGTCGGAGAGAGACAACCATGTGACTACAATGGAAGAATTGAGCAAGTTTAAAATGTCTGTGAAGATGCTAAACTCTAGATCAAAGAACTTAGATGCTATTCTGAAATCCGAAGGAATGGAAGACGGGCACAGAGGCCTCGACTTCTCTAGTGCAAGCAATTCTGACAAAACAGCCTTTGTGAAGGCAGAACACACGGTGACACAGAAGCCTGGATAAAGGATGTCTCTGAATCACGAGCAGGCTTCTGATTCTCGAAGGAAGACTCGGATTACGCCACCACAAGTCAGAACTGGCACCGAATGGAGGAGAGACACTCGTATATGTTGGTACTGCTATTAGATGGGTTACATCAAACCAATGTGCCGATTGTTTTTGGCTGAGCAAAAAGCGATGGAACCCGGAGTCAACCACCTTCATGAGACAAGTGTGGAGACCAAAAGCCAGAGAGGACATATGCTTGGTAGCGTTCAGCTCTCCTAGTCATATGAAGAAAGACTGATGGTACTTTGACAGCAGATGCTCGGCACACATGACAGGTAACTCTAATTATCATATACATATTAGATCTGTTACAAAATGCTAGTTTGTTACATTTGGAGATGGAGGAAAGGGTCAGGTGATCGGCTGTGGGACATTGAAGATTCCGAATCTGCCTGAGTTCGAGGATATCCTCATGGTTGAAGGATTGAAAGTGAACCTGATTAGAATCAGTCAATTGTGTGATGGAGGTTATCATGTAAAATTCACTCATGATTCTTGCAAAGCATTGGATAAAATTGGCGACACACTGATGGAAGGAAGCCGATCAGCGAACAACTGTTATCTCCTACGTTCTGATGGAACAGTTGTTTCATTTTCCTGTTTGACAAATCCAGTCAATGAGATGGAATTGTAGCACAAACGATTGGGGCATCTGAATCTCAAAACCCTAAAGAAGATATATATTGAGGGACTGATGGACCATAATTATACGAATCGAAAACACAGTAAAACCCACCAAATTAGATTGTTTGTCTATCTAACTTCTGCATGTTAGTCCCGATATATTTCTACAGGGTATTTTGGCGCTTAGAGAGAAAACACGCTAAGGAGATGATTTTACGCTAAAAAGATGTTACGAGTCATTCCAAGGTCAAGATCAGACGCTGAATGAAAAAATCTCAAGATCCTAACATTGAATTACTCAAATCAAATCCAACCGAGGAACAACCAAAGTCAGACCGGAACGAAATTGGACTGATAGTTTTGCGAAAAGACTGCACAAAACTCATCCTTATCCATGGTGACCGGTGGCTTTTGGTTGGAGGTGACCAAAGGAGGAAGCCACCCCCATTTTACCACCCATAACCGGCGGCTTTTACCTCCCAAGGGGAGCTTCTCCTCCTCCCTTGGATGAAACCACATGGTTTCATCCTCTCCATCCATTCCTCCCCCATTTGGCTATAAATAAGAGCCTTCCCCTCCTCATTTGTATCATCAAAAAAATTGAAAATACTTATCTCTCTAGAAAGTTTGGTTACTTGTAAGTTTGGTTTTTGAAATAATACTCCTGTTTGTTCTTGAGTATTATACGCTTTGAAATAATACTCCTGTTTGTTCTTGAGTATTATACTGTTTAGAGAATACTCCTGTTGGTTCTTGAGTATTCAGTAGGAATTAGGAATACTCATGTTGATTCTTGAGTATTCCACCCCCTTCCTTTCTTACTGTATTTAAAACCCCCCGAGTATTTAGCTATGATATCCTCTTCCATGGATAATCGTAGCTAAACTCTTTATTCGGTTAAAGGGGCGTACTTGTATTGTAAAATGTTTTAGACCCTGCACCTAGTGCATCTTTGTGTTCAAAACTTGTTCTATGTGCCATATATCAAGTCAGAATTTCCAAGGTTGAGTGGAAGCTGTAACAAGCAAAGCTCTTCCGTGGAAATTCGTGAACATACTCGGGTAGTGGAAGCTGTAACAAGCAAAGCTGTCTGAGGAGTTCGACTTATCTAAAACACCACTTGGTCAATCGTAACTGAGAAATCAGGTGGATGCACATAAGGCTAAGATACTTCGAAAGGAGGAATTAGTTAAAGTAGAACAATTGTTTTAAACGATGTTGCAAGTCTTGCGCTTAGAAATGGCCTCGATTCATCTTTGAACACTTAGTATGATCATTAGCGGTCAATGATAAACAACTATGATACAAGGCCCCTGAAACCGAATGTTTTCTTCAGATTACAAAACCCCCCTGCATTTACTTTTATTTACTTAGTATAAATTGCTCAATCAACTGCAACCACCAACCGCTCATCTACCGGAGGACTCACCAATCACGCATCACCCACTGTAAGTCTTCTTCCCTTAACTCCTTTATTTTCAGTATTTTAATTCCTGTAATTACTTTTCCGCACAAAAAACCAAAAAAACCAAAAACAGTAGCTTAGTTAATCGCGCTAAAATCTCAAGCAATCTAAAACACGCTCCCTCGCTGTACAAATCCCTTAAAGAACAACGTATCCCCCTAATTCCCTTGGGTTCGACCCCTACTTACCACTAGCTACCCAGTAGTGAAGTCGCGAGTAGCAGAAAATATAAATTTATTTGCACAGAGAACATTGCACCCTAACGACAGTGCAGTGGGCTCCGTCAGGGACTTATTCGAGACTTGTTCGAGGACTGCCCACAGTTGGAGGAAACCTAAATGTCGTATGTGGAGAATGTCAGAATGGAAAACAGACAAAGACATCTCATCTGAAGGTCACTCAGAGCAGCACCAGCCGACCCCTTGAACTGGTGCTTATGGATTTGACGGGACCGATGCAGGTTGAGAGTTACGGAGGAAAGAGGTATGTTCTGGTATGTATGGATGACTATAAAAGATTCACCTGGACCAGATTTCTTCCTGTCAAATCTGAAGTCGCCAACCGATTCATTGAGCTGGCTACTCTTCTGCAGAGAGAACGAGATAAAGGAGAAAACATGGTGGATATAGGAAGTGATCATGGCAAGAAGTTTGAGAATAACACTTTGGCTAACTACTGTGATGTAGAGGGAATATCACACTAATTTGCATCCCCCATCATTCCACAACAAAACTGGGTAGTTAAACGTAAGAATCAGACAATCCAGGAGATGGCCAAATATATTAATACATGCCAAGAAAGTTACGTTCAAGTTAGTCGAATTCTTGACTCATTTACATACCCATTTATGAAGAGTTTTGGTCCATTCCCGGTGCTAATTCGATGCCATTTGACCCTCTTGCTTGCTATTTCAGGTGAGTAACACACTTCACGGTTCCCTGGTTCAAAAAGATCAACTCTCGCAGAAAACCAAAGTTTTGGAGCGAAAATATGGATTTTCGATAAAATGGGACAGACTGACCTTTGAGGCTTATTTTGGACGCACAGATGGCATACGATGTCCGATTTGGTTGATTCAAAGCTTGATGGAAAGCTAACTCAAAGGGCTACAACTCTCCAGTTGACGCCGAGACCAAATTCAGAAGTTAAGACTGCCAAACAGCCACCAGAAGATCACCTGAGCTGTAGAAGCCCAGCCGAGCCCCATTTCCATCAACCCAACCGGGACTCGCACGGGTCCCCTCTGCACCCGCCCAGGTCTTCACTGATGCCTGCTCTGACCAATGTTGCACTCGCCCGAGTCTCCTCCACACCCGACCGGGTCCCAGCAGCCCCTCTCACCCGGATAGCTCAACACCCGCTCGAGTCTTGCCACACCCGGCCGGGTCCCAGCTGCTACCTGCTCGGATCAAATTTACACCCGCCCGGGTCTCCTCCACACCCGACCGGGTCCTCCCTGAAAGGCACGATTTTTACTCTTTGGGTATAAATAGACAACTTGGGTTTTGGGCACATTATCGAGGATTTTTGAAGGGTTTTGGAGAAGACAAGGTGCTTGAAGTTCATCAATCAATTTTGGAGCCACTCTAAGGATAGAAGGGAGACTTTCAATCCTAGTTTCTTCATCTTCTTCGTTTCTCTACTTCATCAACTTTGTAAAAACTACTTTTGATCATTAATGGATATGACTTGTGAGTAGTCTCTTTTGTTTCTAGGGTTCTATGAACCTCCTTGGTGTGTAATACTCTATCATCTATTAATCACATGTATGAATGAAGATTTTGTATGGTTGTGAATCTACTTGGATAACATGTTAACTCTACGCCCACCAAGTGTTTGATAAAATGCCTAAGTGGTCTAGAAATATGAACTTGAAGTTGAATATTCTAGTGAATGAGATTGAGAGTTCTATAATGAAAGTAGATTCACCTTTGCTAAGCAATGATCACTAGCGTGACTCATTTTAGCATTGAGATAGGCTTGGTCTTAAACCGCTCATTTGATATTGATCATTCAACTAGCGTTGATGATTGAGACATTTGAGTAGGACGTGAGCTAAAAACATCGAGAGATTGAAGCTCACGTGCAAGGTGCCTCTCCTTTAAATCAAAGAAGTAGTCTAGGGATGGAATTTGATTTAATAGTCGCACGCCTTAATCTAACCATTATCTTGTTCGTTCTTGCATGAAATTGTGCCCATAGAGAATATAGTACACCAAGGAGGGACGTAGCGCCCTAGGAATGCCTTTTAAAACCTAGAAAATACCCCTTTCCTTTCATTGATTCACTTAATATTTGACAATCAACAATTTGAACCATCGTTTAGGGAATAGACTTATTTAGTGGAATCGAATAGTGATCTTAGGTTTACAATTGCTCTTTGGACGACCCGGTACTTACCGGTCATTATAAATTACTTTTGACTACACAATATTACAACTTTCATTCTGGTCGGAAGTCATGCACACTGATTGCCACATCGTCAACCGAGTTACGGTTTGAACTGGTACGGACAAAACCCGTTATGAGTTATGGACAAGAAGTAGCTAACTGTGAAATACTTCCATATCTTTGGGAGTGAGTGCTACGTGCAGAATGATCGAGAGTACAAACAGAAGCTTGATCTAAAGAGTGACCAAGGAATCTTCCTTGGGTATTCCTCAGATAGTCGTGCGTATCGGGTGCTCAACAAACGCACATGCTCAGTCATGGAATCTGTTAATGTTAAAGTGAAAGATCAAGTTATCGACAAACAAGTACATGAAGACGATGAAGTCATGGAATCACTTTCCCCATCTATCGCCCTCACCGCAATCGCATCCTTTGAACCCCTGTTGTGCCATGTTGCACTCTTTCGCGCCATTGTTGCGCTCGTTTGCACCCTATGGCGCTTTTTCGTGCCTTGATGCGCTCTGCGTGGGATCGGATATGACATCGTTGATGGATTTTGATGGCTGAGAGGAAAATGAAAGGTGCATCCTCAAATATAGTTTGATACAACTATTTTTGCAAGATTATTCATCGGCGCAATCGTGATACATCATTGCTTTTGCCATTCCAAACTCATCGTGGTTAACCACCATGAGTTTGAGGGAAGGTGTTAGAGATATATTAAGATAGTTAGATATATCAGATATATATATTTAAGTATATTTGATTCTGATATTATCCTTCCTTATCCGTTTGTATCTATGCTTTATATAAAGGTTGTTTCGCCTACTATCAATAACAACTTTTCTCTATTCATAACAGTAGCAGCAACCTCGATAAGTCTGAAAAGCAAACGCGCCGACCGATTTCGGCGAGGACTTGCCATTCCAAAGTGGTTACTGGCGGTTACTTGGGGCTTGTGGAGTGGTTCCGGTAATTTGTGCGATACCAATTATTAGATAAATTTCATATACCCAAGATCATAATATCCCAAATCATGTTAATCAAGCACATAGAAACTATAGAAGATAACAAACCTCTGTTGATGACTCTGAATTCTTCTGGTCGTTATCGGCAGCGGATCTTTCAGTCTTTTCACACATTCCGTTCGCTAGTAAACTTTTGAGAGATAAAGCTACTGAAGTTGAATGCGTAAGACCAGGGAACACTACCACATATAGCGTTGTACATAACTGCTATATTTCTTATAATTACAAATCATCCTTCTCAAAAAAATTATAATTTTCTGACCAATATCTACACATATTATATTTACATGATCATATCTTTAATTATACTCTAAAGTCAAATATAAAAGTAGATAACTTTAATGTATGACTTATGAATTATAATAGCATGCACATCATATAATATTTACGATATAATCTCAATATTAGATGGGTGCGGTTCAGGTACAAACCAAATTATAAATAAAAACTACAAACCGATTATAAAGCCGACACGTGTCCCAGTTTAGTCGAAATCCCGGAGAAAACACGGAGGGGTATAATAGTCATTCCACACTAATGGGTATAAAACCTAATAATGTTATTTTCAATTTAGTCCAAAAATTGTTAGTGTTCAGACTTAAAATACTGATGTTCAGACTTAAAAATACTTAATAATCAGACTTAAATGGTAGTGTTCAGACTTAAATGGTAGTGTTCAAACTTAAAAATACTTAATAATCAGACTTAAATGGTAGTGTTCAGACTTAAAAAGGTAGTGTTCAGACTTAAAAAAAGTAGTGTTCATACTTAAAAATACTTAATAATCAGACTTAATTAAATGGTAGTGTTCAGACTTAAAAAAGGTAGTGTTCAGACTTAAATGGTAGTGTTCAGACTTAACTGGTAGTGTTCAGACTTAAAAAAGGTAGTGTTCAGACTTAAATGGTAGTGTTCAGACTTAAATGGTAGTGTTCAGACTTAAAAATACTTAATAATCAGACTTAAATGGTAGTGTTCTGACTTAAATGGTAGTGTTCAGACTTAAAAATACTTAATAATCAGACTTAAATGGTAGTGTTCAGACTTAAAAAAGGTAGTGTTCAGACTTAAATGATAGTGTTCAGACTTAAATGGTAGTGTTCACACTTAAAAATACTTAATAATCAGACTTAAATGGTAGTGTTCAGACTTAAAAAGGTAGTGTTCAGACTTAAAAAAAATAGTGTTCATACTTAAAAATACTTAATAATCAGACTTAAATGGTAGTGTTCAGACTTAAAAAGGTAGTGTTCAGACTTAAAAAAAGTAGTGTTCATACTAAAAAATACTTAATAATCAGACTTAAATGGTAGTGTTCAGACTTAAAAAGGTAGTGTTCAGACTTAAAAAAAGTAGTGTTCATACTTAAAAATACTTAATAATCAGACTTAATTAAATGGTAGTGTTCAGACTTAAAAAAGGTAGTGTTCAGACTTAAATGGTAGTGTTTAGACTTAACTGGTAGTGTTCAGACTTAAAAAAGGTAGTGTTCAGACTTAAATGGTAGTGTTCAGACTTAAATGGTAGTGTTCAGACTTAAAAATACTTAATAATCAGACTTAAATGGTAGTGTTCAGACTTAAATGGTAGTGTTCAGACTTAAATGGTAGTGTTCAGACTTAAATGGTAGTGTTCAGACTTAAAAATACTTAATAATCAGACTTAAATGGTAGTGTTCAGACTTAAATGGTAGTGTTCAGACTTAAAAATACTTAATAATCAGACTTAAATGGTAGTGTTCAGACTTAAAAAAGGTAGTGTTCAGACTTAAATGGTAGTGTTCAGACTTAAATGGTAGTGTTCAGACTTAAAAATACTTAATAATCAGACTTAAATGGTAGTGTTCAGACTTAAAAAGGTAGTGTTCAGACTTAAAAAAAGTAGTGTTCATACTTAAAAATACTTAATAATCAGACTTAATTAAATGGTAGTGTTCAGACTTAAATGGTAGTGTTCAGACTTAAAAGCTTAATGATCAGACTTAAAAAAAAAGCAATGATCAGACTAAAAATTCTTAATGATCAGACTTAAAATGGTAATGATCATACTTAAATAGAATTCTATGATCAGACTTAAAATTAAAGAGTCTTGCCCTAAGAATTCTATGATCAGACTAAATTTTTTTTTATATTTTTATTTTTGATTAAAACATGAATTTGACCCTTCAGATGATCGAATTTGCCCTAAAAACACCGACCTCACCACGTAGTTGTGAGTCTTGCTCAGAATGCCGTTTCCACCCAAAAAATACTAGGCTTTCATCAAATTCTGACACAGGCGCATAAACATCAAATTTTGCATAGCATTCTTCAGATGTTCCAATTTCTGCATGTAAGTCTGATCATTACCATATTAAAGTCTGATCATTATCAATTTAAGTCTGATTATAACCATTTTAAGTCTTGTCATTACTGATTTAAGTCTGAACATTGTAGTGTTCAGACTTAAATGGTAGTGTTCAGACTTAAGATGGTAAGACTTAAAAATACTTAATAATCAGACTTAAATGGTAGTGTTCAGACTTAAATGGTAGTGTTCAGACTTAAAAAGTCTGATCGTTAACAATGTTTTTTAAGTGTGAACAATGTTTTTTCAAGTATTGTCATTACTGGTTTAAGTCTGAACATTGTTTTTTTAAGTCTGAACATTGTTATTTAAGTCTGATCGTTAATGGTTTAAGTCTCATTATTATTTTTTAAGTCTGAACAATGTTTTTTCAAGTCTGAACAATGTTTTTTCAAGTATTGTCATTACTGGTTTAAGTCTGAACATTGTTTTTTAAGTCTGAACATTGTTATTTAAGTCTGATTGTTAATGGTTTAAGTCTCATTATTATTTTTTTAAGTCTGAACACTGTTTTTTTAAGTCTGAACAATGTTTTTTTGAAGTATTTGTCATTACTGGTTTAAGTCTGAACATTGTTTTTGAAGTCTGAACATTACTGTAGCAAATTTTGGACGTTTATACCCCTCATATCGTTTATATATTTTTAAATAAGTCCACATGTAATTTTTTTATTTACAAAAATAACCCCGACTGGATGAAATCTCGGCTGAATTTTAATTGGTTCATTTTGACACGTGTCGAATTTTTTATGGGTTTGTAGTTTTAATTTATAATATTGGTTTGTATTTGATCCAAACCCATATTAGATTATATAAAATAATATAACCGTAAACAAAGTAATTAATTTCCATCTTTTTTTACATTTCATCATGCAACTTTTCTTTTTTATGGTTACTTTTTCTTTTAGTTGTGTGAAGTTAACGTCCTTGTCACGTTTCAACAACTTTTCCATGAATGTTAATTAAAAATAACATGTAAGCCGTAATTTACTCTTTTTTTTTTGCCGTTGATGGAAACGAATCAAATACAAACCTTTGTTATAAATGAAAACTAAAAATTTAATAAAATACTGCAACGTGTACATTTCGATCAATCGTAATTCGAGGCGTTTTTTATAATAATAAAAAAATTAAACACAGACTTATTTAAAAATACATAATAGATGCAAGGGTATAATTATCCTAAAATTGTACAGTAATATCTAGACTTAACTTAAGTCAAGATATTGTTATTTTAAGTTTGGATATTGCTGTTTAAGTCTGGATATTATTGTTTAAGTTTGGATATTACTGTTTTAAGTCTGGATATTGTTGTTTAAGTTTGGATATTGATGTTTAAGTCTATATAATTGCAGTTCTAAGTCTGGATATTGCTATTTTAAGTCTGGATATTGATGTTCAAGTTTGGATATTGTTGTTTTAAGTCTGGATATTGATGTTTAAGTGTGGATATTGTTGTTTAAGTCTGGATATTGTCGTTTTAAGTCTAATCATTCCAATTTAAGTTTGATCATTCCAATTAAGTCTGATCATTGCAAGTTAAGTGTTATCATCGCAAGCTAAGTCTGATCATTACAAGTTAAGTATGATCATTACTGTTTACGCCTGAATATTGCTATTTTAAGTCTGATCATTCAATGCTAAGTCTGATCATTCCGAGATATGTGAAATGACCATAATGCCCCTCCGTGTTATATCCGAGAAATCGACGAAATTGGATACGTGTCAGCTTGAAATCCAATTTTTAGTTTTTATATATAATAGTGGTTTTTGCCTGAAACGCACTCTTTTTTTATAATCTATAATTTACATTTTAGAATTATGAAATATTACTATTGTTTTTCCGTGACAGACTTTTTCATTTATCATCGTACTTTGTTGGGCGGTTGTAACGCTATGTAGCCGGTTGGCGACTTAATCTAAAAAAACTCACGCACTCAACTTGGACCTCGGTGCTGATAATAAGCAGGGCCGGCCCATCCCCATGGCAAAATGTGCAACGGCACAGGGCCACAATTTTTTTTTAAAATTTTTTGATTAAACATCGATCTTCGATTATTATTTTTCTGAGCTTAACATTCTAATTTCATCTCGGAGTAAACATGAAAGTTATAGAACATTCATTGAGCTTTCTATCCATATATAGATCATCTTCAATGGACACTACATGATGCCTCTATGAGATTCCGAAAGTTGGCTCGGACGACCCCCTTGATTTCGGCAAAATCAAACATCTATTTTTGGTCGATGTTTTTATCAGCTTAACCTCCAAATTTCATCTTTAAGTAAACATGAAAGTTATAGAACATTCTATTAGCTTTCTATACATATATGGATCATCTTCAACGAACACCAGATGACGCCTCTATGAGCTTCAGAAGATTGGCTCGAATCCCCTCAATTTCGACAAATTTCAACTAATCATCTATCTTTTATCATTGTTTTTATCAGCTTAACCTCCGAAATTCATCTTGCATTAAACATGAAAGTTATAGAACATTCAATTAGCTTTCTATCAATACATAGATCATCTTCAACGGACACTGAATGATGTCTCTATGAGCTTCAAAAGGTTGGCTAATCATTAGCGGACTTCAAACATATAGCCTGTTTCGACTTAGTTTTCGGTCACCTTAACATTATACTTGTGTCTAGATGTTAGCATAGAAGTTGTAGTCCTTATTGTCAGCTTCATGAACAAGGTGATTGATTTCTCAAGTGGTGCTCAGTCTACCTGTTATATATTAGCAAGTTGTTAAGGTTACATGTGATTGGCTATGTACACTTGTTCTGCGTTCTTACTTTATGTATGTTTTTGGTTGTTTAAACGTCTGATTGATATCTTGATATCAATTGAAGAGTCGTAGGCCGTCAAATTATCTCTCCAATGATATATATCTTGATCTTATAGGGTAATCACCATGTCTTCTATGACCTCTTAAAGTTAGATCATCAATAAACATTATATGAATTCAAACTTTGATATTTTACTATAAAATAGCTTATATCATCAAATATAAGGAATATATATACTGAATTTTTTTTTGCCGAATCCAACCTATACCCTTATTCATCAAAAAAAAAAAATTTGGGACCCCTCACACGAAGCTCTGAATCCGCCACTGTAAGGGCCACATTTGATATCTCGCACAAGGCCTCCAAAGACAACGGACCGGCCCTGATAATAAGCTTAAAGTTGAAAGCAAAATAATGTGTAGAGAAGTCAAAATGCTATGTATGCATACCAAGTTTTTAACAATCCACGCCCAAAAAAGAAAAACAAAATCAAGTGGAAAACAAATGGCCTTGTCCAAATCTTCACATCGTTCAATCACCTTGCTTATTTTCACATTGTATGCTTGCATCAATTGTCAAATAATATTTTCTCAAATCCAATGATTCGCCAAATTTGCGCGCAATACCGCTACACAAGTTTTATACTCTAAAATGATGTCACATCAACCGCACATGTCTTAAGCCACCAACGAGACTTAGGGTGTGTCCATTTGGCATTGTTTTTAGAGTGACTTATCGTATCTTAACTGAAAGTAACTTATAGTGATTGATAATAACTTAACTGTAACTTATAATAACATAACTTAACAGAAGGGCCCCACCACCACCACCACCCGCCGTCCACCACCGCCCACCATCTCCGGCCGCCGCCGCCCACCTCCGGCAAACTTCCGGCCATCTCCGACGGACCTCCGGTGGACTTCCTGCCACCTCCGGAGGACCTCTGGCGGACCTTTGGAGGTGGCCGGAAGTCCGACGGAGGTGGGCGGAGGTCTGCCGGAAGTCCGCCGGAGGTTTGCCGGTAGTCCGCCGGAGTTGGCCGGAACTCCGCCGAAGGTGGGCGGCGGCGGCCGGAGGTGGGCGGCGGTGGCCGGAGGTGGGCGGCGGCGGCCGGAGGTGGGCGGCGGATGGTGGTGGTTGTGTAACTTAACTTTAACTTATAGTAACTTATGGTGCATGAAAGTAACTTATCGTAACTTATAGAACACAAAAACAATGACAAATGGACAAGCTCAGTCATTGGTTTTAACTCAAACGACGCCGTAAATAGGCGAAACGGCTTCGCATTGTGTGTTGGCAGGCATTGCAGCCCACGATATGCTCGGTAGGACGTGAGTAAACGGTATCGTTTGACTCACCTACCCTTCCACCCGCCTGCGCAGAAACCCACCTGCCTCATCGATCGACCATCGTCCGTCAACAATGTCTTCTTCACTCCACCAACCGCATCTCCACCACAACTAAAACCCTCAGCCCTCTCTCAATCCCAAAATCTCCACCTAACCCCTCACCACAAACCATGGCAGCCGCCTCGTCCCTCTCCCTCTCATCCAATCTCACCGCCGCAGCCGTTTCAGTCTCTGCAACCCGCAAATCAGCCCTTCTCCGCAGCATAAATCCCAATTCAGTATCTTTCCGTTTGCCCATTTCCGTTGATGCTCCGTTGAGGGTGTCCGGAGCTGCGAGGTTGTTGAAGGTGTGCGCGAGTTCAGCTCAAGTGGTGATGGATAATAAGTCTACCAGCGAGACTACTAATCCGACCGTTGTGGAGGTGGATTTGGGCAATCGGAGTTACCCAATTTACATCGGGTCCGGATTGCTTGATCAGCCTGATCTCCTTCAGAAGTATGGTATCCAGTTTTAAGCCCTAAAAAACTTATCTTTATTTTGATCAGCCATTGTTAAAGATATTATGACTTTTACAACATTAGAAATGAGCTTCTGCTATGTCTTGTCAGCTCATTTACTCTTAGATTTAATTTACGGTGCTTGTGGTCGTCTTTTGTTGTTATTCTCATTCAGGCGAAAATTGTGTTTACGCTTTATTGCTTGTAATTAGTTTATTTAGAGTTGCTGATGGATTTCTAGTTTCTACGACGGAGGTGCCATCGGATTTATAACACTTTGTTTTTGTGATTTTTGTTTTGATACCAAATACTTATGTATTATAGGCATGTCCATGGAAAAAGGGTGCTTGTGGTGACGAACACCACCGTGGCTCCGTTGTACTTGAGCAAAGTTGTTCACGCGTTGACAGTAGGGAACCCGAATGTGACCGTTGAGAGTGTGATACTACCCGATGGCGAAAAATATAAAAATATGGTATGGCGGTTTAAATTGTATTTTTTTTGGGGGTATAATTTTGAGTTTGCAGATATGCAATGATGATGACAGTGGTATTCTGTCGACAGGATACTCTTATGAAAATATTTGACAAGGCCATTGAGTCACGGCTTGATCGTCGTTGTACATTTGTTGCACTCGGGGGCGGTGTCATAGGTGACATGTGTGGTTATGCCGCTGCCTCTTTTCTCCGTGGTGTTAATTTCATTCAGATTCCAACAACAGTCATGGCTCAGGTAAATAACACAACAAAGATTCTTCTCTTGAACTCTACTTATCTTTCTTTTTAAATGTTATAAAATTATTGATTCATTTATCAGGTGGATTCTTCTGTCGGTGGCAAGACGGGAATCAATCACAGACTTGGCAAGAATTTGATTGGTGCCTTTTATCAACCTCAGTGTGTGCTCATTGACACTGACACGTTAAATACACTGCCGGAGAGGGAGTTAGCATCAGGGCTTGCTGAGGTTATCAAGTATGGACTTATACGGGATGCTGACTTCTTCGAATGGCAAGAAAAAAACATAAAACTACTCCTCGCCAGGTACGGTATTCTTCTCTTAATCAATGGAACCCAAAAAAACCCTGTTTTCCGGTGTTTCTTGCTTTCTTCAGTCTCTTTTTATCACAAACTGGTCGCCATTTTTTTTTTGAATGAGATTGGCCATGTCAGTTTGCATTTGCACCCATTCATTCTAGGATTCTGAAAGTTGTGATACAATTTTGATATTTTGCAGGGACCCAACTGCAATGACATATGCCATCAAAAAGTCGTGCGAAAACAAGGCTGAGGTTGTATCTCTAGATGAGAGGGAAGGTGGACTACGAGCGACTCTGAACCTAGGTCATACCTTTGGCCATGTAAGCTTACAATTCAAACTACGGATTATACCATGCAATTTATTCATGTATCTTTCCTAGTAAAAAGTTGTGAATGAGGCGCCGTAACCATTAATCTTTGATTGGCAGTTTGTATCATGTATTCATGTTATGGCTGAAAATAAAATTGCCGACTGGTCATATAATTTTTTTAATGGGATGGGGTAACACTAACATTTTTATGAATTTGAACATGTTCTATCGGCAGGCGATTGAAACTGGTCTTGGGTATGGAGAATGGCTTCACGGAGAAGCTGTGGCAGCTGGCACGGTAATTTTAATGCAATTGAGAAGATACAAAAGCATCCTTGTTCGTCGTGTAACATATAAATTCTGTTCGAGTGTATATGGACTGAGGCATGTTATTTTGTTCAGGTGATGGCTGTTGACATGTCATACCGACTTGGGTGGATCGACGAGTCACTGGTGAAAAGAGTTCTCAAAATCTTAACGGAAGCCAAGCTACCCACGACCCCTCCTGAATCAGTGACGGTGGAAACATTTAAGTCTGTCATGGCGGTGAGAAATCCTGCCATAGAAAATTTTCAACTCTTAAGTTATCCTCTTTACCGAATCCTGAATAGTAAATTTTATTTTATCCTGATGAGTGAGTTCACTCGCATCGTAGGTGGACAAAAAGGTAGCGGATGGATTACTAAGACTGATCCTCTTGAAGGGTCCTCTAGGCAATTGTGTTTTCACAGGGGAATATGACCGAAAAGCTTTGGATGAAACCCTCCACGCTTTTGCAAAGCCATAAGTATATGTTCGCAAATTTTGGGTCCCTCTATGGTTCAGCAAAGGGCAATGTAAACATACCACTGAGAAATTTCAAATATTTTTTTGTACCAATTCAAATCCGGGACGTCCCACATATAAAGCGACTGCTACTTTATATGAGAGCATGTGTAACGTGAAGTGTTGAACTAGCATCTTCATAGTATGTTGTGGGTTAGTTTTACTCCTATTTTTGAACAACTGCTAGCCAAAGATATTTTTCAAAAAGTTGAACAATCCAAAGGTATACACTGAAAAAATAGAAGTTAATTATTTCAATTTTCAAATATGAAATTCATGAATTTTAGATTAAACTTTCAAATATGACTCAACTCAAATAAGAAAAATTGAATTTCCCCAAAGTAAATATTTACTGAAAACGAAAAGAAAATACAGCAGGGAGGGAGAGAGAGAGAGTAAACGCTTTACAAGAAAAGCGGAGAGATTAGTTGGCGAGGAGCGATCCGCTCAACGAACGATTCAACGCCATTCTTCGCTTTCCCAATCTCTTTCGACAACAACAACAACGCCAACATCTGGTAAAGTGCTCGCAATCTGGATCTCAATTTCGAACCATTTCCCCAATTTCAATTTCAAAAATTTCCGTCTCTTCTTTCTAGGGTTAGGTTTCTTTATCACAAGGTTCATTTGGTTTTCTCGCTCAATCTTCCGTTCTTGATTAGGGTTTGTATCCCAATCCCGATCTGCAGTTTTGTTGCTGAGTTTGGTTTGAATTTCCTTTCTGCAGATGTGCCGTGCGTGTTTGAAGGAGTTGTAGGTTTGCAGATTGGGGGAGGAGACGCGACTTACATCCTTATTTTGATTTTCGAGTTGAATTGTGGTGTTTGTTCTTTGGTGAGAAATGAGCGCCTCCAGGTTCATCAAGTGCGTCACTGTTGGTGATGGGGCTGTTGGAAAGACTTGTTTGTTAATTTCCTACACCAGCAACACTTTCCCAACGGTAATTAATTATACTCATTTCTTGTTTTCGATAGTTCTTGATGCATTTTTATGTTCTGATGTGATTGTGGGTTAGTTTTTTATGGATTCTATTACTACGTTTAGTACCTCAAGTGATGAGATGTGTGCGACATGACAGATTTGTAATCTAAGGCCGCATTGTAGAAAGTTGTACTTTTGTTTAGAAACAAATGTAATTTTGTTCTAGTAATGAATTTCGGACATTATGAATGATGGACTCCTTGAGTGATTTTTGCAGAGCCGTGGAAAAGAAATTTAAGGTTCATGTCACTTCTTACATGAATGGGATTGGAAATGACAACTGCACTAGACATCTTTGATTACAGCTTGTGGCTATGAATAGTCTGATAACATTTGGATAATCTATGTAGTGAATTTTTGTGTATCATGACTTCCTATATCACCAATATGGTACAATAACGACTTGTTTTTTCTTGATATGTCTTCCTTTCCTGGTACGAAATGGTCTCCTTCTATATTGGTTCAAGTTGTGGTAATTTTGAAGTTTGTCTATCTCGTCATGAAAATCCCATTTCATAAGCGTGTACAGTCTACGTTGCAATTACTTTGCAATAGGTTGGTCACAAATAGTTTTTCTGATTATTGTTTTGTTTCTTTCTACTGTGAGCAGGATTATGTGCCTACTGTTTTCGACAACTTTAGTGCAAATGTGGTTGTCAATGGGGCCACTGTGAACTTAGGGCTTTGGGATACTGCTGGTACGCAACATACATACATATTCTTTTGTTGCTCGCTATTTTGAAGATGCTTTGGTATAATGTCTGACTCTGTATTTGTTGCACAGGTCAGGAAGATTACAATAGGTTAAGACCCTTGAGTTATCGTGGGGCTGATGTATTCATATTAGCATTCTCTCTAATTAGCAAGGCCAGCTACGAAAATGTATCCAAGAAGGTTAGTATGGCAATGCATACTACAGAGGCAAAAAAAAATCAATTTCTTTTCGTTGTTGCATATTCATCTCTGTCACTATCCATTTTGCAGTGGATTCCGGAACTGAAGCACTATGCACCTGGTGTTCCGATAGTCCTTGTTGGAACAAAGCTGGGTAAGCAGGCTCTTAATTGTTGTTTGATTCATTCCTTTATCCTGGTGGCCATCTAATATTACCATCTGTTTTGAATAATACTTTACTATTATCCATTATGGGATGCGTGCGATTATTATTGATTACGATTTATCAAAAAAATATGTATAAATAGAAAGGGCATAAAAAGGTTGCGTTAAGATTGGAGATTGTTACCTTACCTGTAGTTGTAGTGGTAAACAGACTTGTGGGAAAGAGCAAGAGGTGAGATGTTTGAAATATGGTTAGCATTCCTCCATCAGCACGCTAGAGGTGCCACTATTCTTGGAGTGACCACAAGATGCTTTGAATTGTACTGTTTTACATGTCTTCGTTGTTGACTTGTTTCATTTTGCTGTTTACGCCTTTACCTAACATTGTGTTTGAGGATCAAAGGATATGAATATTCCTGCTCATTTAGGTACACTACCAGTGGATGTTTCATTTGTTGAATGATGTCTTACTGTATTGACCCTCAACAAAACTTATGTTTTTGAGTTGTTCCAGTCTTATTATAATGTGAATTCTATTCTTTGCCTGTGTACTCACTACTCAGATCTGCGGGATGATAAGCAATTCTTTGTAGACCATCCTGGCGCTGTGCCCATTTCAACTGCTCAGGTAACTTTTAATTACCTATTGTGTATCTATCTGAAAGAACGAGGTTCTGGTATGTAGTTTATTCTGTTATGTAACTTCTGTGTTTAAATGAATTGTCAGGGGGAGGAACTGCGGAAACTAATAGGCGCACCTGCCTATATAGAGTGTAGCTCAAAAACACAGCAGGTATGGCAATCTCCATTCAATTTGATTTCAGATGCCTCCTGTCTGAACAATATAACTGTTTCATAATGATGATGACACATTTTCTGCAGAATGTGAAGGCAGTTTTTGATGCAGCCATTAGGGTGGTTCTCCAACCACCTAAGTCAAAGAAAAAGAAGAGCAAGTCAAAGGCATGTTCAATTATGTAGCCTAAAAAGTAAGTGTAAAGAAACGATAGGACGTCCTTGCTCAGTACCTTAGAGTGTTTTCGCGTTGCCGTGTGTTTGTAATGTAGAATCATGATAGAATACGTTGTTGCATTCTTATCGTGTAATTTGCATTGTGGTTGTTATTCATGCATGCCTCAGAAGCAATCCAGGCAAAGTATTCTACAGGCACAGATCATTTTCTTTCCAAAATCAAAGCTCTCAAGATTACCCTTAAATGATTTTGGGAAGAAAATGATCTCAGCAGTGCTTATAAGTTAATGATGAGACTTTATGGCATGGATAGTAGTCAGGAAATTGGGTGCTCAGATTATTCTCAGTGTCAAAAGTTCTGGCATTCTTACTGGAAAATGGCTGTGCCGAGGAAAGTAAAAAATTTTGGCTGGCGTGGTTTTCATGCTTCTCTCCCAACTGGTATAAGTTTGTTCAAGCGAGGATTGACCAATAATGTTAGTTGTGCTGTATGTGGCTACAAGATTGAAACTTACGCTCATATCTTTCTTCATTTGCTGGATAGCTAGAGCAAATTGTGAGCAATTGGGGATCTCAGAACTTTGTAATCTTCCAGAAACTGCGTCTTACGCCGATATTATCCATTATAGTTGGACTCAGTTCTCTAGCAGAAGGAGACAATTGGTGCTTGTTTCCCTGTGGTTTCTTTGGCTCAATCGGAATAAGCTGAAACATGGAGACAGTGGGTACACTCTCAATGATTTAGTTTATAAAGCCATAAATCTCTCAAGATCCTTTGCTCAGAATGATTCCAAATATTTATCTAGTATGAGGTTCTTTTACATCTCTGACTTTGATTGGAAAGCGCCTCCCACTGGAATCATTAAAATTAATTGTGATGCTTCATTGAGAGAAAGATTGGGCGGAAGCATTGGCATCGTCGCAAAGGATAGCAACTGTATGACGTTGGCTGTAAGAGCTCTCAATAAACCTGATATCCACAGCAGCTCAATCTGTGAAGGTTTTGCTTTACTGGAGAGCTTCAAATTGGCTGAAAACATAAGAGCAGATAAAGTTGTTTTCGAAAGTGAATGTGCTGAAGTGGTTAAATGGTTTAATATATGTCCGGATAGCCATGTCGCTCACGAAAACTGGTTTAAGAGCGGTATGCAGTTTTTACACCGGCACTTGGATTGGAAAGTTGTTCTTATTCGAAGGGAGGCAAACGTCGTCGCAGACTTATTGACTAAACACGCTATGGATCATAATTGGAGCTGGACTAGACTAGATGGCTGTCCAAGATTACCTTTTTTATCTAGTTGACCAAAGTTCTCTGTTCTGTTTGTAGCTTTACCGCGCTACCTTTAAAAAAAAAAAATTTCAACACGGCACGAAGCTTCTTCACCAAGTAACAACGGACTAACTAAACCAACATCTTCGCTATCTTCCCCAAATCTCTTCGAAATCGAAACTCACAAAAATCCCCAATTTTGACCTAGATTACAAATCTCATCATGCAACAAGGACAATTCAATTACTACGCCCCGCCATCAGACGCCCAACACTTCTCATCCACCTTTCAAAACCCTAATCCAATCAACCCTTCGATCGCTTCTGCGCCACCGATCTCTCCCACTTACGCTTCATCCGACAATTATGCATCTGTGTATCAGCCAAGTTACGATATTGCTCCTGCTAGTACCGACGCTTTAAGCAATCCTGGAACGTTTGATTCGATTAATCAGTTTCCGCAGGTATATTCATATCCTCATCAGCCCTCGCTGCAGCTGACGCAGAATTACTCTTACGCTCGGCATGATTATGCTGCTTCTGTGGATCGTTTTTCATCAAGTTATAGCCAGATTGGGGGCCCTACTTTGATGCCAAGTAATAGGAGAAGTGAGGAATTTATTGGCGGAAGAGGAGGCTTTGATTCCAATTACAACTCCTGTTATGGAAATGATGAAGTTTATACTTATAATGGAGGCAGAAGAGAGACTTATGATGATAGCCGTCGGGGAAGAAGCTCAACTTCAGTGGCCTTTGATGATTATGGAAGACCCATCAACCTTTCACCTGAGAGGAGCAATGGAGTTGGAGTAGAAAGAACATTGGGTGATATCATGGAGGATGTTCCAAAGACTGTCGAGGATGGTTGGATGCCTGTGAGTAATGGTCCTCAGAAATTTAGAGCTATCCTTTTGGCTGAATCTGGTGGTCAGAGCGATATGGATGTTCTTTGCCAGGTGAATTGGGTTTACTTCATTCTACGGAGCTATGTGACTTTTGCTAGGATTGATGATGGTGCTTATCTGAGTCTGTTGTGTGTGTTGGTAATATCGGTTCATCTGTTTCAGGTTGGTTTAGATGGGATCAGAATGCTCGATCCTACAACTAGTACACTTCTGAGAGTGTATCCGCTTGAGACAGTGACTACATGGGAGGTAATTTTTGTGGATATATCATGATACTGTTTTGAGTGTCTAATTGTTATAAGAGTTTTTTCGATAAATTTTTAATCTTCCGTGTTTTGAAAATTATTTTGGCATAATGCCACTCTTTTGAAAACAATTTGGGCTTTGACATTTTTCAACAAATAGCTTTGACAGGAGCGGCTTGTTGATAAAGTGTCAAATCACAACTTTGTTCACTCTTCACTGTTGTGGTAGTTTGACAAACAAAATTTTAAATCAAATTTCAAAATTATCGAGGTTTTCTTTGATTGCGTTCCTTAAGTAGACATTCTATCTATTTATTGGATTTTAGGTACTGGATTCAAATATATTTGCATTTTGGTCTAAGAGCTCCACTGACTTTGAATCAAGGCGCATTAGACTGAAATCAAACAGCTATACAACCAACACTATTCTTGATGCAGTTACGGCTTCAGCATTTCAGGTTGGTTTTCAGCTGAAATGCCTCCTTACTTTCGGTTCTTTTGTAGGCTACTGATTCCACTATAACCCTAGTGAAGTCATGAATATTATCCATGGTTTAATGTCTTAAGAAATACAAAGTATCATTTTTGTTGGGCCATTTGCTCATTTTTGTCTGGTTTTGTTCAATTGCTGTAGTTCCTAATTTTGAAATGTACGGACAAAATGAAGTTTCTGATGTGGTTAAATATTATTTCTAACTCACTTAGAGGCTAGAGCTATCAGTTTGCATTCCTTATTGTGGCTCCCTCAAATTTTTGTTAATAAACACAGTTCAAGGAGATGGCTCTTGTGACCACGTCTGCTGATACTTTTAAGACATCGGAGCAGTCTGCAGAAAATAAAAAGGGCCTTGTGGACTGGATCAACTTGGTGAGACCTAAAAATGAGGAAAAGGATTACTGGGTAAAGGAAGCTAAATCTTATATGGTCCTTGCATTTTTTAACTTCGGCGTTATGGTCGTGATTTCGTACAATGCATTTTTTATGGTCAATGCTGCATGTCTTACCTTTTCCCTGTTTGGCGATCCCCAGGTCCCTGATGAAGCTGTTTCAAATTGCATGGCTTGCAGAACTGATTTCGGAGCTTTTGTGAGGAAGGTTGGATATCAAACTAAGATTATAGATTTCTTCCTATTTTTCGAGTCTACACATTTTGGATCTTGGTCTTCGTTTGAACTTCTTTCTCTCATATTCAGCACCACTGTCGGAATTGTGGAGATATTTTATGTGACAAATGTAGCCAAGGTAGAATTGCTCTCACTGCAGATGAATTGGCTCAACCAGTTCGAGTATGTGATCGGTGCATGGTAAGCATACACTATGATCTTCTTTTTTGCATTTTGATAAATGGTGAGTTGTTCAGTGATATGACCGAATTCAATTTGTTGAAATTTTTTGAAAGATAAAGAAACAGAATAAATAAGGTGAAGAATGGAGCGTCTGGGAATCAGATGATAAGAGGAGAGAATAGGCTGATCATTTACTTGTTTTCTTCATCAGCTCACATTTGCTAACTTATAGAACTAGCTACTCGACAGTATAGCACTAGCTACCCCACCTAGACATTTCTATGCTGCTAGTGCTAAGTGCTAACTACCCCTAACACCAACTTGCGTGACTTGGTTTTGACGGTTTGGTCAAACCCTAGCACTTCATAAATGTGGTTGTGGTGGTACCTTACCCATGCATCTTGGCCATTTTTGACTTCATGAGTTCTGTACTGTACTGCAGTATAATATCCTTAGTCAGATGGAGAGTCCATATCTTTGCATGATTTGCAATGTACTGTAAACTCTTGGAGATTCTGGTCATGTTTCATTAAAAGCCTACAAGCAGGCATAAAATATTGTATGTATCGTCTCTTTGCGCTTAAAACTGTCAATGCATCCTCTCCTAAAAAGATTTTTCAGGACACGTTACCCTGGGTTTTCTATTGCTTATTTAAACAATGTCAATTCTCCGACAGGCAGAAGTTACTCAGAGATTGAGCAATGGAACCGGTGCTGGGGATATAGCTAGTGGGACAAGAACCCACGAGGATCTTATAAAAAAGCTTCAGGTGTGTTTAGGGATATAAGCTCCATAAGTTCAATTCAGCGGAGTTGATGATTGTATTGTTGGTGATTTTATTGAATATTTGGTTTTCCAATTCCAGTTGATTTTATTTTTTTGAGAGATGATTAGCTTGATATGATATGATTAGTTCAATCAATCCTAGAGGTGTTTTGTATAAGTTTTAGCTTTGATATTCTGGCTAGCCTACTGATAAGCATTTTCAAGTGAGCATAAGCATATAGTTTGCTTCAGTAAATGTATTGTTCAATATTGTTTTGGGACGGTTATATCCTCTTCCCCCCCCCCCCCCCCCCCCCCCCCCTCTGATAGTAAAATCTTTTTGCACCATACTTATCCTTATCTGTGACTGGCTATCTTTTTCAGGAAGAGATGGATAGAAAGCGCCAGCCTTCATCAGGTGCCCAATCGCTGACACTTCTGAACTTTTCTCTTTTTTCGTTTTCTTGGAACATCATATTCATGGTCGTGGCTTTTATAAGTTACCTTGTGTCTGCTTCTCGCCTGGCCATCATGTCTGTTGCCGATTCATTAGAGGTTCAAAAAGATCTCCTGTCCGTTGATTTTGTTTTCGCATCTGGCATTATAGGTTCTAATTCAGCAGAAGTTGTAGCTAATCTGCGCGAAGTAGCCTGCCCAACTTGCACTGTTCATTTGAAGGTTGGTTTTCGTACGCACTTGCTTTTTTCCCCAATCATGTCGACCTTGACATTTCTTCATGTAATGTATACTGGACGTTTTGTTTGTGATACAGATAGAGTTACCAGTATCAGGATCGAAGACTGTTGAATGCAATGTTTGCCAGCATCCCTTCCTAGTGAATGCAGCGTAGGAAAGTCATAATTTGAAATAGATTTAGGTTATGTGTGTGTTTGGGGTGCAAGCAGTCAAAAGTACAACCTTTTAAAAGATAAAACAATATTGTTTTGAATTTGGATCAAATAAAAATCAGATTTAGATATTAAAATTATAAATCATCCAAGTATGTGTCTTTTGATTAATCATATCGAAATCAAAATAAAAACGGACTTATTTTAAAATACATAATATATGTGAGTGTATAATCGTCCGAAAAAAATAACTCTATCAAACAATTTCGAACATTATCAAATAATTTTTAACATTATCAAATAACTCTGTCAAATAACTCCGAACATTATGAAATAACTGTAAACATTATCAAATGTATATGAACACTATCAAATAACTTTGAACACTATCAAACAACGCTTAACATTATCAAATAACTCTGAAAATTATCAAATTATTCTGTCAAATAATTATGAACATCATCAGATAACTTTGAATATTATCAAATAAACTCTGAACATTACCACATGTCAACTTTTGAATAGGTTTATAATTTTCATAAACAAATATAAATTTTACCCTATCTCTATCCTATTATTTTTATATTAAATATGTTCAACTTCAATAGAAGACTATAAATTGAGGGATCGATTTAGGGTGTGTCCATTTGACATTGTTTTTAGAGTGACTTATCTTATCTTAACTGAAAGTAACTTATAGTGATTGAAAGTAACTTATAGTGATTGATAGTAACTTATAATGATTAATAGTATCTTAACTGTAACTTATAGTAACTTAACTTAACAGAAGGGCCCCACCACCACCATTGCCCGCCGTCCACCGTCGCCGCCCACCTCCGAAGGACCTCTGGAGGTGGCCGGAAGTCCATCGGAGGATGCCGGAGGTCCGTCGGAGGTTGCCGGAAGTCCGCCGGAGGTGGGCGGCGGCGGCCGGCGGTGGTGGGCGGCGGCGGCCGGAGGTGGGCGGTGGCGGTCGGCGATGGGTGGTGGGCGCGCGGGTGGTGGTGGTTGTGTAACTTAACTTTAACTTATAGTGACTGAAAGTAACTTATAGTAACTTATAGTAACTTAAAGTAACTTAGAGTGCATGAAATTAACTTATCTTAACTTAGACAACACCAAAACAATGCCAAATGGGCATGACCTTAATATACATTGACTAGACACACTGTATTGAAATGTATGATTTTGAGTTAATCTAGATAATTACTCATTAAATAAAATTTTAGTCACTCATAAAAGAAACACTAAGTAAATAATAACTCATAACGAAAAATTAACTCGTAAACCGAATATGATCGGACCGAGTTAATCGAACGGTTCAAATACATGGTTTATATACGAGTCGTTAAGTATTCAAACAAAGCTAGAAACCCTAATGCGGTCAGTCGGTCAGTCTGCCGATGTCATCTAATCATCATCTTCCTCCTCTCCAGTTCGCCGTCGTCTGACGACATCGTGCGAATCTCCTATTTTCATCAGAGATCGTGTGATTGATTGTGCAGGATGTCGTCTGTTCCGAGTACGAGTGGGGGAGATGAAGGGTCTGATATTCTGAACAACAATGTCAACGCCGGCATTGTCTCCTTGACGGAAGGGTCGGATAGCAATAGTAATGGTAATCAGAGACAGGCTTGGAATAGACCGGTGAGTAGCGTGGTTGAGACTGCGCTTGTTATGGGAGCTGATTCATGGCCGTCTTTGTCTGAAACTGCCAATGCGCCTCAAAGGCCTCCAATCGATTATTCTAGAACTGCTTCCGAGGTTCGTTTCTCCGCTCTGTTTATATTAATTTATGTGTTTTTTTGTAATTTTTGTTTGTTATTGATCATTGTATTGGTGAGTAGAATCCGCAAAAGCAACATGCATGGTGTCTGTGTCTGATTCTGATGATATATATTTTATTGTAAGAGGGGTTTTTGCACTAGTCATATTTGATATTAGTGAATTGAGCTAAAGGAGTCAGCTTTGTCTATAGATGTGGTGTCTTTTCATTTTTGAGCCATCAAAATTTGATCCATCTGCTTTTTTTTGAATGATTGTTGGGCCGATTATGAAGTCTGAACACATGACTCTGTGTTGTAGCTAATTAATGTGTAATTTGTCGAATGCAGGGTTCTGTGATTTATTTTTCGCAGGCTTCTTCTTCGAGGGATCAAGTGTCTCATTCTGTAAGGCCTAACTCGACACAGAATGGTCATCGAGGGCGCCATAGTTCCACAAGGAACAATACACATCGTTCTTCTACTGGTTATAGTAACCGCACTCAGCAACAGCACCCACCATCATCTCAAAGTTCTTACAATAACTCTCACCCTGATGCTCACGCCGGGCAAAATAACGGACATAGATCACAAACAAATACTGTTAATAATCATCCCCATCAGAGAAGCAATAATGGCCCTCATCTTCATGAGGATAGTTGTCAACGCTGTCGGAATGTTGGTCGTGGAGCTCCTGATGCAAATTCTCACCTAACTTATAATTTTAGAGCTGGTCCTGTGCAGCCTCCTATTTTTCCTGGTCCGCTTCCTAGGCCTGCTCTTCATGTTCCTCCCTATTCACCCCCTCCGCCCCCTTTTCCGCCTATGCAGTTTATGCCTTCTGGGATTCATCCTTTGACTGGTAAGTTACATGTATACAATTTTTGTGCTGCTCTTTGCGCGCGATGACAAGATGTGCAACTTTCTTCTCCAGGCCAACCTTTCTTTTATGTACCACCTATGGTTGGTCCACTTCAGATGAGGCCTCATCCTCTCCATGCCCCTCTTGGACCTCCGTTTATCGTTGCTGACTTAATGAAGCAGATTGACTACTATTTCAGGCAAGTATACAAAATTACACGAGCTTATGCTAATCTTTTCTTCTTGTTCCTTTATATATCTATTTGGTTCAGGTAATATGTTATATCTTTTATGTTTCATTATTCCAGTGAGGACAGCTTAGCTAAAGATGTATACCTGCGGGGACATATGGATGACCAGGGCTGGGTTTCAGTGACAATAATTGCGACTTTTAGAAAGGTGAGAGTGTCACATTTGAGATGCGTGTCCTATGATTTTTTTTGTCACAATTTTAGTAATTCCAATTGTTGCTTCAAATGTCTCTTTTTTTTTCTGGACTCTGTAGCATTGGCATTGATGACACTCATATAGTATTCGGTATTTAAAAATCTCAGTCCAGAGAAATGTTTACTACTGGGACCATGTTTAGTACTAGGGTCTAGGTTTTTTGAAAGCCATTTCTAACTCTTGATTGTTATCACGAATGCATGCCCCTCTGTCGAAAACAGACACTTCAACGAGTTAATTCCAAATTTGCATGTATCAATATATATAAATGCATTTGATATAATTTAAAGCAAAACATAAACTAAGAAGATCAATTTGATCTTGAATATGAGGTCATTGATTCATACCAGTATCCAGATTCCAGACCGTATTTCACACTTCGTATATTATATGGCAAATTTAAGAGGCTGCTGACTTGATCTCCATCTCCATTCATTATGATGTTCCTTATGGATTGAGCTCTCTAGTGTCTGTTTCCTGGAGCCTTATTGTTGATATACCGATGAGTGCCAATTCGGCTCCATGCACTCTTGTCAACTCATTTAGTTTATTAAAATTTGCAGTATTGCTTCTTCGCGTCGCCAATTACCCTTCATATATTGCCAACTAAATCAAGAGGAAAATGACAGAACAGATCTCTTTTCTTTTATGTGGTGTCACTTCTGTTAGACAACGCTAGCCTATCTTTCTGAGGCCGTTTGTCATTATTTTCATGTGTTCAGTGTTTTACCTTTTTCATGATTGTTTGTCATTGTTTTTTAATCTTCTTATAATGCTCCAAGTCCTAGGTTCGATTCCTGGTAAACACTTTTAAGGGGAATAAATCTTTGGTAACTCGGTTGGGCATGTCATCTTGTAATGGGGTGGTCGCACCTGGTTGTCCTGGTTTGCAGGCTATCGGGCCAACCATTAGGGGTCAAACCTTTTTAAAAAGTTATCTACTTTTACTATTTTCTAACCATGCTATCTTGGAGTTTATCTCTTCAAACTATATCCATCAATTGTGTTTTCTTGGAGACTTTGTTTGGTCCCATTAATAATCTTTATTTTGGTATATGTCAGGTGAAAGAAATAACTGCTAAGCAGTTCCTTGATGATCATGGTATAGCTGTTCCACAGTTCATATTGAATGTGATGCAAAATTCTCATTTTGTTGAAGTGCAGGTAAAAACTCATTTGTGGCTTGTCGTGTCAATGACACATTGTCACATGTTGCATGCTGTTTATGTTGCAGGGTGATAAGCTTAGAAAGCGAAGTAATTGGAAAAAATACATTCTACCCGAGGCTCTCAAGTCCTCTTTTACAGCTGTTGAAACTCCTGCCAACGAAGTACCGATTGCTAATCTTGTGCTGGAGGAAAAGCCTATTCACAGTGACTCTGAATTGAAGGTTGAAGATGAGGCCACGGATGACCAGGCCAGGCAGTAGCCCTCCCCATTCGGAAAGTTGGATACTGATTCACAGGTGCAAGGATAATATATACACATTAATGATTGGCTAATTATGTCAATCTTGTGCATGGAGGTATGAGTCGTGTTACATTGGTCTCGGAGTCTAGTTTTTTTTTTTTTTTTGCACTTTTCACTATCAAGAGGAGATTGAAGGATATGGACATGTTTGGCATGTATGCTTCCTTCTGTCTCCAACTGTTCATGTTTTGGACGACACACTTGAAACCAAGTGAAAGCAAGCTAACTCTGTCTTGTTACGGACTTGCTTGATGAATGTTTTGTTACGGTTTTGAAGTGTCGAGACATTGATCATGCTAGGATTTGAAGGGGAATTTTCACTATGAGTTCCAGCTTTTCTCCTTGGCTACAGTTTTATAAGTCTTCAAGGCCAGCAAACTTTCAGTGCCTGAACCTTTTCTTACGAAGAGTCTGCTCATTCTTTTATATATAACTTTGTTGGTCACAATCATCTCATATCTTTTTTTCCTTTGTTTGTAACTTTCTCACTATTTAGTAATGCCATCATTGTAAATACTAATTGTTTATTTTCTACCTCGAGTTACAACCTTGCAAAAACCAATGTAGTTTTTTTAACACTACGAGGTGCTTAATTATGCTGTTGGGTTGCACACGACAGTAGTTGCAATGAATGTTTTATGTTCAAGCAACTCCTTGGTGCAAAACCAAGCTTTAGCTTCCCTTTTATTGCGAAACTGGGCTTGATGGACAAAAGTCACTTTGTCTTCTGTGTGGCTTTGGGTTTCATTATCAGTTATCACTGACCGTAGTTATCACTTTTATTTTATTTTGATGACACTAGCAACAAAGGCTAGAGAAAGAAAAGAGGACTTGAATCAACTAGACAAACCGTCAAGCCTCGGATAGCAGTCTAGTCTTGTCCAGCACTAATTATGTTCTGTAGCAAACTTAGCTAGCTGGTCTGAGACGAAATTTGCCTCTCTTCGTATTAAGATCGTATTAAGAAAATCTTCCATTCCATATGTTGTTCCAAGATTTGCAAACTATCCTTAAATCATTCTTCTTTTGCAATACTATGATCTGGGCAGATATTGAACCACTTCACTACTGCAGCGTAGTCCGTCTCGAATATAACCTAGTCTGTTTTTATCTGCTCGACCATTCTGAAGCTCTCCCGCAACACCATTCCTATCACAAACTGCACTATTATTACTATACACTCCTATAATAGCTCGTACTCTCACTATACCACCCTCACTATCCTTGGCAACTATCCCAATGCCTGTACCCAAATTATATTTCCATGAAGCATCACAATTCGTCTTTATAAATGGATCGGGAAGCAGGTGGCCTCTTCCCCACAAAGACCACAGTTGTCACATGAATGGCCAACAACATACATTGGCTTCGTTGTCCCCAACCCAATCGACACGATCTTTAACACTTGTTCTTCAGACATTTCAAGTTTTTCTAACACACATTAACAAACAAAACACGGCCCGAGTACAAACTCATAAAATTGCATAATCAATAATGGATTCAGTCTATATCTTTCCCTTGAATAAGTTATGGAAGGTTACCAATGACCACACACTTTATGTAATTGTAAGAATACTTGGTAAGATGTTCTAGAAGTAAATCTGGATTCATTAAAATTTTTACTTCTTGACCTTTCATTTCAAACCAAAACAACTAAAAATAGCAGTATGAATGTAAAGTGATGTACATTGTTTGATTATCACATACTAATTGAATTTCATATAATCATGAATTATATTGTTTATATGAGCATATGATACTTAAATTTAATAACATATAAGTGAAAAGTTAAGAACTTAAAAATTCAATAAACATTCCATCAAAAAAAATCAACATAAAATGTTTAAAAGCATATTTTTGAACTCAACTCATTCAACATAAACTAATTGTACTCTCACCATCAAAAAAAAACAAAACTCTCGTGTCTATTTCATTTTAAAGCCAATAAAATACAAGATTTTAGTATCATCATATCCTCAAATTTAATATACAAAAATCATTCTTTTTCCATTGATCAACTATTTATAGCAAGCAAAAATCAAACCAGCAACAAATAGTAACCAAATATATACACGCAATATTGTATTTACAAAATGACTTTTATTTCAACTTCATATCATTACTTACGCGTCTCTCCGAACAGAATCACATGAGCAGAATATTTTTCACTACCTAAAACCAGTACCTCTAATGGCTTGCATATGCAAGATTATTGTCTTCTTTTTTTTAATTTTCAAATACTTTTTTACAGTGTTATTAAAACCGGACCGGTCATCGAACCGGTCAAAACATTGGGTCGATAGGTCAGTGGTTCAACCGGGTCGAATCGATTTGACCCGCATAAATTAAAAATAATAAAATAATATATATATATATATCATATATGCATATTTTTTACCTATTTTGTAACCTAATAAAATTTAACATGTATACAATACTAAAACATATAACCATAACAAATTTAGAATTCGAATATCACACATTAATAAGAAAATAACAAAACAACAATTGTGATTTTAGTCTTAAGTCACAAATCGCAATAACATTGAAAAGTTATGCCAAAAGATAAAAGTTTAAAAAGGAAAATAGACATGGTCGTGAACTTCATTTAAGTTGCTTGAATTTTGATTCGCCTCTCCAATGGTATTATCATGTGCTTCTTCATCCTCATTTTCATCTCGAAGGTGAATATTTTGATGCTAGAATGATGAAGCATTCTGCTCAGGATCAAAACAAAATACTCGCAGTGGCAGGGCACTTTGCAGAGATTAAACCCTAATAAAGCATCTGTGGAAAATGCGAAAAGACTGTGTGAGCATCTTTGGCACCTACAAGCACAATAGCATATGGTTAGATGTAACCATTGTTTGACTAAAAACAGTGACATGAGATGAAATAGAGTTTGCGTACATAATCAGCATCCATATGTGCACATGCTACATAAGTTTACCAGTCGGTACATGAATATCCACAAACACAAACCAAACAAAAACCAGTGCTCATAATCCTTAAATATCCACAACAACAAAAAACCGTCAAAAGGCATAAATTTACAACTAAAACCAGTGCTCAAATCATTTCTTTACTTGTTCAATACAGCTACCTTGATATCGAAACGTACCAAGTTTACGGAACAATACATATACTCAAATAAATGGCAAAGCCTTGATACAAATAGGCGATCATGGTATTCATCTTCTTTAAATTGTTTAATATTTGTACATGAGTTATCGAGTATTCGAGTTGATCCACATACTAACTGATCATCTGTTCCAAAATGCTTGAAGTGTCTATAGCCGAGCTAGCATAAGACATAATATTTTCTGCGGAAAATTCAAGTGTCAGAACAAAACTCAGAGGAAGATCATATAGCCAACAAAACATAAATCACTAGCACTGCAATCCAACACCATAATCAACAACATCATCAAACATCAGTGGCTTAGTTCCTCAAGTGCTTGCGGAATGGCCCCAAATCCTTTCCAAGTAAACTGATTACTTCTCAACCAACACCTATAGATTTCAGACAAACAGAAAATTCGTCTTCAACTATAGATTTCAGACAAACAGAAATTCGTACCTGAAGTGCGCCAGACCTTCGCCGCTCGTCGCTCGCCGCTCGGGATCGGGAAAAGACTTCGCCAGGCCAGTCGCCAGTCGCCGCTCGCAGTTCGCCAGTCGCCGCTCGTGAAATTGGATGCGTTTCGTGAAATTGCCAAATTGGAATTAGGGGTTAGGGAGAGGACGGCTCACGGCTGTTTCGTGAAATTGATAAATGATATGTTTGTCTTTTTAATTTTTTTAATTCAAGTTTTAAAAAAAAAACCAAACGGCTGTGTTTTGGGAAAATAACATCCACCCGGTTGACCCAGCCGGGTCACGGTTCAACCGGAAACCGGTGGTTCAATCGGTTATTGGCCGGGTTAATGACAATTTCGATCCGATTTGAGAATCGGACCGGTCTGGTGACCGATTCCCGATCTAACCGGTCGAACCGACCGGTTCGGTCCGGTTTTAATAACACTGCTTTTTTATGTAATTGCAGAGTGTGATCTTGAGCACACAGACTCAATGTCCCGAATACAGATTTGGTATACATAGCATGCTTCCGAAAGTTCAAGGATGCATTTTATATTTAGTTTTTTTTTTGATATTTTAAAATTAATTTTACTGTTAATTAATTGGGTCCGTTAATTTCACTGAAATAATAGCATAAGCTCGTGTAATTGTTTGTAGGAACTTAAAAAAAATAGGAAACTTGGGTTTGATTTTTAAAAGACATATTTTTGGACTCAATAAACAAATTGTACTCTCACCATAAAAAAAGAAGAAAAAAAGAATAGTACTATCCTGTCTATTTCTTTTTAAAGCCAATAAATACAAGATTTTAGTATCATCATATCCTCAATTTTAATATACAAAAATCATTCTCTTTCCATTTTGATCAACTATTTATACCAAGCAAAAATCAAACCAGCAAAAATAGTAACCAAATATTCACACGCAATCAATCAAAAAAAATATATATACACACACGCAATCAATCAATAAAAAAATATACACACACACGCAATCAATCAAAAAATATATATACACACATTATTGTATTTATAAAATGGCTTTTATTTCAACTTCATAACATTACTTTACTCGTCTATCCGTACAGAACCACATGAGCAGAAACCTTTTTACTACCAAAAATCATTATCTGCAATGGCTTGCATACCAGACAACGCCCCTAAGGTAAATCCTGACTCACTTCCCTGCCTATTTTCTTCTCCATTTAATCACAACATTGTAGGATTATTGTCTTCAATGTTTTAATTTTTCGAATACGTAATTGCAGAGTGTGATCTTGAGCACACAGACGCAATGTCCCGAATGTAGATTTGGGACACAGAGCATGCTTCGAAAAGTTCAAGGTTACATTTTGTATTTAGTTTTGCTTTTTTTTTGAGATTTTAAAATTAACTCCAATGTTAATTGGGTGTGTTTGTAGGTGTATATTCAGTTGTTGTAAATGCTGACAGAAACACTATAACAGTCTCCGGCAACCTTGCCCCTAAAGAACTTCTCAATACGCTGCTTAAAGTGAGCCAAGATTGTGATTTCTGCATCAATCCACCGGCTCATGTCCCGCCCTCTGCCTGCCCAGCCAACAGGCCGCCCGCCTGCACATCTTGTCAGCCGCACATGCACCCCCCGACCTTCCCCCGCCAAGGCCATTACCATAGACCACCAAACTACGGCATCAGGGAATGTTCTGGTGCCCCAATGCCTACTTGTTGCGCCTGTAAGGGGACGGCCTCTGTCTACCGTCCTTGCAGTGGCTACCATGGTCATGGCCGATTTTAGAATGAGTTTGTTGGGAATTTGTCACCCTCATTCTTATGTGAACCCATGTTTTTTGTTTATGCAGTGAGTTTTCGTATATGTTATTATCACAATAAAGTACTTAACACACTTTCTTGTCTTCTAGGTTTAGGTCTTAGGATATACCTCTACATAAGTCCTAAATTACCTATTACAATTTCTTTCAGCTGAACGAATTTTCTGAGATCTAAATAAAGTTTAAAAGAAATGAAAAAAAAAATGGAAATCGTATAACTATTCAACATTGCATTAATTACATCAACTCTTTCGCCAGCTGTGTGGGAGAAGTTATTTTGCAGATTGACTACTATTTCAGGCAAGTATACAAAAAATACACGAGCTTTATGCTAATATTTTGATCTTCTGGTTCCTTTATACGTATATCTATTTGGTTCAGGGAATATATTATACCTTTTATGTTTCATTATTCCAGTGAGGACAGCTTAGCTAAAGCCTAAAGATGTATACCTGCGGGGACATATGGACAATAATTGAGACTTTTAGAAAGGTGAGAGTGTCACATTCGACTTCGAGATGCTTGTCCTATGAATTTTTTGTTGTCACACTTTTAGTAATTCCAATTGTTGCTTCAAATGTCCGCAATATTCAATATTGTATTTACAAAATGGCTTTTATTTCAACTTCATAACATTACTTTACTCGTCTATCCGTACAGAACCACATGAGCAGAAACCTTTTTACTATCAAAAATCATTATCTGCAATGGCTTGCATACCAGACAACGCCCCTAAGGTAAATCCTGACTCACTTTCCTGCCTATTTTCTTCTCCATTTAATCGCAACATTGTAGGATTATTGTCTTCAGTGTTTTAATTTTCTAATACGTAATTGCAGAGTGTGATCTTGAGCACACAGACCCAATGTCCCGAATGTTAGATTTGGGATATTAATCAAATAAAATAAAACTAGAATTTTGTATTACAAGTGAGTTTGATTCCGTGCCAAGTGTTGCATTTGTATTTCGGATATGGATTTTTGCCTAAAAATTACCAGGCGCAAAACCAACTGAATAACCAATCTTCTGTCACAAATGATTTAAAAAAAAACAAACAAGAAACGGGTCACCCCATGAAGGCAATTGCTCTTAGATTCCGATTTCAACCTAAGCGTGATAAACTCGAGCAAGTTTTGGTACTCATTAGTCAAATCGAAGACATGAGTCGATCATTGGTGCAGTTAAGTTATCATGTCGATTTGCAGGGTAAATATGCAATTTGTAGTCCATTGTTAGTGCCTAGTGTTAGGTGTTTGATTACAAAAACTATATAACATAAGGGTGATTTTGTCAAATTTTTGGTAGATCAGGATTATTTATTAACTTCAGATTTCGGTTTTACATTTATGATTTTATTAAAAGTTTGTTAATATGTGGGGTTAATTTTAGGCATGCTATGTTTTGAGTTTCATATTTCACAAATGCCATATGTTTGAGTTTTATTTCACCCATGCCATACCTTTCATTTTTTTTGGTGATGTGTATGCTGACTGGGATAAAAATGAACCACATGGACCATAAATTTGATGATGTGGCAATGAAGTGGAAAAAAATTAATATAAAAATTCAAAAAATTTATAAAAAAATAATTTTTAATAAAAGGAATATAAATTATTTGATAAATAAAAATTAGAAATTTTTATAAAAATTAAACACAAAATTAAAAATATTTTTAAATTTTTTTGCAAATTTCCCCTGCAATTTTTTTAAAAGGTAAGACTTCGACAATACTATACGGTTGAATAAAAAGTAGTTTAATCATTTGATGTGAATCTCAATTTTTTTTTATAATACCCTTATATTGTTCAAACTAGATAGGAACAATAATTAATATTTTCTTTATTTGTAGGGGAAATTTGCATAATGACCTGGATAAAAATTAATAAACTAAAATAAAAATTCAAAAACTCAAAAAATTTATAAAAATATACTTTTTAATAAAAATGAATAAAAATTATTTGATAAATAAAAATTAGAAACTTTACAAAATTTTAAACACAAAATGAAAAATATTTTTAATTTTTTTTGTAAATTTCCCCTACAAATAAATTTTTATTTGGACATATTCCTTTTTAAACATCAAATTTAAACATATTCCGTTTTATTAAAAATTGTATTTTTATAAATTTTTTGAGTTTTTGAATTTGGGTGCGGTTCAGGTACAAACCAAATTATAAATAAAAACTACAAACCGATTATAAAGCCGACACGTGTCCCAGTTTAGTCGAAATCCCGGAGAAAACACGGAGGGGTATAATAGTCATTCCACACTAATGGGTATAAAACCTAATAATGTTATTTTCAATTTAGTCCAAAAATTGTTAGTGTTCAGACTTAAAATACTGATGTTCAGACTTAAAAATAATTAATAATCAGACTTAAATGGTAGTGTTCAGACTTAAATGGTAGTGTTCAGACTTAACTGGTAGTGTTCAGACTTAAAAAAGGTAGTGTTCAGACTTAAATGGTAGTGTTCAGACTTAAATGGTAGTGTTCAGACTTAAAAATACTTAATAATCAGACTTAAATGGTAGTGTTCAGACTTAAATGGTAGTGTTCAGACTTAAAAATACTTAATAATCAGACATAAATGGTAGTGTTCAGACTTAAAAAAGGTAGTGTTCAGACTTAAATGGTAGTGTTCAGACTTAAATGGTAGTGTTCACTTAAAAATACTTAATAATCAGACTTAAATGGTAGTGTTCAGACTTAAAAAGGTAGTGTTCAGACTTAAAAAAAATAGTGTTCATACTTAAAAATACTTAATAATCAGACTTAAACGGTAGTGTTCAGACTTAAAAAGGTAGTGTTCAGACTTAAAAAAAGTAGTGTTCATACTAAAAAATACTTAATAATCAGACTTAAATGGTAGTGTTCAGACTTAAAAAGGTAGTGTTCAGACTTAAAAAAAGTAGTGTTCATACTTAAAAATACTTAATAATCAGACTTAATTAAATGGTAGTGTTCAGACTTAAAAAAGGTAGTGTTCAGACTTAAATGGTAGTGTTCAGACTTAACTGGTAGTGTTCAGACTTAAAAAAGGTAGTGTTCAGACTTAAATGGTAGTGTTCAGACTTAAATGGTAGTGTTCAGACTTAAAAATACTTAATAATCAGACTTAAATGGTAGTGTTCAGACTTAAATGGTAGTGTTCAGACTTAAAAATACTTAATAATCAGACTTAAATGGTAGTGTTCAGACTTAAAAAAGGTAGTGTTCAGACTTAAATGGTAGTGTTCAGACTTAAATGGTAGTGTTCAGACTTAAAAATACTTAATAATCAGACTTAAATGGTAGTGTTCAGATTTAAAAAGGTAGTGTTCAGACTTAAAAAAAAGTAGTGTTCATACTTAAAAATACTTAATAATCAGACTTAAATGGTAGTGTTCAGACTTAAAAAGGTAGTGTTCAGACTTAAAAAAAGTAGTGTTCATACTAAAAAATACTTAATAATCAGACTTAAATGGTAGTGTTCAGACTTAAAAAGGTAGTGTTCAGACTTAAAAAAAGTAGTGTTCATACTTAAAAATACTTAATAATCAGACTTAATTAAATGGTAGTGTTCAGACTTAAAAAAGGTAGTGTTCAGACTTAAATGGTAGTGTTCAGACTTAACTGGTAGTGTTCAGACTTAAATGGTAGTGTTCAGACTTAAAAATACTTAATAATCAGACTTAAATGGTAGTGTTCAGACTTAAATGGTAGTGTTCAGACTTAAAAATACTTAATAATCAGACTTAAATGGTAGTGTTCAGACTTAAAAAAGGTAGTGTTCAGACTTAAATGGTAGTGTTCAGACTTAAATGGTAGTGTTCAGACTTAAAAATACTTAATAATCAGACTTAAATGGTAGTGTTCAGACTTAAAAAGGTAGTGTTCAGACTTAAAAAAAAGTAGTGTTCATACTTAAAAATACTTAATAATCAGACTTAAATGGTAGTGTTCAGACTTAAAAAGGTAGTGTTCAGACTTAAAAAAAGTAGTGTTCATACTAAAAAATACTTAATAATCAGACTTAAATGGTAGTGTTCAGACTTAAAAAGGTAGTGTTCAGACTTAAAAAAAGTAGTGTTCATACTTAAAAATACTTAATAATCAGACTTAATTAAATGGTAGTGTTCAGACTTAAAAAAGGTAGTGTTCAGACTTAACTGGTAGTGTTCAGACTTAAAAAAGGTAGTGTTCAGACTTAAATGGTAGTGTTCAGACTTAAATGGTAGTGTTCAGACTTAAAAATACTTAATAATCAGACTTAAATGGTAGTGTTCAGACTTAAATGGTAGTGTTCAGACTTAAAAATACTTAATAATCAGACTTAAATGGTAGTGTTCAGACTTAAAAAAGGTAGTGTTCAGACTTAAATGGTAGTGTTCAGACTTAAATGGTAGTGTTCAGACTTAAAAATACTTAATAATCAGACTTAAATGGTAGTGTTCAGACTTAAAAAGGTAGTGTTCAGACTTAAAAAAAGTAGTGTTCATACTTAAAAATACTTAATAATCAGACTTAATTAAATGGTAGTGTTCAGACTTAAATGATAGTGTTCAGACTTAAAAGCTTAATGATCAGACTAAAAATTCTTAATGATCAGACTTAAAATGGTAATGATCATACTTAAAAAGAATTCTATGATCAGACTTAAAATTAAAGAGTCTTGCCCTAAGAATTCTATGATCAGACTAAATTTTTTTTTATATTTTTATTTTTGATTAAAACATGAATTTGACCCTTCAGATGATCGAATTTGCCCTAAAAACACCGACCTCACCACGTAGTTGTGAGTCTTGCTCAGAATGCCGTTTCCACCCAAAAAATACTAGGCTTTCATCAAATTCTGACACAGGCACATAAACATCAAATTTTGCATAGCATTCTTCAGATGTTCCAATTTCTGCATGTAAGTCTGATCATTACCATATTAAAGTCTGATCATTATCAATTTTAAGTCTGATTATAACCATTTTAAGTCTTGTCATTACTGATTTAAGTCTGAACATTGTAGTGTTCAGACTTAAATGGTAGTGTTCAGACTTAAGATGGTAAGACTTAAAAATACTTAATAATCAGACTTAAATGGTAGTGTTCAGACTTAAATGGTAGTGTTCAGACTTAAAAAGTCTGATCGTTAACAATGTTTTTTAAGTCTGAACAATATTTTTTCAAGTATTGTCATTACTGGTTTAAGTCTGAACATTGTTTTTTTAAGTCTGAACATTGTTATTTAAGTCTGATCGTTAATGGTTTAAGTCTCATTATTATTTTTTAAGTCTGAACAATGTTTTTTCAAGTCTGAACAATGTTTTTTCAAGTATTGTCATTACTGGTTTAAGTCTGAACATTGTTTTTTAAGTCTGAACATTGTTATTTAAGTCTGATTGTTAATGGGTTAAGTCTCATTATTATTTTTTTAAGTCTGAACACTGTTTTTTTAAGTCTGAACAATGTTTTTTTGAAGTATTTGTCATTACTGGTTTAAGTCTGAACATTGTTTTTGAAGTCTGAACATTACTGTAGCAAATTTTGGACGTTTATACCCCTCATATCGTTTATATATTTTTAAATAAGTCCACATGTAATTTTTTTATTTACAAAAATAACCCCGACTGGATGAAATCTCGGCTGAATTTTAATTGGTTCATTTTGACACGTGTCGAATTTTTTATGGGTTTGTAGTTTTTATTTATAATATTGGTTTGTATTTGATCCAAACCCTTTGAATTTTTATAATTTCTAATTTTCCATTCCATTCCACTTTATTAATTTTTATAAAAATTTCTAATTTTATTTATCAAATAATTTATATTCCTTTTATTAAAAATTGTTTTTTATAAATTTTTTGAATTTTTATATTAATTTTTTTCCACTTCATTGCCACATCATCACATTTATGGTCCATGTAGCCCATTTTTATCCCAATCAGCATACACATCACCAAAAAATGAAAGGTATGGCATGGGCGAAATAAAACTCAAACCTATGGCATTTGTGAAATACGAAACTCAAAACATGGCATGCCTAAAATTAACCCTAATATGTGAAACTTTCGAGTTAAACTTCAAACCCAAAAGAGTTATGAAGAAAAACTCCAAATTGACGCTTGAGTTTGATTCGCACATGTAAGTGTTGAAGTTGATGGTCATACCTTATTCTTCTAGCTAATCATTCACCAAGTTGATGGTCAACTTGTGGACTTATTCACCAAGTCCCTTGCTTCCGCTCAGTTTGAAAATATTCTCTCCAAGCTCGGATCTCGTAATACTTACCAAATCCGGCTTGAGGGGAGGGGAGGGGAGAAGCTGATGGTCATAACTTATTCTTCTAGCTAAGCACTCCAAATTTGTTGATTTAAAGGAACGGGTAAGACTAGTTCAATATGATTAGTAGTAGACTAGTATTAGTTGTTGATTTTGTGACAGATAGTTATTGTATTGTTTTGTCAAGTACTCTAGTCGCTCAGCTATTCTCTTATTTCTCTCATGTTATTTCTTGTCTATTTAACCATGTATCTTCAGCTTATCAATACATGAACAAAACAAACAATCTTAAGCGCCTTAATCTTCAACCTATACCTGGCCGCCCTGGGAATCACCTGACTCGGTCCAAAGTGAAACTGCCCAGCACCATCGGTCAACGGCGGACCATCATCATACACATATCCAATCAGCTTTCCGCAGCTATTACAACTCATTTTAACCCTATTCCGATGTATACCCCAATAATCTAGGGTTTCGAAAAAAAGGCGGATTTTATCTTCCTTGTCGAATTTGAACTTGGTTGAGTCGATTGAAGCGAAGGAGAGGGTTTTCTTGTTGCCGGCCTCGAAGTAGAAGTCGGGAGGGAAGAGTTGGGATGTGTTGAGGTTTAGATCGGCGCCGCACTCGTTGCAGGTGTAGATGGAAGCCATGGATTGATTTGGTTGGGTTGAGAGATTAAAGAGGTGATCAGAGGTTTGATTTTTTTTGTTGGGACGAAATTGAAATGTAAGCGCGTTGACAAAGATGGATGAAGGAACGTTTCCCAACCGGTTGTTCTTGGAAATTTCCGACCAAATTATCGCCTAAAACAAATTGTTACAAAAAAAAACTTACAAAAATACTGGACTATCACATCATTTCAAATCGCGATTTGTACTATTTTAATTTTAAATTCAGTGTTATTGGACACTAAATTGCACACAATCAACTAACAACGGTAATCAATTACTATTATTATTTAATTAAATTTTTTAATTTAACTGTTAATACACTGCCCTAATGTAATAAAAACTTGCTTATTCACGATTCAATCAAAGTACAATACGAATTTCTTTCTCACTCCTATTCCAAAAAATTTAACCGATATTTTGCATATCGAGCGAAATGATCCGTGAGTACAGATCGTCATCGTCAGTGGCGGATCCAGAGCTTCATTTGAGGGGGGTCCTAAAAATTTTTTCTAACAACAATGATATAAATCGACTCGGGAAGAAAAAACGGGGTCTACTAATCATCCAGCCATTTTTTTGAACAAAAAGGTTCGCTAACGATAAGCTAACCTTCTAAAGCTCATAAAGGTGTCATCTGATGTCCATTGAAGATGATCTATATATGGATCGAAAGCTAATTGAATGTTTTATAACTTTCATGTTTAACTCAAGATGAAATTCGGAGGTTAATCCGATAAAAACAACGATCAAAGATAGATAAATAATTGAAATGTGCCGAAATCGAGGGGTCCGAGTCAATCTTCTAAATCATAGAGGCGTCATCCGATGTCCGTTGAAGATGATCCATATATGTATAGAAATCTAATTGAATGATCTACAACTTTCGTGTTTATTTTAAGATGAAATTTGACAGTTAAGCTGATAAAAATAGTCACTAAAGATGGATGATTGATCGAAATTAGCCAAGGGGTACGAGCCAACCTTCGAAAGCTCATAGAGGCGTCATCCGGTGTCCGTTTAAGATGTTCTTTATATGGGTAGAAAGCTAATTGAATGTTCTATAACCTTTATGTTTATTCCAAAATGAAATTCAGAGGTTAAGCTCCCAAAAATAATGACTGAAGATACAAGTTTGATCAAAATTTCAAAATACATATATATGTATAAAAAAATTTGAGAATTGAGAGGGGTCATGGGCCCCCCAGGCCCCCCTAAATCCGCCTCTGGTCATCGTCACTCGTCGATCCCTGAAACTATTTCTTCATTTTCCTAGGAGACAAGGAACATCAGCAGCGAAAGAAGAGATGCATCAAGGCGAAGACGCGGGAGAAGAAAACCCAGAAATAGCTAGGGTGGATACAAATGGATGGAATCTTTGTTAGTGTTGCTTCTTGTAGGGCATTTATGCTTGCGGGATTTGTGAAGCTCGTATTTACAGTTGCGGTGGTACGAACTCTAGTCGACCACGTCGTCGCAGCCAGTGAGGCATCTGTCCATCAGATACCTGAAGACTTCCCCAAAGCCAACATTTCCAGAATCAAATCAATTTGAAATCAGTAGTGGAGTGATGGAAAGGATCTGATCGAGTGAGCATGCTTTCATGAAGAGTCTGTAGAAGAAGAGAGCTACGGTGTGATTGTAATTCGATTGAATCGTGATGGAAAAGTTTATATTATTACATTAGGGCAGTGTGTTCACAGTTAGATTAACTAATTTTTTTAAAGAATAATAATTGCAAACGGTATTCATTAACAACGTTAGTTTATTGTGTGCAATTTAGTCCAAATAGGCGGTAGTTAATTTTGTTCAATTTAGTCCAAAAACACTAAATTGAAAATAAAATAGTCCAATCCGCGATTTGAAATATTGTGATAGTTCAGGTAATTTTTTTGTAATTATCCAAAAAATAAAATAGTGTAATTAATTTAATTTATTAAACTAAATGTAGCATTTAAGCTTATAATTAAAATATTAAATAATCCCATAAAAAAGCTTATAATTAAATAATAATAAATATATTGATGAACCAAAAAAACAACCTAAACCGAAACTAAAAAGTAAAAAGAACTCAATAATCTGGGTAGTGTTGGGGTTATTGCTAGGGATTATGATGGAAAAGTGATTGGTATGCGGATGATCTCAAATTTTCTTTGCTCCAGTAGCACTGCTTGTGAAGGTTTAGGCGTTGTTGAAGGTCTCAAATTGGGAGAATTACTTGGAGTTGAGCATCTTATTGTCGAATCAGATTGCACTCAAGTAATCAAAGGCTTAAATATTCATCCGGATGAAGAGACCATTTCAGCTAAATGGTTTAAAGATTGCTCGGAGATCTTGGATAGACATCACAATTGGAAGATTTTTTTGGTTAGAAGAGAGGCTAATGTTGCTGCTGACTATTTGGCGAAATGTGCGAGAAATGAAGATCGGCAATGGACAAGATTGGATTGCTGCCCATGGCTAGATGGTTTTTCTAATCTTCTAAGTCCCCCTCTTTGTTGTTTTCTGCCATTTTGTTGGCTGCATCAAAATAATAAAAAAAAGTAAAAAGAACTCCAATAAAAAAAAAGTAAAAAGAACTGAAAAGGATCTTTAGAACAATATACATCAACCAATTTTCATAAATGGTGATAGAAGTTGGCCGAATGACTTGAATTCGACGCTGTATCAAAAGGTCTAAGGGCATCATTGTTGATAATCTTTAAAAAAAGATAGTGGTTGATTTTTTTTACTTTTTTTTTAAACATAAAGTGATGGCCCACAATCTTGTTTTTTTGATGGGGTGCATTGGTTAGTAAATTGGCATTTGTTAGGGGAGTTAGTAGGAATCGAACCTGAATTGTGACGTAGGCAACTGGAAGTCGCTCCATTGGGCCAAGCTTTTGCTCCTTTTTTAATCTCTTAATAGTGAGCGAGATGGACAATTGACAAAGCATACACTCTCTCTTCCTTTTTTTAAACATTAAGTTTGTAAGCTCCTAAATGATGCCACATGTTGTGGATGAAGACGTGTCGTGATATTGTTCAACCTTGAAGATCGTCAAATCAATCGTCTCAGCAACCAAATGACGATCAATCGTTGGACAATCTTTAAATTTCCTGCTATTAAGGGAGAAAATAAAAAGATTGGATCAACAATCTTTTTATTTGTTCTCTATTAAGGATGGCCTAAGGGTACATAATTTTTAATTTTGATACAATTCATTGACATTTTTAGATTTTTGTGCTGAATTAAAAAAAATTCAAAAGTGACTCCATGAAATCTAGAGGTGATAAATAGGGCGGGCGGGCAGGTTAATGGATGAGTTCTTAATGTACAATGGTTAATAGGGTTGAACCCTTTAAAACTCTTTTAGCTTAAAGGGTTAAATGGACGGGTTCTTGATGGGTAAAGATTAAAGGGTTGAACCCTTCTAACCTTTTTAATCCTTTTGACCCTTCAACCCTATTTAACCCTTTTCATTCCTTTAACCTTTTTAACCCTTCTTGAAAATACTTTCATTTTCATGCAAAAATATTTTCGAGAAAAATATATGTAATATTCATTTTTATTCAAATGAAAATTGAATTAATGAAAATAAAATTGAAAAATAGTAAAGTCCATTTTTATCAATAAAAAACTCATCATACACAACATGACTTCTTCAATAAACTGTATAGAGCATATAATTTAGTGTATAATAAATTTTGCTATCAAGATAGATAAACTTTTATTTATATAAAAAATAACATACTTATAATCTATATCTTCTGATGTTGTCTAAATCTAATATTTGTATTAATTGGTAGTTTTTTATTTGTTTTTTTTATAAGAGTAGCGCCTAAGCTACAAAGGAACCAAGAGGACTTAAATCAACTAGAAAGAAAATTCAAACGTGGACAGCAATCTAGTCTCGTCCAGCACCAATTCTGGTCCAAAGCAAGCTTAGCCAATCGGTCTGCGACGATATTTGCCTCTCTTCTAATCAAAACAATCTTCCATTCCATGTGACGATGGAAAATAGCCAAAGCTTCCTTAAACCAATCTTTTTGAGCAACAGTAGCATTGGGGCAAATATTAAACCATTTGACAACATCAGTACAATCCAATTCAAAAATCACTCTGTTTGCTTTGAGTTGAACTGCCAACTTGAAGCTTTCCAAAAGCCCAATACTTTCACAGAAGACGCTGCTAAGAATGCCTGGATTTCTAGAGGCTCTTACTGCCAGAATGTTACAACAATTATCCCTCGCAACAACCCCAATGCCTCCTCCTCGTCCTTGCTTCCAAGCAACATCACAATTTATTTTTAAGAAGCCTACTGGTGGCTTTCTCCATTCAAACTCAGAGGTGTAAAGGAATCTCATACTCGACAGAGGTTAGGACACATTCTGCTCAAAACATCTAGACAGATTTTTTTGCTTTAAAAACAAGCTCATTGAAGGTAAGAGCATTATCACCATGCTTCAGCTTGTTGCGATTATACCATATCAGCCACAATGATACTAAAATGAATTGTCTCTTCCTTCTTGTAAAATTCCTTCAGCAGAAATGAATCAAATCAGCAAAGGAAGCAGCCGCTGGAAGATTACTCAGTTCAGGGAAGCCAAGCTGATCCCACGTCGCTCTAGCAAACCAACAATGGAGAAAGATGTGTGAATAGGACTCCACTTTATACCCACACATTACGCAACTAATATTGTTGGTCAATCCACGTTTTCGAAGGCTGGTGCCGTTGGAAGCGCAGCATGAAAACCACGCCATCCAAAGATTTTGACTTTTCTGGGGACTACCAATCTCCAATATTCTTTCCAGAACCTCTGATTCTGCGAATAATCTGAGCACCCAATTCCTTGACTGTCAACCGAACTTTGAATCTGCATCATCAGCTTATAAGCACTTTTCAACTCGAAAGTTCCTGAAGAGTTAGCTGTCCATCTTATAATGCCATTCTGATCTTGAACTGATCCTTTCCTAATCACCTCGAATCCCTTCATGATACTTCGCCAACAAAAGGAAGGTCTATACCCTACATTACAGAACAACATATCCAAACTATGACAATATTTAGCCTTGTAAAGCCGGGAAAGCAACAACTCAGGTTGAGTGTAAATTCTCCAAGCTTGTTTTGCGAGAAAAGCAAGGTTAATGTGTTCCAAGTCTTTAAATCCTAGCCCGCCCATATCCTTATCCTGGCAAAGAGTTTGAGCACTAACCCAATAAATAGGCTTCGTCTTCGAAGAACAGGACCACCAAAATTTCCTTATACAACTGTGCATTTTCTTAATGATGTGATCAGGAAGCTTGAAACAGTTCATTGCATATTGAGGTAACGCTTGAAGAACAGCTTTAATAAGCACTTCCTTATCTCCAACAGAAAGGCTCTTAGCATGCCATCCTTCTGTTTTGCTACAGAACTTATCGATGATTCCAGAAAAATTAATAGTGAGCTTCCTCTTAAGGGTTAACAGGAGACCCATATACTTTTTATGGTGGCTGACAATCTTAACAGAAAGCATGGTTTGGAGAGAGCCCTTAACTGGGTCAGTCACATTAGGGGAAAGAACAAGCTCTGATTTATGGTAGTTGATAATCTGTCCAGATATATTCTCGTAGTTCTTCAATAGATTTGAGATGGTTTCAGCAGTAATTTCATCCAGCTTGAATAGGAGAAGACAGTCATCCGCGAACATAAGGTGAGTAACATAAGGAGCTCCTCTGCTAATCTTGATACCCTCTATTAATTGGTATGTGTAAACTGTAAAATTGTTATACTACAAAAAGATAAAGATCAATAGCTACATATAAGAATTAAGAGAATTTAAACTAATATTTGAATGGGATGATGAATTGATGAGGGAAAATTGAAATGTTTTTTATGTTTATTATTAATATTAGTTAAAAGGGTTCTTAAAGGATTGAAGGGTTATCCGGGTAAAAATCCTTAAACCCGTTTATAAAAGGGTTCTTATTGGATAAATGTTCGTTCAACCCTTTTATTAAAAGGACGGGCTAACGAACGAGTTTTAAAGAACGGATAACGGACTGATTGGAGAGTTTAGGATTTATTTGCCGGGTCTAATGGATTCCACCTAAAAGTAAAACACCAACATTTATTTTTATTTTTATTTTATGCTTGAAAACAACAACAAATTTCATTTCACCAAATTATCGATACAGCTAGGACTAGCGGCGCGGCGTGCAATGTATTCCAGATAAACTTTGGGCACATTCTCTCAAAACCGCCAAAAGTTCAAATTAGTTGTCAGATAAACTTTGGGGACACATTCTCTTAAGTCATCACACTTACTAGAATGAGATAAATGAGGTACGATTTCGATTTTTCATTATGACACGTGGTGAAGTCACGTTTCACAACTGTCATTTGCGTTCACACTATTAGTGTGAGTGAGATTTGAGAATGACACGAAATGCACCTCAAAATTCAAATGCACGAAATTGATGAATAACTGAGATCATTACTCACTTATCTCGTTCTAATTTAATTGCCTCATTTGATTGTTTATGATGAATGATAATTCCAAAAATTTGAACCTACCAAAATGTCCTAATCTGTCGCCGCTCTCTCTCACCACTAAATATGGTCGACGACACGACTGACTTTTTACCAGCTCCGCACGTCACTGTTCATCATCATCCTCCTCTACGATCCCGACCTCATTCTTTACATTAATAAAAAGTAGTAGTAGAAAAATCTACCAGTCTGTGTAGAGTAGAGTTCAGTTGCTGCTGCTGCTGCTTCTTGTGTTGTTGTTGTTGACTGTTGATTCGATGGCGGAAGGAGGAGCTGAAGACGATCCGATTTACCTCTACGGAGACTTAGACCTCACAATAATCGAGGCACGCAGCTTGCGCAACATGGATTCCACGTCCGAGCATCTCCGCGGCTGCTTCCCTTGCCAATCGTTCAGCTCGTCGCGTCGGGAAGCTGGAGAGGTCAGAACGGCTCTTTTTGTTGGAAGTAAAGAAGATAGGAAGAAGCTTCTTCGCCATGCTAAAGTTATTAACAGCGATCCGTATGTCACTGTTAATGTGCCTGGATCTACTGTGGCGCGTACGCGCGTGATTGGGAATTCTAAAAACCCTAAGTGGAATGAGCATTTTGATGTGCCGTTCGCGCATCCGTGTTTGGATTTGGAGTTTCAGATTAAGGATGATGATGTTTTTGGTTCGCAGTTGATTGGGACTGTTTTGGTTCCGGCCAGAAGGGTGGTCTCTGGGGAGTTGATTGATGAGGCGTTTCCGGTAGATGATTCGACTGGGAAGATGCGAAAGAGAAAGATGGAACTTCATTTGAAGATGAAATTCACTCCCTGTGTGGAAAATCCCTTGTACCGCCATGGCGTTGCCGGTGACCCGAATTACATGGGAGTCAGGCATACCTATTTTCCTTTGAGAAAAGGTGGCTCTGTGAGACTGTATCAAGATGCACATTGCATTGACCATTTGCTGTCGAAGATTGAATTGGATGGAGGGGTGTTTTACGAGCATCAGAAATGTTGGGAGGATATCTGTTATGCAATATGTGAAGCTCATCATATGATAAACATTGTGGGATGGTCTGTTTATCATAAGATTAAGCTTGTTAGAGAGCCTACCAGGCCGCTTCCCAGGGGTGGGGATTTGACGTTAGGTGAGTTGCTCAAGTATAAATCTCAGGACGGTGTACGCGTATTGCTGCTTGTTTGGGATGATAAAACCTCCCACGATAAACTTTTCATCAGGACGGTATGCTAACTAGTTTCTGGATTGTATAAGATGTTCGCACATTGGAATGATTGTGGTTTTGGTTGTGTCGTCACTCTTCTGTCATGGATTTGTTTTGATAATATTTATGTTGGTATTGTTCAGTGTCTTCTGAGTTTTGATTACTGCTTGTCAAATTTTTTGTTGTCTCAGGTCCAACTTTCCTTCTTACAATTTTTAAGTAGAATACTTCTATTGGTAACTTGGGCTTTGCTTAAATGGACTGCATATAACTAAAATTGGCTGGAAATTTCAACAGTACAATCTTTTCCGATAAATATATTGCAATGCCCAGCCGTAAACATTTCTTTGTACTACCAAATGTAATAAGAAGATGAAGATCCCTTTTATAAATATGGATCTCTTTAGGATAAGGCATGTCATTTGTTGTATGACCATTTTAGATTAATTAAGATCTTGGTACGTTTGTTAACAAAGCACTGGGTTGTGGTGCATAAAATTTTGTATGGGCATAAACCACCAGTTATGCATGCATTCTTTGATATTATAATTGTTGATGTTAAATTGTTTCAGGAGGGAGTAATGGCAACTCATGACGAGGAACTTAAAAAGTACTTCAAACATTCTTCAGTTACTTGTGTGTTGGCACCTCGTTATGGAAGTTCCAAGTTAGGCTTTATCAAACAGAAGGCATGTCCTTCTAGTATTTTTATATTCGTCACACGGATGACTTCTGAAGCTGAAATATATGAACACTAACTTACATTTCATATGTTCTTTACATTGTTGATTGTGTGTAATTCTTTTTTTCAATCTTTACTAGTTAGTATTATTTGTTATACTGTGACAAGCAGTTGTCTTTTCTGCTGTAATTTAACCAGATTGTAGGAGGCATCTTCACACACCACCAGAAGTGTGTTATTGTAGATACCCAAGCGCCTGGTAGTGACAGAAAGATAACCTCTTTTATTGGAGGGCTTGATCTATGTGATGGTCGTTATGACACGCCTACACATCACCTGTTACAAGACCTCGATACAGTATATCAGGGTGATTTTCATAATCCCACTTTTCCGGTGAGTAGTACAGTTCTTTTTGGTTCTTACATGACCAGTCACCACTCACTTGTCATGAAATGGCTGCTCAAAGCTGGCTGCCCTCATGTGAAAATCTTTGACTCCGCTACCATATTGAAACCAACACATTGTGTACCAACCATGTTTATGTCCCTAAGACACCCGGATTCTTTACTTACAAAATAGAAGTTTAAGAAAACCAACCAATCCCTTGAAACGAGGAACTAGTTCACCGATGATGCTGGAGAGATGTTATGATAGTGGGTTCCATTGTACATGAAACATTCCTTTTTTAATCGTAATATATCTTTTACCAGTGTCACAGAAAGCTAAAAGAAAGTTTCAAACTTTTACACAGTTTCTTTACTGTTTGTGTTTTTGGGTTTTACAAAAAATAACCAAATCCGTTAAATGTCTTAGGCAGGAGTGAAGGCACCAAGGGAACCATGGCATGACATGCATTGTAGATTAGAAGGGCCTGCTGCTTTTGACGTCCTCATGAATTTCAAACAACGTTGGGTGAAAGCAACAAGGTGGAAAGAATTTGGAAAGCAAATCAAAAGTAAAGCAAACTGGCATGCAGACTCTTTGATCAATATAGAACGCATTTCATGGATTATCAGTCCCCCAATCCCTGACATTATAGATGATATAATCACATGTATTCCAAACGAAGAACCATCAGTATGGGTCTCCAAAGAAGACGATCCTGAAACCTGGCATGTTCAGGTTGTTTGTGCAAGCATGTTGCAGCAGAGCTAAATGTTCTTTCTTTCTCTTATCTTATTTAAGCAAAGTTATGATTTGCAGATCTTCCGATCTATTGACTCAGGATCACTCAGAGGCTTTCCCAAAGAAGTGGATACTGCAAAGTCCTTGGTGGGTTTCATCTCACTTATTCAGTGTTCATACATAATCCCCAGGTCATGAAAGTGATATTATCTTTACCTTTTTCACTCTCTTGGGATCAAGCAACTGACACCAATTCATTTTACATCAGTATTCCTATACTTATGCAACTGAATATGGGCAATCTGTTGTGATGCAGAACCTCATTGTTTCAAAGAATTTGGTTATTGATAAAAGCATTCAGACAGCATACATACAAGCAATCAGATCCGCCAAGAATTTCATTTACATCGAAAATCAATACTTTCTCGGGTCATCATATGCATGGCCTTCCTATAAAAATGCAGGTTTCTCTTTCACTTTAATTGACAGTCCGTTATGTATTTATTTTCGTGCCTCGCTATTTTTATTTACCTATTCATTTAATTGGATGAATTAAACTAGATAAAAATCAGTTGTTACATTTTTGTTTTGTTATGCTTGTTATCTTCTTCAATTTTCCGCTGTTTGAAGTTCCGCAATATGTATAGAGTGAATAAGGTTAGCCTATAAAGCATGCAATACAACACTTCTTCTATTTTGAAAAGTCGTTTTGGATCAATTTAGCTATTTGAGTTATAATTTTATCATGTGCTGAGGATAGTCAATTTTCAAAGAAGCTTTTTTTTTCCTAAAAAGGTTCGAAAAATTTACTTTCCGCATAAATGATGTTCTAACTTCTAAGTTCCCTTGGATTGTCCTTGAAGTACTCTCCTTGGCTTCTATATTTCATCCATATGAAGATCACTGTAGTTTTTAAGTCGTCCCTTGGTCATGTTGAATCAATTTCCTTTTCTGATAGAGTAAAGTTCATTACTAATTTTCTCTTGGCTGAAGCCCGATTTGCTAAAATGGCTTGAGCAAGCTTAAACGCGATTACACTTTAATTTTGAATCAAAATTTGTTGTTGGGACGATTGTGTCATGCAGGAGCTGATCATTTGATTCCGATGGAGTTGGCTTTGAAGATTGTTAGTAAAATCAGAGCGAAGGAAAGATTTGCTGTCTATGTCATTATACCAATGTGGCCTGAGGGTGATCCAAAGGCAGCAATAGTGCAAGCAATACTTTATTGGCAGGTTAATATCATTTTAGCTATTGCTGATCGCCGTGAACGGAAAAGCTATTAACCTGACTGTTGTATACGCTTTCCAAGTCAGAAAATTTTGAAGTGAAGGGTGCTAAGATGCTTTAAGTGTTATTGTGGTTCAGTTAATTTGATATATCCTTTTATCCCAACCAACTCTATGGGATAGCTATCTTAACCTGAAAGCATGGGTTCACTTGATAACTTAAGTTTCGATATTTGGTTTCCCAAATCGCAAGGTCTATTAAAATAGTCCAGGAAATACATCTCTTTTGTTGCATATACAGTACGTGCTTGCATGGTCAGCATCTTGTTAAGTGTCAGATGAAGTATTGGAGTTAATATGCTTCAATGTTTCTAATATTGGCTCATGTTGTCAATGAAATGAAACTGATAGATTGTTTAATCTCTTGCAGTCCCAGACCATGGAGATGATGTATCGCCTCGTTGCTCAGGAACTCACTGATGTTGAGCTAGCAGATTTTCATCCCCTAGATTATCTCAACTTCTATTGCCTTGGGAATCGAGAAGAAATGTCCTCACAGATGTTAGCTGAATCAGATGCAAATTCCCCAAACAGTGGCAATAAGGCAAGTTCCAACTATGATCAGAATCACTATTTTATTCCGATATCATCAAGTGTTCAACAACACTAAACTCATTTTACCCACAAACTGCTCTACGAAATTTGAGTTACTTTTTGGTTAAATACAAATTTTACTGCTGTTTGCATCAAGGGGATGTAGCTCAGATGGTAGAGCGCTCGCTTAGCATGCGAGAGGTACGGGGATCTCAATACCCCGCATCTCCAAATTTAATTCTTTTATTTTTGTAATTGTAGCCAAGGCTGCTACCAAGCTATGAGTATTTACTATATGTAGTAGCTTTTGTTGCAGCCTGAAACTTATTCTGAATTTTGGAAGTGTTTATAGCTGCTCTTATTTGTCATATACCAATTTCACATATTTTCAAAATGCACAAAATGACTTATAATGTGCATTTATAAATGTTTGTTCGGATGATCTTTCAGGTTACAGATTCGTTCAAGTTTCAGCGATTTATGATCTATGTACATTCCAAAGGCATGATCGTTGATGATGAGTATGTAATAATAGGATCTGCAAACATTAACCAACGATCCATGTCTGGTACTAACGATACAGAGATAGCAATGGGTTCGTATCAACCCCATCATACATGGGCTGCGAAAAATAGGCATCCCCATGGCCAGGTTTGTCGCACTACATCTGTAGTTATTTCAACCCACTTTTCTTTACAAGCAGGGGCGGATGCATGTTGTTGGTAGTGGGGGCAGTTGCCCCCGGTAATTTTTCGACATTTAACTGATTCTTAAACAAATTAGGTTAATATCCAATAAATTTTAGAATTTGCCCCCACTGATTTTAATATTATGCCCCCATTATTTTAGAAAATACATAAAAATTATCTTTATATTGCTATACATTTTAGTTTGCCCCCTATCCAAAAAAATTCTGGATCCGCCACTGTTTACAAGCGTGTCTGGACCATGTTGTTTTCTTTTCTTCCTTTGAGTCCTTTTTCAAACACACTTTTCTGAATTATTTCATAAATACTTGTTATTCAGTTCCTAACCATAGTCGAAGCAGCTACATATCCATATTACATAATTAAACCGATTGCGTAATGTTGATCTGATGGTCTCAAATTTCTAAACTCTTCAGTTTTTCCTCATTACCTGTAGATATACGGATATAGAAAATCACTATGGGCGGAGCATCTAGGCATGTTAAGTGAGACTTTCGAGAAGCCAGAAAGCTTGGACTGTGTGCGAAAAGTTAACGAAATAGCGCTAGATAATTGGAAACGATTTACAGACGAGAGATTCTCAGCATTACAAGGGCACATTCTCAAATATCCTATACACGTAACATCAGAAGGCAAGGTATGCCCTCTACCTGGATTCGAAAATTTTCCCGATGCAGGGGGTAGTGTTCTCGGTGCATATTCTGGAAATATTCCAGATGTGTTGACTACCTGAGTGGAACTGAATCGTCTTAGTTGCCGATTTCATATATATATATATATGAATGTGATTTTTTGTACTGTCACAAGGTTTTATTAATAAGCCTATTTTGAAACCATAGATACATGTCATATATGATATATGTTGTATTCATCAATTGTCCAATGTAAAAGATTCATTTTTTATTTTTATGTCATGTTTATGTTGTCCAGCATTCTGGAGACTTTGATATTTCAGGCTGCACTGAATTTGTTAAGGTTTCACTTCGACAGAAGGTATTCCTCAATTTCCTAATGGCAGTGTGTGTTGCTGTTGTATAGCAAGCATAACATTCTAATAATGCTTTTTGTATATAAATTCGTAAACGAAATGTATCATTGTGTCTTTAGCTGGCTGGCTATGTACTTGATTAATCAAGCTACATGTCACGAGTTCGAGACCAAATGATACCATCATCATCTTCATCATTCTTCTTCAGCTCCATGCAACTTGTAAAACTGAGGTGCTCCAAAGCACCTCTTTCTTTTTTGAACACTTTTATTCACAATTGGGTTCGAGACTGGTCATTGGAATTTCAGAGACCTCATTTTATTTGCAAGACAAGTTTACAACAACACTTTGAGAAATTTTCAGGCGTATAAAATAGGTAATGAGTTTATTCAATTTGACATTTCTGGAACTGTTCCCCTGGAGCCAGCCTTTTTCAAGCATTCGATCCGGCAAGCTGTCTGAAGTTGATGGGTGACACAAGTAGTGTCGGCCCATCAGAGTTTGGAGAAATCAGGTCGAGAGTTCTGGGATGTGTGACACAAGTAGTGTCGGCCCATCAGAGTTTCAGCGCTTGAAGCAGTGGAACTGGGATGTGTTTGGTAACATTCGAACTCGTACTCAGCAACTCCCTTTCCCGCATCTCCACTCTCGAAGACTCTCTTCAGGCTAGGTGGAGTGGTGACGTTGAAGCGGAGCTTGTGCAAGCTAAGCAAGAGCTTCAAGTTACCCAGAGAGAACACTACTCTGTCTTGGCTGACAAGGCCAAAGCTCAATGGTTGACAGATGGGGACCGGAATACTACTATTTTTCATGCCATGCTCAAGGCCTGGCGTAGGTTTAACCGAATTATGATCGAACATGAGAGGATGTGAGCCTTACCTCAGACCGGGACGAAATTGGCGCTATGGAGTTGCAGCATTTTCAGACTCGTTTGTGTGAGTAGTACTCAGTGGTGCCTCCGCTGGATGCTTTTGACCACATTACAGCTGCTATCTCAGAGGAAGATAACTGGTCATTTCTACACGCATTATTGGAATATCATTAAGGGAGATCTTCGCAAAGCCATTGTTTGCTTCTTTAATGTCATGCAACTCCCTAGCTCTGTCACGGCCACTCACCTCGAACCAAACGCTTGCAACATTGATCAACTCCGATCGATCAGTCTGTGTAATTTCTTTCACACGATTATTTCTGGTATTCTTAACAAGAGACTCTCTAAGATGCTCCCCTCTATCATTAGTCCGAAACAAGCCGGGTCCATGGAATCTATTACTCTTGTCCATGACCTTACTTGTCATATCGACAAGGGGCGTGCGGGTGGCAACATTATTATGAAAATTGACATGGCTAAGGCGTATGATAGGGTTTCGTGGCCCTTTTTTATTCGCATGATGAAGGCGCTGGGGTTTAATGATCGATCGTTGGTGCGACCTGGTTTATTGCACGCTACTTGATGCAATACAGATATTGCAACGGGATAGTAGCAGGGAAGAATGGAGGATGAGAAGAAGTAGATTAGGGTTTAGATAGGAAAGGGGTGAGAAGAAGCTAGAAGATAGATTGATTAATTCATTTGTTGTCTTTTCCCCAACTAGTGAAGTCTCTCATATACTACTCTTATTACATCAATTACAAGGACCTCCCTCAAGTTCCCTAATATTCTATTGCGTAACATTTCTCGCCCCATAAAATTGACCTTGTCCTCAAGGTCAGCTACTTCCGGCGGTCTCGGTGATGAAAAGATTATAAATTGTTCTTGAAATTTCTCCCTGTTTGCAGTGTTTGCAGTCCATTCGTATGCAGAAATGTGAGCATCTAACATCCTCAACCAATTATACACAAATTGTTGCGCACTGACATTATCACCAGTTGCAACATGAAGCCTTGTCAATGCCAATTTCTTCTGTTTCATAATAATTAGCATCAGCTCAACCCCTTCAGCCATCACAAACCTCTCCTTATTCTCCAATGACATTAACAAACAACACAAACAATCAAACAGATTCTCCACCATCTCTTCCTCATCAGAACTTTTCGGATCCCTAGATTTATACATAAGCAACCACCTCAACAACTTTGTCCTCTCGCATACCAACTCAGCCACTACAGGCTTCACTTCTATCAAATTCTCAATAGTAGCCAAAGTACTGTACACAGAAGCCGCTTCATCTGGATCATTATCCGAAAGCCTATTCAGATTCTGCACCAGCAGCTCCAGCACATTATTCTCCACCAAAGCATCCACTAAAACCAAAGCAGGCTCATCATTGTCCTCGAGAATATCCTCGTCAGTCAAATCTTGCAACAAATTAACAGCATCAACCGCAATATCACTATTATCATGAGCCAACAGATTAACAATTGCAGGGGCAGCCAATCCACCAGTAATGGCCATCAAAGTTCCACCTGTTATAGCAGCTGCACCAATGATTCCCCCATGTTTCCATTTGGCCCAATTGCTTTTCGGTGTTTGGGATTCTTCTTCTTTTGCTTCCTGCTCCTTTTTCAGTGCCATTGCGGAGCCTGCAACCATGGTTTCTATTGCTTCCATCTTTATCCACTTCAGATCAAACCAGGTCGTCAATAATCGTAGACCTGCTCGATGTCTAGCATCATAAACTTTTATTGTTTGGGTACATTTCTTGTCCTCATCACGCAGATCAACAAGACAGGCAGACAGAGGTTCATAGAGGATGGCTACTTTCTTTTGATAGCTTAACAATGTCACTTCTTTGACAAGTTCATTACCCAATTGCCGACAGAACTCAGAAGTTGCCAATGCATTATTAGTCCGTTTCACAATTATCTTCAAAGGAACTCCAATTCTGTCTCCCATGATATCAATGACCTCTTTGATGCTTCCAACAGGATGCCCGTCGAATTCAATGACACAATCACCAGGACGTAATGCAGCACGATCAGCAGGAGATCTCGGAGTCACCATGGGAATGAGGACTCCCCTGTCAAGATCAGGGAATGTAGGGTCCTTTTCTTTAAGCTGAGCAATGATCATTTCATTAAGATCCACCATTCTCAATCCCAACCAGGGACGGATAACCCTCCCTCGTTTTTTGAAGTGTTCTATAATTTTCGAAACTGAATCAATAGGAACAGAAAATCCCAGTCCATCAGCAGCATACACTTTCATAATATTGACTCCAATGACTTCACCGTCAACATTAACAAGGGGCCCCCCTGAATTTCCTGCATTGATCGCACAGTCTGTCTGAAGATATTCTCTGCGCATGCCTCCAAGACCCAAATCACTGATTTTACGGTCGACGCAGCTCACAATACCAGCTGTAATTGTATTTTGAAGAGACAGCGGACAGCCCATTGCTATTACCCAATCGCCAGGACGGAGCTTCTGCGATGAACCAAGCTTGGCAGTTGGCAATGGAGTTCTAGATTTGATCTTTACAATAGCAATATCAGAATGCAGATCTGCATTTTCAACAGTCCCCTCGAATGTTCGACCATCTTGTAAGGTCACATCAACCTTTCCTTTTGAAGAAGGATGCATGCCCTGAAAATCAACAACAACATGTGCACACGTTAATATTGTTGCATCGCTGCCAATGATTGTTCCTGATCCAATACTCTTTCCCGATGCCAATCCACGAAAGCCTTGTGGAACTGATGAATTTACAACAGCAGGACCAACTTTCGCAGCAGCATTTGCAAATGTATCCCTACCTATACATCTTGAACAACAATTGGCGCCAGTACCATCATTCGAATGAAAGTCCTTCGATATGGACCCGGCAGAGCTATCTTCTAATCTAGATGAAAATAACTGGAGGTGTCCAGATTGTAGCTGACTCGATGGAATAAACAACGGAAGAGAAACCAATTCTCGCCATGGCCAGCTGAATATATCACATAATGCCTCAGGTTTTGACACCGAGATACTAGTCCCCAATAGCTTGGAGATCAAACAAGAGTCCAACAATGGCAGCGTACGTATGGATTTATCCGGAGGTTTGTCCGGTGGTTCTGCAATTACCGCAGCTGCTACAAACGGCTGTAAAGAACACAAGCTGCCAACCAAAACCACTCTTGCGACAAAAATTGGAAATATAGTCACTAAGTCATTTTCACAAACAGATTGAAGGCATGAGGATAAGGCATTTTTTTTGGCACAGAACTTAGTTCCAAAGCACTCTTCACTAATCTCAGCATCAATCAACACCAAATCTGATGAAAAATCAACTGGAATATGAGTAGAAGTTACCTTTGTATCAGTAACAGCGACTATTGCAAATCCACCCAAGGTTGAATCATGATTCACATCCACGATATCATCCTCATTGTTTGATATGTCGATTTTAACCGGAGACAGATAACAATCGGCTTTCGATTCCAAATCAGACTCACCTGAATCCTCCTCAACTTCTATTGCGTCGGATGAGCCTTTACTTATCATGTCGGTCTCAACCGAGTCACACACTTCTGGTTCCGGCGACAGAGTTAAGGAGTCGATGGTTTCTTTCACTGTATGCGGATTTGAGGCTTGTAGACGACGTATCTTATCGTCGATCCCGCTCAACCACCGCTCAAATTTCTTGTCAAATTCCTCAGATCTGGCCTTGTCCGTAGCTAGAATCTCTGCTGTTGTTGGCTGCTTGTCAGCTCTCCCGGACATAGCTGTTTGGCCGATGATGGTATCCATCTTTTCCATGAGACGTTCAAAGCGGGCGTCGATTGAGTCTGTCATGCTCCTTGTTTCCGGCGGCATGTCTCTCAATGAAAGCACCAATGATGCAATACAGATATTGCAACGGGATAGTAGCAGGGAAGAATGGAGGATGAGAAGAAGTAGATTAGGGTTTAGATAGGAAAGGGGTGAGAAGAAGCTAGAAGATAGATTGATTAATTCATTTGTTGTCTTTTCCCCAACTAGTGAAGTGTTTCATATACTACTCTTATTACATCAATTACAAGGACCTCCCTCAAGTTCCCTAATATTCTATTGCGTAACACTACTATTACTCGGTCCTTTGGGATGTCAAATCTTTCGGTCGGTTCAAGTCGATCGAACAGGGGTGTGCGTTAGGGCGACCCTCTATCGCCCAGTTTGTTTACGATTTGCATGGAATGCCTCAGCCGCCTGCTCCATAATCGCATCAACACTGGGGTGATCCAACCTTACTTTGTGAGTCTAAATGCCATGCAGATCCATCACCTCCTTTATGCGGACGATCTTCTCATTTTTACAAATGGCTCTAAGCGGTCCATCGAGAATATGATGCTCTTGCTGGAATACCTTCTGTTCATGGACGGGTCAAGCCATTAATAAGGAAAAGAGCAACATCTTCCTGCAAGAGTCTCCTGCTTCGGTTCACTGGCTTTATGGAAGGTCAGTTCCCCACCCCTTATCTTGGCGCCCCTCTGTTTCCAGGGACCATGGGCGATCGGCTTGTCTTAGTGGAATCTGTTCTCAACTCCATGGCTGTCCATATCCTTGCTAGTCTGCCCACGCCTTCAGGTGTGTTGGATCGTATCTCTATCCTTCTTACCAATTTCATCTGGGACAGTGGTGTCTAGAGTCGGCGTCACTAGGTGAGCTGGTTAGATATTTGCAGGCATAAACATTCACTACTACAAAAGGGACTTTATGCAACGGTTCTGAGTACCCTTATGCAACGGTTCTGGATCCGTTGCATAAGCTACCGTTGCATAAGGTCATGACCTTATGCAACTAGGCCTGGGCTCGGGTCGGTTTCGGGCCGAATTTTTGCGAAAACCGACCCGAAACCCGAAAATTCGGTTCGGTTCGGGTTCGGGCTTTTTTAAAGCAAAAACCGATTAAAGCCTGAAAATTCGGTTCGGTTCGGGTTCGGGTTTTTTTGGGCTTTTTTTGCCATTGTTTTTCGGTCTTTTTCGGGCTTTTTCGGTCTTTTTTGGACTTTTTCGGTCTTTTTCGGACTTTTTCGGGCTTTTTTCGGCATTCGGTTCGGTTCGGGCTTTCGGGCCAAGAAAAATTCAAAACCGAGACCGAACCGAATCTCACCAATCGGTTCGGGTTTTTTTCGGTTCGGTTTTCGGTCCGATAAAAACCGACTCGTTCGGGCTTTTTCGGGTCGGGTCGGTTCGGTTTTTCGGGTGGCAAATTTTGGCTATTTTATTGCTCAAATCCACTTGTAAAATTAAACACAAATTACAAACAAATGTAATTTCCTGTTACTCATTTTCCAAACATCAAAATACTTTCATTTCATTCAAAATACAACTATTCATTACATCATTCATACAACTTTACATAACAATCAAATGCATGGGGGAATCACTGATATCACATAAAAAAATTAATCTCGAAGCCTTTACTAGCTCACATACAACAGGTATACCCATAACAAGAACCAAAGAAGTCGATACTTGCAGAGTGCAACGGCTTGTGCGACTCCGATACTTGCAGCAAAAACCAAAGAAGTCAATACTGAGGGAAGCACCTTTTTTCCTTGAGCATCACCTGCATCAAGTTTTAAATTGCGTCTAAGTCAAACAAAATAATCTTCAAAACACAGCCATTGGTATAAAAAAATAGGAGTTGAGTAGATTAAAACTAGAATTTCATATCACAGTGCTCTAATGTGAATCAAACTGAGAAAGGAGCGATGAAAGATAAATATAAGTACCGCTGATGCAAATAAGGTCATCAATGCCCTTGGATTTGAACTCCTCAGCCTTCTCGATGAATCCAGGCACATGCTTCAGACTGCAAATCAAAACCGATTGTTACGAAGGTGTGTTTTTTGTGTTCTAGCCTGAAATAAAACAGTTCAAGCACTTAACGCGGAAAAGAAAGGTGTGTTTTTTGTGTGAATAATTCGGTACATGTAGTGCCATTACCTTGGTGATGAAGCTTTTGGATCCCACTATCACAGATCCGATAGGAGCGCCTAACCCTTTCGACAAGCATATCTGGATTCAAAAGAAAGAGATAAATGAGGCGACGATATCTGAAAATAGTATAGAATGTGATTGACCGCAAATGGTGAATCGATCTTGTTAAGGATTCAAGGCTGTACAGAAGCTGAATCTGCCGCCTGCAAAAGCCTATGCAGAAGAAGTCAGAAATTTTACCATCCAGGAGCACAAATTTACCAAATCTTACCAACAATAGTATAATACATCAGAGACTTCGTAACACTAATACTCGTAAGAGCCTATACACACTTTGGTCACAAAATCAACAAAAAAAACACCAACTAAATTTGCACAACAATAGTCGATAGTTGAACAATTTCATGTACTGAATTTTTCACAAACAGGTAGACACGATTGAACAATTTCATTCTAATAAAATACAACAAATGGATATGGCATATATGATAATGATAAGCGGAAACAGATTCAAAACATTATCAGAAATTTAAATAGCAGTGATTCAAACAACTTGCCTTACCAAATCGGTTCACGTCCGTCGCTCCATTCACAAACAAAGAAATCGACGTTTAGATTATCGGATATGTGTTTCACAGATCTCGATTTCGTCGGAGAGAGGGAGGGCATCAGATCTGGATTTCGTCGGAGAAAGACTACAGCGAGCAGGTGGGCGACGATGACGACGGAGGCTGGCGATGAGAGTGAAGAGCGGATGAGAGCGAAGTATCTCACAACTCCAAACCGATGAGAGTGAAGCGCGGAGGCTGGCGAAGAAATACTGTGTTTTAATTTTAGGTTTTAGTATATGCAACGGTTAACACAAAACCGTTGCTTAATAGTCATCCTTATGCAACGGTTTGTGTAAAGAACCGTTGCATAAGGTAGACTTTATGCAACGGTTCTTAAAGGTGAGCTGGGGGGCCTTTTAATAAGTTTGACTTTTGCAGGAGATCACTCAACATTGGAAAGGTGAGCTGATGAAGAACCAAGGGCCGATGACTAGAAATCTTGAGAACTTAATTAGTATGCGCTAAGGTAGATTAAGATTGCACATTAGGTTTAGGAGGGTAATTGTAAGTTTTGCCAGGTAACCCTAATGTATAAAGCAAGGCTTAGTAAGTCCAGAGCTTGAGCTCCACTCTGTAAACTAGGTCTAGGATAGAGTTGTGGAGGAGAGGAGCTGCTGGGGAAGAAGACTGCTGCTGGTGCTGGTGCAGGGCAAAACGAGGGAAAATCAGTTTTGACATTAGATTGGAACGCCGTTGTTTTCTTCAAGGCGCGAAGACCTAGTAAGTTGGACGTCATCGTATGCTGAAGGCGCGAAGGCTTTGAAATTGGACGAGACGTCGTTGTTTGGACAAACGACTTCGCTCTTAAGTTGGACGATGTCGTTTTAAGTGAGCGTGAGGAGATTTGGTTTCGGTCAGAACTGCGTCGTTTTGACGCGCGGTTCGTCTCAATACAAAAGGTGAATTCTGGGAAATTTTAGGGTTCATCACAAAAATTAGATTTCCAAAATTGAGGCTTTTCTCTCGTCTTCATTTTCTCAAGCATTCTCTCTCGACCGAAGTTCTCCGTTCCATCTGTGACCAAAAGCGACCGAGTACTCGACTTATTGAATATCAACTGGACTGACATTGACTGTGCTTCTCCGGTGGAGTTTCCAGCACAGCCGCACATGTGACAACCGGCTACTCTGTGCTTCGTCCGACGTGCTGAATCTTCTCTGATATTCAGGGAAGTCTTCTGGTCCTCTTCAAGTCGTTTCTTTGGTTAACAGTGTCAACATTGGTGGGATTAGGATAGTTTAGACTAAGTCGTGCAATTAGGAAATTGTGTAATCCGAAATACCTAGCGCGCATAATAATACAGATCTCACGGTCTCTAAGAGGCTCAATTTTGGGGATTTAGGCATTGCCGAACCCCGTTACATCTTGTGTCACTTATCTTTACTTTTCGCAAAGTTTTCTGCAAATTGACTTAGTGACCTAATTGAATCAAGAATTGAATTGTGCCTTTGTGTTTTTGTGATTAAATTAGTAAGCAAGTAGAACTTGTTTTTACAATGAGTCATGATAGAGGACGATGAGAATTCATATTTAGTGGTGCTGTGTACTAACATGTCCACTTCTGGCACCACGCCTAGTGACATTACTCATTAGCACATCAAGGATTTTCTTCTTTACTGCTCCATGTCCGGCATGGATAATGGACAGATGCATGCTTATCTGGCAGATGGGGATGATCTTCAATTGTCACCTGTAGTTGTAGATGTAATATTGCCCACCAAAAATTGATTGTTAAGTTGACAAAGGGAAGAAAAAAAAAGCATGGGTCGAATATTAATCTGAAAGATATAATTCAGATACAGCTTAACAATAACATAATCGGGAAGACAATTGTAACGGAACTTTCCGCAGACAGGAAGCCTGCAAAGAACTGCATTCAGAGTAGCGCATGCATGCATACAAACGAATGCTACGTACATTCACTTAACAGGAATTTCGGAACAATTTAAGTCTAAACTTATCCCTAACAACTTTCTTTTATTGTTTCCGCTACTATGTAATGTAAGTATCTATTGAAGATCCCATAAAATAAAAAGTAAATGTCCAAACCAGATCCACATTTGCATCAGCTGTTTTTATTGTCAGACAATGATCATTCTGCTAGAATAGCTAGGTCTGGAATCTTCTTAAAGTCGATATGCTTACCTCATTGCCCGATAAAACTTGAAGAAATCAGTAGCTAACTCTAACCCCTCATTATTTCAACATGTCTCAAGCAGAGACTGCAGCCTGCACCGCATCTATTGGTTATCATCAGTAAACGCACTTTGTTTGGTGATCATGCATAGAAATTACGCAGTTTTGAATCTTATTGAAGATAGTTATATCACTAGTAATGTTTGCGGATTTATTCACAGACTGACATAGCCGAGATACAGTACAATGTTCGGTAACTGAGTACTGAGACCTATATATTCACTCAACTAGCTTTTCACATACAATGTTCTGTAAATGTGCACTCAATCTAGTTAACGGCAGGTTCAAAATCACGGACCTGGTCACAAGATGAAAGGTCATAAAAACCAATCGCTCGAGATCATCCAGGTTCCATTCCCTGATGGGAACAAAATCAAGGCTTCGGTGAGGTAAGGGGTAGAATTGAAAAATAAAGTATCACACATTGATGGGTTGAAAAATGACACTGGATCAAACATCTAAGAACGGATCACTCACTAGTATGATGCTCAAGGGTTTCAAGACTGTCTTGCTGATTTCCATTCCAGAATGGCAGTGAGGAGAGTGTAATTGGGAACAAGCTGTTTATGTGGCAATGGTAGACCAGTTATGAAAGACTTATCAGTCTCCTCGAGCCGTTTCATTATGGCTTTGCCGTCATATGAGTATCCGTCTGCAGCAACATGTGGTTCTTCCATTATCTCCTGCAGTAGTCACTACTACAGATCAGAGATTAGGCAACGGTTCATATTTTTCATTACGCAACGGTTCGATGTTTAGGCAACGGTTTGTCTGAGAACCGTCGCATAAGAGTACTCTTATGCGACGGTTCTTGAGTACCGTTGCATAAGTGCATGATTATGCGACGGTTTACCTTGAACCGTCGCATAAGAATACTCTTATGCGACGGTTCAAGGTAAACCGTTGCATAATCATGAACTTATGCAACGGTTCATTTAGAAACCGTGGCCTACATGTTGATATTATGCAACGGTTTGATAAAAACCGTCGCATAAACTCGAACCTAAAATTAAAAAACATAAGTTTTCTGTCTTTCTTCCAATCCCGCTCTCGAGTTTTGTCGCCCAGTCCGTCGCCCCCCAATCCGCAAGTCGCCGTCTTTGCCCACACGTCGCCGCCCTCGTCAACCAGTTCGTCGACCCGCACCGTCCGTCGTCCCGCGCCGCTCGCCCAGCCGTCGCCACTCGCCCGTCGCCACTCGTCCCGTTGCCACTCGTCCCGCGCCACTCTTTACCCAATCTGAAATCGGTTTGTTCCTAATCGTTCATGTACTAGTTTGTTTCAATGGCTTGTTTATTGATAAGTTTTATTAGGGTTTTACTTGACCCATTGTTGATAGAGATTTTGGTTGATTTTAACAATGTATTTGAATTTTGTTCCAGAGTCAGTGATTGTTTGTTTTTGGTTCTCTTCATGTATTCACTCAGATAGGCAGGTCGAGGACAGCATTTTTTACATTCAAAGGTCGTAAAGAACTTCCTTCAAAATTTGTTTTGCTCATATCGGTATGTTTATTGCCATTGTGATTGTTTGGGTATATGATATTGCATACTACAAAACTAGTTTACTACTTACGTCTCCAATCATATTGGTTATTTGATATTTCTTCGTTTACTAACCTTATTTGTTGTTGTTTATAACTTTATAGAGTCGACGCTGCATCCAACCTTTGGCTATTTTCTCCGAGAGATTCTACTCTAAGGTAAAATACACTATGTAACTCATTTAAAACTTTTTTAATTGTTAGAGTGTGCTTCATGGAGTGGATTTATATGGTCTATTTCTACTAATAATTATATCAACCATATATAACAATATATCTTTCTAACTATGAGTATATAATGCTTTATGTAGTTATGATGAATCGAGATTGGGTATCCGGTAGTAGGTTAAGTGTACAGTACGACCAAGGGATTATCGATTTTTGTGCATTTGCATCTTCGTATGCGTCCAGAAACAACATTGAACGTGTTTATTGTCCATGTATGGGTTGCTGGAATAACAAAAAGGTCAAACCAAAGAAATTACGGAAACATCTTTTGTTAAAGGGAATTGACCCACAGTACAAGTTTTGGTATATGCATGGCGAGGTTGAACCGCAAAATGTTCAACCTCAGCCCGTTGAAAGTTTACCGGTGGATGATGATGATTGGGAGGAGGACAATATAATTGACATGGTCAACAATGTTGCCGATGATTTTGTCGCTAGACCTCAAGTTTTGGAGTCATTGAGGAACGATTCAGAATTACCATTGTACGAAGGGTGCTCCAAATACACAAGGCTATCTGCAACTTTGAAAATATTCAACTTGAAAGCAAAAAATGGATGGAGTGATGTAAGTTTCACTGAATTGTTGACTCTAGTGAAAGATATGCTTCCAGAGGATAACACCCTACCTAACCGTTGTTACGAGGCTAAAAAAGTTATGTGTCCGATGGGTATCGATTACGAGAAGATACATGCTTGTCCTAATGATTGTATATTATATCGGAATTCCTATAAAGATATGGTTGAATGTCCGGTGTGCAAGTCTCCTCGTTATAAGTTAAACAAAGAACCAAAAAATGGTTCCAAAGGCACTCCTTCTAAAGTACTATGGTATCTTCCACCGATCCCCAGGTTTCAGAGATTATTTGCTAGCTCGGAGGATTCTGATAATATGCGTTGGCATGCTGAGAAACGTGTTATTGATACAAAAATGCGTCATCCTGCTGATTCACTACAATGGGCAAAAGTAGATAACACATTCCCGACATTTGGAGCAGAGTGTAGAAATTTACGCATTGGCCTTTCTACTGATGGGGTGAATCCACATGGAAACCTCAGTACTCAGCATAGTACATGGCCTGTGATATTGGTTATCTACAATCTTCCTCCCAGGTTAACCATGAAGCGTAAGTATATGATGCTTTCTCTATTGATATCGGGTCCGCGACAACCCGGAAATGATATTGATGTATACTTAGCTCCATTGATAGAAGATTTGAAGCTTTTATGGAACGAAGGAGTACGGACGTTTGACGCGTCAAGGCAGGAATATTTTAATATGCGTGCCATGCTAATGTGTACCATCAATGACTTCCCAGCTTATGGTAACTTATCGGGGTACAGTATTAAAGGGTACAAAGCTTGTCCAATTTGCGGGGAAGAGACACATGCACGCCATCTAAAGAATTGTCGAAAAATGGTTTACATGGGACATCGACGGTTTTTATCGAGGCATCATCCTTACAGGCGGAAAAAAGCTGCATTTAATGGTGAGACCGAACATGGAATAGAACCTCGACCGGCTTCTGGAGATGAAATACTTCAAAAAATTCAGAATATTACAAATCGATTTGGGAAGCCCAATGCACGCACTGAAGGTACTCCATGGAAGAAGCGATCAATATTTTTTGATCTCCCTTATTGGCATACACTTGACGTCAGACACTGCATTGATGTGATGCATGTTGAAAAGAATATATGTGACAGTCTTATTGGTACTTTATTAAACATTCCCGGAAAAACAAAGGATGGATTGAAAGCTAGACTGGATATGTTGGATATGAACATTCGTACCAAATTAGCACCTCAAACTGAAGGAAAGCGTACATATTTGCCTCCATCATGCACAACTCTTTCTAAGAATGAAAAAACAATTTTGTGTGGATGTTTGAAAGGAGTTAAAGTTCCGTATGGGTATTCTTCGAATATTTCCAGCTTGGTTTCAATGAAGGATCTGCGGTTGAATGGATTAAAATCTCATGACTATCATGTATTGATTCAACAGTTGTTGCCTATTGCGATTAGAGGTGTATTGTCTCCTAAAGTGAGATCCGCTGTACAAAGACTCTGTGCCATTTTTAGCTCTTTGTCTGCTAAGGTTGTTGATTCATCAGAGCTTGATAAACTACAAGACCAGATTGTTGTTACACTATGCCAATTAGAGATGTTTTTTCCACCTAGCTTTTTTGATGTAATGGTGCATCTTACTGTTCATTTGGTGCGCGAGATTCGCATTCTTGGACCGGTTCATATGAGATGGATGTACCCTTTTGAGAGGTACATGAAGATTCTAAAGAGCTACGTGAGAAATAGACATCGTCCAGAAGGGTGTATAGTGGAAGGATACATAACTGAAGAGGCTGTCGAGTTTTGCACTAACTTTTTAGGAAATACAGTCGCAGTTGGGATTCCCAGGCCACGTCATATTGATCGATTTAATGGAAAGGGCATAAGTGGTCAGAAATACATCAACCCATCATTTGATGAGTTGATGGTTGCTCATTTCTATGTATTGCAACATATGCCTGATATCACGCCTTTCATAGAGCAGCACCTAAACATATTAAGGAGTGCTTTCCCAAGAAAATCCGAGCAGTGGTTACAAAAAGAACATAGTCGGTCATTTTGTAACTGGCTGAGATGTAATGAGATTTTAAATAATCAGGCCAACTCTGAAGAAGAGTCTGATGACTTAGTAAAGTGGCTCCTGCCGGGTCCTACGCCAACTGTATACTCGTGGAATGCTTACGACATTAACGGATTTTGTTTCCACACAAAAGCTCAAGATGACCAAACCGTTGTGCAAAATAGTGGTGTCACACTTATTGCTGAAACCACTCTTGTTTCTAGTGCTAGAGATCAGAATCCAATATATGCTCCTATTAATTATTTTGGCCTCATCGAAGAAATATGGGAGTTGGATTACGTAAAGTTTCGAGTGCCTGTGTTTAAATGTAAATGGGTTAATAATTCGGCGGTTCGTACTGATGAATATGGAATGACGTTTGTGGATTTTCGAAGAGAAGGGTCCAAGGATGAGCCATTCATTATGGCCGAACAAGCGAGACAAGTATTTTACGTCCGTGACCCTGCTGATAACAACCATTTTGTTGTCCTCCACGGAAAACAACAACTAACCAGTGATGCATCTGAAGATCTAGCTGAGGAATGCATGCCCGTTTATACGATAGTTCCCGTGGAGAACGATGATAGTGAAGCTGATAATGAAATTCAACTACGAGAAGATCATGGCGAAGGAATATGGATTGATAAAGAAATTTAACTTGTGTATGTTATTTATTTATGACTTGTGTAGTTATTTATGACTTGTGTAGTTATTTATGACTTGTGTAGTTATTTATGACTTGTGTAGTTATTTATTTATGACTTGTGTAGTTATTTATTTATTTCTGAGAATGGGTTTATTGATGAATTAATTTCATGTTTACAGGATCATGGCCATTTCACACAGCAGTAGTAGCAGCAGTGAGGATGACCATAATGACACTTCTGGTAAAGTTCCAAAGAAGAGAGGTCTTGTATATATGGGCAGATTCGTTAGGAGACACAAGGACGCTGGTACCAAGGCCACGGTTGAATGGGATAGAAGAGGGAATCCAATAGGGAAGGTTGGAGACAATTGGAGGAGCTACTTGGGAACGTTGGTTCGATGTCGTGTTCCTATCGTACACTCTGATTGGAGGAAGGTCCCTAAACATTTTAAAGACTATGTGTGGAGAGAGGCAACTGTAAGAGCTTGTTTAATTATTACATTGTATTTGTTTTAAACATGGTAATTAACTAACTTTTGTATTAATTAACACTTGTTTTATATATTTCCAGGCAGTTTTTGATGGAGTCGAGGATCATAAAAATCAGGAGCTTAGCGCTGCGTGCAAGATGTGGAAACAATTTAAGTCACGTCTCGCAAAAGATTACATCTACGGTGACGGAACAGATGAAGATGCTTTGAAAAAGTATTCGTACATTGACTCCGATCATTGGAAGACTTTTAAGGAGCAGAGGCTCTCCGAAGCTGCAAAGAAGTTAAGGGACACAAACAAGGATCTGGTCAAGAAAAATGTATATCAGCACGTCTTGGGTCGAGGAGGATATAGAAAATTAGAAGAAGCAATGGCAAAAGAAAAAAGAGATGAGTTAATTTCTCAGGGGGCAATTCAAGAGGAACAAGCTTCTAATGTCTCTATAGAGAGGCATGATTTGTGGAAGAGGGGACGAATGAGAAAAACGGATGAGTTCGTCTCTGAGGCAACTCGAGGAGTAGCTACAAAGATTGTAAGTTCGTTATGTGTGGTTTAATAGCTAAGATTTTTTAAATTATACACTAAATATTGGTAATTTTTTGAAATAATAGGATGATTTAGTGGATAAGGCCGCTCGAGGAGAATTTTCATCACAAGGCCGACGTGACATATTGACGGAGGCTATTGGCACGGATGAGCACCCTGGACGCACTCGTGGACTCGGGTCACACATTCCATGGAGGATTGGATTACCTAGCTCTAGCTCTTCGAGGGTGACACCCAGTGCTAGTGCTATTCGCAATATTCAGCCGTCTGACCGACAGAGTCAGTACTGCTTCCACGGTGCTCCCACAGATACGGACCCTTGGAAGAGTATACCAAAGGTACTTGGAGATTTTTAAAGTCATTATTTCCTTACTGTTTGGTTTAGATTTTTCTTACAAATGTAAACATCCGTTTGAATTATTTACGTTGACAGATTGGGCTAAGAAGCCTATTATATATCGAAGAGGGACTTAATAATGAGAGACGAGTAGTGGCTGTCGGTCGAGTCATGAACGGTCGTTTGCTACGTGCTATACCACTGCCCGATGAAATGGTGAAGGTGAAGGTCGATAGTTCTCTTGGTCAGATTAATGGACTACCCATTCCCCATGGAGAGAAATTAAAGACAACACGAGATGCAGAGGAGAAAGCAGACTTGGTTGCATGGCCGAAGCACTTGGTTGAAATCAACCCAAGGGTAATAATATCAATTATTTGAACCATCTTTCCATTATTTAATTTATCAAATTTTATATGAATTATTTACTAACATTCGAAATTCAGGAATATACCATGCGACTATACTACCACTTGCCACCGGCCTCAAATGATGAAGTAGAGAATTATTCCATCGACTGTCGATTTCTACACGACATGTACTCTAACTTGGGCAGAGACGTTGTTAGAGTACGCATTGCTGACGAATTGTTCGGTGACGACTACACTTCCATAGTGGGCCCAGATGATGTCCGTGATATATTCGCATTGAAACCGTTGTCGAACTCACATTGTGATTTGTATATAAGGTAATACTCTTGTCATTAATTGTTCATCATTTCTTGCAGAAGGTCTAACTTTACATCTTTTTCATGTTGTAGTTCTTTATACGATCAAATGCTTGAATCAGAGGTTCGATTCGGGTTCTTCAATCACACGGCCGTGAGCCCTTCCAATGACGTAGATGAGAGGATTGAGTCGTTTGTATCAAGACTCAATATGCCAGACAAGGATCGCAATTATTGCTATTTTATGCCTTATATAAATGCTACGGAGTAAGTACATAAATTACTTGTACCATATAACCTATTTTTTGAAATATGGGTTTATGAATTTAGTGTGTTGATGTAGGTTTCATTGGATGTTGTGCGTTATCTTCCCCAACCAAGGTGTAGTCCATTGGTTCAACTCCTCAAAAGGCGCCACCGTTATACACCGCGATGCAAAAGCTTTAGTGGACTCGTAAGTTTCGAACTTACTATTAGTTTGTAACTTGCATTGACATTCACTAATTACGTATTGTTATTTATTTTAGGGGGTTGCAACGATACTATCAAGGATGTAATCCGAGGATTGATCGTCAAGTCGAATGGAAGATAGTGAAGGTACTATTTATAGAAAAACATTCCTTTACTATACTTGTAATTTTCATTAATAAAGTGTTAACTGAGTTTACTTATAATGCAGAGTCCGAAACAACCCACAAACTCTAATTTATGCGGTTATTATGTTCTGAGAAATATTCGGGACATAATGGAATTTGTTCGTGCTAATAACGGTGCATATGTGGAGAACTTTGACCAAGTAAGAATGCTAGTCTCGTCTTACTCTATTAGAATGTTGACAAATGTAGCTAGGTTGTGTTCTAAATCCATGTTCTAAATCCATGTTTTACTTATGTTTGTTCTAAATCCATGTTCTAGCTAAGTGTGTTCTAAATCTATGTTCTAGCTACGTTTGTTTCTAAATCCATGTTCTAGTTAGGCAAATTTGTTCTAACTCTATTTTTTTATATATTCATGTTAATCGTATTCTTATTTTTTATAGGTTTTTCCTAATGGGACACAATCATATGAGTTGGGGAAGGTACAAGACGTGCGAGATGAGATCGCCGCCTACTTGTACAACTACTTATTCGAACATAGTGTTTACATGTGAATATTATTTATATATGTGACGTTTGTATAAATCAATGTATATATGGATGGACTTGTATGAATGGTTGTATTTTGAGTAAAATGGAAGTGTTTCCATGTTTGGAAATGTGTAAAAGCAGGGTACTAAATTTGGTTTAGAATGTGTATTCAATTTTCAGGGGGATTTTGAGCTAAAACAGCTGAAACCTGCCAAATTTTTTCATATTTAGTGCAACGGTTCCATAAAAACCGTCGCATAAGAGCTACAATTATGCAACGGTTTGAGCACCAAAACGGTTGTATAATGGTTCATCTTATGCGACGGTTCTAACAACAAACCGTTGCATAAGTGTTCTCTTATGCGACGGTTCTAACAATAAACCGTTGCATAAGTGTTGCTCTTATGCGACGGTTCTAACAACAAACCGTTGCATAGGTGTTACACTTATGCAACGGTTTCAGGAAACCGTCGCATAAGGTATGGACCTTATGCGACGGTAGCTTATGCAACGGATGAAAAACCGTTGCATAAGCTACGTCTGAACCGTTGCCTAATCTCTCTTCTGTAGTAGTGAGTGCAACATTGTTACAACTTTTAATTAGCTCATCGGAAGAAATACAAGTCCTCGAATCACAAAAAGAATGCAAAATAACCAGCAAGAAGAAGAAAAAAAAACAGACCTTGAGTATTGGACAAATGAAATGAGCAGGAGGTTTCATGGAAATGGAAAGGGTACAAATGAATTTCTTAGCTTGGTCAGCTGCTGAGAGTTTGAGTTTTTCTAGCTTAGGCAACACTTCATTTTTCAAATCAGGTCTGTCCTTGCGACGAATCTCCACGCAGCTTAGTCCTAGTAATGCTAACTCCTTTGCCTCCTCAACAGGCCAACTCCCAGCTCTACTATCCAAAATGTCAGATAATCTGTCATCCATAATGGCCGTCTCCACAAAGTGGGCTAGTCCCATAGCTTGCCTCCCAGTCAATAACTGCAGAATCACCATTCCTAAGGCATAAACATCTGACATGGGAGATACAATTCCACTCCTCTGATACTCAGGATCTATGTAACAAAGTGTTCCAACTAGGCCAGTATCTCTAACCATGGTTGACAATGAATCTGGATTGAGAATTGTTGAGAGACCAACATCTCCAATCTTGCTCACAAGATTACTGTCTAGCAGGATATTCGCTGGTTTGAGGTCACAATGGATGATTGACTTCGGTTTCGTGCTATGGAGGAAAACAAGAGCAGATGCTACCTCCCATGCAATTCGAAATCTTTCCACCCAAGGGAGAGGAGGCGCGTTGCCTTTACACTGCAACCTCTCTTCCAGATTACCGTTCTTCATATGCTCGTAAACTAAACAACTGTGTTCGAGACAAGCTCCAAGAAGCATCAACAAATGGGGATGATGTATTCTGCTCAAGGTTTCAAGCTACAGATGATCAAGCAAAAAACAAATCAAGTCAAACAGATAGCCCAAGAATATATTTCTGCCAAGAATTTGGAAAGTTCAAAGTGCGTCTATTCCAACCTCCTTCTGAAACTGATTGGTTCCTCGAGCATCATCTGAGTGGAGAACTTTCACGGCTGCAGCTGTATGACGTAGGGTGCACTTATAAACAGTACCATTTGCTCCCCTACCAATTTCGAGTTCTTTTGAGAATGATGAAGTAGCAGCTGCAAGTTCTTCCCAAGTGAATGTCTGATAATTCTGCACCTGACCCGTTACTGCATTCCCAAGCATCTTCGTCTCGTTGGCATCAGACATGGCTCTTTTTTCTGCATCTCTTTTTTGTGCCGCTTCTCGTTCAGCAAGTTCCATAGCAGCCTCAGCTTCTCTACTTGCAGCTTCAGACATCTCCTTCTCTTCTCTTGCAATTTTTAAGGCTTTGTCTTCCCTTTCTTTCGTCTCCTTCAACTTAGCCAACTCGTCTAGTCTCCTTCTGTTAAGTTCAGCAATCTGAAACATCCATAATGTAAATAATAAATCAAGCCTTGACATTAATACATGGAAAAACTTGATGTTTGTTTTTTTATTGGTCATTTCTTTTGAAAATATTGACAAAGTGCATTTTCAGAAACTGTGGATAGCATCTACGACTTAAGTGTTGACAGCATGATTTGTCGAAAAGATGACATTTTGAAAATTCTAAGAACGGTGACAGTTTGTAACGAAAAATATCAAAACGTAAAATTTTGGAAAAAATTTTCTAGAATATGACATGTTAAATCCCACTTGTGCCTTGCCAAGTGCTAAGATATACCTTCCTGGAAGCATCCAATGTCTCCATTTGAGCTACTGCATGCATTCCTTGTACATGTCTCAGTTCAATTTTCAGTTTCTCCAGCTCTAAATTGAAAAATTCCTGCTAGATGAAATTTCATCCTTGAACAAGCTAGTACACCACACAGTAAAAATTGTTTTTATGGGGAAGATATACTTGGCATTCTGACGAAGAAGCGTCATATAGATTCAAGGCTGGATCATGATCCGGAATGGTTGAATTGATACGATTGCCAACAGTGGAATTGCAATAGCTAGAATTTGGGTCAATCGGTGACCCAATCTCCGAGTTAACTGGACAAGAGATCCCAACATCTTCAAATTCTCTGGAATCCAAAGACTGACCTCTGGTGCGGTAACTTACTAGTGAGTTCATTCCATGATGAAGAAGACTCTCGCTGACTGTTGCAAGAGTTTGGAAGGTTTGCGTTGGCATGGAATAAGAGCTCAAATGATAACTGGTCACACCAAAACCTGCATAACCCAGAGTTGTTAAAATTTAAAATCAGTATTTATCAATCCTGTTAGACAGCGCCCAGTTGAGGGGGTATATGGGTGCGTCCACTTTGACTGAAAGTTAACTTAACTTAATTGATCTTAACTGATATTAACTTATCTTAAATGATCTTAACTGAAATTATAGTGACTTATATTAACTTAACAGAAGGGCCCCACCACCACCACCACCGCCACCCACCGCCGGTGGTGGTGGTGGGGGTGGTCCAACTAACTTAACTTAACTTGACTGAAAATAACTTAACTTATCTTAACTAATATTAACTTATCTTAAATGATCTTACCTGATCTTAAATGATATTAACTTATCCTAACTTACAAGTCAAAAAATCAAGTTGTGTACCGGTTTGAATTGTGGAATTCATACTTGAAGAGTTAGTGCGGGAAAAGCTTGTGTCACTCCTGACATCTCTAGAACTTTCATTTTTATCAGAATCTGATGGTCGCACGGATAGCAACTTCCCATTCGTTATGGCATATACAGTGCATGTGCTTGGTATACACTCAGATATTCTCACAGACAAGTTTCTTCTTGTCAGTTTTCTGCTAGCAAAGCAACATATTTCTTCAATATGAAAATTATGAATTAATTCAAGAGCAAAGAAAACTAATGAACTGGTCACAGATATTATGGAACACACAAGACAAGATATATATGTTACCTTGAGAACAGGGAAGTAGATGACGACTCGATCACAAGCTTGCTGATCGAGCTGGTCTCCACCTCTTCTGCTATCACATTAGGCGCATCATCTGACTCGATCATTATAACATCTATTGGAACCTGCCATGAACATGTAAAATAAATTCTACGATTTTGCTCGGTCACAATGAATTTGTTAGACAACATTGTCAGAGATCTTGGAATAGTCACTTTCTTATGAAGGAATATTTTCTCGCAAAGAGAAATCTGTTCAGTAGCGCGCCATTCCATCTCTTTTCTATATGCTTCAGCTACGTCCTCCCGCACTTGGGAAATAGGTATTAAATTTCCCACTGTATAAACAGCAAGCCAGAATAGAATGAATAGTAAATATTCTTATCTGCTGAAATCAGTTCAGCAACATAAATAAAGCTTTCAGTTTGGAACTACATGCTGGTAATGGTACAACATACTTGGAGTTGGAACTAATTTAATCTTTGGCCGGACATGTAATAGCTTGAAGATGATGTTAGTCTCCGACGCAAAATTATCCAGCATCCACTTGATAACATGCTTGCCGCACCTGTCTCCAACCAAAGCTGCTGCAACAACCATAGCCGGTGGAAAATTCAACATGAAGCCATCTTCTGCTACAAAGATTTTACCTTTCTCCATACTTCCCACCAAGTCTAAAGCACCTCACAGAAGTCAGATTCTAAAGTCAAAAACTGGTTATCTTCATAAAAACACAGAACCTGTTCTCAAGACAAAACCTCACACCTTGAGAACTATCCATAAATCACAGAAAGAGTGACAAAGCCAGACCAGAGACAGCGGAAAGGCTTCAAACAAAAAAATAAAGAACAAATTAAGTTATACCACAAGAACCTCCTTAGACCGGAAATCACACAAGTGCTAAAAAACCCAACTTAGTAACATAATAATCTTCTGTCAGTAGTTTTGACAAACACCTTGCAGGCAGCTGATGAGCTTCCTATGTAACTGATGAGTATGCCACAACAAACATCTATTTAAGCAAATGCAAATATGCATCACAAAATTGAAGGACCCACTTCGCATATTCTTGGTTTATAACTAGTTGTATATCATTTTCTGACAAGCTAGGTTTACCGAAATTGCGACACATTGTTGACTTCAACTTTGATTGCATGCTAAGCGGATGAGCAAGTCAAAGTCTTTCGAGGTTCTGATGAGTTCCAAGCTTGAGGGGTTGAATTGTATGAATTTGATTGTGTGTTTTTTAGTGTTGATTTTGTTTTTGAGTTTGGTTGGACTTGGCGTATATATATGGATGGCATTGTGGATTCCTTTCAAATTGAAGAGAAAAAAAATCAGTTTTTTTATGGAAAGCCCTGGGAATACAAAAGAGACACTAATGGCATCTCCAGCAATGAGAGCAATAAGCAATAATAGAGAGACTTTATTGCTTATTGCTCTCACGCAGCAATGGAGCAAAAAAAAGAGCAATAAGCGATGCTTGATAGGTGAGCAATAATGGAGAGGGTGTGGGATAGGAAAGCAATAAGTGGGCTCCACATGTATTTATGAAGAAAAACAAAAGTAAATTATATTTTGTTGGTTTTGAAAGAACTAAAAATTAGAAATGTCAAAAAATGAACGTTAGATGTACAGAAAAAAAATACAAAAATACAAAAATAAAAAAAATTAAAGAAAAATTAAAGAATCTTGGGGCAAAACAAAAAGATGAAATAATAGAAGTGATAATTTTGGATGGCTGCGTATTTATGGAAGAAAATGTTGCATTTTGACTATATAAAAAATGTTGCATTTTGCTCTTAGCTCTCTTGCTGCATTGAAATATATAGAGCAAAGAGTCATTTTCGTTCATTGCTTTTTGCTCTGCATTGCTACACGACTTTTATGAAAAAAATTCTATTTTTACTTATTGCTCATTGCTTTGTTACTGCGGATGCCCTAACAAAACAGAAAACAACGCAAACGAGCTAGCTCAAACAAACAATAGAAGAAAGGGTTATTGACTCAATTGCCCCAAATCCAAACTCAAATCACTCAAATGCACCAACTGAAACTCAAATAACCAATCTATCCTTTTTTTTAATAATTTTGGTTTTTTGGGAACCGATACTCTGAATCTCAGTTTTCCCTCTACCGGGACTATTTGAAAATGGAAACGTGGCTCGATTTGGGGTCTACGTGGACCAAAAGATGTGAAGTGGCATCCAGGTATAGTCCCGGTTTTCAGGGAACCGGAATCATAATGATCCCGATTTTGGGGCAACCGACATCATAAAAGCCATACACGGAAAACGATAAAGCTGTTCAAACAATTTATGAGCATCATAAAAGCCCTTGACTTTTCGTTTCCCATGATCACTTCTTCAAATATTCGAACACCTAAAAAGCACCTTTGCTCGGATCATTAATAATTTTCTATTCGTTTCCCATCATCAATAATTCCAACACTGTTTGAAGAAAATTATTATCATAAAAAAAGCGAAAGTGCTTTTTAGGTGTTGGAATAATTGAAGAAATGATCATGGGAAACGAAAAGTCAAAGGGCTTTTATGATGCCCATAAATTGTTTGATCAGCTTTACGTTTCTTATAAATTGTTTGATCAGCTTTATCGTTTCCCGTGTATGGCTTTTATGATGTTGGTTGCCCCAAAACCGGGATCATTATGATCCCGATTCTTTGAAAATCGGGACTCCACTTGGATGTCACTTCACACCAAATCGAGCCACGTTTTCATTTTCAAAAAGTCCTGGTAGAGGGAAAACCGGGATTAGCAGTACTGGTTCCCGAAAAACTGAAATTGTTAAAAAAAAGGATAGATTGGTTATTTGAGTTTCAGTTGGTGCATTTGAGTGATTTGAGTTTGGATTTGGGGCAATTGGGTCTATAACCCCAGAAGAAAGGAAAAGGGGGATAGCACTAGGATGCCTCCAACTCCACCTATCCTCTCTTGCTTTTTGAGCCAAAAGGTCAGCCACCCTGTTTGCTCCTCTCAGGGCATGCTCCAAGCTCCAATGATTGTTTGACTCCATCATCATGCTGCAAGCCTCTAGCCATGTTTTTCTTTTCAAATGGAGAGGATTGGAGATCAAAGCATTAGTAACTTCTACGCTGTCCGAAACAAATGTAACTTTGGATAGGTTCCTCTCTATATAGCTAGCTCCATTCCACGCTTCAGCTCTAGACCTTCAACGACCAGAATGTTAGCTTGGTTGCTCAGTGGGAGAGCTTCCACAAACTCGACTTTCCCCTCAAAGTCCCTGCATTCAATTCCTATCCCTGCCTCCTTTGAAAGTGGATTCCATGATCCATCACAAGAGATCTTATAGCTTCCTAACTATGGGGGAAATCATCTATCTCCAGCTTCCGGTTTTGAATAAATGAACCTGAAACCCTCACGGTAAATCTCTTTCACTGTGCCCTTGACTTGTAAAACTATCGTAGTAAGATCAGCTCCTTCCTTGTCGTGCCACAATAGGTTTCTATTCCACCAAATCCACCTAGCACCACAAAAGACGTTACTCAATTCATCCCCCTCCTTCTCGTGGCAGCAGAACCAAATTCAATCTGGTAGTGAATTGAAGTTAATAAATAGAAAATCCGCCGATGACAGCAACCTCATCCAGAAGTCTTTTGCCCACCAACATTTTAAGAAGACATGAATAGCATCCTCTTCTTTGCAACCACATAAGATGCACTTAGACTCCACATTGCAACCTCGCTTTATTAAATTTGACGAAACTGGAACTGCATTATGATATAACTTCCACATGAAAATCTTTGCCTTATTCTGCGCTTTAACCCTCCAAAAATTTTTCCAGAAGGATCTGAGCTTGTTTTTGTTAGAGGACTCTCCCTGCACGTCAGCTTCCTTTCTGTACTCCTCTTGAATTAATCTTCCGTATGCTGCTCTAGTCGAGAATTCTCCGTCGCTCCTTAACAAGTTTAGTGGTCTTAGCTGATCTTCCCTCGCCGCCATCCACTTCCTTAGAGTCATTAAACCCCACTGATAGGGGCGGACCCAACATTTGAGGTTGGGGGTGACAAAAAAAATCGTATGCATGGGCGAGCTCATCATCGCTTGGTCCAGTGGATTTTTTACTGACTTTGTTGAGAGGCGTGTGCTCGGACGAGCGGGATCAGTGGCGGATCCAGAGCTTCGTCCGAGGGGTTCCCAAAATTTATTTTTCGAAAAAACAATGATATAGGTCGGATCCAGCAAAAAAAGTTCGCTAATGATCCGACGATTTTTTTCGAACAACAAGGTCCGCTAATGATCAATCAACCTTCTGAAGCTCATAAAGATGTCATCCGATGTCCATTGAAGATGATCTACATATGGATCGAAAGTTAGTTGAATGTTCTATAACTTTCATGTTTAACTCAAGATGAAATTCGGAGGTTAAGCCGATAAAAATAGCGACCAAAGATAGATGATTAATTAAAATTTTCCAAAATTGAGGGGTCTGAGCCAATCTTCTAAAGCTCATAGAGGCGTCATCCGGTATCCGTTGAAGATGGTGCATATATGTATAAAAATCTAATTGAATGCTCTACAACTTTCATGTTTACTTAAAGATGAAATTTGACTGTGAAGCTGGTAAAAACAATCACAAAAGATGGATGATTGATCGAAATTAGCCAAAATCGAGGGGGTCCGAGCCAACCTTCGAAAGCTCATAGATGCTTCCTCGGATGTCCGTTTAAGATGTTCTTTATATGGATAGAAAGCTAATTGAATGTTTTATAACTTTTATGTTTACTCCAAGATGAAATTCAGAGGTTAAGCTCACAAAAATAATGACCGAAGATACATGTTTGATCAAAAATTTCAAAAAATATATATAATATTATATATTTAAAAAAATTCCACCAACCTGGGGGTGACATTTGTCACCCCTGGCCTATGCTGGTTCCACCCATGCCCACTGGACACTTCTCCATGCCCACGATGGCATGATTCCAACTGGAGCTTCCAGCAACTCTGACGAACCAATATATCTGGCCTTGTAAATTCTGCTGATAAGCAACTCTGGTTTTGTAACAATTCTCCACGCCTGCTTCATAACCAAAGCCAAATTAACCAGATGAAAATTTTGAAGCCTAGCCCTCCTTCTTGTTTTCCTTTCTGCAACTTCTTTTTGTCTATCTAGGCAATGTATCTTCCCTTTCGAGCATCATTCCACCAAAAAGATGAAACTATACTATTCCATCTGTCCACAATCCTTTTAGGAATTTTAAAACAAGACAGTGCATAAAGAGGAATGGCTTGAACAACTGACTTGATCAATATTTCCTTCCCAGCAACTGACATCATTTTTTCCTTCCATCCATTCACTCTCTTCTACATCATGTCTTCTAAATAATTCCACATAGCGTAGTTTCTTCCGTTAATGCAAATGGGAAGACCAAGGTATCTATCTATTCTGTAAACCTGCCTCATCCCCAAATACTCCTAACACAACTTGCAAGGCTGTCATTCACGATATTTCCAACAAAAAACTCCGACTTGCTATAATTGATTTTTTGCCCAGATATATCTTCAAAATCCCTTAGAATACTTTTCAACCTCATGATATTATCAACGTCATCCGCAAATAGTAAATGCGAAATCGAAGGGGCAGATCTACTGACCTTAATTCCTTGAAGTTCACCTTGCTGCTGAGCTCTTTCAAGCCTTCTGGCCAGCCATTCCATACCAAGAACAAAAAGGTATGGGGACAGGGGATCACCATGTCTAATGTCTCTTTCCGGAGAAAAACAGTCCGAGACAATCTCATTAAACCTGATCCGATACCCTACTGATCTGACACACACCATAACTTTCTTTATCCAAAGATCAGGGAAACCCATTCTCTTCTGAATTTCCTCTAGAAAGTCCCACTTCATTCTGTCATACGCCTTGCTCATGTCAATTTTAATGCAACAAAAGCCATTCTTCTTATCCGTTCTGCTGCACACACAAAAATCAGTTTTGATGATATGAAAATAGCCTTCAATCTTCTAATAATAAATTTATACAAAGTGAGAACAAAAATGCAATCCAAAAAAAGAAAAGTGAGGAACAAAGAGAGTATGATACATATTACATTCCTGAGAAAATTATGCTTGTTACATAATCAGTGTAGTACAGGATTTTGAAAAAGTCTGCATCCTCGTTTGAGCACAAACATGCAGCAGGCCGGGGGACTCGGGGTCAAGAAAGATTCAGCAAAAGGATGTGTCGTAGTATGTTTGGTTCAGCAAATCTTTCAAGCAATGCTGGTGAGCTTTGTTGACAAGCTATGTTTATCCACATTGAGTCAACACATTGTTGAGAAACCATATTAGATTAGATTCCTGAAAAAATGTTGCTTGTTACACAATCGGTGTAGTACAAGATTTTGAAAATTGTGCATCCTCTTTTCGGCAAAAACATGCACCAAATTGGGGACGCACAGTCAAGGATGATTCAGCAAAAGGATGTGTCATATGTTCAGTTCAGCAATATTTCAAGCAATGCTGGTGAGCTTTGAAGATGTCTCTCTTCCTTCATCTTTTTTCTAGGTTTTCTGGGTTATGAGATTTTATTCTTGAAGCCTGCCTGATCAGTCAAATGAAAAAGGTTAATGATACTTTTTTGAATGGCGAATATATTCAAAGTAAAAAAAAAAAGGCAAAAAGCCAACCAACACAAAACAACAGCACAAAACCGAACGCAACAACCAAAACCCAACAAAGGCAACCAAACTGCCAAAAACCGACAGCAACAGGCCTCCTAAGGAAAACAATGCCCAGGAGCACCTGGAGCACCACTACTGAAAAGGCAAATTACTCACAGCTAACCAATAACAAAAAAACAGGCCTCCTAAGAAAAACAATGCCTAGGAGCACCTGGAGCACTACTGAATAGGCATATTTCTCACAGCTAACCAATTACAAAAAAACACTCCCTGTTTTCTTATTCTTGATCAACTGTAGTTTCAATCTAAGAAGATTCCAAATCCTAGACTTGGTCTGCTCCGCCGTCGCCAAGTCTGCATTGAAAATCCTTCTGTTTCTAGCCCTCCAAGATTCATGAATAGCTGCATTAATTATGAGGAAAGCTATATTCTTCTCAGCAGAGCAGCTCCATCTTCTTCTCTTGATCCAAAATAGCACTTCATCCCAAGAATCCCATCTCGCTTGAATGCCAATAAGCTCCAAATATATGCTAATAGGTTTGAGCGTCCTACAATTGAAGAAAAGACGCTGACTGCTCTCTTCTTCATCATCACACCAACAACACCCCATCTCCTCACCCAAGACAAAGCTCAGGGTATCTTTCGTAGGAAGCCTATTCCGGATAGCAAGCCAAGCACAAAAACTATGTTTTGGAATATAGATCTTGTTCCAAATCAACTCCGCCCAGTCATTAACAAGCAATAATTTGCCAATGAAGGATTGATATATTTTGCCAATGCAATAATTTGCAGGATTCAAATGGAATTTATGCTTGTATGAGTTATGGACTTTATATTCTAATGACTTACTAGAATGTTCATGGCAGGTGCCTCGTGGTCATGGTATGCTTCCGCATAAAATTTCTTCATATGCATCAGTTCAAGCTGGAGTCTTCTAGATTCATCCTACCAATCAGAATATTCAAAAATATAAATCAGGACTTATTCATATGTACAATCATGTTGTCATCGAAAAATAAGAGATCAGGAAATATCCTGCTGCCAATTGCATTACCATGGTTTTGTGAGGGGAAAATGAGGCACCAGAAGACCTCAATGAACCCTGGCTGTAACCCAAGCTATTAGTTGACGGAGATGTATGCCGAGAATCTAATGAGCCAAGGCTCCTGTCCGAGCTATTAGTGGGCAGACGAGGGGATTCATGATCATAGAACGGCCCATCAGGGCTTATAAATGATATGTCTGTATCTGATGGAGATGGTCCGACCCACGTAAAATTTGAATCTCCACAGACTTTAAGAGGAGACCTGTCAAGTCAATTTCAAAGTTAGTAATACATTTTAACCGAGTAAAATTAACATAATGGGTTTCCCTTGACATTAGTTTTCGCCTAGAATAGAATGTTCCACTTTGGAGAGCAGAGGTGCCCTTTATGAAATCAACCGCAATAATAATTATGCTCATCATATTACTATTTCCTTATGCAATTTTATCGTCCAGGCAGATTACCTGAATTCAATTTCATTGTCGGGAGAAGGTTGTAACAGGGATGCTTCACCAGCACTTACTGCAATTGATCAAATATGTTTGTTATTAAGCATAATCAAACATGAAGCGGAGGAAGAAGAAAAAAAGTAGACCTTGAACAATGCTAACCTGAAATTCGGTTCTCCATTTGTGAATTAAATGACTGCACAGGGATATCAATTGCAGGCTCTTGGACATGGGCAGGGTGAGGTGACGACGGGCTTTTAGAAGTAGATTTAGGAGATTTTATAGACATTACACCTCCTTTACCAACCTTGTACACGGCGCAAAAGTATGGCATATTCTTTGAGATTTTGGTCGCAGTATCTGGGCCCTTCAGTTTTCTGATAGAAAAATGGAATAAGGTTAGAGGCAGAAATAGTGAACATGGTTACAAGGCTCAATAAGCAAAGGTGACTGGAACCCGGCTTGGGAGGTTTTTACATCTCTACCAGTTTTGATTCATCAGCCAAATTATGATCCTGACTTAACCTCAAGCATTACATGACTTACCTCATTATTCCGCCCCTTGATCCAGCACCAATTACCAGCACGTCAATATTATTAGCCAGGACAAAATTAGATAGTGCATGTGCAACGTCCTCATCTTCTAGGATCACATCATCATAACATACCTGCACATAATAAAATATACGGAGTTACAAAGCATGTCCTCATCCTTCGACATCATCATCAGTGTAGAAACCATATTCGATAAATAAATAAGCTTACATTTTTCTTTTTACAGTAGGAATGCAGAGGATTGAACATCTCCTTTGCTTGTATGGTTAGATTTTCTTTGTACCCTTGTTCCAATCCTTTAGCAACATCTGTGGACACGAGGAATTAACTGACTACAAAAATCTAAAAGTATTTGTCTTGTCTCGTCTTTTGAAAATAAAATGCACAACACATTGTAGCATCAACTGTTTCAACAGCCCTATTCATCCCCCACTCTATCTAACAACCATCAAATAAATCTCACAATGCTGCAGATTGTGTTTACCACACATAACATCCCTAAAGTTTCTGATCAAAATGCCCTAAATTCCAATATATAAAAAATGCCTTAAATTGAGTTCTAAATCATGGAGAAAATAAATACCAGCGGAAAATGCCACCATCTCCCCATAGACGAAATCAGTTTGCAAACCTGTAGATCATCATCAGAATTATTAGTTTGACACATTTTCATCAAATTTCACAAATGGACGAAATTTCCGAAACCAGATCTCAACAACCCTGACCTTTTCTGAAATTCTGATTCCTAGGTCTGACATGTACCAGCGTCAGCGACTCATTTGCCTTCATCAAATTCTCAACCGCCCATTTCAAAGCTAATTGGCTGTTTGGGCTCTTCTTCACCGCCACAGCTACCGCCTTGTCTTGCGCGCCAGCCTTAGGTGTTTCCATATCGAACTCCGGTAGCCGATTTCGAATTGATTCGCGGCGATGGAGATGCGAGGATGAGATTTGAACGGCTTAGGGTTTGAGTTCCGATTTAAACTCATCTTTCGAAGTTGTTGCATTCGTTAATGACAGATCGGTTGATGAATCGCTAAGTCGCTGGCTTCCGTTAAAAATAACGACTTCTCTCTCTCAGCTTCCAGCTCCTTCGAGATCCGATTACACGTCTGCAACTGCCACTGCTAAACTTTTTTTTTTGATGGAAACTGCCACTGCTAAACTTGTCCAGCGAGAAGATGGAGAAGAGGACTAAATTGAACAATCTAAGAAATTATGTCCCTAAATCTGTAACTAAATAAACGTTGGGCGGGTAATCCAATTTACAACATTTTCTACCGGATTTCCACCTAATTGTATGAAACCAAAGTTAGGGGAGGCAACTTGTATCAAAAAAAAGTTAGGGGAGGCAACTGTAAACTTCATGAAAATTGCTGAGAAGCCGTAGAAGAAGGGGTTATTCACCCAAATGCCCCTCTTTCAAACTCAAAACACCTATTTGCTCTTTTTGAAATTCAAATGATCAGAATGCTCCTTTTTTTTACATTTCAGGTTTCCCCAAAATCGGGAATGTCAATTTTTAATATTCCCGGTTTCCCCAAAACTGAAAATGTCAATTTTTAATATTCTCAATTTCCCTCAAACCGGAAATGTATCAAAACATGCCCCTTTTTTCGTCCACGTTTCGTCCACGCATGCCTAAACACGGCCATGTAATCCTTATTTATGTTCCCGGTATGAGGGAAATCGGGAATATTAGAAAATTGACATTCCCGATTTTGGGGAAACCGGGAATATAAAAAAAGGGAATTCTGATTATTTGAGTTTCAAAAGGGCGAATGAATGTTTTGAGTTTGAAAGAGGGGCATTTGGGTGAATAACCCTAGAAGAAGAGGAAAGGCTTTCTCTCACTCTCTCTAAATCTCGCGTTGATTTCCGAATAAAAATTCGCGTCGGGAGAATTCTTGTGTTGTAAATCCTGTAGATATACGGATATAGAAAATCACTATAGGCCGAGCATCTAGGCATGTTAAGTGAGACTTTCGAGAAGCCAGAAGCTTGGACTGTGTGCGAAAAGTTAACAAAATAGCGCTAGATAATTGGAAACTGGTATATATTCGACTAAGGTGAATGTTATGTTTTATAGATCAAAGCAAACAAATACACACACCAAGCACAAATCGGCCAAGTGTTCTAGCAAGCCCAATCAAACAGTCCTATACACACGGAATTAAAGCAGTAAGACTAAAGAGAAGACGAGGGATTAAAGCCCCCTCGAAGCCCCTGGATTCGAAGACGCAGCACCGGCACAGCCTCGCTCGACTCGTCCCTCAGTCCCGCATGAACAACCAGTGAATCCTCGCAGTCGATGCACCTCTAGTAGCAATTGACACTACGCACACCTTCAGACAACTTTGGAACACGCTCGTAAGGACAGACGCTCAATCTCTTCTTGACGGAGAACTCGAATTGGAAAGCTCGCTCTAGAAATCGGATGAACCCTAATCACCAATCTGAAGTCGACTTATAAATCCTGCTGCAGCTCGTCAAAACGCCGTGTTTCGGTCGATACTTAAGTCGGCTTCCCGCTTGTTCAAAACGTTAGCGTTTCAATTAAGCAACCAACATAAATGTCGTTCGCGCTGAATGAAAACGCCACCGTTTTCTCTTCTTGTTTGAATACCAGCTCCTGCCTCTGCTAAACTGTGTCGTTTTGCTCCAGTTTGAGACATAAGCCAATTTGGCTAAGTCCCAAACCCAGAATGCCTTTACTGCTTAATTCAAGCTTAAAACTAAACATGTCCTAGACCTATAATTGGGACTTGCTTGTGTTCATTAAGTAGATTAATATACTTACAATTTGCCCTCCTAATCTACTTACACTAGATTGCTTTGCTTGATCTTCTTTTGGGCACCACCTTCTAACCATTCACCAGCTTTTTCTCAGGCACCACCAAGGCTTCAGGTCACTTTATCAATATGTAATGCCTTCCTGCAAAACTCAAATTTAACATAAGGAACCACCTTTGTGCCAAAATTAGCAGGGTTGATATCACCTAGAATTTTCTCAATTCTAATCATGCCCTTCTCTACCATATCCCTAATGAAATGTAGTCTAACATCAATATGTTTACTACGTTCATGATAAACAGGATCACGGCATAAATGCAAAGCACTTTGACTATCAGAAAAAAATCAATGGAACATAATCAATCAATGTGATTTCAGACAATAGACCTTTCAACCAGACAGCCTCCTTTGCTGCCTCAGTTGCAGCAATAACCTCAGCTTCAGTCGATGATAAAGCTACCACATACTGAAGTTGGGACTTCCATGAAATGCAATTTCCATACCATGTAAAAAACAAATCAGTGGTTGATTTTCTATTATCCCTATTGCTAGTATAGTCTGAATCCACATACCCAAACAAATCAGATTTCTGTCCATTACAAGCATACACAAGGCCTATGTTTTTAGTGTTATTCAAGTATTTCAACAATAATTTCATAGCATGCCAATGGTTCTCACCAGGGTTGGCCATAAACCTACTTAACACACTTATAGCAAAAGCCAGATCAGGCCTAGTACATAGCATACAATACATGACAGACCCAACATCAACATCATATGGAATATCAGCCATTTTCTTCTTTTCTTCTACTGTTTCAGGGCAGTCTTGTTTACTAAGGACTAAGTGCCCTCCTAAGGGCATTACTGCAGGTTTTCTATGTTCCATACTGAACTTCTTAACAACCTTATCAATATATTCAGCTTGTGACAGAATCATCTTTTTATTTGGTCTATCTCTGATTATGTTTATGCCTAAGATTTTCTTAGCATTTCCCAATTCTTTCATGTCAAATTCATGCTCAGTTCTTTCTTTATCTTTTCAATTTCAGATTCAGCATTGCTCATTATCAGAATATCATCAACATATAAGAGCAAATACAAACATATGCCAGATTTGGGTCTCTTCAAATATAAACAAGTATCAGACTTGCTTCTAATAAAACAAAGAAACAACATGCACTCATTAAACTTAATGTTTTGGTGATTGTTTCAAGCCATAGATGGATTTCTTCAATAGACAAACATGATTGGGTTTACTACTATCTTCAAAACCAACAGGTCGAGACATATAGATTGTTTCATTTAGGTTTCCATGAGAAAAGCAGTTTTTACATCCATTTGTTGTAAATGCCAATCATTAACCGTTGTCATTGCAAGCAAGAGTCTTAATGTTTTGTATTTCACTACAGGGGCAAAAATTTCATTGTAGTATATCCCCTCCCTTTGCTTAAAGCCTTTGGCACAAAACCTAGCCTTAAACCTAGGAGGATCATCTAGATTATTACCTTCTTTTATCCTAAATACCCATTTAGAACCAATTACCTTAGCCCCTGCAGGTTTTGGTACTAATACCCAAGTGCCATTATTATACATAGACTCTATCTCCTCACACATGGCAAGTTTCCACTTATCACATTCTTTACTTTTCATAGCATCAGAATAAGTCTCAGGCACAATGTATTTAACATTTTCAGCAACAATCAAGGCATATTCAAGAACATTAGCGAATTCCGCCACACTTGCATATCTTTTATTTGGAAACCTAGTCCTAGCAGGCCTATCTCTTACTAACTGGTAGTTTGACAAATCAGTGTTATCAATGACACCATCATTAGCAGACAATTCAGCACTCACAACAGCATCAGGAAAATGAACATTTGTGCCTCTATCACTGTTGCTTATAGAGGCACCTTGCACAAGACTAAAATTATGCCTAGCAAAATTATTAACTCTACTAGTTGAAGGAGAAGAAGAGCTTATCTGGTCCCCATCAGTTTGTTGATGGGGAGAAGTACTTCCTTCTCCAAAGTCTTCACTCCCACCTTCTTCTTGGTTTTCCCAGCTGAGCTGTGGTGGAGTGTTCAAGTCCAGGTTCCCTCCTAATTCATGTGAGTAAGGTTGAGGATCATCCCCTGCTGCATCACCTCCTGGTCTTCCCATAAAGTACCCAGAAGGTATGAAGCTTATGGTGGTTTCAGTTGCATTTCCTGAAACAGCAGGAACAGAGGTGAGTAAAGTCTTAAAATGAAAGTCCTTCTCATTGAAGATAACAGATCTAGACGTAAGCACTTTGTATCCACCAGGCTGAACAACAAGCAACTTATATTCTTTAACACCACTAGGATATCCAAGCATAAAAGATTTAATGGCCCTAGATTCAAGTTTTCCAACAGAAGTTTTTGCATAGGTAGTGCATCCAAAAGGCCTTAAGTGGTCTAAGTTTATCTTCTTATTTAGCCACATTTCTTGGGGTAACTTAAAGTCAATAGCAGAATAAGGGGATCTATTAACAAGATATGCAACAGTCACAACAGCTTCTCCCCACATGGAACTCTTAAGGCATGAACTAAACAACATGCATCTAGCTCTATCTAAGAGTGTTCTATTCATTCTTTCTGCTATCCCGTTCTGTTGGGGTGTACGAGGAACAGTCAGATGTCTTTTAATTCCATTTTCAGTGCAAAAGTCATCAAATATTTTGTTTAAAAACTCAAGGCCATTGTCCGTTCTCAAACATTTCAGTTTCAGATCAGTTTCATTTTCAACAGACAATTTCCAGGATTTAAAGCAATCAAACACTTCAGTTTTTTATTTCAACAAATAAACCCAAACCCTTCTAGAGTAATGATCAACAAAAAAGATAAAATAGTTCCTACCACCAACAGTTTATACTTGGGCAGGGCCCCAAAGATCACTATGCACATATTCAAGTCTAGCATTAACAGTCATTTTAGATTTAGTGAATGGATGTGCAGTTTCTTCCCAAGTACACAAATTTTACAAAAATCAATGTCACAAGGCTTATTTTTCAGTAAACCATTCTTAAACAGATATTGCAAGCCATTATTCCCTATATGGCCAAGTCTAGCATGCCAAAGTTTTTTTTCTTCAAGGTTTTCAGTATTAGCATGCATCACATTCAATTCAGGAGTCAAAGAAACATGATATAGTCCACCTATCCTCATGCTTCTAATCACTGTATTATCACCTTTAATTACTTCTCTTATTCCATTCTTAGATATTATATGGCATCCTCTTTGTTCTAATGCAGATTAAGAAATCAAGTTTCTCCTAAGATTAGGAACCCAAGCAACATTTTGCAAAACTCTGATTTTTCCATCATACATTTTTAAAGGAACATTCCCCATACCCTTAACATTCAAAACTGTGAGATCACCCAACTTGACCTCACCCCCATTACATGTTTTCAAAGAATCAAATAGAGATTTATGAGGTGTGGCATGCATAGTACAACCAGAATTAAGGATCCATGCATTGACATTTTCAAAACCAACAATAACAAGCACTTCTTCATCATAAATGGTCTCACACACATTTGTAAAATCAGTCTTAGATCCACTAGGCTTATTCTGAGGGTTATCCTTCTTTTTCTTAGGGCAGCTATTCATGTAATGTCTCATTTCCTTGCAATAAAAACACTTTACATTCTCTCTGGATTTTTCAGTTTCTTTGGATATATCCTTAGGTTTCTGGGATTTGTTGGACTCAGCAGGGTGTTGTTTCTTATGCTTCATAAACATAACTTCAGATTTAGCCTCAGTCTTACTTCCATTCCTAGACTTAAAGATCCTTAGAGATTCATTTTTCTGAGTGATAAACTCTGTGATTTTAGTTAAGGTCAGATCCTCCCTTCCAAACTGTTTAACATCTATTAGGCTGTCAAATTGGTGGGGCAGGGCACTAAGGAGAATAACAGCTTGGTGTTCCTTCTTTATGACATCCTCACATCTTTCTAATTCTTGGGTAAGCTTAAGGAAACTATCTAAGTTTTCCTGGATACTCAAGGACACATCCATTTTAAATGTAAACAATTTCTTAAGAAAAAATATCCTATTGTGTAGGGATTTATTTTGTGACGCGCGTCGTCTAACGCGTCAAATTTAATATTTACAAATCTCTTGCAAGAAACCAGTAAAGCTGCAAGGAGGGGTCGAACCCTAGAGAGCTGGTTCTTGAAGTTGTATCTAAAAACAAATAAAGAAAGGGGTTTTTAGCAAATGAGAGTGCAAAAGAGAAAATAGGAAAAGAATTCAATCAGAGAGAATATTCAGCTTATGGTTTCTATTGTGACGTGTTTATCATTGACTGCTAAATATCTAATTTCATGTTTCTAAGTGTGGTTGTTCCGACAAAGGTAACAACCCAAGTATCCCGACAAAGGTGATACGTCATAATCTAATCCGACAAAGGTGTTAGACTTCTAGTTCTTTCTTAAACTTAATAATCCGACAAAGGTATTATTTAGCCTAGGTGTAACGATCTACCTTTACGACAAAGTTTCCAGTAGATATTAACGGTAAGAATTAATTGCTCAATTAAGCTTTGCGACAAAGCTTCCACCTAATGTAACAAGTTAATTCATGTGATGAAGCAAGAATTAGTAAAACATAAACTAGCATTAAGAACGAAGTCTCAAAACATGTGTCACAATGAACGAAACCCTAAACTGAATTAGGAATTTAGCTACACATGATTGAAATAAAACACATAGCAAAAGTATAAAATTCTTCTCTCTCGTCGAAAGCTTCCGTCTTCTCCAGAGCCATCTAGATCTTCTTAGAATGGATGATGATGGAACTCTAACCCAAACATCTTATTTATAGCAAAAAGTAGGGTTTCCAAGTCTGTTTTTAGGCTTTATTTCCATGTTTCAGCTCGCTGATGTCATCAAACGGACTGCTGATGTCATCACCTCATCGACTGGTCGCGTCTGGCAGTTACATTAGTGGCGCATTCAGCAGCAACATTAGCGTTAACGCTAATGTCTCTTGCGGACGCGATCCGCACTGAGTTCCGACTTCGGCTATTGATTTGACCATCTAAATGACCTCGGATGCTCTCGGTGTGAACAAGAGAGTTGTAGGAAATTGAGTTAGCTACGTGACGGCATGTGACTCGTAGTTTTCTGATCAGCGTTTCATTCCCAGCGCCTGTTGAACGTCCGAAGGTCTAATCTTCCATTGTGATGTTTTCGGCATGAAATGCCGTCTTTAATGCGTGTTTCCTCCTAGAGCTTCCAAAACACCTGAGATGCAAAACCATACTAAAAAGTAATTGTTCGCATATAAAAGTGTCGAAATAAATGAGATTAATTGACTCGACGAGTCGTATATATACGACTCATCAAACCACCCCACACTTAAACACGTTCGTCCCGAACAAGAGCTAAGTCATAGAAGGAAAATAAAATGCAACACCACAATTTCTTCGACGTCCTAGATAATGCTGCATGAATATAAGTTGCTAGTCTAGACTCACTTTTCTATGCATAATTCAATCGTTACTAAAATCATCATGCTCAACACAGAATTCACTTTGATACATGTTACCTTTGAGCTGAAATTCAAATCAATTTGGATGAATCTGAGATAGTCCTCTTTAAACCCATGATCTGCACTCGTTGTCCCAAACTCTAGCTATATGGTTATACTTCATTGCTTTTTCTTGCACGTGATTCATTCGAGCTTCAAGGTTTTAGAGCCCTTTTTGGACAGCTTTTGTAGTGACTTTATTTGGCCTTTGGCTCTTGATGTAAGAATGATGTACTTCACTTTATTGCATGTAGAACTTTCACAATTTGGCTGATTTTTCTTGAGCTTTGTTTCTTATTGTGAATAGCTTGTCCTTTCTTTTTCTTTTTCTTCAGAAGGAGGTCCAATTATCGCCCGCAAGCATATGGAAATACCTCCTCGCTCTTTCTCATCCTCGACCTTTTTGACGCGAGTCAAGATGAGGGTCACCCACCTTTTTTCCCGGTTACTTCGGACTAGAGATCGGACGGTCTGTTTTTCCGTCCCGCCACCTACATAAACGCTGCAGAGGCAGAACTAACTCCGAACCATATCGTCTCGAAGTGCTAGCCTTTACAAAATCCACATAACCACATAACTCGAAATTCGGTCCTTTGAATGCTTCGTCAAGTCTCTCTAGGACAATTCTATCAACTCCACATCCCTGTTTATCTCAACTCAAAAGGACACGTAGTAGGTTAAATTCACATGTAAAAGCACAATTCAAATTTCACGAGAGAAATTCATCTAATCAGCATCATCTGTTTTACATCATCAAAATTCAATATTGCATATTCAGGAAAAAGAGAGAAATTTCATACTTTCAATTTTTTAAAAAAAATAAGGGAAACGTGCTGACACAGTGCAAGTGCAAGAAAAATAAACGTGCTGACACAATAGACTGACTGACTCTCCCACCCCACACTTTTGAACTAAGTCGTGTCCTCACGGTACGACTTAAATCAAAGACACAACAATACAAGACACACAAACGTAGGGTAAAACAAATAGAGAATAAAAATGATCAGGCCCTCCCCTCGTATTGTCACGTGATGGTGTAAATTCTGGTCAAACGAGTCGGTCAACGCTGATCAATGGTTAACCGTGTCCCCTTTCAGACTTTACGTGTTGCGTTCGATAGAGACGTTAACTTAATGTTAACTCCGAACGCGGCCAGCTAATGTTAAGAGCGAACGCGATCCGCACTGCGTTGCACATGTTTCATGCATGAAAAACATCTCTTTTTCCCAAAAGACAATGTGAGAAACATGACTCAAAAACTCAAACAAACATAAAATGAAATAAAAATGCGAAAAAACAGAAATTTTGCCGGGCTGCCTCCCTGCGAGCGCCTTTGTTTTACGTCGTTGGCTCGACGATACCTCATTAGGGATCACAAGTTAGGATCCCATGGGTGAGTGAGGTCAAATTTTGCCTCAGCTACTCCTTCAGTCTGCCCAAAATCCTCATACAATGGTGTGCTCTTGTCGGCTCTCCATCGATCAGGCGGGTTCGCCTTTACATCCACCCGAGTTTGCGAGGACACTCTGCTCATAGCTATTTGATTTTCCACACAGCTCTTCGTAAGTCTAACCTCATCTGGTAGGGAGGGAGATATGGCAGCAAGATATGGTGTGTGGACGATGTCCGGTGGTTTCTTCATGCATGGGCGGTCGATATCGTCATAGATATGGAAGTCCGATGTTTTGCCACCAAAGGCAAGTGACAATAAGCATGTGTCCATGTCAATCTTGGTCTTGGTGGCAAAGAGGAATGGTCGTCCCAGGATTAGTGTTGGAGGATCGTCGTTTCTAGCATCTCTCCCATCTGCAAAATAAAAAATATGTAGGAACAACAAGGTCTCCTACTCGGAGTGTTAGATCCTCAAGTAAACCAACCGGACAAACACATGATTTATCTCCTAACTCAACCAGCAGTTTAGGAGGCTTCAATGGTCCCAACTTCAAAGAACAATATAAAGAGTATGGCATGACATTGATAGCAGCACCCAAATCGATTAAACAGTGATGTATTTGAGTGTCACCCATACCACAAGTGACTGTGAAGGCACATGGGTCCTTACTCTTTCCAAGCGGTGCCTCATGACTCGTAGCGAGTGGATGCTCTATCGTTTGGTCGTTTTGCTCATGCCTCGCCTCCAATCTGCCTCCTAGCTCATCCTTGTCGATCATATGGTCTTTAGGAGCTATTACCTGCATGTCAAACGAAGGAAAAGGGTCAATTTGGGATTGTGCATCAGTGTGGGTCACATCCGATGTAGACGTTATAGGCGCGTCCAACTTTAACATTATAGGTGAGTTCGCTTCAGACATTAGCGTCGAGCTAATGTCTTCTTCGAACCCGATCTGCACTGATCATGACTCGTTTTCATCATTTTTTGCACCCAATTCGTCCACCACTGCCAAAGTATTGATGTTCCCTCTCAAATTTGGCACTGTCTACGATAGTAGCCTTCCTGGGTCGCTCTTCAGCTCGGAAACCGTCTGAGCTAAGTTGGACATCTGCTTACCCAGCTCCGCTAAAGGTTCATCGTTCTTTGCCTGATTTCGTTGCATGGTAATCGCCAACTCCTTCACCACATCTTCCAGAGACTTGTTGGAACTGTGATGGCTAGGGCCCGCTTGATTGTAGCTCTGTCCTCACTGCTGATACTGATTCTGATTATTTTAGCTACCCTACTGCTAGCGATACGGTGGCCGGTAATACTGCTGCTGAGGCTGCTGAGGTGTATGATTTTTGTAATGTTCGAACTCACCCACTGCATTGACATTGGCCGGTGTATCCTCTAGTAAACTGGGGCAGGCATCTGTCTTATGACTAGTTGCGCCACAAAACTCGCAAGGCTTCACTTGGACTGGCTGCTTCATGATGAGCTTCTGCGTCATCTCTTTCATCTGTTTTAGCTCCTCGGTTACCTGGTTTGATGGAATCTCAGCCTTTGCAATGCTTCTAGTTCTGCTGAATTCCTCATGTTGAATGGCCTCTTCTCTGAATCGTGCGTTCTCGGCCAACTCTGCAATCATATTTTGCACACCAGCTGGGGATAGAATCATGATGGTCCCTCCAGCTGAGGCATCAAGCAGCATCCTATCGAGTGGTCTCAACCCATCCAGAAAATACTCGATTATCAGTTTCTCAGGCACTCCCAGGTTGCAGCAACTCTGTTCTAGGGCGTTTAATTTCTCTACATAGTCATACATCGACTCATTAGGCCTCCGCCTGATATTCTGTAGTTGCTTGCGAACCTGCATCGCCCTGGCAGCTGAGTAGTATTTATCTAAGAATTTCTTCTGCATCTGGTCCCATGTCCTGATGCTACCTGGGGAAAGAGATAAAAACCAAGCATTAGCAGCGTCAGTCAACGAAAAGTGAAAGGATTTTAATTTGAAATTCTCTACTGAGACTTCGTATGGTCGGAGAGTCTGGCAGATGCCATGTAAGCTCTGTAGATGTTTGGTTGCTGACTCTCCTTGTCGACTGATGAGCCGTATTTATACGACTTGTCGAGTCATTAAATCCCACCATTTCATTCACTGTATTATGCGAACAGTTACTTTTTAGTGTTGTTTCGTGTTTCAGGTGATTTGGAAGCTCTAGGAGGAATCACGCTTAAAAGACGGCATTTTCATGCCAAAAACATCGCAGTGGAAGAACGGAGCCAAAAGAGGGCCGTGAACAGTGTTTTTCGGCTCGTGAACAGTAACTCCGGCGTGAACAGTAACTCCGCATGAATAGTTATTCCGGCGTGAATAGTAAATCCGGCGTGAATAGTAAATCCGGGTGTGAACAGTGATTTTCGGGCCGTGAACAGTAACTTCGGGGAAAAATCCAAATTTCATGCTGAGTCCAAGCCCTAGCGTCCAAGTCCATTCGTCCGGCCCAAAAGCAATGTGAAATTAGGGCAAACTTACACCTAGGGTTTGGAATCATATAGAAGATCAAAGGTGGCTTTATCATCAAGCAAAGATTATTATGGAAATATTTCCATGATTATCTTTGGGGCTTATTTTGGAAATTTTAGGGTTTCTCTCTCAAAACCCTATATAAGGAGGTCCATACTACACCAAATAATCTCATCCCTCACACTCTCCTCATCACACACAGCCGTGTGCCCTAATCCCATCACCACCGTCCGCCCTTCTCCTCCATTAGCCGCCGTGCCTTCCACCGTAGCTCAGCCCATAGCAGCCGTGACTTGTGCTTTGTAATTTTCGGTCATTAGTGAAGTTTTCTCGTTTCTTATTTACTGCATTATTTCTTTATGACGATGTGTAGCTAAAACCCATATTCGGGTTAGGGTTAAATAATTGTGACTTATGTTTTTGAGATTTGAATCTTAATGCTTGTTTCGTTATTCGATTAAATCGTTTGTGCTCATTATTTGGATTGAATTGTGAAGTTAAGTGGAGGCTTGGAATGGCAAAGCTTAACTGATCAATTCAACTCCCCTATTTGCTATTTGTTGATACTAGAGAGCTATTAACAAGTAGTGCACTAATTCGATATATCTTGGAATGGAATATTGAATTATTAGGTTTAATTGTGGTGTAGGCGTCCGGAAAGACACTACTTTAGGTTATAACTTGGAATGGAAGTAACCACACTTAGGAATTAGAAACACGATAATTAGAAATCAATGATAAAACCAAGTCACAATTGAATAATACCCTAACCTGAATATCTTCTCTGATTGATAAAACCCCATCAATTTTCGTGCCTTCTTAGTGTTCACTAACCAATACTTTCACTCTAGTTTCTTGTTTTTCTCCATTACAGAACGAAGTAGTAACCATCTAGCTCCCTTGGGTTCGACCCTTGCTTACCCCTGTTCTAATCCACAGTCTGAAGTGAGGAGATTATAAATTGTTTTTGCACAGGTACGACGACAGCCTGTTCAAAATGGCGCCGTTGCCGGGGAGCTAAGCACGGTGAAATTTGTTCTTCCTTTAATTTTTCATTTCTTTTCTGTTTGCTTAATTCGAAATTCGCTATTCGGTGACTTCAATAATTCGAAAATCCCAACTGTTTGCTTTTTGTTTTCCATTCTTTTCGATTTCCGATTTCTAGCAGTTAGAGGGTTCTGTCACCAAGACTTACGAGTCTAAGGAAATTGGGTTTTAAGTGGGACCGCTGTGACCCCTCCAATTTCCTGGGGACCCTTTGCTGCTAGTCTGTTCTTGCTATCTCGGTGCTATGCTAGTTCGCACCTTTTTCTGATTCACCTGCAGATTCAACATGACTTCCTACTACGGAAGTGAGCCGTGGAATTATGGGGAGTACTATCCACCACCCTCCCGACAAGAAGTCCGAGAAATGATCATGCACCTTGAGCAATCCCGGGATGAAACTTTGGATGAGTACTTACGGTACTTTGATTCCCTTGTGATAAGCTGCCCGCACCATGGATTCACAGACTTATATCTTCTTCAAGTGTTTCTCGCCGGGATGTTACCACATGAGTGGAGTTGGCTCACTGAGGAGGCAGAATGCTCGGTCTATGACATGACCATAAGTGCTATTTGGGACTTGATAGACGATTTGGCCAAGAGATCTAAACCAATACAAGAGCAAACCAAATCACTAGAGGACATGGTAAGAGAGCTGGCAGCTAGCACCCAGCAGACAAGTGCATACCTGAACCAGTATATAGCCAACATCGATAAAGGCTCAGCCGAGTTAGCAGAAACAATATCCAAGTTGAGCAGAAATCAGGAGGAAGATGTCGGTACAAAAACAGGGGAGGACATGGCAGAGGATCTAATAGAGCCTATCTCGGAGCCCATAGAACCAGCAGAAGATGAGGACCAATGGTTGAAGGAAGAAGAGCTCAATTCGGACTACCCAAAATATTTGGAAGAAGACAGGCCACTAGCACCTCTAGAAGAGCCGACCGAGCCACTCGAGTCAGTCCCCATTACCGAGCTCTCCAAGATATGCACTGACCTCATTACGGATATGCCCGAGACAGAACCAGTCCTTACTATCGCAGCACCAGAGGCAGAGCAAGTCCTCACTGTCGAAGCAGTCAAAGAAAGTCTAGTGCCTGACACTCCTCTGCCAGTTCCTATACAGGTGATTGCTCCTAAGGACCACATGATCGACAAGGATAAGCTTGAAGGCAGAGTAGAAGCAAAGCATGAGCCAGAGAAGGCAACGATGGAGTACTCACTCATCACAGTTCGAGAAGAGCCGCCTGGAAAGCATGGTAGAAACATTGTTCCTCGAGCATTTATTCCTAGACAACCACTCATCTGTGCCAAGAAGAAGAAGATTGATATGGGCGCACACTTGATGTCTCTTGAAGATAAAGAACTGAACGTCCATGCTAATCACTCATACATAAAGAAACGACCGAGGCTTGGCACGTTTGAGTGGAGACCAGGATGGAGAAGCACTAGAGCACGACTCGATGGACCAATGACTATGATAAAGGTGGCCTCGCCAGCTCAGAAGGATGTAAAGGCGAATCCGCCTGATCTTTGGAAGGTAGAGCCGAATGGACAGCTAGAGGAGCAGTATGGACGAACAGAAGGAAAGGCCGAGAACAAATATGACCTCACACGCCCATGGGATCCTAACTTGTGATCCCTACAGGAGGTACTGTCGAGCCAACGACGTTAAACAAAGGCGCTCGCAGGGAGGCAGCCCTGCACGGTTTGCACGTTTTTTTTACATTTCAGTTTATTTATTTACTATGTTTATTTATGAGTCATTATTGTCACATTGTACTTGGGAAAGAAAATGATCTTCATGCAGGGACAGAGGCGAACGTATCAGAGATGTTAGCGACAGACTGTATCTAGCATGAGTAGTTCACACCTCGAATAAGTTGTGTCGAGAAACATGAGCGTTTAAAGATTCTGTCACAAAGACTTACGAGTCTAAGGAGGTTGGGTTTTAAGCGAGACCGCTGTGACTCCTCCAACCTCCTGGGAATCTTTTATTCGTCTTAATGTCATTGACGCAGACCTTTCGGTGTGCAACAAACTCACGCTGCGATGCAAGCTCCAATGGTGCTCTTCGAGGACTCACAGGAGAACTATCAGCCATCTCTCATTGTCACGCACGCACGAGGGAAGTGCCTGTCCTTACTCTATTCTTATTTCCCTTTGTTTTATTGCATGCATTGTGTGTCTTGATTTAAGTCGTACCGTGAGGACACGGCTCATTTCAAAAGTGTGGGGTGGGAGAGTCAGTTATCGAGTCAGCATGTTTGTTTCACGCCCACCACACAGAGTCAGCACGTTTCGAGTCATTTTTAAAATTTTTGTACATGATACTTCACTATTTCCTAGACTTGCAGTAGTGGATAATGATTGGGTGAAATAGATATAGCCGATTTTACATGCATGTCTTGGTGAAAATTGATTTGTGCGACTAGCATGTGATCTTAAAATTTTGCGTGCCTTTGTTAGTTGAGATAAACAGGGATGTGGAGTTGATAGCAATGCCCTAGAGAGACTTGACAGATCGTTCAAAGGCCGAACTCAGGATATGTGGTTATGTGGAGTTCGTGGAGGCTAGCACTTCGAGGCAACATAGTACGAGTCTGCTCCGCCGCTGCGGTACCCTTTGCGGTTGGTCGGGACGGGAAAACTTCACACCGTCCAAGCTCTAGTCCAAGTAGCCGAGAAAACAGGCAAGCGACCCTTGACTTGACCCGTGTCGAAAGGACGATGATGAGTAAGAGCAGGAAGGTTTCTAATCCGAGTAGCCGGGAAAATAGACGAGCGACCCTCGGCTTGACTCGCGTCAAAAGGAGGAGAAACCACGGTTCGATCAAATCACAATCCGCACTACAAAGCAACAAATTCACAACCATCGTGATAGTCCACACGTCTCATGTGACAGCATCATTGAAATTCCGAATCAGATGACACTATAGCTGACCGAAATCTCTCAACACTTTGGAGCTCGAATCAATCACGTGCAAGAAAAAGCGGCAAAGCATAACCACATAGCAGCGAGTTCGAGCCCGAGAATGAGGGTTCATGGGTCTAAACAGGGCTATCTCCAGATACATCCGAATTGATTTGCATCTCGACCCAAAGGTAACACGTATCTTTAACCCATGTTTTAGCACAAAGACATTAGTAGCGAGCATGCATAACAGGCGAGATCTAGAGTAATCGATTCATGTCCATGTAGCACGTCTAGGATGACCGAAGCTTTGTGATGTTCGTACTTCATTTTTTCCTCTTATGACCTAGTCCTTGTTCGGGACGAACAAGTTTAAGTGTGGGGTGGTTTGATGAGCCGTATTTATACGACTTGTCGAGTCATTAAATCCCACCATTTCATTCACTGTATTATGCGAACAGTTACTTTTTAGTGTTGTTTCGTGTTTCAGGTGATTTGGAAGCTCTAGGAGGAATCACGCTTAAAAGACGGCATTTTCATGCCAAAAACATCGCAGTGGAAGAACGGAGCCAAAAGAGGGCCGTGAACAGTGTTTTTCGGCTCGTGAACAGTAACTCCGGCGTGAACAGTAACTCCGCATGAATAGTTATTCCGGCGTGAATAGTAAATCCGGCGTGAATAGTAAATCCGGGTGTGAACAGTGATTTTCGGGCCGTGAACAGTAACTTCGGGGAAAAATCCAAATTTCATGCTGAGTCCAAGCCCTAGCGTCCAAGTCCATTCGTCCGGCCCAAAAGCAATGTGAAATTAGGGCAAACTTACACCTAGGGTTTGGAATCATATAGAAGATCAAAGGTGGCTTTATCATCAAGCAAAGATTATTATGGAAATATTTCCATGATTATCTTTGGGGCTTATTTTGGAAATTTTAGGGTTTCTCTCTCAAAACCCTATATAAGGAGGTCCATACTACACCAAATAATCTCATCCCTCACACTCTCCTCATCACACACAGCCGTGTGCCCTAATCCCATCACCACCGTCCGCCCTTCTCCTCCATTAGCCGCCGTGCCTTCCACCGTAGCTCAGCCCATAGCAGCCGTGACTTGTGCTTTGTAATTTTCGGTCATTAGTGAAGTTTTCTCGTTTCTTATTTACTGCATTATTTCTTTATGACGATGTGTAGCTAAAACCCATATTCGGGTTAGGGTTAAATAATTGTGACTTATGTTTTTGAGATTTGAATCTTAATGCTTGTTTCGTTATTCGATTAAATCGTTTGTGCTCATTATTTGGATTGAATTGTGAAGTTAAGTGGAGGCTTGGAATGGCAAAGCTTAACTGATCAATTCAACTCCCCTATTTGCTATTTGTTGATACTAGAGAGCTATTAACAAGTAGTGCACTAATTCGATATATCTTGGAATGGAATATTGAATTATTAGGTTTAATTGTGGTGTAGGCGTCCGGAAAGACACTACTTTAGGTTATAACTTGGAATGGAAGTAACCACACTTAGGAATTAGAAACACGATAATTAGAAATCAATGATAAAACCAAGTCACAATTGAATAATACCCTAACCTGAATATCTTCTCTGATTGATAAAACCCCATCAATTTTCGTGCCTTCTTAGTGTTCACTAACCAATACTTTCACTCTAGTTTCTTGTTTTTCTCCATTACAGAACGAAGTAGTAACCATCTAGCTCCCTTGGGTTCGACCCTTGCTTACCCCTGTTCTAATCCACAGTCTGAAGTGAGGAGATTATAAATTGTTTTTGCACAGGTACGACGACAGCCTGTTCACTTCGTATGGTCGGAGAGTCTGGCAGATGCCATGTAAGCTCTGTAGATGTTTGGTTGCTGACTCTCCTTGTCGACCCAAAAACTTTGGTAGATGATGCACTACTGCAGTCTTGATTTCTATTTCAGCTAGTTCTGGCCCTTCCTCGATACACCACGGCTAATTCTGAAAATCAAGAGCAGACAGCTCCTTCATGGTAGGCTCGTAGTAGTATTCTTCAAGGTCTTCCGGCCTCCTGTGGAATTGTGACTGTGGTCGTGGCGGTGGAAGCGACAGCCTCTCACTATCACAATTATGTGCAACTGGTGCCCTCTGATTCAGCTATCGAGCCTCCCTTGCTGCACGGTTGCTAGCACGGACGAGCTGCTCTGGATCCTCATAGAATGGAGGTATTACTTCATTTTCATCAACTAGAGTGATATCATTGTTGTTGACATTATCACCAATCTGGCTACATGCACGAGACATAGCGAACAAGTAGCAAAGCACAAAACTAACTAAATAAAATAATAATAAAAGAAACAACTTCACCGAAGCGCATCTCCCCGGCAACGGCGCCAAAATTTGACGCGCGTCATTTGATGCGTCAAATTTAATATTTTTAAATCTCCCACAAGAAACCAGTAAAGCGGCAAGCAGGGGTCGAACCCTAGAGAGCTGGTTGTTGACGTTGTATCTAAAAACAAATAAAGAAAGGGGGTTTTTAGCAATTGAGAGTGCAAAAGAGAAAATAGGAAAAGAATTCAATCAGAGAGAATATCCAGCTTATGGTTTCTATTGTGACGTGTTTATCTTTGACTGCTAAATATCTAATTTCATGTTTCTAAGTGTGGTTGTTCCGACAAAGGTAACAACCCAAGTATCCCGACAAAGGTGATACGTCATAATCTAATCCGACAAAGGTGTTAGACTTCTAGTTCTTTCCTAAACTTAATAATCTGACAAATGTATTATTTAGCCTAGGTGTTACGATCTACCTTTACGACAAAGTTTCCAGTAGATATTAACGGTAAGAATTAATTGCTCAATTAAGCTTTGCGACAAAGCTTCCACCTAATCTAACAAGTTAATTCATGTGATGAAGCAAGAATTAGTAAAACATAAAATAGCATTAAGAACGAAGTCTCAAAACATGTGTCACAATGAACGAAACCCTATACTGAATTAGGAATTTAGCTACACATGATTGAAATAAAACACATAGCAAAAGTAGAAAATTCTTCTCTCTCGTCGAAAGCTTCCGTCTTCTCTAGAGCCATCTAGATCTTCTTAGAATGGATGATGATGGAAACCCTAACCCAAACATCTTATTTATAGCAAAAAGTAGGGTTTCCAAGTCTGGTTTTTGGGCTTTAATTCCATGTTTCAGCTCGCTGACATCATCAAACAGAGTGCTGACATCATCACCTCGTCGACTGGTCGCGTTTGGCAGTTACATTAGCGGCGCGTTTGGCAGCAACATTAGCGTTAACGCTAATGTCTCTTTCGCACGCGATCCGCACTGAGTCCCAACTTTGGCTATTGATTTGACCATCTAAATGATCTCGGATGCTCTTAGTGTGAACTAGAGAGTTGTACGAAATTGAGTTAGCTACGCGACGGCATGTGACTCGTAATTTTCTGATCAGCGTTTAATTCCCAGCGCTCCTTTGAACGTCCAAAGGTCTAATATGTCATTGTCATGTTTTAGGCATATAAAAAGTAATTGTTCGCATATAAAAGTGTCGAAATAAATGAGATTAATTGACTCGACGAGTCGTATAAATACGACTCATCAGTTTGGTAGGTAGCCTTTAGGGTATCCCACAATACTTTTGGATCAGTTATCTTCAAAACTGGTCTAACTTCATCATCTGTTAATCTCATCATAATCTCAGACAAAGCTGTCTCCTTAAGGTCTTTCTTAGCCTGATCAGAAGTAGGACATAACCAATCTTCACTAACAGCCCTCCAACATTTTCCTTAGTCAGAATTCCCTTCATTCTCCTAATCCACATTGCAAAATCCATTTGCCCATCAAAAGGCGTAAGTCTAATATCAGACATCATAGCAAGAGAGAAAGAAAGATAAGTTGAATATCAACTGCAAGACAAACAGTTTCAATGCTTTCAATGATCAATAAAATAGTCACATCATCACAATTCACAAGAATCTCAATCCAAGGTCACAACAATGCAAGAAAGCAAGCAAGATGTGATCAAATGTCAGTCCAGGCTCAACAAGCCACAGGGTGGAACCGACAATGAAATTCAACGCAATCAATGACCAATGATCAACCAAAATCCACCGAAATCAATACTGATTGATGAATAATTTGCTCTGATACCACTTTGTTATATATTCGACTAAGGTGAATGTTAGATTTTATAGATCAAAGCAAACAAATACACACACCAAGCACAAATCGGCCAAGTGTTCAAGCAAGCCCAATCAAACAGTCTTATACACGCGGAATTAAAGCAGTAAGACTAAAGAGAAGACAAAGGGATTAAAGCCCCCTCGAAGCCCCTGGATTCAAAGACGCAGCACCAACACAGCCTCGCTCGACTCGTCCCTCAGTCTCGCACGAAAACCAGTGAATCCTCGCAGTCGATGCACCTCCAGTAGCAATTGACACTATGCACACCTTCAGACAACTTCGAAACACGCTCGTAAGGAAAGACGCTCAATCGCTTCTTGACGGAGAACTCGAATTGGAAAGCTCGCTTTGAAAATCGGATGAACCCTAATCCCCAATCTGAAGTCGACTTATAAACCCAGCTGCAGCTCGTCAAAACGTCGCGTTTTGGTCGATACTTAGTCGGCTTCCCGCTTGTTCAAAACGTCAGCGTTCCATTTAAGCAACGAACATAACTGTTGTTCGCACTGAATGAAAACACCACCGTTTTCTCTTCTTGTTTGAATACCAGCTCCCGCCTCTGCTAAACTGCGTCGTTTTGCTCCATTTTGAGACATAAGCCAATTTGGCTTAGTCCCAAATCCAGAATGCCTCTACGGCTTAATTCAAGCTTAAAACTAAACCTGTACTAGACCTATAATTGGGACTTGCTTGTGTTCATTAAGTAGATTAATATACTTACAGAAACGATTTACAGACGAGAGATTCTCAGCATTACAAGGGCACATTCTCAAATATCCTATACACGCAACATCAGAAGGCAAGGTATGCCCTCTACCTGGATTTGAACATTTTCCCGATGCGGGGGTAGTGTTCTCGGTGCATATTCTGGAAATATTCCAGATGTGTTGACTACCTGAGTGGAAACTGAATTTTCTTAGTTGCCGATTTCATATATATATATGAGTGTGATTTTTTGTACAATCACAAGTTTTATTAATAAGCCTATATTTAAACCATATATACATGTCATATATGATATATGTTGTATGAGGAGTGTTCAAATGAGGACATGTAAAATTTGTAAGGACGTAGGGACTAATTTCAGCCGTTGGATAAAATCATCCAACGGCTCCACGACACGCCACATGTCCCACTACCTCACAAAGCACACATGCCACTCACATGTCCAATGGGCCACGTGCTTTGTGAGGTAGTGGTACACGTGGCGCGTTGTGGAGCTATTGGATGAAATCATCCAACGACTGAAATTAGTCCATACGTCCTTACAAATTTTGATGGCCTCAATTGAACGCCCCCTATGTTGTATTCATCAATTGTCCAATTTAAAAGATTCATTTTTTTATATGTCATGTTGATGTTGTCTAGCATTCTGGAGACTGATATTTCAGGCTGCACTGAATTTGTTAAGGTTTCACTTCAACAGAAGGTATTGCTCAATTTCCTAAGGTAGTGCTTTTTCTATATAATTTCGTAAACGAAATGCATCATTGTGTCTTTAGCTTGCTGGCTATGTACTTGATTAATCAAGCCACAGGTCACGAGTTCGAGACCAAATGATACCATCATCATCTTCATCATCTTCAGCTCCACGCATTATGAAAAACTGAGGTGCTCAAAAGCACCTCTTTCTTTTTTGAACTCTTTTTTTATTTGCAAGACAAGTTTACAACACTTTGAGAAATTTTCAGGCGTATAAAATAGGTAATGAGTTTATTCAATTTGACATTCTGGAACTGTTCCCTGGAGCCAGCCTTTTTCAAGCATTCGATCCGGCAAGCTGTCTGAAGTTGATGGGTGACACAAATATTGTTGACCCATCATACAGCGTCAAGGCTGTCAAGTTAGCCGCTGCCTGGCTCGGATGGAAACGATCCCAAAATAAATGCTCATTTCTATTCGAGCAAACATATGCTGAAACATTACAAGGAGCTTCCCCATTGAATGTCCCATTTCCACAACATGCTGATTTTATTTCCGTAAAGCCTGATCATTTGAAAATTGAATGTCAGATTCAGGTCGAAACTTTTTTCTAAAGGAATTTTTTTTCAAAATCTTACCCAAACCTATGGGATTTTTCAGTACAAAATCTGTCATTTTGTAGATATCTCCAAGTGAATATATCAGTCCTTGGCACTCCAAGCTCAGTTCACCAAGCATGCTTCCGAGTAACTCGAAGAATACTTGTGCGAAGCTGTTCACAATGTCTATGCATCCACCTGTGATATTTAGCGCGCGTGCTCGGGGAACACACCCAATTACAGAAACACTCATGATTCCCAATTTCCTAGCTCCAATGTCAATAAGTTTCTGCACAAAAACAGTAAGTCATGTCAGTAAATTTTCTTAAAACTGTCATATGATACTATATATATCGACATACCTTTAAATAAGTCTTGTATTCGTTCACGAGCTTTATCAAGAACGTGTGAGAATTCATCGAAGAGTTGAACTGATAGTACTCGAGGATGTCATTACTTCCTATGCTGAACAGGAAAATAGACTTCTTGACGAAATCGCCTGCAGCCTCTGATCCCAACGCTTCTGTGATGTTGCTGTACACAGTCGTGAACTGGTCGATCTGCTGACTGAATGGAATCACCTGTACCTAAAAATAATCCACACACACACACAAATAAATTTATGGCCTTTAAAAATGATCTGATTTTAGTGTCTGAAATGAAAAATTCAGTAAGCAATGACTTACAAATTGTTTCCCAGTATCAAAAAGAATTCCTGACCCTCCAGACGCAAAATTAACGCCTTGCAGGATTTCAGCACTAAAATTAGCCCCGACCTGTGTAGAAAGATTTAAAAACGGTAATGGACTTTCCTGGTGACCCATAAGCATTGCTGAAACACAAAACCAAAAATGTCATCAGTTTTATGGCTCCTGAATCAGTGAGACAGCTACGTTAAAATTTACAAGTTCCTTTCGTCGCGCACCGATGAAATCTATCGTATTATAGCCATTGCTATATCGCCCCGTAGGCACTTGGGATGGATAATCTATCCCATTGTAAAGAACATCAGCTCTAGCTTGGCACTCGGGTAAAAAATCATTAGTCCCAACATCTGCAGTCGAGTCGCCAAATACAAAAACTGGCAACGCAACTTCTGCGTTACTTCTTTCCAGAACCAGCGAAATCAGAAACAAAAATATAAAAAATCGATACACTGACAAACTCAAGTTCCCCATTTTTCACTCGCAGCGATCTCAGTCACAGAATACTTTGCTATATGCGATGAGTAATGAAAATCTTACATACTTATTTATATCAAAGGAAATTAACGCAGCGTCAAAGAATAATATTTACGCTTAGCGGGTCATTGTCCTATGTACTAATAATTAAACAAGAAAAAGAAAACATAGTAAATGACTTACGGTGATGAGCACTAGCTTTTAACCATGTAAATTTAAACCTGGAGCATAGTCAGGTCGCTTACGCTGCAGGCTTCGTAACTATGGAGTTTGTTTTATCGGTACTTTGCGAGGTTCAAACTTATACTGTTTTTCGCAGGGCTAGGAGGTTCGGAATATACAGGGTATGTGCTATTCTTTTTTCTTTTCTTTTCTTTTTTTTTTGATCAAGCCAACAGACTAACAAGGGAAAAGCGAAGCAACTACAATTGGACAAGAAAATTTAACAAAGGAATCGCATCCAATTTGTGCCAGTCCCACATTTCCGTATGAGCTTTCCGCGCGAGAAGGTCTGCCACTACATTAGCTTCACGCCTTGCAAATACAATGTGCCAACTTCGGTTGCGTAGTAGAATCTCTGACATGTTTTGAAACCAATGAGCCCTGGAAACTTCGTTATTTGCTCCAAAATTGAGCGCCATAGCTAAATTGATGTTATCTGTCTCAAAAACTACATTTTGCAGGTGTAGATTCCTAGCCAGAGTTAACCCCTCCATCAAAGCTATACCCTCACATTGAGCAGCCGAGTGTGACTGGTGCAAGAATCTTGCTGTGATACCAATAACACAGCCACTTGAATCTCGTGCAACTATTCCCACTCCTCCAGTTCTGAACTCTTCACTCCATGCTCCATCACAATTAATTTTCACCACATTTCCAACCGGCTTTTGCCAGTTCAAGTTTACATTATTGATGTTAGGGAGGAGAGATTTGTTGTTCCGAGTGAAATCTTTATAGAGCTGATTAATCCGTAAAGAGGCAGTGAGTGGCGACATGGAAGCGGAACCATGACAGATCGACTTGATTCCTATGGTACCAAATGAACCAAAGAGCCACCAAGACCTTACAAAAATATTCCGAGTCTTGAACAGAGTAGATATAGTAAATCAAATCCGCGAAAGATTGCATATTCTTGCATTCAACATGAATGTTCATCCCCAAATAAATCCACACAGCTTTGCTCCACCAGCAAAATATAAAAGGGTGCATATCATCTTCACAGCTAAAGTTACAGATAGAGCAGGGATGGATAAAAAGTTGTTCCCCAGTTGGCAACCCTTAATGCTATCCCTCAGTATTGGCTGTCATGTTTTCTGCTCCCTGAAAAAGTTATCAAAAGAATTCATTCGCTCATTAATGAATTCTGGTGGTCTCATTCCGGAAAGAAAGCAGGAGTGCATTGGATTAATGCAGAGAAGTTAAGATTGCCGAAAGAGGAGGGAGGTATGGGCTTTTATAATTTCAAGCATCTCAACCTGGCTTACCTCACAAAGCAACTCTGGAGGTTAGCGAAGAATCCAGATTTGCTGGTGGCCAAACTCCTTAAAGCCAAATACTATTCCAATTGCCACATTCTGGAGCCGCACACATCACTTCTAAACCATCTCATGTGTGGAGAGCGCTTTATAAGGCTCTTCCTATGTTAGAATATGGGTGCCAACGAGACCACATCACTGGGGACTTACAGTGGAGGTTTCACTCTTCAGGAATGCTTGACTTGAAGTCAGTTTATAACAATTTACACTTGGTTCGTCAAAAATATTTTATAATTCGTCACTTTTTGAGCCGAAAAATGAAAAAAGACGAGCTGAAAAATGAAAAGACGACATAATTCGTCAGTTTCATTTTATAATTCGTCACAAAGAAAAATACCCAAAAAAATCAAGATTTAATCTCATTCATTCAAATCAAAAGATCAAAGTTTGTATTTTGTACCAAAAATTTAATTTTGCACCGGATCCTTTTCCTAAATACAATTACTAAAATTCATCAAAAAAAAATAAAATTATTAAAAGATTTGTAGTAATTTACGCCATCCTCTGTTTGTACCGATCCTCGTGCTCGTAAATTCGTAACATGGCACTAATATCAATTATGATTTTATAACCCGACAAGGCGATGACTCATCGGGTCCGAAACCGAAATTGATATTTTGTTAGAAATTTACGACCCTAAAACTGATATTTCCAATAGGGTTTGGATCAAATACAAACCAATCTTATAAATAAAAACTACAAATCCATAAAAAATTCGACACGTGTCAAAATTAACCAATCAAAATTCAGCCGAGATTTCATCCCGTCGGGGTTCTTTTTGTAAATAAAAAAAATACATGTGGACTTATTAAAAAATATATAAACAATAGGAGGGGTATAAATGTCCAAAATTTGCTACAGTAATGTTCAGACTTAAAAAAACATTGTTCAGACTTAACCCAGTAATAACAATACTTGAAAAAACATTGTTCAGACTTAAAAAAAACATTGTTCAGACTTAAAAAAATAATAATGAGAGTTAACCCATTAACAATCAGACTTAAAAAACATTGTTCAGACTTAAAAAAACAGTGTTCAGACTTAAACCAGTAATGACAATACTTGAAAAAACAATGTTCAGACTTAAAAATAATAATGAGAGTTAACCCATTAACGATCAGACTTAAATAACAATGTTCAGACTTAAAAAAACAATGTTCAGACTTAAACCAGTAATGACAATACTTGAAAAAACATTGTTCAGACTTAAAAAATAATAATGAGACTTAAACCATTAACGATCAGACTTAAATAACAATGTTCAGACTTAAAAAACAATGTTCAGACTTAAACCAGTAATGACAATACTTGAAAAAACATTGTTCAGACTTAAAAATACATTGTTCAGACTTAAAAATAATAATGAGACTTAAACCATTAACGATCAGACTTAAATCACAATGTTCAGACTTAAAACAACAATGTTCAGACTTAAACCAGTAATGACAATACTTGAAAAAACATTGTTCAGACTTAAAATATAATAATGAGACTTAAAACATTGTCTGAACACTATCATTTAAGTCTGAACACTACCATTTATGTCTGATTATTAAGTATTTTTAAGTCTGAACATTTAGTATTTTAAGTCTGAACATTACCATTTAAGTCTGAACACTACCATTTTAAGTCTGATTATTAAGTATTTTTAAGACTGAACATTAGTATTTTAAGTCTGAACACTACCATTAACGATAAACGATCCGAATTAAATAACAATGTTCAGATTTACAAATAATCATATTTACAGATCAATGATCAGATTTACAAATAATAATGATAGTATTTGAAACAAAGATCAAACTAAAGCATTTGATAAAAGCACAATATTCTCTACACATTTTTCTTAGGTCTACCTCTTTTCCGTTTGGTCTCATTTTTCTTTTCTTCATTTGCTTTAATTTTCTTTTGCTCTTTAATTTCCCGTTTGTTCTGTTTTTTCTTCGCTGCATCTGCTTCATCCTGATTTTCCTCTGTAATGTCTTCAACTTCTGGTTTTTCCTGATAAATATTTGGCTCTGGAATTGATGGTATAAAAGTAACAATTTCTCTCAGTATTTCATCTTTGAAAGTGTTACTTTCATCCGTAAGAATTTGAAAGTTATATCTGACTCGCAACTTTCTCAACTGAACTCTTTGCTGAAAAAAAATTTGCATTAATAAAGAATTTTAACATACTAACTATTTTTGGAGATTTGAAATTTTAGATTGGATTACCTCTTCACTTTCAGAAACAAAACCTGACTCCCATTCTTCATGGTACCCAAAATAAGTCTCCATGTGTCTCATGGAGAATATACCACAATCATCGCCGTTGTATTTCGTACGCCATTTCATTTCAATACGAATAGGTTCTGTATCAGCAATCCAACTACTGTCCTTAAATTTCACCTCTTCAAGAAAGGACACGACATTTGTTTTCTGGAAAATTATTCAGACAAGTAAGAAGAATTGTTCATAAATAAAAATTCTACACATACAAACAGTATATTGCAGAGTTAAAATAACACATACCAAGTTTGGCACAATTACTCCATATTTATCTTTGATACTTGAAGTACTTGCTGAGTTGTCTAATATATCAATCTTCTTTGTAAGAAAATTGAAACATACACAGAAGAAATGCCTGGAGTGCCAGAGCGAGAAGAAAATCTAAAAAAGAAAAAGACTCATTTAATAATATACAAAAATGTTCCACCAAATATTTGATATAACATATAGTATTAGTTTTACCAGCTTTGATGTAAAAAACATCTTATCAAACTTTTTTATTATATATTCAACTCCTTCTTTGAAAAACTTGTAGCTTCTTTCCTTGTTGATATGGGTGTCGAAGAGACAAAAACTCTGCCACCAAAAAAATGAACCTAATTAGTTTATGTCAAAGATATAAAATAAAAAGACTATAGAGACTGCACTTACAGTTGTTCTAATAGGGATGAAAAACCGTTGGACAGTTGATGAACTCTTGTACATTTCACGTATGTTCAAAATACTTACCCAACAGTCGATTATATTGCTTTCAATATACTTGAAAAAATTAAGTGTACGAAAGTCAGCCTTGGATAGTTTATTAGTTTCGTTTGTATCTTTAAACACGAAATCATAATCTCTGCAAGCAGAAAAAAAAACATCAAAGAAAATTCAGACTTACTCAAATATTATACACATATAAAATAAAATTTCTAATAATAATATTAGGACATAAAAAAGAACTTGAAAGCATAAATGTTCAGACTTACTCTTTATCTAACACTTTTGGGTCAAATATCCACTGCCATGCTTTTTTTTCAAAATTTGATAATTTGGTAGTCATAAGAGTTGATCTGATTTGGTATGGAGATTTCACAAAAGGACTTGGAAGCCTTAATCTTTTATTTAGTATGATAGTATCTTCGGGAGCCTCTGTAGTGATCAGATTTAAAATATTAATGATAATACTTAAAATAAAATCATATTTCAGATTTCAAATAAAATAATAAGCAGACATAAAGAGTTAATGATCAGACCTTGGTGCTTCAGTTTTTGATTGCCTTCTTCATTTGTTAAATTTGGAAATACACTCTCGTTGGAAGCATCTACTTCTGTTTGCACAATGGGAAAATGAGAAGGGATAGCAGTCAGACCAGTAGAGATAACAATATTTAATGTGCAGACTTAATGTTAAAACAGACTAAATATTAAAATAGACAATGTTCAGACAGTGATGTGGAATTCATACTTAAAAGATAATTTTCAGAACTAATCAAGAATTATTCGTATTCAAAAACTTAATGCTGAGATGTAACTTATAATATTCAGACTTAAAACAGAATTAAAATCATAATGTTCATATTAAAATCACAATTAAAAATGATGATGTTCAGACTTAATATTCAGACTTAATGTTAAAACATACTAAATATTAAAATAGACTTAATGTTCAGCCTTAAATAGACAATGTTCAGACTTATTATTAAAACAGACTTAATGTTCAGACTTAAAACACAATGTTCAGACTTAATGTTCAGACTTAATGTTCAGACTTAATCTTTAGACTTAATATTAAAACAGACTTAATGTTCAGACTTAAATAGACAATGTTCAGACTAAATGTAAAAACAGACTTAATATTAAAACAGACTTAATGTTCAGACTTAAATAGACAATGTTCAGACTTAATGTTCAGACTTAATATTAAAACAGACTTAATGTTCAGACTTAAAAGACAATGTTCAGACTTAATCTTTAGACTTAATATTAAAACAGACTTAATGTTCAGATTTAAATAATAAGGAGACTTAAAGATTCAATGATCAGACCTTGGTGCTTCAGTTTTTGATTGCCTTCCTCAGTTGTTAAATTTGGAAATACAGTCTCGTTGGAAGCATCTACTTCTGTTTGCACAATGGGAAAATGAGAAGGGATAGCAGTCAGACTAGTAGAGATAACAATATTTAATGTTCAGACTTAATGTTAAAACAGACTTAATGTTCAGACTTAATGTTAAAACAGACTAAATATTAAAATAGACTTTATGTTCAGACTTAAATTGACAATGTTCAGACTTAATGTTCAAACAGTGATGTGAAATTCACACTTAAATAGACAATGTTCAGACTTAATGTTCAAACAGTGATGTGGAATTCACACTTAAAAGATAATTTTCAGAACTAATCAAAAATTATTCGTATACAAAAACATAATGCTCAGATGTAACTTATAATATTCAGACTTAATACAGAATTAAAATCATAATGTTCATATTAAAATCACAATTAAAAATGATGATGTTCAGACTTAATGTTCAGATTTAATGTTAAAACAGACTAAATATTAAAATAGACTTAATGTTCAGACTTAAATAGACAATGTTCAGACTTATTATTAAAACAGACTTAATGTTCAGACTTAATCTTTAGACTTAATGTTCAGACTTAATGTTTAGAGTTAAATAGACAATCTTCAGACTTAATGTAAAAACGGACTTAATATTAAAACAGACATAATGTTCAGACTTAATATTAAAACAGACTTAATGTTCAGACTTAAAAGACAATGTTCAGACTTAATCTTTAGACTTAATATTAAAACAGACTTAATGTTCAGATTTAAATAATAAGGAGACTTAAAGATTCAATGATCAGACCTTGGTGCTTCAGTTTTTGATTGCCTTCCTCAGTTGTTAAATTTGGAAATACACTCTCGTTGGAAGCATCTACTTCTGTTTGCACAATGGGACAATGAGAAGGGATAGCAGTCAGACCAGCAGAGATAACAATATTTTTGATGCTTTTAGAATTGCACACATAAAATCAAACTATACATAATAAACTCTAACAAAGAAAAATCGTACCATCTTTTGTCGAATTAATAAGACGATCTTTGATAGTGTGCAGGAGAACAAAAGGATATGCAACCGGTTGTAAAATTGGCAAATTAGGCAACACATACGAATCTGGTAAATCTGAAGGTTGAACTGTATTATCAAAATGATCAACATCCTGAGATATTTCATTTAAAGAGGATGTGAATGCTGGAGGTGTTGATCTAAAATCTGGAGATAATGTAAACAGACTTTTCATTTCACAGATGTCTTCTGCTACTTTTTGAATATTTGGATGTGTACTAACATCTTGGTAAGAATCTGTATTGAACAGAATAGTTATCAAAATTAAAATTATCAGAATTAAAATGAAAATGATCAGAGTAAAAATGACAAATGATCAGAGTAAAAATGACAAATGATTATACTTAAAATGATAATGTTCAGACTTAAATAAAATGTACAATTATCATATTTAAAAAAACAAATAATCACCTGTAAAAGTTTCTTTTGCCTCATTTTGACCAAGTTTTTGAATATTTGGATGTGTTCTAACATCTTGAGAAGAATCTGTATTTAATAGAATAGTTATCAGAATTAAAATTGATCAAACTGAATAGAAAACGAATGAACAGAGTTAAAATGACAAATGATTAGACTTAAAATGATAATATTCAGACTTAAAATGATAATGTTCAGACTTAAATAAAATGTACGATTATCCTATTATCATTTAGATGCCTTGGATGTGTTGATCTAGATTCAGGAGACATTGAAAACATACTTTTATCTTGAAAATCATCAGCATCATCTTGTTGGGAATCTTTAGCTTGTTGATCATCATCATCTTGATCCACATCATTAACATTATCTTGAGAAGCATCAGCATGTTGATCCACATCATCAACATTAACTAGTTTGTTATGTTGCTCTGGTTGTACAATAGGCACAATAGCAATGTCATTTGCCTTATCTTGACCCAGATTTTGAACATGATCAGCAATAATAGGATCTTGAAGAGTAACTGTATTGAATAAGATTATATTGATAAGACTAAACATGATGATTTTAGAAAATAGTAACTGTGTTGATGAATTTTCATTTAGATGCCCTGGATGTGTTGATCTAGATTCAGGACACATTGAAAACATACTTTTATCTTGAAAATCATCATCATCATCTTGTTGGGAAGATTTAGCTTGTTTATCATCATCATCTTGAGAAGCATAAGATTCTTGATCCACATCATTAACATCATCTTTAGAAGCATCAGCTTGTTGATCCACATCATTACATTGCTTATTCGCAGCCGCTATGATAATACTTCTGTCAATACACTGAACCTCACTCTTATATTCAGGATTATTTTTCAAACTTCCGGACAGTTGATGATATTTAGCCATATCTTCAATAATTTTTGCAGCAATGATGCGTAATCTTTCAATCGTTTCCTATTAAATTTAAAATGTTTAGAAAGCACAATAACAAACAGTTATGTGGAATTCACACTTAAAAGATAATTTTCAGAACTAATCATGAATTATTCGTATTAAAAAACATAATGCTCAGATGTAACTTATAATATTCAGACTTAAAACAGAATGAAAATCATAATGTTCATATTAAAATCACAATTAAAAATGATGATGTTCAGACTTAATGTCAAAACAGACTAAATATTAAAATAGACTTAATGTTCAGACTTAAATAGACAATGTTCAGACTTATTATTAATAAAGACTTAATGTTCAGACTTAACACACAATGTTCAGACTTAATGTACAGACTTAATCTTTAGACTTAATATTAAAACAGACATAATGTTCAGGACTTAAATAGACAATGTTCAGACTTAATGTAAAAACAGACTTAATATTAAAACAAACATAATGTTCAGACTTAATAGACAATGTTCAGACTTGATGTTCAGACTTAATATTAAAACAGACTTAATGTTCAGACTTAAAAGACAATGTTCAGACTTAATGTTCAGACTTAATCTTTAGACTTAATATTAAAACAATGTTCAGATTTACAAATCAATGATCAGATTTACAAATAATAATGATAGTATTTGAAACAGAGATCAAACTAAAGTATTTGATAAAAGCACAATATTCTCTACACATTTTTCTTAGGTCTACCTCTTTTCCGTTTGGTCTCATTTTTCTTTTCTTCATTTGCTTTTCTTCATTTTTCTTTTCTTCATCAGACACATATTCATCCTGCAATCAATTCCTATTAGAATTAATAATGTTTTAGAAAGGACAATAACAAACAGTGATGTGGAATTCACAATTAAAGGATAATGTTCAGAGCTAATCAAGCAATATGGTACTCAAATACAGAATTAAAGCATAATGTTCAGACTTAAATAGACAATGTTCAGACTTAATGTTCAGACTTTTTATTAAAACAGACTTAATGTTCAGACTTAAACCAGAAATGACAAATAGTTGAAAAAACAATGTTCCTTCAGACTTAAAAAAACATTGATGCGTAATCTTTCAATCGTTTCCTATTAAATTTAAAATGTTTAGAAAGCACAATAACAAACAGTTATGTGGAATTCACACTTAAAAGATAATTTTCAGAACTAATCATGATTTATTCGTATTCAAAAACATAATGCTCAGATGTAACTTATAATATTCAGACTTAAAACAGAATGAAAATCATAATGTTCATATTAAAATCACAATTAAAAATGATGATGTTCAGACTTAATGTTAAAACAGACTAAATATTAAAATAGACTTAAGGTTCAGACTTAAATAGACAATGTTCAGACTTATTATTAAAAAAGACTTAATGTTCAGACTTAAAACACAATGTTCAGACTTAATGTACAGACTTAATCTTTAGACTTAATATAAAAACAGACATAATGTTCAGACTTAAATAGACAATGTTCAGACTTAATGTAAAAACAGACTTAATATTAAAACAAACATAATGTTCAGACTTAAATACAAAATGTTCAGACTTAATGTTCAGCCTTACTATTAAAACAGACTTAATGTTCAGACTTAAAAGACAATGTTCAGACTTAATGTTCAGACTTAATCTTTAGACTTAATATTAAAACAATGTGCAGATTTACAAATCAATGATCAGATTTACAAATAATAATGATAGTATTTGAAACAGAGATCAAACTAAAGTATTTGATAAAAGCACAATATTCTCTACACATTTTTCTTAGGTCTACCTCTTTTCCGTTTGGTCTCATTTTTCTTTTCTTCATTTGCTTTTCTTCATTTTCTTCATTTTTCTTTTCTTCATCAGACACATATTCATCCTGCAATCAATTCCTATTAGAATTAATAATGTTTTAGAAAGGACAATAACAAACAGTGATGTGGAATTCACAATTAAAGGATAATGTTCAGAGCTAATCAAGCAATATGGTACTCAAATACAGAATTAAAGCATAATGTTCAGACTTAAATAGACAATGATCGGACACAAACAGAAAAAATGATGAGACTAAAAAAAATACCTCGTTTAATTCTGTGCGAGGTAATTCTGTGCGAGGTAATTCTACTTCATTAATATTATTCTTTGTTCTTGTATAATAATTCTGTATAACATCAGAAGGGATTTCGTGTGCAATCAACGTTCCTTTTCCAAATTCATTTAATTTGAAATCATAAAGTTCCCGAGCAGAAAAATAGTCATCAGTAATGTAACTGATGACTGGACTTCGTCTTCTTATGCAGCATTTTTCATTTACGAATCTATCCACATAGAGCATCTGCATAATATGTATAAAACAGCCAAAAACTAAATCAGACTTAAATAATAGAAGAGAAATCATTTAAAAATGAATAAAAAGAATCATTACAAAATCAACTTACGGTAATGAAAGTAATGGGCCCCTGGTAGAAACTTGTCGCAGGTCCAGATTTCCAATCTAATGTTGCTTGTATAAGTTGGGAAATTACCAAGTTGCACCAGTTGAACTTTGGAATTTGATCCTCCGAAACTATAAATTCTAGAATATCTGCTCGAGAATTTTGATTATTCGGTAGATGTATGATTGCAGAATAGAACAGGACTAGAAAATCCACCTTGAACCAATATTCGACCCCATCCATACTTTTCAATCGTTCTGCTATATCAGAATGTTTTGGATATTTATTAATTGGAAACCCGTATGATTGTTTCCATCTCTTATATATGGACCCTCTCTTCCTAGTTTTGACTATCGGAATATCCTTACCATCCAAATCAAATCCAAACACTCTGTGTACGTCCATTTCATCTATATTTAGAATTCCGGATTCAGTTGTTAAAGTTAGTTTCTTCGGGTCGAAGGACTGCAGAACTAAAAGGGCTAGAAATGAAGGGAGTTTTTTGAATTTGATATCCAAAATAGGTCCTAAACCCATTGAAGTCACAGCAATTCTTTGCTCTCTGTTTAAGCTATCAATAACTTCCTTTAATAAGGATGGGCTTCCTCTTTGTTGAAGACCAGTCTTTCTTTTCTTTGTCTTATTTATATCTTTCTTTCTTTTCTTTTTGTTGTTTATATCTTTCGTAGTAACACCCGTTAAACTAAGAATCAACTCAGCAGCAGATTCAACGTCACTATGAGAAGACGCCTTTGAATAAGAACTTGATGATTCTTCAATACATTGTAAATGCTGAGTAGGATCAACACAATGCGTCTTTAACTCTGACAAAAATGTGCAGAATTATCACAATAAATTTACAAATATGCTTACTAGATGAAAAGAGATAATAAGCAGACATAAAATGTTATTCTTTAAATTTAACATTCTAATTATCAGAAATAAAATTGATAATGCGCAATAGTACAGTGCTAAAAACAAATAGGATTATTGAAAACCCTAGAAAAACACACATCTAACACATCATGATAGGAAATACATAATGAAACAGTCAGTAGCACAATCCAAGTGAATAGTGATGATAGAAAACTCGGTAGAAAAAAGGAAACGTACTGCCACGTTTAGTGGACATATTGATAAACTTCAAAACTTCGTGTTGCCAGAGATTCTTGGTCGGTTCGTTCGCCTTAGACTCTTCGTTCTTCGTTCGTCCGAGATTCTTCGTTGATTTTTTTTGTTGACTGATGGAAATGTTTTACCCCTGCTTGAAGTGTTGTAATCTTAAAACTTAAAAAATGTACAATTGAATTTTGAAAAATGAAAAAAAGCCCTCAAATATTTAATTTGTTTACTCAGACTTAAAATGAGTAATGATCATTAACAATTTTAAACTGATCATGTCAATTTTAAGTCTGATCATTATCAATAATAAGTCTGATCTTTGTCTATTTTAAGTCTGATCATTATCAATAATAAGTCTGATCATTGTCTATTTTAAGTCTGATCATTGTCTATCCTTTAACTCTGATTATATTTATCTTAAAGTCTGATCATTTACTTTATTTTAATTCTGATCATTAATTCTATTTGGTGTTGTTGATGGTTTTGGTTTTATTTGAGTCTTATTAAGCATATGACTAAAGTTCGACCATTTGAGCATAGTCTGATTATCAACTATCATATTTTATCATCCTCACTACGGCACTCTCACTACACTAATTTGCAAAAGGTTCCGAAGATAGAAACTTTTTTGTTTTCCGAAGTTGGGTTTCCAAAAATCGAAACTTTTTTGGTTTTGCATTTTTTCTAATATGAAGACAAATGTATCTGGCATCGAATCGGTTTCGGGTACGTTTTTTTCTAGGGTTTACAATTTGTAGGATTTTTCTTGTGTATCGTATGTTCTTTTTTAGGGTTTACAGTTCATCTGTATCGTATGTTTTTTTTTCAGGTTTAAAAAGAAGATCTTATCTACTACGGTCTAAATGCAGCAAATATAAAGGTATACGAGGAGAAATAATCGATCTTACCTCTGATGATGATGATGTTATAAGCTGCACACCACCAAATGAAGTATACTCAAAACGGATGAAGGACATTTCTAAAGGAAAAAAAGTAATGACTGGTCCTGCTGATTTCAGTTCAGAAAGTTTAAGTCAAAGATCACTGACACCAAAGGATGGAGTAAGTAGTGATACTGAAGGAGAGAGCAGTTATGTTGCTGAACAACATAGCGAAGGAAGTGACCATTTTAATCAATACAATGATTCCAACAAAAGATTTGAAATTGTTCCCTATTTAGCATTTGCTAAGCCTATACGACGTCGAAAATCAACTTCTGGAATCCAAGTTAGAGGAACTCCACAAATTCTGAAGGATGTAATTGATGGCTTAAGCGAAGTTCAAAAAGTTGCTGTTTCCTCAATGGGTCTAGAACACATTTTGGAATTAAAGATTGACAAGTTACCAACAAAACTTTCATTGAAAGTTCTTGAATGTTTTGACGCAAACGAATGCAGTTTAAATGTTAACTGTGAGACAATGGGAATTGATGAAGTTGATGTGAGAAATGTTTTCGGATTTGATTTAAGCGGCGAGACACTCATAATAGAGGGAAAAAGCAACAAGGCGTTAAAGAAGAGATGGCTTCAACAATATGGTATAACCACCAAAGGATTATATCCAAAAAATACAGAGATTGCTCAGAGGTTGAAAGAAGTGCAAGTTGTTGACAGTTGGTTCAAGCTGGACTTTCTAGTACTGTTTTACTCCATTCTGATATCACCAAGTAAAAATACTTGGTGTAATTCAAACATTATAAACAGTATAGACTCTGAGGATGAGGTACCACGCTTTAATTGGTGTAAGTTCATTGTTGAACTACTTAAGGTATCAAAGATTGAATGGATGAAAAACAAGATGAAAAATTACAAGGGACCAATCCTCTTCCTCGCTGTATGTTCTTTTTTTAAAATTTTATTTATGCATTTTTTTAATTTCCTGCAACATTTTGTTTAAATTTGTTATTCATGATTGAAAATTTAAAATTATATGTGAACAAACTAATATCATGTGCGAACATTTTTAATTTTATCTCTGATCATTTAGCTTATATATGAATTATGAATTACTATATTTATTTTATTTCTTTTTATTTTGCAGATGTTGTATGCTGATAGACTATTCAACAGTGAAATTTATAAGACAAGAAAATGGCCAGTCATCAGCTACATGACCAACGAGTACTTGATATCTCGTCAAAAATCAGATATCTACAATAATAAGTTTGGTAAGCTGAAGCTGTTGGATCGACTCTTTGAAACTCCAAGTGAAAATGTTGAAGATATAAGGGATCAAATGTCAAGTGAGGTAGGGCTGAACATTTTGATTATTTCTCTTCCAATATTTTTATTATTTGAAACTTTTCTTCACATTAATTATCATCCAAGTATACTTTTTTAATCATTAAATTTTATGTATATTTTTAGAAGATGATGGCAATTTTTATGGGCTTATCTGAAGGTCTTGAAAAGGACATATGTCAGTTTAAAAGGTTCTATGCAATGCTAAAAAGGACAGAGTTTCAAGTTGATGTGGATAATATATATGGCACAATGAAATCACTTTTGAATGATGACTTCCCAGAGTTATCCAACAGCAAGAGTCTGAAGGAAAAGAGTTCAACTTAAAAAGAAAAAGAACACAACGTTCTTTGATGTAATTTTATGCTACATTTTGATGTATTTTATGAATGTGTATGTGTGCTACATTTTGATGTATTTTATGAATGTATTTTGATATATCTTTGAACATTTTGATATATCAAATAACATTTTAATGTATTTATATGCCCGATGCCCCTGAGCTCAACTCGTCTTATTTTTGCAACAATAAGTATTTTAAGTCTGAACATTACCATTTTTAAGTCTGAACAATAAGTATTTTTTAGTCTGATCATTGCTTCTTTTTAAGTCTGAACATTACCATTTTTAAGTCTGAACAATAAGTACTTTTTAGTGTGAACATTGCTTCTTTTTAAGTCTGAACATTAAGTATTTTTAGTCTGATCATTGCTTCTTTTTAAGTCTGAACATTACTATTTTTAAGTCTGAACAATAAGAATTTTTAGTCTGATCATTGCTTCTTTTTAAGTCTGAACATTACCATTTTTAAGTCTGAACAATAAGTATTTTTTAGTGTGATCATTGCTTCTTTTTAAGTCTGAACATTAAGTATTTTTAGTCTGATCATTGCTTCTTTTTAAGTCTGAACATTACCATTTTTAAGTCTGAACATTAAGTATTTTTAAGTCTGATCATTGCTTCTCTTTAAGTGTGAACATAACCATTTTTAAATCTGAACAATAAGTATTTTTTAGTCTGATCATTGCTTCTTTTTAAGTCTGAACAATAAGTATTTTTTAGTGTGATTATTGCTTCTTTTTTAAGTCTGAACATTAAGTATTTTTTAGTCTGATAATTGCTTCTTTTTAAGTCTGAACATTACCATTTTTAAGTCTGAACAATAAGTATTTTTTGTCTGATCTTTTGCTTCTTTTGAAGTCTGAACATTACCATTTTTAAGTCTGAACAATACCATTTTTAAGTTTGATCATTGCTTCTTTTTAAGTCTGAACATTACCTTTTTTAAGTCTGAACAATAAGTATTTTTAGTCTGATCATTGCTTCTTTTTAAGTCTGAACATTACCATTTTTTAAGTGTGAACAATACCATTTTTAAGTTTGATCATTGCTTCTTTTTAAGTCTGAACATTACCTTTTTTAATTCTGAACAATAAGTATTTTTAGTCTGATCATTGGCTATTTTTAAGTCTGAACATTACCATTTTTAAGTCTGAACAATAAGTATTTTTAGTCTGCACATTGCTTCTTTTTAAGTCTGAACATTTCCATTATTAAGTCTGAATATTGCCTATTTGATCCGATATCTAATACTCGTACGGAATTGAAAATTTTTTTTATTTCAAATGTCCCTTAAATAAAAAAAAGATCTTAATCTATTTGGTTAACGAACGTCTCCTTCTATCATCATTCCAATTCGCAGTAGGACAACCGCAAGTTAGGGTTTCGATCAACATGAAGATCGAAGCATCTGATTCCATTTCGGCGTCTGGTACTCTTTTTATAGGGTTTAGGGTTTTTCTATATACAGTAGTTTTTTTGGGAATCATTTTTAATCTCTATTATATTGCTAATATGAAGGCCACCAACAACAAATCATTGACCTGACATCTGACGGGGAAAGTAATACACATACTGAAATAGTAGAAGGTGAGATTGGAGGAACCGAAATAGTAGAAGGTGAGAGTGGTGATACTGAATTAGCAAAAGGGGAGACTGGAGGAACCGAAATAGTAGAAGGTGAGAGTGGAGGAACCGAAATAGTAGAAGGTGAGAGTGGTGATACTGAAGCAACAGAACCTCTTGATCGTGATGAGGTTATAGAAGATAGCGAAGAATTTGGTGTTGTACCTGAATACAATAGTTTGTACAAGGGACTTCAGGTTGTCCCCTCTTTGTCATTTGTGAAGGCTATACAGCAAAGAAAACACTCCTTGCAAAAAAATACACAGGTACCAGAATCAGAGAAGACATCCCTGACAGAGGTAATAAAACATAACTATCACCAAATATCTATACAAATTTTATTTTACTCAGCTTTATTTATACCTTAATTTGGTGATTAATTGTTATCTTTTTATATAGGCAATGCAAAGACAAATTGAAACTCCAAAAGACAAGACATTAGACAAAGAAGCAGAAGTAACAACTGATCAAATCTCCAGTGAGGTACCCTGAATAATTATTTCTGCTCAGTCTGAACAATATTGATTTTACTTCTGAGCAATGCGGTTAAAGACTGATAAATTTGTTTCTATTTTTTTAGGATGTGATGGCAGTTTTTAGGAGTTTATATGGAAAGCTTGAACAAAAAGTACACGAGTTTAAAAATTTGTACATTATTCTGAAAAATAATGTACATTTTTACGATGAAGTGAATACTTTATATGGGAGAATCAAGTCTGTAATGAATGACGACTTACCAGAGTCGCTCAACAGGAAAAGGTCATTAGATGATTTTTCAGAACAAGACCTTTTCCATTTAAGTTTAGGAGATGTTATAAATTCTCCTTTATCAAAAAAACAAGCTACACAACCTGTTGAGGAAGGTTTTGAAAGGACCGACTATAGTACACTTGGAGATAGCATGGAAAATGAGCTTGAAGCAATTTTGGCGGAGGTTACCAAAATTGAATCCATGTATGAGTTGAGTAAAACTACATCAGCTGAAGTTCAGGGGAAAGCAGCTACAACACACAAGATACTTGAACGATTAAAGAAGCCTTTAGTTGCTACAGAATCTCAATACAACAATAGAATAATTCCTATTGATGATGACTTCTCTGAAGAAGAAATTAGAATTTATGATTGGGTGACAACCGTCATATCTGATTCGTAAGTCTTTTTTTTTACATGAATAACTTATCTTATTTTTGTAGACAATCTTTTTACCATATATGTTATGATTTTCTGTTTTTACACAGTGAAGATGAGGTGATCTTCGCTTCAAGTGGGCTGTTTTCACTAAGATCTGACTTTCAGTCATTGGAATACAATCACTTTATAAGCGAGAATGCTCTTAATTCCTGGATAGTTATTTTGAATGAAATGGAAATACAAAGTAGTCATCCACCATCTATAGGGCGTTATTTCTGCCTTATCAGTGAAACCGTAAGTATATTGCTTTTATTTTTCATTAGGTCTTAGCAGTTTCCTAATTTTTATCTTTTCTTTTTAGCTTTATTCTCTTCATGAAGATCATCGGCGACCTAGATATAAGGATTTCCAACGCATTCTGAAATTTACAGAAGAAACGTTTCCTAAATTAGATATTAAGAAAGCTAAACTGGTAAACTAATCTCCTATTATGTAAAAAGATCATCAGCAACCTTTTATTTTTTTTAACAATTATTCTGTTCTTATCAGGTTTTCTTTCCCATCTGTCATTTGTTACACTACTTTGTTGTCTGTTTCAATTTCTCTGGAAGGACCATAGATATATTAGACAATTTCTGTGGAGGAGAAGAATCCATTGAAAAAAAATATGGAGAAAGTCTTCCAAGCCTGGTATGTTTCGTTTTACTTTGTTCTATATAATTTAAGTCGGATAAGTATAATCATTATGAATTTAAGTCTCATCATTATCTTATCTATTTAATTCTGATCATTATTAATTTAAGTCTGATCATTATCAATTAAAGTTGATCATTATTCATTTTAGCTATAAGTGTGATAATTTTTATAAGTCTGAGGATATAACCATTTTCAGATAAAACTTTTCAAAACTTATCTTCTTAAGATTAAGCATCCTGATGTATCTTGGATATCGGTAGATACACCAAAGAATCTTTTAGAAATGTCATGGAGAACATTTTCTAATGAAAATGATTGTGGAGTTTTTGCAATGCGCCATTTGGAGACTTATTATGGGGAAGCAGTTGGGAATTGGTATAGTGGATTTGCTCCTGAATCTGAAAAGGTAATCCTGAATTCAAAGATACATTTTCAAATACTAAATTACTGTTCAATTAAATTTTGATTAACCAAATTAATTTTTTTACAGCAAAAAGATCAAATAAGAAGACTCAGGAAAAGATACTTACACAAAATGTTGCTTGCTGATTCCAATCCATTGAAACCGAAAGTAGTTGAAGCTCTTCATCATCATGTGATTGTGAAGAAAGAAGAGGAGAATGACGAGTAGACAATTGAGGAGACTGATATTTTTGAAATTTAAATTGTATGAAACACTATGTTATAACCCTGACCAAATCACTTATTAATTGGATTATTGTCTCTTAAAGTTTTATTCATTATTTGTTTTTAATTATGAGCACTTATTTTTCTCAAGTTTGATATTTGTCTCTTTAAGTCTGAACATTACCATTTTTAAGTCTGAACAATAAGTATTATTAGTCTGATCATTGCTTCTTTTTAAGTCTGAACATTACCATTTTTTAAGTCTGAACAATAAGTATTTTTTAGTCTGATCATTGCTTCTTTTTAAGTCTGAACATTATCATTTTTTAAGTCTGAACAATAAGTATTTTTAGTCTGCACATTGCTTCTTTTTAAGTCTGAACATTTCCATTTTTAAGTCTGAACAATAAGTATTTTTAGTCTGAACATTGCTTCTTTTTAAGTCTGAACATTACCATTTTCAAGTCTGAACAATAAGTATTTTTAGTCTGAACATTGCTTCTTTTTAAGTCTGAACATTACCATTTTCAAGTCTGAACAATAAGTATTTTTTGTCTAATCTATTTTAAGTACAAAAAAAAATGTGAATATTTTTTTTGAGTGATATAGATTAAAATGAATTATTCAGCAAACAATTTTCATATATAAAAAAATAGAGAAATTATGAAAATTTGATTGGACCTTCTTCTTGAAAATTTGATTGCACTATCTCATCTTCTTGACATGGCTGTTCTTCTTGGTCAACTGCTTTTGATGGACAGGTTCGCTTATTATGAAAAGCTTTCATACCACAGTTTGTGCATAACCTTTTCTTCTTTGATTCTTCTATGCATATTTCCCTTGTGGTTTTTAACCTTTTTGCTCGTCCTTTGTTCTTTGCAACATTGGGTACTTGTATATTTACTTCAGTTGGTCGTGGAATGCCAATAACAGAAGTGAAAAAATCTGATCTAGATTTTGACTTGTCTGTTATTTCATCTGAGTGAAACATTCCACGTAGATTCTTCACACTTTCCAATAAAATCTTCATTTTTCCCTCATCATCTTTTACAAGCTGAACAATTGATCGGAATTCATGCCAAATCTCTGATACTAAAGGTGATTGATTCATAATAGAAGGAGAATTGATAGATGTATCTTTTTCAATTAAATTTGATGCTTCCTTGCACCATCTTTTCATGATAAGACATTGGGGAATTCTGTCCACCGCATTCGAGTTCAAAACATGAAATATATGCCTGCATATAATACCGTATGACTGGAACTTGTTGCAACTGCAAACTGCATTACTCGTCGAGATTGCAAATGATACCTGATTATAAGAAATTTTATCATAAAAATAAGAAGAGAAATTAGTGTTTAATCATTTTTCAAATATATGACTGAACAAACATTGTCAATTAAACTTTAACTTACTTGGCAGCTTGTTGTTGTCTGATCTCTCTCTTTTATTGTATATAATCTTATGTCTACATCTTTCAATACCTCTTCAATCGAACATTTGTACACTCCAGCCTCAATCTCAATTTCAATATCTTTAAAAATTCTGTGCGTAAATATTTCTGATGCGTGTCTAGCAATTTTAAGAGGACATTGAACAGGAGGAGATGTTGTATCATTTTCATAATCTAACTGAATTCTAGTTTTCCTTTGTTCCTTCATAGCAGTACGAAAGCCAAGGTAGAACTCAATAAAAGTCATGTAATGATGAATATATCTTCCAAAGAATGAATTTTCACTTTCAGATCGGGAGGTTGTTCTTAATAGATTGCCCATAAGCACATGTTTTGAATAAACTGGAATCCAAGATGATCGTTTGTCAAACATATCAGATAACCATGTGTTGTTCCCTACCTTGTATTCTTCAATGACATTATTCCATCCATTTTCGAAATCAGATGGTTCATTGTGGTGTCCCCAAATTACAGAACCAATTCTTTTCAGAAACTCATTTACATTACACAAAGGACCTACCTGCACGTCATTAAACAGCTAATAATTATTAAATTCGCAACTAAAGTCTGTTTTATTAACAAGTTAAGTGACCATTTGTAAATAACATCTTGACTTCAAAATGTTAATGATCATAATTGAATTAAAATTAATGATCAGACTTCAAAATATAAAAAAAATAATCAGACTTAAAAACTTAATGATCAGACTTAAAAACTAGATTATCATACTTAAACACTTAATGATGACACTTAAAATCCATAATTATCAAACTCAAAGACTTAAATGATCAGTCTAAAAAAAAGAATCATCAGAAAGTAAAAAGATAATGATCAGACTTTAAAATAAAAAATAATAATCAGACTTAAAAACTTAATGATCAGACTTAAAAACTAGATGATCATACTTAAACACTTAATGATCACACTTAAAATCCATAATGATCAAACTCATAGACTTAAATGATCACACCAAAAAAAAAAGAATAATCAGAAAGCAAAAAGATAATGATCACACTTTAACACTTAAAGATCATATGTAAATAATTTTGTCATTCATAATTCAAAACTAAATACCTTTGCTTTTAATTTTTCTGCAATATGCCACATGCAAAATCTGTGGTAGCTTCTATCAAATACTTGAGCAACTGCAGCTTTCATTGCAGGGTCTTGATCAGTAATAATAATATTTGGCTGTTCAGATAGTAGATTCTTAAAGCAAGTCAATAGCCATGTGTAAGAATCTATGTTTTCATTTGATATAAGCCCTGCTGCCAAAGTGACAGACCTACGGTGGTTGTCCACTCCAGTAAAAGGAACAAAAATCAAATTATACCTGAAAAGCAGTGAATATTAAATATGTAAATGACTCAGAATTTTACTGCAAAAGAAGGATATTTACACAAAAATATTCAATGATTTCTGATTTAAAATTCTTACTTGTTCATTCGGTATGTTGCATCAAATGAAACCACATCAGCAAAAATTTTACAGTCCTTTATCGATATCTTGTCAGCAAAGAATAACCGAGACAGAGCCCCTTCTTCATTAATATAATGCTCAAAACAAAATCCAGCATCAGAATTCTTTTTCTCCGTTAAATAGTTCACTAACATCTGAGCATCTCCGCCACCAATATAACTTTTCAAATCCCTTTTAAAATTTTTGAAATCAACTACCAATGCACCAACATTTGAACTCCCACCAGAAATTTCTGATACTATCCGATGAGCTTTTGTTGCACCTATATTTATATTTCCTCCAGCAACAATTAAATGCTGATGTTCAAGACTCAATTGTCTATTGTTACGTAAAAACTGCTTGCCCAATTCAGTAGCCAATCGATGATTATGGTTTTCTTCAAATACAAAGACCTCATATTTACCACCATCAACAAGCCTGACACGCATTTTAGCTAAACAACCACATCGAGTACTCTTTCTGCCTCTTGTTTCTTTTTTTGTCTTTAAGAGGCTATCTTTTGGTTTTTGTTTCTTGTTAAGACCCTCATAGTGACACAACATATGTTGAACAAGAACTGTACTGCCATCTTTATGAAGTTTCCTGGTACCATGGCGCATTGTAAATCCACAGATATCTGCATATTTGTCATATAATTTAAACGCCTTCTTCAATGTATCAAACAAAAGCCCTATGAATGGCTTACGCTCATCAGGACACGGTGGTGTGTAAAACTGCACACAGTAAGGTGTAGAAACAGATTTATTTGAACATTCTGAATCAACACATTCATTCTCAGACTCATTGTTAATGCCCCCTGTATTATCATATAAAGAATAATGTTAGTATAGATGTGAGAACAATATTATAACATTAGACATATAAGTATGAAATTTTTTTTATCGAACAAGTATGATTTTTTATGCATTAACACAAAATTACCAACTTTCTAATCTATAACACTGTTGATCAAGGATGTTAAGTCTGAAAATTATCAAATTAAACTTTTCAACTTCAAGTTTAATCATTGTAAGACGACTTCAATGTAAGAAAGCGCATATTAAGATCAAAAACATACAGAAACGTATACACTAAATACAGAAACTAAAACAGAATTCAAAATATTTTTTAATCAAAACCGAATGGAACCTGCAACGACGCTGGCTAAATCGTCCATCTCTTACAACGACAAACCCTAAAGTGTAAACTGAATGAAATAGTCAGACGGAATTTCAAATAAGCGACTAAATTGGAAATAAAATTAACCGTATATGTGAAAGAGACCATAATGCCCGTCGGTGTTTGAAATAAATAGAAATTTATGTGTGATCATTAATTCTTTAAGTCTGATTATTGATTATTTTTATTCTGATCATTACCATATTTAAATCTATCATTGCTTCTTTTTAAGTCTGATCATTACCATTTTTAAGTCTGAACATCAAGTATTTTTAAGTCTGATCATTGCTTCTCTTTAAGTCTGAACATAACCATTTTTAAATCTGAACAGTAAGTATTTTTAGTCTGAACATTGCTATTTTTTAAGTCTGAACATTAAGTATTTTGAGTCTGATCATTGCTTCTTTTTAAGTCTGAACATTACCATTTTTAAGTCTGAACAATAAGTATTTTAGTCTGAACATTGCTATTTTTTAAGTCTAAACATTAAGTATTTTGAGTCTGATCATTGCTTCTTTTTAAGTCTGAACACTACCATTTAAGTCTGAACACTACCTTTTTTAAGTCTGAACACTACCTTTTTTAAGTCTGAACACTACCATTTAAGTCTGATTATTAAATATTTATAAGTCTGAACATTACCATTTAAGTCTGATTATTAAGTACATTTAAGTCTGAACACAACCTTTTTTAAGTCTGAACACTACCATTTAAGTCTGATTATTAAGTATTTTTAAGTCTGAACATTACCATTTAAGTCTGAACACTATCATTTAAGTCTGATTATTAAATATTTTTAAGTCTGAACACTACCATTTAAGTCTGAACACTACCATTTAAGTCTGATTATTAAGTACATTTAAGTCTGAACACTACCATTTAAGTCTGATTATTAAATATTTTTAAGTCTGAACACTACCATTTAAGTCTGAACACTACCATTTAAGTTGAACACTACCATTTAAGTCTGATTATTAAGTATTTTTAAGTCTGAACATTACTATTTAAGTCTGATTATTAAGTACATTTAAGTCTGAACACAACCTTTTTTAAGTCTGAACACTACCATTTAAGTCTGATTATTAAGTATTTTTAAGTCTGAACATTACCATTTAAGTCTGAACACTATCATTTAAGTCTGATTATTAAATAATTTTAAGTCTGAACACTACCATTTAAGTCTGAACACTACCATTTAAGTCTGAACACTACCATTTAAGTCTGACTATTTAGTACATTTAAGTCTGAACACAACCTTTTTTAAGTCTGAACACTACCATTTAAGTCTGATTATTAAGTATTTTTAAGTCTGAACATTACCATTTAAGTCTGAACACTACCATTTAAGTCTGATTATTAAGTATTTTTAAGTCTGAACACTACCATTTAAGTCTGAACACTACCATTTAAGTCTGAACACTACCATTTAAGTCTGATTATTAAGTACATTTAAGTCTGAACACTACCATTTAAGTCTGATTATTAAATATTTTTAAGTCTGAACACTACCATTTAAGTCTGAACACTACCATTTAAGTTGAACACTACCATTTAAGTCTGATTATTAAGTATTTTTAAGTCTGAACATTACCATTTAAGTCTGATTATTAAGTACATTTAAGTCTGAACACAACCTTTTTTAAGTCTGAACACTACCATTTAAGTATGATTATTAAGTATTTTTAAGTCTGAACATTACCATTTAAGTCTGAACACTATCATTTAAGTCTGATTATTAAATATTTTTAAGTCTGAACACTACCATTTAAGTCTGAACACTACCATTTAAGTCTGAACACTACCATTTAAGTCTGACTATTTAGTACATTTAAGTCTGAACACAACCTTTTTTAAGTCTGAACACTACCATTTAAGTCTGATTATTAAGTATTTTTAAGTCTGAACATTACCATTTAAGTGTGAACACTACCATTTAAGTCTGATTATTAAGTATTTTTAAGTCTGAACACTACCATTTAAGTCTGAACACTACCATTTAAGTCTGAACACTACCTTTTTTAAGTCTGAACAATACCATTTAAGTCTGAACACTAACAATTTTTGGACTAAATTGAAAATAACATAATTAGGTTTTATACCCATTAGTGTGGAATGACTATTATACCCCTCCGTGTTTTCTCCGGAATTTCGACTAAACTGGAACACGTGTCGGCTTTATAATCGATTTGTAATTTTTATTTATAATTTGATTTGTACCTCAACCGCACCCCTTCCAATATATATAAAAACTGATATTTCCAGAACTCCGGAATCGTCGATCTGTAGCGGCGCGTGATTCAGAAACCGACGAACGCCTCTGAATCCGGACGGAAGTGTAGCAGAGAGAGAGAGAGATGTGTGATTGATCGTAAGACGAACCAGCGCTCAGTGTTAATGTTGTGATGCGCGGCGTGCCTTGAATACCATGGCTGGTTTGCGTTGTTGTTCCTTTAGCCAGATGTGCGATCTGGCTGCTGAGAGATGCTACCGTTGCTTCCCTTGCCTCGCTGATCCAGGTCTACAAATTTTTTGAATTTTATTTTGGGAGAATTGGTTTTTGATGCTGTGTTCTGTGATATATTGAAGATAGGAGATCCTCGTTGGGGCTTAAGGTGGCATTGGTGACTTTGCATTTGGCGTATGCTGGTGTTCTCTTCATTGTATATGAAGATTTGATAGCAACATCAAAGTCAAACAGATGGTATGTCGATGGAGTGTCTTCTTGTTTTTCCTCAGGTCATGATTAAGTCTTAGTGGTGTATGATAATGAAGCACTTACTGTTTACTTGAATTTCTGTTTATTAGAGAACAAAATAGCTTACCATCATCTTTTAAAATTACCTCTATAGGTATGCTGTTTCGTACTTGGTTCTCTTTGTTGTCACGCTGGGTCAATACTTTTTCACGGCAGGATCTTCTCCAGGGTAAAATATCATTCTCTACGTTTGGTTACATTCACATGTATTTATTATCGTCAAATGTTGTTTTTTCTTGTGACCCTGAAATTAAGGTTCCCTCTCGAACTGTCTTTCTTACAGGTATGTTATTGATGCAATGAGAGCAACTAGCGAGTCCAACCCATCCATTAAAAGGACGTCACAGATCTCAAAGTAAGTACCAGCATCCTTCATTTCTTATATAGCTAAAGCTTAATTCTTCTTCATTTTATATCATCTTACTTTCATTATTACCTTACAATGATCAAGAAAAGCCAACCTGCTTCGAGCAAAAATAGGAGTGTTGTTATCACTGTGGATGGAAATCAGCTGAACAGAGGTTTATTGGGAGGTAGTCCATCATCCTGGACAAAGATGGTGATGGAAATGTATCCCCCAGGGTCATCAGTCAGGTCAGAAGAATGAGAAGTCTGCATGAATATATATATACACGTCTTAAAATTTTAATTGGTCAAAGTTTAATGCATTTTGCTTCCCTCGACATCTTCAGAACCTGGACTTGCACATACTGTAATGTTGTTCAGGTATTCCTTTATCTTAGTAACACATTTAATTTTCTTCAAAGTCCATCTATTAAAGTTAGGCTAGTTTGTGCTAGGTGTATCAGCCTGTTTATGCTTGTTTGAATTATCTATTTGAAAAAGAAAGATTACTTAATCATGACAATTTGAAATGCATGCTTGCAGCCTCCCAGAGCAAAGCATTGTCATGATTGTGACAAATGTGTTCTTCAGTTCGATCATCATTGTGTTTGGCTTGGAACATGCGTAGGACAGGGCAACCACTGTCGGTTTTGGTAAGTTTGCATCTGCTGATGGATTTAGGATTTTTATAATGCATCTTTCCCACCTTTTTTCTCTTGTGAACCTCATCCATTTTACGTCTTTGTTAATCCAATCTTGTTTTCTTAACATTTGTATAGATAAGCAGTAACTATAGAGGCAAAATGTATCAATGTGTAAGTCATTGTTATCAACCCTGCTGAAAAAAGTGGTGTAATTTTCCTCGTTCATGCTTGTTGTGTATATGATATTAAATGTGTAAGTCATTGTTATCAGTGTGATAAGTGAGTACTGTACCATGGTTAGTTTATAATTCTCATGGTTTATGGTATACCAGGTGGTACATATTTGAGGAGACAGCATTGTGCACTTGGACTGTCATGTTGTACATCTCATACCTGAAGTCAAATATATCAAAGGCTTGGTAATTCTTGTTTGACTTTTAGATTATTCACATGTAGCAACCACTTTGGTGTCTCAGATTGGTGACTCTGGAATAATGCCAATCTATAAAAATTAGGCTCACGTAAACCTTTCAAAATACAATAATTTAAGGACAATTGAACATGTCGACCAAAAAATGGTAGAAAAAATGTTCATCACTGTGATGTTTGCTGCTGATTTTTGTTTTTGATCCTTGGAGTTTTTCTCAGGTGGATGTATACAATCATGATATTGCTGCTCACAACTTTGTCGTTGGCCTATGTGTTTCTAGTCCTCCTCCTGCTTTTCCATAGGTAAGTAGTTTTAATTTAACGTCATAATTTTAAATATAAAATACAATGTGTAGAAATCATATCCAGACAGATGTTTAAATGATAAAAAATAAGACATTGGATGAGCTTGTGGATATATGGTTAATCAACACAGAACAATAAATTGTGCTTGCTCAAATCAGTTAATTGCTATGTTGACCACTGTATCCCTTTTTACAGCTACATCATTCTCACAAACCAGACCACATACGAGCTTGTCAGACGTAGGCGCATCCAGTATCTCAGGTAAATAGCCTGCTGTATTTCGTTTGCCTATTGTGTACACAGCGACCACTATCCGCTGTTATTAGTTACTGCTTAGAATTCTCATTACCTTGGTTACTACTTGGTACAGAACTTACATAAATCATGTATCCTATATAAATATTAGTTTTGTGCGCAGGTCAATTCCAGATCGAGCGCATCCTTTCAGTAAAGGAATTTGTCGCAACTTGCACACCTTTTGTTGTTCTAGAAAAATGTATTTTGAACCATTGCCCACACCCCAAGAGATAGAAGACAAATTAAGGCCATACTCTTGTGCAGATGTGTTAAGGTGCAGATGCTGCTGCTAGCTGGTTAGTTGTACTTATCATAGTTCACAGGTCGTGGCTTAAATTGATTGGAATGAAAATTCGTATCAGCATAGTGACGATATATCCCTTGGAAGCAAAAATGTCCAAAAGGATGAAAGGGTATGATATCATCGGTGTGATTTATTTCACTAGTCTGCCAGGCTTTCAGTTTTACATTCAGATGTGCGCTATCTTGGCCAAATGCTTGTATAACTAATCATTCTCAGCTAAAAATTCTGATGGCACTCCATTTGTAGGAGATAATGGTGGCATTCAGTACACTTGACCAGTTTGATAATATTGATTTGAATCTTATTTAAACAGGTTTCGAAACAAATTGTTAGTATTGTTCATTATCATTTGTTGCCTGATAAATCTTGTTGTATTACATATCTGCAAAACATTTAGCTGTATACGAAATAAGTTTAGGGTTTGAGACCTGTGTGGAACACTTAAGAAGAAACCCAACAAGAGTCTCTAAAGACCAGTTGTGCCACCTCAGCAACTGAGCTTAGTTGGTTTCTTGATCCTGAGACACATGAAGAATGGATACACCAGCGTCATGGGCAGTTGCAGTCAAAGATGAATGAGACAGATGAATGCCTCTGGTAGCCACTGGTCGAACAAAAACAGGATGAAAAATGTTAAACGCGATTTGAACTCGGGATTTTGAAGAATTTTTGTGAGGACTATTCATACAACCAATGATTTGTAAATACTACAGAATTGTAAACCATGTTAATCTTTTAACTTTCATTCCTTCTGCTGCTTCATTCAACTCTAGAGAATATGGTTCTGGTCACAGCAACAGGTCCTTTTTTTTTTGATTCATTAGTGGACTTAGGCCACCGAAAGTGTCAATACAAAGAACCAGAAAGGAAGACAATCTACTGAATAACAACCTAGAGTGCTACTATTACTTCGTTGTTACTCTTAAGGACTCCGAATGTCCTTGCCCTTGTATCCTTCTGACTGCTCTTCCAGCCTTAGTTGATCCTGATCTCTTGGTTTTCCATGGGTTGCTTCACTCTTAGCCTCTCTCGCTTCTCAAATTGATCTCAACTCTGGGCTAATGACAGTTTTCCTTGACTTCTACTATGTTACTCTTGATAGTGGCCAGTGCATAGGGACATTTAGTTCTTCTGAATTTTCCCCACCATGCAACCCGAGCTTTGACAAGCTCCACAATCTCTTCCACTCTTCTCTTGCAATTCTGGAAACATCTCTTGTTCCTCTCCTCCCAAATAGACCACAAAACAGCATAACAAAGTACTTTCCCTAGTCTCTTTGATGATTTCGACGCTCCTCCAAGCTCCCAACTTACTAGCAAGCTTCTTACATTTTGAGGTGCTACCCAACTTGATCCCCACCAATTAATGCATTCCACCCACAGTCTCCAGCTCCACTCACAGTGGATCAGGAGGTGATCAGAAGTCTCTATTTCCCAGCCGCATAGAACACAAAATAAGTCCTCGTCCTTGGACAAAATTCTTCTTCTACGTAAAAGTGCCTTCGATGGTAGGCTGTCAAGGAAGATTCGCCACATTAACATTTCCACCTTAGGGGGAGCTATACCCAACCATATCTGGGTTGGCATAACTTCCCACCCCTCCTTCTTGATTTTTATTGCAGATGCTGCTCTCAAAAGTGAATTGGTGCTAAACCTCCCATCCTCCGAAAATGCCCACACCACTTTATCATCCTCCTCTTCTTTTAACTGCAAGTGCTCCAGTCCTTCCTGGAGCTCAGCTCTGAGAACTTCTTCCCAGTGGTGTAAAACTCTTGTGAACCTTAGGCTCTAATGCCAAGACCCATCTATCCAGAACCCCATCTCTCCCACCTTTGCATCGCCATCCACTGCTAGCCTATGCAGATTCGGGTATAGTTCTTTGAAGGATCTCTCCCCTGCCCAAGCATCTTCCCAAAAAGACAGCTCGTTGCCTTTGCCAAGTTTCAATTTCACTCCTTCCCTGAAGGCAGTTCCCACTTCGTCATTCCCTTTTACTACCGCCAGAATATTTTTCCAACTATTTGACAGTCTTCTTGGATATGTTGAAACCCTTTTTGGGTCCATCATCCCTTTAAGGTCGTATTTTTCAATAATCATCCGACGCCACAAGCCTCCCTTCCCGGATATCAACTGCCACCACCATTTGGCTAATAAAGCCAAGTTCTTCTCTATCAGGGACTGAATTCCCAAACCACCATAATTTTTCGGTCTAGTGACCTTGTCCCACTTTACGTAATGCAATTTTCTACTCTTCTCCGAACCGCCCCACAGAAATTGTCTCTGTAACTTCTCCATTTCCTGCGCCACTGATATAGGAATCTTATATAGGGAAGCATAATATAGGGGTAAACTACACAATGCTGATTTGATGAGGACCAATCTCCCTGCCATAGACAAGTTTGCCCCTCTCCACGATGCTAACTTATCACTGAACTTCTGTAAAATTGGCTCCCAAGTGCTACGCTTCGCTGGATTTGCGCCAATCTGCATCCCCAAATATTTCATAGGGAAGCCTCCCACAGGGCAGCGGAATACCTTAGCATACTCGCGAACTTCTCCCTCATTCAGTCCTATCCCGAAGCACAGGCTCTTGTCGAAGTTGATCTTCAGACCCGAACAGCCTTCGAACGCTATTAGGATCGACCGCAGACTTTGAACTTCTACTTCGTTCGCCCTGCAAAATAAGATAGTATCATCTGCGAATTGCAGATGAGACAACTTATCCCCATTGATCATCCAATCTACACCTTCGATTACTCCTTCCTTGACCGCCTTGTCTAGAATCCTAGAGAGGCCTTCAGCCGCCACAAGGAATAAAAAGGGGGAGAGAGGATCCCCTTGACGAAGCCCCCTCTCCACCGCGAAATCCTTAGAAGGGGAACCGTTGATCAGAACCGAAAGCCTTGCCGAAGAGTAGCACTCCGCCATCCAACTAATCCATTTACTACCGAAGCCCATTCTTCTTTGGATCATTTCCAAATAATTCCACGATACAGAATCATATGCTTTCCTATAGTCAAGCTTTATAATCAGGGCCTTTCTCTTCTCCGACTTCATGGCATGAATCAATTCATTAGTGACCATAATACCATCAAGAATGTTCCTGTTAGCTAAGAACGCTGATTGGTTGGGACTAATCAACTGAGGCAGGACAGCACTCAACCTTTTAGCAAGGCATTTAGACAGGATCTTGTACATTGAGTTCACTAGACTTATCGGCCGGAAATCGTCGAACTGAAGCGGACTAGAAGTTTTTGGGATGAGTGCTATAAATGTTTTGTTAATCCCCTTCGACAACCTCCCATTTTCACAGAATTCCCTGATAAAGCCGCAGACCTCCTCTCCAACTATATGCCAATATTTCTTGTAGAAGTTCATATTGAACCCGTCCGGACCAGGCGCCTTATTACCGTCACATTCCAGTAACGCCTGCCGAATTTCTTCCTCACCTATACTTCTCTCCAAGCCCTCAGTCTGTACCTTTTTCAGAGTTGCAAAATGCATGTCCTCCAGATCCCAGCTGCATAAATCCGCCTGCTTGAATATTGATCTGAAGTGGTCATGAGCTGCTTGCTTAATTGATTCCGGATCTTCGAGCCATTTACCTTTTACCTGGATACTCGATATCTTATTCTTACTAGCTCTCCAAGAGGCGCTCCTGTGAAAGAATTTAGTATTTTGGTCTCCGTCTTTTAACCATGCAATTCTCGACTTTTGGCTCCACATCCTCTCTTCTTGCAGCTCCAAATGCCATAATCTCTTTTGTAGTGCTGCCATCCTCAGAGAATCCTCCTCCGATAGGCCTACCAAATCCCGCTTCGAACTCAATCTCTCCCATTCTCTCCTGGTCTCTCTTAGTATATGGTTAATGTCTCCAAAGCCTCTTCTGTTCCAAGCAGCCAGTTTCACTCTTACTCTTGAAAGCTTTCTTTGTAAGGTATACCCTTTCCAACCTGGCTTTTCCAACGCTTCCCATGCTTCTCTAATTAACTCCTTTGCCTTAGGATGCTCCAGCCACACATTCATGACCCGGAACGGTTTTGCTCCCCATTTTTTCTCCTCTTCCATTAATGCTACTGCTGTGTGATCTGAAGGTCCTTTGTCCAGGCCTTTCTGCTCCAGTTTCGGCCAAAGGGATAGCATTCCTGGGGACAGAAGGAACCTATCCAACCTACTTGCTCCGATTTTATTGCCCCAAGTGAACCTCTTCCCCCTGAGCGGGATATCCTCTACGCCCATAGTTCGGATGAAATCATGGAATAGAGCAGCATCCTTTTCACTGAACTTGAAGCCTCTTCTCTCCTCTTCTATCAAGACACAGTTGAAATCTCCTCCGACCACCCATTCACCTTCGTAAAGAGACTTCAAAGACACCAAAAACTCCCACAGCTTAGCTTTCTCTTTAACTCCACATGGAGCGTACACATTCACGAAGTTAATAAGAGCCAAATGGAGGCCACATCTGACCTCTCCCTGAATCATGATGAAGCCTTTCCCTTTAAGTTCGTTTTTTAGTTGCAAGAAATCCGGATCCCAAATGGTGAGAAGACCACCTCTGCTTCCTTCAGCGTCTACTCCTCTCCAACAACATTTTTCACCTCCCCACATAGCCACAACCGACCTTTCCTCATGTTTGCTTATTTTCGTTTCCTGAATAAACGCCATATCCATCCCACGAGATCTCCTCAAAGCGCTGAAAGCCTGCTGTTTTTTCCTTCCGTTAGCTCCTCTTACATCCAGCTTAGCAGATGCATCTTCACTTATGATCTTCTCTAACTTCTCTCACTATGTAAGTTGACATAAATCTGGATAATCCCCTCCTCAGGTAAGCTTCCTTTTATGCCCAATCTTGAAGCTATTCTGAACGTGTTTTCAGCCTCCTTTCTGACCCTCCTACACCTCTCTTCCTTCCCGGCTTCCGTTTCCTCCTCTGCATTCTCTGAAACTTGGTCTGGACTGGCTATCTGCTTATGTTCTGACGCTGCTGCTTGTAATAATTTCCTTGTTTGATACCTAATATCTTGTCTCTCCTTCGACTCCGTCCTTTTAGCCTTCTTTCGAATGTGTAGGTACTTTTCGGAAAGTGCCAAGGAACCATCAATGTGTGACACCTCTGAGGTGTCCTTGTGTGTTTGCTTCTCCCCGAGGCTTGAGGCTCTATCTGACAGAGAGGAGATGAAATCGTCCCTCCCATTGACCTTCACCTGTTTCTCTAATCTTGTCTCCTCTGCCTCTGTTCCTCCTATCTTAGCTATTTCCATGCAAACTGGGATAGACTCCAAACCCCGACTTATTTCTTCCTCCTGCAAGTCAGACTCTGGAACCGCATGGGACGGACTGACAGTACTCCTGCTTTCTGCTACCTTGGTTTCTCTCCCCGATTCAAATTTTGAAAATTTTGAACCTACGTTTACCTTCTCCTTCGGAAGCCCTAACCCAACAGAACCCCACCTCCCGCCGCCGCCGGACCTCTCCTCTGCCGGGGGCAACGGTTCGCAGGCGCTACTCCCTCCGACTTCGCGATCTCCCTCTTTCCGGCTACTAGCCTTCCACATTTTCTCTACAGACTTACGACCACTTGATCTGCTCCCCAGATTCCTACTCAGCAACGACGACGAAACCCTAACCGCCCTCCCCTCCGATTCGTTTTCCAGCGGCTGAGGCGTATCAATTTCGCAACCGCCTAGACAACACTCCTCACAAATCCCAATCACATACCAGCAACCTTCGATCTCAACTTCTATGGTCTCACTGATTCTCTCTACCCACCTTGTCTCTATCAGCATTCTCGCCCTTCCCACACCAACAAATCGAACGTCCCGGTCGTCTAGTTTCAGGCAGGCACCGTACGGAGTGGCCAGTAGATCGCAGTTTCTCTCAGTCCAAGCCTTGAATGGTAGTCCAAATACACTTATCCACATAGATCTGGTAGACGACATCAAATCTTCTCGCCAGCGTTGCAGCTTAGAGAAGTTGCTAAGGATGGTCCTGTAGTCTTCAACCAGGCACTTCTCCATATCCTCCGTGGTTTCAAATTGGATCAACACACTCCTCCCCCCTGTTGGTACAATTTTGACGAATGAAATGCCTTCGGAACGCATCTCATTCTCAATCAATTCCCCCAGTTTGAGGGTCTTCATTTCCGCCACCAAAGTATTTTTGACCCAGACCTCGAATTCCGGATATGCCTCCAACTTCACTCTTCGTCTGATTTGGTTTTGCCCACCGGTTTCCTTCTTAACGACTTCGCATCCTCTCGTAATCTTGGCTGTTCGATCCGCCTTCGGGCGCCATACTGACTTGGCTCCTCCCTCCCTCTGAGCTCCACCCTCACCTGTCGCCCTTGTTCTTTCAGATCTGGGTCCACCTCTTGGTCTACCTCCGTCGTCCGCGAGAGTAACCACTAACTTTGCGCCGCCCACGTTGCATCCGTTCCATCTTTTAATCGCAGCTTCCGCTTCTCCTTTCGTTTTATACCTCACAAATCCAAATCTGCTTCGCGTAGCTTTCCTCTCTCTGGCCGGGATGAATATATCCATCGTTTGTCCAGCCATATTGAACAAGGCCCGAATCCACCTCTCATCCCTATTAACCGGAATATTGTCTACAAACAAACTGAAGAGGGTTTCTCTGAGTCGGAAAATCTCGCCGTCCCTCCTCTCACTCGGACGTTTAGTTTTCCTTCCTACCCAAGCTGTCCTACCTCTCACTTTGAAAAAACTCTCTTCTCTCTCCTCTCTGCATGCCTGCCAGCTCCTCCACTCAGCGTTTCTCTTTCCTCCCCTCCACTCAGACTCAGAGCTTCTCTCTCCTCGCATATCCGAATTGCAAGCAACAGGTCCTTTGTAAGCAACAAGGAATTACAGGACTCTCTTAGGGAACTAGCAGCTTCCAGGATCATCTGGTATGGATTTCATGCTCATTTATGAAAAGTTTTTGAGCTTAAGTACATGGGTCTTTTATGATAAATGCGGAAAATGGAACAATGTCCCATTCAAAATCCGTGTATATTATCAACATCTATACATTTACATTGGTGATGAGCTATGAACTGAAATCTCTTACTGACATATCTTTGTATGCCTAACGCAGGATTTCTGATGTGGTCAAGCCTCATTACTGGGAAAATATGTTCAGCAGGGAAACTCTTGATGTCACCAAGTGTCTGAACATTCTCTCCAGATGGGTTTCAATTGCTTCCACACTTCTTTCTAACGAGACCAGTCTATCGTTGGAACTTTGTGCATCCTTGTCGCAATGGGAACTCAAAAGTGCAGCATCAACGCTAGTGAAGTCATTTACACTCGCATCTTCCCATGCTGCTGCTGCTACTTTCTTCCTCCTCATTCTGGAAACCAGAGACCATTTGGTTGTTCTTTTAGTTGATACTGGAGTGGAGATGAATGACAAGAGGGACTCTAACACTTGACCTGTCGCCACGCTCACTTGAATGAGTATCTGAACCTTGCTTGAGAAGATACTGTTGTCAGATTCCTGCACTGATGCAGCCTCTAATCTACATGTCATTCGGTTCAGTAAGGCAATCAAATTCTTGGAATCCTTCTTCATCTTCTTCCTGAGGCAAGCAAAGTTTAGTATGCTTTTTTCAACGCTTAAATCCCCGTTTCTCCTACGCAGCGAAGATTGGACATCCTGAACATGTTCCTTGACATCCATCATTCCATTCCTTAAACTACTGCAAACATCTAAAAGCTGCACAGACCCATCTAGTAACTCGGAAACCCAAAGTGCATCCTTGCAGTTAGAAAGCACTGCTCGGGTGGATTCCATCTTCAAAAAACCATCCACAGAGGTATACAGCTCTGCCAGTCCTGCAAGACTGGAACAAACAATCTCTGAAGTACTTGGAGACAAGTTCTGCAGTGATCTAAGCCTGTTTAGCTCTTCATGGATTTTTATAATGCTTGGATGGGATTTGGAAGGTAAGCTCACTGACCTCACTTGGTACCTTGTAGCCATTTTTTTAGTAACTTCTGCGTGATTTCTCTCTGCTGGATATTATCAGATGATCTACAGGTTTCCTGGAAACTGCAATGCTCACTATTGACCTATTTATACAATCATGCCTGTATTGTCAAACAGATAGCTAACAACATTTTTTGAATTAATTTTTGCTCTTAGGCCAACATTTTAAAATCGATAATGTGAGCTGTCTTTGTTTATTTGCCATCTTCTTGTTTGTTGTTACATCTGCAATATTAGTCACCAGTTTTAGCTGCCTAGCTTCTGCCACATTCCCTTCTACTACAATATATAAATACTCGAAGCTGTGTAATATAATTGTGGTCTCTTCTCCAGCCTGTGTCTCAAAAAGAACCCTTTTCAGAGATCCAGATCCAAATCTTGGGGTACTTTTATATATTCCTTTTTCTTAAAAAATAATAATAAACTCTTGGAAATGTCTATGGTGGCTGGTTGGTGATCCTAATATTGTGACTTAAAAATGGTGCGTATGAATAGCTGTCTGTCTTCATGGCTCATATTGAAATAATAGTTTTGATTTTTTCTGATTGTTTTCTTCTGTCCTTGTAAAGCTTCGCTTCGTGGACTTGTATCGCTACCACACGTGTTGGTTCCTGGATTAATGTGGAGCACTGAATAAGTGCAGTGGTCAATCATTTGCGACGAGACAGATGGATTATAAGGACAAGTTATACTTTAGATGTTTTGTGGTGCCTTGCATATGCAGAAGTAGCTCAGTATTTTGGATGTCTACAGTGACTTGTTTATTAGAGTTCCTAAGGTTCTTCATATAATTATGTCTGCTAATCTTTACGCACTGGAAGACAGTGATGTTAACGGGTATTTATGTTGTTCCTAGTAATTAGTCACTTTGGCTATAATCATAGTATTCATTTGCCATACGATATTTTGGTACCATATGTGGCCTGTCAGTAGACATCTTGTTCAGAACCAAATCAGTGAAGGCTAACACTCCTTTCCAAACTTTCAAGTCACCATTAGCTATAGCAATCCCCATGGTGTGATGTTATGTTGGGTCGTCAGTCGTCACTTGTCAAAGCTTCTTTTTGACAAATTAGTTTGGACATTGCGCCTAGCTAGAACAAGGCCACTGTAACAGGGCCCCAGGCGCTCTGGCGAACCCTGCCACGCGATACCCACTGGGCCTAGGGCGTCCAAGCTCTTTGGCTGGGCCGAAGGATCCACAGTGAGCGGGCTGCAGCCCATGTTCTTCCCACCAGTTTCATGGCAAGGGATTTCCTTTTATTCCATGTTGGTAGTTGGTGGGAATTGAACTCCTCACCCATTTAACACACACCTTGTGAGGTATGTGTAACCAATTGAGCTGCAGCCCGCTCACTGTGGATCCTTCGGCCCAGCCAAAGAGCTTGGACGCCCTAGGCCCAGTGGGTATCGCGTGGCAGGGTTCGCCAGAGCGCCTGGGGCCCTGTTACAGCCACCATCTTCATAAACTCGCTCATCACTCCATACTCGTCGTCGTCAATGGCCGATGACGATGCCTCCGCTAACGGTGGCAATTCGGTCCTCTGATTCTCCGCCGCGCCCTTCATCCTAGTTGCAACTCGACAATCAGCGTGTCTTGGGCCATCGAGGTCTTTAGACCAGTTCAATTAAACCGAACCCAGACCGATTTAGCCACAACTGCCAAAATTAGGGTTTCTGCCCTCTTCAAGCAGCAGTGTATTTTGTCGGTTCGGATGATTTGTGTATATGCATGCATGCGTTCAAAAAAAACACAAATTGATTAGTAACCCAACAATATCAATAATCCGATATTATTGATTTGAATAGTACAAATTCGTTTCTAAATTGTAGGAACTAAAGCTATTGAAATTAAATAAGTAAGAGACCAAAAATAACTTTCCTTGATTGACGATCTCCAAATTACTACGATTGTGCCGTGGTATGGAGGCCACTGACTTAAAAGTGAATTTTGCCACTACCAGTACATGCTCTCAAGTGACGAACGTCCCCAAGGTTAACACAATCCTCCTCCAAATTTAGTCAAGTGTTATAACATTTGAACACTCCTCTATAAAGGAGCGCTCAAATGTTACACCCATTTTAGAGTGTTATGTGTTACACCAATCTTAGCCACACATCCAACTCCCGTGCTTTGTGGGTGCGCCACGTGTCCAAATAGTAAAACACACTACTTCAAAAAGCAAACAGTAAAGTAAAACCCACTACCCAAAAATCCACTATTCTGGCACTATTCCTGCCACTATCAACCAATCAGAAGCTCTGTAACACATAACACTCTAAGAAGCTATAACATTTGAGCGCCCCCCTCATATATATATATATAGGGGGCGCTCAAATGTTATAGCTTCTTAGAGTGTTATGTGTTATGAGCTTCTGATTGGTTGATGAAAATCAAGGAACCAATCAGAAGCGAGGAACAAGGGCTTACGATGCACCCTCAAAGCACGGGGGTTGTGTGGGTGAGAGTGCACCGTAGTGCCCGTGTTCCTCGCTTATGATTGGTTCCTTGATTTTCATCAACCAATCAGAAGCTCTGTAACACATAACACTCTAAGAAGCTTATAACATTTGAGCGCTCCTATATATATAGGGGCGTTCAAATGTTATATGTGCTTAGAGTGTTATGTGTTATGAGTGTTTTGATTGGTTGATAGTGGCAGGAATAGTGTCGGAATAGTGGATTTTTGAGTAGTGGGTTTTACTGTTTGCTTGTTGAATAGTGCAGAATTTGGTAGTGGGACACGTGGCGCACCCACAAAGCACGGGGGTTGGGATGTGTGGCTGAGATTGAAGTAACACATAACACTCTAAAAGTTTTATAACATTTGAACACTTCTATATAGCTAGGGGGCGTTCAAATGTTATATGTCCTTAGAGTGTTATGTTTTTAAAGTGTTATATCGATTTTGATTGGTTGATGAAAAGAAGGAACCAATCAGAAGCGAGGAACACGGGGCTTACGGTGCACCTCCAAAGCATGGGGGGATTGTGTGGGTGAGGGTGCACCGTAGTTACGGTGTTCCTCGCTTCTGATTGGTTCCTTGTTTTTCATTAACCAATCAGAATCGACATAACACATAACACAATAAAAAGCACATAACATTTGAACGTCCATCCTTCTATATATATATCGTCGGAATAATAGGAAATAATCAAATATTTATCTTTTGCATTATAACCAACATTTGTGAATTCCAATATGTGCTTGATGCCGCATGATGAATGAGAAATTAATAAATGAAGTTAAATAATTAGGCATTATGATTGTCTATATATTTATAAACTCGACGTAGTGGCAATTTGGGTGGACGACTTTGTTCAATTGTGTGAGCCAAGGTAACACATCTATTTTTTTTAAAGAACAAATAAAGATGATTTATTTTACACTACACATTTATGCTTGAATTGAATGTACGACGGCATAAAATCGTCACACATTTGACGCACTGCGACAACCCTGCGGCAAAAAAATGAAAGCGTCGCAGAAATGCTGAGACGGTTGTGTGACACAGTATTTACGATGCAATTACGACAATCTTGCGACACTTGTCGCACGGTCGTCGCATAAGGGTGTCGTACATGTATTTTAATATTTTAATATTCTTCTTTTATTTGATGTTTGTTTAATTATTCTACAATTTAATCATTTCAAGAAATAAATAAATTTTTATAATATTATTGCACAACCATCCTTCCACCGCGCGCCCTCCCTCCTCTTCTACCTCCGCCGCCTTCTTCACTTCCTACACCACCACCACCTATACCCTAAGGACGATCCCTCGACATATGCCCACCACATCCACCATCACCCTACCCTCCTCCCAGGGCCGTCTCAAGGTCATTGGGGGCCTGAAGCCATCCGTGACCTCTGCCGCGACTCCCCTGAACCAGAACTCAATCCGGTACACCGACATGAACGCCTTAGCCGTCCATCATACCAAATCCAATAGTATACTCGACGCTCACTACGCCAATTTACATCCTACGCGACATTTTTTTTATGTCGCAAAAATTGCTAAATTTGTCGCATAGACTTTATGTGACTTTTAGTGTGTCGCGTAAAATCAGTCGCGTAATCGGAGTAGCGAAAAGTTAACGCGACAAACGAAAAAAGCGGTAGTCGCGAAATGTTAAACGTTTATGCGACTAATGTTTCAGTTTGTCACGTAATCATATAGCTGATGTCCACTCCTAATGAGCGTATATACAGTCTCCAATGGTGTAAAAGAGCGTTGACGACAACTGTTGAACATAATGTTGTCGTGTAAACTATGTTTCGCGACAAACAAAGAAAAAATAGACGTCGTGTAAGCCGCATTTCGCGGCTTAATGGGAACATTTATATGTCGTATAAACTGTCATTCGCGACACAAATTAAGCATATATATGTCGTATAAATAGTTTACACGACTTTACTGAACGTATATATGTTGTATAAAGTATCATTAGCGACACAAATTAAGCATATAGATGTCGTATAAATCATTTTACGCGATTTATAATGAACCTTTACATATCGTATAAAAGTGATTTCGTGATTTATTTTGAATATATAACTGCCGTATAAAAGAGGTTTGGCGACTAACATTTAACAAAAAATTGTGGCAAAAACCTGTATACCAAACATGAACCAGTTTTCATTTTAAACACACAAAATAGCATCCAACAAGAAGCAAACAACAAGAATCCAAAGCACAACTAGGTGTGCACCCAAACAAAAGAACAACGTTTAGCAAAGTATTAATCAACTTAGTTTTTAGCAGCAGCAGCACTAGTGGCACCTTCCGAAGCATTCTGGCTTGTAAAATTTGCCGAACCACCATGAACCACCAAGTCCTCTAGCACACGAATCCTTTCTTCAAAGGCAGCCTTCATTACCTCGAACTCATCTTTTTTCTTGGCCAGATCATCTTTCAGCTGGGAACTTCTTGCACCTCCTCTAGGAAGTGGTGGTCTCTTCAACGCTTTACCAGTCCCAGACACATATGTTCCACGAGTCTGCCCAACCACTTGGCTTATGATGTCGATCTGAGTAGCAATTGGAAGGGGTTCAGTTAATTCACTTTGTTCAGATTCATCACCATTCTGATCTGCCAATGCTTGACGAACCAAATCTTGCATTTTTTCCTTCAAATTTAAACATTGTAAAGTGTAAATACAATCACAAAGCACAATGCACAATCTGCCAAGACAGCAGAAAATAATAGCTTTAACAAGTAGAGTTTGACATGAATCACATCATACAACATGAACATGACTCAATTATTTTTTAGCATGGAAATGACATACAACAGGAGCACATGTTTCACCAAGATAAACATGGTAGATATTATTGCACAATAACAAGAGGATTAGGACATGTTAGATAACATGGCAGATAACACTTGTTTGCACATAAACAACAACACATCGTACCCAAATCCTTATACATAACATACATAATAGAAAGAACATATATGGGACAACATGTGGGATAATAAGAATCAACAAATACAACCAAGTGAAACACAAACATATAGAAATTTAAAGTACATGAAAATGGCTTTAAAAAAATATGTACCGCAAGTGCAGCACCCTTTGGATCACCCGAGTAGACTTGGGAGAACGTGGCTATAAATTGTGCCTTATCTCCCTTGGCAGCGAGTGCGGCAGCCCTTAACTGAAACGAATGTTTCCCAGCACGATGGTTAATCCTATTAGGATCATTGCGCACATCTGACATCTTTTTACCCCGCTCCTGTAATAAGAAAATGTAGACAAGTTAGATAGTACTTATTTTAGTTATGTCCACTTGTAAGCAAAATGAATGCTTGACCTGAATAATTGGTTCATTAAAGTGGCTCTTAAGCCATTCCCACTGAGCAGGCCTGTCCACAAACTCTCTTGGAATTACATCCGGTCCATACGCCGTGTAGAATTTTTTGCAATTTGACTTCCAGTCACGAAATCTCTTAGTGGCTTTCCTGAAGATGTAGTTCAACAGCTGGTCATCTTCTTTCTCAATAACAAAGTTTGGCTGCAAGGAACAAATGTATGTTTAAAAGTTTGCGGACAAATAATGAAGTAAATGCAAAGAAGAAATAGAAATTACACACCCTCAAATGATCAAACACAATACGCCGATCCGGTTCCTCAAGGTTTTTGAATGACGAGGCTATCATTGGAACCTTGTCCTTCACAGCACTACCAATCTCATGTATAATTAGGTTATTAACAGCTCGGTTAGCAGGCACATTCCCGCCAGGTAAGAATTCCACCTTGATCAACTGCCCTTTATTATGTGCGGCCTTATAGTTGGCCACCTTTGAACCATTCACGACTCCACGCACCTTCTTCTTCTCTCCACTTTCATCCCCTGTCATTGACAAATTCATTAAATATGTATTTAAAAACTACTTAATCAACAATAGCATAAACTTCATCATAAAAAAGAACACACTAATCAACAATCACAAAATAACAAACAGCCTTGTTACCTGTTAGCACAAAACCAGCGCTCTTGCATCTAATGCTCGGAATATGCTGCAAACCGTCATCGACATCCTCATCATCATCCGATGAACTGTTGTTGAATGAGTGCATTGCTCCGAACTCTGGAGCTGTCGGTTCTGGAGCAGGGGCTGGAGGAGGATGGTTAGGAGCAGGTAATACTGTATTCATGGAAGCAGGGGGTGGAACAAGAGCGGGAATTGTGGGTTCTGGTGGAGGAGGATTTGGTGAACCAGCTGCCTTTGCTAAACTCCGTGGGGACCTTCGAGGTAGTAAGGGATTTGGTCGTCTTGCAGGGCTAGAATTGGCAGGTGCTGGAGGGTTGTTGTGCTGAATTTCTGGTGAATTTTGGGTAGTAGGATGAGGTTGAGTGGTACTGGTAGTAGTTTTCCTTTGTTTCTCAGGCCTTGAGTTGTTGGTCGTTTTAGTTTTCACAGGAGGAGGTGCTGGAGGCTTCTGAATTAACTGAACGTCCGCCGGTTGTTCTGAGTCGGGCAGGGCTTCTGTAGGTAGTTCATTTGCCTTGCGTTTTGGAGGGCAAAGCTTTTTCTTCTTCCGAGTTGGAGTGGCTACGGGCACAGGGACTTCGTCGGTCGTATTCAGCACGGGTGGTGTCCTGATCTCATCCAGCTTCTTCAGGCGCCTTGAAGGTCCTTCTTCTTCCGCTATGGCATCAAGGATTGCCCTTGAACGCTCGGTCCGCCTGACATTAGGGACAACAAAAGGCAGACGCTCTTCCCGGGCAACCGGAGACTCAGAGCGTTCAAGTGGTGCAGTTGGGATCGGCGTCAGTGGTGGAGTCTTCAGTAACTTCCTGGATGGGCGACGGGTGGAAGGCGACCTAAGTTTCATCGGGGTAGGACGACTTGTAACGGTGACATCGTCGGGACGTCTACAAGCGGCCTTGTTTTTCAATTTCGCCATGGTGTTAGTCAGATCCTGCGGCGTTGGTGAGAGAGCTCGAGAATTCGTCAGTCGTGTGTATTCGCGGCGTCGGTGAGAGAGATAGCTCAAAAATTAGGGTTTCGTTTCAATGTCGAAGACTTAGGGTTTCGGCAGTCTGTATTCGCGGCCCATGGACCAGTCTGTTCATTTTTTGGCCCAGTTATTATGTTTATGCGATTAAACATGCTCGTCCACGTCGCGTAAAGATTACGAAATATGAATTTTTGCAACTCAAATGAAAATTTCAAAGTCCCGCCAAACACTGCCCCAAAATTTGAAATGGTATTAGCGACACGAGTAACTTGAGTTGTCGCATAAAACAAAACAGAACATAACACAGAACATGTTTCCAGAAACTTCAACTCACCAGAAATTTGTCAACAATTTAATTAGTACATGTTCTAAATGAGACACAAAATAACACACCAACACCTACAGATCAGCAATCATCATCCGTTGCATAATTCGATTGCATTGAATCGTCACTTCGATTCATTTCACCTTCGTGCCCCGATTCATCATCATCATCATCTTCATAACATATACTATCATCATCATCATCTTCATGTCCTGATTCATCATCATCTTCATCTCCTTCTTCATCATCATCTTCATCCCCTGATTCATCAACATCATCATCCCCTGATTCCGGTCCATCTTCATCCAAGTACAATTGTCTCCGTGCTCTTGGAAAATGTTGATTACTATGTTCCTCAATGGAATACCGGCCTGCAGGTTGTACATCACTTGTAACGTAAGTGGGCATTTGCTCTTGATAAGGATCATCGTCTTCAACCGGTATAAATTTGTTACACAGTACATTTTCATCTTCTCTTGCAAGGGAACTATCACTATATAGTCCTCTATGTGATACTACATTTACAACCTTCCAATTGTCACCCGCTTTTAGATCATCCAAGTAAAAAACTTGTCTTGCGGTAGTGGCAAGACAATACAGCCAATCTTCATACCAAGTGGTGGAAGTGTCAACGGAAAGTAGTCCATAATCCCTCTTGGTGCTATCCCTATCTTTAGGATTGGTGTTAAACCATGTGCAATCAAAAACAAATACCGGCATTCCATTTGCGTACTGTAGTTGAATAATGTTCCGGATAATGCCATAATATGTTAAGTCACCGTCTTCGACCATGACACCCGAATTTTGAGTCCTTCTCTTTCGGTCGCGTTCCCACACAACAAACGTCACACCATTAACATTACACTGAGAGTGGCACACATATGATTGAGGCATGCGTGATAAACTATGCAATTCACTAGAATATGATTCGCTACGCTCTCTTTCCAAGATGTCCATCTGCAGTTGTAAATGTTGTACAAAAAACGATATAAAAAACATTGACATTTATAGAAATGAATGACAAAAGTAGTAAATAAAGTGAATACATAATTTGGTAGTCATACCCAGCCGCGAAAATAAGGAATAAAATGCTTAACACGCTCCTTCTTTGATCTGTTTGGGCATTCATGTTCAAACTTTTCAACATTCCTCTCAATATACCATTTTGCTTGAACGCAGTGTTCCACCACGCACCAGTGCGCCATGTGAAGTTGTTTCTTAGTCAACTTGATCCGCGGACAATTACCACTAACCGTGATAAGAGGAGAGTATACATCGAGGACATATAATTGGGCTTCTTTTGTTGAGTCCATCTCCGTTTCATTGTTCATGTATAAGTCACAATACAGTACACACTCATGTGTAATGTATTGCTCAGCGATACAGCCCTCTGGATATCTGCTATTCCGAACTGATCTCTTATACTCACCCAATTGTCTATAAGGCATAATAAGACATAGTTAGTTTACAAATATACACATGTATGTGACCTAATTTAGTTTAAATTAACAAAGTGTAGGGAATACCTCTCAATAGGATACATCCAGCTATAGTGTACGGGTCCCTTAAGCAAAACTTGATCCGGAAGATGGATCAGTAGATGTACCATGATGGTGAAGAAAGCAGGAGGAAAAATGGTCTCCAATTTGCATAGAATAATAACTATATCGTCTTTCATTTGAATCGCGTCATTGACCGTGAACTCCTTACAACATAACTTCTGAAACCATCGTGATAATGATATAAGTGGCTCAACTACATAATGTGGCAAGTACGGTCGAATGAACACCGGAAGTAAACACTGCAACATGACATGGCAATCATGTGTTTTTAACCCATTGAATTTTTTGTCTTCCACATTGATTTTGTTCTTCAAACTACCGGCATAACCATAAGGATACTTAACATCCTTAATGAACTCAAATATCTCTGCCCTCTCTTCAGGTAAAACGGTATAGGATGCCTGTGAAACCTTATCTTTCCGGGAAGATGAGCCTTTCTTCTTCAACCACAATTCCTTCTGAATTCCTTGTTGCTCCAAACCTTCTCGAGCCTTAATATCATCCTTTGTCTTTCCATGAAGACCAAGAATAGTACCAATGATGTTATCAAACACATTCTTCTCTATGTGCATTACATCTAACGAATATGGTTGTGTCAATGTGCTCCAATAAGGCAAATAATAGAAAATGCTCATATGCGTCCAACACAACTTCTCCTTATTCACACCTCTAGTTTTCCAATCTGGATGCAAGCTAATTGCGGGGTACTCATGGCTAAGAATGGACGAGAAAACCTCTTCACCTGTTAATGTAGGTGGGGCATCTCGTAATTCCACTTCCCCGTTGAATTTAGTAGACTGATGCCTCCACGAATGATCCCTGTCAAGCCATCTGCGGTGGCCTTGGTAACACATTCTCCCCGCTAGATGTTTAGCATCAATATCATCTAAACACAAAGGACAAGCTTTGTATCCTTTACACTTTAGACCTCCTAACATTCCCAAACCCGGAAAGTCACTGATTGTCCATATCACTGCAGCTTTCATGTTGAATGTTGATCTTCCATGTCGATCAAATGTAAGTACACCTGTGTCCCATAAAATATTCAATTCATCTATCAGGGGTTGCATGAACACATTCAAGCACTTACCGGGAGATTTTGGACCCGAGATCAATAAAGCAAGAATATTAAATTCCTTCTTCATGCACATTGAAGGTGGTAAATTGTAAGGCATCACCACGATTGGCCATGTGCTATGAGAAAGACCTGCTGCTCCGAAGGGATTGAAGCCATCTGTAGCCAATCCAAGACGAACATTCCTAGCGTCTCGTGCAAAATCAGGATATTTTTTATCAAACTCTTCCCATGCTTCGCCATCTGCAGGATGTCTAATATGACCTTTTTCACTTTTCTCTCCCGGTGCCACCGCATCAACTTAGCTATATGTGGTGACATATAAAGACGTTGTAATCTTGGAGTTAAGGGAAAGTAGTGTACCACTTTTCTTGGAATCCGTCTATCAACATCACCGTCTACGTATCTCGACTCCTTACACATCGGACAATGTTCAAGGTTCTTGAAGTCTTTATAGAAAAGTGCACAACCAAATTCACATGCGTGAATAATCTCATATCCCATCCCCAAATTCTTCAAGAGTCTCTTAACCTCACTATACGAACCGGAGTAATTATTTGGTCTTGGGAGGAGGTCTTGTGTGAGTCTCAAATGATCGTTAAAGCTCTTGTCTGACCATCCATTGTCGACTTTAACTTTCATTGCATTTAAAATCGAACACAATACAGTTTTGTCACTCCCAACATATATGGGAGTGTGTGCTTCCGCAAGAAGTCGTTGATACTTATCATATCCCTCTTTGCCCAAAAATTCATTTTGTAGGTTATCTTGTTGTTCGGGAAAAGGGAAAGCATCGTTAAGCATCTCTATTGTCGGATCCATGTAATAAGCACCACTTTCTTCAACCGTGCCACAACTTTTTTCCATAACATAGTGATGTCGTTGTGTGTATATTGATGATGAAGCATCGTCTTCTACTTCCCCATGATAAGTCCAAGTCGTGTAGTCTTGCATTATACCGTTGCGAAACAAATGTGTTTGAATTTCATCCAATGACAACTTTGCATGGTGCAACCTACAACGCCTACATGGGCATTTATGCTTAATGATCCGGGGATTTTTTTGTTTGACGAAGTTCACGAAATTGGTAATACCCTGTGCAAACCGCGGATCACATTTGTCCGACAAATTCATCCAAGTCTTGTCCATGGTTAAGTTTCCAATCCTATATCAACCAAATTCGAGACAGATTATTAGGGGAATAAATTAAACAATTTATTAGGCATATGATAAGCAGCAAAATGCCCTGAAAGAATACACAATCTGCTGCTGGCCAAATGGAAATGTACATGCTGCTGTACAAACTAAAAAAATACATGTATGAAAAATGGAAATGTAAAATGTAAAAACCAACAAAAACATGTGTACGTGCTGCCCAAATGGAAACCAAATATCATGTAAAATGCAGCCCAAATGGCTAGCAAAATGCGCTGCTACACGTTGTTCTATCTCTCTGCACCCCAAATAGCTAGCAAAATGAAGCCCTGCTGCTGCTCTATATATGCCCCACAAATCCGACCAAAATCAAACCCACAATTCGTGTAATCCTCCCCCTCTCGATCTGCTCGTCGTACACACTTATCCTCCCCAGAAATTTGACATATTGACAACAATACAGATCTAGTTTTAACTGCACCAAAACAGTTTGAAGAAAATGGAAATAAAACTTAAGGAGGTGTAAGAGTTTTGATCTATACCTTCACCAAATTGTGTTGTTTACATGTGCAGATCTGAGCAAAAACTGATGAAGAACCCCACCATGGATATCTTGCAGAGAATATTTACAGACACATGGTGTTTTCAGAAGAGATTTAAGGTTGTTGAGTAGAATTGAAGACAGAGTACGGTACTGGGGTGTTCTGTTTTCTGCATTTACTTTGTACCTTTACGCGACATACTTTGGATACACATGTCGCTTAATCCAAAAACGGTAGCTACCTCTCTTTATTGCATAGAAAAGTTGGAACATGCGAGGGTTGTCATGCCAGAACCTGCCTTGGTTATTTTAATTTGTACTATTATGCGACATAATGTCGATTGTCGCAAAAATTAAGTCACATAATAAGGATAACGTGACAAAAGTTCCGTGTGGCTTAAACTAATGTCGCAATAAGAATATTACGTGACATAAATTTAGTGTCGCTTAAAGTAAAGTCGTGTAATCCTCTTTATGTGACAACATGTTTCGCGTCACGTAAAATTATGTCGCATATATTAGTTATTGTGACAAACACATCAAAGCGTAGTCGTATAAACTGTTTGATGCGACAAATCTTTTGCGACAACATTCAAAAAATGTCGCGTAGGATATAAAATGGTGTAGTGGCTCGCCCTTCACTAACATAGTCGGGAGTGATGAAACCGAAGCCCTTTGAATCACATCAAGTGCATCCACCCCACCTGTGAGTTGTAACCGAATCCAATAAAAACCTAACAACTATATATACAAAGCTGCTGGATAGTTGCAGTCTCCTCGACGAAACGAAGGAAAAAAAAAACAAGAACTATAAACCCAAAAAATAGTTTTTGAGCCGCACAAACACCAGCAAACTAACAGCAAGACCTGGGCCTTGCAGAGTGAACTCAGCATGATGTTTGATGGAAAAAGATGATACGAATTTAACGTATTTCAAAATGTAAGTTGTGCGATTGAATCAAAAAAAGTTTAAGTTGTTCGACGGCTCGCACAGGTGAACTTTTGTTATACGACAATTGTGCGGTGCAATTACGACGCATCATGTGTGACAGCTATACAATGGTATTTTAGTGTCACACATGCGTCCTATTAAGCGTCGCACATTTTGATCACACATGGCTTGCTGTGAAGGAAATAATTGACACTGTAAATATGTGAAGATATGACAGAAAACATATGTATCATGCCAACCAATATATACTGTTAGGAATTTGCCACCCTGCAAGGGTTCGACAAATTCCTAAGTTACCGCAGCGGAAAGATTTGGTTGCGGAAGAATGGTGAAAAGGGTGATGGAAAGTGGAATATAGTGGGAAATATGACAGTTTTATTGTATTGAAAGGACGTGGAAGGAAAGTACAAAGTGATAGGACACTACAATAAGGACACAATGCACTAAGTTATCCCTTGTAGGGAAGGATAACTTAGGCCCGAAAGGTTGCCAACATCGACATAGGCGATAAGTGACCAAAGAGGGGACTCTTGTCTATTCTTTAGGACCAGTCTGATGATCCAAACCCAATCTCGTCGAGTTGACATAGTCTCTGGGAATATGAGCGGACAATCCTGGTAGTAGTATTCCAATCAGTCTCGCCAGTTTCATGACCCAGTTCTCTTTATATTCAGGTCCAAATCTGTAAGGTAGTAAGAATCCTCTTATCAGCTCCCAGCATGCATTCAAAGCGTTAGGTACGTACCACCACACTGAGAAGTAGTTCTTATTAGGCTCTTCCTCCCTCAGTACCTAAATTCAACAATATGAAAATCAATTAAGCCCAAATTTCCATTGAGACAATGAAAAGGGTAATTTTAAGGCTTTTTACTGACCTTTTCTTTGTAACAGCTATTGAAGTAGAAACAGCTCCCAAAGTGCTTGTACATAAGTGCCTTGTCATCAAATGGCAACCTAGCAACCATATCATTGCAATAAACATATCTATGATAGCTCACATGAAACTCCTCAATCTTCCTAGTCATATAAGCTCCAAACTCCGCATCCCCGACACGAGGCTGCCCGAAAGTATAAACTCCTTCCAGCCTTTGCAGCAACTCCTCCTCCCCATGAAACATCAGCACTGTTACAAACAAGATAGCCAATGCTGCACCCAAGCTGTGTCCAGTGACTGCAAACTTGGCTTCTTTGTGCTCACTTAGCAACTCCTTGAGCTTCTTTCTCAAGGTGTAGTATGCATATGGTGGACTGTGAGCAGGTATGTCTTTAGGCCAACCAGTGTGTTTCTGCAAGCCTAATGCTTTCATGAACCCTGCATGGACTTTGCCAACATGTTCAAATTCATACCATGAGATGTCAAAGTCTGTCATCATTTCTAGGGCGTTGAAGGGACTTGTGCCCTTGAATGAGACCATAATTAGGTTGGTGCTTTGATCATGGCTTATGAAGGCTCTTGTCTTATACTCATCCAGGTAGGCTGCAACAATTAACCATGTTTTTTGAGCTGAACTGAAACTGAACATGATTAAATTTAACTTAACTTTAAGACCAAATTTAAAGAACTTAAGTTAATGACTTATTCCAAGTACTTTAAATATTGTATTACTTGATTTTTGAGCTAAAAAAATCAGACATTTAATTTAAACTAAGTTCTTAAATGTACTAAATGAAATGTTGAACTGAATAATAAAATTGTATTATTATTCACATATAGCCACTTGTTCATTACATTCAATATGTCACATATCGACAAGGGTATGTAGTAAATTTGGGAATTATCTAGGGTTTCAATGACCTAATTTTTGTAAAAACTCTACAACAAAATTTGGAACATCACAATATACATTTAGCAATTCAATAATCCATGCACGTGTAAAGACTTTGTTTTTGTGTTATTTTCTTACCATTATCAAATTCGTAGTATCCATAAAACGCCATCTGCAGCAGACACAAAATAGAGAGAATTAAGAGATTTAATAATGTAGTCACCAGCCTGTTAATTAACATCTGTGTAATTAACATTTAATAATAATTTATTTGGTTATTTAATTAGGGTTTGAACTTTCAATATATACTTGAATTTTAATTAATATATACCTTCCAATGTTGTGTCACTGCTGCTTTTATGTATAACTCATTCTCATAAGCAACCTTAGCAGCCATGATAGACAACACTGAATTGTATCCATGATCACCTGGTCTGATCTTTGAGTCAAGGTCGCGCCGAGGGTCCAAGTTTCCGAGCAATGATGTGTAATTAGGCGAATATCTATTTGGCCACTCTACTCTTTGGCCTACCATTATTATTGAAAAAGTTAAATCTCAAAACAAAATAAAGGATTTCACATTTCCAATATGAAACCCTAAAACACCAAAAAAAGAAAGAAAAAAGAAAGAGGATGAATGCAAACCATGGGCGAGCTTATATATAAGCTTGATAAAACCACCATTGAGAAGTAAAAGATTGAGCCATGTCTCAACAACACAACCAATGCGGGCCAACATCTTCCTTCCTAAAAACAGTACTTTCTGTGCGCAAATCGATATGAAAATGAGCAATCGCCTCTCGAAATCCACGAGCGCTGTCTCCTCTGAGCAATCGACAAACGATCTCTCTTTAACATTTTTGCAATACAATAGACGAATGATATCACAAAAGCCTGCTTCTTTCGGATTCAAGATCAATTTATTCTTGCAGAAATCTTCATTGAAGCTTTCTGCATCAGCCATTGCTAAGATTATTGCTACTTGGTATGATCCCTCTCTCTAACTTTGAGGCTAAGCACGTTTTAATGACAATTTGGTTTGTTGCCAGAGTGATATGAAAAATTCTAAAGTGTACAATTTATAGATTTAATAAACACGTTTTATACAAATTAATAATTTTTCAATATTTGTATTCTACCAGCTCGCAAAGAGTCGTGTAAATTCATTTTTCTAATGCATACGACTTTCAAACTGTTAGGCCATCCTTAATAGGGAAATTTTTTTAAGATTATTGATGCAATCTTTAAATTTCTTCTTCTTAATTAATAGAGCAAAAATAAAAGATTGTGGGACGATTGGTCGTGAGTTTGATGCATGAGACGATCAATCCCACGATCCAAATGAAGCTCACGTCATCACCAATTGTGTGAGTTGTCTTTGTTTCATTGGTCAATAATCATCCATTGGTTTATCTTTTTTTCCATTGGTTTATAAAAGTTATAAATGAAAACTTATAAGTTACAATTTTTAAAAAAGAAATATATCAATATATTTATTTTCTCAAACTCTACAAAAAGAGACCCATTTTAATATGTTTTGGATATAAAAAAATATATAACAACAAAATCATATAAGATAAAGGAAATAAGATAGAAATTTGATGATCTTTTTGTTTGTTATTCATTATTAAGGGGAATATTTGTGTAAAGATTGTGGCATAGTATGGGAGAGAAAAAGGTTGTGGATGATCTTTTTTTAAAGATCATCAACAATGATGCGGTCTCTGATAGGTCGGATGTGACTAGGAAACTAATTAATTAAATATAAGACTTGATTTTGTAGTCAACATAATTAAAGATGCATTACAAGTCACTAATATAGTCAATGCTTAATATTTAGGGTTTATATATTTAGCGTGTGAATGATTAAAAGAAGTAATAACGTCGTGATTAATGAGTTTATGGTTTTGGGTCACGATCAAATTAATGCTTGTTCAAAAATAAGACATGTCTTAATTAGGGGACATTTGTGGTAACCTAGCCCAGGGACGGTACGAGCATACTCCACCATGATAAAAAAAAATCATACCACCCATCTCTCTCATCATTTTTTTCTCTCATCTAATAATCCCTCATGATTTTTTCAATCACATGCACCTCACTCATGATCCAAAAAAAGTTTATCATCAATCGCTCTCATTACTACATAAATTATAGATCATAAATGTTAAGATTAATAAAAATATATCAAAGTGTATCTCGTTTTATAGAACTCAAAAAATTATGAATATTGGTATTTATTTTGATTTTTTTTAATTTATAATTTAAAAGATATAATCGTTGCAAGATCAAAATAAAAACTGTACTGTTTCTTACACAGGACACGTGTCGCGTTGCGTTGCGATTGACTCATTCTCATGATCAAAACACACAAAAAGATCATGGGATGATCTTTTTTTGGAAAAAAACCATGGGATGATCTTTTTGATGATCAATAAAATCATGGTGGGGGTCCATGATTTTTTTGATCATCTCCCATGATCACTTTCTATGGTTCAAAAAAGCATGGTGGGGATGCTCTACCAGCCTTCTCCGAGGGTGGCCTATGTCACCCCACCATATTTCAATATTTTATATATATAATAAAATCTATTTTAAATATACATAATTAATTTTGATTTAAACTATGTATAAAAAAATAAAAAATTGTCTCAAAATAGTAAAATCTCATTCCACCAACATCTCCACCGCACTCATGAATTGACATTAGGCAAGGGTAAGGCCCTAAAATTTTCTTTTAACCAATAATTATCAGACTTAAACAATAATTATCAGACTTAAAACAATAATGATCAAACTTCAAATAACAATGATCAGACTTAAACATCAATGACCAGACTTAATAATCAAACTTAAACAACAATGATCAGACTTAAAACAACAATATCCAGACTTAAACAACAATGATCAGACTTAACTTGGAATGACCAGACTTAACTTGGAATGATCAGACTTAAAACAGCAATATCCAGACTTAAAAACAATGATTAGACTTAAAACAATAATTATCAGACTTAAAACAACAATGATCAGACTTAAACATCAATGATCAGACTTAAACAGCAATGATCAGACTTAAAACAGCAATATCCAGACTTAAAACAACAATATCCAGACTTAAACAACAATTGTCAGACTTAAAACATCAATATACAGACTTAAATTAAGTATGTATATTACTGTACCAATTAATAGAACGATTATACTCTCGCATCTATTATGTGCTAAGAAAAACTTAATACCATCAACCTTTCTGCAAAGTCAATGACAGTAATAACTTAATCAGCAGTCCCCGACTTGTTTCATGAGGCATAAAAAAAAGTTTCCAAGTTTCGAGTTAAGGAAGAATAACTTAATACCGGCAACCTTTCTCGAAAATGAATGGCAGTAGAATAACTTGATCAGAAGCCCCCAACTTGTTCCATGGCGCATTCAAGATAAGTTTCCAAGTTTGGAGTTAAGGGTTAGTAGTGCCAACTTGAATCATAATAATGACTAGCATTATAAAACAGTGCCTTCCAATGTGAAAGTATAAAATGCACACAGAACCATACAAGGTGTTTCTAAAGTGTTTTAAAAAACAAAAAAAGACGAATCTTAGTACGTTACTGAATTCACACCTTTGTCTGTTGTGTATCAGGAACTTTTTTTTTTGTGATGAATACTTTTATCAGGTCTATATTATAAGTTTCTGGAACGTGCCACGAAAACAACAGGAAGGGACTATCATCAAATATATGGCAAAACCATCGCTGATGTTCAATGAGAGCGTGCACCTTGAGCTATAAAATTGTTCTTAAAAAATGAGCAAGGAAGCTGAACAATTGCTTGGTAATAAATATCAGGTTCACAGAAAATACAATGGACACAAACAGAACAACATCGCTGATGTTGCCAATCCGTGGCCTGAGCCTAACCTCTACACCAGTAATCGCTACAAAAGTCGAGCATAATGCGGATGGTGCGGTCGGAAAGAGGATTGGGGGATGGTCGTCCGATGGTCGCCTGTGTCGAAGTCATGGATTTTTCTATCTGGAAAGAGTCGGTTGGTCCTAATTTGATTTTAGTAAATTTTAGCAAGCTTAAGCGGCATACATTGGTTTCAGACATCGCTTAAAGTATAACGCTTGAGATTCAAAATTGAACACAGAAACAAGGAATATGTGGTCTTCAAGTGCAAACACTAACGGGACATACATATAGAAACGTCGCATATAACCATGTCGCATATAAGTGGATATGCGACACACAAACGAGGTCGCTTAACTTTGCATCGCGTAAAGCCATTTATGCGACACTGGTTGGACGTCGTATAATATTTTGTCGCGTAAATTGGATTAAGGGGCGCACTTTGATTCGTTGCGTTATAATTTGTCGCATAATGTCGATAAAAAGGGGCGCACTTTGGTCCATCGCGTTAAAATTTGTCGCGTTATTCCTTTTATGCGGCGCAGGTTGCTTGTCGTGTAAGTAACTATAAGGGACACAACTGTCAAAATGTGTCGGGTTATGTATTTTATGCAACGACAAGCAAATTTTGTCGCGAAATCGACAGAATGGAGTAGTGAAAGGACACAAAAAGAACAAAAATCCCTTGGTAGACACACAATTTTGATACAATGCCATTTTATTTCTTTTTCAAGTTTTATTAATGAACGACACGTTCAAATGCTTATCATAACTCGTAAGGAAAATAAACAATTAGAAATGACCAATGATCATCACATCAAGCTATATGGAAATTACATATTGAGGTAGAAATGAAATCTAAATTTAATAAAAAGATTTAAAGAATGGGATGAGATTCAGCCATATCTTAATCTGATTGGCGAACATACATGGTTAAGCAAAATAAGTGCCAGTTCCTCGGCAGACACACAAGCTGAGTTGTAGAGACACATACAATAAGACCTCGGCTTAAACTAATTCAATTATTCGGTAAAGTAGTAGAACATAAACTTTCATTGCCTGACCATGTGTAATGAAAGAGCAAAAACAATAAAAAAATGACCAAAGAAACATGCTCACGGGATCAAATGTAAGAGAAGCATTTAAGTCTAATTGATAATGCTTTAATACATATTCTCACCTATGTTATATATTGACATAAACTTTTTTTTATTGTGGCGGCTTTTGGTAGGTCCAGATGACAAATTGCAGGAAGACCTCACGAAATTAACCCGAAGGTTAATGCCATCATGTATGGCAAAAGTAATGGATGTCTTCAATGACTCGTGCGCCCTAAGCTGTGTAAAATAACATAAACTGAGCGAGATGAGTTGGGAATAGATTTAATAAGACTTGGTGCTAAAGAAAAACTTAATACCAGCTGCAACATTTCTGCAAAGTCAATGACAGTAATAACTTAATTAATCAGCAGTCCCCGACTTGTTTCATGAGGCATAAAAATAAGTTTCCAAGTTTCGAGTTAAGGAAGAATAACTTAATACCGGCCACCTTTCTGGAAAATCAGTGGCAGTAGAATAATTAACTTGATCAGCAGCCCCCAACTTGTTCCATGGCGCATAAAAGATAAGTTTCCAAGTTTGGAGTTAAGGGTTAAGTAGTGTCAACTTGAATAATAATAATAAATGACTAGCATTATAAAACAGTGCCTTCCAATGTGAAAGTATAAAATGCACACAGAACCATACAAGGTGTTTCTAAAGTGTTTTACGTACAAAAATAAAAAAAGACGAATCTTAGTACGTTACTGAATAAATGCTTGAAAATTAGTAGAGAATAAAAGGATGACCTAAGCGAGAATAAATGCTTGAGTAGGTAGCTGATTATTAGAGAATAAATGCTTGAAAATTAAACTAGAAGGATGACCTAAGCGAGAATGCCAGATTGTTCCACCAACACGCACGCCATGAAGAGCTACATGATCAAGGGGTGGCTTATTTGATGTAGGAGTAAAAGGGTAAAGACCGTTCCTACTCTGTCCCCGAAAAAGGATCTTCCCCGTTGCCAGATCCTGCACAAGAAAATGATAGGGAAAGAAGACAAAACAACAATTATGGTCACGGGCAAATTTATTCACAGAGATTAAGTGAGTAGAGGCTTTGGGACAGTGAAGAACATCATTTAAAGAGTAAGGGAGATTGCGAAAAATAATGTAGGAAGAACCAATATTGTGAATGGGCAAACCTGTTCCACCAAGTACACCACCAACGGAGTCGGAACCACGATACTCATTGGCAAGAGATAAATTACTCAAGTCATTAGTCACATGTGTATTAGCACCGGTATCAAAAACCCAAGGTGTGGGTCCTCCGCTGGCGGTCTGAGCAGAGTATGCAGTAAGACGCTCAGGAGGAGGAGAGCTTTCATAGGCTACATTGAGGCGATGGCGGCAAGTTAAGGCTGAATGACCTGGTTTGTGACAAATCTGACAGCGAACTGAAGACTTGTTGGGCTGTCCATGAGAAAATGTAGAACCTGGATGTGGGCCCAAAAGACCAGCAGAAGGCCCATGTGAGTTAGAGAAACCCCCACGGTGGTTAGAGGAGCCGCGCGAGCTATTGCCAGAGAATGATCCGTGATGAGAGCTGATGTTACCACGAGATGAGGGACGGCGACCCCGGGAAAAATTGCCGCGACCACGAGTGGCAGCGAGGGCGGTGAGCGCTGTGTCAGGGGCGGCAACGGCAGCGGGTTGGAGTCGTTGTTCCGCAGAGAGAAGGAGAGCTTCAAGATCGGGGTAGGTGATGGGGGTCTCTCTCGCTTGAACGGCAGCGACTGTATTTTCATAGAGAGGGCCAACATTAGTCATAATGATAGTGAGAAGATCGGAGTCGGAGACCGGAGAGCCAGAGAGGGCGAGATTGTCAGCGAGCCGTTTGATCTTGTCAAGGTACGCAGAGATTGTCAGATCGCCGCGCATCGTGCGGAAGAGTTGGCTTCGGAGCTGGAGAAGCCGGTTCTGATTGGTAGAGGCAAAGCGACGCTCAAGAGCAATCCAAACTTCACGGGCAGAATCAAGCCGTGAAACAATGGACAGAATAGGAGGGGTTAAGGAAGAGGTAAGCCAAGACAGGACCGTTTGATCCTTCTGGATCCAGAGGTCATAAGCAGGGTTGGGTTCAAGAGCTGCAGTTGATTGGGATGTTGGAGAGCCATCAGTAGGTGGAGAGTTGGTTTGGGGTGGGAGAAATTGAGGTGGGCAAATCTCTGTGCCGTCAATTATGGAAAGAAGACGACGGCTGCGGATAAGGGGGCGAATCTGAGCAAGCCATAGGGGATAATTGTTTTCATCAAGCTTCAGGGTAAGGGCATGGGTAATGGTGGGGAGGGAGTTGTCAGAGACAGGAGAAGTGAAAGCTAGAGCCATTGAGGATCGGAGAAGATGACAGTTAGTCAGAAAAAGTCTGATACCATGTAAGGTTTCTTTTGAGACTTTCTACTTGATTATTTTTATTGAATAAGCAAGAGCTATTTATACAAAGTACAAGTATGCTAATTTAGGCAGACTAAGTAAATACACGTTGGAAAACAGAAAGTTTGGAAGCATGGGAAGATGGAAGATGAATGCACCAGGAATAGCCAAGCCAAATATAGCTTAATTAATTGTTTGGCTTGACTGGTTTAACATTCACACCTTTGTCTGTTGTGTACCAGGAACTTTCTTCTTTTATTGTGGTGAATACTTTTATCAGGTCTATATTATAAGTTTCTGGAACATGCCACGAAAACAACAGGAAGGGATTATCATCAAATATATGGCAAAACCATCGTTGATGTTCAATGAGAGTATGCACCTCGAGCTGTAAAATTGTTTTTAAAAAATGAGCAAGGAAGCTGAACAACTGCTTGGTGATAAAAATCAGGTTCACTGAAAATACAATGGACACAAACAGGACAAGAATCCCTTACAACTGAAATGAAAATAGACAAACACGGCATTTGGTTTGATGTTATAGGGGAGCGCTCGGTTGAGAACCCTTAAAAATTCGAGAACTTGAGAACTCAAATCTCACCATTAGATCATGATGCATCTTTGAATCTGCATGTGACACATATCACAAAAGCAAAGTCAAAAAAGATGGTTTTGACTTTGCATTAAATGCATCCTTGAAAATGCACATAGGACACGGTGTGACCACCAAAATGCATTTTTAAAAAATGCATTTTGCATTTTAGATGGTGAAGATTGGAGTCTCAAGTTCTCGAAATTTAAAGGAGTTCTTATTTAAGCGCTCCTCTAATATTATATATTGTATTTCAATTTGATGCTTCAAATAATGAAGATAGTTACAAGTCACGTATATCCTGGCTAGTGGGCCAGGGTTTTTAATTTATTTGTTAAAAGTAGTATAGTTGAACTAGCTGATGCACTAAAACCTATAATCAAAACATTGTTGTTTAAGGGTTTCACATTAGCTAATTCTTTCTTCAATTAATCAAAGACCTAATGGGTGAGAAATTTTTGGAGAACACTACACCAGTTGGTCACTTATGTAACACAGTTAGTATCAGTTATATAAGGATCAGTCGCATAAGTATCCTTGAGCGACTGAGAAAAACAGGTTGGTCATATAAGTGTCCTTATGCGACTGATACCTATGTAATTGAGATAAATGCGTTACATAAGTGTACTTAAGCGACATCATCTTATGTAACTGACATAAATGTGTTACATAAGTGTACTTAAGCGACATCATCTTATGTCACTGACATAAATGCGTTACATAAGTGTACTTACGCGACAGCATCTTATGTAACTCACACATACTCCACGACATAAGTCTTCTTATGCGACTCGGCTTGGTTTGACCGAAATCGTTGGCGCGTAAGTGAAATACATAAAGTGCCACGTAATCTCAGATATTTGAAATCGTTCACTTTTTGACGTTTGACCATCGTACAATTGTATTTAAATAATGCACTGGTACAACAACCATACTCTTAAGCGACTGCTACCGGTTTTCATTCGACCTTATTTGTCACTCAATGTGGTAGACCCTCTTATATCATTATGTCACTGGTTTCAAAGGCTATGTTGCAGAGAGTTAGTAAAGGAGGAGGTTAATAGCATGAAGTTGGAGATAGTTAAGATTCTGTGTCAATTAGAGAGAATATTTCCGCTGGCGCTTCACAATAATGGTACATCTTATGGTTCATCTACCTGATCAAATACTCTTGAAGGGGCCTGTTCACTATAGTTGGATGTAACCCATGGAAAGATATGCAAATACGACATTTTGTATGTATATTTAGTTTATACTGCATAACTAACATTATGTATGTATTTATATATTGCATAGCTAACATTTTGTATGTTTATTTACTTTATGTAGACAACTTGGACAATACAAGAAATACGTGAGGAACACACGTTATCCGGAGAGTTGTATTACTGAACAATATGTTGCTCACGAGTGTGTCATGTATTGTAAGTTGTACATGGGGGAGATTAAAGATGGAACGACCGATCAAGAGGAGGAAGAACCTTGGGACATATCAGTTACGTCACATGTCATCAAGCCGATGGGGTACATTAGACGGATGAAGCTCCAAAAAGATGAGATCGATGTCGCTCATTGGTCAGTGATGGAAAATTGCGAAGAGGCAATTGAGTATATTAACAAACATGAGACCAGCTACTACAAAGAAAACCCCTCCGGTGATAATGTTCAGGAGTTGAAGATTTTCATGTCTATTTGCTTGATAAGGTAATTTTTTACTTCATAAATTTTATATATTCTTTGGTAGTGTTTAATGAACAAGTGCACTATTTTATGTGTTTTCCTATTATATAGATGATTGAATTACGCAGCAGAGGTTCTGAAAATTATTGTAAACAACTTCACATTTTGGCAAGTAAACCACAGTGTCATAGTTGCTACACACATTGCCTTGTTAATGGCTTGAGGTTTGTGATTTCGGATTAGGACCAACATATGAAAACCCAAAACAGTGGAGTAATGGTTTTGGCGGGTAAGTTTTCCTTACATACTAACATTACATTTAGGTTGTCTATTTCATTTATTCCAATTTTTTATGACATGAATTGTTTATCCAGGAGATGTTAAATACTACGGAGTTTTGCAAAATGTCATCGAACTTAAGTATGCCGAGGGAATGCCGATAATCATCTTCAAATGCAAATGGTTTAACACCGATCCGTTAGAGGGAAACATAAGGACGGACCATGGAATAGTATCGATCGACACTACAACCACATGGTATGATGATGCTCCTTATTGTCTTGCAAAACATGCCCAATAAGTGTTCTACCTACATGATCCTAAATTAGGCGACAATTGGAAAGTTGTCAATGTGGTTGCTTAAAGAGGCACGTATAGTGACTCTTGTATATCTGGGGATGGAAGTTCAAATGTTGTGGAGCAAGCATACCAAGAAGATGAAACCACAAATATCCCCCATTTTCCCATGTCCAATGAATATGATGAAGATGACGACATTGACGAAGGATTAGAGACTCCACGCACAGTTCCCGCTTTATACTATGACTACGCTGTACAAACTGGTGGTGATGCAATGGATGTTGAAGAAAATGAGGATGAATTATCAGAAGAAGATGAAGAGGATGATGATGACGAACTTGAATATGTAAGTGACAATTATGAAAGCGATGATGGGGTGATAGCACTAGAATACATGCATTTTAGACAACCTTTACGCTTATTGTTTCAGTCATTCCTTTACAATTTCACTTGCTATTTGATGCTTTGTGGTTCATTTCAGGCCTATTTCAGATATTTAGCTGAGAACACGAGCAAGCAGTGATTTTGGAGCAAGACAAGCGTTTTCGAGTGAAAAAAGAGCCAAACAGAGACAGCTGGGGACGGTCGGCGGTTCGGATGGGGTCGAATCGACGGAGGAAACGGTCGGAATCAAAGGAGGAGAGGCGGCGGCTTGGTTGGAGGATTTAGGGTTTTCTGGAAAACAACGAAATATGGAAAATTGCATTATATACTGAAGCAAATCATGCGTTCGCATGACAGATTCATGCGATCGCATGACCTGAGAAATGAAGGAATTTTAGCTTTTATGCGAACGCATGATTTGAAGGAGTGCGATCGCACGACTGAAGACAGCCGCATGAAAAACGCGTGCGAACGCATGAATAGCATGCGAGCTTGGCAAAATGAATATGAAGGGTGCTATGCGAACGCATGGATCTGGAGAGACGCATGAGATTGTCATGAGAAATGCATGCGACCGCACGTTACAGAGCTGAGATCGCACAAGACCTAACATTTATTCCGTCATGCGAACGCATGATCCATTCATGCGAACGCATGACGTCGTAAAGTTGCGATTTTTACTGACTTACTATTTAAAGACATTAGGGTTTTTCAGCCGTCACGTGGGGTTTTCTGGATTTTTCAGCTGGGTTTTTGGAGAGAAAATAGCTTGGAGAAGAAGACGGATTATTTCTATCATCATCAACAACTCGGATCGTGGATCATCCTTCGTAACTATTGCTCCATATTGGTTCTAGCTTCCATCACTCAACTTTCTACATGTTTTTCTATTTTTCTACCATTGTTATGGATTTTAATCTCACCATGAGTAAGTAGTGACTTTGGTTGGGGTTCTACGAACCCCCTAGACATGTTTGTGACGTTGTGAATACCATGAATACATTTGATGAATAATTTTACACATGTTTCTTCTTCGTTTGAACTTAACGTTTTTGAATTACCTATGACGTGTTTTTGACAAGTCCGAAATAGGGATTCTAGTTGATTTCATGCTTGATGTAGCTAACCCCTGAAAAGTATGATTTCAAAAGAGAATAGCTTTGATCCTAATGAGAATAGCTTGAATTTAACGAGTGCATGATTTACTTAGCCAATAGAGCGCGAGTGTGAGGCTAGATGAATTATGTCCTATAGCACCAATAGAGCGCGAGTGTGAGGTGATATGCGAGGTGTAACCTCTTGATACTAGGTTGTATCGCGAGTTGAACTTGGTATCAATGTTACATAGCTAAAATTCTAAATGTGTGTATGAGAATTCATCAATGGTGTTTCAATTTACCGTCGCAGTAATTGTCTAGGTGGGGAATTAGAACCCTAGTCATCCTTGAATTGTTTGTTTCCTTTGTTATCGATTAAATCTCTTTTTAAGATAGTAAAACTTTGCTATCCACCTCATTCGAGGAACAAACCCCCCCAAACCTTCGACAATCGAATTTAATCTTTAGCACTATTAGTTTAATCACCTGTCCTTTGGGTTCGACCTCGGATTCCCGAGTCTTTATAAATGTTTTGATTAATCGTGACTAGCAATAGTATTTGAATTCTATTCGAATATTTACGCTAAATTACAACCGATCATGGGGTTGACGGTGAGGAGGATGGGGATGAACAAGAAGATGATTAGTAGTATTTTGGACATGTTTGTTGCAGGTTTTATGTGGGATGGTTATTGTAATGGATGGTTTTATTGTAATGTAAGTTGTATGAATATTGTGTTTTCAATTCTGATACCTCTTAAGCGACTAATTATATGCTTATTAGTTACGTTAGCTGCTCAGATTTATAGAGGGAGATTGGTATTCTCTGGGCGGGACAAATTAAATTCTTTAAAGGGAAATGAAATTTTTTTGAATTTTCAAAAAATACCTTACGCGTCCGATTATAAATGTTAGTCGCTTAAGGGAAATGAATCGTAGCCAGACACGTATCCAATCTGCAACACGTGTATGCCACAAACAACGAATACCCTCGTTTTACTTAGGGTTTCACATCATTCCCTCTCGTTCGCCGCACCACAAAAATGAAAACTCTCTCCATCTTCGTTCTTCATCTTCGTTGTTCGTCGTCTCCGCCATGGCGCCGTCGAAGAAGAAATCGCTCTCTAAAATCGCCAACGCCACCGCAGCAGCTCTGATGAAGCTCCGTTCACCTAGCAGTCAGAAACTGGCCAGGATTCACACGCCTAAGCCGGCTCCGAAGAGAGTAGGACTGGCCAAGGATGTGAATCGGAAGAATAAGAAACCACCTAAACCTCCATCCAACAAGCCACCAACTACAAAGGTCACCAATCCTTCAACCGAGCTTCAAACACCGACCGAAACTACTATCCATAGTACTCCCAAAAAGAAATCCATCCAACTCCAAATTCGTCGTAGCCCTAGAAATTCGGCAAAGCTAACAGTCCATAAACCTGCTTCAAACATTGAAACCGAAACCACTACTGTCCCTCCCCCAACTTCAAAATACCCTACTCGCACCTTGAGCTCTAATTCATCCCGTGAACGTTCAATTGCTAATGACCTATATCCATCCCTAACTCCGTCGCCCAAAGTGTCTGACGAAGTTGATGATGCTGAATAAGTTAACGATGCTGACAAAGAAGATGACTTTGCCTACGAAATGACGGAAGATAATGTTGCTGACAAAGACAATAATGATGTTGCTGAAGATGATGTGGTTCCGGAAGTCTCAAGTGGTGCTTCTAAAGAAGTAGATGGTGTTGAATTTTCTAACGAGAATAATGCTGAGGCTGATAATACTGAAGAAAGAGATGATGAAGAACCTGCTGAAGAATTGCTGAGCATAAGATGCAAGACGTCCTCAAGCACTGGTAAATTGGTCTCTAAAAATTAAGATTTCACTATGATTTTTGTCATTTATTGTTAATAGTATGTTTTTTGATGATCAACAAGGAAAAAAGTGCAAGCGTCGTGGAGTTGTCTGTGGCACCAAGTTAGCTGACATGGTGTATAGATTGGGATCTAGGATAAAGGTGGAGTGTAGCTTTGAGGCAAATGGCCCAGTTAGCGACAAAATAAGGAGCATGATGACCCATCAAATTGGGGGTTGCGTAAGAGAGAAAGTGCCGATGCTAGCCCCAACCTACTCCGAATTGGACCCGAAGCACTGGAATATTGTCACCAATTACTTAAGTGTAAGTTTTATTTGTTTACTCAAAAGCATTCGAATGTTAAAAATTTATGGAACTTAAATACTTTTTTGTGTTGGTACACAGCCTCATTTCTTCTTGCCCGAAGACGACACTGTGCTATGGGAGTATACAACTAGGCAGGCCAACTCTCGCTTCAAAGACTGGAAATTTGATTGTCGCACTCACTATCTCGCTCATGGAGAAAAACACCCAAGGAATTCAAACACAGAGAAGAGGAATGGAAATGGCTCGTGCAACACTTTCAAGAACCTGCTCAGCAGGTGATGTTACATTACTATAAGTGACAGTTTTTTTTTCATTAGCTTCCATATTTTTGTTTGGCTAATTTTTAACTTTGTTATGTAGGCAATATCAGTTAGAATGAAAGATGCAAGGAAAAAGAAAATGAACCACCATTCGGGCAAAACTCCATTCACCATCAGAGCTATGAAGCACATGGAAAAGGGACATAAGACACCCCATGTTACCGCATTAGAAGAGGTGTACTCCCAGGAACCAGAGAATCTTCCCTTAGTGGTAATGTTCTAAGTCATGCTTTTCGATTGCATTATGTGTAAATTTAATAAATTGTTGGATATCTAGCATTGTTTATGTTTATGTTTAAACTGAAAAAAGGGCTTTATGTTTATAAGTGTTCAGTTGCATTATATCTTGCATTGTTTACAAGTGTTCTGTTTATGTTTGCCACTGTTCGCTATACATGTATCATTGTGCAATCTCTTATTTTAAGGTACCTTGATGATGATTCTATCACAGTACATTTCTGTTATTTGTTTAGTTAAATACGCAATTTTTTTTATTTTATGTAGGAGCAAATGAATTGTGCTGTCAATATGCTGACCCATGATAAGGACCACGATGATTCTGATGACCCCGGCATAGTTCTCCAGCGTGAACCTCTCCCGATAAAGATACAGCTAGACATCATTTACAAAGCTGTCGGGCAGAAGAGAGGGACTGTGGTGTCCGGAGCTGGTGGAAGTCTTAAGAGGCCTCCTCGCCCTAGAGGCGGGGCATCTAACCATGCGCTCAAGGAAGAGCTGACCAAGGCAGCAAAAAAAGAGGCTGAATTCGAGTGTAGGCTCAGGGCTTTGGAGGATATGCTGAAGTCGGGGCTTCAGGACATGGTGGTAATGTTTCCGATGGTGCATCTTTTGGTTTGGGTATTATGTGAACTTTGGCTGCATCTTATGAACAATTTTGATGTTGGATAACTTTTCAGTACACCTCTTATAAGGTGTTATGTGTAACTTACTGTTGAACTTTGGTGTTTTTTTGAACTTGTTGGTCACTGTTTTGTGTAATATAGCATGGGTTTCTCAATGTTCCAAAATTGCATTAATGATATTTATTTCTGCCTTACGCGACAATTGATCGTAAAAGGATGACGTTTTTACACTTACGTGACATATTCAAAAAACAAATGTGTAACTTATACGACTAGTCAAATGAACAACACTCACTTACGCGACCGAATAATATAACTTATGCAGCTAATCAAATGAACAACACTCCCTTATGCGACCGCCTAATGCTACTTACGTAACATACTAACGCGACTGATATTTGAAAAATAGACTTACGCATCTAATTCAATCTTTAAAAACGTCATCTGACTTGTCGATATGTAGAATCTAATGCGACTAACGTATTTCCTAACGCGGCAGAAAGAAGTAAGTCGCTTAGGTATACTTACGCGACATATGTCCATTACTCAGTCACTAAACACCTTATGTAACACCCTTTATGCGATTGGTACTTATGTCACTGACCGCAGTCGCATAAAGTCTTATGCGACTGAAAACGTCCTTACGCTGCATTTTTAGGTCAGTGACATAAGTGACCATCTGGTGTAGTGGAAGTGTTTTTTTTATTGAAAGGAGTGTTGATCTGTGGAAAGATTATTCAGACTTCAACAACCGCACCGTCCAATTAATTTCAACTATTTAATATATGTGAACAAAGAAATTTCGAGATCGATCTATTGATTCAATAATAGACTACATTTAGGTTATCTTGACAGTAATGTTACAACAAAAAATAGGTTAGATAAATAGCTGGCCTTTGTTGTAGGAACCAAAGCTATTGAAATCAAATAAGTAAGAGACCAAGAATAACTTTCCTTGATTAACGATCTCCAAATTACTACGATTGTGCCGTGGTATGGAGGCCACTGACTTAGAAGCGAATTTCGCCACTACCGGTACCAGTGACGGACGCAGGATCAAAGTCTATATTGGGCAAAAAAAATTTGTGAAATTTTACTTGGGCAAATTCTAAAATTTTAAAAATACCCATCAAATTATAAAAAAAATTTTTTGCATCCAAAACATATTGGGCTTTGGCCCAATATGCCTTGCACATGGGTCCGTCACTGACCGGTACATGCTCTCAAGTGACGAGATGTGTGATCCCACCAAAAGTGTGTTCCTCATGACCTCAAATTCATAATGAAGGTATTGGATACTCAAGTATCAGCGCCTTTACCGTCTCATGAGCAGCCACATCTCACCCTTAAGCCTCGGTGTGGCGTCCCGAGCCTGATGACTACAAATTGCATCTGCAAAACCGGTAAAGTGATAACAAGAACAAAACTGGCTCAAATTGAACCGAAGTGTTCATCTTCTTTGTTTCTCTAGCAGCAAACCCTAAAAATAATTAAGGTTGAAATTGCTACGCGTGAGATGAGCTCAACTGTACCAGCACGATGTTGGACACACTGTGGTACAGTTGGTTGCACAGACTAAAGTAAATAAAGTAAAGTGCAAAGCAGTAAAGGACACAGAACACTTGGTGACCCAGTTCGGCTCAATGTAGCCTACGTCTGGGGGACTTCTCCCAAGTCCAAGGAACAATTCACTATCACGGTGTATAGTACAGATTGACGTTCGAACAGCCTTCCAAACTACTGATCCCCTATACTACCTTACAAGTAAATTGCGTGATCTAAGCTTCCCTTAGATCCAGAGACTCCTGTCTATACGATCAGACCTCCTCCCGAGACTGATGTAGTTGAATCCAACTCGTAGATTCAGATTGTGGTTGGTCGTCATCTGTGACAGTCAGTCTACTAGACCTGAGTGGTACTAAGCAGCGACAACACCTTCTTGAACTCTGGGCATGATAATGCGCAGCAACAAATATGTGAGTTCAAGAAACAAATAGAGCAAGTGTTTACCGACTTGCAGCTTCAATCCTTCAGTGAGAGCTTGACGACCAGAAGCTCCAAGGTTTATGATTTCAGCGTACGGATTGAATGCTCTCCACACGGCGTCTCTCTCAAGTGTTGCTTGAAGAAGAAAATAAGTTCTGCTCTTCTATTTATAGCTGGCCGTGGAGATCTAGGTGATAAGAAAACCCTAGATCTAATTTTTTAAACCCTAGATAAGATAGGAAATAATTCCGTTGAAATCTGCATATGTTCATCTCATCTGAGTTGGTTTGGTGATGTGGCAGACGAGAATATCCAGTTGATATCTTTCTTTCCTAAAACTCAGCAATGTGCTGATTTTTCGGAACTGAAAGATACACCTTGCACAGATGCTAGCACAGACCAATTCGAGTACTTCTTGTACAGATTTGTGTTTTGCCTATATGGCACTTTATGCTTCAACAATCTCCCCCTTGACATGTGAGGCAAAACACTTCTTCTGCAAGACCTGTTTCATTCCAGACTTTGCATCGTTCGCAGCAGATAACACCATCAACAAGAGCACCACACAAAAACCACCACATTGCAGAGTTCTCCCCCTTTTCGACTCAACAGTGGCAAGGGACTACTCCTCTTCATGTTCATCTCCACGAAAATACCCTCTTCAAGCCTTTCTACATCAGCACTGAAGATAAAGAATACTGCTCCGGCTAACTGATCCAGGAGCTTGCACAGTTTGATTGAAAAACAGCTCCCCCTTACTACATGGCACGTCAGCAACACTTATAATAGTTCTGCTCAGCTGACTGCCCCTCATGTCAAGGCCTTCTAGTTCTTCATAACACAAAGGCCAAGTGCAGACCTTAGTGTCTCAAACCTCTCAGCGTTCAACGGCTTTGTTAGAATATCTACTAGTTGTTTCTCTGTTGGCATGTGGAACAGACTGATGAGTTTATCTTCAACTAGCCCTCTAATGAAGTGGTGTCTGATGTCAATGTGCTTTTTCCGCGAATGCTGTACTGGATCCTTAGAGATGCTGATTGCACTCATGTTGTCACAGTATAACGTCATGGTATTCTGCTCCAGTCCTACTTCCTTGAGCATCTGCTTCATCCAAAGCATTTGAGCACAACAGCTCCCCGCAGCCATATACTCCGCTTCAGTAGATGACAGTGAAATACTGTTCTGCTTCTTGGTAAACCAAGATACTAGGTTATTGCCCACTGATGAGCCGTATTTATACGACTCATCGAGTCATCAAATCCCACCAATTCCAGTACTTTTATATGCAAACAGTTACTTCTTAGTATTGTTTCGCATTTCAGGTAATTTGGACGCTCTAAGAGGGATCGCATTCAAAAGACGGCTTTTGGAGCCAAAAACATCACAAGGAGTTTATGGCCGATTTATATGCACTTAAAATGAAGAATGGCCGAGAAAAATGAAGAATGGCCCGAGGGAATCAAAAGATGGCCGAAGAAAATCAGGCCGCGTCCCATGCGCCCAGGCCATGTCCAGGAATTCCAATGCCCAGCTGACCGCATGTCCGACCGGCTGTCCAAGCCATGCGATCGCACCTCCGACCGGCCATCCGAGCGGGCATGCGCCCGGCCATCCGGGCGAGCATCCGAGCCCTTGGCGCATTCCATCCGAGCTTCGTCCCAGCACACGTCCGTGCGTCCGACCTTCAGCCCGGGCAACCGACCGGCCATGCGAGCGGGCATGCGCCCGGCCATCCGAGCATTCCAGCGGCCATGCGAGCGGGCATGCGCCCGGCCATCCGAGCATTCCAGCGCCCATCCGAGCGGCCAGCCGAGTCCTTTGCACGTCCGAACGTCCAACCCATGCATTCTCGGCCCAATATCACAACGTGCAAACTTACGATGCTAGGGTTTCGGATTGTTCTAGAAAATCTTCGGTGGCTTGAAGATCAAGCAAAGATACTTATGGAAATATTTCCGTAATTATCTTGTGCTTATTTTGGGAACTTTAGGGTTTTCAAGTCCCTATATAAGGAGGTGCAATGCAAGGCATAATGGACCATCGAGCATCAATCATCGAGAACCCCTCCTCCCACCGCGTCCAGGCCCTAATCTCGGTCATTAGTGAAGTTCTTATTTTCCTTTCATTCATGCATTATTTCTCCATGATCATGTGTAACTAATCCAATTATTCGGGTTAGGGTTAAATAGTTGTGACTCATGTTTTTGAGACTTGGATTTTAATGCTATATTCTATGTTTTACTAATTCTCGTATATGAATTCCATGAAATATTGTTAGACTAGACGTATACTTTGTCGTGAAATCTAGTTGCGCATATTTCTACATTAATCATCTATCTAATACTTTGTCGTTTAGATAGGTAGTACGACTAGGGCAATTAACACCTTTGTCGGGTTAATTAAACCTAGGGGAATTAGGTCGTGGCGTAACACCTTTGTCGGGTTACTTGGGAAGTCACCTTTGTCGGGACAACCACACTTAAACATTGAATTAGATATTTAGAAGTCTATGATAAAACAAAGTCACAATTGAATAAAACCCTAACCTGAATATCTTCTCTGAATTGATACACCTTAGCAATTTTCGTGCCTTATTACTGTTTCTTAAACTGTTGCTGTTACCCAACTGTCTTTCATTTCCTTTTCAGAACAAAGTAGTAACCACTCTAGCTCCCTTGGGTTCGACCCTTGCTTGTCGCTGTACTAACCCACAGTCCAGAGTAAGGAAAATATAAATTCAAATTTGCAGGTACCAACGACGCCTGTCAAATTTTGGCGCCGTTACCGGGGAGCTACGCAAAGGTGAAATTTGTTCTCTCTCTTCTTTTTTCGTACTTTTTGCTTGTTTCTATTTTCGAAATTTGCTATTCGGTGATTCCCCATTCAAATGCCTCGATTTTGTTTTCCGATTCTCTCGATTTCCAATTTCTAGCTTCTAGAGGGTCCTGTCACCAAGACTTACGAGTCTAAAGAGTGTGGGTTTTAAGTGAGACCGTTGTGACTCCTCCACTCTCCTGGGGATCCTTTGTTGCTAGTCTGTTCCTGTTATTTCGGTGTTTGCTACTCGGTGCTTGCTATTCTTGCACCATGGCTCACGCAGGTAATGGAATTGCTAATAACGAACAATACGAGGACGAACAGTTCGAGCTAGAAAACCATGACAACCCCCCAATAATCGACAACAACAACGAAGAGCAGGTAATCTACGACGATCCGGAGCAGCTAGTCCACGATCAAAGGCAAGCGCAATGTGAAGCAGCCCGGCAAAACCAAGCAGCAGCCGGAGTACAACAACCAGGAGGACCGGTCCGAGGACAGGTCCCAACCCGACAACAACAAGTCCCAGCCCGACAACAATAAGTCCCAGCCCGACAACAACAAGTCCCAGCCCGACAACAGGTTGCAGCTAGACAACCAGTCCAACAACAAGTTCAGGCTCGACCACAGGTCCGACCACATCAACAAGTTCAACATCAGGTCCAGCCCCAACCGCCCATCAGACGACTCAGACAGCCAGTGTACGAGGAAGAAGCCTATTATCACGATGAGGAGCCATCTATGGGAGAGCTCTCGGTCCCCGACTTCAGAGACCAGTCATGGCCCATCTATGAAGGACCAGAACTCGAGGAAATAGCTATCAACACCTCAATCGTCCATCATCTTCCCAAATTCGCGGGAGCAAAGGGAGAATCAGCTACAGGGCATTTGAAGCGCTACCATGGCAGTTGCCACAATCTCAAGCCCTACGGAGTTTCAGTGGATGACTTCAAACTCAAGGCATTCTACTTTTCACTCACTGACTCCGCCACGGACTGGTTTCTATCTTTGCCCTCAGACAGCATCTATACATGGGAGAAGATGCAAAAACAGTTTCTCACCAAGTACTACCCAGCAGGACGAGCCATGCAAGTCAGGCGCCAGTTACAGGAGCTTAGGCAGGGACCAAACGAGACCATGTACGAGTACGTAGAAAAATTCAACGCCTTGGAGAAAAGCTGCTGCAATCTTGGACTCCCAGAGAAGCTGCTCGTAGAATACATGCTAGATGGCCTTCGCAAACTCGACAGAAAGCTCCTAGATGCCTCGACTGGAGGCAACCTTATGGACCTATCCCCAGCAGGTGTGAGACGTAAGATTATGGCAGTAGCAGAAAGTGAACGGTTCCAAGATGAGTCCAACAAAGAGGAAGAGTACACCCGGACCAGGAACGTGTCTAAAGTCGAGCCCCCATCTAGTGCAATGGCCGAAGAGATCAGACAGCTCAAAGAGATGATGCAACAAGTCATCAGGAGGACACCAGTTCCAGTCAAGCCATGCGGCTTTTGTGCAGCCACGGATCACAAGACCGACGAGTGCCCTACCATAGTGGAGGATGACCAAGCCGAGGTCAATGCAGTGGGCGACTACCAGAACTATGGGAACAGGCCAGGGCCAGTCCAACAATACGGCACAGCCACGAACAATCAAGGAGCCAACGGACAGCCCTGGAAGAATAGTTATCCTCAGCATCATACCCAGAAGCAGCCACAGCAGGGAGCACCCCAGCAGAATCAGCAGCCCTACCAGCCTCCTCATCGTCAGTATCAGCAAAACGGGCCTAGTCAGTACCAGCACCGAGGACCGAGCAACAACCAGCAGGGCCAGAACAATCAGAGCTCAAACAAAGCTCTCGAGGACGTGATAAAGGATCTGGCATCAGCCGTGATCCAGGATCGGGCCACAACCAAAGGAGACATTGCCGAATTGAAGAAACAGATGTCCCAGCTCAATGCGACAGTATCAGACCTCGCAAGCAATCTGAACGCTGGACGACTACCCTCGCAGACCATTCCGAATCCAAAGGGGAATGTCAGTGCAGTCACGTTGAGGAGTGGACGAAGGGCATCTAGGCCACCCGAGGAAGAAAGCCCCCCAGAGCCTGAAGAGGCAGTGGCCGAATCCGACACCTACAGCCAGGACTTGGCCGGGCAGGATCCAGAGGACGAGGCCCCAGTCTCTCGGCCAGACCCGGTCCCAGTTACAGAGAATTGTAACGTTCAGGTACCTTTGCCTTTTCCTGTGCAGGTTCGAGCTCCGAAGAAGTATGTGATGGACAGGGAAGTGTGGGAGCTATTCAGCAAGGTAGAAATCAACATCCCACTCCTTGAAGCCATCAAGCAGATCCCTAGATATGCGAAGTTTCTGAAGGAGTTGTGCACAAACAGGAGACGAGGAACCCAGCCAGACGAGGAGCTTATGAGCAGGAATGTTTCAGCGGTGATTCAGCGCAAGGTGCCACCAAAATGCGGTGACCCCGGCACATACACCATTCCCTGCACGATCGGTAACATTAGGATAGAAAATTGCATGCTCGATCTCGGTGCATCTATCAATGTTCTGCCTTATTCTATATACTCCTGTTTGCGCATTGGACCTCTTGAGCCTGCAGGTCTTACTATACAGTTGGCAGACAGGTCATGCAAGCAGCCCGAGGGCAAGATCGAGGATGTACTCGTACAGGTGGGAGAGCTAGTATTCCCAGCCGACTTCTATGTGCTCAAGATGGAGAACAGTGGCCCGACCGATCATGCACCCATCCTACTCGGCCGACCGTTTCTCAAGACGTCAAAGATGAAGATAGATTGCGACAGTGGGACACTCTCCATGGAAGTTGAGGGGGAAGTGTTCAGTTTCGACATCTTCAGGGCCATGAAGCATCCCACAGAGTACGAGGTGGTCCATGCCTTAGACACCTTGGACGACCTTGTCCAGGAGATACATCCAGAGAGAGGGACCGACCCACTAGAACAGGTGATTGAGGAGGCAGTGTACTCACCAGAGGACTCATATGAGCATACAGAGGCCATCTTAGACGTACTGGACCAGCTAGAGATCGCCCAGCCACTCACCCCGAGGTACGAGGTTAATGCAGTTCGTTTATTCAAATCACAAGTGTGCTTGCCTTCTGTTGTGCAGGCACCTACAGTGGAATTGAAGCCTCTACCTAGTCACTTGAAGTATGCATTCTTAGGGGAGGATAGCATGCTGCCGGTCATCATTAAGAGCGGGCTCGAGGCAGATCAGGAGCGCAGGTTGATTGGAGTGCTCACCGAGCACAAACTGGCCATTGGATGGACGCTAGCCGACATCAAGGGAATCAGCCCGGCAGTTTGTATGCATCGGATATTGTTGGAGGATGGAGCTAAGCCTTCGAGGGAGCCTCAGCGTAGATTGAATCCTATCATGATGGAGGTGGTCCAGAAGAAGATTCAGAAGCTTCTGGATGCTGATGTGATTTACCCGATCTCAGACAGTCAGTGGGTAAGTCCGGTACATGTTGTACCAAAGAAGACAGGAATCACAGTGGAGAAGAATGCCGAGGGTGAGATGGTGACTACACGAGTCAAGAATGGATGGCGCATGTGCATAGACTACAGGAAGCTGAATGCAGTTACGCGCAAGGATCACTTTCCTCTTCCATTTATTGACCAGATGCTCGACCGCTTGGCAGGTAAGCCTTATTTTTGTTTTCTAGATGGTTTTTCAGGCTATAACCAGATCCCCATAGCACCCGAGGATCAGGAGAAGACAACCTTTACATGTCCATTCGGTACGTTTGCTTTTCGCCGGATGTCCTTTGGCTTGTGTAACGCACCTGGTACTTTTCAGCGGGTCGTTACTAGTATCTTTTCTGACATGATAGGTTCGTTTATTGAGGTGTTCATGGATGATTTTACTGTGCACGGTGACACTTTTGATGCATGCTTAGATCATTTGAGTACAATTTTAGCACGATGTGTTTCGATGAATTTGGTACTCAACTATGAAAAGTGTCATTTTATGGTTACCCATGGAGTAGTACTCGGTCACATAGTTTCACATGAGGGGATAGAGGTAGACAAAGCTAAGACAGATTTGATTGTTACTCTGCCATATCCCTCCACAGTCCGTGATATTAAGTCATTTTTGGGGCATGCTGGTTTCTATCGTAGATTCATTAAGGATTTTTCGAAAAAGGCGCTGCCTTTATCTAACCTCTTGCAGAAAGACATTCCTTTTGAGTTTACAGATCAGTGCAGGGCAGCGTTTGACGAGCTGAAGGAGGCCCTCACCAGCACGCCCATCATTAGAGCTCCGGACTGGACACAGCCCTTTGAGATTATGTGTGACGCAAGCGATTATGCTGTAGGAGCAGTTCTCGGTCAGAAGGTGGACAAGAAGCCCGTGGTGATCTACTACGCTTCGAGGACGCTGGACGTGGCCCAGAAGAACTATTCGACCACAGAGAAGGAGCTGCTAGCCGTGGTTTTCGCCTTGGAGAAATTTAGATCATATCTGTTATGTACTAAAGTTGTTGTCTACTCTGACCATGCAGCTATTAGGTACTTGATGACGAAGAAGGAGGCAAAACCAAGGCTCATTAGGTGGATCCTGCTCCTACAGGAGTTTGACGTGGAGATCAGGGACAAGAAGGGCATAGAGAACACAGTGGCCGACCACTTGAGCCGTCTTGTCAGAGAGGAGGATGCCGGGCAGATTACCGAGACATTTCCAGATGAGCACTTGTATGCTATTTCGGGTAAGATGCCATGGTTCGCTCCTCTAGTGAACTACCTGGTCGGAGGTAAGTTCCCGCCCTCATATTCTAGGGCACAGTGTTTGAGACTGAAGCATGATGCTAAATACTATGTGTGGGATGATCCGTACTTGTGGAAAATATGTGTAGATCAGATTCTTAGACGGTGCATCCCCGATGATGAGATTGCTTCAGTTATCAGTTTTTGCCATGAGTTAGAGTGTGGTGGTCATTTCGGCCCCAGGAGGACTGCTAGGAAGATATTAGATAGTGGATTCTTTTGGCCACATGTTTTTAGAGATGCCTACGATCATTGTAAGAGATGTGATAGATGCCAGAGAGTAGGTAATATTTCGGCCAGACAGGAGATGCCACAGGTCCCCATATTAGTGAATGACGTGTTCGACATTTGGGGGATAGATTTCATGGGTCCTTTTCCTGCTTCATGTGGTTTTGAGTTTATCTTAGTTGCAGTTTATTATGTGTCCAAATGGGTAGAGGCCAAGGCCACCAGATGTGCTGATGCTAAAACTGTCGTAGACTTTTTGCGCACTAACATCTTTTGCAGGTACGGAGTACCTAAGGCTATTATCAGTGATCAGGGGACACACTTCTGCAACCGCATCATGGCATCCACACTGAAGCGCTACCATGTTCATCACCGGACTTCCACAGCATATCACCCCAGACGAATGGGCAAGCGGAGATCTCCAACCGCGAAATTAAGGGAATTCTGGAGAAGATGGTAGGACCGACTAGGAAGGATTGGAGCCAGCGGTTAGATGAGGCATTGTGGGCGTACAGGACAGCTTACAAGACCCCGATAGGCACCTCGCCTTTTCGGTTGGTCTATGGGAAGGCGTGCCACTTGCCAGTGGAGCTAGAACACAAGGCGTATTGGGCACTCAAGAGGTGCAACCCAGACTTGCAGGCAGCCGGGCTAGATAGGAAATTGCAGCTATGTGAGCTTGAGGAGCTGCGCCTCGAGGCTTACGAGAGCCAAACAGACTACAAGGCGCGGACCAAGCTCTATCATGACAAATTCATCCTCAGGCGCACGTTTCAAGTCGGACAGCGGGTGCTCTTGTTCTCATCTCGGTTACGGCTCATGCCCGGGAAGTTAAGGTCCAGATGGACGGGGCCTTACATGATCGCCCATGTTTTCAATCACGGGGCATTAGAGCTGGAAAACCCCAAGGATGGCCATCGGTTCAGGGTCAATGGACAGAGAGTTAAGCACTACCATGGAGAGATCGACACCACCACTGATGAGATTGACCTTGACGAGCCTCCCGACACATAGAGGAGGTACTGTCGAGCCAACGACGTTAAACAAAGGCGCTCGCAGGGAGGCAGCCCTGCACGGTTTGCATGTCTTTACATTTCAGTTTATTTATTTACTATGTTTATTTATGAGTCATTATTGTCACATTGTACTTGGGAAAGGAGATGATTTTCATGCAGGGAGCAGTTCATGCGAGCTCGCAGGGTAGATCGTGCGGACGCACAGCTATTTCATGCTTCTGGTCAGTATTGTGCGAACGCACAAGATTACCCGTGCGAGCGCACAGCCAGGACAGCCCCATACCCGTTCCACGACCATCAGGGGAGTATTGTTCCACTCTTTTCTCTTCTCTTCTTTTCATATTTATTGCATGCATCGTCGTGTCTTGAAACTTAAGACGAGCCGTGAGGACACGTCAGTTCAAAAGTGTGGGGTGGGAGAGTCAGTTAGTGAGTCAGCACGTTTATTTTCTTGCACCCTGCACAGAGTCAGCACGTTTCCTATGATTTTTTTTAAATTTTTGTACATGATTACTTCACTATTTCCTAGACTTGCAGTATTGGATAATGATTAGGTGAAATAGATAGAGCCGATTACATGCATGTCTTTGGTGAAAATTGATTTGTGCGACTAACATGTGTTTTTAAAATCTTTGCGTGCCTTTGTTAGTTGAGATAAACAGGGATGTGGAGTTGATAGCAATGCCCTAGAGAGACTTGACAGATCATTCAAAGACCGAACTCAGGATATATGGTTATGTGGAGCTTGTGGAGGCTAGCACTTCGAGGCAACATAGTATGAGTCTGCTCCACCACTGCGGTACCTTTGCGGTTGGTCGGGACGGGAATACTTCACACCGTCCAAGCCAGTGTTATTAAAACCGGACCGGACCGGCCGGTTCGACCGGTTAGACCGGGAACCGGTCACCGAACCGGTCCGGTTCTGTAATCAGACCATTCTGCAATCGAACCGGTCAAAACCCGGTTGAACCGGTGGTTGAACCGGCCGGATGAACCGGTTGACCCGCTGATTGACTCAATTTTGCATTAAAATGGTGATTTTATCGGTTCGATTTGGTCTGAAAAAATATTTATTTATTTTGACTTGGACAAGATTCGAACCTAGGCTTCCTCCCTAATTATCTCACCTCATTCCACCAAGCTAAACATTATTCTTGTTTCATTATTTGTTTCACTAATATATATTCATTTATCAAATCTATAAATATTTGAACTTATTATCAATTTAACTAGAAATTCAATTAGTCTTAGAAATCTCTTATTGTTGTGACTTGTAAATTAAGACTAAAATTGTTATTGTTCTATTATTGTTGTATTATTGATTTGTACTTTATCAAATTATAAATTTGACAATTTAGTATGATATGTTATTGTAATCCGATTATAAACATGTAATATTTATTCAAGACATAAATATATTAAATTATAATATCATATATAAGTATATTATTTTTATTATTTAATTTGTGCGGGTCAAACCGGTTCGACCCGGTTGAACCACTGACCCATTGACCCAGTGACTTGACCGGTTCGATCACCGGTCCGGTTTTAATAACACTGGTCCAAGCTCTAGTCCAAGTAGCCGAGAAAATAGGCAAGCGACCCTTGACTTGACCCGTGTCGAAAGGACGAGGATGAGTAAGAGCAGGAAGGTTTCCAATCCGAGTAACCGAGAAAATAGACGAGCGACCCTCGGCTTGACTCGCGTCAAAAGGAGAAGGAACCACGGTTCGAGCAAATCACAATCCGCACTACAAAGCAACAAATCCACCACCATTGTGATAGTCCACACGTTTCTCATGTGAAAGCATCATTGAAATTCCAAATCAGATGACACTATAGCTGGCCGAAAAGCACTCAACACTTTGAAGCTCGAATGAATCACGTGCAAGAAAAAGCAGCGAGACATAACCATATAGCAGCGAGTTCGAGTCCGAGAATGAGGGTTCATGGGTCTAAAAAGGGCTATCTCCCGAGACATCCGAATTGATTTGCATCTCGACCCAAAGGTAACACATATCTTTAACCCATGTTTTCGCACAAAGATATTAGTAGCAAGCATGCATAACAGGCGAGATCTAGAATAACCGATTCATATCCATGTAGCATGTCTAGGATGACCGAAGCTTTGTGGTGTTCGTACTTCATTTATTTCCTCTTATGACCTAGTCCTTGTTCGGGACGAACAAGTTTAAGTGTGGGGTGGTTTGATGAGCCGTATTTATACGACTCATCGAGTCATCAAATCCCACCAATTCCAGTACTTTTATATGCAAACAGTTACTTCTTAGTATTGTTTCGCATTTCAGGTAATTTGGACGCTCTAAGAGGGATCGCATTCAAAAGACGGCTTTTGGAGCCAAAAACATCACAAGGAGTTTATGGCCGGTTTATATGCACTTAAAATGAAGAATGGCCGAGAAAAATGAAGAATGGCCCGAGGGAATCAAAAGATGGCCGAAGAAAATCAGGCCGCGTCCCATGCGCCCAGGCCATGTCCAGGAATTCCAATGCCCAGCCGACCGCATGTCCGACCGGCTGTCCAAGCCATGCGATCGCACCTCCGACCGGCCATCCGAGCGGGCATGCGCCCGGCCATCCGGGCGAGCATCCGAGCCCTTGGCGCATTCCATCCGAGCTTCGTCCCAGCACACGTCCGTGCGTCCGACCTTCAGCCCGGGCAACCGACCGGCCATGCGAGCGGGCATGCGCCCGGCCATCCGAGCATTCCAGCGGCCATGCGAGCGGGCATGCGCCCGGCCATCCGAGCATTCCAGCGCCCATTCGAGCGGCCAGCCGAGTCCTTTGCACGTCCGAACGTCCAACCCATGCATTCTCGGCCCAATATCACAACGTGCAAACTTACGATGCTAGGGTTTCGGATTGTTCTAGAAAATCTTCGGTGGCTTGAAGATCAAGCAAAGATACTTATGGAAATATTTCCGTAATTATCTTGTGCTTATTTTGGGAACTTTAGGGTTTTCAAGTCCCTATATAAGGAGGTGCAATGCAAGGCATAATGGACCATCGAGCATCAATCATCGAGAACCCCTCCTCCCACCGCGTCCAGGCCCTAATCTCGGTCATTAGTGAAGTTCTTATTTTCCTTTCATTCATGCATTATTTCTCCATGATCATGTGTAACTAATCCAATTATTCGGGTTAGGGTTAAATAGTTGTGACTCATGTTTTTGAGACTTGTATTTTAATGCTATATTCTATGTTTTACTAATTCTCGTATATGAATTCCATGAAATATTGTTAGACTAGACGTATACTTTGTCGTGAAATCTAGTTGCGCATATTTCTACATTAATCATCTATCTAATACTTTGTCGTTTAGATAGGTAGTACGACTAGGGCAATTAACACCTTTGTCGGGTTAATTAAACCTAGGGGAATTAGGTCGTGGCGTAACACCTTTGTCGGGTTACTTGGGAAGTCACCTTTGTCGGGACAACCACACTTAAACATTGAATTAGATATTTAGAAGTCTATGATAAAACAAAGTCACAATTGAATAAAACCCTAACCTGAATATCTTCTCTGAATTGATACACCTTAGCAATTTTCGTGCCTTATTACTGTTTCTTAAACTGTTGCTTTTACCCAACTGTCTTTTATTTCCTTTTCAGAACAAAGTAGTAACCACTCTAGCTCCCTTGGGTTCGACCCTTGCTTGTCGCTGTACTAACCCACAGTCCAGAGTAAGGAAAATATAAATTCAAATTTGCAGGTACCAACGACGCCTGTCACCCACGAAGAAGCATCCACCAGAAGTACTCTTTCTGTCCTCGATGTTACCAGCCCAGTCTGCATCAGAGTATCCAACAATACAACCACTTGTATCTCTAGTGTACCACAGACCATAATCAGTAGTACCACTTATATATTTGATGGTCCTCTTCACCTGTAACAAGTGACTTTCCTTCGGATCTGCCTGATACCTGGCACAGACTCCCACCGCTTGACAAATATCTGGTCTGCTCGCAGTCAGGTATAACAAGCTGCCAATCATGCTTCTGTACAAGGTCTGGTCTACTGAAGCTCCTGCATCATCCTTAGTAATCTTCAAATGTGTAGCGGCTGGAGTTCTCTTGTGGGCAGCCTTGTCCAGTCCAAATTTCTTCACTAGATTTCTAGCATACTTGGCCTGAGTCAAGAAAATCCCTTCCTTAGATTGTATAACCTGCAGTCCCAAGAAGTAGTTCATATCACCCACCATGCTCATTTTAAACTCGCTTTGCATCTGGGCCACGAACTCATCCACCATCTTCTGAGAGTTTGAGCCAAACACAATGTCATCAACGTAGATCTGTGCAATGATAAAGTGTTTGATATCCCTCTTCACGAACATAGTCTTATCTATTCCTCCTCGAGTGTATCCCATGCTTATGAGGAATTGCGTCAACCTTTCATACCAAGCTCTAGGGGCTTGCTTTAGCCCGTACAGCGCCTTCTTCAGTTTGTAAACATAATCTGGAAAATGAGGGTCCTCAAAACCTTTAGGTTGTGCCACATACACTTCCTCGTATAGCAGACCGTTCAAGAAGGCACTCTTCACGTCCATCTGGAATAGTTTGAACTTGAGGTAGCATGCCACTGCAAGTAGAAGATGGATAGCTTCCAAGCATGCTACCGGGGCGAATGTCTCGTCAAAGTCAATCCCCTCGATCTGAGTGTATCCTTGAGCAACTAGCCTGGCTTTGTTCCTAGTAATGTTGCCACTTTCATCAGTCTTGTTCTTGAATATCCACTTCGTTCCAATGATATTGACTCCACTTGGACGGGGCACAAGGTCCCAAACACTGTTACGAGTGAATTCGCCTAACTCCTCTTGCATAGCAGTGATCCAATAATCATCTTGCAAGGCCTCCTTCACATTCTTTGGTTCCACCTTTGCTAAATAGCAACTATAGTTAATCATATCTCTATAATTGACATGATTTTTACCTCTGGTTCTCATCTTGTCGTGAGGATCGCCAATGACATTAGACAGAGGATGATTCTTCTGGATTCTGCTAGATGGTTGCATACTAGCCTCACCAACTTCTGATTGAATTTGATTCACCTCACTTCCTTCAGCATCTCGCATGTGCACATCATTATTCTCGGCCGAATCTAACACAGTTTCAGGCACAATTTCAGAATGTGCATGTGGTACATACCCTTGTACAGGCTTAGGGTGAGTATCCTCAGCATCTCGTATATGTACATCATCATGCTTCTCGGCCGAATCTAATACCGTTTCAGGCACATTTTTAGAATTTGCATCTGGTTTAAACCCTTGTATAGGCTTAGGACGAGTATACTGTGTCTCCATATCATCATCTGGTTCCTTCCTCAGAGGTGAATCCTTGGCATCGTCGATCACCACATTAATTGACTCAATCACTGCTCTAGTTCTCTTATTGTAGACACGATAGGCTCTGCTGTTTGGAGAATAACCCAGGAGCATTCCTTCATCACACCTCCTGTCCAGCTTCTGCCTTTGCTCCCTATCCGTCAGAATATAATAAGTACTTCCCAAGACATAAAAGTGCTTAACCGTAGGTTTTCTTCCTTTCCAAAGCTCATAGCTCGTCTTGTCCATCCCTGGTCGAATCAGGACTCTGTTCAGGACGTAGGTAGCTGTTGACATAGCCTCAGCCCACAAATTTAAAGAAATATTCTTCGCATGCAACATAACTCTCGTCATCTCTTGTACAGTTCGATTTCTCCGCTCTACTACTCCATTCTGTTGCGGTGTGATAGGAGATGAGAATTGATGTACAATACCTTGCTCATCACAGAACTGTGCAAACTTCTCATTCTCGAATTCCCTCCCATGATCACTTCGAATGGACAAGAGGTTTTCTCCTCGATCTCTCCTTTCATTAATCAGGCAGGTAGCAAGCTGCATAAAGGCTTGCACAGTTTCGGACTTCTCACGCAAGAACATGATCCAAGAGTATCTGGTGTAGTCATCTATACATATGAAGGCATACCTCTTCCGCCCAATGCTTTCCACCTGCATTGGTCCCATCAGATCCATGTGCAAAAGCTCAAGAGGATGCTTGGTGTATACTCTATCCAGTTTCTTGTGCACTGCTCGAGTCTGCTTTCCTGCTTGACAATCACCACACACAATTTGCATATCTCCTCTAATGTTAGGAATACCTTCAATCAACTTCTCGTTGGACAGAAACTTCAAGGATCTGAAATTGATGTGTCCCAAGCGTTGATGCCATAGATGCACTTCATCGGACCTATTTATCATGCAGGTAATTGCTGCTGGAGTTGTAGCACGGCTCAAGAGATAACAGTTGTTGCTTGCACGATCTTCTTCCATCACACATACTCCATGTTTGTCATAAACTTGGCAAGAATTTCTTGTGAACTGTACCTGGTTATGGCCATCGCACAACTGACTAATACTGATCAGATTGGCCTTTAACCCGTCAACCCAATAGACATCATCTAGATGTGGTATGCCTGGAACATTCAGTGTTCCCTTGGCAAGAACTCTTCCTCTTTTCCCGTCACCAAAAGTCACATGATGTCCGTCGAAGGGTCTCAGATTAGTCAGGTTCTCTCGAACTCCAGTCATGTGTCTTGAACAGCCGCTGTCAAAGAACCAGCTCTCCTCATCCTCCTTGTCAGTTGAACTGTACGAGACATAGCAGCATTGATCATTCCTTGGTCTCCACACCATTCTGCCTCGTCTCCTTGTTGGTTCTTCGTACTGGCTGTCACGTCTATAACGATAACAATGACGTTTGATGTGTCCAGGTATGTTGCAGTAGTAACACACCCTAGCACGTTTCCATTCTTCAGCTCTTGGGACACGATACCAACTGTCACCTTCTCTGGCACAGACAGACTCATCAGTTGTCTTGTGCTTGTTGTCTTTAGGAACTGTGCCACTGGCTTTCACAAACTTCGTATCACCACTTTTCTTCTCCCTAGTGAATCCAAGCTCTGTAGTATCTTTCATTCTCTTCTGCATAGACAGGATCTGGTTCAGATTTCTGGACCCTGTGTTCAGGCTGTTCAGGACCTTCTTGAATGAAGCCATCTCCTCCAAGAGCTTCTTCGATTCTTGTTTGTCTCCTTCAGCCTTTTGTTTCAGATTTTCTACTTCTTTCTCCAGATTTTCTTTCTCCTGTGCAAGGGTGTCGGCTTTGGATTTCAGTTCCTGCTTTTCCAGCTTCAAAGAGATAACACCTGCATTTAGTCTCCTGTTAATGTCTACCAGCTTAGTCCACTTTGAGAACAATAGTGCATATTTCTCAGCGATGCACTCATCAGTGATTTCTTCTCCATCACTTTCTTCAGCTTCGCTCTCTTCAATATTGGAACCATCTTTGTGATAAGTGCTGGCACAGTCTGTGACACAGTCTATCATGATTGTCAGTGCAACAAAGTTGCTTGTCTCTTCCTCCTCTGTGCTGTCCTCAGTCTCGTCATCACTCCAGCTGACATTCAGGGACTTACTATTCTTCTTTTTCAAGGTGTTGGCACACTCTGCTTGTATGTGGCCAAATCCTCCGCATTCCCTGCACTGTATTCCTTTGGTCCGTCCACTATTGCCATTTTCCTTTTGGTCAGACTATCTCTCCCGTGGTTGAAAATCCACTCTCCTGGTCTCTTGATATTTAGACTGATTCAGGCTGTTCTGACCAGCACCCTTACGATTGATCTTCTTCAACAGTTTATTGAAGTTCTTTGTGAGTAACGCCAGTTCCTCGCTTACTCCATTGGTGGATTCATCGTCTAGCACTGTCTCAGCCTTTAAGCCTACAGATTTAACTTTGGGTTCTGGAACAGTCAGGTGTTGCAGTTCATAAGTGCATAGGTTGCCAATCAACTCTTTCCAGCTCATGGTCTTTGTATTGTTTGCCTCTTCTATAGCAGTCACCTTCATGACAAATCGTTTAGGCAAAGACCTCAGAATCTTTTGCACAACCTTCTCTTCGGGTAGAGCTTCACCAAGGGTAGATGCCTCATTCACAATATCACAGACTCTGGCGTTAAAGTCCTTGATGGATTCATCCTCCTGCATCTTTAGCTCCTCAAATCTGGATGTCAACATCTGAATTCTGGACTGTTTCACCTTGTCAGTTCCTTCAAAGTGAGTGGACAAGGTATCATATGCCTCCTTAGCTTTCACAGTTCAGGATGAGTTTGAAAATTGACTCGTCAACAGCTGAGAAGATGGCATTTAGAGCTTTGGCATTCCCCATAGCGAGACGCTCCTCCTGTTCAGCCCACTCTGTTTCTGGTTTAGGAACAAACTTTCCTTCATCAGTAGCCAATAGGGGAGCGGTCCAACCAGTTAACACAGATCTCCATGCTTTCTCATCCACATTTTTGATGAACGCCTTCATCCTGGCTTTCCAATAGCCATAATTAGGCCCTTCTAACAGCACCGGGTGAGTAGTGCTTTGTCCTTCCTTGATGCTCATCTAAAAACAGTAGCTAGCTTCCCAAGATCCAACTCCGTATGTTGAGAACCTGCTCTGATGCCAATTGAAATTGCTACGCGTGAGATGAGCTCAACTGTACCAGCACGATGTTGGACACACTGTGGTACAGTTGGTTGCACAGACTAAAGTAAATGAAAGTAAAGTGCAAAGCAGTAAAGGACACAGAACACTTGGTGACCCAGTTCGGCTCAATGTAGCCTACGTCTGGGGGACTTCTCCCAAGTCCAAGGAACAATTCACTATCACGGTGTATAGTACAGATTGACGTTCGAACAGCCTTCCAAACTACTGATCCCCTATACTACCTTACAAGTAAATTGCGTGATCTAAGCTCCCCTTAGATCCAGAGGCTCCCGTCTCTACGATCAGACCTCCTCCCGAGACTGATGTAGTTGAATCCAACTCGTAGATTCAGATTGTGGTTGGTAGTCGTCTATGACAGTCAGTCTGCTAGACCTGAGTGGTACTAAGCAGCGACAACACCTTCTTGAACTCTGGGCATGATAATGCGCAGCAACAAATATGTGAGTTCAAGAAACAAATAGAGCAAGTGTTTACCGACTTGCAGCTTCAATCCTTCAGTGAGAGCTTGACGACCAGAAGCTCCAAGGTTTATGATTTCAGCGTACGGATTGAATGCTCTCCACACGGCGTCTCTCTCAAGTGTTGCTTGAAGAAGAAACTAAGTTCTGCTCTTCTATTTATAGCTGGCCGTGGAGATCTAGGTAATAAGAAAACCCTAGATCTGATTTTTTAAATCCTAGATAAGATAGGAAATAATTCCGTTGAAATCTGCATATGTTCATCTCATCTGAGTCGGTTTGGTGATGTGGCGGACGAGAATATCCAGTTGATATCTTTATTTCCTAAAACTCAGCAATGTGCTGATTTTTCGGAACTGAAAGATACACCTTGCACAGATGCTAGCACAGACCAATTCGAGTACTTCTTGTACAGATTTGTATTTTGCCTATATGGCACTTTATGCTCCAACAAAGGTTTACATCCTTAACGAAGAAGAACCATCTCTGCCCTACAAAAGATCTTAACCAGCAACCCAATAACAAAATAATTATCTCTTCTTCGATTCTCATTTCTCACGCATGAGGAGAACTAAAGTTTATCAGTGATGCTGGGCATGGTAAGAGCAGCTAGTGATGTACGTGATGATGCTTACACAACGGTGGAAACCAATTTGAGGTCATCTATCTGGCTGTTGTGTTGGCCGGGTGTTCTTAAATAATTATCTCTTCCTCAACCATCCCATCCATAATCCATTGATACTAGTACTCCATCCAAGTTAGAAGATGTAGACACTCTGTTCTTCATTCATCATTACACATGTACGAATTTGGATCGCGTAGCGATGTTCAATATATATATACTCGATATCGATATGTAATATTTTATTTAGCTTACCCATAACAAAAAATCTGAATTTTGAAGTCATCCATTTAGTTTAACTTGGAACCTCAACTTTTCATATCTGCCACTAATATATTTAGTATCCGATGTTTAAGAATTAGATTTAATGTCTAGCCTCATCTTTTGCTTAGGAACTAACTTATTAGGCATTTCACAGTCCTTTGTGAATGATCCTACTTTTTTTTTCTTTCTATTTTTGGGATTTTCTCATGGATTCGATTTGGTACCGAATAAATGCTCTCAAGGGCAAAAATAAAATAGATTGATTAGATTAATAATTGGTGCATTGCAATTAGTATTATATTAGATGCGTCATTACCTCAAGCACAAAGGTTGGACATAATTAAGTTTGTATAGTATTTAGACATATTTTATCAAAAAAACAGCTAATTGACATGATAAAATAGGCTAGAAGAAAAAGACTTAAGTTTAGGGAGGTTCGATGTCAAATTGTCGATAAAGCCAGCCAAGCCACTTTCTGCTCTTATTCTTTGAGCCCAGGCTACTTTCTTGTTTATTTCTAGGATGCTGCTCTCTACACCATCAGCGAACGATGGTAGAGTTTTGTTTGAGAAGAAAGTTTTGACCTCATCAGCCTTCTCTAGCGATGCTAGCTGCAAATGACATAAAACCCTAATCAACGGTAATTAAAGTTCTTGCCACACACACAAAAAACTCATGACAAAATGTTGCTGAGATATGTAACTTGAGAAAAACTAAGTATTTGAGGACAAACCGGTGAGACGATCTTTGTCACGATAAACGGTAAACCCTGTGGATAAGTGTTCGAGACATTGGCCCAGTTTTCCTATACCATCATAACACATACACAGATGAGAATCACTTGATAAAAATAATAACACATAGCAGAAATCGCGTTTAAGCATATGTATTGGAAAACACCAGCACTCAGATTGTTGATGCACTTTGTGATAAATTATTGATTATCAGAACTTACCTTTAACCATGTCCATGCAGTTTCACGACCTTGCCAACTCACGTGATCAAGTGCATAAAAAATCTGCCCAAGGATAACCTATGTGCAAGCAGAAATTATTTGAGCATCAACGAAATCCAAAACCATCATATGAAAATATTATATAATGAAAGTACTAGGCCTACCTTTGGGGAAAATAAAAGATCAAGAACTTCACATAGGATTTGAGGATCCGGACATGATGTCAGTGCATCTGCGAATACTCAATCGTAAGTTAACAAAATTGAAATTTCAGTAGTTGAACTATTTCTTTTAAAAAAAATATATATATATAGGAATAAACTCAGTTGGTCATTACTTAAAATTTGCCCTCTCTCCGTCTTATCGCTAGACGCGTTAAAGATTCTCAATAGTGACTCATAATCCGCGGTGTTAGATTTATTGGCTTTTTGCATGACGGCCATAAAAGTTGCCTGCAAAGACGCTCCAAAAGGTTAATAAAATAATTATACGAATGCATTCAGAATCATGCTCGTTTAGCATACAAATTGTAGAAACCTCTTTAATATCAGTATGAAGAAGACTATGGTTGTCAGCCAAGTATGCGTGAAATCTTTTGGTTGCTTCCTCCAAGGTGGATTCATCTCCAAGTATAACAAGTGTCATTAGCAGTTCTGATCTTAGAGACTTTTCGACTTCTATCTCATTTGGCCTTGAATCCCAACCAAGCCTCCTTCATATGACAATAAAGAAGACTTTTAGTAAGACTAGGATTTTAATGTCCTTTTTGAAGTGTTGTTTTTGCAACTACCTATTCAAACAAGATGGAAAAAATTCTTCTAAACGACATATTTACATCATGTACTGTTAGGAGCCAAGCAAACTTACCCGATGAAATTTTGTAAAAGTTTAGCAAAAAAAGTTTTCACCCGGCTCAACTGTTCTGGAGCAGCATCGGCAGTTATCCATACAATTTTCTTACTTGCCTACAATGACATTTGTTAGCAAAAAAACAGAAAGAATCTCGAGTGAGAAGAATATACTTCGTGTAGGCAAGAATGAGAGATGTGGAAGTATATATTACCGGTATCAAAGCAGTAATGACTCTCGGATTATCTTCCTCAGCATAAGCATCAATCAAAGTAAACAAGTAATGAAATTGCACATTGTAATTGACACTCAGTGCATTTAAATCATTTATGATTCCTATACAGAACATTCAGAAGCATAAGTTAGATAGCTTCTCCAAGTACTTTGGTGGAAAATTGAAAGGCGCATTAACTCACCAAATCTATCTGCGTGAGATAAATTCTTTTGCTTAATGGTTTATGCTAGTCTTGATCCGAGGTTATTCTCATACATAACACGAAAGAACCCAGTCTGGTTGACATTCACCTTGATCCATGGACACCCCATATCGACTCCACTACTGATATTACCGGAGTTGCCAATATCCAATACTCTATCTGTACCACATGAGCAACCCTTAAAATTGCTCAACTCGGCAACTGTAGAACTTTGATTCATCAAAATACTGTAGCATGTGTCATAGGAGCCACAACAAAGAGTCAACGGAATTGTCCACTCATCGCTTGCGTGTGAGGGACCAGACAATATAGGTGACTGCAACATGATAAAAGATGTTAGCATACATTTACACTTTATTATAGAGAAATAACCAAAAGATGTTCAAGTGACGAAGAAGTAAACTCACCTGCTTAAGTAGTAGTTTACTAGCAGAGGTCTCCACTGATACTACGGGATAACCTGTTATTTTTGTCCATTGACTCATAACATTCTTGACAGGCTTTCCCGATGCTTTCTCGAGTGCAGCCCATAAGTTTTCAGAATCCACACTAGACCATGAGAATTCCTTGATGTACGAAGATATTGAGTGCTAATCATTACATTACAACGTGTCAGAAAGTACAAAATAATGATGGTAGCAGCCATCTCCTTGAATTGGTAGTCAGGAAGTAAATTGTTAACTATGAAACGTATCCCCTTACAAACCTGAAATATTTCTGGACCGAGATACGTATTCAACATTCGAATTATATATGCAGCTTTCTGATATATTATTGCTGGACTGCCGAATAAATCCTGTAAATCTTTGAAGTTGTTGACCTCCGTCTGCAACGAATTCTCTTTTTTTTTTGAATTGATGGTCTCATGTTTTATTTACAAAGAAATGAGCAATATTGAATCCAAATTCAAAATCCAAAAATCAGCAACAAGTGTACCTCTACTGGGATCGATTTTGAATCCACATCAGACAAAAAAGATCCAGCACCATCTCTTTCACTATGATATGCCCATGTATCCCATTCGGGAAATATTTGATCAACGGCACAGTATTGGAACTGATTCATCAAAAGAGTTGCTCTCAGTATTCTCAAAAGTTGGAAGTGAGTGAGTACGAAACAATGTTGATAAAAATGTTGTAGTGATCATACCCATGTGGCAAAGCCTTCGTTGAGCCAGAAGTATTTCCACCATTTCATCGTGACTAAGTTGCCGAACCACATGTGAGCCACCTCATGGGCTACCAAATTGGAAGTCTGAAAGAAAAATGTCAAATGAGTTTAAGACTAAAATAAGTGCAATGAAATAAGGGACAGTAAACTAAAATAAACTCACTGCACGTTTTTCATCAATAGTGGTGTAGTTGTTCACATAAAGTTGATTCGCATAACATGTAATTAAGCCAAAATTTTCCATCCCATCCCATTTTAACAGAGGAACCCCAATCAAGTCAAGTTTTGGCAGGGGATATTGGACACCAAGGTATCTACCAAAGTGACAAAGTTGTAAGTATCGACAATTGACCTCAACAACATAAATAATATTAACATAACACATGCCATATACCTTTCGAATATGTCAAGACGTCAAGTGATCGCACAGCAACATCTAAAGAAAATTTTCCGAAATCTGGTTCGCCAACTGGTGTGTAAACTCGGACCTTCACGCCTGGTTACAGAATAAAAATGAGAATCAGGTACTAGTGATGTTGCATATATACTCGGATAATCAAATGATGATACAAAAACATGCATGTAAATAAGATAATAAGAGTACCATTGCTAGTGACATTTTCAATATAGTCAAACATTCCCACCACCACGGCCACTGCATAAGTGGGCATGACTGGTGAAACTTCGTATGAAACTGTCTTCCAGTTGTCTTGCAGCTCCTCTTTAATGATGGGCATATTTGAGAGAGCGGTGAGATTAGATTGAACATCCAATATGATTTTGAATGTTGCCTAAAAATCAAGTTGAATACGTTAGGGATGTATAAGAGCGGCTGAAAGCAATGTTGGTTGTTACAGTTGGAAGCACAATCATAATATTTATCATTTTCCTCATAAACGATCGATAAAATATTTTACCTTTAGAGCCGGCTCATCCCAACATGGGAAGCATCCTCTTGCATATAATGGCTGAAACTGGGTTACAGCCATGTAGTCAATTTCCCCTCTGACTCTATAAGGGCTGAAAAACAACAGGAAAAGTAGACAATGAATTGTAGATCGACAAATATAGAGATGAATATGCCAGTTTACACTCGTATTATATGACGCCATGTATATTTTTCCATGATCTAAGAGCAAATAAAAAACTGAAAACAACATACCTTCTATATAACCCGACCTGAGCATCACTTATGTTTCCACTAAAAGCCCCGATTGTGAGATTACCAGTTCCAAGAGGTAGCTTCTTGGAAAACTCCAAGACAAAAATTTGATCCTCTTTAGACTTCCAAACCTGCACTGGCTTCAACACCTACAACACCATCTCAACTAATCAAAAATCACAAGACTAATGTTTACCGAATATAATTTCACACATGAAAGAAATTACATAAGTGTTTTGAATGTGTGAAACTATGTTTCTTACCTCACTTGATGAGTCGTATTGAATATCACTGTCCAATATCTCAAGCCTATAAGCGTTGAACACCAGAAATTCAGTAGGAGAGGTGACGTTCAAAAGAATCCGAACAGATCCAGAGAATGTGAAATTTGCCAGGTCCGGTTTCAGTCTCAAATCATAGTGTATTGGCACAGCAAAGTCTGGAAGCTGAACTTTATGCAGAAACTGCTGCCAACCCGCTCCTCCTCCTGATTTTTATTAGATGAAATCATGAAATGAAGCTACACACAGGAGATGAGTTTGAAGCGCTAAAAAGAATAAATATGTTACAGCAAAGTCATATCTCAGTCATCTGGTTTTTTATGTCCGTGACTTCAGACAAGTTTCAAACTGGTAGATCTTTGACATTAATAAAATCAGTAGAGGAATATACGAAATAAACTAGTGCTTTCAAACGAGAAACAACTTTCACAGCACATTTATGTTTACAATGTTAAAAGACAGACCCGTACATAGGCAACAACACCAATACCTGTTGAAGAGTTTTGGGAAGCTTCTGTTTGCACCATTGCAAGATCACAAACACACGATAGAAGTAGCAGAAAATATAACATTTTTCTCCCTGCACATTAACGTAACAAATCATCACATGAAGCAGAACAGCAGACGATGCAATAAATACTTCAAAGTAAAAGAAATGCATTTCTTAAGAACAAACCCAAAGCAGCAGGAGCCTGAATGAAAGCCATAGGTTGTAAACTCTCAATAAGCCAGTCTCCCTTTGTAAATCAGGTTTGGTTTTGTAATGTGGTTTATCTTTCATAAAGTGTGTGGTATTTATATTTGAATTCTGAGGCATTACAAATTTAGTTACACTACAGTTGTACACTAAAATAAATTGTTGTTAAGGACATTCTTTAATTAGAATACCAACCATGCTACACTTAACAATCTAAGTTTGGAACACATAACTAATTTTAGCTGTAATACTATTCAATCTCTGCAGCTAGCTAGCTATCTATCCTTTGCAACTACCTACCCTCAGTTATCAACTTATACTACCCTTATTTTAGCTATTGGCTTGCAAAACCCTAGTTTCTGTTCCACCGAATGCCTAATTAAATTTGCATAATTTTTTTGGGAAATGAATATGATTGAAACCAAACTCACCCTCGCACAATGATTTGAGATATTCTTCTGCTTTCTTCCCGCCATTGCTATCCTCTCTCGATCGCAGCCCTAATTCAAGTTTTTTTTTTTTAACTGAACTTTTTTTTTGAGTTGTAAAATTGGTTTTATTTATACAGCTTTAACTAAATTTGAATCATCTTTTTTTTATAGTGAATTTTGTTTTTCGATTAGTTTTTATAGTGAAATTTGAATCATCTTTAAATAAGCTTCAACTGACTTTAAGCAAACAGATTGAGTATGTTAAAATTTAATTAAAAACCCAAAAATATCTAAAATTATTGTAATAGAAGTTGGAATTGGATCAAATACAAACTAAAATTATAAATAAAAACTACAAACGCGTAAAAAAATTGACACGTGTAAAAATCGATCAGTCCAAATTCATCCCGTACGGGGTTCTTTTTGTAAATAAAAAAAACACATGCGGACTTATTTAAAAATATATATAAGATATGAGTGGTATAATCGTCCTAAAATTTGCGACAGTAAAATTCAAATTTCGCTACAGTACATTTTTAAGTCTGATCAACATACGTTAAGTCTGATCATTTTGAATAAAAGTTGACTTTTGTTACAGTAAATTTGACTTTTGCTATATCAAAAGTCGACTTTCGCTAAAGTAAAATTTGCCACAATTTTTAAGTCTGGTAATTCTCTCTTTAAGTCTGATCATTCTCAATTTGTAGTCTTTTAGTTACCAGTTTTAAGTCTGATCATTCTCTCTTTAAGTCTGATCATTTTCAATTTGTAGTCTTTTAGTTACTAGTTTCAAGTCTGGTCATTTTCTTTTTAAGTCTGATCATTGCTGTTTTTTAAGTCTGATCATTAACAACTCATGTACTAAATTGAAAATAACATTATTAGGTTTATACCCCTTAGTGTGGAATGACTATAATACCCCTTCGTGCGTTTGTTCGGGATTTCGACTAAATGGGACACGTGTCATCTTAAAATTCGATTTGTAGTTTTTATATATAAATAGATTTATATATAAACCGCACTCATAGAAGTTTCACCAAAATATAAATATGTTTAATTCAACTTATAAACGAGCACAAAAACGAATTCAACCCCTTCCTTGAAATGGTTTATTCAATAATTTATATAATTTTTAGCATACAACGGATTGAATTAAAATTATTCAATACATTTATATTTATTGATGTCACCACGAATTCAGTATATTTTAATACTATTCAATACACTTTTCTATTAATTGAAAGACTAAGGATCCTGTGCAAAGTTAATTTTTTGGTACAAAATACAAACTAATCATAGCCCTGATCTTGTGATTTGAATGGATGAGATTAAATCTTAATGTTTTGGTGTTTTTCTTGGTGACGAATTATAAAATGAAACTGACGAACTATGTCTTCTTTTCATTTTTCGGCTCGTCTTTTTCATTTTTCAACTCGAAAAGTGATGAACTATAAAATAATAATAAACTGACGAATTATAAAATGATTTTGACGAATTTTGTATTTTGTACCAACATTTAACTTTGTACCTGATGTTGCCTCTAATTGAAGTGCTTATATTATATCTCAAACAAACCTTTAGGACATGAATCATGACATCCTCATACCACATGTATACAAAAGTAAATAATCACTAAACCTTTAATAATCAACTCTCTATTATTGTTTATGAATAACGAGAACGTTGCGTACACGCACATATCCACCTTCCTTTACGTTGTGCATGAGATGTCACATGGCCAAAATCATGCCATCAATTTGTGAACGTGAAAATCATGGAGCTTAAGCTAATCCAAATTTCTTTTTAAAAAGAGACAAAATACATATCAATTAGGGAATATCTATTTAAATGATATTGACTATGCAGCTTTGACTCAAAGCGATGCAGTTTTATAAAACTGCATTGTTTCTTTGATTAACTGTTTTTAATTTGACTGTACTGGATTTAATTCCAATGATGTTTATCTCTATGAAGTCTAGTCAGTGAAGGTTTTTTTCTACACTAAAGTGGAACTAGTGGAGTTCATAGTCATTATAATTTAAATTTTTTTAAGTATAATTTATCATGTTAATAGCTGATTGACTTATTACATACGATTTGTAATTGACTTGCAAGTCATAATGGTGACTCCACATTACAAATTGACTTGTCTATACATAAGCACCTTCTTGGCTTCTTCTGTATGTGATATTGTGATCACCCCCAACAACAAAAAATGGAGAGTAACAATCACTTGGTTCAATCTGCTGCAACTGCAATCCATTTATCACCTATATCCTTCCTTGAACAAGCAGCTGCGCGGTATGGCTCTGCAGTTTCACTTGTTTACGGCCAAGATCAGTTCACTTGGGCTGAAACGCGCCAGAGGTGCTTAAAGCTCGCCTCTTCCTTATCCCGGTTGAACGTTTCTCGTGGTGATTTTGTAAGTCATTTATGTGCCATCGCGCACTGAAAATTTATCAAACCTGTCATATTTTGAGTTATGTGTTTTAGACAAGCCAGAAGTTACATATATCACTAACAAAAATCAATTTAGTGTACAACCAACGCTTCGATGTATCACTCGCTTAATTAAACAACATATAAATGAGTAACCTCAAAACATGGGAGGCCTAAAAAGATTTCAGATTATAGTTGGCATTGAATTCATTTTTGTAGGTGCAAAGTTTAAATTATTTTAATTCTTCATAAAAATGGAAATAAAGATTATGATCAGCTATAAACCGACCTGTTGCATTTTTCATGGTGAATCTGATGCGCAGGTGGTGGCACTGGTACCAAATATACCGGCACTTTATGAACTGCACTTTGCAATTCCAATGACTGGGGCGGCACTTTCAGCGCTCAATACGCGCCTGGACGCTCCCACACTTGCTGTGGTGTTGGAACAAATAGAGCCCAAAGTGATATTTGTAGACTATCAGAGCTCTGAAGTTTTAGCCAGAGCACTTGAGATACTTCCGAAGCAACTTGGCAAATCATCACGCCTGGTTGTAATTCAAGAGACCAATCCATTATGTTATTCGAAAATGTCAGTCAATGTTTTGCACTATGAAGACCTTGTGGAAATGGGTCAGTCTGAATTTGAGATTTTGCATCCTGGAGATGAGGGTGAGATGATATCAATAAGCTACACATCTGGATCAACAGGATTCCCTAAAGGAGTAATGTACAGCCACAAAGCCACATACCTGAACTCACTGGCCCAAATCGAGCGTGTTAACATGAAGGGACAGCAGCCTGTGTTTTTATGGACTGTTGACATGTTTCGCTGCAATGGCTGGTGCTTTACTTGGGCTATGGCCTCAGTCGGTGGGACGAATATTTGCCTCAGGAGTGTGTCCGCCAAATCAATCAGTGAAGCCATTTTTGCTCATAAGGTGACTCATTTATGTGGTGCACCAGTGCTCCTCAACTTGATTGCTGATGCACCACCATCATTCTTCAAGCTCCCTTCCCAAGTGCGCATAGTGATTGCTGGCGCATTGCCGCCAAGGCAAGTCGTGGAACGCGTCGAGAATCTGGGATTTGTGGTGACACATGCGTATGGGATGACTGAGGCTCTCGGTCCGGTGGTCTACAAGGCAGTAACATTTGAAAGTAAGATTGACGTGCAAAGCAAGAAATTGAATACTAAAAAGCATGTATTAGGAGAAGTCAGTAATAACCTTGTCATCGATGTCAGAGACACAAATACCTTGGAGAGCGTGCCATGCGATGGGAAAACGATAGGCGAAGTGATGCTCAAAGGCAATACTCTAATGATGGGCTACTTCAAAAATCCAAAAGCGACACGGGAGGCATTTAGAGGTGGATGGTACAGGACCGGGGATTTGGGAGTGCTTGCCTCTGATGGTTCAGTGATAATGCTGGACCGTAAAAAAGATGCGATCTTCTGCGGAAAACAGATCATAAGCACGCTTGAAATCGAGGAGGTTCTCGTCAGCCATCCAATGGCACTGGAGGCTGCAGTTGTAGGAGGTCCTGGTGAGACATTTGAACAAAGACCTTTTGCTTTTGTGAAACTTAAGTTTGACTGCGTTGTCAGTGCCGAGGAGATTATAAGGTTTTGCGTCCAGAGGCTGCCGAATATCATGGTGCCAAGAGCAGTGTTTTTCGGGAACTTGCCGGTGAATTCAACTGGAAAGGTACAAAAATTTGTGCTTAGGAAGAAATTAGAGTCCCTCAACACTCCAGCAGCGTCAAGCATCACATCCTCATTTGCGGCTGAAATGTCAATCAACATCATTTAGTTGTTCATATTGGGTGAAAAGTTCAGTTTGGTAAATGTAATTCAACGCATACTACTGCTTCAGAAAACTACAATGCAATACGAAAATAACAACAGCAACAACATCAATTTCCGATATATAGATATACTTGATGAAATCAACCATTACTACTGCTATCCTCTTTGCAGCTTCGGGACTCCTTCGATCCTGATTTAGCGAACCCTACAATTGAAAGTGACCTAACATTCTATAATCCGTCATATACGGGTCCTCGTAATTATCTTTATTTTTAAAAATTCGTTGTGCACTGGAAAATTTTCCAAATTGCTAAAAAATGAACATTGCTTTCCTATTTTATTCAATCTCCATTTTTGTTTCCTAAATTACATTAGTTTTTTAATACGATATTCTCAAAGACGTCTTAACATTAAAATGTTTCTGTTAATTGCGACTTAAGCCTCATGCCATTTTTATGCCAAAATATGCAGTCATGTGGCATAATATTACCAAACAAGTATAAGCCAACAACGTCTCACCTTAAAACGTTGTTGGTAGGAGCGTTCTAATAGAAATTTGGAGGAAAGCGACGACGACACAGGCGTAGGATGACGGCACGGAGATTTGTTGGAACGAAACGATGAAGGGAAAAATTAGGGCTCGAAACTTAAGTCGCTGCTACGGACGACGTTTTAATAAAAAATAGATTTAAAAGATCCACATCAGCTGCTGACTCATATATTTTGGAACAAAAACGCCACGATCTACACTTTTAACTTTGTAAATTTGACAATTTCAGACTTTTGTCAAATTCAGACTTAACTTGAACAATCACGTGAAAATGGGATAGGTTAGATTGAATGATATCAAAAGTACGGTGTTTCATTAATTAACTCATAAATTGATAAATGAACCCATTTCAAAACCATACAACTTTTACACTGAAGCACAAGCCATAAGGCACCTCGCGTCTGCGCGTAGGCGGACGAAAAGCACACCTCCACAAAATTGTGGAAAGGAAAATGTCACGGTGGGGCTTCGAACCATTGACCTCATGGTGGGGTTCGAACCCTTAACCTTACTATTGCAATACAAATATTCTATCAACTCAACCACCACATTATTGGACATATTATTTATTATTTTATTTTTTTGTGGCAAAAATGTATTTCTTCTATTTTTAGAAATATTATAATATAGAACAGAAACAATTGATTTCTTTGAACAGAAAAGCTCTAGCATGGATTTGAGTTAGGGTACATTGGGAAGTTCAAATATATAAAGAAGGTTATAATATTCTTTATGAGTCTTTTATATATGCCTAAAAGAAGCCTTCAACTGCAACTTCATGGTAAATTGAGAGGGCTTCTTCCATGACTTTGGCTTGTGCTAGCAACTGTGCTCTCTTCTTTCCAGATGGATGGGTTGACAGGTAATCTCTTAGTGCAGAGTCACCAGTGACTAGGTCAAGTTTCTCATAAACTTTAGGGACTACCCGAGGGTCATATCCAGCCGAGGAAATTAATAAAAGTCTGATGTAATCTTCCTCCATTTCCATTCTTCGAGAACGGAAGCCTTAGGAAAAGGGTTGACATTGTATTCACAAGATATGGCATAACAAACTGATATAAGATCAACTACAGGATTGCAAACCACAAGTTCTTTGTAATTCCTTCAGCTGAATGTTGAGCCACAGCAAGAGCTACCTCATGCCCAATAATCGTGGCTATTACGTCATCAGTTCTGAAATGCTCAAGCAGGCTAGTGAAGATTACAATTTTCCCTCCCGGTAAACAGAAAGCATTCACAACAGGTTCATTCACAACAAGCACCTCCCAGTTTAACCCATCAAGATGTTACGTAGCAGACTTCGATCCGCTCTCCATGCCCTTTTTCCTACTCTGCTGAACCCACATATCGTTGAGAGCTTCATCCTCGAGCTCCTTCCCCCAATCCACCTCCAAATTCCCTTCATTTCCCTGCGTCAATGCCAAAACCACTCCTTGCCCGCTCCTCCCTTCATCAACATTGTTGGACAACTTTTACTTAAAACAAACAAATTTACGTCGCTTTCTCAAATGATTATTTTTTGCTTGCATTTCATTCCTATTCATTAATAGCCTAAAAAAGCGCCGCCACCAGTAATGTCGCATATTGATATTCAGGGACGGACGGTAAAATGTGACAAACTAAAAATAATTTACATTACGAAAAAATTACTATTGTATAAAAAGAATTTTTACATTAATTAAAAAAAACTAAAAAATATAAAAAACTAAAAAACTAGAATTAAAAAAAAACTAAAACAAATATTTCTATATCACGAAAATCATTTATTATTGAATCAAAATTTAACGAGATGTAAAATATATCTTATTAAATTATGTATATTACATTTATAACTAAATATCTTACTAAATTCGAATAATATATTTTGTTTATTTTATCGTACGCAATTTATGTTTTGTATATTATATAAAATTATTAAATATATGTTACTAAATTTGGATACATTATTATATTTATTTTATGATTCCTAATTTATATTTTGTGTATTATATAAATGATTTTTTTTTAAATTTGAGGGTGACATGTGTCACCCACTATGAGTAAGACTCCACCCCTAAAGAACGCAAGGTCATATTCAACCACAAATTAATTTGTACTCGGTGAGGTATGTGAATGAGCGAGTTCCATCTCTAACCATGAAACATGGTAAGAATCTATTCTCCTAAATTATACTCAGAGCGTCAAAATTCAATTTTTGTCTGTTATCTAATAATTTTATTTCATGGCCCCTCCGTCAAGGCGTTATAATTTTCATTTCTATGCATAGTTTAAGTTGTTACTTATACATACGTCAAATCGTTATAATTTTCATCATGCGGATGCTAGCAAAGGATTCTTTGAACAAGTAGCCAGTAACTCCAACAATGGAAGATCCATATATGTAGACTATTTCTAACCATCCTGATAAAAAAACAACATGTAATATAAATTTCCACGTACCTGACAATATGAGCCAAACCGTTTCAGGAGCAAAAGAGTCGGGGAGACTGTGATCCACGGCGATGATGAACAGAAACAGACAGATAATTAACTATCCCAACAACAGCATTTCACCATATCTAGTGGGAAATGTCTATTTTCACTCCTATAGATCTCATCAAGTTGAAATCTAATTGATGAGATGATAACCATATCCTCGAACCTCAATGTGACCTTTGTTTATATTTGTCAGTTGGTATTATCAATAGCAAGCGCTTGAAGTGAAAAATATTTCCGTTTGTTCTTGAGGAATTCTTAATGTAGCATTTTATGCGCATTTTAATTGTCTCGTCAGGTCAGGGATACTATTTTTATGAAAAACTAGAATGATGCTCCGAGAAAGAAATATGGGTGTGATCTTTATGTCAATTCATCATATAAGAGAATGTAAGCTATTTGCTTAAAAGTTAAAATTAGGATATGTGCTGGAAATAGATACCTAACCTGCCTATACTTGTGGAAAATGAAATTACAGCAACAATGTATAACTTAGTACTCTAATAAAAGAATGTCTTTAACAACATTATGACTTATTTTAGCATCATAATTAATATGAAGTAGTCACAACTGTCTTAACAACAGTTTCACTTATTTTAGCACCTTAGTTAATATGAAGTGGTCACAACTGTAATGCAGATATGTAAAATTTCATCAGAATGTATGCAACTATAAATACGACACTGCGAAACACGGCCTGATTCACAAAGAGAGATTAATCTTATTGGGAGTTGACAAACTATGGCATTCGTTCGGATTCAGACCCTGTCTTCTTTTGGTTTGTTCTTGAGCAATGCACCTGTTTTTGTTCAAAGTATTTAGCGCATCTTCTGCCACTCTAAATCATGGATATTTTTGTTTTTCTGATGTTCAGGAAGCAAAATGCTATATCTTCTGCTACTTATTTCGTGTGTTTACGATCTTGCTATGGTGTCAGCAGAGGCTTCTCAAAACTCTTCTACAGGTATTATATGGATGGTTATGGCTGTTTTTACATGATATGAGACATGGACTTCTTCTGGAAGTATTAGTTTGTTTCATGTGTTCCACTGCTGACATTAATGTCAAACATCTGTCTGTTTAATATTTTTTTACGGTAACAATGCAACACTGAAAATCAGATGTCTCATTTGATGTATTTGTTGTAAACTATCTTTAACGATTTTCATCTAATAAATACCACCAGGAGGAGAAGCTGGTTGGCAGCAGTTTTTACATAAATTTCAGCTTCCAGATTTCGCTGTACCTTTACACTACGATTTGAGATTGAAACCAAACTTGACGAACTTCACTTTCTCCGGATCCGTTCTGGTTTCTTTGAACATCACCTCTCCAACTGAATTTCTGGTGTTCAATGCTTATATGCTTGAAGTACCAGACAGTACTATTCAATACAACGCCTCAAATGAGGTAAGATTAAAGAATAACTTTAATTCGTGAGATTATATCGGGTAAATATTTGTCTGTGGATTTTTTTCTAATTTGAGTTGCTGGTGTAGGTTTTGAAGCCGGTGAAATTTTGGAAATCTGAAGAGGATCAGATTATCATCTTGGAGTTCTCCAAGAAACTACCTGTTGGAACAGGTAATCTCACTATTGGAGCTTTTAGTGGAAACATAACTGAAGATCAGGTCGGGTTATATCGAAGGTATGCTGTTTTAATTTTATTTATTCTTCATTCTTAGATCATGGAAAACATATTTGTAAGTATATAAATGGTTGCGATATGCGATATGAGTGAAAACACTGCACATTCATCTCTAAATTTATCAGTCTAAGATCCTACTTGTAATCATTCTGTTGTTGTTCAGCCCTTATGGAGTCAGAGGGAAACGTGAGTACATGGCTGTAACTCAGTTTCAGCCATTAGATGCAAGACGATGCTTCCCGTGTTGGGACGAGCCAGCTTTAAAGGTAAAATATATTATGAGTCATTCATGAAGAAAACGCATAACATATTTTACGTAGGAGGCAAATGATAGAAGAAACTCTAATGATTGTTCACCGAAATCGTTTCAACTAACAATGCTTTCAGGCACATTTGTATATCCCTAACTTATTCAACTTGATTTTCAGGCAACATTCAAAATTACATTGGACGTTCAATCTAATCTCACTGCTCTCTCAAATATGCCCGTCGTTACAGAGGAGCTGCAAGATGACTGGAAGACATTTTCATTTGAAGTGTCACCAATCATGCCCACATATGACGTGGCTTTTGCGGTGGGAATATTTGACTATGTTGAAAATGTCACTAGCAATGGTACTTTAATCGACATTCATGTTTTAAATCATCATTCGGTTATCTAAGTATACATGCAGCGTCACTCTTACCTGATTCTAATATTTGTTCTCTAAGCAGGCGTCAAAGTTCGAGTTTACGTCCCCGTTGGTAAACCATATCTAGGAGAATTTTCTTTAGATGTTGCTGTGCGGTCCCTTGACGTATTTGAAAGGTATATGACATGTGGTACATGAGATTATTTATGTTGTTGAGGTCAATCGTCAATACTTACAACTTAGTCACTTTGGAGATTTTGCAGATACCTTGGTGTCCGATATCCCTTACCGAAACTGGACATGATTGGGGTTCCTTCGTTTAAATATGGAGGGATGGAAAATTTTGGCTTAATTACATATGAATCACCGCAACTTTATGTGCACAATGGCACTACTGTGGATGAGAAACGCGACGTGAGTTGGTAATTTTACTACAAAAGCAGTCACTCAAATGTGCCTTAAACTCACAGTAATATCTGCTTTCAGATTGCTATGTTGGTAGCCCATGAGGTGGCTCACCAGTGGTTCGGCAACTTGGTTACGATGAAATGGTGGAAATACTTCTGGCTCAACGAAGGCTTTGCCACATGGGTACGACCACTGTAATTTTTTTATCAACATTATTTCAAGCTCAACCTGTTTAAAGTTTAGACAGTACTGAGAGCAAGTCTTTTGATGAATCAGTTCGAATACTATGCTGTTGATCAAATATTTCCTGAATGGGAGATATGGGCATATCTTAGTGAAAAAGATGGTGCTGAATCTCTTGTGTCCGATGTGGATTCAAGATCAATCCCAGTAGAGGTACATCTGTAGCTGATTTTGGAATTTGAAAATTTTACTATCTGTCCAGGTCTCTGATATAGCTTTTTAAACTTTGAAAATGATACATTGCTCATTCTCTGTAAATAAAACATGCTACTGTCAGTTGAAAAAAAATGGGACTTTGTTCCAGGTGGAGGTAAACAGCTTTCAGGATGTAAACAAAGTAATCAGCAGTCCAGGAATAATGTATCACAAAGGTGCATATGTTGTTCGAATGCTGCATACTTATCTCGGTCCAGAAACATTTCAGGTTTGTTTCATATTCAACATATTGTTGCTTAACACAAAAAAAAAAGAGCTTAACTATCGATTCAAGGAGATTTCTAATTCGTGACTTGTTGTAATGACTAGCACTCAATTGCATCGTACATCAAGGAATTCTCATGGTCGAGTGTGGATTCCGAAAACTTATGGACTGCCCTCGAGAAAGCATCGGGAAAGCCTGTGAAGAATGTTATGAGTCAATGGTTAAAAGTAACAGGTTTTCCGGTAGTATCAGTTGAGACATCAGCTAGTAATCTAGTGCTAAAACAGGTGACCTTATTTCTTCATTATTTGTACAGCTTTTGTTGATTTCTTTCTATCTATGAAAAGCTACTTCAGCGCTAATATCATGTTGCAGTCACCTGTATTGTCCGATCCCTCACACTCGAGCATCGTGTGGACGATTCCGTTGACTCTATGTTGCGGCTCCTATGGCACATGCTATAGTGTTTTGATGAATCAAAGTTCTACAGTTGTCGGTTTAAGCAATTTTAAAGGTTGCTCATGTGGTACAAATAGAGTGTTGGATATTGGTACCTTGGGTAATATCAGTAATGGAACCGATACGAGCTGTCCATGGATCAAGGTGAACGCAAACCAGACTGGGTTCTTTCGTGTTATGTATGACAATAACCTCGGATCAAGACTAGTGTACGCCATTAAGCAAAAGAGTCTATCGCACGCTGATAGATTTGGTGAGTTATTTTGCATTTTAACTTTGCACACATAATAAGTACTTGAATCTAACAAATTCTTCCTGATGTTCTGGATAGGAATCCTGAATGATTTAAATGCACTCAGCGTAAATTACAACCTGCAATTCCATTACTTGCTTACTTTGATTGATGGCTATGTTGAGGAAGATAATTCAAGAGTCATTTCTGCTTTGATACCGGTAATATATACTTTCAATTCTTTCATTTTAGCCTCCGCCGAAGTATAATGTTCTTACTCGAGATTCTTTCTATTTTGTCAAAATAATATCACTGTAGGCAAGTAACACAATCGTAAGGGAAACTGCAGATGCTGCTCCAGAACAGTTGAACCGTGTGAAAACTTTTTTTGTGAAACTTTTACAAAAGTATATCGGGTAAAGTTCGCTTGGTTGCTCAATAGTATTGTGCTCTAAATTTATCTTTTAAAAGAATTTCTCCGACCTGTTTGAATTAGTATTTGTAAAAAATACAAAGTCTTCCCAAATTGATCGTCAAAATGTAGGAGGCTTGGTTGGGATTCAAGGCCAAATGAGGAAAAAGCGGAAACATCTCTGAGGTCAGAGTTGCTAACGACACTTGCTATACTTGGAGATGAATCCACCTTGGAAGAAGCAACCAAAAGATTTCACGCATACTTGGCTGATAACAATACTCTTCTTCTTCATGATGATATTAAAGAGGTTTTTTTACAACTTGCATATCATACGAGCATGATTCTGAATGCATACTCGTAACTCTTTACTAATGCTCTTTTTCTTGAGTGTTCTTGCAGGCAGTTTTCACTGCAGTGATGCAAAAAGCCAACAAATCTACCGGAGCGGATTATGAGTCACTTTTGAGGATCTTTAACACGTCTAGTGAATGGACGGATAAACAACAAATTATAAGTAATGACCAACTGAGTTCGTTACTTCTATTTCTCTAATAAAATAGTACAATTTCGTTAACTTATCATCGAGTATTTGCAGACGCACTGCAATCATGTCCGGATCCTCAAATCCTTCGTGAGGCTCTGGATCTTCTATTTGCCCCAGAGGTAGAGGGCTGCGCAATTTCATTCCGTGGCGTTTTCATTCATTTCTGTACATGTTTTGAACTTCATTTGATGCTCAAAATAATTTTCTGCTTGCACATAGGATAACACGCAGCAGATTTTCTATGCACTTGTTCATGTGAGTTGGCAAGGTCGCGAAACAGCGTGGGCATGGTTAATGGTAAATTCTGATGATCAATATTTTTACAGCAAAGTGCATCAACAGTTCTGAAACTTGGTGTTTTCCAATAAAGACCTGAGTCGATTTCGGATTTTGTGTTACTGGTTTAGTTACTTTTTTTGATAAATTGATTCTCATCGCTGTTTCCTGCGACGATACAGGAAAACTGGGACAATGTTGTGAAAAATCAACCAAACGGTTTATCGATTATCGTGGAAAAGATTGTCTCACCGGTTTGTCCTCAAATCTCGAGTTTTTCTCATAGATCATCATATTCACACAAGAGTTGGTTCAAAGAACAATTTTGATTCAGCAACATATTTATGTCCCTTGCAGTTAGCATCTCTGGAGAAGGCTAATGAAGTCAAAACTTTCTTCACAAACAAAACTCAGCCTTCATTTGCAGCCGCTTTAGAAAGCAGCATTGTAGAAATAGAGAAGAAAGTAATCTGGGCTCAAAAAATAAGGCAAGAAAATGGTCTGGCAGATTTCATCGACAAGTTGATTTCTGCCCTGCCTAAATTTACGATCGTATAGAGCACTGCAACCTCATCCGTCTTCGGGTCCTCGACTTCCTGAGCAAGTATTCAACACTCTGACTTTGGGTTTGTCTCCTTACAACCTCAACCATGACACCAAATTTCAGACCATTTGTCGAGAGTGCAGCTGAAAAAACATGTATCTGAATAAAGAATATTTTTCAAATTACACCAAAATTGAGAATCAATTCTCATTGTACACACTTTTTAGATTGGTTTCCCAATTTATACTAGTTTTGTAAGTTGTCGTTGCTCACAGCGTCTTAATGTTAAGACGCTCTTGGTGAGAGTGTCTTAAGCCCCGTGGCGTTTTTACACCAAAATATGCAATCATGTGCCGTAATATTACCAAACAAGCGTAAGCCGCTGTTGGATACATCGTCTTACCTTAAAACGATGTTGGTAGGAGCGTTCTAATAGAACGATGAAGAAAAAAACTAGGCTCGAAACCTAAGCCGCTGTTACGGACTGCGTTTTGATAAAAAAAAATAGATTTAACGATCCACATCAGCTACTGACTCACATATTTTGATGCAAAAATGTCACAGGCCTTAAGACGCTGTCAACAAGAGCGTCTTAACATTAAGACGCTGTGAGCAACGGCGACTTACAAAACTAATGTAAATTGGGAAACAAATCTAAAAAGTGTGTACAATAGGAATTGAATCTCAAATTTAGTGTAATTTAGAAATTTTCCTCTGAATAATCCCTTCCTTCAATTCCCCCTGTAAATAACCTTGTGTAGCTACCGTTTGCTTTGTGCACCACATAATTATGAAAAGTAAAAGATCAAATAAATAAACAACCTCTTGTTATTATTCTTATTTTATCATGTCAATTTTTTTTGATTAATATAAGTGTCAACACGTCAACAAAGGAAATAAGCTGCCCAAAGAGCACCACTTCTAAAAAGGGCATGATGGACCATAATTATACGAATCAAAAACACAGTAAAACCCACCAAATTAGACTGTTTGTCTATTTAACTTTTGCTTGTTAGTTCCGATATATTTCTACAGGGTATTTTGGCGCTTAGAGAGAAAACAGGCTAAGGAGAGGATTTTACGATGAAAAGATATTACGAGTCATTCCAAGGTCAAGATCAGACGCCGAATGCAAAAATCTCAAGATCCTGACATTGAATTACTCAATTCAAATCCAACCGAGGAACAACCAAAGTCAGACCGGAGCGAAATTGGACTGATAGTTTTGTGAAAAGACTGTACAAAACTCACAAACTCATCCTTATCTCCAAGTGACCGGCGGCTTTTGTGGATGTGGTGACTCATGGGTGGCCAAAACCACCCCTTCTCCTCCTTGTGGCCGGTGGCTTTGGCAAGAGGTGGCCAAAGCCACAAGCTTCCCCTCCATGGAGACCTCCAACCGGCGGCTTTGGAGCCTCCCTCCTCCTCCCTTGGATGAAGCCACATGCCACCATCTCCACCCTCCATTCTCCTCTCTTATGGCTATAAAAGGAAACCATCCCCTCCTCATTTCATCATCCAAAATTGTAAATCACTTCTCTCTCTAAGTTTGGTTTCTTTGTAAGTTTGGTTTTTGAAATATTACTCCTGTTGGTTCTTGAGTATTATAACGGTTTGAAATTATAATACTCCTGTTGGTTCTTGAGTATTATAATACTGTAGAGAATACTCCTGTTGGTTCTTGAGTATTCAGTAGGAATTGGGAATACTCCTGTTGGTTCTTGAGTATTCCACCCCCTCTCCTCTTACTGTTTTCAAAAACCCCCGAGTATTTAGCTATGGTATCCACCTCTATGGATATTCGTAGCTAAACTCTTTATTCGGTTAAATGGGTGTACTTGTATTGTAAAATGTACCCTGCACTTAATGCCGCTTTGTGTTCAAAACTTGTTCTATGTGCCATATATAGTCAGAATTTCCAAGGTTGAGTGGAAGCTGTAACAAGCAAAGCTCTTCCGTGGAGATTCGTGAACATACTCGGTAAGTGGAAGCTGTAACAAGCAAAACTTATCTGAGGAGTTCGACTTATCTAAAACACCACTCGGTCGATCGTAACTGAAAGATCAGGTGGATGCACACAAGGCTAAGATACTTCGAAAGGAGGAATTAGTCTAAAGTAGAAAAAGTGTTTTAAACGATGTTGCAAGTCTTGTGCTTAGAAATGGCCTCGATTTCATCTTTGAACACTTAGTATGATCATTAGCGGTCGATGATAAACAACTATGATACAAGGCCCCTGAAACCAAATGTTTTCTTTAGATTACAAAACCCCCATGTATTTACTTATAATATTAGTATAACTGCAACCATCAACCGCTCATCTTCCGGAGGACTCGCAAATCACGCATCACACACTGTTAGTCTTTCGTTTTACTTTTCAGTATTTATTTTTCTGCAATTTACTTTTCTGCACTCAAAACCAAAAACAACCAAAAAAGTCACTTAGTCATAACCGCTAAAGTCTCAATCAACCTTAAAACACGCTCCCTCGCTGTACAAATTCCTTAAAGAACAACATATCCCCCTAATTCCCTTGGGTTCGACCCCTACTTACCACTTACTACCCAGTAGTGAAGTCGCGAGTAGCGGAAAATATAAATTTATTTGCACAGAGAACATTGCACCTTAACGACAGTGCAGTGGGATCCGTCAGGGCACGACCAAACAAACTGGTCGGCCGACCTCAGTAGTCGACACTACAGAACCGACTGACGCGCCGTCGTGCCCTTTGAGAATAATAATAGTCGAACTCCTGAATCTAAAAAACTAAAACTAAAACAGCTCAGATCGAAAACCGACTGAGAGACAACAACTCAGACCGAAACCAGCTGAGAGGAAACCTAAACTACCAACTAAACACAAAGGAAACTACAAACCGTACACAAACAAACTCGAAAAGTAACGCCCAACAAGCCATTCAACGCTGCAGCAACCGGTACAAGCTAATCGGACATGGCGTGAAGACCCAGCCAACAACAGCTCGTCCACCCAATATGTACAAACCAAAAGCAGCCTCCCCACCACACGCCGACGCAGACGCATACGCAACCACCCAGACCCAACACCCACAGCAGCATCATCCCGGAGCGCCGCCACCACAGAACTACAGCAGCCCCACCCCAGCGACAGCCCAGCAATGAGGGCAGCGAAAAGAGGACCAGGCAACAAACGGCCGAGCCAAAGCGAACGGCGAGGAGAAGAAGACGCGTCCGGGAGAGCAACCAAAAAATAGCCCTACCACCGACGGATCACCGCAAGCTATGGATTTGGCAAAGTCGATTTAACTGTAGCAGAGGAGAGATGCAAGAGCAGTGGCGGATCCAGAGCTTTGTCCGAGGGGGGTCCCAAATTTTTTTTGAACTACAATGATATAAGTCAGATCCGGCAAAAAAAAGGTCCGCTAATGATCCGACGATTTTTTTTCGAACAACAAGGTCCGCTAATGATCAACCAACCTTCTAAAGCTCATAAAGGTGTCATCCGATGTCCATTGAAGATGATCTACATATGGATTGAAAGCTAGTTGAATGTTCTATAACTTTCATGTTTAACTCAAGATGAAATTCGGAGGTTAAGCCGATAAAAACAACGACCAAAGATAGATGATTAATTGAAATTTGCCGAAATTGAGGGGTCCGAGCCAATCTTCTAAAGCTCATAGAGGCGTCATCCAATATCCGTTGAAGATGATCCATATATGTATAGAAATCTAATTGAATGCTCTACATTTTCATGTTTACTCAAATATGAAATTGGATAGTTAAGCTCATAAAAAAGTTCACCAAAGATGGATGATTGATCGAAATTAGCTAAAATCGAGGGGTTCGAGCCAACCTTCGAAAGCTCATAGAGGTGTCATCCGGGTGTCCGACTGTCCGTTTAAGATGTTCTTTATATGGATAGAAAGCTAATTGAATGTTCTATCACTTTTACGTTTACTCCAAGATAAAATTCGGAGGTTAAGCTCATAAAATAGTGACCGAAGATACAAGTTTGATCAAATTTTTAAGCTTAAAATCAAATATCAAGTTCAAGTTCATATATATATTTGTAGTTAAGTTTAGACATCATAACTTTGTAGATGAGTTGGTAGAGCATGAAACATGAGATTGCAAGGAGGCTGGGGTTCGAATCCCTCCAACTTTGAGGATTTTTTACGAATATCGAGAGGGGTCCTGGCCTCCCCAGGTCACCCCTTGGAACCGCCCCTGTGCGAGAGGTTTTATTTTATCATGTCAATTATGTTAATGAAAATATGATGTTTTGTAACACAGTGATTGAAAGCAGAAATCACTTGTTTTATGAGTGCACAATGACAAAGAGGATATGGATTGATGCCCTAAATTTCTTGCGGAGCCTTTGTAAGGAGTGCCTTTGGCATATGCTCATCCCATGGCTGGAAAAACAAAAGAAGAACTCCCTTAGGTTTGAATTCACAAGTATAACTTGTGTGCAAACAATCGATGCGATTTGGCATCATAGAAACAACAAGATCTTTAAAAAGGAAGAGATGAACACAGGGATAATTACACGTGAAATTATATGGAATATCAAGATGAGGATGACTACATTTACAAAGGCACATAGGTACACCCATGATCGCTGGTGGAGTCAATGCATGAATATTATGTTGGAAAATGTGTGTTTAAAGGTTGAAGAAAATGGTGGTGCGCCACATTTGAGACCTAAAATTGAGTGTGGAGGACACCTCGAATCGTGTTGATAAAATTAGATTAAAATACCTTGAGTTGAGAGGTTTGAAATCGAATGTTGAATTGCCAAAAACGAAGCTATATCGAATGAGAAATCGATGGCCAAAGTTAGATCAAAACTCATCGAACTTGACTTTGGTAGAGATTGATATAAAGTTGGATTTCACTTGACTGAAAGCTTATATCCCACATTGGACACCAAAGAGGAACATGTTATGTTCTTATATAATCTTAAGTTCATGATTCTTAAGTTGTTAAGCCAAGGTCTTCCAAAATACATACACGGCAAATAATTTGGTCGATGGTTTGGTTTCGAGTGGGTGGGGTTCAGTTTGTACAAGCTCTGTCTTTTATTTATTTTTTGTCTTGTCGTTGGTCTTTTGTTTGCTTTTGCGTGGTGTTGTTTTTCCCTGATGTGTGTAGGGGAAGGTGAGGACAGGTTGTTCTTTGTCTTGGTTGGGTGGTGCTTTTCCCCTGCTTCCGGGTAGGGTAGGCGAGGCCTGGTTGCCTATTGTAAAGTTCCTTTTGATCCTATATTTAAATTCTTGGTTCAAAAAAAAGAAAATATGATGTTTGAAAGGTAATTGTATTTTATATTCAATCAATCTCTTATGTCATAAGCCAATGGTAGTTTCACTTGCAGCAATATTCACCACATCCATTGGGCAGCTACACGAAGAAAAAGCTCCACCATATATCTTAAGAGTACTGAAAGCAAATCTTAGCGCTGGAGAGCCAAGCGAACAGAACAACTATGAAAATTTGATCAATGGATAAACAAATTTATTACTGCTGGCTCATTGAGCCTCCATATTCATGGATCCACATAAAACCACTAAAATGACACCACTCAGCTTGATTCACCAAAAGAGAAAACTATAACAATTCTTGAACAACATTGTGTGATAGTGAAGCAAAATCGGACGACGAGCAAGTAGATATTCTTAATCAGAAAAGAAAAAGAAAAAAAAGAGCTTCGGAGTTACCGAATTCAAGCATGCCTGGCTTGGAAATCCTTCATGAAAGCCACCAATTTTTCCACCCCAGCATAAGGCATGGCATTGTAAATTGAAGCCCTCATACCACCGACAGATCGGTGTCCCTTGAGCTGAACCATCTTCTCCTTGGCAGCCTCCTTCACAAACTCGGCCTCCAATTCAGACTTCTCCAACGTAAAAGGCACATTCATCAGCGACCTAACAGACTTCTCAACAGGGCATCTGTAAAACCCCTCACTACCATCAATAGCATCGTACAACAACTGCGCCTTCTTCACATTCTTCTTCTCCACTTCCTTCAGCCCACCCTGCTTCAACAAATCATCAAACACCAATCCACACATGTAAATCCCATAACATGGTGGAGTGTTGTACAACGAATTGTTATCTGCGTGGATCTTATAATCAAGCATCACGGGCGTAATTTCTTGCGCATTACCAATCAAATCTTTCCTGATAATAACAATTGTAACCCCGGAAGGTCCCACATTTTTCTGCGCTCCAGCGTATATCACGCCAAATTTACTCACATCAACAGGCTTGGAGCAAAAATTAGAGCTCATATCGGCAATCAAAATCCCATCAGGATTTCTAACCGTAGGATAGTTTTTAAACTCAACACCATGAATAGTCTCATTCGCGCATATATGCAAATACTTGGCGTGCACACTCTGATCCAAATCATCAAAAGATGGAATCTTCGTATACTTCTCAGATTTACCAGACCAAATAACCTTCGACTTACAATACTTCTGCGCTTCCTTAAACGCCTTATCGCCCCACGATCCAGTCACCACATAATCCACCTCATCACCAGCTTTACACAAATTCAACGGAATGGCCGCGAATTGAGTGGTCGCTCCGCCCTGAAGAAACAACACAGCGTATTCATCCGGAATCGAAAGCAGCTGGCGGAGATCCGACTCAGCTTTCTGAATAATCGACATGAACTCCTTCCCTCTGTGACTCATTTCCATGACGCTCATTCCGGATCCGTTCCAGTTCACTAGCTCCGACTCGGCCTTAACCAAGACCGATTCGGGCAGCGTGGCGGGTCCCGCTGCGAAATTGAAGACGCGATCTGTGCGGGTGGCGTGGAGGGGAGCGGCGGCGGAGGATGATGCGACGCATGAGATGCGGCGGTTGGTGGAATTGAGGGTGAGGGTGTGGAATTTTGGGGTGGTGTGGGTGGAAATGGGATTAGGGTTTTTGAGGAGGAGGGCGTGGGGAGAGGTGGCTGCCATTCTTGTCGGAATCTGTGAAAAAAGTTTGAGTCTTTTTGTTTAGCTTTTTCGATGAGATCTGGAGTAATTAGGGTTGGGTGTTTGTATTTATCCTGCTGCGAATCTTGAGAGTGTCGTGGTTGGTGGTGGTGTCTTCATGCTGATACGGCGTCGTGGTTACTTTATTTCATAACTACTACTTGCACTTTTTTTTCATTTTGTCTTCATTCCAATACGGCGTCGTTTTATTTTATTTTATAAGAGGAGGTACTTCTCCTTATTTTATTAACTGGGATCAAAAAGCGAGATTTTCAGTTAATACGGCGTCGTATGTATTATATATTTTCAGTTAATTATCCGATTGAATGCATTTAAGGTTTAACTCATTTTGTACAACAAGTAAAAAATCGAATCTTAATTGTTACTCTCTCCATCTCATAATTTTCTTCTCCTTTGTGATTTTACACAGGTTTTAAGAAAAATAATATAGTAAGTTATTGTGAGTGTATTTGCAAGTACAATTTCATCATTGCAAGTACAATCTGTGTGAAGATAAATGATTAAATAAGATGGTTGTGAGTGTGATGTGAATGGGTATTTATGGTAAGTTTTGGAAATGGGAAGAAAATTTTGGGACGCTCAAAAAGGAAAGTGAGAAGAAAAATATGGGACGGAGGGAGTAGTATTTTTTTAAAAAAGGGTTTACCCCCTAATGGTTAACCCGATAGTCTGCAAACTAGAATAATCAGGTGCGATCATCCCATTATAAGGTGACAGGCTACCAAATTACCAATGATTTATTCCATGGAAAGTATTTAGCAAAAATCGAACATGAAACTTTGACCATTTCAATTATCTGCCCACCCACTCGACTACCAACATTATTGGTTTTAAAGAATTGTTTTTTCCAAATGCTGGCTTGCGGTGCTTACTTGGTTGTATTGCTTCATCAAATATGTCAGAAAAACAAAAAAGTTTGAAATCTTAAGAGGTTAACCCTGTACTGAAACGGTGGCGTTTAATTAGGGTAGAAGTAGGGGTGTAAATGAGTCGATACACTCGCGAGCTGCTCGTGAACATGCTCGGTCAAAGCTCGGCTCGAAGTTAAACGAGCCGAGCACGAGCATAACTTTTAGGCTCGTTTAATAAATGAGCCGAGTACGAGCCGAATGGTGCTCGGCTAGTGTATGTTCGTGAACAACTCGTTTAGATGCTCGATAATTACTCGGTTAAAACTCGTTTATGACTCGATTATTACTCGAGTTATTAGTCGAAACACCATCTCTCAAACACCAATCCTTCATTCCAAAAATGCCAGAAAGCCATCTACTCAAAAAAGAGTTGGGGGTGTCTTAAGTCCCACATTGCTCACACAATGGTGAAAGAATTGAATTTTTCGAATAAAAGAAAACTTATCAGTTGAGTCACGAGTTGGGTTTACTTGAAGGCCGAGCAATGAACGTTTATATTAAGTTTGAGCTCCTTAGACTTTTGAAATGTTTGAGTTGAGTTCGAATTCATTAAAATTTTAATTCGAGTATTCAACGGCTCGTTTAAAACTCCATTGAAGCTCGTTAAATACTCGTTTGAACTCATAAAAAGTTCGATTTAAGCTCATTAACTGTAGATTATTATATTAAATTAATTAAATTAAAATGCTCGTTTAAAGCTCGAGCTCGGGAAAAATTAAACGAGCCGAGCACGAGCACATATTTTTAATGCTCGAAAATACTCGGCTCGAACTCGAACTCGAACTCGTCAAATTTTAAACGACCCGAGCACGAACAACCTGATACTCGGCTCGGCTCGTTTACACCCCTACCATTCTTCTACCGAACAATTTCGACGAACGTTTTCTTGAAAAGGTATAATATCCAACCGAAAAGGCATAACGGAAAAAACAATAACTGCCAATAATCGACACACCTTTCCATGTCTCACTATAAATAAACGCAGACTCTGCACAGCCAGATCCCCCTGCACCAGCGATTTCAGATATTTTAATCGTCGTCTTCGAGCAGCTCCACAATTAACTGCGCGCACCTCCTTTTTAAAAACTCTCTAAACAATGGCCGATCAGGATCGTCGTTCTAGCCAGGAAATTGTCAGTGAGAAAACAGAGGAGGTTGCAGGTAATGAAGAGTGTTGGAATTCATAGGTTTTGATGATCACAAACACTTAGTTAATATTCTATTTAAGTGTGCAGAAATACATATGGTAGATCAAAGATGGATCGGAGATCGAATTGTCATTGAATGGTTGAATTAACAGAATGCTACACTTCAGTCATTGCAAATTCCATTTAATAGAGAATCAGACAAAAGTAAGATTCTAGAAGACCCCTGTCTTGATAAAACACAAACCCCACAAAGGATGGATAGTTCAGATGGGCCATGTCGTTGGGCCCAAGATGTCAACTCACAACACAATCTATATAATGACCTAGGGTTTGACATGTGTAAAGTGTGGATTCTAGAAGAGAAAAGCTGCCGCCTTCAAGAAGTAAAGAAGCCACCGCACTGAAGAACAAGCTCCCTGAAGCTGCACACCACACGGAGTTTTGAGATAGAAAAGATTACTTTGTCGGATTGAGTAGAGGTCATCAAATTGAGTCTAGTGAAAAGACCTAGTTTGTAAACCCTACAATAACATCGGAATATAAAATAATCTGTTTCTAAAACCCTTTCATTGGAATCTGAAAGTTAGTGATTTTCACCTTATCATAGTTTTGATAAGGTTTCCACTATATATCCGTGTGTAGTATTTTTCAGTCTTTAGTTTTCCTGCATTATTCCGTTGCTATTCTGAAAATTGGACGGTAAACTAAGTCTGAGACTTCCGTCTGATAGACTGCTAACTCTAATCGATCCAACAAAGAGCAAGAAACTAACACCGAAACGCAGCACCAGTGTGATACTGATGAGGAAAATGATGACGTCACTGTCCCGCTTCCGGCCAAGAAAAGAACTCGGCCGGATTACGTTGGAGGGTCGACTAGAAGTGGCGACGGGAATGGCTCAAGTGTTGCAGTAATTAGAGCAGTTGGTGAGACGAGAGGGGCTGCCGATTTTGTCATCCTTGAATCAAATCCGGTTCCGTCGGTGGTGGCTGCATCTGCACCACGTACCACCACCACCAGCGGTGGTTATTGTTGCTGCACCTGCACCACCACCACCACAGGCGGAGGTTGTTGTTGTTGCTGATGCTGGTGGGGACGAAGAAGTCGGTGGAGGCCGGCAACAGCTGCTGCGGTGGCAATGTCCACATTGCGAAAAAGCGTTTGCGACAGAAAAAGGGATGTTTGGTCACTTAAGAGCTCACAAAGATAGAAACTACAAGGGGGCATTTCCGCCACCTACATTTAATCCCGAAGGCTCTCCGGAGCCCGAACAGCAAGAAAATGTTGATGCTCATCCTGATCATCAAGATCAATCTCTAGAAGTTCAAAGAGAGCGACGGCCATTATTACATATTGATTTGAATGAACCTCTATTAAGCGAAGACGATGAAGAATAAATTAATTAATTATCATTCATCCGGCAAATTGGAGAAAATAATTAATTATTTTCTCTCTTCTACTTAATATAATATTTTCTCTCTTCTACTTAATAAAATTATTTTGTTAGTGATGAAATTAAAGCTGTGGTGCAAAAGACATTATCATTTTATTTATATATAATATAATAAGCAGCATGCAGCTTTAATTATTACATTTTATGTAAAAAAAACAGATACAATTTTTTTAATTATATTTGATCATTAAGAAGCTGCTGACACAGTAATATCATATCCTCATCATTCATCAAATTGTCCAAGAAGGAATTGTTGTCATGATCACACCAGGCAGTTTGAAATTCATGTTTGTTACCAGCAGCTCCTAGTCCTTGTTGTTTGCTCCATGAAAAATTCTCATTACATGGAATGATCCTTTTATCGCAATCGATTGGCTGATGTGTATGATCACCGTCGTTGTGATAATGGGTGGAAGTAATGTCTGAAGGAGATCGGGCTTTTGAGTTATTCGGTAAAGTGTCAGATATCAAAGGTCGTTGACAGTTGTATTCTTGTGTTATTATTGGTGAGGGTGTTAATTGTAGTCTTTCAGCTAGATGTGGCATCCAAACATGGTGCATGATCTCCCTGAATTGATGGCTATTCGGTTCGCAATGGAGTTGCTTCGCCTGTCTTTGAACTCGTGTTCTCCAGTAGTTTTTGATCTCATTGTCTGATCTACCAGGTAAACATTCTGCAATTTTTGCCCACCTGATAAATGAACAAACACGATTAATTAAGTGTCTCAATTGAGATCATCTCATATTTGAAGACATTTTTCAACCGCTGCATAAAGTCTTTTCTGTACTAGTGTTTGTACGAAATTTGCGAGTAATTTATATATATATATATATATATTAAAGTGATGCATTATACCTATTGCCCCAGCGAGAATGGAGTTGAAGAATTATGAGCTGCTCATGAAGAGTAATATTTCCGCGGCGAATGCCAGGCCTTAAGTAATTCAACCACCTTAATCTGCAGCTCTTTCCGGTTCTATTCAACCCTAAAACATCATATATCAAATCATTCTGAAACTATATATATGCATGGCGGCATCAAACATGCATGTTATAATTTATCAGTTCAGTAACTTCAGTTACAATGTGAGATATCACTTTCTTTTTTTTTAGACGGTACCTGCCTTACGCGCCAGGACCTCCCAGTGACCGTGTCCGTATTTCGTTATGTAGCTCAGTAGCTTCTCATCCTCCTCTTCACTCCATGAACCTTTCACTACAGTACCAGTAGCCATGATCTCTATTATATGATCCTATTCGCTCTATGTCTGCGATCTCTCTGAGAATGTGAAATATGTGTACTTAAGCTGCTTGCAGTACAGTGAGATCAAGTACTGAGAAATCCAAATATATATATATACATGCAGATTGCAGACCAAGTCAAGATAAGAAGGAATTTTAGGAATAACAACATATATATAGTTTATGAGTTGACCAATATAATGGTGATACACTGGCCATGGTACGTGTACAGTTGATAAGTGCCGAATATTTATTCTCTGTGTGTGTGAAAATTATAAAGCTTGGACAGCAAAGGGTTCCCTACCAAGACACTTGTTAAAGAATTCAGCACATGTATATGTTTGGCTTTCTTGACATTTTCAACACGCAAACAAACCGATACCATAATCGGCATGCATTGAACCTTTCAGTGACCAAGTTTATTCGATTCCAACGTCGTCATTACTAATATCCTGATCAACGCATAGCCATGCATGGAATCAAACCACCTAATCATTGATCTGCTTATTCTTGGCGTGGTAGTGGATTATTAGGTCTTTTTTGTCTCTCACTGGAATAAAGCACATCTTTTCTTTTTTAAATTACCTCTCAGCATCGATCTGCTGTGTAGCTACAAATTCAATTCAATAAAGAATTTGGCACAATTTGAATGATCCAAAGAACTTTACTTATACATCCATCGATAACGCGTTCTTACTGTTTTCCGAGTATTAATAAGTTCCTAACGCCAAGAAATAAATTTCTTGAAAGAAAATGAGCTCCATTCAGATAAAAAAAACTTTTGATCGGATAGTATATATATGGGTGCGGTTCAGGTACAAACCAAAGTATATATAAAAACTACAAATCGAACTTTAAGCTGACACATGTCTCATTTAGTAGAAATTCCGAACAAATATACGGAGGGGTATTATAATCATTCCACACTAAAGGGTATAAAAATAAATAATGTTATTTTCAATTTCGTCCTTTTTTTTTAAGTCTGATCATCTATTTTCAGTCTGATCATCATCTATTTTAAGTCTGATCATCATCTATTTTAAGTCTGATTATTTATTTATTTTAAGTGCGATCATCATTTATTTCAAGTCTGATCATCATCTATTAAATCTAATTATTTGTTTTTAAGTCTGATCATCATCTATTTTAAGTCTGATCATCATCTATTTTAATTTAAGTCTGATCATCATCTATTTTAATTTAAGTCTGATCATCATCTATTTTAAGTCCGATTATTTATTTATTTTTAAGTCTGATTATTTATTTATTTTAAGTTTGATCATCATCTATTTTAAGTCTGATCATCATCTATTTTAAGTCTGATCATCATCTACTTTAAGTCTGATCATCATCTATTTTAAGTCTGATCATCATCTGTTGTAAGTCTGATCATCATCTATTTTAAGTCCGATTATTTATTTATTTTTAAGTCTGATCATAATCTATTTTAAGTCTGATCATCATCTATTTTAAGTCTAATTATTTGTTTTTTAAGTCTGATCATCATCTATTTTAAGTCCGATTATTTATTTATTTTTAAGTCTGATCATCATCTATTTTAAGTCTGACGTGCAGTATTTTGTATGTCAAAAACAATTTATAAGCCGGTAAGAATCGGATCGTCCAAGGGAGCAAGTTTAAACTTTTGCACTATGTAAGGTTATATTTCTACTTATCCTAATCCAAATCGTGTTTTTGGTTTGTTTCCAGAATTCAAAATAAATGAAAGTAAGAAAAGTTTTGTCAATTTCAAGAGATATTTTGGGGAACTACTTCACTTGCCTAACATTTGAATCGAGTTTTTATTATCTAGCATGCATGATTTGTCTATATTGATTGGAAAATAGCCGTACACTCGAGGTATAAACCTCACCCTTTCGGCGCTATTGGTTTATATTGGAAATGTACCTTAAACTACGAACCTCACCCTTTCGGCGCTATTGGTTCAAATCAAGAAACTCGCTGATGTTTACCAACTCTCGTCGCGTAAACATAGGGAGTCCTTGTCATAAAACTAGCCTTTCCCGTTACAAATTCAGGCCACTCTCGTAGTCACCGAGTTTATAACGTGTATTTTACTTAATTATCGGAAACTAAGTCTCACCCTTTCAGCGCTATTGACCTTATATCTCAACGCAATGCATTTAGACATTTCGTCAAACACCTAGTATGCATCGCTTTGGTTTAAGCGCTAAGTAAAATACAAATCCAATAAGACAAATCAAATCATGCAATTTTCTGTTTTATTCAACGATTCATGTTAGGAAAGATTCGTAGGACCCCAAAATAGAGTCAATACTCACTATCCATAGCAGTGAACATACAACTCATGTTTTTGTTCGAAACTAAAATTACAAGGTTTTAACGAAGAAGAATCACAACCTTGATGTAGATGATGATGTTGTTGATCTTCGATTTGTAATTCCTTGATCTCAATCAATTCCCTTGAGTATTTCGTGCTCCTCTCCAATTTTTGGTCGACTCACTCTGTAGATCTGACTCACGACTGCTTCCTCCTCTTTTTGTTCTTTTTTGGCTTTTTCGAAAACCCTAGCAAAAATTGGGCTTTTGGCCCGTTCAGTCTTGATGTGTCGCTTGTATCGCTTATTCAGAATTTTGACGACACAGAGCTGTTTTGGCATGCTTGCTGGAAACTGCCATATCACTTGTGTCAACTATTTTGGTGACACAAGCGCAGATTGAGATGACCTCTTGAACTCAAATTCTGACATTTGTAGCGGCTGAAACTTCTCTAGGTGCCAACTACAAAGTTGTAGCTCTTGTTTTCAGCTTCCCAACTAGCCAAGGGTCAATTCATTCAGACACCGTATGAGTCTTAGGCTGCGCGACATGTATGGATGTCAATCCTTCTATTTTGCACTGTTTTCGCCCAAATTCCCACAAAACTCATATTTCGCCTTGGATTCATTTTACACCTACACATCACCAAAACATAAAGTGAGAGGTCATAAAAACATAGCAAACGATTGAAAATCAACTAAATCTGGAGCATAAATATAGTACAAATTTATGCTCATCAAAACACTCCACACTTAGAGTTTGTTCGTCCCGAACAAACATGAACTAAATCCTAACCATTGTCGTAGGGAACACGAGTGCATTTAGCATATGCACCAAGCCTTTAAATCTATAGGCTACCCTACAGGACGAGTTATAGTCTCGTGAGAGTTTTCAGAAAAAGGAATACTCACAAATCCCATATTCGACTAGCTATACGCATGAACAAGATAGTTTCTCATTTATCTAGGCAATACGCAATGATGGAAAGGACATTGCCAAACTTAAGCGTGTGACTCATTTTTCTCTTTCAAAATTTTTTCTCAAGGCCTTTTGCCCACGATATGCTTCACAAATTTTTCTTTTCATAGCTTGCCTTATTTTGGCTTGTGCTTGCAAAAACTTTTTGCTTTTCTCTTTTTTTTTGCTTGCCTTATTTTGGCTTGTGCTTGCATATACAAAAAAAAATTTTGGGGTCAACTTTTCACCCATATTGACTCCACACTTCAGATTTGGCAATGTACTAAGGATAAAAATGGTGTGTGCATACAATGTGAAAGAATAAATATCACCTAAGAGCAATGACTAAGTTTTCGAAGAGACGAAAAGTATTTCATGCTTACTAATTTTATGCGCAAGTGATGCAAAAAGGTTTCCTAAATCATTAGATAGATACGAGATAACAAAAACATTGAGGCCTAGGAATTATGCACTCATAAAAGTCATAGTGATTCTAGATTCAAAATCAAGTCATTAGCAATGAACCTAGATAATCGAGTAATGGGGTAATGTGAATGCCTTCGAAATTCGAGTACTCAAATGTAAGCTAGCGCATCAAAAGTGCAAGTGCCTAAACATGGATATTTTCAATAGAATGCACTACACACCCACTCCACACTTAAGAGGAAGCTTAGTCCCTAAGCGACAAATATATAGAAAATAAAAGTGTAGTGCAAAGGGCTTCCCTGAAAGTGTAGCTCATATAGTGCGTGATTTATAGATTGATCATTCCTTTCTCGTATCGAACCTTGAAGATCTGAAATTTGAATAATTGTCCACTTGATATTGATTAGCATTATCAGTAGGAATGAGACATTGGGAAAGGAGATAAACAGTTGAATGAAAATGCGAGTAAGATGCCCGAATGGTGAACAAAACGCAAACTCTGCAAAATTTGAAGCAAATTAGATCTCTGTTTATGAAAAATTAATCATGATCAATCCATATAAATGAGATTCCAAAAGCAATATTTCAATTCAAAACAACCCACATTCTGCAAACAAAGTTTAAACATGTTCATGACCCAAAACAAAGTGCCAGCAGCAGCACAGCTCAAACATGGTCGTCACATAACACAAAAGAGTTCATAACCAAGACAAGGTTCAAAGAAAACTAAAGCAGGGGAATTGCAGTAAAGGGCGGTGGCTATTCTGATTCCTCACTGGTGTCTGAATCATAAAGGCTTGATGTGTTGCAGCGGTGCGAGGGCTCTGGGATGTCAGATGGAGAGACTACGCCACTGGGAGGTGGTGCTGGATAATCAGTGAACCGACTCCACTAAAAAAACTTGTCCAAGCCGTGCCCCACTCACGAAAGGCTGCTGCAGTGGCTATTTCACGCTCAGTGGAAAGCTGCAGCTGCCTTTGAGAGTGTTCGAGGTCCTCGAGCTGGTCCTTTATGTGTAATAAATGGCTGTCATCTTCATTTAGTTTCCGCTTCGAGGTAGGAAGCTCACTTGCTTCAGAATTATTAGCTGCGGCCTTGCGCTTTCCCTTACCTTTGGAAGCCCTCCGAAGGGTCTCATTAGGGTGCTCCCACTGCCGCCTTTTTCTTGCCGTGCGGATCTTCAAGTGATCGGAGACGAACCCAGTATCCATCTATGTAAGGTCCCTACTCAACAGGCAGTCTGCCATCAGCTGTGCAATAGTGAGTTTAGTTGCAATTTCCCCCCAGTCAAATGGTTCAACGTATAGAAACGATGCTTGGCTAACAGTGTGACGAAGAAACCTCCCCCGATTCCATTACTATTGTTGTTGCCACTCTTGTATTTTTCGAACCGCATTGCCATGATCTCCATACAATCAATAGGTGTTCCTCTCTTAATGTAGATCATAATGTCGATATCATCCTGCGAAATGAGTCTAGACCCTTCCTTACGTTGATTAATCACCTCAGCGACTAGCTTGTGGATAACTTTCCACACCCCTCCTTTAATGTTTGACGAATAAATATTGGGTGGAAAAAACATATCCAAACCTAAAATTTCCTTCCAAAATAGATATCGATCATATTCACTACACTTCGGTACTTCCCCATCCAAAGGAAAACCCAATGCATCGCAAACTTCATCCCTATCCCAAACGCTATACCAATGCCCCACCAATGCATACCATGTCCTATTCTCCCCTATCATACCCCTTTTTCAAAAGAGGCTAAGAATTCACAGAGCATATCCGGATATGTGGGAGCTCTATCATTGAAAATAATTCCGAGACCGAAGGCACTTAATTTGGCTTTAACTTCTACGAAAATTGGTAGGTGTTGCAAATCAGTTTCATCTGGAAGTACAGTGTTGATAATTATCTTATTCTTGCACAAACTCCTGTATAGAGCTAAGTCCGTTTTAGTGAGGGGGGTGTTCCGATCGGATAAGTCGTCCATCGGTCGGCGATCCCCTTAACACGCTTGGTTCTGGTAGTGGTAGCCCCTTTGACAGCTGAGGATTTGAATTTCATCCCGGGCTGAGCAGTCGGGGTAAGAGTGGGGCGAGGAGCAATCGGCGTCTGCTCAGGTAGTGTTGAATTGCATGCCGGAGGAGGGTTGTTGGCCGAGGCGGCGTTGGTAGAGGGTGGACTCGCTGGTGGTGTAGGTGTGACGGAGAGCGAGATCGGGCTATCGGGAGTGGTGGCTTGTGTTTGGACGGAGGTTTTGTGCGGGCTAATTTGGAGTGGGTAGTGGGAACCCTGGATCGTGGTGGCTTGTGCGCCACCATCTTTCGGCGAACCATGGCGGTAAGGAATGTGGCGGTCGATGAGAGTAGAGATGGAAGGAGGAACTACGTTCAATTGGGGGAGATGATTTGTGAAGTTAGGGTTTTTTTTTTGTTTGTTTTTGAAATCTCCTAAATGGGTGTAAAATTGGGCATCAAGGACTCCACACTTACGTTGAAGGATACTCCAAATTAAACACCCAAAAGGCACTAACGAGCGGCTTTACTTCCCAACGAAGGCCTAGTTTAACGTCTTGACAAGACCGAACCGAAGCTTTGAGTAAAAGTGTGTCAATTCAGAATTTAGTAGCTCAAAAGTGAACATCCACAAGGTTTATTTCACCGCTCACAAGGTCTGGTGATGGTCCATAATATAGCTTTAGCCTTTGTCCGTTAGCCTTGAAGATTTCACCTTCTTGCATTAGTAACTCGACGTGGCCATCATCAAATACTCTATGCATGATGAGCATAAATCTTAACTATATGTATGCTCCACATTTAGTCGATTTTCGATCATCTTCCTTATTTATATGAGCTCTCACATTATGTTTTGATATTTTTAGGTGAATAAACGAATCCAAGGTGAAAGAAAGAGTTTTGTGGGAATTTTGGCGAAAGCAGTGCTAAAATGATGGATTGACGTCCCTAATTGTCGCGCACGCCCAGAGCTCATACCATGTCCTAATTCATTGATCTTTGGCTTGTTGGAAAGCTGAGACTATGAGCTACAACTTTATAGTTGACACCTAAAGCAGATTCAATCGTTAAGGGCGTCATAACTTCAGCTCAAGGAGACACCTCACTTTGCGCCAATGTCACCTATGTCAAGACATGTTGACACAAGGAGAAAAATTCAAGCCACTGGTCCAAATAGTGTCACTTGTGTCAATTATCAGGTGACATTGGCTAAATGGGCAAAAAATGAGTTTTTGCTACGGTTTTTTCGAAAAGGCCCAAAAAGAGGAGGAAGTAGCCGCCGGGAAAAGGACGAGGATTTTTTGTCGACCAACCATAGAGAGGAGCACGAAATTACTCAAGGGGATTGATTGAGATCAAGGAATTACAAATCGAAGATCAATAACATCATCGTCTACATCAAGGTTGTGATTGTTCTTCGTTAAAAACTAGTAATTTTTGTTTCGAACAAAAACATGAGTTGTATGTTCACTACCATGAATAGTGAGTAGTGACCCTATTTTTGGGTCCTACGAATCTTTCCTAACATGAATCGTTGAATAAAACAGAAAATTGCATGATTTGATTTGTCTTATTGGATTTGTGTTTTACTTAGCGCTTAAACCCAAGCGATGCATACTAGGTGTTTGACGAAATGTCCAAGTGCATTGCGTTGAGATATTAGGTCAAAAGCGTCGAAAGGGTGAGACTTAGTTTCTGAAAATTAAGTAAAATACACGTTATAAACTCATTGACTACGAGAGTGGCCTGAATTTATAATGGGAAAGGCTAGTTTTATGACAAGAACTCCCCATGTTTACGCGACGAGAGTTGGTAAACATCAGCGAGTTTCTTGATTCGAACCAATAGCGCCGAAAGAGTGAGGTTCGTAGTTTAAGGTACATTTCCAATATAAACCAAATGTGCCGAAATGGAGAGGTTTATACTTGGAATGTACGGCTATTTTCCAATCAATATAGGCAAATCATGCATGCTAGATAATAATAACTCGATTTAGGTTTATAACTCATTTTGTACAACAAGTAAAAAATCGAATTGAGGTTTGGGGCTTAGCCGAGTTGGTGGCATGCCCTTCTAATTCCTCACCCGGCGTGGGATCGATTCACCGCAGCCTCATTTCTAATCTAACCTCTAACACTAACACTTGTATCAAAAAAAAAAAAGTAAAAAATCGAATCTTAATTGGTTGTATTGCTTAATTGGTTATATTTTCAGAAAAACAAAAAAGTTCGAAATCTTAAGAGGTTAACCCGGTACTGAAACGGTGGCGTTTAATTAGGGTAGAAGAACAGTTTCGACGAACGTTTTCTTGAAAAGGTATAATATCCAACCGAAAAGGCATAACGGAAAAAACAGTAACTGTCAATAATCGACACACCTTTCCATGTCTCACTATAAATAAACGCAGACTTTTCATAGCCAGATTCCCCTCCACCAGCGATTTCAGATATTTTAATCGTCGTCTTCGAGCCGCCCCACAATTAACTGCGCGCACCTCCTTTTTAAAAACTCTCTAAACAATGGCCGATCAGGATCGTCGTTCTAGGGAGGAAATTGTCAGTGAGAAAACAGAGGAGGTTGCAGGTAATGAAGAGCAAGAAACTAACACCACCGAAGCGCAGCAACAGTGTGATACTGATCATGATGAAGATGATGACGTCGTCACTGTCTCGCTTCCGGCCAAGAAAAGAATCCGGCCGGATTACGTCGGAGGGTCAAGTGTTGCTGCAGTAATTGGAGCAGTTGGTGAGTCGAGAGGGGCTGCCGATATTGTCATCCTTGAATCAAATTCGATTCCGTCTGTGGTGTCTGCATCTGCACCACCACCACCACCAGCGGTGGTTATTGTTGCTGCACCTGCACCACCACCACCACCACCAGCGGTAGTTATTGTTGCTGCACCTGCACCACGACCACCACCACAGGCGGCGGTTGTTGTTGCTGATGCCGGTGGGGACGAAGAAGTCGGTGGAGGCCGGCAACAGCTGCTGTGGTGGCAATGTCCACATTGCGAAAAGGCGTATGCTACGGAAAAAGGGATGTTTGGTCACTTAAGAGCTCACAAAGATAGAAACTACAAGGGGGCATTTCCGCCACCTACATTTAATCCCGAAGGCTCTCCGGAGCCCGAACAGCAAGAAAATGTTGATGCTCATCCTGATCAAGATCAATCTCTAGAAGTTCAAAGAGAGCGACGGCCATTACTACATATTGATTTGAATGAACCTCTATTAAGCGAAGACGATGAAGAATAAATTAATTAATTATCATTCATCCGGCAAATTGGAGAAAATAATTAATATTTTCTCTCTTCTACTTAATAAAATTATTTGGTTTGTGATGAAATTGAAGCTGGGTCAATCTGATTCCAGTTTGTATTCATATATTTTCTGGTACTGCACACACATTATCATTTTATTTATATAAGCTTTAATTTTGGTACGTATTGCTCTGATGTCTGATCTCTGCAGTCTGCTTCGAGTTGCCAATTTAATTAATTAGTACACATTTTATGTTAAAAACAGACATAAACATTTTTATTCTATTTGTTCAGGTTTGATGATCATTAAGCAGCTGCTGACACAGTAATATCATATCCTCATCATTCATCAAATTCTCCAAAAAGTAGTTGTTGTCGTGTTCACACCAGGCAGTACTTTGAACTTCATGATCGTCTCGTTTGTTACCAGCAGCTCCTAGTCCTTGTTTGCTCCATGAAAAATTCTCATCACATGGAATGATCCTTTTCTCGCAATCGATTTGCTGATGCGTATGATCACCGTCGTCGACGTGACCATGAGTGGAAATATCTGATATCAAAGGTTGACAGTTATATTCTTGTGTTATTATTGGTGAGGGTGTTAATTGTAGTCTTTCAGCTAGATGTGGCATCCAAACATGGTGCATGATCTCCCTGAATTGATGGCTATTCGGTTCGCAATGGAGTTGCTTCGCCTGTCTTTGAACTCGTGTTCTCCAGTAGTTTTTGATCTCATTGTCTGATCTGCCTGGTAAACATTCTGCAATTTTTGCCCACCTGATAATTTGAAGGGAACACGATTAATTAAGTGTCTCAATTGTTGAAATTTGTGGTTTAAATGTGTGAAGAAAAATGGAGGTGCGCCTCATTTTGAGACTCAATTTGAATGTGGAGAACACATCAAAATAAGTTGATAAAAATCGGATTAAAATACCTTGCAATGAGAGGTATGGAATAGAAAGTGGAAGTACTAAAATCGGAGTTAAATCGAATGAGTAATTGATGCTCAAAGTAGTGCCAAAAACCATGGAAACATGACTTTGGTAGGAATGGATATGTGGCTTGATTTCACACAAGTGAAAAGCTTATATCCCACATTGGAGGCCAAATGGAACATTGTATGTTCATATATGATTTCAATAACAAGCTTGTTAAGTTGTTAAAAGAAACTCTCTCAAAACGCCTTCGCGGGCGTGCGCAGGGGGGAAATCATCCGGTCGACGACGTCGAATTTGGCCTGTCTTGTGCGCGCCCACATCATGCGGGTGAAACTGTATTTTCGGAAACAGTATTTTGGAATACAGTTTATCTTTTGGAAACTGTATTTTCGGAAACATTCCATCTTTATCAACGCGTGAGTAATTTTCTGAAACTGAATATTTGACTATTTCTTTTCGGAAACCCTATGTCAGACTTGCAGGGCAAGTTTCTGGACTGCTATATAAGAAGCAGCAGCGCTTCTCAATAAATGACACAGAAAAAATGCAAACAGCTCTCCTCCTCATTCGTATTCGTCAGTCAGTCGTGTTGATAGCCAAAGACACAGAAAGGTTCAATCGGCAAAGCTTAGTGCTTAAGTCTGTTGCCGAGGATCGTTTCATCCTGGGAAGCATACTGCCAGAGAGTCCCAAAGCACAGTAGGGCGGCAATCTTGCTTTAAGGACAGCGTCCAACGTGACTCGATCCACAATTCGGTTTGCAGTATTTTATTGTTATTCATACTGTTTATGCTATTCTATTGAATTGAAACTGTACGTGAATCAATATTGCATATCTGTTTATTTAAGAGTAACTTCGTTGATATTCGCCTGTTATATCAATTCTGTGCATTATATCCAACAATCTTAAAGCAAGATTGATTTCGTTTGAAGTTACTAACAGATCTGCCTCTCTGTGTAGACAATGAATTCTGAACAAGGACAAAACAATCAATCAGTGAACATGGAGGGTGTTCAGTATCCTCAGCATGATGCTGTTGAGTCGGCTGCGACAACCCCGGTTGTGATGCCTACAGGCGGGAATGTACCTGCGGGTCCAGTTCCAAATAACGCACTGGCAAAGGTGCCTGCTGCGGTGATGGCGGCTGAAAAGCCCGAAAAGTTCAACGGACAGAACTTTAACACATGGCAGCCAAAGATGCACTTCTATCTGACCCAGATAGGGTTTGCCCGGTATCTGACCGAGGTAACACCTAGGGTTGCTGAGAATGAGACTGATAATCAAGTGCTCATGGCGTACAATGCTTGGAAAGATGCTGAATATCTTTGCCGAAATTATGTGCTTAACGGCCTTAATGATGTGTTGTACAAGGTGTACTGCACCAAGACCTCAGCCAAGGAGCTTTGGGAGTCACTTGATCGGAAGTACCAAACTGAGAATGCGGGCTCAAGGAAGTACACTGTGGGGGCTTCCTCGAATTCCAGATGGTGGACTCGAAGACTGTGAACAGTCAAGTGCAAGACCTGCAGCTCATCATGCATGAGATGGACTCCGAAGGAATGAAGGTCAACGAACCATTCCAGGTTGCTTCAGTTATTGAGAAGCTGCCTTCGGGGTGGAAGGACTTCAAGAATTACCTTAAGCACAAGCGAAAGGAAATGTCTATGGAAGACCTGGTGATTCACCTCAAGAATGAAGAGGATAATCGATCATCTGATAAGAGATTGAGGCTCTCTACTGGGAGGGCAAATGTTGTGGAGCATGGTGAAAGCTCAAAGGGGAAGAAGCCCTTCAACAAACTTGGACCCAAAGGTGGGACTATGAAGAAGAAGGCGCAGTCAAAGTTCACTGGCAAGTGCTTCAACTGTGACAAAGAGGGTCATAGAGCTGCTGACTGCAAAAGTAAGCAGAAAAAGAAGAAAACGGTGAATGTCACCGAGGGGGATGAAGATATGTTAGTGGCTGTGATCTCTCAGTTGAATCTAGCAGATTCTAATCCTAAGGAATGGTGGCTGGATACTGGAGCGACCCACCACATCTGTTCTGACAAGAATGCCTTCTCAGAGCTGAAGCTGACTGAAAGTGGAGAGAAGGTATACATGGGCAACTCGGCCACCTCAGAGGTCAAAGGGAAAGGAAGTGTGATTTTGAAGATGACTTCAGGGAAGGAGCTGAAGCTGACTAATGTCTCTTATGTGCCTGACATTAGGAAGAACTTAGTATCTGGAGCCGTGCTTGATGCGCATGGTTTTAAGATAGTCTTTGAGTCTCAGAAAGTTGTTCTTTCTAAGAACGGAATGTATGTGGGACGTGGTTATGTGAAAGATGGCATGTGGAAACTTAATGTAATTGCCATCAAGACTATCAATAAAGAAAGTTCTTCTGCTTACTTGCTTGAATCTTCAAATTTATGGCATGGTAGATTAGGTCATGTGAATTATGACTCAATAAGGAATCTAATGAAATTGGATTGTATACCAAAACTTCAAACTGATTCTGAACATAAGTGTGAAATTTGCGTTGAGGCAAAATTAACACGAACATCCTTTCATAGTGTTGAAAGAGATACTGAACCCCTTGACTTAATACATAGTGATCTATGTGATTTGAAATTCATGCCAACAAGAGGTGGAAATAAATATTTTGTAACTTTCCTAGATGATAGTTCAAAATATTGTTCAATATACTTGCTAAAGAGCAAGGATGAAGCAATAGAGAAGTTTGCCATGTATAAGTTGGAAGTGGAAAACCAACTAGATAAAAAGATCAAAAGATTATGAAGTGATCGTGGTGGTGAATATGTTGAACCGTTTGAGGCACTGTGTGCACAAACAGGGATCATACATGAAGTTACTCCACCTTACTCACCTCAGTCAAACGGTATAGCCGAACGTAAGAATCGCACCATCAAAGAAATGATGAATGCAATGTTGCTTAGTTCAGGGCTACCACAGGAAATGTGGGGGGAGGCCGTTTTATCAGCTAACTATCTATTAAATCGGATACCTCGAAAGAAGAAAGATAAATCCCCTTATGAATTGTTTATAGGGAGAACGCCATCTTACGCACACTTGCGAGTGTGGGGGTGTTTAGCCAAAGTTATGGCTCTCGGTCCTAAAAGAATGAAAATAGGACCAAAGACAATAGACTGTGTGTTTATTGGATATGCACTGAACAGTACTGCGTATAGATTTCTCGTGTATGACTCGAAAAATCCTGATATACACAAAGACACCATTATGGAGTCTAAAACTGCTTCGTTCTTTGAACAAGTGTTCCCTTATAAAACTGAGGAATTAAGACAGAGTTCACCTGAAGAGATAGGCGAAGAACTCACGGAATTGTCTCAACAACAAGACGAAGAAGTGTTTGAGGAGAATACGGATTTAGGGGAACCTAGACGAAGCAAAAGAGCTAGAGTCGAAAATTCGTTCGGACCTGATTTCCTAACCTTTATGGTTGAGGCAGGGCCTCGTACATATGATGAAGCAATTAGCTCAGTTGAAGGTCCTTTATGGAAAGAAGCCATAAAAAGTGAACTAGACTCCATTATGCAAAATCATACATGGGAACTAGTTGATATTCCTCATGGATGTAAACCACTTGACTCTAAGTGGATTTTTACTAAGAAACTGAAGGTAGACGGTACTATTGAAAAGTACAAAGCGAGACTTGTGATCAAAGGGTATAGACAAAAGGAAGGTCTTGACTACTTTGATACATTCTCCCCTGTAACAAGGATCACATCCATCAGGATGATAATTGCAATTGCAGCATTGCGCAATTTAGAAATTTATCAAATGGATGTGAAGACCGCTTTCTTAAATGGAGACCTTGAGGAAGAAATTTACATGGAACAACCTGAGGGTTGTAGAGTGCCAGGACAAGAGAGAAAAGTTTGTAAACTTGTGAAGTCTCTCTATGGTCTGAAACAAGCGCCAAAACAGTGGCATGAGAAATTTGACAATATAATGTTGTCAACTGGATTCAAAATCAACGAGTGTGACAAATGTATTTATGTCAAAAACACTGAACACGGATATGTGATTTTGTGCTTATATGTCGATGACATACTCATTGTAGGAAGCAATGAAAACCTGATCAAATCCACTAAGGCCATATTAAACTCAAGGTTTGATATGAAAGATATGGGACGTGCTGATGTAATTTTAGGGATTAAAATTACAAGAACAGAAGATGGATTTGTTTTAAGCCAATCACATTATGTTGATAAAATATTAGACAAGTTTGGAAAGGACAGTCATGGAGTATGTTGGACTCCTATAGAAATGAATCAACACTTGTCTAAAAACAAAGGAGAGAGCATCTCCCAAGTAGAGTACTCAAAAGTGATAGGCAGTCTAATGTACTTAATGAATTGTACTAGACCTGATATCGCCTATACTGTGAGCAGACTTGCAAGGTATACGAGTAATCCAGGAACGATACACTGGAATGCTATCGTAAGAATACTAAAGTATTTACGAGCTACTCGTAATTTTGGTCTGCATTATACCAGATATCCGGAGGTCATTGAAGGATACACTGACGCAAGCTGGATATCTGATATACAAGACTCAAAGGCCACCAGTGGATATGTATTCACTCTAGGGGGTGCGGCCGTCTCGTGGAAATCCTCTAAACAAACACTGATAACCCGTTCCACGATGGAAGCTGAGTTCGTGGCATTAGACAAATGTGGCGAAGAAGCAGAGTGGTTAAGAAACTTTGTAGAGGATATTCCTGAATGGAAAAACCCTGTGCCACCAATATGTTTATATTGTGATAACCAATCAACAATTGGTAGGGCACATAATGTCATGTATAATGGTAAGTCTAGACACATACGTCGTAGACACAATTCCATTAGACAACTTCTCTCATCCGGAGTCATAAGCATTAACTACGTGAGGTCCAAAGAAAACATAGCGGATCCGTTAACCAAAGGGTTAAACAGGGACCAAGTAGAGAAGACGACAAAGGGAATGGGACTGAAGCCTTTTGATTATTGATATCAAAACATAGGCTTAAGCCCTTTTGGAACTAAAGTTGAGGCAACGGAAAACCCTACCATGATGACTGGAGATCCCAAGAACTTGGTTCAAAGGGACCACCTAACTGCTAAGACTATGAGGTCACTGTGGGGGTAACACCCCAGTCCTATTCCTAGAGAAACAGTGACTCCCGCACGAGGCTAAGCTTGGAGCTTTTAATGATTCTAGTAATTTGAATAGTGAGATTCAAATGGGTAACGCGGGTTTACTTAAGAAAGAATCACCTATGTGAGAGAGAAGTGGGGCCGCTTCAAAGGAGAATTCAAAGGGCTTAATTCTTTAGAAACTCTTGCAGAACCAGGAACGGGGTGTCATGGCCAAAATGAACCCACCAGTAAGAACCAAGTATGATCAGGAAGATATCTGTGGGAGATATGGCTTTCGTTTACATTATAAGACGAACAGTTCAAGGACAATCACGTCTACTGAATAGTCAGTAAAGAGAACATATTTTCCCAAGGGAAGGTTCAAGGGCGCTGCCTACCTATCCTATGCAGATATCAACCGTAGAAGCTATCACCACATAGAGTCGAGTCATAATTTCGATTTTGATTGGTTTTCGTTTTGCACTCGATTTTCTTCATGTGGGGGATTGTTGAAATTTGTGGTTTAAATGTGTGAAGAAAAATGGAGGTGCGCCTCATTTTGAGACTCAATTTGAATGTGGAGAACACATCAAAATAAGTTGATAAAAATCGGATTAAAATACCTTGCAATGAGAGGTATGGAATAGAAAGTGGAAGTACTAAAATCGGAGTTAAATCGAATGAGTAATTGATGCTCAAAGTAGTGCCAAAAACCATGGAAACATGACTTTGGTAGGAATGGATATGTGGCTTGATTTCACACAAGTGAAAAGCTTATATCCCACATTGGAGGCCAAATGGGAACATTGTATGTTCATATATGATTTCAATAACAAGCTTGTTAAGTTGTTAAAAGAAACTCTCTCAAAACGCCTTCGCGGGCGTGCGCAGGGGGGGGGGGGGAAATCATCCGGTCGACGACGTCGAATTTGGCCTGTCTTGTGCGCGCCCACATCATGCGGGTGAATGCTGTCGATTTTCTCCGCGGTTTGGTTTTGAATATTAAACCGATACCGATTTGATCTTCCATTATCTTAAGGATAACAGTTTCCTTAAACAGATTTATCTTTTGGAAACTGTATTTTCGGAAACAGTCCATCTTTATCAACGCGTGAGTAATTTTCAGAAACTGAATATTTGACTATTTCTTTTCGGAAACCCTAGGTCAGACTTGCAGGGCAAGTTTCTGGACTGATATATAAGAAGCAGCAGCGCTTCTCAATAAATGACACAGAAAAAACGCAAACAGCTCTCCTCCTCATTCGTATTCGTCAGTCAGTCGTGTTGATAGCCAAAGACACAGAAAGGTTCAATCGGCAAAGCTTAGTGCTTAAGTCTGTTGCCGAGGATCGTTTCATCCTGGGAAGCATACTGCCAGAGAGTCCCAAAGCACAGTAGGGCGGCAATCTTGCTTTAAGGACAGCGTCCAACGTGACTCGATCCACAATTCGGTTTGCAGTATTTTATTATTATTCATACTGTTTATGCTATTCTATTGAATTGAAACTGTACGTGAATCAATATTGCATATCTGTTTATTTAAGAGTAACTTCGTTGATATTCGCCTGTTATATCAATTCTGTGCATTATATCCAACATCAATTGAGATCATCATATTTATTTAAAGATATTTTCAACCGCTAGCTGCATAAAGTCTTTTCCGTAGTAGTGTTTGTACGAAATTTGCGAGTAATTTATATATATATATAAAGTGATGCATATACCTATTGCCCCAGCGAGAATGGAGTTGAAGAATTATGAGTTGCTCATGAAGAGTAATATTTCCGCGGCGAATGCCAGGCCTTAAGTAATTCAACCACCTTAATCTGCAGCTCTTGCCGGCTCTATTCAACCCTAAAACATCATATATCTCAAATCAGTCTGAAACTATATATGCATGGCATCAAACATGTTATAATTATCAGTTCAGTTACAATGTGAGATATCACTTCTTTTTTTTCAGACGGTACGTACCTGCCTTACGCGCCAGGACCTCCCAGTGACCATGTCCGTATTTCGTTATGTAGCTCAGTAGCTTCTCATCCTCCTCTTCACTCCATGGACCTTTCACTACAGTACCAGTAGCCATGATCTCTCTCTATATATATCCTATTCGCTCTATGTCTCCCTGAATGTGAAATATGTTAGCTTGCAGTGAGATCTCAAGTACTGAGAAATCAAAATATATATACATGCAGATTGCAGACCAAGTCAAGATAAGAAGGAATTAGGAATAATATATATATTATGAGTTGACCTAAATGTCGGGTAATTATCTGTTTGTTAATTATATATTGGTGGTATACATTAATTTCAGTGCCGAATATTTATTCACTGTGTGTGTTCACTAAATTAATTATAAAAGCTTGGACAACAAAGGGGTTCCCTACCTGAAACTTGTTAAAGAATTCAGAACATGTACATGTTTGCTTTCTTGACATTTTCAACACGCAAACAAACCTTAGTACATTAATCGGCTTTTGAACCATAATAATTCACTGACCAGTTATATATTCGAGTCCAACTTAACGTCGTCATTAGTAATATCCTGATCAACGCGGCCATGGAATATTCATTCTGCTTATTCTTGGTGTGAGAGTAGTGGATTATTAGGTCTTGGGCCGGTGAGGGCTTCAAGCTCAAGTATCATCATCTCACTGGAATAATAAAGCATCTTCTTTTTTAAATTACGTACCTCTCAGCATCTGATCTGCTGTCTAGGCTACAAATTCAAGTATCAAGTCAATAAAGAATTTTGGCACAATTTGAATGATCCAAAGAACTTTACTTATACATCGATCGATAAAGCGTTCTTACTGTTTTCCGAGTATTAATAAGTTCTTAACGCCAAGTACATGGCATCTTTTACCATATCAAAGATTCAAGCGTATCACATATATGCTGTTCCAAAATAACATCGTCCAGACTCCAGCTGATCACCATATGTTTCCAGGCCCCTCTTTTCCAAACAAAACTTTTAGCAACGGCAACAATGTTTGTTGATAAAAGGGATATAGATGTCATCGTTAAAGAAATTCAGATGTCGTAGTTAAAGAGATTCAATTTCGTAGCTAAAAAATACCTTCCTGCCAAAACTGATTTCTAATCTGGCAGCATTAATAATTAAGATTCTTCTGAAACGCGCCGGTTGATCTCCGTCCGCCGCCTCTCTCTCTCTACGATTCTCTACTCATCGTCAACTCATTTTCCATCCTTCGATGACGGAAGACGAAGCGTCTTCCTATCCGCCAATCGAACCTTCGACCTTCGATCTCATCGTTGTTGGAACCGGCGTACCTGGATCCATCCTCGCCGCCGCCGCCTCCGCCGCTGGAAAATCCGTCCTCCATTTAGATCCCAATTCCTTCTACGGATCGCACTACGCTTCCCTCACGCTCGACGAGTTCACATCTTTCCTTACTTCTCCTTCCGCCCCGATCGCAAACCCTAATTCTCAGTCCGGTGCTCAAATCGAAGATGAGTACATCGTGGCTGAGCTGAGCTCCCGTTCGTTGTATTCGGATGTAGAGATAGCGGTTCATGATCCTGAGGCGCTGGGGAATGGGAAAAAGTTTAATCTTGATTTTGCCGGGCCGAGGGTTTTGTACCGTGCTGACTCGGCCACTGACCTGGTGGTCAAGTCTGGAATTGAACAGTATATGGAGTTCAGGGCGGTTGACGGAACAATGTACATTGGATGCTCGGATGGGAAATTGGCTGCTGTTCCGGATTCTAGAGAGGCTGTGTTTAAGGATAGGACTATGAATTTGAAGGAGAAGAATCAGCTTACTAGGTTTTTCAAGCTTGTTCAAGGACATCTGAGTGCCACTGGAGATGATGAGAGTGCGAGGATTTCACAGGAGGATTTGGAAAGACCATTTGTTGAGTTCTTGAATAATATGAAATTGCCAGAGAAGATAAAATCGTACTGATTGCAATGCCATTTTCTAAGTTTGTTAGTCACATTTCTTTTTAGTATCAGTGTTAATTTTATATCATTTGTAGTTTTACAGGTACACCCACCGATTCAGGTTTCCAATATGTTGATTTTAAAAACTGTGCAAAAGCATTTCTCAGTGATTTTTTTTTTGCTGGGATTTAAGTGGATTTGTCGATGTTAGGTATAGAGGTGAGGCGTGCTGACCATTTTACTGCTTTTCATCGTAGGATTATCTTATATGCCATATCTATGGAAGATTACGAACAAGACAACTTGGGTGTTGACAACAGTGTGCTTAAGACTAAAGATGGCATTGATCGTTTGGTAATCTACCAGAAGTCAGTGGGCAGGTTTGCATCTTGTAGCCTGTTTTGTTGCTGTTTAAGTTACACAACTTATGTGGGTATAAAGTTGTAGACATATCAGAAACAGAAAGTTGATGAATTTTTGAACACCTTAGATTTAACGCACCCGGGGCCTTTCTGTATCCACAATATGGTCAAGGGGAATTGCCTCAGGCATTTTGCAGGCGTGCAGCTGTGAAGGGATGTATATATGTAAGTCTCATCAAAGAATTGTGCACTGTTTATGAGCAATTGAGTTTACTGAGTCACTGAGGTTCGCAGGTTCTTAGGATGCCTGTGCATGCTCTGCTCATGGACAAGGTGTGCTCATATCTATTAAATTATGCCGACCACTCAAGCTGATGCTGCATATGAGTTCTAAGCTAAAAGCTTCAATGTATTGCAGACAACCAATCAATATAAGGGTGCTAGATTAGCTTCCGGTCAGATGGTATTTAGCTCTCAGATTGTCCTTGACCCGGGCTATACTTTTTCCTCACCAACATATTCACTTCCATCAAACCTACAAGAGAAGGTGGCTAGAGGGATATGCATTACCAGAAAATCCTTGAATTCAGATTCATCAACTTTTGTAGTTGTATATCCTCCACGTTGTAAGAGTCTATTCTGCTTAACACGTATCTAGCACAGATTGCAGTTTCTGACATCTGTTTTTCTTAAGCTTTGTTTCTGACATCTATTTTTCTCTAGCATTGCACCCCGAGCAGATGACATCCATTCGAGTGCTTCAGGTTGCTGGTAATTTATCCGTGTGCCCTTTAAACATGTAAGCACTAAATCTACTCTTTCAGCTCATCAATATCAGCTTTTTCTCTGTACTTGGATTGTTACGAGGTAAAACAGTAGCTATGAAATAGATAAATAAAACATAGACAATACTGTATCAAAAAAAACATAGACAATACAAACTGTATTAGACCAAGATTAGGAAGAATCGCCAAGGCTGCAAAGCCAATGGCCCAAGCCAAATGCTGCTCCCTTGAGTCGGCCGAGGCTGAGTAATATAGTAATAACGTACTATAGGATCAGCTAATTGTCGTGTCGTTTTGTTTCATCAACAATATTTAAGTTATTTATCAAATCTTCCTCATCCATTCCAAGGTTTACTTTGCAATGATTTCTGAATCCTTTGTTATCTAGTCATGTAATAAATAATTCAAGTTTCATTTTTCATATTTAACCCTTTTTTTCCTTTTATATTCGCGTGTATTGGGCTTATTGAAAATAGTCTTCAGAAAACTCATGTGATTCATTAACTGTTGCTAATGCTTCATAGTAAGACACAACCTGGTTAACATGTTTATGTATAAATGACGTAGGAGGAGGCTTATCCTTGGTTTGAAGAGAGAAGTGATTGCTTTCCCTTTTCTTGGCCAATCAATTTACTTCGAATTGAGTTATGTTTCAAGTTCGCTGAAGTGCTGTAGAAAAAGTCTAAGATGTGGGTTACTTCATTTTTCAGGTTTGTGGTGTACTTTTCTTTTTTGTGTATCGATGCCGGTCAAGGGAAAAGGTTACAACATACAACGATGGATACTTTATCATCTATTCTTTCCAATGACGACCGAGACGACAATGTGCCGTCAACTGTAGGAATTGGAACATCGGAGCCATCTATACTGTGGAGTGCCTTGTACATACAGGAGCTGTTCATGGTTTCCTTTTTTCCTTTCTCTCCTCACCTTTTCATGCTTTATGTGTTGCCAAATTTTCATCTAAAATTTATTGGTTATCATTCTGAGCTCTGAGGCCCAACAATGCATAAAAGAGTGATTTAAATATAGGAGGATTTGGTGTATTTTTCCATTTTGAATAGGCTTACAGAAGAGGGTAAAAACACGAACTCATAAGGAATGATAAAATGTTGAAAGTCCAGAGAAGAGACTTGATCTAATTATTTATCTCTGGAAAACAGAATAAAGTTCTCCATTTATTTCCTTTTTGCCTTTGTTATAAATTTCGATTTGGAAATTTAGTTGAACTTGCATTTGCTCCGATACTTTGACGGCACAGAAAGTTTGATTATTTCTTCCCTTCATTGCCAGAGCATATAATTGAACTTACAAATTTTATCTAGTTTAAATCAATAAATGTTCTGAAAAAGCTTTAGAGGGACCAGGATTCCTCCCATTCTGTAAGCAAGCTTCGAAAACGTTTGGTCTTGTAGTTTAAATAACTGTTTTAAATCCTTCCCCGAGAAGTATAAGTCTTCTAATCATTATCATATTAATTTCATAATCCTTCAGTGATAACATTCATCTAATTTCAGGGTTCATTTGGTTCTATTTGCTCCACATCTCTGCCGGATGGAAAACTGTCCTACAGTGACATATGTGATGCAACTGTAGAGGTATGCCTTCTTATTAGCTTTCTAAATGTTTTCCAAATGCATATTGTTCTGTTTCAATGTCAACATAATTACCTTCTTTTGGCAATATACTATGTATCTCATTTGATGCCTGAAGTGGATTCTCTTTTTCGGGAGTGGAGTGGTTCATGTCTATATGCAATAGTGATTACTTCAAATCTCAATTTATGATCACATCTGTGTTGGTCCAAGCATAGTATTTTGCTGGTGTTCAGTGCGTTAAAGTACATGAAGAGGGCTTACATTGAAAAACACATTTGAGTTTTAAGTCCATACGCCAAATCATGCTTATAATCTCACCACAACTCAAAATCTATTATAATATATGTTGATTGTAACAATCCAGGTTTTGATGAATGAACCATTTTTCTAGTTAATACTTCGCCATTCAGTATTCATTGCCAACTCTATGAAATGTATCAAATCTAAAGTTGTTTCTTCTGGTGCCTGCAGCTTTTTCAAAAAATGTACCCTGGCGAAGAGTTCTTCCCAGAAACTCCCTCTGAAAATTCTATGGATGACGATCAGGCTATAGAAATGTAGTCATATTAATTTGCTGGAGGAGCTTATTAAGTTAGATCGCTATTTGCTAGACATATCAATAGTTCGCTACGGAATTTGTATACAAGGTGTACTACAAGGACAGTATCCACATACCTTCATCTTACAAACACTGCACAGAACCAGTTTTTAAAATTTCTGCAAAGCAAATTTGAGCTGTTCTACACACACAAACTCAAGTCTTCCTGATTTTTTGAGTTTTTTTATTTTTTGCCCTGTTTTTGAAACCCAATATCACTTTTGCCCTGCCTGAAACTCAAATCTCGTTTTTGCCATGTTTTTAAGAAAACCGATTTTGCCCATATCGGTTTCACTCATTTTTGAATAAAACCGACTTTGGCCATATCGGTTTCGTTGATTTTCAACGAAACCGATTTTTCGAAAATCGGTTTCATGGCTGTGATGCCTGCGTGTCAGCTCGGTCCTACGTGGACCAGACGAATTCAAAAACTTATGACATCTGGCAAACCGATTCGCCGAAAATCGGTTTTACAAAAAAGTTATTTAAACCGGTTTTAGTTGAATCGGTTTTAAGTGGGGCGATTGGCTACATGTCAAAAAAAAATTATTGAAACCGATATGGGGCAAATCGGTTTCACGGAAATTCAAAAGTGTCAGGCTTTTTCAGACTTTTTCAGACAAGGCAGACAGGCTTTGTCTGCTTTTCAGACTGATTTTGCTATAAAACCGATATCGGGCGATTCGGTTTCGATTGAAACCGATTTGGGGAACATCGGTTTCAAGGCTTTATTCTCGGCATTTCAACAACAATCGGCATTTAAAACCGATATCCTACGTGGACCATACGAATTCAAAAACTTATGACATCTGGCAAACCGATTCGCCGAAAATCGGTATTACTTAAATGAAACCGATATGGCCAGATTCGGTTTCAAACGAAATTAAACTAGGGTTTCTTCTTTTCTTCTCCGGCAGCTTCTCCCTCTTCAGCCACACCTCCGCGATTCTCAGCCGCACCGCCGGTCCGATTCGCCCGTCCAATTCGCCCGTCCGACGTCCCACACGATTCAGGTATAGTGACCCCTAATTGTAAAACCGAATTCCCCCGAATCGGTTTGTGTTAAATTCGATTTTGGTGGAGATAGTTGATTTGTGTTGTTGAATTGGGTGGTACTTAGGTGTGTTGTTTGTGTTGAATTATTAAATTGGTTGTTAATTGGTGAATTGGTTGTTAATTGCATAATTGAGTGTTAATTGTTTAATTGAGTGTTAATTGTTTAATTAAGTGTTAATTAGTTGAAATGCATGTGTTTAAATGTTGAATTGGGTGGTATTTAGTTGAACTGTATGAATCATTGTTGATTGTGTTGAATTATTATTGATTGTGTTTAATTGTTCGAATACTTATTGAATGGTTGAGTATTATTTTGTTGTTTTTGTACATATATAAACAATCTATAGTTTTCAATTGTATTTATTTAAGGATGTTTATTTATTGATTGAAGGTATGGCATCTCAGAGGCGATCATCTCAAAGAAATGTCCCATCGCAGTCGACTTTGAATCCGAATATGGAACCGGACGACATAATTCATCCCGGTCCTATCGATGGTTCAGTTCTTACTCGGCAGACTAAGCACCGAACTGACGAAATATGGAATCATCCGGTAAGTTTACATCTTAATCACATTTTAGTTTATAATGTGTCTATATTTTGTATGCAAGTTGTTACTAATACTGAAAAAATTGGATGTAACAGAATAATCCAAAAATGTACGAGCCGCTTACGGTTAAGCATGTTACCATGGACCCACCACATGAGCGCATTAGGCAGTATGTTGCGAATGCAGGATTCTACCCGTGGAGTATTGTGGCAAATGTGAGAACTGATCCAGGGTTGATTACTGCACTAGTCGAGAGGTGGCGGCCCGAGACTCACACTTTCCATTTTAATGGTGGGGAGGCCACCATAACGCTGCAGGATGTGGCACTTCTTACCGGTCTACCCACTGAAGGAAGACCTGTAACTGGTCATGCGCACAGGACGTGGCATCCTATTTGCATGAGACTGCTTGGTGACATGCCTACGTGTCACAAGGGCTCACCGGGGCTGGCGAAGAAGGTATGGTTTACAGAAAATATGTCGATCATCCCAGACGATGCTGATGAGGAGACGCTGAAGAGATACGCTAGGGCGTATATCCTTCAGCTGCTGGGATTGACATTATTTTCAGAACTCAGTGGTAGCAGTGTCCCACTACACTTTCTACCATTATTGGAAGATCTTGATAGTGTCAGACACTACAGCTGGGGGAGTGCAGCGCTGGCATATTTGTACAGTATGTTGTGCAAAGCCAACAAATCGGGTAAATGTCAGATTGGTGGAGCTGTGCTCATATTACAATTCTGGAGCTGGGAGCGTATGCGCTTCGGGAGGCCGAAGTGTGCGTTTAGGCACCTGCCTCCACTTGATGCTGATATTGACCCGTTACTGAGGGGAGCTTGGACGTTTATGTACGTATTTTTAATGTTCTTTATAAATTACTTTGAATTTGTCGTTATATATATTGATATTTCTGTTTATATGTAGGAAATGGCATGGGCCAAAAAATTTCATCGGGGTACCTAAGGGTAGTTTGTTGTTCTACCGCGATGAGTTTCAGAAGATGCTGATTAGCGATTTCATATGGAGACCATACGATGAGGGCTTGTATCATCTTTTGAACCCTATTTGTGTGGAGGGTCGACATTCCTGGAGAGCCAATGTGCCGCTAATCCACTTCAACGTAATTGAGTGGCATCACCCAGGACGTGTTATGCGACAGTTTCAGTGTCGTCAGTTTATTCCACTACCGGCGATAGCTTTTTCGGACGAGAATCATGGGAAGAATAGGAAGCCGAAAGTGGATTGGAGTATCCACTATTATCAATACATTCAGAGGTGGTCCGACCGCCTTCAGTATATTGTTGATGGAGAGGCATCTGATAGTGACATTGCGTCACCTGAGTACTATAGTTGGTACTCCATGATCACACGCAGGCTTATCCAGCCCAGGATAGAGGATGCGGCTGACGATGCAGTGGTAGCGGAAGACGCGGTTGAGGTAGAGGTCAATCCGCATGAGCAGAGGGTGGGTACCCAGCCATACCGTCCAGATGGACATGTTCTACCAGAAAATGTAAGTTTCTTAAAAATTTAACATTTTCTTCTTGAAAATGTATGTTTAACAATTGGTTGTGTGTACAGGTACGCAGTTTAGTGTACTGTGCACGAGAAGCCGCTAACGCATTTCGTTATTGTCTGGAACCTCATACACGACAATCCTTGCATACCATCTTTCACCAGGCATATGAAACCTTGGACATCAATGGTGAAGCTGGAGTGGTTGGTGTGGACCCTGCTACCGTTACATTTGACTTAGGTAAGTAAACACAGTTATTTACCCTTTTTATTATGTATATTCATTTTAGAACATTGCTTCTTACATATAAATGCAGGTGAAGCCACTGTGACTGATGAAGACAATGATGATAATGCAAATATCGACTCTTACACTGATGATCGTGATCGGCCATCGAGCTCTTCACAACCTCAGACTGAAGACCCGCATCGTCCATCCAGGTCGTCACGCTTGCCACTGCGTAGAGGATCACGTCTCCGTACTGAGCCCCAGTATTCAGCTTTGAGAGACTTGCGCGATGGAGATACAAGTAGATTTTGATTGTTTTTTAATTGTGGACTTATTATGGACTTGTTTGTTTTTATCTTATATGGACTTGTTATGTATTTATTTTACATGACACACCTTGCATTAAACTTAACAACCACAAACTAGTAGTACATGAAGCGGGAAAACAACATTAGGAAATTATAAAATGAATGCAGCAAACAACAACACAATGATATTTTATTCAGAAGGTCGATTTGGACACGCACGCCTGTTGTGTCCAGCTTGATGGCAGAGGGTGCAACACTGGGATCGTGACGGTCGACTCGATGAAGAAGCTCCTTGGGTGCTTGATTCGCCATGGACATGCCTCTGATCCATTTCGTTGCGTATCCTCCTTGACGGATTTCTACCAACTTTGTTACGTTTGTACCTGGGGTTTGGAAAAAATACCGGTCCAGCGTAAGGTCTCCAGAGACTTTCATGAGGCAAAGGATTGAAGTTGTACTGCCAAGTGGCGTGGTATGCATCCAGCTTGTACTCTGGGGCCACATAATCAGTGTAGTCCACCCTTTCGTATTTGCACGCCGCCATTGCATGACTACAAGGGTAGTGCAGCAATTCCCATTTCCCACATGAACATGTTCCCTCAAACATCTTAACAGTCCATGTCTGCATCTTTTTCTTTGTCGTAACTTCGTACACTGCTCTATTCTTATCGTAGCACATAACTTGGTGGAAATTTGCCCTAGCGCAAAGTTTGTCCAACTTTCTACGAATTTTTGGCGGAAATAGAGATCCGTGGCCATCGTAGAGGGACTGTTGACGCTCCACGAAATAACCTGCTGTTTGTCTAAACGTGAACATCACCAATGACGAGATTGGCAAATCGCGCCCACCTTTAAGAATGTCATTAAAACATTCGGAAGCATTAGTCGTCATCGAGCCCCATCTAATCCCACCTACATCGTGTGCTTGTGACCATAACGATAGTTCATGGTCCTCCAACCATTTGCGAGCCTGTGGTAGGTCGTCCATTATATCCATCAACTCAGCATACTCAGCCCTGAACTTCAGTTGCTTCCTCTGATAAGCCACATGCCCAAGTTTTTTTTCAAAACCAAATCGTGCACCCTTGACATAAAATTGCTCTGCAGGTGACGCACACATACACGATGGTATGCATGTGGAGGTGACCATTCGGGTTCACGCATGGCAGCTAGAATACCCTTGTGTCGGTCTGATATGATGCACAATCCCTCACGCTCAGTCACACCTTCCCGAATGCAAGACATGAACAATTTCCAAGTCGAGTTACTCTCGCTCTCCACCACTGCAAAACAAACTGGAAGTAAATGATTATTGGCATCCAAACCAACAGCCACCAACAATGTACCGGTCCATTTCCCGTACATATGCGTTCCGTCGATCGACAACACGGGACGACAATGCTTAAACGCCTTAATGGGTTCTGCAAATGCCCAGAAGACACGGTTCACCTGCCAAGCACCATTGTTGAGTGGTTCTACATCCCACTTCACAAATGTATCTGGACTGTAATCCACCAACGTCTGCATCAAGTGCGGCAGTTTATTAAATGACGCATCCCATTCACCAAACAGTTTAACAAGCGCCAACTGCTTTGCTTGCCACGCCTTCAGGTAAGATATTTCATACCCATATTCCCTTCTAATGTTAGCACGAATTTGTCGTGCATCGAATCGCAAACTTGCACTCATCGCCTCCGCGATCTCATCAGCTATGTATTTTTTGTTCAGGTGTCTGTTAGACACCATAATCGAGCCATGCTGGCAAATGTGGTTATGTTTGTTCTTCCGAACCACCCAGTAATTTCTGTTACCCGTAACCGCAATGCGAACTCGCCATGGACAGCCATCTGTAGTCTTCAGACATTCAAAAACCATTAATGTTTTATCGGATTCCTTCATGAAGTACTCTACATGATTCAGAATGGAGTACTTCCGCACATCATAGATGGCTTGATCTTTTTTGCGCCAGCTTTCACCTTCAGCAAGTGACGGAGAATTATGATGGATTGTTTGCAGATTCTCATCAGAGGGTTGAAACGTTTCCCATGCTGAGATATCATCAAAATCAGGATGATCCCAAGTAATTTGAGGCTGCGTGAATTCAGTAGTGGGATCTTCAGCCGCCCGCTCCTCCATATCTTCCATTTCATCCATGTCGTATTCATCAACTACTGGGTTATCAAGTGTCGCTAGTGTCGACATACCCATCGGATCCTCATCAGAATCGGAATTGTAAACATATGCCATGTCGCAGTGAAGGGATATGAAGTAAAGGAAGGAAATTGTAGGATGAAGGGATTGTAAACTATCAAATGTTGTTGAAATGCCGATTTGAACACTAATGAATGCCGAGTTTCTATGTGATTGTGTAAAATGCCGATTGTAAACTCTCGATTGTTGTTGAAATGCCGAGAATATTAATAAAGCCTTGAAACCGATGTTCCCCAAATCGGTTTCAATCGAAACCGAATCGCCCGATATCGGTTTTATAGCAAAATCAGTCTGAAAAGCAGACAAAGCCTGTCTGCCTTGTCTGAAAAAGTCTGAAAAAGCCTGACACTTTTGAATTTTCGTGAAACCGATTTGCCCCATATCGGTTTCAATAATTTTTTTTTGACATGTAGCCAATTCGCCCCACTTAAAACCGATTCAACTAAAACCGGTTTAAATAACTTTTTTGTAAAACCGATTTTCGGCGAATCGGTTTGCCAGATGTCATAAGTTTTTGAATTCGTCTGGTCCACGTAGGACCGAGCTGACACGCAGGCATCACAGCCATGAAACCGATTTTCGAAAAATCGGTTTCGTTGAAAATCAACGAAACCGATATGGCCAAAGTCGGTTTTATTCAAAAATGAGTGAAACCGATATGGGCAAAATCGGTTTTCTTAAAAACATGGCAAAAACGAGATTTGAGTTTCAGGCAGGGCAAAAGTGATATTGGGTTTCAAAAACAGGACAAAAAATAAAAAAACTCTGATTTTTTAGATATCTTTCAGAAATGACTTTTTTTTTTCTCTTAACTGGAGTAATTTATCTATTGCTCTCAAATATTAGAGTTCACATAAATAAATGGCTGTTTGAAGGAACACTGTTCTGATTGATTGTTTTTGAAATCAAACACTGGAAATGTTAAATATTTTATTCTGCATGTATCATCCCATATGAATATCGCCAAGAGGTTGCTACATACTATATTTTTGCTTCAGTCGAATGCTGAATGTAGGGACCAATATATAATTTATTCACTTGTCCATTAATCTGTAATCTAAGGGGAAAATCGGTACAAAAGTATGAAATTTGATTTGCAGTTGACCACAAATCAATTGAATGATCATGTGTCAGAATATGAAACTGAAAGTACAAACTGCAAAGAACCCAATGGACAGCACGCTCGCATTCCCAAACTTTGATCATCTTAACGATGGTACAGATCACAGAGAGTAGTCACGAAATAAAGGGGGAAAATTTGAAAGCTGAATGATACAATGCAAAACTCATATCTCAGTTAATATTGAGGGCCTGCTTAAAAACTGTAAATGTTACATTGACTGTATTCAGACAAGAAAATGAATCTAACTCCAGTTATCTTACATACCTGGACATGGCTCGGCCAGCTTCATCGGGAGATGAGGGGAAGAGTTCAACACACTGTGATAGGATCATCTTCTTGTGTTTGGAAATGGCTTTTTTGGCATCCTCAACAGAATTAAACTCCACGTAGACCTCTCCGATAGCTGCACCATCTTCAAGGCAGACAACCTGCAGTCTATCTAATGTCAAGTTGAATTCCCCAAAGAAGTCAATGATGTCATACATATCAGCAGATGGAGGCACATTGTGAAGTTTTAACATCTCAGTGTATACGCTCTTCTCCTTATCATTTGATCTTGGTTTACCATGGGAGTGACCGTCTGGCCCCATGAACTCCTTGTCGTTGGAGTCCTTTACCCTATCATGGCAGCCACTCTCTTTCCTCCGTTTGGTACTTGTAATTGGTAAATCTTCAAGAGTTGACGGGATGATTTCGATAAGGTCTGATCCAATCATGGTCTTATTCTTGGACATGGCCTTCTTAGCATCTTCTTCAGAAATGAACTCCAAAAATATCTCTCCCGTAGGGTTCCCATCCGGATGGATTACATTACGTACCATATCTTCACTCAAATTGCAATCACCAAAGACACCAATGACGGCTTTTTTGTCTGCAAAACTAGCAAGACCACGTACTTTCAGAATATGGCGAGTCTGCTTTGCATGGCCCTTGTCTAAGATGTTCTCTGGTACAACTTCAGAATGTCCATGGAATTTACCATCACCTACTGCATCACTCCTTCGTTTATGATGTCTCGTTGCTTGGTCTTTAGGACTTTCATGGTGGTTGTAAGAACTATTAGCATGAGCTCGCGGATTTCCGAAGTCCACCCCATCATTCACAGTCGCCGCAACAGCATCATAATATTCCTGTCTTCTGCATGTGGAAATTTCAACACGTTTGTAACCAAGCTTCTGCTTATTTCTCTGCAGAGCAGAATCAGCTACAGTGGAATTTGAGAAGACAACAACTGCCTTCCCTGAGAACTTTTTATTAATGAAAACGAGAAATACATCTACAATATGGAGCCCGTCAAAGAACCAGATTATGTCAGCCTCTCTACAGTCATTGGGAAGCCCAGAAAGAGAAACAGCAGGGAACTTAGGAGACGGAGCTATGGCCCCAGCTTCATGGGAAGGGAAACCATGTGCCTTGAAGCCATGGAAAGGAAGATCATGACCAGGAGTTCTGACACCATATGGAGGACCAGAAGCTCCAACCCCATGACGAGGATAATGAGCTCTAGAACCAGGATAAGGATGATGATGATCTCTAGAACCATAGGAAGGAGGGTCTTGAGCTCTAAAACCATGTGAAGGGTAAACATGAGTCCCATCGCCATAGGACGTTATATCATATGCCCCATAGTCATATGAAGGGTAAACATGTGGTGCGGAGTTATATTGAGGAGATCCTTGTGCTCCAAACCTGTAAGGATGTCTTGCTTCTGGAACTGTAACAATAGAACTTGCCGTAGGACCCACTGCAGTTGGATGTATGGTAGTATGATCTTTTGCGACTGGTTCTCTTCTCCATGTGAGATTGCGATGTGGTCTGTTAAATCTTTGATTAACTGAACTGGTGTTGTCTTGATGCACAAACCTCTCCCTACCTGATCCATGCTGTCTGTTACTCATTCCTCAAACCCTGATTCAGTGTGAAAACCCAACTGGTATTAAAGAGTTCCTGATACTCAGGCCTCTTGGGTTGATAATCACCACCCCAACCTGAATCCAAAGTTCATCAAGTCAAAAAGGAAGTTCACTTTCTCAGGTATATCTGAAAAATAATAACACACAACAAGTTTATCTTTGGAACAGACAAAAAATTAAATAGTTAATGACCGCAATTAAAACATGCATTTGACAGTTCGAAACACCTTCTTCTGTAGATACATCATGTAACCTGTAAAATAAGTCTCTTGTTGTATACGCGTGGTATGACTTACTCACTCAGTCCCATTAATCCAGAAAACAGATTTTATGATCCAAAATTCATAATCACATTGTGTTCACATGATGACTAACTAACTCATCACCAATAGCAACCATAAATGATCAATAAAAACAAATCATCAAGAGAACATAATTTAAAGAAAAACACTCTCTTAAAACAAAATTAGGCAATTTAATGAAATACGGAGAAATGCATCTTATAACCTTCCAAGAAAATGAAAGATTCAACAATCTGAACCAATTGATCAAATTTCTTATGTCCAACGCAACACAGCAACAGCTCAGTGCATCGGATATGACAAAAAAATACTCGAATCTGCTGTCGACAGAGACGGTGAAATTGCCGGAACGGACAAAAATGAGAGCGAAAGAATTTCTAGGGCTTACAGTGCAATTGAGAAACTTTCGGTAGCACCTGATTCTTCAGATAACGCTTTGCTTTATGAAATGGAACTCGACACTACAAGGCTTAAAAAAGACGCAGCGACATTTGAGAGCTCGAGGAAGAAAAAAAAACCTTAAATTTGTTGCAACTTGCAACTGTAATTTGATTTTTGGAAGATAAGTCGGCAACTTTCATATATTTACATTTACCCCCCTTAAGCTTACGGACTGTACACTGATAGCCCTTATGGGAAAATTTCCAAAATGCTTATAATTGAACATTGAGTTCCAATTATACTCTGTTAAGCATTTTGGAAATTTTCTCCTATGTTATTATCCTCGCCCATTTTTTAGCATCCCGATGCAGTTTTCCATGTATAACAAAACTGGAAGAAATAAGTAACATGTTTGGCCAAATTTGCACCACAATTATACTGAAGTTAGGTTTGCAGATTGAAACTAGGATACCAGGTGAAAGAAAGTCTATCAAAAAGTGGAGTTGGAACCAAACAGAAAAGATTGTAATCGTTACATTGGGAGATGTCACTGGAATCAGAACTATATGACACTGTTGCGGTAAACGTGTGTGGCATCACTTGGGAATAGGCCTTCAGAAACCATTGATCTTAAGATCCAAAAGTGAGAGGCCATAGTTTATGGAAACTTCCCCCTTTCATTTGGAATCTGAAAGATCCAAGTAGGCCAGACAGAATAATATTCTTGGAAACCACTCTCGGGGCACCTTGCCAGAAGAAACTACCACAGGAGAACTTTGTGGACACCAAACAATATGTAAGAATTAGAATGCAACATCTGAGATCATTATGCCATTTTTTTGATGGATCAATATAGTAAATACTTTGATAGATCAAAGCCAGCCTACGCAAATTGCATTGAAGTGTAAGAATCATCTCAGTCTCAGTAGTACAACAGCGTTGAATCTCAAGACCTACACTACTAGTAATGTTACGAACCCGTGTCAATATTATTCATTTCAAAACAATTGGCTACTTACACATAGAACATACAAATAAACCAGGGAGTAGTGAAGGGTGGTAGATGCAGGGCGCTTGAATTTGTTTCTCTTACTTTGCATCCTAATTATGATACGGAGAGCCGAGCAGCGTGCCTATGTAAAAAGTCTGATCATAAGTTTGCTTACCCTGGTAGATAACACTAACCAAGGTACTATTCCAACCTGCAACCAAAGCAGTCATGTCATGCTAAAAAGAAACTCTAGCACCAAATTGATGAAAAAGCACAGTCTATGCATTTATGTGAGACATTCAAACACATCTGTCTCACATTATTTCGCAATACGGCAGCCGGTAAAGAAGAATGGGTAAACTTAACACTGTTAAGAATGAAAATGAACAAACAAGGTTATAAGTTACCAGAACATTGTCATTCAAATAGCCTCCGCCTCTCCATGATAGAAGCTTACCTGCAAATTGACAGATTAAATAAGTTCGAGTCAATAAAACATTTTTCTTTTAGTATTTTTTCTTCTTCATTTTTAAAGTTTTAATATTTCAAGTCTCTCCTACACTAGTCCTCTGGCTCTATTAGGTTCTGCACCTAGTTCATCAAATCCAATTAACAGCTAAAAGAATATGAACACGAATATATGATATTACCAAAGGGCTGTACAAGTTGCCTCGATATAACAGCAACATGAAGCTTCCAAAACCAGCAAATTAGAAAGAAATAGGTGATCACCTGCACAACACGGTGATAGGAACGTGTTTGAGCAATTATGAATTGTAAAAAAACTACGAAGAATAGTAGTTTTTAAGTCACCTTCACTATAAGCAAGATTTTCAGATACGAATCAATTACTGAATTCTTTTCTTTGCTCAGCGATTCCTGATCTGGAGTATAAGCAAGCAGTTAAGACCAACACACAAGACAGAACATTACCAGTATGAAATGTAGCACGCACCGTGTCTCAACTTCAAAAAGGATTCAAATAGAACAATGGGATAAGAAGAAAAAGTATTGTATAATATAATCCAATAGAATAGGCAAACTGAGCTGAAACATGCAATCTTTCTTTTCCTTTTTTGTCGGCATATATATAATGAGGACAATAACAAACTTGAATCTTACACAAAACACATCATCTACTTTCATCCCACGCCGTCCACCAATGATCTAGCCGGATGTTGATATCCTGCACTTATTTTGCGACTAGCTTTCAATAGAAAAAACGGATTTATGCTTATGTTTGGTTTCATGACCTCTGATTTTGCGAGTAGTAAAAGACCAAATCTAACCCACTCCTTACAAATTTGATACTAAAATTACTGTATTTCTGCTTCTGCAAAAATCAATAGCTACACTTGCCCCTAGTCCTCCAAGGCCAATAATGAATGAGGCATGTTTTGCAGACAATCCTTTGGGTTGCATATCACAAGTGGTACATTTTGCAAGCACTTTGGAACTTAAACAGTCACATACACTTTACTAGTTCCTTCTCTTTAGCTGCAGCCATCCTCCTGAGCTTAGCAGATTGAGCAAATGTCGAGGGTCTGACAGCAAAATGATCATGATGGATTCAGTCAAAGTTGCAACACAGAGAGAGAGAGAGAAAAGGACTCCTTGAACCATCACTAATGAGTACTGTAATTAAGCAAAATAAAAAAGTATATAATATAATAAAGTTGTTCAAATCTTTTCTTGACTCATCCGGAAAATCTTTCATGACATGATTTCAGAAGTCGCTCAAAACAATTACCAAGTCTTCCAAAAAGTCATGCTGGCATCTTACAAAGCATCTCTCACCTTATGGCATATTGTTAACTATTCATTCACCAAGTCGAATCAAACGATATGAATAATAAACTAAACCTCAATGACTTACACCATTTTCTATTTATTTTCAAATGAAAAAAGAAATATAAAACCGACTTATCAACCAAGAGAAAAAGAAAGAGCAACAAAAGAAAAGGTAATATATAAAACTCACTGTGAGAGAGTACTAGCCTCTTTCAGAAGCTGCTTTATTTCCCCACGCAGTTTCATTTCCTCTTCACTCTTTCCTCCCTTCTGAATCGCAAAAATCAAACCAAGCGTTAGATACCTCGATTCCAATTATTTGAAAAAATCATATATATTTTTACAAACCGTAAAAAAAAACAACACCATTAAATCAACATAAAAGCGAATCGGAATGGAGAAAAATGGAATTGAGGAAATGAACGAATATATGTTCGAACCTTCTTGATGTCGTCAAGGTATTTGGACGCGAAATGGAAAGCAGTGACGATGAAGAAAATTACAGGCGCGGCGAGTGAGCTTTGATGCGCTTCTTCCACCATTGTTCGTTACGATCGTCCGTCCAACTAACTCGATTTCTCAACCTCGTCCTCGCCAGAAGCGTGCGTGATCTCTCTACAGAGACGGACGAAGAGAGAGAGCGTTGACGATGCGCTGCGTTGCGTTGCACAATCAAATTGGGCCCAGCCCAGTCCATGCTTTCATATGCATTAGGTCCAACCCAACTTTATTTACTTGAATGAAACGACGCCGTTTCACATATTGTTGCTTCGTTTTGATTGGGCGCCGTTTGCGCGATTGCCTCGGCTTCACCATATGGTCGGACCCGTAGACAGACCGACGAACCAAGAACCGAACGGATGAGCTGACCGATTTCCAAAACCCTAAACGTAAACCCTCATCTTCTTCCTCCTACCAAAACAACAAGGCTAAGAAAGTACACTCATTTGGAACCCTAATTGACTTATCAGTCGGAAAGAGCGAGAGAGAGAGAGATGGTGAGAAAGGGTAAGGTTATTTTGCCTCCGGATTTACCTCCGGAGATATCCGATGATGAAATCGAGGTATCTGATGAGGATTTGGACTTTGTTCGGAAAAACCAAGATTATGCTGGCTTTGTGTCCACATTGGACACTAAATCTATCACCAGGTCAGTCCAGCTTCAACTTTGAAACTGGTTTTACCTATGTAAATTTATGCATCTAAGTTTTTTGGTTGGTTAGGCATGTGACTCGTGTAGCCGATGTGAAGGAAGATGAGCTGGAGGCTGTGTATGAGAAAAGGAGGCTGAAGAAATCGTTGATGGAGAATAAGAGTGAAAAGCGTGGGATAGAAGTTGATCCTTCGAATGCTCTTCCAATTAAGAACTTTGATGGAACATTGCAGTACATTACAGGTGTTAATTATACACATTGAATTCAGTTTTCCCATCCTTTTTTGTATTTTTAGTAATTAATTTAGTGAGATTATTACATGTAGTGGACAGGACTCTGAAAAAAGCTGAAGCAGAAACCATTGAGGGAGGAGGAAACGGTGATGCTGATGATGGCATAGTAAGGTTAACTAAAGCAGAAAAGAGGGCAAAGTTGAAGAAAAGCAAGAGAGAGGCAAAAAAGCAAGGGAAGGAACATGAAGAAAGAGAAATAGAGGACTCACAGGCAACTTCACAGGCAACTTCACAGGCGGATGTTCTGGTAGTTCATCTTTTATTACAAAGCCTGCAGTTTTATAATGATCCTTCATCCTTATAAGAACCTATTTCTAACAAATTCATTTTCATGTCCTGAGAAAACTATAGAAAGGGTAATCATAAATTTTCTTCAATGTTTGTGTGATTTGATGAAAAAATAGAAAGTATCTCGATTGACCTATGAACTTGTGTGACTCACTCAGGCTGAGGTGAAAGAAGATCTTTCTACTGAAGAGTTGGCGGAAAACAAGAAGCGGAGACTTGCAGAGCTGGGGATGTCATTGCTTGCTGACCCTGAATCAAATATTAAATCTTTAAAGGAGATGTTGCAACTATCTAAAGATTCCGATAGTGAAATAGTGAAGCTTGGGCTGCTTTCTTTGTTAGCTGTCTTTAGAGATATCATTCCTGGGTAAGTATCCGGGAGTTTTTCAGTGTACTTATTTATTTATCACTAATATGTTCATATGGTTCGTGGTCAAATAAATCATCTATATCATCAAGTTGTACATGCAAACAGTTACCGCATAAGGCTTCCGACCGACAAGGAGTTGGAGATGAAAGTCTCGAAAGTTGTTAAGAAGACACGGTTTTATGAGTCCACGCTCCTGTCGGCCTTCAAGGTTTGAGTCGATAGCCTGTGAAAAGTTGCTTAAATATATAAACCATGACATTTGTCAGATGTGTCCTACTCCCTGGAACTTGTGTTCATGAGGTTATTCTTTGCTGTCAGGACACTGCACTTGAACACTCACACTGTCACACATAGTCATATAGATTGATTTAGGTTCGTAGACAAACAAGTAACTAATATTTCCTTGAAGCCATGATGCTGATTCATGATCTGTAAATGTGTTCACTTATATTAATTTGTCTCCTTGATCTTAATAATGATAATAGTGGCACTGATTCAGATCTGGAGAGACTAAAGTTTTTTAATGTCCTCTTTCCCACACTATGATTTATTTCCATATGTTATAGCTTAACAAATCCTCAACTAAGTCAGAAGCTATTATGTGCTACAACTGTTTACGTGAGTAATAACTCAGTTCTCATATAATTCCTCAAGAGGATGATTATAGCTTTGACTTTACATAAGAATTACTCGGTTACCAGGATAGTATCACTTCCGTATACATCTCTTGCCAGACCCAGTGTCATATTAACCAGCTTGTTAAAACTATTCGTATGTCAGCCATACTTGTGGAATCCATTTTCTCTTGATGAAGATCTCCATACCCACTTGTAAAAGTATTTGATTTGCTGTATGCTCGACGTCTGTTTTACTGTATCTGTTGAAAACTGTCTTATCTTTGTTCTTACTGTAAAATCCATATTTCAGGCGTATTTGCAGGGGCTAATTTCCCTAGAGCAAGAGCTTCCGTTCCAGCATGTTGTGATTCGTTGTCTATGTTCGTTACTAGAAGCAGTCCCTCACTTTAACTTTCGAGGAATCTTAATTAAAGCTGTCGTTGAAAAGATGGGATCAGCTGATGACGTTGTGAGGTTTAGTATTGAAATTTTCTGTTTCTGTTTCTGTTTCTGCATTTCCAATATGTAGATGTAGATGTAGCTACCGGTAAAATCAATTTTCTCAGTGTGTATCTGGTGAACCATTACAGGAAACTATGTTGTGCGGCTATCAAGTCGTTGTTCATCAATGAGGGAAAACATAATGGTGAAGCTACTGTTGAGGCAGTTCAACTTATTGCAAAGCTAGTCAAAAGTAAAAACTGTATCCTGCACCCTGATTCCATTGAGGTAACAGTTTCATGTATGGCTGCACTTCTCTTTTCCTTTTCATTGCTCCCAAGTAAGTTGTAAGAGGTATATGTTAGCAGCATGAGGACAAGTCATTGTTTTATCTTGTTATCTGAAGTGATGTTTTCATATTCATCCTGAGTCTGCTTTGGGAAGTTTGCCTACCATTTGAGCTATCAAACAGACTACAAGATTCTTTTTCATTCCCCCACTCTTTATGAAATGTATTTTGGTTGTTCCCCGCTATATCTTTTGTATCTCAAATTGAAATTGTCACATTTGTGATCTCTCAATAGTTATGCATGCCACTGGAATTGTATAATATCTTGTAGAATCATGTTTACATATCAGAGAACTCCTACAAACGATAGCCTGCTTAGGATTCATATATTTTACATTCATAGAATTACTGTCTTGTTTCAATTGTACTGTTTGTTCTTATGGTCATCAATATGCTCAAAGAGTGGGAACTATCCTCTGAACTCAACAATTGGCTCGTCATTGGAGCCAGATAGACTTTTAAGACGTAATAATTTAGTTAATCATATGGTCAAGTTCTCAAGTATCTAATTATCTAATCATATGTATGAAAGAGACTCACCCTCTTGAGGGTTCTATGTGACCCACTTCACTTAATGGTTTATTCTATGAATTTTAGGTTTTTTTGTCGCTGACCTTTGATGAGGATTTACGAAAGCCAGATATGTCAAAGGATGATAAGAAACCGAAGATCAAAAGGAATAGAAGAATAAGACACTCAAAAGAGCAAAATCAATTACCAGAAAATGACAGAAAAAAGAGTAAGAAAGAAATGATGAAAAAAATGAAACAAGAGGTATACATTCTCTTTTCAGCTGTCTCCTAGCCATGGTTGAACTTGGTGAAGATAAATGGCTTATTGGTTTCTGGTGCTGTATGCAGGTAGATGCGGATTACAAGTCTGCTTCCTTCTCTATCGATGTTGAGGAACGGAAAAGAATGCAGTCGGATGCACTTTCTGCTGTTTTCCAAACATACTTTCGCATATTGAAACATACCATGCACTATATAACATCTAGGTGTGCTCCTGAAACTTGTATTGTTAATTTGTCATGATATGTATGATTGTATGTGGTAAATTTTGTGCGCCTGGATGTTATATGAACAGTTTCTGATAATTTGAAATTTAGGAATTCATATAAGATCCAATGTCTGAACCCAATATGTGCAGTCTGTAAAACACCTGTACAAACTGTTGCCATCATTAGACAGGGTTTTAGTTTCACATTTCAGTTCGGAGACCCTCATGCTAACTGGCAGCTCTGCATTTTGTCATTTCAGAACTGGTGATCTTGTCGATTCGAATGCTGGTGAGACTTGGGCGCACCCGTTGCTTGGTCCTTGCCTCGATGGATTGGGAAAATTCTCGCATATGATAGACCTGGATTTCATGAAGGACCTCATGAAATATCTAAACAACCTTGCTGCTTGTAGGAGTGATTCTTCCATATCAACAGAGCGGAAATATACAAGTTGCTTATCAGTTTCTGAGCGTCTGCGTTGTTGCATTGTTGCATTCAAAGTGATGAGGAGTAATCTCTATGCGTTGAATGTTGACTTGCATGATTTTTCTGTTCAGCTTTACAATCTTATTCTTGAGTACCGTCCCGGAAGGTTAGTATCGTATGCAATAGTTTATTTTACTCCAAACTACTTATTCATTCTTGTTTTTACTTGCGAAAGTGATAATTAGTTGCCAGTAATTTCCTTTTGACTTATTGTGTAGTGAGATCTATCTCTATGAGAGGCAGTTGAATTCACGTGTTATTCTTTTTTGCAATTTGATGTCCTAAACATTCTTCTACAATTCAAATTATGGTGTTTGTAATCTCTATTTATAGTTTTTAACTTGCTATCAAGCCAGTTAAGCTTTTCTGCCGGCGTTAGTAGTCTCTTTGTGTGAACTCTATTGTATACAAAGGATGATGATGTTTACATTATATACAATTCTTCAGTTTCTCCATGTGGTTACTGTGGATTCAATAAGTTGCGTGTTTTTGAATTTCAGTTTTTGACATTTTCTGTGAATAAATCAGAGATCAAGGTGAAGTACTTGCTGAAGCTTTGAAGATTATGCTTTGTGAAGATAGGCAGCATGACATGCAAAAGGCAGCTGCATTTATAAAACGATTAGCTACTTTTTCGTTGTGTTTTGGATGTGCAGAATCTATGGCAGGTATATTTCTCCCTTTAAAGCAATTGAATTCTTAATTAGCTGGTGTCAGATCCCTGCCTTGTTAATCACTATCACTTATTTGCACTTGTTGACTAAATATGTAATTATGGGTCATATTTTCAGCATTGGTCACGCTAAAGCATTTGCTTCAGAAGAATGTCAAGTGCCGGAATTTGTTAGAGAATGATGCTGGGGGTGGGTCAGTTTCAGGGTCCATTGCAGTAAGCGTTTAACTTTAGAAAACAGTCTGATCAGTTCCCTGCACTTAGATTTTTATTTTGAAATTTTAGTAGGAAAAAAAGACCATTTCACTTGAGGCTTTCAGTTTTAAACTGTGAAGTACACGAATTAACTAATGCAAGTTTTCGTGTAAATTTTGATTATTGCTTCCTAATAGAAACCTGCATCTACAAAAGAAGTTCCAGGCAGTATAATTATTTGTTTCTGTTTCTCTGTTGCAGAAATATCAGCCTTTTGCCTCAGATCCAAACCTCAGTGGTGCACTGGCATCAGTACTATGGGAACTTGATCTTCTCTCTAAACACTACCATCCCACCATCTCTACAATGGCTTCAAGCATAGCTACAATGAACGAAAATCCAGGTCAAATTTACTTGTCTGCTGCAACATCGCCACAACAAGCCTTCATCGACTCGTCTCTTGAGCACCAATCCTTCATTCCAAAAAATGACGGAAAGCCATCTACTCAAAAAAGAAAAAGAGCAACAGCGTCTCTAGCCCAATCTTCCACCCTCTTTTCGATACCTGAAGCTGAAGTATCTAAGAAACTGCGTGCTCACTACACCCTTGTTCGTGATATTAAAGAGAACGAGATGACACGGACAGAGTTGAGTAGGACAACAAAATCGCTGCAATTGTATGAAGCCTACAAGAAGCAGAGAAAAAAGAAACCGACTCCTAAAACCTCAAAGTCTGGATTGTAATTTACTTCTTGAATGAAAATTTTGACAGTGGTATTGTGTTTATCTATCAGCTGGTGCTTCCGCCTTCAACTTGTTGCCAGTGGGTAAATGAAAAACAGGCTTTTTGTACAATAGTATTTCTAATATTGTTTTTACTCTAATAATTTTAGTAATGGTATTCAGGGTTAAGATCAAGTACAAAGTTAATTTTTGATACAAAATGTAAAATTTGTCAAAATTATTTTATAATTTGTCAGTTTATTTTATAGTTCGTCAAAATTCGAGCCGAAAATAAAAAAGACGAGTCGAAAAATGAAAATACGACATAGTTCGTCAGTTTCATTTTATTGTTCGTCACAAAAAAAACATCAAAAAATCAAGTTTTAATCTCATCCATTCAAATTACAAGATCAATTATTATGATTAGTTTGTATTTTGACCAAAATATCAACCTGATCATTTTTCATGGTATTCATTATTATTAGTTTTACTTTCTCAATTTTCATTATCGGGAGATGTGTTTTTTTCTTACTTAGGGCATCCACACCAAGGGAGCAATAAACAATAATAGAGAGACTTTATTACTTTTCATGTAGCAAGTGGGCAAAAAAAGAGCAAAATGCAATGCTTGATAAGTGAGTAATAATGGAGAGGGTGTGGGATAGGAAAGCAATAAGTGGGGCCCACATATATTTATGAAGATAAACAAAAAGAGATTATATTTTGTTGGTTTTGAAAGAACTAAAAATCAGAAATGTCATAAAATGAACGTTAGATGGACAAAATTAAAAATTAAAAATTAAAAATTAAAAATTAAAAATTAAAAATTAAAAATTAAAAATTAAAAATTAAAAATCAGAACAATTAAAGAATTTGGGACAAAATAAAAAGATGAAATAATAGAAGTGATAATTTTGGATAATTGAATGGTTATGAGTATAACTTTTTGTTCTTTGCTATCTTGCTGCGTTAAAATATATAGAGCAAAGAGTTATTTTTGCTCATTGCTTTTAGCTCTGCATTGCTACATGACTTTTATGAGAAAAAAGCTATTTTTACTTATTACTCATTGCTCATTGCTCCCTTACTACGAATGCCCTTACTATTGGCTTATTTTATTAGCATTTTTTGATTCATATATATTCTCGTTGTTTCTCATGGAACGAAGTTGTTTCGACAGCCCAATCCTTCGTTGGATTTGTTGTTAGGTATTCCGAAATGAAGTCTGATCATTGTCTATTATTAAGTTTGATCATTGTCTATTTAAGTCTGATCATTACTAATTTTAAGTCTGATCATTATTAATTCTAAGTCTGATCATTGTCTATTATTAAGTTTGATCATTGTCTATTTAAGTCTGATCATTACTAATTTTAAGTCTGATCATTATTAATTCTAAGTCTGATCATTATCAATTTTAAGTCTGATCATTGTCTATTTAAGTATGGTCATTAATGGTTTAAGTCTGATCATTGTTTTTTTAAGTCTGATCATTACTGGTTTAAGTCTCATCATTATTTTTTTAAGTCTGATCATTACTGTAGCAAATTTTAGGACGATATACACTATCTTTTATGTATTTTTAAATAAGTTCGCGTGTGTTTTTTTTTATTTACAAAAAGAACCCCGAACGGGATGAATTATGATTGATCGATTTTTACACAGTGTCAAAATTTTTGTGAGTTTGTAGTTTTATTTATAATTGTGATTTGTATTTGATCCAAATCCTTTTAATGCTTAATATGATAAAAAGAAGTTTTGGAAAAGCTCTACTAAATGAAAATAGTGAAGAAAAAACCAAACCGAAAAAATAAATAAAAACGAATTAGAACCATGTAGGATCTGATCCATAACAAACGGAAACGTATCATGTCATTATAATGTTGAAATCCACTTGACATCTATAAAAAAAATTAATTTAATTATTTTACATATTTATAATTAATGTTGTCCAAAATCATTTAAGAAAGGAAAGTGAAAAATGAAAATGAAAAAGAAAAAAAAAACTTACCAAATTTATATTTTCAATCCATTGGTGCGGAAGCATCTCCTCTCATTCTCAGATTCTCTCCTCTTGTAGCCCTAAACACAAACCCTAGTTTCAATTCGCCGTACCTCTCTCTATCATTCTGCCCCTCTCCTTTTTATTCTCTCTGATTTGATAAAATTCGCTAGAGATCAGGAGGTACACCTGCTGCCCCATTTCCGAATTCTCCTGATTTTGTTGTATGCATTTCAATTCATCATTCAAGCAGTGATTGCCAGATTTTTGCGTAGTTTGTTGAATTGAGGTTCTTCTAGCTGACGCTTAATTCCTTGTGTCGTTTTTGGTCATGATGGTTGCGGAATTCGGTTGATTTTGAGTCTTGAGTTGAATCGGAATCTGTTTCTGTTCGATTTGTTGTTAGGTTTTCCGAAATGAAGCAGGAGAGGTTGTACAATGGAGGATGTCAAATTTACATACGTCCATCAGCCATCTGAATCCATCGACATTCACCACATCTCACTCAAATCTCAATCTTCACTTTCAACACGCTTGGCTGCTATTCTCCTACTCCTCCCAGTTTCTCTGCATCTCTTCCTCTCCAAGGTACGACGAGTTACCTGAATCTTGTTGGTATTTTATTGAATCTCTTCCTCTGGTAATTAGGGTTTCTCATTTGGAAAACAGGACCTCTCTTTTTCCAGTTGCTTGTTCAGCTTCCCCCTTGTTGCATTACTCATCAAGATGCTTGTGTCGAAGCGTGTCTGGAAAGGTGAAAATTTGTAGCATGTATCTTGTTCTGGAATTAGTGTCAGATTACAGATTCATGTTTAGTGGTACACTGGTACTTGTATTTGATTAGCATATATCTTATCCGACTTTGTGTTGTTAAATTTGCCTATTACTATCAGTTGGTTAATTGAGTTTAGGCTCACTTAATTTTTCAGAGTCTGTATTGATCATGCCGGATTTCGGAGTTCAACTTGAAACACATTATGGAAGGTACTCTTGTAAGTCAAAAGTCATATCATCTTGAACCATTTGTTTTCTTCGGTTTTTGCAATATGTCTGAAGATCATTTGATTCTTCTGTGTCCTTATCTTTCTACTTTTTCCTGGGACATTTTTTACAAAGAGAAGATTTATCTGTTATCTTTATGTTCCTTGATTGTATCTCACAGTAAGCATATTGTGATATATTCAAATTGTATTGACCCAAAAAATATTCATGGAGCAGACTTCCCCGGCTTTACCAAACAAGTTCATTAATTGTATGACATCATCTGAGATTCATAATTAGTTGAATCAAGTTGGTATGATGTCTGGTTTCAATTTTCATCTTCTATCCTTGGATATGACAGGAAAGTTGTCCGTCGTTTCGTTCCTTTTGGCAAGCTTTTGCAACCCGTACTAAATGAATGTGTGACACCTGTAACGTGTTACTGGAGTCTATCTATGATCGTACATGGGGAAGAAGAGTTGCTACTGGTGTTTAAGGTGATACGGATGCATTAATTGCTGTGAACATAAAATGTTATGTTATCTACATTGAATGATGCTTAGTATGCTCTCCTTCCTTTCTTTTTTAGGAATTGCGACCTCCGGTGAAAATGCTGGTTCCTGTTTGGAAGGCGTTGTGTGCTTCCATCAAAAGGTAATACCAAAATGAGCACAGCGAAGTAGGATGCTACTTAACACAACAGTGCCTGTCTGCCTGAGCTTCTGCTGTCGTTTTCGCTCACCTGATATTATGTAGTCTTCGGCAGCTGTAATCAGCAGGACGAGTATGCAAAATCGCCATCCCTTTGAACAAACATCCTAGCCGTTCGTAAAAATTCTTCGTAGGCGGCATTGTTAACAGTGACCAAGTCCAATCTCCCATCAATGGCTGTAGTGCTAAATGTGAGTTGTAAACTCTTCTATGATCATTTCTATTGTAAAATTTTTGTTGTTGATGTTTTGGGAAAAGTGTATTGTTTAGAATTACTATATATTTCTATCTTGTAATTTCTTGGCTCATGTGTTTTTTATAACTCATAGAAAGTTAATATAAATATTGAAAATTAATCTTTTAAAATTTGTAATTGTAACTAAATTTTAATGCTTAATATGACAAAAGAAATTTTGGAAAAGCTCTACTAAATGAAAATAGTGAAGAAAAAACCAAACCGAAAAAATAAATAAAAACGAATTAGAACCAAAACGTATCATGTCATTATAATGTTTTTTTTGTTTTTTTATTTAATAATGTTTTTTTTATGAATCATGTCATTATAATGTTTTGACATCTATAAAAAAAACTAATTGATTATTTTAAATATTTATATTTTTAATGTTGTCCAAAATCATTTAAGAAAGGAAAGTAGAAAATGAAAAAAAAAAAACTTACCAAATTAATATTTTCAATCCATTGGTGAGGAAGCATCTCCTCTCATTCTCTCTTCTTGTAGCCCTAAACACAAACCCTAGTTTCAATTCGCCGTATCTCTCTCTATCTTTCTGCCCCTCTCCTTTTTATTCTCTCTGATTTGATAAAATTCGCTAGAGATCAGGAGGTACACCTGCAGCCCCATTTCCGAATTCTCCTGATTTTGTTGTATGCATTTAAATTCATCATTCAAGCAGTGATTGCCAGATTTGTGCGTAGTTTGTTGAATTGAGGTTCTTCTATCTGACGATTGATTGTTTGTGTCTTTTTTGGTCATGATGGTTGCGGAATTCGGTTGATTTTGAGTCTGGAGTTGAATCGGAATCTGTTTCTGTTGTTGTGATGCATCTGGATTTTGGTGATGTTGATTACACTGGATGATATTGATTATTGATTGATCAGTGTCTGTTTGAATGTTTTTGATGAAGCTGATCTGAATCTGGTTTTTTTAGGTCAAATGGAAATTTTCATGACGTTTGGATTTTAGGGTTTCTGAAATTTTGGTTTTTATAAGATTTTCTGTTAGGTAAGTGATAGATCTGTGATTCATGATGGAATTTGGAGAAAATCAGTGAATTTGTAATTTGAGGGTTGAGCTACAAAGTATAGATTTCAAATATATTGTTTTCTAGGCTAAGAGTGGCATTTAATGTGGTGATCCTATTATGTGTGCATGCAGTGGACATTTCTGGCCGCTTTTGGTTAGGCTGGATTGCTTTTAGTATTGTTGACCGGTGCGTAATGGAGGGAAATGTATGTGATTTCAATCACTTGGATGAGGGTGTCCTTGTACCCCCTAGGAAGAGGCTTTTGGCTGGATTCAAGAAACAGAACAGTAATGATCAATCACGAGCATCAACTTCTGCTTCTCCTCCATCAACTCCTACTGAGGTTGATACCCGTGTCAAAAATCTGTTGAGCTCCCATTCAAGTGGTAGTAGTAGTTCTTCAATTGAAGACATTGTTGAGTCTTCAAAGAAAGCAGCTTTAGCTGCAGCTAAACTTGCAGAGGCTGCCAGAGATGTCGCTGAGGAGAAGGCTGCCATTGCAGCAATGGCAATTGCTGCTGCCAAGACTGCTTTGGAACTGGTGGCAACATTTTCTGAAGAAACCTCTGGCAGGGTTAGACGCACAAAAAAGAACAAGTCAAAGAAACAGGTTACTGTGCATTCTTTGTATAAGAAGTGTGATGAAGTTGAAGATGAAGAAACTGATGAAGAAATAGCACAAAATCTGCATCAAGCTAATTATAGCTCCTCAAAGCTTTCCAAGCAGCCATTGCTGTCTTTCAACTCTAAAAGCCTCAATCATAAGAGGCTCAAGATCTCGCCTGTGACTGGGAAAACCAAGCCACTTAATGGAGGAATATTGGAAAGGGATTCATGTGCTATACTTGATGGAAATAATTTGTTAGACACTGAAGGTTCTAGTCATGAAGTATCCACCTTGGAGAATGAGAAAAGTTCTCAGTGTCTGACAAAGTTGATCAGTTCCAATTGGAGAATGGGCAAGGACATAGTCACTCAAAAGAGAAAAGCACGGAAACTGATCCGAATTGTAGAAGGACAGGTAGAGTTAAGTTAAAGAAATTGTTATCGAGTATTTGTAACATTAAGGACCAAGGAAACCACAGTGAACTGGTACTATAAATTCCTGTACAACCAGAGGAAATGGACAACCAATTCTCCTGCAAGCAACACCTCTTTGCTTCATGTCGATCCGATTTTTAGTGCAGAAATATCAGTTGACAGTTGGCACATTCACTCTGGAAATGTCAAGTCTTCAAGGCACCTCAGCGTATAAAACAAAATAAGGTGTTCAGACTTCAGTCATAGGAGGCCATATTCTGCAGAGGGGATCAGGGATTTCTGCTTTGATAGATCATATATAATGAATATCAATAAAGACGCAAGGTTAGGATTGTATTTTAATTTTATTTTTTGAGGATTGTTTGTGTTGTTGATTCGCATAAAATATCAATCAGTTCTTTTCATCTTTGCTACGTATATTGTTGCAACTTGTAATGACTGTCCAATGAAATATGTTGTCACATTGTTCAGATTTGCATACAACTTGTCAGGTTAATTAAACATATTTTCCCAGCTAAGGGTTGAAAGTCAAACTAGAGAGGACCTGGTCATAGACTGAATAAGTTTCTGTGATATGTTTGTATGAGCTCGTTTATATGTTTTCCTTGTATTCATCATTCATCCAGATATATGAAAAGTTAACAACTTTAGTTTACCATTGATAAGCACTTTCATATGCAATTCCCCATAAAAACAATCTACCATAGCCAACTTTTGTTAAAGAGGAAATATTACAAGGACATAACTACAGAGTTTCAATACTTTGTCACATCTCAATTAAATAAAAAGAATAGGATTTATTATATTAAACCACCACCAACTAATGGATCACAAAAACCTATATAATTCAAGTGGCCATTGTAATGCAATGACAGACCTCTTCTCTACCCCTTCATCACTTCCCCACTTTTATTTGAAGGTTGCTTACCCCACTACTTATCTGCCTCACACTAGATTCATTCGTCACTTCATTATTTGGTCGATTATTCACAGAGAGCCATGGATGCTTCAAGCACTGCTGTGCTGTGGGTCGCTTTTCTGGAGCAAAATCGAAAAGCGGACACAAGAACTCTGCAAGCCCACGAGCATCAGACTCCGATAATTTGTACTTATCAACCAGCAACCGATCCATTGGCAAAAATTTTAGTCGTCGAATCCTTTTCAAATCTCCGTGTCTATCGAAGTACTCCTTTGATTGAGCACCCCCTACCGCAATCTGATTGAACAATTCAAGCACTAAACAATGTCACATTGAATAATGATTGAACAACATCAAAATTCTTGAGACATTTATACTTATACAGCCAGTCTTTTTCCACAAAAGTACTCCGATAAAATTAGTGATCCAAAGAAAGCATACGATCTATACAAAGCTTAAAATAACTTATGAAAATGTCATGAACATAATAAAGAGAATAAGTACTACATATAATATATTTTGATGGCTAACCTTTTTAGGCATTTTTCCAAGGAGCTCCATCATCAAAGCGAGATGATCCTGCAATGGCTTTACCAATTAAGCCACACTACTGGTAACAAAATACCAAAATAAAGAACGAACAAATTATCACTAAAAACTGAAAAACAGGGAAGCTTCGTTAATGTCATATCATCTCCCACTACTAAACTCAACATATAAGAATGCGACAGCTATCACTTCAAAGTTTAGGAAGATCCCATAATGCCATTGAGAATAACTAAATGATACACAGAGTATTTAAAATGTGTAAGACTGTAGAAGAGAGTTATGGAATTTGTGGAGGGTTCTGAGACGCCTCATTACCTCATCCTCGCTATAGCCATGCCCTTCTTTCGGAGTAAACAACATCTCACCGGTAGCAAGCTCAAAAGCAATACAAGCAAATGACCAGATGTCAGCTGCAGATGTATATCCAGATTTAAGTATGACTTCAGGAGCCCTATACTGCCTAGTCTGAACGTCATCGGTTAACTGCTTATCAGCCCAACACGCATTCCCAAAATCCACAACTTTACATCTCACATCGATCCCATCTAAGCTTCTCTCAGACTTGGGATTTACATTCCCTCCCATTGAATCCTTCCTTCCGGAGATCTTGGCTACCGCTCTCTTCGCCCTTTGTTTCAGTCTCTTTTCAATAAGATTCATCGTGACTGGACCATTTGGAACGCCTTCAGGCCTTTCGAGAATCGGAGAAACCCCGGATCTAACTGGATCTTTACTTGGATCAATTGTTTTCACCAGTAGTATATTTTCAGGTTTTAGATCAGTGTGAATTATGCCGAGCTCTCTATGCAAGTAATCCAACCCTGTCAATATACATTTACAAACTTCCCTCACTTTATTCAGCTCGAGACCTTTATACCGGTTGTATCTGATAAGGCGTAACAAGCTATCCCCAAGAAATTCAAGGACCATGCACTGATGCTGCCCATTCGGACCTACATGCTTGAAGTGATCAATCAAACGCACAATATACTTCGCCTTTGATGGATCCCCTTCTGCAATGGCAGACAGCACCTCAATCTCATGGAGGGCAGCTTGACCGAATTGTGCAGAACTTTTTTGAATCTTAAGTGCAACATAATTCTGCAATAGCAAAACAAAATAAAAATACATAAGACCGGCCACAACGACAAATACAAAATGATCGAGACCAAATATAACTGGTATCTTTCTTTTTAGCGCGGGATCGAGCTGCAACATGATCATTTCGTCTCTAAAATATCATTTGCATTCAAACTAATTTTATTATAAGAATTCAAAGATTTAAATACAAAAAACAAATTTAAAAAAAAGCAGCGAGCGCAAAATTTATTGGAGATGAAGAGGACGGAGGAGGGACGCATACAGAATTGCGAGTATCGTAAGCAAGCCAAACGGTCGAAAACTGTCCCCATCCAAGCTTTCGCTGAGCGACGTACCTCCCTGAGGCGAACTGATCGCCGATTCGAACAGCGTGGTATCCGCCTTTGCGGTATGAGTCGATTCCCTCCTCTTCTTCCTCCGATCCTGAAGACGACGAACACGACATGCTGATTGATCTTCGATCGCTGTCGATTCGAATTAGGGTTGATGATTGGCGTAAGAGATGTTAGTTATTATGGTGGAATGGGAAATGGAGGACGGAGTGGTGCGGAGGGATGCTCGCTGTGACCATTTTTTTCACCCGATATTGTCTCCACCATGGATTTTGTCTTCTTTTCTGATCGCTGATTATTATCACAGGACAGGAGTGATCACGTACACCGACATATCACGTGTACTAACTCGCGCTTTTTTGTCTTCTTTTCAGATCGCTGATTCTTAGAGGATAGGATATGAGTGCTGAAAACCGACACTCTGTATGTACTAACTCAGTACCAAATATCACAAGAGTGATAACATACACCGACATTCAGGGGCGGATCCAAGATTTATTGGGACCGGGGGCAACATTGTACAACGATTTTTTTTTGCTGTTGTGAGCTGGAGAGAACGGTTAAAGGCTAATCTTTAAATACGCTTAGAACGACTAATATTTAAATACGCTAACCGATTCTTGTTTTTACTCAGTTCACTTTTGCTTTTTGATTTTAACCAATACAACTTAAGCAATTAAGTTCTTCAGTCAAGCGCAAATGTAAACAATTGACACGAGATTTTTAATCTATAAACTCACGCCTAATCGGAAGCTCTATTCAACCCAATCAATAGGGCTTCAAACGAGACGATACACTCGTGAGATACTCGTGAACAAACTCGGTCAAAGCTCGACTCGAAACTAAACAAGTCGAGGATGAGCATAAATTCAAGCTTGTTTATTAAACGTGTCGAGTACGAGCAAGGTAATACTCGACTCGTATATACTCGTGAACAACTCGATTAAATACTCGATATACTACTCAATTATTCAATATGAATTACTAGAATATAGTAGGCTTTAGCCTATATAATCCCAGAAAAATTCATTGGATTCAGTGGATTGGATTTTGAAGTGTGAGTGTTCCTCTATATAAACTCATTCATCATATTAGTTTTGTAATGAACATCCAATGTGGGACAAAAGCAAATATTACAAAGAAAGAAGAAAGAAGTTAAAAAGTAAGTGAAGTCATATTGTCCCACATTGCTTCCTATACATGTCTTTAGTTCACAAATGATTATAAAAGGGGAAGTAAGCCTATCCATTTTAACATAAGTTGGGATTCTTTGGGCTAGACTTATCTTGGACTCTTTGGTTCTTGGGTCGCTATTGAATTACAATGTTAAATGCTTTATATTTGCAATTAAAAATATAGTGGGGCAAATTGAAAATATCAGTGGGGGCATGTTCGAAAAATACACTAAAACTAAGAATATTTTGGTAAAATTACCGGGGGCAGCTGCCCCCACTCCATTGCCTTTGAATCCGCCCCTGCCGACATTCTGTGTATACTATAGCTCACGAAATTTGTCCTTTCTGATCGTTAATTTTCACGAAGACGAAGTGATCACGCGCACCGACATTCTGTGTTTACTAACTCACGAACGGAGTGATCACGCCCACCCACTCTCCGTGCTTACTAACTCCAGCCACAGTGACACTTGATGGATTATAAATATATTTAAATAATAAAAAATAATATAGAAATGGCCAATCAACAAGCCTTTGTCCAACCTAACAAGTAACAATAACATGCCTATTTGGAAATTTTGTTCATAAATGCAATGTAATGCAACCCACAGCTGATTCTGACAATGACACTTCAACAGATCTCCATGACACGTCTTTTTTAGCTGTCAAAATCTTCAACAACAAATATCTTCTTGTTTGCAGAATCATAGAGCTTGATTGCTGTTTCTGAGACTTGTTGATCAATATGGCCAGTTCTGATGCGAGCCATTTAGATGTTGAAATCCCACTCTTAGATGGCGCAGTTGACTTCTCTGGCCGTAAAGTCAACCGCTCCAGCTTTGGCGGATGGAGATCTGCCTCCTTCATCATAGGTATATATAGCTGAATTCCAAGTTCAAATCTGAGTTTTTGAGCTGAATTTGGGGAAGGTGAGATGCAGGTGTTGAGGTGGCCGAGAGGTTTGCTTTTTATGGCATTTCATTTAACTTGATGATCTACTTGACTGGACCACTCGGACAATCCACTGTTAGGGCTGCAGAGAGTGTCAATCTCTGGTCTGGGACTACAACCATGCTTCCGCTTGTTGGTGCATTCATTGCTGATTCGTTCCTAGGACGCTACAGAACAATAGTGATCGCATCACTTATTTACATCCTGGTATGTAATCTGATGTCAAAAGTTTGTTTCGTGTTTCAGCTCGATCCTGCGCTAAAAATGTAATGTAGAGTGTAGACTTATCTGTGAACTCGAGTTAAACTTAGCTATAGATCACATCTTGTGTCGATCGATAATTTGCATATGATTACAGGGGCTAGGAATGTTATCAGCGACGGCTATGCTCCCTTTGCCTGAACGGTCTAGTGAGAAAATTTCATCAGGAGTTGCGTCAACATCTGTGAATCTTCGATTAGTTTTATTCTATCTGTCGTTGTACATAATAGCAATTGCGCAAAGTGGGCATAAACCATGTGTTCAGGCTTTCGGGGCAGACCAGTTCGACGGGGATGATTCATACGAAAGCAAAGCGAAAAGCTCTTTTTTTAACTGGTGGTACTTTTGCATGAATGCTGGGATTTTGGTCTCTACTTTGAGCCTCCCATACATCATGGACAATTTAAATTGGGCACTTGGATTTGGAATTCCTTGTGTTATTATGGTAGTTGCTCTTGCTATTTTCTTGATGGGGACTAAAACTTACCGATTCGTTGTCAGAACAAACGAAAAGAGTGCTTTTGCTAGAATCGGTAGTGTCTTTTGTACAGCAGCCAAGAATTGGCAAACATCTGTGCCACATCAAGGCTCCGAGCAGTTCAAGTAAGTCGCTATTATTCGTTGTCTTAGTTATAAATCTACCGATACTTATTAAGATTAAATTTGTTAACCAGATTTCTAAACAAAGCATTATACATACCAGCGGAACAACACGGGAAGAATAAATGCACTGCTGCTGAGGTTGAAGAAGCAAGGGCAGTTTTAAGGCTAGGGCCAATTTGGGCGTCATGTTTAATATATGGAATTGTCTTCGCTCAGTCCTCAACATTTTTCACGAAACAAGGTTCAACGATGGATCGATCAACACGGTTTGGCATAAATATTCCTGCTGCGTCACTTCAATCATTTATAGCCATTGCAATCATGGTCCTAATGCCGATATACGACCTCGCTTTTATTCCAGTAGCTAGAAAAATCACTGGAAAACTCTCTGGAATAACAATGCTGCAAAGAATCGGAACAGGCATGGTTATATCTGCATTGTCAATGCTTATTGCAGCTTTAGTTGAGCAAAAGAGGCTCAAAATGGCCTTAGGAATTAACCCGCTTGCAACTGTTCCAATGAGCGTCTGGTGGCTAATTCCTCAGTACCTTTTGTTTGGAGTCGCGGATGTATTTACAATGGTTGGTCTGCAAGAGTTTTTCTATGATCAAGTGCCAACTGAAGTACGAAGTATGGGCTTGTCGCTTTACCTCAGCATCTTTGGTATCGGTAATTTCCTGAGCAGTCTACTGATTTATGTCGTAGAGTATATTACCTCACGCGCATTGGAGTATAGCTGGTTTTCTGATGATCTGAACCTTGCCCACCTTGATTACTTCTACTGGTTACTTGCTGGACTTAGTTTTCTTGGGTTCGCTATCTATGTCAACTCTGCCAAAGCATATATTTACAACAGGGCAGTTGCTTTGTGAACAAGGAGAACAGCTGCAATGTGAATAGGGGTGTAAACGAGCCGATACATTCGCTAGCGGCTCGTGAATAAGCTCGATCAATGCTCGACTCGATCTTAAACGACCCGATTACGAGCATAACTTTCACGCTCGTTTATGTTCGCGAACAGTTCGTTTATGTGCTCGTTTAAGTGCTTGTTTATATACTCGTTTAAATACTCGATTAAAACTTATATTGTTTGAAGTTCGTTAATGAGTTCGATTAAGGTAATTTTATATATTTTTAAATATTTTTAGTGAAAGTTCCATTGAAGCTTGTTAAATACTCGTAAAAAGAAGCTCGGTTAAAGCTCGTTAACAATAAATTATTGTATTAAATTAATTTAATTAAAATACTCGTATAAAGCTCGAGCTCGGCACGAACTCGTGAAATATTAAACGAGCCGCGCTCAAACACATATTTTTAATGTTCGAAAATACTCGACTCGATTCGTCAAATTTTAAACGAGCCGAACACGAACAACCTGGTATTCGGCTCATTTACACCCCTAAATGTGAAGTGCATAAGCTTAAAACTCATATAAGAGAAGTTATTGTGTTTCTGTGTGAAAATACTCAACTGTAAATGTAAATATACAGTGATTGCAGCTACTTGGGACAAATGAGAATCTCTTTTTATTTAGAGAATCCTTTTTGTTATGCACTTTTAAAAATTATTAATTTCTACCTAAATGCCATTTCGGAACACTAAAAGTGCATCTATTCAAAACTCACGCTTGGATGTGCATAACGAAGGATAAAAAAAATTAGTGGTACACATAGCAGCATCAGATTCAAAGATACCACTTGATCCAATAATGAGATTAGAATTCTCAAACTTATCGAATTATAAGAAAATTTTCGATTAAAATGAAAATAAACTCATTGTCCAAGAGTATTTAACCAGCTGAATTTGGTATGAAAAAGACAGATTGGGAATGAATATGGCTGAAGTCTCCAAGGTCACAAACTATACATGACCATGTCAACAATTAGAGAATCCAAACTCATAGACTCAGGACACCTTTAAGAACATCTAGACCTTCAGCTGATATGCTGCGTCTTCTATGGCTTTTAGGAATCTCGATCTTGGGAGGCGAATCAGGGGAGAAACAAACTACCACCACTGTCAAGTTGTCGCAAGTGTTACGTTTAAGGGCTTCCTCTACTAGCTCCCTCGAGCACTTGTCAGGGTCGTTATGAGCCATGAGGCCTTTTCTTACTATAGTCACTGCACATTGGCTGCTCATCACGTCCCATAAACCATCGCAACCTAGGATTAGAAACTCGTCTTCTTCAGATAAAATAATGGCCTGCAGCTCTGGTTCGGCGCTCAGGGGGTAGGTTGAGCCTATTGGTCCCTTTAGATGCCAGTCCCCGAGTGCGCGGGCTACTGATAATTGTCCATTTAGATATCCATCATTAACAACTCCACCTAGTCTCTCGATTCGTTGTCGTTCTGAGGTGCAGTTTGGTTTATGGTCTTTTGATAGTTCAATAGCTCGCCCCCTTTTGCCTAGAACTGCTCGAGAATCTCCCGCATTCGCAATTACCATGGTCCTGTGTTGCCAACAAAAAGTCGCTATGATAACTTGAAAATTTTATATCATCTCTACTTCACGAATATTAAAAGCGCAAGTGTAGCAACTTGATAGACAAAAAGGGTCAGAAATATGGGCTGTGATCGTACCTTCCTAATATGAGTGCAGTAAGAGCAGTGGTGCCAGAGGTTTTATCAAGAGAGCTCGCACCAGCAAACGCATGGTCAGCCTCGGCGAAAGCACTATTAACAGCCTTTTCAACATTTGTAGGGAATTGAGAATCCTCGACAATGAAATTGAGAATGTTCTTTTTGGTGAACGACGCTGCATCAGTACCGCCATGCCCATCAAATACCTATAATAATATGATACCGAGACAAATAAAATTCTGAAGCTTAATGTGTAAGAAAAATTAATTCTTCTCGTGCATAAAGTTGTAGACTCGAAATAACCATGTTGATAGCAAGATACAATTTGGCTCCAACTAACTAATTTGTTTTTTAAGAATAAGCTTCTCGCATAATGATTGACAGAACGTTGTGCGAGAAAAAAAAAATCAGTTGTGCAAGATTAACATATGCATTCGCCAACCTAGACATTGACAATTTGACATATAGTTTATAAAGACAAGAAAAGACATACCCCATAAAAGGCTGCAGGAGACGGAATATTTACATCAGAGCCGAGATGTTTACAAAGGTTATCAATGCAGATAAACTCATCCTCCATATACTGTTTCGGCCCGATCTCAGAACAGCTACCGGAACGAAACACTAGTAACATTTCAGATTCTTCATTTGTCGGGGACTTGATTCCTAATATTCCAAAATCTGAATCCTACAAAATTCAAAGTCATACTCGCTAACATCTATCTGCATTCTGAATTCAACAAAAGTTCATCAGAAAGGATTTTATTATTTCCGGAACTCACCGATTCAGCGGCTGTAGCTAACCATGTAGTGCTGCTACAATGCCTCATCGCGGAAAGGTCCCTCGGCGGCTTACCATAACTCAAGTGGCCAACATTGTCGAAACATTCAGCATTCTCTTCATCCATTGTATACAAACTCCCCTTAATGAACCCACCATGTGTAACCCTAACCTGAGTTGAAATTGAAACCTGCTCCCTTGGAGTCATTTCTCTTATGCTTCAAATTTGTTGAGCAAAATTACACAACTGCCACCAGAACTATCTCAATCTTCAATTACAAAAATCCCCAATCACAATGCCCTAATTTCAGCAGAATGTACACACATTTTCAACCGAAACCCTAAAAAACTAAAATCAACATGTCAACAAAGGACATCAAATCAGATACACCCACATGCAAAGATCTCACCTTTCTTCAAATTAAATTCAAACCCAATTCGAAAATGCTGGAAAAACGATGGCTTGATGACAGGGTGTGTAATTGAATTTGAATAACACATTTTTGGGGTCGGAAGAAACGCAGGAGGGTGAGGAAGGAGATGATGAGAGTTTTATATGGGTGATTGCAGATGGAAGTGACTGGCGATCGCAGGTTTCACGGTTGCTGGTGTTAGCGGTTCTGGAAGGGATTGATTTGGGAAGCGACACGTGTCTTCGTGCTCCATTCTCAGTTTACCGGATGGCCTTGTGTTTAGTTAAAGCATCTCTTCTGCAAATCACATCATAAAAAAATAAATTATAAACTCAAAACTTTTTTATAAATTATAAACTTTTTTTGTTGTTTTTAAATACATTTCAGCTTGGATCAATTTCTACGAAATAAGCTTGCCTGATTAAATAAGAAGTCTACTACTCCACTTGGCTCTCACGCCTAATTATATGGGCCCACCACCTTAACACTCACAACATCGGAAAAGTAGGCAAAACACATAATAACATGAACACAACAACAACCTGTACCGAAGTCAGGCATACCGAACTGCAGCTCACAAAATATCAAAGTTGTTACGAACACACGGTCTGTCCCGACGAAGAAATCAGATGACGACCACAAACAACAATCTGACTGACGTCGACTGAAAACAACTCCCTTAAGCGGTCAACACTAACCATATCGCATAGAATATATACAAATGCATATATGTGCACTCTGCCTCTCCCCCATCTCCCCTCCAAACACCCATCGATTGAAAAGATGTGGATGAAGTGGTGGAAGAACCCCCTCAAAACTCCCAGCAACAGTCAAGCGGCAGATGAGTCGGAGAAAGAAACGGAGGGAGAGGGAAGAAGAGGAACGGAATATGAAACGGTGAAAGAAGAAGAAGAAGCAACGGTGGGAGAAAGAAAGAAGATGGATCTTTCCTCCCAAGTAGGGGTCGACAAAGGACCGGGTCGGGTAAGTCCCAGTCCTATCGGGTCGGGTCGAGTAGGGTTTTTGGTGAGCCCTAGCCCTAGTCTAGCCCTTTGCATATAAGGGCCGGATCGGGCCGGCGCTGAGACAATTTATTGGCCCTAAAGTCATAATCGACCCTTCATTTCATAGGGCTTTTCGGACTAGGCTCGGACCAATTTCGGCCCTAAATGGATGAGTAAATCGACAAATAACTCTTCAAACCCATATGGAATTAGGGGTTGTTCTTTTGAGCTTTATTAAACTGGAATTTTATTGTACTGAACTTAATTAAACTGTATCGAGTTTAATTTAACTGTACTGAACTTAATTAAGCTGTATCAAGTTTAATTTAACTGTACTGAACTTAATTTAATTGTATCGAGTTTAATTTAACTGTACTGAACATAATTTAACTGTACTTAACTTAACTTAACTGTATTGAATTTAATTTAACTTAATTATGTAAATATTTTATTTTTAACATTAGTATTTTATTTTTAACCACTAATTTAAATTAATTGTGTTAATATTATTTATTATTTTACAGGAAAGTATTATTTGGTTGACTATGGTTATCCAAATACAAGTGGTTATGTGACACCTTATAAAGATAAAAGAGTTCGATATCACATGCCAACGTTTCGTGACGGTGATCAACCTACCGGAGTATATGAAAAATTCAATTACCGACATTTATCTTTACGAACCACCATTGAAAGAGCATTTGGCATCTTAAAGAATTCGTAGAAGATACTTAAAGTCACGCCTCAAGTGTCAGATGAGAGCCAAAATGATATAATTACAGCTACCTTCACTTTGCACAACTTTTCATTTACATGCATAATTTTTCAATACCCATTTTAGCTAATGAGACCGTGCTGGGAAGAGCTAATTCAAATTTATTTGATGAACAACGAAAAGAGTAGATGAATCAAGTACGCGACATGATAGAATTTCAAATTATTGAGGATTGTCCAGATGATGTGGTGGAAATGAACATGGATGAAGATGATGATATGTAAATGTTTCCATTTGTACTGCACATGAATGTCATTGTACGTTTCTATATAAAATATATATTGTATTCATATGTTTATTTCCACATGTTCTTTAAATTCATATCAAGTGCAACAAAGTTTACTTCCATTTTAAAACGGATGCAATAGTTTCCGAAGAGGTGTGGACACAAACTTGAAAAACCGTTAGATCATATATGTCTTACGATTTTCCAAAAATTATTTAAAAAATTAAAAATAAACTGTATGGAACTTAATTTAACTGTACTGAACTTAATTAAACTGTATCGAGTTTAATTAACTGTACTAAACTTAATTAAACTGTATCGAGTTTAATTTAACTGTACTGAATTTAATTAAACTATATCGAGTTTAATTTAACTATACTGAACTTAATAAAACTATATCGAAGTGCAAAAGAACAACCCCTTAGTTGGACGTGTGGTATTTGATGGATGTGAAAAAACACATTATTTTATGTCATAGCGATCATTAAATCAATAAATATGCAATTTTAAATCGGGATCGTATTTCGGGTCGGACATAATAATCGAAGCTTTAGTCCATTCCTAAGCCTTTCGGGTCGGACCATAATAGAGCCTAAGGATTAGGGTCGCACTAGAACCGAACTAGAGCCAGGAGGACCGTCCTAGGATTCATTTTGGCTTTGTGCCAAATGTTAAGGCCTACTACCAAGTATGTCTGGGCGTGCAGACCCGAAAAGACCGAACTCGACTTGAACCGAATCGAAAAAAGCACGAACGGGCCGGTTCTTCTCGTACCAAAAACCGAACCGAAAAAAGACCGAACCGAATGGTGATATACAGTTCGGTCTCGATTTTGCTTTTTTCTCGGACCGAAAGCCCGACCTGAATCGAATGCTAAAATACTTGCCACTTGTCAGCATATGTTTGGTCAATGTAAAAACCCTAATATGTGTTTGCTGTTAATTTACCGAAAAAACCCCGAAAAAGACCGAAATAAAAACCGAACAATCCTGAAAACCCGAAAAAACCCGACCCGAAAAAAAAACAGAACAACGCCAAAAAAAGACCAAAAAAGACCGAACCGACCCGAAACCCGAAAAATCGGGCTTTGGTCGGTTTTCACTTTCAAAAAGACCGAACCCGACCCGAACCGAATTTTCAAGTTTCGGATCGATTTTTCACCAAATTTAGGACCGAACCGAACCAAGCCCAGGCCTACTACCAAGTGAGGAAAATACTGAATGGATCGAGTCAGACAGCGCAAACAAACCAAACAACCTTGTATCATTTCATCTCATTTATTACATGAATAGACTTTTGACATTCATTGACGACGTTACATTTGTTAATGAATGGTAAAGTTGGTAGCTTCTGATGACGTCATGAACAAGGTCAAGGACGTTATCAATCGTTAACTAACGACGTCAAACTCGCTGTGATCAGCCATCACTTTCCAACAATGGAAATCAATATTTTCCACTCATCAATCTTGCACAATTTACACAGACACAAATGTCGTTGTCTCCACACTCGGAATATTTCTGATCCGCACGTTTTTTTTGTGATTGATGGATTTCTCGCATAAATCCCTTCCACAATTACACCCTCTCCACTACCATAATTTCACCAACTCCAGGGCTGCTCACTTCACCCCTCCCTCAGTTCATCCACGTGATTCAGCTTCTGGGTTTTGTCATTCAGACTCTTATGTTGCTGAAAACCAGTTAAAGTTTCCATCTTTGAAGAGTCTCATGGACTAATTTCAAGTTTTCGTTATTAAGCTTCAGGATGGGAAACTGGGAAGAGGATTGCTAAGCTGGCTGCTGTGCTGAGGGTCTTTGAATTTTGAGTAAGTCATCATGTGTTTCTATCTCAGCTTGTTGTTACTTCAATTCTAGGTTGCCTTGATATCCTAATGTTTTATTTTTCTGCTCCTCCTTTTGGTTTAGGGCTTGTGATTGACAGATAGTGTCTTAGATATGGGGTTATGTTTACTTAAAAAAATTGTTGTAAATCTGCTGCTGAGATTTAACATTTGAGAGACACTATTGGTGGCATTCCATCACCTGAGCATTACACATTTGGTTAGATTAGAGATTTCATTTTCCATCTCCATAGCTTGTTTTTGGACATTGTCTGGTTGTCATTTTCTCTCTGTCATGAGCTGTCCTTGCCATTTTGCTTACATGTTTTTGTTTTCAAAATTGTGTATCCAGTCCACCTAATCTTTCCATATCAAATAATAACATTTACAACTTGGATGCTTTAGTGCTTGCTTATCGTGCGTTATTCATGGTTTGCGCTAGCCGACCATAATTTAAAAATGAGTAGTTGATTAAGGTGGCCTTACAGTATGTGTTTAATTTTCTTGTATCCACAAATAAACTGACCACGATCTCTCATACTTAATGAGGAGTCGAGGGACTTCGATTGTTACAGGAATTGGCTCCATTTTCAATAAGCCTTTTTATTACCCCATTAACAGTTATTTTTAGAATGACGGAGAACTGGCTGTTGAACCTTTATAATAACTCTGCCTGTTATGCTGATGTTTTTTTTTCCGTCTGTAACACCCAACTTCCCTGAAATTGCCAGTTTATTAACACGTTGACGGAAAAAGAAAGCAGAGAAAGTTAGGTGTACGGTAGATTGGAGGGGCAGTGTGGTTTATAATGAACATGAGAAAGTACAAGATACTTTAATTAAGAAAAAACCAACGCTTTCAAGTCTTGTATAATCGATGTTACTATAATTTTTTAACAAGTGCGATCTTTCATATGCTCATGCTATCTGATGAATTGCAGAACAGCGTACCCTGGGGATTGAAGTCTCGAATATGGGGGTTGTTTTGCTCCTGCTATTGCTCATAGTTCACAGTGAATTAGTTTCATCTGGAAACAACACCGATACAAATACAAGGCCTGATGTTGTCAACATCGGGTGTGTATTTTCATTTAACTCTCCCATTGGTAGAGTTGCAAAAGTTGCAATAGATGCTGCGGTAGAGGACGTGAATGCCAATGCTCTTATTCTTGGTGGAACCAAATTGAAGCACACCATGCATGATACCAATTATAGTGGCTTCCTTGGCATTGTCGAGGGTACGTATCTCATCTTTTTCACTATCGCTTTCGTTTATCCATTGCACCTGCTAGACTGAAATTGCGCTGATGTTATAATTTTGGATCTCTTACAGCTTTAAAGTTCATGGAGACGGACACAGTGGCTATAATAGGCCCCGAGTCATCTGTAACTGCCCACGTGGTCTCCCACGTATCTAAGGAACTCAAAGTGCCGTTACTATCATTTTCAGCCACGGACCCGACTCTCCTTTCCCTTCAGTATCCTTACTTTGTGATGACTGCACATAGTGACCAATTTCAGATGGCCGCTATAGCTGAAATCATTGACCATTATGGATGGAGAGAAGTGATTGCTATATACACTGACGATGATCACGGAAGGAATGGGATTGACGCTTTAGCCGACAAACTAGTGGAGAGGCGCTGTAGGCTCTCCTACAAAGCAGCCTTGAACCCAGAAGTTAATCAGGACGACATAACCAACATATTAGTTAATGTGCTCTTAGCTGAGTCTCGAGTTATCGTTGTACATGTACCCGTCTCTTCAGGATTAAAGGTGTTCAAGATGGCTCACTCTCTCGGTATGATGAGTAGCGGATATGTGTGGATTGCAACCAACTGGTTTGCAACTATTTTAGAAACCAGTTTTCCGCTATCTTCTGAGACAGTCGATGATATTCAAGGAGTTCTGACGTTACGCATGTATGCACAAGACTCGCAATTAAAAAGAAAATTTCTTTCAAGGTGGAGCAACCTGACTGCTAGAGAATCTTCGCACAGCCATTTCGGGCTGAATACATACGGTTTCTATGCTTATGACACCGTATGGCTGCTTGCTCATGCCATTAGTGAATTCCTAAATCAGGGCGGAAATATTTCTTTTACCCGTGACGCCAGGTTAAAGGAATTGGGTGGCAGTTTACATCTTGACGCCCTGAGCATCTTCAACGAAGGCGAATTGTTGCTTCAAAATATATTGCAGGTCAACATGACAGGTGTATCAGGTCCGTTCAGCTATACATCCGGGAGATATCTCGCACATCCTGCTTATGAAGTTCTTAATGTAATCGGAAATGGTTATAGGTCGATCGGTTACTGGTCTAATCATTCAGGCTTGTCAGTTGCACCTCCCGAAATATACAACCTGAAAGCTAACGACACTACAGATAAAAAACTTCAGGATGCCATATGGCCTGGACAAACTGTGGACAAGCCTCGTGGGTGGGTGTTTCCTAACAACGGAAGGCATTTAAGAATTGGTGTTCCGAAGCGAGTTAGTTATACTGAATTCATAGCTCAGATACAAGGCACCGACTTGTTTAAAGGATATTGTATCGATGTATTCACCGCTGCCTTAAGTTTGCTGCCTTATGCTGTCCCGTATAAGTTAATACCATATGGAGACGGCATAAATAACCCAAGTTGCACAGAAATAATCATCCAGATGACTGCTGGGGTAAGCTTTAATCCCGAAAACTTTTCTTGTAAATTTGATTGAAGTTAAAGTCAATAGCTTATTATTGTGGTTTTTACGTTAACAGAAGTTTGATGCTGCTGTTGGTGATATTGCAATCATAACGAACCGGACAAGGATGGCTGATTTTACACAACCGTACATAGAGTCTGGTTTAGTGGTGGTAACCCCGATCAAGAAGCAGACCTCTGATGCGTTGGCTTTCCTAAAGCCGTTTACAGGCACAATGTGGTGCGTCACTGGGGTTTTCTTCCTTGTCGTGGGCACAGTTGTTTGGATATTGGAGCACAGGATAAATGATGACTTCCGTGGTCCTCCTAAAAGACAAATCGTCACTACATTATGGTAAGTTCTGATGAAATTGATCCCAAAAAGAATTATATGTTCGTTAAATCCATCTATGTATTTGGCAAATGATAATTCTCGAATTTGGTTTTTTGCTTCAGGTTTAGCTTTTCGACTATGTTTTTTGCCCATAGTAAGTGAAGACTGGCCCCTTTTTTTTCCAACTTTGAAATGCACATCTTACCCTTGAAGAATTATGTTGCTGTTCGTTGTTGTGACTAATTTTTATTACCTGCAGAACAAAACACTGTGAGCACTTTAGGTCGTCTTGTCTTAATCGTATGGCTGTTCGTTGTTCTCATAATCAACTCGAGTTACACGGCAAGTCTCACATCCATACTCACGGTGCAGCATCTTGCGTCACCCATCAAAGGGATCGAGGATTTAATTAAGAGCAATGAGCCTATAGGCTACCAACATGGCTCATTCGCTTTAAACTATTTGACAGAAGAACTTGGCATAGAGGCATCTCGACTAGTTCCTTTAAACTCTCCAGAAGAATACACGAAGGCCTTGAAAGATGGTCCTGGCTCAGGTGGTGTGGCTGCCATTATCGACGAGCGTGCTTATATTGAGCTTTTCCTCTCCACCAGATGCGAGTTCTCCATTGTTGGTCAAGAGTTCACCAAGAGCGGATGGGGATTCGTAAGTCACTTTATATCTCCTGACCGTAGCCTTGCATTATTCAAGCTAAGTTTTTTTAAGTTTTCTCGATTCGATTTCTCTTCAGGCTTTTCCTCGTGATTCGCCACTGGCTGTTGACATGTCGACTGCTATTCTAAAGCTATCGGAAAACGGAGAACTTCAAAGGATACACGATAAATGGCTAATGGGCAGTGCATGTGCTTCTCAAAGCACCATGCTTTCAGTTGACAGACTGGAGCTGAGAAGCTTCTGGGGACTCTTTGCCATATGCGGGGCAGCTTGTTGTCTTGCACTCATAGTGTATTTCATACAGATCCTGCGGGAGTACTACAGGCATTACCCTGACGAACCCGAACCATCCGAGCCTTCTGCAGGCAGGAGCCTTCGATCTAGTCGTCTGCAGACTTTCCTTTCTTTTGCGGATGAAAGGGAAGATGAAGTAAAAGACAGGTCCAAGAGGAGACAAATGGAAAGAGCTTCCATTGGTAAAAGTTCCATCAGAGGAAATAATAATGAGGTAACTTCAAATCATAATGTTGATAGTATTGAAAATAGTTCTTGATCAGTTGATATATACGATTACCCATATGTTTGAGTTAGCATAGCAGAAACCCTGTAGATCTGTATATGCATATATATTTTACATATAAAGGAATGACAACAGAATACAACGGTGTCCGTTCTGTCATATTTTCAATGCTGTATTTTTTTTAGCCATATGCCTAACCAGGTCGCTAGTATGGGTTTCGTACCTGTCAGGGATTGTGTATGGAGATGAGTGTGCCGCGATAATTACATGGAACTCCTAAAGTACTTTTGGAAGTCTTCTTCTTCGAAGCAGTGTTTCCGTAAGACATTATATACCGCAATGAAGAGTTTGGGAAAGCGGCTCGCAAAGTAACCATCAAAGCCTTCAGGAACTGCTCCTAGAAGTTCCTATAATAGGCAGCACAAGGATGTTAGAAACTGAGCTGAGGATCTAATCAGCTAATTAGGCCACTGGCATCACAAATTACTGTGTGTTACCTTTGCACGAGTATATATTTGAGAATCAAACAAAAAGATAAGGTGAAACCTGAATATCGGGAGGAAGTTCTCTGTAATGATTCAACTTGTTTCTCATGACACGTAGCAAGTCCCGAACGCTATCATACTTATAACGCCTGTATCGACCGATGTTAGATATGAACGTGGGTTCGAGCTTTTCATCCCATTTCGTCCCCAAAGCCTCTGATGATATAGCTTCCAAAGCTTCAAGAAGGTAAGAACCGGACTCTCGATCTTCTAGTTCCACTCTATCACTCGTGTCACGAAGAAACGAGAGCCGCATTTCAGAAGACCAAAATAGTGGATGGTCTAACACTGCTGATGCTTTTGGCCTGGTGGAAAACATTTGCCAATTGTCCCCAGTAAATACATGTGAAACCAAATAGCACTCGGTGTAATAATTGATTGGATTGTAGACGCTGAAGAACTTACCTCAACTCAGGATTGGGATTTAGTAGTTTTGAGAACAGATCAACAGCTTCAGGCAAGTGCTCCACCAAGAAAAGGTCAACTCGATTATTAACTATATTGACATCCCGTTCGAGATGGTTGCCGAAAGGATGTCGACCACCTGTGACACAATAAAAGAGAACACAACCTAGACTAAACATATCCACTGCTCGTGTTTGGCGTCCATGAAGAAGCTGTTCAGGAGCCTGCCAACCCGAACTTCCACATCCTATACAGTATGCCAACATCATCAGTCACCAAAACAAATGCAACAATGACTCCAATGAACTTTTAAAAAAAACATAATGATTTTGTATCCCACAATTTTTATGACCCAAATATGACAATGGGACATAAAGAAGACAAAACATACTTAACCCAGATACGAGCGACAAGAGTTGAAGATGGAAAGCTGAACGAAAATGACTTGCCAGTAACATGTTGAAATGATGACATATTTTCATGGAGCCGCTTGCTGATGCCCATGTCAGAAACCTTCGCGCATAATCCTCTTTCTTTGACTATTAACACGTTCTGAGGCTTCAAGTCACGGTGTACTATTCCCAGTTCATGTAAATGCAGAACACCTGAAACTATATCTCTGCGTCATCAAATACAACAAAACAGTGTTTAGTACTGTCACAAACGTCAACTGGTTTCACAAATCATATAAAAAGCATAGAAGTTTCTCTATACTAGAAGCAGAAGTAGATGGAATAATCTCTGATCTGTTCCAATTCTAATTGGGACATCTCAGCTACATTCCAATTCTATCAATATTGGAGGAAATTCTCTGTTGACAGTAACATAAATTTGTAACATAATACATCCTATCGACGACATTATAACTATTGCTAAAAATACTGCATAATTTTTCCTTTTCAAACCGGCTATACTAAGGATCTATTTTAACTTATACGCACCTCATTAGCCGTAATAAGGTCGGTGAAGGGAGACCATTCTCTCGCCATAATTTGACATCCTGAATCAAATATTTTGAAGATTCCAACTTTGGTGGATAGTTGATGACAGTTCCAAAAGACTGTTTGTCTATCAATGAAGCACTTTGAGAGTCATAAGAACAAGTCTGTATAAGATCGTCTAAGCTGCAAGTGCAGCGCTCCAAAGATAGATAAACAAAATCATGATCATACTCCACGCCATACCACCTAACAATGTTGGGATGGCGGTCAGAAGCAATAAGATTTTGGATTTCCTTAAAAGCCACATCATGATGGGCCTGGACAAGTCGCTTCACAGCTACAGGGCGGCCATCATATACTCCCTCGAGCACAATTGTACCATTGCTTCCTTTAGCAATCTCTTCACTTGTAATGAATAATTTGCCTATCCTCTTCCCATCTCTACCGCTACCAACAAGCTTGTCAAGCCAAGGCTTTTCCACCCTTTGGTTCCAAGCATGTCCAAACTCATTTCCTGGCGAGACGACGCCATCCTTTTCCAGAAGTAATTTGCTGTTCCCAGATCTCTTATTTCTCTTCTTTTTGGTAGTCACGATCCTTGCATTAAATTTACCAGACTGTTTGTTGAGTTCCATTTTCTTCCACACAATGCCCATGATAATGATAGCCATAAAAACCATCAGAATATAGATGCGTTCAGCCGGAATCATACTGATGAGGGCCGGAATCACACCAAAAGCATTGCCTATCCAAAAATTGTCAACTGTTGATTTTACGGTCGAGTAGTTACTGATAGGAGGCCCTTCTTCTGAAATCGGCACAAAGGGATCCATGTTTACATCAACATCGTGCTTTAAGTGTACCTGTTGCGAACTATCCACAAGCTTTGGTGGGAGCTTATCATCAGCCGTGGGGGGCGGGAGCATTATACCTTCAGTGTGACCTTTTAGTAGCCTCCTGGTATTCGAAGGATCCTTTGGCTTGGCATGAATAACAGGATGGCGATAAATAACAGTAGGGGAATTGCACGGGAAAGGCATGTCAAAATCATTACCGGACTGCAACACTAATTTTGCAGGAGCCCCGCTAGAAGAACTCTCGAGATTAGGACACATTGAAGCAGCCACCATTTCAGATACAGTCAAATTCCATAATGGCTCTGAATTAGGATCTGAAGCTTGCACTAAATAATCAGTCCTAGTGATGTAAAGCGGATATTTAAGTTGCTTTGTATTCAGGGTATCGGATGCTATCAAGTCCTTGGCAGCTGCTTTATACGTAAGACTGTTGCCCTCGTCATTTGGGAGAACCAGCTTATGATTGTTGATTAGTCTTCCACTCGCGGCATCAATCAAAATCACAGAACTTCTTTTCATCCCGACTATGGCTCCGTTGTCTGAAATTATAGGCAGGAGGCTGACGAAGTCATCAATAGTCCTCCCAAGCGGCTACAAGAATGATCAATAAGAGGCATATATAAATCACACTAAAATATAATGAATGAAAAGGTTTGTGCAAATCACATAATACAAAGCAGCATGTTGTTCCTCCAAGACAAAATGAAAAGCCTCTACCATGCACTAATTTAGCAATATCGCCTTTTCACAGCTCAAGTCTAATGGAACTCAAGAATGTAAATATCTAAAATATATATGAAAATTTTCTTTTTCTTTCCACTAATTAACACGCGTGAAGCTTTGACATAAATGATATATTCTAATCATACCCATTTGGCCGTCCCATAGTGTGCATACAACCTCCAATCCTCTCCACAATCTATGAAGTAAGTCTCAGCGGGTATATTCTCTTTGTCATCATTTTGCCTTTTAGGAGCTTGATATGACGAATAAATCGGAGTGCCTGTCGAATAAGACCAGAGTGTCTTCCCAGATTGTATATCAACCAATTCGATTGTCCCATCCAGTGCAACTGTTAGGGTAGTATTTTGATTCTCGTTCCTACAATAAAAATCACTAATTGACTCAAGCAAGAAAAATCATTTGAGCACATTGTTATATTTAGAGCTAAAAGAGTTACAAAGAATGAAATGAACTTACTGCAGCGGAAGAGACTTGAGGGACCTTCCACCTGGGCGGCTATGCGAGATGGCAAAAGCGTCGTCGTTTGGTCGAATGTGAGAAGACGGCAGCCGCAGAGAATTGGAGTTCAAGGCATGACCAGCAGACTGAGAAATGCCCAAAACGCCCAACAGCAGCCACAAGTATCGAATCAGACCAGGTCTCGCTGACTTCATACAAACAAATTTCCGGCAAAACCCAATGCGTCTGTCGTTGCTGTTGCTGATGATGTTGATGATGATGAAGTGATTGCGAAGATCCGAATCGAAAGAAAAAGGTTTGAGTTTTTAAGCGATCCGAACAGTAAGGAAACTTTTAAAACGTCCGATCTGGAGATTCGTAGCTTGTATACATGGCAGTGGCTTTGGGATCGCCGGCGTCGGGAGGAGAGGGTTTCGTTTTTGGGGGGGTTTTTGGGACAACACAAAGGCAGATAAATTTGCTTTGACTTGTCTTGTCGAGTCAGCCAGCCAACGTTGTTTTGTTTGTTGACCAAACGACGACAAATCCTCTGCAGCGCGACACACATTAAGGTGAAGTGGGCCTTTATAAATCAGTAGTTTCTTTAGACGCCAAACGACGTCGTTTTTTTGCTGCGCGACACACGATAGGATGCTGTGGACCTTCAGATCGCAGAAGTTTTCTTAAGTTCGAAACGACTTTGATTCTCTGCGCTGAGACACACAATAAGATACAATGGACCTTCACAGAACATAAGTGTGTTATGGTGTTGCCGCAGTAGGGTTTTATGTAGCGTCTCTCGCAGAGCCTCACATTCCCTTTTTCGCAGGTCGAGTCCCAAACCCTACCAAAGTGAACACTTTGCGCCGTTGTCGTATACCATCGACGCGTCTAAGCGTAAATCTTCGACCTTTTCTCCATTCGTTGATTGAGTTTCGGAAGTGATTGGGAAGCGTTAGTAAACTGGAGTTGGCGATCGGTCAGTATGGAGACCGAGATGCTGGTTAGTGGGGACTCAAACCGGCAATCTCATATCGGAAACGGGTCGTCGTTTGATGGGAAAATCGAGTTTCATATGGCAAGGAAGCCATTCTCGAGCGTTGTTAATTTTGATAATAAGTTTCAGCTGGAGACTTTGAATACGACTGTCCCCAGTGGAAACATCGGGCAAGAGACGAATTCGGCGACACTGTTTACAGCTAACAAAACTGAAGGTGTGAATTTTGGGAGGAATGGATTTGACCCGGAGCTCAGTTTTGGTAACACTTTCAGGAGAATTGTGAGTTCCTTTTCGATGAGTTTAGTTAGGTTTTTGTGTTTCTATTGGCTTTTTTTGTGTGTGTGAGTTACTTGGTCAATGATAGGCCTTATTATTTTAAAAAAAGGTTTCTTTTTACTGTTAGCATGATCAAGTAATTTGTTAAACAAACAGCAATGAAGTTTTGATTCGATTTGGTTCATATTCAGCTACTTGCCTGGTATTCAGTTTATAGATATTGAGGTCTTCATTGTTGAAAATTGTCAGGGTGCTGGCTTGGAAAACCTTGGAAACACGTGTTTTCTCAACTCGGTTTTACAGTGCCTGACATACACTGAGCCGTTAGTCGTGTATTTCCAGAGCGGAATGCATCAAAGTTCCTGTAAGTAGCTCTAAGTTTGCAGTGAACCCTTATGACTGATCTATAGTCAACAAGGCAGATATACTGACTCTTAGAATGCGTCTCTATTAGTGCTACTTAAGTATACTAAATTTTTGAACTGGTACTGTAAGATTATGTCTTACAAGAAATACCAAATTTTCTTGATTGAAATGCTTTGTGATTACCAGAGTATAGCATCTTCACTACGTGTCATTGTACTTTTAAATTCTCCTCATGTGCTTTATTCATTATTTGCTCAGATTTATTCTGATTATTGTTGTACCTCTTTGTCTTTGTATGCATCCTGATGTAAATCATAATCGAACCGATGGTAGTAAGTTATCACCATTGGAAAAATCATAATAGATTATCTTATATTCTTGTTCTTTTCTTAAATCCAGAGGATTTACTTTTGTATTAATGCTGACAAAGCCATTTTCTTTCAAATTGATCAAGGTCAAACTGCTGGATTTTGTTCTGTATGTGCAATCCAAAAACATGTCAGCAGAGCTTTGCATGCAACTGGGAGAAGCTTAGCTCCTAAAGACCTTGTTTCAAACTTGAGATGTATCCTTGTTCGTATATCGTACAATGTTCTTTTTTTCTCAATGATTCAACAAAGTAACTAAATTAGCCGAACATATTATTTTTAAATTAACACTGTGTTAGATAAGTAATACATCTTCCGTCGAGTTTCATACTTGTCATTGCTGACTATGGAACGCACAGACTGGTTAGGTTTAATCTTATACGTACCAGAGTTCTGTGCAGCTATCACCTGCGCTGATTATGATATTTTACTTTTCCTAGTGTTCCACAAATGTTGAAGGACGTGATCCTTGATCCTTAAATTTAGGTATATCTAGGACGTTCCGTACTTCTAGGCAAGAGGATGCACATGAGTACATGGTACATCTGCTAGAATCAATGCACAGATGTTGCTTACCCAAAGGTGTGCCTAGTGAATCTCCAAGTGCCTATGAAAAAAGTTTGGTACATAGGATTTTTGGTGGTCGTCTCCAGAGTCAGGTAGTCATCTTGATAGTTATCCAATAAAAATTGATGAGCACTGATACCTGGTGAATATTTCTCTAAAATTGGGATGAAAAGGAAGGAAAAAAATTGCATATCGTTTTGATAATTGCAATTAACTCCAGGAAATCAATTATTCAGTAGCTTTGTCACCCCTATTTTAGGTTCGCTGCATGCAATGCACATACGGCTCCAACAAATATGATCCATTCCTGGACTTAAGTCTTGAGATTGCAAAAGCTGATACTCTGCAGAAGGCACTAGGACATTTCACAGCCATAGAGGAATTAGATGGTGGCGCAAAACAGTATCAGTGCCAGCAATGCAAGCAAAAAGTTAGGGCTGTCAAACAGCTGACAATTCATGATGCCCCATATGTTCTAACAATCCATTTGAAACGGTTTTGTGCTTATGATCCCAGACAGAAAAATGATAAGAAAGTCGTGTTCAGTCCTACATTGGACTTGAAACCATTTGTCAGTGGCTCTCATGTGGGTACTCCATTCATTTGTAATTTTCAATCAATATTTAAGTTCTTGATTGCTTAGGATGGGGATGGATTAGTATGTTCGATTTATATGAGTCATTGGTAGAAGGTTGAAAAAGAACATGATTGACCCTGAGTCGCTTGATAACTAAAACCATCCTAGTTTGACAGTTAATGCCTTAACAACCTGAGTCTAATCTGTAACATTATTATTATTACTATTCCAATGTTTTTCTTCTGTTTTAGCGTGTGACGTTTCTAGGTGCATGCAACTCATCTTCTCTAAGACTGCCATAGGTCACTGCTGATTTTCCAATATATTTAGTGTACTAGAACTTAGTATTTGTTAGGCGACCTAATTATTTAAGTAGTACTTGTAACTCTTAGTGTATTGTTCAGGGTATCGGAATTAATTATTATGTATGTGTCCTTGGTTCATTTCGATTGATGGTAAATGACAATCGTAACGACTGGCTTGACTTGATTTCAGGAGGGAAGCTTGATGTATACCCTTTATGGGGTCTTAGTCCATGCTGGTTGGAGCACACACTCTGGACATTATTACTGCTTTGTTCGTACATCGACAGGAATGTGGTACAACCTTGACGACAACCGGGTATATATTTCACCTGGATACTCTCCAACTAATTTTTGACGTTTTCTAAGCATTTTTTTCAAATTGCAATGCATTGCTATCATTACAAGTTAATCTTTTTTAGTTGTCTGAATTATTTCTACGGAGAATACAAGCATCTGTTTCTGTTATACATATTCTGCTGTTCAACGGCTGTATGTCTGAAGGTTTACAGGGTACGGCCTAGGGTGGTACAAATAACTATTAGTTTGATATCCAGATATATGTAGTTCCAGATAGGGCTGGGCGTGCAGACCCAAACCCGACCCGACCCGAACCGAAAAAAGCCCGAACGGGCCGGTTCTTCTCGTACCAAAAACCGGATCGAAAAAAAGACCGAACCGAATGGTGATATACAGTTCGGTCTCGGTTTTGCTTTTTTCTCGGACCGAAAGCCCGACCCGAACCGAAAATATGTGTTTTCTGTCAATTTACAGAAAAAGACCGAAAAATCGTGAAAACCCAAAAAAAACCCGACCCGAACCTGAAAAAAACCGAAAAATTGCCAAAAAAAACCCGAAAAAGACCCGAACCCCGAAAAATTGGGCTTTGGTCGGTTTTCACTTTCAAAAAGACCGAACCCGACCCGAACCAAATTTTTGGGTTTCGGGTCGGTTTTCACCAAATTTAGGACCGAACCGAGCCCAGGCCTAGTTCCAGATGCTATAGTATCTTTATTTTCAATTCTTTTTCAACTCTCGTGACAATTTCATAAATAGGTTGTCCAAGTCAATGAGAGGACTGTTTTGGAACAAAAGGCCTACATGCTGTCTTATGTTCGGGATAAGAAAAAATCTCCCCCAAAGAAGCCTTGTAATGTTCTGAACGAGAGGATGGGTTCGCATGCTAATGGAAATAATATAATTTTGTCTTCGACTAAAGATTTAAAAGACGTGGGATGGAATGGTTATTTAGAAAACCATGTTGACAATGAAAAGTCTGTTACTGTTGCAAAAGAAGCTACTGATGTGAAGGAAATAGAGGGTGTATCTCCGATTGATAGCACAACAGCAACAAGCAGTGCAACTTCGAAGATAACTCTACCAGATTTAGTTGTATCACCATTGCCTAAGGACGCTATAGTTGAGAGCCGCTCTGAAGTAGTCGAATCACAGCCACCAACTGGATCTTGTAATAATATAGAGGGCTCTCTTGGAATTGGGACGGTTGCATCAAACAAAGAAAACGTTCCCAAGGAAGATGTGTCCATTTCAGCCAACATTCTACCAGACTGCAGTATGGTCCAGCATCCAGAAAATATAAAGCCAGTGATTGATGACAAATCCCAGCTAATGGTTGGTGAAGGATGCCCCTTGGGTGTGAGTGTGAGTTCTGATTCCTCGAAGGAGGAACCTGGATCGAAAAATGGAAGTACTGTATCCGCAGAGCAGTCTGTGACTTTACCAGTTTCAAGCAAGACCAATGATCAAGTGGAAATACTTGAATGTAGCACCATGATTAAATCCAAGAGGAGACTCGTGAAGCCATTAATTATCACTATGCGTCTTAGCACAAATTTCATGCGTGGGTCATCTGCGAGACTATGTAAGAAGAAACTCAAACGAAGCAGACAAACTATTTCCAAGAATAAAAGCTGTGCCCAGGAAAATTTGCAGACCGTGGCATCCACTTCAGAAACAGTTTCTAAATCTCCTCCTTCCAGACAAAAAAAGAGGAAGTCACCTTCAAAAGAAAAACTGCTTGATCCTGTGAAGGCAGAGTTGCTTTCCAAAAATATCCCATCAAAGAAAACTATAGGTGAATGTGGTACAAGAACTGATTCAGGTGATGTGGTGCTTGTGGCTAATAAACCTGTGAAATCTATGTTAAGTAATGAATTCAAAGGTGGCGATGATGCCAAGCATTGTCTTCACTCTGGAGCCGAAAAAATTTCTTCACTGCAGACTGGGTTGAAGAGAGGTTTAGCGGAACCAATTGGTGAGTATTTCGCATGTACACTTGCATCACTTCGCTAGTAAATTTTCTTAAAATACTGTGTTTATATTTCATGTATATAACTTGTTTATATTATTCCATCTAAGTTGGTTCAAGTGAATAGTCGGTTGACATGCATTTGCTGAGATGGTAGTTGCAATTTTGCTCAATCCAGCTTCTACCCCTTTCATGTGTTGTCTGTATTATCCAGTGCCATGGGTCACATTTGGCAGCAATGATTAATGATTCTCTGTTAGGTGTCTGTAGTAGTATTTGCATTTTATATACCGGAATAACTGTAAATTACTATCCTCGTGTAACAGTTGCACGCTGGGATGGAACACTATCGTCGAATGATCATTTGATATCCATGACATGTGAGAGTACCAGAATCGGATATGTACCAGATGAGTGGTAAGTTCAGTTTTTTGTAGAATCATGTGGTTTCATAGCTCTTACGTGACTGTAAAGTATTCTCACTAGTCGTGAGTGGAAGCAAATCGTAATAATGATAAAAATGGTGTTCCTAAATGAGCATGTGGAAACTGAAGTCATGGAATTTGTAGTCAAATGTGTGACTCGTTTGCTTGACTCAGTGTTTTAGCCTTAAAAACTACTAGATATGTACTATTTTAGCATCGTATTTAAAGCTCCATAAACATTAGTCTAAATAACTTTCTTAACTTTTGTAGGGATGAGGAATATGACCGCGGAAAGAGAAAGAAAGTAAAACTGCCAAAGGATTCATTTGATGGGAGAAATCCATTCCAAGACTTGGCCGCCATCAAAGCAAGTTTTGAAAAGTTAAGGAGGGACCGATCCAGTTCTAGAAATCGTCCATATAGGATAGCACGAGTCTAATGGTAACTCTCTTTTGCTGTGTTGCTCCACATACCCAGTGGCATGTTCAAACTAAGTTACTCATATCGTGTTTTGTTGTGTCACCATATTAGCTGACAATCGTTGTTCGGAGACCAATGTTAAAAAAACAAGCTATCTACATCTACATGTACTCAGCTTGTTGTCACTAACCTGGCGTGAGAATCCTGCTGAAGTTTATTCGACACTGGTGGGAAGTCTCCCATATAAAGACACGCTACACATTTTTGATCAAGTGTATTCTTTGTCCTACTTTACATTATTATTATTATTTTTTTAAAAGGGTTGTCCCTAATGGTTTAGGCCCATAGCCTGCAAACAGGTCCAATCAGGTGAGATTGGTTCACTACAGACTGACAGGCTCCACCGAGTTGTAGGTCACCTTATACGTGTAGACCGGCCCTACTTTAAATTATTTCTCTAATGTAGACTGAAATATTTATCACTAAATTCTTTAGGCATGAGTTTTCATGTTATTCCAATATTTCTGGACTATATATTGCCTTGGAGGTAAACTTATTTGTGACAAAACAGATTTACTTAGACACCAATTTTTATACTAAAAGCTGAACTGTGGCTGAAGGGCTCAAGGCAAAACCATGAAACCTTTCAGAACCATTTTACAAAATGCCACAAAATCTTGAGTGGAGGGAGCACTACACCACTGAAAACCAACTATACAAATAAAATCACATATCTTAAAATGGAAGAAGTAGAACTCCTGCAGCAGATGAATTGCCTGAGCTGTATTTGTATAATCTGCCAATACCTCCCATGGAGCTTGAATTATTTTTTTTTTTAAGAATGTGTTGATTCTCTAGGACAAAATCCACATATACACTGTTGACCAGCCGGTAAGGGCAAATGCTGCAACTACGTATGTCCAAAGGAACAGCACTGAACACTCGGCTTGGCCTACATCGACTAGTTGCGTCATGGTACCTGCACGAATCGAGCGAACGAATATTTAAGATCTTGATAACAAGACTGCATTTCTACAAAAGTCTTATCGAGAAGGGAATTTAAGAAGACTTTACCAACAGTCATTGCAGGAGGTAAAGTAAACTGTACTAAGAGGATGTACTGATATAAAGGATCTGAAGGCAGGAAGCCGAATGAGTTTGCTGCGCGAACAATCCCAATCCCTATGACAGGAAGTAGAACATATCGGATAATTATCACCCCGATGATCACTGGTATCTTCAGCTTCGATGAACGTAAACCTGCGCACCTCAAATATTATTTTTCAGCAAGAAAAAAAAATGGCTACTAAGTAAAAAAAAAATTCAGCTGATAATTTATCATGGTGCAGTCTAGTACCTAGTATCAGATTGCCTCCGAGTATAAGTGTGATACAAGGGATTGTGCCCTCCCTGCGTGGAGAAAATTTAGCAAATGGTCTTTCACAAGTTGATAAAATGGAATAATAAGTACCAAAGTCGTATAGAGCTGTTAAATATACCCTAGCAACTCGATAGAAGATTGGATTACTCGAAGCGGTGCCTCCTCACCAACCAGAAGGTTCTTTAGCCAACTTACTGCACCAACTACAAGACCTACAAACTGAAATGCACATTTCACCGCATCTCTAATTAGATAAAATAGCTTGGTGATTTTTCGTTTAGCAGATATCGAAAAATGTAATATTATGATACAGACTTACTGCTGCAAGTGTTGGAGGAGCCTTCACTTCTTCGACGATGTCGTGTACAACTACCTTTACATTGTCCCAGAATTTTGGTTTCTCTTCTTCGGGGATTGATTGAGGGGACTGGATCTGAAGTTCATGAAAACTTCCATTTAACGATTTCTGATGAAACATTGCACAACAAAATTTTTATATAGAAAAAAAGAAGTCACGATCCGCATCAGACTCACAACTAGCTTTTCTTGTTCCTGCTTGAATGATCTGGAGGTCGAGAAAACTATAGCAACTTGATCTTTATTAACTATCGTCAAAAGTGGGGATTTTTCGTTTTCATCGTAATCTTTACTAGGCAACTTCTCCAATGATTCTTTGTATGTTTCGTATTCGATGGCTGATTTTTTTATCAGATGAAAGGAGTATGTCCAGATGTAGAACCCCCCTACCTGCAGTTTTATGCATTGAAAACAGTTCATAAATGACACTTGGGAAAATGAGACAGTGGAATATTTATTGAGCTTCTGAAATGGTTTGAACTAATGCATTGTTGGCCTTACCGCCATGGAGAAAGAGGCGTAAGAAAGGCCAATAGTACTGCAATTTTCACCAAATGGACTTCCTTTCTCGTGACAGATTGCGTGCACTATAATTAACAGAAGATTCCCCAAATTCCCTGCGTTGAAAGAAATGTGCAAGAACTTTATGATCAACTGATCCACAAACGCAAATATGTCTGAGAAGCCTGAAATTTATACCTGCGGAACTCATCGCAATAACTAAGCCCTGCAAATATGGCTCGGGTTTCATGATTTTAACGAGAATCCACCCAAAGATTCCACCGAATAAGAATGTCAGCCCGATGTTCACAGGCATGAACCACCTGTAAAAATTATAACAAAATGTGCGTAAGTGACGGTTAAGATGTACAATGAAAATAGACGTTGGAAAAACGTCGGCTGACCAGGAAATAATGTCTTCAAGTGTGACAGTCTGAGCTAGACTCGCAAACATGAGGGCTGGAGTAAACACCATGAACACAATCTGAGTTGATTCAGAAAAAAAAGAGAAGATAATTATATCAGGCTCATTTTGCGATGATTAAGTTCTTTAGACTTGGTTCTGACGCTAAAGTTTTTTTATTTTACTAAAGAGTCATTTATTACCTTGTTTAACGATTTTCGAGCATCAGCTGGGAGGAGATTGCAGTAACCTGTTCCCATAAAGGCTCCTAATGTACTGATAATAAGGACCTCGATGATTGGCATCGAGGCCACCTCCAAGAACGACAAGAACCCCATACTCGAAACTTGGTTTCGATGAGGAAATTGTTGATACAGCGTGTTGCTGAATCACAATCACCTGAAAGTAGATAAGGAACTTAAAATCTGAGTCCATCTTAAAAAAAAAGTCTAACACAAGTCGATTTATATGTTCTGTCATTCAAACTTAAAAAAACTCAAGCATGCTAAAATATATATGAAAAACAGTACGTAGGGAGTCGGTATCTGAAATAAAAACTTCCCCGCGTGATGGATGAAGTAATCATTTTATTTAAGCATAAATTATAGCTGTTCCTTTCAATTGGTTAAATAAATTTGTCTCTTTGAGATTTTTGTCTTCTGAATATTTGGGACCAGACAGGTACTGTACTAATCTTGTTTGCATAAAGAAACAAATTATTGGATGATCCAACTTTAGGCAAAAAAAAAAACTGTTGGCTGAAAGTGAAGCAAAAGTTTCGTAAGGCTGGAAAACTGAATCAAATTCAATAGTCTGAAGTGTAAAAAAAAACTCAAATTAGCGGACGGCCAGAAATGAGAATTTAGCGCGGCTACTGAACTGAAAATGCTGAACCAGGGAAACAATAGATGACAATCTCTTTCAGCCTAGTCTTTCAGTTTCGATAAGAAAAGCTCGTGATGTTGGGCAAAACCCGCTGGCCTGCGGCGCAATGAGTTTAATTTACTAACATATTACTAATAATATAATGCTTGGTGAAATAACAATTTGAGTTGTGATACATAAATATATTGGGTAGTTTTTTATGACTCAAGTTCCAAATTAGGAAACTGTATGGTGTTGGTAAAAGGCTGCTGAAGCATATAAACAAGGGAAGCACAAAGCAGACTCTACCAAAATGAGTAAAAAGTGCAAGAAAGTGATAAAGAAACAAAACCAAGAATCACTTGAAATATCTTAACATGGAAATAAAATTGTAGAAAACTGAAAAAAGAAGACATGTATAAATTTTTAAATACCTGTTGGTGCAGCTGAAAATTTTTACAAGTTGGAGCTGGGTGAGAGAGAGAGAGAGACAGAGCTTGATGGAGAGAAAATGGTGTTGGCTGCTTCTATTTATTTATAACAAAATAAACCGGAATGAGATCTCGTGCAGCCAAGAAAAAAAATAGATATTTAAGAAAATGGTGTAGTTTTGTGTGTTTTAAGTTAAAACTATATAGTTTTGAAAAAGATTTGATTTTAATTTAAGATTATATTAATGAAACAACATAATTTCAATATTATTTTATTTAAATTATGTCATTTTCAAATGACTCTATTTAATTTGGGTGGACCATGAAACAAACCATGAATAAAGGCCGTTGTTCAAAAATGATGATGTAATAGCAAATATATCACTTACAGAAATGGTCATGAATAGGAGGAGGTAGAAATAAGAATAATAATCACTAATGAATATGCATAAGTCATGACGTCATAGCTGTTGTTGTTATCTGGGGAGAGGTGGTGGCTAAATCATGTCCCACGTGGAATGTATGGCTGCCAATGTTAAAAGTTTGACTAATCTTTCTACTACTCAAAAATTAATAAACATGGGTGTAATCGAAAAAAATCTTTTTTTAATAAACATGGGGAGCAACTTGATCTTGATGAACAAACAAACAAACAACATTATTATTAGTTATATGTCTCATAAGTCATGTCATATTGAAGACTTTACTTCCCATCTTTTTGGGGCTATCTGAATTATAATTATTTTAATAGTTTAATTGACACTAAAATTGAGTTAACGGACTGATTAAATAAATAGACCAACATCACGTGGGCCGTAGTTTTTACATGGCCCATGTGAGATATTGGGATTGGGCCCAATTTTAACAATCAGTCCATTAACGAAGCATCAATGGCTTTGTAGTTTAGGAGTTTGATTTAAATGACGTAATGCGTGTGTTGAGAACTTATCAAATTTGATGTTGAAATTAAAGGTTAAGCTCAAAATAAGTGAAATGCCTTACAAAAAAAACAAAGTCAAATCCAGGACATGAAAATCATCTAGAGGAATAAGGATAGATTTCACAATAAAGATTTTTTTAGTAGATTTGTGTAGTATATTGATTATCAATCCTACGATCAAGATGATCCTACCCTTACATATAAAAAGAGTTCTAGTATTATAAATTGAGGTGACGAATCGCGTAATCATTTGAATCACAAGATGTGAGTGAATTTAATTATTTTCAATCATAAAAAAGTAATAATTCATGTGCGGAACTCATCTCCACATACACTTATATCATCTTTCTCCTTGTTTAGTTATTCAGAGTCTTGTGTACTTTGAGCAAACAATGTGGCAGGGCACTCCTTCGAAACCAAAAGGGCCTTGAATTTATCGAATTCCTCCACTGTAATTAATCACACATGCCTTATTGATGAAAGTATTTGCGTATTATGTGCTCTCTTATGTTCTGTGCTACTTCCTGCAGGCACGATTTATAGTTCTTTAATACACAACGATTAAATGAAGTTTCATGAGAAGGAAGTGCGGCATCTTATGGTAAGTGGATGTGTAATATGTGCATAGTCTCGTGAAGAAGCACGCTTAACCTATGATTGAAAGTAGACAACCAGATGCTTGAAATCAATTGAGGAACAAAATACTCAGCGACGAAGAAAACAAACAAACCAAAGTTCCAATGGGGAGGATGTAGGAGAGCAAGTGCACAAGCCAGGGTCATGAGTCATGACTGAATAGAGTTCAGCAGTTTTATCTAATCATCCTTGCCGTAATAATACTTCCTTCGCACTCCTGGCGCAAAATGCTCCACCTTCTGCAAGGTGACAACTTCCAAGAAATCGCCTTTTGCCGTATCAATATCAAAGCTTTCAAGACTGAAAAACTCGGTGTCCACCACTGCTTGTTTGTATATGAAACACCACAATTCTGGCAAGTCCAATTTACCATTTGACTTCTTACGCTCCAGCTTCACTCTCAAATCATAGAAAGACTCCTTGACGCTAATTTGCAATTTAAATATATATATAATAGAGTCATCAACCATCCAAATTAGTCGGTAAAACCCTGATGCTGGAAGAAAGAGGTTCGTGAGTTACGACTTACGAGTAAACTTTTGGAACAAATTGATATGACGCCGGGTGTTGAATAAATAGAAATCAAACTCGTTAGAGCATCCTCCACCATGATAAAAAAAATCATAACATCCATCTCTCATCTTTTTCTCTCGCATCTAATCATCCCTCATGGTTTTTTCAATCACATGCATCCCGCATCCCACTCATGATCAAAAATAAAGTTTATCATCAGTATCTCTCATTACTACATAAACTATAGCTCATAAATGTTAAGATTAAAAAAAATATATCAAAGTGTATCTCGTTTTATAGATCTCAAAAAATTATGAATATTGGTATTTATTTTGATTTTTTTTACTTGGTAATTTAGAAGATATATTTGTTGCAAGATCAAAATAAAAACTGTACTATTTCTTACACAGGACACGTGTCACGTTACGATTGGCTCATTCTCATGCTCAAAACATACAAAAAGATCATGGGATATTCTTTTTTAGAAAAAAATTATGGGATGATCTTTTTGATGATCAAAAAAATCATAGTGGGGTGCATGATTTTTTTATCATCTCCCATGATCACTTTCTGTGGTTCAAAAAAGCATGGTGAGGGATGCACTTAATGTTTTTACATTTGTTTGAATACTTAACCACTCTTACTCTGTTAAGTCTGATACCATCCGATAGAATCGATCCATTTAGTTCACAAAAATTAGATGCAGATTAAATTTTCTTTTATGAGTAACATACATCAAAATGTATATGAATGTATCCATTTTGCTGTCTGTATTTAAGTTGAATACACTTAATGTAAAATAATAATATTATCTTTATAAAATGTTATAACGTTAATCATTGCCTTTTATTCAGAAGATCAATGTTAAGTCACACCACCATATACTTTTCTACTGCAATTTGTCTCTATAAACTCACTATCAAAACAAATTTAATATGCATGATTAAAATCAGAACATTGTACTTATTTTTATTAGTGTTTTTTAAAGAAAATGTAATCTGGGTCACACAAAATAAGTAATCCGACTATGGACAGATTATTATGCATATTTTCAAAAAAAAAGAGAGTTGATAATGAAAAAATCAATCTAAATTTACCCTCAATTCTCTAATGTTACCCATCCCAAATTGAATAAGGAATACCACTGTCCATTTTTTACCAACACTCAAACTTAAACTAAAAATAGCCACACTGAACCGTAGATGATACTCTGAATAATTACATACCAAGTGATCATCCAACATAATGCGTAATAGATGTTGGTTTAACATGGCCGAGTCTACATTGAATGTCTGCCATCTGCCATCTGGTTTTTGTAGACTCGGCCATGTTATCAAAAAAAAAAAACATGGCCGAGTCTACATTGAATGTCTGCCATCTGGTTTTTGTTTTGTCACTCTTTCTTCCTGTATCTCTTCAAGATCTTCCTCATCTCCTCTCCTTCCTGCTTGTTCCTTCCAGTAGGCAACCAACTTTTTCAATCGAACAACTTCTTTTGAGGCTACGTTTTTGCTTGGGTCGTTCACAATTGACCGCACGCGCGATGCGTACCTAGAATAATAACAAAAGAAATCCATATTTTATCCACCACATTAACATGGAAGCAGCCAAGAAAAGCAAACTGAAAAAGAAAGTAAGAAGAGGATAGTTACTTACGTCAAGGAGTTGTAAGTCTCATCTAAATTTGACTCAGCCGGTGATATGTTCACAAACATGAGAGTTTTAGCGTTACCACCCAAAGAGTCACTCATTAGCATTGTTAGCTTGTGATTCCTGTAGGGTATGTGCTGTCCACCAGATGCCAAAGCACTGATCACATCTCCGAGGGCCGAGAGAGATTTGTTGATACTCTGAGCTTCTTTCAGTTGACCACCGGAAGAGCCAGACTTTTTTACTCTCTCAGAGCCAGCAAGATCAACAAAGCTCAACTGCAAGTGGAAAACAGAAAAAGAAACAGCAACGGTTAAAAGGGAGATCGACCCAAAATATATGGTATGAGAACATAAGTTCCTATAAAGAGGTGAGTGAATTCCGGATACCTTTCCCCTCGAAACAGTTTGAGTCTGAAGGTTGGTGCTCTCAATAACAATTGAAAGCACCAAGTGAGATCTCGAACTTTCATCGTTCATTTGGGTTCCAGATGTATGTCGGCGTTCAGAGCCTCGTTGTATAATGCTCTTCAGTTCTTCTATTGTGGATATGGATGCCACAGTTACATTTTCAACGGACACCATGCCCTAATGATAGTAGAAAGATGAAAATTGTTCATCTATGCTTTGAAAACAACTCTTTCGACTTCCCAAACAAAGAACGAATCTTGTAGATTTTATAGAGATCGGCACAAAAAGAGATGTCTGAAAGATTTTAAACAACAGGTCATGCGAATATATAAACTAATAACGTTAATCACCTTTGCGTCTTTTTTTATGTCTAACTTCAGCCGCTTTGAATTCTTTGGCAACAGTAGGTCAACAAGTGTGTCCTGATATAACTCCACCATGTATGTCTGCATTATTTTCAGACAACTATTATTATCCGAACAAATCATTACTGTACATGAGCAACTTTTCTTATAAGATATCTTTTTCACACATGCAACCGTATTCTAAGACAAACTGTCAATGACAGTACGCTATCAGCTGCAAGTACCTTCAATGAAAATGAATATTTGTTGGCATCCTTTCTCATGATTTTAAAGAGCTCTGATGTGGCCCGTGGAGTAAGTCCTGGATTATTCTCAGAGCCATAGATTGTGAATGTTTTTCCAGAACCAGTTTGACCGTAGGCAAATATACACACATTATACCCGTCTATCGATGATTGCACCAAATACTGTGGAGCATGCAAAGAAAACAAATAAGGCCAGGTCACAATTAGAATTTCAAACAACCAATATTTGAAATTTTGAATGAAATAATAATAAACCAGTCTCACACAACTAAATAAACTGTCACCGTGCATATGCCATTAGTTCTCTAATTACTTCAACTGAAATCTTTTCATAATATGAAGAAATGGTTTCAGGTTATCAATGGGCATAATAAGATAACACATGGTTCAATAACACAATGGGCGTTCTACAAAAGAAGTTTTAATTGTGCTAGAAAAAAAATGCAGCTAAAACATGTTCAATTATATATTCATTGATTGGTAATCAAACATACGGGAAGGAAGGAACTCACCCTTGTATCCTCAAAAACCTCTTCCTGTGTGGAATTGCCATCGAAAACACGATCATAGATATGCTGTTTTGCCTTCTCATCTCTCCAAGGGTGTTCAACAGTGAACTCATCAGTGCTTGAAAGGACACTTTTGTCATTTTCCGCAATCTCCTTCTCATTTAAAGGCCTGACACGGCAGTAAACTCTAATCTTGCCTTTCATATCTGAAATTTATTCGTGCAATGTCATGTTAGGTTGTTAATGGTAATAAACGACATTGAAAATGTGTCCAAACAACTACATACTACCACATCACGGAATACTGTCAAACAACGAACCTTCTATTGTATTGAAATAACGTTTTCTCAAAACTTGCTCTTCCTTGTAAAGTGTCTCTAACTCAGCTAACTGATTCCCTTGCATTTTCAGGATGGCTGCCGTTTGTTCATTCTTTCTGTCAATGTCCTAAATGCAACAAAAACAACAATCAAACATCAATATATCTTACTATTATCGTGCTAGATGATTAATTGCACTGATGAAAATGTTCTTTTCATAAACATTGATCACTAGAAGCTAGAAAACTAATGACACGGCAAAAAGAAAAACACACATCGTATCTACCTGTTTCATTTCCCTAAGCTCTTCTAATTCTTGCAGATTTTTCTGCAGAGCAGCACACTCAGCATTCTTCTCCTGAAGAGCTGATTTAGCAACAGAGAGCTCTTGTTTCACGCCCTCAAGCTTCTTTTCAACTTCGAACAACTGAAGCTTTATAGTTTTGCGTTCTTGTTCAATTCTGTCTTCAAGAGCTTTGATCTATTGCTCCAACAGCCAAGAAATATGCCAAAGTGAGTAACAATATGGATTTAACAAACTTCGAATCAAAATATATATATTTATTCCTACCTCATCAATTTGCTTTTTTTCAAGTCTTATAATCCTTTGTTCCAATGCAGATTTTTCACTGGCCAATCTCTTGACAGTTTCTTCAGCAGTACGTAAATCTTTGTCTCGCACTTTTAACTCCTCTTGCAACTTATGAAAAGCATGTGTCAACAATCAACACTCAACAATAACAAGCTACAAAAGACAATCATTTATGACTCACATTTTCAAACAAAACCACGAGTTCCTCGACAGTGGGACAGAAAAGACAGCCCCATTTTATATATTTACCTGACTATTATTTCCAGCATTATCCGTCTTGGCATTGCTGGCCGATGCTTCATTGCATAACTTTGTTAACTTTGCATCAACATTTCTCTTATCTAGCAATGCAGCCTGATAAAGCGATCAGGAAGTTAGTCATAAATGACAAAAAGGAACTGAATTGGAGTTCAGCGTAATGTCAAGTTTGACAGCTCTAGTCGTATTCTATGCAGAGTTCAACAACTACCGCATCAATTCAGGGCTGGTTTCACAAATACCACGTCACAGCAATGCCATTCGAGTTGTTGCAATACATATAGGCTGATTATGCTTATAATTAGAAGGCCTTAAAACAAGTAAAGAAGTTTGACCAACGGTTCAAGTTGTCCCCAGTACACCATTGAGAAAAAAGGGAAGTTTATTAAAAGGAAAGGGACCAAATGAAAATACGAAGCTTTGAATAGAACGTTAGGCACATCCTAGATCAATTTATATATAAGTACAAAACAAAAAGGTGTGTTTATTTTATTGTTGACTTGGGGTGTACCAATATACTTATGTACCTAGTGAAATTGTGAATTTCACCTGAGCCGCCCTCTAAATACATATATATGACATAAGTAACTGACCTGAAGGGCAGAATCCTTTTCGCTACACAGTAAAATGAGTCTATCACGTTCGCAGGTAATTTCTGCAATGATTTCCTTCTCATTCTTCAAGGACTTTTTCAGGCCCTCTAGTTCTTCTTGTAATGTCACTTCTTGTTTTTCCTTTTCAAGCAGTTCTTTCAATAACTGTGTTATAATATCAAATGACTAATTTGAGATCGGTGATGGATGAGGCATGTCGCTGACCGTTCAGCCAAAAACACACGCAAACAATTAGCAATACTAAGATACATAAACGGTCCACTTTAACAAAGTATGTACAGTGTGAAACAATATTATCAACTAGTTTACATTAAACATGTATATTTTTCAGATTGGGCATTAGGAAACTGAAGAAATTCACTGGAACATCTCTGGCATATCATATCTAATACAGCCCATGTGTGTAGCAAAATTCTTACCTGATCAACGTTCTTCTTCGATTCTTCCACAACTTCCGACAGTTCCTGTATTTGTTTCTCGTATACCTCCAACGTGTTGGGCTTGACACTATTTGAGACATCCCCATTCACTGATCCGCTTGCTGCAGATCGTGCTTTAGAGTAACGACGCAGCATGACATCATTTATATGTGTCTGAAGGGCAACACATACTTCCTCCCCCTGTGAATAAATAATGCATTCAGCTAAAAGAAGTACATAAACAAAGGTCATCATATGAGCTGAAATGAACTGTAAAGATATTTCACAGAAATCCACACCTGCTTGGTCTCAAATTGAAATATATGAAGTACACCTGCAACTCTCATCTTGAAAAATACGGCAGTATTGCTACTGCCAAATTGCATTATGTCTCTTAGCTCAGCTGAGTGCAGATACTCTTTGGGAACGGGACGAAAAAAGTGAACCTAAAATTCAGTTCAGATCAATTACTATTTAGTGATTATTAAACTAAAAACACAAGCCACTGAGAATATTCAAAACTCACCCCACGCTTATTAATTCCTAAGATTATCCGTCCGGGTAAAAGGCCAATCGGATCATCAATTTTGCGTACACTGAAGAAAACTGAATTTCCATATGGAAGGTTCCTCAATATGCGCAAGAATTGTTGTCTGGCATCATCTTTTGTCAAATTATCCTACGTGGAACAAATGTGTTAGTGTATCCACATAGAGGGTAACTATGAAATGGTTACTGATGGAGAACAGGTAAAAAAACAACAACACTAGAAATCACACTAAGAAGACAGGGAATTGCACGGACATGTGAGACAGCAAAGGCAATAGGCAACTAAAAATAAATATCATATGCAGCTTCAGTTCCTTTAAGAAACTCAAAATCCGAGCAACAAGATTATCACTTGAAATCCTGAAAGATATCCTTAACCAAAAGAGCCGAGGACATATGAGGTTGTGAAAGAAGAAAGGGTGAGTGGAACTTACCAATGAGCGATACCGTGAAAGAATATCTATTTCCCATTCTTGCTTAGCTCGAGTAATTGCAATTTGTCTTGGTAGAAAGCGCTCAAGAAGTGTTGTCCAATCACTGGGCACGACATTACACAACCAAATTAATCTTACAACATTTTCAGTTTTTGTATTGTATAGTATTGCTTTCAATACTTACGTGCATGTGTCGGGACTATCAACAAACCCAATCTCAACCAGGATCTGCAATGCAGACAGCTGTGCTGCATCATCCCTCCCAACAGGATAATTGCCCAATATATAATCATGTTGCAACTGTGCAAGTGTATCCATGGAAAAAATTACAAAATTGAAAAAATTGAAGGCAAGGCAGATTAGTAGTCACCAGTACTAGAAGCATCATGAAATTTCTCGTTATATATCCTAGAAGCACTCGCCAGTACCTTTCCCTCTCTTTTTTCATTTTATGGGATGAATGATGATGACATAAATAAGACTGAAACACATACTTGAACATATGACAGTTGAACAAACATTGGGTCTACTACAGCTTCGTCGGACTCCCGAAACAATCTCTTCTTAAAAATCAATTTGCAATGCAAGATCTCGCCTTTAGTGCGATCTTTCAGAGCCTTGAACTCGGCCAGAAGATCCCCAATGTACTTGTTGTCATCTAGACCTATGTACTCTTCTGCAAAAAATAGTGTGCTGAAAATTACTTCGCTATAATCTAGACATGATGACGAAGGTAGATTGTCAAAAACTTAACAGATAATTACCATTTCCAGGTTCTGGAGATTTGGAGCCAGTAACAACCTTGCGGCATTCAAACAGACTGAAGCTAGAGTATGCTGACAGTTTAATAATTCCTGCAAGTTCCTGAAACAGACATAAAATTAGCATATCATTCATAATAAGTATTACAGATCCCCAGCATACCAACAGAAAAATGTCATGAGAATGACTGCGAGAAGAAATTTCTCTCAATGCTGTGGGTAAAACGTAGAAAAACGAAAGATCCGCGCCTAAGGTTCAGTTGCAAGGATGTTAGATACAAAACATTGCAACAAAACATCCACACCTTGAGGTTCATCTGATTCTGATGTGCACATGTTTACGATTTAAGAAGCTTTTTTTGGTACTAGTCTACAGCTTCTTCACAGTTCACACCCTGGCTGATGTTTTCTATTCTAGTGCAGATCACACATGATTTGTACTACTCACATAATTATGCAAATATATTAAATGTTGCGAGTATCTTTGAGCTTTAGGTGTACCTCGACAGCATCTGCTACCGTTGTTGACATGTCATAAGTTATTTCCTCAAAGGTCTCATCAAGGAAAAACACTATGGTAGTCAGTCGTTTCCTAACCAGCAGGGCTTCAATCTCCTCACGCCCAGGAATTGTATGTCGAGGACCCGCTTTAATTGAACACTTTAAAGCATGTAATGTGTTTAATGCTATGCCTTTGATTTCGGAATCCGTGTTAAGACCATTAGCAACATTGTTAACGTACTCTGACAAATACACACCAAAGTCCTTGCTAGGTGGCATGCATGATGCGCATAAATACATCAGCTCCCATGCTTTTATTAGCCATTGTCTGTAGAGTTTCAATGATGATTGAATGAGTTTCACATAAAGACAAAATATATCACTAGACCTGTAATGAAATCCTAGGATACTGCATGTTAATACCTGTCACAATTATTTCGTGTTTGTTTCGAAATCTGCACAAAAAGTTCATCCCTCAGCTCGGAACGCTTTAAAGTTTGTTTATACAGTTTCCTAACCAGCTCTATCTGCTCATCTAAGCTTGTTGCACCAGCTGACGAATCAACTCCCATATATTTCAGGACTATTACGAAAAGCTTCACTGCCCTACTAACCACATCACTGCTCACTTTAAGTAATGATGTTGGGATAGGGTCCTGACAAAAGTCTGATATTAGTTTTCAAGAGATAGTAAAACATCAAACGTCTTGGCTTCATACAGGAAACAATGGGTATCACCTTTTGGAAACAGAGCATGTTCTCAAACGTAAACTTTTCATGCACTTGAGGACCTACAGATTTCTTTAAAAAAAATCCACGCTTGCCGGCTGCACGAATTTGCTTATTCATCAACCTCAAAAATCCTTCAACCTGCAAACAGCAATGTACTACAAAATTCAATCATAAAACCGTATTTTGATCTCCACCTTAAATGGTGAAAAAACTATGAGCGATAAGGTCCTTATGATGTACAGCATGCGAAGTTCAGATGAAACAGCCTACCTGAAATTTGTCAATAAGGGGTATAGCACCAGCAAGTTCTTCAGAAAGGACCATGGAAAGTGACATTGGGGTGCTGAGCGAAAGAAAATTGAGTCAGAATCAGAAGAACGTAGTCTAGCTGTCGTTCAAATAACATGGATCGCTGAAGCAATGATTTTCAAAACTCACGGAGGTGCAAAGTTTGAGCCATCGCTGTCATAATCTTCGTCATTAGATACGGAAGCAGATTTGTGAGATCTCGCTTCATCATTTCCATTGCTAGAGCCGAAAGGAGACGACCTGTTTGTCCTCACACTTTGGGCCATCGGCTGCATATCAATAGTCATTTCATCACAACCGACACATAAGATGAAATCCCAGTCCTCGGTAAACACCAGCTGTCAATGGAATCTACAAACCACATACATGAAAAAGAAAAGGGCTTTATTACATGATTACCAGTGGAACACAGAAGAAAGCCAAAGCTTAAACAACCTGAAACTCATGGTACCGAAAAATTCAAACACACAGAAATCAAAAAATACCTAACTTGAGCAGGAAATATTCCCGAGTAAAATGTAACAGATCCAAGCAAACAAAGCAATTTGAATTCTAAACTCCGAGGCTAGGAAAATTTAAACTTTCACAATCATTTCAAAACCCTCAAAAATAGCAAAAAATGTGAGTCCACACATACGCAGTGTTTCAGTCCTCGGCTACAAAGTGAAAATGCTGAAGCAGATAAGATACGGCTTCAGATCGGAGAGTGCGTCTTTGGTGGTAGTGGAAATCGAGGATCCGAAACGACCAACGACGGAAGCGAGAGAGATGTAGTCGGAGATGATGCAGCGGAGTTGGAGGAGAGAGAGAGAGAGAGTCACGAGAGCATTAAAATACATAAGCAGCTTAAGCTTAATTAGCTGCTTTTTCCTTCACTGCAATTTTAAATTTGCTTCTTTTTTAAATGGTAAGTATAAAAAGTTGCAGAATTTCCAGGAGGAACAATTTAAGTCAAAAACAGTCATTCTAAATAATGTATAATTTCGCCTCATCAAAAAAACTAATAATAATGTATAATTTCAATTTTATTAAATAATATTACAAATGAAATAGATTTTTAGTAAAAGAAAATGCATAGTTGAAAGGAAAATCCCATAAACAAGGACTTAATTCCATTTTTATTTAGGTGTATATATAGAGGGAGAATAAAATGAGACTTCTTATTTTATGAAATCTTGGTTATCAATCCCAATGGTAAATATTTAAAATGGATGGTCATGATTATTCTCAATAATTTCCTAAATCATTGATCTGATCATGTTTATCAATTAGATTTCTAATATTTTAATAATACTGCGAGTCTCTATGACATGGTTGTCTAATATAATTTGTTTATCCCATTTTGCAAAAATGAGTAAATTTTAATGGACTTTAGTGTGGTCCTACAACTTGTGTTTATGTAATGTCCGTGCACATCTATCGAACTATGCGAGTATTATTAAAGTCATTATCATTTATCAACACTTACATCTACTAATACTTTTTTTATTGGTACATCTACTAATACATTGAAAATTTCTTTTTCAAAATAAGCATGAAAGACATGCATCATTTTGTATTTGTGTTGAGACATGCACCATCAGATTTAGATTCAGTGCAGTATAGTTAAATGATGTATGTGTTAAGACGGCATCGTTTTAATCAAAATTGAATAATTTTGATTCAAATAACATTTATAATACAACAAAACGACATTCGACACCATACCAATCGGATAATGTTAAGTACGCTCCATTTGAATTTATAAAAACTTAAGATATATTTTTTTTTTGATACAACAACTTAAGATAGATAAACGCGAAGAAGATTGTAGAGTTACATATGTCAATATTACAATCAATTTAGCTACATAAAACCAGTTCATAGATGCAGCATAGATGTATTTTATGGACATTATTTTGAAACAAAAAACAAAATAAACATTAGTAGTTTGGTGGATGGATCCAACTCGGTTATAATTTCTTAAGCATGAATCATGCTCTGAGAATCGATGGATACAGCAAGCAGCCAAAAGATGGGATTTGCTCGGTCATTGGCCGGCCAATGCCGGCCCTCTCCTCTTCGCCAGCCACGCAAGAAAGTATTGACTCGGCATGAAAGCACTCGAGCATGGGTTTTACTAGTTTCCGCGCAACACAAACTTTAAATGAAGTCACGAGTATTCTCACTTGTGCTGCAGTCTAGCTAAACTTGACACGAGTAGTGAATACCGTTGCTGATTCGCCTCTTGTTTCATCTGATCATTTATAGTTGAAAATTTAGTTAGATTTTTCCAATGTAATTTAATTTCGGGATACATTATCCCTTCGTTTGGATCATGAAAATTGCGATGGAACAAAATGGAATGGAAAATATGCACACCAATATCATTTTCTCATAGATTTTCAATACGAGTAAAATTTGTGGAAACTATATTTTTGGTGCAAACTGTAAAATTTGTCAAAAGTGGATTATAATTCGTACGCGAAAAACTAAACGTATTATATAGTTCGTCAAAAGCGATTTACAATTCATCACTGAAATACCATACATACAATATTGTTGGAAATCAGAATATAAAAAAAATAAAACAGAAAAACAAAATTGCAGAGCCGTAGAAAGTTCTACTGCAATTTCGTTTTTCTGTTTTATTTTTTTGTATTTTGATTTCTAACAATCTTGAGCGAAAAACCGCTTAATCCTTGGTGCAAGATAACCAAGACGGCTCACTCCAGGGTTTACTTTGCTCTCCTTTAGGTTGTGCACTCAACCAAAAGAGATGGAACTCTCAAATGAAAATTATGGGGAGAAGAAATCAGAAAACACCACTCACACGAAAGAATAGTTTTCTGCGTGCTCAAACCAATTGTTTTGGTATCCTTTTGAAGATCAAACAATAAGAAACGTTACTGGAAAAATTAAAGATCTCATTAATATCTTTCCAACGTCTAAATATATTATGATATATATTATTAGGAAATAACAAACCCAATCAACGTTTCTTTATTCCATGCATATTCAAGTATTAATTAGTAAATAAATACAGAGGCCAGATCTGGTGCAAAGCCTAAATATAGTGCAAAATACAAAGTAATTGATACCATTGATCAGGTTAATCCAATGATCCCAATTAATTATGATAAACACAAATTAATTTATTTTTATCCCTATTAATAAGCTCATTAAGGGTAAAATAGACATGATTTTTCCTTTATTTCTCTCTCATTACTGTTCGTAACTGTTCATTACTGTTCATTACTGTTCGTACTGTTCATTACTGTTCGTCACTGTTCATTACTGTTCGTCACTGTTCGCTACTGTTCATTGCTGTTCGTACTGTTCATCATCATCTACAAATCGCGATCGAAAACGAACTAATCGAAATCGATCGAAAACGAACTAATCGAAATCAAAATCGAAATCGAAAACGAAGAAGAAACGCAGAAATCAAAACGCAGAAGAAATCGACAAAAAGAAACGCAAAAGAAATCGAAAACGATTCCGAACGAATGGTCATAACGAACTATAAATTGCAGATGACGAACTATAAATTATCATGCCTAACTATCGATGATACTGCCGATTTGTTGACGAATTATAGTCCAAATGTGATGAATTATGTCATAATTCATCAAAATTGCACTATAATTCGTCGAAATCTTGACGAATATAGTCCAATTTGGACGAACTATAACATAATTCGTCCAAAATTGGATAACGAACTATAAATTAGTGATGACGAACTATAAATTATCATGCCTAACTATCGATGATACTGCCGAATTGTTGACGAATTATAGTCCAAATGTGATGAATTATGTCATAATTCGTTAAAAGTACACTATAATTCGTCGAAATCTTGGCGAATATAGTCCAATTTGGACGAACTATGACATAACGAACTATAATTTGGCCGTGACGAATTATAAAATTCTTGACATATTATACAATGTTACTGCCAAAATTTGGAAGAATTTTAATTACATATGACGAATTATAGCAAGGTTAATCAAAGTATACTACAATATGTCGTAATTCATGACGAATTATAGTCCAATTTTGACGAACTATGACATAATTCGTCAAAATTGGAATATAATTCGTTAAGCACTTGTCGACGTTTTTCCACAATCAGATCCAAATCAATGAATTCTTGCAGTAGAAAAAATTGTATATACATAGAGATTTCGAGAATTGGATGATATTAATTGTATGACTTGAACCATTTTGAAAACCTAAGCCAAGCAATCTAATTCAATGCAATCAATAAGCAATACTGACAAAAAATCAAACAGGTATGAATTAGTTCATAAATCCCAGATTCAAATTTACTCCTGATCTATGAACACGAGCATATCTAAGCTATGAACAGAAACAGATCCGAGCTAATAACACAAGTAAACATCAACCTTTCCCAAATTCGACCCACCCCAACCCTTGTCATCCCCAAAACCATCTCCACCGCCCTTGCCACCACCACCAAGTCTCTAACTGATTAACTCTTCTTGTCTTCACACATACACCATCACCATCTTCATTACCAATCCTGCCACTCTCAAAAAGCCTAGAATTACGAACAGTCTTTCGAAGCTACAGAAGCGACCGTAGGCGAAGCGGCGACTGGGCTCCATGTCACATTCCAAACCCTACCGGTGTGACCTTCGAGCGTCTGCAACTCTTTCAATTCGAAGTTACCTTCCGAAAACTGAATTGCGATTGCGCCGTTCTCCGTCGACATAGCTTCAACTCTCCGGGTGGTGGAGGGTTTGAGAGGAGGGAGACTGGATTGACGGAGATCTGAATTTTGACGGAGATCGGATGAGCCGAGGAGAGAGTCACGAATGGATTGGCAGCAGGAGACTGGGTTTGACGGAGATCTGAATTTTTTCATCTAGCATAATCGAGCATAGGAGAGATAGTGCGGTTATTAAGCATGTTGTTTACCATATTTGCCCTTATTCACATTTCAATTTAAATTAAACAGGTTTATTTTCAATTTATCATATCCATTAAAATGATAGAATGAATGGTTGAGATTAGTTTGTATTTTTTACAATAATATGGACTTTGTACGTGATCCCTCCTCAATAAATACATACTAATTAACAATGAAATATACGCTAATTATAATGCATATTAACTATGAGCACTAATATTAAAAATCAATTATTTGAAACACGTACACCCAACAATCCCCCATATGTTTCAAAAAAACATAATTGTAAATAAATATGTTGATGTCTTTTGGACTTGAATCAACAAAAAAACAATTTGAGAGTCCCGCAAATTCAAATGGTATACTTCAAGGCCTAACACCAAACTCTGCATAATAAGTGTCCTAGTGAGTTTGCCTACAACTCATCTAGTTAGGCAGCCTTATACCTTGACACTTATTTAGGTGACTCATCAAGTGTGTGTTGTTGCACACCCCATACAGGAATGAGTTCATTAAGAGATCAAATATCTCAGCCTTCCATCTAACAACATATCAGGACTTTCGTTTACATCAGATTACAACTATTCTTTCGTTTGACCACATTGACCCAGAACTCAATTGTGTTCGAATTCATGGTTGGGTATCCAGGATAATTCTAATATGATAGAGGCTTGAGTCCTATATTCTTTGTCGTGTCCAGGACCCTAGGTCCACACGAGCATCCTTTAGTGTGTCCAGGACCATACATCCTCACAAGCCGTTGTGTCCAGGACCATTCCGTCCACGTAGTCAGATGTGTCCAGGACCATTCGTCCACACAGTCCGTTGTGTCCAGGACCATAACGTCCACACAATCAGCTGTGTCCAGGACCATTCGTCCACACAGTCTGTTGTGTCCAGGACCATTCGTCCACACAGTCCGCTGTGTCCATGATCATTCATCCATACAAATCCTTTTATTGGGGGTCAGCCAAGTTCCACCCTGATCTTACAAATTCCAGTTATATCACACACGTTTCAATCAAGTTGTAAATCACCTTATTTCTCAACCAATCGGCTTCTTGTCCTGCCAATTCAACAACAGTCAATTCAGATTCCATGGTCAGGTTCTCCATGTCTGACTGAATTGTTATCCATCATGATCCATTTATCATCCGGCCATGAACCTTCATCACATTAAACCAGATTAAATTATAGTGTAAGTAAACTGATCAAGATAATCGTATTTAATCGAATAATCAATCTATCGATTCAATTTTCAAATCGGGCAAAGATGAATCAACCTCAATTAAACTACATGAGATTAAATGATATAATGAACAATAAAATTGATCATAATGTATCAATCAAACCTGAACCAACCAACCCACTGGTTTCTTTAATTTGATAGTCCATAAGCCAAACCAATTCCACCAACCTAGCTCCGAATTATCCTTGGTAGCATCATGGAGACGATCCTCAACTGGTGGGTCAGTCTTATCCTTTTAAATAGAGGCAAACCTACTTTACCAAGACAATCAAACACTCTAAGATTGCTTAAATTAGGAGGATAATTTTTCCACAATTCATATGGGGTGACAAATATTCCTTTCAAAGGTACTCGGTTCAAAATGTAACAAGTCATAAGACAACTTCCCCCACATTTGGTCAGAAAAACCATAATTATGCAACATGACACCACATCAAGTCAAACCAATTAAACTGAATTAGGATTGATCCAAATCAATAATAACCATGATGGAATATTCAAAACATTTCGTACTGAATCGACTTTAATTGAATCAAAATTGACTAACAACAATTTCGACCAAACCTGATTGAATCAAATCAAATTGATTCATTTCATCACTTGTTAACTGAACCAAATCAGAGTTTTCACAACAAACCCATATGCCGCAAAGGTCCGGATCAACATGCATTAGCCATGCATAATCCAATTAAATAATTTAATTAACTCAAATTAAATTGAATCATACCTGATTCTCTCATCAGACAAGGTTGATCTCATCGGACAGAGTTGCATCAGTTAAACCACATCAATTGATACAATTTTAATTTAATACAAACCAAATTATGGCTTCTCGTACTTGATCCATCTGGCTCATCCAAACCGAATTGAGTTTGGTTCATCTTTGATCATCTCAAACTATTATGACTTTGTCCTTACTTAATTCTTCAGCTAAATCAATAACTAGGTCAAGTTAAATCCATCATTTCGTAGCAATAGCACTCGTCCGTTGCTATGTTCTGCACCAGAAACAGAAATTAGCCAATTTGAAATTGGGGACAGTAAAGCAATTGAAAATTGAACACATTCAAGCAAGATCAAACATATGGATTTAAATTAAATCCATGTCTGTTTGAAATCAACTAGGTTTAGTTTGAACCACGCCGGTTCATTCTCCAGCAGAAACCCAAAATTGTGTTTCTTTTCCCATCAATCGTCTCGCTGTTGCCAAAAAATGTTGAACCATGGCAACCAGTTGTATCGTCAAACGCACAACAGCACAACTACAATTTGTTTTTTTCTTCTTTTGTGTGGCTCGACTGTTGAACTTCTGGCTAGCTTAAACGCCTAAAGATTGCCCCTTTGCTTTCAGTTTCATCATTCACGAGCATCGAAGCCATCAAACTTTGCATCATTTTGGTTGCTTTTCGTATATTCCACAGCTTTGTCGGATAAACAAGAATTTTCTCTGTTTTATTTTTTTGTATTCTGATTTCTAACAATCTTGAGCGAAAAACCGCCTAATCCTTGGTGCAAGATAACCAAGACGGCTCACTCCAGGGTTTACTCTGCTCTCCTTTAGGTTGTGCACTCAACCAAAAGAGATGGAACTCTCAAATGAAAATTATGGGGAGAAGAAATCAGAAAACACCACTCACACAAAAGAATAGTTTTCTACGTGCTCAAACCAATTGCTTTGGTATTAAAGATATCATTAATATCTTTCCAACGTCTAAATATATTATGATATATATTATTAGGAAATAACAAACTCAATCAACGTTTCTTTATTTCATGCATGTTCAAGTATTAATTAGTAAATAAATACATACTAATTAACAATGAAATATATGCTAATTATAATGCATATTAACTATGAGCACTAATATTAAAAATTAATTATTTGAAACACACCCAACAAATATGATTTAATCACATCCGTCCAAATGACCAAATCAATGGGCTGTCTTTGGTTTATATTTTTTTACAAAAATATATTTTTTTGCTCCGAATCCTTTTTTTTTCAATACTAAACCAAATATTGGATTATATTTTCCTCCAAATTGTCAACGAACCAAAGCGATCCTACATATTTTGTATCATTCATTTCCTCTGTGGACTCGTAATTACAATATATATATATATATAAAGAGAAAGGATCCGGTGCAAAGTGATAATTAGTGTAAAAAATACATATATATATATATATATTAATATTGCCCTTTGATACCATTGTCAGTGAAATTCTTATTTCCAATTTGAGCAAATTGTTTACCCTCCAATTCGGATATCATACCTAATGTGCCTTTCTTTTTTTTATAACAACACTTTTTCTTATTTATGATGACTTATAATAATCGAATTAAATACATCTCAACCGGACGATTGAATATACATGAAATGAGTGTTGCGCCGATCGGCAATCATTTTGAAGATATAGATGCCATTTCTTTCAAAAAGACGGTTTATTTGCGGACAACATGCAACGTGACCACGAGCAAGCAAGCACGGAGATTGTGGTCGGGCCCAACTCATGTGCTACTCTTGGGATGTTATACCGAGGTTGTGGTCTTTCTTTAACCCAAAGGAACGCGACATGCTCACAACTTGTTCTGTCCTTTTTTTATCCACAAATCATTACTGAATAAAGCTCGACCAGATCATGCTTCTATTTGGAATTTTATTCGTCGAGTTAAAAAGCTAACAACTGAAACCGTCAGTAAGGCGGACTTAAAATTGTCAACTGAAACGACATGGTTTTTAATGAAACAGTCTCATTTTTGTTTAATCAGTACTATATTAACATCTGTAATATTTTACTGCGCTGCATCGAATCTTTTTCTCGCTCATGAGATGTAATGGGTTTTGAAACACCAACACGGCCTATGTTTCAGACCTTAATATGGTGAGAATGTAAAAGAGCTTCCTCAAATCTTTGATGGGCTTACTTTCAACTTATATTGGGTTGGGTCCCTATTGTCTTTTATAATTGGGCATTCCTTGAATTGGCCTGAACCACTACATGTCTGTTTTACCTTTTGCTGTTGGAAAGCATTTAGATCAAAAAGAATATTCAGAAGTATATCTTTTAAAAATTAATATAGTATTTTGAAAAATAAAAAGTAATTTTTTAAAGTTTTCTTTACCATCGAAAAATTAAAATATTACTTAACATCACAGTACAGTACAAACTTTCCTTAATCTTTTATTGAGAAAAAAAATGCAATTTCCATTAACTTTCTTTTTCGTTTTCAGAAACTTTTTCCACAATTCAAATAGAGCATAAATTATAAAAGAGACGGTGGATAGAGGTTACTTTTCATTGGACACAGTAAATATCAATTTATAAAAAATATATATATATGAAAATTTGACTCGAATCGTATTCAGCTAAAAACAAAATTTAGCCTTTGGATTCAAAAATTCAAATTATTATTTCGTTCAAAACATTTAATATATTATAAGGGTCGTAAATAAACTGTGACAAAAAAGTTTGTTTGAAACAAAGAATGAGATTGAATCATTGAAACACATAATGAAAGAGTTTTTTTTTAAAATGATCTGTTTGAGTGTCAACATATCGAAAATGATCTAAGTGAGTTTGGAATTTTAGTTTTGACATGTTTTTAACAAAATCAGATTCGAAGGATCCAGTTTTGTGCGTTTTTAATAAAATCGGATTCCTAGGATCCAATTTTTTGTATTTTAAAAATAAAATTAGATGGACAGGATCCGGTTTTATGTGCAAACGAGAAGACGTGGAGTTCTCTCATTCGCACGCCCTCTCGTTTGCACATAAAACCGGATCCTGGTCATCCGTATTGTTAAAACGCACATAACCAAATCTCCAGGATCCGATTTCTTTCAAAATATCAAAATTGAAATGCCAAACTCACTTGGATCATTTTGGATATGTTGAAACTCGAAAGAATAAAAAAAACTCTGAATGAGACGGAATAGATTAAATAAATAAGGACTGATTTGCATGATAATAACCCAACCAAGTAACATGACGTGATTGATCCGGTAGGCAACATCAACGGCATTTCGTTTGGTACATTTCTTTCACGCCCCAACCCTTTCGTTACCTCTTCACATTTATGAACTTATCATCCTTATTCCTTCCTCCACCAATAATAATTAACTTATTAGAATAATAATTTAAGGGATTAATTAGTAAAGTCAAATTAACCTAACTTCCCTCTTCATTATTCATGCCTCAATTTATAAAAATATACTAAACCACTACAAATTTTGCAAAAATGTTCGGCCATAATTTTCGATGGTATTCTGGCGAAATTCCGACAACGGTCCGGAAATAAATATATTTAAAAGACAAAATTCGGTGTTATTCCGGCGATATTCCGTCCACTCAAATTCCGGCGACAAAGTATCCCCGGAATGTCCTTGGAATAATTCCTGCGCAATTCTGAGGCCATTCAGGTGATGTAGCCGGATTTCCCTCGGAATGCCCCCGAAATAATTCCTGCGCAATTCCGGGGACATTCCGATGCCCGAATCCATATTGTTGGATTTCCCCGGAATTTTGCCGGAAATGATAAACTGCATTAATTAAATTTTCCATTTAAATTTTGCATGTCCTAGGAGTTGTTCCTTACTATCACCGGATTTTTTATAATTTAAATTATATATGTGGCCGGAGTTGTCCCTAATTGCTGCCGAAATATTTATAGCAAAAGCAGATCTGGTCGGGTTTATAGCAAAATCACTTCTCAGTGTTTTGCAAAACCCTTTTGTGAAACTAGTTTCAATTAAGGAGAGCTACTCAGACATCGTTGCTTCTTCTCTCCTTGTGCGATCCAAGCCAAGGGGGCATTCATCGTCTCTTAATCTCCATTTCGTTCGATTGGGTGCAGAACGAAATGAACCCACCTTTCATTTTCGATTTCACCATTTTCCGACCATCACCACCTGGATCCACGGTCATCCTTGGTATAGTTCCTTCGTGCTGTTTCGACTGGTGCTCCGGTCTATCTCGCTGATGTCTTCTTTTATGTCATCGTTGAGGTGTGATCTTTTGCGCCAGTTTACAGTAGAATAACTTTTGAAGCTTCTTCAGATTTTAGAATTGGGAGAAAGCAGGCTATGAACTGGGGTGAAAGCTTCCCTAAATTCGTATTTAGGTGGTTTTTGAAATTCATATGAAAATTGTTGATTAATTTGAAAAACTACATTGAAGGAGAACTTCAAAAAAAAATAAACATATTTTGTCTTCGGATTTCCGCAGGATTTTAACCAGAAATTTTGTCCCCGGATTTTCGCAGGATTTTAACCAGATATTGTGTCCCCGGATTTCCGCTGGACTTTCTCCGCACATTTTGTCCCCGAATTTCTGCAGAATTTCCCCCACATATTTTGTCTCCGGATTTCCGCAGGACTTTCCCCTCATATTTTGTCACCGGAGATTCGTAAGATTTTCCCCGCCTTCTGCTCCCCAGATAATCCCCGAAATTTATTTTGGTAAAAAATGCGCCGGATTTTAGCAAGAGTATCGCCGGAATTTGTTCCCGGAATTTCTCCGAAACAATAATTCGGGGGACGTTTTGTCGGCGACAAAATTTTGGCCGGAATTTTGCCAATTTTTCTCTTTATTCCTGCTGAAATCCGGCGCATATCAGGCCAAATTTGGTTGCCGGATTTTTTCGCAAAATTTGTAGTGAACATTCTTGTATAGCTAATTTGAGTGAATACATGTAAGATTAGTATGAATGATCAAGTCACATTTCCTAATGATCTTAAGCAATCTTAAGTTTAATTTAAGCTTTGAGAACTTAAAGGAAATTGACAAACAAGATTTACGTGGTTCGGGGGCTGCCCCTACTTCACGAGTGCCTTCAGGGGAGGAGGGGAGGATCAATCCACTATGATAAAACAGTTCTGTACAAGCAAGTGTCAAGAACCCTAATTGAACCTAAATCGACCTAATTCAATCAAAGATATGCTAAGACTAATTGACTGATACTAATGGTTGCAATTAAGGGCGAAAGCTTCCTTGATGATTGTATTGACGATTGCGACCGGTCCGAGACTCAGGCGTTGCCGGTGGGAAGAACACCTCCGGTGATGGCTCCGGCAAGGCTAGCAGTGATGAAGCACTGCGCATGCCTTTGCGAACTCCAATTGAACAGGCGAACGAGAAGCTTGGGCCTTCAAAGATCGAACGCACTCGCTAGTCGCTCCAAGAAACGCATCTAATCGCTCGATTGATTCGGATGTGCAGAATGCCCTAATCCCGATTCCAGCTCGCTTTTGACTGAAGGAAGAAGAAGAGAAAAACAACGACGCATCGCTTGGATTCGAACTCAAACGCGCCACACCAAAACGACGATGCTCCACTTGACTTCGAAATCTCCCGCTAGCTTAAAATGCTGTCGTCCAACTTAAACTCGAATCCGAACGTAGGCGCCAACTCAACACGTTGCCGTATGAGCTGGCTCAACCTCAGACTTACCTGTTTGTTCGCTGATCATCCTCTAACCTTTGCAGGCATAATTCTCCATCTCCATGGCCATCGACGAACCAACATATAATAGAAATAGTCTACTACATTTGTACTACGAGTTCATGACTCTAACCAATCCAAAGGAGTCCCTATAGGACCCGACTCTAAGCCTAAAGGACCTAGTACACTAAAGCAAGTATGAGGCACGAATTCCTCACAATACATGTAACATGTATTTTTTTGATAAAGGGGTACAACGATACAATACATTTTAATACATATCATCTGTTACATATATATTGTATCCAGATCTTGAAATCATTGGTACATATATATCCGCCGCTTGAAGCACATGCCATGTTTGACACCTTTACTATGGATCCACTCACATCTACCCGTAGTCGCTAGGTGGGACGAATAAAAAGGAAAGGGAAATGGAAAGGTAAAGAAAAAATTTTGAGAAATTGGTGGCCACATGATTCGAACGAAGGATGTAATGATCCAACCATTTTTGGGTGGACTCCTTAACCAACTGGTCACCACTCCTATTGGCACATGTAACATGTATTTTTAAATTGTTATACATTATAACATTTGTAATTGAAAAACGGAATTCGGATACAATCATTAAACGAAGGGACACATGTTAGAATAATTTTTTTATTTTGTATATTTACTAAATAATTTGTATTGATAAAAGTCGTAACTTAAATATTAAATACATTAATGATGGGGGAGAAAATTGTGAAAGTGAAAGAAAGAGATGAGTTGGGTGAGGCCCATTTGCATGTGCACCAATGTGCTTCCCTCATTCATCTCCTTCCCACCTTTTTTCCAATTTTCATCATCTTCTTTTTTTTGCCGTAATTAAAAACACGCAATTTATAAATCCAGCCAGCTAGGCGGACAGCTACAAAATCTAAAGTAAAAATAAATTAAAATTGCCTTGGATGATTTAACTAATCTTCGATCAATAATTAAGAGAGAGTTGATTCGAATGTTCAATTTTATTGTTAGTCTGGCTTTGATATATTTAATACTCATAAATAGAGAGACAACTTTGGCGATTGTATGGTATTGTGTTTGGGGCAACTTAACCGAATAAACAGGTGGTCATGATGTTGTGGCACCCGTTTCAGTTGAGAGACATTACTACTCACGCATTAATCATTTTCCATCTAAATTCATCATATTTCGGTCAAATAGGGAATTCGATTTCAATTTTATTGTCACATCGCCGGGAAATTCTAATTTTAATAATCTGATAAATAAAGGTACTAACTATTATATCACCATCGTACCATGATTTTTTAGATTAGTTTTAGATTGTGGTGATGAATGAACATGGAGAATCTTCTATAATCTGTTCTGCTTATGCCCTGACGATAGAGATGGATCCATGAATTGGGATAGAGGGTGGCAAATTAAACTAGATTAAAAAATTAAAAAAAATAGTGTTTTTTGTATAGCACGAAAATTATTGAATCCGTACTAAAAAAATTGCAGTCAACTCTTTATCAAAAGTAATTTGATAAAAATTCATCTTCAACTTAACTTATATTTCTTATTCCGATTCAATGAAAACTAATATATGATCATCGAATATCCTTAAGCTTACCAATGAGATACTTCCATTTTTTTTAAAACTTTGTCACGTTCTAATTGATTGATATCAAATCATTATTAGTTTGAAGCCTTTGTAAATTTGAAACATGATGTTATTCACTAAGTAAATAACTGTCCTGCTCTGAAATTTTAATAATTATTATTTGTGAAACCCAATATTAAAACCATATAAGTCGTTCAAAATACAACCTTATCGACATAAAATTTTGATAAACACTTCTAATTTGCAATTTGTTCACTTATAAAAATAGAAGATCAATGTAATTTAATTATATAAATAATAAATTAATTATACAAATATGAATTAATTATATTATATTACAAAAATATATTTCAAAAAAATTCGGGGGTGACAAGCAGTGTCACCCCAATACATCATTGTAGTTCCGTCCCTGCCTGACGACAACATAATAAGAGTTGGAGTATGTAAATGTCGAAAAAGTAAATATGATTTATTTAACGTGAATTCATAGAGTGCGGTTCAGTTACAAACCGACTTTATATATAAAAAAACAAACTCAATTTCAAGCTGACACGTGTCCCATTTAGTCGAAATCCCGAACAAAACACGGGAGTGGTATATTATAGTCATTCCACATATCCTAATAATTTTATTTTCAATTTAGTCCTCGATTTGTAAATGATCAGACTTAAAAAAACAATGATTAGACTTAAAAACAATGATCAAACTTAAACCAGTAATGATCAGGCTTAAAAAACAATGATCAGACTTTAAAAAACAATGATCAGACTTAAAAAACAATGATCAGACTTAAACCAGTAATGATCAGACTTAAAAAACAATGATCAGACTTAAACCAGTAATGATCAGACTTAAAAATAATGATGAGACTTAAAACAACAATGATCAGACTTAAATTAGTAATGATCAGAGTTAAAAAACAATGATCAGACTTAAACCAGTAATGATCAGACTTAAAAAATAGTGATCAGACTTAAACAAGTAATTATCAGACTTAAAATCCAATGATTAGACTTAAACAACAATGATCAGACTTAAACCAACAATGATCAGACTTAAACCAATAATGATCACACGTAAACCAGTAATGATCAGACTTAAAAATATTAGCACTTAAAACTTGACAATGATCAGTCGTTATCGCCGATCTTTCCTCTCCCAGTCGACATATGCTCTCACCGTCGACATAAGTCAAAACTGTGTTTTTAGCCGACGGATGAACAATACATGTTATGCTGCGCGCCCAGCGTTGACATTAGCGAGCCGTGCCCAGTTAAGACATTAACAAGTTAATGTCAAGGCTGGGCGCGATGCTAATGTTAATGGGCGCGCGGCACCAAAATGCTTAGACTTAAACCAAATTTTAGGACGATTATACCCCTCGTATCTTTTATGTATTTTAAATAACTCCGTGTTAATTTTTTATTTATAAAAACCGCCCCGAACGCAATGAATTCTGATTGATCGATATATACACGTGTCAATATTTTATTGGATTTTTAGTTTTTATTTATAACTATGGTTTTTGTATTTGATCCGTTTCCGAATTCATATTGTGTCAGCATCATACTATGATAACCTATAAGATTATGTTAGAAATTAAGTTTATTATGAACTTCGAAAATCAAGTTCCAAACAATTAGAAAATATCTGAAAATTACATTTTCGCTTAACTTAAATCAAATCAACATTCTCATCTGGACACTGTCATAAAATATTTATTTCCTGAAATGATTAGGAAATGTAAATGAGTAAGGATCCGTTAATTTTTTGGTACAAAATACAAACTAATCATAGCCATTGATCTTGTGATTTGAATGGATAAGATTAAATCTTGATTTTTTGGTGTTTTTCTTGGTGACGAATTATAAAATAAAACTGACGAACTATGTCATCTTTTTCATTTTTTGGCTCGTCTTTTTCATTTTCGGCTCGAAAAGTGACGAACTATAAAATAATTTTGACGAACTATAAAATAAACTGAAGAATTATAAAATAATTTTGACGAATTTTGTATTTTGTACCAAAATTTAACTTTGTACCTGATATTGACCCAATGTAAATAGACTAGAAAATACCAAATCAATGTGAAAATCATAGACCAACTAAAAATTATAAATTAATTTAAAATAATCCGCAACAGGGTGGTGACCTGTTGGTTAAGGAGTCACATACGATATTCCTTACATCTTGGGTTCAAATTTCCTCTTCATTTCCTTCTTCCTCGTCCCTCTCTTCACGTCTCACCCTTACTAGAGCTTCAAATATCAATATATATGTACTATATGATAAAGCGACATATGCATTGTATTATTCCTATTTCCTAATTATTGTATTTCATTATCAAAAAAATAAAATCCTCAACCGGACTCGAGGCATATGAACACATTATTTGAAAATACTACAGTGGTTAATAATTGTGTAGTATAATAAAATAACAGCCTACTAAACATTTATTTATTTATTTTTCCTTCAAAAAGAACCCTACTAATTAAACTATTGGTATAGTTTTGTAGGGACAGTGCTACAATAGATTTAAATACTCTACGCATTAATAACTATACCTGTTTTAATTCTTGGAAAATTTTAAAGATGAAAATCAAATACATAGTATTTATCAAAAAAAATCAAATACATAGTAATATCAAATTTATATTTAATTACCATTTTAAATGAAAATAAATAAATACATGTAGTACTAGTAGATAATACAATATTTCATTACAATATTTATAGAGAATTGTGAGTGTGGTGTCCTGATGATTGAAGTGTCTGTAACAATTTAAAGGTCTCAGATTCGAAACATGACAATTATACGTAATTTTCTTCTGTTATTTTTGTTCATTTATATAACAAGAAATTTTTTCTTTCCCATCCATTTAACCAAATTTAGAGGTTTTAAATGAAAGATTAATCATTAAAATAAAATACAACTGTAGAGTATCATGCATGATGGATGCAATACTATTTTTTGTAGTAAAATGGTGAGTGAAATGGGAAGTGTAAGTGGATGGCTTGATCCGGCATAAACACCACCGCACGTTCTACTGTGGGCCACATTTACAGCTTTACCAATGTGTATTTGTCTACCCCTCATTTTCTGCTCTATTCATATTTTTCTTTTATAAACATCCCTCAAAATTGAGCAAAAATATTCTAAAAAGCACTGATCAAGTTTTTTTTTTTTTCGATTACAGTGGTTAGTAGTTAGAAATTAGTGAGTTAGGGAGGGATTGAGCTCGAGCTGCATGAGGAGACGGAGCGTTGTTGCCACCAACTGGGCTAACACCCGACCCTCCACTGATCAAGTTGTTTGGGACTTTTCTAAGTGAATTTTATTGTATTTCCACACGTCAAAGTTTTCAAATTTTATTTACTTTACACACGTCAAAGTTTTCAAATTTTATTTACTTTAATAGTAGTCAAACGACGTGGTTTTTAATTATACTCATAGTATTTCACTGCACAGTATAAATATTTGACTGCATAGTATAGTAAGTATCTTTTTCCTTTCTTCCAAATTCTGATACTGTTATTAGAAAAGAAAAAAAGGAAAGAGTTAAGACTTCAAGTAGTACTGTAGCATTTACTAATAATAATAAGAAGAAAATAAAATGAATGGGAAGTGAATGCATAGCTGGAAAGTGAAGACACTCTGTGACAACTATTTGCCGCTCTCTCTCTCTCTCTCTTAATCATCAGCATCATCATCATCTTCTCCTTCCATCATAGTACAGTAATCCCCCATTTGTTGCTTGCTTCTCATCTCTCCGACTCTCTCTCTCTCCTCATCTAATTGCAGCAAATTCAGAGTTACACACATAATAATTTCTCCAGTCTCCATTTGTCTATTAAAATAAATATAAATAATAAATTGGATTGAGAATATACTAATTAAAAACTGAAATAAGTAACTTATGCTTAAATAATTATTTAAACTTGTAATTTCCATTTTGCTGTTAAATCAGCTTTTTCTTTACAATATAAATATAAAAGGAATAAAATTTACGGCAGCAGCAAAAGCCAGCGATCCATATTAATAAATAAATAACAATAATAATACTTATTTATTTTTATACAGTATTTGTTATTCATCCATTTCCTCCATCTCCATCTTCATCTTCATCTTCATCTCATTCTCTCTCTTCCTCCTTTTGCTGCTATGCCTTCATCTCCTTCTTTCCAGTTGTCTTTCCGTTCCTTCTTTTTTCACTCTCCTTGCTGTTATACATCATAATCTTCTTCTTTCTCAACCGTCTTCCACAGATTCATTTTTCACGTTCTCTCTCTCATCCCAATTGAGACTTTCGATTATTTCAGTAATTAAGTTGCGCTAACTCGCGTTGTCTACTTGTTGCCTAATTTCATTATTGCACATCCAGTTGATGCAGTAATTAAATTCGGTCATCGATTCATTCATTTGAGTAGATATGCAGCAGCAGCAGCAGCAGCCTCCGCAGGGATCTGGCGGTTATGCCGGAGTGTCGCCGGAGAATATGGTGTCCTTTGGAGGCAGTAGTAGTACGCCGAGAGCGCAAATGCTAGCAGCAGCAGGAGGAGGTAGTGAGCAAGTGGAGGCAGCTTCGCCAATCAGCAGCAGGCCTCCAGCCAGCAGCATCAATTTCGATGAATTAGTAGATGATCCAGATCGAGCAGGCGGCGGCGGCGGAGTATCGAGCGGGAACAGATGGCCGCGTCAGGAGACTCTCGTGCTTCTGAAAATCAGGTCCGAAATGGATGTCGCTTTCCGCGACGCTACTCTGAAAGGTCCACTCTGGGATGAGGTTTCCAGGTACATAATATTTCTTCGTCTTCTTCTTCAATTACCTACAATTTGGATTTTGAATTGGACTGAGTTTAATTTGAACCCTAGATCGGCAAATTAACAGAGGTGAGTTCGATCTATAGGGAATCTGAAAATGGGAGGAGAGAGAGAGAGGGCAGATGAGATTGGGAATTGCTTATTTTTCTTGGCAGTGATCAATTATTAGCATTAAACAATGATATGATTGTGGCTCTGCACAAAATTTAATACACCAGAATTGCACACACTACTCAGATCTCTCTCTCTGCTCTTAAACACGGGGCTCAGAAACAGAGACACTTTTTTCCCTTTTTAATTCACAAAAAAAAGCTACACAAAATGGTGCTGGAAAAGAACGGAATCCTAAGAAAATTAATTTCAGTGTAGTAGCAGCCTTTTTTTATATATTATTATTATAATTTTTGTACTTATTTTTTTTTATCAATGAATTTTGATTTCCAGCTATTCTCTGATCTATTCTTGCACCACCCATATCCATCATTTATTCTATCTCCTCATCAGTGCCCACTTATTATTAAAATTTAAATCTATCTGTAAATCCATACAGCTATTTTTATACTGTATATTCTTTTTCTAAAATTTATATTTTATTTACTTATTAATTTATTTATTGTGAGTTCTTTGATGTTGTTGTTTGCTGCTGTGATTTGGACGGGACTAGTGTGATCTGGACCCGTCTGGCTTTTGTCTCGTACTCGGATTTTTCGCCATTTTTTAAGTTATGCTTTTGTGCGCTTCAGATCCTATTTTTTCTGCAATATTAACTTATTCAACTGTCACCAACTTTGGGTTATTATTTTAATTTATGCTGGCTGAGCTGAGAGATAAGATGAGCTGAAGCATGTGATGGTTTTTGCAGGAAGCTGGGTGAGCTGGGGTATGTTCGGAGTGCCAAAAAATGCAAGGAGAAGTTTGAAAACGTGCACAAGTATTACAAGAGGACTAAAGAAGGTCGCGCCGGTCGTCAAGACGGAAAAAGCTACCGCTTTTTCACTCAGCTGGAGGCGTTGCAAGGAGCACCCACTGCTAGTGGATCAGGCGTCGGCGGCGGCGGTGGTAATTTGATACCTTCTGCTGCTTCTCCAGTGATGACTTCCGGGCCTAATAATCCAGCGACCAGTACGGCTGCTGCAGCTTCGGTTGGAAACATACAGTTTGCTACTCCTGTTTCTGTAGGTACTGGTGGTGGTGGTGGTGGTGGTGGTGATGTTATGCAGAGGGGATTAGCGCAGCCTTTTACGATGTATTCGAGTATGGGCCAGCAGGCGATGCCAGCTTCTCGGGCACCGCCTGGCCTAGCGGCTACTGTTGTACCGCACGGTGGGATTGGGATCAGCTTCTCATCCGACAGTGCGTCGTCTGAATCTTTTGATTCTGAAGAGGATGAGGATGAAGAGGTTGAGGATATGTCGGAGGAAGAGTTAGACAGGCCGTCAGCGAATCCAGTAGGCAGTGGCCAGAAGCGGAAAAGAGGGTACTCGAAAGGCGGCAATAAGCGGCGGATGATGGATTTCTTTGAGGGGTTGATGAAACAGGTGATGCAAAAGCAGGAGGCCATGCAGCATAGATTTTTGGAGATTATTGAGAAAAGAGAGCAAGATAGGTTGATGAGAGAAGAGGCTTGGAAGAGGCAGGAGGCCGCAAGGCTGAACCGCGAGCAAGAGCTCGCGGCTCAAGAGCGAGTCATGGCTGCATCTAGAGATGCTGCCATAGTTTCTTTTCTTCAGAAAATTACTGGACAGACGATTCAATTGCCTCAACCAGTTTATACAACAACTGTTCACCATCCACCACCACCTCCTCCTGCTCCCACCATACCTCCATCCTCAGCTCCACTTCACACGGCAACTCCGCCGCCTTCTAGACAACAATTCGTACAGAAGCCGCAACAACAAGTTCAACAACAACATCATATGCCACCATCACAGGCCACAGAAGCAATCATGGCGGTCCCGGAACGGCAAATACCACCACAAGATCCTGATCCTCCTACAGGGGGAAGCAGCAGCTTGGAACCAGCATTATCATCAAGGTGGCCAAAAGCTGAAGTTCTTGCACTCATAAAGCTCAGAAGCAACCTTGAAAATCGGTACCAAGAGTCCGGACCCAAAGGACCTCTGTGGGAAGAAATCTCAGCAGGAATGCAGCGGATGGGGTACAACAGAAGTTCAAAAAGATGCAAGGAGAAATGGGAGAACATAAATAAGTACTTCAAAAAAGTTAAGGAGAGCAACAAGAAGCGGCCTGAGGATGCCAAAACCTGCCCTTATTTCAACGAGTTAGATGCTCTCTACCAGAGAAAGAAACTTGGCAGCAGCAGCTCTAGCGGCATGGCCTTATTTCAGCAGCAGCAGATACAACCACAACAAACAGCAGCAGCAGGCTTGGCTTTGGATCAGTCTGCAGCAGCAACAAACCTACAAGAATTAGCGTCTGCCACAGTACAAGCAAGTTCAGCTCATGTTGAACCAATGAACATAGGAGCTGCTGTCCCCGACCCGGTGCATCCGAATAAGGGAGGGTTGCCAGATAGCATTTTTTGTGATCAAGGGAGTACTGATGCAGGAGGATCCAGAAAGGTATTAATTCTTTCTGTCCATGACTCATGCATATCAATTACTACATATACGCCACAAAAATAAAAACATCACAGAGCCTGTAAAAATTAGAGTTATACTTTGATTTCTAAAAACAAAAAATCATAATAACCTTTATATATTGTGGTATGAGGTTTATGCTTGGATTGAAAGTTATGTATAAAGATAAAATTGTCTAATCATTGAATTTGCATTGAAGCCAGAAGACATCATGATGGAACAACAAGCAGCTCATAATCAGTTAAATTTGGATGATTATGATCAGAAGATGGATGAACTAGGTGACAGTACGGATAATAACCTAGAGGATGATCAAGGCGACAACGATGAAGATGAATCAGAATCAGATAGAAAAATGGGGTACAAAATAGAGTTCCAAGCTGGAGCACAATCCAACAATAAAAATGGAGGAAGCAATAATAACGAGGCACCCTCATTCATCACAATGGTTCAGTAACAACAACAACGACAATAAAGCCACAGCCACAGAGATTACTACTCCTGGTTCTTTCCGCATACATATACTACACTACACTGTGACATATGTATACTGCTACTACTTATGATGATGATCTATATCGTGTGTCGCGGCGTGTGCAGATGATTGCAGCTAGCTTCTTCAGTACACGGCCGGCTGATCGATCTGCTGATATATCTGAGAGATCTCAGCTTTGGATGGTGTGCATTGCTGCTGCTACCATTTTTTTTTCTTTCATTTTTCATTTATTTGATTAAAAATTGTTGTCATTGCAACTATAGGTGTTGTTATTATTGTCTATAGAGACCAAGCAGATTTGTTCAATTGGGGGGAGGAATAAAGGGGGAAAGTTTTCATGGTAAACTTATATGTTTGTGTTCTTCATTCTTCCAATGCAAGAGATGAAGCTCACAGGCTTGTTGAATGGGGCGCAGTGCAGAGATTTCATTTAACTGCGTGTGCATCCATCTGAGAATTTCATGTTATTTATTTATTTCAAGAATAATATATATAACAAATAGTTATTTATCTATTTAATTTTGTTTCTTTTTGTTTTGTATTTTGGTGTTCATCATACATTGAACTTTTCTGCTTTCTTTTGTAGAAGTTTTGAGGTTCATGTGCTCCATCATGTCAAAAATATTTATTACTAGTATTATCTAGTCATTTTACTTGATTAATTAACTCTCTTTTTTGCGGAAATTGAATGATGGGAGGCATTTAATTTGATATGTATTAATGGTATTTCTAAATTAATTAATGCACCGAATATTCTGGTTAATAATAAAAATAATAAAAGCAAAGTAGACCATACCTTCTCTATTCCCATCGCCAAACCTAGCTACCCTACATCATAATATTTTTTATAGCTCTAAACCCTACATCATAATTAATATTGCTAAATTAGAAAGATAAAAACAAAACAGTTGAATTTCAACTATTTTCCGAATAATTAAATTTGATTTGCTTAGGGTCAAAATAAATGATCTCTTTTATTTTAACACTTTGATTTCAATAAAATTGTAATTGAATAGTCCAACCGTAACCAACAGCAGAAAGTGTCCTTGTCCCATCCAAGTTGTTTTTATGTCTCCAATCAGTCTCATCTGATGGATTGGGTAGGAATCATTTAGGGTTTCTCCAAATCAAAGCTTGGGATTTTCATTTAAGTAGAAATATGCTAGTTTGCCCAAAATGGGATTATAGTACAACCATCGAGGTAAGGGACCAATAAAGCTACTCCGGGTTATTAACCCAATTGCCCCTCTTTCAAATTCAAAATATTCATTTGTGCTTTTTGAAACTCAAATAACTAGAATGCTCATTTTTTTTATATTCTTGGTTCCCCAAAACCGAGAATATCAATTTGTAATATTCCTGATTTCCCCAAAATCGGGAATGCCAATTTGTAATATTCCTGATTTATCCAAAACCATGAATTGATGAATATATCAAAACATGCCCCTTTATTCGTCCACGCATGCCCTAACCCCGACCACGTAATCCTTATTTATGTTTCCGATATGAGGGAAACCGGGAATATTAAAAATTGATATCCCCGATTTCGGGAAAACCAGAAACATAAAAAAGAACATTCTATTTATTTGAGTTCAAAGAGGGGCATTTGGGTATTTTGAATTTGAAAGAGGGCATTTGGGTTAATAACCCAGCTACTCCTCAAAACTCTTTTACTTTGGACCACAGCTACAGTTTGCTAAATTGATTGCTTGAAAATCGCCACATTTATTTCTTCTATATTTTTTTTTTCAAGTTGAAAATGCAACAGCCAACAATGGTGGATTCAGATTTTTTTTTGAGTAGAGGAAATATTGAATTAAAATTAGTTTAAGTTTAGTGGCTAGTGCATAAAAGTAAAATAATAATAATGTAATAAATTACTACGACCTGAAAATAACTTTGTTATACATAAACGTGTATGTGCCCATTCAATGATATGTATGTATGTCATGTGTATACTAGCTATAACATAACACATGGTTCTTAACCATCCATTTTCCATTACAGCAAAACAAAAGCCACTTTATATCAAAAACTTCATCCTTACTGTCTCTCTCTACTTGACCCCCCCTCCATGTGCATCAAGCTTAACATTTACTGATTTACAGATAAATAAAATGGAGAAAAAGACATCAAGCAGTCTTACTTTGGAGGTGTGAAAGTTGCCCACTTTCCGCACCACTTGCACTTTCATAACCACTATTCTCTCATCCATTCATTTACTTTTTTATCCATCTGATTTTTGTCTCTCGGCCTCTTCAATCATCCCCTAATTTCTCCTCTGTTGGAAAATAAATTATTGCATCAAGGGCAAGTCAGACCATATAGCTAGATCATCCCCTAACGCATCGACTCTTCTTACGTTTATGTGGCGCAGTTAAAGAACTCTTGATCCATCTTTGGCAGGGGATGAGGAGACAGCTCACGAGAGACTTTCAAGCAGCAACTTAAACCTCTGAGCAATAGCTTGTCGATTCAAGTCTTCGTATAGTTTAGCCAGGGACCTTACTGCATTGGAAATCATATATTTTTTTCGTTCAGAAACATCACCACGGGGCTCATATATTGACTGCCCAAGAGATTTGCATAATGCTTTGAGCCACTCCTCAAACCATGATGCTTTCTGTACAGCATGCACAAGGTGAAAAGCAAATATTAGATGAGATTTGCCCGTGCACCATGTGCAGTGCAATAGAACGCATTTTATATGGAATGTATCAGATTAGTTGAGTTTCACCCATGTCGCAAGAAACACAATGCTGCTTGAAGATACGCATTTAACACGTCAATTGAGAATTCTTGATGCATTGCTTGCACGGAATCTAACCTTCAAAAAGAAATCTTCTAAGTCATGATCACCAGCACAAGAAGCAATGCTAAGCACGTGCAACATGGTTGAAATCAACTGAAGCAATGAAACCAAAAGTTAGTTTAATTAAGAGTCAAAAATACTAAAGGAGCTATTGGAAACTCAGAGCATATGATTGGACATTGGAGATAGGATGACGAACAAATATGCCTTCTTTAAAACCATAGAGGCATAGACCATAATTAAGATGTTCGTTTAATGATTGACATATCTGCAATTGATTGATGTGGATAGTTGCAACTGCGTACTGAATGTGCGCAGTGAAGATCTTAATGACAACATGATTTAAGCACACAATTTCCTGTAATATTCAACATTAATTTTTTCTGATGATGGGATATTCAACATTACCAAGTAAAATTGTACCTATAGACTTGACAAAGATGGACCTCAAGTTTATTATTGCTATTATCATACTCAACATTCTACAATAATATTAAAAACATTATTTATCATAACGGGCAACAAGAACAAATTACTAGTGTATACATGGACAAGAGCTTCACCTGATTCTCGAGTGCAATCTTATATTTGATAGATGGTGTTTGAGTTTGATCTGAATCGAAGTTTTTTATTACATGCTCAAGACCTTGAACAATGTCTGCAAATGATCTTCCATAGTCTGCGCAAAGTTGGATGAGAAAATAAGATTTCATGAAATTCACATGTAGTCAGCAGCTCATTTTTAAGATTGCACTCAAGAAAAATAGTATGCAGCCCATTTTTATGATACTAATGAACTTTTCTAAGCAAACATGACATCTTAAAAATAATGAACATTTCATAATGGATGTAAATTCACATGAATAAAACCTAATACTTGCCATTTAATGTTGCTGGCACAGCTAATGCAGCTGCTGCCTGTGTGCGAATCTTAAAATTGGACGACTGACGCAGAAGTATCAGAAGAATACTAAAAACAGATGGTGCCCTGAAAGTAGACAGTAAAACGAGTGTTGTTACTGGCGAGTATATTCAGTCACCGAGCCAAATACCCACATTAGCCTTCTAAAACCTTCAAGAAATTTACAATGACAAGCAAATGGAAATGGTTGCAATTAATGCACCTTTTTTTATCTTACCAACTCATTTCTTGTAGTTTTAGTGACTTGTTTAAGAATAGATTGCTCAATGCATGGCAGACATTCCACTGGACCTGTGAAATAAGATGTCAGCACAGTCAGTAACTTCACGAAGAAAATCACATGACTAAACCAGATCACTTTTGTTTCATAAAACACATAAATATAACTTACCTTCACATTGCCAGTCGTAACACATGAAACAAAAGCCTGTACCATTTTCTCTAACCAACGTGAATCCATCATGAAGGCTCTTTGTCGTGAAGTAGACAGTAATTTCTCATTACCTTCTGACAAGCTTATTGGTGAAGAAACCTTGGCAGCATAATCAACCAGCTTACTTGGATTACTGCATTCCACCCATTTTGAAAGATTGCCAAGAGCCCTTACAGCATTTGCTTTAACCTGTTAAACACCAAAGAATTCTTCAATATGAAATTTACACAGTAAGTTTCATGTGAATAACCAAAACAACTACAAACGAATATGTGAAAGAATACGAGATCTAGTTGTATGTAACCAGAAAGAGTGAAGGTCAGGTGTATTTGGGAGTAAAAGAAGTCCCTAATAAAAATGGTAAGAGTGAAGCTGATTAGGAAACTAGGAACATTTAGAAATCAGAAACTCTATTTTGGGTAGATTTTGAATGTTTTTTTTAACCATGACTCTCATATAAACAGATAATTCCTTTCTAATTGTTAAATATACGACTTTAGAGATGTCTCTATACTTGTGATTCAGGAGAGAACAATATGAACAAGAACCATGTAAATCTTATGTTCTTGTTTCTTACTATTTTCTTTTCTTCTCGTTTAGCCATAGTTACTCTCACCTTCTCACACGTATCCCAAGAAACACCCCCGGAATGTCATGCTTATATGGATTCATCAAGCCATGTAATTCTAGGATAAAACATTATCACGTAGATGGAGTTTATGCGTTGAACTTTAGGTATCAATATACATTTGTAAACAGAAAAATTATTAGATACACAAATGCGGAAGTCATCAAAAAGCATGTATTGGAAAAAAAATGTTTGGATACCTTGTCACCGTCTTTTGCTAACCGTAGAGCACACTCAATAACGGAAGCCATCAAATCTGAGACATCAGTTAGCTCTATGATGGTAGGGAACTTGATAATAGGTGAACATGTGATGATAAAAGTGTAACTTAAATATTTTGAACTCACCGTCGCTGGATTGCCCAGAGTTGCAATCCATGCTGACAAAGTAACGTAATGAATCACATATGTTTGCCAGGGCCCAAGAGGATGCAATTCGAACCTAGAAACACAGGAGTGAATTTTTGATGTAGTGGCCTGAACATATGAAAACTAAACACACTTTATAGGAAGCTAAAATATTACCGAAACCAAGGGATCCTTCGTGTTATGTGCAGCAGCATGTGTGAATCTCTTAACAACATCTGCACTACAGGACCAAACACTAATATCTTATAAAAAAGTACTGATTCCATAATGTCACAGAAACTAGCAAGGGAAGTTATCGAGTAACTGAGAACTTCATATACCTCCGAAAGATTTGTGGAAAACATGAAACAACACCTATAGCACGACAAGCAGCACACCTAACATATGGCGCCTCGACTGGTTCAGCCGCGTTTATCTGTCGAATGATTCAGCATCTACTTGCTATGATAATGTTTTGTCACAGTATATACAACAACATCATGAAGACGTACCACAGTATGTAAAATAAAATCCTGCTTCTCCTTGGCCAGGGAAAAGAATGTCGTGGAAGTTATACCAGCAAAACAAGTCACTGCTGCTGCCCTCACCTTTAATTAATGAGCAAAAACATTAGGGTAGTGTAGATAACAGAATGAATAATCATTCAGATGTATGATGCACAGTAAATTTTTCAATAACAAACAAGCATGTTGATGTCACATAAAAAACAATGAATAAGGAAGAGCAACACGATCTCGGTTGCCTAATGCAAATCATAATGCATTCGCTGAACTGTAGTTGGTAGGATAACAAGCAAGTATGGAAGCGGCACAAGGAATCGAAAGTTCAGAAGGCAGCAGTGGTTAGGAGTAAGGCGGTGGTTTCAATGGAGTGCATCCAGGGCAAATCTCAGAGGGACTCTGGAGACAGCAGTTTTCTAAGAGCATAAGTCATATTTTGATAAATTCGCTTATGTTCTCTGAAAATCTTTGGTGTCCCTTGTATTTTGGCTAATGCCTATTGACCTTCAAGGTCCTTAATATATCAAAAAAAAAGTATTTATAATTTGGCTATATTTATTCCCAGCTCAACTTCAGCTAAGCTATACCAAGAGGCAAGAACGCCCACTAGGATTGAAACAACAAGAAATTAAGTAAATTGCACTTTTAATGAACTACATGGCACCATAGTCAAGATTACTTCTGTTTAATATGGGATCGTGCTCGAGACTCATAAACACCAAAACCGGCAATTGAATAAAACTCAACATTCTGGATCAGCGGACAAACCATGGCTGAAGTATGTTGTATAACTAAAGGCATATGCTTTTCAATTGTTTCACCCCACTGCTTGCTTCCTGTCTCAACTGAATGCTGCTCTATATCTTCAGCTCTTTCTAGACCATATAAAGGAGCTGATGAAATCTTCTTGGTCATTAAGCAATCAGATATGAAAGGACTGTCAAGCATATTATCATCTAACTGTTCCTCTGTTCCTTTGAACCCAGCTGCAGCACGAAGACATTCATCTAAAACCTGTGCATCATGAACTATGAAAAAGATGCTGACGAATGTGACCATTAATAAAGAAAACTTAAAAATGTATTGCTCAATCTGAATGACCTGACACTGATCACAAGTTCACAACATTTAGTAATGGATATGTCAAGGTCAGAACATTGGATTTAGTTGTCTGGTAAGATCAATTCTTGAACAAAGGTGTCTTAAATCTTAATTTTGCAATACCCAATATTAATGCAGTAGGCTCGTGGTCCATCCCAAAATTTCAAAACTTACTTTCCCTCCTGAAACACCACTAATGTATAAAAAATGACATGACCACCTACAATCCACTTAAGTTGTGAAACTATATATTCCAAGTTCATCTGCATACGCCTGGGATGCAGGTTTCAGTACCTTAATAACAGCAGTAATAAACTTCTCCCCATGTAACCCTGCAGATATTCCGTCACGCCCTTTCCACGACCTTGAAGAAATCTCAATAGCGCCTGGTCTTAGGAAGCCATATACAGTGGTCGAAATCCTATCCCAGCATACCGGAATAATTATTGGATAGTTGTGAGCCACAGACCTAAGAGCCTAATAAAAAAAATTTAAATCACTAGTTATATATTTAGATGACAACCAAATTTTGATCACTCATTGATAAATGCAAATACTGAGACAATAACGAGAAACAGAATGGTATTAATGGTAGGTAAAATTGTGCCTCAAGAATCTATATGACTAGTCTCATCTATGAACTAATATGCCAATTCAAATGTCATAATACTTCACTTGATTTATGAATACATCAAGAATCATGAGTGGTTCGATTTTGAGATGTTTTTTTATAATATCTTAAAGCTTTTGTAGCATTGATCAATGACTGTAGCTTCCCTTGAATTTCTAAAATATTCCTTATAATATTTAACACCCATACTCAAGCACTACTTGCAGTCAGTTAATCTAAGAACGGCCTCTTCATATGAGGCACCCAAAACAGACTTCATTATGCTCAAAATTACTATATGGGAACAACTCTTACCTCCTGTAGGTTGCGAGTAACATTGCAGCAGTAAACCCTACTATGGATGCACACGACCTAGATGCATGCTCGACTAGTGGCTACCCATATCATATAAAACAGATGTCCATAGAAAGGTGTTTGACTTAATGTTGCGTTTCAAGGGGTACCTTGGTTAGCTTAAATTGCTCAAGGATACAGAACTTTACATCGTTCTATGTCCTGTAATTAAGCTACTCAGTACGCATTGTTCTAATTAGACATGTTTCATGTCTTGATTTTGTAGGAATGTACTTGTGGTGAGCAAAGTTGGTTGCTGTGAACCAATTTAAGGATCTTCTATCCATACAAGATCAAGTATTTAGATCTCATAGACAAAATTTGTTTGTTTACCCAACACATAACTTAAAAAGGTACAAGCACATGCGTATGTAATAAAAAACTAATATCGACAATAATTGTGGATCAGGCGATGAATGATAAATATGAAGCCAAAATAATTATGAATAAAACTATACAATCATAAACAAGTCACAAGCCGCCATATTACCTGGAATGCCTCGAAGCTCACTGTAAGATTCGTCTCACGCTGGCAACTACAAAAGATGGTATGGAGAATACCCTGGCTCCCTTAACATCATTAAAATATAGAAGGTCAATACTCATTGAAGGATGCTAAAAACTTACATGACAAATATGATAGATCTAATGTAGAGTACAGACTCCAATCACCTATATTTGAATTATACATAGGTAAGACAATATCTTCTACCTCTTAAAGGGCAACAACAACTTCGCTTATTTGTATGCTACAATAAAACACTAAGCTCAATTAACGCCTCAATATAGAAAACAGAAGCTCATGTGTCTCATTTAGATAGCAACTTCTTACAGAGAGTGGTTTAAATGGCTCATATATTTTGTGGTCCAGTATAAGGATTCAACATTCCACCCTCAATGCCCCATTTATATTCATATCATGGAATTCATGTGCAGAGCCAACCTCCAATAACGTGAGCAATATCTAACCTGTTGACAATTCCTCTGATAACACTCGTTGAACTTGTAGAGATGACGGCGACGTAGATAGAGCAGCTGCTAAGCAACTGAAAGCGGCTACCTGTCAGAAAAGCATAAAAAATTACAACAGACTTTTATAAGGGACATCATGAAGGAACCAAAGATTTATTTGGAGTATCAACCTGCAAGCCAGTCTGGTCATATTTGAATGTAAATCCTTTTTCAATCTTCAATCGAAGAAATACAATTACATTTGGCAATAAATCTGCAGGCATCCTCGAATATCTGTAAAATACATGAATTCATGGCAAATGTGTCATTATTAATGATATAAAAATCGTCCCACCTTCAGTTAAACAATGCAAATGAAAAAGTATGGACTACGCAGAGTGTTTATATCACCACTAAGGTCTTTAACATGCTATAAAAGATACTTTATAGCGATTTCGAAGTTTGATAGACACTTATTGCTTCATGGCATCCATGTAAAGTATACATAGACATCCATGCCCTCAAACCTGAACAAGATTTATCAAATGTGACTACACCAAGCATTGATTTGAATGACATCCTTTTCAAACACTAAAAAGGAACATTCACAGGTAAAGTAACAAGCCTCTCAAAGATGCAACTTGTTCTGATCTCTAATACCATACAATCAGCCGTGAAACATCAGGACAGTTCATGATGAAATATAGTCGACTCCCACAACAAGTACAATAAGTGAATAAATATAATCACAACCCATTCCCTTGAAGTCAGAGCAGCGTTCGATCATTATTTTCTGACTTTTACATTTTTTGCTGGGCCAGGGTTACAAAAGCCATAACCCAGACTACACTCATTTGAACTTTCAAGCACATGCATGTATGCAATATAGCCCGTATAATTTTTGTTTTAAAATACTTAAGGAGAAAGGTCTCAAGCGCCGATGTGACTGGTGCTAGGTGACCAAATTAAAGGATTTTTGCCACTGTTTATAGCCAGACCACATCATCTTTTACACAACTTTTGGTGAGATGTAAATTAGTTATCCAAAAAGAATCTCCTAAATGTGTGGATAAGGAATCTAAGATACCAAGTTGGTATGGACAAATAACCCACCAAAGCTAACTACATAGCTAGTAAGTAGTCATTACAATAAATAAACAAGCACAGAAGACATATGATTATGAAAACAGTAGGAGTATAATTCATACGGTGTAGACTGAATCAAAAGCAACAGAACTCTGAATAATGAAGCCAGCAACCCTCCATGAGTTTCTCGCTCAATTAAGTACAGAACACCTGCACAATTGTAGATACAAAGTCGAATGGAAATAAAGTTCAAAACTTTTAGGCACCGGTTCTGGAAATAGTATGCATGGAGCTTTTGAAAACACAGGCTGGTTACCTTTATGGAGTTGCATTAATATCAGACCAAGGGAAGCTGAAAGTGCAGTGAAAGATCCGCTTTTTGCAGGCTCTTTGTACTCCGCAACCTGCAGAAAAACCGAACCAGGCCCATCCAGCATGGTTGACAAAGCTGAGGCAGATGCAAGCCGTGCCTGTATAACAAAATTGGAAAAGTATGGATTGATAGGGCAGAACATTGCAAAAATCTTATGTATATTTGCAAACAAGTTGGGGCCATAAAACACAAGTGACTACCTATTTGGTCGCAGGAAATAGTGAGTTTCAATTGTGACAAGCGAAAAAATACCTTTAACGAAGGATCATGAATCAAGCAAGTCATTAAGTTTGCTTCATGCTTCCTGAAATGACAATATTGCTGAATCATAAGTATCCAAACACCCAAATTTTCCTTAGTTTACCAACAAACAGAAGAATTGCACAAATCACCTGGATTGAAAGACTTCATTTGTGGGTAATAGCAAAGTCCATTGAGCAGAAAATAATTTGCGGTCAGCTTGACAAAGGTCCTTCGAAATCAAAAGTAATTACGATATGAGTAAACAATAAGGCTTCCATTGATCATGAGCATACATATAGGATAATGTGAATCTGGTTTCAGAATGAGTTCCAAACAGACTCCTTAAATAGAATATCAAAGGATGGTTCTTTCCATTAATAGCTAAACATGAATCTATTGGGATAAGTTTAGGAACATTAAGAGTTCATCAGAGGTCTAGCTCATGTTACATTTCAAGCTATCACATGAAGGGTTCCGTTAGTTACAGAATACAGATGCATTTTGTTCTGGTTGTGCTAAATCAGCAAGATTGCCAAGTGTTGTTCATAGTAGTGACAGAGAGCCACCATGCCACAAAAAGGGAAGACCTCGACTTCATTAGACAGTTGGAGCTGCAAAACAGAATTGAAAAGAAAATGGTTACTGCGGTGAGCTTACCTGTATACACATTATGGCACATATGCGGGCCTTGGAGCTATGGGTACTGCTGGTATCTCTTACTGATCCATCACTGTCACTGCAGTCTGAGTCTGAGGATGAGTATTCCTCCAGAGAATATTTTTGGCCCAAAGTATTCTGGTAATCTATATCCTTTGGCTGCTTCGTGGTTATAGAATTCATTTTGCGCAAATGAGGAGGCCTGTATGGACTACCCGCAGTATTTTTGGATTCTCCTATACTTAATACGTGGTTTGACGGACCACCTTTCAAATCGGTTTTAACAGGGACTGGATCAGTTGGTTTCTTGACATTTGTAAGACCATATGTCAAAAACAATCGCAATGCTGCAACTAAACCAGCTACCTGGATTTCCACAGCAAAAAGAAATGGTATGAAATGATAAAAACACACTCAGATGTTAACTTGTTGCTAGTTGCGCATTTTATCGAGGTAATGACAGAGTGCACCTGATCAGAGAGTGAACCTTTAGGATCTGCAAGCACCAAATGCAGACAATTCAGAACAGAAATATAGAACCTGCAGGGAAAATTAGCACAATTACCAAATAAGTAGGTATGTGTTGCAAATCTTGTTATAGGTAAAGGATGGGAAAAACACCTTGACATTACTGGGTCTTCAATTAATGGAGTTTTAGATGTGAAACCATCCATCAGTTTCCTAAGCACCTATATAAAAATTCCGAATTGATCAGATTCACAAGCACATACAGTTTAAGAAGAACAGGCAAGTGTTACCTCTAATGTCGGTTGCCAAATGTCATATGTGATGGAAGATGATCCAACTCTTGAGAATACTTCACCAATCATAATACATGCACGAGTCTTGACTTCCCATACACTATCACGCCCGGGTAACTGCAGATTTACATCCAGGGTATTCTTCGGAGTGACATTAGAGTAAACGGAATATGAGATTCCAGTATCACAGCATTCTATAACATGGTGAAGAAACTTAATCAGCCCGGTTTCTTCAGAAAATGAACGGCGACCTGGAGGGCCTTTAATCAGGTGCCTATAAGGAAATTACATCAAAGAAAATTCAGTATTTGGTGCAAATATGACAAGCAGAGTATGCTGGATTACCAACTACGTAAGATCATTTAGTCAGTTTCGCAAATTACATACACCTTAGTCAGCAACATTAGAACGCTTTAGTTGCACTTGCAGCTGTATCTAGCGCTCCTTTCCTTCTATAAAAACTGAACCTCTCATTACAGGGCCTAACTATAAAAAGGCTATCCAAACTATCCAATTGTTTCCTTATCATGTCTCCCTCTTTTAGACTCGGTGGACTTTTTTTACTAATATAAGCCCATCTAATAAAAACAGGTACATTAACTGAGTTGCTTACAAACACCCCTTACTTCACAAGATTAAAAGTTATCACAATAAAGCTCAACATAAAGGGTCAACTAGACCATTTCATTTGACTTTAATATTTTCTTGGATTGAAGTTAGTCAAGTCAAATCGAATCGAATCAACAGAGCAATATTTGAATGCACAATCCACATTTACACTTCTTGTTTTTTTATCTAAATAGAAGACCAAAACTTTGACTCTGGCATGTGCAGTGCAGCATATATATATGTGTGAAGTTGGATTCGTAATGCAGCATTTAAAGATAGCTAACCGTAAAGTTTCTAAAGATTGGATGATGGCTCGTACTGATGCAGCGCTTGATCCAAGATTTCTTACGATAGGTGGTTTCCCAAGAATGAGCCCCACCATGTTATGGAAAGCACCAAGAAAGAGATTCCAAGATGCACAATTGAGTTCAAGTGAAACAAGCTGACTAACGCCATGAACCTACACCGCCAGACAAAATTAAATAAACTGTCAAGTGTCAACTGAACAAAAAAACTGGTATCCATCTGCGACTGCTTAAATAGTTTACCAAGTGACAAATTTGTCTTAAAGAGTTGACCATTTCCTCGGACGCATCGAGCGTATTCTTGGTCAATTCCAAGAGTAGTAAGACATCTGAAGTGACCTATAAAAGTGAAAAAGCACATTAAGTTCCCATTAGTAAAACAAAAACAGCATTGTAGTTTTTAATCGGCCGAATCAAAGGTCAATTGGATTGACTAAAAAGTATACCTCGTGGGCGGGAAGAATGGGAGCGGCGGTGATCAAATCGCCGGAGTGAGAAAAGATGAGATCTTGGAGTAGATTTGGAAGAGAAGTTCGAATCGGAGAAGTTAGAGTTTCGTCCCGCAGCGTCAGGAAGGCTGTTCTCCAAGCCCGAATCGGCGGCGAAGTGGTTGATGACGACGACGCCATCGGCTTTACACCATTTTTTCTTCTCCAAATTTCTCTCAGTTGCAATCTGCAGAGTGATGTGAGCGTTTTGGGTTCAGAAATGCTAAGCCTCTAATTGGTTCAATTATCCAAATTGAACCGACATGCCCTTTCCTCATTTTAAACCGCATCAATTGAATCGACGATAACCGGTTCAATTGATAGCTGCGAGTAACTGAATGTAAAAACCTCAAAAGCGAAACCATTCGGAGTGAATGAGCGCCGTCGTCTTCGGTGGCCGATCGGAGTTGTCGTTTCTGGAGTCGGAGTAGGAGGAGAGATGTGGCTCACAGGAGGAGGTGGCGGCGGTGGAAGAATCCTTGGGACATTTGTAAGGTATTTTTCGAGGCAACGTGCGGTGAATGTCAGGAAGATTAATCCGAAGTTGCCGCCACAGGAAGCATCTGCAGTCGCTCAGAATCTGTATCAAGTTATTAAGGAGCGTGGACCTCTCACTGTCTCCGGTACTTGGACGCAGGCACAGGTAAAACTTCAATGAGATCCATCATTATGTGGAAAGAAAAATCGATCCTTTTGGGTTTAGGAATTGTTGCAGTGATTGGTTTATCCTCATTCAGAAACGAGCAATTAATTGAGGAGTTCAGTTCTTGGTAGAATGTTGATCAAGGTCATCATACATCTTTTCAGAATATTGATTCTTTGCTATAGTTAGAGATCCATCTGCTTATTGTTTTTGCTCGTTTACTTGTGATACCTACCTGTCTGTTGCTTTTATGTATTTGGTATCACTTGCAAATGGCTAGCGCTCACCTGAAGCATCTGCGTCAAAAATGCTCATAACAGGATAAGCAATGATTTTACTTTCTTTGGTAATAGTTAATGTGAGATATCAGTGCCTTCTCCTACAATATAAAATTTCAAACTTTTTAAGACATTCAAATTTTTGGTAATAGGGTTTGGACATCTATTTTCTTTGTCAAATTTTTTTTTTTATCTTGTTAGACAATGATAGCACTTTAAGGCTTAGTATTCTCATTCAATGCTAGCAGATATGATTGTTAAGTTGTTAAAGAAGACCATCATGTTACATTATTTGAGTTTAGTCGTTTAGTTGTTTGACAAATATTTGCATTGCAGTGCTCTGACATCCTCAACATTTCTATTCTAGTTTTGCCACAAATGTGATAACAGGATGTGAGCTCTATTTTTTTTTTTTGGGATAAGATTTGTGAGCTCTACTAAATAATGTTAACCATCCAACCTCACTTCTATCCTTGACCGATGATTGTGTATGCTTTTAAGATGTTCAATATGGACAGGATGCGAGCGTCGACGGACTGAGCAGCAAAACCCATCTGAAGCTGCTGCTTAAATGGATGCAAGGAAGGAAAATGCTGAAGCAGTTTTGCCTCCATGCCGGTTCAAACAAAAAGTTTTTGCTATGTACTCTTCCAGAGGATCCTCATGTTACTAAAATGAGAGAATCGGATGATCATCCGCTGACCCCAAAGCGCTCCAAGTCCAAAAAGAAGATAACAAAGAAGAAGTCAAGGAAATAGATGTCGCATGCGTGCCTACTCAAACGTCTGGTTGTACACAGCCTTCAAACAATTGATTGGAAATCTATGGTACATTCGACTTCGGGTATGGCTCGGTTCAATGTTAGGCGTGATTGCAATGTATTGGTCTAGTGACCGACCTTGTGTTATGTTCCATCCAAATAATGTTGTTGTTATGGCCATGAACCAACTTAGCTACATTCACCAACTTCACAGTTTTGTCATAGATGGCATACAGTTTTTCGCTTTTCCTTTTCAAGTCTATCATCTGTCCTGTTTTTTTTACTTATTATGTATTACACATTTATGAATTTGTTCAATAGAATACATTATCACTATCAGTATAGGCTGGTTCTTTTTGCCTTAAACGGTGTCGTTATATACGTGTGAACTATGAAGCTAGCGAATGAAAATACTGACAATGTTACGGAACAGTACAATCTTTCACACGTGTAGACGACAATGTAAAACAATTGAGCGGTTCACTCGGTTGTCGACCCTCGACCTGGACTCTATATTGAGGAAAATGAGGAGGGAAGCAAGCAATCAGACAAAAATGGCGACGCCGGCGCGAAATCCGGAGCTACGGCGAGATACAGTCAACGGGCGCTGGGTCATATTCTCCCCTGCCAGATCTAAACGCCCCTCCGACTTCAAGTCAAAATCTCCAAACACTTCCCAAAACCCCAACCAGCAGTGCCCGTTCTGCATCGGCCACGAGCACGAATGCGCTCCGGAGATCTTCCGCCTTCCTCCTCCGCCTCAGCAGACATCTGAATCCTCCAATTCGACTTCCGATTGGTCTGTCAGAGTCATTCAAAATCTCTTCCCCGCTTTGAGCCGCGACCTCGAAGAATCTCGCATCCAAAACCCTAACCCTAATTCAACGAATTCACCGACAGTCGTAGCTGGGTTCGGTTTCCACGACGTGGTGATTGAAACGACGACGCATCCAGTGCAGCTCTCGGATCTCTCAGCCGAAGGAATCAGCCTAGTGGTGTTGGCGTACAAGCAACGGATTGATCAGATTGTGAAGCATGAAGCGATTGAGTACGTTCAGGTGTTCAAGAACCACGGAGTGTCTGCCGGTGCTTCAATGAGCCACTCGCACAGTCAGATCATGGCGTTACCAGTCATCCCTCCGCTGGTCGAGTCTCGCATTGCCTGCATGAAGGAGTTTTACTCCAATTCCGGCAAGTGTAGTGTTTGTCAGATGATTGAGGAATGCCGCGGGGCTGAACTTTTGATCAGTGAGTCGAAGCTTTATGCTGCGATTGTGCCTTACGCGGCCACATTTGCGTTTGAGGTGTGGATTGTGCCGCGGAACCATGCGTCTAATCTTCAGGAGATGAGCAAGGAGGAGGCCGTTGATTTCGGTGGACTTTTGAAGTTGATGCTGAAGAAGATTGCGAAGCAGCTGAATGATCCGCCGTATAACTTCATGTTCCACACATCAACTGTTAAAGCCGGGGTCCAAGAATTGGCTAGTGTTCACTGGTTTCTTCAGATTGTACCGCAGTTGAGCATTGTTGCAGGGTTTGAGATTGCCACCGGGTGTCATATCAATCCTGTTTTTCCCGAAGATGCTGCTAAACTCTTGAGGGAAGCTGGTGTGGAGTTGCAGGAATGAAATTTTCAACCATTTTGCGGCTTCCAAAAGCTCAGCAACAATGAGGAATCGTCTGAATTCTTCACTCCTAAATTATTTGGAGAAGCTTGTTATAGACAATAAGACATGCTGCTTAGTAGTTTATTGTGTTCCATGTACTCTATCTGAACAAGCTTTGGAATTGATTCGGCTTTACTTATATAAGCAATAAGCTGTCTATGGATGGGGCAATGTTTCTATTGAGCCGCGAATCATGCGCAGAACGGAGCTTTTAGCCCTATGATGTCTGGATCTTCATTGATTTAAGATTTATCTAACAACTTACTATGTACTACTGTATTACACATTTATGAATTTGTTCAATAGAATACATTATCAGTATAGGCTGGTTCTTTTTGCCTTAAACGGTGTCGTTACATACGTGTGAACTATAAAGATTAGGAAAGGAAGGGTTTCGGTTGCGGTTGGAGAGGAGAGAAGCGAGAGAGTTAGAGAAGGACGAGTGGACTATTGTGTAGGGGTTTGTATAATTAAAAAATATATTTTAAGTAATGGGTTGAAACTTCACCGGCCTAGCCCAATTATTAAAAGACACTAAAACGTAAAAATGGACGTTTATATCCGAGTTTAGCGATTTTACACGAGTTTACATAGTGTAAAATCGTTTTGAAGTCCGATTTTAAGGCAAAATGAGTTTAGCTCCGAGTTAACACGAAATGTACATATAGAAACGTAAAATCGGACGATTTTACGATTTAAAACGCGATTTTGACAACCTTACGTATGAACTATGAAGCTAGTTTTTTCCCGATAAACAACTATGAAGCTAGTTAAACTTCGTTTAAGGGCTCTTTGTTCTATATTTCATTGTAAGTATCGTTAGCTTCGTCAGGCGGCTGGGCTTTGCTAACTCTTATTGGGTGGTTTGTACTGTTTGGCCACATAATCAAAAAAAAAACTTAGCGAATGAAAATACTGACAATGTTATGGAACAGTACATTCTTTCACACGTGTAGACGACAATGTAAAAAACTGAGCTGTTCACTCGATTTTTTTTATGAGTGCTCATTTAAATTTGTTAGTATCTGTTAGATGTTAAAATGAGAAATTGAACCCTAACTGCTTCGCAAGCACAGAAAACATGCTCCACTGAGCCACTCCACTTGACCTCAGGTTCACTCGGTTGTTGACTCTACAATGATCTACTCTACCAATTACTTACTCAGCAAGGCTCAACCCAGTCCACGGGGAATAACAAACATTAACCAATCAATATCATTAGCACCACAAATATCAACACGTGTCGAACACCGCAGTGAAAATTCTAAAATGGCAAACAAAGAGATAACAAAAAGTGGAAGAAGAAGCAGAAAAAAGTTAAAGCGAAAGGAAAAAGGCAGAGAGCATAGTCGTGACGAAATATTCCGTCGACAACCAGCAAATTAGGGTTTTCATGCACTGCAAAGTGTAGCCTTGTTATAATCAATCATGGCGGTTTTATCCATGGAAGCGTTGCCGCTTGGTTTCAGATTCCGGCCGACGGACGAGGAGCTCATCAACCACTATCTCAGGCTTAAGATTAACGGACGAAATTCCGATGTACGCGTTATTCCAGAAATTGATGTCTGCAAATGGGAGCCCTGGGACCTTCCTGGTACTCTTTTTTTTTTTTGCTAAACTTGAATGATGTTGGACTTGGATCGGAATAGCTGATGACTGATTTTTCTCTCTCTTTGTTGTTTAGATTTGTCTGTGATTAAGACGGTCGATCCGGAGTGGTTTTTCTTCTGTCCTCGCGAAAGGAAGTATCCTAACGGACACAGATCCAACAGAGCGACTGAAGCTGGCTACTGGAAAGCTACAGGCAATGATAGGACAATCAAGTCCAAGAAGAATGGCTCAAATTTGATCGGGATGAAGAAGACTCTGGTGTTCTATCGCGGCAGAGCTCCCAAGGGAGAGCGCACTTACTGGATTATGCATGAGTATCGTGCTACTGAGAAGGATCTAGATGGTACTGGTCCAGGCCAGGTATATACTTGCCGTGGTTCTGATCACAACTCGTTCATTTTTTCGTTTTTGTGTATGTATGGATTTGAATATCTGCTTTGTGCAGTTGGTTGTATTAGCATATTCCTGTAAAATTAATTCTTAATTCCATCAGATAATATTCTTTCATGCCCTTCGCAATATTTATTATCGGAATCTAATTTGTCTGTGTTGTCTGGAAATCTGATGCTGAGAGTTTGAGGAATTTTTTTAGCTTTAACTTTCAGTGGTCGGATTTTGTAGAATAACTTGGGCGTGCTTCCTGTTACTGGATAGGTCACGGGGACGATGGAGTTTTTCTTTTGCAAGTTGTATCAAACATTCAGTTATCTGCTGTTTATGAGGCTCTAAAGCTTAATTCGATATTAGATTCCACTTATAGGTGAGCTAGAAATAAGAGTAGAGGGAGGTTTTAAAGGCTGACCGTCCTATCATTTCCAGGGAATATCGTAACGAGTTATTATGGTGTTGCTTCCTTTATGAAATCTGATTAAAATAGTACACTTGCACATCATTTCTTGCTTCGCATCTCTCTGCGAGTTAAGCAAGAAAAAAGAGTTTCGGAGTGTGAAATTTTGAATTATGTATTATTTTTCCTTTCGGGCAAATTGGTAAAAATTACACTTTGGACTGCAAATTATATGCATCCTAAGTTTTTGTATGCACATATATTCAAGCATTTGCATTATCTAAATTTCTGTCTGGATATATGAGAATGTAAACTAGGGTTATATACTTGATAAGTTCAGGACTTCTGTTTATGGTGATTTTTTTACCATCGCCTTTGTGTATATGTACGGTGCAGGGTGCCTTTGTCCTTTGTCGCCTTTTTAGAAAGTCAGATGAGACAATTGATGTTCACAAGTGTGATGAGGTAGACAATACTGGTTCATCTCCGGCAACTACAAAGTCATGTCCCGATGATACATCATCTGATGTAGCTCAAGAAGCGGATCTTCCCGAGAGAAAACAGACTGAAGGTATTACAAGATGGTTGACAGACAAGGCTGACAAAATGACTGATTCTTTTGCGGGCCCTGTTGATAGCTGCTGCAGTAATCTGCCCTCAGATTCCGAAGATCATGCAGTTGAAAGAAAAACTGCAGAGGTAGATAGTTTCTCTCACCAGTTTTACTTGTTACAGATTTTTGGTTATGTATTGTATTACTAAGATAGTTGTTTTTTTATGAATGTAGAAGTACCCGGTGTTTGGAACAAATCCTGAGGCATATGAATCTATTCATGATCAGCTGGATAGAAATGATTTTGACTCGCTGCTGTCGCTGAACCAATCAGACCTGCCTCAAGTTGGGTCTCCATTTGCTAATGATTTTGGCAACGACTGTGATGGGTTTCAGGATGGCACTGGAGAGCAGGATATTTTCCTTACAGAGTTGATGGATGAAGTTCTTCACGACTTCTCTTGTGAAGAATCTGCAAGCCAAAAGAATTCGACTTTTGAAAGTGAAAGCTACTTATCTGACCAACCGTATGGGCAACCGGATAATTATGGAATCAGAAATGGAGTTTATGGGGATAAAGATGCTGAGATTTCCCATTTGCAGGTAATGGTTAACCTGGTTTGTGTAGAGAGGCTTTTTACGTTAAGTTTTCATGTGAGGTTCAAATACGTCGTCCTCGGTATCAGATTGATTAACCTGGTTGAGCAAAATGAAAATGCATCAAGAATTGAACTGAAGGTCAGTAATGGTTTCTGTCTTTTTTTTTATGCAGTATGACTTGGGTTTAGGAGTTCCACTATGGTCAAATGAACTATCGGATGGGACAAGCAGCATGCAGATACCATCATACCCTGGTGGTTATTTCCAGGCAGACAGATCCCTGGATGGGACAAGCAGCATGCAGATACCATCATACCCTGGTGGTTATTTCCAGGCAGACAGATCCCTGTATGACGACGTCCTTGGAAGTTGTACTGTTGAACTCCCTGAATCTGCTTCTGGTGTCCATGATGGGGCAGTTAAGTCAGCTGATCACATGACCTCAGCCAATGTTGGTGCCGACAAAGGAATAAAGATTAGGTCACGTCGGTCTCATCGAGAACCGACTTGTGATACCTCTGCTCAACAAGGTATGGCACCCAGAAGAATCAAGTTGCATATTCCAAACACCGTTAATGTGCAGGAGGAAACAATTAAAATTGACGAGCAAACTGAACTGGAATCATCTGTTTCCACTGTAAGTCATCATCTGTGATTCGTTAAAATCTGTTTATGGGTTTGCTTAGAAGTGATTGGCCTTATTATTAACTGTTATGGTCGAAGTCTAATTAATATTGGTTTACAGGAGGTTACTTTAGCTACTGCACAAAGAGCTTCTTCCTCTGCTGAACATGAGGTGGAGAGTGCTGTTGCAGCATCCGAGAATAAAAGTGAGAAATGGGACATGAAGAAGCATGGTGTTACTCTGGTAATTGCATCACCAGCCGGGGTAAAGAAGCCATTGAAAGTTGTGACTGCAGTTATAATTCTGTTCGCTGTAATTAGCATGTCAGTTTTTATGGGGGTTGATAGACGGTAGAGGTCTCAATTGACGATGATGGGCAGAGGCCAGGGGTAGTGGTGGTAGGGTTAAGTGTTTGGCTGAATGTTTTGAGGGTTGATTTTGTAGCTTAAGATTGTGTTTAATCAGTTACTAATCTTAACTACATAATTGAATAATAATAAATAAAAAATCAAAAAATGAGAAGAAAGAAGAGTCCGAGCAGCCAATAAGAATGAAACACGAGGTAACGAATAAAGTAAAGAGAGTGGATAAGGTTGTAAACTTCATCTACACGCTTCGCATCATTTCCCAAAGACAAAGCCGCATCACCAGGACAACTCCAGAACCCTCCCAACTCCAATTACCCGTTGATTGATTTATCCTGGGAACATATAATATAACTCGTCACCTGGTAGGCAAATAATATCTCGAGCAAATCGATCCCATCGTTTTTTGTTCAGCTACACGTTCTAGTGCGGTGGTGGGTTTTGGCGAAGAGAAAAGAAAAGAAAGAAGATGATACAGGTGGCGAATGTGGCGGAGATGTTGGAGGAGTACACGCAACTGCTGTGTACACTCTTACACAGCATACTTCGAGATGCCCCTGCTTTCCCTCGCCGACTTCGTCTACTCATCCTCACAACACTTCCCTTTCACTCTCATCTGCTCTTTCCTCATCCTCCTTGATGTCTTTTGCTTCCTTTTTACTATTTTGTAATATGTTTAAATCAATCAACGTCGGGGAGTTTCTTTTGGAGTTCAAACCAGACTTTATAATTAGTTAATTTACACAACAATTAAAAGTACTTATTACTAATAATTAAAAGGGGTTATTACTTATTGGACATTATATTGTATCGCATTTTACTAGAATAGCAACTACGTACTAAACCTTAAGCTTCCTCAGAGAGAAACAACATCTATCGTTCAAGGGGTAGCAACGTTCTCCTTGGCCAGTGGAGCAATCTCATCTCCTTCTATTCCTTCCTCACTTCCCTCAACATTCAAACTCAATAATAACTTCTCCCATTTCTTCGCTGGTCCCTGCATGCATATATATTCCATCAACTCAAATTTCATACTTTTTATTTCTTATAATTTTACTCAAATCATTTCCACTACTACTCTCTTCTTAGTTCTTACCTTCCATGAAAATTCTTGCTCCATGCAGTTTTGTATCATCTCCTCGAACACAGGGGTACCGTATGTTGCAAGAGCTCTCTTCACTGCCGTTGCCAGTGCCGATACATCTGCTGGATCTACCGTTTCACACTGACGATAATATACAAAACAAAAAGAGACAGAAATCAGTCAAGTGTACGTCAAGTATTTATATTCAAAAGTGTAGTGTTGTGAAATTTGGAGCTGCTTACTTCAACATTGAAGCCTCCAATTTGAAACCCTGTGTAACCTTCTTTCACGGTATCCACAAGTCCACCGGTTGATGCAACGATTGGTACCTGCGCCGCCATAAACAAAAAATGTTACCAATATCGGTGGAAACACTTCACAGGGTTGGAAGGAACAAATGGTTGTGTTACTGTTACCGTTCCATATCTCATCCCATGCAATTGAATCAGGCCGCAGGGCTCGAATCTACTGGGTATCAACATATAATCAGCACCAGCAATAATCATATGAGCCAGAGGAATATTGAACTTTGCAACTCCTTTAGCTTTACTTGGATATAACATTTCCAATTCTTCAATCTGCTTTTCCATTTTCTTCTTGCCAGTTCCCTAACCATTATGCAGCAGACAGATTCCTCACCAAACATATTTTTGTGTGTGTAAAAAGAGTAATAAATAAAAGCTGGCTCGAACTTACTAAGACAAGAATCTGAACATCCATCCCAATGAACTCTGAGATTGCTTCCGCTAGTATATCTGAACCCTTTTGCTCTTCTAATCTGCCAATGAAGCCTATCAGAGGGATATTCTTGTCCACTGGCAACCCAACTTCTGCTTGAAGAGATTCTTTTAGTATGGCTTTTGCTTCTGTGACCTGACAATTTCAGAAACATATGCAATTGAAGTTGAAGTAATCCTATTAGCTTGGCTAGAGTTTCTTGGAAATGTTAATAAAAGACCAGATCATACTGTTGAGGCATTGTATTTGACATCAATGTATTTGTCCGTGGCTGGATTCCACTCCTGAGTGTCCATGCCATTCACTATACCAGTAATGCCCGTCTTGCGAATGATGTTGTCCAATTCTACACCTTTATCTTCGCCGGACACTAATTCTTGTGCATAATACGGGCTCACTGTTACGACCCTGTCAGACTCAAGTATTCCAGCTTTCATCCAGTTTATCTTCCGTCCCTTCATAGGCTTTGTGTATCTGCATAAGAAAAGAGCCAAATAAATATGATCCAATTTGTAGGCTATATTTATAGGCAATTAGACTATGAGTTCATAACGTAACATACCCATCAGTAAAGTCGAACGAGCTCCTAAACTCATTAGGAAGATTAAGGAGTGAGAAGTCACCGAAGGCAAATCTGCCTTGGTAGGCAATATTATGAATGCAAAAAGCGACCTAGCCAATGGACAGGGTAGAAACTAGTTCTGGTTAAGTGCATTCCAGGGAACAATTTAAACTAATGATCTGATGCATCTATATAAGATTTACCTTTGCATTTTCATAAATTCCCTTAGACTTATACATGGACTTCAAGTAACATGGAAGAAGAGCAGTGTGCCAATCGTTGGCAATAAAAAGAACATCCTCACCTGGATTAATTCGGTACGATGTAACTTTGAATATTTTGTTTAATGACAGCGAGTAACAAACCCAAAGAAATAAAGCCTTTTACCATATGGTCCCGAGAAATTTTTACTGCTGTTTAAGCTGAGCACCCTTGGCGCCTCTAGGGCAGCCTGAAAAACAGAATGACTAAAATTATTCTATACAAAATGTTACCCAAAATGGAAAGTATTGTCAGACAAGAGGCCGTGAATGTTTTTAGAGAAATCGTGAGTTCTGTTCATGTTCTATTATTCTTCCATCTAAAGTGAGATTTGTAACAAGTAAAGAGTGTTTTCTCCTTTGTACTACTTATTACGACTTCATGACATACAGCAGGCAAAACGATGTTGGACACACTCATGAAGTCCTGAACCATCACGATCATAAATACATCTTTATGTGTTAAGATTTTACATATTTAGTAGTACTCTTCTGTATGAATATTAAACTGAGATACATTTGAATATTCCATAAGTCAGAATTGTGTATATATACTAAGTAAGGTAGCAAAGAGGACTAGCCTGGCACAAGATGCTAAACCGAAGTTGATTATCTTCATAATCGTGTCCTGTACTGGGGCCATACACTTTTGATGCAGTTTTCCCCCACACCTTACAACAAATACAAAGTTCCACATGATGAATTTAACTAATGAATAACACAAAAGTCAATTAACTATCAGCCACTTTGGTTAAACAGCAGGGGGATATACCTTCTCCATGAACGATGGATGATCAACAAAGACACGGTCTACCCCTCTTTTATAACAGTGGAAAAAGCGCACTGTTTCAGTCTTGTCCTCAACTCGCATCTGTTAGAAACAATACCATCCATTCAATGAGAGCTAAGCTACGGAAAAATCAGTGCATCTGAACTATGAGGCAGAATGTTTATAATAAATATACCTCAACAGTTACCGAAGTATCCCATGCGTCCTTATACTGATCATATCTAGGGGAGACCGTCATAACACGGTGTCCATTAGCCTGTTTTAAAGCAGGCACAATCAACGTCTCCTCCATTGTATATATGTGTTATATGTTCAAAAAAATCACAAAATCAAAAAGCATGGGAAGCAAAAACAGTACTCACGGCCATAGCTGGAGGGAGACCTCCAAGCACATCACCAAGTCCACCAGTTTTGCTCCATGGGGCAACCTCTGCCGACACAAAGATCAAATTCATACCCATCCCGCATATAACAGTCCCTGTTGGCCTCTCAGTTATGCTTTTTCCACCTCCATTTAAAGCCCTTGTTGAAACAGCAACATTTTTTTTTCTTTGCAGCATATCAACATGGTTCAAAGATCTCAACCCACTGTGCGTCCCAGTTCCCTTGCTCACGTACAATTGATCAGCGGCATAAGCCTTGACATCTGGTCCTTGGAGTGTGAATTGTGGAGATTTTGAGAAAAAGGTTGAAGCAGTGGTAACCGTAGCCATCACTCAGTGTTCTTGGACAAGCTCTGAAAACACAATCAAAGAAAGCAAATTCAAATTACAAAAGTAGAATCCCTTCAGAATCAAGATGCATATATATTGAGACAGCGACTAAGGCCTAATTTCAAATTTCAAAATATACAAACCCTAATTTACAAGGCTAATTTTACACACAAAGATTCAAATATAAAGAAAAACAAAGAAACTAAGGATGAAACAATCATGCATGATCGGGACCATACTGAATGCAGAAAATCAGGAAAGTACGTTACGCAGACGATATTGGAGGGAGGAGGGTTGGAGTGAGTGAAACTGAGAGTGATCAGTGATGATGATTTATAAGCCCAATAATGATTGATGATGATGCTGACTTCTCTCTTTTGTTGTTACTTGTTAAAGTTGTTACGCAAATGGGTACGGACGGAGTCGACATTGACACGTGTCGGATTGATAACGGTGAGGTGCGATACTCGATATTTTGGTTGGACCGCTACTTGAATTATTGAGTCTATCGGAGCGGCTCAAACTGTTTCTGTTTGTGTAGTTTAGTCAGATTATTTTATAATCTTATCAAATATCATCTCACCATGTTTCTAAGTTATCACAATCTGAAATTCAGTTTTAAAAAATCATGACATTTTAATCACAAACTTGATTTTAGATTTAATTTTCAGTCTCTATAATTCAATGTTCACGCGGACGTGGTATAAGGTTAGATTGGAGAACGATGGTGTTATAAACAGTACTCACCATGATGTTATAAATGGACGCAGACGATGGTGAACACTCAGATTGAAAGATGTAAATCTGTGTGAAAAGTCAATAATACCAATACCTGTGAAGCAGGGAGAGCTAATTGAGACTACCAAGGCATTATTGGCGATTACAACAACAGATGACAAACAATTTTATGATAAAGTTAATAGATAGTCGCAAAACTAGAGAACGTTTAAGAAGACCTGAAAAGTTGCCCATCCCTTTCAAGATCGAGCAAAAGTTCTTTGATCAAGCTAACGATTCAAGAGATTTTGACGAATTTTGTATTTTGTACCAAAATTTGACGTTGTACCTGATTTTGACCCATACAAAACATATCATATTATTTATGTAAATATATTTTTACTGATTATATATTGTTTACACAATCCAAAAACAATTTCCCCTAACATATTTTTCTTTATATGGTACGTATATAATAGGCAACATAATAATCAAATACTATAAGATATCGTATATGTGATTATTATAATACCTAATATTATGTGTTTGTTTGAGCAAAATTTTGGAATTGCGAAATTTATAAGCTGAAACAATATACGGCTTAGCTTAAGGGTGTACGTTGAATTGATCTCAGCAAAAAATGTGGTTAGATTAATATGTACCAAGTCCTTGCAGATGATTGGTTTGTACTAGATAAATGGAGTCATTTGAGGGTTTTTAGTTGTAAAATATCAAGAATGGTACATGACGAGATTGTTAAGATGAAGGACGAAGTGCCTGATCAGGAGTCGTACGGTAAAGTTTTCTTCCCCGATCTATTTTTTGTACACATGCATGTTCACGGACACGAATACGGAACAACTTGATGTTTGTAATTAGGTCTCGCGCTTATGTGTTTACTTACTAAACAAATACTTCACATATTAATTTAGTTACGAAATTAGTTTCAGGCAGTGGGAGTGGCGACAAGTTCGACTCAAAATATATTGGTACTATATTTAACGAGTGGTCAGAGAAACATTTTGAGATACTCAATCTTGACAATATGTTGGCACACGATATTCACTATTTACCTTGTAATTTTTATTCTTTGGCTGAATTTCTCGAAGAGCTCTATTTGTCTAATAATAACCTTCGTGCAATTCCCGAATCAATCATATCATTCACCAAGCTGAGAAGGTTGATTGTGGAACACAATCAAATTGAGGCCATTCCCAATGCAATTAGTGAATTTAAGGAGTTGATAGAGTTTCGAGCTGGTCATAACCGTCTGAAGGCTCTCCCTGACGCTTCTGGAATGTTTATAAATCTAGAAATTTTAACGCTAAACAACAATGAAATCAACAAGTTACCGGATTGGATTGGATTACTATCCAAACTATGGGAGCTCGACGTTAGTTTTAACAACCTGGAGTCTATACCTCAAGCTGTATGCGGCATTCGCTCACTCGTGAAAATGAACATTGGTCACAATCAACTCCGATTCCTACCATTTCCTTCTGATGATGACCTTGGTGCACAGGTAGTGAAAATAATTTGACTTTAATTTGTAAGTTTGTTAGATACTAAAGCTTGTCCTTTTAAAAATAAATTTTGATAAAAAAAAAAGAGGGCAAATATATTTTGTTCATCAACGGATCACACTGAATGCAAGTTCACATGTGCAGGAAGTTGTGTCCAACATGAGTCACAACAACCAGCAGTGTCTACCAAGATTGAAAGCAAGCTGGGCTAAAGTTTGGAAATTCATGTCAAATTAGGAATTGAAAAGAATAAAGCGATGCTTAGATACTCTTCATTTGAAGTTGCTCAAGTTTTTTTTTTCTTTCGAATTAGAAGTTTTCTTCTTTCTTTTGAACCATGTAATCAAGCATGTTGGAGCAAAAGAGATGGCTCACTTGGTGAGCAACTCACCTGGCCTCTGAAGAGGCGCAGGTTCGAAAGTCCCCATCCACACTTTAAAAAATTAGAGCAGATACTATTGTCTTGAGTTTGAGCTCACAATCAAAAAAAAATGTAATCAAGCATGTTACAGATTATTTATATTTTATATTAAATAAATTTGAAATCAGTCAATTATGTGTTCACATCAAATTACGTCATTACCCTTGTACCAGTGGGTCATCTTCAATGTTCGAAAGTGTCGCAGTCGCACCCTTTGCTACTAACTTCGATGTACACTACCTTAGCAAGTTTTCTGATTAAAAAGTCGAGTTTTATTCCCTTTCAATATACGCTATTTAAAATGTATTATTTTTAAAAGAGTAACAGACATATATTTGATCAACATGTAACGAATAAAAAAATTGGGTTTGGTAACAAACCGGATCTCGAAAAATTGGTCTTTTAAAAAAATCGGGATCTAGCTTCTTTAAAAAACCCTCTAACTTTTAAATGAAACCACAAGTCCTATAGATTTTGGTTTATTCTGATTCCATTTCTTTAAAAGTAGGACAATTTAGATATGTAAAATTCAAATAAATTAGGTAAAAGTAGAACTGGAAATAAGTGCTATGAAGAAGAAGAAAAAAAACCCTCCAAAAAGATGATGAATCGTGTTATACTGTTATGTAAACGATTTCTGCAATCAGCTGAGACTATCACTATTTATGATACAGGCCAAAAAGGAGCAGTTAGACTTGGGCTGAACAACAGGCCAGAAGAAACAGCCCAACAAAGGAGTTGCACGTGCACATAAGAGCGCGAAGCAGAGGATTCCCTCTACCCACTGCAGACACGTATGAGCTCGGAATGCGCATAACGAATTCATCAGAGAATCTCATCGGGGAAGGCGCATTAAATAGCCGTTTTAACTTTTAACTACTTACAATGGAGTAGAGATGAAAGTGGGTTACCAAATCCGTGGGTTGGCCCGCGTGGGTCGTGGGCCGACCTGATTCAGTCCGACCGGCGCAATCCAGCTCGTGGGTTGAGAGTGGTGGGTTCAACCCGTGGGTCGGGTTGGGTTGATTAAAACTCAACCCAGTTCGACCCGTGGGTTGGACCTTTTTTTAAAATAATTTTTTAAATCAATATTTATTGAATTTTGCTCGACCCAGCCCGACCCGTGGGTTGGACCCTTTTTTTAAAATAATTTTTTAAATCAATATTTATTGAATTTTTTTTGTTTTTTTACTTAGATAATAAGTTATTTTGAATATAAATTGTATGAAAAAATTTGATATTTAATAAGTAAGTATTTTAAAATTTTATTTTAATTAAAATTAATAATTTATGGGTGCAACCCGTGGGTTGGACCCAACCCGACCCAGCTCATTTATGATGGGTCCAACCCGTGGGTTGGGCTGGGTCCAACATTTTTGCTTCGACCCGGCCCGTGGGTCGACCCGTTACTGTTTCGACCCAGCCCGAACCCACACGAAACCCACTGTTTCAACCCAGGCCGACCCGTGGGCCGACCCACTTTCATCTCTACAATGGAGGTATTGAAAGAAAAAATGCAACTGTTGAATTGTTGCAATGATGAATTGAAAATGGGTGTTGAATCCACTTGGATTAATTGATGTTTAAAGAATTCAATATGTTGAATCTGACACACGTCTTTTGATTGGCTGTTGTTATTTTTGCTTTTTATCCCCATCCTAATTATTTGTGGTCAATTATTGCATAGTAAATTAATTTTTTTAAATTTTTTTATATACCAAAATTCATCATTTTTTGTATTCTATAAATAGAGACTAGTTTCATTTGATTTGGATAGAAAAAAAATGTTTTTTGTACTCTATAAATAGAGACTATTATCAATAATTGAAAGGATGTTGAATTTTATTACACAAAATAGTGTGTATCAAAATGATCCAGGGTTCAAGTCCTTACAAGCTCAAAATTGAGCAGATACTATCTTAAGAGCATGAACTCATAATCAAATAAAAAAACAATGAAATCAACAAGTTAACCGATTAGATTGAATTATTATCTAAACTACGGGAGTTCGACGTTAGTTTTAACAATCTGAAGTCTATACCTCAAGCTGTATACAACATTCGCTCACTCGTGAAATTGAACATTGGTCACAATCAACTCCGGTTCCTACCATTTCCTGATTCTGATGATGACCTTGGTGTGGAAGGTGCACAGGTAGTGAAAATAATTTGACCTAATTTGTAAGTTTGTTATATACTAAGCTTGTCCTTTTAAAATAAATTTTGATACAAAAAAACAAAATGTGAGGGCAAATATTTAATTGGAGTATGTGTACAATTGGAAACCAAATTCCAATTTTGCTTAAATTGGAATTTTTTTCTTTTAAATTACTTGTGTTAATATTTAATTTTTTACTTTTGAGTGAACGAAAAGGTCATGGAATTTATTATATAATACCCTATATAGAGGATTGTTTAATTGAAGACGTGAGAACTCATTATAATCTAAAAGTGTATTCCTACGACCTCATTCTTAGAGGTGTGCTCCATTGAATATATATAATATACAATAAACTATCTAGAATGACCGTTAATTTATTTAAATTGCTCCTCTGAAATTACTGGTTTACTTGTCATTTAAAAATCTAAATGGGACTGAAAAATCTCTAATTAAGCTTCTTTTTTTTTGATTGGGAAAGGATCGAATTAAGATTAAATGGGTGATAAAAGCGCCGTCACTTTCTCTCTCTTCTAACGAATTACGCAGGAATGAAGTTGGCAGAAATCTGCAGAGTTTTTCAATTTGATAAAAAAGAAAATTGAAAAAGAAAAAGAAAAAAGAACTTGAGTTTGCTTATAAATTTGGACGTAAGCCATTGCTCCAGTTTCACCGAAAGTTACCGGAAAATTGAAAATCGTTAAAGCGGAGCGCTGCCTGCCTGAAGCCCTAATTAACCTAACACACTGCTTGTATATCTGTTTCATCTTTGAGTGATTCCGTCTTCAACCTCGATCAACATCCTCTTTCGACTTCTATATCATCCATTTCGATCGTCTTATATAGAGGTAACGCTGGCTCTTCTCCGGACTCACATTTTTGCTCTTTTCCAGAATATTGAAGGCTTGTGAAAGTGTTCATAGCTTGAGTAGTAAATCATTGTGCTCTTTGTTGAGTATCTCTTCTCCGGACTCATTGATGTTGTGAAAAAACTAATATATATATGATATTCATAGATAATGAATCTAGTGTGTATGAATCTGTCTATGATCTGCTACTTAATTATTCACACCAGTGTTCATATAGCTTCTAAATCTCATTTGCGATTCGTTTTTCTAATTAACAGCACTATGTTTTCTTTTTTTAATTTGGATGTTAGTAGTTAGGTGATCAGTTATAAGGGACTTGATGTGCTTACCTCTCTGTTTTCTTGATCATCTAGTTAATTTACTTGTTTAAATTCCACTGTTGTTTTACTGCGCACTTACTCTCTGCTCTGCATCGATCACAGCTTCATTCTCCTTCAACATGGCCCAATTTACCAGAAATGCACTTGATACCACTCAAAAGATCAAGCATGAGATCAGAAGGTTGCAAGCCACACTACCTAGCAGACCAATCTCTTGGGAGATTGAAGACGCGAGGTCATTTCTTATGAAACAACATGATGCCGGGTTTCCAGACTTAATGCATGTTGATCAGACTTAAAAACATACCGTAGCGAAAGTCAAATTTTACTGTAACAAAGTCAATTAGTTTTACTGTAGCAAAAGTTAAATTTTATACAAAATGATCAGACTTAACGCATGTTGATCAGACTTAAAAACGTACTGTAGCAAAAGTCGAATTTTACTGTAGCAAAATTTTGGACGAATATACCCCTTCTATCTTTTATGAATTTTTAAAAAAGTCCGCATGTGTTTTTTTATTTACAAAAAGAACCCCGAACGAGATGAATTTTTGGTCGATTTTTACACGTGTCAATTTTTTTTATGGATTTATAGTTTTTAATTATAATTTTGATTTGTAATTGATCAATTCCTATACACTGAACTATAAAAACTATTAAAAAACTACAAATGCTAAAAAAACTAAAATTACTAAAAAAACTAAAATATGAGTTGGGAATATGTCATACAACCGAGCCCTTTCGGATAATCTTGAAAAGTTGCCTAAGAACTTCGATATACAATAAAAAGCCCTCAAAAAATGAGTTTTGTTCGGCCCTAAACCCTTTCAGTAAGGGTAGGGCCGACCCTGCTCTGCCCATTGTCGATTAAGATACTCTCTCTTCAAAGCCGTTGTCTAATGATGTTGACCACTTACCTCCTCATTTCTACCGTTGGCTACATTTTTGAAAGAAGTGGATCTGTCCCGCTCTCTGCTGGCAATTTTAAATGTCGAACACAATGAAATAAATATCATTCCGGATGAAATCCTCAAATGCGAGACATTGAAGGAACTCAGAGCTGATCATAATCGCATGTGCGATCTCCCTGGAATACCAGGTAATCTAGAAATTTTTCTGGTCCCTCACAATAGACTGTAACGATTACCCGACTCGATGGGATCTCTAACAAAATTGAGAGAGTTGGACATCAGTGGCAACATACTCGCTTCGATACCTGGCGATATATTAGGAATTAAATCTATTGTTAAGATGAGCATTTCAATTAACCGCCATTTGACACATTTGCCGAACACGATTCAAAGAGGCACCATGCTTGAGGAGTTGGATATAAGCCGCACTTTACTCCTGTCCCTGCCAGACACTTTGGGGTATGCGACTAAACTGCATACATTCAGGGCAGAATTTTGTCCCGCTCTAAAGCATCCTCCTAGACAGATTGTTTCGGGAGACCCTCATGTTAGCAAAAACTAACCATCTATTTTATCTTTATGATTGTAATTAAAATGTATTTATTTCAACCCGGCTTTCATTACGTTCACCTCTACAAGAAGTTGTGCGTTATATGGAAAGGAGACATAAGAAGTTCAAACGAAGATTGAACAGAGGTTTGAAAAAGGCTGTCAAATTCGTACGACGTTCTGTGGAGAAAGTTGGTAATAAGGAAAATGTTCCGCCTCTTCTTGAAGTCTGCTATTGTATTCTTCAATGCTGCGGCTATTAGCTAGCGACGTTTCAGCCAAATGCCTGGAGAGTATTGTTAATTAGGTTGAATTGTCTTCCTTTTTTTGAATGAAAACATTGTTTTAAGTTTGCAACTTCATACTCTTATGTTCAAATTCAGATTCAATCTTTACTTTTTGTCACAAGATTATGGAGATTATCATTGCGGAGATGAAGAAACTTTGTCAATCACTATATAATACCCTCCTAAACCTAGTTCTTGTGAGTTCGTTGTTGCCAATAATTTGGTTCAGATAAAGGACATACGAGGTGCCTCATGAGTTGTACTGTATGGTGGAATAAGTGATTAACGAATTTACTTTCCTATCGTATTCAACTCGAAAAATTGCATCTTGCATTTGAAAATGAATGTCATTCACAATTTATCTGGTAATTACTCACTATTTCTTCTTTTCCTATATATTACTCACTATCGTATTCAACTCTTCCTTCGTGATCCCCAAGCTATAATCAGGGCCGGCTCAACATGTTTGGGGCCTAAAGTCAACATAAATTTTGAGCCTTTTATTTATATTTTATGTGGGTTTATATATATATTTTTTATTTCAATTTGAGTTTCATAAATTTGGGGCATTTTCTATATGGGTCATGTGCCTCTTTATTACTTATATACTGAGATTTATTTTTTATTCTAGGTAATCCTTATTTTTGGGGCCTTATATTGATCTTTTATTTTTTAAAATGGGATCTTTTATGCTTATTTTTCCTTATAAATTATTGACAAATTTGGAGCCTATTAAGCCGGCACTGGCTATAATACCAACACTCCCCTTGCTGCCATCTGCGTCCCATCTTTATTAAAGCAGGGGTGATGGCTTTCAAACAAAAATCCGAATACGACAGTAGACTTCCGGTGACATCTTGGCAGGCTTTCATGTATTTCGCTGTCAGAGATACAATTCTGCAGTAGACATCATTAGGGGTAAAGGATAGTTTACTATGCTTGACCTTGTTCCGCACATACCATATATACAAAAATCTGCTAGGTAGGTTGTTACATTTTTCTACCACATCCCATTTTTGAACACTGATCCCTTCCCACACGGCTTTGGACCCCCACCATTTGAGGAACAGATGATCCTCAGTTTCAATAAAATAGTGGCATAAAAAAAGTGGCATAAGGGACAACCAACACACTTTCTTAAGTTCCGTATGTACAAGTTAGAGCCTACTGCAAAGCAAGGGATTTGTGATCACATCACCATCCAAAAAATTTGACTTCTCTTGGCAGTGGCATCTTCCAAAAAGATTTGAGATTCTAGAATTTGAGGTTCCTTCATCAGTACCATTCGTCACTTTGTTAAGGTCACATGCCAGCTTGTAACCACTTCGAATGTCTTACTGCTATGAGCTGGAGTATTTCCAAACATACGTACCTTCAATGTTGAGTTCACAGCCCTCTCTAAGTAACTCGATTGATCTGATGGTACTCCTCCAGCACCTTGATGGCCTGTAACCTGAAGTTCCATGAAAAAAATATCAGTATCCTGAAAATAACGTCCTTTTAAAACTCTACTCAGCAGTAAAGATGGATCTTTGTAAATCCTCCAGGCTTCTTTAGCCAGAAAGGCAATGTTAACAAATTTTAATTTTGTGAATCCCAATCCGCCTTCTTCTTTGCACTTAAACAATATATCAGATTTGACCCACGGAATAGGTTTAGAAGTCGGACTATTTCGAATCAGGTTTTTAAAAAGTTCGAGTTTTTCCATCACATTTGTGCCGCTATTCATTTTGGACCATTGGTGACTTACTACTTCTTTGAATCTCGGATCTCTTGTCCACACCGTTTCATATCTGAACATGGCGATTCTTTTAGACGACGAGTTGGTAAGACAGAGTTGAATGGGACAGTGGTCCGAATGAAAAGTAGTCAGGTGGTACACCATAGCATCATTAAAGAGTTTTCTCCACTCTGGATTAGCAAGAACCCTATGGAGTTTACATTTGGGCTCAGATAATCTTCTACGATTTGAGTAAGTAAAACGACTACCCCGGAAGAGTAATTCTGATAGGTCACTGTCATGGACCACCTTACGGAATCAATTGTTTTCTCTGCCAGCCATTCTTTGACATTTCTCCAAATCTTGAGATTTCCTTAAAGTAACCTAATAGGCACCATGGATGGTTGTACAAAGATTGCAATCGTCGAATAAGTGACCAACTCTTGTGTTCGATCAATAGGTCTGGGGGCTCCATAGAACAGTGTTGTTCTAAAAATAGAAGTAACATGCACTAGAAAATCGATGTGATAGAATGAATAATTTTACCTCCAAAATGTCACTCCAAAAGAGAGCAAGACGGCCAAATCTCCCGCGAGCAGAAACACAGAACACATTTTGAAACCCTAGCTTTAACTTAACTTCTTCGTTGCCTTTGTTTCAATCAAGCCGACGATTAGGGACTTGGACGCTGCCACTACGTCCTTCAAGGCCTGCAATTCCAAGCTAGGATCGTCATGGATATCGGCGGGGCTCCAGCCTCCGCCGTTTCAATGACTCGAGAAATACGAACTCCATTCTCTATTCTCTGACAGTTTGGTTCGCTTGTGAAGTAGTTCCAGTTCCAGCACCGCTCTGAGGGTTTGGGTGGTCACCGAAGGAGAACGGATCTGCCAAAAATCGCCTGATGCGCAACGTTTTACCAGCTTTAGTGATTCTAACAGTTGGTGGGTTTTCACACAGAGTTATGGCAAATGGGTCGAAATCGTAGTCCAAAATAAAGCCTAGTATATATATATAGTGATGAGTCTCCGTGGTAGCTGCTCCATCAGCAAGGTACAAGTTCATTCAATACCTCCGTTGCATCCCCATCTTAATTAATGACACCCTTACCCTTATCAATCTGCCCGTGTGTATTTTGCTGTCTTTTTCTTCTCATTCTCTTCAAAGTGAGCTCTTCTGTCGTGATCCCCAGTCTCATGATTGAGAGATCTGTTAAGTCATTTGATTGGGGCCACCATATCCGGTACATCTCCATCATCCGACGATCAGTCAGTCCTGTGGTCTCCAGTTGCAGAATATCAATAATGGTTGTCTGGGTCATCCCTGGTATATTCCCCGTACTTAGTGCTCAAGCTTTCCAAATATGATCCCATAGCTTTCCTCAGCTTCATTCATTAGCATGTTAGCCGTTGGGTTGTTATTTGAGCTCTCCCCTACATAGTAGCTTGGTCCAGAATGACCTTCCCAGCCAGTTAAGTGCGGCGCTTTGTTGCCAAGGTATGCTGTCACGTACAAACTGTTAAGAATGCCGACCTGTGTAAATCAGCCGCCGGCCTCTCTTGTGCTAGCGCCGAGGACCGTGCATGTGACTGTTGGATGCCATCAAACAAAGTTCCACCACTTTCAGTCGATGATACGATGTTGATGAGATGTCCTCCTCTTGTCATCTCATCCAATCTCTCCTCCTCAGCCTGGTTAATAGTGGGTTTGGGGGCGAAGTTGTCTTCAAATTATCTGGCATATATACTTTCTGCGACCGTCATCATTTCTATTCTATCAAACTCCAGTTTGAGACAACCGCTTGTTGCATGCGTGAGACTAGCCCACATTTGAAGCAAATGTTTGGCAGCTTTTCGTATCTAGTGTCTATGTACCCAATACGGTCCTCCTTCCCTCATGTTGACATAGAAGCTGTAAAACCTAGTCTAATCCAATCGGATGATCAGGATCAAATCTAGGTTAAATTTACAATTTTATTGATCACAAATAGTCTAAATGAGGTACAGGGCAATTGTCTAAATGAGAGTATCAAATAGAACAAACAACTTCCCTGACGCAGCGGAGTTTGAATCGTGGACGGCGACCTCCGGAACAGCTGGCGGAGCTTCAAAGCTTGACAACAAAGCCGGACTGTAACAGGTAACTGGACAAGCGATCGACGGCAATTGAAACGCCTCTCAATGTCGAACACCAACGACGACAAATGACAGTGGCGCCCAGACTTTTTCTTGAATGGGGGCATAGATCATCAAGTATTTATTTTAATTATATTTAATGACAAAATTAGTAAGATACAAATTGTTTTATATGCCATATTAACTATTTGAGCTAAATTTTAAGATCAAATTAAATTACTTTCTAAATGAGGTCAAATTATCTATACATAAATATATTTTTGAGCAGTTGAAGACTATTTTTAAATATTTAAAGGTTACTTTTGAATTAATGAGGGGCGAAACAATAAAATTTTGGGGTGAAATTATTAAAATTATTAAGCTAATTACATATGATTGATCAATTTTTTTGAAAAATTACTGGGGCACTTGCCCCCATTCCACAAGGCATGCGTCCGCCCCTGACAAATGACTGACATGAATCGACGAATCGCTTCTTGAGTCTTGGAGAGCTCGATTTGCTCGGTCGAATTAGGGATTGAAAGCAGGACTGAAGGCGAGCTTTAATGTCTGGGCAAAACGACGACGCTCGATGCGAGACCAAAACTTTAGTTCGCGCTTGCATTAAACGACGTTACCCAATTAATCCAAGCGGCATCGTCTTCTTCAACTTTCCAATAATGGACTCGCGCCTGTTCAAACGATAGCGTTTTGCACCAGGCTCAGCAACACCAAAAATTTGGCTAATGTTTCCAAGCAACAAATATTCATGATCAATATGTAAACATAACTGGGCAGCTAGCTAGGATTACATTTCAACAGAAGCCATGCACAAGCGGGCGCCGAATATCCATTTTGAACTTGAACAGCCTGATATCTGCAGTGAGTGTTAGAGGACGGAACTATGTTGGGCTTGGGGTGACACTTGTCACCCCGAGCTTTTCCAATTTTTTTTTTATATGACATATATACTTTATAATTTATATAAGACCTTAATTTAATATTTAAGTTTAGTAATCTAGTCTCAACAAAATGTATTTTTATTGATGTACAAATATCTCTTATTCAAAAAATTTCAGTGCTCAATTTACTGCCGGATGTTAATTTTTAAGAAGGAATATAGTGAATAATGCACTAGGCAACAAGATGGAAGATAATTTGTCAATACTGGCGAAGAAATAGTTGAAGCTTTAACACCCATCCAACAAAAGATGAGTTCATTATATGAAACAAGACGTTCTTTATTTTAATGTTATGTTTTCATTCGCCACCCCATATTTCAATTCCTGGATCCGTCTTTACTGTTACTGGTATCCACTTGTCCACCAGAATTACCCAATTGTCGCACAGCCATGGGCCATTGTTGATGATTATTTCGATCCATCGTGTACCGTAGATTCGTGTGAGAGATCAGAAAAAGAAGATTCGTGTCCCCTACAAGTGCCTCCTAAAGACACGAATCTTGTGAGAGATCAGAATTTTGATGATCGTGTGAGAGATCAGACGAATCTACGAGTAGAATGCGCATCGTGTGAGAGATCAGAAAAAGAAGAAGATAGAAAACTTTGGAAGATTTTGACAAAATGAGTTTAGACATAATGATACGGTTTAGACCTGGAGGACCGGTGCTATTGGGCTCTGGACTCTGGGACTAGCATTTTAGCCGCTCTCGCTCCGCCCTTCAACTTGGGCCTCCTTGTCAGCCCAACCGTATCATGCCTGTAGGTACTACACCCCCAACCATTTTTGATAGAATGGATGTTGGTGGTGGGAATCGACCCAGGCACCCTTTAACAAAGTTCTTAAAGGGTGTCTGGGTTTGAGCTCATGTTGAACACAATCAAATTGAGGTCATTCCCGATTTCAGACTCCGTGAATGTAAGGACTTGACCGAGTTTCGAGCTGGTCATAACCGCCTATTGCTCTTCCTGAAACTTCAAAAATGTTTATAAATCTAGAAATTCTTTCGGCCAGCAACAATAAAATCGATAAGTTACCGGACTGGATAGGATCATTGACAAAACTACGTGAGCTTGATGTCAGTTTCAACAACATTGAATCGATGTCTGAAGATGTATGTGGGATTCAGTCACTCGTGAAGTTGAACATTTCAAATAACCATTTAGAATCGTTACCGGAGCCAATTGGAAGACTTACAATGCTTCAGAAGTTGGACATTCGTCACAATCAAATCCAGATCCTCCGAGATTCTTTTAGCCGTCTGATTAGGCTGCGCATTCTACTCATAGATTCGTGTCCCCTACAAGTGCCTCCTAAAGACTTTGTTATGGAAGAAGAAGCGCAGGTAATCTCCGCTATCTGCAACTACTCATTTGTATATTAATCGTAAGATACCAAAATTCTCCAAAACGAAGTCAAAATAATTTTTCATTTCATTATGACGTTTGATAAATGCAAGTTCACCTCTGCAGGAAGTTGTACTGTACATGAGAAAGATATGCATGAGAAAGAGACACGAACACGACAAGCAGTTGCTACCAAGACTGAAAGCAAACTGGGCTAAAGTTCACAACTTTGTATGGAAAAAGAATTGCAAATAATGTATATTGATGCTTAGATATTCTTATCATTATTGACTTTAGTAGCATTTTGAAACAGCATTTTTCTGAAGGACAATTTTATTTAGCAGCAAGAGACTTGTATGAGTTCTCTTACAATTACAACCAGAGCTGATGTTAAAACAAACAAATACAATTTAAATTTGACATGTCGCCTGTAATCTTTCCTGTAAATCGAATCAACGTCATTGCAGAGGAAAAAACTATCCGTGTCCCAGTTGCAGATAAGTTACCCAGCTTGGGACCTCAATTCTCTACATGCATTGAATTTGAAGGGAATGTCATGAACATTGCAATTGTAATCACCTGCCAATGCGGGCAAATCTTCTGCCGACTCCAAAAAGAACTGCCTTAGTCAATAGACCGTGATCAATACTGCATAATAAAGCAAGAGCTCCGCCAACGACAAGCATCTTGGGTATGTTTCTCCCCGTTGGTTTGTTAGACGATTCATCGAACTCAACAATTTTTGATAAGTCGCTCGAGGAACTATCTAACAATTTTAGGTAGTCAGGTCTGACTTTAGTGTTTACTTGAGCCATCAAAGCAGATCGTGATAAAGGGGCTCCGGCTGCTCTATGCTTTTGATATGCGCGTAGGCCGGGTTCAATCTTCTTTACCGCTCCCCACATGCCCTGTCGTATGCCCAGCTTAGCGATTTCGTATGGGATGCCCATATCCTCGTGGTGAAAGAGTATCACCTCACATGCGGTTAACTGTCCATCCCTCTTTGATTCAACTGGTACAAGTCCGACGCCAAATTAGTATAAATCACAGTGATTCCAAATTGACAATATTAAATATACAAACTCAAATTATACCTGCACGTATAAACCAGCTTGAGTAGTACAAATCAACACGCCTAGGCTTGCTATGTCTGGGTACTGAATTAGGTATCCCCTGAAACAAGAACAGTTTCAGCTCAATTTCAAGCATAAACAACACATTGTAAATTGTAATGTAATGAGAACAAGAAAAGTCTGAAAACAGAAAGAAAGAAAAAAAAAGACACGTAAAAGGTAACTAGTGACCACAGTATGAAATCTAAACGCAAAAGACAGAAAGATGAAGTACCTATTTCTAAAAAATAAAAACGTTTCAGTTCTAACACTTACGAAAATATATAATGACTACTGAATACATTCAGAATTTAGAAGCAAGGAAAACAAAGTACTACTTACCTTTGTTACACAATAGTATGCATTCCCAGATTCCCAAATTCGACGCCCAATAATATATTCACGATCCGAGCAAAAGAAGGGGAACTGTTCCGCATAAAGAACATATGTCAGCTGACAAATCAATTAACACTCCGTCTATTAAATCAAAAGGGTGCAAGGGATAAAAGCTTCCATACTTTGCGTATCCATTTGACTTGCATTGTTCCAGTGTTGGGACACTCATCTAATGTAACAGACTTTATAAGCATATCATCCCATTTAGCTCTGAACTCATCATCCCAAAATAAGTCCCTCACCATCTCAGGTGTGGCATCCTCAAAGTACGTTCTGCTGCGGTATTGGGGAGGACCCGTCTACAATCATCAAAAGAGCAAACAAAGTCAATAAACCAAGTCCAATCATTTCAAATAATTCGATTTAACAATCAATCTTTTGAATAAATAAGAACACAAATTTTGCTTCAAGTATCTCACTGGAAGAAGTATATGACACATACCTCAGGGTCTCTTCGCCACGCTTCATAGCTCATAGTAGATGTCGATCGATCCATCATCTGAATCCAAGCTGGACCACCATCGGTTACCTCAACGAGACGGCTAAGATGCTCCAAATCCTTCTCATTAACCAAACCGCTTGAGTTTTCCACAACGACCTTCGATGAACTATTAATGAAAACAACACTTTTTCAGGCATAAAATAATTGAATTCAGCTTCTCAATCCATTTCTAGAAAAAAAAAAAAAACTAACCCTAAAAGTTATGAAAAAGAGCTGTAACAGAGAAGTGATGAATTGAGCACCAACCTGGAATCATCGAACGAATCCAAAGAAACAGCGTCATCATTAGTCCAAGACATACAACTTGGCAGCTGCAATTTGATAGACTTAAAGCTCGGAATCTGACAAATTCCCAAAACAGGCAGCTTTTCCTGCGAATTTCTCTCAAAATTGACCCATTTAGGCCGCCAGGACCACCCAATCAAAACCCCAACAACCACCGCAACCCAAATCGGCCCCAGCACGAGCATGAGGTCAACAACGACTTCCAGAAAAGAGGGCTTCCTCAACACATCCATCAAAATCGAAATCAGCGCCATGTTTCACAAAACCCTCGATTTAATCGAAGGAATAAGAGTTGAAGCTCAACGACCAATCAAAGGGATTTTGAGTAAAAGGGTCAAACCCCTCAACCAGAAATTGAATGAAAAGTTTCACCAGTAAGCGCAATCTGTCTAGCTGATGAGTAGAAAAAGAATGAATGGAGTGAGGAAGGAAGGAGGAGAATTTAACGGCTGCAAATTGGAGACGAAGGCAGAGAATTTCGCAGGGATTTTTGAGATAAGATTCGTCAAAGATAAACGGCAGAGGGACGCGCTGCAAGGATTTCCGTGGGGACAATTTATTTTTTATTATTTAAATATTGAAAATGCATGTAAGGAAAAGAATTAATAAAACGAAGAAATGCACACTCAGTATTCATTTACTTCACTTAACAATAATTTTTTAAGTTGTTGGACGAGTAAAGTAGTTAAATCATAAAATGTTATACTAATAAAGTTTATTGACCGTTTACAATGTTATGTTTAGGCTTTGGAAATGTGAACAATTCAAAACAATAATTATTAACAAATGGACGAAAAAAAGCTGTCATTATTATTATTGTTTTTTATTAATTTATCTAGTGGTATACTAAAATTGGACCATTGGACGTATGGATTGGTTTTGATTTGTGAGGTCAAAATCAACTTATTGAGAAAAAAAATCAAATGCTATAAAATTGGTGAGACATGGAAACAAAAATATTAATAATATGTGGTAAGATTATGATTGAAATAATGGAAGGCAAGGTTATTTTGTGGTGTTAATTTTGGAAAAATGAACGAGTAGATTAACATCTTTAGATGCATTTAGACTCTGCCTCTGGTATGGGTTTATATAATTAAATTAATTCATTACTTGCTGTAAGTGTATATTTTAATTGCACGTGAAGCTTCATACGTGTCTTCCGTTGATAATCAATGTGTTTTTTTATTTGAAATAAGTTTGTAATGTTTATCACGAGCATAGTGAGTTGGTTAGATTAAGTCAAAAGTTGAATTAGGAAAAACCGAGAAAGTGGCTTCAAAGTATGGCAACTTAAATTAGGATTCAATGTTTACTTACTTTTTTGTAGATTAAAATATATCACGGCAGAAAATAAATGAACCTAAATTTGATCACCGTCCAAAAAATGAATATTGTTGTTAAGATGTTACTCTCAGTTTTGATAATTGAGATTGTAATTTGAATAGCTTCATAAGTCAACACATTGTTATACTTTTTTCCTACTCCGTATTAAGCAAGTTGACCAAATGTTAGAAAGTGAATAGCTCTACCACCAACCAATGTTTGAGCCCCTCCTGAAAACAAATACTCCGTACATCTGTGTGTGACTGACTATGCTCAGCCTGACCCAGCCACACACAACAAATCACAGATTACAAACAGATGGAATCTAAAGGGTCATAGGGCAACTCGTCCTCCAGGTTTTTTTTGCCTTGCATTGTTTTAACTTTTAATTGTGCTCAGGCTCACCTTTTTTTTTTTGAAGCAGCTTTTGCTATTACCGAAAATACCCTTCGATTGGAACAGACAAGAACTATTCCAATTTACCTAGTGCTGACTGCCTGGCGTAACCCTTTTCTGTTATTCCGACTCTGCTCAAGCCGACCCAGGCGTCTTTAATTTCTAACTTCTAAGTCTCCTCTTATCCTGCAGTTTGCATACCTTTTGTGGCCATTAATGATCAGACCCCCAACCACATGCAAGTCCACAGCAAGGCCTTCAATCCGCATTCGGCAGATCACATAATCTGCATGATTTAATGCTTCCAGTTTTCCATTATCTATGCGTAAATACGACTTGAACGAACTATGCTCCACCCTGCCGTGACAAGGCAGAGCAGCTTCGTTGTTTTGTCTGCTTTAATTTGACGTTGCCATCCCATCTATTACTGGGTAAGCAACCAGTTGGGATATACCAAAAACAGACAAACATTCATACAGATCAAATCTGCAATTGTATTCAGTAAACAAAGCAGCAACCAGATTATGTTCAAGAGCTCAAACTTTTACACCAACAAGGTTTACCTTCATCAAAATTCTTTGGCAGTTACTTAAAGAAGTCAATAAATATGGTCTTCGTTAATCATAATGCTGTGCTGGATCAGTGAACTATTTTAGTAAGCAGTAACACCTTTCATACCAATACCTTACACATAAGCATGTAAACTTACTTATGTTATGACTCCTAACCACTAAATCAGCCCCACCAACAACAAGTCCGTTGTCTCTCACTAAGAGTAAATTAATATGTAAACACCCTTTCGGAAACAAGCAATCCTTCAAGTTTCCTGAACGATGCGGTCATGCGTGAACTAATTACTACAAGGTTGAATATTCAAGTTCTGGGCTAGATGCAGTCATGTGTGAACTAATTACTAAAAGGCTGAATATTCAAGTTCTGGGCTAGTTCACGGAGAAAGGAAAAAAAAAAGGTTCACTCGAGTTATAATATAGACCACGCCAACCAACACCAAATCATATTCACATTCAAGTGTTAGCCTCTTTTGAGCATGGTTAAGACGCAGCAAATGAAGAGCCCAGATAGCTAAGTTACAGCATGGAAGCCAATATAAAATAGAAAAGGCACCAGGATAGTCATGCCAGGGCAACTCTAAATAGACTAAGAAATGAGAGGGTATCCTAGTATCAAAGAAACCATTTCCATAAACACTTAATCAGGCAAGGACAATTTTATATTCACAAAACAGACAGATAATAAATTGATGATCAACAAATATTAAATAGCACATTAAAGCACCAGAAGAATAACAAAATTGTATTAAAATTCAGTAGAGCATTGGAACCTTAAGTTTTTGAAACTCACAAGCATTAATATCTAAGGAAATGAAATTACTTGAGGAAGACATACTAAACAAGCATTTTAATCAAACAGGGAGAATCCCATGTCATCATCACTCTCTTCCTTAGGCTCCTCCTGCAGCATAACACATAAACAAGTAAAAATAAAAGCAGGATAGAAAAAATTTTGTAAAACAAAAATTGCCTCACCTTCTTCTCCTCAGCTGCAGGGGCAGCAGCAGCGGCAGGAGCTGCGCCTCCAGAAGCAGCAACAGCGACAGCTGCACCTCCGCCACCTGATCCGACGTTGACGATGAGATCCTCAATGTTCTTCTTTTCAACAAGCTTCGCAAAGAGACTTGGCCAGTAGGATTCGACAGTCACATTAGCCGCTTTCACGATTGTCGCGATCTTCTCAGCCTATGAAACAAAACACTACATCAATTTTCAACTCAAACTATTAACAAATATCGTGATCAAATGGATCGAGCAAAAAGTTGAGATTGAGTTACAGTGATGGCGATGCTGTCATCGTGAAGCACCAAGCAGGCGTAAGTGCAGGCGAGCTCTGAGACTGACATGTTTGTAATTCTCGGAAATGAAGCTGATCTGCAGAAATCAAAATATCAGCGACGAATCGAATCGATAAAGCACAAAGAGAGGAAGAAGCACATACGATGCTAAGTCGCCGAGAAGCAGATGTTTCTGGATGATGAAACGCGGCTGCGATGAACCTGTTTGTATTAAGGGTACGATTAGGGTTTTAGTATTTGGGCCTTGGATTCGTGTCAGGCCTGATTCTAGTTACATTCCGAGCCCAAACAGAAACTGTTGCTTCTTTTAGATGAATTTTGCACCAACTTTAATTCTAATCGTAAGCTCCTTTATTTAATGATAATGTTTTTCACGATTAGGCTATAGTATACCGATCTGATCCAAATTTTAATAGAATGTGTTCAAAAAGAGTAACCAGTTGTACTGTTATGATACTTCTGAATTTTATGTTTAACAGATATCTCATCTAATTTGAGTCATATATTGATTTTACTCATCACGAGTAGATTGTATAAAGGCTGAAGCAACAATAATTTTTAAATAAATAGCTGAAATGATGACTGTTTACATCGAAAGCCAAAACGATTTGTGTTTACATACAAAGTTCAAGTCAATAATTAGTTACGTTGTTTTCATCTGAGTTGCATCTACAATCGCATCCATAAGACAAAACATGGATATGTAGTAGTAGTAGTTTATGTAAAAACTTGTTTGAAGCCTGTTTGCCTTATTCTAAGAACAATAACAGATAATGAAGCTGAGGGAGATAAAGACCTTTTCTTTCCTTCTGGCCTTCTGCTTCTGCGCTCTGTAATCAACCTATACACAATGAGTGACAACATAAGCTGTAAAACAGGCAAAACTAAATAAGAGCATGAACCAAACATCTTTACAATCAATTGTACCTCCCAGTCCCAGCTGTTGTAATCCCTGCTGCTATGTATCTGTAATAAGTAAGGAGAGGAGGGAAATCTGTAGCGTACCATGACTCCAACTTTGTAACTTTTACTCTCCTGCTAGTTTCAAACTTGAACTCTTCGATAAAATAACACATAAGCTGCAGACGTCTTAATATCTGCCTCATTAATAGGGGAAACATGACTGTCATCAAAATGGTACCACTTGTTCTCCTCAATTAGCTGTGCAGCAAAACCCATAAGAACATTAAATGAGAATATTTCACATAGTATAGTAAAAAAACAAAGGACATCATATCACATGTGTATCAATCTCGGTTGTACCTAAATCAAACAACCTACATGTTTAATAAGTATGTTACAGAAAAGCAGCACACCACTGCTATTACCTTGGCCATCGCAGTGTAGTGACCTCCTCCAAGTCCGCCATAGTGGTTACTGATGGCATAAAGCTCATATACATTAGTATGCTGATTTGAGACATCGCCAATATATTTACCCAAATCAAGGTTATGAATAGGGAAGTTCACAAAAGCATCCAGTTTATTCTTCATGTATCTATTATATGAGAAGCGCTTCAAATGGAAGACTAAAATATCTGGTAATCTCCACAAATCCAATTTCTTTGTTGCTTGTCTGTGTTCCTTGCATCCGGGACAATACCTGCTCATCAAATTAAGACAATTAAAATCAAGGCACGAACATAATCAATCACAAATAGTGTACTTATGACATATGGCGGTATTAAGAAATAGAGGCAGACAAAATACCACATATCATCAGGTCCCAAAGGCTCTTCCTTTAAAAATGCTTCCAAGCATGAAGACAATGAGATTGCTTCCTGCTTTGTTTTCTTCACGACAACTGCAGCCTTCACCTCTGGAATGTTCTCCAGATAGGCGGCGTCATACATTTCTAGCTCTTTGTCAGTCCAGTCCAGTAGGATCTTAATGGATTGACTCGGCCTGATAGGAGCATCTGCTTTAAGTGGACTCGATACTTTACCACCACTGTCAACCAAACAGAGGTGGAAGGTTAGTTCAGAGTCGAACATTTCATCATCTTTCTCGTCAACTGTTGATTGGTTTATAGATTGGGAGCCCAAACTATCAATCTCAGAATTAATCTCGGCTGGCAAAAGTGCATTTTCTTTGTTACACTGAGACTTGGTCGTGCTCCTCTTCAAAGGCAAAAGCACTCTAGTCACACATCGATCAATGCCAGCCCCTGATAGACAGTCATCGTTTAAGTAGGTGACCAATGGGGACCCCAGAAGTTTCCTTTCACCACTTCTAAGACTATCAGAGACATACCTGCAACCAGTCATTTGGTTAGACAAGGAAAATTATATGGCATGCAACAACTCATGTATTAATCCATTGTCAATAGCATTATTATGTGCGAGTCAAAACAGGACACGAACTCAGCAGTCTCTTACAGTCTGGTTCCAGCATGGGCTGAAAGACTACATCGACAGTGCACGTGCAAATTTTCAGCTCATGGACATGGCAATACTGAGATCAGCCTTGACAAGCCAATGTAATACTAAAAACATTGCCAAAAGAATACACGGACTAGTACTGTTATTCAGGGTTGCTCTTTTTAACTTTACTTCACATTGGTCATTATTGCTGATTTCGATTCAGAATAGTTCAGATGATGTCATTCGCCACATAAAAGATATTGTAAACAGTTTATGTCCTTGAGCAATTGTTTATCTGCAGACTAGAAATCACAGTTGTCTCACTAGCCTTCTACTCATGTTGATCACTGCATGCAATAAATTTACACAAGGGTATTGTATGATGTCACCTGTATTTTGTTTAAAACATTTACTTGCACCGAAAAAACTAATAAGAAGAAACTATCTGTATTTCCACAAACACCCAAAAATTGCAAATGATACGCTTCAAGCATGACACGACAGATCATACACTAAAGATTATATTTGATGCATGACTATTGCCTTCATCTGATGGTTCCAAAGCTTCAAGCAAACACCTGGTTATCAAGCAGAAAACTTACTTTCCATGGTATTGATGGATTATCTCTAGTCTTGTTAATCCTGACAGTTTAGGAAGACGGTAAGCAACAATGCGATCCTCGTTTTTGATGTTGGACAATGGAGTTAGGAGATTCTCCAAATACTGATAGATCTTATGTCCATAGACCTGGCAACAATAATAGATTCAACTCGATAGTGAGGATAAATCTGCTTCAAGTATTTGAATTCAAGTCGAGCCATTGGATTTCAGAAACTGGTTTAGTACCTCAGCCAGGACTAGCCTTTCATCACCACTTAGGCAGCATGCGGATGTCAATGCCAAAATAAGGTCTTTCAAGCAACCAGCTTTTGCTACAGTCACTGTGAACGGCATAGGAAGACCACTACCATCACCGTAAAAGACGGTTACTGTCATCGTTCGCGTAAGTGTAGATGGTAGTGGCAGTGACAAGTACATAAAGGGATCAAACGTGATTGAGATCTTTCCACAATCAGGGCAAACTAAGGTAGACTTGTATTGTCCCTGGTAAAATTTTCAACGTAATGAAACATCAGTAGCACATACAGAATTCTGAAGTAACCAGGATAATCCAAAGTTGAAGAAAAACAAGGATAACCAGGTGACTATAGATAAAGAGATATTGCAGGACCAATATTGTACAACATATCACATGTTACTGTAGACAAAAGGTGCAAGACTGCAAGTTACAGAGCACCCAACAATTAATCACAACAGTATACTGTTACTACCAAACGCTAGGAAACATCAATCATTTAGCTTATAAACTAAATTTAACTCACTTGGCATATATCGACAATAATGGAGTCATTTCTAGCCTTATGGTTCATCCAACACTCGTCAGCAACTTCTTTATCTGGGCGTCCATCATAATCTTTAGTTTCAATGTAAGGCTTTTGTTTGACGCGGTTCAGATCTTCATGAAGGCCGTCAAGTAAGAAGGCAAGAAGCTCCTAGGAGTCCAAATTAGAAAGAAACTTTATAAAAAAATTATATGAAATTGTACAAGAATTGGAGAGGCAATGTTTCACCATTATCAATTGTGAGGTATACGATGGTCGATGAATATAATACTCACTTGTGAATCATGCTGGTTATACCCACTGAACTGAGGGGCAAAGCGACCGAGTTTACCCTTGAACACGCGTGGAGCAACTGCATTTCGCCCAGATGACCACAACTTCCTCAGCAAATCACCAAATGCAAGAGCAAGCTCACCCTAAAAATTAAATATAATGTAAAAACCTGGTCACAAAAGTCACTTATCTATACAGTAATGACTCGGACTAACCGACTTACATGCATCCCTAAAGGGTTCTTTGTGTTGATGTCATCTGTGTAATCTTGCAAGAAATACTCAGCAATAGGTGGTGTATGAACTAGACACTGAAGAGCGCTATTCATAAAGCAAGTATTCCCTAGATTCTGCAAACCAGCCAAACCCAAACCCTCTTCCGTCTTTTTGCCAATAATGTGCCCATCTTCGATATCTTTGAACCTCAGGTTTAAAGGATTCAAGCCATCTACCTTTGATGAAACAGTGCCCTTTGATTGGCAACTAGATAAGCTTGGGATACTAATTGCTGTCAAGGATGATGATGACGGTCCATTGGTGACCAAAGCTAGATCATTTTTTGATGAAACCTCTTCAGGCTCGTACGGGAAAGGTCCATATCCTGACACCTCAAGAAGAATCTGAAAGCAAGTTGCACAAATCATTGTTAACTAAAATATCTAGAAAAAAAAGAATCTTGATCGCCTTTAAACGACAAAAGCAGCTACTAGCTTATTACAATGTATGCCTGTGAAAATGGACACAAATGCGCCATGCTACTGAAACCTACCCTTATGCATAAAAACGAGTCCGCAAAGAAGATTCCTTAACAAGTGTACCTATGCAAGAGGCGATGCTAGAGTGAAAATGTAACTAGATACACACACCCAGTCTTTTTTTTTCATATAGTAAATTTATCTATTAAGGAACTCTATAAGAGTTCAAAAAGGCAACTATATGTACACTATGCACTCTCATTGAACCATGTTTACAGTTTGCGGCTCTTGTACACCTGTAGAAATTCCTCATAGATTGACTCCTAGTTTAGGACCTGGCTACTATAGCTTTCTATGTTTACTGGAAAGCTTGAAGGAATTTCCGAACAATAAAGAAAGATAAATTTGTATGCATGTTGCTTACATCTTGATCCATCTCCAAATTGGCTTCTTGTAAGGATTTATCTGAGACTTCCAATAGCGAGTTTTTATGTTTGTTAAAGTAGTCCCAAATGCGAATCTGATCAAATTACATTGGAATTAAACTTGTTGAATGTTACCCCTTCATTTATTGAAAAACAAATGTAAAAACACATTAAAAAAAAGCAAAGAGAAGGTGATCGTACTAGACAGAACCAACCTGCTCTTCCGGTAGTCCCAATTGAGCAGACACTCTCCCGTAAAGCTCGCGAATAGAAGCCTAAAAGGAAGCAGGGATGTATGAAAGCACAGAAGATTCTATAGTACACACTTTCCAGTTAAAGCTAGTACATGTAAAACAAAGAGAGAAGAAAGATTTCTGAAGGTGAGGCGGAAACATAAAGGATGACTCCGGTTTTCCCTCAGGTGTGATAATAAATCTGGAGACTATGCCTCAAAGTCAATTATCACATGATCAACATAATATATAGCTGCTAAGTAATCAAAATTGAATATTTCCCAGTTCAGTAATACATTTACACTGCCTTTACATTATTTCCTATATTCTCTATTTAAAGTTGCCAACTCCAACCAGTGAAGTGCAATGCTGCTTCGAAATTCAGACTGAAGCATAAACATAAAGAATATCTATCTTATATAACCCATGTTCGTGAAATAGATGAAATCCTTACAACTAAAAGATTTACTCTGATTATAAACAATCATTTGCATAAATCACAAGCTTATATTATAAAACGATAAAAGAAAAACTGATGTGAGATTGGCAGAAGTATGCTAGTATTTGGAATACAAACTCGCTCTTTATTCCCTTTCGGCTTATTTCTTCTTCTTATCCAGCTTATGTCGCAAACAAATGAGAAGATGAACTACTCTTTTAAATAGGGGGTGCCGTATTTTGATACCTCAAGCATTATTTTACTATATCCCGAGAGGGGTTATTGAGGATTGATTCTGAAGGTTACGCAAAAATCCTAAATGAAAACTAATAATTATGATAGTTTACCAAACTGGCTGTGGTGATCTAAACGATAGAAACCTTAAAATCTGAACAATTATATGTGGACTCTATTTTCTAAGTCAATAAAGATGACCGATTTAACTGAATTGACATGGATAATTTAAGCTGTTGCATTGAAAATATCTCTCCCGTTTTCATCCAGTCAGGAGGAGCTGACTCTCTATCTGTAAGTTTATATACAGAGTTTGAGTTTTTGTAAAATATATTCTAGGAAGTCAGCTAGTCCATTTCAGTTATCAGTGTTTCCAACATAGAGAGACTGCATTGGTGAAAGTATATATTTTCTGTATTGTTTATTACATACATGTTTAGTCTTTCCCTTAAATTGATCGCTGCCAAGACTATCTTCCAGAACCCATTTCACAGTACAGAAGGTAGTACTTACATTGACATGAGGGTCAAAGACATCTGAAAATAGCCCTCTAGTTTTTATTTATAAAGCTTGCTTTGTGAAGATGAGAACATGATTTCACACACCTGTTTGCTAAACCTTAGAACAGACTGGTTGCCATTCCTTGAATCAATCAGATTAAGACGCAGGGGATAAACCTCCACAGCGAATGTCTTCCCAAGAAGACCTTGTGAAATCAAGTTTCTAGGCAGTGGCGGTCCTCCTTTATACCTAAAACAAATTAGCCAGATAACATATGAGTTTAATCATAACCTGAATTATTTAAGAAAAGTGGTTCCTTGATTTCATCAACCCCTTAAAAATATCATGAATAGACTTTAAATATTCAAGGAGGCGTAGAAGTATAATAGGAAGAAGACGGAAATAAAAGGATTATTCACGATACTCAATAAAGAGAGAACATCATTAATATGCCGCACTATTACATGTAATTATTCATTATAGATAACTTTCACAAGTTACAGCAACCAGTGGACATTGTTGAAGCAAATAAAAAGACATTTTTACCAATAAAAGAGTTTTTCCCAAGCTTCCTGGGGAACCAGAACATAATCCCGCCCTTCCTCCAGTCCCACATTAAGATCTAAATCATTAGCCTGGGTACTAGTGGCATCACATATAATATCAGAATTATCGATTGGTCCCGGTCTATTAAAACTTCCCGGCAAAGGCTCTTCTTCGGAAGAACTTGAAGGCTCATCACTGCTCAGTCCTACATATCTCTGCCAACTAGCAAACCACCTGCAAAATAGTTAAAAGAAGATAGTCTCTAAGACATAAATTCATTTTGATCAAACTAAGCAGGATAAACATTTCACCGAATCCCTATTAAATTACTCATATCTGGTGAACTGACACAAGGCAAATATGTATCTCTAGCAACAAAAACCATCCAAATTCACAGTATAAAATGTCACCTATAACAGGATAAAGAATACCTATTGGAAACAACGTAATACAAATTCCCATGTCTGAGACTGGCCTCAGATTTATCAATCAACTCTTTGATAATCCGTTTCTCCTCGTCAGGCGAGCACGGTATGCAAATGGCTCCACTTTCCATCATAAAGTTCGAATCAGCAATTGTCATGATCAGCAACACCCTAACAAGAATTACAATTAGATGATGAGACGCGTCAAATCTGGAATAAAATTCGAATCGGGAAGAAGGCGAAGTGGTGCTTGTAGATTAATTAAAGTTGGAAATTAACGGAGAGGAAGAGAAATGATTAAAGAAATGCAGATTAGGTGAAATGCAGGCGAGAGAGTAAGGATGGAAGATTACCGAAAGATGTATTAAAACCCTAGATTTTGGGAAGGTATCTCTGGATCAATCGCACGGAGACCAGAAAAACAAGCAGCAAATCTACCACTAATAAACACCCCCCTCTCTCTCTCTCTCTCTCTTTGTCTTTTCCTCTTCTTCTCTCTCTCTCTCTCCAGTTGTGTTTCGTACTCATTTGTTAATCAAATTATTATAAAAAGGTAAAATATCCAGTTAGAGACGTTAAATGTGGTTTTATTCCAAAATTTGATTTTATTATGTGTCAAAAACCAAATGATTTCATTCGAAATATTTTTGTACATTCAAATTTTATTTAAATACGTACATTATTTTTGTAAACTTCAGTATTTTCAAACTTGTATTTCTTTTGAATCTAAAATTCAATTCTTTTAATTCAGTTTCACTTCAACACCTCATCTAGAATCTCTATTTCCCTATAATAATAAAAAAGAATCTCTATTTCAGCACCTTACTTAGTTTTATATCTATTTTTGTAGAAGTAAAGTAGTGCAGTCAAAAACTTAATTTTTTATAAGAATCTTTTATTTTCGTTTCAAAAGCCAAAATTTAAAGTGAACTGGTTATCACAATTGCAGTGAATAGTTACAATTTACATACACATGTAGTTAGGAGACAGGAGAGTTGCGACATGCAGACTACGAACTATTATTATCAAGCCTCACTCTCTGGATTGGAAGAGAGTGGGTGTCACGCAGATTTACAGCAGCTCCATTGGGCTTGCGAAAGGGTACAATAATTCAACTTTCATCTGAGCTCACAGATGCCTCGCTTGCAGCTCCACACGATCCACTTCCCTGAGCATCATCATCATCATCATCATCCTCCTCGCTAGATGAACTCTGCTCGGTTGAATTAGAATATAAGCTATCATCCTCCTCCCCATCATTGTCGTCCTCTTCAGAGACTGCTTCTATTTTACGGCCCTTTCGGAGATCCTTCACTTCTCTACCTTGAAGTGCCAGTCGTCTACGTTTCCTGGCTTTCCGCTTACCCTTAGGGACGTCATGCTGCTTAGATAAGTTTCTGTTATCAAGGACTCTTGACACTTTGTTCTTGCCAACCTCACCATCTTCGGAATCAGAGGACGCTGGTTCTGTATCAAGCTTACGCCTTTTCCTGCCTGGATTAGTCTGCGGCAGGAAAACATTGCAATTAGTCTAAAGCAGAAGGTCATAATACATATTCGTTTCGATAAACTATCATTTCTAGGTGTACAAACAAACCATTATTAAGAAAATAAAGCTAATAAAAGAAGACCAACATTACCAAGTTTATATAGTTGGCTTTTAAAGCAATTTGAGCTTTTGTTTAAGTTTATAATTTGCAATCAACTCAAATGTGAATTAAAATAAATCGGTTGACAACAAGTCATCTCAGCCTTAACAGTTGAACTGGTTCACATACCTTGGGGCCACGGTCCACCAGTTGTGCCCACTCACTGCGGTTTCTCAGACAATCGAGAACAGCTTGTGAATGACTTGAGTATGCATAACGCTCTCCATTATGCTTTCTTAAATTGTTCCAATGCTGCAACGACACAATAAGTGAAGAAATCATTTTGGTAAGTGAAGAAACCAATAAATAATTCAGAGCACACAGAAAAATTACAGTACCGGCAAGACTGCATTGCATAGCTCATCATAAGACATACGCTTTCCCTTGCTCATGATTTCACTAATCAACCCTGCAAAAGATAAAACACATTTTGACATAAGGAAAATACATTCCAAACTAGCCTGTATTCTTGATAAGTCTCCCATCTACCAACCTATTTGTGACCAACAGATCCTCATTAATATTGTGCAATGACTGAGTGACATATAGACATAGGCTGGGATGTTAAAAGTCCATCTCATTGGCTCATAACCGAGCAAATCTGCTGAAAATGACTAAAATTTCAACTTTATAAAATTATTATGGGATTTTTACACTATACCTGGCAAAGTGCGAAAAGTAGGACTCCCTCCTATTCCGACTTCATCATCAGAAACACTCTTTAACGAGTTGCGTGATGAAGAATGGCTTTTAGTCGCACTGGAAGGACCTTTCCTCTTTACGGCAACATAAGTTCTTGATGATCTTTCGTCCAGTTCTCTTTTAGTCGTCCCGTCAACTTTAGATGCTGACTCATTTATACCTCGATTTCGTGACGAACCTTTATCCACTTTTCTAGATTTTCCATCAAACTCACTAAACATATGAGTCCCATCTTCAGATGTATCCTTACCTTTTCTCCTTGAAACCTGTAAGTGCATCAACATAACACCTAGGAATCAGAATCAAATTGTCAATATGAGGTGTCAATAATTGACCAGAAACTCAATCCAACAAACAGAATTGCATGCTGCCCATCGTCTCTTTGATACACAGGTATAATATCGTACCGAGGTGATTTCATCTCCTCCAAAGCCAGAAGTGCGCTTAACTAGCATATTTGCAGCAGTTGGAGAGGCAGACTGTGGTAAACTTCCAGACTGTGGAAAATTAGCACAATTACCAAATAAGTAGGTATGTGTTGCAAATCTTGTTATAGGTAAAGGATGGGAAAAACACCTTGACATTACTGGGTCTTCAATTAATGGAGTTTTAGATGTGAAACCATCCATCAGTTTCCTAAGCACCTATATAAAAATTCCGAATTGATCAGATTCACAAGCACATACAGTTTAAGAAGAACAGGCAAGTGTTACCTCTAATGTCGGTTGCCAAATGTCATATGTGATGGAAGATGATCCAACTCTTGAGAATACTTCACCAATCATAATACATGCACGAGTCTTGACTTCCCATACACTATCACTCCCGGGTAACTGCAGATTTACATCCAGGGTATTCTTCGGAGTGACATTAGAGTAAACGGAATATGAGATTCCAGTATCACAGCATTCTATAACATGGTGAAGAAACTTAATCAGCCCGGTTTCTTCAGAAAATGAACGGCGACCTGGAGGGCCTTTAATCAGGTGCCTATAAGGAAATTACATCAAAGAAAATTCAGTATTTGGTGCAAATATGACAAGCAGAGTATGCTGGATTACCAACTACGTAAGATCATTTAGTCAGTTTCGCAAATTACATACACCTTAGTCAGCAACATTAGAACGCTTTAGTTGCACTTGCAGCTGTATCTAGCGCTCCTTTCCTTCTATAAAAACTGAACCTCTCATTACAGGGCCTAACTATAAAAAGGCTATCCAAACTATCCAATTGTTTCCTTATCATGTCTCCCTCTTTTAGACTCGGTGGACTTTTTTTACTAATATAAGCCCATCTAATAAAAACAGGTACATTAACTGAGTTGCTTACAAACACCCCTTACTTCACAAGATTAAAAGTTATCACAATAAAGCTCAACATAAAGGGTCAACTAGACCATTTCATTTGACTTTAATATTTTCTTGGATTGAAGTTAGTCAAGTCAAATCGAATCGAATCAACAGAGCAATATTTGAATGCACAATCCACATTTACACTTCTTGTTTTTTTATCTAAATAGAAGACCAAAACTTTGACTCTGGCATGTGCAGTGCAGCATATATATATGTGTGAAGTTGGATTCGTAATGCAGCATTTAAAGATAGCTAACCGTAAAGTTTCTAAAGATTGGATGATGGCTCGTACTGATGCAGCGCTTGATCCAAGATTTCTTACGATAGGTGGTTTCCCAAGAATGAGCCCCACCATGTTATGGAAAGCACCAAGAAAGAGATTCCAAGATGCACAATTGAGTTCAAGTGAAACAAGCTGACTAACGCCATGAACCTACACCGCCAGACAAAATTAAATAAACTGTCAAGTGTCAACTGAACAAAAAAACTGGTATCCATCTGCGACTGCTTAAATAGTTTACCAAGTGACAAATTTGTCTTAAAGAGTTGACCATTTCCTCGGACGCATCGAGCGTATTCTTGGTCAATTCCAAGAGTAGTAAGACATCTGAAGTGACCTATAAAAGTGAAAAAGCACATTAAGTTCCCATTAGTAAAACAAAAACAGCATTGTAGTTTTTAATCGGCCGAATCAAAGGTCAATTGGATTGACTAAAAAGTATACCTCGTGGGCGGGAAGAATGGGAGCGGCGGTGATCAAATCGCCGGAGTGAGAAAAGATGAGATCTTGGAGTAGATTTGGAAGAGAAGTTCGAATCGGAGAAGTTAGAGTTTCGTCCCGCAGCGTCAGGAAGGCTGTTCTCCAAGCCCGAATCGGCGGCGAAGTGGTTGATGACGACGACGCCATCGGCTTTACACCATTTTTTCTTCTCCAAATTTCTCTCAGTTGCAATCTGCAGAGTGATGTGAGCGTTTTGGGTTCAGAAATGCTAAGCCTCTAATTGGTTCAATTATCCAAATTGAACCGACATGCCCTTTCCTCATTTTAAACCGCATCAATTGAATCGACGATAACCGGTTCAATTGATAGCTGCGAGTAACTGAATGTAAAAACCTCAAAAGCGAAACCATTCGGAGTGAATGAGCGCCGTCGTCTTCGGTGGCCGATCGGAGTTGTCGTTTCTGGAGTCGGAGTAGGAGGAGAGATGTGGCTCACAGGAGGAGGTGGCGGCGGTGGAAGAATCCTTGGGACATTTGTAAGGTATTTTTCGAGGCAACGTGCGGTGAATGTCAGGAAGATTAATCCGAAGTTGCCGCCACAGGAAGCATCTGCAGTCGCTCAGAATCTGTATCAAGTTATTAAGGAGCGTGGACCTCTCACTGTCTCCGGTACTTGGACGCAGGCACAGGTAAAACTTCAATGAGATCCATCATTATGTGGAAAGAAAAATCGATCCTTTTGGGTTTAGGAATTGTTGCAGTGATTGGTTTATCCTCATTCAGAAACGAGCAATTAATTGAGGAGTTCAGTTCTTGGTAGAATGTTGATCAAGGTCATCATACATCTTTTCAGAATATTGATTCTTTGCTATAGTTAGAGATCCATCTGCTTATTGTTTTTGCTCGTTTACTTGTGATACCTACCTGTCTGTTGCTTTTATGTATTTGGTATCACTTGCAAATGGCTAGCGCTCACCTGAAGCATCTGCGTCAAAAATGCTCATAACAGGATAAGCAATGATTTTACTTTCTTTGGTAATAGTTAATGTGAGATATCAGTGCCTTCTCCTACAATATAAAATTTCAAACTTTTTAAGACATTCAAATTTTTGGTAATAGGGTTTGGACATCTATTTTCTTTGTCAAATTTTTTTTTTTATCTTGTTAGACAATGATAGCACTTTAAGGCTTAGTATTCTCATTCAATGCTAGCAGATATGATTGTTAAGTTGTTAAAGAAGACCATCATGTTACATTATTTGAGTTTAGTCGTTTAGTTGTTTGACAAATATTTGCATTGCAGTGCTCTGACATCCTCAACATTTCTATTCTAGTTTTGCCACAAATGTGATAACAGGATGTGAGCTCTATTTTTTTTTTTGGGATAAGATTTGTGAGCTCTACTAAATAATGTTAACCATCCAACCTCACTTCTATCCTTGACCGATGATTGTGTATGCTTTTAAGATGTTCAATATGGACAGGATGCGAGCGTCGACGGACTGAGCAGCAAAACCCATCTGAAGCTGCTGCTTAAATGGATGCAAGGAAGGAAAATGCTGAAGCAGTTTTGCCTCCATGCCGGTTCAAACAAAAAGTTTTTGCTATGTACTCTTCCAGAGGATCCTCATGTTACTAAAATGAGAGAATCGGATGATCATCCGCTGACCCCAAAGCGCTCCAAGTCCAAAAAGAAGATAACAAAGAAGAAGTCAAGGAAATAGATGTCGCATGCGTGCCTACTCAAACGTCTGGTTGTACACAGCCTTCAAACAATTGATTGGAAATCTATGGTACATTCGACTTCGGGTATGGCTCGGTTCAATGTTAGGCGTGATTGCAATGTATTGGTCTAGTGACCGACCTTGTGTTATGTTCCATCCAAATAATGTTGTTGTTATGGCCATGAACCAACTTAGCTACATTCACCAACTTCACAGTTTTGTCATAGATGGCATACAGTTTTTCGCTTTTCCTTTTCAAGTCTATCATCTGTCCTGTTTTTTTTACTTACTATGTATTACACATTTATGAATTTGTTCAATAGAATACATTATCACTATCAGTATAGGCTGGTTCTTTTTGCCTTAAACGGTGTCGTTATATACGTGTGAACTATGAAGCTAGCGAATGAAAATACTGACAATGTTACGGAACAGTACAATCTTTCACACGTGTAGACGACAATGTAAAACAATTGAGCGGTTCACTCGGTTGTCGACCCTCGACCTGGACTCTATATTGAGGAAAATGAGGAGGGAAGCAAGCAATCAGACAAAAATGGCGACGCCGGCGCGAAATCCGGAGCTACGGCGAGATACAGTCAACGGGCGCTGGGTCATATTCTCCCCTGCCAGATCTAAACGCCCCTCCGACTTCAAGTCAAAATCTCCAAACACTTCCCAAAACCCCAACCAGCAGTGCCCGTTCTGCATCGGCCACGAGCACGAATGCGCTCCGGAGATCTTCCGCCTTCCTCCTCCGCCTCAGCAGACATCTGAATCCTCCAATTCGACTTCCGATTGGTCTGTCAGAGTCATTCAAAATCTCTTCCCCGCTTTGAGCCGCGACCTCGAAGAATCTCGCATCCAAAACCCTAACCCTAATTCAACGAATTCACCGACAGTCGTAGCTGGGTTCGGTTTCCACGACGTGGTGATTGAAACGACGACGCATCCAGTGCAGCTCTCGGATCTCTCAGCCGAAGGAATCAGCCTAGTGGTGTTGGCGTACAAGCAACGGATTGATCAGATTGTGAAGCATGAAGCGATTGAGTACGTTCAGGTGTTCAAGAACCACGGAGTGTCTGCCGGTGCTTCAATGAGCCACTCGCACAGTCAGATCATGGCGTTACCAGTCATCCCTCCGCTGGTCGAGTCTCGCATTGCCTGCATGAAGGAGTTTTACTCCAATTCCGGCAAGTGTAGTGTTTGTCAGATGATTGAGGAATGCCGCGGGGCTGAACTTTTGATCAGTGAGTCGAAGCTTTATGCTGCGATTGTGCCTTACGCGGCCACATTTGCGTTTGAGGTGTGGATTGTGCCGCGGAACCATGCGTCTAATCTTCAGGAGATGAGCAAGGAGGAGGCCGTTGATTTCGGTGGACTTTTGAAGTTGATGCTGAAGAAGATTGCGAAGCAGCTGAATGATCCGCCGTATAACTTCATGTTCCACACATCAACTGTTAAAGCCGGGGTCCAAGAATTGGCTAGTGTTCACTGGTTTCTTCAGATTGTACCGCAGTTGAGCATTGTTGCAGGGTTTGAGATTGCCACCGGGTGTCATATCAATCCTGTTTTTCCCGAAGATGCTGCTAAACTCTTGAGGGAAGCTGGTGTGGAGTTGCAGGAATGAAATTTTCAACCATTTTGCGGCTTCCAAAAGCTCAGCAACAATGAGGAATCGTCTGAATTCTTCACTCCTAAATTATTTGGAGAAGCTTGTTATAGACAATAAGACATGCTGCTTAGTAGTTTATTGTGTTCCATGTACTCTATCTGAACAAGCTTTGGAATTGATTCGGCTTTACTTATATAAGCAATAAGCTGTCTATGGATGGGGCAATGTTTCTATTGAGCCGCGAATCATGCGCAGAACGGAGCTTTTAGCCCTATGATGTCTGGATCTTCATTGATTTAAGATTTATCTAACAACTTACTATGTACTACTGTATTACACATTTATGAATTTGTTCAATAGAATACATTATCAGTATAGGCTGGTTCTTTTTGCCTTAAACGGTGTCGTTATATGCGTGTGAACTATAAAGATTAGGAAAGGAAGGGTTTCGGTTGCGGTTGGAGAGGAGAGAAGCGAGAGAGTTAGAGAAGGACGAGTGGACTATTGTGTAGGGGTTTGTATAATTAAAAAATATATTTTAAGTTATGGGTTGAAACTTCACCGGCCTAGCCCAATTATTAAAAGACACTAAAACGTAAAAACGGACGTTTTTATCCGAGTTTAGTGATTTTACACGAGTTTACATAGTGTACAATCGTTTTGAAGTCCGATTTTAAGGCAAAATGAGTTTAGCTCCGAGTTAACACGAAATGTACATATAGAAACGTAAAATCGGACGATTTTACGATTTAAAACGCGATTTTGACAACCTTACGTGTGAACTATGAAGCTAGTTTTTTTCCGATAAACAACTATGAAGCTAGTTAAACTTCGTTTAAGGGCTCTTTGTTCTATATTTCATTGTAAGTATCGTCAGCTTCGTCAGGCGGCTGGGCTTTGCTAACTCTTATTGGGTGGTTTGTACTGTTTGGCCACTTAATCAAAAAAAAAACTTAGCTAATGAAAATACTGACAATGTTATGGAACAGTACATTCTTTCACACGTGTAGACGACAATGTAAAAAACTGAGCTGTTCACTCGATTTTTTTTATGAGTGCTCATTTAAATTTGTTAGTATCTGTTAGATGTTAAAATGAGAAATTGAACCCTAGCTGCTTCGCAAGCACAGAAAACATGCTCCACTGAGCCACTCCACTTGACCTCAGGTTCACTCGGTTGTTGACTCTACAATGATCTACTCTACCAATTACTTACTCAGCAAGGCTCAACCCAGTCCACGGGGAATAACAAACATTAACCAATCAATATCATTAGCACCACAAATATCAACACGTGTCGAACACCGCAGTGAAAATTCTAAAATGGCAAACAAAGAGATAACAAAAAGTGGAAGAAGAAGCAGAAAAAAGTTAAAGCGAAAGGAAAAAGGCAGAGAGCATAGTCGTGACGAAATATTCCGTCGACAACCAGCAAATTAGGGTTTTCATGCACTGCAAAGTGTAGCCTTGTTATAATCAATCATGGCGGTTTTATCCATGGAAGCGTTGCCGCTTGGTTTCAGATTCCGGCCGACGGACGAGGAGCTCATCAACCACTATCTCAGGCTTAAGATTAACGGACGAAATTCCGATGTACGCGTTATTCCAGAAATTGATGTCTGCAAATGGGAGCCCTGGGACCTTCCTGGTACTCTTTTTTTTTTTTGCTAAACTTGAATGATGTTGGACTTGGATCGGAATAGCTGATGACTGATTTTTCTCTCTCTTTGTTGTTTAGATTTGTCTGTGATTAAGACGGTCGATCCGGAGTGGTTTTTCTTCTGTCCTCGCGAAAGGAAGTATCCTAACGGACACAGATCCAACAGAGCGACTGAAGCTGGCTACTGGAAAGCTACAGGCAATGATAGGACAATCAAGTCCAAGAAGAATGGCTCAAATTTGATCGGGATGAAGAAGACTCTGGTGTTCTATCGCGGCAGAGCTCCCAAGGGAGAGCGCACTTACTGGATTATGCATGAGTATCGTGCTACTGAGAAGGATCTAGATGGTACTGGTCCAGGCCAGGTATATACTTGCCGTGGTTCTGATCACAACTCGTTCATTTTTTCGTTTTTGTGTATGTATGGATTTGAATATCTGCTTTGTGCAGTTGGTTGTATTAGCATATTCCTGTAAAATTAATTCTTAATTCCATCAGATAATATTCTTTCATGCCCTTCGCAATATTTATTATCGGAATCTAATTTGTCTGTGTTGTCTGGAAATCTGATGCTGAGAGTTTGAGGAATTTTTTTAGCTTTAACTTTCAGTGGTCGGATTTTGTAGAATAACTTGGGCGTGCTTCCTGTTACTGGATAGGTCACGGGGACGATGGAGTTTTTCTTTTGCAAGTTGTATCAAACATTCAGTTATCTGCTGTTTATGAGGCTCTAAAGCTTAATTCGATATTAGATTCCACTTATAGGTGAGCTAGAAATAAGAGTAGAGGGAGGTTTTAAAGGCTGACCGTCCTATCATTTCCAGGGAATATCGTAACGAGTTATTATGGTGTTGCTTCCTTTATGAAATCTGATTAAAATAGTACACTTGCACATCATTTCTTGCTTCGCATCTCTCTGCGAGTTAAGCAAGAAAAAAGAGTTTCGGAGTGTGAAATTTTGAATTATGTATTATTTTTCCTTTCGGGCAAATTGGTAAAAATTACACTTTGGACTGCAAATTATATGCATCCTAAGTTTTTGTATGCACATATATTCAAGCATTTGCATTATCTAAATTTCTGTCTGGATATATGAGAATGTAAACTAGGGTTATATACTTGATAAGTTCAGGACTTCTGTTTATGGTGATTTTTTTACCATCGCCTTTGTGTATATGTACGGTGCAGGGTGCCTTTGTCCTTTGTCGCCTTTTTAGAAAGTCAGATGAGACAATTGATGTTCACAAGTGTGATGAGGTAGACAATACTGGTTCATCTCCGGCAACTACAAAGTCATGTCCCGATGATACATCATCTGATGTAGCTCAAGAAGCGGATCTTCCCGAGAGAAAACAGACTGAAGGTATTACAAGATGGTTGACAGACAAGGCTGACAAAATGACTGATTCTTTTGCGGGCCCTGTTGATAGCTGCTGCAGTAATCTGCCCTCAGATTCCGAAGATCATGCAGTTGAAAGAAAAACTGCAGAGGTAGATAGTTTCTCTCACCAGTTTTACTTGTTACAGATTTTTGGTTATGTATTAGTATTACTAAGATAGTTGTTTTTTTATGAATGTAGAAGTACCCGGTGTTTGGAACAAATCCTGAGGCATATGAATCTATTCATGATCAGCTGGATAGAAATGATTTTGACTCGCTGCTGTCGCTGAACCAATCAGACCTGCCTCAAGTTGGGTCTCCATTTGCTAATGATTTTGGCAACGACTGTGATGGGTTTCAGGATGGCACTGGAGAGCAGGATATTTTCCTTACAGAGTTGATGGATGAAGTTCTTCACGACTTCTCTTGTGAAGAATCTGCAAGCCAAAAGAATTCGACTTTTGAAAGTGAAAGCTACTTATCTGACCAACCGTATGGGCAACCGGATAATTATGGAATCAGAAATGGAGTTTATGGGGATAAAGATGCTGAGATTTCCCATTTGCAGGTAATGGTTAACCTGGTTTGTGTAGAGAGGCTTTTTACGTTAAGTTTTCATGTGAGGTTCAAATACGTCGTCCTCGGTATCAGATTGATTAACCTGGTTGAGCAAAATGAAAATGCATCAAGAATTGAACTGAAGGTCAGTAATGGTTTCTGTCTTTTTTTTTATGCAGTATGACTTGGGTTTAGGAGTTCCACTATGGTCAAATGAACTATCGGATGGGACAAGCAGCATGCAGATACCATCATACCCTGGTGGTTATTTCCAGGCAGACAGATCCCTGGATGGGACAAGCAGCATGCAGATACCATCATACCCTGGTGGTTATTTCCAGGCAGACAGATCCCTGTATGACGACGTCCTTGGAAGTTGTACTGTTGAACTCCCTGAATCTGCTTCTGGTGTCCATGATGGGGCAGTTAAGTCAGCTGATCACATGACCTCAGCCAATGTTGGTGCCGACAAAGGAATAAAGATTAGGTCACGTCGGTCTCATCGAGAACCGACTTGTGATACCTCTGCTCAACAAGGTATGGCACCCAGAAGAATCAAGTTGCATATTCCAAACACCGTTAATGTGCAGGAGGAAACAATTAAAAGTGAAGAGCAAACTGAACTGGAATCATCTGTTTCCACTGTAAGTCATCATCTGTGATTCGTTAAAATCTGTTTATGGGTTTGCTTAGAAGTGATTGGCCTTATTATTAACTGTTATGGTCGAAGTCTAATTAATATTGGTTTACAGGAGGTTACTTTAGCTACTGCACAAAGAGCTTCTTCCTCTGCTGAACATGAGGTGGAGAGTGCTGTTGCAGCATCCGAGAATAAAAGTGAGAAATGGGACATGAAGAAGCATGGTGTTACTCTGGTAATTGCATCACCAGCCGGGGTAAAGAAGCCATTGAAAGTTGTGACTGCAGTTATAATTCTTCTGTTCGCTGTAATTAGCATGTCAGTTTTTATGGGGGTTGATAGACGGTAGAGGTCTCAATTGACGATGATGGGCAGAGGCCAGGGGTAGTGGTGGTAGGGTTAAGTGTTTGGCTGAATGTTTTGAGGGTTGATTTTGTAGCTTAAGATTGTGTTTAATCAGTTACTAATCTTAACTACATAATTGAATAATAATAAATAAAAAATCAAAAAATGAGAAGAAAGAAGAGTCCGAGCAGCCAATAAGAATGAAACACGAGGTAACGAATAAAGTAAAGAGAGTGGATAAGGTTGTAAACTTCATCTACACGCTTCGCATCATTTCCCAAAGACAAAGCCGCATCACCAGGACAACTCCAGAACCCTCCCAACTCCAATTACCCGTTGATTGATTTATCCTGGGAACATATAATATAACTCGTCACCTGGTAGGCAAATAATATCTCGAGCAAATCGATCCCATCGTTTTTTGTTCAGCTACACGTTCTAGTGCGGTGGTGGGTTTTGGCGAAGAGAAAAGAAAAGAAAGAAGATGATACAGGTGGCGAATGTGGCGGAGATGTTGGAGGAGTACACGCAACTGCTGTGTACACTCTTACACAGCATACTTCGAGATGCCCCTGCTTTCCCTCGCCGACTTCGTCTACTCATCCTCACAACACTTCCCTTTCACTCTCATCTGCTCTTTCCTCATCCTCCTTGATGTCTTTTGCTTCCTTTTTACTATTTTGTAATATGTTTAAATCAATCAACGTCGGGGAGTTTCTTTTGGAGTTCAAACCAGACTTTATAATTAGTTAATTTACACAACAATTAAAAGTACTTATTACTAATAATTAAAAGGGGTTATTACTTATTGGACATTATATTGTATCGCATTTTACTAGAATAGCAACTACGTACTAAACCTTAAGCTTCCTCAGAGAGAAACAACATCTATCGTTCAAGGGGTAGCAACGTTCTCCTTGGCCAGTGGAGCAATCTCATCTCCTTCTATTCCTTCCTCACTTCCCTCAACATTCAAACTCAATAATAACTTCTCCCATTTCTTCGCTGGTCCCTGCATGCATGCATATTCCATCAACTCAAATTCATACTTTTTATTTCTTATAAATTTTACTCAATCATTTCCACTACTCTCTTCTTAGTTCTTACCTTCCATGAAAATTCTTGCTCCATGCAGTTTTGTATCATCTCCTCGAACACAGGGGTACCGTATGTTGCAAGAGCTCTCTTCACTGCCGTTGCCAGTGCCGATACATCTGCTGGATCTACCGTTTCACACTGACGATAATATACAAAACAAAAAGAGACAGAAATCAGTCAAGTGTACGTCAAGTATTTATATTCAAAAGTGTAGTGTTGTGAAATTTGGAGCTGCTTACTTCAACATTGAAGCCTCCAATTTGAAACCCTGTGTAACCTTCTTTCACGGTATCCACAAGTCCACCGGTTGATGCAACGATTGGTACCTGCGCCGCCATAAACAAAAAATGTTACCAATATCGGTGGAAACACTTCACAGGGTTGGAAGGAACAAATGGTTGTGTTACTGTTACCGTTCCATATCTCATCCCATGCAATTGAATCAGGCCGCAGGGCTCGAATCTACTGGGTATCAACATATAATCAGCACCAGCAATAATCATATGAGCCAGAGGAATATTGAACTTTGCAACTCCTTTAGCTTTACTTGGATATAACATTTCCAATTCTTCAATCTGCTTTTCCATTTTCTTCTTGCCAGTTCCCTAACCATTATGCAGCAGACAGATTCCTCACCAAACATATTTTTGTGTGTGTAAAAAGAGTAATAAATAAAAGCTGGCTCGAACTTACTAAGACAAGAATCTGAACATCCATCCCAATGAACTCTGAGATTGCTTCCGCTAGTATATCTGAACCCTTTTGCTCTTCTAATCTGCCAATGAAGCCTATCAGAGGGATATTCTTGTCCACTGGCAACCCAACTTCTGCTTGAAGAGATTCTTTTAGTATGGCTTTTGCTTCTGTGACCTGACAATTTCAGAAACATATGCAATTGAAGTTGAAGTAATCCTATTAGCTTGGCTAGAGTTTCTTGGAAATGTTAATAAAAGACCAGATCATACTGTTGAGGCATTGTATTTGACATCAATGTATTTGTCCGTGGCTGGATTCCACTCCTGAGTGTCCATGCCATTCACTATACCAGTAATGCCCGTCTTGCGAATGATGTTGTCCAATTCTACACCTTTATCTTCGCCGGACACTAATTCTTGTGCATAATACGGGCTCACTGTTACGACCCTGTCAGACTCAAGTATTCCAGCTTTCATCCAGTTTATCTTCCGTCCCTTCATAGGCTTTGTGTATCTGCATAAGAAAAGAGCCAAATAAATATGATCCAATTTGTAGGCTATATTTATAGGCAATTAGACTATGAGTTCATAACGTAACATACCCATCAGTAAAGTCGAACGAGCTCCTAAACTCATTAGGAAGATTAAGGAGTGAGAAGTCACCGAAGGCAAATCTGCCTTGGTAGGCAATATTATGAATGCAAAAAGCGACCTAGCCAATGGACAGGGTAGAAACTAGTTCTGGTTAAGTGCATTCCAGGGAACAATTTAAACTAATGATCTGATGCATCTATATAAGATTTACCTTTGCATTTTCATAAATTCCCTTAGACTTATACATGGACTTCAAGTAACATGGAAGAAGAGCAGTGTGCCAATCGTTGGCAATAAAAAGAACATCCTCACCTGGATTAATTCGGTACGATGTAACTTTGAATATTTTGTTTAATGACAGCGAGTAACAAACCCAAAGAAATAAAGCCTTTTACCATATGGTCCCGAGAAATTTTTACTGCTGTTTAAGCTGAGCACCCTTGGCGCCTCTAGGGCAGCCTGAAAAACAGAATGACTAAAATTATTCTATACAAAATGTTACCCAAAATGGAAAGTATTGTCAGACAAGAGGCCGTGAATGTTTTTAGTGAAATCGTGAGTTCTGTTCATGTTCTACTGTATTATTCTTCCATCTAAAGTGAGATTTGTAACAAGTCAGAGTGTTTTCTCCTTTGTACTAGCTACTTACGACTTCATCACATACAGCAGGCAAAACGATGTTGGACACACTCATGAAGTCCTGAACCATCACGATCATAAATACAACTTTATGCATGTGTTAAGATTTTACCTATTAGTAGTACTCTTCTATATGAATATTAAACTGAGATACATTTGAATATTCCATAAGTCAGAATTTTGTATATATACTAAGTAAGGTAGCAAAGAGGACTAGCCTGGCACAAGATGCTAAACCGAAGTTGATTATCTTCATAATCGTGTCCTGTACTGGGGCCATACACTTTTGATGCAGTTTTCCCCCACACCTTACAACAAATACAAAGTTCCACATGATGAATTTAACTAATGAATAACACAAAAGTCAATTAACTATCAGCCACTTTGGTTAAACACAGCAGGGGATATACCTTCTCCATGAACGATGGATGATCAACAAAGACACGGTCTACCCCTCTTTTATAACAGTGGAAAAAGCGCACTGTTTCAGTCTTGTCCTCAACTCGCATCTGTTAGAAACAATACCATCCATTCAATGAGAGCTAAGCTACGGAAAAATCAGTGCATCTGAACTATGAGGCATAATGTTTATAATAAATATACCTCAACAGTTACCGAAGTATCCCATGCGTCCTTATACTGATCATATCTAGGGGAGACCGTCATAACACGGTGTCCATTAGCCTGTTTTAAAGCAGGCACAATCAACGTCTCCTCCATTGTATATATGTGTTATATGTTCAAAAAAAGCACAAAATCAAAAAGCATGGGAAGCAAAAACAGTACTCACGGCCATAGCTGGAGGGAGACCTCCAAGCACATCACCAAGTCCACCAGTTTTGCTCCATGGGGCAACCTCTGCCGACACAAAGATCAAATTCATACCCATCCCGCATATAACAGTCCCTGTTGGCCTCTCAGTTATGCTCTTTCCACCTCCATTTAAAGCCCTTGTTGAAACAACATTTTTTTTTCTTTGCAGCATATCAACATGGTTCAAAGATCTCAAGCCACTGTGCGTTGTCCCAGTTCCCTTGCTCACGTACAATTGATCAGCGGCATAAGCCTTGACATCTGGTCCTTGGAGTGTGAATTGTGGAGATTTTGCGAAAAAGGTTGAAGCAGTGGTAACAGTAGCCATCACTCAGTGTTCTTGGACAAGCTCTGAAAACACAATCAAAGAAAGCAAATTCAAATTACAAAAGTAGAATCCCTTCAGAATCAAGATGCATATATGAGACAGCGACTAAGGCCTAATTTCAAATTTCAAAATATAAAAACCCTAATTGACAAGGCTAATTTTATACACAAAGATTCAAATATAAAGAAACAATCACATTAATCATAGATCAGAATCAGCAAGCAAAGAAAGAAACTAAGAATGAAACAATCAGTAATTAAAAAGGCTTTGATCATGCATGATCGGGACTGAAAATCAGGAAAGTACGTTACGCAGACGATATTGGAGGAGGAGGAGGGTTGGAGTGAGTGAAACCATGAGAGTGATCGATGATGATTTATAAGCCCAATAATGATTGATGATGATGCTGACTTCTCTCTTTTGTTGTTACTTGTTACGCAAATGGGTACGGACGGAGTCGACATTGACACGTGTCGGATTGATAACGGTGAGGTGCGATACTCGATATTTTGGTTGGACCGCTACTTGAATTATTGAGTCTATCGGAGCGGCTCAAACTGTTTCTGTTTGTGTAGTTTAGTCAGATTATTTTATAATCTTATCAAATATCATCTCACCATGTTTCTAAGTTATCACAATCTGAAATTCAGTTTTAAAAAATCATGACATTTTAATCACAAACTTGATTTTAGATTTAATTTTCAGTCTCTATAATTCAATGTTCACGCGGACGTGGTATAAGGTTAGATTGGAGAACGATGGTGTTATAAACAGTACTCACCATGATGTTATAAATGGACGCAGACGATGGTGAACACTCAGATTGAAAGATGTAAATCTGTGTGAAAAGTCAATAATACCAATACCTGTGAAGCAGGGAGAGCTAATTGAGACTACCAAGGCATTATTGGCGATTACAACAACAGATGACAAACAATTTTATGATAAAGTTAATAGATAGTCGCAAAACTAGAGAACGTTTAAGAAGACCTGAAAAGTTGCCCATCCCTTTCAAGATCGAGCAAAAGTTCTTTGATCAAGCTAACGATTCAAGAGATTTTGACGAATTTTGTATTTTGTACCAAAATTTGACGTTGTACCTGATTTTGACCCATACAAAACATATCATATTATTTATGTAAATATATTTTTACTGATTATATATTGTTTACACAACCCAAAAACAATTTCCCCTAACATATTTTTCTTTATATGGTACGTATATAATAGGCAACATAATAATCAAATACTATAAGATATCGTATATGTGATTATTATAATACGTACCTAATATTATGTGTTTGTTTGAGCAAAATTTTGGAATTGCGAAATTTATAAGCTGAAACAATATACGGCTTAGCTTAAGGGTGTACGTTGAATTGATCTCAGCAAAAAATGTGGTTAGATTAATATGTACCAAGTCCTTGCAGATGATTGGTTTGTACTAGATAAATGGAGTCATTTGAGGGTTTTTAGTTGTAAAATATCAAGAATGGTACATGACGAGATTGTTAAGATGAAGGACGAAGTGCCTGATCAGGAGTCGTACGGTAAAGTTTTCTTCCCCGATCTATTTTTTGTACACATGCATGTTCACGGACACGAATACGGAACAACTTGATGTTTGTAATTAGGTCTCGCGCTTATGTGTTTACTTACTAAACAAATACTTCACATATTAATTTAGTTACGAAATTAGTTTCAGGCAGTGGGAGTGGCGACAAGTTCGACTCAAAATATATTGGTACTATATTTAACGAGTGGTCAGAGAAACATTTTGAGATACTCAATCTTGACAATATGTTGGCACACGATATTCACTATTTACCTTGTAATTTTTATTCTTTGGCTGAATTTCTCGAAGAGCTCTATTTGTCTAATAATAACCTTCGTGCAATTCCCGAATCAATCATATCATTCACCAAGCTGAGAAGGTTGATTGTGGAACACAATCAAATTGAGGCCATTCCCAATGCAATTAGTGAATTTAAGGAGTTGATAGAGTTTCGAGCTGGTCATAACCGTCTGAAGGCTCTCCCTGACGCTTCTGGAATGTTTATAAATCTAGAAATTTTAACGCTAAACAACAATGAAATCAACAAGTTACCGGATTGGATTGGATTACTATCCAAACTATGGGAGCTCGACGTTAGTTTTAACAACCTGGAGTCTATACCTCAAGCTGTATGCGGCATTCGCTCACTCGTGAAAATGAACATTGGTCACAATCAACTCCGATTCCTACCATTTCCTTCTGATGATGACCTTGGTGCACAGGTAGTGAAAATAATTTGACTTTAATTTGTAAGTTTGTTAGATACTAAAGCTTGTCCTTTTAAAAATAAATTTTGATAAAAAAAAAAGAGGGCAAATATATTTTGTTCATTAACGGATCACACTGAATGCAAGTTCACATGTGCAGGAAGTTGTGTCCAACATGAGTCACAACAACCAGCAGTGTCTACCAAGATTGAAAGCAAGCTGGGCTAAAGTTTGGAAATTCATGTCAAATTAGGAATTGAAAAGAATAAAGCGATGCTTAGATACTCTTCATTTGAAGTTGCTCAAGTTTTTTTTCTCTTTCGAATTAGAAGTTTTCTTCTTTCTTTTGAACCATGTAATCAAGCATGTTGGAGCAAAAGAGATGGCTCACTTGGTGAGCAACTCACCTGGCCTCTGAAGAGGCGCAGGTTCGAAAGTCCCCATCCACACTTTAAAAAATTAGAGCAGATACTATTGTCTTGAGTTTGAGCTCACAATCAAAAAAAAATGTAATCAAGCATGTTACAGATTATTTATATTTTATATTAAATAAATTTGAAATCAGTCAATTATGTGTTCACATCAAATTACGTCATTACCCTTGTACCAGTGGGTCATCTTCAATGTTCGAAAGTGTCGCAGTCGCACCCTTTGCTACTAACTTCGATGTACACTACCTTAGCAAGTTTTCTGATTAAAAAGTCGAGTTTTATTCCCTTTCAATATACGCTATTTAAAATGTATTATTTTTAAAAGAGTAACAGACATATATTTGATCAACATGTAACGAATAAAAAAATTGGGTTTGGTAACAAACCGGATCTCGAAAAATTGGTCTTTTAAAAAAATCGGGATCTAGCTTCTTTAAAAAACCCTCTTAACTTTTAAATGAAACCACAAGTCCTATAGATTTTGGTTTATTCTGATTCCATTTCTTTAAAAGTAGGACAATTTAGATATGTAAAATTCAAATAAATTAGGTAAAAGTAGAACTGGAAATAAGTGCTATGAAGAAGAAGAAAAAAAACCCTCCAAAAAGATGATGAATCGTGTTATACTGTTATGTAAACGATTTCTGCAATCAGCTGAGACTATCACTATTTATGATACAGGCCAAAAAGGAGCAGTTAGACTTGGGCTGAACAACAGGCCAGAAGAAACAGCCCAACAAAGGAGTTGCACGTGCACATAAGAGCGCGAAGCAGAGGATTCCCTCTACCCACTGCAGACACGTATGAGCTCGGAATGCGCATAACGAATTCATCAGAGAATCTCATCGGGGAAGGCGCATTAAATAGCCGTTTTAACTTTTAACTACTTACAAGGGAGGTATTGAAAAAAAAATGCAACTGTTGAATTGTTGCAATGATGAATTGAAAATGGGTGTTGAATTCACTTGGATTAATTGGTGTTTAAAGAATTCAATATTTTTGATTGGCTGTTGTTATTTTTGCTTTTTATCCTCATCCTAATTATTTGTGGTCAATTATTGCATAGTAAATTAATTTTTTTAAATTTTTTTATATACCAAAATTCATCATTTTTTGTATTCTATAAATAGAGACTAGTTTCATTTGATTTGGATAGAAAAAAAAATGTTTTTTGTACTCTATAAATAGAGACTATTATCAATAATTGAAAGGATTTTGAATTTTATTACACAAAATAGTGTGTATCAAAATAATCCAGGGTTCAAGTCCTTACAAGCTCAAAATTGAGCAGATACTATCTTAAGACCATGAGCTCATAATCAAATAAAAAAAACAATGAAATCAACAAGTTAACCGATTAGATTGAATTATTATCTAAACTACGGGAGTTCGACGTTAGTTTTAACAATCTGAAGTCTATACCTCAAGCTGTATACAACATTCGCTCACTCGTGAAATTGAACATTGGTCACAATCAACTCCGGTTCCTACCATTTCCTGATTCTGATGATGACCTTGGTGTGGAAGGTGCACAGGTAGTGAAAATAATTTGACCTAATTTGTAAGTTTGTTATATACTAAGCTTGTCCTTTTAAAATAAATTTTGATACAAAAATACAAAATGTGAGGGCAAATATTTAATTGGAGTATGTGTACAATTGGAAACCAAATTCCAATTTTGCTTAAATTGGAATTTTTTTCTTTTAAATTACTTGTGTTAATATTTAAATTTTTACTTTTGAGTGAACGAAAAGGTCATGGAATTTATTATATAATACCCTATATAGAGGATTGTTTAATTGAAGACGTGAGAACTCATTATAATCTAAAAGTGTATTCCTACGACCTCATTGTTAGAGGTGTGCTCCATTGAATATATATAATATATAATAAACTATCTAGAATGACCGTTAATTTATTTAAATTGCTCCTCTGAAATTACTGGTTTACTTGTCATTTAAAAATCTAAATGGGACTGAAAAATCTCTAATTAAGCTTCTTTTTTTTTGATTGGGAAAGGATCGAATTAAGATTAAATGGGTGATAAAAGCGCCGTCACTTTCTCTCTCTTCTAACGAATTACGCAGGAATGAAGGTGGCAGAAATCTGCAGAGTTTTTCAATTTGATAAAAAAGAAAATTGAAAAAGAAAAAGAAAAAAGAACTTGAGTTTGCTTATAAATTTGGACGTAAGCCATTGCTCCAGTTTCACCAAAAGTTACCGGAAAATTGAAAATCGTTGAAGCGGAGCGCTGCCTGCCTGAAGCCCTAATTAACCTAACACACTGCTTGTATATCTGTTTCATCTTTGAGTGATTCCGTCTTCAACCTCGATCAACATCCTCTTTCGACTTCTATATCATCCATTTCGATCGTCTTATATAGAGGTAACGCTGGCTCTTCTCCGGACTCACATTTTTGCTATTTTCCAGAATATTGAAGGCTTGTGAAAGTGTTCATAACTTGAGTAGTAAATCGTTGTGCTCTTTGTTGAGTATCTCTTCTCCGGACTCATTGATGTTGTGAAAAAACTAATATATATATGATATTCATAGATAATGAATCTAGTGTGTATGAATCTGTCTATGATCTGCTACTTAATTATTCACACCAGTGTTCATATAGCTTCTAAATCTCATTTGCGATTCGTTTTTCTAATTAACAGCACTATGTTTTCTTTTTTTAATTTGGATGTTAGTAGTTAGGTGATCAGTTATAAGGGACTTGATGTGCTTACCTCTCTGTTTTCTTGATCATCTAGTTAATTTACTTGTTTAAATTCAACTGTTGTTTTACTGCGCACTTACTCTCTGCTCTGCATCGATCACAACTTCATTCTCCTTCAACATGGCCCAATTTACCAGAAATGCACTTGATACCACTCAAAAGATCAAGCATGAGATCAGAAGGTTGCAAGCCACACTACCTAGCAGACCAATCTCTTGGGAGATTGAAGACGCGAGGTCATTTCTTATGAAACAACATGATGCCGGGTTTCCAGACTTAATGCATGTTGATCAGACTTAAAAACATACAGTAGCGAAAGTCAAATTTTACTGTAACAAAGTCAATTAGTTTTACTGTAGCAAAAGTTAAATTTTATACAAAATGATCAGACTTAACGCATGTTGATCAGACTTAAAAACGTACTGTAGCAAAAGTCGAATTTTACTGTAGCAAATTTTAGGACGAATATACCCCTTCTATCTTTTATGAATTTTTAAAAAAGTCCGCATGTGTTTTTTTATTTACAAAAAGAACCCCGAACGAGATGAATTTTTGGTCGATTTTTACACGTGTCAATTTTTTTTATGGATTTATAGTTTTTATTTATAATTTTGATTTGTAATTGATCAATTCCTATACACTGAACTATAAAAACTATTAAAAAACTACAAATGCTAAAAAAACTAAAAATACTAAAAAAACTAAAATATGAGTTGGGAATATGTCATACAACCGAGCCCTTTCGGATAATCTTGAAAAGCTGCCTAAGAACTTCGATATACAATAAAAAGCCCTCAAAAAATGAGTTTTGTTCGGCCCTAAACCCTTTCAGTAAGGGTAGGGCCGACCCTGCTCTGCCCATTGTCGATTAAGATACTCTCTCTCCAAAGCCGTTTGTCTAATGATGTTGACCACTTACCTCCTCATTTCTACCGTTGGCTACATTTTTGAAAGAAGTGGATCTGTCCCGCTCTCTGCTGGCAATTTTAAATGTCGAACACAATGAAATAAAATTCATTCCGGATGAAATCCTCAAATGCGAGACATTGAAGGAACTCAGAGCTGATCATAATCGCATGTGCGATCTCCCTGAAATACCTGGTAATCTAGAAATTTTTCTGGTCCCTCACAATAGACTGTAACGATTACCCGACTCGATGGGATCTCTAACAAAATTGAGAGAGTTGGACATCAGTGGCAACATACTCGCTTCGATACCTGGCAATATATTAGGAATTAAATCTATTGTTAAGATGAGCATTTCAATTAACCGCCATTTGACACATTTGCCGAACACGATTCAAAGAGGCACCATGCTTGAGGAGTTGGATATAAGCCGCACTTTACTCCTGTCCCTGCCAGACACTTTGGGATATGCGACTAAACTGCATACATTCAGGGCAGAATTTTGTCCCGCTCTAAAGCATCCTCCTAGACAGATTGTTTCGGGAGACCCTCATGTTAGCAAAAACTAACCATCTATTTTATCTTTATGATTGTAATTAAAATGTATTTATTTCAACCCGGCTTTCATTACGTTCACCTCTACAAGAAGTTGTGCGTTATATGGAAAGGAGACATAAGAAGTTCAAACGAAGATTGAACAGAGGTTTGAAAAAGGCTGTCAAATTCGTACGACGTTTTGTGGAGAAAGTTGGTAATAAGGAAAATGTTCCGCCTCTTCTTGAAGTCTGCTATTGTATTCTTCAATGCTGCGGCTATTAGCTAGCGACGTTTCAGCCAAATGCCTGGAGAGTATTGTTAATTAGGTTGAATTGTCTTCCTTTTTTTGAATGAAAACATTGTTTTAAGTTTGCAACTTCATACTCTTATGTTCAAATTCAGATTCAATCTTTACTTTTTGTCACAAGATTATGGAGATTATCATTGCGGAGATGAAGAAACTTTGTCAATCACTATATAATACCCTCCTAAACCTAGTTCTTGTGAGTTCGTTGTTGCCAATAATTTGGTTCAGATAAAGGACATACGAGGTGCCTCATGAGTTGTACTGTATGGTGGAATAAGTGATTAACGAATTTACTTTCCTATCGTATTCAACTCGAAAAATTGCATTTTGCATTTGAAAATGAATGTCATTCACAATTTATCTGGTAATTACTCACTATTTCTTCTTTTCCTATATATTACTCACTATCGTATTCAACTCTTCCTTCGTGATCCCCAAGCTATAATCAGGGCCGGTTCAACATGTTTGGGGCCTAAAGTCAACATAAATTTTGAGCCTTTTATTTATATTTTATGTGGGTTTATACATATATTTTTTATTTCAATTTGAGTTTCATAAATTTGGGGCCTTTTCTATAGGGGTCATGTGCCTCTTTATTACTTATATAAAGAGATTTATTTTTTATTCTAGGTAATCCTTATTTTTGGGGCCTTATATTGATCTTTTATTTTTTAAAATGGGATCTTTTATGCTTATTTTTCCTTATAAATTATTGACAAATTTGGGGCCTATTGAGCCGGCACTGGCTATAATACCAACACTCCCCTTGCTGCCATCTGCGTCCCATCTTTATTAAAGCAGGGGGGTGATGGCTTTCAAACAAAAATCCGAATACGACAGTAGACTTCCGGTGACATCTTTGCAGGCTTTCATGTATTTCGCTGTCAGAGATACGATTCTGCAGTAGACTTCATTAGGGGTAAAGGATAGTTTACTATGCTTGACCTTGTTCCGCACATACCATATATACAAAAATCTGCTAGGTAGGTTGTTACATTTTTCTACCACATCCCATTTTTGAACACTGATCCCTTCCCACACTGCTTTGGACCCCCACCATTTGAGGAACAGATGATCCTCTGTTTCAATAAAATAGTGGCATAAAAAAGGTGGCATAAGGGACAACTAACACACTTTCTTAAGTTCCGTATGTACAAGTTAGAGCCTACTGCAAAACAAGGGATTTGTGATCACATCACCATCCAAAAAATTTGACTTCTCTTGGCAGTGGCATCTTCCAAAAAGATTTGAGATTCTAGAATTTGAGGTTCCTTCATCAGTACCATTCGTCACTTTGTTAAGGTCACATGCCAGCTTGTAACCACTTCGAATGTCTTACTGCTATGAGCTGGAGTATTTCCAAACATACGTACCTTCAATGTTGAGTTCACAGCCCTCTCTAAGTAACTCGATTGATCTGATGGTACTCCTCCAGCACCTTGATGGCCTGTAACCTGAAGTTCCATGAAAAAAATATCAGTATCCTGAAAATAACGTCCTTTTAAAACTCTACTCAGCAGTAAAGATGGATCTTTGTAAATCCTCCAGGCTTCTTTAGCCAGAAAGGCAATGTTAACAAATTTTAATTTTGTGAATCCCAATCCGCCTTCTTCTTTGCACTTAAACAATATATCAGATTTGACCCACGGAATAGGTTTAGAAGTCGGACTATTTCGAATCAGGTTTTTAAAAAGTTCGAGTTTTTCCATCACATTTGTGCCGCTATTCATTTTGGACCATTGGTGACTTACTACTTCTTTGAATCTCGGATCTCTTGTCCACACCGTTTCATATCTGAACATGGCGATTCTTTTAGACGACGAGTTGGTAAGACAGAGTTGAATGGGACAGTGGTCCGAATGAAAAGTAGTCAGGTGGTACACCATAGCATCATTAAAGAGTTTTCTCCACTCTGGATTAGCAAGAACCCTATGGAGTTTACATTTGGGCTCAGATAATCTTCTACGATTTGAGTAAGTAAAACGACTACCCCGGAAGAGTAATTCTGATAGGTCACTGTCATGGACCACCTTACGGAATCAATTGTTTTCTCTGCCAGCCATTCTTTGACATTTCTCCAAATCTTGAGATTTCCTTAAAGTAACCTAATAGGCACCATGGATGGTTGTACAAAGATTGCAATCGTCGAATAAGTGACCAACTCTTGTGTTCGATCAATAGGTCTGGGGGCTCCATAGAACAGTGTTGTTCTAAAAATAGAAGTAACATGCACTAGAAAATCGATGTGATAGAATGAATAATTTTACCTCCAAAATGTCACTCCAAAAGAGAGCAAGACGGCCAAATCTCCCGCGAGCAGAAACACAGAACACATTTTGAAACCCTAGCTTTAACTTAACTTCTTCGTTGCCTTTGTTTCAATCAAGCCGACGATTAGGGACTTGGACGCTGCCACTACGTCCTTCAAGGCCTGCAATTCCAAGCTAGGATCGTCATGGATATCGGCGGGGCTCCAGCCTCCGCCGTTTCAATGACTCGAGAAATACGAACTCCATTCTCTATTCTCTGACAGTTTGGTTCGCTTGTGAAGTAGTTCCAGTTCCAGCACCGCTCTGAGGGTTTGGGTGGTCACCGAAGGAGAACGGATCTGCCAAAAATCGCCTGATGCGCAACGTTTTACCAGCTTTAGTGATTCTAACAGTTGGTGGGTTTTCACACAGAGTTATGGCAAATGGGTCGAAATCGTAGTCCAAAATAAAGCCTAGTATATATATATAGTGATGAGTCTCCGTGGTAGCTGCTCCATCAGCAAGGTACAAGTTCATTCAATACCTCCGTTGCATCCCCATCTTAATTAATGACACCCTTACCCTTATCAATCTGCCCGTGTGTATTTTGCTGTCTTTTTCTTCTCATTCTCTTCAAAGTGAGCTCTTCTGTCGTGATCCCCAGTCTCATGATTGAGAGATCTGTTAAGTCATTTGATTGGGGCCACCATATCCGGTACATCTCCATCATCCGACGATCAGTCAGTCCTGTGGTCTCCAGTTGCAGAATATCAATAATGGTTGTCTGGGTCATCCCTGGTATATTCCCCGTACTTAGTGCTCAAGCTTTCCAAATATGATCCCATAGCTTTCCTCAGCTTCATTCATTAGCATGTTAGCCGTTGGGTTGTTATTTGAGCTCTCCCCTACATAGTAGCTTGGTCCAGAATGACCTTCCCAGCCAGTTAAGTGCGGCGCTTTGTTGCCAAGGTATGCTGTCGCGTACAAACTGTTAAGAATGCCGACCTGTGTAAATCAGCCGCCGGCCTCTCTTGTGCTAGCGCCGAGGACCGTGCATGTGACTGTTGGATGCCATCAAACAAAGTTCCACCACTTTCAGTCGATGATACGATGTTGATGAGATGTCCTCCTCTTGTCATCTCATCCAATCTCTCCTCCTCAGCCTGGTTAATAGTGGGTTTGGGGGCGAAGTTGTCTTCAAATTATCTGGCATATATACTTTCTGCGACCGTCATCATTTCTATTCTATCAAACTCCAGTTTGAGACAACCGCTTGTTGCATGCGTGAGACTAGCCCACATTTGAAGCAAATGTTTGGCAGCTTTTCGTATCTAGTGTCTATGTACCCAATACGGTCCTCCTTCCCTCATGTTGACATAGAAGCTGTAAAACCTAGTCTAATCCAATCGGATGATCAGGATCAAATCTAGGTTAAATTTACAATTTTATTGATCACAAATAGTCTAAATGAGGTACAGGGCAATTGTCTAAATGAGAGTATCAAATAGAACAAACAACTTCCCTGACGCAGCGGAGTTTGAATCGTGGACGGCGACCTCCGGAACAGCTGGCGGAGCTTCAAAGCTTGACAACAAAGCCGGACTGTAACAGGTAACTGGACAAGCGATCGACGGCAATTGAAACGCCTCTCAATGTCGAACACCAACGACGACAAATGACAGTGGCGCCCAGACTTTTTCTTGAATGGGGGCATAGATCATCAAGTATTTATTTTAATTATATTTAATGACAAAATTAGTAAGATACAAATTGTTTTATATGCCATATTAACTATTTGAGCCTAAATTTTAAGATCAAATTAAATTACTTTCTAAATGAGGTCAAATTATCTATACATAAATATATTTTTGAGCAGTTGAAGACTATTTTTAAATATTTAGAGGTTACTTTTGAATTAATGAGGGGCGAAACAATAAAATTTTGGGGTGAAATTATTAAAATTATTAAGCTAATTACATATGATTGATCAATTTTTTTGAAAAATTACTGGGGCACTTGCCCCCATTCCACAAGGCATGCGTCCGCCCCTGACAAATGACTGACATGAATCGACGAATCGCTTCTTGAGTCTTGGAGAGCTCGATTTGCTCGGTCGAATTAGGGATTGAAAGCAGGACTGAAGGCGAGCTTTAATGTCTGGGCAAAACGACGACGCTCGATGCGAGACCAAAACTTTAGTTCGCGCTTGCATTAAACGACGTTACCCAATTAATCCAAGCGGCATCGTCTTCTTCAACTTTCCAATAATGGACTCGCGCCTGTTCAAACGATAGCGTTTTGCACCAGGCTCAGCAACACCAAAAATTTGGCTAATGTTTCCAAGCAACAAATATTCATGATCAATATGTAAACATAACTGGGCAGCTAGCTAGGATTACATTTCAACAGAAGCCATGCACAAGCGGGCGCCGAATATCCATTTTGAACTTGAACAGCCTGATATCTGCAGTGAGTGTTAGAGGACGGAACTATGTTGGGCTTGGGGTGACACTTGTCACCCCGAGCTTTTCCAATTTTTTTTATATGACATATATACTTTATAATTTATATAAGACCTTAATTTAATATTTAAGTTTAGTAATCTAGTCTCAACAAAATGTATTTTTATTGATGTACAAATATCTCTTATTCAAAAAATTTCAGTGCTCAATTTACTGCCGGATGTTAATTTTTAAGAAGGAATATAGTGAATAATGCACTAGGCAACAAGATGGAAGATAATTTGTCAATACTGGCGAAGAAATAGTTGAAGCTTTAACACCCATCCAACAAAAGATGAGTTCATTATATGAAACAAGACGTTCTTTATTTTAATGTTATGTTTTCATTCGCCACCCCATATTTCAATTCCTGGATCCGTCTTTACTGTTACTGGTATCCACTTGTCCACCAGAATTACCCAATTGTCGCACAGCCATGGGCCATTGTTGATGATTATTTCGATCCATCGTGTACCGTAGATTCGTGTGAGAGATCAGAAAAAGAAGATTCGTGTCCCCTACAAGTGCCTCCTAAAGACACGAATCTTGTGAGAGATCAGAATTTTGATGATCGTGTGAGAGATCAGACGAATCTACGAGTAGAATGCGCATCGTGTGAGAGATCAGAAAAAGAAGAAGATAGAAAACTTTGGAAGATTTTGACAAAATGAGTTTAGACATAATGATACGGTTTAGACCTGGAGGACCGGTGCTATTGGGCTCTGGACTCTGGGACTAGCATTTTAGCCGCTCTCGCTCCGCCCTTCAACTTGGGCCTCCTTGTCAGCCCAACCGTATCATGCCTGCAGGTACTACACCCCCAACCATTTTTGATAGAATGGATGTTGGTGGTGGGAATCGACCCAGGCACCCTTTAACAAAGTTCTTAAAGGGTGTCTGGGTTTGAGCTCATGTTGAACACAATCAAATTGAGGTCATTCCCGATTTCAGACTCCGTGAATGTAAGGACTTGACCGAGTTTCGAGCTGGTCATAACCGCCTATTGCTCTTCCTGAAACTTCAAAAATGTTTATAAATCTAGAAATTCTTTCGGCCAGCAACAATAAAATCGATAAGTTACCGGACTGGATAGGATCATTGACAAAACTACGTGAGCTTGATGTCAGTTTTAACAACATTGAATCGATGTCTGAAGATGTATGTGGGAATCAGTCACTCGTGAAGTTGAACATTTCAAATAACCATTTAGAATCGTTGCCAGAGTCAATTGGAAGACTTACAATGCTTCAGAAGTTGGACATTCGTCACAATCAAATCCAGATCCTCCCAGATTCTTTTAGCCTTCTGATTAGGCTGCGCATTCTACTCGTAGATTCATGTCCCCTACAAGTGCCTCCTAAAGACTTTGTTATGGACGAAGACGCGCAGGTAATCCATTATCTTCAGCTGCTCATTTGTATATTAATCGTTAGATACCAAAACGAAGTCAAAATAATTTTTCATTTCATTATGATGTTTGATAAATGCAAGTTCACCTTTGCAGGAAGTTGTACTCTACATGAGAAAGATATGCATGAGAAAGAGACACGAACACGACAAGAAGTTGCTACCAAGACTGAAAGCAAACTGGGCTAAAGTTCACAACTTTGTATGGAAAAAGAATTGCAAATAATGTATTGATGCTTAGATATTCTTATCATTATTGACTTTAGTAGCGTTTGAAACAGCATTTTTCTGAAGGACAATTTTATTTAGCAGCAAGAGACTTGTATGAGTTCTCTTACGTACAATTACAACTATAAGGGCATCTCCAACAGGCCCTCAAATCCTCAAATTTTGAGGATTTTGACATTCCAACAAGCCCTCAAATCCTCAAATTTTGAGGTTTTATATAGTGAAACCTCAAATTTGAGGTTTCACTATTCAAAACCTCAAAACTTCTCTTTAATTTTACTTTGGTCCCTATAATTATGTTTTCACAAATAATTGTACTAAACTTAATTTAAAATAACTTAAGTACACAAAATAAAATAAAATAAGAGAAATATTACATAACATTAAAAACAATAGAAAAATACATTAAAAATCCAAATTCCAAACAAAATAAAAATACATTTCAAACAAATTTAACATAAATTAAAGCAAATTAAAGACAAATTACATGAACACATAAATATTACATATATTATTATGTAACTTTGTTATGTAATATTGTGTGTTGTATAATATATTAAATGTATGTTTCATATTTATTTATGAAATTTTATCATTATTAGTAACTTTTATCAATATGAAGGACTAGATTGCAAATTAATAAAATTTTAAGGATTTTTTTGAAGATTCATTGTTGGAGTAAGTCAACCTCAAATCCTTATTTTGAGGATTTGCTCCCCTAAAAATGAGGAGAGCTATTGGAGATGCCCTAAACCAGAGCTGATGTTAAAACAAACAAACAAAGACAATTTAAATTTGACATGTCGCCTGTAATCTTTCCTGTAAATCGAATCAACGTCATTGCAGAGAAAAAAAACTATCCGTGTGTCCCGATTGCCAGATAAGTTACCCGGCTTGGGACCTCAATTCTCTACGTGCATTGAATTTGAAGGGAATGTCGTGAACATTGCAACTGTAATCACATGCCAATGACCGTGATCAATACTGCATAATAAAGCAAGAGCTCCGCCAACGACAAGCATCTTAGGTATGTTTCTCCCAGTTGGTTTGTTAGACGATTCATCGAACTCAACAATTTTTGATAAGTCGCTCGAGGAACTATCTAACAATTTTAGGTAGTCAGGCCTGACTTTAGAGCATCCTCCACCATGATCAAAAAAACCATACCATCCATCTCTCACATCCTTTTTCTCTCTCATCTAATGATCCCTCATGGTTTTTTCAATCACATGCACCCCCACCATGATCCAAAAAAAAGTTTATCATCAATCTCTCTCATCACTACATAAATTATAGCTCATAAATGTTAAGATTAATAAAAATATATCAAAGTGTATCTCGTTTTATAGAGCTCAAAAAATTATGAATATTGGTATTTATTTTGATTTTTTTAATTTGTAATTTAGAAGATATATTCGTTGCAAGATCAAAATAAAAACTGTACTGTTTCTTACACAGGACACGTGTCGCGTTGCGATTGGCCCAATTCTCATGCTCAAACCATAAAAAAGAGCATGAGATGCTCATTTTCATAAAAAACCATGTGATGCTTTTTTTGATGCTCAAAAATCATAGTGGGGATGCATGATTTTTTTTATCATCTCCCATGCTCACTTTTGATGCTCAAAAAAACCATGGTGGGGGATGCTCTTAGTGTTTACTTGAGCCATTAAAGCAGATCGTGATAAAGGGGCTCCGGCTGCTCTTTGCTTTTGATATGCGCGTAGGCCAAGTTCAATCTTCTTTACCGCCCCCCACATGCCCTGTTGTGTATGCCCAGCTTAGCGATTTCATATGTGATGCCCATATCCTCGTGGTGAAAGAGTATCACCTCACATGCGGTTAACTGTTGTCCATCCCTCTTTGATTCAACCGGTACAAGTCCGACGCCAAATTAGTATAAATCACAGTGATTCCTTGATTGCTCAATGCCTCAATCTTCAATAATCAATTAATATCTTCTTTGATTGCTCAATCTTCAATTATCAATTAAAATCTTCTTTGATTGCTCAATCTTCAATCATCAATTAATATCTTAAGAATATTGTCCTTGATTTCTTCAATCGATATATGCATTCATATCTTCAAGATCTTGACTTTGATCTTCACATACTAGTTCAATTAATGCTTATATATGTTCATGAATTTCTGCACACTTAGGCAACATATTAGTTAAGTGTTTGTAATCATCAAAATTAAGGGTTCCAACAACAATAATAAATATACAAACTCAAATTATACCTGCACGTATAAACCAGCTTGAGTGGTACAAATCAACACGCCTAGGCTTGCTATGTCTGAGTCGGCTACTGACTAAAATTGGAACGCTAAATTGATCCTAGCTGGAACGCTAATTACATTCTAATTTAGCTATGAATTCATTCCAAATCGTCGAAATGGCGATAGGTTCAACTTCAAATTTCTCGTGTCTAAATGCTACCAAGACTGAAAGCAAACTGGGCAAAAATTCGAATATTCATATGAATAATGAATTGATGCTTAGATGTTCTTCATTTGATCGGGTTTATAATTTTTTTTTTGACGAGGGAATAGAAACCACCAAGGACAGACACAAAGCAGACCTCAAAAACCAAAGACAGAAAACTGACCAACAGCAAACTAAACAAACGTTACACAATTAGCCAATAGCAGGTCTCACAACCGGAATCACATCTCTTCGCTTCCACTCCCAGAGACCACGACTCGCTCTTCTCGCCAAAGCATCCGCTTCCTCATTCAGTTCTCTGTAAATGTAAGCTGCCGACCAGAGAGCATGCCGGTTGAGCATCTCAAGGCACCCTGCTAGCCAATCCTGGTCTACCTGAGAGACCCATTGCCCGAGAAGAGCACCCAAGCCACTTCCTTTGAATCAGTTAGAAAAGTGACTTCCTCCAACTCAAGCTCCTCTGCTAAAGTCATAGCCCTATGCACCGCAACACCCTCCGCCACCAAACTGGAGCAAACTCCCCTTCTGAACTCTACATTGACGCACAACACACAAGAGCCTTTGCAGAAAAATACACGCCATGCCAGCTATGAGCTCCATATCCCTCCACGAAGCGTCAAAAAAACTATAACTGACTCATCTCTCCCAATGGACAGTGGAATGGTCACTTTCCAGCACCACCTCTCCCAGTTGCCCAACTTCAATTGAGCACATTTTTTGATAATGGCCATGCTCGCTGCAAAGCTCTTCTGGATTCCAGCACCTCTTCCCATGTCAGATTCTATTCCGATTGAACAAAAGCATCCAAATACCACATATAAGCTTACAAAACATCTGAGAATTCCCTTGAAGAGCTCCATGTCAAAGCCAGTCTGCAGGCTGGGTACACTAGATCTCAATCCACTTCTTATCCATACCAATCTTATCCCAAAAAACTCTGGTCCACCAGCAGTCCTTTAGCGTGTGCAAAGCTGTCTCTCCTTTCAAACTACAGATTGCGCACCTGGTGTCAAGCTCACAACCTCTCCTAGCCAGACTCTGAGCATCAGGAAGGCTATTATAAAACAGTCTCCATCCAACCATCTTCGCTTTATTTGGCAAGTCTAGTCTCCATAGCTGCTTCCAGAATTTAATCACCTGTCTGCTGTCTGATGTACTCCCTTGACTGCCTTCTAGCTCCTCTCTAAACATCTTGACCAGTTTATACGTTGATTTAACTGTGAACTCACCAGAGCTAGAAAGCCGCCAGCTAACATTGCCATCATACTGATTACGAGCCAGCCCCTCCTTTAGAAGATACTTTACTTTGCAAATTCCCCTCCAAATATGTGACGGCCTACTCCCTTCTCTTGCATTCCAGAAATCAATATTAGCCCAATACTTACCTTTATATACTCTACTCAACAGGGAATCTGGTTTTGACAGCATCCTCCAACACTGCTTTAAGGTGAATGCATCATTTATGTATTCCATGTTCCGCATGCCCAATCCTCTCAATTATTTTTCCCTGAACAGAATACTCCAGTCCATCCAGTGAATACTCCTATCCCTGCTCTTCTTCGCCCACCAGAAATTAATTATATCTGCATCAATTCTCCTACATAAAGTCAGTGGCAGCTTGTAGCAAGCCATCGTATACTGAGGCATCACTGTAAGCACGGACTTAATGAGAACTTCTTTCGCAGCCGAAGAAAGCAGCCTAGCTTTCCAATCCCCAATTTTGCTCGTCACATTCTCCTCCAAAGCTCTAAAGCACTCTACCTTATTCTGGCCTACCACCATGGGTAAGCCTAGGTACTTCACATGCTTCTCTATCGACTTGATTCCCAAATTTCACAGATCACATCCTTAATCTCCTGTTGGGTATTTGGACTGCAACAAACTTCTGATTTATTGTAATTTACAGTCTGTCCCGAATACTCTTCATACTCATTCAGCACCTGCCTCAACTTGCTTACCATACTCAGCTCCGCCTTACAGAAGAGGAGGCTATCATCAGCAAATAAGAGGTGTGACACTCTAGGCGCTAATGGACTGATTTTGATCCCCTGAATTCGATTTCTATCTTGCCACTTCTCTAGATTGCACGAGAGCCATTCTGAGCATAATATGAATTTGTATGGGGAGAGTGGATCTCCTTGTCGCAGGCCCGTTCCTGGCGTTATCAATTCAGTTACCACATCATTCATTTTCACTACATAAGATACTGACTTAACGCACTTCATAATTTTCCCGACCCAGGCTCCATTAAATCCTGGCTTGAGCTTCATTCTCTCCAAAAAAGTCCATTCAAGCTTATCATATGCTTTACTAATGTCTAGCTTGATAGAAATCCAGCCAACTTTCTGATTCCTCCTACTACGGATATAATGACTGATTTCATGCACAATCAGGACATTGTCTGTAATGACTCTACCTTTCACGAAAGCAAATTGAGATTCAGAAATAACCTGTGGCAGGATCTCTTGGAGTCTGTTCGCCAGCGTCTTGGTGAATAGCTTCATAATAACATTACAAAGGCTTATGGGCATCAATTCCTCCATTCTCCTCGGACTTCTTACCTTAGGAATTAGAACAATTTTTGTAAGGTTAAGAGATTGATCCAGCAAGCCATGATTCAGAAAATTGAGAACCTCCACCCCAATTACCCCACTGAACTCCTCCCAGTGCTTTTGAAAAAATATGGCAGGGAAACCATCAGTCCCCGAGGCCTTCGTGGGACTCATCTGGAAAAGGGCTTTTCTCACTTCATTAAGCGTGAAAGGTTCATTCAACCTTCTGTTCATCTCCTATGTAACTCTACTGGGAACCGCATCCAAAGCCATCTGTCAATCGATCTTATCTTCATTATTATTCGAAGCAAAAATTCTCCAGAAATACTCCTCTACTATTTTCAACATATCCCTTTCTTCACAGATAAATTCCCCTTGCTCATTCTCCAAACCAGATAATCTATTTATCTTCCTTCTATAAGAGGCTCTAGCGTGGAAGAATGCTGTGTTTCGATCTCCCTCCTTCAGCCATTTTGTCCTAGCTCGTTGCCTCCAAATGCATTCCTCTCTAGCTAAATATTCATCAAGTTCCGAAATATTACCGATATATTATGACCGAACAATTACCGAAATATTATAATTTAACTTGCATAAATTCAACTTATTTATGACCGAAATATTACAACATGTCATTACTATCAAAATGTTAGAATTCAAATTGTACAATCAATAATAAAATAACAAAACAACAATAACGATCTTAGTCTTAATTCACAAGTCCAATAATATTTCAAAGTTATGCGCAATAAGTTTGATTATAAAGAAATACTTCTTGAAGAAAAAAAAGGTAAGATAAAGTCCTTATTCGATCAAGAAAATAAAAAAATTGAAAAAAAGAGAGAATATAGGGCGCCGGTACGAACTCAGTCTGATCTATTCCACTAACTCTACTCGGGATTCGTACTCGCCTTGATTAGTGATTACCATTACTCTCAAGGCCCTGATGAGACGCCGAAACATTATCAAATCATCCGAATACCAAGTTATTCAAGCTGATGAACTTTACATTTATTTTACTACGTAATAAATATTAAGCTTTATCTTTAGGCAATGACAAAAAAGAGAGAACCTGTTTAGCTTAATATCGAGTATATTGTTAGGTTGAATTGGTCTGTTTGTTAAGGAGTTCATCTTATGCATTGAGTTCGAATTCTGGGATCACCACTTTTTCTCAAATTTTCTTTCTTTTCTTTTCCCTTTTCATTTTCCACGCCTCTCGCGTGGATGTTGTTCCTCCCATGTGAAGGTCCTATGCGTTCGTCATGATGGACGTGTTTGCAATGGTAATTGTGCCAATGTTGCATGTGCTTCAAAATGTCGAGAAATGTACCAGCGAATACGGAGTATATGTGAGCAGATCCATGATAAAGGAGTCAAACCTGACATGTGCTTCAACCGACGCATATATATGTACCAATAATTTCAGGATTTGGGCTAGATGCAATATATATGTACTAAATATATGTATTGAAATGTATTGTATGGTATCGATGTACCCCTTTATAAATACAAAAAAAGCTAAAGCTGTCCGTCGTGTAAATCCAGTATAATCTAGTGGTTTTACAATGGATAATGTGTGTCAGTAGGTAATCCTTTACATGATGGGTTTCGTATGTCGATAAGCACTAGGGGTGGACGTGAGACAGGTTGGAACGGGTTTTGCTCGTTCTTAACCCGATCCGAAATAATGATCGGGTCATTTATTTGAACTCTAACACTACTCGAAAGACAGGGTCAATCATGTGAACCCAAACCCGACCCTAAAACTAAAATTTATAAAAAGGCATAAAACATTCAACATTATATATAATGATATAAATACTTTTAAAATATAAGCTTAACTCACTGATTTATGATGTAAAGTTTAGTTTTAGGATTTTATTTTTCGTTGCAAACTAGTTACTTATTCATATGTATTGTGATATTGTACGGGAACACAAATAGATTAATTGGTATGGTAGTCACATTCATTCAGATGAGGTGTAAGGTTTGAATGTTGTTAAAAATCTAGTATTTTTAATATTACTTATAAAACCGAATAATCTGATCCTCAACCCTAACCCGACCCGAAACTCATATCGGACTGGGTTAAACCCGACATTAAGTTGACGGGACCGGGTTTTATCCACCCCTAATAAGCACCTTTGGCCGATAGTATATATTATATGACTAAATGTCTAAATCAACTTCCGGGTATTTTAAGCAAAACACTGTTGAGGTATATATTTAGGTTTATTGTTTTAGGATTAAGATTGAGTGCAAACTGATTTTTGATGTAAACAATAAAGTTCGTCAATATCAATTTATTATCATTGCTGGAAAACCTGTCACTTTTTCATATATACATCTTCGAAAAAATGCATTAAAAATCAAAGTTTAATCCCAATCCGACCAAATCACAATATAATGACTGTGATTTGTTTGTATTTTTGTTTCCTACGTTTTATTTTATAATTGTTGCAAAATTTATAATGAGTTATTTAATTACGAGAACTAAGGGTTTTTGAATGCGTCGTGTAAGCTGTTTAGCTTAATGGAGAGTATTGTCATGTTGAATTGGTCTTAGCTAAAGCTACAAAGTCTCTACAAATTAAAGTCGTTAGAATAATATCCGGTCATTTGGGGGAGTATTTTTCGGTTGTCTAACGACCTACTTATATATATTGATTCAAGTTTGCAGCTTCATACTCTACAAATTCAGGTTCAATAATCTTTACAGTCCAATTAAGCATGCAACATCAACAAAAATTGGATATGCTCACGGGGATGGAGAAATTTTATCAATCGCTACCTCCCATACTTGACTATGGTGAAGATGATTTGGTTAAGATGAAGGACGAGGTGCCTCAGGAGTTGTACGGTATAATGGAAGAAGTGGTTAATCAATTTACTTCATATCGTATTCAACTGGAAAATTTGCATCTTGCATTTGAAGATGCCATTCACAATTTAGTTGGTAATTTATTATCTCTTCTTCTCCTATAATATGATCAACTGTTTTAACCAAACTTAATATCTCTTTTTGTGGTGTCTGACTAATTAAAGAGGAATAATTTAACATCCTTTGATTTCATTTCAGGTAGTCTAAATGGCGATAGGTTCAGCTTAGAAATTATCAAGGCGAAATGCTATGACTGGTTCAACGAATCTATTAAGATACTTGATCTTCGGAACAAGTTGTCACTTGATATTCATAACTTACGTGATACTAATATTTTTCTTTTGTTAGATTTACTGGAAGAACTTGATTTGTCTAAAAATAATCTTCATGGATTTCCTCCAGAAATTGGGGTTTTCTTTAAGCTGAGAAAGTTCAATGTTGAACACAATCAAATTGAGGTCCTTCCCGATTTCACATTCCGTCAATTTAAGGAGTTGACCGAGTTTCGAGCTGGTCATAACCGTTTGAAGGCTCTTCCGGAAAGTTCAATAATGTTTATAAATTTAGAAATTCTTTCGGTCAGCAACAATAAAATCGAGAAGTTACCGAACTGGATAGGATCACTGACAAAACTACGTGAGCTTGATGTCAGTTTTAACAACATTGAATCGATGTCTGAAGATGTATGTGGGATTCAGTCACTCGTGAAGTTGAACATTTCAAATAACCATTTAGAATTGTTACCGGAGTCAATTGGAAGACTTACAATGCTTCAGAAGTTGGACATTCGTCACAATCAAATCCAGATCCTCCCAGATTCTTTTAGCCTTCTGATTAGGCTGCGCATTCTACTCGTAGATTCATGTCCCCTACAAGTGCCTCCTAAAGACTTTGTTATGAACGAAGACGCGCAGGTAATCCATTATCTTCAGCTGCTCATTTGTATATTAATCGTTAGATACCAAAATTCTCCAAAACGAGGTCGAAATAATTTTTCATTTCATTATGACGTTTGATAAATGCAAGTTCACCTCTGCAGGAAGTTGTACTGTACATGAGAAAGATATGCATGAGAAAGAGACACGAACACGACAAGCAGTTGCTACCAAGACTGAAAGCAAACTGGGCTAAAGTTCACAACTTTGTATGGAAAAAGAATTGCAAATAATGTATATTGATGCTTAGATATTCTTATCATTATATTGACTTAAGTAGCTTTTGAAACAGCATTTTTCTGAAGGACAATTTTATTTAGCAGCAAGAGACTTGTATGATGAGTTCTCTTACAATTACAACTATAAACCAGAGCTGATGTTAAAACAAACAAACAAACAAACAAAGACAATTTAAATTTGACATGTCGCCTGTAATCTTTCCTGTAAATCGAATCAACGTCATTGCAGAGGAAAAAACTATCCGTGTGTCCCAGTTGCAGATAAGTTACCCAGCTTGGGACCTCAATTCTCTACATGCGTTGAATTTGAAGGGAATGTCGTGAACATTGCAATTGTAATCACCTGCCAATGCGGGCAAATCTTCTGCCGACTCCAAAAAGAACTGCCTTAGTCAATAGACCGTGATCAATACTGCATAATAAAGCAAGAGCTCCGCCAACGACAAGCATCTTGGGTATGTTTCTCCCCGTTGGTTTGTTAGACGATTCATCGAACTCAACAATTTTTGATAAGTCGCTCGAGGAACTATCTAACAATTTTAGGTAGTCAGGTCTGACTTTAGTGTTAACTTGAGCCATCAAAGCAGATCGTGATAAAGGGGCTCCGGCTGCTCTGTGCTTTTGATATGCGCGTAGGCCGGGTTCAATCTTCTTTACCGCTCCCCACATGCCCTGTCGTATGCCCAGCTTAGCGATTTCGTATGGGATGCCCATATCCTCGTGGTGAAAGAGTATCACCTCACATGCGGTTAACTGTCCATCCCTCTTTGATTCAACTGGTACAAGTCCGACGCCAAATTAGTATAAATCACAGTGATTCCAAATGACAATATTAAATATACAAACTCAAATTATACCTGCACGTATAAACCAGCTTGAGTAGTACAAATCAACACGCCTAGGCTTGCTATGTCTGGGTACTGAATTAGGTATCCCCTGAAACAAGAACGGTTTCAGCTCAAATTCATGCATAAACAACACATTGTAAATTGTAATGTAATGAGAACAAGAAAAGTCTGAAAAAAGAAAAAAAAAGACACGTAAAAGGTAACTAGTGACCACAGTATGAAAACTAAACGCAAAAGGCAGAAAGATGAAGTACCTATTTCTCAAAAATAAAAACGTTTCAGTTCTAACACTTAGAAAATATATAATGACTTCTGAACTACATTTAGAGCTTAGAAGCAAGGAAAACAAAGTACTACTTACCTTTGTTACACAATAGTATGCATTCCCAGATTCCCAAATTCGACGCCCAATAATATATTCACGATCCGAGCAAAAGAAGGGAAACTGTTCCGCATAAAGAACATATGTCAGCTGACAAATCAATTAACACTCATCAAAAGGGTGCAAGGGATAAAAGCATCCATACTTTGCGTATCCATTTGACTTGCATTGTTCCAGTGTTGGGACACTCATCTAATGTAACAGACTCTATAAGCATATCATCCCATTTAGCTCTGAACTCATCATCCCAAAATAAGTCCCTCACCATCTCAGGTGTGGCATCCTCAAAGTACGTTCTGCTGCGGTATTGGGGAGGACCCGTCTACAATCATCAAAAGAGCAAACAAACTCAATAAACCAAGTCCAATCATTTCAAATAATTCGATTTAACAATCAATCTTTTGAATAAATAAGAACACAAATTTTGCTTCAAGTATCTCACTGGAAGAAGTATATGACACATACCTCAGGGTCTCTTCGCCACGCTTGATAGCTCATAGTAGATGTCGATCGATCCATCATCTGAATCCAAGCCGGGCCACCATCGGTTACCTCAACGAGACGGCTAAGATGCTCCAAATCCTTCTCATTAACCAAACCCCTAGAAGTTTCCACAACGACCTTTGACGAACTATTAATGAAAACAACACTTTTTCAGGCATAAAATCATTGAATTCAGCTTCGCAATCCATTTCTAGAAAGAAAAAAAAACTAACCCTAAAAGTTATGAAAAAGAGCTGTAACAGTGAGGTGATGAATTGAGCACCAACCTGGAATCATCGAATGAATCCAAAGCAACAGCGTCATCATTAGTCCAAGAAATACAACTTGGCAGCTGCAATTTGATAGACTTAAAGCTCGGAATCTGACAAATTCCCAAAACAGGCAGCTTTTCCTGCGAATTTCTCTCCAAGTTGACCCATTTAGGCCGCCAGGACCACCCAATCAAAACCCCAACAACCACCGCAACCCAAATCGGCCCCAGCACGAGCATGAGGTCACCAACGACTTCCAGAAAAGAGGGCTTCCTCAACACATCCATCAAAATCGAAATCAGCGCCATGTTTCACAAAACCCTCGATTTAATCGAACGAATAAGAGTTGAAGCTCAACGACCAATCAAAGGGATTTTGAGTAAAAGGGTCAAACCCCTCAACCAGAAATTGAATGAAAAGTTTCACCAGTAAGCGCAATCTGTCTAGCTGATGAGTAGAAAAAGAATGAATGGAGTGAGGAAGGAAGGAGGAGAATTTAACGGCTGCAAATGGGAGACGAAGGCAGAGAATTTCGCAGGGATTTTTGAGATAAGATTCGTCAAAGATAAACGGCAGAGGGACGCGCTGCAAGGATTTCCGTGGGGACAATTTATTTTTTATTATTTAAATATTGAAAATGCATGTAAGGAAAAGAATTAATAAAACGAAGAAATGCACACTCAGTATTCATTTACTTCAGTTAACAATAATTTTTTAAGTTGTTGGACGAGTAAAGTAGTTAAATCATAAAATGTTATACTAATAAAGTTTATTGACCGTTTACAATGTTATGTTTAGGCTTTGGAAATGTGAACAATTCAAAACAATAATTATTAACAAATGGACGAAAAAAAGCTGTCATTATTATTATTGTTTTTTATTAATTTATCTAGTGGTATACTAAAATTGGACCATTGGACATATGGATTGGTTTTGATTTGTGAGGTCAAAATCAACTTATTGAGAAAAAAATCAAATGCTATAAAATTGGTGAGACATGGAAACAAAAATATTAATAATATGTGGTAAGATTATGATTGAAATAATGGAAGGCAAGGTTATTTTGTGGTGTTAATTTTGGAAAAATGAACGAGTAGATTAACTTGTATTTATCTTTAGATGCATTTAGACTCTGCCTCTGGTATGGGTTTATATAATTAAATTAATTCATTACTTGCTGTAAGTGTATATTTTAATTGCACGTGAAGCTTCATACGTGTCTTCCGTTGATAATCAATGTGTTTTTTTTATTTGAAATAAGTTTGTAATGTTTATCACGAGCATAGTGAGTTGGTTAGATTAAGTCAAAAGTTGAATTAGGAAAAACCGAGAAAGTGGCTTCAAAGTATGGCAACTTAAATTAGGATTCAATGTTTTATGTTTACTTACTTTTTTGTAAATTAAAATATATCACGGCAGAAAATAAATGAACCTAAATTTGATCACCGTCCAAAAAATGAATATTGTTGTTAAGATGTTACTCTCAGTTTTGATAATTGAGATTGTAATTTGAATAGCTTCATAAGTCAACACATTGTTATACTTTTTTCCTATTAAGCAAGTTGACCAAATGTTAGAAAGTGAATAGCTCTACCACCAACCAATGTTTGAGCCCCTCCTGAAAACAAATACTCCGTACATCTGTGTGTGACTGACTATGCTCAGCCTGACCCAGCCACACACAACAAATCACAGATTACAAACAGATGGAATCTAAAGGGTCATAGGGCAACTCGTCCTCCAGGTTTTTTTTGCCTTGCATTGTTTTAACTTTTAATTGTGCTCAGGCTCAGCTTTTTTTTTTTTTGAAGCAACTTTTGCTATTACCGAAAATACCCTTCGATTGGAACAGACAAGAACTATTCCAATTTACCTAGTGCTGACTGCCTGGCGTAACCCTTTTCTGTTATTCCGACTCTGCTCAAGCCGACCCAGGCGTCTTTAATTTCTAACTTCTAAGTCTCCTCTTATCCTGCAGTTTGCATACCTTTTGTGGCCATTAATGATCAGACCCCCAACCACATGCAAGTCCACAGCAAGGCCTTCAATCCGCATTCGGCAGATCACATAATCTGCATGATTTAATGCTTCCAGTTTTCCATTATCTATGCGTAAATACGACTTGAACGAACTATGCTCCACCCTGCCGTGACAAGGCAGAGCAGCTTCGTTGTTTTGTCTGCTTTAATTTGACGTTGCCATCCCATCTATTACTGGGTAAGCAACCAGTTGGGATATACCAAAAACAGACAAACATTCATACAGATCAAATCTGCAATTGTATTCAGTAAACAAAGCAGCAACCAGATTATGTTCAAGAGCTCAAACTTTTACACCAACAAGGTTTACCTTCATCAAAATTCTTTGGCAGTTACTTAAAGAAGTCAATAAATATGGTCTTCGTTAATCATAATGCTGTGCTGGATCAGTGAACTATTTTAGTAAGCAGTAACACCTTTCATACCAATACCTTACACATAAGCATGTAAACTTACTTATGTTATGACTCCTAACCACTAAATCAGCCCCACCAACAACAAGTCCGTTGTCTCTCACTAAGAGTAAATTAATATGTAAACACCCTTTCGGAAACTAGCAATCCTTCAAGTTTCCTGAACGATGCGGTCATGCGTGAACTAATTACTACAAGGTTGAATATTCAAGTTCTGGGCTAGATGCAGTCATGTGTGAACTAATTACTAAAAGGCTGAATATTCAAGTTCTGGGCTAGTTCACGGAGAAAGGAAAAAAAAAAGGTTCACTCGAGTTATAATATAGACCACGCCAACCAACACCAAATCATATTCACATTCAAGTGTTAGCCTCTTTTGAGCATGGTTAAGACGCAGCAAATGAAGAGCCCAGATAGCTAAGTTACAGCATGGAAGCCAATATAAAATAGAAAAGGCACCAGGATAGTCATGCCAGGGCAACTCTAAATAGACTAAGAAATGAGAGGGTATCCTAGTATCAAAGAAACCATTTCCATAAACACTTAATCAGGCAAGGACAATTTTATATTCACAAAACAGACAGATAATAAATTGATGATCAACAAATATTAAATAGCACATTAAAGCACCAGAAGAATAACAAAATTGTATTAAAATTCAGTAGAGCATTGGAACCTTAAGTTTTTGAAACTCACAAGCATTAATATCTAAGGAAATGAAATTACTTGAGGAAGACATAGTAAACAAGCATTTTAATCAAACAGGGAGAATCCCATGTCATCATCACTCTCTTCCTTAGGCTCCTCCTGCAGCATAACACATAAACAAGTTAAAATAAAAGCAGGATAGAAAAAATTTTGTAAAACAAAAATTGCCTCACCTTCTTCTCCTCAGCTGCAGGGGCAGCAGCAGCGGCAGGAGCTGCGCCTCCAGAAGCAGCAACAGCGACAGCTGCACCTCCGCCACCTGATCCGACGTTGACGATGAGATCCTCAATGTTCTTCTTTTCAACAAGCTTCGCAAAGAGACTTGGCCAGTAGGATTCGACAGTCACATTAGCCGCTTTCACGATTGTCGCGATCTTCTCAGCCTATGAAATAAAACACTACATCAATTTTCAACTCAAACTATTAACAAATATCGTTTTCAAATGGATCGAGCAAAGTTGAGATTGAGTTACAGTGATGGCGATGCCGTCATCGTGAAGCACCAAGCAGGCGTAAGTGCAGGCGAGCTCTGAGACTGACATGTTTGTAATTCTCGAAAATGGAGCTGATCTGCAGAAATCAAAATATCAGCGACGAATCGAATCGATAAAGCACAAAGAGAGGAAGAAGCACATACGATGCTAGGTCGCCGAGAAGCAGATGTTTCTGGATGATGAAACGCGGCTGCGATGAACCTGTTTGTATTAAGGGTACGATTAGGGTTTTAGTATTTGGGCCTTGGATTCGTGTCAGGCCTGATTCTAGTTACATTCCGAGCCCAAACAGAAACTGTTGCTTCTTTTAGATGAATTTTGCACCAACTTTAATTCTAATCGTAAGCTCCTTTATTTAATGATAATGTTTTTCACGATTAGGCTATAGTATACCGATCTGATCCAAATTTTAATAGAATGTGTTCAAAAAGAGTAACCAGTTGTACTGTTATGATACTTCTGAATTATATGTTTAACAGATATCTCATCTAATTTGAGTCATATATTGATTTTACTCATCACGAGTAGATTGTATAAAGGCTGAAGCAACAATAATTTTTAAATAAATAGCTGAAATGATGACTGTTTACATCGAAAGCCAAAACGATTTGTGTTTACATACAAAGTTCAAGTCAATAATTAGTTACGTTGTTTTCATCTGAGTTGCATCTACAATCGCATCCATAAGACAAAACATGGATATGTAGTAGTAGTAGTTTATGTAAAAACTTGTTTGAAGCCTGTTTGCCTTATTCTAAGAACAATAACAGATAATGAAGCTGAGGGAGATAAAGACCTTTTCTTTCCTTCTGGCCTTCTGCTTCTGCGCTCTGTAATCAACCTATACACAATGAGTGACAACATAAGCTGTAAAACAGGCAAAACTAAATAAGAGCATGAACCAAACATCTTTACAATCAATTGTACCTCCCAGTCCCAGCTGTTGTAATCCCTGCTGCTATGTATCTGTAATAAGTAAGGAGAGGAGGGAAATCTGTAGCGTACCATGACTCCAACTTTGTAACTTTTACTCTCCTGCTAGTTTCAAACTTGAACTCTTCGATAAAATAACACATAAGCTGCAGACGTCTTAATATCTGCCTCATTAATAGGGGAAACATGACTGTCATCAAAATGGTACCACTTGTTCTCCTCAATTAGCTGTGCAGCAAAACCCATAAGAACATTAAATGAGAATATTTCACATAGTATAGTAAAAAAACAAAGGACATCATATCACATGTGTATCAATCTCGGTTGTACCTAAATCAAACAACCTACATGTTTAATAAGTATGTTACAGAAAAGCAGCACACCACTGCTATTACCTTGGCCATCGCAGTGTAGTGACCTCCTCCAAGTCCGCCATAGTGGTTACTGATGGCATAAAGCTCATATACATTAGTATGCTGATTTGAGACATCGCCAATATATTTACCCAAATCAAGGTTATGAATAGGGAAGTTCACAAAAGCATCCAGTTTATTCTTCATGTATCTATTATATGAGAAGCGCTTCAAATGGAAGACTAAAATATCTGGTAATCTCCACAAATCCAATTTCTTTGTTGCTTGTCTGTGTTCCTTGCATCCGGGACAATACCTGCTCATCAATTTAAGACAATTAAAATCAAGGCACGAACATAATCAATCACAAATAGTGTACTTATGACATATGGCGGTATTAAGAAATAGAGGCAGACAAAATACCACATATCATCAGGTCCCAAAGGCTCTTCCTTTAAAAATGCTTCCAAGCATGAAGACAATGAGATTGCTTCCTGCTTTGTTTTCTTCACGACAACTGCAGCCTTCACCTCTGGAATGTTCTCCAGATAGGCGGCGTCATACATTTCTAGCTCTTTGTCAGTCCAGTCCAGTAGGATCTTAATGGATTGACTCGGCCTGATAGGAGTATCTGCTTTAAGTGGACTCGATACTTTACCACCACTGTCAACCAAACAGAGGTGGAAGGTTAGTTCAGAGTCGAACATTTCATCATCTTTCTCGTCAACTGTTGATTGGTTTATAGATTGGGAGCCCAAACTATCAATCTCAGAATTAATCTCGGCTGGCAAAAGTGCATTTTCTTTGTTACACTGAGACTTGGTCGTGCTCCTCTTCAAAGGCAAAAGCACTCTAGTCACACATCGATCAATGCCAGCCCCTGATAGACAGTCATCGTTTAAGTAGGTGACCAATGGGGACCCCAGAAGTTTCCTTTCACCACTTCTAAGACTATCAGAGACATACCTGCAACCAGTCATTTGGTTAGACAAGGAAAATTATATGGCATGCAACAACTCATGTATTAATCCATTGTCAATAGCATTATTATGTGCGAGTCAAAACAGGACACGAACTCAGCAGTCTCTTACAGTCTGGTTCCAGCATGGGCTGAAAGACTACATCGACAGTGCACGTGCAAATTTTCAGCTCATGGACATGGCAATACTGAGATCAGCCTTGACAAGCCAATGTAATACTAAAAACATTGCCAAAAGAATACACGGACTAGTACTGTTATTCAGGGTTGCTCTTTTTAACTTTACTTCACATTGGTCATTATTGCTGATTTCGATTCAGAATAGTTCAGATGATGTCATTCGCCACATAAAAGATATTGTAAACAGTTTATGTCCTTGAGCAATTGTTTATCTGCAGACTAGAAATCACAGTTGTCTCACTAGCCTTCTACTCATGTTGATCACTGCATGCAATAAGTTTACACAAGGGTATTGTATGATGTCACCTGTATTTTGTTTAAAACATTTACTTGCACCGAAAAAACTAATAAGAAGAAACTATCTGTATTTCCACAAACACCCAAAAATTGCAAATGATACGCTTCAAGCATGACACGACAGATCATACACTAAAGATTATATTTGATGCATGACTATTGCCTTCATCTGATGGTTCCAAAGCTTCAAGCAAACACCTGGTTATCAAGCAGAAAACTTACTTTCCATGGTATTGATGGATTATCTCTAGTCTTGTTAATCCTGACAGTTTAGGAAGACGGTAAGCAACAATGCGATCCTCGTTTTTGATGTTGGACAATGGAGTTAGGAGATTCTCCAAATACTGATAGATCTTATGTCCATAGACCTGGCAACAATAATAGATTCAACTCGATAGTGAGGATAAATCTGCTTCAAGTATTTGAATTCAAGTCGAGCCATTGGATTTCAGAAACTGGTTTAGTACCTCAGCCAGGACTAGCCTTTCATCACCACTTAGGCAGCATGCGGATGTCAATGCCAAAATAAGGTCTTTCAAGCAACCAGCTTTTGCTACAGTCACTGTGAACGGCATAGGAAGACCACTACCATCACCGTAAAAGACGGTTACTGTCATCGTTCGCGTAAGTGTAGATGGTAGCGGCAGTGACAAGTACATAAAGGGATCAAACGTGATTGAGATCTTTCCACAATCAGGGCAAACTAAGGTAGACTTGTATTGTCCCTGGTAAAATTTTCAACGTAATGAAACATCAGTAGCACATACAGAATTCTGAAGTAACCAGGATAATCCAAAGTTGAAGAAAAACAAGGATAACCAGGTGACTATAGATAAAGAGATATTGCAGGACCAATATTGTACAACATATCACATGTTACTGTAGACAAAAGGTGCAAGACTGCAAGTTACAGAGCACCCAACAATTAATCACAACAGTATACTGTTACTACCAAACGCTAGGAAACATCAATCATTTAGCTTATAAACTAAATTTAACTCACTTGGCATATATCGACAATAATGGAGTCATTTCTAGCCTTATGGTTCATCCAACACTCGTCAGCAACTTCTTTATCTGGGCGTCCATCATAATCTTTAGTTTCAATGTAAGGCTTTTGTTTGACGCGGTTCAGATCTTCATGAAGGCCGTCAAGTAAGAAGGCAAGAAGCTCCTAGGAGTCCAAATTAGAAAGAAACTTTATAAAAAAATTATATGAAATTGTACAAGAATTGGAGAGGCAATGTTTCACCATTATCAATTGTGAGGTATACGATGGTCGATGAATATAATACTCACTTGTGAATCATGCTGGTTATACCCACTGAACTGAGGGGCAAAGCGACCGAGTTTACCCTTGAACACGCGTGGAGCAACTGCATTTCGCCCAGATGACCACAACTTCCTCAGCAAATCACCAAATGCAAGAGCAAGCTCACCCTAAAAATTAAATATAATGTAAAAACCTGGTCACAAAAGTCACTTATCTATACAGTAATGACTCGGACTAACCGACTTACATGCATCCCTAAAGGGTTCTTTGTGTTGATGTCATCTGTGTAATCTTGCAAGAAATACTCAGCAATAGGTGGTGTATGAACTAGACACTGAAGAGCGCTATTCATAAAGCAAGTATTCCCTAGATTCTGCAAACCAGCCAAACCCAAACCCTCTTCCGTCTTTTTGCCAATAATGTGCCCATCTTCGATATCTTTGAACCTCAGGTTTAAAGGATTCAAGCCATCTACCTTTGATGAAACAGTGCCCTTTGATTGGCAACTAGATAAGCTTGGGATACTAATTGCTGTCAAGGATGATGATGACGGTCCATTGGTGACCAAAGCTAGATCATTTTTTGATGAAACCTCTTCAGGCTCGTACGGGAAAGGTCCATATCCTGACACCTCAAGAAGAATCTGAAAGCAAGTTGCACAAATCATTGTTAACTAAAATATCTAGAAAAAAAGAATCTTGATCGCCTTTAAACGACAAAAGCAGCTACTAGCTTATTACAATGTATGCCTGTGAAAATGGACACAAATGCGCCATGCTACTGAAACCTACCCTTATGCATAAAAACGAGTCCGCAAAGAAGATTCCTTAACAAGTGTACCTATGCAAGAGGCGATGCTAGAGTGAAAATGTAACTAGATACACACACCCAGTCTTTTTTTTTCATATAGTAAATTTATCTATTAAGGAACTCTATAAGAGTTCAAAAAGGCAACTATATGTACACTATGCACTCTCATTGAACCATGTTTACAGTTTGAGGCTCTTGTACACCTGTAGAAATTCCTCATAGATTGACTCCTAGTTTAGGACCTGGCTACTATAGCTTTCTATGTTTACTGGAAAGCTTGAAGGAATTTCCGAACAATAAAGAAAGATAAATTTGTATGCATGTTGCTTACATCTTGATCCATCTCCAAATTGGCTTCTTGTAAGGATTTATCTGAGACTTCCAATAGCGAGTTTTTATGTTTGTTAAAGTAGTCCCAAATGCGAATCTGATCAAATTACATTGGAATTAAACTTGTTGAATGTTACCCCTTCATTTATTGAAAAACAAATGTAAAAACACATTAAAAAAAAAGCAAAGAGAAGGTGATCGTACTAGACAGAACCAACCTGCTCTTCCGGTAGTCCCAATTGAGCAGACACTCTCCCGTAAAGCTCGCGAATAGAACCCTAAAAGGAAGCAGGGATGTATGAAAGCACGGAAGATTCTATAGTACACACTTTCCAGTTAAAGCTAGTACATGTAAAACAAAGAGAGAAGAAAGATTTCTGAAGGTGAGGCGGAAACATAAAGGATGACTCCGGTTTTCCCTCAGGTGTGATAATAAATCTGGAGACTATGCCTCAAAGTCAATTATCACATGATCAACATAATATATAGCTGCTAAGTAATCAAAATTGAATATTTCCCAGTTCAGTAATACATTTACACTGCCTTTACATTATTTCCTATATTCTCTATTTAAAGTTGCCAACTCCAACCAGTGAAGTGCAATGCTGCTTCGAAATTCAGACTGAAGCATAAACATAAAGAATATCTATCTTATATAACCCATGTTCGTGAAATAGATGAAATCCTTACAACTAAAAGATTTACTCTGATTATAAACAATCATTTGCATAAATCACAAGCTTATATTATAAAACGATAAAAGAAAAACTGATGTGAGATTGGCAGAAGTATGCTAGTATTTGGAATACAAACTCGCTCTTTATTCGCTTTCGGCTTATTTCTTCTTCTTATCCAGCTTATGTCGCAAACAAATGAGAAGATGAACTACTCTTTTAAATAGGGGGTGCCGTATTTTGATACCTCAAGCATTATTTTACTATATCCTGAGAGGGGTTATTGAGGATTGATTCTGAAGGTTACGCAAAAATCCTAAATGAAAACTAATAATTATGATAGTTTACCAAACTGGCTGTGGTGATCTAAACGATAGAAACCTTAAAATCTGAACAATTATATGTGGACTCTATTTTCTAAGTCAATAAAGATGACCGATTTAACTGAATTGACATGGATAATTTAAGCTGTAGCATTGAAAATATCTCTCCCGTTTTCATCCAGTCAGGAGGAGCTGACTCTCTATCTGTAAGTTTATATACAGAGTTTGAGTTTTTGTAAAATATATTCTAGGAAGTCAGCTAGTCCATTTCAGTTATCAGTGTTTCCAACATAGAGAGACTGCATTGGTGAAAGTATATATTTTCTGTATTGTTTATTACATACATGTTTAGTCTTTCCCTTAAATTGATCGCTGCCAAGACTATCTTCCAGAACCCATTTCACAGTACAGAAGGTAGTACTTACATTGACATGAGGGTCAAAGACATCTGAAAATAGCCCTCTAGTTTTTATTTATAAAGCTTGCTTTGTGAAGATGAGAACATGATTTCACACACCTGTTTGCTAAACCTTAGAACAGACTGGTTGCCATTCCTTGAATCAATCAGATTAAGACGCAGGGGATAAACCTCCACAGCGAAAGTCTTCCCAAGAAGACCTTGTGAAATCAAGTTTCTAGGCAGTGGCGGTCCTCCTTTATACCTAAAACAAATTAGCCAGATAACATATGAGTTTAATCATAACCTGAATTATTTAAGAAAAGTGGTTCCTTGATTTCATCAACCCCTTAAAAATATCATGAATAGACTTTAAATATTCAAGGAGGCGTAGAAGTATAATAGGAAGAAGACGGAAATAAAAGGATTATTCACGATACTCAATAAAGAGAGAACATCATTAATATGCCGCACTATTACATGTAATTATTCATTATAGATAACTTTCACAAGTTACAGCAACCAGTGGACATTGTTGAAGCAAATAAAAAGACATTTTTACCAATAAAAGAGTTTTTCCCAAGCTTCCTGGGGAACCAGAACATAATCCCGCCCTTCCTCCAGTCCCACATTAAGATCTAAATCATTAGCCTGGGTACTAGTGGCATCACATATAATATCAGAATTATCGATTGGTCCCGGTCTATTAAAACTTCCCGGCAAAGGCTCTTCTTCGGAAGAACTTGAAGGCTCATCACTGCTCAGTCCTACATATCTCTGCCAACTAGCAAACCACCTGCAAAATAGTTAAAAGAAGATAGTCTCTAAGACATAAATTCATTTTGATCAAACTAAGCAGGATAAACATTTCACCGAATCCCTATTAAATTACTCATATCTGGTGAACTGACACAAGGCAAATATGTATCTCTAGCAACAAAAACCATCCAAATTCACAGTATAAAATGTCACCTATAACAGGATAAAGAATACCTATTGGAAACAACGTAATACAAATTCCCATGTCTGAGACTGGCCTCAGATTTATCAATCAACTCTTTGATAATCCGTTTCTCCTCGTCAGGCGAGCACGGTATGCAAATGGCTCCACTTTCCATCATAAAGTTCGAATCAGCAATTGTCATGATCAGCAACACCCTAACAAGAATTACAATTAGATGATGAGACGCGTCAAATCTGGAATAAAATTCGAATCGGGAAGAAGGCGAAGTGGTGCTTGTAGATTAATTAAAGTTGGAAATTAACGGAGAGGAAGAGAAATGATTAAAGAAATGCAGATTAGGTGAAATGCAGGCGAGAGAGTAAGGATGGAAGATTACCGAAAGATGTATTAAAACCCTAGATTTTGGGAAGGTATCTCTGGATCAATCGCACGGAGACCAGAAAAACAAGCAGCAAATCTACCACTAATAAACACCCCCCTCTCTCTCTCTCTCTCTCTCTTTGTCTTTTCCTCTTCTTCTCTCTCTCTCTCTCCAGTTGTGTTTCGTACTCATTTGTTAATCAAATTATTATAAAAAGGTAAAATATCCAGTTAGAGACGTTAAATGTGGTTTTATTCCAAAATTTGATTTTATTATGTGTCAAAAACCAAATGATTTCATTCGAAATATTTTTGTACATTCAAATTTTATTTAAATACGTACATTATTTTTGTAAACTTCAGTATTTTCAAACTTGTATTTCTTTTGAATCTAAAATTCAATTCTTTTAATTCAGTTTCACTTCAACACCTCATCTAGAATCTCTATTTCCCTATAATAATAAAAAAGAATCTCTATTTCAGCACCTTACTTAGTTTTATATCTATTTTTGTAGAAGTAAAGTAGTGCAGTCAAAAACTTAATTTTTTATAAGAATCTTTTATTTTCGTTTCAAAAGCCAAAATTTAAAGTGAACTGGTTATCACAATTGCAGTGAATAGTTACAATTTACATACACATGTAGTTAGGAGACAGGAGAGTTGCGACATGCAGACTACGAACTATTATTATCAAGCCTCACTCTCTGGATTGGAAGAGAGTGGGTGTCACGCAGATTTACAGCAGCTCCATTGGGCTTGCGAAAGGGTACAATAATTCAACTTTCATCTGAGCTCACAGATGCCTCGCTTGCAGCTCCACACGATCCACTTCCCTGAGCATCATCATCATCATCATCATCCTCCTCGCTAGATGAACTCTGCTCGGTTGAATTAGAATATAAGCTATCATCCTCCTCCCCATCATTGTCGTCCTCTTCAGAGACTGCTTCTATTTTACGGCCCTTTCGGAGATCCTTCACTTCTCTACCTTGAAGTGCCAGTCGTCTACGTTTCCTGGCTTTCCGCTTACCCTTAGGGACGTCATGCTGCTTAGATAAGTTTCTGTTATCAAGGACTCTTGACACTTTGTTCTTGCCAACCTCACCATCTTCGGAATCAGAGGACGCTGGTTCTGTATCAAGCTTACGCCTTTTCCTGCCTGGATTAGTCTGCGGCAGGAAAACATTGCAATTAGTCTAAAGCAGAAGGTCATAATACATATTCGTTTCGATAAACTATCATTTCTAGGTGTACAAACAAACCATTATTAAGAAAATAAAGCTAATAAAAGAAGACCAACATTACCAAGTTTATATAGTTGGCTTTTAAAGCAATTTGAGCTTTTGTTTAAGTTTATAATTTGCAATCAACTCAAATGTGAATTAAAATAAATCGGTTGACAACAAGTCATCTCAGCCTTAACAGTTGAACTGGTTCACATACCTTGGGGCCACGGTCCACCAGTTGTGCCCACTCACTGCGGTTTCTCAGACAATCGAGAACAGCTTGTGAATGACTTGAGTATGCATAACGCTCTCCATTATGCTTTCTTAAATTGTTCCAATGCTGCAACGACACAATAAGTGAAGAAATCATTTTGGTAAGTGAAGAAACCAATAAATAATTCAGAGCACACAGAAAAATTACAGTACCGGCAAGACTGCATTGCATAGCTCATCATAAGACATACGCTTTCCCTTGCTCATGATTTCACTAATCAACCCTGCAAAAGATAAAACACATTTTGACATAAGGAAAATACATTCCAAACTAGCCTGTATTCTTGATAAGTCTCCCATCTACCAACCTATTTGTGACCAACAGATCCTCATTAATATTGTGCAATGACTGAGTGACATATAGACATAGGCTGGGATGTTAAAAGTCCATCTCATTGGCTCATAACCGAGCAAATCTGCTGAAAATGACTAAAATTTCAACTTTATAAAATTATTATGGGATTTTTACACTATACCTGGCAAAGTGCGAAAAGTAGGACTCCCTCCTATTCCGACTTCATCATCAGAAACACTCTTTAACGAGTTGCGTGATGAAGAATGGCTTTTAGTCGCACTGGAAGGACCTTTCCTCTTTACGGCAACATAAGTTCTTGATGATCTTTCGTCCAGTTCTCTTTTAGTCGTCCCGTCAACTTTAGATGCTGACTCATTTATACCTCGATTTCGTGACGAACCTTTATCCACTTTTCTAGATTTTCCATCAAACTCACTAAACATATGAGTCCCATCTTCAGATGTATCCTTACCTTTTCTCCTTGAAACCTGTAAGTGCATCAACATAACACCTAGGAATCAGAATCAAATTGTCAATATGAGGTGTCAATAATTGACCAGAAACTCAATCCAACAAACAGAATTGCATGCTGCCCATCGTCTCTTTGATACACAGGTATAATATCGTACCGAGGTGATTTCATCTCCTCCAAAGCCAGAAGTGCGCTTAACTAGCATATTTGCAGCAGTTGGAGAGGCAGACTGTGGTAAACTTCCAGCCTGTCGCATGCGCGGAATTCTTGGAACCCTGGGTGAACTGTTTAATTCCTGATGTAAAAGTAAAGCCAGCTGCAAAATACAACCCACACAAGCATTTGCAATATTAGTTCATATCCAATTAGAATATATAACATTTCTTCTGTTTTATCTAACGGTTAAAATATCTGACAATAGATAAAGAAATCATCCCACCTCCTCATCACTAAGTGCTGCATGGGAAGCAGAAAGCAGATGGCGATGGGTAGATGCCATGTTACTGGTCTTGGATGATGCGTTGTTAGCAACCTGACTATGCTTTTTCGCTTTCTGCAATGAGCCTGAAGAACCTGAAGATGTTACTTTGTTCTGTCCAAGTGATACACCTTGAGCTTGCAGTGAACCAGCAGATTCACCAGAATCCGAAGTGACAATGTTATCTTGCTTTGCTTTTGCAAGTGATTGAGATTCATGATCTTTTGACCTTGAAAATGATTCTTTAGGCGTGTGCGAACGTGAATACTTGCTGAAGTATGAGCTCTTCCAAACAGGACTGTCAGAAGCTCTAGGGCTCTCTTTCGGATTTTTCCGATGTCTCTCACCATCCCTGTCTGCAGTACTTATCCCTCGTTCTTTTATGGAGCTCGAGGTGCCGGTGGTCGCCGCTAGCTTTCTATTACTAATACTGGAGTTCCTGCTCTGTTCAGCTTTACTATCATCAGAAACAACAGATTTGGACACCGAGTTAGTTGAAGTAGATCTTACAACAGAAACTACCATCTTTTGCTGGCTAGGCAGCATAACGGGGCAATGATTTGCTTCACTGGTCTGTAAGCAATTTTCGGCCTGAACTGAACCATGATTGTTTTCTAAAGAAGTCAGTTTCAATATCTTGCAACCTTCAGAACTCTCCGAGTTTGGTGGTATACAGGTGTCATTTAACTCATCATACTTTGCCTGAACCATCTGTTCCTTGTCACTGCATTGTGAATTGCTGACAGGTGTCACATCCACTTTGCAGTTCACTGGATCTAGACTGACCAATGAATGATTCGTCATGTGCTGCGAGCCATCTACATTCATCTTGACATTGGACGACATTGAATCTACATCTAACTTTGGTTGTTGAGTTTGGTTGCACATGCCAGCAATTGAATTTATAGAAATTTGGCTGTCTTGAACTTGTAAGACTGCAGGAAGCATACTACATTGAGGTAGCTCGTTATCCGTATTAATCACATCTGCAGACTTCTCTCTCTGATCAGTATCTAAACTACTAACAGCCCCAGCAACCTGAAATGATAAAATACTATAAAATTAATGGTAAAAGTATATTAATAGATAAGCAACCAACAATGAATATGTGATTTGTGAAAGATTCAATTAGTTAATTCGGGTCACTTTAAGTCTCCAATCCCAGGAGAATTTCCATAATTCAAGTAATTGTCAGCGATTAATTAATATTCACATTGCATATTATATATCTGTGTCTATGGAGACATTCCTAAATGTATTAGTTACTGAATAATGAGCATTTCTTGTATTCTGGGAGGGTTAACAATATAGTAATAATGAGATTATATACAGCATACAGACTATATCAATTAGTTGACAAAACATAACGATGCCTCATTTATTTATAAGAAGATTGCATAATGGTTACTGGAGTGTTATAACTGAAGGACAGCTGGTCATGCATTTTTTTCTTCAAGTTTTGATTCAATCATTTATGGAAAAAAAATTCCGATTTAGCAAAACAAGTCTTGCAAGTTAAAGCAGATTCCGGAAAGAATACACCACAACTAAGCCAACTTCAATCTTTCATTTCTAAGCTCAACACAGTGTAAACCTTAAACCTGATTCGAGTGGGTCTTGCTTTGGATACCCTTGGCCTTGTCAACACCCAAAATTGGTTTCATGTTGGAGTGAACTCGCCCTATCTCATATATTCTCTCATTTAGGTAGTAGGTACTAATTATAATTACTATATGACAATGCATTGTTGAAGATAAACAAATCACTCGATTAGAGCTAAGTTCCAAAAGATAATTTACAGACACAATTCTCAATTAATTATTGCACCCAATGGATGTATAACAATGAACTATTTGCAAAGGCCAAACTCTTTGTCTAAGAGAATATATTGTTTCTAAGTATAAAAATTTATATCATAGAATAACAAATTTTCATTAACTCTAAATTTCGAAAGCACAAACTGCCAAAACACTGTAAAAACTAGAAAAATGTAACTTCACGGGAAATAATTAGAAACACTTAAAGGTCGATCATGTGCGCAAGATGTGTGACAAAAATTTAACTATACAAAAAACATTTGAATCGTAACTTGAAAAAAGAAAAACATACCTCTTCCTTTAAGGAAAAGAGTTCCACATTGTTGATCAAAGATGAAGAAATCATCACATCTCCTTTGGTTTCTGCAGTGGTATGACGCTGATGGCCAATTTTTGCTTCAATTGCACCGTTGCAGTTGGCTGTATCAGTGTCAGTGGGGATTGCTTTTGATACATTGTCGCATCGAGAGTATTTATTTTCTTTAACAATACTATTTTCATGGAGTAAACTGCTCTTTAGAACCAGATCCTGAGGCACAACATCAAACACACTATCCTTCTTTGCACTCCGGGTGTCGTTTCTGAAAAACGGTTCTTTATCTCCAGATGATTCATTAATTCTTGGATTGCTGGCAGGGGAAAACACTACTAATAAATAAGAAACAGAAGAAAATGGAGTCAAAAACTGCCAACACATGCATTCCTAACCATAAGCAATGAAAAATAATTCCAAAAGTTATATCCAATTTTGTATGGTATACCTGTTCCAGAAGACTGTCTAACTCTCTTCTTACCATTGAGCTCCTTATTAAAAGCCCTTGCTTTCCTCTTCCCTGTCCTCTCTTGCGATGTTATCAGGTCCTTCCTCTTTTTGCTAGAACCAAACAACTGATGGGTGCTTTTCTCATTTTCAGAGCCATCATGGTAGAAGTCTGCATCTGAATTGCCACGGCTCAGCCTTTTTACTTCTTCTGCATCTACCTTACTACCAAAATTCTCTCCTTTCCTGCTAACTCTAGTGCGTAGAGGTATTCTCAGCCGAGTTCCAAAGACTGTTTCTTTTGACATTGAGTACAAAGCATCAGCTCCTGAATCAATAGGGCTCTGGTTTTCATGCTGATCTTTTGAGCTTTCCTTCTCATCATCCTCCCAACAAGAAAACTCTTTGTAACGGAAGTTAAATTTCTTAGGCACATAGCCAGTGGCTTTCCATAGCTGAGGAGTGAAAATTCCTGATAGACTGCTGAAAAGTCGCGGATCCCCACCAGGAATGCCATGGACATGAACTCTATCCTCCATGGGCTTCTCAGTCCAAAGCCGAAGCGGCCTCCTAGATGCATCATTCAATCTATACGAATCCTCCATCTTCATGGTATTTTTAGGTAGATCCACAAGCAACTGCGCAACCTCAGTCTCGGCGCTGATATTCCGACTGTTCTTAACCTTACACTTATCACAAGCAAAAGACTTTTCACCCTTGACATACCTCGAACACCTGGTGTGCACCCACACCCCACACTCATCGCAATCAACCATCTCCTCCCCATCATCGAAATTAACCCCACATACACAATCAACCGTCCAGGACCCATCCACCCAGTCCTCGGAATGGTCCATCATCTGAGCCCGGCTCTTCATGCCTCGCTCAGTTTCCGCCCTAATCCCCAAAATATCAAAACCTTATAATTAAACAAAATCTCACCTACCTCCGCATCAACCAAACCTTAAACTCTCAATCCTGCCTGAAACCCACAATCACTCTCTATATTTTAGGTTTCCCAAAGCCAAGAATCAGGAAAGATATTAAAATTCACCGATTCCTCACAATATTAACGAGAGAAAAAAGCGGCGGGGGGAAGAAACGGGGAAGCGTCGACAACAAAAAGACGGAGATCTCTTTCTCTACTCGTATCGTCCTCGTCTTCGTCTGGTCTGATTTGCGGAAGCCATTGTGCAGCTAAGCGGAGCTAGCAGCAGAGCTTTGAGACGGAATTCAACAACAATCCGGAAAGGGGAAATTAAACAATTCGCGTCCGGCCGGGGGTTTGACTGGGCCGGGATGTAATGGACTGGGCTGTTCTTTCGTTGTCAGTGGCCCAACAACCTACCAGCTCCGTCAATCTTATATATATTTTGCCCAAATCATGTGACAATACAGTTTTTGATTTGTTTATTTGGACGGATGAGAATAATTCTCATACTAAATCACGCTTATGATTAATTTTTTAGTGACGAATTGTAAATTATTTGTGTTGAACTATGTCGTACTGTTGATTTCTCGGCGACGAATTATACCTCAGTTTTGACCAGCTGTGCGTTTTGTATAAAAAAAATATACTTTGTATCCGATCTTTACTCAAAATTTTACATTAATTCTTTTCAAGAATATTTTCATTAACTAGTATAATTATTACTTTCTATATCTATTTATCAAAAACGAGTTCGTCTCATTCACACGATGACATTTAACTGCCCAACAGATCTAAAACCATATCAACCAGTTTTTTTTTTGTTGATTGGGAAGCCATCCAACCAGTTGAAAATGGCTATGAAATTCATTTATTAGGGATGTTGTAAAAATACCAAAAATAAAAAGCACAAAAGATAGACCACCGTCTCTTTTTTTCCTTTGAGAATGTGAGTGCGTCCCTATTTTTGACCACTTAAGACCCCCAACCACACAAAAAGACACACAAACAAAAAAGAAGAAGAAAACCCACAAAATCATACTCCAAATTCCCACTAGACTAGACTAGCCAGCCCCGCCATTCACACTCTTCTTTTCCCTTTAGACTATTATTCTCCCCCACCGACGATCATCTTTATAAATCCATAAACCTCATTGGATTCTTCTTCTTCCCTCTCATAAATCGGAAGAAATGGGAAATTGTTTCGTCGGGGCGACAGAGGACTCTGCAGGACTCATAAAAGTCATCACCTCCAATGGCGCTGTAATGGAGTTTTACCCGCCTGTATTCGTAAACTGCATCGTCGAGGCCTTTCCCGATCACGGTGTTTTCAAGCAGCATGATTTGTTTTGGACACCGCTCCTGCACCACGAGCAGTTGTGTCCTGGCGAGTCGTACTACCTGCTTCCGCTGAAAAGTAGGCTTTGTGCGCTGGGTCATGTCAGGTCGAACAGCCTCCCTGAAAGAAAGTCAGCACCGTACAGGATGTCAGTGGATTATGGTAGTAAGACGAGTGTACTGAGGAGGTCGTGGAACGAGTCCAGCCGAGTGGGGTTTTGGAAGGTGAAGCTGGTGATCACTGGGGAGCAGCTGGCAGGCATACTGGCTGAGGCTGGACAGACGGAAGAGCTGATTGATAATGTCAGGACGGTTGCCAAGTTCGGCAATGGTTCGTCTTCTTCAGGGTTTTCGGATAAGTGGAGTCTGTCTAGCAGCAGAAGCGGATCCAAGACAGAGAGCTTGTTATAGTCCGTATGTAGATATTAAGATTACCAAAAAAAAGTGTCCCCTCCGAAGATTTTGTGTTAGTAAAACTTGCTGAAACAATGTTAAAAAAAATATCCAGCTTATTTCTTGTCTTTCCCTATGCGCAACTGGTCTTTTCCTATGAGCAACTGGGCCTTATTCATGCCAATTTGGCCAACTTGAATCCTTAAGGACCAGCCTGCGTTTTAAGACAACAGCATCCAATTAGCTTAAATTGATACTCCTCTTAGATACATGATAATGCATAAAGAAGAACACAGTTGCCACGATTCTTGCAACTGGCCAAAATGAAAGTGGAATACACACAAAAATTTACCGACAACATCTATACAATGTGACCTATGGCATCAAAGCAGGTGCCACCTAAGAAGCTAGGCAGCGAGTGACATACGCACCCTTAAATAAAGAAACATGTCTCATACGATGATCACCGACTATATATATGGTTACACAAATAATTGAAGATCATGTGAATGAAAAAGTATGCCTTCATCTTCAAGCAGCGCAATGGTAGTGCTAAGTTTTGTAATCGTATGGTATCCATAACACTTGGATTCAATAAATGAGTTCTCAATTGCAGTCAGTCGAAAGTTGGACATGTATTGTAGTCATACTATTACTAACTGAGGTATAATAAGTCAACAAGTTTATGTGATTCCATGCAATCAATAATATACGAATTTGACTTTTTGTATATCTTCGACATCTGGTGAGCCTCATGTCCTAGCTAAACACGTGTTTACTGATATTTGTTGATGTGCTTTAATTATACCTGAGTGAGTTATTCGGTGTAGAGGGAACACGGATATTTTCAGCGGCATAAATCGACAAATGAGAACTATGTTCCAGAGTGTCACAGCAGGAATTCATTTCATCTGATTCCTATTAATATATAAACAGTGTTTCCACTATCCATAAGAAGACTCCACAAACCTCCAAAACTGCAGTAACAAAAGCCTTAATGTTCATCTTCCTTTCATAAACATAGACGTATACTCAGAATCACTCTGTTATAATTTAACTACCCGATATCCATCGCAATGACCACACACATGAAAACTACTTGTTATACTACCCACATTTTGACTCCGAATGCGTCCATAAGAGAATGGGGAAATTTTCCAAAAAAAATGTGCAGATTAAGTAACTTTAAGACCTATTCGATAATTTGAACTTTTGTTTGAGTTTGAATCGTGAATATGATGAGACCATTATTATGTTAACCACAAGTATGAAATTGCGTGGAAGAAGAAGTGATATATCAAGTTTCGGCACACAGCAAATTTAGTACTAAAACCTAACTAAATTAAAAAAATTGAAGGAGTGTAATTAATTTAACTGAGAAAGAGACAAAAGGCGCTGAGTTGACCTTGGCGGCAAAAACACACCAAAACGGCAGTGAACAAGCCGAAGAGAAGAGGAGAAGTTCCGGCCTCGAAGAAAACAGCATATGGCGAGCAGATAGCATGAACAGCAACATAAGCTGGAATCGCCCAATCAAAACCCCAATCGAGTTGAAAATTTGATGTGAGAATCTGATGAATGCGTCTTTGTCCCAACCGTACTGCTCAATCGATTCTCTCATGGCCGATTACGAGCGCTGCACAATCTGGCCATTGAAGTGGAGAGGCCTCTATCTAGTATCTACATGCTAGCAACAACCTCGTACGTTTCTGCTGACCTAATTCAACTGAAATTAAATTAAAATTTAAAATTTTAATGTGACATCCAGATTTTAAAAAATATATATTTATGAACATAGGAAAAGGATCCGTGTAAAGTTAATTTTTTTGGTACAAAATACAAATTAATCATAGCTCTTTATCTTGTGATTTGAATGGATGAGATTAAATTTTGATTTTTTGGTATTTTTCTTGGTGACGAATTATAAAATGAAACTGACGAACTATGTCGTCTTTCATTTTTCGGCTCAAAGTGACGAACTATAAAATAATTTTGACGAACTATAAAATAAAATGACGAACTATAAAATAAACTGATGAATTATAAAATGATTTTGACGAATTTTGTATTTTGTACCAAATTTTGACTTTATACCTGATCTGAACATATATTAGAATTTCTAAATAACTTTAGGGTGTATATACAATTTTGTTCATAAAATTTCATTTCTCTCGAAAAAATGCATCATTTTTTCTTCCATAACGCTGCTATAAAATCTTAACATCACTGACATAGTTAAAATTAAAAATAAATATTATTTTTTCAAACTACCGAAATTCATCCCAAGCTTTAATTTCTGTGTCAATCTAACTCGTAAAAGGATTTAGAAGAAAATTAATTACACAAGTTTTCATGATATCCAACTAGATATTGAGATCGCTAAACGAACTTGATTTGAAACAAATAAAAAGTATGTCATCACTGCTTGCGGCTATTCTTAGTCAACTAATTCCATTCTTAATGATAATACAATACGTCTCAAAATACTAAAATATCTAACAGCATGTATTAGCGTTTAATATTGAAACAAATAAATAGTATGTCAACTAGAAATAGTTGCTGATCAAAATGGATATAAATTGAACACACAACAGCAGTTTGGTGTTAACGGAAAAGTGTTGTGTTCCCAGCATCAAACCCCTGCACATGCTCTAATCGAAACCGAACATTATTTTTTCCTACTCTACTCCGATCCTTACCCCAATTCAAAGCCCCAACGTAACTATATTCTATATATAACCACATTAGCGGAATCGAATCCAGGTGATTTTCAAAACACACGTTTGGTTCTTTGCCATGGCGGAGTGTTCGGTACACTGACATTTTTCCTACGTACATACATACATCAAAATTGTCAAAAGGAAAAATAATGCATGTAGAGGAAGAATATCCTCTCCTTAGATCATTTACAAACCATTATTATTCATATTCTCCTCCTCTTCATTATTAATTATATTACTTAATACAAACCATATTATTACTAGCTACTATTTGATATTGTTTTTCACTTTATGCTATTAATAAGTATACCAATCGATGTTACCACACTGAGATACGATTATTCCCAAATCATACGGATAACTGTCCCAGTGGGTCTGATGACGAATTCGATGATGATCCGTTGTGATTGCTACCGAAAGAAGTCCAAAGATCAACAACCTCGCTGCAATAGACCGCCCCCTGCTGATCAGAGCTAATTTCGGCCTGTTGGTTGGTTGTTGTTGATGATCTGTTGAAATGATTCAATGGCAGCTCAGGTAATAATAATCCTCCATCATTATGTTGTTGAGAAAAATCAAAAGTTATATCCATGTTGTTGTTGTTGTTGGGATCATTATCATCACTGTTCATGCATGATAATTCATGTCTTGATGCTGTTGCTGTCTGATCAAATATCATCTCTGACAAATGACCTCCTCCTCCATTTAGTTGTGATGCCACTAGCCTGTCCAGCGCTGCCCAGTCGCTGATCTGTTGCTCCGCTGGCCTGTTCGTTGGCGTAATATTCTGCATCTCGTCGATCGAGTGGTAGCTAGGGGGGGATCCGTCAAGCCTAGGAAGATGCAGGAATTTGTCATGTACTAATTCATTCTCAGTGAAGTGCTGCACTACTGTATGATCTGAGTGATGAAGAAACTGCATGCTGATGGTAGTGGTATCTTTATTTGGATGTGTTTCAAGGAGTCTGGAGTGATGATGATGATTATTGTTCTCAGCTTGTTTACAATTCTTGCCCATGTAGAGAAGTATTTGATCCAAGACCGGGTTAGAGTCGTCGTGTTGCATCATCTGAGGAGGTGGTCTGGAGGAAAAGGATGAAATCCGAGGACTCTCAGTCGCCCTCTGGTAATTCTTTTTAGTGAAAACGCGACAAACTACCCATCCGTCTTCTTGCATTGACTCCCCGAGCATTTGGCTTGATGCCTGAAACCAAATCTCTCGAACTCAGTATTCATGAAAAATATAAATCTCTAACTATAAGACCAACATTCAAACCGATGCATAATGTCTCGACTTTAGTACTGCCAGTAAACTAAGTTAATTAGTGAACAAGTTCTCAATGCTGCTTATGCTGTCTAAACAGAATATGTGACTAGTTTTCATGTTCCAGTTCTACAGGACAACACAGTGATTAATATAAATGAGTTAGTAAAATAGCTAAAAGTAAATGACCTAAAAGGAATGAGAGAGAGGAACACAGTAGCAAGAAAAATGAGTGTGATCAGTTAGGCTAGCTCTTACATCGTTGACATTGTGAGTAGTAGTGTTATCATCGAGTCTGTACTCATGCATGATCCAATCAGACTTTTGGCCATGTGGTGCTCTTCCCATGTAAAAGACCAGAGTTTTCCTCATCCCAATGCGCCGACTGCTGCTGTATATGACTTTATCACGGCCGGTGGCTTTCCAAAATCCAGCCGCCGTGGCACGATTGGTTCTCGTACCAGTTGGATACTTCTTATCTTTATGGCTAAAGAAGTACCAATCATTCTGTGGAGTAGAACCAATCTTGCATCTCTCTACAAAAAATCGCAGACAATGAAATAATTGAGCAAGCAAGCTAGTTAATTAAAACATCAAGAATGAAGAAGCTATATAGCTTTTTAACATGTGTACCTTGAATATCCCAAGGTTCAAGCCTATTGAGATCAACATCTCGAATCACATCAAGATCGATCTTCTCGGACGCAACCTTTTTTCTCAGATAGTAGTGCAGAAGCTCTTCCTCAGTTGGATGAAATCTGAAACCAGGAGGGACCTGAGACTGGCCGTTGACAGACAGGCTCATATGATCATTTGATGAACTCATTTCACATTAAAGCCTAGCAATGTTTCGATCGTACTGTGCACATCATAATGTTATCGGGAATTGAATGAATAGAAATGATAGTGTTACATTATAACATATGAGTCTGTATTTATATATACACACGATCCAGAAGATGCATGAGAAGTTATGGGCACTTGTGTGGTCCATCAGTGTACCCAACTTAAAAAGGTCTCCACAAAAAAGAAAAAATCAAAATGCTTTGAAAGATAATTAAAAAGACATCTAGAAGGCAAAAGGCAGATTTGGATCCTGTGCTCCGAGAAGAAAAAAAAAAGTTGTTTCAAGCGTCGTTTTGATGTGATTTAAAATTTTCGTGTAACAAAATGACGTCGTTTTGGTTTGAAGAGACGTTGTATTCGTGCTTGCAATATTTGACTACGCAGTACCGAATCTTATATAAAAATTGGCATGTATAAGTGATGAAAGTGTTGAATTTCTGACAACATGCGAATTAGAGAGATGTGTATGTACATGTGGGGTCTGGAGAAGTGTAGAGAGAGAGAGAGAATATGGTGTGGTTTCCTAAAAGATTTTAAGGTCAGAGGTCGTAATTGATAGATGGGAGCTTGCCCCCAGCTTGTTCACACATTCTTAATTTGCCTTCATCAGCTTTCGTTTTACTCGCAACCACCGCAACGACAAAAGCGAAGGTTATCATTATGAGGTCGGAGGGATTGCGCTTTCATTGAGGTAGAAATTCGCCTTGCCCCACTGCTTTCATATGCACCTAATTATGATACATTATTATATATGTTTGTATTTCAGTTTTAAACCCTACTTTTAACCCTAATCACACTTAACCCTAATATGAATACCAACAAATTTCTTCAGCGAGATAGCACTTGAAGGCATCCAACAACCCTATAAGCGACCTATGTGTGGATATATGCATACTCGAAAGTCGAAACGTGGAAATTCACTTTAAGGTGTCGATATAGAGATAATCAAGGGTTTATGATTTAGTAAACAGGGAAAATGACAAAGAGGGGTATGAATTACACCACTCATTGATAAATCACGGTCCGAACTACGAAAATTGACAATTAAAGACAATTTCAAAATATTTTGATCCTCATATAACACATAATTGATGGAATACCACTTCGTCAATTAACAAAGTTAAATAAACAAATGAATTGAAAAAATCTCCTTGCCCTTAATTATGAAATTGATGATTAAAATATTTTGAAATTGCCTTTAATTGACAATTTTTATAGTTCGGACCGTAATTTGTCAATATGTGGTAGTTCATACCCCCCTCTTTGTCATTTTCCCTAGTAAATAAAAGCTCGAACAAGATTTTGAGCTTGAAAAAAAAAACCCTAACACAAAGAACAATAATAACACTTAATTTTTAATTCAATATAAAATGTTTTAACAAAAACTATTTTTTTTTTAATTGTATAAAAGTGAACAACTGATGATTTGAAGTGGTCTCTATCTTTGATAATGTGCATTTCCTTTTTCCTATTTCCATCTTTCATCTCCTTTTGAAATCTCTACCTTTTATGCTCTGTCACGAATCATGCATGGTTGTCACTCTTAGCCTTAGGTCGTATTGACGTCTTCTTCTTCTTGACCTAGTTAGCTGCGTGCCTTTATTTACCTTTACCCAGCGGAGTGTTGATCCGATTTCGGCAAATCATTCGTACTGATTCAGAGACCTCTTGGCAAAATCTAGCCTAATTTATGGGGCAAACAAGAGATGCATAATATAAACACATTTGTTTTAATTATAAGTAAAATTTTATGTAGGTTTTCTTTAATTGATCTAGATTATTGCGGGTTGCGTCCGTCCGGGGCGCAATGCGCTCAAAAAGGAGGGGCATAAGATTCAAACATTCAATAACAATATAACCAATTTGATCAAATTGAGCAAATTCATTCCAAAATTGTGAAATTCATTCCCATTTTTTTTGATGACAAAAAAAAAAGAAATTCATTCCCAATTTAACTCAACTACTCTAAGACGTTGTTGGTAATTAACGACGTCTTACTAGTTAAGCTTTGTTAGCGCAAACATTTTAGACCCTGTCACGGGCCAATTGAAGCCGACATTATGTTTATTAAGTGACAATTGGGCCTACGATGCTCTAGTTCACGGTGTCTATTAAGTGACAATTGGGCCTAAGACGCTATAGTTCACGACTCTACAGAAAGTAATCCAATTGAAAATGAAATATTTCTCACATCGAGTAATTTGGGATCAATTTACTCAATTTGAACAAATTAAGAGGGGAAAAAACACATGGAAGAACACCCATATTTGTTTTCTTAGGTGGACAAAACTGGAACTCTGGTGTGGTTAAATAAATAGAGTAGGGGATAAAAAGATTATATCACAAGTTCAAAAAGTATTTATCAGACGTAGATCTTACTACAAGAAGCATATGAGTATGGCACGCAAAGAGTCGTGATATTTGAATAGGTGAAAATTGAATAGCGTACAGGCGAGAAGATGACTGAATTCTTCATATGGAAAACATTGTATGAGAAGTAGTGCATGAGCCGCCATTTTCAATGGTATAAAGGTTGGTTGTACAAAAATGGAAGCATAAGAAATATGGAGGGTAACAATCACATATATCGTATGGTAGGTTTACCTTCAATAAAAGATCTCCAAATAAAGACAAATGGTTTTTTTTTCTTAGGTGGTCAAAATAACATGAAATATGATGTTTCTGTAAAATTAATGAAAACAAATACTAGCTAGTATTAAGTACTTGGACAATTCAGGGCATGGTTTACAGTGTGTACATGAGTTCTCCAAATTGTTATTATTTGGAGAAAAAGTCGAGGCAGCGTCAGGACGTCAACGGTTCAAACTCATTTTACTCGTATGTTTATTAAATTTGAAGAAGTATGAGTCAAGATGTAGAGCAAGTTAAGATCTATTGAGGAGGCTGCAAAGAAAATTCTGTTCTTCATTATTACAAATGTGAGGTTTCTAATTAATCCTCCTTTTTTGCATCTCCTTATGTTAGAATACCAAGCCATTGAGTCCTAGATTAGGACTATGTCCCTTAGAGGATTCTGTATAGAGTTCTAGGCTTGCAGGTCCAAGCTTGAAGGCCAGAAGATGGAGCTGATTCGATCAGAAGAAGCTGCATGAGCTGGGTTTGAGAAGAAGGTGCTGAAAAGCCAAAACGCAGTCATTTTTGTTTGGAGGCAAAAGCTGTTAAGTCAGTTAAAGCGAAGCTGCGTTGTTTGGTTAAAAACGGAGAAGTCAGTTTGAGCAAAACGCGGCGTTCCACAAAGGACTCTTAAGTGGAACGATGTTGTGTGGACGAGAGCGAATGACGGATTCGAATGGCCAAGAACGATGCCGTTTTATTCGTCTTCTCCAAATGCATATAAGCTGGAACAAATTGGGAATTAGGGCACCGACTGAAAATTCGAATTCTAGAGAAAATTGGAGCGATTCTTGGAGCATTCGTACTCGAGAGCTACACGGAGCGATTCGTTTCATCGAGGCGCATTTCGAAACACTGCTATTGCAGCTGGGAACTTGCTGATTGGCCAAGGCACAACTGTGACCTGGTACGGACAACCGGTCGACTGACTTCAGGCGTTCGGCGCACTGCGCGGGGTCTTCTCACTCAGGGAAGTACTAGTCCTCTACATTCTTTCGTGTCTACTATTCCAATTGGATTAGGGTTCGGGCATAGACTTATTGGCTTGGTTAGGAACATTGTACTTGTGCAAAACTCTTAGGGATTATAGTGGAACAGTGGGAGAGCCTCCCCGATCTGAGGCTCCAAGCAGTAGGGTTTACCCGAAGCTTGTAAAAAGTTTAAGTGTTCTTTACTTTCAGTTCTTACAAGATTTTGCCCAATGGAACAATTTCCATAACTTGACCTAATTTGTCTAATTGGAGGTAACTGTAATAAGAGATATTGAATATAAGTCATTACAACGTGGTATCAGAGCGAATTAGGGCTATTCTTGGTGTTTAGAAATCTACAACTTTGGTTGCTAGCACTTATGATAGTTTCCTTGTGATCTTGGACTATTTTTGGGTCCTTCACTTAATCTCTTTTTGCTGTTACCCTGAAACACCTAACTTGGTGTTCTGTGATTATTATCTCAGGAAATCATGGCCGAACCAGTGAAGGTTACTCCCTTTGATGGCTCAAGTGATTTCACTATGTGGAAGCTAAAGATGAAAGCTGTTCTCATCAAAGAAAAATGCTGGGATGCTATCTCAGAAGAATGGCCTGAAGGTGCCACAGATAGGCACAAAAAGAAGCTTCAAGACCTAGCCTACTCAGAGATTATCCTCAGACTCTCTGATGATGTGGCTAGGCAAGTGGTTAGTCACACTCTTCCCAAAACCTTATGGAATGCCTTAGAGTCAATATATCTTGCAAAGTCCTTGCCTAATAGAATATCCCTTTTAAGTAAATTATTTACGTTATTCATGTGACTTTGCAAGAAAACCTTGATTTCTTCTTAAAAATGACCCAAGAGCTTAAGAGATGTGATGATGAAACTAAACAAACTCACCAAGCTTTCATTTTATTAAACTCTTTACCCCCTCAGTTTGATACTCTCAAGTATGTCATTCAATATGGTAGGGATGATCTAACCATGGGGAAGATCGCCATTGTTCAAAAGAATGAGTCCTTAAGGGTATTCAAAACAAAACATCAGACTAAGAATGAGTCTAAGTCTGAGGTCATGATGGCTAATGCCAAATCTAGACCAAAGAGTAAAAGGAAAAAGTTTAATAAAACTCCCAACAATCCTCCTGTTGATAATCTTACTGGCAGGAGCCAAGAATATCTGTCTAATAAATGCACTTATTGTGGGAGAGTGGGTCACCTTGTCACTGCATGCTTTAAGAAGAAAAATGAACAAAAGGAAAAGAACACTAAAGAAAATCAGAATGATCACACTAATGTGCTTGAAATTTGCCCTCAATATGGCAATAAACTGTTTGTTTGTTCTGATTTTATTGATCATTCTGGTTGGATTTTAGACTCAGGTTGTACCATGCATGCTTCACATGATAAAAATGTTTTTTCAACTATTCAGCTTGTTAATGGTGGTGAAGTTATGCTTGGTGATCATAATGTCCTTAAAATTAAGGGAATTGGGAATGTGCCTCTTAAAATGCATGATGGTGTGACTAGAGTTCTTAAAAATGTGAAATGGGTACCAAACATAAAGAGGAATCTGTTGTCTGAATCTGAATTTGATAAACTTGGTTTCCATATTGTGACTTATAAAGGTGTTAGGAAAGTTTCTAGGGATGGTAAGGTCCTTATTAGAGGAGTTAACAGGGGAGGCTTGTATCATGTGATCACCTAACCTGAAATCAATTTTTCCCAACCTAAATCTAAGTCTGATGCTAAAACTGAAATCTGGCATGCTAGGCTAGGTCACATTGGCAACAAAGGTTTACACTATTTGCAGAAAAATGGCTTGATTGACTGTGTGCCTACTGATTTGTCTTTCTGTGAAACTTGCATCTTTGGGAAGAAATCTGCCCATAGTTTTAAAAGATCCTCATTTACTGTTAACAAACCCCTTGAATATGTTCATTCAGATTTATGGGGCCCTGCCCAAGTTTCAACCATAGGAGGTAGAAACTATTTTCTTTCATTGATTGATCATTTTTCTAAGAAAGTTTGGATCTATTTGCTTAAAACTAAAGATGAAGCTTTTGCAAACTTTAAGGCATGGAAAACTATGGTAGAACGTCAATCTAATCTGAAATTGAAATGCCTAAAAACAGACAATGGATTAGAATTTTGCAATAAAGCCTTTGATGACTTTTGTGTTGAACATGGCATTAAAAGACATCACACAGTTCCTGGCACTCCCCAAAAGAATGGGACAGCTGAGAGGATGAATAGAACCTTGCTTGAAAAGGCAAGGTGTATGCTTATCAGCTCTGGCTTGAAGCCCTCTCTTTGGGGAGAAGCAATTGTTACTGCTGCCTACCTCATTAACAGATCCCCTTCAGCTGTTATTGACTTTAAAACACCACAAGAGTTGTGGACGGGCAAACCTCCTAATTTAGATCACCTAAGGCCCTTTGGTTGCTCAGCTTATGCTAAAGTTTCCCAAGGTAAACTTAAACCAAGGGCTATTAATTGTGCGATGCTTGGTTATTCTGAAGGTGTTAAGGGGTACAAGTTGCTTGAAATTGTGCCTGGTGGTTATAGAGTTTTTACTGCCATTTCTGTCACTTTCAATGAACATAATTTTCACTTTAAGAACAAGGCCACAAATGACACTAACCCACAAGGCACACCTAATAGTGTGACCAGTTTTCCACCTGCGAGTTTCTTTGATGAGCAGGATATTACTACTCAATGTGGGGAACAAGCTGATGATGAAGAATTTGATTTGGGAATCTTCAATGAGGATGATGGTGCAGCAGATGTTGATAATCAAGGCTTCATTGAGCCTGTAGGTAACTCACAAACTCACCAATTAGGTGGGGAAGATCAAGTAAGCCTCAGAAAATATTGAGGCACAGTGGATGGTGTTCAAGGTGTCCCTGCACCTATTTTTGATGATGATGCTGTGAGTTCTCAGAGTGTCCCTGCTCACATTAATGTGTCTAATGTTAATGTTAGGGACTATGTGTTAGTTAGGGATAGAGAACTTAGGAATAGAATCCAAAACAGCAAATATGCAAACTTTGCTGCTGATGCTGATTCTGTTTATGCTGATTTTATTGAATATGATAGTCATGTTGGGCATGCTGGTATTGTTGAGTTTGCTTTCCTTGCTGCTGATATGGTTAAACAAAATGTGCCTGAAACTTTCACACAAGTTACTAATGGTGCTAATGCAAATGAGTGGTGGAAGTCTATGCATGATGAAATTGACTCTATGAAACAAAATGGTACTTGGGAATTAGTCTCCAAACCCCCTAAGGCTAGAGTCATTAATTGTAAATGAATCTATAAACTGAAAGATGGCTTAAAACCAACTGATCCCCCAAGGTATAAGTCTAGGCTTGTTGCAAAAGGTTTTTCACAAAAGGAGGAATTGACTATAATGATATTTTTGCTCATGTTGTTAAGTATAAGACCTTGAGACTTATGATTGCTATGACTGCTGTTTTAGACTGGCATTTGGAACAAATGGATGTTAAAACTGCCTTTCTTCATGGTGATTTAGAGGGAAAAAATTTCATGAGCTAGCCTATTGGTTTTATTGATCAAAAACACCCAGATTATGTCTATTTTCTGAAAAAATCTATTTATGGTCTAAAACAGTTCCCTAGGCAATGGAACAAGAAATTTGATTCTTGCATGATTAGCTTACATTTCAGAAGGAGTAAGTATGATACTTGCTTGTATTTTAAAAATGTTAATGCTAAGTTTCCTCTGTATGTGCTTCTATATGTTGATGACATTCTGATGATTTCTGGGGATAAAACTGCCATTGCTAAGATTAAAGGTGACTTGAGTGTTCATTTTGACATGAAGGATTTAGGCCATGCTAAAAAGATTTTGGGTGTTAACATGCTCATGGACAAACAGACTAAGACAATTTATCTTTCCCAATCTGATTATTTGAGTAAAGTGGTTGACAAGTTTGGCATAAAAAATTCTAAACCAGTAAGTGTTCCATTAGGAGGGCACCTAGAACTCTCTAAGGTTGATTGCCCTATAACTGACCAAGACAAACTAAAAATGAGCAAAATCCCATATGATGTTGCTGTAGGATCAGTTATGTATGCAATGCTTTGCACCAGACCCGACCTTGCCTTTTATATTAGTGTCTTGAGTAGATTTATGTCTAATCCAGGGGAAAACACTGGCTGAGAATGAAATATTTGTTGAGATACTTGTCTTTAACTGTTAAACTTGGTTTGGTCTTTGCTGATTTTGATTCTCAACATGATATAGTTGGTTATGTGGAATCTGATTATGCTAGTAACAAAGACACTAGAAAATCTACCACTTCTTTCTTTTTTTACTTGGGCTGGTAACTGCATTAGTTGGAAGTCCCAGTTGCAGTCAATTGTTGCACTCTCCTCAACTGAGGCTGAGTACATTGCTACAACTGAGACTGTTAAGGAAGCAATATGGCTTAAGGGAATTGTGAAAGAAATTCAGGGTAGATCATATGTGCCTATCTTGCATATGGATAGTCAAAGTGCTTTGTATCTATATAAGGATCCTGTTTACCCTGAGAGAACTAAACACATGGATGTTAGGTTCCATTTCATAAGAGATATGGTTGAATCTAAGCAGATCATTATCAAGAAAATATTGGGAGAGACTAACCCTGTAGATTTTGGCACTAAGATAGTGCCTAGTGACAAATTTTTGTTTTGTAGGAAGAGCCTTCACTTCCTGGATGTTCCTAAAGGATGTGGGGCTGAGCCAATGATGGTTGGGATGAGGCTTGCTCAGTGTTCCACAGAATTAATCCCTTAAAGAGTTCTTTGCACAAAGTAGGATTAGGAGGGCAAATTGTGTGGTTTCTAATCCTCCTTTTTTGCATCTCCTTAGGTTAGAATACCAAGCCATTGAGTCGTAGATTAGGACTATATCCCTTAGAGGATTTTGTATAGAGTTCTAGGCTTGCAGGTCCAAGATTGAAGGCCAGAAGATGGAGCTGATTCGATCAGAAGAAGCTGCAGGAGCTGGGTTTGAGAAGAAGGTGATGAAGAGCCAAAACGCAGTCGTTTTGGTTTGGAGGCAAAATCTGTTAAGTCAGTTAAAGCGAAGCTGTGTCGTTTGGTTAAAAACGGAGAAGTCTGTTTGAGCAAAACGCGACGTTCCACTGAGGACTCTTAAGTGAAACGATATCGTGTGGACGAGCGCGGACGACGGATTCGAATGGCTCAGAACGATGTCGTTTTATTCGTCTTCTCCAAATGCATATAAGCTGGAACAAATTGGTAATTAAGGCACCGACTAAAAATTCGAATTCCAGAGAAAATTGGAGCGATTCTTGGAGCGTTCGTACTCGAGAGCTACACTGAGTGATTCGTTTCATCGAGGCGCATTCCGGAGCACTGCTATTGCAGCTCGGAACTTGCTGATTGGCCAAGGCACAACTGTGACCTGGTGCGGACAACCGGTCGACTGACTTTAAGCGTTCGGCGGCACAGCGCGGGGTCTTCTCACTCAGGGAAGTACCAGTCCTCCACATTCTTTCGTGTCTACTATTCTAATTAGATTAGGGTCCAGTCATAGACTTGTTGGCTTGGTTAGGAACATTGTACTTGTGTAAAACTCTTGGGGGATTATAGTGGAACATTGGGCGAGCCTCCCCGATCTGAGGCTCCAAGCAGTAGGTTTACCCGAAGCTTGTAAAAAGTCTAAGTGTTCTTTACTTTCAGTTCTTACAAGATTTTGCCCAATTGAACAATTTCCATAACTTGACCTAATTTGTCTAATTGGGGGTAATTGAATTAAGAGATATTGAATATAAGTCATTACAACAAACTTTAGTATAATTCAAGTTATGGATTCGACAAAAATCACCAAAAATTTTCGATTGTTGTCACAAGAAAAAAATATCCATATATGTCAAGGTCAAGGGCCAGAGAGACTATCCAGAGCAGAATCAAATCACTCCCAAGTCCCACCGGCCGGCTTCAACTGAAACTTAATAGTTAATCATCCAACCCGAAGCGCTACATCTGTGTACTTATCATCTAAAGCAACCATATAACTTCACCCCAAGAGAGTCCAGAGTTCAAATGCACTGAAAAATATCTACGAGGACGACCTGAACTAGGAAACTTAATTATCAATCAAAGAAGTTCCTATTTGGGATCTCCACTTCAATAATATGCACTCCAGTAGTTCAGAGAAAAAGCCGCTACATAACTGCAAATCCATCTAGCCTGGGAAGATAGATTAGTGCATAGATAATGAAGTACTCACACTTGAAAGATACTTTTCAGTTTGAGAAGTCAGGTTAGGAAATGCAGGACGTTCAGACATAAGCAAGACAGATTTAGAACTATAATGATTCATTTGAGTCATCCACCAGCCAAATATAGAACAACATTTCAGCAACAAATGGGGCACAAAACCAATCCATTTTCATTACAGTCAGGGCACCTCACTACAACATTCTTCTTCATAGCCTCTCCCTTGACAGCCGACATAACCATCTTACAGCTCCCATAGCACGTAAAACACGGCAAAAACCTTATACCTCCGCACCCATCGCAAACAAACCCTGTTGGGACTCGCGGCAAACCAGCCAGCAGAGCATTAAGACCGCCTTCTTCTTGCAATCTCAGCACCTCCTCAGCTCCGCCAATGTGCTTTCCATTGATAAAAACTTGAGGAAGAGTAATTTTAACTTCTGCCGCGGCGTCGTTGTTTTTGAAGTTCATCAGCTCTCTGAGCTCCTCTTTAAATCCTCTATCCATTGAAACATCCCTCTCGCACATCATCACTCCTAATCCTTGAATCGCTGCTCTGACCGCATTGCAAGCCTCAAATGTCTTCCTCACTCCTCTCAGCGTCGTCGTGTAGATCACAACCTTATTTTCCCCATCCCGCGGAGAAGCTTTTTTCTTCATATTCTTAGCCACAAACGATTTCTCTTTCTCCTTCAGCAGGAATAAATCCTTTTTCAGCTTTTCAATCGGAGTGTCTACCAGGCGGTTAGGGTTTGCGTTCTCCTTATCAACTGCGAACCGAGATTTGGATCTGGCGAATAATGGAGTAGTGAGTGAAGCTGAGTTGGGGGAAGGAGTGAAGCGGAAGCTGTCGGTGTCTAATCCGGCCATGAGCTCCCATGAATTGATGACCTCCGGCTCGGAGAAGGAAGGAGGTGGAGTCGGAGGTGAGATGGTGGTGGTGGTGGTGGGAGTAGATTTAGGGTTTGGGGAGTCGAGTGTGAGGAGGCCGTAAGTGGTGGAGGTGAGAGAGACGATGTGGTGGCCGAAAGCTGAACTGCCGATTTGGCTGAAGTCGTCGTCGGCGCCGTTGAGGAGAGCGGAGGAAGCGCATCCCATTTTTGGATCGAGAATCGAGAGATCGACTTACTGTTGGAGGAGTTTTGAATTTTGAGGTGAAGGAGGAGGAAGTTGAGAGGGTTTGTTTTGGACGTTGAGATTCAATTTTTGAATCACTTGACTCGAGTTTTTGAGCGGTGAAAATGGGAACATTGGGATTGAACGAGATGCATTCATTTGTTTGTTATATTTGGATTAACTTTTTTTTAATTTTTTTTTTGATAGTGGATTAACTTTAAATTGAACTTCAATTTGTAGTTTTACGTGATTTTCTTCCTTTTGTTTTTTTTATGAAGGGGTACAACGATACATAATACATATTGTGATAGTCCTTTATCATCTAATACATAGTACAACAATGAACACCTGGGGTTAAGTATTCTCAATAATTCATGAGAAAATAGTGACCATTCGAACCTGGAGTGTAATGATCCATAATGAACACCTTAACCAATATGCCACCAGCCCAGTTGGCCATTTTCTTCATTTTGTTGAAGTTGTTAGTTTTATATAAATTTTTTGTTTTGATAATGGGTGGGTATAACAGGGGAAAATTCTCTTAAAATTATTTTAAAAAATATGTTATATCAGTACTCTTTTTGCAAAGTGAGCTCGTATGATTTAAGGTACCGCAAATAAAATGAGGGAATGTCTTTGATGTTTGAAGTTTGAACTGTCCACAAGGCCAATGATTTCAGTTGGCTCTATGGGAGAAAATTTGCTTAACATCATCTGAAGAGAAAGCTGTGTAAATCATCAGACAATCAATCAACTTCGGATCAGCAGTAGCATATGACAGTGACGAACAAGAATTAGGTATGCAATCACCTTAATCCTTTGAAATTTCCTCACAACAAATGGCACCTGAATGTTTGGAAAGCCAACTGACAAATAAGAAAAAACTGGCGTGCTTAGAAATTCACAAGCAGACACAAATATAAGTAACTCGAAAACCTACCAGCGTACAAGTATGATTACAAGACGTTACCGGTGAGGGTGAACTCTATTGGCTACAGAGCAAATTAATTTTGAGGGTGCAGGGCATGCCATTAGATACAGCCAAGACAACTATTTCAACAGAGAAAACAAGTGCCACATTTCAACAGGCATCAAATATTTCGATAAGAGGTGCTAAAACATAACTCATTCAGAACAGATAGCTATGGGCACAAGGTAAAGAGCGACCACATCTTGCTAATATTATGTCTAGTACTGATTACATCCGAAAATCCAGGGCGAACTAGAACAAAAACCACACTGATATCATATGCTCTTTCATATACCACTCAGAAATGAAGCATGAACTGGAATCCTGTGAAGGTATAAATTTTATATCACGAGTATATCAGATAATTCCATCCTCCGTATGCACACCTTGCAAATTATTCTAGCGAATACCTCATAGTTCAAAGTCATCATCATGCTTCAATTGTTCGGCTGCAGCCTCTTCTTCATCATCATCTATCACGAAGTACGGGTTGTGTGCCTCTGGCCTGAACTTATACCCAGTAAATGTATAGAAAGCAAGTGTTGCCAGCTCTGCTGCAACCACACTGGTCCAGAGGTACTTATAAGAGGTAATAGTCTCCAAAGCGTAAACAACCACTCTTGTAAAGTATATGTAACATATCACCACGATGTAATACTGTCTAAACAAAGTCAACTTCATCAAGTTCACCGCCGCCTTCCCATCTGTTGTGGCAGCCTCCCTCAGATTCTTAATCGACCAGACAATCGGAAACAACACTGCACAACAACACACAACATCCACTAGCAAAAACACCTGTTTCCAAGTGATCCAATCTTGTCCAGAAGGTCCAGTCTCGTCTATAACAACCTGCGCAATATTCGCAATAACCTGAAGTGGGATGACAATCATCAACACCTTCTTCTCCTTGTCCTGTAAGTAAGGTTTCAAGAAAGACCATCCGGTACCGATCAAAACAATCAACGTGAAGAGCGTGATACCCTTAAGAAAGCTGAAAATGTAGAACAAAACGTCCCAACCATGAGCACTTCCAGTCTTTTTAATATACGACTTATCCTCAGCTTCGCACAACAAGTTCAACGCTTTCAAAAGCACAACAGCCAGCATAAAGAAATGGATGCCATGAACAGTCAACCGCTTCTTGTAAAGCACATTAATCCAGAAAGCAGCCATGGTAAAATAAATCAAGGAGAAAAGGAAGTAAACCCTGGGCAGCACGGTCCTACCTGCAGACAAGTAATCACGGTGACCATCTCTTCCCTCAAGATTAAACATGGTTGACTTTACGTCCATCGAAACCCTAAGCTCGGGAACACAATTAGTGAAAACGAGCGTGAATTGACCGGCGTCAGCCATGGCATACTCCTTCGCGAACTCCTTCGCTCCGTTGAGGCGATCGAAAGTGTAAACCGGCTGGACGAGATTGGAGTGAAGCGCGCAGGCGATGTTTCCGTCTTCGATCTGCTGAAGCACGTGACGCCAAGCATCGCGAGTGCACAGAAAGAAGCCCAATTTAGCCAGCTCGGGTTCGGAGACGGGGTTGGAGAGCCAGATCTTTGACACGTTGAGGATCAGGCGGCCATCGGGAGTGAAGCCGAACTCGTCGAAGGGGATGATGTAGCGGGAGTCGGATCGGATGTCGGTTGAGCGGATCTCGGCGGATGAAAGCCGAATTGACACCGAAATAGCGACGAGAATTGAGAGAAGATGAAGAGGCGAGATCGCCATGGATGAGATCGGAGTTAGGGTTTTGGGAATTCTCAGAGGCTCAGATCTGTCCGATGCTTTCCGCTCTCTTCTTCTCTTTGCGTGTGATCGTTTTTGCCAGTTGGAGTTCAAAGGTTTCATGATGACGTGGCTGCCGTCGACTTCAATTCATTGATTCATGAACCGTGGACTTGTTCTCAGACCTAAAAATGTGAATACATATTTCACATTTGCCATGTTTGGTAAATTACATATTTTTACGTCTTTTGTTTTTAAGAAAAAAAAATATATATTTTGGTTTTTTTTCTTCAATAAATTATGATTGTTAATGATAATATTTTGCGAAAATAAGTAAAATCTTTTCAAAAACAAAAACAACACAAAAGTGTGAAGTTTGCCAAACACGGCAAACCTGAAACCTTTCCCCCAAGACATGAAAAATAGTTACATTTTATTATTTTAAGCATCCATTGACAACTTGTCAAAGGAAAAAAAATGTTCAATTGTGGCTCAACTTGTCAAAGTATTTGTACAATACAATATTTATTTTATAATTTCTATTTGATTTTATATATCAAATTTTCTAAAAACCAAATGAAGATAGAAAAAATTGAATGTCACGGACTAAATCTAAAACCAAACAGGAATATAAATAAAAAAATTTTTTGATAATGGAATTTAAATAAAATTTGAATGGACCACAAACCGCACCAAATCCATGTCGGTAACATCCTCTGTAGTTCAAATCAAGGCAATGGCAGACACAAAGGCCAAAAAGCTAGAAACAGCTGCGAGGTATGTCAGACTCATTAATGAAGAACTAGCGGAGGAGGCCGGCAAAGGGATGGTGCCAAATGCAGGCTGATAAGAAGGTGAAGCTGCATCCGACGGGCCATCATCAGGCGCAGAATCCACGCCTTCCCCAATAGCAATCCGCAGTTTCTGTAGTTTTTCACAATGGCCTGATTCGCCACTGGTAAAGTAAAACGTTCCGTTCGATGTCACGTTGAAGAGCGAGTTGCCGTTGTCCATGAACATGATTGGATCTTCAAGAGTGCATGTTTTGAATGATGCTTCTGTCACTTGGATCACTGAGTCCTGACTAGGTGGATACAAAAATACTGCATACAAAGAAAAAGTCGAATGGAATTAACTTAGAAATTCATAAAGAACAAAATTTTAAAGTGTAATCCATAAATTAAATCTATCTTACATAAAGAGTCTCCGATTTTGAAGTTGTGATTCTTAGGCCAGGACGTGTAGACATTTGGACTTGCAGAAGTGGGAATGCCCCAAGCATCCAGATCTCCGACTTTGTACAGGTTGCCGAGGACTTGCTGTGTTTGTGGAGCTGCCAATAACATAAGGACTTTGAAGATATACACGAGCTTATTGGAACTTCTTAGATCAGCCATTTTCTTGCTTGTTTCGAACACTCTTTGGTTTTTAAGATCTCTGAATCAGATTTAATGGCATTTGAGAGATTTGAGGATGAGACAGGCTGTAGGAACATGATAGATCTTGGAGATTGTCAATCATTTATGGGTATTATTATTGTATTGTGGCACATGGGAAAGAATCGCTTTGTGTTTGGAGATTTGCAGACATCTCTCATGTTAAAGGTTTTGAAATTGCTGAATGAGTGTTTTTATTCCAAAGGTGGTTTCTTCTTGGAACACTGAAGAGGTTTGGTTTTGAGCCATGTGTCGGTTGTACAAAAAGATTTCGATTTTGCCATCTTTTACCAATATGCCACCTTGTTTTCAAAATGTCACCTTTTAAATGAATCGGCCGTGTGATAAATGATAATATCACAAGTCATTTATTACATTCACGATTTTTTGGATAGGAATTTTACATGTTGTACAAGACCAATGCATTTCTAAGATCTTCTCAACGTAGAATCCGTTATCGAAAGAAAAAAGGTCTCGTTCTTCTGCTAGATCTTGTCCTAAACAGAAAGACACCGATTTCGTGTGGGCGTGATCTCTTGTACTCTGTTTCCGTTTTCGTTTTAGAAATAAAATTACCTTTCGATAAAAAAATGCATTTCTAAGCAAATCATCTAGGACATTTGTATTTATTGAAGCACAAGCCATGCGGCGTCTTGACTCATCCACTCTTGAAGCAAATCTTCGAGCAATTGACCTGCTCACGATCGAAGCCTTCTCTAGCATCGTAGCGAAGGCGAAGCCATCTCAAGCATCTCATGCGAAGGAGGAAGAACACCTCCTTGTGAGGGGAGGAAATTCTTCACCAAATATTAGTGGGAATGATGCATTTGTGGGATTGAACTCATGACTACTTGGTTACAAAGCCAAGAGTTGAGCCAACTCAACTAGAACCCCACATGCATTTATTACAATCACGATTCAACGAGTTGTAAATTATAGGGAAAATGACAAAGAGGGGTATGAATTACCGTCCATTGATAAATTACGGTCCGAACAATGAAAATTGACAATTAAAGACAATTTCAAAATATTTTTATCTTCAATTTCATAATTAAGGGCAAAAAAGTTTTTCAGTTCATTCGTTTAATTAACTTTATTAATTCACTTAATTGACGAATTGATATTCCATCAATTAAGTGTAGGCATCAAAATATTTTGAAATTGCCCTTAATTATCAATTTTCATAGTTCAGATCATAATTTGTTAATAATTGATACAATAATTCATACAGCTTTTTATCATTTTCCTAAATTATAATTTGTCAAAAAAAATCAATAGCAATTTGTGAAACCGGAAGAAGACTGAGAGTCGAGATTCTTCGTCGATCAATCGATGCTGGAAAAATCTTCAGAGAGAAGACTCTGATAATCGATCAATCAATCAATCGACGAGGCAGCAGCAGAAGTGAACGAAACGGATAAAGGATGGCAGATGTTGCAGACAAGATCACCTATTTCCAAGCCATCACTGGTCTACAAGACGCCGATCTATGCGCCGAAATTCTCCAAGCCCATGGCTGGGATCTCGAACTCGCTGTCTCCGCCTTCACTTCTGCCCCCGCCGGTTCAACTCCTCCTCCGCCGACTGATGATGATAATTATTATAGCCACCACAACGCTGCAACTGCGTCAGATACGGTGGTAGGAGATTCAGCCATCGGTGTCCAGCCTGATAATGGTGGTGCTAATGGTCCTGGATTGGCGTGGAAGCTCATTACTCTTCCGATTTCTGTCATTTCGACTAGTCTAGGGCTTGTTTCCGGGGCTGTCGGATTAGGGATTTGGGCTGCTGGTGGAATCATTTCTTATTCGTTAGGTGTTATTGGGATTGGCTCTTCGACTAGGAATGCTGACTCTTCTGCTAGGTTGCTACCCGCTGTATCTGAGGCTGCAGATTTCGTTGCTGCGTTTGAGAGGGAGTATGGGTCCACAAGGCCTGCTTTTCTGGCGGAGTCCTTTATGGATGCCTTGCAGAGATCTAGGACGGAGTTTAAGCTTCTTTTTGTTTACTTGCACTCACCTGATCATCCTGATACGCAGTTGTTTTGCCAACGCACTCTGTGTTCTGAGGTTTTATCTGCTTTTGTGAATGAGAATTTTGTGTCATGGGGAGGTAGTATCCGGGCCAGTGAGGGTTTTAAGATGAGTAATAGTTTGAAGGCATCTCGCTTCCCGTTCTGTGCTGTGGTCATGGCTGCAACAAACCAGAGAATTGCACTGCTTCAGCAGGTACCATTTAGTTTTCAGAAATGTTTGCTTAATTGACCATGCTAATCAACGTTCTCTGGTTCTGACTTTGTCATTGTATAGTTGTAAGCCTCGTATTAACCCTTTACCTAAAAATGTGATAACATTTTCGCAGTTCACTTCTGTTAGGGCAGATCTGGTACTCGCGACTCGTTGTCACCTAAGACGCATTTCTTTCTTTGTTACCTTGTTTACCATCACCATTCTTTGAAATTTTTGTCTGAACATTGATTGTAGGATGTCATATTGGTGCATTATTGATTGACATCCATTTCTCATTTATGAATAAAAATATATGATATTTTGAAAAGATTTTCCTATCTAATCCCTTCTATTGAGAAAGATGGCGTACATAATAATGTTTATGTGTTTAGTCATGAACCTTAAGAACTGGTATAAAGAAAAGGATTATTACTTTGTCAAGGCAAAATCTTTTTATTCATTTTGCTTTTGTTTCATGTTTTACTTTCTATTAGTTTGTGATATCTTGGTTATTCTAGGCACTTGACACATATAGCTTACTTTTTTGGAATTTTATACTCATTTAACCTCACAAGCTCCAAATACCCTGCTGTGAATTGTTCAAACTCGGTTTGACTTGGGTCCTAGTATACTCATTTACTATACTGTTCAAGTTTTCCCGGTATTGGATAATTGACCAAATCTCTTAAGAAAATGTTCCTATTTGTTCAGTTTCCCTTCTGCTGCAATCCATCCCTGAAGTGAAACATGTGCAAAACCCTGACTCACTGAAAATTCCTCCAGGTTTTATTGAAGGGGTCGGATCGTAGTGAGTTGGGTGTTTTGTTTTAGTCGAAATCAGGTTTCAAAGTCTATACATGTTATATAAACTAATTGATACAATTCAGTTATGGTACGACAAATAATTATTGAGCATGCACTTTTGCTTGTGTATGGTAATGCTATTACAATGGGTGTGTTGTTTCAATTGATGGAAGTTATGAGTACTTTGGATAGCTATGTTCTTGTCTATGATAATCTTATGTGCTGCCATTGAGTCGCCATTGATATAAACCAAAACATTTGGTTCAGCTATTATGTGTGTGATATATCCAAACATATAACTATTGCTATGGTGGCCAATGATCACTGATAGTTTCTTGTTATGATGTACCTGTAGTGCTCTTGTTATCTGAACTTGGCTTTCTCATCCCCGTACGCTGTGCAGGTTGAAGGACCAAGAACCGCTGAAGAAATGCTTGTCTTGCTACAAAGAGTACTTGAGGAAAGCTCTCCTGTACTTGTTTCAGCCAGACTTGAAGCTGAGGAAAGACGAAATAACATTCGGCTGAGAGAAGAGCAAGACGCAGCATATCGTGCAGCCTTGGAGGCTGATCAGGTGAGCTGAAGTCTTCTTTTATGTATAAACATATTTTATTATAACATGTCAGTGGGGGGTAAGTTTCTAATGGCTCTCAAAATTGTGAATAATACAGGCTAGGGAAAGACAGAGAAGGGAAGAGCAGGAAAGACTGGAAAAGGAAGCTGCGGAAGCTGAAAGAAAACTTAAGGAAGAGGAAGAGGCTCGGGAAAAGGCAGCCCGTGCAGCTGCTGAGAGAGAAGCCCAAAGGAAAAAGATGCTAGAAGAAAAAGCTAAGTCTTTAGGGGCTGAACCTGAGAAAGGACCTAATGTCACTCAGGTAATCCTTCAATGTGGTTGAACATATTTATGCTGATTATGGTTATTTTAGCTAAAGGTTTATGTAGCTGTTATGGTCTTCTTATTTGATTTGGCGAACATTGGCCTTTTATACACAGGTCATCTTCTTATAAGTCTTACTAAGTTTTATATTTTTCACTTTTCAGTATGTCAAAAATCCACCAAAAGCTGAAACACTTGCATGATTTTTATTCAATGTAAAATAAGGGTCCTATAAACAGAAAATACGACCAACACAATGCACAAGTCTAATATTAGGCGTCATATTGTTTGGGTCACTATTACATTTGGTATAAAATGGCTGTACGCTGTAGTGCTCACGTGAAGCCTTTCTACTCCTGGCTGCATTTTAATTAGTCGAGAGGGTCTATCCTTCCCCACAAAAAGCAGTAAAATCTTTAGTTGATTTTTTTTGGTATTTACTGACTCAAGCTGACTTGCCGTTATTGTTTAGGTTCTGGTTCGTTTCCCAATGGGAGAGCGAAAGGAAAGAAGGTTTCATAGTGATGCAACGATTCAAACTCTGTATGACTTTGTGGATACCCTGGATTGCTTGAATTCAGATACCTACAGTCTTGTCTCCAACTTTCCTCGAGTTGTCTATGGGCAGGATAAGTTGACAATGTCCTTGAAAGAAGCAGGGTTGCATCCTCAGGCCAGCCTGTTTGTGGAATTAGACTCATGAAGAAAGCCCTGTCAAAGTCAAAGTGAAAGTCAAAGACAAAGCTGTTAAAATCTGGGCGAGACTTGTAAAAGTATTATGATGGTTGCAGGCATTACAGAACTGTCTTGTTAAAAGTATTTTGATTGCATGAGATAGTGATATTGGTAGCACATCAATGATTGCGCCGCTCTTATCTTCATATATGCATTTTAGTGAGACATTGCCACATTTGTTAAATCCTTTTTAAATGGTTTACTGGCTGGATACAATTGAAAGTCTGAATAAGGTGTAAAGTAGAAAGTTTATTAAATCCGTCACATTTGAATTTTTTTAGTGCAAGTGAAAATAGGCGATAGAGAAATTGTACTGTACTCATTAGCAGCTCTCAGTCTAAACCATTTGTCAGTTGCGGCAGAGAAAACGCGAAAGAAAACAAATGGATGATGAAGCTAAGCAGAAGATCTCTGGAGCGGTGTTGTCGATCCTGAAGGAAGCTGACATGGAAGTGATGACCGAGTACAAGGTCCGCAAACAAGCTTCCGATATCCTTTCAATCGACCTCTCCCAACCCGAGCCCAAGCAATTCGTCAGAGGCCTCGTCCAGTCTTTTCTCAACGCTCAAGCCGCCGACATAGAAACTGGCGACAAGGAGAAGGAGGAGGAGGAGGCCTCAGGTGAAGAAACGAAACCAGTCGTCGAATCAGAAGAGGAAGAGGCAGATGATAATCAGAAGAATAAGAAAGCTCGATCTATGGAGTACGACGACGATGGCGATCTCATAGTTTGCAGAGTCAGTGTTCTTTCTACTTGTCTTTTTCCTCTGTTGTTCCTCTCTTTTTGATGAGATTCAATTTTTTGGTGCCCTAATTTTGAAACTCAACAGTGTTAATTGTTCCTGTTTTTAAGAAATGCATCTCAACATATTTAATGTGTGCATCTTACTGTTGCAGCTGTCAGACAAGAGAAGGGTGACTATTCAGGATTTTAGGGGCAAGACTTTGGTGTCTATTAGAGAATACTACACCAAAGATGGCAAGGAGCTTCCTTCTTCCAAAGGTGCTCAATATTTTTTTGTCATACTTATTTAGTAGTAATTCGACAATGAATGTGATTGAGATGCTATTATACAATTTGAAACAAGAGAAATGGCATAGTTTACTACATTTGGTGTATATGCAGATTAGTTATGGTAGGGGTATACTGCAAGCTACAGGTAATGAGAAATCTTTTTGGATTGTGAGTTGTCACAAGTCTACATGAAACTGTACATTATAAAAGTTTTGATTGCTGAATCAAACTAAACGGCTAAATGTTGAGCTCTTCGGCTATGGCTCTTCTATACCTCACAAGTTTTCTTACCATGAACTTAGTGTGAGCTGAAATAACTCAATAGTGAATATTAGGTTTTCCTATGTAAGATACACTTGTGGTCCTGAACCTTTTCTCTTTCTGCTCATGTAAGTTAATCATGTAGACTGTAGGGTATCATGTTACTTTATGATGGCAGAATGCTGCCCTAGTTTAGATTCAACAAGTTTAAATGAGTTTTTTTTTTGATAAAAAGTTTTTAATGAGTTGATTTGTGATTCGAGAACAAATTAGCTTCTCGTGTTGTGATCAATCGGCTGTTTAATAAAACTATCTGTTAAGTCACTAACTGAACCACCAGAAGATATACACTAAGGACAGGGAATGTGTTATGGTCACTGTTAAACCCCAAAGTAAAGATATATTTGACTTATCATTATCACGCCTTCTGTTTGTTTCCTGAAATAGTACTTAGATGTTGATCAATGGCCTTTAACGATATTGTGCCATTTCATCAGATGTCCGTGAACACTGATAGCTATCAAATTTATTATACTTGAAGTTGTTTATTAAAGTTCATTTGTAAATAAATATTAGCCAGTTTTTTTACTTGCAGCATCGTACCCTGTTGTCTCTAAGATGATGTGTTACGCATTTCTGTTTCAGGAATAAGTCTCACTACCGAACAATGGTCAGTTTTCAAGCAGAATGCCCCTGCAATAGAACAAGCCATCAAAAGAATGGAATCACGATAATATTACGCTTGTCCCAGAAGCATGACTCAAAACTGCTTAGTAACCTTTTTGTTGGGTATGCCCAAGAGGCCAGGACGTTGATGTTATTTTGGCTCTGAAGTCGTGACATTGTAGATTATTATATCGATATAATCATTGTATCAAACATGTGACAATCACAATCCTGCGCTTGACATGGATCGTCTTTTGTGCTGGTCGCATCCTTTGGTTTGGCAAATGGGAGTTTGTATCGACCCTCTTACTACTGCTGACTGGTCCGGCAACCATTTTGAGGGGGCAAAAGTACTATAATTTTAAGTCTAAGATGTTTGTTTACATATGTATCGTTGCTGCAATCCATTTGTGACTGAGAGAACAATTGATGACCCACTCTTCATAGAAAAAAATTGCTCTTCCACATGTCCAGTGTAACCACCACTAAAAGCCATCTTAGGGCTCCCAAACAAAGTCCACAAAAACCCAAACCAGCGAAATTCAGATAAAGGGTATTCCCACCCTTGGTTTCCTCGCACTTACGTGCCAAATCCTACTCCACACATTCCCTCATATCATCTCCATCTTTGTCCTTGTTCAAATACCTCAGTTCAGAATTCCCTACTGTTCCATTGCTCATCTGCACTCATGGGTTGCGCATCATCCAAACGTGTGGAAGTAGCTACCAGCGACGTCTACCGCCCCGCTCCGGCCAGCTTTGCTGTCTTTGATATCAACTCCATCCAGGAGCCATGGGTCAAAGTGGACACCAAAAATGACGAGGATGATGATGATGAAGACGAGGATGACTATGTTAGTAAAGACCACAAAACCTCCACTGTCCCAGACCGGATTCTTGAAAAGCTCGATTCCTCTGCTGACTCTCCTCCCCAATCTTGGGACCAAGTCAGCAAGGTCTTGGAAGACTTGAAGCCCACTCTTCACCAGAAAAGCCTCTCCGTCACTCCACCGCCACCAGCCACTGCATCTCCGCAACCCGAAAAGCGTGTGCCTCGTAGGAGCTTCTCCTTTCACACAATCGAAGAGCTCGAGAAAAAAGCTTCCGCTGCTGCTGCTGCTTCTGCTGCAAAGCCAAATTCAAAGAAATCGTCGGAGTTGAAAAGATTCGGATCCAACCGGATGTATGAATTGAGAAAAACCGAGATCAAGAAGAAAGAGGAAACATCCAAACCTTCAGTGGAGGATAAGAACCACACCCCAGTCCGTGAAAACATGTTCATCAAGCTGGACAGAATGGAGATGGAGAAGGAAGGAAGACAAGCCAAGTTTGACAAAATGCGTCGCAACCCGTTATACGACTATCCAGACTTATGTCCACCTGGAGGAGCCGACACCGTTGTCCTCTACACAACCACCTTGCGCGGAGTGCGTCGCACATTCCACGACTGCGCTCGTGCACGCACCATCTTGGAGCTCCAGCGCGTAGTCTTCGACGAACGAGACATCTCCTTACACGCTGAGTTTTTAAAGGAGTTGAAAGACTTGTTGGGCGGGAAATGTGAGGAAGGTGGTGTGGTCAATGTGCCTAAATTGTTTGTCAAGGGGAGGTTTATTGGAGGAGTGGATGAGCTGGTGGAGCTGAACGAGACGGGCCGGTTGAATCGGTTGCTGAACTCGGCTCGTGTCGAGAGAGGCGTTGGCAGGCAAGGGTGCGAGGGGTGTGGTGGGGTGCGGTTCGTTCCGTGCTTCGAGTGTGGAGGCAGTTGTAAGGTTGTGGTTTCCGGAAGGAAGGAGAGGTGTGGTGAGTGCAATGAGAATGGTTTAGTTCACTGTCCTGCTTGTAACTGAATTCAAGTGTAAATGTGTGCTCTGCTTTATACTGTATAACTTTTTTGTTTTTTGAAATGGTATAACTTAAGTGTCCTCACTGAAATACTTTACCAAAATGATTTAAGTTATTTATTTTTCTAGATTAGTTTATTTATGTTTGATTGAGCTTAAATTTATGTTATGTTAACTTGTGTTAATTTATGGTTGTTATGTTAATTTATGTTAATTTGTGTTAATTTATGTTGTGTTAAATTTGTGTTAATTTATGTTATGTTAATCATGTCATCATCATCATCATGGCATCATCTCATCATCATCACCATATTACTATTCATCATCATCATCATCATCATCATCATCATCATCATCACCATCATCATCATGATCACCATATTACTATTCATCATCATCATGATCACCATATTACTATTCATCATATTACATGATGATGATGATGCATGAAGATGATGCTGATGCATGAAGATGCATGATGATATGATGGTGGTGGTAATTTATGTTATGTTAATTTAATTTATGTTATGTTAATTTATATTAATTTGTGTTAATTTATGTTATGTAATGTTAATTTATGTTAATTTATATTAATTTATGTTATGTTGATTTATTAATACAAATTTAAACTCCAGAAAACAGGACCTTACTTTCTAAACAAAAGTTTATGCTTATCTAAAGACTAAAAACGATATGAACTACTCTATAATAAAAGAACGACACCGTTTTGTTATATCTAAAAAAAGCGCTCAATCGAAATTTTATTGAAACGACGCTATTTTATCACTGGCAACAGATGAAATTTGTTCCAAACTTCATGTAAATGAAAAAAATCTTAAAATTCACCTGTCCAAAATATATACATATTCATTGGTACTTGTATACTTTAGATTGCAACTGCAAATCCTTGCTCCACCATTGGTGAATTCCGTGAGCCTCAACGAAATACTCGTACCGACATAGATTAACATTGAGATGAGCTGAAGGTATGAGATGCAGTGACTCAGTTTCACGACCCATTGCGCTAAGAACTAAACCACCGAGAGAATGTTGCGTCGCCAGCCTCTCAATGGCTCCAACTCCAAACTCCTCCATCTTACATCTGTGTTCAAAGTACCCAATATATTCAGAGCATATATGATCGTCAGGATGCACGAAGAGGAATGGAACCCATGCCGCTAAGCCTGTAAACGGGTCTTCAGAAGACTGACCCATTTGTTGTTTATTTCTGAGAGCAACGGCGAGGCCAGCAGTGAGCAAGCTGCTAGCGAAACGAATACCATGCTTCACATTTGGGCTCTGGATCCTTTCGATTGGAGCGGAGAAGAAAGGCGGGTTGAATAAATAGGATTCGAGGAAAGTGTTACTTTTGGCCATGTTTTTTCCGACCAACATGGCCATAGCTGCTCCCAGCGAGTGCCCTGCTAGCCAGATAGCATCGTCTTTTTCTAAAGCAATGATTTCTTGAACAGCCCGCATAGCGATTTGGACCGCAGGAGTTTGATGAAGGGCATGCTGAATTATTTGCAGGTTCAACTTCAAGTCCCTAGTCACAGAATCCCCTTTAGCAATAGTGCCGCGAAAGGCGATCACGTAATTGGGACTTCCATTTCCATTTTCTGGGAACTTGAATTTATAGATGGCGCCGAAGATGGAATTATCTTCAGTATCTACAAGGAGTTGGAACAACTCGAAGTTGAAAAAATCCCACCATGGAGAAGCAAGGGCTTGAGGCCCTTGGCGATTTGTTTGGCGGTCCCGCTCTAGAATGTAAACACCTTGTACTAAGCTTGCCGCTACCGATCTGCGATGGTATACATCGGTCCTGCACAATACATGATTATTTACTAATCCAATTATATCCTAATTCAAATTACCGAACAAAAAGCATATAACTTTATAAGCAAAATCAAGTTTGAAAGTGTGACTATTTAGGCCAGATTATTCTTCCTCTCCATATAACTTTTTCTAACAAACTCAGACGCAAACCATCTGATTCCATTCGAATGATGCGCAAGTGCATAAGTTATGCGCCTATATATTTCAGCCTTCATTGTAGACCAGCGAAGCATTCAACACATATAAGTACATAACCATCCTCAAAAAACCTTAAAGAAAACGGTCTTACCAGTCAACACATGTTATATGATGGGGCCCTGACAGACTGAAATCATCTCTTTGGGATTCCATAATGGGTTACTCCTTAGTCGCTCCAACTGCTGTTGACGTTACTTACAGCGGCCTGACCAGAAAATATTTGAAGCGAGATAAAATTACATGGTAATATTTCCCTTTAAAAGAAAATTTCAACAACCAAAAAGGTTGGGGAACATGGCAAAGCCAAGACAGCATTAGCAGTAAAAACATGAACAAATGTAACATCCAATGATCAAATGCAAAGCAAGGGAAAGGAAAGGAAACCCTAAGGTACCGCGTGATTAAGGGTTAATGGAAGTCAATTATATATAATAATAATAATAATAAAAAAGAGCAATCAGAAAACATAATCAGGCAGGAATTGAGATTGAGATTAGGAAGATTCTTTCTTTTTTTTTCAAATATAGAGTAATTACCTGGTGAAGAAGGAGGGTGGGGTGGTGTCTGAAACTGGAAATGAAAAGGGGAATTTTGTTCGGAGGATTGAATCACAGGAATGAGATGACAATTGCAGCAAACGCATTAATGAGAAGAAAATAGCGTTGGTTGAGAATGAAGCGTGGCGAGAAATGTAGTTGAATTTAAACTCTTATGGGTGGGCGACAGACAGATCAGAAATCTAGATCACATCTGATGATGATGATGATTTGGGTCTGAGTGCTTCACATTTGCCGGATTGAAAATTTGCAGTTTGAATATTCTTTAATGCCCTAAATCTGATTGAATTGCAAGCATCTCTGGCAAAGAACACGACTTGCCCAGTAAACGGCAGCGTTTTTAACTTTTCCTATATTTGATAAAATAAATATTTATTTTGTATTTTCAAACGATTTGATTTCTCATAAATACGGTAAAATATATTTTTAAAAAGGAATTGTCATCTAAATTTCAAAAAATTATCGTTATTTTTATTAAATCTTTTTTTTTTCTTGCTCTGGTTATCAATTCAAACCGCAGAAGCAGAATAGGAAGAGGTTTCGAATTAGGGTTTCAAGATTCGATTCGATTCGATCGACTCTATGGAACCGGTGATCGCAGCAGAAGCAGAAGAGATTCCTCCGCAACGACACGTTCCTCGGAAGCCTCGAATTCTTTTGGCTGCTAGCGGAAGTGTCGCCGCCATCAAATTCGGCAATCTATGCCGATGCTTCTCTGAATGGGCGGAAGTGAGGGCTGTTGCCACTAAATCTTCTCTGCATTTCATAGACAGAAATTCAATTCCTAAAGATGTTGTCTTGTACACCGATGAAGATGAGTGGTCCAGCTGGAAGAAGATAGGTGACACTGTTCTGCATATTGAGCTCCGGAGATGGGCAGATATCATGGTCATCGCTCCACTCTCCGCCAACACTCTCGGAAAGGTTTATACGATCCCTATTTCCTGCTTTTTTCTCTTCAACTGATATAAATCTAGTTACAATTTTCTTTGCTCTTTGGATCTTGTAAAATTTTAGTGGAAAGAAAATGAGAGAAATCACTGAGAATTTCCATTGAAAAGTATGAAAATTTGTATGAAACAATGTTTTGTATGCTTTGATTTTTTGCGAAAATGAAAAATAAAACTCCATTTTTTAATTCCTTAAAATTTTCTAGAATCCAACAGCTTGTTAGTTCTTTCTGTCCTGTCCTATATGATGTTTTTATTTGTGTAATTGCAAATTCAAAGCTTTTTATGTTGTGTGAATTGGCTGACTTTAGATTGCTGGGGGCCTGTGCGACAACTTGCTGACGTGCATTGTCAGGGCTTGGGACTATGGGAAGCCGGTTTTTGTAGCGCCAGCCATGAACACCTTCATGTGGACTAATCCTTTTACTGAACGGCATCTTATGGCAATTGATGAGCTTGGGGTCTCTCTCATACCGCCTGTCACAAAGAGGCTTGCGTGTGGGGATTATGGAAATGGTGCCATGGCTGAGCCTTCACTCATATATTCTACTGTTAGACTATTTGCAGAGAAACAATCTCACCAGAACAACAACAACCACTAGCAGCTTGTGAACAGGTATGCCAAAATGAGATTGTCCTGGCAATCCTTGAGACTCTGAAAGCTTCTACTGGTATGCCGAGTGTTCTTGTTGTATTAACTTTATTCACAAATGTAGTAATTAGACAATGTGAGTGAGACTAGTTGTAAAACTTGTAATTTTATCATATGATTGAGGATGCATGTTACGGGTCCTTTGATGAAACAAAAATTTATCTGACAGTACAGGTATACCATTTTGACAATTTGGCGTCTCATTGTTTGTATGTAACACTATACCGACTCTTAAGTTACTGTAGCCCTAACGGTTTTTCTGCAGAATTTTACAACAATAATTGGTCCGTAATTTAATTTGTGTAGTTCAAGATTGTCTCAGACTTGCCAGAATGCGTAGAGATATAAATCATATAATTATCACCCTTATATCTAAGGTCCTTATCCTTAAATTCACATATCATTTTAGAATTTTAGCTCTTTGTGATGTGAGTTATACAATTATTTTGTCTATAGTGCGCTGCCAGAAACAGGATAGTTATTTAACAGGCTACCGATTTCAAACAAGGAGCTTTACACCATACAGAAGCATTACTCATAATGCTTTCCTAGCTTGCGTTGCACCACCATGAAAGTTTATAATTGCAAGAATGTCAACAGTAGATGCTGAGAAATGCCTTTCAAGTGGGATTTCATTCTTAGAGTTATTCAGGAGCTTTTTATCTTTATAAAATTTATGGATTCCTGATTGAATGCAGATCTTTTACTGCGCGCTTCAGCTTATGTTTGATTAAAAATTGCTTGTCAGATTCAGTTCTCAGCAGGAAAACTTCCCTAATAACGTAGTTGAGTGTATTCCATCAGATGTCAAGTATTTGAAGGACAGCAGATTTCCTTCCCTCTTCATCTTGAAATGATTTTAATTTGCTAGCTAAAGATCAACATATTCATGTAAAAAATTTGTACTCACAGCAACTATCTATGGCTTCTGAAGTGCTAATAAGGGTCTGTCCACTTTGACTGAAACTTAATTGATCTTAAATGATCTTAACTTATTTTAACTGATATTAACTTATCTTAACTGATATTAACTTATCTTAACTTAACTGAAACTTATATTGACTAATGAATATTAATATTATGATGATGGTGAATAGTAATATTATGATGATGGTGAATAGTATGATGACGATGGTATGATGAATAGTAATATTATGATGATGAATAGTAATTTTATGATGATGGTGAATAGTAATATTATGATGATGGTATGATGATGATGAATAGTATGATGATGATGGTATGATGAATAGTAATATGATGATGATGAATAGTAATTTTATGATGATGAATAGTAATATTATTATGATGGTGATGGTGATGATGATGAATAGTAATTTATGATGATGAATAGTAATATACTGATTATGATGGGGGTGATGATGGTGATGAATAGTAATTTTATGATGATGAATAGTATGATGGTATGATGAATAGTATGATGGTATGATGATGAATAGTGTGATGGTATGATGATGGTGAATAGTATGATGATGATGATGGTATGATGAATAGTATGATGGTATGATGAATAGTATGATGATGATGGTATGATGAATAGTATGATGATGATGATGATATGATGATGAATAGTGTGATGGTATGATGATGATGATGGTATGATGAATAGTATGATGGTATGATGATTGTGAATAGTATGATGATGATGATTATGATGATGAATAGTATGATGATGATGGTATGATGATGGTGAATAGTATGATGGTATGATAAATAATATGTTGGTATGTTAAAAGTAACTTAACTTATCTTAACTGATCTTAACTGATATTAACTTATCTTAACTGATCTTAACTTATCTTAACTGATATTAACTTATCTTAACTTACAAGTCAAAAAAACAAATCAAAATGGACAGGGCCTAATACTGTGTCAGAAATGCTCTCACTTTAAAATTTTTAATTATATGGAATAATTGTAAATTGTAAAACATTTTACTGTATTTATCAAGCGAAAGTTTATTTATTTATTTATTTATTTATTTTGATTGGGTGTTTTTTTTTTGATTGGGTGTTAAAGCGAAAGTTTATTGATATGGTACAATTAATAAAAAAAATTAATTTTATCCAGAATTGAAAATGGACAAGCATTTCTTAATATGCTTGTGGTGGGGTCAGACAACAGATTCCACTCATAGGCATTCTGTCTCTCCTCTCCGACAATCGGTTCATTGGGATGAAGACTTGTGATGCTGCTCATCTTCCTGGTTGAGCTGATTATTATTACTTGGTAAGAATTAAGATAACTCCTCGCAACTCATAATTTCTAGTAAAAACCCTAATTTTACAAGCCCCAAGTTTCCAGTTACAAGCTGTCTTTTTTGTTCATTTATACAGGAGTAGATTAATGGATGACAGGATTGGGAAAATCCAAGTTTTTCCGGATCACTTTCAATCCACAAGCCTCACAACAAGCCCTTCATCTGATCACCATTCATCAGCAGCCACGTCTTCAGGGTATGTTATTAGGATTATGATTGCAGCAGAATCATTAGATTTGTGTAGCTGAGGGTTTTTTTCTCTTCTTTTTTTTCTTTTCTGATTGAGTATAGGCCGGGAAGAAGTTTGTCAAAACGCAAGAAATTTCAAGGTGTTGTGTCGATGTTGAACTTGCTTAGTCCAAGAGGAAGATTATCGAGCTCTGATGGGGATGACAATCAAGATAAGGTTCTCGAATCAGCTTATGATATCTTCTTACATTCTCCTTCTGTGACAGCTTATGATAGTTGCTTAGATGTATTTTTTTTTATGTGTCCAAAAAATGGTTATTACTTGAGGAAACTCTGAAAAATTGTTTTTAATTTGCACATTTACCACACTTGCTAGTTTGAGTATACTGGCCCGATCGAATTACTATGATGTTAATTGCAACGATCTTCACTAAGACACTAACAACAGTTAATTGTGGATGGATGGCGTACTTTCGCATTTGCTGTATTCTTTGTTAATTTCTGAAAGGATCTGGTTGGCAGGTTCGGCTTACAGTTGCTGAATTACGGTCTCTTCAGTCAGAAATAGCTAATTTAGAGGAAAGAGAGGCTCATTCAAAAGCTCAGTAAGACTTCAACATCTGTGAGCTTGATATTAGTATTCGTTTTATCTCGAAAATGGAAAAAAGAAGAAGAGCATAAATGGGTTTGCTGTCCTTTTCATTTGAAATGAAACTAAATATGATATAATTGACTATGGTATGCGTCTTTAATATTACTACTGCTTTGGAGATTACTGACAAATTTAAAAGCTGTGAAATTGATTTGCCAATCAAATCACTCAAGCTTGCTACATTCGACTCATATTTGGTCTGGTTGCTTCAAAATGGTATCTGGTGGCAGAATTATGTGAAGCTGCTCGTGATGATTTCTTAACAAGTTATTTTATCCTTACAGGTTGGAATATGTTGATAAAATTCTGCGAGCAGCACGTCTCTCCGGCTATTTGTGTATAAGAACTGTAAACATAGTTGTCAATATCTTTTGTACAGGTGTATGGCACTTCAAATTTATTTCTTTGAGCTGTCCATATTTGTTTGTAGAGGTGGGCAGCATTACCGGGCGAGCTTCCTCCTGTTGATGACGATACAGAAATTGATGACAGGCTTCCACGCTTTGTTGTCCTCCATGGAGCTTGCATCTTCTTTTATTTGTTTTCTACAGGTAACGGGCGGGTACAGCCTTCTTTAAATTTGTAGAAGTTGTTTCATTAACAGATGCCAATTGGCACAAGATTGTGACTGTCGCACAACAAGAAGTTTCGGACTTCGGTCTTCAGTGTCGACTTAAAAACATGATGCAATGCAACTATACGTGATTTCAATTCATCTCTCTCATGTTCTGCATTTCCTTGTTAATTCAGACATTAGTCCACAAGACTCATGTCTGCTATCAGATATCACTGAAGTAGACTCCCTCCCGAGCTTCATCAGAGACGGTGAAGAATTGATGCATTCATTTTATATATTAACCAACCATGGACTACGATATGAGTGTTCAAGCGCATCTAAAATACAGGTAAGTACTACGGTATTGTTCCCTCTACGTACTTATAAGTGACAACATTCCAGAAAAGGAAAATTGATTATTTGTAAGAACTTTGATTCTTGAAGGCTTTTATATACATAACTTTCAAGACTCGGCAGAAATCTAGAAATATATTACATGCTCTTCATCATTTTTTGTTACTCTCAGGTCAGTAACTGGCTGAAGGAACTGCGAGCTGACTGTAATCAACTACCCTAGACGTCTTCAGCTAAAAGTTGAGCCTGCTCAAGACCGAAGACACTTCCTTTAAACATCATAGTGCGAATCAAATTAGTAGTGATTTTTTGCGTCCATTAAGTCCAGCCTATATTGCAAGTTGATCTACTTTTTAGTGAATATCTTGTAGGTAACTCAGGCCTATTTGTGGGGCAAGAAACTTTTAATGATATTTTCCATTCAAGGCCAAAATGTCGCTTGCAACAATCTTTGTACAACCCTGATTATATTACTCAACCACCCCAGACTCAGGTTTCTCATTTGCGCATAAATACAAGACAACTGCAAAACCGAACCACAAAACAACTAAAACCATTCTACACCAAGCAGAAAGACAATCAACATGGCAGGTCTTCTAGCGGCCACTCTACTGGTATTAGCAAGCACAGTGATCCTCGCTACAAGTGCACCTCCACCGTGTCAAACTGTTCTCGAAGACCTGACTCCCTGCATAGCTTTCTTAACAGCTGATGATCGGTCTCCCTCTAGCGGTTGCTGCAGCGGAGTCAGAGCATTGACTCCATATTCGATCAGGCAAGGAGACCGTTCTGCTGTTTGTGAATGTCTCAAGATCTATGCCTCTTCTCTCGGACGTGTTGATATGTCTCAAGTTGCTCAGATTCCAAAGATGTGTGGCGTTGATGTGAAGTTGCCCAACATTACCCCTGACATTGATTGTTCCAAGTATCAGTTTTCTCAGACCATGATTCTACATTTTTAGTAGTGAATGTGCTCTAATTATCAGTTTTGGTGTTAATGCAGGGTCTGAAGAGGAAATCGGCATGGCGTGTCCAGGATACATTTTGCTCAACTATACCCCATGAATTGGGTGCTGGATACTAGCCATGGATGAGATAAAATGTTATAGAAGTACTTATATCAATGTATGATGAAGAGCTCATGCCAAATAATTCACATCCAAAATAAATTTTACATAATCAGAAGCAAATGAACTTTTTGGCTTTTGCTATGTAATAAATTACTCAACATATATTAATGGTGCGGCGTGTTTATCATATGTTCTGTGTTACTTCCTCATATCTTCCAAGTAGTCCCTCAAGTATACAACTTAACACAGAATTCCTAGTGAAACCATATTTCCTTGTATTACACTTAGCAGATGGTTTTCAACCAATGTCACACACACAGACATGCAACACCACAGAATCTGAAAGGTGAAGAAAACATGAAACATTCCCAAACCTATTTATTGAGTACGAGTATTCCTTATGGCATCCACATTTGGTGGCAACTCAAGGGACAAAACAGAAGTTTGCAGTGCAAGTAGTTCTTCTCTTCCATACTTCAACCTTTGATCTGTCACCAAACAAGAATCAGAAACAATTAGCTACAGAAAAATACACGTGTTGGAACTTTGATGAATTAGTTTTTATGATTTGTACCAATAAAGCTATCTTTTACAGGCCTAGTCAATGCCAAAGAAACTATTTCTTTTTTATGTTTCATTGGAGACACTCTAAATGTAGGAAATTTATTCTTGTTTGATGGCGCAAAATGGCCAAGCTCATGTCTTAGCTCAATGAAGGGATAGCACTTGCAGAAACTCTGCAAGGCATCTTCTGTCAACAACCAACAGCCCCTCAGGTCCAGTGACTTTAATGACAAAGGTGGTAGGAATGCCTGAAGTCCCTTGTTTGTTAATACGGCATCACGAAAACCAACCACAGTCAATCGAGGCAGAGATGACAAGTGGTGTAAGAACATGTTTGTTAGAAAAGCATTTCTAAGTGACAAGCGACCCAACATCTTGCATCCAAGTAAAGGAAGTAAGGATTCATCAGTAACTTGGGTTCCCTCAAGATTTAAAGACTCCAGTGACGTGAGATACTGCAAGTCTGAAAGAACCCAGACAGGTTCAGCATCTGCATGGTGTTTATAACCTGACAGGATAATACAAAAAAGATGCACGTTACAGAACTGATTATGTAATAACTCGGAAAAAAATGGGGAGGAGGGTATTCTAAATGCTACTCCGTATAACACATAAACGATAAAAATATACCTTTGATGCATGTGTTACATAGGTCAATGACCTTCAATTGGGGAACCATGCTGAGGTAATAAATGCTGGTATCGTCGATGTGCGTATTAGCCAAGAAAACACTTTCAAGAGAGGGAACATATCCGGCCAAAAGTTGTATTCCAAAAGAGGTAACCTTGGTGTTGCTGAGATTCAGATTTCTCAGATTTGGCCCAACTGACCTAATCACTTCCATTGAGTCATCTTCAATGAGGCTAAAACTCAGATCCAGATGTGTCAATGCTCTCGTATTATGAATGAAAGAAAGGTCGTGAAGCAAAACATTAGAAAGATCCAAGTACAACACATAACTTAAATCAAGACGTAATAAGGCTTCAGACACATTTGCAAATGTAACACCGGACAAAACAAGCTTCTCCAGAGCACCTCCATCGCCATCATCTTCAAATACAGAGCGAACTTCACAATTGCTCATGTTTAATGATGCAAGAGACGGCAAAGATGGCAACTTTGTGACTTTGGTCCAAGCAACGTTCAGGAAAGTTAGTTTTGTAAATGATTTAAGAATAAAAGTCCCTCTATCAGATATGTTAGTTCCCCAAAGGTCAAGATACTGCAGCCTCTTCAGTACCTAAAAACACCAAACCAACAAAACGCAAGGCGTTAAAATCAATTTGTCTCCTCATGAAACAAATTATCTTCATTAGCAGCAAATAACTATTTACCTGAAGCGAAGATAGCACTTGATCAGTGACAGGTAAGCCTCCAAGGTCTAGTGAAGATAAATTCTCAAGCGAGGAGAGAAGAGTAACACCTTGGGCAGTGAGACCAGTTTCTGAGATCCATAATTTTTCTAAAGTTGAAAGTGTCAAAAGATACGTGATCCCAGTATCAGTGACCTTGGCACACCTAGAAAGGTCAACCTCCTTCAGCAAAGTTAATCCTGCCTCGAACAATATAACTCACAATCAAGTAAAGAATGGACCTTTCTGAGAAACAAGAATAGAAATGTATACCTGCGAGAGGCCAAAGAGCAGAATTGGTGATTCTGTGGCAGTCAGAGACGTTTAACGAGCTCAAGTATTTAAAAGCCCCTAAGTAAGCTATCCACTCCGCATCCACAAAGCTCTGGCCTCTCAAATCAATACACTCTATACTGTTCTTGAAAACCCTAAAAACGCAAACCAAATAGAGGAAATCAGTAAATGGAATTAATGAATACAATTTTGATGGTAGTAGAGTAGTAAGACTTGCTCTAAGAGAGAGGGTTGGAGAAGTCGACGATGCAGTAGCCGATGGAGAAGAGCCTCGGCGAGGTGGCTGGGTAAGCGTTCCAGCGTCCGGCGCTGTCTCCGCCATTTCTCGATCGCGGTCGGACTTTCAGAAGCCGCTTCGATACACAGGCGAAGCAGTTGACCGTCGATTGAAACTCCGTCGTCGCTCATTTTTCAATTTGACCCGATCGATCCCATCTCGCTGGTTTCTGGCATTAAAAAAAAATATAATTCACAATAAATACATTGAAAAAAATTATTACATCAATAAAATCACTGCAAACAAAAATTATTATTATTTATTTAGAGGTGGTGCAAAGTAAATTCTTGGTATAAATTTTTCTAAAGTTATTTTATAATTTGTTAACATTTGAGCTGAAAAATAAAAAAGACCATATAATTCATCAGATTTATTTTATAATTAGTCACACAAAAAACCCCTAAAAATTAAGATTTAATCTCATCCATTCAATCATAGATCAAAAACTATGTTTAATTTGTATTTTGTATCAAAATATCAACTTTATACCGTATATTTTCCCGTACAAATTTTATATTATATAGCAAAAATATTTTAATCAATTTTGAAAATTGACAAAATAAGGTTTGAGCTACTGGGAGGATTGAAACCCTAAATGCAATGGAGAAATCACTGGCGACGTTGGGGAAAGGAACGACCTGTTCGTCATGGAATTACTGCGGCCAGCGGTTAGCTGCCGGCTCGATCGACGGCGTACTCTCCATTTACGACGTCGCTTCATCCTCCTCCTGTGTCACTGCTAAGGTCCGAGCCATTACCTCATTTCATCCCAAATACAGTTTGTATTTCACAGAATCTGATGATTGACTAGGTTTTGTTGCTTTTAGGTGTCCGGAGTTGGCATTGAGAAAGTTGTCTGGGTGCCTGCCGAATTTGGTCAAGGCGTTGCTTGCATTTTTGCTGATGGTTCGTTTGCACTCTGGGAGGAGACTGCACAAGGTATTGCTGATGCTGTGCCGCTTCCTTAGTTGAATTCAAATGTGGTTTGTTAAAACCTCTATAGCACTGTTGTTAGAATTAGAATTTGTACGTAGTGAGATTGATAAATAATAACTTTTTCTTTTACTAATGGTGCATTTTGTTTCTGATTTAAGTGTTACTTTTGTTTTCAAGAATAAAGAAAAGTATTAGCTAACAATGCAATTGCATGAATATATGAGTAAAAAGAATCCTCACTCACAAGTCATACCTTTTTGTATCTGTTGTAATGTAGAAGGACAAGAATTGAAGTGGAAACTGTGTGTCCAGTTTACGAGACAGTCAATAAAAGTGCTGGATTTACATTTTGGTGTTTGCGGAGCACGCTTGAAAATGGTGAGAGCCTGATGAACATGTCAATGATTGTTTCACAGCTGGCATGTAAATATCTTTTGGCACTTCTAGTTTGAGTCTTTTAATGAAAGGAACTTATCTTCCGTGCATAGTTTTTATATGCACATAAATTACCAAGCATTAGTCCATTGAATCTTGATCTATGTTGAATGTGCAATTATGTTTTACTTGATCACCATAATATTGCAGCTTTAATGGATTAAAATTAGTGGAGATCAGCATATCCCTTTGATGCGAGTCCTACGCTTATTGCCTTTTGGTATAAGATTTAGCATGCACATTTCTTGAATCTTCTACTGTGACTAAGTTGATCTTGTACTTTTGCACTAGGTTACAGCATATTCAGATGGATTTGTGAGAGTTTATGAGCTCCTGGACCCTTTGGACCTGAACAGTTGGCAACTACAGGTTATTGTTTACGTGTCTATTTGGTTGAACATAAGACATTTTATCTTCTTCCTGCCCTGTCTTATCATCTAAAGTACCACTATCGAGTGGAAACCTTTTTTTCTATTTAGTCCTTTTTTTGCTAGACCAAATTTGCATCATGATCAATGTATTCAAAAGTGTGCGTCGACAACTAGAAATTTTACTCTTTTTCTGTCTTTTGGGTTTGACTTCATAAAAATGCTCTTATTTTTCTTTCAGTTTAGTTGAATGTCTCACCATTGCTGGTTTTTTCATAATACATTTATTGTCATTAAAGAAAATGGTATCGGTTCAGGATCTTTATTACTCAGTCCATGTTTTTGTTGTGTCTACATATGCTTAATGCTTCTTGATGATAACCTTTTACAAATTTTCTTCTCCAGGCTGAATTTCTGAACGTGGTTGATTCTGTTACTAATTTTGGCAAGGCTACATGCTTGTCCTCGTGTATTTCTTGGAATCCATGTAGAGATGAAAGCCAACCATCAAGCTTTGTTGTTGGATTCAGTTCAGATATCCATCAACTGAATTCATCCAAGGTCTGTGAACTTTGATGCTTGCCTCATCACTTGAATCGATGAAACGCTAACATTGAACTAACTATTCCATGGGGTTGCAATGGGGCATGCTTTAAAATACTTATCGACGAATATTGTTGCAGTAGACTTGATCATCCAACAATGCAGGTGTGGGAATTCGACGATGCTCATCACAGGTGGCTTCCCGTTGCTGAGTTAGCTTTACCCGAGGATAATGGTGATCGGGTAACTGTTGTTGCATGGGCATCAAATATTGGAAGGTGATTGTCTCATACATCTTCAATTACATTAACACGCACATTTTTCAACCCATTAAAGGTTTCTGTTCTTTTCTCTGCTAGTAACTCACTGTCAATACATCACATTATTTTCATATATTATTCTACAAGCTGAGGCTGATAGGAATCTAAAAATGCAGTTGGTAGAGGCTGATTACTTAAAAATAATATGCCTGTGATTTTGTTGTTAGTGTTAGAGCATTTCATACCTTTTCCACTTTATTCGCAATTGGATTTCCTTACCTCAAGTAACTTCCGAAGATAGGAATTGAAATGTCTGGTTGATTCTCGATTTTCCTATATAAGATGACAATTAGATATTGATGGATAATTCTCGATTTTCCTATATAAGATGACAATAAGAAATTGATGGATGCAACCGGTTAACAGTGTTATGCTGAAGTGAAATCAATAGACAATAGTACACATGAACTTAGTCCCTGCTACCGCTAACTATTTCAAGGACAGTATCTAGGCGTCTGTACAGTCCCTCCTTTATGTTCTAGGTGTATTAATTATGTAATGGGGTTATTTTCGGTAGAGTTGAGACTCTTCACCTTTATTGTTATGATGCTTTAAAAACTTCGAGCTTATATAATTGAACTGCCAATGTGTTACCTTCTTGTTATCTAAATATTTCAGGCCATATGAGATAATTGCTGTTGCCACCATTAAAGGAATTTCAGTATGGAATGTAGGAATTAATCCTGATAATGATGGAAGACTCTCTGTGCAAAGAGCTGCCTTGCTCTCTGCCCATGAAGGGGGAGAGGTATAAAAACATTTATTATATCTTTTGTGCCTGCAAATTATATCCAAACTATGCTCTATCGTATCAGAGAAGCATACATGCCAGTTGATCATATTATTTGTGCATTTGTAGATGTCGTGGTGCTATATAACGTGTTGTCACGGTGCTAATGTTATGGCTGTATTTTCAGGTGTGGCAAATGGTATGGGATATGAGCGGGATGACACTCGCAAGCACAGGAGCTGACGGTGTGGTACGGTTATGGCAGTCAAATTTGAATGGTGTCTGGCATGAGCAGGCAACACTAGTTCCCACCTAGCTCTTCCTCAATACTCTGGATGTTGGTGAGATTTAAAAAATATGTAAAATTCCTAATTGAAGTAGTAATTATTTTATCCATGTGCTTTCCATTCATCCAAAAACAGCTTAACTATAAAGTGTCGCTGTCAAGATCAGTTCAAGTGGTCAACTATCTAATTCTATTAACAATTAGTTTTCTTCCCTAAATAATTTAACTTGAGCGAAACTTTGAGAAACATAACAAATAACTAATATTTCCTCATATCCTTCTAACATGTCCACTTTGATTATTCATATATAGAAAAGTTATTAATGTTGTTGGATTATGTCATTCCCATTCTTCCAAATTAAAAAAAAGTCATTAAAATTAGAAAATTTGGTGATCAATTATTTCTTAATTAAATATATAACTGATGTCAGGAGGAGTGTTCAAATATTATAAGCTTTTTATGGTGTTATGTGTTACTTCAATCTCAGCCACACATTCCAATCTCGTGCTTTGTGGGTGCGTCACGTGTACCACTACCAAAATTCTGCACTATTCAAAAAATAAATAGTAAAATTCACTACTCAAAAATCTACTATTCCGGGTACTATTTCTGTCTCTATAAACCAATCAGAATCAAAATAACACATAACACTCTAAGAACAGGTAACATTTGAACGCCCCTCATAACAGTATTATATGTTTTCCAAAAACAGAATCAATCAGTTTGAGACTTTGAGTGGCTTTATATAATGAGTAGGAACAAAGACATATAAACAAACCATGTTTTATAATTAAATATATTCTTTTTTTCTGTCGGTCAGTTGTTGAAGAGCGGAACACACACATGACATGACACACCACCGATTGATAAAATTGGCATCGAAATCTGAAACTCGGCTGCCTTCGCATCTCAGTCAGTAGTCTCTACAGCGACCCAGTTGACTGAATCGAGCTGAGAGCAACCAAGCAAGAATAAGCAATGGCGAGGGATCCCAAGCCATGGAATTCGCGACAAAAGAAGCAACTCCTCATCAAGATTGTGGTTCCAATTGTGCTTCTGGCTATTGCTTATCGCGTTTTCGTAGTATCTGATCCGATAAAGTCAGCCCCATCAACCCCAATTGCTGTCCGGATTCCTCCTTCTCAATCCGATCATGCTGATTTCAATGATAGGGGTGAAGAAGTAGAAGAAGAAGAAGAAGAAGTGCCTGTTGTTGATGGTATCATTGTCAATTATTCTGATTCAATTTCATTCCTTTTTTTAAGCTTTATATGGGACTTATGACGAAAGACGCGTGCTTGCATTGATGCTGACAATGTAGGGTAGTAGTAGTGATTGAGTATTTGAACTGAGATACGGCGCTTCTTTAATTTGCAATGGATGGTTTTGTGTTTGTGATTGAGTTGAGATGCGGAGTTTATTGAATTTGCAATTGATGGTTTTGTTTGTTGCAGAAATGTGTGATCTTTTCAATGGGGAGTGGATTCCGAATCCATCTGGCCCTGAATACACCAACGAGACTTGTCCATTTATCGAGACTCATCAAAACTGTATGAAAAATGGTCGCCCTGATTCTGATTATCTTTATTGGAGATGGAACCCTCGTGATTGTGAACTGCCGAAATTCAACCCCCTTAAGTTTCTTCAGTTCATGAGAAACAAATCTTGGGCGCTAATTGGTGACTCCATTTCTCGCAATCACATTCAGTCCTTGCTTTGTATGATAGCTAAGGTGCGTCCTTACTTGTTTATTGTATTACACCTTTTGAGCCAACAGGATAAAAAGACTCTCTGATTGCGGCATCGATTAAAGATGAGTTGGTTCTTTTTTGTATTCCTTGTTTTGATTTTATATTTATTTTTCAGGTAGACAAAGTTATCGAAGTGTACCATGATGCAGAATACAGATCTAGGAGATGGACTGTTCCTTCATACAATTTCACCATATCTACTGTTTGGTCCCCTTTTCTCGTGAAAGCGGCAATCTTTGAAGATATGAATGGAGTTGCGACATCTGAAGTTGAATTGCATCTAGACAAACTTGATGCGAAATGGGTCAGCATGTATCAAGACTTGGACTACATGATAATCTCAAGTGGGAAATGGTTTCTTAAAACCTCAATCATGTACGAAAATAACACAGTTATAGGCTGCCATTACTGTAAAGGAAGGAACAACCTTACAGAACTTGGATATGATTTCGCCTATAGGAAAGCACTTAGAAGTGTCCTGCTGTTCATCGCCAAATCAAATCATAAAGGTACGATATTTTTCAGGACGTCTACACCAGATCATTTTGAGAATGGGGAATGGTTTAGCGGAGGGACTTGTTCAAGAAAGGAGCCTCTCAAGCCAGGTGTTATGAAATTCAAGGAAATAAACCAAATTCTACGCAAAGTGGAGTTGTCAGAATTTCGGAAAGTGAAGTCTTTAGCTTCACAAAATGGGGTTAATTTAAAACTTCTAGATGTAGCGCCTCTTTCGCTTCAGAGGCCAGATGGGCATCCGGGTCCTTACAGGCACTTCTATCCTTTTGCCAAGGATAAAAATGCAACTGTTCAGAATGACTGTTTGCATTGGTGTCTACCTGGGCCCATTGATGCCTGGAATGATGTATTAATGGAAATGATTATGAACGGGTGATTTGCTGCCTGATGGTTCTGCAAACTCAGTTGAGTGAATGAATTGGTTCCGTTTTTTCATGTAATTAATATGCTTGCCGGTATGTCACTAATTTAATCTGCATTGCTGCATCCTATTTGATCTTTATGATGTTCCAATGGAGAGGCTATTTTCGCCTCGGTTAAGGATGTCAGGTGTTTTGCTGTTTATCTATTTCTGTTCATAACCTTTTTATATATTTGTTCAGTTAAGGTGTAGTATTGTTTTTCAAGGGGAAATGTTTCAGTTTCTTTTTTAAGTCCAGCTGAGTTCTGTTGGTGTAAATGTGCTATGAAATTAACTAATCAGCCACAAAGGTGCACTCAAGCACTGGAAATGTGAGACTCATGGAGTGGACTAGGAAAAGAACTACATCTCATTAAATATGGCGTTGCCAACAATCAGTCACTAAGCAGCTGGAAAAATCAGAAGTATTGCCAACCTGGGCATCTGTATTTTACAGCAACGCTACATGGACTCATATGTAAGACAACCGAAACTGGTAGAACAATTCTGAAAGCAACCAGTTTCAGGTAAACGATAGGATACATTACAATTCCTATTCTCTGATTTGCAGAGAATCAGCACACAACATTACATGATTAGTAAGCAAAGCAATGATAGAACACGCCAATATCTGGAGTCCAGTGTTCCAAATACAGTGTCACTGTTGTTGATATTCTGGGTTGAAAGCCAGGGCTTCACGATAAATAAGCTCCTTCATTTGTTCTTCTGTCAGAGCATGCTGCTCAAAATCAAAGTTGAAGGGTGTTGTGCAGCTTGGCTCGTCGCTGATGTCGTGAAGAGAATTTAGATAAGGATGTGCAAGAGCATCTTCGACTGCACCATAACACCATACAGCAATCAAATAAAAGTTCAAAGCCAAATGCATCGTGATATCGAAGATACAAAAGTATGATACTATAGAATGGATCATGTTCAAGTAAAGTCGCGAGATTGCTAATTAATGAAATATAATCAAATCAATTCATTTGTCACTGTCATAATGGCCCTATGAGTGCTTCAACCGTAAGTAGTTTATTTGACTTTTGAGCTATGTATGCAACTTAAAACTTCCAAGTTTAACTACAAGTACAATAAGCACATATAATAATAATAATAATAATAATAATAATAACAATAATAATGTATAAAGCCACACTAACCAGTAATCCTCTGCCTAGGATCAAATGTTAACATCTTTTCAATCAGGTCAATAGCGGAAGGATTGACTTGTGGAAACTTCTCTGTGAGAGACTGGCGACGATACACTGGCAGTTGACAAATGTACCTCTTTGCATTTTCATTCAAAAACCCCAATTCAGCTTCTGAAGGAGTCCCAATGAGCTGGAAGAAACATTAACAATAATTTTTATCATTAGATGAATATCAATGTTGGAGCATCAATATCAATAGTGAAAATCAAATTCAAGAGAGTGCCGAAGTCCTAATTATTAAGGCCTAAGATCTTTGGATCCCATTAAAGTGTTATCACAAGCGCAGAACTAAAAAACCAGCTCTGCTAGTAACATGGAGTAGCAGTTTGCTCTAATTTGGTGCGAAACCTAACAGAGTTCAGACTTCCAACTAAAAGGAAGTTTAGAGCATATATCTTCCATTGTACAGATAGACATCACTCGAAGTTAAATCATTGCCAGATGAAGTTTTAGCACGATCTAAAAACTATCCAATGATCTCAAATTCAATAAACTGGTTACCCAGGACCTAAGGTTTGCAGAATAGACATATATTACTAGATAAATTCCAGAAAGATAAGGCTTTTATGCTAACTGATGACAGATGTCCTAAGAGATAAACGCAAAATAGGATATCAAATGAACTTAGAAATTTTACGCAAGATAGGTATGAAAATTGGATACAAATTTTTTACAGAAGCTAACTTTATCAGGCAGAAGAACTACAATATGTAACGCGTATTCTGAAAACCTATTGCACAGTTACTGCTCACGGAATACTGCTCATTAGCACAAACAATCTGGTGCTGACTAATAAACAAAAAGACAAATGAGCCCTTTGTGAAAAGGACTTATGTTTACTATTGAGTTTTATTTTTGAGGAAAGAATTGTAACTTACACATCGGTTTATCAATGTATCTACTAGGTGCACAACCAAAATCTTGACATGATGAAAGTTGGCTAGCATACTCAACATTGGCGTATTTCAACAGCTAAGCAGATTCATGAAAATTTACACATACGAGTAAGCTTTAGGATAGCTGTGACCCACTAACCCCTATAGTTCCCTATTCTTCCCACATTGATTTAAGAATGTTAAAGTGATATAATGGAAGCTCAATATATGTCATTCTAAACTTGCATATTCTTCCATTCTTTCTTAAGTTTATTTATTTATTTTCTTCCTCCTCTTCCCTTCTGAGTTTCACCTTCTGGCCTTTTTAGATGAATCAAACTCTTAAGTTGACTACTCAGCAAGGGAAGAAGAGAATTTATACAACAAACATTAGATAAGTAAGAACTGTATTTTTTTTTACTAAAAGTAAAAGCCACACTTTTCTAGGTAAAAAAATCTCATCTACCAGTCCTCTCCCATTTATTCATTTCGTAGATGGCTTGCCACAGAATAAGGGTTTTTTACAGTCTTTACACATTCTCCCCAAAAAGTGTTTTAAACTAAAGTTCATGTTTCACCTTGCCTTACATGTAGGAACAAAAGCGACTGAAAATGACAGAGCAACACACGTAGAAAAAGTCAATTGTTTGTACATTGTAACTTACGAAAGAAGGGGACTTTTTTTTATAAGAAAGCCATATACTTATAAGTTATAACCAAACAATTTGTACATACGATGGAAAAAAATTTGGGAACAAGATACACCATCATGGCATCCAAAATCATATTGAGCAACCATACCAAACAACTATTCTCGAAAGAAACAACAAATGAAATGGAAAAGAAAAGAAAAAGAGAAAGAGAAAGAGAAATGAAAATCTGATAATGTTTAGAGAACAAAGGTTCCAAGGGAATGTAGCCTAATATTTAAGAATCTTGTGATCACGGTTCTCTAAACGTGCCTGGCACATGAACATTATTGTAATAGCTAACCAACTCGAGACTTTATCATCAATACTTTTCAATTAAAGAATTCTCGAAAGACGAGATGTAAGGATGTGAATTATAAACTGTCAAAAGGTCAACAGGTGATATAACTGAAACTGCTATCACCATAATAAAACACATCAAGATTACCTCCATGAGCAAACGTAACTGATGTACATGATCTCTACCAGGAAATAACGGCTTCCGGTCCATCAGCTCCATAAATATGCATCCAACTGACCACACATCAATTGCTGCCGTGTAATCCGAAGAGTTCAACAGCAGTTCAGGTGCTCTGTACCATCTTGTAACAACGTATTCCGTCATAAAATCAGTTTCGGAAGTGACACGAGCTAAACCAAAATCACATATCTTCAGATCACAATTAGCATTCAAGAGCAGATTGCTAGGTTTCAAGTCTCTGTGAAGGACATTTGCAGAATGTATATACTTCAACCCACGAAGTATCTGATACAAGAAATACTGCACACAACATTGGACGTGAGTTAATTGCAAATCTGCCAAAAAACAAACTAACACAACACAGAATGTGACTAATGCATGGTTTTGTTTCATGGACTGTCACAGATCTCCTTGTTTCAAGGTGATTGATTCTCCTTGCTCTTTCTTAATGATACATGACTTGACTGGTGATGGAAACACGAGATAAGGTTTCACAAAAACCTGAATGTATATATAAGACTATTTCACAGTGAAACCAACTGAGCAGCTGGTGCAATTATACTGTTTGACATGGAACCGTATTTCCAAATCCCAGACCTACTCAAGCAAGAAGGGTAGATTTTGCTAAACTAAGACGCATACTTGATTGTTGATTCAAATATAGAAAGTGAAGGTCGTCAACCAAAAATCATGATGGCATATCTTATTCATAAATTGTATAGGTCATAGATTGAATCCTCAAATTGGGGTTCGGTTATGAGTTCACAACTTGAATACTCCAAATCCTTGGAAGTTTCTTTAAGTAGAATATGTTGGTCACAGTGAGCCTCTGCTAAAATGATTGTAAAGCCAGCTGTATAAATTGAAGCAAGATCACTAAAAGTAGATGTTTTCTTGTTGGAATTCATTCCTATCTCGTCCATAGTCCAAATTTTGAGCAAAACCAAAGAAGTCTGCGATCACCGAACCTACATCTCATGTCACGTTCATATAAACAAGCCACTAAGAGGTAAGAAAAAGCATTTAATCATCCGATGTGAAACATAAAAACTATGCTTGACTCAAAATCCTAAGGAGCCGGACCACCCAAACCATGCAAACTCATCACTTTCATCAAACAGTCAAAGAGGATAAGACTTCTACACATGTGCTCTACAGTTAGGTTCTTTTACAGCTCAGCCTACCAAGAACGACTTTGTAATATCCTGCCAAATAACGGGCCAGCTGGCAGCTGTAAAGTGTCATGCAAACAATTGGTTAATGGGCCAAGCTATTTAATCGCAATGTTATCATAAGAGTGATCAATGAAAAAAGAATAAGAAGAAAAAGGCATGTCTTCAATAACAATGCTTACTTGACAGTGCTCTTCTGACAACGCTTGATTGGAACGAATTATCTGATGGAGATCAGTGTCCATCAGCTCGTACGCAATGTAGACATCATTGAATACCCCTCTTTGTGGTGGAGGTATTATGTCTCTAATTGCCACAACCTGCAAATTGTGTTTCAGACAAATTAATGATGCATTCACTTTAGGCAGCTATGCATCAGAACACACACACAAAAAAGACAAAACAAAGAAGGAAAAGAGGGCCAAAACCGAAAGAAGCCTAATTGGGAAGAAAGAAAGGATTACAAGTGAAGTATCTAACAATACATATGTGGAAAGGATGATTACCGCACTTTAAGTCATATCCATAAGAAGAAATGCCATAAAAGAAAGTGACAAAAGGCCAGACTGATGTGGTTAGATAAAGTGGATAGAGATAATTGGACATTACATTTTCGTGATCCATATGTCGAAGCAGCTTGATTTCTCTAAGAGTCCTCTTTGCATCAATTTTATTATCAAACGCATTAGCAATCTTCTTAATAGCCACATGCTCTCCGGTGTCGGAATTCAAAGATGAACTGATAGACGATCACCAACAAAATCAGATCAAATCAATCAACAACAAAAAGCGTGACCGATAGATTAAGTGAGAGAGTTACCAGACGATGCCGTAAGCGCCTTTACCAATAGGCAAGATTGGGGGTTTGTACTTAGCCGTAACCTCGAAAATGTTTCCGAATATGTTGTACTGGATAAATCTTCCGCCGTGGCTGAGTATCGCTGGAATGTTATCGATCCCTGGCTGCGTCGGCGGTTGAGGCTGGTGGTGGTGTTGGGTGGGATTGGCATCTGACATCTCCGCGTCGTTTCCGCCGCCGGCTTCCATTTTCGCTTTCTCTCGTTCTACCGGAAATCCAACTGATATTTTTTTTTTCTGGATTCGGGAATTTATATAATGATTTTACAACAAATGAAAGACGGTGAAGAAAATGATGATTGATAATTTAATACCACTCGTTGTCGTTGGTTGTCTCTCTTTTATGTTTTATTACTTTAATTTTTTCAATTTTATACTGAATGCCCTATTTTTTTTTTACTGAAACAATGCCGATGCTTGGCTGGATGGCTTGGAGCTCTTGTCGGCTGCGTGACGGGTCTGCTGGCGATGGATGGCGGCGCAAGTGATGGTTTTTAGTTGTGTTTTCGAGTAGTTTCTCAGCCGTCTGGATGGTTTTTAGTTAAGTTAGATTAGTTTCAATAAAAGGTTATTCTTAGTCGGTTTACGGACTGAGTTGGTAATTTCTCAACCGTCTGTGGACTGAGTTATAACCTATTTAGTTGTCATATTTCCCCTTATGGCCAGGGGATTTTAGTGCTTTCTGCAGGTTGCTAGTCCATGCTCTTGAGCATGGACTCGCAACCTTTGATAGTTGTTCTGACGAGGATGGGTTGGCCGATGTAGGCCTGTGCTTCAACTTGAGTGTATGTACTGAATAGAGTCATTGCGTAGTCGATGTCCTACTTCTGTACAACTTTTACCCATACAAAAACAAAAGGAAAAATAATACAAAGTAATTATGCTTCACGATTAATCTTGTATTAGCTCAAAAAGTTTAAACTTTTTAAATTGTTTACTTTTTAAATTTGCATTTAAATGAAAATTTTAAAAGTTTTTTATTTATAAATTAAAATAACGACATGACAAAATCTATGCTGTTAGAACACAACCATCTGTACAAATTTTCAAAGTTATTAAAACACGTGTGAGCTATGAAAACTTTACATTTTTCCTTGAAATAAAATTAATCAAAGAAAGCATACCTTAACATATTAATCAGACTCGTTTGTCTAATTTCTTGCAAAGTTTTTGCTCCTTGAAGACACAGTATGTTTATTAAAAGCTATGTTAGAAAATTTAGACATTATTTCTGTAGATGGAAATAGAACAAGAGTGCTTGAGAGCCGGGACAAGATTGTGCCTGCCACATTGATACAGTAGGCACAAATTGTAACACAACAAGATGCAATTAATTTATTCAAATGGATAATTTTTCATCACATATATATTTGGATGTGAATAAGGCATCTGTCCGGAGGCAAAAATTGGCTTGATCGGTAGGCAATTCACCTGCAGCTCCAACATGCTCAGGTTCGAAGCCCTCTACCCCCTAATCTAACAAACTAACCACTAACCCATGAATCGAAAAAGAAAAGAAAAAGAATAAGGCATCTGTCCTCCCTGGTAGGACTACACTGATGCTACCATACATATATCTTAAACTTGGCGGAGGAACCTGAGCAGATAACGCGAAAAAAATAATTCATTTTTCAGTTGAGTCGAGGAAGGGGTAATCAGTGTAACCAACGACCGGATCCGAAGTGTAAAATGTTTCTCTGTTGTACTTGTTCAAAGGCGCGTTCAGGGCAAACCTCTTTGGCAAATCGGGGTTGGCTAAGAACAAGCGACCATAGACAACAAGATCAGCCCGACTCTCAGCAATAGCATTATTTCCATCTTCCCTGTCGTAGCCTCCAGCCACCAAGAAAGTACCCTGGAAGGCTTTTCTCATCGGGACGAGACTATCGGGGCAGTCGACTTTCTCTCCCACGGTTTTCATTCTGGGCTCAACCATGTGGCAATAAAGGATGTTGTATTTGTTTAGAGCGTTTGCCATGTAGAGACCCAGGGCTTGTGGATTTGAGTCGCCGGATTCCATGTAGTCGGCGAAAGGTGACAGCCTGATACCAACTCGTTCAGGTCCTATTTCATTGGAAATAGCGTCAACTATTTCCAAAGCAAAACGGCAACGATTCTCTAAGGAACCACCGTATATGTCAGTTCTGTTGTTCACTTGGTCTTTCATGAATTGGTCTATCAGGAAGCCATGAGCCCCGTGGATCTCAACTCCATCAAAACCTGCATACACCAAAGACAGTGGTTAATAAAATCATTCTGACCAACTGGCAATTTTTAGGCTACAGCGAGTGAGCACAAAACAAATTCCATGTTTACTAAGTAACGGTAAATATTCATTACCAGCTTCAATTGCATTTCTTGCTGCAAGCCTAAAATCATTCACAACTTGTGGTACTTCTTCTGTGCTTAGTTTGCGAGGAGGTGAGAATTGAGCGACATCAATGCCATTACTCTGAATTTGAGGAGTCAAAGACTTATCTGAGGACGAGATAGGATCCTGCCCGTTTGGCTGAAAACCTATAACAACAATTGATTTCAAATCACCTAGTATTCAAAAACAACACTGATCGGAGTCCGATTACGATGTCTGCAGTGCAGATCAACAGTAGCTTTACAGGTTCATATAATATTTTCCTCAGGAAAACAAAAGAAGCAAACAAAGGAGGAATAAAGAAAAAAGATGCAATGGGTCAATTTGCAATTGCATAGGTGTTGGACTCTTTGTAACTTGAAATTCAATTAGACTGCCGATACCAGAAGTGGATGGTCAATTATACCTCGATTGGAGACTCTTCCAGCATGCCATATCTGACAGAAGAAAATGCCTCCTTTTGCATGGACAGCATCAACAATAGGTTTCCATGCTTCGACTTGTTCCTTTGTCCATATACCAGGCATATCAGGATGCCTTCAGATGAATATCATTATCAATAAAAAGAACAATATTGGCACATTTACAATAATATGAATACCAAATATAAAGAGTTAGTCCAGCTGCGGCGGGCATCTAATATGCGTAAATATTAACTTCCTTGTATGCCCCATTAGGATATTGACAAAAAAATTGTAACACAAACTACAAATTTCCCATGAAAAATTATTTTTAAAAAAAAGTTTGTATTATATGTTCTATTTTCTGCAACTTTTCAAACAAACCAAACACAAAAATTCTTTACTCCAAATTATTTTTTTTTTCTATCTCTCAAATATAGGAACAAAATGACAATTAGTATTACCCTTGTGCAGTGTCCGAAACGCCAGTGGCTTCGGAAATGAGAAAACCCCCTTTTGTGGTTCTCTGAGAATAGTACAAAACAGCATGTGGCTGAGGAACACTGGCGTAAGACCTATGCCTTGCCAATGGTGCCAGAACAACCCTGAAAAAATCATTCATAAACCAAATAAATCAATTGAAAACAAACGAATCAATGATGCAGTGATCTGGTCTGTTACTCGTCCCATATGAATTTCAAATTTCACAAAATAAAAAATAAATAAATCGTGGATGTGTTGAATTTTAGATTTGGTGGGCTGGGACTGCACATCCAGACACCATCCGGGCTACGCTGGGCAAAGTCCATGACGCTCCCCAACATATTGGGCTGCCTGCAGTCATATGCACCCCAACCATGAACAAGGCCCAATGCACATGTGGCCCAAACACATGGCATGACAAATTGGGAATTAATCCTTGCAGGTTGTTGGTGGTGGGGATTGAACCCTTCACACACCCTTTAACATGTGCACTAAGACAACATGCTAACCATATGGGCTGCTCACATGATTATCAAGTTGACTTAGTGCACTTGATAAAGGGTGGAGGTCATAGGTTCAATCCCTGCCACCAACAACCTGCAAGCATTTCCACAGGATGAGAAAAGGTTTTACCGATGAGAGAGGTGGAAGGGACCGAGCTGGTAGGGAGTGAGGAGAGGGGCGATGCTCGATGATTCTCCCATTGATGACAGCGAAGATGGAAATGGAAGACTGCTGCTGATGATGATGATGATGCCGTTAGGTATTTGAATAAGTGCGAGTCACTCGGATTATATACCGCAAGCAGAGGCAAGCTGACGTTTGACAATAAGTCACCCACGAGAAATGAACCTCGCCCAAAACGGCATCGTTTTAACAGAAAACTCCGCGCATCAGATCTTTTCAAAAGGAGCATGGATGTAAATTTATACTTTTCAATATTCACCTTTATTAAGATATTTTTTTATTGGAAAACCTTCATTAAGAATATTTTGAATTACACACATTTCACTGTATTTATAATATCACCTAACACAGGAAATATAATTCGTCAAATTTTGATAAAAATGAAAAAGACGACATATTTGTCGGTTTCATTTTATAATTCGTCACTAAAAAATTGCACCAAAAATTAAGATTTAATCTCATCCATTCAAATCACAAGATCAAAAGTTATGATTAATTTGTATTTTGTACCAAAAAATCAACTTTGTAACTGATAATTTTCCTACAAATTGACTCAAATGTAAATACATTGAAAATTATAAATCCAAAAAAGTCTGATACCTCATTTAAAATTAAATAGTTATTCGTTTATCCAAAAAAACAATTACGTAGTAGTTCACATAGTTTTGTCGTGTAATTGACCCAATAAGTCAAAAACAAAAGTACAAATGTATAAATATTAATTCTTTTGTAAGTCTTCCTCCATGTTTATTCTGGTAAATGTAGTATTCTTTTTTTTTGATAAAGGTAAATGTGATATTCTTTTTCTTTTTTTTAATATAAAGTAAATGTGATATTCTAACATTTCGATTTTCGAAAATGCTCCATGCTTCCAGGCGACCAGGCCTCCAGAATGGATGACGTATGAGAGTGTGTCATCACCCGCCAGCCGCCACCAAACCCTAACAATTACTTTCAAACTTGTCGGCTTATTTTATCCAACAATATTTTCATAATATCATAAAAAAAACAATATTTTCATAATAACTAGTACTACGTATTTCATTATGATTCACGAGTTTACCTATACACTAGTGAGGAGTTTTTTTTTCTTTGTCCTACTCCCAAATTCGAATTTTGAGAGTGGGCAAAAAGGAAAAAAGTCTCCTTCACAGTGTATCCAATTTCAGATGTCACCAGTTTTGTACAAGCAACTTTTTCAATGAGTAATAATATCCTATTTTGTTTTTGATTGTGCGTTTACATCGAACAGATTAATAAAGACAACATATATATAGCATGTTTCGCGTACACATATATATTTTTAGATCGTTTTTGAAGCACACCACCTTGATCTTGATTCACCAATGAAGCACTGACCATCTTGACACCTATAACCCACGAGACACGTACACACCGAGCACCACCTCGGACTTGAACTTGATCTTGATTCACCATTGAAGTACTGGCCATCTTGACACCTCTAACCCACGAGACACACATCTCCATGGTAAGGTCATAGTAGCGCCTAAGCATGCCTTCACAAGAGAATATAACATAATGCATGCAAACGTCCACACGAGACGAGGAAGAGGATATAGCATAACACCTGCAAACGTCCACACGGGACGAGGAAGAAGAAAGGAAATAGGAAAACATCCGTGAGGTATGGAGGAAGAGGTCCACACCATAGATAGGACTAGGAAAAACCCACACAAAATGTGGGGAGGAAAATGTCATGGGTGGGGCTTAAACCATCCACCTTAAGAATGCATATGGATTCAACTACTAGGCCACACCCTTGCTGGCGAGCAATAATATCATCTGATAAGTGTCCATTGACCAAATTCAGAGATTTCTGGTTATTGAAATTGAACAACAAATATACCAACAGGGGTGGTGGCATGTTGGTTAAGAATGTCACTTGAAGATGGTTGGATCCTTACGCCATGAGTTCGAGTTCGGGGGCCACCAATTTTCTTCCTTCTTTTTTCTTTTCCTCTTCCTCGCCCAGTCTCGCGCGTGGATGCCTTCCTCTTCACGCCTCACGCGTGATGTGTGCGGTGAAGGTGCTCAAATGTGACCTGAGCTCCAAGTATCAAAGATGTACCGATGATTTGGGTGGATGTGTGCGGATGATAAAGGTGCGAACGTGGCCTGTGCTTCAGAAGTGGAAAGATGTATCACATGCTTGCGGATCCGATAAAAATTATTTGTTAAAAGCTTTGGAAATCAATATATATGTAGTAGATGATAAAAAAAAGTTTGTATGCATTGTAATGTTCCTAGTTATTGTATCCACCCACTATCAAATAAAAAATTGAACAACAAATATTAATTAATTCATCTAATCAACTTATCGGCTTTCTTTTATTCAACAATATCTTCGTACTAACGAGTACTACGTATTTCGGTCAATCGAGTGTGATCCGCTGATTAAGGAGTGATATAAAATTCCATACATTCCGGGTTCGAATCGTGGAGACATTATTTTTCACTACTTATTTCATTATGATTCACGAGTTTACGGTTTACCTATAAACTAGTGAGTGAATCACCATTCTTCGTCACGGTATATCCAATGTTAGATGTCACAAGATTTGGGGTTATTGGTCAGATTGCCCCTTTTTGAAACTCAAATAGCTCGTTTGCCCCCTTTCAAACTCAAATAACCGGATTGCCCCTTTTCCTTATATTCTCGGTTTATGATTTACCGGTAATATGGGTTTTCAACATTCTCGGTTTATTATAAACCGGTAATAATATTTTCGGTTTTTTGAAAAATTTGATTAAACACCCATCTTCGATCACTATATTTATGAGCTTAACCTTTGAATTTCATTTTCAAGTAAACATGAAAGTTATAGAACATTCAATTAGCTTTCTAACCATATAAAGAACATCTTAAACGGACACCGGATGACGCCTCTATGAGCTTCCGAATGTTAGCTCGGACCCCCTCGGTTTCGGCTAATTTCGAATTGCCGAAAAAGTCTTGTCTGATGATGAACCCACGTGTTATACCAAGGCCTCTAAGGATCCTAAGTGGACTGAAGCTATGGAGGCTGAGCTTAAGGCTCTCAACAGCAACAATACTTGGAAGATTACTGACCTACCTCCTGGTAAAAACCCTGTTGGATCAAAGTGGATTTATAGAATCAAGAGGAATTCAGATGGAACAATATCAAGGCACAAGGCCAGACTTGTTGCAAGGGGTTTCACTCAATTGGAAGGTCTTGACTATCATGAAACTTTTGTCCCAGTTGTCAAGATGAATACCATAAGAGCTCTTCTTGCTGTTGCTGTCTCTAAGGGTTGGCCTCTCTTTCAACTTGATGTGGACAATGCATTTCTCCATGGTCAACTTAATGAAGAGGTTTACATGTCCTTACCACCTGGTTTTTACAAAACTAAGACGGCTCATGGGAAAGTCTGCAGACTTCTCAAAAGTTTATATGGCTTAAAACAGGCTCCAAAACAATGGTACTCAAGATTCAATGATGCTCTGATCAACTTTGGTTTTGTGCAAAGCTTGAATGATCACTCTTTGTTCACTTACAACAAAGAAGGCATTTTCCTAGCTCTATTGGTGTATGTTGATGATGTAATTCTCACTGGCACTTCTCAACATCTCATTCAGTCTGTGAAGACCTATATCCATGATTTATTCAGAATCAAAGATCTGGGCCAACTGAGATACTTTCTTGGCTTTGAAGTGGCAAGGTCTGATGAAGGCTTGTTCTTGAATCAAAGGAAATATGCTCTGGAGCTACTCACTGAGGCTGGTTTATTAGCTTGCAAACCATCTAGCATTCCAATGGATACAAAGCACAAGCTTGGTTTATCAACAACTCCTATTTTGGATGATCCAAGTCCCTATAGGAGGTTGATTGGCCAACTGATTTACCTCACCAACACCAGACCTGACATTGCCTATTCTGTTCACATATTGAGCCAGTTTATGAATAAACCAACTACAGATCATCTAACAGCTGCCCATAAAGTTCTTAGATATTTGAAGCTGGCTCCAGCACAGGGTCTGTTCTATCCCAGTCATCAGCCATTTCAGTTGGAGGCCCATTGTGATGCAGACTGGGGTGCTTGCCCCTTAACCAGGAAATCCATTACAGGTTACACTGTTACTCTTGGTCGAGCCCTCATCTCCTGGAAATCTAAAAAGCAGCCTGTTGTCTCTAGATCTTCTGCTGAGGCGAATACAGGGCGATGGCTCACGCCCAGTGTTCAAAAAAACGCTAGGCGGGAATCGGGCGGACGGGTCCCGAAAAGGCCTAGGCGGGGACTAATCGGGGCCTAGGCGGGGATTAATCGGTTTCGAATATTTTAATATTTTAAAATATATAATTATATATACATTATTTAATATACAAACTTCTTCTTCCACATAACTTCATGCACATTGCAAAGAAATATGAACATTTAATCAAATCCAAATTATGAAAAATAAGAAACATGCAGCAGAAACAATACAAATTGAAGCATTGAAATCTAAATCCTAGTTTCAATAAGTTAATTTTTAAAAATTAACAAATAAGCCCTTCAAGTTTGACTATTGACATGTAGTTGATCATTCCGCCTAAAAACCGATTTAGACCGCCCAGAAGCCGATTTAACCGCCCAGGACCGCCTAGGACCGCCCAGGACCGCCTAGAACCGCCCAGGACCGCCTAATTGGATAAAACGGAACGGGTTCTAAAAAATGACCGCCTAGGCCCCGCCTAGGCGGCCATTTTTTAGAACACTGCTCACGCCTGTTGTGAGGTGGCTTGGTTGGTCAGGCTGTTGGAAGATCTTCAGGTGCATACTCCTACTCCAGTTCCCCTGCATTGTGACAATCATGCGGCGATGCATATAGCCAAAAACCCAGTTTTTCATGAGCGTACGAAGCATGTGGAACTGGACTGTCACTTGGTTCGGCAACATCTCGCATCTGGCCTAATCAGTCCTAGATTTGTTTCGATAGTTAATCAACCGGCTGATCTTCTCACCAAGGCGCTTTCTGCGGACCGTCTTCAGCATCTTGCTGGCAAGCTCAACGTCTGCAACACTCTCCATACGCTGAGCTTGAGGGGGGTGTTGAGGAAGTAAAGCCGGGTTAAGCCGATCGGGTGACCGATCGGGTGGCCGGTCGGGTGGTTTCGTTTGTAATTAGTTTGTTTGTCTTTTGTTTTTGTTGATAGTCAGGGGGTCAAAGTGTAATTTTATGTTTCTTTTTCTTCCAGTCTGTTATAACAGATTCTGGCGTGTTTGTAACAATTATCAAAATCAAATATAAAATTAGGGTTTAGCTAATCTCTTCTCCTCCTGTCAATCGTCCTTCCTCGATCGGCTTTCGATCATCTTCTGGTGATGATCGCTGCTACACTTCAACACTGCGGGCATCTAATATGAGTAAATATTAACTTTCTTGTATACTCCATTAGGATCTTGACGAAAAATTTGTAACACAAACTACAAATTTCCCATAAAAAAGGTTTGTATTATATGCTTCTATTTTCTTTCACTTTTCACACAAACCAAACATAAAATTTCTGTACTCCGATTTTCTTTCTATCTCTCAAATATAGGAACAAAATGACAATTAGCAGTACCCTTGTGCAGTGTCCGAAACGCCAGTGGCTTCAGAAATGAGAAGTCCGCCTTTGGTTGTTCTCTGAGAATAGTACAAAACAGCATGTGGCTGAGGAACATTGCCGTAAGACCTCTGCCTGGCCAATGGCGCCAGAACAACCCTGAAAAATCATCATTAACCAAATCAATCAATTGAAAACAAACAAATCAAGGATGCAGTGATCTGGTCTCTAAACTCGTCCAAATGTGAATTTCAAATTTCACAAAATAAAAAAAATAAAAATCGAGAAACAATAAATCGTCGATGAGATTGAGATTTAGAAAAGGTTTTACCGATGAGAGAGTTGGAAGGGACCGAGCTGGTAGGGAGTGAGGAGAGGGGCGATGCTCGATGATGATTCTCCCATTGATGACAATGAAGACTGCTTCTGATGATGATGATGCCGCCAAGTCACCCACGAGAAATGAACCTCACCCAAAACGGCATCGTTTAACGAATATACTGCGCGCATCAGATCTTTTCACAAAAGAAGCATGGATGTAAGGGCCTGTTTTTTTTGCTTTAAATTTGTATTATATAAACCATTTTAACACCACATAACATAAATTAACACAACATAACATAAATTAACATAACATAACATAACATAAATTAACATAACATAAATTACCACCATCATCATATTACCACCATCATCATCATGTCATCATCATCATCATCATCACCATCATGTCATCATCATCATCATCATGAATAGTAATAGTAATATGGTGAATAGTAATATGATGATGATGATATGATGATGATGATGATGACATGATGATATGATGATGATGGTGAATAGTAATATGATGATGATGACATGCTAGTGATGGTGAATAGTAATATAATGACATGATGATGATGGTGAATAGTAATATGATGAACAGTAATATGATGAACAGTAATATGATGAACAGTGATATGATGATGATGATGAATAGTAATATGATGACCAGTAATATGATGAATAGTACTATATGATGAATAGTAATATGATGATGATAGTGAGATGATGATGATGAATAGTAATATGATGATAGTGAGATGATGATGATGAACAGTACTATGATGAATAGTATATATGATGATGGTAGTGAGATGATGATGATGAATAGTAATGTGATAAACAGTAATATGATGATGATAGTGAGATGATGATGATGAATAGTAATACGACATGATGATGATGTTGTTGATGACATGATGATGATGGTGAGATGATGATGATGATGCCATGATGATGATGGTGATGACTTGATGATGATGATGATCATGATGACATGATGATGATCATGATGATGCCATGATGATGATCATGATGATGCCATGATGATGATCATGATGATGCCATGATGATGATCATGATGACATAATGATGACCATGATGACATGATGATGATCATGATGACATGATGATGATGATGGTGATGACATGATGATGGTATGATAATGATGTAATGTTAGGTTGGTATAAACTAAAATAAAATAAAATAAATTAACATAACATAAATTAACATAACATAACATAACATAAATTAACATAAATTAACATAAATTAAATTAACATAACATAAATTTAAGCTCAATCAAACAGACCCTAAATTTATTCTTTTCAATATTCACCATTATTAAGAATATTTTGAATTATACAAATTTCACTGTATTTATAATATCACCTAACACATCAGCAAATATAATTCGTTAAAATCAATTTATAATTCATAATATATTAAATATTATTTCTTTTGTAAATCTTCCTCCATGTTTATTCTAGTAAAGGTGATATTCTTTTTTTTTGAAGGTGTAAATGTGATATTCTAACATTTCGATTTTCGACAATGCTCCATGCTTCCAGGCGACCAGGCCTCCGGAATGGATGACGTATGATAGTATGTCATCACCTGCCAGCCGCCACCAATTACTTTCAAACTTGTCGGCTTCTTTTATCCAACAATATCTTCATAATAACTACGTACTACGTATTTCATTATGATTCACGAGTTTACCTATACACAAGTGAGGAGTTTTTTTTCTTTTTGCCCTACTACCAAACTCTAATTTCGTTTTTATCGTGCTCCACACTCAAATATTATGTTTGTCTTATTTTTAATGAAATCGTTTTGAAGGAAAATGATTTTACTCATTTTCATTCAAACTGTTTTCCCGCACAATGGTTTGATGAGTAAGCGTGCCACATAAGAAACCGTTTCGGGGGAAATCAATTTTAATTTAAAGAAACCCGTTTTTCGGGAATACGGTTTTAGTCGAAATAGAAATACGTTTTTCTCTTTCACTCTTCTCACCTAGGAAAACGGTTTTTATAATTTTTTAATGAAACCATTTTCCCCCGAAACGGTTTCATACGTGGCGGAGATAATGTGTATCTTTGGTCCAAGTGGGACCAAAATTTGACACGCATACGCTTACTCATCAAACTGTTTTCTCCCAACCCAGTTTGGTTGAAAATCAACTAGACCGTTTTTCGAGAAAACGATTGTTATCGTTTTTGAGCAAAACCGTTTCCCCCAAAACAGTTTCACTAAAAACAGGGCAAAAGTGATATTTGAGTTTGGAGCACGGTTAACGAAATTCAAGTTTGGAAGTAGGGCAAAAAGGAAAAAAAACTCACTACTGAGTGGATCTCCATCACGATATCCAATTTTAGATGTCACCGGTTTTGTACAAACAACTTTTTCGATGAGCAATAATATCATATATTGTTTTTGATTGTGTGTTTACATCGAACAGATCAAGGAAGACAACACATACATAGCATGTTTCGGGTACACATAAATATTTCTAGATCGTTTTTGAAGCACAAGCCACACAAAGTGCACCACCTTGAACTTGATCTTGATTCCCTATTGAAGTACTGGCCATCTTGGCACCTCTAACCCACGAGACACACACCGAGCACCACTTCAGACTTGAACTTGATCTTGATTCACCATTGAAGCATTGGCCATCTTGGCACCTTTAACCCACGAGACACACACACATCCATGGTAAGGTCATAGTAGCGCCTAAGCACACCTCCATCAAAAGATATAGTAAGCAAATATCAAATTGAATTGTCAACTTTATCCACCGTTTCCGACGTCTTGCTCCGCTGTGCAGCCCAATTTTCACTCCGGTTATGATAGACATATAATCACCGACTCACATTTACATTTTACATGCAAACGTCCACACGGGACGAGGAAGAGGATATATCATAACACCTGCAAACGTCCACACGGGACGAGGAAGAGGAAGGGAAACAATATAGAACTCACTAGTTTGTCTAATTTCTTGAAAAGTGTTTGTTCCTTGAAGACACAATATGTAGCTATGTTAGAACATTTTGACATTTCTGTAAATGGAAATAGCACAAGAGTGCTTGAGAGCCGGACAAGATTGTGCCTGCCGCATTGATACAGTAGGCACAAATTTGTAACACAACAAGATGCAATTAATTTATTCAAATGGATAATTTTTCATCACATATATATATTTGGATGTAAATAAGGCATCTGTCCTCCTGGGAGGACGACACTGATGCGACCATACATACATCTTGAACTTGGCGGAGGAACCTGAGCACATTTTCGACCCGAAAAAAAAATTCATTCTTTGGTTGAGTCGAGGAAGGGGTAATCAGTGTAACCAACAACTGGATCGGAAAGGTAGAATGTTTCTCTGTTGTACTTGTTCAAAGGCGCGTTCAGGGCAAACCTCTTTGGCAAATCGGGGTTGGCTAAGAACAATCGACCGTAGACAACAAGATCAGCCCGACCCTCAGCAATAGCATTATTTCCATCTTCCCTGTCGTAGCCTCCAGCCACCAAGAAAGTACCCTGAAACGCTTTTCTCATCGGGACGAGACTATCGGGGCAGTCGACTTTCTCTCCCACAGTTTTCATTCTGGGCTCAACCATGTGGCAGTAAAGGATGTTGTATTTGTTTAGAGCGGTTGCCATGTAGAGACCCAGGGCTTGTGGATTTGAGTCACCGGATTCCATGTAGTCGGCGAAAGGTGATAGCCTGATACCAACTCGTTCAGGTCCTATTTCATTGGAAATAGCATCAACTATTTCCAAAGCAAAACGGCAACGATTCTCTAAGGAACCACCGTATATGTCAGTTCTGTTGTTCACTTGGTCTTTCATGAATTGGTCTATCAAGTAGCCATGAGCCCCGTGGATCTCAACTCCATCAAAACCTGCATGCACCAAGACGGTGGTTAATAAAATCATTCTGACCGACTGTCAATTTTTAGGCTACAGCGAGTGAGCACAAAACAATTTCCATGTTAACTAAGTAACGGTAAATATTCATTACCAGCTTCAATTGCGTTTCTTGCTGCAAGCCTAAAATCATTCACAACTTGTGGTACTTCTTCGGTACTTAGTTTGCGAGGAGGTGAAAATTGGGCGACATCAATGCCATTACTCCGAATTTGTGGAGTCAAAGACTTATCTGAGGACGAGATAGGATCCTGCCCGTTTGGCTGAAAACCTATAAAAAACAATTGATTTCAAATCACCTAGTATTCAAAAACAACTCTGATCGGAGTCCGATTACGATGTCTGCAGTACAGATCAACAGTAGCTTTACAGGTTCATATAATATTTTCCTCAAGAAAACAAAAGAAGTAACAAAGCAAACAAAGGAGGAATAAAGAATAAGACTAAATGGGTCAATTTGCAATTGCATAGGTGTTGGACTCTTTGTAACTTGAAATTCATTTAGACTGCCGATACCAGCAATGGATGGTAAATTATACCTCGATTGGAGACTCTTCCAACATGCCATATCTGACAGAAGAATATGCCTCCTTTTGCATGGACAGCATCAACAATAGGTTTCCATGCTTCGACTTGTTCCTTTGTCCATATACCGGGCGTATCAGGATACCTTCAGATGAATATCATTATCAATAAAAAGAACACTATTGGCACAAAATACAATAATATGAATACCAAATATAAAGAGTTAGACCGTTAGTCCAGCGGCAGGCATCTAATATGAGTAAATATTAACTTTCTTGTATGCTCCATTAGGATCTTGACGAAAAATTTGTAACACAAAACTACAAATTTCCCATGAAAAATTATAAAAAAAGGTTTGTATTATATGTTCTATTTTCTTTAACTTTTCACACAAACCAAACAAAATTTCTCTACTCCAAATTTTCTTTCTATCTCTCAAATATACGAACAAAATGACAATTAGTAGTACCCTTGTGCAGTGTCCGAAACGCCAGTGGCTTCAGAAATGAGAAGTCCCCCTTTGGTAGTTCTCTGAGAATAGTACAACACAGCATGTGGCTGAGGAACATTGCCGTAAGACCTCTGCCTGGTCAATGGTGCCAGAACAACCCTGAAAAATCATTCATTAACCAAATCAATCAATTGAAAACAAACGAATCAATGATGCAGTGATCAGGTCTCTTAATCGTCCAAATGTGAATTTCAAATTTCACAAAATAAATAAATAAATCGAGAAACATTAAATCATCAATGAGATTGGATTGAGAAAAAGGTTTTACCGATGAGAGAGGTTGAAAGGTCCGAGCTGGTTGGGAGTGAGGAGAGGGGCGATGCTCGATGATGATTCTCCCATTGATGACAACGAAGATGGGAAATGAAGACTGCTGATGATGCCGCTAGGTTTTTTGAATAAGTGCGACTACTGGGACTTGGGTTATATACCGCAGGCAGAGGCAGGCTGACGTTTGACAATTAGTCACCCACGAGAAATGAACTCACCCCAAACGGCATCGTTTTAACAGAAAACTCGGCGCATCAGATCTTTTCCAAAAGGAGCATGGATGTAAATTTATTCTTTTCAATATTCACCTTTATTAAGAATATTTTGAATTACACACATCACTTAAGAGTTCAGACATCACGAAATGAAGTTAAGTAAATTATTCTAGGTGTTTGGATCAAATAAAAATTATATTTAAATATAAAATTATAAATTCGACACGTAGCACTCTCGACCAATCATGATCCGGAGCGCTCTTTGTAAATAAATAAAAATTAAAATGAACTTATTTAAAAATAAATAATAGATGTTAGGATATACACGTCCTAAAAATTATTCAAACTTAACATATAAATAAATTAAGTCTGATCGGACTTAATTTGGACAAAGTTAAGTATGAATTTGACAATTTTAGACTTGAATTGAAATTCGGGATATGTGGAATGACTATAATGCCCCTCCGTGTTATATTCGAGATTTTGACGAAATTGGACACGTGTCAGCGTGAAATCCGTTTTTTAGTTTTCATATATAATCGTAATTTTTACCTGAACCGCACTCATTATACTAGGAAACAAAATATATGTAAATAGACTCAAAATGTAAATACATTGAAAATTATTAATCCAAAAAAGTTGGATGCCTAATTTAAAATTACATAGTAATTCGTTTATCCAAAAAAAAAAAATTTACTTAGTAGTTCACATAATTTTGTCGTGTAATTGACCCAATAAGTTAAAAACAAAAGCACAAATGTATAAAATTTAAATATTAATTCCTTTGATGTTTATTCTGGTAAATGTGATATTCTGACATTTCGACAATGCTCCATGGTTCCAGGCCTCCAGAATGGATGACGTATGAGAGTATGTCATCACCCGCCAACTTGCCACCAAACCCTACAGTAATAATTACTTCCAAACTTTTTGGCTTTCTTTTAGTCAACAATATCTTCGTACTAACTACATACTACGTATTTCAGCCAATAGGGTGTGATCCGCTGATTAAGGAGTGATATAAGAGCATCCCCAATTCAATGTGCTTGGGACACGTGAAATGTGACTTGGTGTTAGAGACCCGATAAACTAAAATTGCCCAAATCCTCTACCAAGTAAGTTGGATCGACCAGAGGTGGGAAAAGATAGCTATTTTACTCGAAATGACCCTCAAAAGTCGAGGAATCGTCGAAATACAAGGCCCTTTGGCAAAGTCTCGTCAAAATGACGTTGAATCGAATCTCTAAACAATACAAAAGTTGCGGAAGCGTAAATAAAAGAAAGGATGCCAAAAGGTCTCTAAGTGAAAGCTTGCATAAATGAAAAGTGCGGATGGCCCTGGTATTTATAGGGCCCTGGCCGAGTGGGCGTGTCCCTGGAGTCGCGCCTCTTCGGCCCTTGTGACCGTTGCGGAAATCTCGGACGCGGCCTTAACTGCTCCGCAATTCTCGGACGCGGCCTTAACCGTTTTCGGTATTGATTGCTGCGCCTCGGGTTCATCCTCCCTAAGTCCTCGCGTCCCTCCATGATATATACGGATGTCCCAAGGAACACGAACCTCCATTATTGGTACCGTTTCATGAACCGGCGCCTTGCTTAGGCCTGGGAGAGGCGTAACTTCGCTAAGGCCTCGGGCGTCTTCATCTGGCCATGGTGCCTTTGTGTGCGGGTGCTTGGGCGAGCAGTCGGGTCCCTTATTGGTGTCCGTTCGGCTGACTCGCACCTCTTCGACTGGTGCATCGAACTTGGCCATCTTGGTCACTTGGTGGGATTCTTCGGACATGTCTCGGGCAAGTCGCATCGCTTCAAGATGAATAGGTGCCTCGCTTGAACTCCCGGGCTCTTGCCTTGCTCGCTTAGGCGCTGGTGCCCGTTCCTCGCCCGGATCCTCGTCTGGGCGCCTCAGTGGCCTCGGTTGGTCCCTTATCTGGGCAGGTCCTTGATTATTGAGTGGCTCCACCGGCACTCTATTGAAGTAATCTTCTGGGATGCTAAGATCATCTCCGGGGATGCTATACGGGAACTCATCAGGACCGGCCTCCCAAAGATAGACCTTGTCCTCAAGGTCGTCAGGTGGCTCCTCTTCAATTTGTCCTACAAATTTGATGATCCTGCCCCTATCTTCAAACTTCATTGTGAGTGTCTCAAAGTTGAATACTATATTGCCTAATGTACGCAGCCATTTTACTCCCAATATGGCATCTGTGTTGCTCAGCGTGATTGGCTTGAAATCCGCCTTGACTACGTAGCCTGGTGTGTTGCTCGAGTCTGCCTTGAATTGATGGCTGGGCAAGGTTAACCCCACGCCTTCGCAGATACCAGGGCTGTCTTCGGTGACTCCGTTGGCTAGTATCACTTTGGATGCTCCCCTTGCAGCAATGCTAAGTCCCTCTTCCTGGACTATTTTATTTGAAATAAAATTATGCGTTGCACCAGAATCAACTAAGACGGATACCTCGCGGTTGCCAATTTTCCCTTTGAGATGCATGCATTTGTTTGACGAGTTCTCAGTCAAAGTATTGAGCGTCACGTCGGCTTCCTCGGCCTTACCGTGTTCCTCCTCAAATGCCTCAATGTTCCTCAAGGTTCTCTCAGCGCATCTATGTGTTGGACCCCATAAATCCCCACATTTGTAGCACTTGCCGCTTGGTCGCCTGTCCCTTTGCTCAATTTCGGGTGCGCGCTTTTGCTGCTGCTCAAGTTGCCTAACTGGTGGACCTCGCTGCTGTTGGTCCCCATGGAATGGTCGCCTTTCTGGTGCTCCATTCCTTTGATTGAATGTGTTGCTCGGGTTGGCTGGCCTCGAATGGAACGATGTCCCTCGATTGTACTTGCCGCCTTCCTTTTCTTCAACCAACTGTGCCAAAGTCATCGCCTGGTTCAAGTTCTCCGGCTGTTGAATTCTTACTGATGTGCGGATATCTGACTTTAGTCCCTTCATAAAGTTGGCCATGAGTGCTTTCTCGGAGATGCCTTCAATTGCACCAGCGAGTTCTTCAAACTGCTCCTGGTATTCCAACACGGACTTGGTCTGCACAAGTGAGAAAAACCTTTCGTGGACGTCTTGGCAATCCGACCCACGATATCTGGTTATCATTGCTGCCTTGAGTTGCGCCCATGTATGGACTAGTTGCATCTTGCAATACCAGCAATACCACTTGAACGCCTTCCCTTCAAGACACATAGTTGCTGCGATAAGTTTATCTTGGCCAAATAGGCCATTAACATAAAAATACCTCTCGGCTTTGAAAAGCCATTCATCGACGTCGGTGCCACAGAATATTGGCATCTCGAGTCGCCTCATTCTTGGGTCGCCTCGCATTGGGTAATCTCCTTTAAACGGGCCCCTGAAATATCATACTCATCCTCGGCAAGATGGTTAGTCCCCCGGAATGCTTGTGGACGAAGGGCTGGTTCACCACGCTCCATTCGCTCCACTCTATCAATTGGGTCTTCGACGGGCGGAGGCCTTGCGTACCCAGTCATGCGCACATGATTTCCCTGGCGTGCATACTTCGCAACATTTAGCGCAGGTGCTCTCCCTCGAACGTCCCCTTCATCGTCGCTGGAAACCCAATCCTCGACTTCTGCGTGCCGGGTTCCAGACTCCTGAGGCGGCTTACTTGGCTCGCCTATCTTCACCTTACCTCGGGCTTTAGCACCGGGAAGGTTGCCTTGCGGAACATCATCGTCAAGGACTTGTTGAACGTTACCTTGTGAATTATCACCAAGGTTTCCATGGCCCTTCTCTTGGGCAGAACTAGCAGGTTGTATTGGCGTCGCCTTTTGTAGGAGCGCTTTCAACGCTGCTTTAATGTCGCTGAACTCTGCGTCAATCTTCGACTCAAGCATGGCCTGACACTTGTCGTTCTCGAATTTGTAAGACTCCAAGTCAGTCTTCTGGGTGTTGCTTTCTTCTTCACTTGGGAGCGAGATCTCCAAATCTCTGGACGATTTGTCCGATGCAGTCTTGCTCCTCGTTGGCATTGTTGCTAGATCGAATTTCCTCTGATACCAATATGTTAGAGACCCGAAAAACTAAAATTGCCCAAATCCTCTACCAAGTAAGTTGGATCGACCAGAGGTGGGAAAAGATAGCTATTTTACTCGAAATGACCCTCAAAAGTCAAGGAATCGTCGAAATACAAGGCCCTTTGGCAAAGTCTCGTCAAAATGACGTTGAATCGAATCTCTAAACAATACAAAAGTTACGGAAGCGTAAATAAAAGAAAGGATGCCAAAAGGTCTCTAAGTGAAAGCTTGCATAAATGAAAAGTGCGGATGGCCCTGGTATTTATAGGGCCCTGGCCGAGTGGGCGTGTCCCTGGAGTCGCGCCTCTTCGGCCCTTGTGACCGTTGCGGAAATCTCGGACGCGGCCTTAACTGCTCCGCAATTCTCGGACGCGGCCTTAACCATTTTCGGTATTGATTGCTGCGCCTCGGGTTCATCCTCCCTAAGTCCTCGCGTCCCTCCATGATATATACGGATGTCCCAAGGAACACGAACCTCCATTATTGGTACCGTTTCATGAACCGGCGCCTTGCTTAGGCCTGGGAGAGGCGTAACTTCGCTAAGGCCTCGGGCGTCTTCATCTGGCCATGGTGCCTTTGTGTGCGGGTGCTTGGGCGAGCAGTCGGGTCCCTTATTGGTGTCCGTTCGGCTGACTCGCACCTCTTCGACTGGTGCATCGAACTTGGCCATCTTGGTCACTTGGTGGGATTCTTCAGACATGTCTCGGGCAAGTCGCATCGCTTCAAGATGAATAGGTGCCTCGCTTGAACTCCCGGGCTCTTGCCTTGCTCGCTTAGGCGCTGGTGCCCGTTCCTCGCCCGGATCCTCGTCTGGGCGCCTCAGTGGCCTCGGTTGGTCCCTTATCTGGGCAGGTCCTTGATTATTGAGTGGCTCCACCGGCACTCTATTGAAGTAATCTTCTGGGGTGCTAAGATCATCTCCGGGGATGCTATACGGGAACTCATCACTTGGTCAGGCCCACTTTGCATTGGAGGCATGCTCAAGTCCTGCTTGGTGACACGTGAAATGAAGTGGCACGTGTGGGCCCCCACCAATGGAAGTGGTCAAGCCCTCTTTGGTGGATAATTCCTGCATGGGGACACGTGATTATTACATTTTTAACATTATTTAACTAAACTAAATTTAATTATATAATACCATTTAATTACAAATTTAATAAAATAAGAATAAAATGGGTCCTACAAAATATATCCGTTGTAAAATATAGCCGTTGTAAAATATAACCGTTGTAAAATATAGCCGTTATAAAATATAGCCATTGAAAAATATAGCCGTTGTAAACTAGCCGTTGTAACCCTATAAATACTCACTAATCTTATTCTTTTTCAAACAACTATCACTCTACAAAATGAATCCAAATAATTCTTCTTCTTCAAATCCAAATTCTTAAGACCCAAATACCCAATTTCCATATCCATTTTTAAATCCTTATTTTCCATATAGCCAAAATACTTCACATCCAAATCCAAATTCTCAAGTGTCAAGTGCTCAATTTTCTAGCCCACAAAATTTTAATTTTAATTTTCAAGCTCCAAATCCTCAATTCTCATTTCCAAATCCTTTTATCCCATATGCTCAAAATTCACAATACCAGTGTCTTGTAGGTTTTTCATTTAATGTCTGTCAAGTTGTTTTTTATAATGTTTTATTATGTTATTCGTGTCCTATGTTTTACGGAATTATGTATTGTATTTCGATTATAAAAATATTATGTTATTCGTGTCGTATGCTTTATTAAGTATTATCATTATATTTTTGTTAAAAATATATCAAAGTGTATCTCGTTTTATAGAGCTCAAAAAATTATGAATATTATTATTTATTTTGATTTTTTTTACTTTGTAATTTAGAAGATATATTCGTTGCAAGATACACTTTGATTTAATGAGACCCAGTTGTAAGTGGAAATGGGCTTGTGCATTGGAGGAGAATGACCACATTTTCATGTAAGACCACTTGATGCTTATGTGGCATGAAAATGGACCCACATGTAAGTGGACTTGATCTCTTGCATTGGAGATGCTCTAAGATTTCATACAATTCGGGTTCGAATTCTGCACTATTTTTCACTACCTATTTAATTATGATTCACGAGTTTACTATTTACCTATAAACTAGTGTGAGAGCATGTACACCGGTTACAAATTCAGGACGTCCGACTGAGAATTTGAGGACGTCCTCGAAAAATAAATTATGCAGCCGTTCGAGCAGAACGTCCCCTCCCCAGAACATCCGCGAGGACGTGCTATTTGCGAACGTTTGAGCGGACGTTCTCAAATTTGATTTTGAGTCTTGCGTTCCGTTTGGCTTTGACATTAGAAACCCTAAACCCTCGCATCGGCTTTCGATCTGAAACCCTAAACCCGTGTCCCGATCGATTGCCCAGTCTGTCAACAAAGATGATGATGAACAGTCGTTTCACGCGATTTGTATGAGGTGATCGAACGGTCAGTGACGCAACGACGGCAGAAGAAGACGCAGCACAGTCGCAACATCTTTGCGATAAGACTCCTGCTTAGTATTGCCCATCGAGATTGTAGAATCCCAAAGCACCTCTCAACATCTTTGCGATAAGACTCCTGCTTAGTTGTGTATAACTTCTCCGCTTCAGTTTGTGGATTGGGAATTGATTTCACAAAAGAGGAGTACCTTGGGTAAATTCCATCAGCTAAATAGTAAGAATTGCTGTATGTGCTCCCATTCACTTTATATGTCACTTGTGGACTAATTCCAGCAAGTAGAGGGTCAAAGATGTCTGATTGGTGCAAAACATTAACATCATTTTGTGCTCCTGGTACACCGATGAAGCTGTGCCAGATCCAAGTGTCATACGAGGCAACTGCCTCCAAGATGATTGTTGGATGACCTTTACGGCCTGAGTGTGACCCTTGCCAAGCTGTCGGGCAATTCTTCCACTCCCAATGCATGCAGTCGATGCTTCCAATCATTCCCGGAAACCCTCGTTGCTCTGCTCTTCGAAGAAGTCGAGATAAGTCAGCTGCATTCGGAGATCGTAAGTAATGATCTCCGAAAATATGGACAATTTGACCACACCACTCTTTCATACATTCGAGTGTTGTTGTTACACCCATCCGTGTAATTTTGGCACACTGGTCCGCACACGACTCATATGCCAACATCCGTATAGCAGCTGTCATCTTTTGTTCAGGAAGCAGACCAAGGACTCCAGCCGCATCACGTCGTTGACGCCAAAATGGGTCATGGTTGCAAAGCGTAGTCTTGATACGGTTGAATAGATTTCTGCTCATTCGATACCTTCGACGAAAGTCTCTCTCCGGGAATATTGGATGTTCAATGAAGTAGTCGTCTAACAGATTCTGCCCTCTAGGCCCTCGTTGTCTCTGTTGATTTGGTCGACGACGTCGAGGTTGGACATCATCTTCATCACCGGTTGTTACAAATGCGACCGCATCCATGACGAACGAATTACACGTCTCATCCATTGCTCTCATTTGTTCCTCATACATATTAAAACTATCGTCAAAGTTGAAAGGATCCATCAAATGTGTGAGTGGAAGTGAATAAGAGTGATGAAATTTGTGAGTTGAAAGCATACATTAAGTAAAGCATTTTATATCATCTTCCGATCAACTATTTGCTCCAACGACCATATTTGCTCCAACGGCTATATTTGCTCCAACGGCTATATTTCCTCCAACGACTATATTTCCTCCAACGACCATATTTGCTCCAACGACCATATTAGCTTTTTAAACAAATTATGGTCTAACGGCCATGTTAACATTGATTTTTTTTTTTAAATTTTTAAATTTTCAATCTATAAATATTTTGAATTTCAATCTATAAATTTTTAAATATTTCAATTTTTATTTAAAATAATTTTAATTTAAAGTAATGAATAGTAATAGGAGGTCCTGCATGTTCAACGGCTGTACAAATAGCAAAAATAGGAGATCCTATTTTCGCAAATAATAATAGAAAGTGCTATTTGAGGAGGTCCTCAAAACAGAGAACTTCCTCAACGGGTGTACATGCTCTGAGTGGACAAACAACTTTTTGGATGAGCAAAAACCATTGTTCAAATTTAGAGATTTCTGGTTATTGAAATTGAACAACAAATATTAATTAATTCTAATATGTTATGAATATTGTAATGTTAGATGACCTTTAGCTCTTCATATAGTCATGTCTCTTAGCTCTTTATGTGCCTCATAAAATTTAGATTTATTTCTTACATTAATTTCTATGTCTCTCCATATGTCCATATACCCTTATATAAAGGGATGATTTGTAAAGATCAAAATCAATGAAAACATTACAACTCCTCTCTATACATTTTCTCTTCATGCATGTTCATGTTCTTATTACTTTGAATATCTCCACCATATTCACTACATACAAATCTCATCCTCTCTCCCTAGTCCCTACATCTCTTACTATCCACAAATCTAAATATTTTCACAACATGTTATCAGCACGATTATTTCTCTACAAAATCCAAGGTAGGGATACACCATCTTCTATTCTTCTCCCCTTTCTCATTGTGATGCGATGATGGCAACATTGAGTCCAAATTCGGGAAAGTCTCAAAAGCTTAGCATTCGGGAAAATTACACTTCACTTCTCTATTCATATGTGATGATTAAATTCATGTATAACTTTTAATATTGTTATCTATTCATGTTGGCATGCTAAATTTTGTTTATGGCTAAATTATGTTCTTTACATATGAACTATTCTTTTTCACTTATATCTATAACATGCTAAACGTTATATGTCAAAAAATGATTTTCTTTTAAGTTTATAAAACATGCCAAATTTTACATGTTAAAAGATGATTTTATCTTATATTCATAACATTTTCATTTTCTTGTTATATGTCATGTTTAATTTTACATGGGGCTAATGTTCTAGTTAATTGTTTCATTTCATTGATTGAAATCAAATTCATATTATGCAAGATTATTATAAATTGTACACGAGTATAATTTTGCAAGTTTATGAATCATATCATAAGTGAAGTTATAAGATGAAAATATCATTATAAAATGATGGGAAAAAAATACATCATTGGGGTCGTACTCCCAAACACCTTGATTTTTATCAAGCCTATTTGAAAGCAAATGTGTATGACTTTCACTGAAAAAGTGATTATTCTAAGGATCTTAACCATTTGGACTCCTATGAATCTCACTCATTTTGGAAAGGCCACATAAGGGACAATGTCATACCCAGTGTTCCAGAAAACGGCCGCCTAGGCGGCAATTTTCTTGTACCCGTTCCGTTTTTATCGAAACGCTCCAATTAATCGGCGACAGAAGAGTTAGCCGTGGATTTCTATTTTTTCTCTCTCTCCAAATCGTCGAATAACATGTATGTTTGAAGATGGATAGCTTCACTTCCCAGATTCAATGGCGTTTGCGGCTCCTTAGGGTTTTTAGAAAAGAGATGATGAACAGTATATTCGTACTTTACAGTCTAAATATTCACCAGCCCAATGTGGCCCAATATATCTATAATATATCTATCATACAGGTTATTTAAAAGTTTATGACTCCTTCATCAAATCACTCATTTTTTTGGGATATAAAATCACTCATATTTTTTTTTTGATGAGAAAATCACTCATATTTGAAACTACTATATTAAACTATCCTATCAAATATTAATTTCAGATTAAAGTAATATTAATACTACACTATATAATATATTTTTGTATATATATTTTAAAATATTAAAAAATTCGAAACCGATTAATCCCCGCCTAGGCCCCGGTTAATCTTTTCGGGACCCGTCCGCCCGATTCCTGCCTAGCGTTTTCTTGAACACTGGTCATGCCTATGAATATATCTAATTCAAAGTATTTGAATTTCTATATTTTATGCTTTATTTCCCTTCCAAATAAAGAGATATGGATAATCATATCTCAATTACGATAAAAGATGATGACTTACTTATTAAAGTTTGAACATGTATCCCCCGTCTCATCAAATAAAAGTGTTCCTAATCTTATTTATTTATCTTTCAAAAAGATATGGGTGATGGTCTCTCTATTAAGGTGAAAGATGATGATGAATCATTATGCTTGCCGGAGAGTGCAATGACACATACAATTTTGAGAGATGAATTTATTTCTTGCATCTCAAATTAGCTAAAGCTAATATCAACACAATATCTGTTGCTTCAAATCTTATTGAAGGCTATGAAAGAGTTCAAATAGTGTTACATAATGGTACCCAGTTTATCATAAAAGATGCAATGTTTCAAAGATATACGTTGAAATGGTTATCATATTGAGACGACAAATGAAAATGACGTTGAATATTTATATATCACGTCAATAGTCTCAAGAATGAAAAAAGTGATGGAAAAACTTTCATCATACAACTCTGGATTATATTATACTTTCATAAATCCAGTTGAATCATATATGGTGATAAACCTGAATTAAATAGACCCGAAAACTTTCTAATATGGCATGATCGTTAGGCCATCCGGGTTCAATAATGATGTGAAGAATCATTGAAATGTTCTTAATCATCGTTGTTTGCATTTTGAAGTGCCTCCCTCTCTCATATAACATTATCTTGTGTTTGTTCATATCCTCATCTTCATTCTGATTGACATCAAAAAGTAATACGCCTAGGAGTTGGTTGAGTTGGTTGAACATATTGTCTTGCATATTACAAGTCAATAGTTCAAATCCTATCATGACTAATTATTTTCCGATTATTGGAAGTGTGATTAGTCCAATCTTTGATGTAGACTTGTGATTAATCCCCCTTAGACGTGAATTTGTTATTCGTCCTTCGTGGACATGAGTCGTTGTATCTTGCAGGTTAGTTATTGTTCTATCATGAATTTTCATTTCGAAATGATGGAGTTTATAGTTGCGCTTCAGTGGTGATGCCGAAAGAGGGGCAGATTGGCAGGGATGTCTAATGAGACTTGCGTGTTAGTCACGGATATATGTTGCCAAGAGACTTGGATGATGGAGGTGTCTCACGAGACCCGCGCTTCAATTTATAGAACATTGTACTAGATGATAGCTATGAACTTAAACAATCTTGTACTGAATCAATTGTACCCCTACCAAAAAAAATTAATACATCGTATAACAATATTATTGTATCATGGTGGTCTATGTTATGTGTACAGATCATATGTTATTGGATCCAGTTCTAAGCTAAGACTGGTTTGGCAACTAAGAACAGCCAATCTTGGTTGGGTTGGTCGGGGTGGTCCCTTAATGGTCCTTCTGGCATATGTTGACTGCTTTTTGATGATCCCGGATTATGTGTGTAAGTCCCGTTGAGCCGCAGATAGGCGTTAAGGCAGCCTTTTTCCTTCCGTTGGTTTAGTCAGAGAGAGTGACGCATATGTAGTATGAGGCGACCGTTGGAGCCGACCATGTTCTTAGAGAGTTGTCTTAACAGGGATTTCTTTGCCTTCCCTGACTGTCTTAGACTAGAACACACTATTCTCTTTATGGAATTATTGTATGTTGTCGAGTACCATTACAATACTAAATATTGTAATTATAATCATTGCAAAAAATATTGAAAACCATATATTTCCTCTAATTATAAAAATATAAAGGAAAGATTAGGTGCAAAAATATATTTTTGGTGCAAAATGCAAAGTTTGTCAAAAATTGCTTATATTTCGTTGCCGAGAAACTAAAAGTACGACATAGTTCGTAATTATTATTTTATAATTCGCCGCCGAGAAATTAACCATACGACCGGATTTAATATCATTCGTCCAAGTGACCAAATTAATAACTGTAATTGGTTTGTATTTTTTACAAAAAATATGTTGTTTGCACCGAATTGTTTTCTGAAAAATATACGAATAAACTTTGAAATTTGTTGGAGGATCATACTAGGAAAGTCATTGCATAAAGCATCCACCTTTTCTCATTAATTTGTTGAAGAATCACTTAAGTGCCTCAGCCGGTTCATCATTCTTGTTGTAACCTACGTCATGGGCGGCCTTTTAAATTCCCGTTTCAACGCCAAATTAGCACGTGATTTGCAACTTTATACACACATTCTATTTTTTTTTTGTCACATTTTAGCACACATTGTCCAACTTCAAAAAAAATTTCTATGTATAATTAATATTTATATTTTAAATCAAACAAGATATAGATAAAGTTAATTTAAATAAACGAAATTCAACTGTTTATTCATTACGATAGTTTACAACATAAGAAAATGATCATTAACCTTCAAAGGCACCTAGTAGGACAACAACATATGGAGACGTGGGTCTAGTCCTTCTTGATCCTCTCAGCATCACCAGTCGGCAGCTTTCCACAATCAAAATCAACCAAGCTAAAAATCCACTTGAAAGCAAACATATAAAAGATAGTCCTGAGCAGCTTCATGACCCAATTAGACCCATTCCCCTGAACCCACCCGGAGAGATACGACCCGACTATCAACCCTGTAACCCGCCACTTCCGCTCATTGCCATACTCCTCTAGCGCCCTCGGCACATCCCTCGGCTCAACCCTCTGCCCATTTTTCAAAAATGACAAGCCAATGTGTCGGCTAAGGACAACCGAATCTTCCAAAGCCGCGCACCCTCCTTGACCCAAATCCGGCGTCATAGGGTGCATTGCGTCCCCCGCGACCGTGATGTTGACCTTGCTTAACTTGTGAAAAAATACGTGGTGCGGGCGGCGGAACATGAGCGGAGCCCAAGATAAGGACGACGGATCCGAATGCTCGACAATTTTTCTGTATTGGGATGGAAAGTCCTTAGCGAAGTGATCGAGTATTGCTCTCTGAATGTCGCTCGGGTCAGTTTTAAACTTGTCTTCTCTACCAGTGGTGGAGTATTTTGAAGTGAAGAACCAATAAACCTCTTGAGCATTTATGGCCCCCATTCCAGCTCGGATGTTCGGAGCAAGAAATTGTTCCACGGAATACGACATTCCATGTCCAGTAGGAAATGTTGATAGGCCGCGAACTGCCCATCTTCCTGACTCCACCGGATCGCTCAGTCCGAGCCATTTGGCTACAAGTGAATGCACTCCGTCACAACCGATAAGAATCTTACTTCTAATGATGGTTCCATCAGTCAAATGCACAATGGCTAATTTTTGGCCATTTGATGCATTGGTCTCGGATTGAATGGATGCTAGTTTGGAGCAGTACCGGATTGATTCGGCCGGTAGCTCTTCTGCCAAGGCCTCAAGTAATAATTTGCGATGCACGGCACGAACTCCGTCTTTCATTGGACTAAATAGTGAATAGTATCATCTTCATATCAGGATCAAATTAAGCAGTGCAGTTGCTAGTAAAGATTAAATCAATGACATTGAATTGAGTCTCAGTACCTGTTTGTCCTCGCAAAATCGATCTCTCGAGTTGCTCCAGTGGTAACATCAGTAAACCTTCCTCTGTAAATAAATCAACATAAAAGCATTCATGCTTATAATTAAGATAAAAGTGATCTGGATTTTAGGATCATGTGTGGAAACTACGAACCGAATAATTATGGTATATTTTCTACGAATTATATCATAGTTCGACAAAATAACATATAATTCGTTTGGATAAAATCATAAAATACTTCGTAATCATAATTCGTCTATTTATAATTTACACCAAAAATTTAGCTTTCCTTCTGATTTTGACTCATAGATATTTTATCATAGTTGAAAATAAATGACTATTGGAAAAGTGAAATACAGAAAATGGCAGAGGTAGGACTGACTTGGCGAATGGAGGGTACAAAGGGGCCAACTTGTGAGCAACACCAAGGGCCTCGAGCGCCTTCCAAGCATTGCCAGCTAATAACAAAGACGAGCCGGTGGTTCTGAGCTCATTCGACTTTTCCAGCACCAATGCTCGAACCCCAACTCTCTTCAGCCCCAGCGCCGTGGCCAGTCCGGCTATGCCTCCGCCCACAATCACCACATCCTCCTCAATAACAACTTGAGACATTTTATCAGTAACTCCAATCCTGTAATTAATGCTTCACTGAGATTCAAATCAATTCAGATACATGATGGCCTGTTGAACAAAATGGTGGATATTTATAATGAACATGGCTTGGCAGACACGTTATGAAGAGGACAAAAGAGGAACATGCTACGTTGGTTGACCAGACAGAGACAGCACTGCAGATACCCGAGAGACTTTTCTTTTAGGAAAGTTCAAACTTCAAAGTTGGACTTTGACTAGTCACGGAGTTTTCCAAGGATCCAGGGCTAGGGCTTCTGGCTGCGAAACTGTTCATCACAATTTACAGTCATGCGTCATCATGTTAGACTTTTAGGCTATACTCATTTGACATCTATTTTGTGATGGTTAAGTTAAAATAAGTTACTTTCATGCACTACAAGTTACTTTAAGTTACTATAAGTTACTTTCTGTCACTATAAGTTAATACAAGTCATCATACTATTCATCAAACCATCATCATACTATTCAACATACGAACATACCATCATCATACTATTCATCATACCATCATCATACTATTCATCATACCATCATCATACTTTCAACATACCATCATCATCACACCATCATCATACTATTCATCAACATCTTACTATTCATCATACCATCATATCATACTATTCATCATATCATCATCATACAAGTCATCATATCATCATCATACTATTCATCAACATCTTACTATTCATCACCATCATCAGTATATTACTATTCATCATCATAATATTACTATTCATCATCATCATCACAACCATTATCATCATCAGTATATTACTATTCATCATCATTAAAATATTACTATTCATCACCATCATCATCATCAGTATATTACAATTCATCATCATCATCGTGTTGCTATTCATCACAACCATCATCATCAATTTATTACTATTCATCCTAATCATCATCATATTACTATTCCTCACCATCATCACAACCATAATCATCATCAGTATATTACTATTTATCATCATAATATTACTATTCATCATCATATTACTATTCATCACCATCATCACAACCATCATCATCATCAGTACATTACTATTCATCATCATCATAATATTTCATCAGTCAATATAAGTTATAATTACTATTCATCAGTTAATATCAGTCACTATAAGTTACTATCAATCACTATAAGTTACTAACAATCACTATAAGTTACTATCAGTTAAGATAAGATAAAGCACTCTAAAATGTATGTCAAACGGACACACCCTTACTCCTTTCCGGGGTGCTATGTGTATTAGGCCATCCTTACCAATGATCTTTTATAAAAGATCATCAGCCATTTTCCTTTTTAAAGATCATCTCACAATCTTTTATTCATTTCTCTTCTTAACAATGATCAAGGAAAGAAAAGATCATGCATATACTATTTATATATAGAATTAGAAGAAGTTAGTAACATAGTATTAAAAACATGTTCAAAATATAGCAAAATGTATCTTTAATCATAGAGCTTTGAAAAATATAAATGTTGATTATGTTTATATAATTTTATACTTTGTATTTTTTAAAATTATATTAGTCACAAGATCAATACTTTTGTTAAATACAATTAACCTATCATAGCATGACACTTGTCACACTCCGGTGTCTCCTAAGCTCACAATCGATCGTTGAACGTTGTAATTTTATGCTATTCAAATTTGTAAGATTCGAAAGCAATAAATTGATCAAAAACAATTTATAACCGGTAAGTACCGGGTCGTCCAAGGAGCAAATTTAAACTCAAGATCACTATTCGATTTTACTTAATAAGTCTATTTCCCAAAGATTGTGTGAAATGTTGTTATCAATCGTCAAATTATGAATAATGCAATTAAAAGGTTGTTTTCAAGGATTTCAAAGGCGTTCCTAGGGTACTACTTCCCTCCTTGGTGTATTCAACTCTTAAAGGTTCAATTTCATGCAAGAACGATTAATGTAATGATAGATTAAGGCGTGTCCCTATTGAACCAAATTCAATCGCTAGATGTTGTTATTCAATTCAAGGAAAGGACACCTCGCGCGTGAGCTTCAATCGCTAGATATTGTTAGCTCACGTCCTACTCAAGGTTCTCAACCATCAACGCTAGTTGAGTGATCGATAGCCAATGAGCGGTTTAGGATCAAGCCTATCTCAATGTTAAAATGAGTCACGCTAGTGATCGTTACTTAACAAGGGTGAATATACTTCATTCTAGAATCATTAGTCTCGCTCGCTAGAGCACTTAACCTCAAATTCATGTTTCTAGACCACTTAGGTATTTTATCAAACACTTGGTGGGCATAGAATAGACATTTAATTCAAGTAAATTCACAAATCATAACAAGTCTTCATTCATGCATATAATCAATAGATAAACGAGTTTTGTACACCAAGGAGGTCCATAGACCCCTAGAAACTAATGAGACTACTCACTACCCATGTTCATAGACAAACAAAGTAGTGGGTTTTCAAGAGAAATGAAAAATCGACAAGATGAAGTAAGGAAGTAGGATTAAGAGTCCCCCTATATCCTTGGAGTGCTTCAACTTGATTGATGAACTTCGAAACTCTTTGTCTTTTCCCCAAAATCCCAGCTCTCTTCCCCAAAAACCCTAAGTTTCTATTTATAGCAAGCAGTAAAAAGGGCCTGCCTTGACGACTCAACCGGCCGGTTGGATTTGTGAAGGAATATGAGCCGGCCGGTTCGCGCAGGGGAAACTTGGATCGAGACTTTCTGAAGCTTTGAACCGGGCGGTTCAACTCGTGAATGTATTTGAGCCGGGCGGTTCGATCAGTGGAGGGAACGCTTGGTGCCTTCTGAGCATCTGAGCCGGGCGGTTCGATCAGTGGACGCGTTTGACCCGGGTGGCTCAACACCTCCGAGGCTTCTTCTCGTTTGGACTCGCCCTCAGCCGGGCGGCTCGATCATGGGCCACCATTTGAGCCGGGCGGCTCAATGCTCTAGAAGCTCGGTTTTTCTCGAATCTTGGTCTTTAGGCCTTGGCTTCAATGGGGAGCAACTTTTAGCCTGAAATGCAATGATAGGGGTCAAATGGGCATCGAAAGAGACTCGGAACGAATCAAAACATCTAGTAAAGGCGGGAGAAAGATAGTCGAGAATTCGACTCATCAAAACACTCCACACTTAGAGTTTGATCGTCCCGAGCAAACAATAATATCAAGCCAAAGAGAACCAAATGGCAATTTTTTATTTCTGACTACTCTAACACATATTTACAAGCTAACTCCTTTTCGTAGGTGTGACGAATGCATTTAGCATATGCATTAAGCCTTTAAACCCCTAGGCTACCCTAGTGGACGAGTTATAGTCTCGTGAGAGTTTTCAGAAAAGGGAATACTCACAAATCCCACATGCATTTATCCCATAAGAGTGAAAAACAAGAGTGTCAACAATTAAGGCGAGGATTTCTCAAAACTTACTTCACATCCCACGCTAGCATCACAATCACTATACATTTCAAGAGAGCTTTCAACCGTTTAAGTTCACATGAGGGTGCACATTCAAAGAAGTCAATGCTAGCGCTATCAAGTGCCTCACCTAGAAGTCTATTCATTTTTCTTTTGAAGCAAGGCTTTTGAAAGATGGTTAAAGCGTTTTGCACAAAAAACGTCGTTCGATCACCTATGCTAGCTAGGGCTAGTCCATGGGTTCACGATATAACTCATTTCCAAGTTTTAGACGCTAAAGTCATAATCCATAAGGAAAGAGGAGTTTGACAACAAGAGTTCTTAAAACAAGCATAAACCAATCAATAGCCTACGTGAAATCACAAGGGTCGTTCTAAAGCTCAACTTGCTAGCACACAATGCACGTGGTGAATTCACACATATATAAAATGATGGGAAAGGCATAAAGTCAAGCTTTAAGTGCTTCTTATTTTCTTTTCTTCTCTTTTTTTTTGCATACAAATGCTTTCGAGGGGGGACTTACCTCCCTAACCCCCGGCATTTGTATCTTCTTTTTTTTTTCTTCTTTTTTTTTTCTTTTTTTTTTCTTTTTTTTTTCACAACTTAAAACTTGATAATATGCCCAATGTGAATATGGAATGTGTGAGAAACAACCGCAAACAAGGCACGAGGCAAGAGAACTATAGTCACCTAAAAGCAATCGAGAGGTTTAAGTTTTTCATGAAGGTTTCAAAACGTGCTTGCTAAAAACTTTTCAAAGCGTGCGCGAAAAATACTTAGATTTCTAGATAGGCACAAGATAGCAATGACATTGATTCACAAGAATGAGCATTCAATAGAGCTAGCTTGGTTTTGGACTCTAAATCATGTAGAAAGGGATGAGAGCTAGGTGTGACTTATAGAAGATGGGAATTGATAGTCACAAGCCTTTGGTAGTCTAATACTCATAAAATTTGGATAAAGCATGATGCAAGTGTTCATTTCAAGAGATATGCATGGTATAAACATGTGAACAATTGCGCCAAACCCACACACTCCACACTTAATTGATGCTTAGTCCCTAAGCACAAGAGATGATAAAATAGAGGTGAAGGTGCAAAGAAAACTCCCCTAGTTTGTAGAGTGTAGTCCATTTCAAATCAACTCTCCCTCTTTCGTAGAAAATTTCCCCTTGATGACAATATAAAACAATGAGAGTTAATGCGCACTAGCATGAATATTTTCCCGAAAGCATGACAATGACACAAGTGAAAATCAACCTCCTCTTTTCATAATCATGAAATATCCAACAAAGGTACGAAGAGAGTCCATACAACCAAAATGCGCACCACGGCGACTTAAACATTCAAGCCATATCAAAAGTCAAATACTAAAGCATAGCATCCCAAAATTGCGCCCAACGACGACTTAACATCCAAAATCATCAACATATATCAAGCTAAACAACATCACAAAGTCATGGGAATAGAGGTGCAAATTCAAATAACACAAGATGTAAACAATATCACCGGGCAAGCCTCAAAATGGAGCATCATCATCATCGTCGTCCGGGCTTGCAAATCGATCCTCCTCAGTTGGAAAGCTGGCTGTAGGGATAAAAGGAGAAACACCGGATGGAGCATAGGCAGAGGGAGGTGCAAACCCAACTGGTGGAGGTGGAGTAGGAGATTTCCTAGGTGGGGAGGGTGTATCATCCCTAAGCACAAGACGCCTAGTAGCATTTCGTGGAGGATTTCTCTTCCTCACGCTCTCCTCGTCGCCGGCTGCAGCATCAAATGGGATGGAGGCCTTGGTGGGAGCGGTTGGTTTGGGGGAGGGTCGAGCACCGTCTCTAGCCATTTCAATGGTGAGGGAAGGGGTTTCGAGTGGAGGAAACCGGCTGAATTTGAGGGAGGAGGTTTGGATTTTTGAAGGTTGTGATGCGGCAGGGGAAAAGGGCGGACGGATGAGTGGGATGGTTGCCGACGGTGGATGGCTGAGCGGACTGGCGGAAGATTGGGAGGTCGCCGGGCGTCGAGCTGATGGAGAGAAGGGGTGCGCCGGGTTGTGAGGAGAGGAGAGGTTTGTTTTGATTTCAAAATCCAAATTAGGGTTAGATGAAAAAAGAAATGGCAAAATTAGAATTTAGGGCAAAATTGGAATGGGTGAACCAAGTCAATTGGAATTGGGCCAAGCAGAATTTATTTCGAACCGACAAGAATTGACTCAATCAGATGGGAATTGAGCCGGGCGGCTGGATGATAAGGCAAATATTGAGACGGGCGGCTCAAAGCATCAGAGGATTCAAGTGAAGAAAATGACACTTGAGCCGGACGGTTGAGGTTGAAGGCGGAAGTTGAGCCGGGCGGCTCAACTGCTCAGAGAGGTGAGGGATTGAAAGCAAGCCTGAACCGGGCGGTTCGATATGCAAGGCATAGTTGAGCCGGGCGGCTCAACATCCCAGAAAGGTGATGACTTGATTGAATCGGCTGGAACCGGCCGGCTGGGGGTGGAAGCAGAGATTGAGCCGGACGGCTCGACTGATCAGCGTGGACACACCACACTTAAGTCTGAGTGCACTCTTCCCAAACATGAAGCCACTTTATTAGCAAATAAAAATACATCAAGCATGCGAGATAGTAGCGCGAAAATGAATACTAGCCACGGGCTACCTCCCGTGAGGGCCTAGTTTAACGTCTTGGCATAGACCGAGCCGAATCTCCTCATGGAAAGATTTTAGAAGCGCAGCAGAGGAGGAGTTTTCAATCGGTTAAGTCATGTAGGGTGATAGAGGTGTTCTCGGGGTCTAGGGGAGCTCCATGGTAGAGCTTGAGTCTTTGCCCATTGGCTTTGAAAATTTCCCCTCTTGAGTTAAATAAGGTGACATGTCCGTCCTCAAACACCTTTTGAATTTTGAAAGGACCCGTCCATCTTGACTTAAGCTTTCCCGGAAATAACCTCAATCTTGAATTAAATAGTAGGACTTGGTCCCCTTCTTTGAACTCCTTCCTCAAAATCTTCTTGTCATGCCATTTCTTTTGCTTTTGCTTGTAGATTTTGGCATTCTCATAGGAGTCAAGTCTTATTTCGTCTAGCTCATTCAAGTCCAATAGCCTCTTTTCTCCGGCGCTTTTCATGTTGAAATTCAATTCTCTAACCGCCCAAAGTGACTTGTACTCCAATTCAACGGGTAGGTGGCAAGGTTTCCCATAGATGAGCCTAAAAGGAGACATCCCTATAGGTGTCTTGAAGGCGGTCCTATATTCCCAAAGAGCATCATCCAATTTTGAGGACCAATCCTTCCTTGAATTTCCCACCGTCTTGTCTAGTATAGTTTTGATTTCTCTATTCGAGACTTCCACTTGACCACTAGTTTGAGGGTGGTAAGGTGTAGCAACCTTGTGGTAGACCGCATATTTCTTCAAGAGCGCCTTAAATTGCTTTTCCTTGAAGTGAGCTCCCCCGTCACTAATTACGGTTCGTGGGACTCCAAATCTAGGGAAGATCACCTTCTTGAAAAGCTTTGTTACGACCTTGGCATCTTGAGTTGGGGAGGCTATAGCTTCGACCCATTTGGAAACATAATCAACCGCTACGAGAATGAAACGGTTCCCATAGGAAGGAGGGAAAGGGCCCATGAAGTCTATTCCCCACACGTCAAAGATCTCCACTTCTAGAATTACTTGTTGGGGCATTTCATCCCTCTTGGAGATATTCCCACTCCTTTGGCACTTGTCACAAGCCTTCACAAAATTGTAGGCATCTTTGAATATTGATGGCCAATAGAGTCCACTTTGAAGCACCTTAGCCGCGGTCTTAGAACTCCCTCCATGGCCTCCACAAGGAAGAGAATGGCAATGGTGCAAGACTCCCACTATATCTTCGTCGGCTACGCATTTTCTATAGATACCATCCGAACAAAGCTTGAAGAGGTGGGGTTCATCCCAATAGTATCTTCTTGCATCATGCGCAAACTTCTTCTTTTGGTTGTAGTTCATGTTTGGAGGAAGTGCCTCACAAACCTTGAAGTTCACTATATCGGCGTACCATGGTGTAGTGGCATTTTCAATTCTCATCAAGTTCTCACCAAGAAAAGAGTCCTCAATAGGCAACTCCTCACTTGAAGTCCTCTCCCTCAAAGGCTCAAGTCTAGAAAGGTGATCGGCGACCAAATTTTCTACTCCCTTCTTGTCTTTGATTTCAATGTCAAAATCTTGGAGTAGAAGCACCCATCTTATGAGCCTAGGCTTGGCATCTTTCTTAGAAATTAGGTACTTGATGGCGGCATGATCGGTATAGACTATGGTTTTGGATCCCACCAAGTATTGCCTAAATTTCTCGAAGGCATAGACAATAGCTAGCATCTCTTTCTCCGTAGTGGAGTAGTTTGATTGAGCTTGGTCCAAGACCTTGCTCGTGTAGTAGATCACATGTAGCTTTCTGTCTACCCTTTGCCCTAGAACGGCTCCAATGGCATAGTCACTTGCGTCGCACATAAGCTCAAAGGGGAGTCCCCAATTGGGAGGTTGGATGATAGGAGCGGATGTGAGGGCCAACTTTAGCTTCTCGAAAGCTTTAGCACAAGGATCATTGAATAAGAAAGGAGTATCAATATGCAAGAGATCGGTCAGTGGCTTGGCAATCTTAGAGAAATCCTTAATGAAGCGCCGGTAGAACCCGGCATGACCAAGAAAACTTCGAATTCCCTTAACATCTCTAGGGGGTGGAAGTTTTTCAATTACTTCAATCTTAGCCCTATCCACCTCAATTCCCCTATTAGAGACAAGATGTCCAAGCACAATTCCTTCTTGTACCATGAAATGGCACTTTTCCCAATTCAAGACTAGGTCGGTCTCAATGCATTTGTCAAGAACCCTTGAAAGGTTCTCTAGACAAGAGTCAAATGAGGAACCATAGACCGAAAAGTCATCCATAAATACTTCCATTGTATTTTCAATGAAATCGGAAAAAATGGCCATCATGCACCTTTGAAAGGTTCCCGGCGCATTACATAGCCCAAAAGGCATACGTCTATACGCATAGGTTCCATAAGGGCACGTGAAGGTGGTTTTCTCTTGATCTTGAGGGTGAATAGGGATTTGGAAGAATCCACTATACCCATCCAAATAGCAAAAGTATTCATGGTTAGCTAGTCTCTCAAGCATTTGATCAATGAAGGGGAGTGGGAAATGATCTTTCTTAGTGGCCTTGTTTAGCTTACGGTAGTCAACACACATCCGCCACCCCGTGACGGTGCGTGTAGGGATTAGCTCATTTTTCTCGTTCTTGACTACCGTTAAACCACCTTTCTTGGGTACCACATGGATTGGGCTCACCCATTCCGAGTCGGGAACGGCATAGATGATTCCCGCTTCCCTCAATTTAGTTATCTCCTTAAAGACAACTTCCCCCAACGTCGGGTTCAACCTCCTCAATCTCTCACGGGTTGGTCTAGCATCATCATCCAATGTAATCCTATGCATGCATATATCGGGGCTAATCCCTTTCAAATCATCAATGGAATAACCAATAGCCGCCCTACGCTTTCTAAGCACATGCAAAAGTCTAGAGGTTTCACACTCATTCAAAGATGCATTCACTATTACGGGAAAGGTAGAGTTTGGACCAAGGAATTCATACCTTAGACTTGTGGGTAGAGCCTTAAGCTCTATCCTACAAGGTCCCTTACCTTCTCCTTTCTCCGTTCTTTCTTTTCCATCATCTTTTTCCTCTTCTTGTTCCTCCTCATCCATCATCAACAAATCCATCATAGAGTCACCTATGCTTTCATCACTCAAAAGTTCTTGCTCAATGGAAGTTAGTTCATCACAAGAAAAATCATCATAAGTATCAAGCAAGTTGCAATCCAATGAATCACTAGGGGCACTACATGCTTGTCTTAAATGGAACTTGATTTTCTCTCCCCCTATCTCAAACTCTAGTGAATCATTTATGCAACTTATCACCGCCCTAGTAGTTTTCAAAAATGGCCTTCCCAAAATGATTGGGATCTCTCACTCCTCCTCCATCTCTAGAACAAAGAAATCCACGGGAATGTAAAACTTCCCCACCTTCACGGGCACGTCCTCCAAGATTCCACTAGGGATCCTAGAGGAGCGATCCGCGAGGCGTAGACTAATGGAGGTAGGCACGAGAGTTCCCATATCAAGTTTCTTATAGAGAGAGTAAGGCATTAATGAAATACTAGCACCTAAATCACACAATGCTTTGCTTATGTTAACATCACCAATAGTAATAGGAATTGAAAATGACCCCGGATCTTTCTCTTTCTTAGGCATGGGATTTTGCACAATAGCACTACATTCCGCATTTAAATTCACCGAGCCAATTTCAGAAATTTCACGCCTATGAGAGATAACATCCTTAAGAAATTTACTATAAAGGGGCATTTGAGATATTACCTCGGAGATTGGTAGTGTCACATTTATCTTCTTCATCATTTCCGCAAATTTTTGGAAGTGTGATTCGTTGTTCTTCTTTAGTTGTCTTTGCGGAAATGGAATTGGTGGCTTGTATGGGGTAGGCTCCTTAGTGGCTTCCTTCGTTGAATTCTTAGGGGGGACGTCCTTTGGTGTGGGAACTTCTTCTTCGACCTCATCCTCGCCCTCTTCGACAATGATGGGCATCCTTGTGCTCGCATCCTTTTCCTTGGGTGAAGGGGGCTTGTAGGTGGTTCCACTCCTCAATGTTATAGCATTCACGTGCTCATTTTGATGGAAGTCCGGCTTAGAGGGAAGTTTCCCTTGTTGTCTAGATGATGAGCTAGCTTGTTGAGCGAGTTGGGTCTCCAACATTTTACTATGAGTAGTCATCTCATCCATTCTTTGGAACATTTGATCCATTCTTTGATCGGCTTTTGCTTGATTTGCCACAAGATTAGCTAAGATGTCGATCATGGTTTGATCTCGTGCATTTTGATGAGTTGGGGCTTGTGGTTGTTGAGTGCTCATTCCTTGATAATTCCCTTGTTGTTGATAGCCTTGAAAATTTGCCCTTGGTTGATATTGAGCTTTTTGTTGTAATTGGTTAGATTGACCTTGTTGGACTTGCCTTTGATAGCCTTGCCCTTGCCCTTGGTAGTCTTGGTTCCTTGAGGTGAAACCGGGAGGGGCATTGTTCTTTTGGCGCCAATCGGGATCATACTTGATCGGTTCGGTTGTCTTATATGAAAAATTTGGATGATCCCGGTCTCTCCCATAGCTTGTTTGATTTCTTTGCAGGAAATTAACATCCTCTTCACCTTGGATATCTTCTTGAGGAAATGTGTGAGGGCAATCATCTTCTTTATGGGATGGACTTGTGCAAATGGCACAAACTCTAGGTTGTTGGTGCGATTGCTTCACATGAAGAGCACTAAGGGAATTTGTTAAGGCATCAATCTTTTTACTAAGGGCTCGGACTTCATCTTTTGAATCCGCCTCATTTACCTCCTTCGTCTTGCCTTGTCTCCTTGGGACGTTCCGATCACTCCCCCAATGATGAGAATTTCTTGCAATTCTATCTATAATAGCTCCGGCATTTGTGGGGTGGAGCTCCATGAATGCACCACCGGCGGCTTGGTCCATTTGCCTTTTTGATTCATTATCCACGCCTTGATAGAAGATTTGGATCAAGGTTGGCTTGTCTATGTTGTGGTGTGGGCATTCTCTTTGTAGCTCCTTGAAGCGTTCCCATGCCTCATAGAAACTCTCATCCTCTCCTTGCTCAAATGAGTTGATTAAGTTTTTGAGCCTTTGAGTTTTAGCCGGTGGGAAATATTGGAGAAGGAAAGCTTGGGCTAGCTCGTTCCATGTTGTGAAGGTGTTGGCATCATGGCTCCACAACCAATCCTTGGCTTTCCCCATTAGAGAGAAGGGAAAAAGCCTTAGATAGATCGCTTCCTTTGGTACGTTGTTTATTTTGAAAGTCTCGCACAACTCAAGGAAGGATGTTAGGTGGGCATTGGGATTTCCTATCCCGGAGAAGGCATTGTTGCCCACCATGTTGATCAACGCCGTTTTGAGCTCAAATTGAGGAGCATCTACTCCCGGTGGAGCTATTGGTGATCGAAAACCGGTGAGGCTCGGGGTGGAATAGTCCTTTAGGGGCTTTTCCCCATTAGGTTCATCATTGCGATGTGCCATGGGTTGTGGCCTTCTTTTGCGTGGTAGCCTTTTGTTTCGAGAACCTTCTCCCTTGGCTCTCTCTTGATCCAAGAAATATCTCAAAGATTCTTCAAAGTTAATGCTTGCTTTCTCTTTCGCCTTAAGTCACGTTAGCATTCAATCAAGACCTATAAGATCAAGGAAAACCGTTAAGTTGCAAGCAATAACACAAGCGATAGCAAGAGAAACAAGTGAAATAATCCAAATCTTGTAAAATCTACTTTAGTTCCCTAAGTTAATTCGTTGCTCCCCGGCAACGGCGCCATTTTGAACGTTGTAATTTTATGCTATTCAAATTTGTAAGATTCGAAAGCAATAAATTGATCAAAAACAATTTATAACCGGTAAGTACCGGGTCGTCCAAGGAGCAAATTTAAACTCAAGATCACTATTCGATTTTACTTAATAAGTCTATTTCCCAAAGATTGTGTGAAATGTTGTTATCAATCGTCAAATTATGAATAATGCAATTAAAAGGTTGTTTTCAAGGATTTCAAAGGCGTTCCTAGGGTACTACTTCCCTCCTTGGTGTATTCAACTCTTAAAGGTTCAATTTCATGCAAGAACGACTAATGTAATGATAGATTAAGGCGTGTCCCTATTGAACCAAATTCAATCGCTAGATGTTGTTATTCAATTCAAGGAAAGGACACCTCGCGCGTGAGCTTCAATCGCTAGATATTGTTAGCTCACGTCCTACTCAAGGTTCTCAACCATCAACGCTAGTTGAGTGATCGATAGCCAATGAGCGGTTTAGGATCAAGCCTATCTCAATGTTAAAATGAGTCACGCTAGTGATCGTTACTTAACAAGGGTGAATATACTTCATTCTAGAATCATTAGTCTCGCTCGCTAGAGCACTTAACCTCAAATTCATGTTTCTAGACCACTTAGATATTTTATCAAACACTTGGTGGGCATAGAATAGACATTTAATTCAAGTAAATTCACAAATCATAACAAGTCTTCATTCATGCATATAATCAATAGATAAACGAGTTTTGTACACCAAGGAGGTCCATAGACCCCTAGAAACTAATGAGACTACTCACTACCCATGTTCATAGACAAACAAAGTAGTGGGTTTTCAAGAGAAATGAAAAATCGACAAGATGAAGTAAGGAAGTAGGATTAAGAGTCCCCCTATATCCTTGGAGTGCTTCAACTTGATTGATGAACTTCGAAACTCTTTGTCTTTTCCCCAAAATCCCAGCTCTCTTCCCCAAAAACCCTAAGTTTCTATTTATAGCAAGCAGTAAAGAGGGCCTGCCTTGACGACTCAACCGGCCGGTTGGATTTGTGAAGGAATATGAGCCGGCCGGTTCGCGCAGGGGAAACTTGGATCGAGACTTTCTGAAGCTTTGAACCGGGCGGTTCAACTCGTGAATGTATTTGAGCCGGGCGGTTCGATCAGTGGAGGGAACGCTTGGTGCCTTCTGAGCATCTGAGCCGGGCGGTTCGATCAGTGGACGCGTTTGAGCCGGGCGGCTCAACACCTCCGAGGCTTCTTCTCGTTTGGACTCGCCCTCAGCCGGGCGGCTCGATCATGGGCCACCATTTGAGCCGGGCGGCTCAATGCTCTAGAAGCTCGGTTTTTCTCGAATCTTGGTCTTTAGGCCTTGGCTTCAATGGGGAGCAACTTTTAGCCTCAAATGCAATGATAGGGGTCAAATGGGCATCGAAAGAGACTCGGAACGAATCAAAACATCTAGTAAAGGCGGGAGAAAGATAGTCGAGAATTCGACTCATCAATCGTAAAATGAATCGTCCCATACAACCATTTCACGAATGTTTATGACTCGATCTTATAATTTTTGACTATTAAGAAAGAAAATTAAAAGATTGCATCAACAATCTTTCTTTACTCATCCTATTAAGGATGCCCTTATTTACCTGATACATAGAAGTTTTATGTAGAGCGAAAATACCAAGTCGGGTCCGTTAAGGGGTCGACATTTAGCCACATGATCGCTTGTAATTTAGCGTCAATATTCGAATAGAATTCAAATACTATTGCTAGTCACGATTAATCAAAACAATTTATATTGACTCGGGAAATCCAAGGTCGTACCCAAAAGATAGGTGATTAAACTAATGGGGCAAAAGATTCAATTTAGAACGTTTGTGGTTTGGGGGGATTTGTTCCTCGTAAGAGGTTGATAGCAAGTTTTTACTAACCAAAGAAGATTTTAAACAATGAAACAAGTAAACAATCGATTAAAAGATGACTAGGGATTACTTCCCCACCTAGACAAATTATTGTGACAATGATATTGGATGTCAATGATGAATTTACATGCACATGAGTAGAATTTAGCCATGCAACATTCAAGCTAAGTTCAACTCGCGCTACAACTTAGAATGAAGGGGTTACATCTCGCATAGGACCTCACACTCGCGCTCTATTGGCCCTATAGAACATGCATGTCTAGTCTCACACTCGTGCTCTATTGACTAGATAAACACATTCTTGTTAAGTTCAAGCCATTCTCATTAGAATTTAGGTGTCGCCATGTAACACAAAGACTCTAATGCTTCTTCATTCATTTCATTGAAGTCATATTGATCAACGTGAGCTACATCAAACGTGAGATCAAGCTATGTTCCCATTGAGGACATTTCACAAACACCTTATGGGCAACTCTAAACATTTAGTTCAAATGAAGAAGATTCATGTGCAAACTCATTCAACATTAGCATCCATGGTATTTACATCATCACAAACATGTCTAGGGGATCCATAATCCCCAATCAAGGTCACTACTCACTCATAGTGAGTTTACAAGCATAAACATCAATGAAAGTGCAAAAACCCATATGAAAAGTTGAGTTTAGGAATTCAAAACCAATATGGAGATTCAAGAACACTAGAGGATCCAATCTTCGATCTTTGTTGTTGAAGTTCTCCCAAAATCTCTAGCTTCTTCCCCAAGAAAGTGGCTCAAAAACCCAGAAAATCTCCCTTGAAAATCCCCCAAAAGTCCCCCCTTTTCAGAAACCCTAAGTTTCTATTTATAGAAAAACAGTAAAAATCCTGCCTTGACGACTCAACCGGGCGGTTCAATTCGTGAAGGATTTTCAACCGGCCGGCTCGATCAGGGGAAAGCTTGCTTGGACTTTCTGAGCATTTGAACCGGGCGGTTCAATTCGTGAAGGATTTTCAACCGGCCGGTTCGGATCCTCAGAGCCTCTTACCATCCGAATCTGATCTTGGTGTAAACTACAAAGTTGTTGTCCTTTGAATTAGCTTTCCAACAAGCTTTGAATCGACCAAATCGGACACCGTATGAGCCTTGGGTATCCAAAACAAGGTGCAACGATCAATATTGCTCGGTTTGGCCCCGAAACACCATATTTTGCTCCGAAACTGCTCGGTTTTGCTCCAAAATGCTACTCACTTGTGTTCTCAGCTTAAACTCTGTAATTTGCCTTAAATGAACCACAAAGCATCAAATAGCAAGTGAAATCGTAATAAAATGATCGAAACAATAAGCATAGAGGTCGCCTAAAATGCATATGTTTTAGCGCTATCAAATCACCCCACACTTAACGTTTGATCGTCCCGAGAAAACTAATCATAGAGATCAACAACAATAATGCATTTTGCTCACTCATGATCGGTTCAAAGAATCTCCATATGGTCACGAAAACTAACTAAAACACTAAGGAACAAATTCTACTTCTAACTAACCACTTTCGTAGGTAATACGAGTGCATTTAGCGAATGCACCAAGCCTTTAAACCCCTAGGCTACCCTAGTGGAGGAGTTGTAGTCTCCTGAGAGTTTTCAGACACGGGAATACTCATAAATCCCACAAAGAGAACAACCATCCAATTAGGCATTTTAAGTTCACAATTGTCAAAGTACTAGGCAAGGTGTTTTTCATGAAGTTCACAATGTATTCAACTAGAGATGTGCATTTCAATCACTACATGAAACCTCTTCAAATCCTTGTGGAAATTCATGAATTAGGACATTCAAGCAAATCAAAGCAAAGACTAATAAATCTTTAATCAAGGATTCTAGTCATTTTCTATGTTAGTGACTTCAAGAAAACAATCTAATAGTCGCAAAGAAATCTTGTTGGATCACTCACAAATGCTAGCAAGGGGGCTAGTCCATTGGCTTGTGAGCTTTGAACTCATTCTCAAGCCTAGGACGCAAAGGTCACTTAGTCATAAGAGAAGAGGAGTTCCAACATTACAGTTTTTTTTGTATATTCTTGCAAGTCATATCATGCCTAAGTATAAAAGAATACGAGGTTCGTCCCTTAGTGAATTCTTGCTAGGAAGTATCAATTGTCTCATTGGTTTTCATGCTAGAGAATGGTGGAACAACCGATTGTCAAGTCTAAGTGCAACATTAAGGGGTTAGAATGGCCTTTGGCCGTACTAAGCACTTTCGAGGGGGAACTTACCTTCCTAACCCTCGGCGCTTAGCACATACTTCTTTAAATTCACTTCCTAATGGTGATCAATCATAAGGAAGGAACTTGGGGCTTATTTCATATTTTTTCTTTTTTCTTATTCTTTTTTTTTTCTTTCTTTTCTTTTTCTCTCTTTTTTTTCTTTTCTTCTTGCCCTCTTTTGACCCCACACTTAGAACTTTTACAAAGGGCTAAGTGTTAAAAATGGAGCATGACAAACCAACAAAACAAATCCACAAGATAGGCAAGGTCACTAAGGTCACCTAAAGGCAATCGTGGCATGCAAGAGTTTTAAAATTATATTTTTTTCGATTTTATGCTTTTAAAGATCAAGTCTCTAGTCTCAACGAGAAAAAGCTTAGAATAAAAGATAAAGAAGTGCTAGTAGATGCTTTGATCCTCAAGAATGAAAGTCAACAACCCAATCCATTAGTCATCTAAAGGATCAATTAAGTGAAATCATGCACGACTAGTTGAATTAGGAATGAAGTTTTTCGAAAATGTAGCATTGCCTAGACTTTTTGTTTTCATTAATAATTCAAAATTTTTGGATGAATTGTGCGGTAGTGTGAATGTTTTCCCTTAAACATACAAGTTGATTGGATTTCACACATGAAAGTACGTCAAGCAAGCACAACCATCTCGTATAGTCAAAACATAGGCACCCCACACTTATGCCCTATCAAGGCATCTAGTTAACCAAGCACATGTTAAGAAATCATCAAATATAGGCATTCACACATGCATAGTTCATATCCTCAAATTCTTGCATGAAACAAATAGAAATCCAATCAAAATAGATATACTCGAAGATCGGGAGAGAAAACACTCACAAGCCTAGTTTAACGTCTTGGCTAAGACGGAGCCGATTATCCTCTTAGAAAATAAGAAGCACGCTTGAGGAGTCTTTTGCTAAGATCCCTCCTCAAGCGGGGCCCTGGACTTGATCATGTCAAACCACCTTCAAATCCCATTTGAATTTCCTCCCATCAAGCCTACAATGGACTTTCCTTTGGGAGCATGACCCCTTCAAGTATGAAAATCCCTTAAAAATTAAGGGGCCATTGGAGCTTTTTAGAAATAGTCTTTGGAAATATGGCAAGAAGCTCCAAAACTTGTCTCGAGACTTCGTAGTGAAGAAGGGGTCTTCATAACTTGTCTCGAGAATGATGGGCATCCCTTCCTTGAGTTTATCAATGACGTTCATAGGTGCCCACTCCTCAATATCCCTCATTGAACTTGTGTCTTCTTGCATGCGAGAATGGTCTTTAGTCTCTTCCATGAAAACCTCAACAAAGTCTCTACACCCTTGAAGACTTTCAATCTCTATACGCTCTTCCTCTATCTTATCCTCATCAAGGAATTGGGATTCACATTTAGGCTCTTCTATATCGGGAGGGAGGAGTTCTTCTTCATTAATAAAAGTCATTTCCTCTATGCAAGAGGCATCATCCTTGAAGAATTCCTCGTCGGAGAGCCAAGGCATTGATGGAATGGTGAGCTCTTGTGTGTTTTCGTCCAATTAATCTTGAGATATGCTAGTAGTGAAGGATGCTTCACTTTTGCATTCCATCTCTTCTTCGTTACAAGATTCACCATCTCTTTGGTTGTAATGAGTTACGGTGCCGACTCTCCAAAATTCATCCTCCCTTTCTTGGTCCCATTCTTCCCTTGAGACATTAGATTCAAGGACTTCTTCTTCGGGTACCTCCTCTTCCTCATCCAAGTTTTCGTTTTCCATTGCTTGTTGCCCCAATTCGCTTTCCAAAACTTGGCGTTGAGCATCCATCTCCCTCAATTTAGCATTTTCGCTTTTTAACTCATGGTTTTGAGCCTCTAATATTTTCAATTGAGCGTCCATCTTCTCTTGGTTTTCAAGGAATGTGGCAAACATAGCTTCAAAATCGGAGGGCTCATTTGACGGTTGAGGAGGTTGAGGGTATAGAGGGTAGGAGTGTTCTACTTCAAAGCGTTGGCCATCATTCCAATTTGGAGTGTAATAACTTGTCGGATAGCCATGCTCCTGATAATTCCCATATGGTTGCTCCTCCTCTTGATAGTATCCCTCATTAGAATAGACTTGTTGGCTTTGATTGTTCATCCTATAGTCTTCACAATGAGCATTTGGTTGATCATCTTCTTAATAATCTTCATTGTCTTCATACTTCCTTTTGTCAACCCAAGCCTTAACCATACTCATCATGCTATCCACTTTCTTTTCCAAATCACTAACTTGATCTTTAATCGCATAACTGGAAAAATCCTCTTCATAATAATCTTCATCGTGCATGACTTGTTGGTTATAGTTATCCATCCTCGCAAAACAAGATTAACGAAGTTAGTAGGGGATATGAGAGAAAAAGAAGAATATACAAGCATAAGAGAAAGAAAAATATTTACAAGAATAGACAAACTAAACAATCTATTAGCACCTAGTTAATTAACCTATCCCCGGCAACGTCGCCATTTGATCGCTTGTAATTTAGCGTCAATATTCGAATAGAATTCAAATACTATTGCTAGTCACGATTAATCAAAACAATTTATATTGACTCGGGAAATCCGAGGTCGTACCCAAAAGATAGGTGATTAAACTAATGGGGCAAAAGATTCAATTTAGAACGTTTGTGGTTTGGGGGGATTTGTTCCTCGTAAGAGGTTGATAGCAAGTTTTTACTAACCAAAGAAGATTTTAAACAATGAAACAAGTAAACAATCGATTAAAAGATGACTAGGGATTACTTCCCCACCTAGACAAATTATTGTGACAATGATATTGGATGTCAATGATGAATTTACATGCACATGAGTAGAATTTAGCCATGCAACATTCAAGCTAAGTTCAACTCGCGCTACAACTTAGAATGAAGGGGTTACATCTCGCATAGGACCTCACACTCGCGCTCTATTGGCCCTATAGAACATGCATGTCTAGTCTCACACTCGTGCTCTATTGACTAGATAAACACATTCTTGTTAAGTTCAAGCCATTCTCATTAGAATTTAGGTGTCGCCATGTAACACAAAGACTCTAATGCTTCTTCATTCATTTCATTGAAGTCATATTGATCAACGTGAGCTACATCAAACATGAGATCAAGCTAAGTTCCCATTGAGGACATTTCACAAACACCTTATAGGCAACTCTAAACATTTAGTTCAAATGAAGAAGATTCATGTGCAAACTCATTCAACATTAGCATCCATGGTATTTACATCATCACAAACATGTCTAGGGGATCCATAATCCCCAATCAAGGTCACTACTCACTCATAGTGAGTTTACAAGCATAAACATCAATGAAAGTGCAAAAACCCATATGAAAAGTTGAGTTTAGGAATTCAAAACCAATATAAAGATTCAAGAACACTAGAGGATCCAATCTTCGATCTTTGTTGTTGAAGTTCTCCCAAAATCTCTAGCTTCTTCCCCAAGAAAGTGGCTCCAAAAACCCAGAAAATCTCCCTTGAAAATCCCCCAAAAAGTCCCCCCTTTTCAGAAACCCTAAGTTTCTATTTATAGCAAAACAGTAAAAATCCTGCCTTGACGACTCAACCGGGCGGTTCAATTCGTGAAGGATTTTCAACTGGCCGGCTCGATCAGGGGAAAGCTTGCTTGGACTTTCTGAGCATTTGAACCGGGCGGTTCAATTTGTGAAGGATTTTCAACCGGCCGGTTCGGATCCTCAGAGCCTCTTACCATCCGAATCTGATCTTGGTGTAAACTACAAAGTTGTTGTCCTTTGAATTAGCTTTCCAACAAGCTTTGAATCAACCAAATCGGACACCGTATGAGCCATGGGCGTCCAAAACAAGGTGCAAAGGCAATATTGCTGGGTTTGGCCCCGAAACACCATATTTTGCTCCGAAACTGCTCGGTTTTGCTCCAAAATGCTACTCACTTGTGTTCTCATCTTAAACTCTGTAATTTGCCTAAAATGAACCACAAAGCATCAAATAGCAAGTGAAATCGTAATAAAATGATCGAAACAATAAGCATAGAGGTCGCCTAAAATGCATATGTTTTAGCGCTATCATCACAGCACTTAAAAGTCCTACAGGAAGTCCTATGATCTATAAGTCCCAAGGCCGGTCTAGTTCTAAATTCTGGCCCTAGGTTTAAAAACTAAAGCCTAACCCCAAACAAATAAAACCAGTCACAACAAAAACCAGCAATATCTGTTGGATATTTTAAGGTAATACCCTAATGAGTTGAGACGATTCGAGATGAAATTGAGTTCAAAGTCAGTGTGAATCGTGTCCTGCAAGCACATTAATTGACCGCGTCCTAAGTGAACATTAGGACGCTAATATTTGAAGTGGGCGCGACATGGCAATGTGGAATTAGGATGAGCTGATGTGAGGAGTTCGAATTTGAACTCTTGAATTTCAAAATGAATCAGTGCTTATCCAAATCAACTGCTTTGTTTAAAATAAAGAAAACTTGGTTTTCTCCTCCTCAATTCAAGATATACAACAGCAGAGAGTTATGGGATTGAAAAAACAAAGAGACAGAGTGAAAGAGAACAGAACGAGAATTCAATCTCTTCCTCTGGTTTTATTCACAAAATTATTCCAAGTACATTCCTCGTTGGTCTTATTCCGATTCAATTTTCTGAAACTCGATTAGAGCAGAAATATTGAATACCGAAAGCGGCAAAATAGATACGTGAATGGACATACCCTGAAACCTTAGGTCATGGACATTCATTAAGGAGTAAAAATATTCTCTTGTCCAAAGGTCTCTCATGTGTTGCTTGTTTTCTAAGAAAACTGATTACAAGACCATCTCCACTGAAAGTTGAGACTGAATGTCCAACATTTTTAGAACGGATTCAAGGAGATATATGTGGACTTATTTCCCCATCAAGTGGACCATTTCAATACTTTATGGTACTTATTGATGCATCGACACGTTGGTCGCATGTTTGTTTAATATCCACTCGTAATATAGCATTTGCAAGGTTGCTTGATCAAATTATTAAATTACGAGCACAATTTCCAGATCATGCAATTGAGAAAATCCGTATGGATAATGCGGGAGAATTTACATTCCAGTCTTGTAATGACTATTGTATGTCAACTAGAATTATAATTGAACATCCGGTTGCTCATGTCCATACTCAAAATGGTCTAGCAGAGTCTTTTATCAAGAGACTAAAATTGATACTAGACCATTACTTATGCGATCTAAATTGCCAAGTTCTGCTTAGGGACATGCAATTTTGCATGCTGCATCACTAATTCGTATAAGGCCAATTACAAATAATAAATGTTCCCCTTTGCAGCTTGTTAGTGGCCAAGAACCAAATATCTCTCATTTAAGAGTTTTTGGGTGTGCAGTTTATGTTCCAATATCTCATCCCAACGTACTAAAATGGGACCCCAACGAAGATTGAGAATTTACGTGGGATTTGAATCTCCGTCAATTATTAAATGTTTGGAACCTATGACAGGTGATATATTTAAGGCACAATTTGACGACTGTCAATTTGATGAGACAAATTTCCCTGCATTAGGGGGAGATAAAATAAAGTCTGAAAATAAAAGACAAGAGATATCTTAGAATGCATAATCTTGGTCTCATTTTGATCCTCGTACAAATCAATGTGAACTAGAAGTTGAAGATTATCACATATACCAGTTGTCAATGCTCCTTGGAAAATTAATCTTCTTGATGAAGATATTGGAAATAAATTAGCAAGTGAGTCTAAAACACGACAGAATCGTGGTAGACCAATTGGGTCCAAGGATAAAAATCCAAGAAAAAGAAAGATTCATGATAACCAAATAAATGCATCAACCACTATTCCAAAAGAAATAGATGTGATACATGAAGAAACATCTCCAAAAGATAATGAGATACCTGAAACCAAGGTTGCAGAAAACACTAGCCAGGCATCGGGCGGAAAGGGTCTCCAAGGATTAATCGGGGCCTAGGCGGAGATTAATCGGTTTTGAAATTTTAATATTTTTAAATATATAATTATATATATATTATTTAATATACAAACTGCTTCCTCCATATTCTCCAGAATGTAGACTTTTAATCAATTCATGGGTCAAGCACATTGACATTGTAAATAAATATGAACATTGTAAATGACTTTATCCACATTAACATTGTTAATCAAATCCAAATTATGAAAAATAAGAATCAAGCAGCCTAAACAATACAAATTAAACAATACAATCCAAATCCCTAGTTGCAATAATAAGTTAATTTTTTAAAATTTACAAATAAGCCCTTCAAGTTTGAATATTGAAATGTAGTTGACCATTCCGCCTAGAAACTAGGGCTGGGCGTGCAGACCCGAAAACTCGAATCCCGACCCGAACCGAACCGAAAAAAGCCCGAACGGACCGGTTCTTCTCGTACCAATAACCGAACCAAAAAAAGACCGAACCGAATTGTGATATACAGTTTGGTCTCGGTTTTGCTTTTTTCTCGAACCGAAAGCCCGACCTGAACCGAATGCTTAAATACTTGCCACTTGTCAGCATATGATTGGTCAATGTAAAAACCCTAATTCGAGTGTCTCGCTCTCGCCTCACCAACTCACTTCAGCCTTCGCTCTCTCGCGGTCTCGCGACTCTCGCCTCTTCAGCCTCGCTCCCTCGAAAAGACAAAAACCCTAATTCGACCCGACGACGCCTTCGCTCTCTCGCCTCTTCAGCCTCCAAATTATCGACCAGAGCTCTCTCAGGCGTCAACGACCCGAGCCCAGGCATCTCTGGCTCTCCGTCTCCAGCTCTCCGACCCGAGCCCAGGCGTCGTCGTCTCCGTCCTCTCTGCTTTCTCCGACCCAGGCGTGGTGGTCGACTGGTCGTCTTCGGCTCCGAGTTCATCTGTCTCCGTCTTCAAGCCTTCCGTCTCCGATTGTCGTCAGCTCCGTCTCCGGCTTCAAGCATTCAAGGTACTGTTTATCCTCTCAGAGTCTTAGTCCTAAATTGAATTCAGTGAATTCGACATATTAGAATGGTGGAAGACAAATGGTGACATGTATCCTGGCCTTGCTGCTCTTACCAAAGATATTATGGCAATTCAAGTGAGTACAGTAGCAAGCGAGTTTTCATTTAGATCGAAAAAGACCGAACTGAACTGAAACCCAAAAAATCGGGCTTTGGTCGGTTTTCACTTTCAAAAAGACCGAACCCGACCCGAATCGAATTTTCGAGTTTCGGGTCAGTTTTCACCAAATTAAGGACCAAATCGAACCGAGCCCAGGCCTACTAGAAACTGATTTAGACCGCCCAGGCACCGCCTAGACCGCCTAAGCGCTGCTTAGGTCGCCTAGACCGCCCAAGCGCCGCCTAAACCGCCCAAGCGCCACCCAGAAACCGCTAATATCCACAACCGCCTAATTGGTCAAAACGGAACGGGTTCAAGAAAATGACCGCCTAGGCGGTCTAGGCGGCCGTTATCTGGAACACTGCCTGTAACTGATGACAATGAATAAATTTCGATCAATTATGTCATTTCAGGGAAAAGGTGGAATAGAAAAGAAATTATAGTGGATAATATATTTGCATATTCTACGGCTCTAGATATTACAGAAGAAAACGATGATCATGAGCCAAGATCGGTTAATGAATGCTGACGAAGAAATGATTGGCCAAAATGGAAAAGTGTCATTGAGGCAAAATTGAATTCACTTGAAAATGCTAAGTCTTTGGAAAAATTTCCATAACACCTGAGAATGTCAAACCTGTTGGTTATAAATGGATATTTGTGCGCAAATGAAATGAGAAAAATGAAGTCGTAAGATATAAAACACGACTTGCAGCAAAGGCTTCTCGCAAAGACCAGGCATTGATTATGAAAAGACATATTCACTGGTCATGGATGCGATAACATTCAGATTTTTATTGAGTTTTTCAGTCATAGAAGGATTCCAAATGCATTTAATGGATGTTGTGACAGCCTAATTATATGGGTCACTTGATAATGACATTTATATTAAAATTCCTGAATGATTAAAATTAGATGAAGCATGTAGCTCAAAACCACTGGCAACTGTACTCAATAAAATTACAAAGATCATTATATGGATTAAAACAATCAGGTCGAATATGGTACAATTGTCTAAGTGAATATCTTTTGAAAGAGGGATACATCAACAATGCAATTAGGCCATGAGTTTTTATTAAAAGGACAAAAATCGGATTTTCTATTATCGCGGTTTATGTTGGTGATTTAAATATCATTGGGACCCCAGATGAACTTACCGAGACGATTGCATGCTTGAAAAGTGAATTTGAAATGGAATATTTGGGCAAAACAAAAAATTCGACCTCGGCCTATAAATTGAGCATTTATCAAAGGGTATTTTTGTTCATCATTCCTTATTTACTGAAAGGATCCTTAAAAGATTCAACATGTATAAATCATATCCTATGAGTTCGCCCATGGTTGTTCGAACACTTAATGTGACAAAGATCCATTTCGTCCTCGAGAAAAGGATGAAGAACTACTTGGTCCTGAAGTACCACATCTTAGTGTTATTGGATCACTAGTGTATCTTGCTAATTATACACAACTTGATATTGCATTTTCGGTTAATTTACTCTTCGAGGGACAACTGATGTGGGCTTATTTTATTCAAAAGACTCAAAATCGGGATTAATTGGCTATGCCGATGCCGAGTATTTATCTGACCCTCATAAAGTGCGATCACAAACGGGTTATGTGTTTACATATGGTGACATCGCTATATATCTTGGCGCTCTACCAAACAAATTCTTACAACCACTTCTTCTAATCATGCTGAAATATTAGGACTTCATGAAGCCAGTCGTGAATGTGTGTGGTTGAGGTCTTTAATCCATCATATTAGAGGATCATGTGATCTTTCAGGCGACAAAGAAAGCCCTACTGTTCTATTTGAGGATAATGTTGCTTGTATAGAGCTCAAATTAAAAATGGTTATATAAAGGGAGATAGAGCGAAGCACATCTCTCCAAAGTTCTTCTTTACTCATGAACTTTATAAGAACGGAGAGATTGATATTTGCCAGATTCGTTCTTGTGACAACTTAGCCGATTTGTTTACAAAGCACTTCCCACAACTCCCTTTGAAAAATTAGTCTATAAAATCGGCATGCGAAAGCTTAGAGATTTATGTTAAAGGCCACATTGAGGGGGAGAATACGCGTTACACTCTTTTTCTTATTTTAGGTTTTATCCCTTTGAGTTTTTCTGAATAAGGTTTTTAATGAGGTAACATTTATGCATAATATACAATTATGTACTCTTTTTACTTCACTAGGTTTATTCCCACGGGGTTTTCATAGTAAGGTTTTAATGAGCCATAATATGTATATGAGTCATCCAAAGGGGGAGCGTTATGAATATTGCAATGTTGGATGACCTTTAGCTCTTCATATAGTCATGTCTCTTAGCTCTTCATGTACCTCATAAAGTTTAGATTTATTTCTTACATTGATTTCTATGTCTCTCCATATGTCCATAAACCCTTATATAAAGGGATGATTTGTAAAGATCAAAACCAATGAAAACATTACAACTCCTCTCTATACATTTTCTCTTCATACATGATCATGTTCTTATTACTTTGAATATCTCCACAATATTCACTACATACATACAAATCTCATCCTCTCTCCCTATCTCCACAATATTCACTACATACAAAGAGCATGAGATGCTCATTTTAAAAAAAACCATGTGATGATCTTTTTGATAATCAAAAAAATCATGGGGGGGTGCATGATTTTTTTTATCATCTCACATGCTCACTTTCTATGCTCCGAAAAAGCATGGTGGGGATGCTCTAATGCCTACATCTCTTACTATCCGCAAATCTAAATATTTTCACAACATAATTAACTTAAACAAAAATTTGATTATTTTAGTGCCGAGTGAGTATCAAACGACGTCACTTTATCGTATTCCAAAATCAACTTACAACAAAACGGCGTCGTTTATAAAGCAAAACGGAATTGTTTCTATCTGTCATGATGTTTAATAATTCTGAATGAACGAGTGTAAACAAATACACACCATAACAACAACAATAGCTTTATTCATAAAAAGATTCAGCAAAGCAACACATCAGATTCATTTGAACAAATGACAGTGTAACCACCACAGCTCGATCCGCTCATCTTCGGCTTCTCTCTTACCACCAGACCGATACGAGAGCGACCAAAGCAGAAGCGACGCAAAGCATTAAAGCAGGGGAGGAATTAGCTGCAGATGATTTGGCTTTATCATCAAGGGAAGCATGCACAGGTGAAGCTAATGGAGCAGCCTCTGGAGCCAACTCGAACGAAAACCGATTCCCTGATGTTCCCTCAGTGTCGCTCGTCACAGAAATGTGGAGCTTGGTTCCAATCTCACAGTGCTTGCCTACGGCCGAGTAGAAGAAGTAGTCTCCCTTCTTCGACAAGTAGTAGATTGTTGGTCCTCTAGCGTACTGTGAAATTGGAGCCACTTGGGTGCAGTTGTCAAAATCTTCCTTGTTCACTTGGAAAACATTATATTGACCCGGTCTGTAGGGAAACACTGTCTCAAATAAAAAGTATCAGAAATCCACATTCAGTTGAATCATGTAAAATTTGATGGAAATTTTAAATGAAAATTTTTTTTCATGCTTTTGTTTTATTTAAAATTTTCATGACAAATCAAACAGATAAAACTTTATTTTCTATCATTATGTATAATTGTTTGTATATATACATACTTACCGAGTTTGTCACCGACGCCAAAAACTCTAGGAGGAGCAGCCCATTCATCATAATAGGTAGCATTTGGAGGGATAGCCCAACCTAAACTTCCTCCGACGATGTGACTAAAGGCATCGATGCACGATGCCATGATAGCAACTGCCATGACCAATGCAATGGCAATGTGACATCCCTTTGCCATTTCCTTTGAGCGCGATGTTCTCGTTCTTTTGCCTGATGAAGGAAGAGGTTCTTCTTCCTTCTGAATTCGACAAAAGAGAGAAGAGGACGTCACGGAAAGAATGTGAAATGGAGACTAGAAGGGATTTATTACCATATGGCTGGAGTTTATTTTTGTAAGTTGTTTCTGTGGCTTGGAGATATTTGTGCAGTGCCAGATATGTTGGGATGGTCTAGTTTTGTATTTTGTGTCACCCAAAAACCGAATTAGTATGTTCTCACATTAAACCACAATAGCATGATCATGTTTCAAAATATATATAATATTTCAAGATTATGCTTTCATTAAGCTAACTAAAATGCCCTTTCTTGATGCGGACGGGCTGTTTTTGTTCCTGCAAAGATGAAAAAAGGGATACATTAATGGCGGTGAAAGTCCAAAACAGGTTCGAGAAGAGTATTCAGAGATGGCTATTTACATCTACCTAGCCAGAAATAGGAATATTATTTAAGGAAGAATTTATTAAACAACTGCATATATATTCTACAAATATGGATTTCTATACCAAATGTTTTCAAGAAGATATCACATTCTATGGTCAATATATATGCAGCTGGAATACTAGAAAGATTAATGAGTAATGACCCTAAGGAGCATGATGAAAGAGTTTGATGCAAGTATGGAACTTTTTTCTGTCTATCAAATGTATTAGTTGCGCAATCTTCTCAAAGTTTTGTATTGAAGTCAAACCATCTGTCAATGATTTGTGGAGTAGCCTTCTGTAAGTCATTTTCGAGTATCTAATTGCGAAAAAAAATCTAATTGCGAAGGTTATGTGGTTCACGATAGGACCTTTGTTCTCAGAAAGCTGAAGTTCAAAGCCAATAAACAATACACTATGCCTTGATGTCAGACATTTCTATGAAACACTCCCATCAATACAACGTGCCCAAAGCCAAAACACTAAAGTTTTCAACCCAAGTTACCCAGTCAAAATAAAAGGTCTAGTTCCATTTCATACACAACCAAAACAAATGTGCTTAAATATGCAAGGAATCCAAAGCTAAATGAATTCATGTAGTGTTCCCTAGAGTTGCGATTAAATGACATCCACTCACTCAATCAGAGACTCATTTTACCAGACCCCGAAGCAAGGAGGTTCTCCCCGAGGAAGCCTACAGTTAAACCGACCTTGTGAGAATTCGGGGTGGAAGTTTGAGACGATTCACCGTCATTATTTTCTCCAAAGCAGTAGACAGGGGCCTGCCATTTAGCATCTTCTAGAGTTGCTCCAACTTCAAATGTCATGACATGACATGAGCAGACATTCCTAAAAGAAGACATCACACTCTTTATATATATAAACAAAGCAAACAAATCACATCTGATACAATCAAACAAAAAAAATCAGTTCAATATAATATCAAGTAATTTCATACACTTGTTTAATAGTATATGAAATCTTGTTATGTAGATAAATTAGGGATTTAGGTATTTGAATAGCTAAAAGGAAGGAGGAACAAACCAGTGTAGAATGAGTTTTTTTATTTTTTGCCCTGTTTTTGAAACTCAATATCACTTTTGCCCTGCCTGAAACTCAAATCTCGTTTTTGCCCTATTTTTAACAAAACCGATTTTGCCCAATTCGGTTTCACTCATTTTTGAATGAAACCGATTTTGCCCAATTCGGTTTCACTGTGCATATTGAATTCGTTGGCCCAGGTTGTGCCACGCAAGGCACCACAGTAATAAAACCGATTTTTGAAAAATCGGTTTCGTTGAAAATCAACGAAACCGATATGGGCAAAGTCGGTTTCATTCAAAAATGAGTGAAACCGAATTGGGCAAAATCGGTTTTGTTAAAAACAGGGCAAAAACGAGATTTGAGTTTCAGGCAGGGCAAAAGTGATATTGAGTTTCAAAAACAGGGCAAAAAATAAAAAAAACCCCCACAGAAATCCATCCACGCGTTCCTGAGCGAGATAATCGGCTCCTTCGAGCCGATCAGGGGTTAGAATATATCCCAACCGGGAATCGTAGGTGTAGCGTCTTACACTTTGCCTCGTTGGAATAGAGAGTGTATAAGAAAGAGGTGCCGTTGATCCATTCCAAGTCGTAGTGGAGTTGGTCGCTCAATTGGTCTCGCATGATGTTTAAGAGTCGGCCGTTGGGCCAGTCGTAGTAGAGATCGGCGAGTTGGAGGGAGGCGGAGGAGTTGAGGATGAGAATGGAGTGGAATTTCTTCGGCCATGGAGTTGGAGATGGGGGGGGGAGGTGAAGGTGGATGTGGTGTGTGAATTGATGGAGAGGTGAAGAGGAGGATGAGAGTCGAGATAATCAGCATTTTTCCAAATGTACGTCTCCCACTTCAATATCCCAAAATTATCTGCTTACTAATGTGCAAAAGACAATAATGCCCTTCAAACAAATTATTCAGTGCTCGCCTTGTCCACCCATCGTTAAGCAGTCCACACTCACAAACAGCTCTCAAAATCGTAACACACCAAGGGGCCAAATAACAGAAACAGCACACCCGCAAGCTTCCAAAGATCCCTACAGCGCCAGCCCCATTTCTATAAAAAAAACATCCGCCATACAAGGCCCGAAAAAGAAAACGTCCGGAGGAACCACAACGAACCACCAAAGGCTCATCCTCCTCCCGCCACAACCATTGCCAGACCAAAAGCTAAAACACCGGAACCGAACCTACCGGTACCGACACACTTATTCAGCTGGCCGGACTAAACCAACCAACAGACACCCAACCGGGGCTTCTGTACACAAAAGCCGCCTCCAACCGGGTCAAAAGACCCAACCTCTAAACTAGCAAACAAAACCGGCAAGCATCGTCGCCGGTGGACAGCTACTCCGCTTGCCAGAAACGCCGCCGTCTAGAAACCTTTCCACCGGAGAAACAACCAGACCAGCCACCTCGCCGCGCTGTCGAACACCGCTCCACCACAACGACGCCCAAGGCCACCAGAAACTGACTGCATCAACCCGCAGATCCACCCGAAGGCCAAAATCAACAACCCCCTCATATCTACTCCTCATCCCATCACCGACTCAATCGCCGGCGTGCCGAAACCCACCGAACACATCCCGAACCACCACAGCCAAGCCGAGTAGTCCAGAGCGCCAGCGAGCCGGCGAGAAAAGAAGAAAAAGAGAGGCAGAGGCCCCTTCAGCCAAGCCGTGTTTTTGGTGGTTTTAAAGAGGGAGAGAAGAAGGACACCCTTCGTTAAAGGAAAGCTCCGAAAGTTTTGTACGGGTAAGCGCTGGGCTCGCTTCCGTTTCTCCCCCCACCTTCCTCTTCTTCTTCTGGGCTAGTCGGCGCTCTCCAGTCGGTCGACTTCGGTCGGCTGACATTGTCGAATTTGTTCGGCGTTGGGGTCGATTAGGTTGCAGAGATGATGTTGGTGGGCGGTTAAGGGATGGCGGTGGGAGTTTTTTGGTTAGATGGGTGATAGTTTGCTGGCAGGGTTAGCCGTGCTTCAGCACTGGCGGACGCGTTGGTAGGCGCGACTGATGATTTTGGCCTTCGGGCGGTGGATTTTGCCTGGGTTGCTGGATCTGGTGGCCATCGGGGTCGTCGTGGTGGCGGAGGTTAGAGACGGCGCTGATTGGTTGTTGGAGAAGGCGTCCGGTGGTGGAAGTGTGTATGTCGGCGGTGGTTTCGGACGGGGCTTCGGGTGCTATTGGTCGGAGGCTTCGGTTGGTGGTTGGTGGTTTCCGAGAAGCTGATGGTGGCCTGGGGTTTTAACCGGCTGGATTTGCTGGTCGGCGGCGGGTGGTTCCTTTAGGAGCCAAATAGTAGTAGGTTTTGAGTCTAGTTTTTAGGCTCGTTTGATAGTTTTAGGTCGGACTTTTTCGGGTTAGACTGATCTAGTTCGCCTAGTTTAATAAACCGGTGTTTACCGGGATGGATCAGTGGGCAGTTACTGCTTTCAGTTTGTAGAAATGGGGCTGGGTCGGGAGTGTTATATTTGAAGCTTGAAGTTTGGCTTCACCAGTTTGGCCCTTTGGCGTGATGCAGTTTGGTTGGACTCCGGACAGGTAAAGGCGCTGCAACAATTTCCTGATGTTAGTTTTCACGGATTACGTTTTCTGTTTCTCCTGTGATGTTTGTAACTCTCATTGTGAGAATGTTGTGTCATCTTTATGTTGTTGTCGAGTCTGTTTGTATCAGCCTTGTTTCCATCAAAAAAATCTGCGCCCATGTTAAAATTCGTGCCGGAGGAGCGGTAGCGGCTTTTTGTTTTTTGTATCTTATTTTTTTTTAAGGAGCGAGGAGCTGCTAAAACAATATCTGTTACAACAGCGGCTGTTCGAAAATAGGCTAAAACAATAACAATTGAACAACACATGTTGAAATTTTACATGAATGCAAATGCTCTTAGAATTTTCGCCGCTCAGGATTTGTCACTCTTTCTAAGTTAAACTTTATTAGTCTATTATGTTTGTTGTTTTGCTACCATTAAGACATTCGGGTAAGCATACACGACTTAAGTGTTTTGTAATTCTCTGATAAAATCAAATTTGAAGACAATGGAGTTTCTCCTAAAATAAAAAAACTGCATAGATGCAAAATGAACTAGGTCAAAATTATGGGAATAATGATGGACACTAGCTCGTATTGGTTTTATCTAATGCAATGAACTTCTTACAATAAATAGGAGGAGATCAAACACGCCCAAAAGCAAAAGCCAACATGGAAAACTGATCCTTGGGGGTTGAAGAACAATAAAAATCATAAAAATGTAAATAATATAGTAACAATCCCTCGCCCTTCAATCACTAATGATAACCCGAATAATTTACACCAGTAGCCCCATATGCAATCCCTCTACAGCTTTTCTGCAATTTTCACCATGGCATCCGCCATTTTGTTGAGAACCTCTACAAGACTTGCAGCGTTGTCTCTCCGCTGCTCCCTGTCCAACCGTAAACTGTTGTTCTGAGCCTCGAGTTGAGAGCGAAGCATTTTTCCGTTCCTTTCCAACACATCAATCAATTTGTCTTGGAAACTTAATGTTGTTGTCTCGCGATCTCCATCTTCTTCTGTATTTCGCTTCCTTTTCCTGGCGTCCTGAGATGAAGAGCCCCCTTCTTGATGAGGTTTTGGCTCTTTCTCATTTCCTACGCCTGAACACAAATGCAAATGAGGATTTTACTGAGTTATTATTGGAACAGCCTAATCAGATAAGTTATGTTTAGAGTGGCGGAGGAAAATATTGCAGTTTTTGTTTGAGTAGTCTAACACTTGAGGTCGAGCTTTTTTCTCAAATTCATAAACCTAGTCAGCATGCATTAACATTCTGACACAAATAGCGTTCTCATAGCATCGATCTAAAAAACATATAAAAAAAAATGAAGGACCAAGGGAATGGTTTAGTGATAAAGCAAGCCAAAACGCACATTTGACACTAGAATGGACTGATAAATGCATATGCTTACTGAACATGTTTCATACAACACTACATTCTCGATCTTCTACACATAAACAACTATAAAATCAATACACAAAAATTGTTGCAGACGACATACAATCAGCAGACAGTTTCGCTGCACATACAGAGTGAACAACCGAATTGATAAAAAGAACACACCTTGGCCAGATGAAGAATGTGGTTGATACACCTTCTCTGCAAGTAAAATCACACAAATAAAAAAAAAAAAAGAGTACTTCAGTATGATATGCTTAAACTTGTAGTTTTTCGGTGTATTACGCCATAAGCACAACGACAACACTTAAACCAATAGAGTAACAAACTCGAAGACTGGTTCAGATAAATTTCTTAAACACCAATCAAACACGCATCCAGCAAGATCCCAGTGCGTATTTTCCTTCTGATTTTGTTTCAACGTGATAAACAAAATCAATGGCTTCGGATTTATGTCAAACAAGGTGTTGTTGCGTGACATGTTTATCAAGATTACTTAATTAATTAATCAATGTTTATGATTAAATTAATCAGAAAATATTAAGCAATTTAATCACGAAGGAAGGATTGTTTGACCTGAAATTGGAACTGGCGCGGCAAATCTAATCGGCATCGGAGTCGGCAGCGGAGTTTGATTCTCCTCAGGCTCTTCCTCATCGGAAAATACTCCATCATCAGCGGCGGCGGAACTCCTTTTTGCTTCAGCCTCAGCGTCAACCTCGAGCGCGGGACCCAGCGCTAAAGCCAGTCCAGTAATCGGCGAATCGCCTTCCAAAATATCATAAACCTCACGATCGAAGAAACCAGGCAACTTTCTCTCCCTCCTCAGATCATTCCTCATCACCCAATACGACTCACTCTCCTCCTTAATCTGCGATTCCCACTCCTTAATCTTCTTATAATCCCCAGCCAGATTGCTCCACCGTTTCCGGCACTGTACCGGTCCACGAATCACTCCGTGCCTTTTACAGTACGACGACACCGACGCCCACTTCGGCTCCACTTGTCCTGGCCCGAACGTCAATCCTGAAGCTCGACCTCTCCTCACACGATTTTCAACCACTCTCTTCCCCTCGATCAACACCAAAATCTCCTGGCGCGTCCATCGCGGCAGCCTCGGCGCCTTCGGTGTCTCCTCTACCACCAACGCCGCCGCATCTCCGCCGTCTGCAGCGTTGCTGAGCGCCGACATGGTTCGGCTCGCTCGCTCGCCGCCGCTAGGGTTTTCTTTTCTTTTTTGTTTATTTTTCTTTTTTTTCTGAAGGGCACGTGACCTTAAGAACGGGGGTTTTAAGAGCAAAACGGCGTTCTCTGGCTTAAGCAATCCCCGTTTTGGGCTTTATTTGATTTTAGCTTTTGGAGAAATACAAAAGGCAAAAAGAAGAAGTCTTTGGTTTTTGGAGTTTACCATTCCTCTAGTGTAATTAATTCGTAATTGATATGACTTAATGAGCAGTAATCACTCCAATTTAAATACTTAAAACTTATAACTAATGACGCATGATACTAATGAATATTGACCGGATTGCATACTAATTATAATTATTTTACTATAAAAATATATAAATTATTTTATTTTTTACTTGATTGATCTGATCTGATTCCATTAATATACATACCTTTATTTTATATCAAAAAAAAATATACATACCTTTATTTTTAATTAACTTTATTACATGGATAATAAGGAAGATCACGTAAAGTATATTTTTGAGGTAAAATGTAAAGTTCGTTAAAATTAGATTATAATTCGCACCGATAATCCAAAAAGTATGACATAGTTTGTGAAGACTATTTTATAATTCGTCGACGAAAAATTAACCATAAACGAGATTTAATACGATATTTAAACTCATCCGTTCAAATGACCAACTCAATGACTGTCATTGATTTGTATTTTTCACAAAAATATACTCTTTACCCCGGATTATTTTTCGGGATACTAATACTAATTTTAATTTTGAGTTGAGGCAAAGAGATTAGTCCAGTGGAAGGGCGTCCCCCTGCGCCCAAAGTGGCCAGGGTTCAAGTCCCCACCAGCTCAAAATGAGCAGATACTAACTTTAACCCACTAACCCCATAAAAAAAAATACTAATTTTGAGTTGAGTGAAACTTAAAATGTCAACTTTTGTCTTACTAAAATTATGAAATATATTGTAATCAATAGAAAAAAAATAAAATAAACCCAAGTCAATTTAAATTGAAAGGAGAATGGGAGGTCCACTTTTGATTAGTGGTTAAAACATATACTTATAATTGTGGGTTTGCTTTCTTTGTGGGGCACTTGTGCTCTAATTAGGTGCTTAGTCGGCCGCGTCTTCTTCCACTATCACCTAAATATAAATTTATATTTTTTAAATTGATTTTGTGCCCTATCAGCCATTAATACCTCATTTACGTTTCAAAACGCTTGATTGCATAGGCTGAAAGAATAAAAGTGATTAAAAATAGAAATTTTAGAGTTTCAATATTTTCTGAAAGTTAGCATATATTATATTTGGAATTTTGAAAATTGATGGCATAGGGATTAAAGAAAAAGTAGCTGGAAATGAAAGGCGTGCATATGAGATACTAATAGATATGGATGGATAGATAGGTGTAGATAACTACTAATTGAGTTTTAGATGATGATAAGGGCATCCTACCCTACAAACAAAAAAAGGAACAAGTTTTTTTTCTCAACCTTTCCTTTTCTCCACCACCACCATCCCTTGTCCAAATCAACCACTAACCCTTTAAATTAATGGCTAATACTAATCCTAATATTAGATGCTAATCAAGATGATGAATAATCATTAACTTAATCTTCAGCATTTTTTGTAGGACTATTCATTACAACTTTCTTAATCTCATTTACTTTTGTATAAGGTAAATAGAAACTGACGGAAAGGTCATGTGTTCGATTCCTATGAGGACTTGAATTGTCTTCAAATATTTTTCATCGGAAAGACAACCTAGATCATGTCTCAGTACAATGATTAGTCATAAGTCGCAATTACCTATAAAAAAATTGTCAAAATGTTTACCAAAACTTTCATACTTCAAAACTTATCATTGGTGTATCTATTAACAAGTGTCAGGTAACTAACAAGAAGGATATTGAATAGTACAAGCTTAGACGGCCGTTGTAAATGTGTATACATGCACCTAATCAAAATCTTGTGTGTCATTTTGCAGCTTCAGTTTCTCGATAAGAGCCTTCTTTTCATTATCTGGAAGAGCTTGGAATATGAAGACGGACTTATCACCAATGTCATCCTTTAGAGAAACCAAAGTAACAACACATCAGTAGATGCCCGAATAAAATAAATCAAACATAATCTACATATTTACACATGTCTTATAAACCAAAGAGGCCATTTTACAGTGTCGGAGATTAGAGACAATTGCAAAATTTTAATTTATGACATACAGACTTTTAGAGTATGAAATGATAATTAAGATGAACATTTCACGAAACGAGTAGGAGACAACCAACAAAACTGACAAACACATATGTGAGATCACATGGACATTAATATGATGACTAAACTCTAAACAGTGGCCTACGATCGAATCAGATTAAATTGGGAAATAACAGTTTGTTCGTAAACTGGAAGTTCACACCTTAACCTTACGCAGCAAAAAACTCGAACAAAATTCCTAATAAATTACCTTGATAGGCTGAGTAAACTTTCTTCCAGCAAACACCGAAAACAGAGCCATCCAAGTAGCAAGCAAAGGAAGTTTGACTCCGTCATCCATCAAATTTGTCTACAGTATTTAATTGAAATCAAATCAATTGTATAATGGACGACCCAGCCAAACAATGGGAGAAAAGGACAAGGCAAAACTAAAAAAAACCAAATAAAGAGAAAAACAAACAGAAGTCAGGGAAGCTCATGCAAGAAAGTCTATCCGACAATGATGAGGAAGTAGTAAGACACTAAGACTTGCGGTTATTATGTCATGGACAGCTGTTAATATATATCTTCATACAAGACTTAACTAACAATGGTATTCAGGGTCCAGATCCAACAAACAAAATAGAAGCAACACGGTACACATGCAGCACATATTTGAGCATATCCAATGCAAGCAACACAATGCGAGAAACAAACCAGGTGCCCAAGCAGAAGTGTAGGTATAATAAACGTGAGTAGCCCAGCTTCCAGCTTTCCATAACAAAGCCCTAAGAGATGAAATCATGTATGCCTTACATTAGGGATGGTTAAGAAGGGCTCTAATCCCGAATACAATAAACACATTTTACTGCATAAACATATCGATTAAAGAAACGACTTCTCTTACCTTCTTTAAAAACAAGTCCGGTCAAAGATGCAAACAAAGGACCAACAAACCAAACAGTTGTTGGGTTATCGATGACATACTGCACTAAGGTTTGGTCAGCTGGAAGAGCAAGACATATGTACACAGCGAAAGATCCAAGGACCCCAAGTGCCCATAATGCTTGGAGGGTGCGCTTAATCTCAGTTACGTATATATGAATTAAGAATAAGGATATACCCAACCCAGCGGCACCAAGGGCGTAAAACAAATCAAGATTTTGCTGGATTAGTGTGGACAAGAAGAAATTCCCTGGTAAAAATGCTGTTGAGGCAGCAATCACAAGTGAAGTAGCTGCAGTTACAAGTCCTGCCCTGTAAAATATTACCTGAGAAAAAGCAATCTGTTGTTACTAACATAAAAAAGGTGGAAGCTAGAACAAGAAGGCATCACGATAGTTTCTTATGACAAGGCATTGACTACTAAAAATCAGATACCGAACTTGAAGAACGTAAAGCAAAATTTACCAGCCCCAATGACATAATTGTCAGAAATAAGGGAATATTAGATTGTTCAAGCTTGGTTTATTAAAACTTTCAAGGGCTCGAGTTCGAACCGAACTTTACTTAGCTTCAAAATATGTGTTAGAGCTCGACTCGTTTAATATTCACTAGCTCAAGCCAAGCTTTATTCAAATAATTTAATTGATTATATTGCGGAAATTTATAATTAACAGGATTCCAAATGAGCTCTAACAAGCTTAAACAAGCTACTTCACATTTTCACTAAGAAATTGTATGACAAATATCCGAATTGAGATTTCTTAAACAAGCTTATAAGTACGTTTTAATCAAATTTATTAAGGAACTATTAAGTTTTTGGTGAACATAACAGAATTAAGCACTTCATTGCAATAAGTTTGAAGCTTGATTGTAAAACAAGGCTAAAAATCACACTAGTAACCAAACCAAATAACAACCTTTGGATAATAAAAAAAATCAATGGAAAATTCCAGAAAATTGAAATCAACAAACAAAGTAACCTCACCTCACGAACATCGGATGATTCGACAGACCAAGGGCCATAAACACCCTTGTAAACAGTTGAACTTGGATCGAGAGGGTTGGAGCTTTGACCAAAAGCTTGACATCTTATAGACCCAGTTGAATAATTGGGTTTTGAAGAAAAGGAGCAGTGAAGAAATCTGGTCTTGTAACTTAGAAGAATGGGTTTGTTATTAACTGGTGGTGGTAGTAAGGCTAAGGCAGCGCATATGGTACCCGTCGACGCCATTTTTGAAGATGTTCCATTTTTTCTGAAACTCAATTTTATTAAATTATGTATTTTTTCTCTAAGATATTTTTGTCACATTGTTGCAAGAAAAGTGCATAAAAATGATTTAAAATATTTTTTTACAAAAGTTTAATATTATGTACATTTACAATTTGTGGTCAGAAGCAGAACGAACACACACAAAAATGATGAGGTATTCTTGTTAGACGAAAGGCCAATGGAGCAGCTTATTAATTGACAAAGTTTGCACGCATTAGAAAGTGAAGCTGGTCCCGAACTCCCCGCCTGGATAGCATACCACGAGCTATTAGGAACAGTTACAATAGGCAACGACACTGGATCTAAGTTCTTTGCCTGTATAACACGTAGGATTATTGAGTCTATTTCTATGAGTCTTCGTGCTATAGTATGTAGTATCTATCGCCCGTGTCTAATTTTCAGGCAGGGCCAGTAGCTTTACGCCGTGTGGTCAGTTTTGAGAATCGGTTAGTCATCTATAACCAGTCGTGAAATATCATCTTGATGCCATGGTGAAGTTCTTTAGATTGCTTCGAAACTGAGAGCTCCAGATGACACTTTAAGAGTTCATAAGCCGGTCCATGAGCAATTTCACGATTGCAGGGGCATCGACTGTGACTGCGACCTTCACACTGGGTTTATCTGTCCATTCTGTCATTTCACCAAACCTGTCACAATAGTACCACAAAATTCATTGTGTAACTTCAAAATGGCCACACCCAGTTGGTAAAAACAATCACAGCGGAATTTCGAATCAACAAATAGAACATATTCATTTATAATTTACGGAGTATCTTCATTGCCCATTAGGGCATGGTTGAGATTGACATCCCTCATATGTCGGGTTTGAAACTCCACATTGCTGGGGTATAATAAAAATAAAATTAATAAAAAAAAGTACATCAGTTCACCGGTACCTTTTTTGTTTGTTGTAGAATAATGTGAGACCCCTCATGATTCCTGTAGTCTGAACTCTCACAACACCTTCTGCAAATGTGATGAGTGAGGGGTTGATTGCAGCGATAATGCAAGTTGGATCATGAAGGTATACTCCTGTATGCACAGCATGAACATATTGTCACATGAACAAAATCTAGGCTGAATTCTCTATGATTGCATCACCTCTAGCTGTCAACCAACCTTTTATATTGTATGCGTCATGATGATAATCGAAGTAAACATCTAGTATTTGATCCAAATACTGAGCAAATCTTCCATTTGATTTTGATAGCTTTACACGATCAGTGTCTGCTAGGCGCAAAACAGTACAACGGATTTTAGTTGGTAACACTAAAAAGAGAATAAATATACAATAGATAGTTAAATGAAGAGGATTAACCAAAGTCCAAACTAACTTGTCTAACTTTTGGAGTGAAACTAACGCAAGGTAAGAATAATTTATATTCCTTCTCGAGCATACATGGCAGGGGCTTTCTTTTGTGTGAAAAAGAAAGACTACTAATTCCTTGAACTTATGAAAAAGATCACCTCAAAGTTTGATTATTGAATGAATAAATACCTTCACATGCAAGGAATTCGACTAAAACCAAATGTGAGTTGAGCAGTTAAGCAGTTATTCAGGCAAAATATATTAATTGTTTAAGCAAATCAGGCAGTTTTTGAAATATACATGTCAGTGGCTCAATAGCAGGAATATTAACAACGTGATAATGATAACTCATGATCAACAGAATGCAAATTCCTCCACAAGCTACACAGCTTGAACATGGATAAAGACCTTTTCACAGTTGATACCTGTCAGAAAAACTTGATGTGTAACATTAATTCCGACAGCTAGGATATCAGCTCCACTAGTGAACACAATGTCTGCTGCATCTGGATCACCATATATCTAAATTCAGCCAGAGTACAGATATTAGAAGCAAATCAACGAGGACAATGATTTGGTTCAATTAATTTAGAATCATTGCTCAATCAGTGATTCACTGGCAAGTGCAGTTGATCTGTAAAAAGTAATGAAAAAAGTTTGCGTTGAGCTGAAAGCAACTTAACATTTGCTATCGGAGAATGCTAGAAGTTCCACATTTGCGTGTATCAAATAGAGGAAACTTACATTTGCTTCAGCAGCCGGATTGACATTTCCATTTACTGCAAATGCCCCACCCAAGAGAATGACCTGGCCTATTTTCTGAGAAAATCCAGGATCCAATTCCATCGCCTAAATTAGCAAACAGGATATAGTGTTAACAAAGATTGATGTTACTGGCTTGATGTGTGATTATAAGCAATCCTATCGAACATCAATAGAGATGCTTCAGCAGTTTTTGTTGTCCACTTACCATCGCAATGTTGGTAAGAGGGCCTAGTGCTACCACGGTGACTTGTCCAGGGAATTTATTTGCTTGTTCCACAAGGAAATCAGCTGCTGACTGTTCTATTTTCTTTGAACTTGGAGGAGGGAAGTTTTGATTTCCAAGACCATCCGCCCCATGAACAAAGTCAGCAATGCGAAGCTTTGTACCTTTCTTTAAGTGAAATAAGCATATGAGTGAATGCTTATAAATTTTTGATGTACAGAAACGATGTAGCAAGTATCCATTAAAATATTCCGGTTACTAGCTAAATAATATACAATATTTGGGTTTGTAATGCTACTTATTACAAGTCGCTCATCTATGCTAGAACATTTATTCTCTTTTTCAGGGCCTGGTTATAAATTATGAAGTATGTGGATGGCATCAACGCTCTGGCAGTTGCAAGCAGTCATAAGTCATATGTGATTTTAGACAACAATTTTTAAAAACACATAAGAGTTGATGCACATACAGTAATCGTGACGTGAGACCCTTCAGCAACTGGAATGTCTGTCCTACCTGCCACTTCCAACTGTAGACCATTTAAGTAAAGTTGACAACTATAAAATCTAATAGGCATAAAAGAAAAAAGAAGAACTCAATGCATGCCCTTCTGAACTAAGAACCGGTAGTCTAGTAGTTAACGACCAAATAGCCTTTTTATGAATAACTACAAACAATGAACTTTACGAGGCCATGATACATTTATATTACTCTAATTTCACAGTTGAGAGTAATTCATCTACTGTTTAGTCTTATTACCAAACAGTACCGAATTCATTAGAATCTAGGACTACTAGATAAAATCCAAACCTTAGTATCTTCACCTTTTTACATGCCAAATATTTCATGAAGATGATCAAAATATTAAAAAGGAGTAAAGGTAAACACTAACCAGTGACAGTGCAGGATGAAAATAGAATAAAAAAGGAAGTAGTCCTGAATCAGGACATGACTGCATTAGAATGACAACCCTTTTTTAGAGATTGAGAGTACTACTTAGTTCAAGTTCACATTTTCTTGTCAGGTATACTGCATGTAAAATAATGGGCCTTTTTTTTTGAGATCTCTGGCTTGGTTGTATTTGATATTGTAATCTCTCTGTTGCAGTCCCTGCTATTTCTCAATCCACTCCCACTGATCTAAGTGTCTAACATCAATTATTTTCTTCCAAGGTCAGTTGCATCTTGATGTCATCGAGTAGAGCAACTCTTGAGTCTGGTTGCATCCTTATTATCCGACTATCTTATACAAATCTTCTAAGAGGAACACATTTTTACATGTAAACTAGTGATGAGTATTCGTATTTCAGGTAACATTTATGTTTACCAAATGCAGAGAATTCCTGGTAGCGAGCGAGGTGTACACATTTCCATAGATAGTCGTCAAGCCGATAACCTCCACTTCAGGTGATTGCAATGCCAAAAAAATCGCCATTGCATCATCTGCAGTAGAAGAGAAATACACATCAGAAACACCTCAAAAATATTGTAAGGATAAAAAAAAGAAGAAAAAAAAGCAGAAGAATCAAATCGACCGCTTATAGTAAAATCTCGATCTGCTTACCGATGCCTGGATCCGTATCGATGATGATCTTCTTCGGCTCCGCCATCACACCACTACTATCTCGCAGATCAATTTCGGTTGTTTGATTTTTCCTGACTGAAGTTTTTTTTGGAAAGAAAATGGAATGAAAATGAAAGTCAAATAATCTAACGGCCAGGATTGCTCTAAACACGTCATCGTCGTCTTCGGATCATCTCCTCTACCATCTAAACCCTTTTCTACTCTCTCTCCTCTGCAACCAGATCGCCACCGGCCGAAAGCCAAGATGATGCCGCCGGACCTCCAACCTCGATCCTACCGCCCATACAACATCCAATCCTCCGTCAGCGCTCCGACCTTCTCCTCATTCGATGGCGGGTACACCTCTCCGGAGCGGAGCAGTTACAACAACAACACTGTCACTCGTGGCACCACTTGGAGCTCCAGATCTCTTACCGGCAGCAGTGGAAGTAGATTCGCGCCTTCATCATTTGCTCACAATGGTAGAGTGGCCATCGGTCTCGTACCCTGCGCTGCTTTTTTACTTGATCTTGGCGGGACTCCCGTCGTCGCAACCCTCACCGTCGGGCTTATGGTTGCTTATATACTCGATTCGCTTAATTTCAAGCCTGGCTCGTTCTTCGCGGTTTGGCTATCTCTCCTCTCTGCTCAGATCGCCTTCTTCTTCAGCTCGTCCTTGTTCAGCACATTCAATTCAGTTGCGTTAGGGCTTTTGGCAGCCTTTCTATGCGCGGAGACTAATTTTCTCATCGGCGTTTGGGCCTCGCTGCAGTTTAGATGGATTCAGATTGAGAATCCTTCCATTGTTGTTGCACTGGAGAGGCTTCTGTTCGCATGCGTTCCTGTTGCTGCTTCTACTATCTTCACTTGGGCGACCATCTCAGCTGTTGGTATGGCTAATGCTTCCTATTATCTCATGGGATTCAGCTGTGCTTTCTACTGGATATACTCCATTCCTCGCATTTCATCTTTCAAGTCCAAAGGGGAATCTGGTTACCATGGGGGTCAAGTTCCTGATGAAATACTAATCCTCACTCAGCTGGAGAGCTGTTTTCATACTCTCTGTCTTCTTTTTCTTCCCCTGTTGTTCCATGTTGCATCTCATCATTCCATCATGTTCTCTTCGGCCGCTGCAGTCTCTGATTTGTTTCTGCTTTTCTTTATTCCCTTCTTGTTTCAACTCTATTCCTCTACTAGAGGTACACTTTCATGGCTGACTAAGGATCCACTTCAGTTGCGTAGTATCCGGATCACCAATGGAGCTGTTGCATTAGTTGTGGTTGTCATTTGCTTGGAGATCAGAATTGTTTTCCATTCTTTTGGCCGGTATATTCAGGTGCCACCACCCTGGAACTATCTTCTAGTAACTACCACTATGCTTGGAGGGGCATCTGCAGCTGGTGCCTATGCTCTTGGCATGATTTCAGATTCGGCCGGCTCAGGGGCATTCTCTGCTGTGACGGTCATAGTTAGTGCTGCCGGGGCGACAGTTGTCGGATTCCCTTTTATGGTATGTGTAACTACTTTAGTGCTCTCTTGGATTCTTTATGATTTTAGACTTCTAGGCACAGTTAGTCAGTGACCTTTTATTTTAGTACTGAAAGTCTTTTGATTTTTTGCTTTTAGCAATCTATCCTAGTATTCTCTTCATAGGAACCGTGCATGCTCATCTTTAGTGTGGTTTTGACGGCTATTCTTTTCCAGCAGTCTTTTGTAAATGTCACTAGATGCATTTTATTATTGTTTATTGAGTAGTTAGGGTTCAATCTGTGTAATGGGTGTTTTAGCTTTCAAGTATAATCCCTCCTCGAAATGGGAGAAGTATACTTCAACAACTGGAGATGAAATAGATCTGTAGACAATAGTAATGTGAAGCTGTGTTGTTATATCTTATATGTCTGTATTTGCATAAGATAGAACTGGCTACTTTTGCTGACTGCCAAAAGTGGGAGTTCCATATATGCTATTAGTTACAAGTGGCACCGCTGGGTGAAACCTCAAACCTGTGGTAGTAAGTACAAGAATGGTTATAATATTAAGCTCAGTATGTTGTGCAAGGGTCAGTGAGAAATGTGCGACATCAGTCACTGCTTACCCGAAAAATTCTGGTTCACAACTTCTCGAATGAGATATTATAGTGCATTTCGTAGTAGCATTTGCCAATATCATGAAAACCTAAGTTATGTTTGTATTACTCCTAAAAGCTGAAATCATCATCGATTGCAATGGATTTCAAATGTCAGTTTGATCATCAGTTAGCTAAGTGGTTTACTGCTACATGTGAAACTTATTATTTTTACAGCAATTGATACTTTGTAGGTTTACATAGCATAAATAAATTTTCGGATAAAAAGCTCCAAAATTTCCATGTTATCGTGTTACAGATTGTTTTGAGTCTTAGAATAACTGACAATTTTACGTTAAATGAAACCGTATACTTGAAAGTCATGTGACACTCATGGTTTAACGTAATTTACTAAATGATCAATGTCAAATTTCTTTAAGAAAACTTTATAGTTTGTATATACATGTCGGTTTGCTGATATCATTTTACACTGACACTAAACATTCCAACATCCTATATTCCTCTCTTGAACTAAACTCTTGAACATCGTTGAATATTAAAAATTTGTGTTTCTTATCTTGCAGTTCTTACCACTGCCTGCAGTTGCTGGATTTTATTTGGCCCGCTTTTTCACAAAGAAGAGTCTTCCATCATACTTTGCTTTTGTCGTGCTTGGGAGTCTTATGGTCATTTGGTTTGTGATGCATAATTTTTGGGATCTCAACATATGGATGGCTGGCATGTCACTGAAGTCTTTCTGTAAACTTATTGTTTCTGATGTTGTTCTAGCCATGGCTATCCCTGGTTTGGCACTCCTGCCCTCAAAATTGAACATCTTGACTGAGATTGGCCTGATTGCCCATGCTTTGTTGCTATGTCACATTGAAAATCGGTTTTTCAATTACTCCAGCATATACTACTACGGGTTAGAAGATGATGTTATGTATCCAAGCTATATGGTTATTGTCACAACCTTAGTTGGATTGGCTTTGGCAAGGAGATTATTCGCGGATCAAAGGATTGGACCTAAAACAGCTTGGATATTATCTTGCTTGTACTCATCGAAGCTGGCAATGCTTTTCATCGTATCTAAGTCTGTTGTTTGGGTGACTGCGGTCCTTTTATTAGCCATCTCTCCTCCATTGCTTCTCTACAAGTACTTTCTCTTGACTTTCTTATAGTTGGCTTGAAACTTAATGTTTAATTCCATCCAAAAAACAGGACTGTGTAGTCCCTTATGCATTCTTTCTTGTAGGGACAAGTCAAGAACTGCCTCAAAAATGAGGGCTTGGCAAGGATATGCACATGCTGGGGTGGTTGCTTTATCAGTTTGGTTTTGCCGCGAGACTATTTTTGAAGCTCTTCAGTGGTGGAATGGAAGACATCCATCCGATAGCCTTCTTCTAGGTTTCTGTATACTCTTGACGGGATTGGCTTGTGTGCCAATTGTGGCTCTCCATTTCTCTCATGTTCTGGTACGCGTTTTGCTATACAAATATATAGGATAAAAATGTTCATTCTCAAAATGTTAGCTTTATGAAGTACCACTTTTACAAGGGTCTGGATGGGTTACATGTAGGGCTTTATCACAAACTAAGGGCTGATGTCCTGTGGTGGTTACAACTTCACCGTCACTGTTAGTCTAATTAAACTGGAATATTCTAGTCAGTTTCACTGTTATCTGACTCATTGTCACTGTTTCTGCAGAGCGCCAAGAGATGCTTGGTTCTGGTGGTGGCGACTGGTCTGCTTTTCATTTTTATGCAACCACCTCTACCATTGTCCTTAACATACCACTCTGACCTTATAAAATCTGCTCGACAGTCAGCTGACGACATATCTATTTATGGTTTCATGGCTTCTAGGCCACTTTGGCCCTCTTGGCTTTTAATTGTGGCAGTCTTGCTAACCCTGGCTGCAATCACATCAGTAATCCCAATCAAGTACATGGTTGAATTGCGAACGTTATATGCAATTTCAATGGGGATTGCCCTGGGAGTCTATATTTCGGCAGAGTACTTCCTACAGGCAGCAATTTTGCATGTGCTCATTGTTGTGACAATGGTTTGTGCATCAATATTTGTTGTCTTCACTCATTTCCCTTCTGCTTCAAGTACAAAATTTGTACCCTGGGTGTTCGCGTTGTTGGTGGCTCTCTTTCCGGTTACATATTTGCTGGAAGGCCAAGTTAGGTTTAAATCTATCTCTTCTGATGGTGAATTCGGGGAAGAAGACAGCAAACTCGCTTTACTTCTGGCAGTTGAAGGGGCTAGGACATCTCTCCTTGGTCTGTATGCTGCCATATTTATGCTTATTGCTCTCGAGATAAAATTTGAGCTGGCTTCACTTATGAGAGAAAAGGCATTTGAAAGGAGTGGTCTACGATCGAATCAACATGGTCAGAGTGCATCAAGCAGTCTCCCACCACGAATGAGATTAATGCAGCAGCGCAGGGCCTCAACAGGGTCAGCTTTCACTATCAAGAGGATGGCTGCTGAGGGAGCCTGGATGCCAGCAGTTGGTAATGTTGCAACAGTCATGTGCTTTGCCATATGCCTAATCTTGAATGTAAATCTCACAGGTGGCTCAAACCGTGCAATATTCTTCTTGGCGCCGATCCTGCTATTATTGAACCAGGATTCTGACTTTGTTGCTGGGTTTGGTGATAAGCAGCGGTATTTTCCTGTTACACTTGCCATATCAGTTTACTTGGGGGTTACTGCCTTGTACAGCATCTGGGAGGATGTTTGGCATGGAAATAGTGGATGGGGACTGGAAATTGGAGGACCAGATTGGATATTTGCCATCAAGAATATAGCCTTACTCATCCTTACATTCCCTAACCATATCCTTTTCAATCAGTTTGTATGGAGCTCCACCAAACAGACAAATGCGACGCCTCTGCTTACCTTGCCTCTCAATTTACCGCCAGTCATAATAACAGACGTCCTCAAGATTAAGATATTGGGTCTATTAGGAATGATATACGGGATTGCCCAGTATCTAATATCTAGACAACAATACCTCACTGGACTGAAGTATATTTAGAGAATTTTCATACACCCACCTGTACACAATCCTGGACAATTTTGTACTGCGGATTCAAAAAAAAAGGTTCAGTGATATTTGTTTGTGTCACTCGCCTTCGCATCCATCTATTTTGTGTCCTATAGTTATGCTCTCACATTATATTTTAGTTCACTCACGGGGATGGATTTGCGCGAAAAAATGCAGGTGCCTCCAGCCAACTACTGGTTATCGTTGTCGTGTTGGATTAGGATTACCATAGTGAACCAGTTGTGCATAGTGTTTCATCAAAATTGGTTACTGGTACATGACATGACCAAGTGTTGCAATGAGCTATGTTCTTGTGGCAAGTAAGACTGTCATATACGCCTTTCATCCTTTCTGATGGATTTTTGGTTTCCCTTGTCATATTTCCAAAAAAAAAAATACCCTTTTTATCACCTGGAAAAGTAAAATGAAAAAGGAAAAAGGAAATCCTTTTTAAATATTGGATGAAGATGAAATTGTGCAAGTGAATGCAAAAATGCTGATTATCTCAACTCTCATCCTCCTCCTCTTCACTCCACCATCACACACCTCCGTCCTCAACTCATCCCCATCGCCTACTCCATGGCCGCAACAATTCCACTCCATTCTCATCGTCAATGTCTCCGCCTCCCTCCAGCTCTTCGATCTCTGGTACGACTGGCCTAACGGCCGCAACTTCAACATCATGCGAGACCAGTTAGGCGACCAGCTCCGTTACGACTTGGAATGGGACAACGGCACCTCTTTCTACTACACTTTGGATTCCAACAATCCAAAATGTAAGACGCTGCACTTCGAAGTTGGGATTCTGCGCCCTGATTGGCTCGACGGAGCAAATTATCTCGGCCAGGAACGCGTCGATGGATTTCTTTGTAATGCGTGGGAGAAAGTTGATTTCATTTGGTATTACGAGGACGTTGTTTCCAAAAGGCCTCTCTATTGGCGATTCTACACTGGTTCGTTCCTCCATCCTTTCTAGCTATTGATTTAATCATTTAGATTTGGTACAGCCAAGTCAAATACAAAAATAGTAACTGTGCCCTAATTGATCTACATAACAAGATTACATATATTATTAAACAAAGTGTATGGCATTACTTGATGTAATATTATTTTGATTGTATCAGATGTGATTTGTTTGCTTTGTTTATATATAAAGTGTGCTCCATCTTCTTGTAGGAATGTCTGCTCATGTCATGACATTTGAAGTTGGAGCAACTCTAGAAGATGCTAAATGGCAAGCCCCTGTCTATTGCTTTGGAGAAAATAATGGTGAATCGTCTCAAACTTCCACCCGAAATGCCCACAAGGCTAGTTTCCGTTTCCCTGGAGGCTTCCTGAGGGAGAATCTGCATGCATCTGAGTTCGATAAGATGAGCCTCTGAGTGAGTTGGTGTATGTTGTATAATGTTCTTGATATAATAATCACAACTCTAGAGAACATTATGTGACTTTATCTGTGCTTTAGTTTCCTAGTATGTTTATGTGTATTTATTTCGGTTATGTATGAAATGGAACTACACCTTCCTTTTGTTGTGTAACTTGGTCAAAAACTTTAGTGTTTCGAGGTTTTTTATTTATTTATTGTGCGAGTATTTTGGCATGTTGTTGATGTGATTTTCTTGCTCTTGTGATTTTCTGGCTTTCTTCTCAGGTACTAAATAACTGTAAACTCCTATTCCCAAGCCGCATGCTTGTTGAAGGAGGGGATTGAACGTTGCAATATGTTGCACTTACAAATCTATGTGATCAAAGGCAAGATATTTGGTCAAAACAATTTATAAACCGGTAAGTACCGGGTCGTCCAAGGAGCAAGTCCAAACTTATGAACACTATTTAATTTTGTTCCGATAAGTCTATTCTAATTGCGAAAGGATGGGTTGATGTGGTTATTACAGCAAATGTCTATAAACAATGTAAACAATCTAAGGAATCAAGAGATAATGTCACTACCAAGGCAAAATGTGTACTCTAGGAAACTACTTCACTCATATGTGTTTTAGACTCCAAGAGTTCAATTTCATGCAAGATAATTGTCTTAGATGACTAGATTAAGGCATGCGACTATTAAATCAAATTCAATCTCTCGATATTTTTACTTGATTTAAGGAAGAGGCACCTCGCACGTGAGCTTCAATCTCTCGATGTTTTTAGCTCACGTCCAACTCAAGTTTCTCAATCATCAATGCTAGTTGAATGATCAATATTCAAGAGCGGTGAAGACCAAGCCTATCTCAATGCTAGGATGGGTCACGCTAGTGATCACCACCTAACAAGGGTGATTTACTTGCTTTCGAAAACTTTTGGCATCCACCTCACGGTTACTTAGCCTAGGGTTCCTTAATGACTCGCTATCTAGATACCTTGGCTTCCACCTCTCGGCTACTTGACCAAAGAACCATAGAAATTAATCATCTAGGCATTTTCTCAAACACCTATAGTGCTTAACTCAAGTCATATACCAAAAACATACACTTAGACATTTTCTCAAACACCTAGAGTGCATAGTTTGAGTATTCAATCAAAGTAAACCACAATCATCCAAAACATGTTATTCTAGCATTTATTCATAATGGATAAGGAGTTTTACACATATGAGGTCCATAAGACCCTAGAATACAAAGGACTACTCACAACCCATGTTGATAGACAAACACAAATTGTATTGAGTACATAAAAGATGAAAATACAAGGAATGAATAAATCAATCTAGTGTAGATGATCTTCTTCAATTGTTGGTATCTTCAATCTTCAATGGATGATCCTCCCTTTGAAGTCTTGGTCTTTGTCTCTCTAGAAACCCTTTGATTTCTCTCCCAAAAACCCCCCTCTCCTTTCAAGCCTAAACCTTCTCTTTCAATTTATAGCCCAAAAGCAAAAATTTGATTTTTAGGTGAGGCTCGGGCGAGCGTGGTGGGACTCGGGCGAGCGTGGAGGACTCAGCGTGCTGCATATGCGAGACTCGGGCGAGCTTGGGGGGCTCGGGCGAGCTTCAGCTGACTTGATGGAAATGAGACTCGGGCGAGCTTCCGGCGGCTGTTTCAAGGTCTTAACGTTCGAATTAGGTCTTTGCTTAAACTTAAGAGTTGTAGCCCTTTAAGTTAGCTTTCCAACAAGCTTTGAAACAACCAATTCGGACATCGTATGCAATCTTGGCATGCAAAATACGTCGCAAAGGTCGTTCTGTCTGTTTTTCCCGAAACTCCATTTTTGGCTCAAATTCACCCAACTGTTGCTTCATTTGATCTTTGAGGCTCCGAGTGAGACGAAATGTATTTTGGGACCGAATAGACCAAGAAGGGTGTGAAGTGGCATTAAAATTACTTGGAAACGAATCAAAACTACTAAAAAGTAAAAGAAAAATTAGTCAAGACTCATCAAAACTAACAACAGCTGGCAGCCAGCATGGCGCCAAGGATTACATTTATCTACTAAATTACATTGCTCTAATTCTTTTATTGGATGAAAAAATTTATTGTTTTTTATACAAATTTATTGTTCTATTTGATTATATATGTATTATGCAAGTCTATATAAAGCAAGTAATGATAATAATTAATAAGAAATCAATAAGACCTCATTAGGCTTTCGAGCCCTTAAAGCCATATGGAGATCCTAAAGCTTTGGTGTGTGGAATTTTGATTTTATATGATTGAAGTTCCTTAAAGTTGAGGATTTTCATGGAATATTAATTAATGCTGGGGAATTCGTGACATTAAGCATTGGAAATTACATTTTTTACGTCTTTTCATGGTATTTAAGTGATATATAGTAGTGCTTTGAATTGGCAGATAGATAAGTGTTGACTGATGGAGATCTGGCAATGTTCAATTCATGAAAGAAGTCTGCTTTTTTTGTTGATGTTCCATGCTTAATTGGACTGTAATGAAAGTCAGAGTTTTTTGAAATAAATACATTTTACAATCAAAAAGATAAAATAGAGGGTTAATTTTTGCCACCTGAGGGCCTTCCGAAACAACATCTCTAGGAGGATGCTTTAGATATGGACATAGTTTTGCCCAGAATGTGTGCATTTTAGTCGCATACCCCAGTGTCTGGCAGGAACTGGAGTATAGTGCAACTTATATTGAACTCCTCAAGCATGACGAGTTTAATTCCCAATATATCACCAGGTATCGCCACAAGTACTTTGCCACTGACATCCAACTCTCTCAATTTGGTCACAGATCCCATTGACTCAGATCTCAGTAGATTTCTTATACTACTAATTGAATTTCGTTTCGAAAATTTTGAAGTTGAACTTCTCATCACTTGGATGACCTAGAGTCCTGAATCAATTCACATGCAAATTAGCATACAAAAGAAAGAGTATGCAAGTAAAACATTAGATATAATTATAACTAATTAGCGGTCGTGAAATACTTGGTATGGTTTTTTAGTTTGTTTTTAGTGCTTTTAGTTTTTTTTAGTTTTTTTATGAATATCAAACTAATTTTTTTATATAAAAATTATTTGTTATGCAAATTCTAGGTTATCAGTAATGCAACTGCATATAGTTTTTATAATATAAATTATATATCTGCCCTTTTCTCAACAATGGCACGAGGAGGTATTTTCCGAATCGATGCATCCGTATGTAGGGTCTGAAGCTTTTTCAACTTCCAAAAAGAGGCAGAGAGGTATTCTATATGGACTATGGTTACCGCCCATGCGCAGCTCCTCCTGCATGCCGAGTTTATCAATTTTATTCGATAGAGATATCAAACGACTATTGCGAAATGTCAATTTTAACAATTGACACTATGCGGCACAAACATTTATATCGGGATGGATGTAATTTGGTTAGAGCTCACATTAAGCTCCCTGAGATTGTCATATATCTCACTGATTCCGGGAACGTAATATATCTGTCCAAAACCGAAAGAATCTCCAAATTTGGTAAATTCATCTCAAGGGTGGGCTTCAAACATATTTCGGCCAGCTCGGAGTACCGTCAACTCAATACAATAGCTTATTGTAGGAGGAATACTTTGGATATCATTATTCTCCACGTTCAACGTTCTCTCTTGTGAATGCTCGAATTGAGGGAAGCTCTACCAGTTTGTTGTTGGATATATCTAGTTCTTAGGCAGCTTTTCAATATTATCCGAAAGGGTGTTGTTAAGAGTAAGATAAGTGTGAAACTCAGCTGCCCATACTTTGACTGCCCGATGTAAGTAGTATGAAATCAACTCGTCATTATTTGCAGAAGAGTTGGGATCTTGAATATGCTCGACTCGCTCGACTATATGCCTGACTATCTTAGTACAAGTATCCAAATCAATATTTTAGGTTCGCCTCCAAGTTGTTTAAATTGACATTCTGTGCCCGTAAAATTGGTTTATCAATATTTGATTGGGTCAATAGAATAGAAGTCTCAAGATCAAAATAATCCAAGTAGAAAAATAATAAAAATGAGCCAAAGTTGTGAAAAATGTAAGGTTATAAAAGTTGTTTGTTGAACGTTGTAATTTATGCGTTTCAAATTTGTAAGATTCGAAAGCAATAAATTGGTCAAACACAATTTATAACCGGTAAGTACCGGATCGTCCAAGGAGCAATGTTAAACTCAAGATCACTAATTGATTTTACTACAATAAGTCTATTTCCTAACGAATGTGTGAGATGTGATTTATAACTTGCCAAACAATGATTAAAGAAATGAAAAGGGTGTTTTCAAGGTTTTCAAAGACGTCCTAGGGTACTACTTCCCCCCTTGGTGCATTAGACTCTTAATAGCTCAATTTCATGCAAGAACAAGTAATGTAAAGGTTAGATTAAGGCGTGTTCCTATTAAATCAAATTCAATCTCTCAATGTTTTTATTCGATTTAAGGAAGATGCACCTCGCACGTGAGCTTCAATCGCTAGATGTTGTTAGCTCACGTCCTACTCAAGGTTCTCAATCATCAACGCTAGTTGAATGGTCAATTGCCAATGAACGGTTTAAGATCAAGCCTATCTCAATGCCAAGATGGGTCACGCTAGTGATCACCACCTAGGAAGGGTGAATCTACTTCGTTCTAGAACTATTAGTCTCGTTCGCTAGAGCACTCAACTTCAAATTCATATTTCTAGACCACTTAGGCGTTTTATCAAACACTTGGTGGGCATAGAGTTGAAATTATATCCAAGTAAATTCACAATCATAACAAAACCTTCATTTATGCATATAATCAATAGATAAAAGAGTTTTACACACCAAGGAGGTCTATAGACCCCTAGAAACTAATGAGACTACTCATTACTCATGTTCATAGACAAACGAGATACACTTTGATATATTTTTATAAATCTTAACATTTATGAGCTATAATTTATGTAGTGATGAAAGAGATTGATGATAAACTTTTTTTTGGATCATGAGTGGGGTGCATGTGATTGAAAAAATCATGAGTGATGATTAGATGAGAGAGAAAAATGATGAGAGAGATGGATGGTATAATTTTTTTGATCATTGTGGAGGATGCTCTTAGTAAACTTTTTGCCATCTCATCGGAAAATGGAGTGAATTGAGGATTATGAGCATTTTGATCCAATTGTTATAATTTCTTAATTCATATATTTAAAAAATATATATATATATGCAGGGGTGGATTCAGCACTTGAGATCGAGGTGACAGTCAAAAATTGATCATATTATTAAAAAAAAATGGTTGCTTCAAAAAGTTTGATTGCAACAACTGCAACCCAAGATTCGGATTTATAATAAAACCCTAATTACAAAATCAACCTCATATTCATAAAGAGTTCTTATTGAAATAATCTACTTTCTCAGTATCTTCTTCATTTAACCACCTTATTATACTATTCTTTTCGGAAAAAGTTGTATATTTATATAAAGAGAAAAAACTCGTACAATGAAGGAGCCATAGTCTTTTTATTATAATTTTCAAGCAGTATTTGATATGAACAAAAGGTAATTAAAACAAAATGAGAGGAGGATAACATAATCTCATCACTCTCACCTAAAAATAAAAAGTAAAAACAAAAACAAATAAATAACACGGTTACAACCACCACATTCCACACCATGAGCTAATTGTGAAAATTTCAACTAAGGCAGCTCCTTCTCCATATATGTATCTACAGAATCACCCTTCATTGTCTATTTTTTCCATAACGATGCTTGATAATTAGACCTCGTCGTCTATCCGTGGAACCTGGGATCAACTCCAACACTCTTCAACGACTCTGAGTGGCGAGGACTGCGCAGCAGACAGGATCAGGCCAGATAAGTCAGCAGAGCATAATAAACGGTATGTATTGCTTCTAAAAATTTGGTGTTTTAGATATTATATGAAGAAATGTCAGAAAGATAAGTGAAACCTTGTGAATGGATTGCCTCGGGAAGGATCTGGGTGCTCGCTTTCCTGAATATGCGCAACTTTTCTAAGGAAGGAGTTGCTTATGAACTTGTCCGCAGAGGAAACAGTGACATCAGGATCATCCACCTCCCACATGGACTCTCTTTTTTTCTTTGACACCTTCACCGCCGGAGAATGCATAATCTGCTGCTTTGCTGTGTGCACTCCGATTGAAACTGCTACCAGTACCATTCCCATAACCATATATATCGGCGCATAATCTGCTTTCGCCGCCCTAAAAAAATAAAAAGAAAAAACAATTTTCATTTGATTTCTAGATCTTCTGGGAAGTATTGCATATTTGCATTGCATACTTACCATGATCTGGGTTTATGGTGGGAGTGATGATGCGATCCAGCAGCATCCACTGTAGTAGCAAAAGGCCTGTTTCTTGTTAAACAAGAAACCATGGAGCTGCTTCTCATCATGTTCTGCATAAGAAAAAAATTAATCAACCAGCAAGTTTCAAAAGATAACAAATTAACACATATGTAAAATGTCTTTTAAGAAAATAAAGAAATTTACTGAAGTCATTGCTGCTCGAAATGCCATAATGTATGTAACTTGTGTTTTTCCAGGTTGATTAATTTGTAAATTTTGTGTTAAGGAATTTATAGAGAGGTTTGGCATCAAAATCGTATGGCTGATTAGGTTTTTGATATCAATAGGATCGGCTATATTGAGGTTGAACGGTAATTTCGATTGACAAGTTCTACACATTGTTAATTTTAACTGTGTGGTTGTAAGCGGACACAGGAGAATAGCGGTCGTCCTTGGAACACTATTTTTGTTTATTGCTGTATATTATTAGTCAATAAATTAAGTTAAACTATCTTAAGCAAAGCATTTGAGTGTGAATTATCTTGTAATCAAATTTAAGTTAAGAGAAGATTGACAAAAGTATCATCAGAAGTGTGCTGTCTGCTTCATTTAGCTGCCACGTGTAATTAGGTAGTAATACGTGGAAGGGCTACGCGAAAGCAATATCAGCTATCCATTTCAAACAAATTGAAACCGACAGACCGATTCCATCTTCGACTCGAATAGAACGAAATCGAGCTCTTTCATCATCATCATGTCGTCATCATCGGCGTCGTCTGACTATAACACCGATGGCGGAGACGATGAAGAGGAGAAGGACCATCATCTTCCCCTTTCTCAGGTATCCTGTTTGGAAGTATATATTTTTTACAAGTCCCTTAAGTTTAAAAATGTACACATTATTCCTTCCTGATTCTTGAATGGCATTACTCTTCTTTGATTACCTGATGTAGTAAAATCACTATTGGTTAAATGTCAGTAAGTTAAATGTCAATAAGTTAGCTTATTTTATATTTCTATTTCAGTTTGATCAGGCAGGTTATGGTTAGGGGTATGTTCTTTTGAACTCAAATGTTCAGCTTTTCAGTTCAATTTTAGCCCCTCATTCGGGCATTCTAATAAACCTCTCAAATTCGAGTTAAATGTCGATTTTTTAGTTTATAAGTGAAGTACAAAAATTAAGCATCAAGTTAAGATCCACAATTCATTGCCCATCCTTACTTCAAGTTAAGTTTTCTCGAGTCAAAAGAATGCACTATAAGTAATCTCTTGATGTAATTTATTTTTTTTGTAAAATTTCATCTGATGTTATTTTCCCTCTTATGTGTAGTTGGAGTTACCAGACCTTACAGCTCATTTGATCCACGACACAACTAGCGACTCATTGGATAGGCATTTTCCTGTGGCACCAGAAGGAATCATGGCAAATGAAAGAACAGGACGAGGCACCCGTCTTCACAGAAAGACAAACAAAATGATAAAAGAGATAAACAACTTGAAGCAGCAAAATTTTATAACTCACTGTCTTCTGGGAACCATGATAGTCCTCACACTCGGTTGGCAGTTATCAGAAGTATCTCTTATACTGACACTCAAGAATGGATTGACTAATCCATTTAGATCCATTGGGAATGTGCTTTCTAAGATGGTCAAAAGGCGCAGCTTGAACAACTCCTTACAGGCAACTGAAGAGGAATCTTCACTGTCGGTATCGCTTATCTCCACTGAACCACCGCATATGCTTGGGATGAAAATGCCAGAGCTACCCAAGTTTTTGGATTTATCAAAATGGGGTCAGTTTGGTAATGGACAATGAGTGACATATCGTTGTTAGCTAGCTATGCTGGAAGAAGTAGCAGTAGAGAAGATGCCAATTCAGATAAAGAAGAAGAAAGATCAATTCACCATTTGTTTTGGGTACACTGCTTCTCAAGTCTTTACATGTTTGTATTTTCTTACTTGGAATTCTGAGACATTGATTTTGTTTAGTTAACGCATTGCTTCTTCTTCCTGTGTTTCTTTGCAAGTAACTCGGCAACAAAAGCCTTCTCCAGCAGCTCGACTCGATGAGTAAGCGCATTCAGCAATCGCGTCTGCGTCTCGTTTCTCTGAGAGAGTTCTGTCATCATTCCCACAAGCTTCTCGTTATCCTCGGCCATCTTCTCCAGCAGTTCTCTCGTCCTTTTCTTGTCTTGTTCTGCATCATCTTCACCCTCCATCATCACATCCTTCTCATTATCCTCCACTTGTTCTTCATCTTCGCCTTCCATCAACATATCTTTCTCATCCTCTGCCGCCGGAAGTGTATCAGTCATGCAATGGATCGTCTTCGGCTCTTCCTCTACAATTTCAGTCTTCATATTCTCATGTGCTACAACAGTCTCTGGAATCGATGGAGGACCTTGATCCATAGAACAGTTGACTTGGTCAACCTGATTAGTATGTAACGAATTTTCCACATCCATGGAATCAGGATCGTCTACAGAGCTGATTCGATCAAGCTTATCCTGCAACGCAATAGCTCTCTTGATCGCCCTCTTTCTACAATCCCTAACTCCAGAATTAATCCCGCGAACGGAATCAAGTTTCAAAAGCAACGACATCACCGTCTCGCTCACTCTCAGCCTCTCCTTCGCATCGTTCCTGATCAACTCAGTCTTCTCCTTCTCCGAAATCCATCTCTCCATCTTTTCAATCTCCCGCACTATTGTAACAATCTGCTTCACGCTCTTCCTCGCAAGGAATCCCCTGACTACCTTCTGTATCTTCAGCGCCGACGCGGTCCGCGTCTGCTCCGGTTGAACGAAGTGTACGGGGATCGACACGACTTTGGGCGGTCTGGTGACCATGCGGCGGTTGCTGGAGAACGGGTAATCCATTGCTCTCGATTCGATAGATGCAATCTCTGATTATTATTATTTTTTTGTATGTTGTGGATTCGAATCGTAACAGAACAACTGCATATATATACAGAGGCAGGTTCCAGAAGGTTCTTCTGATATGAGATATTTTGGAAGACGAGGGAGTTCCTAGAATATGGTGGAAACTTCTTCTTCTTCCAGACCCGACAAAGAGGATTAATTATTTGTAACGTTATTATTGCTAACAATTATGATTCATTTTGATTCTGTTGAAGCATAAGGTCTACATTTCTTATCAAATTTTCATTTTCGGTTCAACCTCATTTGGTTATTCAGGAAAGATGAGGCATTTGCTCGAAAATAATAATAAAAATTGGTTTATTATGATAAGCAACATTACAATCAAAAAAAAAATGATAAGCAACATAAATAATTCAATGTATTTTTCCATGAGAGAATCGTTTCTTTTTTTTTTTTGAAAGGAAGGTGATTTTAATTCAAAAAAAGTGAAGGTATAAGTACATTAGCCCAAACAAAAACAAGGCACCCAACCAAGAAGAGGACCTAAACCACGGGTAGAAAACAAAACACACTATCAAAAAGAGGACCAAAACCACGGGCAAAGGACAGCGACCAAAGACCGAAGGCCTCTCAACCAGGACACAAGATACGACAAACGCCAACACCCTGCTAGTTCCATCTGCCTATCCACTCTGTATCTTCAATAACACAAGGCTTGTTCAGAATAGCACTTAGCTTGATCTTAATGTCCAAATGACAGTATTGCTGGCGGTAGCATCTTGGATGTACTCATGTCTAAAAATCTTGTAATTTCTACACTTCCAAACTTCAAACATACAAAAAGTGAGGCACGCATCAATAAATTTTGTTTTGTATCTGTTTGGATTTTTACTCTTAAACTTCCCACTCAAGGCAGTTCTCAACTCCAAGAAAATTCATAGTCTTATTGAGAATCGATCTTGAGAAATTGCAGCCAAAAAAAAGATGATTCCTAGTCTTCGGTTCATCTCCACAAAGAGGGTAAATAGCGTCAACTTCCGTCATATTTTATCCGTCAGTCTTTTTGAATTTTATAGAACCAAACAAAATATATATCAAATAATCTTTCCAACCGTCCTATTTTTATAAAATTGAAACACGAAGTTACATATGTTATGATGATTTCAAGCAAGCCAATGATTGACTTTGAACCTGTGGAAAAACATCAATTACATCATTCAACTTACTGATGCAGTTTAGGATTTTCAAGTCCTGAAGTACTTCTTGTTACCCTTCTGGGACTTCACTGTATATTGAAAGACGTAAAAAAAATAATTTTTACGTAGCTATTGCTATTGAATAGAAATATTATCTTTTTGATGGCCTGGTCAGGGTTTCAAGTTCTTAAAGGTCAGGAAATGGCCCCAAGGTTATGCTGTACTCTCTAGAAGTCTAGATAAATTCACGTCTCAGAACTTTTCTGATTCAGAATGGCATGCCGTTGATGGAGTAGGGTGCCACCGAATTATCTCTCTCCAGCATCAACTCGGTATAACCACGAACATCTTAAAGATTGTCACACACCTTTATCCATGATAAACACTCATGCGCCCCCCAAGTATCATTCTGAGTTCAGCCAGTAATCTTTAACAGATTGTCGTAATAATGTCTGCTTCATTAGCTATCTCAACTTCATCTGTCCTGTTATTGGTGTACCCCACCATAGTAGCATTCTCCTCTTCAGTAATATCAGAAAATGTCTGGAGCAGGTCTGATGGCAAAGCAGAAGGGTCCAATTCATGACAACCTTTCAAATCAGATTGAGCTTCTACACCTGTAAGCAAGCGTGAAGGAATATAATGAGAAAAGCGAGACATCTCTTCTTTCGGAACTGTACGGATCTGTCTAAGGTCCAAATGTCGGTGGAAGATCGTCTTGAAATGAGCCACTTTAATTAAAGGGATAACGGCAACACCTTCTTCCGTAAGATCCATTAGAACTTCTACCAGGTCATACTTAGTTATCATTTCATCTGTAGTCAACTCATTCCATTCAGGAGACCAATTTTTATATAGAGCCCACACATCATCTTTCCTAGGATGTATTTGAATTATCCCATCATTTGCTTTTCTGCACCTTACCTTGTGCGAGAAACATTCAAGTGCATCAACCTTTTCGAATCGGCTACCTGCTCTGAATTCCCCACAAGCTTTCACATAGTCAGAACCCACAATATTTAGTAAGCGCAACTCACTGCTTAAGTTCACGTTCAACCAACTAATCTGCAATTTAAATGGATCCCTCGATATAACTTTGTGAATCATGGCATAGAACCGAGGCATGCCATCTTTATTATCATATGCAGCCCACACTTGATCCTCTTCGAATGAGTTCTTAGTCCGATACTTGTCAAAAACATGACAAACAGGATCTGGGACATCTATAAACTTTGACATCGAGGTTTTTAATGCCCTCAACCTGTTGACCTCCTCAAAAAGATTATCTTTAATGCTAGAATCATAAGATTCATCATGAGAACTCAGTGGCACCATATTTTCATTTTCAATCTCTGTTAGCGGTTTTTTTGTACTTCTATCTTCCTTCTCCGTAATTGTTGATGTGGTAATAAACTTGTTTAAATTACCTTCTATATCTTTCCTCACCTTCTTTATAAGTATGTTTCTGAGGTCAAGCTGGGAAATTTCATTTCCACCTTTAGGGTTATAATGCCCATCAGTTCTCACAGTTGTACAATCATCCAGCTTGGATCTGCATGTGGCAGCTATTCCTTCTACGCCGGATTGATTGACAAATCCATTGCCATGATTGATTGTACCAGCATCATCCATGCTTCGTTTTCTTTTTGTCGAACCATGATGGATACTATTCATCCGCTTGGTGGCATTGGTCTTCCTTCGCAGGGCCTCTTCTCTCTTCTTTGCAGCTTGTGCCTCTTCTCTTTCCCTCTTCACCGTCTCATATGCTTGCTGGACCATCACAGCAGCTTGCGCTGGTGTTGAAGCACTAGAAGTACCAGCAAAAGCATTCCACTGGTAGTTTGTTTGCTTTACCGAACCGGGACTGCTGAAATTCCCCAATTCTTCATTGGGGATTGTCACCTTGTTTCTTCCTGCATTACGAGTCTCGCTGCTCTCCGATTGATGAGTTGTGTTCTGTTTTTGCTGTGAAAAACTCCACTGTGTGGTTGGAGCCTTCACCGCACGATCACGAGGAGGCCCTGTCTCAATTGCAAAAAAAGCCTTACGACAATTGGGGCACAAGAGATTGTTATTAAGATACTTCCTAAGATACTCATACTGCATCTTGCACCTGTAACACGCAGTCCAAAACGTGGCTTGCTTTGTCTTGGGGTTCGATGATGGAACCTTAGAGCTACCTTTACCTCTTGAAGTTGTAGCCTTGGCAAAATTATTGAAACCATTAGTGGCAGGCGATGCAGATGGAACTGAACTTGATGGATGCTGAGAAACTCTACTATTACGCATGGCATCGTATGTCGCTCTCTTACTTTTATCAGACAACATACTCCATGCTTGAGAAATAAACTTAAAAGCCCCTTCAGCCCCAATAGTTTTATTCTTATCGGGATGAAGCATCAGTGCCAACTTCCTATATTTTTTTCTAACCATGTCATCATTGGCAGATGGATGCACATTGAGTACGGCATACCAATCTGACTCCCCGTGCAATTTGTTCTCGGCAGCTATATACACATCAAAGGTTGATATCATTTGTTGGATACCCTCCAGTTCAGGGTATAATCCCTGAGCCTTCATGGCAAACTTCTTTGCTCCGAAAATGTCTTTTCTCATAAACCTTTTCTCAGCAATTGCTTTTGCTCTCGCAGCCTCATCTCTATTACACTCCATTTATTTAATTGCTCAAGCTACACCTACAAAGCTGCAATCATAATCCTAGCATCTGCAATTCATCCATTAGATCAGATCAGTAGTACACATTTTAGTTTCGAATTCTGGTAGAGTGCCAAAAAAGGTGTACTATACTAATAGCAATATAACCATTAAAAGCCCAAAGAAAATTATGTTTGTAGCTTAATCTATACACTAATTTTCATAAGTAAACAGCCTCACTTTCTAAATATACCTTTCACATTGACAATAAGAGCTCTCTATGCACAATCCAGATTTCAAAGCAACCAGACGCTGAAAAAAAAAACATGCATCTGAGTAATGAGAATTCCACTTATGAATGCACAATCGATTCTCACAATCCGATGGTGGCTTATACGTTCGCTCCGCCATGGACCGGATTAAAAATGCAATCGAGTAACTATAAAACCCTAGATTAGATACGAATCAATCTAAAAGCAACAAAAAGTGAAATCGGCTGGAAATTCACGAAGCGAAAGTTACCTATATCGAGACGACAGCAGGCGTATTACTCGATTTGGATGCGACGAGGTCCTCCGTCTCGCTTCTCCGAGTAGTCTTCTTTTTCACCTTCTCCGAATTCGTTACTGGGCCTTCGTCAATACTCAACAGCCAACCATTTTGTTTAATAAATCGAAATTTCTTTCCTTTTGTTTAATTTTTTTTTTCATTTGTCGAAAAAATATTTTTTTTATTGTAAAATTAATAATTTTTTTGATGCGTGTATATATCTATTCCAATTTCCAATACCAAAACCATTTGTATAACTTTTGTTATACAGAAATGCTTCTTTCATCCCTTGCGAATGCCTTCCTTTTTTACACCTCACACGTGGATATTTTTTTGAATGGATGATGATATCATTAAGCAAAAAAGGATGTACAAACTAACTCAAAAACTAACCGCTAAAACAAAACAAAGGACCACAAGACCAAGACCCTTGCAAAAATAAGCACATGACCCCTCAAAAGGCAACAAACTCTGGCACTACACAGGCAAAACTAACACAAAAACCTTTTCAAAGACTCCCATATCCCTCAGCCAAGACCTGTCTGCATTGGAAAAAAACTTCCTTTTGGATTGCTCCAAGCTTCATCTTTAAGTACCATATCGTTTCTTGAATGATCATAGATGTGGAAGTACTCTCTTCTCGGAATATCTTCTTGTTTCTCGATGTCCAAACACCATTCATCACCCTTGTAATCGCAGCTGCTACCATCTTTGTTTCTCATTTGAGACAGCCCCTTTAACCAAGCGATCAAGAATTCCCATCTATTGAAGGAGGGGACAACAAGCAGGAACCTCATCACTTTATTCCACACTTCTTGCGTGAATCTGCATTCAAAAAATAGATGATCACGGCTTTCTTCCTTTGTGTCACACATCGCACAAGACTTAGAGACCGGGACACTCCATTGACACAATTTATCTCTGGTCAGCAACTTGTTTTGGACCGCAAGCCACGCGTTGAAGGCGTTCCATACTAGCTTGTGCCATTCCACTGACTCGTTGAATTTAGAAAGCATATTGAATTGTTATCTATGGAGACACACCCCAAAAAAACCTTCCCCGGATCCTCTCCAGCTCACTGAATTGTTATCTATGGAGACACGCCTCTTGCACTGCATCAAGCGTTTGAGGACCCAAGAACTATTGGCCTTCACTTCGTCTTCCCACCAGTGCTTGTCTTTGCTCCAATACTTATCTAACCAGTCAGTCCATAAGCTCGACCTGCCCAAATTCTTTCCCCACATTTGATTAGTCACCATAGCAAGATTCATTCTCTCAATGTTCTTCAAACCCAGACCCCCTTCCCCCTTGCTCTTGCACACCTCAGCCCACTTCACTAAATGATCACCTCTCTTGTCGCAAAAACCTTTCCACAGAAATCTAGCGCAAGAAGCATTGACAGCTTGGATAACTGTCTTTAGGAGAACACAAACACGAGCCCAGACTAAGACCATGGCTTGGAGCACTGAAGACACCAAGACTCTCCTACCTGCTCGAGAAAGGAGTCTGTTACTCCAGCACTCCAATCTAGCTGTGATCTTCTCAATCAAAGTGTCACAGTCCTTCCTACTCAAGCTTCTCGATGTGAAAGGAAGGCCTAAATAGCGCACCGAAAGAGGGGAAGCTCTTGTGCTAATAACCTCTTCCACTCACTCAACTTTAACATCATTCATACCTCCCGTAAAGATGTGGCTCTTCTAGAAATTGATATCTAACCCAGAGCAACTAAGGAACTGCGAGACCACCTTCTTGATAGCACCAATAGCTGACTTTCTGTCGCTACTAAACAAGATAAGATCATCCGCAAACATAATATGAGACAGCTTAATACGGTGACACTTGGGATGATGGTAGAATCCATCATCCTTGTTTAAACTTTGAAGCATTCTGGAGAGACACTCCATGGCGATCGTGAACAAGAACGGAGATAAAGGGTCACCTTGCTTAATGCCCCTTCTGCCTTCAAAGAAATCAATCATTTCTCTGTTAATCAGGATAAAGAAGCTGGTAGATTGAATACACATCTCCATCCAAGCAATGAACTTGCTGGGAAACTTCTAAATATGAAGCATAGAGATAAGAAACTTCTAATCAATAGAGTCATACGCTTTCTGTAGATTAATCTTCCAGGCCATCCTTTCGATAATATTCCTTCTACCATAACCATTAAAAAGCTGCTGGGCTAAGCAAATATTATCCACAATAGAGCGATCTTTGACAAAGGCTCCTTGAGCTGGATTAATAATATGAGGGAGCACATCCTTGAGCCTACATGCCAAAAGAGAAGCCACAATTTTGTAAATAGCGTTACATCAAGATATTGGCATGTAATCCTCCGGCTTAGAAGCCCGGCTACTCTTGGGGATTAAAGCGATATACTCGGCATTAACTCCTATGGGCATGACATTGTAACGGAGACAATGCCTAACTCCCTCAGAGAGCTCCTTCCCAAGAGTATTCCAGTTCCTCTTGAAGAAGCTTAGCAGAAAACCTGTCTGGGCCAGGAGCCTTATCATCACCCATACTGTTTAGGACAGACCAAATCTCCTATTGTCTGTCGCTCCTCTAACCAAAGACCTGCACTGCTCCCCAGTGACCACAGGACTTTGCGCAATAACAACTGAATCAATAAGGCTACACTCTCTAGCTTGCCACAATAACTCCTTGAAGTACACTGAGAATTCATGCTTGATAAAGCCACTATCTGTAGAAACAGAGCCATCTTGAAGGGTGATCTAGTTAATACTATTCCTGCTTCTTCTACTCTTTAATAAGTTGTGGCAAAAGTTAGTGTTAGTGTCTCCCTCTTTGATCCATTGAGCATTGGTCCTTTGCTTGTTGAACAGAAATTGATTGTATTTAATCTTTCGAAATTCCAAAGCCAACCTTCTCCCATCTGCGCAGAGCCCCCTATCAAACGGGTTGCTCTCGGATTTGCTTTGGGCTTCCATCAATGCTGCTCTAGACATATTTACCCTCTTGTCCATGCCTCTAGTTCTACCCACAAACTCCTGTTTCGGCATAATTTTCATAATCTTCAATTTTTGCTTGTATCATAAATAGATTCTTGCATTTAGTCCCATTATTCCATGTTCTTCGAATGACTTCATCATAATCCTCCAGATTCTCCCAGAAGTTACAATATTTGAAGTTTATAATCACCCTCTTCTCTCCCCCCAATAAACGATCACCGGACTGTGATTAGAAATCCCAGGAGGAAGGAACATGGCTTGAGCTCCTGTCATCTCCTCAAACCATAGATCATTGCCAAGAGCCCTGTCCAGCTTGCACCAAATCCTATCCGCAGAGTTTACATGATTATTACTCCATGTATAGTGGTAACCGCTAGTTGGGAGATCTTACAGGCCGGAACTAGCTAAAAAGGTCCTAAAGTCCATAGTGTCTGTCTCTCTAACCTTGTTGCCATTCAGCTTGTCTTTTTTATCCTTAACACAATTATAATCATCCATACAAATCCAGCAGCCATTGAACTTGCCCCCCTGCCTTCTCTATCTCATTCCACATCTACTTTCTTTCTCATTGATTGTTGCTAGCATACACAACAATTAGACCAAACCTTTTGTTCTCAGTTACTACTTCACAAGACAAAAAGTAGTAACTCTTCTCAACATTATTAATCTTGGTAGTATAGCACATTCCACAATAGCAATATACGCGCCCAGCCACCATCAATAGTACTAAAATCAGCTTTCCACGATTCATCTGGACTACACTTAGTAACCGCCTCTGCCCACGTATTCTCATGCAATTTAACTTCTAACATAGCTACCACATCTAACTTATTCTTCTTAATCCAACAAAGGACTTCAGATTTCTTATAGGGGTTACTAATCCCTCTAATATTCCAGGCTATGATCTTATACATTAAAAACCGTTTCTTGGTACCTGCCTCCCTCCTTCTACTTCGCACCTTCTTGACTATGGTATCATTTCCCTTGGATCTCCTCTCCTCTTTCCTTGATTGACTAGAACCCGTGTTGTTCACAGTGTCTCTTGTTCCACAGCTTGCCACACTCTTCGAGTTACATTTTTCCTTTTTGTGAGTTCTCTTTTGTGCACTTTTGGACTGGACTGATATGAAATCTACATTGTCTTCCTTCTCTGTCATCTCAGCTTGCTTTTCAGTTATCTTCATTTGTGTTTCAGGGACACAAAATGACTCCTCCGGCTCAATTTCATCGCCTTGTGGTTCTTTTTCCATCGCATTTTTCTCCTCACATTCAATCTCGTCTTCACAGACATCTCTCTTATCCATCATTGCCCTTTCTCTTTTTTCTCTATCCCTTAACCCTTCTAGCATCATTTGTAGATTAGGTTCCGGACTTATCTGTCAAATAATGTCCAAAGTTGCAGCAGTTTGTACACCTCGAAGGTCTCCACTCGTACACGACTTAGCTGGACATAGCAGTTGCCACTTGGGTCCTCATATTCAATGTAGTCCATGAAATCTTGGTCAGCATAGATTTGGACGCACACTCTGGCATAATTATAACTCGATCCCTCGGCCATCACTCCATCTGTGCAGATGGGCGTTCCCAGCCTGGAGCATAGCCTGCTCAGAATGATGGTATCTGCTAGGTGAGCTTTTAACCTAGGCAGACGAATCCAAATTGGTAAGGCGTGCATACTTTCGCAAGTATACTCCTCCTGCTCCGATCACGATTTTAATATCAACGGCCGGTTATCAAACGTCCACCACACATAACCTCCGCTTTCTTCTCCTCTGAATCAAACTTGAAGAGGAAGATCCCATCATTAAGCTGAAAACCTTCACCATCGTTTCGTCGCCCCATTTAACCCTAGCAAACCCACGCATCCGACCCGAGAAGGGCTTGGTCCCGAAAACAAAACCAACCAGCGCATGCTCAAACTTGCTAGTCGCCGCCCTCCATTCCTCTGCTGGGATTACCTCTCGATCTGTGCCTTGTTCTTGAGGAAGGTGAAGAAGGGGCACGCCTTGCTCTGTTCCGATTAGCTCTCACCGCCCAGAAGTTTTTGCTCTTCTCCGCCGCTCATACTTTGTCAGCCTCCTTACCTTGTCTAGCTTCTAGCGCTATCACCGGCTGATCCGTTCGCCATCTTCCCAAAGCCGCGATGTCGGCTAAGAAACCCTCGGAGAAAGGGCGCAGTGTGCGTGTGTCCTTCTCACTAGGCGCACGTGGTAATATAATAGTCCTCCCCTTTTTTTATTTCAGTGCACGCGCGCGTGGATGTTGTTCCTCCATGTGGAGGTCATATGCGTCAGTCATGATGGACGTGTTTGCAATAGTAAAAGTGTCAATGTGGCATGTGCTTCAAATGTCGATAAATGTACCAGCGAGTACGGGGTAACATATCATTATAAATGTGTCAAACTTGGCTTGTGCTTCAGCCGATGAATATACATGTACCAATAATTTCAGGATCTAGGCTAGATGCAATATATATATACCCCTTCATCACACATACAAAAACTTTTGTTACCATGCATTTTAAAACCCAATTTGCAATATTTAAGGTTATATGAAAATGCATTGCAATGTGTTTGTATGAAAATTAAGCACAGAGCAAAAATTTAGTACAAAGCACATAGGTTAGTAGATGAAAAATCATCCAGTACTACTTAAGTAAAAAAGATTCTTCAATTCATCAGACTAGTTTTTTATGTTGAATTCATTTAATTCGGTCTAGATATTAAATATTTGGTGTCTTCATTAAGAGTAGACATGGAATGAGCGACCTAGTAAACGGTTACCTGATTGCCCAACAAAGTCATAGTGAAAGTCATCTACAGTTACGGGTGCAAATAGACGATACATTCGCGAGCTACTCGTGAACGAGATTGGTCAAAACTCGACTCAAACTTAAACGAGTCAAGTTCGAACATAAATTTGAAGCTCGTAAAATAAATGAGCCAAGTACGAGCAAGAAGGTGCTCGACTCGTTTATGTTTGCGAACAGCTAGTTTATGTGTTCGGCAAGATACTCGATTAAAACTCGTTTTATATACTCGATTATAACCTTATTTATATTATTTGAAGCTCGTTAACGAGCTCGATTAAAGTCATCTACAGTAGGTTGTCCATGTGCGTCACTCAACAGTAGGCGATCTAAGAATGTGTCGGATAATTTTCTAATGATGATATAGTGAAAGCTGGTCGAAGTAGGCCGGAGTTTGCAAGAGATGGATAATGTTACGATTTCATATCAACTAATAGGAACCACATAATGATAATAATTTGTTAAGAGATTCTCTCACTCATCATATTACTCTCAACTCTTTTGTAATGGGCTCTGCACTTAAACTTGATGACATGCCTATCGAAAAAGAAAAAAAAACTTGATCACTTGAAAAACGCAATGTGATCAAATACCTTTTATAAAATAACTGAAATCACATGCTACTATATTTAATAGCGACTACAAATTTCTCAAATTGAGTTGAAATGTTGTACAATCATGGTCATGTCATGTAGCTCTTAAATTGTTGCTACCGACAGTGAAATTGAGGTCACACATTAACCAAGTCTGTTCGTCGTCGTGTATCGAAAGTAGTTATCATGTGTGAAATTGAGGTCACACATGATAACTACTAAAAGTATTGTCACAAATTTTTTTTGATAGCGAAGTATTGTCACAAATTGAGGTCACACATTAAGCAAGTATGTCACAATCGTGAACTATTTCTTCTAAGCGTCTTGTTTGTTGGCGTGTTTGAATTTTCTATTTATTATTGCGTGTTTGATTTTTGATTGTCTTTCTATTGTTCATCCAAAATCATCTTTAAAATCTGATATTATAATGAAGTGAACGATTAGACAAAGTTGAGTTGGCTTCAGTGGCGGATCCAATATTTATTGTGACTGGGGGCAACATTGTATAGCGAATTTTTTTTACTGTTGTGAGCTGGAGAGAACGGTTAAAGAGCTTCCCTGTTTGCTATCATGAGCGAGGATGGAGAAGATCGGCACCATCGTTGTCCTGTGCCGGATTCGTCAATGAAGAAGGAGGATCATCGTCGTCCTGTGCGGTCGAAAAACAACTCAATTTAATTTTTTTTAAAGTTATCTACCATTTTGTTTTCATCAATCTGTGTTGTTTTTTATTTAATGATTTAATATAAAGTGTTAGTGGGTAAATTAAAAATACAGTGGGGGCAAATTAAAAATATGAGTGGGGACGTATTCGAAAATTACACTAAAAATAAGATTATTTTAATCAAATCACCGGGGGCAGCTGCCCCCACTCCCTTGTACCTACATCCGCCCCTGGTTGGCTTGGTGGAGAGACGCTTACTACATGGCCTCTTGATTACGGATTCGAGTCACCCCAGAGATAGGAGTGAAACCCAATAATCCTCTTGATTAAAAAAACGATTAGACAAAACTTAAACTAGATTTGTTATGCACTCAATAATTGATTAATGAATTATGGTATAACTATAACATGGTGCATTAACGTTTTATTAAAAAGAAATGCTATATGTTTAATCATCGTTGTACTAATTTGTCCAAAAATTAATATACTCTCAATATTAAATAAAATAAAATTTTATGAATAAATAAATAATTTATAAAAAATTATATGACGGGTGCATTTATTGCATGACTCTTTAAAAATATTAAGCATCGGGCTCCATATGTTGTCCTTTGAACAATTTCGCCGACAGTCAGTCGTGACAAACGAAGAAATAACACAAAAATCCAACCAACAAGTGATCGCATAGCAACACTCGAAAAATAAAGGAATCTTTTCTACTTAAGATAAGTTACGATCAAAATATTATAATTATATCATTGTGTTATGATAATCAAATCTATCCACTTTTAATTTTAAGTTTTTCATAATTTTTTTTTTTTGATTGAGTGCTTTAGCACTAAAGTTGCAGCATCTGTTCTTTTTTTTTTTTTTGAATGCGCAGATAGGGACTTGAAAGAAAAAGAAGCCATTTTCTCTGATTTCGAAGATTACGACATCGAAATACGTATAGCATATTTCTTCAGCTTAACACGCCAAACTTTGCTTACGGATTTGAATTACATTTCAGCAATAAGATAAACTTAACTTAACTTAATTTAATCTAATCTAATCCAAACAGACTTACGAAGCCGCCCGTCTCTGCTTTATCCGTCTTCTACATTTCGCGTCCTCACAGTCCCAATTTCATCGCTTTGCTTTTCCAGGTACACACCAGTGTCACCGGCTATGGATTTTTCGTCGGCATCGTCGTCGTTGTTACGTTTCAGGGACTCTGCCAACACGTATCTCTCTCAATTCGAGCCTCTCGCGCTTATCGCCCTTCCATTGCTCACCGTCTTCATCGCGTCAAAGATTCACTCCTTGATTTGTGTTGTTTCTGACAAAGGACTTAAGAACACTGTGATTGCGTTATTTATGAGTTTTGTCAAGTAAGCAAGCATCCCTGCCTGAATTCAAATTTTCATTACTATTATTTATATTTATTGTTAGCAATAAATGGAAGTAGTTGGCTGATACGAAGTCCATCTTTGATCATAAACTTAGGTTAATTCCTTTGGTCAGGAGGTACATCGATGCAGAAAAACAGAAGGTCTGTTTTCATTGGACAGAAATATCTCAAACTGTTTGTTATTATATGGTTTTCATCTGATTTGATTTATTACATTTACAGCACTGTAATGAAGGACTTCTTGTTATTTTGTTTGACATGGAGATTAGTGAACATTTGTTTTATGTTGTCTTACAATTTGATTTGTTCGCCTGATAAATTAGGTCGTGGATCAATTGCAATCATCTGGAAATTCAAAAAGAGATAGCTGGACAAAAGAGTTGCCTTTCAAAGGCTTACATGAAGGGGTCATAGAGAAAATGAAGGTATTGAAGAGCAATGATGTTGCTTGGCAAGGCAAATGCTCCGGTACAGTGTATGTTTTGATGTATCTATAACTAAAATATTCTTACTCTTGCCTTAGACTCAAACTGCTGATTATTAAGTAGTTTGTAATCTGTTATGTGTTCAGATATATTGGTGGGAGCGAGTCTGAAGGACATTTTTCCATTATCAATGAAGCGTGTTCAATGTAAGCATAAAAAGTGGCTAATCTTCCGATAGCTACATTGTTCTATTTCTCTTAGTTAAAGTTTGATTTACTCCTGCCAATGTTTCATGTATATCTCCATTTGTTGACAGTTATTCGACAAATCTAGGTATGTATATTATTTAGTTTATGCAGTTATAGTGGAGTTGTGTTCTCACTCGTTATTTGTGCACGCACTTCGATGTATAGGTTTGCTCATACCAACCCATTACATATGGATGTATTCCAGAGTGTAGTGCGGTTCGAAGCTGAAGTGGTGGCCATGACCGCTGCTCTTCTTGGAAGCAGTGAAAATGCTTCTGGGGGGCAGATATGTGGAAACATGACATCAGGAGGCACGGAGAGTATTTTACTTGCCGTAAAATCATCACGTGATTATATGAAATCTAAGAAGGGAATCACAAGACCCGAAATGTAGGGTCCTTCTCTTTATCAATGTCTTTCACATTGCTTGTTCATTCTAGTTGTTGAACTCATATCTCAATATCAGGATCATACCAGAATCTGCACACTCGGCATACGATAAAGCTGCACAATATTTTAACATCAAACTGTGGCGTGTCCCTGTATATAAGGATTTTAAAGCAGATGTAAAAGCTATTAGACGATACATAAACAGAAACACTATATTGGTAAACATTCTTATTCTGGATCACACTCATTTATCTTTTTGGTGATTGTTGTTATCAGAAATATAAAAGTTGTACACTGCACTCTGGTGATTTCACACAACACTTTCCCAGTGTTAAATTCAAGCCTAAAAAGCTACAAAGTCAAGCTGATACTTTTGTGTGTAACAGATTGTAGGTTCTGCGCCTGGTTTTCCACACGGCATCATTGACCCCATTCAGGTATTCAACTTTGGTTTATCTTGAAATTTTCATCTGTCTTGTATACTTGATGATACATTGCCTTATGTGCAGGAACTTGGTGAATTGGCATCAAGTTACGGAATTTGTCTCCATGTTGATCTATGCCTCGGAGGCTTTGTATTGCCTTTTGCTCGTAAACTTGGGTATGTTTAGGATCCTTGCCTCCTCTCCAATTAAAACATCTTTTCATGTCAGTTGTCAGCGCTACTGTGCATGTCTATGTTCAGGCTTGCAATTGTCCTCATTTTGACACTAGAATCACACCTTGAGAATTACTTTCTCGAAGATGCTATATGTGTTAAATAGCTTATTCTTTAATGCAATGTGAATCGGGTATAGTTCTCCAGAATTCTTTAAACATGTTAGGCAGTGACACAGTGAAAATGAAGATTTTGTTAGGGGTGTAAATCATAAAAAAGAAAGACTATTAGGATTTTCGCGTGTCCACAGACCACAGTGATAGAGGTTTCACTTGATCCACTGATTCATATTTTGTTAAAACTCATGCATATATATGATGTGAATCGAGTGAAGATTATAATTAGCAATAATCGACAAAATTCGATATAGTGTTTTGATTTTTCCTAATGCAAGCACAATACTTTCAGTAAGATAGCATTTTGCTCACAGATGACTATCATCGAAGTGCATTATGCAAAAAAAAAATTGTGGAAGTACATCATGGCCAAATGATCTTTTGATTTAAAGAAAAGGTGTGTTATACTCTATAAAAGACCCAAGTTTTGTAATGTATTTTAACCATGATGGATCTTGAAAACATATACTGTCCAACTGTTGTATTTTATGATGACCATAGTGGATTATTAGTGACGATGGTGTACTTTTTTTTAATCTGTTTTTTTATTTTCACTAAATATAAAGTTTAAATAGGAACCCTTCCCTTTACATAAAAATAGGTTCAATGCAGTTTCAGTTAGATGAAGGACTAAGCTCTATTTATTCCTTCGCTCTCGCTAAATGTTGTGATTCTCGTTAGAACTCGACCTCTATAGATAAATCTAAAAGTATAAAGGGTGCCTTTCAAGATAAAGTTGTATGCTGAAACTGCTTTGTCATTCAACATCTGTGTGAGCTGTCCTCGTATTATATTTGGGGTCTGTAAGTTTTTTTTACAAATATAACTTCTAATCTTGTACTTTCTCTTTGCAGTTATTCGATTCCACCTTTTGATTTTTCAGTGACGGGAGTAACCTCTATATCTGTAGATGTACACAAGTATGGGTTGGCCCCAAAAGGGACTAGTGTCGTTCTATACAGGAATCATGATATTAGGAAGGTAATGGTTTTTGGCCACTTCTTTTAGATTTTATATAATTTTTAAAAACCATGTTCTTTTGGATTTGATTTTCAGTCTCAATTAGTTTTTTAAGGTAGAGCATTTGTGTCTGAGATTTATAAGTTGCAGTGTAAGTTGTCTTCTTGTAGCTTTTTTATTATTACATTGTTGTGATTAACTAATTATCAGTTTATCACTACAAAATTTCATTGAAGCATAAGAAAAAAAGTCAACACAATTTTATTTTACTGAAATTTGGATTAAAAAATTATGAAATCTATCTTTTTCTAATATTTGAATTTCACTTGTGATATAGGATAAAGAAAATTAAGTTCTGCTAGGTTAAGTTACTTTTCAGAATCCAAAAGAGCAGGCCCATTCCTCATGCTCACCGACTAATAAATTGGAACATAGTGTTGTTATTTTTCCTGCCAAATTCAATCTGGGGATGATCACTCTTCAGTCTTCACATCATTAACATTGCCATTTACACCATTCGCTAATACTAACAGTATCCTTTTGAATCTCTGATACGAATCTGTTTCTTCTTGGAATTACAAAACCTTTTCATCTTTCTTTCTTAAGAATCTAAATCTATGTTATTCCTTTTGCATGTGAAACCAATGGCAATGCATTTTCAATCTTCAACAGCATCAATTTGTTGCAGGTAAGATGCTTGCCGTTACTACTTACATCTACATGCTCCCAGTGAATGCATCACATTATTTTTCTTGTCATAAAGTGAGTGTGCAACTTAGACTCGGGGGTCTCTTATCCTATACTTTTTTCGGACAGTGACTGAATGGTCAGGTGGACTTTATGTATCACCAACCATTGCTGGCAGCAGGCCAGGCGGCTTGATAGCTGGTGCATGGGCCGCAATGATGTCTTTAGGAGAAGAAGGTACCATGACAAGTTTTTGCTTCCTCTGTGGCAACAGATAAAACATTTTGTGGCCCCTTATTATTCCGCCAACATTTTCAGGATACTTGGAGAGCACAGGCAAGATTATGGCTGTCTCAAAGAAAATCCAGAACGGGTAATTTTTATGAATGCTTTTGGGTCTGGAACTGATCAACATTTACTAAACACCCCGACTTCTTGTCCTGCAGCATAAAAGAAATACCTGAAGTCTTCATTATCGGGAAGCCAGATATGACTATTATAGCCATCGCATCTGATGTTGTGGACATATTTGAAGTCAATGATATCATGTCTTCCAAAGGCTGGCACTTGAATGCCTTGCAGAGACCCAACAGGTGACCATAGTGATAGCTTAATTTTTGTTGTTTGCCCTTTTTTGTGAAGACTGCGCTGTTAACTATTCATGAAACTGAAATTAGTCTGGTATTTAATTTCAGCATCCATATATGCATCACCCTCCAACATGTTGCCGTTGCTGATGAGTTTGTGGAGGACTTACGAAAGTGTGTGGACACTGTAAGTTCCTTTCCTTAACCATGTTTATATTAATTCGTATATCTGTCCGTTTTCTATGTTCAGTGATGAAACTAATTTGCGTGTTTTACTAGGTGAAAGCTAATCCTGGTCCTATTAAAGGAGGGCTTGCTCCAATATATGGAGCTGCTGGGCGAATGCCTGACAGGGGTATGGTTGGAGACTTGCTAGTGAATTTCATGGATGGTGCTTGTTAGTAGCTGCAGTCGATGTGCCTCAAAATAAACATGGTTGTGCCAAACATTATCAGACAACCTTGTAATAAAAAAAAGGTCACTGAAACACTCAAAAATGTAGCAGACTATGTTTTCTTTTCATACAAAATAACTTTCACATTCACATTAACATTCACATTAACATTAACATTAACATTCATATTTGGATTGCACAGAAAGTTGAGGAGCATACATTGTTAACTAACCTACAGAAACTTTTCATAAGTGGGGGGAGAAAGAAACAGAACAATCTCCAGAAGTATCTCATCCACAATATTATTTTGTCCATAGTTACTAATAGCCAAGCTATATGAGGAAGAAGCTGAACTTGTTCAATCAGACTATGTTTGCTGTTCATACAAAATAACTGTGTGGCATTCACATTAACATTCATATTTGGATTGCACAGAAAGTTGAGGAGCATACATTGTTAAGTAACCTACATAAACTATTCAAAAGTGGGAGGAGAAAAAAAAAACAGAACAATCTCCACAATATTATTTTGTCCGGAGTTACTAAAAACAGAACAATCTCCAGAAGTATCTCAATCCGACTTCTTTTCAGTTGGCTTTGACATATGTGCGGAGCGCTTATCCTCGACCGTCTTCGCATGTATCTCATCCCTCTCGTGGAAATAGCGGTCAAACGCCCTCGGAAGGAAGCAAGGAATCAAAAAACCAAACAAGTTCACCGCAAAATACACCAAATTCGCCACTGCAAGACACTTCCCGAACCAGAACCACGCCACATCCTGCCATCAAACATTACATTACCATCAAAATTCAAACAAAAGTGCATTAAAATTAAATTGAACTATGAAACCTTTAACAAGGCGTTGGCTGGGAGAGTTTTGTTGAGCCAGACATCGACGGTCCAATCGATAATAACAAAAAGCCTTCTGACGGTGTACAAAAGAGGCACCAACGCTCTAAGAGGCGGCGAGAATAGCGACAATCCACTTATAATATTCTCAGTCAGAATCTGAAACGACAGCAAGAACAAATGCGGCGTCGCCGACCGAACCGCATGATCATCGCCTCTAGCGAATCCACCCAGCACATACGCTAGCGGCAAGAAAAGCCCGATAGTCGTCCCCAGGACAACGTACATCCGGAACATCTTGCTCCCTTGAAAAAGCTCCGGCGTGGATGTGTCGGTGGTTGTGGTGCGGCCGTGGGAAGGGAAGGCGATGCGAGATAGGAGGAAGAGGTAGGCGGTGACGAAAGCTGGGAAAATGAGGTCGAGGAGTGGGACGAGTCCGCTGGCGGAGAAGACCATGATGAAGGCTACGAGCTGAAGCTCGATCACGCGGAGCGAGCCCATCACGCTGCCTGTTGCTGCTGCAGCTGCTTTGGGCTCCGACCGTGGACCGACAGCAAGAGTCACGCCTGACATTTTTGTCTGGAAGATGAGGAAGGAAACGAGATTTGAAAAGTTGGTTACAATTTGGGGATGGATTTGCAGAGTGGTGTCGACGAGGGGAGTTGAGGCTCGGATGAAAATGAGGACGACATGAAGAATGAGTCTACTCCTTGCCGACTTGGCGCTTTCTAATAATGAAACGTGTACTTTATCAACGTGACGAATTCTTCGATTGACACATGTGACATTATCGTATTTAAGGGTCCACAATGGCAGGCAGGGCCGGCTCTGCCCTTATTGAAAGGGCTTAGGGCCGAACAAATAATATTTTTAGAGGGCTTTAAAAAAGTTAGGGTCGGGCGTGGATCAAATATTTGACCCTAGGGGCCGGTATTAGGGTCGAACACTGAAAGGGCATTTAGAACCGCACCAAAACCGGCCCTTAATTTTAGGACTGGAAATATATATTTATCAAGCATATCAATAAAAAAATCACAATTTTGTTATTAAGCACGTCAATAAAACAAATTACAAAGTCATAAAATATCCGCAGCAACAACTTCATCCTTCTTTTTTTGGTTGAAGTCTTCTTTACATTATGTACTTGTTATGAACACTTAACGATATATATTAGGGGGCGTTCGATTGAGGCATCCTTAATTTTAGGACCGAGCTTGGGGCTGGACTTAAAATATATATTTATCAATCTTATCAATAAAAATGACAATTATTTTATTAAGCACGTCAATAAAAAAATTACAAAGTCACAAAATATCCACAGCAACAACTTTATCCTATTCTTTTTTTTGGCTGAAGTCTTATTTACATTATGTACTTGTTATGGACGCTTACGCGATAGTTATTAGATAGTAGAGAAGCGATCAAATGAGGCAACCTTCGGTAGAATGAGGCACGTGAGGCACGATCTCAGCCATCTATCAACCCCGTGCATTGTGGGCGCGCCACGTGGCAAATAGTAAAACCCACTACTTTCGTAGTGTGAACGCAAATGACGCCTCCGATCAACTCCATCAACGACTCAAATCGTGCCTCACCTGTCTCATTCTACCACCTCTGATGTCGTCGAACGCTCCTCTTAGATAGTATACTTATTTACAAATTAAATTTACGTAGGTGCCTCGTGTTATGTACACGAGTATAGAAACTATTGTCATAGTCAATAAGTTTAAATGATAGCATAAACAAGCAGTATGAACATGCATGACTTCAAGCAAATTATCAATTCACTTGTTTGCTAGTAATTAGACTTTGGAGAATGTCCCCTACACTCTGAATGATTAAGCTTACAATATGAACAGCTTGTTATTTGTTAATCCTTAAATTCAAAATTAAGTGTATATTTAAAAAAAATTGATTAGGTGTATATCTCAAAAAATATATAAACATAAATCTAATTGACTATATTTCAAAAAAAATTGACTAAGTGTATTATAAATTAATTTATAGAATGTAAATTATGGAAGGGCTTAATGGTCAAGCTTATTTAGGTCGAAACCGAGTACAACATTATTGGTTCGGGCTTGTTTAGGGCAGACAGAGTCGGGTTTAATTAGGTCATAATTTGATCGCGCTCGAGGGCCGAACAAGGCTTTGAAATCATGATCTTTGTTCGACTTTGAGCCTTTAGGGCATAGGGATCGAGGGCTTCAACTTAGGGACGGACCGGCCTTAAAGTTCATATGTCATAGGACTTTATGCAGGACTTTCGAACCCTATGTCTGAATGTTAACCCATAGTCGTACTAAATAGTGAATTCAGACAAGCAAATATATTTATTGAGGTTTTTTTATTACAAAATATTAAAAATTCCGTTGCCGGGACACAAAATATTAAAAATATTTATTGAGGTTTTTTTTGATTTGGGTTAAAGTTGTGTTAATTATGTTAGGTATGGGAATGATTGGAATCTGGCGAGTTTTAATTGGATATGGGTCGTCTTGGGCTCTATGTGGGCCAATATGAAACAAACCAACGACGTGGGCTGATAATTGAGAGTACTCACTACTCATCGTGCGTGTTTTAAATTAATTTATCCAACTTAAATATTATTTCATAATTTTCACCAATCAACATTTAAAATCAAATTTCTCAAAAAGAAAATACGAGCTTTTAAAATCAAAAGGTAAATTTTAGCTCTTGCGTTTTCAGTTGCTTACCGAACATGGTTAAAGTGTACAACTTTGTATTATACCCGTAGTGGAAATTATTGATCTTTCGTCGCTATCAAACTCATGTGTCAGTTAATTTGGGACTTTGACATTTGATTTAAGCTTTGCAACGAACATCTCGTTAGGTGTTTCGGCATTTAACTGAAATCTAATCAAACTGAAAGTCATACCCATTTAGGGAGTTGTTACATATATGCTTAAATGCGTAGCTCAAGTGAGCTTCTCCCATGGTCAATGTTTCATCTACTAATCTTGACTATATAGTGGTGATTACATGTTTCTTTCTTTATTTCTTTTTTTGATAGGGGCTAATTATTAGAATTAGTATTCGTTAGCAGAGACTTGAATCCCAAAACATATTATCATTGGAGGAGTACCCAATCATTGGAGTCACTCACTTCGTCCTGTGATTACATATTTCTTACCACCTTTACTTTTGGTAGAGCTTAATTGATTCATAATTTTTTATTATATTCCCATACTTCTTAGTGTCTTGCAAGCTAATTTTAATTCCAAACATACAAATAATCGACCTCGCAATGCAATGTGATTTGACTAATTTAGTGACATTCACACAACCCCTCAAATTTTAATTTCAAAATAACAATTCACACATAAATCAGAACATAATAAATGTATCGTGTCATAACTTAGTCAGAGAATTGTTATGTCTTATAGTGAAAATAACTAGCAAGATCGACAGTATTCAAACTTTTTATAATCTATAAGTAAAATACCATTTTGATATATATTTTTCATAAGTTGTTTTTCTTTCATTTTAATAGAGTAAAAGATAGATGAATTTTTTGTGTGTATCATGACTGAGATGCATTTGATTAAACGCATGGAGATAATCAGACTTTTGGATCATTAGCAGTCATGCTCTGATCCAAAATAGCGATAAGATACGATTTATAAATCTAGACATTTTTAGGCATCAAATCCCTTTTTCTACTCAGACAGACTTCATCTATAATTAATAAAAAATTAAGAAAAAAACAAAATCAAGTCCTATTATTCAGATTATAATGATGTGAAATGTCAACAACCAAGGCTCCCATTACAATCCAACGACACTGACATAACACAATTAGCATTGCCAGAACGGAACAAACTTCTTCAATTTGATTCCCAAGCTCAAAACTAAACTACACACAAACTCACTGATACAATCAAGAGACCAAATCAGTGTTTCATGAACGCTGTCCACGCTATCGTATCAGGCCTGCATGTCATACACTCCAACCCATCAGGATCAAACCCATTCATGGGACGCTGGCCCAACCCAAGCTCATGGAAATGGAACTTTATTCCTGCAGGATGTTGGTGGTGGGACTTGAACACAAGACACCCACCCTCTTTAATAGTGATTTTAGTGTGCCACTATCACCAATTAAACTGGGCCAGCGTCCCATGAATGTGCTTGATCCTAATGAGTTAGAGTGCATGACCTACAGGCATGCGTGGGCATCGTCCATGAAACACTGATTTGCTCCTTCGGTCATATCACTCACATGTTTAAATTCTATTCATGAGCTCATCTGACAAACTACATATTATTGGAGGACAATTTGTATAGCAATTATCTTGTCCTCTAATCAAGGGGGCCGGTTGCATTCATGCCCTAATAAATACAAGTGCTGTTCAATCAGTATATATCTAATTTGTGTAGCTAGTGAGTCATGATGAGTGTCATTAAATTACCTTAGTGGGGTTGAAGCAGGCGTGACACAATAATAATACCCCAATTTGTCAAACTAAGTTGCGTAGTGGAGACAAAACTAAACAAATGGTTTTCAGTTGCATCCCCAAAAAGAAAATTCACCAATTTTCTTATGGTCCAAAAGTTTAGTGGGGCGGCATTCATTTAGTAGTTTGAAAAATTAACATTTACTTCATATGTATGATTCAATAATCATTCCGCAAGAATATTCCTCTAATTAGGAAGCATAATTAGGAAGCAATATCGTATCCTAGTCATATAAGATTTTACATTTTATGATGTGCCAATAGCGTGGTGACCTATTGTTAAAGAGTTGATTCTTACACCACTGAGTTCAAATCCTGGGATCACCAATTTTTCTCATAATTTTCTTCATTCCTTTTCATTTCCATCTTATTCGTCCCACCTCGCGTGTGGATGCTTTTTACATCCATCATGGATGTCTTCCTCTTCACGCCTCGCAAGGTGTCCAAGATGGTATGAGCTCCAAGTATCGAAGAATGTACCGATGGGGTGGATGTGCGGATGCATGGTAAATGTGCCGAACATGGCAACACTTCAAAAGTAGGGAGATGTACCAGACGATTTCGGATCCGATAAAGATGACTTGCTAGAGTTTTAAAAGATTATACTAAATGATAAAGCATTAGTAATATGCATTGTATTGATTTGAGTTGTTGTACTCCATTATATAAAAAAAACTATATAATAAAAAAATTAAAACAACAAAAATCAACACAAAAATACATGTAAGCTTATCCCAAAACCAACACTCCCTAGTCCCTACTCCGCTACTCCCTCCTCCTATATAAACTCCTCACCTTCTTCACTCAAATCTCATACATAAACACATCACAAACTCTCTCCATCATGTTCACCACCTCCAAGCTTCTCAGCAGAGCGCTCCTCCTCTTCGTCGCCATTTCGCTCCTCCACTCTCACTCGGGTAAATAAATTGTACTACACATACACATTTTCATAATGTTATTAACTAAATTGAGATGCATAAGTATATAATGTGTGTTTATGAACAGCCAAATGCGAGCTTCAGTTCAACTATTACGCCAAATCGTGCCCCAACGCCGAAGACATCATCAGAAAAGAGGTAGTGAAGCTCTACAATGAGCATGGAAACACTGCTGTTTCATGGGTCAGGAACTTATTCCATGATTGCGTTGTCAAGGTAATTTAATTCACTACTCAACTTTTTTTACAACTAGGGTAAATTACAAAAACATGCCTTGGACTACCGTTTAATGTCAAATTAGGTATTCAATTTTTTTAATTTTTAATTTAGTGATTTTTGCATCAATACACACATGTTTAAGTTTTTTACTTTAAAATTCATCAAAAAATTGAATTCGAAGACAAGATGTATGTGAATTGATGCAAAAGTCATTAAATTGAAAATTGAAAAAATTTGGCACTTAATTTGAAATCGAATGATAGCCCAGGTTACGTTTTTGTAATTTACTTTTACACTATGCAGTTTTTGGCTCGGAGATTTTTAAAAAAAAGTTGGGAATAATTTTCATGGGACCTTTTTTTTGTTGTCGTGATGGTTTGCAGTCATGTGATGCTTCATTATTGTTGGAATCAATTAATGGAGTTCAGTCTGAACAAGAATCCGATAGGAGTTTCGGAATGAGAAACTTCAAGTATGTCCACACCATTAAGGCTGCGATCGAGCGAGCCTGCCCTTCCACGGTTTCTTGCGCAGACATCGTTGCCCTGTCCGCAAGAGATGGCATTGTCATGGTAACAAAAATAAAATGAAATAAGGCGAAAGCATACAATACAAATTTATCTTAATAATTTTTTCAAGGAAGATGTATGAATATATTTTTTTCATTTAATTTTCTGTTTACCTGAACAGCTAGGAGGGCCTCGAGCAGAGATGAAAACAGGACGACAAGACACAAAAGTGAGCCATTTAAACGAGGTTGATGAGCTCGTCCCCAATCACAACGACTCGAGTTCTTCAGTCATTTCACGATTTCAATCCATTGGTCTCGATACAGAAGAGATTGTTGCTCTTTTAGGTACATGTCACGGAAATCCAGCTTGATATTTTCAAGTCAACACTGCTGACGAATAACTTTTCCCCAGGTGCACACTCTGTAGGCAGAGTTCATTGCAAGAACTTAGTTCAGAGACTCTACCCTACAGTAGATCCGACTCTGGACCCCGACTACGCCAATTACCTAAAGGGTCGCTGCCCGACGCCATACCCTGATCCAAATGCAGTCCTGTACTCAAGAAATGACCGGGAAACTCCGATGATCATCGACAATTACTACTATAAGAACTTGTTGAAGAACAAGGGGCTGCTAGTTGTGGACCAGCAACTTGCTTCTGACCCAAGAACATCTCCTTACGTTCAGAAATTTGCTGGAGATAACGGGTACTTCCATGACCAATTTGCCAAGGCTGTAGTGAAGCTTTCGGAAAATAGTCCCTTGACCGGTGATCAAGGAGAGATCAGGAAGGATTGCCGTTTTGTCAACAGTAACTAATTAAATCTTCCTGCGTACAAATTAAAAAGATGGTTTAGATGTGTGCAAGACAAGCAGCTTGTGCGATTATATTAAACTATAATCAAAGTCTGGAGTGAATCAACATAATAAAAGCTTGTATTCTCCATATTTATACTTGGAGTTATCTCTAGAAATGCAAATGAAACAACGTTCAAGAGGTTATTCATAAATTGTGTTCGTCTGAGAAAAATGATGACCAAATGAAACTGCCAAGTAAAAAAGATTGGTTCAGTCTATATCTAATTACATTTATCTGTCTCCAAATTATTATTTTTTTTGATGGAAATACATGCATTCAAACCTGACACTCAAACTAGAACGAAACACTGAGGACAAAGCAAGAAGCAAGAGGCAAAAGTTAACATAGGTGATAGAAATTGGATTGATTCAATTGGATAATTCTTGTATAGATTTCAGTGCTTGGTAGGATTGGTTGTGTTTTGTTTCCAGTGCTTGTAGAGTGCAGGTTCGTAGCAGGGTCATTGGTTTTGAGGCGAAGCCTTGCCGGTTTTTTTCAAGGCTTAGCCTTGTTGTCCTGGTTGTTTAGAGGCGTGGCCTTTTCTTGGTCTGTTTCTTGTCAGTTCTGTTGGCCTGTTTGATGGTCTGTGGGAGTCTGTTTTATGCTCCACCCTTTTGAATAAATCACCATTATTCAAAAAAAAAGAAGCTAAACACAAGCCACACGGCTATAACATGCACTCGGACAAAAAGGAATTGCTTTTCTGTTGGTCCATCTCCAACTCTCCCCACAAGCTTTCCTCGCCAAAAGATCTGCTCCCTTATTAGCTTCCCTCCACGTATGAGAAAGCTCCCACCTCGGATGCTCCGCAAATAACTTAAGACATCTTCCACCCCAAATGCTCCCAGAGTAGTCGCCAAAAGAACCACAGAGCACTCCTGCAATAACTTGGGTCGAGTCAAGCTCAAATATAGCCATTTCTACATTCATATTGGAGATAATTTCCATAGCCATCCAAAGAGCCCTTCCTTCAGCTTCAAACTCGTTCCCATCCTTCCCGATCCAATCCGCATATGTCCCCTAGAACCCTGCCATTACAGTCTCTTATTACCACCCCAATACCCATTCTCTTCAACTGCAGCATCCAAGAACCATTGCAATTGATCTTAATATAATTGTCTCTAGGTGGGGACCATTCATAGCCGAAAATCATCTCCCTTGATTTCCAGAACTTGCAGTGCGATAGTAGTCTTAGGCCCGCCCTATGGGGATCCTCCACTTTTGCGCCATGCCATACAATATTTCTATGATTCCATATTACCCATACTCCGCCACACAGCTTTGCAGCATCGTCCGGCTCCCTTGACATCAGACTATACCACGCCTAGTCAGCTGCACCCAGTTGCAGACCCGAAATTTTTTTTGACTGGGGGCGGACCATGAATCTTTTCATATTTATTTCTACAAGAGAAACCTTTGTCACAAATGCATCTTTACCAAAAAAATTTTTATAAAGTAGCAACACAACCAAAATGCTTCATCTCCCTTTATTTTATACGCTAACTAATTACCATACTGATTAAACCAATCAACATTAAATCTTCTGAACGAACTCCCTATCAATTTTTGTGGAAAAGAATGACCACGCGACTGACAAGGTTCTCTAAGCTAATATTTTCTTCTTATTTCATCTCCCTAAAATTTGTAAAAGAAACACTGTATACAAGAAAATTATTTGGTCATCAAACAAATGACCATTATTTTCTTATATCAACTAAACATAAGCATACAATTTTTATCACAAACACAGTGACTGGTTTTGAGAAGTGTACTTTCAGCATGTACTGACTACTGAAGATCACCCAGGCTAAGATTTCAGAATCAAAGTGAAAGCTAGAAAGAAAGAAATACACAACTGCACATATATGATGTGTTTAAAAGCTGTACTTCTTAATCATCACCATGTAAGGCATCTGTCATTCTTCACCAAGTGTTACACTGGAGGACGCATTATCAGAGTTTGTATGTGTTTCCAAACTTCCAACTGCAGAGGGCAATGAAAATAAAAAAAGATTAAGTAAGCACAACGGACTTCTCTATTCAAATGTCTAAGTTGAGGTTACTATCAGAAGAAGTATATCTATACACTTAAGAATGCAAAGTCATGCTCGAGTTTGAAGAGTTTTCCAAAACAATTGACAACATCCCTAGACAGTAATCGAGTTAAAGCACTGGATTTCCAATTAACACGATAAGAAAAGGCACTATGGTTACATCCATCACATCAGTTTACGGACATTTTGTTAAACTTTTTTTCTTTTCTGTTCTTCACCAATCTTCTACCACTACCAGCATGTGTTGAAAACTTCTGATCTAGAATAGAGAGATCGACTATGGAAGTGTTAAGGATATATTGAAGATAAAAGCACGACTGAGCCTTGCTGAAGTAACAAAGATATGCTTACTAGAATAATGGAAAAAAAAAGCCTACCAACATAAGTTCTTTCAGCAAGGTCAAAGATCAGGACATTCTTTGAATCGCTTCTGAAGTATCATCCTTGTTTCATCATCACTCCATATTATATTGTTCCACCATCTCCTGTCTCCTTTTATTTCTTTGATAGCCCCCACATTATGTGCGGTGAATGGTAGGTTGCGTAACTCGGGACAATTGCTCACTTCTAGTTTCTCTAGATTTTGCCACGCACATGTCCTTGAACTTATACGCCTCAAACTGTCCAGATTTTCCAGTCTTAAGAACCTAAGGTTTGGAATTGCAGTATGTGGCACTCTTCCTGCGAAAATGCTTTGCAAATTTCCACAATCACTGGCTGTTATCCTCTCAATGCTTTGGAGATGCAAAAGCAAAGAATATGGCACAAGTTTTTTCAGCTTGTGACATTCAACTACCTTTAAGGTTCTCAACAGCTTGAAAATTTCTCCAACTGGGACAGTTCCCGACAGTATGGTCTCTAGATTCTGTAATCGAATGAGTTTCAAGTGCAATAAATTTGGCAGCATACTTTGCTCAATTCCCTCCACGTCTACCAAGTTTCGTACATCAAGGCATCTTGTTATGAGAAGTGATTTTAAATTGAAAAAACAGGTGATATTACGCCTCTTGAAAAGAAAGTTTATGCAACCGCATGTTGACAAGGCTAGCGAGGTTGCATAAGAAAGTAACGCCTTCGCCTCTATCCCACTACTTGACATATCAACTCCTTTAAAAATAATCTTCTTGTCATCATCCTGAGTAGATTCAACATTGAATTCATATCTTTTTGGACTCACCCATACAGTAAATTTCCTCAGTTTGTTAAATAGAGTATAACCCGAAGAAAGAAAATAGTCTTCGTTTGTAAAGATCTCCGGATCTAGCCTTAAACAAAGATTAGATAAGTGCTCCAATGACATCAACTCGTCGATGGAAGAACTTTGATCTTCCACGCCCTGCTTTCCATGCCATTTATAAGCACTGTGAGACATATCCAGTGACTGAATACTGCATAATCCAGATATGATTCCCAACTCTATGCTCTTGAGCTGGGAAGTACTAGACAAGTCTAGTGAGATTAGACTAGTCAGCCTCCCCAATTCCTTGGGCAATTCATGTAGTCTTGTTCCACTGAGATCGAGAATTCGGATATTCAGAAGACCCCCAAATGGAGGCAAACTTTCAAGAGAATGGCAGTCTCTCATCAGAAAAACCCTGAGTTCCGTTAAGTGGCCAATGGAATCTGGCAAGGAAGTGATTGATGTGCCACTTAAGTTCAGCAGTTTCAGTGCCTTCAGTTCTCTGAAAACTTCGTCTGGAACAGACCTAATAGGATTATTTTGTAGGAAAAACACAGTTGACTCGGAAAATCCCTGCAAACACGGCAACTTAGTATTCAAGTTGTCCATTAGAGACATCCTTGGACATGATGATACCTTTAGTTTTTCCTGTACTTCTAGCAAAGACGTAGCTGGTTGACAAAAGAACCCACCCTCCGTTTCTTGAGAAAACACTTTTATTGCTGCATCCCGTAATAGACCGTGCAGCTTTACTGTCCCAATGACTTCACCGTATTCTAGCATGCAAGCATCCTTCAAATATTCCACAGTAGCGATTCCACTGTTGAGAATGTCGTCCAGAGATGCATGTTCGTCTATCCACCCATCAGCATACCAGCAGTTTACAAGTTCATTTATTTTGATTGAGAAGTTTTCAGGGTACAGAGAACAGTACCGAAGGCATGAACGATAGACTTGCGGTAGATAGGTAATGCTCAACTGTAATGTCAGAAAGACATCTTTCTCAAAACTTTCTAAGTGGGGTACAATTCGACATAATTGATTGACAGCATTCTTCCAGAGCACAATCTCTGCCTTGTCTGCCATGGACCTCCCTATAGTCTTGATTGCCAAAGGTAAACCACCACATTTCCTTAAAATTTCCGTTGCCCAAGGATTTATATGTTCTGACTTAACTACAGGCCCTGCATAATGTACAAACAATTCCCAAGCAGCGTTTTCATTTAAAACATCTACTTTAATGGCTGCATCTGTGTCCATCTCCCTGCAAACTGTGTAAGACCTAGTGATTAATAAAACTTTGCAGCATTCCGGTATACCCACGGCATCCAAGTCTATTTTCTCCCAGATATCATCAAAGATGATGAGAACTTGCTTGAACTTTAACAATCGGCGATACAGTTTACCGGCCCTTCGCTCTGTGCTATCATCTGCGTCCAGTTTATAATTCATTCTCTTAGCAATATGAGATTGCACAGTTTCCAAATCCAAGTCCCTTGCTGCATGAACCCATATAACCATGTCAAACAATTCCAAATTGGATGAAGACACTAGCCTATTGTTGAAATTTTTTACGAGCGTTGTCTTTCCAACTCCTCCCATCCCCCATACTGCAATGATCCTGATATTTTCTGCATTTGAAAAATCCATTAGCTGTTGTAGCTGATCCTCAGCCATCGCCTGACCATCAAGAGATAGAGTCGGCATCCACTCAACAGCTTTAGTAAAAGACTGGCCATTTATTGGCTCTATTTGAAAATCGCCAGAGCTTAGAAGTCCGTCTACTTCATATAGCTTCTTGATGACTGACCTTCTTAATCGACAACGGCGTACAGTAAAAAATTTCAGACTGCACCCTTTAGAATCAAATCCGTCACTTAAAAATTCTTGCATCATTGGATCGGCTTCCCGCTGGAAGTCCTCAACCTCTTCAATCCACTTGCTGGCTTGAGCCGTTAGCTTGCTTCCTTCTAATCTGGCTGTATTAATAGCTTCAAGCATATCTATCTTTATGCAGGCAAGCTTTCCCATCTTCAGCTGCAACATCTCAAAGTTTCTCCGTAATTTGAAAAACTCTGAAACATAACCCAATAAGGGGTGACACGCACATGATGCAAATCTGACAAGCTCCGGAACAACTATTTCCATGATATCAGCAGATATGATTTTCTGAAAAAATCATATTTATCTTGAACAGGAATCATCATAGTGCGTGTCACCTAAGTTTTCCTACGATCAGACCTAGGAAATACCTTACGCCTACGTCTAGGATGTTCAAAAAGTGCGTAAAAAGCTCAAAAAACAAGGATGTGATGTGGCATAACACAATCTACTATTGTTTTTTTCTTGAACTCCATAGTCCATACCTTGTGATTGTGCCATAGGAAAGTCCAAGACACAAGGCCCCAAAGTAGAGATACCTGAAAATCATGGAACTGAACATCACCTTCCATTCCAGTTCAAACTGAAATCTTTTGAATTCTCCTCATAACAGCAAGAATCGAATCAAGCTTTAGCTATCCCCAATGCGTTTGGAACTTCCACCGTGTCCTCCAGTAACAATTTCAACTTTCAACTTTCAACTCGTTTAGGCAAAAAGACAAACAGGTAATGTGCACTTTGATACAATCATCATGGGCCGGCAAAGGAACCTACCTACCCAAAAACTAACATCTCTCATAAGTCATATCATCTGATGTAATGTAAAACAAAATTTCAAAACAGACAGCATTTGCATGTACCCTAATGATGAATACAATGATTGGTTAAAGATGCAGTTTTTAACCGACATAAAAAAATGCTGCAAGATAGTGATTCTGTGATTGAATATGAATATGAGGTTGAAGTTGAACCGACATATGAACCGGGACAATGACCGGTTCAGCCATACTTGAATAACACGCTTATTAAAAAAAGGCTAGCTTCCATAAAAAAAAGGCTAGCTGACCTCCAGATCGAAATTAAAATAAATGGCAATTTCCTAATTTGCCATCGGCGCTCCTAATTATACCTTAAGTTCGTAATTAGGAAACATTAGTCAATTATAAGCACCGACTTATCTCAACGGTCAGATCAGTCCAATTTATATATTTATCGTCTCAGTTTTTCTCTCGGTCGTTCAAAATCTTTCTAAGTCGCTTTTACCTTGGTAGGCTCTGGATTTATACGGGAAACGCTGAGCCTTAATCCGTCACGATGTGCAATGGATACGATTCGGCTTTTAAGGTACTGTGAATCATACTTTTAGTGTATTGAATTTCACTCAGGCGCTTCTTTTGTGGCTTCTTGCATTGTTTTTGTCCCTGAAATTGTGAAATAGTGTCTCTAGTTGAAACTAGGGTTTCGGTTGAGGGATCAAATGTATGTTGATGGGTTATGGGAATTCGATTACAGTTATAAAAAAATTGTCTCTTTGATGTACAGCCAGACTCTTTAATTTCTCTTGGGATTCTTTCATGATTTCTGTCCCCAAAATGTTCAAACTGTTTCATGGTTTCGGTTGAAGGATTGAATATATATTTTTCGGATATGGTACTTAGGTGTTCAAGAGATTGACAAATTGGCCTCTTTGATGTACATCCAGACTCTTAATTTATGTTGGCTTAGGGATGGATATTTATATTTTGCTGGTTATGGTAATTTGATGTTCAAAGCAATGTCATATTGGTCAAATTAGGCTCTTTGATGTACAGCAAGACTCTTTGATTGCTTCTGGGATTCTTTCATGATTTCTGTCTCCTAAATTTTGGAATTGTTTCTCTAGTTGAAATGTGGGCTTTGTTGAAGGATTAAGTATATATTCTGTTTGGTTTTGGTAATTTGAACTTAAAGAGTGAGAAATTGGTCACTTTCGATGTGTAGCCTGACTCCCATAGATGACTTTATTTGACAAGAACGTTTCAGTTTTTAGCTGTCTTCTTGTGGATTCCTTAATTTTTCTGCAAGTTATTCATTCAAGGAAAAACACAATAGTTTTCAATATTTCTGCAAGCTATTTATACGGTGTGGGCAAAAAACAATAGCTTTCAATATTTCTGCAAGCTATATTGATTCAGAGTGGAAAAAACACAGTGGCTTTCATTTTTCTGCTAGTTAATAATTTGGTGCGGGAAAAACACAATAGCTTTCAATATTTCTGCAAGCTATATTTATACGGTGTGGGAAAAAACAATAGCTTTCAATATTTCTGCAAGCTATATTTATACGGTGTGGGAAAAAAACAATAGCTTTCAATATTTCTGCAAGCTATATTGATTCAGAGTGGGAAAAACACAGTGGCTTTCATTTTTCTGCTAGTTATAATTCGGTGCGGGAAAAACACAATAGCTTTCAATATTTCTGCAAGCTATATTTATACGGTGTGGGAAAAAACAATAGCTTTCAATATTTATGCAAGCATATTGATTCAGCGTGGGAAAAACACAATAGTTTTCAATATTTCTGCAAGCTATTTATACAGTGTGGGAAAAAAACAATAGCTTTCAATATTTCTGCAAGCTATATTGATTCAGTGTGGGAAAAACACAGTGGCTTTCATTTTTTTGCTAGCTATTGATTAGATACGGGTTAAATATAATAACTTTCATTTTTCTGCTCGTTAATAATTCGGTGCGGGAAAACACAATAGCTTTCAATATTACTGCAAGCTATATTTATACAGTGTGGGAAAAAACAATAGCTTTCAATATTTCTGCAAGCTATATTGATTCAGCGTGGGAAAAACACAATAGTTTTCAATATTTCTGCAAGCTATTTATACGGTGTGGGAAAAAAACAATAGCTTTCAATATTTCTGCAAGCTATATTGATTCAGCGTGGGAAAAACACAGTGGCTTTCATTTTTCTGCTAGCTATTGATTAGATACGGGTTAAACGTAATAACTTTCATTTTTATGCTAGTTAATAATTCGGTGCGGGAAAAACACAATAGCTTTCAATATTTCTGCAAGCTATATTGATTCACTGTGGGAAAAACACAGTGGATTTCATTTTTCTGCAAGCTATTGCAGGTTAAACATAATAACTTTCATTTTTCTGCTAGTTATTAATTCGGCGCGGGAAAAACACAATAGCTTTCTATTTTTCTGCAAGCTATTGATTTGGTGCTGGAAAAACACAATAGCTTTCAATTTTTCTACAAGCTATATTGATTCGGTGTGGCAAAAATACAATAGCTTTCAATTTTTCTGCAAGCTATATTGATTCGGTGCCGGAAAAACACAATAGCTTTCAATTTTTCTACAAGCTATATTGATTCGGTGTGGCAAAAATACAATAGCTTTCAATTTTTCTGCAAGCTATATTGATTCAGCGTGGGAAAAACATTGTGGCTTTTATTTTTCTGCTAGTTATTAATTCGGTGCGGGAAAAACATAACAGCTTTCTATTTTTCTGCAAGCTATTGATTCGGTGCGGGAAAAACACATTAGCTTTCTATTTTTCTGCAAGCTATTGATTCGATGCTGGAAAAGCACAATAGCTTTCAATATTTCTGCAAGCTATATTGATTCAGCGTGGGAAAAACTGTGGCTTTCATTTTTCTGCAAGCTATTGCGGGTTAAACATAATAACTTTCATTTTTCTGCTAGTTATTAATTCGGTGCGGGAAAAACACAATAGCTTTCTATTTTTCTGCAAGCTATTGATTCAGTGTGGGAAAAACACAATAGCTTTCTATTTTTCTGCAAGCTATTGATTCGGTGCGGGAAAAAACACATTAGCTTTCAATTTTTCTGCAAGCTATATTGATTCAGCGTGAAAAAAACACAGTGGCTTTCATTTTTCTGCAAGCTATTGATTCGGTGCGGGAAAAACACAATAGCTTTCTATTTTTCTGCAAGCTATTGATTCGGGGCGGGAAAAACACATTAGCTTTCTATTTTTCTTCAAGCTATTGATTCGGTGCGGGAAAAACACAATAGCTTTCAATATTTCTGCAAGCTATATTGATTCAGCGTGGGAAAAACACAGTGGCTTTCATTTTTCTGCTAGTTAATAATTCGGTGCGGGAAAACACAATAGCTTTCTATTTGTCTGCAAGCTATATTGATTCGGTGCGGGAAAAACAGTGGCTTTCAATATTTCTGCAAGCTATATTGATTCAACGTGGGAAAAACAGTGGCTTTCATTTTTCTGCTAGCTATTGATTTGATACGGGTTATTAAACATAACAGCTTTCATTTTTCTGCTAGTTAATAATTCGGTGCGGGAAAAACACAATAGCTTTCTATTTTTCTGCAAGCTATTGATTCAGTGCGGGGAAAACACAATAGCTTTCATTATTTCTGCAAGCTATATTGATTCAGCGTGGGAAAAACACAGTGGCTTTCATTTTTCTGCAAACATAACACCTTTCATTTTGTTGCTACTTGCTAGTTAATAATATGCTGCGAGAAAAACACAATAGATTTCTATTTTTCTGCAAGCTATTGATTCGGTGCGGGAAAAACACAAAAGCTTTCAAAATTTCGGCAAGCTATATTGATTCAGCATGTGAAAAACTCGGTAGCTTTCATTTTTCTGGAAGCCATTGATTTGATACGGGTTAAACATAATAGCTTTCATTTTTCTGCTAGTTATTAATTCGGTGTGGGAAAAAATAAAATAGCTTTCTATTTTTCTTGCGAGCTATTGATTCGGTGCGGAAAAACACAACATCTTACATATAATTGCAAGTTATTGATTCGGCGCGAGAAAAACACCAATAGCTTTCAGATTTTTATAAGCTATTGGTTCAGTGATGCGGAAACACAATATATTTCAATATTATTGAGAGCTATATTGATTCAACGCGGGAAAAACATAATAGCTTTCATTTTTCTGCAAGTTATTGATTTACTACCGGAAAAATACAACAGCTTTCAATTTTTCATCTAGCTGTGTGGGAAATAATACTATACCTTTCATTTATCTGCAAGTTATTGAATCAGTGCAGGAAAACACAATATATATTTCATATTTCTGCAAGCTTTGCTTCGGTGCGACGAATTCGCATTAACTTTTAACTGCGAGTTATTGATTCAGTGGGGAACACAGTAGCTTTCATTTTTCTGCTAGCTGTTTATTCGGTTTGAGAAAAACACAATAGCTTTCAATGTTTCTGCAAGATATTGGCTCGGTGCGGAAAAAACTTTCAAAATTTTAGTTGAATACTGTTTCGGTCGGGGGGAAATACAATAGCTTTCAGCATTTCTGCAAGCTATTAATTCAGTGCGGAAAAAAATACTAGTTTCATTTTTCTGTAAGGCGTAAGTTATTTATTCAATTTGGGAAAGACAATAACTTACACTTTTTTAGAAAGCTGAGTTTTACAGAAGAATGAAATATATCTTTAGTACTGTTTGTTTAATTTGACATTCAAGCAAATGTCAAAATGGTGTCTTTAATGTACATGGCTTCTCCTAAGGGTTATCATTTGAGTTGTCTTCTCATCTCATTGAAACCCAAGTTCGCTTCTTGCTATTTGAAATATGATGGCTGAGATGGACTTATGTTTCTGACAGCATTCCTATACACGGTGCAACGGTTTTATTCCTTTGGAAGAGTTCCAATGTGATTCATCAGTGTGATTTATATCAAGGATCTTTTGAGGATAAATTTGGTGGGACGGAAGGTATTAACTTCAATATTTCTCATTGTCTAATTCAGAAATGGGTGTAAGTCTCTTGTTGGTGATCCTTATTTACTAGTTTGGGGCGAGATTCAAAAGGGCAGATTTATTCTGGATTTATGTTTGAACTTGGATTTTGATGGTTCTAATTGATATTCTTTTTGGCCGGACTTTGAAATTGTAGATTTGACTTTTGTTGGGTGTATAGCAACTGATGTAAGAGAAATGTCGGTTTCGGTTCTAGTTTGGGGCGAGGTTTGAAGGGCATTTTTATTCTGGATTTGGGTTTAAACTCTCAATTTTGATGGTGATGATTGATATTATATTTAGGTTATGGGTTTTTGACTGGGGTTTCTGTTGGGGGGACAAATATATGTTGATGGGTTATGGTAATTTGATTACAGCTAAAAAGTGATTTTTTTGATGGACAACCAGACTCTTTAATTTCTCTTGGGATTCTTTGATGATTTCTGTCCCCAAAATTTTCAAACTGTTTCTATGGTTAAAAAACCTGGGTTTAGGTTGAAGTATTGAATATACATTTTGTTAAGTTGACTTATGGTAATTTGATGTTCAAGAGAGTTACTTTAATCTACATCCAGACTCCAATTTTTTTTTAATTTCTTTTGGGGTTTTCATGGTTTTTGTCTCCAAAATTTTGAAATTGTGTCGGTTGAAGGATTGAATTTCTGCAAGCTATTTATTCAATGCGGGAAAGACACGATAGCTTTCAATATTTCTGCATGAAAAACACAGCTGCTTTCATTTTCTGCAAGTTATTGATTTGATATGGGTTAAACATAATAACTTTCATTTTTCTGCAAGTTATTAATTCGGTGTGGGAAAAAAACACAATAGCTTCTATCTTTCTGCAAGCTATTGATTCGGTGCGGAAAACACAATAACTTTCATTTATCTGCAAGTTATTGATTCGGTGTGGGAAAAAACACAATAGGTTTCAGTATTTCTATAAACTATTGGTTCAGTGACGGGAAACACAACAGATTTCAATAATATTGGTCGCGTAGTCATATATATACGACAATCATATATTCGATATTAGTCGCTACACAACGTTTATGCGACATATACATCGTCAATATTCGCCGCGAAAGACCTTTTATAAGGCATATATATGTTCAACATTAATCGAAAGAAGAGTAGAAGCTTAGTTTTTGAGGAACTCTAGGTAGTTCTGGAAAGTCAGAGAGCTTCTTGTAGTTTGGCTAATGCCTGCTGACCTATAAGGTCCTTAATATATCAAAAAAAAAGAAGTCTATATTCAATATTGGTTGAGAATTCGTTGTTATACGACACCTCTATATTCAATATTGATTGCGAAACAACTTTTATACGACACTATCATGTTTGGATTATAAAGCGTATGAAATATGACGCTCATATGAGTGGAACTCGACTCATTGATTACGGGACTAAATATAACAATTGCCGCATAAGAGTTAAACTTATTTTTTGTGTTTGTCGCGTATACTTTTCGCTATTCCGATTTAGCGACCATTTTTTCCGATCGTCGCATAAAGCATATGCGACATTTTTAGCTGTTTATAGCGGAAAAAATGTGTCCTAGGCGGCGTAGTGTCTTATGGTTGGTGCAATGGCGTTTCTGCACGGTGGAGTACCTGATCCAGAGAGTGGGTCATATTGATCATCTGGCAGTGGTGACAAAGTAGAAAGTTAAAAGGGAATTAGAATGATCAAGACCAAAGCTGGTCATATTGTTGGCATATTAGAAGACTATGATGATCCCCATAGATCCAAAACATCGGTGAAACATGGAACTCCCCCTCTTACCCTACATTATTCCAAAACCTTCACCTCTAGGTAACCCTCCATCGCTCTTTAACATCAGCTGACCACGGAAATTTTCCCCATTTTCACCCTTCTATGGGCATGTATTTCAATTTTCAACGGTTCATCAATAACACCAGTGCTCTCTGTATATCGCCTAAACCTGTTTTTATAGTACCCCGGTTTTCTGTAGATGCTTCGAACGATAATGAACTTGGATGACTTTGAATCACGAAGAAATTTCGCTTTCCTAATTCAATATTTCAACCGGGTAGGGTATACGAAATCCTTGAATTAAGATAAGACAAAAGTCCTTTTGTAACAATGAAATGGTGAGTAATTGCAATTGATTGAAAATCAATTCTATTGAAGGAGATGCCAAAAAACCAGAGAACCTTATCTCTACTTCTGTGTTTTTCAGACCAAAAGATACAAGAGAAGGAGCAGTTTTTTTTTCCAGAAAACTGCTGATAAAACTGTCTCAACTTGCACTGCAAACTCGCCCGAGCCGGCCGGCTCAAAAGTGCAGAGAACTAGTCCATTCAGACACATTTCTGAACCGGCCTGTTGACAGCTTCGCCCTTCACCTTGTCCGAGCCGGGCGGCTCAAAACATCAGAGAAATCACTCTGTTCGTGCATATTTTTGAGCCGGCCTGTTGGCCATCCGAAACTTGCAAATCCAAAACCAAAACAATCTCAAAAGATTCTCAAACATGTTTTGTTTATTTGCAAACCTTCTTTACAGGATTCATACATGTCTTTACAACATATAATCCTAAAATCTCCAACAGTTTTTACGCATTATATTGATCTAGGCTCTTAGAGTCTTAGTTACCATAAAAAAAACACCCAAATTTTTGTGCATCATATTTAGGAAATTTTTGTCAAGTGAGGTGAATGATGGGATTTAAGGTTTCATATTTTCGAATAATAGAAGGATTGTGGCCTGTGACCGAAGCTTTCTGGATGGAAGTCTATGCAAGTTTTACGGGACGGACTAATTGGTCTTTGAAATATTGTTTCCCCATTTCTGAAGACCTATATAAAAAAACTAACATCTTCTTTTCCAGTTGACTTAACGTGACTGTTAGGTTATGCCAATGGCATGTTAACTCTATCGACAACATGTTCCATGACAGAAAGAAAGAATACAGAACAACTCAAGTTCACAAGATGATCGAGGCTTTTACGGGATGTTTTTGAGTTGACATTGTGCTGATGCGCTAAGTCTATGGTATCAAGTCAAAATCAGACTATTGTTTAAATATAAATCTGCATTATTAAAATCTTTGTGATGTAATGTAACTGCTGCTTATAAAATGGAAAGGGAAAAAAATACTGTCTTATTGTGTCACACAAAACTACTTGCGATGAACATCATCGATGGCCAATGAGAGTTTTTTTTTATATATATTTTTAATTATGCTATGTCATGGTCGTAACTCGTAGTTGCTGGCCATCATTTTGACACTATATTTTGTCGTATGTCCGGAAGCCTTGCTTTGACAGTGTCTGATAATGTATCGTCCTTTTCTGTATGGCCGTGATATATCAGAATATGTTGTATAGAGATTGAACTTGATAACTCAAAGCTCGGACCAAACAATTCGAAGTTTATAAATTAGTCCTTCGACACAATATGATGTTTGAAGGTAATTAAATCCTTCGATTTTCTTCTTTTACTGGTAATGGAATCTTCTTCTGGACCTTTATCCAGCTAAATCTTATTTCGCAGACTATGCATTTACAGACTCGATATTTCCGTATCTTTTTTCGTTAAGCAGAAGTACAAAATGCTAATTATATACACAGTCTCTGTCCAGAAAGCTCTGCTTTGATTATATTAATTGCTCGTAAAAATTTGTCATTTCTTAGTATCTCTACTTATTTATGTGAATCAAATCCTTCGCAACCAAGGTTGAGGTCGAGGAACTAACTTCTAATAATTAGTACCAGACACGCCTTTTCGGATATGACCAAGTCTCTTTCTCTTAATCAATACATAATACAGAAACTCGCTTTCATGGAAAAAGACCTTTTATTTTATTACATGTGTACGTACTGAAGTCCCTTGTTAAATTTCCAACTCATTTTCTTGACTCCTTCCTTCGGCATCCCTCAGACATATTAACACTATAAGTATAACCTCGTTCTACTCAAGGTTCAGCTTATCTCTCATATATACACTGCGTTCCTCATACTTTATACACCGATTGTGTCTATATTTCTCGTCGAAAGTCTGATCTGTATCAGAAACTGCAAGCACGATGTCGTTGAAGGTACGTACGAGTCCCTTTTATTACAATTCTCTTTATCTCATTAAACATATAACTCGTAAACTAAATATTTTTTGTATCTTCTCAAAATTTATGAAGCTGATTTCTGATGATCGGCGATCTTGCTGGCTAACGATCTTTTATTTATTTTCCATGTTACAGCAAAAGATTGTCCTGCGAGTTGATATGCACTGCGACAAATGCCAAAAGAAGACTAGGAAGATTGCGGCGTTAACTGATGGTATGCAAAATTCATTTCATACATCACATACCAGTCTTACAGAATTTTTCCCTAGTCTCGATTTGGAAGAAGTACTAATAACTAATTATTTTATATCGAAATTTTTTCCAGGGTTTTTATCTATGGAGATTGTATTAGACAAGAACCAACTGGTGATTACCGGGGTGGGAATCGATACAGCCACCTTGGCAACCTCGCTAACCAAGAAAGTCGGGTACACGAGCATCGTGAGCGTCGAGATAGTTCTGACGGAAGCTCAAAAGAAGGAAGCAGAAGCAAAGAAAAAGAAAGAAGCAGAAGACAAGAAAAAGAAAGAAGCAGAGGAAGCGGCAAAGAACAAGTGTGTGACTTGGAGTTACAATCCTTGTAACAACTACGCTCCTCCTCCTCCGCCTCCTGGTTGCGATATCGTCTGCTACGGTGCTCCAACTTATCCCAACACCTGGTTTACTTGGTAAAGGTTGTTCATTATACAAGTCAATTATAGTACAATACCACAAGGGTGTTATTATATAACATTATTCTACCCAAAAGTCTACTTATGTTTGAATGTATGAGCCACATGAGTTCTTTCTTGTCTGTAAATGATCTAGTATGTAAATTTTGGAGCATGTTCTGATCAAAAGTTGCAGATTTATATTTTATACAGAGAATAATTTACTTCGGTTACAAACATGAGAATTCAAGTACTTCGCGTCAAGTTATCGTCTACCATTTTTACTGACGGTATGAGGCATCAGTGATGGTATATATATAAGAGCATCAGCACCCATGTAAAAATTCAGTAGGTATTGAAGGAGTAGCTGCTTCTGTTTGTGCCTATTTTCAGATATATTTTTTTATCAGCAACTGCTGTCTCAGTTGTTGTGTGTTGAATTTCTACATGGGTGCAGATGTCGTAAGGACAAATCAAAAATTGTATTATTTGTTCATTTCCTTATAATTGATCCAATGTTTAACCAAAACTACAATTTAATTCAATAAATTATGATCTGTAACATGAAATAATTTGACTCTTAAAACCGATACAGATAATGTCAGAGGGTGTTTACAAATCTGCTATTTTCCAATGCTTTTGAGAACAACATAAACTGATAACTCTATCTACCTGATGATTCCAACTGCTGGTTACTGAGTATTGACCTTGCCTGCAATTCCAAACTGTTCTACAGATTACTGGTAATAGCTTCCTCCACATTTCTTCGGATTTATTCGTCAATATGAACAATTTGATTAGAAACAAATGGATACTGACAAAAGAGTAGTCACTAAGTCACCGTCTTCCCTTCTATGCTTAAAGAATATGATTGATTATATATTTTGCAACTCTAGAAAGGGGACCATGAATTTATATGTATGTTAAACTTATTATACATATATAATATGCATTTTATTATTATTGTTTTGATTGTGACTTATAATTCATACAATTTTAGAGGGTCCGAACTGTCCTCCTTTTATTATCGACAAACTTTTTATTCAAATATCATTTCAAGTTGTTGTATTATACCTAAGGATCCGGTGCAAAGTTAATTTTTTGGTACAAAATACAAACTAATCATAGCTCTTGATCTTGTGATTTAAATGGATGAGATTAAATCTTAATTTTTTTGATGTTTTTCTTGGTGACGAATTATAAAATGAAACTGACAAATTATGTCGTCTTTTCATTTTTCGGCTCGAAAAGTGACGAACAATAAAATAATTTTGACGAACTATAAAATAAACTGACGAATTTTGTATTTTGTACCAAAATTTGACTTTGTACCTGATCTTGTACCAATATTAACTATATAAGAAAAATAGTTGTATTATACCAATATTAACAATTTCATAATATCTAATGTGCATGTTAGCATCGGTATCTTATAAGTTTGTCAAAAATCCACACCCATGATAGTTAATAGCTTGTTGGTATTGCTTTTTTTTTATCAGCAAAATTTGACCGACACGATAACGATGTATTTCAGTTGATGAAAAATAAAAATTATTCGAATTTATCTCACATGGTCAGTTTTTTCAAAATAATTTTATTTGATATCAATGAGTTAGAAAATGCATGATACGTGGACAGATTCATGAATTCATGACAAGCTATCTACTATGTGCACTTCAACTTGAGATCACAACATCTAACTATTTGACTGGACATAAGCTTCTCAACTACTGAAATTAAATTAACTTCTCCAAAATGTAAAATTCTTGCCACAAAAGTGTTCTCAACCATTTGGTAAACAATAGAAAACATTTTGGAGTTTTGCATTTCTTTTATCAGCCCGCCCAACTCTACGCAATTTCCTGGGAGTTCTGCAAGTGATTGTTTTAGATATTTTGATAAGAAAACTAAGAAAGTGACAAATATCAGTTTGGAATCAGAAGAAAAGAATTGTGAGTATTGAAAAATTGTCTAATTTAGTACTGTAGTTGATGCAGTGTGTCCTGGAAAGTAATAATTCCCAAATGTGTATAAATTCAACCATCCAAGAATAGTGCCTCCAAACCATTCAATCATCTTTTGAATGTGAAAATGAGTTGACCTTTGAACTTAACTTTTTTTTTTTAAGTCCATTGTTCTATAAATAAAATTAATTATTATTTGATTTATTAATAGTCAAGTTGGATATTTTATACTCTATATTACATGTTGTCTGTTAACTAGCTAGTACTACTTAATTATATATAATTGGTAATTACTTGCATTGCAGTCCTTCTGTCCTTGTACATGCATACTGTTGTTAAAGAAGTAATACTTGTGAGGGACTTATGAATTCAATACAAAATTAACAAAGCCGGACATGGATGACATACACCGTGCCGTCCCACATATTTTTCATGAACCGACCAAACGGGACCTTAGTGCATAATGCACTAAGAAGCACCGTATTCAACGATTTATGTTCCAGGATGATTCAAGGGTCCCCTATGACTCCTGGGCGTCAATCTCTCATCCATGTCGCCAGCCCTCTGCTCGGCGAACACCCTCGGTCATCTGCCCTTATGGGCAGCTCTTTCCTTAGCCTAGGATCCTTGTATCTAGTCCAGTTTTAGGGTTAGGCGGTCCGGCGTTTTTAAAGGGGGTTGTTCCTTGGCGCTTGGGGCCTCTGCCTTGTTCGGCGTTCTTAAGGGGTAGGTTCTATAACTACTTCCTGGCGCTTGAGGGGTTTGTATTTGCCCTGGTCCAGGCTCTTTGGATCCTTTTTCAATAAATTGCGCTGGCTCCGCCCAGTTTAACAAAAAAAAAACGATTTATGTTGCGATGCTATGTCATTTTAGCTACGAAAATTTCTTTTAAGCTTCTGGAGGTCTCAACTAATAAAAGAAGCACCACCACATATCAGTTGTGAGGCCTTATGGTTGTGTTTCTGTTCAAAGTGTTTATGGTAGCTAAATTAATTGAAAAAGAAAAATCGTACAACTGTCGTTTTCCTCTTGCATAGCTTATCATATTGCAAATTCATGACCCCCCAGGCTTAAAGTTATCTGCAAATGATTCCAGTTCAACTCGCTTTTTCCTTGAAGTTTCTTATGGAAATGCTCCAAGAGGATCAAACAGTGGTGTTACTGTTTGTCTATGAACTAAGTTGCTGAGAAAATTAAAGGAAATGTCTACCCAAATTCCCCTGCCAGTAATCCTTCTACCTTAAAATTCTAGCTACACTGTGTGGTTTTATGTAGCCATCTTCGACACTATAATAGCTTGCCAGTCACCCCCTTCTCTAGAAATTTTGAGCGCGCAGCACCAAAACTCATCCAACCAGATTTCTATTCTGCTAATTAAAGTGGCAGTGACACGACTTTTGCAAATCAGAGACCCAATAATAGCCGTCTGAATGGACAAGTGATGACCTGATCAGATATATATTTTTCCACGAACATCGATGACTTGAGGATTCGACTTAATCCTGTCATTTTCAATGCATCTTTCTCAGAAGCAGCTGGACATTCCATTTTCCATCATTTGCAATTTAAATTTATTTGGGACGCGTTCATTCTTTAGTTGCAAAACTTCCTCCTAATCTTATTATAATATACCTCACTTTCCAGTTTATTGATAAAAAAGTAAAAAAAAAAGGTAAGTAAAGCTAGCTAACTATCCATGTATGTTCTGGATCCGGATCCTCTCCTCACGCTTCCTCTCCTCATATCTCCTCATAACATGTGGCATTTTCTAATTGGTCCACAATAAATGTAATAAAGTTAAAAATCATATAACTTTTAACTACTAATAATTTGATAAATCATACTTATAAAATGAATTTTTTTATAAAATATATCAATATTTTTAATTTTCCGAACTCTATTTATAGAGACCCATATTGCTAAATATAATATTATATAATATGTTGGTAAATTAAACAACGAGTAAAAAAGATTGAAAAAATATACTACAAATTTCGGGTGAAACTTGCGATAACCCATATTTATCGCGGAGTTATGATATTGTGGATGAATGCGATAACTTTGTCACATTTTATGAGGAGATATGAGGAGAGGAAGCGTGAGGAGAGGATCTGAATCCGTATGTTCTTGCTCTTCTGCGAAACACCATCACAAAATTTTTTATTGTAACATCTGTGCTGATACCTTAGAGAAAAATCAATTGGACTTTACCCTCAATTTGGTTTGAGTATCTAAGCTTGTAAATTCTTTTTCTTATGCAGTTTAAATCATCAATTGATTACATCATTTTGTTAATGTGAAATGTTTTCACATTAACTACTAATTATTCGAGGCCCAACTACTATGTGGGCTTAAAGTGAATGTAGAATCATAGCCATGGCCCATGGATGCTTATTATGTCTCGTTTGGTTAGTAGAATATGTTTAGGAGAGAGAAAATTTTGGAAATTTCATATCTGGTTTGTTATGAAAAATTCAAACACAACAAAATAATCTAATTACTATCAAAAAAATTGATGTAATGTAAAAATTGTTGGACATATTGCTTTGAAACACAGCAGCGGAGTTGTATAAAGTTACTGAGCAAATGTATAAATGTAGATATGAATTAAAACAGAATAGTAATCGCAAACCAGATTGTGGATAGAGTCACGTTTGACGCTGTCTTTACAGCAGGATTGCCACCCCTACAGGTGTCACCGACTACGAATGGAAAAACGAGAGGAGGAATGTTGTTTGTGTTGGCATCAACCAACACTATTGGGAGTTCAAAACCCGCCTTGAGTTTCAAAATGCAGCAGGTGGTTCATCATCCAAGTGCATGGGAAACAGTCAAGATTCAAAACCAACACCATTGGGAGTTCAAATCCCGCCTTGATGTTTCATCATCCAAATGCATGGGAAACAGTCAAGATTCTGGTTTCTTTTATTGTCTTAACAAGCATAATAATGAAATCATATATGAACATAAATTGTTCCTATTTGGCTTCCAATATGGGACAATTGATTTCACTCAAGTGAAATCAATTCATATATCCATTCCTACCAAAGTTATGTCATCGATTTCTCATTCGATATCAATTCGATTTTGGCATTTCTACATTCGATCTCATACCTTTTGTCGCAAGGTATTTTATCATAATTTTATCCAATTATTTCAAGGTTTCCTTCACGCTCAAAATTATGTCTCAAATGTGGCGCACCACCACCATTTTTTTCACACTTATTAAACACATTTTCAACAAAAATTTCCTTAATGGAAAAATAATTTTTTCATTTATGTCACTTTCTTTTCATCAAATTTTCCATAATCCAAAAGTCCCAACTGTTTGACCATAAGTGACGAGTCAGCTCGCAAGGGGTGTACATATTGTCCACCTCAGCGCCATCTCACCAGTTTCAAACAAACGTATGGCATGGTATGGTTGTCTTTCTGTCAAATAAATTAAAGTCATTTTTGTATTATAGATTTGTATGTTAATCAAATCCTTAATGACGAAAGTGGAGAGAATGTTTTATGTGCAGCCACGTCATAATATTTGACAAAACTCAATCAATAAATAATTCAAATATACGTTTCTGCGGAACCTTTTACGTCATATATACAGGGAGAGTTCAATTGAGAATTCATAAAAAATCAAGAACCTGAGACCCCAAATCTCATCATTGGATCAAGTTGCATCTTTGAATGTAGTGTGACACGTGTCCCACTAACTTTTTTCTTTCATTATGCCGTTTCGAGCATGTATTTTGCCTAGATGCATTTTAAGATTTTGGAAAGTCCACTTAGGCAAAATTTGATGGATTTTCAAAAATGCATAACGAAGACGAAACTACATAACGAAGGGGTTCTCAAAGTTCTCGAAAAAAGAGGGGTTATCATTTGAGCGCTCCTCTCTCTCTATATATATATATATACCGATTACCGATAAAAAATATATATATATATACCGATTAGGAGTAAAGATAAGGTGAAAATTATATTTTTAGTATAAACTGTAAAATTTCTCAAAAGAGGGTTGTAATTCGTCGCCGAAAAATCAAACGTAAGATACAGTTTGTCAAAAGTGATTTATAATTTGTCACCGAGATATCATCACACGACGGAATTTAACCACATCTGCCCAAATGACCAAATCAATGATTGTTCATTAGTTTGTATTTTTTACAAAACTATATTGTTTGCACCGAATCCTTTTTCTACCGACTAGATAACCAACTCTCATATAATTGTTATAAAAAAAAAACTCTCATGTTATTGATCCTCCCTTCGTTTGGTCTGATAAATGAAAGAGATCGTTTATCATGAAGCTGATTCGTATGTGGCATCAATCACTTATTCTCTATTTTTAACACATCCGAGATGACAATCACAACTTTAAATCCAGCCGCGAGGATGGAATTGTGTGGTCTTATTGTCAGTGTACTGGATAGGCAAAATATATATGGTGACAAAAAAAAATGTATACTTGATTCAACGCGGGAAAAACATTGAAACATATCTTCTGCAAACTATATTGATACAATAGCTTTCAACATTTCTTCCAGCTATTAATTCTCGGTGTGGAAAGAATACTAGTTTATTCGGTGCGGGAAAGACAATTACTTTCACTTTTTTTAGAAAGCTGAGTTTCACAGAAGAATGAAACATATCTTTCGTGCGGTTTTGTTAACTTGACATTCAAGAAAATGTCAAATTGGTCTCTTTAGTGTACATTCCTGAGGGTTATCATTTGAGTTGTCTTCTCGTCTTATTGAAACCCAAGTTCGGTTCTTGCCCTTTGAAATATGATCACTGAGATTGACTTATGTTTCTGACAGCATTCCTGATATATAACGGTTTAGGGGTTGAATTTATAGTAGTGATGTTGCAACTATGTGATTCATCAGTGTGATTTATATCAAGGATTCCTTTGAGGATAAGTTTGGTGGGCCGGAAGGTATTAACTTTAATATTTCTCATTGTCTAATTCAGAAATGGGTTTACAGTCTCTTATCGGTGATCATTATTTACTAGTTTGGGGCGAGATTCAAAATGACGGATTTATTCTGGATTTACGTTTGAACTTGGATTTTGATGGTGATCATTGATATTATTTTTGGCCGGGCTTTGAAAATGTGGATTCGTCTTTTGTTTGGAGTATAGCAACACTGATGTAAGAGAATGTCGAATCAGTTCTAGTTTGGGGTGAGATTTGTGAAGGGGCATATTTATTCTGGATTTGTGTTTAAACTTTCGATTTTGATGGTGTTGATGGATATTATTTTTTGGCTGGGCTTTGAAAATGTTGATTCATCTTTTGTTGGGTTATAGTATAGCTACTGATGTAAGAGAATGCCTAATTGATTTCATTTTTCTACAAGCCTATTCAGTTTCATAAATTTAGTTATGGCGTAGCACTGGGCTTGCTCCAGCCAAAATGAAATGGTTTGTGATCCATGATTGAAAAATATGAAACAGGTTCATTTTGATCGTTTTCATTACAACAGCTTTAGACGGAAACTATCTGCAATCAATTTGGATACCGACACGAGAAGCTTATGTATTTTTATTCTGTCATGGGCAACAGAAAATTTTATCTTGAGATTGATGCAATTATAATCATTGTAGGATCTGAACTCAAATTTGATGAAGGTCTCAACACTCTTGGTATAAGATTCCTTATTCCGGTTTGCTTAGTGTTTATTGGGGTTTTCTCAGATCATGATGATCAATTGTCATCATCTGCTATTTCCTAAAACTGAAGAGTTTGACATTCATATTTTTTAGGAGGAATATGCCAGCTTGAATCCTCGGTTGGAAAACTCACTTAGTGTCATTTCATTATAGCAAATGAGCCCATTCCATTTTCTTTTTTTTTTGATTGAGAGCTCGAGTTCATGACCTTAGTATCTGTTCTGTTTTTTTTAATAGCGTGGGTGGGGACTTTCGAACCCGGGCCTTCAGCAGCCGGGTGAGTTGCTCACCACTGAGCCATCTCGTTCGCCCATTCCATATGGCACCAGGTGGAAATGTTTCGAATAGGCTGTTATGCTTGTTAAACAGGTTAGTCTCGGTATTGTCTTTTCGCAGATTCATATTTTGTGCAGCCAAGTCAAAAACGATCATTTGAAAATGACATTGTTTATATAAAGCAATATAAAAAATGTATCATTTTTATTAAACGATTGTTTTTTTCTTGGCTGCACCGGATACCATTATGCCGTTCGCGCCATGGTCTGAACTAGACCGTGTTGGATAAGTTTTGACTTTTGAGCTTCATACCCCTTGCTAGTTCTCAAAAATGGGATTTGCAATTGAGTTGGGATTTATGAATTAGACCCTGTCAGAAACTCAAGGGCGGTATCAATTGAGTTGGGACAAGATCGGTCTTAGTAAAATTCATCTCTTTAATTTTCCAGAAAATAAATTTAAAAAGTTATGTTCTGGCCAATCACTGTCGATCAAGCCATAATATTTCTGCAATTGAGTATCATCAATATGACAAACTCGGAAAAAAAAATTCTCATTCGCTGTGTTTTCCAGTGTTCAATAACAAAAACAGGTTTAGAATTCTACTACTGTTCACTCCATCAACTTTTTTGGTGGGTTCGCTTAGCCCAATATCTCTCACAGGCCCAAAGCCCAACAATCCAAACTGAAACCCGACCCGCTCACAGGCACTTGGATGAATCAGCAGTCAGCGTACTTCGGAGCTGGAAACCCTAGAGAAGATCGGACTCGCCTGATCTGCTCAGATCGTCATCGCCGCCGACCACAGCGATTATCACCAATCCCGATCACGATGAGTAGCTACATGAGCCGCATATTCCCCAAATCTAACTCCAGTCTCCTCCTCCAAGCCGGAACCGCCCTCAAAGCCACGGTCCACCGAGTCCATGACGGCAAGTACTTAGTCGACGCCGGTATCGGCTCTCCGAAGCTCTGCCTTCGCGAAGCGCTCACAGTAGTCCCCGCTGACAAATCCGTATTTCAAAACAAAGTTGGCTTCATGGGCCCGCCGGCCGCCGAAACCGAGGTCAACAAGAGCCTTTTGGAGAGGCATTTTATCGACATAGTGGCTGGTGATCCCACGAATAAGGCGATGGCGATTGCTAGGGTTTACAATTTGATCGGATCTTTTGATGAATCCGGATCGGCGAATGAACCGTTGATATTGCTTCCGAGGAGGTATAGGCAAAAGCAAGCTTTGATGGAGTTGAGTAAAATCTGGAAGCAGAACAAGAAAGTGAATGGATTTATCTTGGAGAAGGTGAAAGGAGGGTATTTGGTGGCCATTGGAGGATACATTGCTTTTCTTAAGTTCCGTCCTCTTATCAATCAGAGGATATTGTCAAATTGCTCATACACCATTTCCAGTATCAGTTTCACCGGAAAGAGGCCGGATATACTTGTGTTCTGATTGTTAACATGAAGCTACAGATCAACTTGGGTGAGCAATTTATCTTTTGCTTCCTGTCAGATGTATTCACATTGGCTGTTTTCTTATTTATTTTAGTGTTAAACTGTTAGTTGCACCTTATTATATTTTAGTTGCACCATTCAAATTTCTGTACAATTAAGGATCGCGTGCTTGTCAGTCAGGTGTCCCATTTTGTACAAACATAGAAAGTTTGAAGTTGCATCTAGTGCTGTTGGTTTACTCATTTACAATTTTGTATTTTAGACATCGCCGCTGATGGATCCTAGCATTCAGGATCGATGTTGACTGTCGGAGGTTTGAGATGGTATAAAATAGTGGGTATAACTAGATTAGAGAAGGAAAACATGAAACATGCAGTGGACATCCTGGACAAGCATTATAGATGTAAATGAAACTGCGCATACCTATAAGGCCTACATTTAAGAGATTAATATTTCTCAAAATATAGTTAGTTCTTTTTGAGAATGCTCTGTGACTTTTGTTTCTTTATAACTGAACATACTGGTAAGCTGTTATCTTGCAACCCTTTAGCGAACATTGGTCGTTCCATTCCTTAATGTAAATCAAAGTCCCCAAAGATGTGCATTGGTGCTACACTAATGAGCTGAGTTTTTCAGTGGCTATTTTTGGAAGCTGGAATTCATTCATGTTTCTTCAGTTAATCCTCAAGACCTCAACCACATGTTTGGGCATTTCTATGAATTTGATTTTATGACAACTTTCAACTGAATGGGAAAATAGTCCCAGTAGCAGGATAAGTGTGATCCTGAGTTTACAAAACTTTTCATGTGAAACAAAATGGAATTTTCTTGGTTAGCTTGAGGTATGAAGCGACAGTTTTGTGGGAGCCTGGTAGTTACCATTACCATAGAAACATTCGTGAAGGCGACTCTCAGCTGCTTGTTGATATACATCTATTTTTTAACTTTGGTCATTTTATTGTGGCCAATTAGTGTGCTGCTGGTTAGCCTACTAATTACTCACTATTAGACAACATTGGACATGAGATTGAGCGTTTTTCGGATATGTGAATATTTAATGATTAGTCATCATTTTCATTTGTCGTTATCGATAACTTTTTCTGTTGGGCGACTGATCTTGTACAGGAACTTAGCAAATAGCTTCTGAATGAGTTTCTGTCGAGCAATATGCAAAACTCTTCTCGTGACAGTTTTCTCTACTTATTTCTTAATGCTTCCTATCGTGTTGCAGTCGCGTCCATAATCAGGCGTTCCTCTAGAAATCATGGCCGGCTACTTGGAATCCAGGGTGGAACAGGAGGCAAGGAGGACAGCCCGTGTGGCACAACTTAATTTTTGTATTACATTAATAATATATGCAGCGTTACTTTTGTTCATTCTGCTGCTACTGTCCATCCCCACTAATCTTGAAAATGCAGTTGCATTATGTACGTGAGCACTCAATGTTATAAAACAACCTTATCGCATTTCTCATCGACAACAACTGACAACCAGATGCCAAAATAAATTAGTACCCCATTTTGTTTAACTTGGTTTTCTTGTTCCCTGATTGTTTGTGTATTACTCAACTTGCATTTGTCACGCATAGCAAATATGGATAAAGTTAGTGTACAAAAGTTTACGGGAAACCACTTTGATGTAACATTTAAGTTTGTAAACCATAATTACAATCGACCTACAAAGGTAATTGTACGCTGACGTGTATTGTTATTTGGAGAGTAAAAGATACCTGCTATGTATTGTTATTATAACTGTCTACATGAGTCTGTATTAGCTATTTGTGAGCTTAGGAAGTTAGGATGTGCCAGTGGAACGTTTGTGGGATGGCTTTACTTAAAGCCTTCCCTGTGTATCTTTATGCGGCCTTGTAAAAGTATATTTTCCCTTGAACGAATAATGCTTGATGGCTACGCTCTTCTTCTTAAGCTGTCTAAGTTCATTAAATTCTTCAGGACCAGTGGGGTAATTGAAGGCAGGTAAATCAAATAGGCATGTGTGTCAAGCTTCCAACTGGAAGCCACATTTATATCTCGTCATCAGAGAAAGTTACGCTCTCAATCCAACAAGATGAGACAGAGCATGTTACTCTAGGAAAACCATGATCCTGTCCCCCATTCGATCCTTGAAGTCGAGCAATAACTTCCCTCCCATTCTTCAGTTGCATTGTTTAGCAGTTCTTTAATGTTAACACCACCTAAAGCTGGATATAGTAAAAACAATACAGTTACATGCTATTCAGTAAGGTATTGACCATTTTCTTAACCCGGTTTGTAACAGGAGTATTACCTGGAACAATATTTGTGATGCCATCCAAGAAACCAGCCTATTCAGAGTGAAAAAATCAATGAGAATATGTGCAGAGTGATTTTCGCTTAAAAAGCACACAAAAGGAAATCAGCACATTCAGGTGTAGGAGATGCTTTTCAGATCAAGAAATTTGTCCACTTACTGGAATTCTTAGATCAAGTTTTTCAAATCCATCTCTTCCAGTAATCCTGATTCTCAGTGTACGAGACCAGATTCCAGAAAAGGGATCTCTATCACCAGTATATACAGAAGGTGTTATCACCTCAGGTATGAAGTCTTGAGGGCTTTGAGGTTGCTGCTGGTCTGAGCTATCATACGGGTCACGGATGGAGGGCCAATAACCTATAAAATCAAGAATGATGATGCTCTAGTCAATTCTTTAAATATAAAAATGATAAGAAATAAAAAATTGAGGTTTCTATACATCGAAAAGTACAGTGCTACACAAACTTTGGCTTGAAGTATAAACGTGGTTGATGTCTAAATCCTGGAAGCAAGATCTGCTCAAGCCTTAAATAATTCGTCGTAACTATTGTACAGAGAGTTTAGGGTTGAGGTAATTAGATATCAGTTGAAAAAAATTCACACACCTGACTTCCCAGGGCTGATGGCATATCGCTTCTCCTCTTCATAGTAACTATTAAAACCTAGGGTTTCCTTCATTTCTTCGAATGAAAGCATACTTCCAGGAGGGGGTATACGCCCTCCTTTGATAGCAGTTAGGGCGTCCTGTAAAATAGTCATGTGGAACAACCCAATTAGACAAGTCACACAAATGCAGAAAGGGCATGATCAATAAACTTATCAGAAACACAAACACAGGCATCTCTTGTTATTTTCTGTATTGGCACAGTCTCATCGAAATCATAATATTACAAGAAACAAGGTTCTATGAAATTCTACCTGCATTGCTCGCATAGAAACCCCAAGCAAGGAAAGAGGGTAGGCTACGATCTTATACCCAAGCTCTTCAAGCTCTATGGGGGTAAGTATAGGCGTCTTGCCACCACCTTCGAGCATATTGGCCTGCAAATAATTTGCAGAAACTCAGCTAATGCAACATCATGATGAGCCAATCATCGTTTCACATGACGAGAACTTCATGACTGAAAGAAAACTGATGCGACTCAATAAGCCACATGAAGAAAAGTTCATCCTAATACTTCCTCGGAATAAATTATTGAAAATATGTGTACATCCTAGGAATAAACACAACTAGAAAAAACGGTCTATAAAATGTTCAATCTTGGCAATACTGACACTTAATAGGCTGTGCAAACTGGACAAAAGATGATATTTAAAATTCATGCAACCCACACAAATAACGTAACTATAATCCATTGGATGACGGAGATTAAAGTGGTTATGATAACCCATGGAAGAACTTTCTTCTACTTTGAAACTTGACACCTAGGCACCGAGCCTAAGAAGTCTAGTTCAATGGTCCGAGAGGAGTACATAGTACCATTTTAGGAACCAAGGGGGCTATCTGACAGAAGCTTTTCATCTCTTCTTTTGAAGCAAGTGCATCAATGAAAAGAACATCTGCTCCTGCATCAGAAAATGCCTGTGATCTCCATAGTGATTCTTCAAACGATACTGCCTGACGAGAATCAGTTCGGGCAACAATGACAATGTCACTGCCACTCTCCTTACGAGCATCGACAGCTGCTTTTATCCGCATAACTGCTTCTTCCCTGGACACTACTTTCATTCCACGTGTGTGGCCACAAGCTTTTGGGGATACCTAAGGTGACAGCATTAAAACTCATCACATCAATTGAAAACAACAACGGAGTCCCTAATATTAATACATATACATGGACTCAAATAAAAGGATTCAGGTGTCACCAAAACAATGATAATATCTTACAGTCCTAGCTGAAAAACACCATAACACTTGTTTTGCAGTACAAACACACGTGTTCCACGCAGTTCTAATATAATCATACGTGTGTGGTAGAAATAAGTTACATACTTACAGATAAGAAACTGTTTACCTGGTCTTCGAGAATTATCCCAGCAAAGCCGGCTCTAATAAAGCCTTTAACAGTTCGCTTAACATTCATTGCATTTCCATATCCATTATCCCCATCTCCAATAACAGGAATGGATACAGCTTGCGTGATTTTCTGCCCTTGATCCACCATCTCTCCATAAGATACATACCCTGTGTCTGGCAGCCCCAAACTCACAACTGATATCCCAAACCCTAACAATAACAACAACAACAACAACAAAAATCACTGCAGAAACAAACAAACTGATCCAATAGTTACTCCATTGCTAAGAATAATTAAAATTGGACAAGAGAAAAATATAGAAAATACCAGTGGAAAAGCAAAACTGAAATCCTGCATTTTGAACAAGCTTAGCACTCAGCGCATCGAAACAAGCAGGACCTTGGTGAACTCCAGGGGAATCGAGGATTTTTCTGAGCTCCTTTGCCGGCGAATTCCGCTCATCACTAGAGCACGCCACTACAAAACGGCGTTGACGATGTCGTTTCCGAATCCGATTGATGCGGAGCAGAGAGAAGCTTTGAGAAGGAAAAGACGAGGATTTCGAAACCGAGTTAGGTAGCTGAGAATGAGACGATCTCCATGGCAACGATGATTGTTGCTCCAGTTTTACACACTGACGAGAATCGCAGCTCCAGCTGCTGCTCCAAGCTGCCTTCATTTTCGCCGTGTGAGAATCTCCTCCCGTCTTCCGCTTCTTCTTTTTTGTATTTAATTTAATTTAATTTTCAGAATATTCAGTTATATTCTTTATAATTTTAAAAATAAGTATCAGATAAAATAATTGTAATAAAAGTTGAGGAATTACCCATTTTCCTTATGATGTTCACAACAATGCGATTTTATTTCTTACTACAAAGGAAGAATCTTCATACAACTATTTTCTTGTATTCGGACCAAATGCTGCAATCTGCATACATCCACTTTCTTCCGCATCAGGCACAATCCGAGCCCGAAGAGAGGTTCGAGTTTGTGTCTTTTGACATTCATTCGCGCTGGAATCATCTCTATAAACACTCACTTCCGAGGAGATGTTCCTTTGTGGATTTCAGCATACAACGGGGCACCTCTGTCATGTCCTCCAGTCTTGTCGGAACATTACAGTGGCATAATTTCCATTTTCCGATGGTTATGATATCCAACCAAAGATGTAAGTATCGGGTGAAGCTTATGTAAATCAAGCATGTATCAGATTGTATTCAGAGCTTCATCAGAGTTATATTCAGGAAACATAGTCCATTCTGACTCATCATCCGAGCCATGTCTGTCAACCAAACCTTCATTATTGCGAAAATTGGTCAAGTCATCTTCACGCCCAAGTTCATCATTAGTTGCCTTGTACAGTCCCCTGCTCCTATCGAGCATTCCTTTCTTCATCATGCTTGCAAACTTTTCCCGTATTTCCACAAGGGGATGCTTATTTACGAGCTCCCGGCCAACATAGCCTTCCCTGAGGACTACAGTTTGCGTGTTGCCCTTCATAGAGATGTAGAAAATTCCAGGATGCCGCTCGAAAACTTTGGTGAATTTTTGAGGCAGCGCTAGTGGTTTGCGGAGATTGCTCACATTTTTGCGTTCAGTTTTCTTTTGGATGGTTAAGTGGAGAAATTCATGGAATACTCCAACAATTCGCTTTTCAGACACATCTGTCCGTGGATCCAGATGGGATGGATCCGTATAAGGAGAGGTGTAAGGTAGCATCTGCCATTCATCCAACCATTTCATGCATTTTCGCTTCAGTCCAAAACCCCTCGTGAAGCTGATAGGAAACGACAAACTATCACTCTCCCTATCTTGACCCCATTGCCGTGAATTCACTTGCTGAAGCTGCGAGACAGCCAAGGAATCATCACACTTCAATAGCTTCAGCCCAATGCGATCATCAGGGAGTTGAACGAACTCAAATGTATCAGGGTAGTGAGGAATCAGTGATTCGTAGTACTGGTAAGGCAAACCTAAATCCCATTTCAACTGATCAATGGTCTGAAGCGGAAGAATCTTATCCCTCGTAAGCATCAGGAGTTTACACAACCTATCAACGATATCCCTTTCATCACGCTTCAGAATCTCCATTTCTTCTCGGTAGAGACACCGGGCTTCATTTGTCAACTGGTACCATGGCACAGGGGTACCACCACTATCAAGCGCATAAAACTCCTCAAACACCGATGGATATCTCCTGACAAAAGTAGACAACTTAAGTTCATAAGGGAGACCGATCTGTCTACGTTTGCGAGCAAGATGGTAAACTGCTCTGCAGCCATTGGGTTCGTTACCAATCATGGCAACGAGCATACACGCTGCTTTTAACTCATTCTGACCCGCCACAACACTATCAAGTGTTCGGTCTTTCACCCATTTTAACTTCAAATTAACCAAGCTGCGCTTCTGCTGATAATTATACGCTACAATTATATAACCGCAACAGTCTCTCGTCCAGCCAGAAATCAACCTTGTGGCCATCCGGCCAGCACCCTAAATCGCACGACAAATGATAAAAGCCAAACTCCAAAAGATTTCCCTCTCTAGTGAATCTGCAGAATAATATACAAAAAATCAAACAATTGGACTCCATCCCAACATTAATAATTAACTGATAACATAAGTATTGCTGCAACTTAAACCCTAATTTCTTTATTGCAGGTTCTAAATAAGTCAGGTGAAAATGAAAAATAATTGATTACCTGATTGATTGGCAATTACAAAATCAAACTCAGGGCAATAATGACGGCAGAAAAGCTCCAGAATTTCTCCACGCTGCAACGTTTCATCAACAAAATCAAAATCGACCAGTCGCCGCTCTAGGGTTTCCAAAAATGCCGGTTTTAGACGACTGAGCCGCGGCGCTCAGGCCTGTACAAGGAACGCGTTCGCTTTGGTTTTGTAAAACGAAGGTGGATTCAGAGATGAGCGACGCTGAGGCGTGGAGAGCCTCGTGAAAAAGTTCGCTTCAATTAAGTATTTACGCATATAAGTTAAGCGTCTGATCTCTTAAATTAAAAGGTTTAAGTAGCTTTTAAGTTCAATTATAAGAAAAGAAAATGCGCGTCTTAACTTAATACTATTAAGCACTTTTCTTCTTAAACCCAAAACTTTGCAAAACCCTCGAGTCTCATTCCGAGAGAATGAGCAAACGAGGGTTGAAGCTGAAGCCATTTCTCTCCCAACTCCTTCCACTTCTCCCCAATTTCAAATCCTCGCGCCCTTTCAGACACCTCTCCACGTCTCCGCCCGACACGCTTCCCGGCTTGATCGACTCCGATACGGATTTATACAAACACGCCTCTCCTGCTGTCTCGGACGTGGATTTCGGATTCCTGCGCGACTCGTTGTCGGCGGACCAGGAGAGGAGTGTTGAGTGTAAGGAATGTAAAGATGCTGTCTTGATATGCGAAGGTATTAGGGCTTTGAATGATGGATTTTCTGAGAAGACTGTGAAGTTTCTTAGGCAATTTAGGGGCATGTTGAATGAGGATTTGGTTATTCAAGTGTTGAAGGGTTTGGGGAAGAGTGAGCTGTGTGTTAAGTTTTTCGTTTGGGCAGGTAGGCAGATTGGGTATAAGCATACTGCTGGGGTGTATTATGCATTGGTGGAAGTGTTAGAGGATGAGGGAAGTGATAGAGTGCCTGAAATGTTTTTGAGAGAAATTAAGAATGATGACGGGGAAGTGCTTGGAAAATTGCTTAATGTGATTGTTAGGAGATGTTGTAGGAATGGGATGTGGAATTTGGCCATGGAGGAGTTGGGGAGGCTGAAGGAACTTGGATATAGACCAACGAGGTCAACGTATAATGCATTGATTCAGGTGTATCTCAAAGCTGAGTTGTTGGACACTGCCTATTTGGTTCACCGTGAAATGTGTAGTAATGATTTTAGAATAGATGAGTTTACTTTAGGATGTTTTGTGTATTCTCTTTGTAAAGCCGGACGGTTGAGAGAGGCCTTTGATTTGATTGAGAAAGAAGATTTTGTTCCCGATACCAAGATGTATACTAGAATGATTTCTGGATTGTGCGAGGCTTCAAATTTTGAAGAGGCCATAGATATTTTGAACAGGATGCGGGCTTGTTCTTGCATTCCTAATGTTGTAACATATAGAGTTCTGCTATGTGGATGCCTAAATAAACATCAGTTGGGTAGGTGTAAGAGGATTCTAGGTATGATGATCACTGAAGGTTGTTATCCAAGTCTTAGAATATTTAATTCTCTCGTGCAAGCTTATTGCAAAGAAGGAGACTACGTGTATGCCCATAAGTTGTTTAAGAAGATGATAACCTGTGGCTGCTCACCTGGTTACGTTGTTTACAATATATTGATTGGTGGTTTATGCGGGAGGGAAGAGCTTCCCAGCTCTGATGAACTGGAATTGGCAGAAAAAGCCTACAGTGAAATGCTTGATGCTGGAGTTGTATTAAACAAAATTAATATCTGCAACTTTGCTCGATGTCTTTGTAGTGCTGGAAAGTTTGAAAAGGCATATAGTTTGATTTGTGAAATGATGAGTAAGGGTTTTATACCTGATACTAGTACATATTCTAAAGTGATCAGCTATCTATGTAATGCCGCCAAGATGGAAAAGGCGTTTCTTCTATTCAGGGAGATGAAAAGCAATAACGTTGCCCCTGATGTATATACATACACAATTTTGATTGATAGCTTTTGTAAGGCTGGTCTGATTCAGCAAGCTAGAAACTGGTTCATTGAAATGATAAGCGATGGTTGTCCTCCCAATGTGGTTACTTTTACGGCACTTATACATGCTTACCTAAAAGAAAATAAAGTGGACACTGCAAATGAGCTATTTCAGATGATGTTATCAGAAGGCTGCATGCCTAATATTGTCACTTATACAGCTCTAATAGATGGTTACTGTAAAATTGGGAAGATTGAAAAGGCTTGCAGCATCTACGCAAGAATGAAAGGTGATGGACGGATTTCTAATGTTGACATGTACTTTGTTGTTAACGATAGTGGTTCTAAGGAACCAAACGTTATTACTAATGGAGCTCTGGTTGATGGCTTGTGCAAAGCATACAAGGTGAAAGAGGCGCGTGACTTAATAGATACAATGTCAGAAAGAGGTTGTGAGCCAAATCTTACTGTCTATAACGCTTTAATTGATGGTTTCTGCAAAGTTGGAAAACTGGATGAAGCACAAGAGGTTTTTACTAGGATGTCAGAGTATGGATTTTTCCCAGATGTGTATACATATAGCTCACTTATTGACCGTCTGTTTAAAGATCAACGGCTGGATCTTGCTCTGAAAATTGTGTCCAAGATGCTTGAAAATTCTTGTGTTCCCAATGTTGTTGTTTACACAGTGATGGTTGATGGTCTTTGTAAACTTGGAAAGATAGATGAAGCCTATAAGCTTATGTTGATGATGGAAGAAAAAGGATGCCATCCAAATGTTGTTACATATACAGCGATGATTGATGGTTTTGGTAAAGGAGGCAAGGTTGATAGATCACTTGAATTGTTTGCTCAGATGGGGGTAAAGGGTTGTGCCCCAAATGTCATTACCTATAGAGTACTAATAAGTCACTGCTGTGCTGCTGGCCTCTTGAACGAGGCTCACCAACTTTTAGAGGAGATGAAGGGAACTTACTGGCCAAAAGACATCACAGCCTATCGTAAAGTCATTCAAGGATTTAGCAGAGAATTCATATCCTCAATAGGTTTACTAGATGAAATAGCTCAGAATTCTTCATTTTCTGTGGTTGTTGCCCCTGCATATAAATTGGTAATTGATAAGTTTTGCAAGGCCGGAAAACTGGAAGTGGCTCTCAAGCTGTTTGAAGAAATCTCTTCAGCAACCCATTTTGCAGTTGCAATGCAGAATATGTATGTTTCATTAATTAAGAGCCTATCACTCGCAAACAAGAGCGAAAAAGCTTTCGAGCTTTATGCAGAGATGATAAAAAAGGGAGGACTTCCTGAAATTGACACATTTTTTCACTTAATTAACGGGCTAATCCAAAATGGAAAATGGGAAGAAGCATTACAGCTCTCCGATGGCATTTGCCAAATGGTTAGTATCTCTACTGGTTTCCTTATTTTGCATATTGTCAATTCTCAGTTGCTTTCCAGCCAAGATTCTGCAAATAAGATATACTACATAATCTCTTGTGGGATTGTAACAGTATTGTTTAGGACAATTTATGCGTTTGTACTTCAAAAAAGAAACTTACAAATTACAATCTTCAGTTTGTAGAAACGTTAGCTAGCGTCTTCTTATGCAGAGGCTATATCTTTTTATCATTACGCCCGTGGCACGTGCTTACTTACAGTATAGCTGGTAGAATCTTTCTGTAGTCTCAATCTTTGTCACATCTTTTTCTCTAAGGTTGATAAATATGAATACGTATAATTGCTTTTATATTTTTGTCATTTTGAAAAGTATCTATGTGAATGCCTAATTTGTACCGATATTTTTATTTATGGATAATTATGCTTCTTCTCTCATGTACTACTACAAAAAATGTACGCCTTCTGTAGTTTAAAGCATTTTGGTTCTGTTAATATGTTGGTAACCTTAACTAGTCGTGTATATATTTGAATTTCACCACAGGGTATTAAATGGGCTTGAAGAGAAATTGTTTGGGGTGCCTTCACCTGTGCATACAGTTCTTGCAGACTCAACTAATGTGTGTGCTATCCATTCCCTTCATCGGGCTGAAGCCATGAGGCTTGCCTGGTGATTTGAACTGTCATATTGGTGTACTGAAGCCATGGGGCTTGCCCTGGTGATCTGCCACATTGGTATTTACAGGTATCTGATTTGAGTTTTATATATTTTAATCTGTCGGTCCCCATTAAACATTGTTCGAGTATCTAAATCCAAAATTTGTTTTGGGCCAAGTATCAGGAATGTGCTTGTAGGATGTGGAAATTGTTCACAAACTTGCTCTTATTCCACGAGATAAAGTCTCAGGGAACAGGTATGATGCTCCATATATCGTGCCTCTCTTTTTTTGGTCATTAATGCTCAGTTTGGTACATTTATAAATGCTTAGTGCACATGCTAGTATTTCCGTTTTCTGTTTTTATGAACAAGCCCCAACTCTCCGGACACGAGGATCTTCCCTGCCATGCTAACTTCCCCCAACAACTTACTGCCTAGTGCCTACTGCTATTAACTACTATGCTTAAAGTGGATACTCCTAAATTTATTTTAGTACTCTGCACTAACTTCCCCTGACACACGAGGATCACCCCTGCTGTACCGACTCCCTTATAATTTAATCCCTCCAACTCCCCTGAGGCCTGACTGTTGATTCTTGATCCTTTCCATTTATCATTTCTTCAGTTTTTCTTTTCTTACCTACTTTTTTCAGAATCCTTTCAAGGCAAGAGTTTTGTTGTTAGGGTTGGAGAAAATGGCCAAGTGCGCAGCAGAGTCGAGGATGCTCACACCTAATCCGATGCTTATAAGGTCAACTCCCACTTATAATCTTATTTCTCAATTTATGTTACAATCCTTTCAGTGGCCATCCTATCATATTGCCCGTTCCAAACATTTCCTTGCTGAAAGTGAACTGTATGCTTATATATAAATGGTAAATGCTTTCGTGCTGTTTGAGTCTCAGCAAAACCATTCTTTTTCACAGCTGTTATTCGTATGCTAGTTTTCTGAATTCTGTCGCCACTAACAAACTATTTTCTTGACGTCATTAGTACAGCATTTGATCCCGGATGGAAGAATTTGAAACTCGTTTCGCAAATGACAAGGAAGACAGTCTACTGTATAGTTCTAGCGAAGATGACATGCTTGTTCTCATGCCTCGCATTGTCGTCTTATACACTTGTACCAATCTGTGGCCAGACAGCTTGTTCCATACCTATATGTGGTCTTCATCGCTCAAGTTATACATGTTCGTTTTCCGATGGGTTAGAGTGAGTGTCCTCTAGTGAGCAGGGGGATAATATTAATAAGTATAAGATTGAGTCCTGTTGTAAATGGAACAAAAATAAATAAATATTTTTTCATTTATTTTGGTTTCTTCTCATCATCTTTTCCAAAAACAAAGCGGAAATTAAATGTAAGTGTAAATGGAAAAAACGCGGTTTACAAAATACGATAAGATTTTTTTACTTACGAAAATGTCTTCATCGTGAAGACATCGTAATCATTTATATCATTTTCATCTTCCCAGTTTTAGAGAGAGAAAAAAAAAGAGAGACAGCGCGACGGAGAGAGATAAAATCCGCCAGCATCCTTCTCTTCATCATCTTCATACCATACGCGCATCCGATCAACCTTTCTGTCTTTCCCCATTGTTTATCTGTCCCCAATTTTAATAATTCCAACCTGTCCGCCGCCCCACACACTAATTTTCTCCACCCAGATCCGTGAAACCAAACCCTAGACTTGCAAGCAAAGAAACCTCCCCAATTTCGCCAGCAAAAGGTATTCTCTTTAATCATTAATTACTTATATACTTTTATGTTGTTTTATGGTCGTATTTGTAATCAGTTGGTTTTGATGTTACGCCATTTCCTTTCTGTACTTTGGCATCTGTTCTGTCGTCCAGTTTTAGGGCTTTGGAAGCTAGGCTGTGAATTCTCTTTTCTTGATTGAGCCTTGTGTTGAAGAGAGAATCAGATTTCTTAGGGTTACTCTTTAGTTTTGGGGAGATGGAGAAAAGTCATCTTCCCCTCGGTGTGGTGAGAATCAATGAGTGATTTCAAATATCCTGTTTTTGTTATCCGGCATTAGATAGATATTTTTCCTGTAGAGATTTGCTTTGCCTTTTTTTTTCCTTACTTTTTACTCAGTATTTCATAAGGATGTCTTTCAGTTTCATTGCAATTTGAAACAGGAGATGCTAAAGCTACTAGAATTATAAAAAGTGGGTTCAATTTTTATATTGCGGAAATGCTTTCTGTTTGTAGTACACCTGGTTATGTGGAAGCTTATATAATCTAAGCATAGATGTCAAATCCTGGAAAATCATATGTTCCATAGTTAAGCTGTCTAAAAATCTTTATGTGTAATTGTTCAGGACGCCCCTTCCCCTGGTAGGTTTTTCCGTCTTGAAGATTCATATTGTGAGGAAAATACGCATCCGAGGAGTAAACACAGGATGCGCAGGTGGTTCTGCTGCTCCTGTCATGTAGAGGAGTCTCATACATCTCATGACGACGATTACAATAGGAATCCCGGGAACAATGCAGATGGTAGCGTTTTTTTTAGTAGCAAAACTAGTATTTATTTATATCCTGAAATTTTTATGTACGATCATGCTTAGTTTACTGTCTTACACTTTTCAAGGAAAACAGTTGAAACTTAAATACTGCTCATTCTTCTTTATTATTGACATCATGTCTATTGTCTATTTCTCGATGAGTGCCTAGATCTGACGTTTACTACTAGTGGCATTTATTCAAAGCAGAAAACATACAACTATATTGTTATGTCGCTAGAATGTAACGTTTAGTGCTAATTTTATTCACCTTTTTTGTATGTAGGGTATCCAAGAAACAACAAGGTTGCAGTTCCCGTCAGATCTGAAGTGCAAAAGGCACCACCTACCATTGAAGTACCTCAACTATCATTGGAGGAGCTGAAAGAAAAGACAGATAATTTTGGATCAAAATCATTGATAGGTGAAGGTTCATATGGAAGAGTGTATTATGCGACATTAAACAGTGGAAAGGCCGTAGCTGTGAAGAAGCTTGATGTCTCATCTGATCCTGAACCGAATAATGCATTTTTGACTCAGGTTAGTGCGATAAATAATTGAATGCTCACATATGCTAATTGTTATTTGTGTTTCTCATACTAGCCATACTAGTTGGTGATTCTAGTTGGTTATTACTGAAGCTGATAGTTGATTGATGTTGTATGTTACAGCTTTCTGTGGTCTCTATATTGAAACATGAGAATTTTGTTGAGTTGCTTGGTTATTGTGTGGAAGGTAGTGACCGTGTGCTTGCGTATGAATTTGCAACCATGGGATCATTGCATGATATCTTACATGGTAAGCCAATATAATATTGCCTTATTTTTACCAGCCATTTAAATGTCCGTTCCCACAAAATTATTGTAACTGAGCATTTATCATTTCTATAACAGGGAGAAAGGGTGTTCAAGGTGCTCAACCAGGTCCAGTGCTCGATTGGATGCAGCGGGTCAGAATAGCTGTTGATGCAGCAAGAGGTTTAGAGTACTTACATGAGAAGGTCCAGCCCTCAGTAATCCACAGAGATATCAGGTCTAGTAACGTGCTGTTGTTTGAAGACTTCAAAGCCAAGATCGCAGACTTTAACCTTTCAAATCAAGCTCCTGATATGGCAGCTCGTCTTCATTCAACTAGAGTTTTAGGAACCTTCGGGTACCATGCACCAGAGTAAGATTCTTAGACCTATTCATATTGAATACATGCCTCATAAGCATCTCACACTTAAGATGCATTTTTTTTCCTTTTAATGAAGATTGATTTAGTTTGCTTCACTGTCTTCAAAGCTCTTTCACTCAACTTCTATTAAAATGTCATCTTTCCCAATTTTGCTTAAGCATGGGACTAACTGTGTGTAATTACATGTTTGAAGGTATGCTATGACTGGGCAATTGACTCAAAAGAGTGATGTCTATAGCTTTGGGGTCGTTCTTTTGGAACTTCTGACTGGGAGGAAACCTGTTGATCATAACATGCCTCGTGGACAACAGAGTTTGGTCACTTGGGTTAGTCATATATTTTTTATGATGAAGGTCGTGTATTGCTGTTGGTTACTAACTTTGTCTCTAACATTGCACGTGGTATTTCTTTACAGGCTACTCCGAGGCTGAGTGAAGATAAAGTCAAGCAATGCGTAGACCCCAAACTCAAGGGAGAATACCCTCCCAAAGGAATTGCTAAGGTAGCGTTTACTAATTTGGTTTTGTAATATAAAATTATAAATTCTATAAATGGTCTGTGTGGATCTTTACTGAGGATCTTGTTTCTTGTGTTGCTGCTGCATTGCAGTTGGCTGCAGTAGCCGCATTATGTGTACAATATGAAGCAGAGTTTCGACCTAACATGAGCATTGTGGTAAAGGCTCTCCAGCCACTTCTGAAGCCCCCAGCGCAAGTTGCAGCAGCACCTCGAATGGATTGATAAACAAATAATGATTGGGAGAAAACAATATAAGTACGCTATATGTTCCTCACTGATGAGGTGTGGTTCAAACTCGGCTTGATTAAAAAGAGTTGATAGCCAATGCGTGTTTTATTTGTGCAAAAGATTTGATTGGGATTTAGGGTGCCGCATTTGTTGTATGTCAACTCTCTTTAGGCGGTCTGTCTGTGCAAAACGATCATGTTCCTATTCTATTTATTTGTTTCATGTGACATGGACTTCCAGGTTATACTGCCTCCTTTTTAGCAGTTGAAATTATGAGGATGGAAAAAAAATTGATGAAAAATTGAGTAGCTTGTTTGGAAACCAAATGGAGTACAAACTTTTCCACGGGAAAATTATTTTCTTTTAAATTTCCATCTAGAGAGGGTTGAAATTCCAAATTTCTCAAGCTTTTCTTTTAATGGTATTCCATCATCATCGCATTGTATTTATAGACATCAAATGTGGGATCCACATTCATTTTTTATTTATGGATAGAATGAGAATCACATCCTCTTATATATATATATATATATATATTGATCAAACAAACACCACAATGCCGTTAGTCACCAACAACAACAACAAAAAAACATCAAAACATCCATGGCTGGAGGAAAATTCATATTACCATTTGCACTGCTCATTCAAATTTGTTCTGTCACAGCCAGCCAGCTCCCCCTCTTTCCCGCCATTCTCGTCTTCGGCGACTCCACCGTCGACGCAGGCAACAACAACTACATCTCCACCTTGTTCAGAGGCAACCACCCTCCCTATGGCCGTGACTTCCCCGGTGGAATCTCCACAGGCCGCTTTTCCAACGGCAAACTCGCCACTGATTTCCTAGCCTCTATGCTTAATATCAAAAGCACAGTCCCTGCATTCTTCGACCCCCATTTGTCAGACTTTGACATCAAAACTGGCGTCAGCTTCGCTTCCGGTGGCGCTGGTTACGATGACATCACCAACTTCGCTACTGCAATTCCTGTCACTCATCAAATACCCAACTTCGCCAATTACATCGAAAGGCTCAGAAGAATAGTCGGTATAAACGAAGCTACTGGAATTATTAACAATGCGATCGTTGTCCTAAGCTGCGGCGCTAATGACATGGCATTTAATTTCTACGGAAATCCTTCCAGATCGGCAAGAGTAACAGTCACCGATTATCAATATTTTCTTCTTGGCAAGATGAACTACACCGTTCAGGTATTCGAACAATTTTCCTTAATTTACTTTTATAAATGTGAAAAAAAAGGACTTAAATTTTTTTTGCCGATTTGCAGGGCTTATATAACCTTGGAATAAGGAACATGATGATAACCGGCCTTCCACCGGTCGGATGCTTACCGATACAAATGGTGCTAAAAAGACGAAACTTACTGAATCCAGTCTGTATAACCGAGCAGAACACAGATTCAGTAATATACAACAAAAAAGTACTTAAACTGCTGCCCATAATGGAAAAGCTCTATCCAGGACTTAAGCTCGGTTACGCCAACATTCACGACCCGCTTCTCGAAATGATCGAGCAGCCGCAGAAGTTCGGCAAGAATTTAAACTCTTCAGTGAACAAAATATTAGAAGAGATCGATTATTATTTTTTTGATAACAATTTTTCTTCTTCGTTTTGTGTGATTACTGTGGAGCAGGTTTTCAGGTGACTAATATGGGATGTTGCGGAACAGGAAAGGTGGAAGGCGGACCTCTTTGTAATATACTTTCGCCGACTTGCGTAAATAGTTCGACTCATGTCTTTTGGGACTCGATACATCCGAGCCAAGCAGCGTACTCTTACGTAGCTCAGCATTTGTATCGATACGTAGTTCCTAGATTCTTGTAAATCGCGCACGGGCCCGACCGCCCGAGGAGGTTCCCACAGGCCCTTATTTGATGCTTGTGGATGTTCTTTTTTTTTTCAGTTTGTAAATTTTCATATTTGTATGTAGTTTGAAACTCAAGTTTCATGTGTATATATATTTGGTTTGTGTACAGTTTGTAAATGGAAGAAACCATTGTAAATGATATTTATCCTTTTTTTCCCTTTATTTTAATTCGATTTTTCTTAAAGATACATAAACCCCTAAACTGCGTCGTTTTAAATCTGTAAACATAAAATGACACCGTTATTTCAATTTGGGTGATGTCCAGTTTTTGGCTTTTTGCACGCTGCAACCAGCGTTTCAATTTAAAAATATTTTCCCGAATATTGGGGTTAGCGACAAATTAGGGCTCAGAGAAAACGCGATGCTCGATTTTAGGGCTTTGGGAAATCTGATCGATTGATTTCGAAATCGGAATGCATCTTCCTTCCTTCCCATGGCGAATTCGTCTGTTAAATCGAAATGCGGTTCCTTTCTCAACCGCAAAACCCTCTCCGACAGTCCCACTACCACTCATAGCTCCAACACCGCCCTTTATTCGCCGTCCTTGTCATTCAAATCGGTGTGTCTGCACGACTGGTGGATAATTAAGCCTCCCGAAGGACAACAAGGGTTGGCTGTTGCAGGCTTCTCATCTAGAGAGTGAGTATTTCTTCTCTGATAAATTCAAATACAGTTCTAGTCAATGTTGATGTTTGTTTGAATTGTTTCCTTTGTTGATTCTTTCAGGGGCAAGAATGATAGGGCTTTCAAATCTGCTCCGATTTCAAAGAGACATGACGCAACTACGCTTGAAACAGTTGATGGTTTCACCATTGCGCTTGTTGGTTCCATAGACAAATATTTTACGGAGCAAAATGGCTTCTCTGATGAGGTGTGTGCTCCCTTTTACTTTAAATTTTTTGCTGTTATTATTAACTTCAAGCTGGTAGTTATGTGTTGAAGCTGCTAGGAATCCAAAATAGCTGGATGATTTTTTTCTCAAAGTTGAAACTATTTAGAAACTCAAAAACTGTGCCTTTGTTTTCATTTCCATGTCCATCAGATTTGCTGCAATTTCTATTTTGGGTTTCCATATAATTGGGAAGAATACATGGTCAAAGGTTCAACTGAGGTACTCCACGCTCATGCAAGTGATTTCGCCAAGCCTGCAGTCAGAACTCGTTCACGCAGTCAGAGAAATGACTCCCAGCCAGAATCATTAGATGATCCACCTGTGACTAGCAGAAGTGATCCTTTGATGAGCAGTCGCCGGGAATCAGATTGTTGTATACGAACAATGAAAGCTATGGATGATTTATTTGAATGCTTAAGTCAATTGGAAAACGATGAGAGTCCATCTTTTCCAGAAAATAACAATGCAAAATCGAGCGAAGCAGTGAAGATGGCATCAAATTCAACTCAGGAGGGTTGTACCCTTGCAAAAGACTTTTCCACTGATACAGACATCCAGGGAAATAGCTGTCAGTCAGAATCTTATAATGATCCACCAGAACCAGAGAAACCTTGTCATATCAACAGAAACCAGGAGTCAGGTCATACAATGCCAGCAAAGAGGAAAATCGGTGACAAGAAAATAGCTGAAGGTTCATTTCTTGTAGAAAGATTCAATAGTGATTCAGCAACAGCAAAAATGACGGTGTCAGCTGAAATTCCTACCACTTTGACGGTTGATGGTACATCCGGAACTGTTGGTAATAAGCACACAGTAGGCCATACAAATCCATTAAAGAGGAAAACTAGTGACAAGAAAATAGCAGAAGGTTCATTTCCTCTAGAAAATAGCAATGGCAATTCAGCAACAGCAAAAATGACAGTGTCAGCTGAAACTCCTACCACTTTGACGGTTGATGGTACATCCGGAATTGTCGGTAATAAGCACACAGTAGGCCATACAAATCCAATAAAGAGGAAAACTAGTGACAAGAAAATAGCAGAAGGTTCATTTCCTCTAGAAAATAGCAATGGCAATTCAGCAACAGAAAAAATGACAGTGTCAGCTGAAACTCCTACCACTTTGACTGTTGATGGTACATCCGGAACTGTCGGTAATAAGCACACAGTAGGCCATACAAAACAAACAAAGAGGAAACGTAGTGACAAGAAAATAACCGAAGGTTCACTTCCTTCAGAAAATATCAGTAGTGATTCAGCAACAGCAAAAGTGACAGTGTCAGCTGAAACTCCTACCACTTTGACGGTTGATGGTACATCCGGAATTGTTGGTAATAAGCACACTGTAGGCCATACAAATCCAATAAAGAGGAAAACTAGTGACAAGAATATAGCAGAAGGTTCATTTCCTCTAGAAAATATCAGTGGTGATTCAGCAACAGCAAAAATGACAGTGTCCGCTGAAATTCCTACCACTTTGACGGTTGATGGTACATCCGGAACTGTCGGTTATAAGCACACTGTAGGCCATACAAAACAAACAAAGAGGAAACGTAGTGACAAGAAAATAACCGAAGGTTCACTTCCTTCAGAAAATATCAGTAGTGATTCAGCAACAGCAAAAGTGACAGTGTCAGCTGAAACTCCTGCTATTTTGGTTGATAATATATCCAGAACTATCGGTAAGAAACATACAGCAAGTAGAAAAATCACAAGGAGTATGACTAAAAGGAAATTAAGGTAATTACTCATATTCTTCTTCTGCAAATTCCTCATAAAGTAGTGGGCTGGAGCTAATCTGAGGGTTAGAGGGGCTGTCAGTTAGTTTTTTTTGGTGTGTATATTGTATATTCGTACCCCGGTTTGGGTGTTTTCCGGATAGTCGGGTTTGTGGGCTGGTGTTTTAGGCTGTTTTGTTCTTTGGGTCGGGTTCCTCCCGACGGTTTTTATGTCTTCCATTCATGGAGGGTGAAGGAGGCTGTCCTTGGACAGGTGTCAGCGTTCAGTCGCTGGAAGGCTTACCGGAGGCGTGATGTCCTAGTGATGTGCCCGCCGTGTTGTGCTGGTTTACAAGGACTGCTGGCATGTTGGTTTATTAATTGTCGATTGAGTGTTGGTTTTTGCCGACCAACTTTATGTTGTGCCCTTTTCAGACTTCGAGAAGTCTGTTGTAGCCTGTTTGGCATGATAGTTTATCAACCAACAAAAAAAACAGGGTTTTTAGATTAAAGAAATTCAAACAGAGTGTCAATCTCCTTAACAATCTTATTAAAGCTCGTTTAAATTGTACTTAGATGGTCAAAAGAAACTCCAGGGCGCTTTAATCAAATACATTACACATCTTTCGAGAGCAAATTTTGTAACGGACGCCTGCCTTGGCTTCAGCTGCTTACAACCAGAATATATCAAGGCTTAAAAATATGAGCTCTTCATGATAGTAGAGGGCTTCCTGTTCGTTAGATCTGGTGAATGTACTTGGATGATTATACTCTTTTTGAGATTTTTGAAACCAAACCATATGCAGCAGGTGCCACGAGGCCAACGGAACCAATTGATTCACTCTAATCGGACAAAAGGCACTCATTTGTGGATGGGGAGCTGATATCACAGACCTGGTACCTCATTGATTCTGAACGAGTTGCTAAGTAATCAGTACTGATTGTTGTGTGACATATCTTACTTGACGATAGAACTTAAACTCAAATCAACTTAACATAACAAAAACTAACTGAACTTAAACATATTGGATTTTCATTTTTATATTTGAAGAAAACAGAGACCATCTGTCCATGAGGGAGAAATATGAGCCCAATAGGGATCACGGACAGACTGGTCAGTTGGGTGTATGAACAACTACGCTGATTTGTGTACATATGCATTGCACAGCCACCTGACTGGCTTGGGTTTCTACTTGGATGTGTTCAGTAGTCTGGGAAGACAGAAAGCTTCGCCTTGGTCACCATTTGAGTGTCGCCTTTCCAAACAACAAGCAGTGAGTTGCCTAATTAACCTCTCGAGATTAGAGTACAAGCAGCTCTGGGAATCTGTCAAGCTGGGGTTCAGTGATAATATGTGCGCATTAACTGTATCCGCTACAATATCCCGCTGTGAATCTTTGAGAAGATAACCAACAGGTGTATTATCCGGTTTTACATACGCAAGCAGTGTTACACAGTCCTGGTACAAGCAAGTTAGATTTTTTTATCTAATGAGCATGGCACTACATACTCCCTTATAAACTTAAACTCTAAATATATAAATGGTGTCGGGAGAGGGCTCCCAGAACCAAAATAGGAAATGACAACCATTATTTTAAAAAATGATCACAAGTTGCTTTCCGAAAATGAAAATATGAACAACAGTAGAATAGAGTTGTACCTTAACTACATCCTCATACCCAGGTAACCCAAAGTACTTGACCAGCTTAAGCTGCGCATAACGCACAGCATCCTCTAATTTTCCAGCCTGGGTAGCAAGCCACAGTGAGCCAAAAATATACTTCAGGTCTAGCCATTGCTGCTACTTTTTCAGTATTTACTATAAAGAGCAAAAAGATTTAACCATGCTGCTTATTTTCACAGAACTGAACCCACTTATGCACAAAATCGGATATTATGTTGCTTCTTACACTCTCTGTAAGCCCATCAAAAGGTGGATATCCAATTAATTTAACTAGAGTTACATCTGATGATGTCAACAGATGACTGACCTTGGTCAGTTCTATGAACTTCTGGCAATGGAGCAAAAAGTAACCAATTGTACAAGTCTCCTGCAGAAGTGAAAAGCACATTGAGGCTGGTACTGAGTGAAATCCACACACAGGATAAACTTCACAGAGTACCTATGTCCTATACTCTCTAAGTCTTAAGCTTAAAACGTTAAGAAATAATGTTACTTACTATCTTATGTATGCTACAGCGCTACAGCACTACAGCCAGTTAGAGTAAAGACAAACAACAACATATTAAGCTACGTTACAAAGACATGGCCAACGCTAGTGTTCGTGAACATCAAAATCTCATTGCATAGTAATTTCTTAGCATGGAGCACAGCCTTTTTTTTTTACCAAGAGGTGCTCACTTCTTACCAAGGTTTCTCAGTTCAGATTCAAGTACCCTGTAAAACTACTCAAACTCAAGATACACAAAAATGAAAAGAAAATGTTATCAACAGACAGTGTAGCTGCAATATAATATGGAGAGTAAAGTGGGCATTGGGATACTTAACCTCTGTGATCTTTGGATACCATGTCTCAAGTTTCTCAAATGCAGCGTCAATGTTGCCACTCCTGATTATCTAAATTAGTAAATGACAAGTCGATTAATTGACTACCAGAAGCCCAGGCAAACTAGTTCATAACACAATGAATGATACCATTATACCTCTCGGATAGTCCTTCTTTGGCTTAACTGATACATATCATCATGCTTAGCAATTCCATTTTCACTACTCGCATTGGCATGCGTTTCAGAAATATTGTTAGCATAATCGTATGCTCTGAGTGTATCTTCATACCCATAATGAACCAAGTAAGAGCGAACAATGCTGGAGAAAAGCATCCAAAACAGTTTCATTAACCAAAATTAGAAAATCAATGATAAGATAATCAAACGCGTGTAAATTCAGATATGTTATATAAGTTGCACGGCAACTGAGGATATACCCTTAGGGTCATTTGATAATGTACTTTGGATTGGATATCGGAAATTCGGACCAGTCCATATATTTGATTGTTGAAGTTTGAACCAGTTTATAGTGAAGTACTATCCACATAGACGTCTTGTCAACGTGAGACTCGGAACATCTCATTAAAACACAGAAAGCACACTACCAGCAAACTATCACATCCTAACAACGTGCTTGTTATTCATCTCAAGTCTCAACAATGTGCAGATGAAATTGACAATCTATGAGTGGAACAGATATTGCATGCCAGTTCCAACTTCCAAATTAAGAAGTAAAATGCAACAGACAACTTACAGGTTATAGATGTAATGTAACAAGATGTCATTACTCATTAATAAACCAAATGCATACAATCACAATTCTGTGTTTTTCTATATAGTTTTTCAAACACAAACAGCACGTTCATAAGTTAAGAGAACCTAAAATGGATTTTGAGATAGATTCTAATTACATAACGGAAATCGTAATAAGTCTTTCTTCAAGAAGTAGGTTAGTTTGCAGAAAAATGCCTGTAACTGATGTTCTCTGGCAAAGATACTTCCTCGATCATTGCCTGCTGTTTCATTCTCTCTAGAGTTTCAAATCGCTGAAGATAAATAAACAAAAATATGGAAACAATGAACAACTGAGTTTAAAAAGTGCTTCCAAGTGTGAACACAGAAACACAAAGCATAACACAATTACACAAGTGCCAAAAAAGTTAAAGACAGAAAAGTGAATGTGTGTATGCATGCACGTGGGAGAGAGATAGAAAGGTGTGGAGGGAGAGTTTCACCTTAAGATCAAATGTGAATGGCTCCTTCCCGAAATTGACAGACACCCTGTGACAGAATATGAAGGTGAATTGATGATATGAACAGAGATGGCGACGCAAAGAAACTGAAAACTTTAATATAAAAAATCCCCTTGCAAAACCCAGATTTTCAAATCATCGGACTCCAACAGAGTCACCTAAGATCGGTAGCACAACTCCAGACGGCCTACGTTTTTACTTCCACAAGATAACTTAGTATGAGGATCACATGTTTTAAGCAATCACACTCCACACTACTAAAGAACTACAAGAATATCACGGAATCGTCAATATGAAAATGTGTTAAACCATTATGCAGCCTAATGCTAATGTTTGAAGACCATCCACGAAATCAAACAACAGCAGTCGAGATGCCCATAAGTATGATTGGTATAAAATGTTATCATAACAACAAAATTGAACATTCGTATGTCTATTTCCAAGGAGGAGGTGCATACTCTTCATTTTGGCTATGAACTGCAACAGTGGGATATAGAGGATCCTTAATGTTCTTTGACGTCTTGCCTACTTCAGTCCCATTTTTGCTGGCATCAAAGAAACATAACTATGTGAGAACCTTCGTAACTACAAACAATAATTTTTATTACTTCATGTGATAGCAGCAAGCAGTTCCATTGTAAGTATTCAGACATATATATATATTAGATCATCTGTACTTCAAGCGGTACAATAGATTAACAAATTGAACAGCTGTCTTACGTGAAAAATATCTCTTGTGAAGCATAGTTGATACCACATCCAACTGTATCACCAGTTGTGTATGTAGGCCCAAAGGGATCTCCCCTTCCATGTCCACGATATAGGACCCCATCATCCCCGTGATATCCAAAACTGTTGGCCTCCCATCTGTGAGTTACATTTTCAAGCATAAGAATACAGCAAAACATGATATAACATATTCAGTAGTGACCCCTGCGTCCCATATGTTCATATATTGTTTCACAGCGGCTAAGGATGTACACGTGGATTTTGAAGATCTTAATCCAAGCAAAATGATACTAACATTATATACAACTGAAATAGAGTCATTACACTTTCAAGAGCTAAATCACAATTTAAGGTAGTCAAGCATACTAAAATGTCACATGCTAAACGATATAGATTTTTCTATGGGTTTTTTGGGAAGTATTAAACCACGCTTAATACCTCAAACTGACTCTCAATATGCAAATAATAATTAAAAGAATATAGCAGTGATAAATTACTAGGACACTGTTAAAGAGAAATAAAACGATGGGTTAGCACCTGCATATCATTACCTTATTCACACTTCAATAGCCAAATGAAAGTCCAAAATATCATGATCACCATCAAGACTTGTGTATCAGCTTCTAACCCATCAACATTTATGTATCATCATCTTACCAAGTTTTTACAAAAGAACTTTGATTCTATAGCTTTTGTCATCAAGAAAGCATTACAACAAGATTACCAAGCCAAATATAAAGAACTCACAAAATTAAGACAAAGTCTAACCCTGGCTGTCGTTTCTTTTTAAAACTGTCAGTCGTGAATCCGATAGCAACCTGGCCTTTAACTCCAGCATTCTTGACAGTCATCTCAAAGTAATACACAATTCGCTTCACTGGCGCAGGACAATTCGCCTGAACCACGCCAACATCATGCCCGTGCAAATTCACGCTAGTGTACTGCACAGAAAGCTTATCATTCGCCACAACCATGAACCCTCCAGAACTGTTGAAAGTGTTGAGCTCCGCCGGACACTCCTCCTCGTCGTCCGCGGCGTAGGACGTATCCGGACATGCTCCGATGCGAACCAGATTCAAGAAGTGAGATTCAATATCTTGATTTCTGTTCGGCATCTCGGAACTTGGAAAAGAAAAATAGTTACGAATTGATCAATTCAGTTGCGTTACGAAACCCTAATTCGGTGAACAAGTCGGAAACGTTATAGAAATGGAATCTTACCGGATAATTCTGGAAATCGGGAGTTGTGGAGGGCGCCTGAGGATCGAGGAGAGACGTGAATGTAAGAGGATCAGTTGAAGCTGTAGAGAGAGAGAAGTGAAAGCGAGCGCTTTGGGATGATTGCAAATTTCTGGGCTAAGAAATTTAAAATTAAATTGAAATGATAAAATAATGATTTTATTGACAATTTGTCGTGGTGATTTTTTTTTTCTTTTGAATTTGTCGTACAAAATTATATTTTTCATTAATAAAAAATCTACTTTAGGGTTTTTTTTTCTTGCATTCTTCCAATTGCAATTTGCAACACGAAGAAGAGAGGAGCGAATCGGAATCGTCGTCGCAAGCTCGCTATGGCGTTGAACACCGGACTGAGATCTGCCTCGAAGCTACTCAAGTCGTCTCAACCACTCCTGTCCAAATCAGGTCAGTTTCCCGATTCTCCATTTGATTTAGGTCCAGTGCTTGACTTCCATGGCGCTGATGAATCGGTGGAGATTGTAGATGTCACTTCGTTTGGATCTGATTTTACAGCACGGATTCCTTAGTGTTTGGATTTGAGGTTAAATTGAATTATTGTGTAAGGCCGTCCCTTCATGGAAATGGGATGTGTGTATGACTGTTTTTCGGGAGTTGGGCATTTTATTAAAAGTTCATTGTTTGTATGCATTTCGTGTTTTCTTGTAAATGAGTGGACTGTAGTGTGGACTGATATTGGCATGAAAGATAGGTTAACCACATGTTTCTTGTTGCAGTTTGGATAGATTGAATTATGGTGTTTATGCAGGGAACATGTTTTTCACACGGTAATATGTTCACATGCTCAACAGTTGGGGTGCTTTATGATGGTTTCATCACTGTATAAAGCTGATTGCTGACTTTCTTAACCTTTTATAATCGACTGATTTTTCTTGTTATATTTCATTATTGTAAAACACGAGAGACTACTTAAAATGTTCTGTCAACTACAAATCTACAATCATGGTTAGTTGCAAAAGAGCTGAATCTGGAATATATTTGGTTTGGGGAGTTTATATAGTTTTAGTTTACCGAAACCCTTCAATTATGCATGTTCTGTGAAACTCTTTCCTCTGAGAAACTAATAGTGCGACATGAATTATGCATTAAAAAGTAGGTGAGAGTTTGATCAGTTGTTATTTCTTATGCATACTGTGATGCTACCAAGGCCCTTTGATTTTTCAACCAATTTGTATGCATGTACATCGTAACGAGACCTCCGTGTATGCTATTATGTATCTTCTGTTTACTGTAGTTACAGCTCCTTCACAATTAAAGTGTGATTGTTTCAAGTGCACTGTGCAGTTAACCGAGGATTCCATTCAACTGGTGTCAAGAGAATGGGAGGGCATGGCCATGATGAACCGTTCTATCTCCATGCAAAGCACATGTACAACCTAGACAGGATGCCACACCAAAAGCTGAAGATGTCCCTTGCTGTCTTCAGTGCTGTCAGTGTTGGCATTGCTGTTCCTATCATTGCCGTCATATTCCAGCAGAAGAAAACAGCCTCTGGCTAAAGTGTTTAGCTTCAACTCCTTGTATACAATAATACACCAACTTGGTTCGTCTGATTGTTCTTAGTTTATGTGTTGTTTCTTTGGTTCTGGAGATGCATTGATACTTTTGTCCAATAAACACATTTTGCTACTTTGTCCAATGAAAACAGCATCTGGCTGAAGTCTTTTGCTTTGCCCAACTTTTTAGCTAATAATCATGACCTTGTATTTTTACAACTGTATTTCAGGCCTGTTACAACATACCACTGAAATGTGGAATTTGTGGATAGTGATGTTGAATATAAACGAATGAAAATGTTGAATTTGTTGAGGAACTGCGAAGCCATTCCCAACACAATCTTATAATACAACGAAAACCAAACTTGTAAATCAAACCTACAAACAGTGAAACAAAATAATACTTGTGCCTTTTTTGTGTGTGATGATCTGCTGTAACGATGCTCCGATATTGTTTCCTTCAGTCGTTAAACCACCTGGTCGCCATTAACAAGTCCAGGATGCCGATCTCTTGATCATCGGCTTCATCTGCTTATCTTCTTCCATTGAGATCATACCCAGGTGAGATGGATCCTCCAGCATCATTTTTGCTACCAAGTACCCAGCAATAGACCATGTTTGGAATTTTCTAGCCTGCTTCCCAACATATCTTCCAAGTTTCCCATCATAATATTCTGGCCAGCTATCTTTAAGCATACGGCTTTCTGCAAGATCTATTGCCCTTCTTGCTATTTGTGGTCGACCCGTCTTAATACATGCAGCTGTTAGCAACCAGAGAAGCACTGTTTCATGAAAGAAAGAAACATATGTGAGCAAGGGGGAAAATAATCCAACTAAAGCCAGACCAGACAACAGCATTAGCAGTAGCAGGAGTTTATATGCCCGTAGAGGAAATATAGTCAAATATTTAAAGACATGTCCTTGAACATGAAAGCAAAAATTACGAGTTGGCAGTAGCTGCTGCCATAAATTAGGCAAAGTTTTTCAGCTCAGCATTTGAAACTCCTTTTTCTGGCTTGTGGTCGTGCATGGAACGAAATTACCAACTGCTGCACTAGTTAATGTGTCATTAAAAGGATGAAACATACCAGGCCAAGAACCACCATTATGGTAGCTCCATCTTGTGTTTTTAGGGTCACATCCAGTCACAATTCGCCATTCATGGTTTTCAATGGCCGGGTAGCATATTTTCAAGGGCATTTCCCCTACGAGCTCCTCCCAACGAGCCTCAATAAGATCCATGATGGCCACAGACTGCTCAGGGGTTGCAAGAGAAGATAATATAGCCACACAGTTCCCTAGAACAAACCATCGAAAGTCCATTCTTGCAGGACTTACATTTCCAATAAAATAGCCACCACGATTTGGCATGAAATCAAAGACCCATTCAGGGATTGAATCAGGAATAACATTAAATTTATTTACTGCAGTATGAGAGTATTCTTCAGTTTTATATTGGTATATGTCATTCAGCTGTTGAAAATCGAGCCAGAAGTAGCTCCTCATGTGAAAACTTAGGGCGTGAAGGCGCTTAACAATTCTTTCCATGAACTCTTTTCCTTCAGCATCTGGTTTGAGCATTGCCAAAGCAGACCTCAACGCCATGAAAAAAAGAGATTGGATCTCAATTGGGTAGCCGTAAACACCCTGTACAGAACACAATATTACTCTCTCTCTCTCTCTCTTTTTTGAGCATAATATAATATTACTATTGAAAATAAAGTTTACAAATAAATCCTTCACGTGGAAAATCCAATAAAATTGAAATATGATTTTTTGTGCATTGTTTCAGTTGAAATAAAAATTATTATTAGATGGGAACAATTATGGACTTATCAATCCAAGAATCCTTAACCCTGTGATGCCTGACACATTTTTCAGAGAGCCAAATTTGTAGTTTTTCCTAGTTAATTATAAGACAACTGCAGTTGTATATCCAGTTCTATAACACGACAGATGATTTTATCGAGACATGGTGATATATATGGGCCATAACCCGAACCATTAATATGATCGCAATGTTTGACTAGATGCAGACACTGCAACCCGAAATTCAGTATGATATTTGATTTGGGATTAGGATTGCAGATAGAACACTACTTCATTGAATGCTTGATAAATTATGAAATGGAAGAAAAACCAAGTAAATGAAAAAGATATGACGGGAAATGAAGTAAAGAGTACGTAAAGAAAATGTTACCATTCGACGATCAATCATAGAGCAACCATCAGCGCACAGCAAGGTTGGAAAAGTATCAAATCCTTCAGATAGACAAAGGGATAATATGAGTCGAATTCCCTTTTGACACTCTGGTTTCTCGGCGAGTGTAGCATCTCCAGTTGACTTGGTGTAGGCACGTAGCAGAATGATCCACCAGAATCCTGAGTCAACTGGAGCAACTCTTCCTATAGCGCTCTCACCAAAATCCGCAACTATTGTATCTGTTTTTCGTACTTCATCATGAAGAACTTTGAAGCTGGCAGGCATTACACCTTCACCCAACTTAAACCGATCAACCCTCTTCTCCCACCCTTGAAGCTGCAAAGTCTTTAGGAGAAAGTTCTTAACTATTTCAGGTTCACCATTCATCAGAAATGCCAGAGCACTTGGCACAAAATCACGAACAAAAACCTGTTACAGAAGAATGTTCAATAAATCAAAGAGTACTCCAAATGAAGCTCTTCACTATCCAACTAAACAGTTAACACTTTCTCCCAAAATGCCTGACAGAAATTATGGCCAGTAATACTTAAACACGATGCTTAAATTACCACAAATCATATGTTTTGGGTGTTTTTTTCCAAGCATAAAGTGAAACTGTTTGGTAACTTAAATTTAACTATATCAGGTTATTCAAAAAATTCTACATGGATGCATGTGTCACCTGGTCATAGTTTAGTACTTCCTCTGAAGCATGATCATATGCAGCAATTGTCCCAACAGGTTGCCCTCTGAAATACACCATAGATCTCCTTAGAGCATCCCATGCTTCGGCAACCATAGGGTGAGGTTCAAAGGAATTCCTAGCAGATGATGCTGGAGTGTCGAATCCAGATCTTCCGCCTGGTGAGTAGGTGTGTTCAGGGTGATCTACCCCACCTCTTGAGAGACCAATGGACAACTCACTAAGAGACCTCTCATCAAAGGATCTCTGCCTCTCAGTGTTCAGTCTTGGTTTGTCCAAAAGTTTAGATAGATCGAAGTCGTCCATGTCAGGAATGGAACAATGTGAACTGATTTTCCTCATTCCATACTCCCTTGTTCCGTCCATTCTTTTTCAACTATCCAATATGCTCACGTGTCAGAAAAACTTCAGCAGAAACATAAACCCAAAAATGGAATGGTAAGTAAAAACTATGAGAAAAATAATACATCCAAGTCGGGCATGAATAGTAACACAAACATATAGCAACCCATACTTGCAAGTAACAAATAATTCGCGGCATGCCTACAAATCAGCTAGGAGACAAAATATACATAACTAGAAAGCCTGATTAAAGAGGTACTAGGTCTTCCATATCAGCCACTCTTATGAGTTGTATTTGTATCACAAAACGAGCAAGTTAAAATGAACTTTATCAGAAAGAAACTTTCCACCACCAACCCATTTTGTTACCGAAAATAGGAACACGGCCATTTTCAACATAGAGTCCAAGAAAGTCAAACTACCATAAAACCTAATTACACCAACCGTTCGGCATCATATCAATATTAATCAATCAACTTACATTGCAGCCTAGCAACCAACAACTCACAGATCAAGATCAACTCATCTTCCTAATTCACACAAACATGGACAAATAAAACCAAATCAACGGGTTAACCTCTAAAACCTCACATCCTACGCCCTTGGAACATCCTAAAACCTCAAAACCGCACCATACACTAAGCATTTTGCAGCTAAGATACAACCACAACCAGATCTGAAAAATTATACAGCAAGAAAGATAGAGCGATTAAAAAAACTACCTGATGCCGGAAAATGACGTCACGAATTGTAGACCACGGCGGGTAGGAATGAGGACGGAGATCCGGATAACGACGAGAAGCCGGCGGAGAATTAGGACTGAAAAGTTGAGCCGAAAGGGGAAAAGGATCAAGGCAAGCAGGAGGACTTATTTATACTCGGAAAATATGAAAATTTTAAAATAAAATAAAAAGTCTTACCTGCAAATCCAAGAACGGATAAAATGAAAAATGAAAATAAATACGGAAATGCGTACGTACTGAGCTTTCTTGATTGGTTAAGCCCGTTGAGAGCATCGTTTGTGGGCCAGCCTATTGTACCTTAACCATTATTGAATTGACACGTGTCGATTTGTACACTGGGAATTAAATGAGGTAATTGTTTTTTACTTGAAGAAAATTATTTGCTTTTAAATTTGTATTGAATGGAACAATAAATAAAAAAATTGTATTAAATGGAATTATATCCGGATAAAACAGAATAAGCGAGAGAGTTGAGATTGAGACAAAGAACAAGTTGACAAAACGACAGTGTTTGAATCTGACAGCTTTGTTCAGTTTCGGCACCAATATCGGATTTTAAATACCTTTTTCTTTTCTATTATTTCCTGCTCGGTTGTCTGTCAAGTGTCACTGCTCGAAATAATTACTGTACATTATTGTTCAAAATAAGCTTTTTTTCTGACTACACGGCCTTTCTTAATTTCAGTGTCAAACTCACTTATTTAATTACTAATTACGTTTTACGTAATTAATAAATCAGTGACTGATTTTAAATTAGACTTTAGTTACAAATTGTAATTTATTTTCGTAATTGGGTGCAATGAATATCGTGTTGTACTATATTGTGGTCATAATTATTTCAGGTGGTCCAGAAGAAAATCAGAGAATGCAGAGAGCTTTATTAGACAACAACATTTCTGAAGATATATAGACAAGAAAGAAAAAAACGTGCAGACAAATCCGATATTTTTTGCTTATGGAGAGTGTTCGGTTGAGAATCCTTACAAATTCGAAAATATGAGAATTCAAATCTTACCACTAGATTAAATGCATCTTGTAAAATGCACATAAAACACGTGTCACCACCAAAATACATCTTGCATTTTGGAATGTAAAAATTGGGGTCTCAAGTTCTCAAAAAAATAAAGAATTCTCATTTGAGCGCTCCTCTTTTGCTTCTTGTCTTTGTTTTAGAAAATATACAATGGTCATTGGAAAGTGAAATACAAAAACAAATGAAAAAATAGGTAGGCAATTATTTTTCATGAAACAAAAAAAAGAGGCTAAAGTTGTGTCCCATTGATTGTCTTCCGGGACCGGATTGTGTCACGTGAAACGCATATGCCAACATATTGTATAATTTTAGTTATGGACAGAGTTTTCCACAGAGGGCCAACCAACCAACCGCTGTCTGCCATTTATTTAGCAGGGGACACTTCCGTTCAAGTCCCACCGCTGTCTAGTTGGCTGTATTTCCTCGCACTTTCCTTACCAAAAAGTCTCTCAATTTGAAGTCGTTATATATAATTAAGATTGGATTATAATAACATAGGGGCGGTTCTGGTACAAACGGTTCGATAGAATGAGGCAGTAAGGCACGATCTGAGACGTTGATGGAGTTGATCGGAGACACGTGACGAAACCACGTGGCACGAGCCGCCAAACGCGTTCACACTACGAAGTAATGGATTTTATTTATTGCCACGTGCCGCGCCACATATACACGGGGTGGATGTGTGGTTGAGATCGTGCCTCAATGCCTCACTCTACTATTCACTGTTTGTATCAGAACCAAATCCTAATAACGTATTATGCCGATAGAGGAGCGTTCAGTAGACAATATCTTTGTAATTTGAGAATTATATCTGTATTATTATAAGTACACGGTCACTTACAGGGAAACGCTCGGTTGAAAATCCCTACAAATTCGATAACCTGAGACTTCAAATCTCACCATTGAATCAAGTTGCATATTTGAATGTGGAGATGACACGTGTCTCACTCACATTTTTTCCTTCATTGTGCAGTTTCCAGCATTATTTTTGCATAAATGCATTTTCAGGTTTCGGAAAGTGCACTTAGGCAAAAACGAAAATGCATAAATAATGTTTTCAAAACTCTTGAAAAAAAAGGATTCTCATTTGAACGCTCCTCGTCACTTGTATATATAAAATAGAATTCTATAAATTTGAATAAATAAGTAGTACACCATAACAATTTGGTGATCCATATTTTATGAGACTCTTGAATATAGTGGCATTTTAAACCAAACCCTCTCCTATGACGTTATAATTTATATATTGATCATATGATACAATTTTGAGTTTGGAATTTTCGGTGTGGTTGACGAGATTATTATAAATTTGATTCTTTAGATCCATCCTCGTGCCGTGTTCCATAAGATGGTTGAATATTACAATCTACACGACTTATTAAATATAATGCCAAGTTGAAATAAAGTTTAAGATATAGAAAGTACAGGGCGTGTAATGGGTTAGACAAAACATTTTCAAGTTATTATGTTATGATAAGAAGACAACAAGAAATGTGAAAAGGAGATCAAACAATTGATACTATATTTTCTTCAAACATTAGTTTAGTGACAAGTAAAGGCGAATATCATGAGGAATTAACTTAAGTATAGACGCGAGATCAGTGTTTTATAAAGGCCGACAAATAATTGAGTTTTTATGGAGTATAGATTAAGAGGCTGGAGAATCTAATTAGTTGAACAAATGTTTCGTTTGCTTTATGAAACAAATTTGGGAAGAAAATAAAATTCATAGGACGAGAAACGCTCAAATGTTAATTCTTTTTAGAGTGTTAACCAATTACTCGCTTCTGATTAGTTGAGGGGAAGTGTCACCTCACAAGCCACTACTAATGTCACCTCACAATCCACTCATATGTCCAATGGGCCCCGTGCTATGTGAGGTGTCACCTTCCCTCAACCAATCAGAATCGAGTAATTGGTTAACACTCTAAGAAAGAGTTAACATTTGAGCGCGCTCCTTCATAGGACAATTTAAATTTGTATTTGGTTTTCCATAGCGTTTTTTCAATCTAAAATTTTCCATGTCATTTTTCATTAGAAAATAATTTTATCATTTGTTTCTTCATTACATTTTTGATGATCCAAATGGAAGATAAAATAGACTTACTGATGTTTACTACTCGAGATGAAACATTTGTGTTTATAGCTTCGTTTTTTTCTTGATAATGTTATTTGAAACACATAAACTATAAATCAAAGTAATAAAAATAATTTGACTCAAAAGTCGAAATTTTCATTTTAATCACTCCGATTTTGTAAGATTTGAAACTAATTGTTAGGTTAACTGTTCATCCATTCACAACTATTTATGATCCCTTTTAGTAGGGGTGATCGTGGGATGGGTTAAGTTTGTCCTTAACCCGACCCGAAACGACGATCGGGTCATTTAGGTCAACTCGAACCCGTCACTAAATATTGATCGGGTCGCATTTGATAACCCGAACCCGTCGTAACGATAGACTTATAACATATCAAGTAGGTAAAAGCCTAAAACAAAATAATCTATGAAAAAAGAAAGTGAGCTTAAACATGTTAACCGCCCAACATTGTTTTAACAAAATGATGTGAAGCTCATATTGAAACAAAATTCAAGACGAAACGATAGACTTTTGTATTGAAGTTAAATTATTTTATTCTATATTAATATAGTTATAAGATTGGATCACCCGAGGAGCAACCCGAACCCGACTTATTTAGGACCGGATCACCCGAGGAGCAACCCGAAACCCGATTTAGTACCGGATTGGGATGGGTCACCTGATCGGAACGGGTCATGCTCACCCCTACCTTTTAGACTGAACAACATGATAACTCGCAAGTCGCATACAATTATCAATTATGTACTTGTCTAATATCCACATGTCTATTTATATTTTTCTATAACAACATGCCAATTGATTATATATATGAATATATCAACATGCCAATTTTGATTAGATATATGAATATATCAACATGTGAATCTCACTCCGATTTTTTAAGATTGAAACGAATTTTTAGGTGCCAACAGAGTGGTGGTCTGTTGGTTAATGAGTTCATTATGAATCCTTACACCCCGGGTTTGAGTCCTTTTTTGATTTCCTTATTCATCGTCCTGCCTCGTGCGTGATCCATGGTAAAGGTGCTGAACCTAGCCTTATGTTTCAAGATGCGGATATATGTACCAAATTTCGAGTTCTAGTCGAAATGCCTTGAAAGCTTAAAGATTAATATAAATGTGTACTATGTACTAGATGATAAAGGTTATCACACTATATATGTATTATGTATCGTTGTTGTACCCCTTCATACAAAAAACGAATTGTTAGGTTAACTGTCCATCCATTCACAACTGTTTATGATAGAGGTGGCAATCCAACCCGTTACCCGCTACCCATCTGTTAATCGCCCGTGAAAAATCCGTCCATTAACCGCCCGTTTACTTAACGGGTTGAATAAACCCGAAACCCGTTTAACCCGTTTACTAACGGGTTATCCAGGTAAAACCCGCTTAACCCATTTAAACCCGTTTACCTTAATATATATTTTTATTTAAAAAAATTAAATAATAAATATATAAATTATCAAATATATTGTATTATTTTAAATTCGTAAATTTTTTTTAAATAAATATTTAGAAAATGGTGATAACTGATTTTTTGAAAAAATTTTTTGATAATGATTTTTTGAAATATTAAATAGTGATACATTACAATTTTATAACCAATATAAAAAACGTCTACGGATTTTTCCTAGGCTTAAACTCGAGGATGAGAAACATGTAACATCTATAATCGTGTTTTAAATTAAACGAGAGTTGAGCTCTAATCTGAATTCAATATTTCATTTTGAAACATATTTAGTCATATTTAAAATTAACTAGGTTAAACGGGTTAGGCGGGTAACATTGACTTGGTTCAACGATGATGCATGTATCATTGTCATACATTGTAGAATCTCTTACATTATAATTTTATTATTTGACAATGAAACAAGTATAATCTTTTTTAGACTAGAAAAGTTAAACGGGCTAAACGGGTTAATCGGGTAAACCCGCTTAACCCGCTACCCGTTAAGAACCCGCCAGTTAAACCCGCTAAGCTTAACGGATTTTAACGGGTTTAACCTCAGGGGAAGATGACTCCCATCCGGATACGGGCTAAACGGATATAAACGGAATAGATCAAACATGGGATACAATACCTCAGGGGAAGATGACTCCCATCCGGCACCAAGTGTGCAGAGTTCAAGTCCTCTAACATCACTTAACATAACCAATTAACTCCAATAAAAAAACATGGGAAACAATATATTTATAGGAAAATAAGACTCAAACAATTTCTTCTTTCAATAAAAAAACAACTTCTTCTTATTTAGAATTAGAAGTCAATATTTAATTCAAATGAAAATCCAACTTCTTGTTGTTTACTGGTCAAAGTTGAGTGGTTGTAGTAAATGGTTTTCAGGTACGGTGTGATACAATTATCACTGGTATGCATGCTTTGCGTGCCCTTAAAAATAGGGGCATTTAAATAAATGATTGAATAAGCCAACTACCGTCCATGATTAAATGATTGAATATTTGACCCAACAAAATAAATGATTGAATAAGCCAACTACTTACTACCTTACATGATTAATATGAATTCTTTGGCAAAGAAATTTGCATTCTTGCTATGATTGTTTGATGAAGTGGAATTCTTATCCATGTCCAACTAGCTAGAAATGGAGTATATATTAGGAATTATGTAGCGTTGAATGTACTGTATTAAAGAAACAACTAATTAAAATATTTATTGAATAATGGAGACGGATGTATCACATTTTTGGGATGTTCAGATATTTTATTGGATATCGATTCAAAAAGTATAATATAGTTTATAACTAATTTTCACTTTTTATTTTCCAATTCAAAAACATCAGTTATTAATTTATATTGTTAAAGATAAAAAAAAGGCAAATACAATAAAATTTGAAAATCTTGTTTTCAAACTTTCTATATACATTTAATCAAAAAAAAAAAACGTTCTCTATACATGACATGTTAGATACATTTTCAAAACTAGTGCCATGACGGAAAACAAGTTCTACAAAGAGTATGTTATGTGGAACCGCAGGCGGATGTGATTCGATCAACAAATAAATAGTAATAGAAAATAAATGACATGGGATTTATGTGATTCAAAAGAGGTATATTAGCGCTCTATATAAAAAACAACAATAACGGTATGTTAATTGTCAACAGGATGGTGATCAGTTGGTTAAGGAGTCAGACGTGAATCCTTACACCTCGGGTCTCATCTCGCCTCGCACGTGATGTTTCCATAATACATCGTGGATGCTTTCCTCTTACTGTCTTGATCATTATGCGTGGATGTGTTGCTTCATTCCTGTGGAGGTGCCGTATTGCAATGGTAAACGTGCCCGATGTGGTATGTACTTCAGATATCGAAGATGTATCAAGGGGTAGATGTACGCGGATTCATGGTAAATGTGTCAGACATGGCTCGTACTCTAAGAAATGGATATATGTACGAATAATTTCGGGATCCTGTCGAAGATGCCTTGAGATAAGAGCTTTAAAGATCAATAAATATGTACTAATCTACGTGATAAATGTTATCATAATATATATTGAAATATTATGAATCATTGTACCCTTTATCTTTTAAAAAAAACAACAGTACGTTAGCTACCTTAGAAAAAATGAATTCATTCGGATATGAGATAATAGTTATCTTTTTTTCTACAATTATATATATCTTCAATAACTAAGAACTCCGCCTTTGGCAGAAATTGTTAATGGGCCTCATAGTCGCTCTCCTCGTCCCACGTTTCATTGAACACATATATATGAATACGGCGTCCCATGTACATCCGTTAAGGAGGTGCTATTTAGGAGCACTTTCTCGAGTAGCACTTCCTCATCAACTGACAAGTGTTAGTCAAGCAATTTATGCAACGGTAGCATCTCCTCGCATTATTCTCTAAATAAAAAATAAATTTTAAATTAGCTTATAATTATCTGATTAAATTTCTAATAATATTTTTGACTATTTATATGTGACACTTATATTCAATAAGATTTGTGAAATATCATTATATAAATTTTCTAGATGTACCGAAAAATTGCTTCGAAATTGATAAATTCTAATTAAGACAACAAAATTAGGGCATAAATACGTAATACAAAGCACTTATTCCTAATCTACTCATAAGTTTTAGTCAATTTTAATCGTAATTAAGACAAATGTGTGTTTGGGTTAAGTTTGGGCTGGCCCATATCAGAGAAATTAAACCTTAAAAAAGAGTTTTGTTTCACGCCGCAGCAAGCAGCAGGTGCAACCAGAGCTGCTTCCAATCGCAGCTCCTCCATCCCAGCATCTCCTCTGCCACCGCTGCATCCCAAATCGCAGCAGCAGCTGCTCCACATTGGCGCCAGCACAGCAGCAGCTCCTCCAAATGCTAACCGGTGTATATGCTCTGAGGCATGAACCGTTCCCACCATCACGACGCCGTCTCATCTACAACGACGACGTTTCACGTTACGTTTCAAGCAACAAACTAGCAAGTAGCAACGAAGAACTGGAACGAAGAGCATCCATCCAGCAGAGGATATGAATTATGAAACTCGCTGGAGGATTTAAAAAAATTTCGATTTCCGATTCGCCAACTCTTCTTCCACTTTTTCGTCTTTTCACATTCAAACCGCTCCTCTGTCGTCCGCGTAGGTCAGCAGCTTTCCGTTTCGCTGGCAGCAGCAAAACCCTAAACCCTCGTAAACACCATCTCCTCGTACGAGCTTCCTCCATGGCCACCTCACTTCCGCCGCCTGTCCATGTCAATGATACAATTGTTTTGACCGAGAAGGAGCAGCTGATATTCGATCGCCTTCTTCAAGTCGTGCGCCATTACAATCTCCAGACGCAGCTCCGCGTTGCAGGTGGATGGGTGCGCGATAAGGTCTGTTCACTTCATCCTCCTCCTCCTGGTTTAATCGATTTTGTTATACAATAATTTTTTTATCGAATAGGATCAGTACTGCCTAATTGGATAGTTTTGTTATTGTTGGTTGTAAGTTCGTTTAATTATGTAGTTGTACCTTGGTTTGTTGTTTTGCAGCTACTTGGAAAGGATAGCGATGATATTGACATTGCGCTTGACAACATGAAAGGAAGAGAGTTTTGTGATAAGATAACTGAATACTTGTCTAGCACTGGAGAAGGGATCACAGTGGCTGCTGTTATTGCATCGTAAGCAGTCCTTGTTTAGTTGTAGGTGTATTTGGACATGTTTTTGTAATCTCTTTATTTATTATAATGTTTGTGAACATTTGAAGTGTAACTTATATCATTGCAGCAATCCTGATCAGTCAAAGCATTTGGAAACAGCAAGAATGCGACTTTATGACATGTGGATTGATTTTGTAAATCTGAGAGCCGAGGATTACAGTAAAAATACAAATAGTCGCATTCCAGATATGGTAAAAATTTGACCCACAAAGCTTGTCCTATTTTTTTTGATTTTGACCTTGGCTTTGCAGAGTAATTAATACCGTCAAAAAGTAATTCGCACCAATGTATTGTTGATTATTACAAGAAATTGGCTAAAATATAAATATCTTCCTAACCATCATAAAAATGTAATGTTCAATTACTGAAGTCGCAGTCGCTCAGTGATAATTGAAATTATTGATGTTCACTAAGTATTATACTTTGGCAGAGATTTGGTACTGCAAAAGAAGATGCTGATCGGCGGGACCTAACAATTAACAGGTTCTACATCTACTACCACCGACTTTGTGGCTCTAGCCAGTACCAAATACAATCTGTAATTCCAGCTTGTACTTGAAGTGTTCAACTCAATGTGTCATCTCATGTTTGTTTTCAAGTATCAATATAGTATCACACTAGACAAGTGCGGAAAATAAAATGTAAGTTTGCTGTACAATATGCTCAAAGGTACTTATCTGATTGTGAAACATGGCAGCTTATTTTACAATATCACCAATAGCGTAGTTGAAGATTTTACTGGAAGAGGTAACTCTGATGTAGATACTTGTCCTTCATTCCCTAGATGAGTAGTATGTGGCTTTTTATTATTTTTTCCTTACTGGTTAATACTTCTTTTTTATTTTTCTTTTCAGGCATTAACGATCTTAAGTGTGGAAAGATAGTGACTCCTTTATCACCCAAAGAAACTTTCTTAGATGATCCTTTACGGGTTCTTCGAGCTATTCGATTTGGTACCTTGTTCTGCTTCCTTTTTCTACCCCAAGCTACATTCTCTCTTGATATAGGCAATTGGTTTTTCTTGTATCGAGCTACATGGTTGGATCTTCAACTTCTTTGCATTCTTCCCCCCTTCCTGTTCCCCTTAGATTGAAATTTTGAATTATACATTGTTGGTAGAAGACATGTAAGTTAAAAGCTTCTTTCCTTCTGCTTCTCATTTAGTTTCTCTTCATATATTCTACAAGCAATATTAAGCAAATCTTATTTAAGCGAAAACTACCAAGCACTAAGCAGCTAACATGATTTTGTGCTTATTTTCCAGGAAAGCAATTGTCTCATACTGCCGTTTTACTATTTCAGGTGCTCGATTTGGTTTTACGTTAGATCAGGAGCTGAAACTAGCTGCAGCCAGTATTGAAGTAAAAGCTGCTCTTGCCGAAAAAATCAGTCGGGAGCGCGTTGGTCATGAAGTATGCTATGCTTATTCTGCTGAATAAAAATGTTTTTGGCTTTCTTGAGCTGAGCATGTACCCCATGGTAATTGGTATGATATACTGCTGAAGGATATCAGTTTTGACCTCATGTTTATATGCTTTCAGGTTGATCTCATGGTATCTGGCGATGATCCAGTTAAAGCAATGACCTATATATCTGACCTGTCATTATTCACTGCTGTCTTTACTGTTCCTCCAAGTTTTGAGCTCACTTCATTGGAAGGATTTGACAGGTCTTCTATATCTTTCATTCGTCTGAAATCTTTTTATCATAGATATATTGAAGTGAGTATCACTATCCGGGCTGCAAAGATAACATTCAATTGTTTTCTCATGCCCAACTACAAAATTCCTGATATTGACTGCAGGCCTTGCATTATGAACATGGAAGCCATTGCAAAAATATTGAATTTACCCGATTGTTGTGCATTTAATGTATGTTTTCTGTCACCTTCAGTTAAATATCTGCTTGTTATTTTTTTTATTAAACTTACTATGAAATACTCCGGGTGAAATATAATTTTGGGTTTCTACTTTCATTGGTCATACTTGTTGTATGAATAGCAAGTGGTGTGCGCACTATATACCATGCATCAAGTTTTCGTCAACCTTCTATGTTACTTGTGATGTATACCCTCATAGTTTCTGGATATATGGTAAAGCTCCCAAGTTCTTCCAACAATTGAAACACCTTATGATTTCAGGATGGGGAAAAAAGAATCACCTTCTATGCTGCTTTGCTGCTACCACTACGAAAGCTCACATACAAAGATAAAAAATCTAAAGAGGCAAGTTTATAAATTCACAGTAGCTAGCATTGTGTACATGTTACTGGCTTTTCTGATTAGTCACTATATGTATGACTTTCATGAACTAGTCTACACGCTTCCATGCCCAGCTCTTCTTATGTATGATTTTCTAGCAACTCATAGTAGTGTAATAATAAGATAGAGAGAGACATGACGTATTTAATGAATTGGTCTCTTTAGTGTTTTGCTTTTGTATAGTGAGCCTACACCATCGTCTTCAACGTAACTGGTGTTAGATATTTCTACGAATGTCTTCACAGAGTTTAAATGTATTCAGTGAAAATCAATGAGTTAAAGCTTGTCGGCATTAATTGTTAGAAAATTTTTACATTGTCAAATCACTTGGTGGGGCTTAGGCATCATGCTGCTGGGAATTTTCTCCAATTGAATACAGCACTTTGAAACAGGTTAATATGAGACATGTAACTAATGCTGAATTCTGATCCGCCATAGAGAATTTTGAATTCTGATCCAACATCATCTATGTACTCATTTGTGATTGTGAATGTGACGATGATTGTATATCAATTGGTTTCTTGCAGATACCTTTAGTAGATTACATTTTTCGAGAGTCTCTCAAGCTAAAAATGGACGATGCAAAAGCGGTTAGTTTTGAAACTTGTAACTTTTGGTTTCTTGTTATTTGTCTTCTTTTTAGAGAAAATTATGTATGTATTTTTGTCCATGGACCAAGCTACACCAAATCAGGAAGTGGTCAGCATTTACATATAGGGTGACCTGTTGCCTCACAAAACAAGGCCATTAACCTGTCATAGTGCAATTTACTGGTAAAAAATGTAAAGACCAATGGTATAAGCTGCTGGGCTACTGCTAAGGCATCCTTGAGACCATTTGCATCTGGTAGACATGAATCAATTATGAAGCTTGAGCCAATCTCCTTTGGTGTCATCTAAACAACACTCCACTTAGCTCCCAATTTTTTCGAAGCCTTTACAACTACGCCAGAGTCGATTTGAATTATAACATAGAGACCCATCAGTATTAAGTGCTATAAGCATCTTTGCAAGCTTTAGGCTTGATACTAGTGTTACTAATTCAGCCTTTGCATCTTGAGAAAATCAACTGGAGATATCTTGGACAGAATGAAAAGAAATGAATTATGATTCTATCAAGAGTGCAACTGTGCAAGCTAGAATTTAACACTTCTCTTAATATTATTACATATAACTAATTCGTTTAAATTGTCTTCCTGTTATGCATGCACTGTTAACTTTTTGCTCACAGCTCAAAATACATGATAATCATGTTCTAATTATAGGTGAAAATAATCCACAGTGCTGCAGAAAAGTTTGTCTCCTTGATTCCGTACCTCGTATCCGGCAAGAACATGGAGGCTATTGAAGTTGTCTGGGATAAAGAACAAATCGACATTCCCATAGCAGCTAAACTGCGAGTTTATGCAGGTTGAATTTCTATTTCTCTTCCTCTTAGGGTAACTATCTAAATGTGTACAATCTTTGTTCTCTTGGTTTCCGAGATGATCCACACTCTGCATTATGCTGCCGCTGATAACCATCATTCATTAGTGCTGCTTAAGTCTTTTGTCCAAGCCATTAAGCCCATTAGGTTTACTGACTTACATAAAGATATGGGTTTCTAAATTTGTAACAACTTGCAATGTAATTGATAGCTATTAGGTTATTGTTAAATGAAAGGTCTTTATATTTCAGTGGCATGTATAGGACATGCCTTTTAAAGAACATAACCCACCACATGATCAACACATTTTAAGCAGGCAAGGAACTGTTCATGGTTCCACATTGCTGGTGAAAATTGCAGAACTATACATATTGTTCGATTCACTACTTTACCTTGTCAAGTATATGTGAGAAAATAAATGCATTTATCAATAACCAGATATTCAAACTAAATTATGTATCCATAGTATCTGTATTTGAAACTAAGTTATTATCCATTCAAACCTTATGGCACATTATCACAGGGGACTGACTTGGTGTTATTGCATCTTATCAAGGTTTACTACTGGATGAAGCCAAAGGCTTGTGGCGAATATCATTACTGGTTTCCACATTACTCTATCCCAATATCCTTGACTTGACAGATTACAAAAACGGCAATTTGGATCTGACTGATAAAAAAGAGATGTTTACTACCGTTGAAAATGAAATCGTTAAATTAGGTACGCCCCTGTATCCATTATATTACTCTGACATTTTCTCCGACCATGACTATTATTCTTGACATTAGGTCTTGAAGAAGTTGGATTAGGAAATCTCAAACCGCTCGTCGATGGGAAGGGTATAATGGATGCTTTAAGGCTCAAGTCTGCCTCAACAGATGTTGGACGATGGGTATTCTCTCAATGCAATCTTTCAAACATATGTTGATTTGCCTGTATATTTAACTCCAAATATTTGCAGCAACGGAAGGTTCGCCAGTGGCAGCTGGCTCACCCGCAAGCAACCAAGGAGGAGTGTATTGACTGGATAAAAGCGTGTGAAGACAGAAAAAGGAAAATAGATACCCTTTAGATTTAGATCCTTGAGGCCACGTCGTTTTTATTGCCAGAAAAAAAAAGCAAATTTTTTTGCTGCTCGATACTTAAAATTAAACAAATGAGAAAATTTTGGTGTAGTCATGTAACGTTATATGTTTATTTGTTCGTGTTCTTTTAAACTGAACTTGAACAAATGGAACCTTGACTTATCTTGGTGATTATTAAAATTTGACCATGGTATTTGACTTATAAGTTCTATAGTCATAATTCACGTAAAAAAGTTTTTGTTAATGTTGAATTGTAATAGAACTAAAATTAAGCTGAAACTTAATTTAATTTAATTGAGGGGAGTTTAAGCTCAACAGGAGCCCGGGTGTTCATTTAACTTTCCGCATAAAAAAAGAGGAATTTCAAACTTTAAGGGTCATAATGTAAATATCTAAAACATTCACGCACTTCCATCAAAAAAAAAAAAACATTCACGCACTCATCTGATCGCATCTCGTTCTGCAGTCTCGCTGATCACTCTCTCGTCTTCAACTTCGATCGGCTCCGACTGAGTGCAGTCATGCGTCTGCCGATGACCGTCGCCTCCTCAGTCCTCGCGATTCTAATATTCATTCCTCTCTACTCTGTTTCTTCTCATGAGTTCAACGTCGACGGAAGAGTCATCGAGCTTGTCGATTCCAACATCGACGCCGCCATTTCTACTTTTGATTACATCCTCATCGATTTCTACGCCCCGTGGTGTGGTCACTGCAAGCGTCTCGCCCCTGAGGTTTTTTAGTTTTTCGAATATATTACTGTTTTATGATAGTCAGTAGAACTGCTCGTTTTCTGGACTTCTGGTGGTAGCGAGATTGTGTGTGGCTAGGTTAAAGGCTTAAAGCCAGTGTAGAAGTGAGTTTCTTATTAATTTTTTTTTAGTATTTTCTATAAACTGCGTCTGAAAATTTGTAGCCTTTTTGTACAATTTTCCAACAGGAGTGAAATAATTGTGGGCAGATGACATTATGACACAAAGTTGGGGAACACAGGCTATAATCATTCAACTCAAAAGTATTTTCATACTATTTTTTGGATCTCATCTGTAAATTTTGGCTCTGGATGATTTTGATCTTACCTGTCTTAAGTGTTTGTTTATGTATTATACATATGATTTTGTGTGGATACTTTAAATTTGACGAGTTGAATGTTTACTAGTTAGTTTCAGACATCCAGTTGCTGCTTTGTATTTTGAAATGAAGGCGTATGTAGGAGTAAAACTCGGATGAGGAATTTTTTTATATTTATAAATCACATTTCTTATAATTGCTTTAAGAATGTAATGTCACCTTTTCTTTTTATTGTTTTATCATCTGAATGGGTGTACTCCAGAAATTTTAAACCCCTCTCTTAAAGCGATAAAACCTTTATAAATACATAGTATAACCGTACACATATCATCTTTAACATAGATAGAAGAGCGGAATGGTCTTAGTTGTATTTAATCATATCCTATCAATGACTGTTGACAAGTTTCAAAACCGTACTTTCCAATTTTATGGTACATCATTAGTATCTACGATGCCTTAGTATTTGATTTTCACGTGGATCTTTTCTTTACTTTCTTTAAGCAAAAAGATAGATGGCCTCAATTTTTAATAAATTGGGCAAACTACTGTCCGAACACAAAGTGATGAGGGAGTGGACATATAACCATAATCTCGTGCAAAGTCTCTGACGTTGATCTTTCAACTTTTACCAATTGTAGTCATAGACTACATCAAGTTGCCGTAGGATATTAGTTAGAATATTTCAGAATGATCTTTTGAATTTCTTTTGTAATTTGAAGCCTTTTTTTTCAAATGGCTGCAATACATTTATATGTTCTATGTACAGTTTTCGGCATTAGTTCAAACAGAAAATGACATTCAAGAATTTTGCAGTTAGATGCTGCTGCACCTATTCTATCTGGACTGAAGGAGCCTGTTGTTATTGCTAAAGTAGATGCAGACAAGTATAGCAGTCTTGCTTACAAACATGAGATCGAGTATGTTTCTAGATCCTTATCTTAATAGATGTGGACAAGTATGTTGCTGACAATAATGGAATTGTGGTTACATCATGTCATCTTAGTTACCTTGATATTAGCGTGTGGATAGACATTGAAAATGAAACCTGAAGTCTTACTGTCTTAGACAAATGTTCTATTCCTTCCCTAGATCTCTACATGCAATTACTCATTTGACTTTCATGTTCTGCCCCAGAAATCGAACATCATTGTCTGTATGTGCATCTGGCAACCACTTGAGTAAATACATATTGAAGTATACATCATCAGCTTCACAGAATGATATAATTCAAAATGTTCGCTATAGGCAACTCTAATACTTCATGAATTTAGTGGAGAGCAGAGATAAATAGGGGTTGTTAGACCAAAAATTTTTAACGCCATAATCATGCTATTATATGTAGCGTGGAAATGTGTGTATGCGTGAATTTTACCTTGAAATGTTCTGCAGTGGGTACCCAACCCTCAAGCTCTTCATGCATGGCGTCCCCACCAACTACAATGGACCAAGGAAAGCTGAAGCACTTGTTCGTTATCTGAAGAAATTTGTTGCTCCCAATGTCTCCGTTCTTGACTCTGATTCCGCAGTGAAGAGTTTTGTTGAAGAAGCTGGCAGTAGTTTTCCAATATTTATAGGCTTTGGCTTGAACGAGTCAACCGTTTCAGAATTCGCCATAAAATACAAGAAAAAAGCATGGTTTTCAGTGGCTAAGGACTTCTCCGAAGATGTCATGATTTTGTATGACTTTGATAAAGTCCCTGCCTTGGTAGCCATTCATCCTACCTATGATGAGCGGAGTGTCTTTTATGGGCCATTTGAAGGTTAGTTTTTAGAATTCTTCTTTTATAAAAATTGTTTGGGCTGGGTGGTATTGCAACCTTTTTATTTCATTTACCCTATCTACGTCTCAGCACAAACTATTTATGTATTTGCTAGGGTGCTCATTTAATGAAACTTGACTATTATTTGGGGCTGTTACCTGTTCCGTACATTAAACAGTTTGGCTAGATGCTATTTAACTTCATCTCTCTTTGCGACTTTTTGTGATAGTGTAAATGTTTGACTTATTCCTTCCATTCCATCAAACATTTTACATTTTTTTCTGTTTGGATCTTTTCAAAAGTGACTTCTGGCAAAAAAAAAGCCCACCTGCTAATTATAGAAACTGGTTCTGTGACTCTAACCTATTTGATGTTTTGCGCTGATCTTTTTTTTTTGCATTTCCAGATACTTTCTTGGGTGCCTTCGTCAAACAGAATCTGTTTCCTCTAGTTATGCCTATAACCTATGAATCACTGAAGCTGCTGAGAGACGATGATAGGAAAGTTGTACTCACCATAGTGCAGGATGAGTCTGATGAGAAGTCGGTGAAACTAATCAAGTTGCTGAAAGGTGCTGCTGCTTCCAACCGCAACTTCATGTTTGGCTATGTTGGGGTGAAGCAATTCGACGAGTTCACTGAAACATTCGGGGTTGGGAAGAAGACTTCACTGCCTACAATGGTAGTCTGGGATGGGAATGAGGAATACTACACGGTAAGTTTGAAAAAAAAGGTTCCTGTGAATTTATTTCTTTTGTCTTGCAACAGAAAACATAGTACACAATCATCAATATTCTGAAAATATAGGAAGAGTCTGAAGTTGAATTAATAATCTCAATACTGGCCTCATGTCTGGAGTACACTTGGAAGAACAAACCCTTTTTCATAAATAAAGTTATTATAAGCAAAAAATTTGGTTACATATGTTGGAGCAGACATTCTGCACTAATAGTTTAGGATTGGCAAAGATGTTATAAAATGCTGTATCTATTTGTTTGGTCTTATGAAGTTCAGTGTTTGCGGATTGCAAAACTAATAGTAATAGACTTTGTACTGATGTCCGTATGTAATTGTACATAACAGGTCGTTGGTTCCGAAAGCATTGTAGATGAGGAAGAACATGGCTCCCAGATCACTCGATTCCTCGAAGGTTATAAGGAAGGAAGAATTGAAACGAAACAAATCAACGGTGCATCTTTTTCAGGCTTCATAAATTCACTCTTTGGTTTTAGGACTGCTCTGATTATCCTCTTTTTGGTGGCTGTGCTGGGTCTTCTTTTGACTATCACCAAGGATGAAGAGCCTGGTAAAAAGAGTCACGCTGTGCAAGATGGCAGCTCAAGTGATGAAGGTGAAGTCAGTGAGCAAGTGTATCGTCCTGGTGACAAGCTGGACTAATTTGAACAATCCAGCAACAGTCAGGATATATAATAGAACAGCCTTGCGAAATCCAAGACCATCCAAGTTACTTGATAAACCGTAATTACATGAACTGCATGCCAGCCTACTTCAAAGATGCGCCAGTGCACTTTTATCAGCCATACGAAAGCCACGGCCTATTGTTGTAGTGTCAAGGTTGATACTCTTATGTGTGCTGCATACTTCTCAAGAAACCAGCTTCAGTTTCTGCTTGGTAGCTGTCATTTGTCCTAACAATTGTGCTCGACTTTATTATCACGAAATTTAATCATCAATGAAGCAGAATTTTTGTTTTCTCAAGAAAAAAGCAATAAATTTATGTAGAGGCAGACAAGTGAATTTTAAATTTAAGGTATTCTTTTTCATTGCCTAAATTTGCCAAAACTACAATTAATGGCACTTGAAGTTATAAACATGCCAGTTCATTGTATGACAGTGGTCGCATACAATGAATGATGCGGTAAGCTGCTTGGGCGTAATCGTATAGATTAGGGTTAATTTTAGACATGTCATTTCTTGAGTTTTGGTATTTTATAAATGTCATAATTGTCAGTTTTATTTTGCAGATGCCATCAGTTCGATCAAACCGCTACTGCTAACCGTGGTTTGAACAAAAATAATGACTTGACTGCTTAGACCATCTACAATGGAGGTGTTGAAAAAAAAATTAAACTGTTGAATAGGTTTAATGTGGGTGTTGAATTAGGGTGTTGAAGTGAGATGGATTAAATTGTGTTGAATAAATTAAACATGTTGAATAGGTGGTGATGAGGGTGTTTAATGGGTTAATGGGGTGTTGAATTTGGGTGTTGAATGAATAATCTCATTAAACACTCATTCAACACCCAAATTCAATACCCCCATTAAACCCATTAAACACCCTCATCACCACTTATTCAACATGTTTAATTTATTCAACACAATTTAATCCACCTCACTTCAACACCCAATTTCAACACCCACATTAAACCTATTCAACTGTTTAATTTTTTTTTCAATACCTCCATTGTAGCATCTACAATAAACTTAAAATTCAACACCCTCCACCTAATAATTCAACACACAACACACTCCAATGTTAAAGTTTAATCAAATTCAACACCCTACCCCACATCATCTTCTCTCTCCTCTAATTTCATATTCTTATTTACTTTTCTATTTTTATTTTTGTAATTAAATTGAATTATAGTTATCGATTATATTTCATAGAATTTGAAATAAAAATTCAATTTAATCGATAACTATAATTCAATTTAATTACAAAAATAAAAATAGAAAAGTAAATAAGAATATGAAATTATTAGATGGAGGAGAGAGAATATGATGTGGGGTAGGGTGTTGAATTTGATTAAACTTTAACATTGGAGTGTGTAAAATTTGAATGTGTGTTGAATTATTATGTGGAGGAGATAGAAAATGACGTGGAGTAAAAAGGAGGGTGTTGAATATTTTGTACATTGTAGATGGTCTTAGGTGGACAAATTAAGCCACGCTGGATAAGGAATATGATGACTGAGCTTGCACATAGATTTTACACTGAATTTTTCGACACTGCTTATGTTTGACACTGAATTTTGCACCGCTCGCAGCTTCGATTGTCGCATCTCCAACTCTCCCGCTGATTCATTGTCTACTGTCGCCGTCGTATCCGTCAATATTTTTAACGGTCGACAACTCCCTGCAGTAAAATGTCGTTTCGTCAACGTCGATGCGCAGTCTGTTCGTGCCGAAGTCTGGGAAGTGAGAAATCAAGAAGCTTGGCGGGCGAAGGGCTGTCTGACGTTATAGACTATGCCAGTAAATTTGGTGTGAATGTTGGAGATGATTGGGTAGTCCTGATTGATCATTTGCAGTAAGCGTGTAAGCCGATTGCTGCAATGTATGCTCGCCGTTTAGTTTTTAGGGTTAGAATATGGAGGAATGGGAAGTGGTGCCGTTGAAATCGGGTAGACATAAGCCGATGGAAATAGAGATGAAAGCTGCTACTTTAAATTTTTATTCTTTTAGATTTTATTTCAAGTATAGTGTAGCAACCCAGAAACCTTAGATGTATTCTCTGGTCCTGAAGGGGTGCAAGTCGAAACATACCGCTGTTAGTAACATCGATAAAATCTATGTGTAAGGTCGGTCAGCATATTCATCATACAGTGTGGTTTAGTTTGTCCACATAAGTAGTCATGTCATTATTTTTTATCAAACTGCTGTTAGCAATAGCGGTTTGACCGAACTGATGTCATCTGCGAAATAAAACTGAAAGCTATGACATTTGTGAAATACAAAACTCAAAAAATGATATCTCTAAAATTAACCCCATAAGGTTAATGGAATAAGAGTTACCAACATAAAAAAAAACATATTTCTTAAAGTTATTTTTTACACTAAAAAATTATCGTTTTTAGTCTTACAAATCAGCGCATACAGTAACAGATAGCCAGATTCCTATATTAGATTATTCGTTATCTATGAATCATATATCTTTTTTTCACAACATCAGTGAATAAACTCTAGCTATGAGCACTTGCACGAACATTATTCAAGATTCTTGTAAAAACGAAAGTGTAGTAAGCAGAGAATAAGAGGCGGCGTTAGAAGGAAAACATTGTACCTCTTTAGCAGTCGAATCGAGTATCTGGATGTGTGTGTTATTCAGCTGAGAATTTTGAATGTAGAACACAATGAGATTAAATTCATTCCCTATAAAATCCTCAAATGTTAGACGTTGAAGGAACTCATAGATGTTCATAACCGCATGTGCAATCTCCCTGAAATGCCTGGTAATCTCATTGTATTCTACATTCAAAATTCTCGGCAGAAAGCAACATCCAATTTACACTAAAAATATCTTATGGAAATCATTGAGGTCACGTCCTAGACTGACAAAATCCACATAATGCATGCTAGGAAAGACCAATATCTTGAAAGATATATAAATGAAAATGACACCCAATATCACTTATATATCTGAGGTTAGAATGAGAGAGATAGGGAGTTTTTTTTCCGAACTGATTCATGTCTTTTTTTAGTTTGTTTAGATTTTTTATGAATATCAAACTAATTTGTTATATAAAAATATATTTTTGAAAAAGTTATCAAAGTTATCAAACTAATTGATCTAGTTGGCCTCTAGGCTCTAGCCCTCTTTGCAATTGCAAGCAGTGACGAAATTAGAAATTGAAAATCAAAGCTAGGGGATGTTAAATATATTTTTTAAAAGGTTTGGGTTGATGCAAAAATAATCAAGTTTTATGCATTTTTTTATATCATTCTATAATAGGGGAGCGTTCGGTGACATCAGGCTTAGTAGAATGAGGCAGTGAGGCACGATCCGAGTCGTTGATCGAGTTGATCGGACGCACGTGGCGAAGCCACGTGTCACGAACCGCCATTTACGTTCACACTACGAAGTAGTGGGTTTTATTATTTGCCACATGGCGCGCTCACAATGCACGGGGGTTGATGGATTGCTGAGATCGTGCCTCACCTGCATCATTCTACCGAGGCTTGCCTCAATTTGATCGCTTCTCTTCTACAATATATATAACTAGTTATATTCCATTATTATTAAGTGAAGTTTTCTTTTAACAAAAGAAACTTCGAATAGCGATAAACTTTAAAACTAATTTTAAAAGTTAAATAAAAAAATTTCAGCTCTATCATACAACAACTTAGTGTTCCTTCATTATATATGTCATGAGCAACTACAGAGCAGTTAGAATAGGTTATGCTACGGTAGACACATACATGCTTGTGTAGGTAGGTTCGATCTACGTCAAAGTTAAAAGAAGTCTATTTTTTTAGGGCAAATGACAAAGAGAGGGTATGAACTACCACTCATTTACGAATTACGGTCCGAACTATGAAAATTGACAATTAAGGACAATTTCAAAATATTTTGATCCATATATAACACTTAATTGATGAAGTCACTTAATTGATGGAATATCACTTCATCAATTAACAAAGTTAACTAAACAAAGGAATTGAAAACATTTTTTGCCCTTAATTGTGAAATTGAGGATCAAAATATTTTGAAATTGCCTTTGATTGTCAATTTTCATAGTTCGAACCGTGATTTGTCAATGAGTGATAGTTCATACCCCTTCTTTATCATTTTCCTTTTTTTATTGTTAATCTGGAGTTGCTCTGTACAAATAAATACACATTCTCATGGATTTATATTCCATACAGTCATGAACAACAATACGACTGAACGCTGTAATCTATGCTTTTCAAATTTGTAAGATTCTAAAGCAATAAATTGATCAAAAACAATTTATAACCGGTAAGTACCGGGTCGTCCAAGGAGCAATTGTAAACCTAAAATCACTATTCAATTTTACTCAATAAGTCTATTTCCTAAAGATTGTTTTTGTTGTGATTATCAACTACCAATGCAATAACTAATACAATGAAAGGGGTTGTTTTCAAGGTTTTAAAGACGCTCCTAGGGTACTACTTCCCTCCTTGGTGTATTCAACTCTTAAAGGTTCAATTTCATGCAAGAACGACTAATGTAAATGATAGATTAAGGCGTGTCCCTATTGAAACAAATTCAATCGCTAGATATTGTTATTCAATTCAAGGAAAGGACACCTCGCACGTGAGCTTCAATCGCTAGATATTGTTAGCTCACGTCCTACTCAAGGTTCTCAATCATCAACGCTAGTTGAGTGATTGATAGCCGATGAGCGGTTTAAGATCAAGCCTACCTCAATGTTAAAATGAGTCACGCTAGTGATCATTACTTAACAAGGGTGAATCTACTTCATTCTAGAATCATTAGTCTCGCTCGCTAGAGCACTCAACCTCAAATTCATGTTCCTAGACCACTTAGGCATTTTATCAAACACTTGGTGGGCATAGAATAGACATTTAATCCAAGTAAATTCACAAATCATAACAAGTCTTCATTCATGCATATAATCAATAGATAAACGAGTTTTGTACACCAAGGAGGTCCATAGACCCCTAGAAACTAATGAGACTACTCACTTCCCATGTTCATAGACAAACAAAGTAGTGGGTTTTCAAGAGAAATGAAAAATCGACAAGATGAAGTAAGGAAGTAGGATTAAGAGTCCCCCTATATCCTTGGAGTGTTTCAACTTGATTGATGAACTTCGAAACTCTTTTCCCTCTCTCTAAAATCCCAGCTCTTTTCCCCAAAAACCCTAAGTTTCAATTTATAGAAAGCAGCAAAAATCCTGTCTTTACGACTCAACCGGCCGGTTCAAATGCACGAAGGAAATTGAACCGGCCGGTTCGAGCAGGGGAGCTTGGTCGAGGACTTTCTGAGACTTTGAACCGGGCGGTTCAAATTGTGAAGGAAATTGAACCGGCCGGTTCAGATTGTGGCTGGCTTCCTCTGGAGTCTCTGACCATTTGAGCCGGGCGGCTCAGATTTGTGCACTAATTGAGCCGGCCGGTTCGGCTTCTCAGAGCCTCTTCCCGTCCGAATCTGATCTTGATGTAAACTACAAAGTTGTAGCCCTTTGAAATACCTTTCCAACAAGCTAAAGATCAGCCAAATCGGACATCGGATGAGCCCTATAGGTCCAAAACAAGGCGCAAAGGTCAATATGCTCGGAAATCCATATTTTTGCTCCGAAACTTCGGTTTTCTTCGAGAATTGATCTTTTTGAAGTCGGGGACCATAAGGTTGGTTTCTAACCTGAAATGGCAATCAAGTGGGTCAAATGGCATCGAAATAGCATCGGGAATGGACCAAAACTCTTCGTAAATGGGTATGTAAATGAGTCGAGAATTCGACTCATCAACGACTTCATGTCTCTCTCGCAACAATTGTTGAAAAAACTTAGCCTAAATGGGTCAACTGTTGAATATGCACACAATTAATATGATGAGCACACAATTAATTTACTTGAAAATAAATTTACTTCCGCCATTGATATAACGAATGCACACAATTAATATGATGGAAGTGTTATTTTCTTATTGAATACAAAACATAATGCAGAGAAAATTAATGTATGATGGCAATTTTAATCACACATCAAACAATTAGAAGCACTACTTAACGAAAATGAAAAGCGAAAAACACAAACATAAAATGACTGCCATGACTCATTCTTCCATCGGACAGAGCCATCACATGCTCAATCACCTCTTAGGTGTATTGGCGATTGATCTTCCTCACGAATCTAGTAGTTACCGGTAATACCAGATTCCAATTCGTATCTTTCATACATTTGACAACTTCCTGCATAGATACAAAGATTATAAAACTGAGTAATAAATAATTAGATTATCAGTAATAGAATTCAACTGCATATGATTTTTATAATATAAATGACTGGCGTTCAAATGTTATACTCTCCTTATAGTGTTATGTGTTATCTCGATTCTGATTGGTTGATGAGTTTCAAGGAACCAATCAGAAGCGAGGAACACGGCCACTACGGTGCACCTCCACACACCCAACCCCCGTGCTTTGAGGGTGCACTGTAGTGGCCGTGTTCCTCGCTTCTGATTAATTCCTTGAAACTCATCAACCAATCAGAATCGTGTAACACATAACACTCTAACAACACATAACATTTGAACACCCCCTATAAAACTGAGTAATAAATAATTAGATTATCAGTAATAGAATTCAACTGCATATGATTTTTATAATATAAATTATATCTCTGCCCCTTTTCTCAACAATGGCTCGAGTAGGTACTTACAGAACCGATGCATTCACATGTACGGTGTGAAGCTTAATTAACTTCCTAAAAGAGGCAAAGAGGTATTCTATACGGTTACCGCCCATGCGCAGCTCCTCCAGCATGACGAGTTTACCAATTTTATTTGGTAGAGATATCAAACGGTTATTGCGAAATGTCAATTTTAAGATGACTTCTAACATATTTCTGCCAGCTCGGAGTACCCTCAACTCAATACTAGGAGGAATACTTTTGATACCATTGTTCTCCACGTTCAACGTTATCAATCTTGTAAATGCTCAAATTGAGGGAACCTCTACCAGTTTCTTGTTGGATATATCTAGTTCTTCCAAACAAACGCCTAGTAGAATTAGGTAGAAGTTCTTAGGTAGCTTTTTGTGGGGTGGTGGAGTGGCGGTGTAGGGAAATGAGAAGAAGGGAGGAGAAGAATGAGGAGAAGGAAGCTTTTCTTAATATTTCTTTTGTTACTTTCTCACATTCTTTTGGTCCTTCTTTAATACTACGTTGTCCAAACAATGGCAGACAAAATGCAGCTCAGGTGACGTACAAGTCAGATGGGTAACGGGAGGATTTCAGTGGCCTACGTTTCTTGTGCGTGTCTGGCAGTAGAGGTGCAGCTCTGTCGGGTGGTACCACAGCCAGCTGTTGTTCATTTGTCTGGATGTTATCCTCATACGGTGGCCCATCAGTGGGAAGCCCATTGGGTCTTGCAACAATACTCCCCCTTGGAGTTGGACCTTGTCCTCAAGGTCTAGGTTAGAGAATTACAGGCGTAAGGCGGGCAGAGCTTCCCAAGTTGCTACGGAGGGAGGTTGGTCGGACCATTGGATGAGGACTTGATCTTCCCAGCCATTGGGGACTTTAACGCGACGTTTGCCAAGGACAACAGTAGAGACAAGCAAGGGTTGGTTACTGGTGAAGTGTTGAGGGAGTGCATGAGGTGTTGCTGAGGAAGGATCCATGCATTTGCGGAGCAGCGAGACGTGGAAGACGTTATGGATGCGTGCCGAGTCTGGCAGCCGAAGGCGATAAGCAACCTTGCCGATACGATCAGTTATCTCGAATGAGCCGTAGAATCTCTTAGCTAGCTTGGTCATTCGTCGTTGGCCCATTGAGGACTGACGGTAGGGCTGGAGGCGCACGTAAACCCAGTCACCCTGCATGAATACCTTGTCGGTGCGATGTGCATTGGCTTGTTGGCGCATGCGGTGCTGGGCGCGCTCGATGTTCTGGCGCAGTTGACGGAGGATAGTGTCACGGCGAGCCAGCATAGTATCCAATGTATGAGTTTTTGCAGCGCTCGGAACATGGTCCAAGATTGCTGGTGGTTGGCGGCCATAAACAGCCTCAAAGGGAGTCATGCCAATGGACGAATGCATAGCTGTGTTATGGCTATATTCTGCCCAAGCGAGGTGGTCGACCCAGTCGTTATGATTGTCGGAGACGAAACATCGAAGGTAGTCTTCCAAGGAGCGATTCACAATCTCCGTTTGGCCATTCGTTTGGGGATGGTAAGCGCTGCTAGTGGCCAAGTTAGTCTTGTGAAGCTTGAAGAATTCCTTCCAAAATCGGCTCATTAAGAGGGGATCTCGATCACTCACAATGCTTCGAGGGAAGCCATGCAATCGTGCGATGTCCTTAATAAAGATATGGGCAACATACTCTGATGTGAATCCGGGCTTTAAGGGTGAGAAGTGGACATACTTTGACAGTCGGTCGACCACAACGAGGATGGCTGTGTATCCCTTGGAAGGTGGTAGGTGTGTGATGAAGTCCATGGAGATGTCTTGCCATATGTTGGTTGGAATGTCCAGGGGTTGTAAGAAGCCATTAGGTGCAGCGTTGGTAGCCTTTGTTTACATGCAAGTGTGGCACCGTTGGACGTAATTCTTAACGTCGAGATGCATCCCAGGCCAAGTGAAGTTAGCGGCGAGGCGAGCAAGTGTGCGTTGAATGCCTGGGTGGCCGCCAGTTGGGGTGTTATGGTACTCAAAGATAATGAGTTCAATGAGGGCATGCTGTTTGGGGACAAGGAGTTTGCTGTTGAGGAGGACAAGGCCATCTCGGACCTGGTGATTGGGCCATGCGCCTGGGGATGTGCCAATGTTGGTCATGAGGGATTGGCCTTCAACCGTTTCCTTGTAGTGGATTCTCAATGCTCTGAGGATTCCGAGGTCCGGTGAGGAGATTGCATTAAAGGTGGCACACAGACTATCAAGTTGACGGGATAAGTCATCAGCCGCTACGTTTTCACGACCAGGTTTGTACTGCACTTCAAAGTCGTAGCCGAGGAGTTTGGATCTCCATTTTTGCTGATCCGCGGTGTGCGCATGTTACGTGAGAATTGTGCGGAGTGGCTGGTGGTCCGTCTGGACTAGAAACTTGGTGCCAAGGAGGTAAGGTCGCCACCTTTGAACTGCTGTCACGAGCGCTCTTAATTCTCGATCATAAGCCGAGGTGAGGCGGTGAGGTGAGGTCAACTGTTTGCTGAAGAAGGCTATGGGATGACCGTCCTGGGAGAGTATGGCCCCAATACCTGTTCCTGAGGCATCCGTTGTGACAGTGAATGGCTTTGCGAAATTGGGTAATGCGAGCACTGGGGTGGTGGAGAGCGCAACCTTAAGATCGTTGAAGGCGGCTAAGGCATTGGCATCCCAACAGGAGTCCTTCTTGAGTAGTGCAGTGAGGTTGGATGCCCGGCTTGCAAAGCCTTGGACGAACCGTCTATAATAACCGGCAAGGCCTAAGAATCTGCGCAATTGGCGAATGTTCTTGGGGATAGGCCAGTCAACAATGGCTTTGATTTTAGTTGGCTCGACCTCAACTCCTTTATAAGAAATGATATGGCCTAAGTAGTCGACATATGCCCTGCCAATGAGACATTTTGAACGCTTAGCAAAAAAAGAGTGTGCACTGAGGATAGTAAGTACCTCTCAGAGATGGGTGAGGTGCAATGGCCAAGTGGTGCTATAGATGAGAATATCATCAAAGAAGACCAAGACACTGCGACGTAAGAGCGGCCGAAACAGATTATTCATTTCTGCTTGAAAGTTTGCAGGGGCGTTAGAAAGGCCGAATGGCATCACCATGAATTCATAATGGCCTTCGTGAGTGCGAAAAGCCGTTTTAAATACATCATCGGGATGGACCCTGAGTTGGTGATAGCCGGCTCGCAAGTCTAACTTGGTGAAGATGGTCGCGCCATGGAGTTCATCGAACAGTTCATCGACTGTTGGGATAGGAAATCGATCCTTGATCGTAATAGCGTTCACCGCTCTATAGTCGACGCAAAATCTCCACGTGCCGTCTCGCTTCTTAACCAGAATTATTGGAGATGAGAACGGGCTATGACTGGGGCGTATGATGCCTTTATGGAGCATATTCGTGATCATGGATTCGATAATGTGTTTCTGGGAGTGAGCGTAGCGGTATGGTTTAATGTTAACAGGGGTTGTGCCGGGAAGCAAGGGTATGCGGTGGTCAGTTTCTCTAGGGGTAAGGCCTTTTGGTGGCTGAAAAACATGAGCGAAGTCATGGAGGAGGGCTAGTAGGTCCGAGTAAGTAGGTTCTGGTAGCTCTGCCGATAAGTGTGGGAGTGTTTCAGAGGGGTCGGGTGTGTGGGGTGGTGTATAGGATGTGGTGAGCTGGTAGATATAGAGGATGGATTATTGGTGTTCGGCTTTGAGAAGCTGATGAAAGCTCATATGCTGGGGTTGCGCATGATCATTGAGACCAAACAACCTGATATGTTCACCTTCGTGCCAAAAGCTAATCCATAATTCACGAAAACAGAATGTAGCAGGTCCGAGGTTTGCGAGCCATTCTGCACCTAGAACAATATCAGCACCAAAAACTGGGAGCAGATGTAAGTCGATGTGGAATAAATGAGAACCAACAGTGATGGGTACCTTAGAGCAAGTGCCCTCGCAAGTCATCGATTCACCATTGCCAACTAAGACTTGCATGTGTGTGGACGGTTCAATGGGCAGCTTGACATGACGTGCGATTCTTAACTGCATGAAGTTGTGTGTGGAGCCAGAGTCAATAAGAATCACAACAGGGTGTCCGTGGATATGGCCTTTGAGCCGCAACGTGCTGGACATTGGCTTGCCTTGCATGGCATGGAAAGTAATGCAAGGTGTGTCCTCAGTGGTGTTATTTGTGTCAGCGGCTGGCTCCTCCTGTGGTGTAGGCGGTTCTGGGTCGGGTGAGGTCTCATCTGGGGAAGGGTTACAGTCGTCGTCTTCCACTAAGAAGCATTGGAAACGTGGTTTGCAGCGATGGCCGGGAATGTAACGTTCATCATAGTTATAGCATAACTCTTTCTCTCTGCGTGCAGCCATTTCGAGTGGGGTGAGTTTCTTAGTGGGAAGTGGTTTCCGCGCAAAGGGTGCAGGGGGTTTTGGGTTGATGGGGCTGGAGAATGGTTGGCTTGGGGGAGTGGAGTTACGGTACGGGATGTGACGATAGAGAAGGGTCCGCTGGGTTAGTAACTTTTCTTCGATGACTCTAGCCATGCCCATGGCTTCCTCCAGTGAGGAGGTTCGCAGCATAACAAGCTCCTGTCGCACCTCCGATTTGAGGCCTGCGAGGAAGCGTTTGAGGAGGTTCTGTGTGGAGAGAGCAGGTGTGCTTGTCGACAAATCTTCGAAGGCAGAGACGTAATAAGTCACTGAAGATGTCTGGAGTAACAAGTTCAGCTCGACCTCTGCGTCATAGTAATCACCCTGGCCAAAACGGCGCCGGAGATCGCGTGTAAGTTGTACCCAAGATTGAACTTGCCCAGTATTATACTTCCATCGATACCATTTCAAAGCTTCTTTTGTCATATACAGCGGAGCAGCGGACAACATATGCTCAGGAGGGGTCTCGTGGATATCAAAAAAACGCTCGAATTGGAACAACCAACCTTCGACATTTTCACCCTCAAAGACAGGTATGTCGAGACGTGGGCCGCAGGGGAGGCGAGTATGGAGAGGCTCTGTGAGGTAGACAGGGATGTTGTGGGTTGGTTATCGGTTTGGTGTTGGGATATGTCTGAGTGTTGTGAGGTGGGGGTGGCGAGGAGAGGTGGGGTGGTGTTGATGGGCTGTTTATCTGGGCGGGGAATGGGAGGGTGTTGAAGTTCTTTAAGGGCTTGCTGCATATCCGCCATGGTTTTGGTGATATGGTCTAATGACGAAACAACAGTGGCTAGAGTTCCTTCGATGGGACCAAGGCGACCCTCAATAGTCTCGATGGCTGAACCGTGGCTGGCAATGAGTTCTGTGTTGGTAGGCATGACGGTGGAGGTAAGATCGGGTCAATGAAAGCACCAAAAATGTGGGGTGGTGGAGTGGCGGCGTAGGGTTGTGTAGGGAAATGAGAAGAAGGGAGGAGAAGAATGAGGAGAAGGAAGCTTTTCTTAATATTTCTTTTGTTACTTTCTCACATTCTTTTGGTCCTTCTTTAATACTACGTTGCCCAAACAATGGCAGACAAAATGCAGCTCAGGTGACGTACAAGTCAGATGGGTAACGGGAGGATTTCAGTGGCCTACGTTTCTTGTGCGTGTCTGGCAGTAGAGGTGCAGCTCTGTCGGGTGGTACCACAGCCAGCTGTTGTTCATTTGTCTGGATGTTATCCTCATACGGTGGCCCATCAGTGGGAAGCCCATTGGGTCTTGCAACACTTTTCAAGATTATCCGAAAGGGCATTGTTAAGATTAAGATAAATGCGAAACTCAGCTGCCCATACTTTGATTGAACGATTTAAGTCGTATGAAATACAGTTGTCATCATTTGCAGACGAATTTGAGGAACATCATCTAAACTTTGAGGAACATTCAAAAATTTTGAAAATAGCAAAAAATGTGAGTTATAATAAGTATGGTTACCCAATAAATTATTATGTTACCCAATAAGTTGTCAATGACATATTCCATCGTATATAAGAACTAAATTTGTTACTTTGCAGAGCTTCTAAACAATTATTGTCTGTTCGGAATTCTCTCAGCTCTTGTCATCCACTTATTGTAAGAGGAATGACGTTAATCTCATTATTCTTAAGGTTGAACCTTCTTAATTTTATGCATAATCGAATTGAGGAATGAAGCTCTTGAAGTTTGTTGTTTGTTATATCAAGCTCTTCCAGATAATTGCTTAGAAGGTAGAAATTCCGAAACCTTTCAAGATCATCAGAAAGCATGTTGTTAAGATTGAGTGGCCTGAGATATTCAGCAGCACACATTCATTTATTCAGCATATACAATGAATGATGTGGTAAGCTAGACCAATTTCGTGCAGAGCATTTGGATGATTTGGGACGAGTATTCGGTTCTTCTTGTCAGCAGGATGGGAGGAGGACAGTAGACATCTCCTCAGGCAGAGTATTCGGGTCTTCTTGTCAGCAGGATATGAGGACAGTATACATCTCCTCAGGCAGGTTGTCCGCATTAGGCCTCACATTCTGTAAAACAAAGTATGTCAGGAACTGGGAGATTAGGCAAACTGAGAAGAAGGTAGTGAGTGACCTTTAATGCGGCTGCATAGGCTGCTTGGAGATTAGACATACCTTCAAATGGTAACTTGTTGTGTAAGAGCTCACATAGAACAATGGCAAAACTGTACGCATCACCTTTGTTGTTGCAGTGTTTCTTCTCCCCTTGTCGCAACGTGACAGTACTATATAACTACAATACGATCAATCACATAACAAGTGACTGGACAAATTAAGCACAGGTAGTAAAAAAAGATGTTACTACTAATGAAGCAAAATACCATTATGGAATGAGTGTATGCGTATACCTCTGGTGCCATCCAACGATATGTTCCTGTTTCTGCTGTCCAGTCATTATCGCGATCAGTGTCTCTTCTCTTGCCAATCCAAAGTCTGCTAGTTTTATTGTTTTCTGGTCCGCAGATACCAATAAGTTGTCTGTTTCCAAATGTGGAAGCATCAAGACTTTGAGATCGCGGTGAATGATACCATGAGAATGCAAACATTCCATACCACGGGCAATATCAAGAGCGAACCCCAATGCAACACGGGTATCCAGGCACCCTGGCCACGTGCTGAACAAATATTTGCGAAGAGTACCACCAGTCAAGAGCTCGGTGACTATAGTCTATAGCCATTATAGGCACTTTGCAGGCACCGACGAACTGCACAAGAATCAATTCCATCAGGAATTTCTGGTTTCATACATAATTAGACTCAACTTGCTAGAATCAGAAAATGTAAATCAAAAGAAGTGATGTGAAACTAGCTCTGACCTTTACTAGATTTTTGTGCTGAACTCTAGAGAGCATAGCCGCCTCCCTGGCAAATCTCCTCTCCCGCTTTGCTATTTCTTCACGAGCATCTACTCTTTGAACTATTTTGATTGCCACTGTTTGATTCTTGTATCTGAAACAAAGTTAATAAAAGACAATTTAAAATCTAGATTACATGAACGGAACGGGAAGGTGTCCAAATGGAGCTACCACATCAATAGACTTATAAACCCAGAAAGTAAATCTTAGTTTCCCTCGTAGACCTTAGCATGAGCTCCCTCTCGAATGCTTGGGGTTGATCAGCCACTTTGAATCCAGCCGAAACTCCTCATTCGAGTAAAACCCGTTTGCAGACTCCATCAAACAACCACAACACCAGAATCACTCGATGAGACCGATCACAGACATTTCACAATCACCTAAGAGGCACATTTAACAATCAAAATGTTCAGCACCTGGAATATAAATTGGTGTTCAAGAAACTCTAACATAATTTGTTGAGAGCATAAGATAAGGGTTCTCAGAGAGACCCAATAAGCCAACCCCACTAGCCCTGAAGCAGCTAAAACCACCCCTTAAAAACCAAATCTAAAACAAGGTTTCAATAATCTAGCAGTAATAGAAGAGTACAAGGAAACAAGATCTGTTGTACCCCTTCATCCCATTTTTAACTTCACTACTAAAATAAAGAGAATCTTTCGTGCTTTTTTAAATCTAGTATAGCTCTTGATCTGCAGACAATCAAGTCCAATTATACACAAAGATAAGGATACAGAGATGAAGATTTAATTAAAGGAAGCACATGGTGACACTTGACAGAACAAGTTAACATGGGGAGGGAAGGAGACAAGGCAATAATCAATGAGAAAAGAAAACCATGATGAGATGAATACCTGGATAAGGTCAGTTCACGCCAAATCTTTACTTCAGCTGAAGGGAGCTTGGTTTGCAGCCGCAGGGCAATAATAATAAGCTCTCAACGTGTTGTGTAGCATCTATGGAACATAAGCATCACTCATGTCTTAGATAAGACCTTCCTTGATAAGAGAAATACTTGTAATTGTAACATATTACCCACAAGGCTAGCTGTGTGACAATATTAAACAACTATTGAAACAGTGTTTGTGTTAAGTTCTGTGCAGTGTGTGATGGGGCAGTGATGCACAGAGGAATCTCCATGATTGGAAGCCCAAAGTTGCGCAAGTACAGTGTTTAGTACCCAAGTACACTTGCAGATTTGTCTTACTTCCTGCCGAGTCTGAGAATCTTGAAAAGAAAACATAGTTCATACCCTTTTTCCCTCCCTTCAAATTACTTGTGTTAAATCGGTGTATCACCATTTGTTTGATTTTATTGTCAAAATCCAATCCAACCAGACGAGTCAAGGAATCACCAATAATCTCCACAAGAGCACCGACCATCTTTGAAGCAGTGAAACCTAAGGGCATCCCTAATTGTGATTTCCCTTTTCGCAACAATTGAAATAAACTTGATAGCATTGTGACAATCTCCGCATATTCTCAAGTTCTTCACAACAAGCAATGCCTCCCCATCTCTAGTCGATAACAACCCATATGCCACAGCCAGTTTCTCGCTGTGATGCCTTAGCCTCAGCTCCTTCTCTACTTCAACATCTTCCAAGTGGTTATCTCCCCGCACCATACTCCATTTTACATCAGGAACATAACCAGCCTTCTTCATTTTGACCGACATCTCTTTCCAAAACTCGTATATGTCATTTATCATAGGGTGTGTACTGTCTTCTGCGACAAATACATGCACTTTTTTATCCAGCTCGATCCAGCTGCAACCAGGTTTCTTTTTTACTCTCCTGTCTCGCATGAGTTTTCTGACTTGGGCTACCTCTTCCCATTTCCCAGCATTGGATAACATGTTTGCAAGCATGACATATGGAGCAGCATTTGAAGGTTCAAGCTGAACACACTGGTTGGCTGCCTTCACTGCCAAGTCAATGTTGCCATGTTTTTTACAGGCACTTAGGAGCGAGGCCCAACTTATGGAGCCAGGGCTGAATGGCATTGTCTCAATCAGCCTCTCTGCTTCACTCAACTTCCCCACTCGGCCAAGAAGGTCTATCATGCATGAGTAGTGCTCTGATTCTGGTTCAATCCCAAATTTGTCTTTCATCATATCAAAATATCGCCGACCTTCTTCAACCTTTCCTGTATGTGCACAGGCTGCCAAGACAGAAATGAAAGTGATGTTTGTAGGAACAATATCAGTCTCTAGCATCTGCTGGAATAGAAGTAATGATTCGTGACTCAGTCCATGCTGTGCATATCCGGCGATCATTGAATTAAAAGAGACATTATTTTGTTCTGGCATTAAATCAAATACGAGTCTGGAATCTTCAAGTTTTCCACATTTTGAATACATTGTAATAAGACCATTGTTGACAGATATCCGATTTGATGGAATACGAGACTTCAGCACCAGCGAGTGTAGCTGCCGGCCTTGAGAAGGAGATGACAAGTGGGAGCAGGCACTGAGCACACAAACAAAGCTACAATCATCTGGCTGGTATCCCACCCTCTGCATCTGCCTGAAACAATTAAGTGTATCTTCAGAGAACTCATCATGTTGGGAATAACCAGAAATCATTGTGTTCCAGAGAACCAAGTCTGGTCCAGCTACTTCACTGAAAATCTTTTTACAGTCTGCCATTCCACCTCCGCATTTTGAATACAAATCAATCAAACCACTCCCCACATGAGAGTTCTGCTGACAACCAATTTTGATCAACTTCCCATGAAACTGACGACCACCCAACAAGTCCTTCAAAGAGGTAAAAGCCGTCAACACACTCGCCAATGTAAACATGTCGACCTTAAATCCCCTAAGCACCATTTCTCGAAACAAAATCAGCGACTTTGATCCTTCCCTATGCTGCCCATACGCCACAATCATCGAATTCCACGACACCTCATCTTTCTCCTCACCCATCCCATAAAACAACCGCTTAGCCTCCTCCAAAAACCCGTTCTTCCCATAATAAGTCAGCAATGAATTATTCACAGACGCATAACAATCAAACCCTCCACAAATAGCCAATCCGTGAAGCTGCCTAATCAACTCAGTGCAATCACAAGCAGCCGTAACAGCAGCAGACATGGTAAACCCATCCATATCAATCCCCACTTCCCTCACCTCCTTAAACAACCTCAAAGCCTCCTTCACCGCCCCACTATCCGCAAACGCAGATATCATGGTGTTAAACGACACAATATCTGGTTCAGGAATTTCATCGAACAGTTGGCGCGCAAGACCCATCAGGGGTTCTTTCGCAAACGCACATAAAATGGCGTTGTATGTAAACACATTGGGGTTTTGAACGACGGAAAAGGCGGCGCTTGCGGCGGGGAGGCGGCGGCATTTGGAGTAGAGGAGGATGAATTGATTTGAAAGGAATGTGGAGTGCTGGACGAGGTGCTGCTTTATGTAAATTGCGTGAAGACATCTTCCGGTAAAGAGATTTTTGTCGTGAATGCATTGCTTTAACAGATTGGGGAATTGATCGATACTCGTCCGCCGGATTTGGTTCATCCTAAAGCATCGTCAAGTCAGAAGAAGATGTCGATGTAAAACTTCAGAAGAAAGAAAAAAAATATTCATTAAGAAATACATTAATTTTCTAAAGTTTAAGATAAAATAGAAAATTGTTTTTTTGGTGCAAAATATAAAGTTCGTCAAAATCATTTATAATTCGTCACTTTTTAAATCAAAAAATAAAAAAGACGACGTAGTTCGTCAGTTTCATTTTATAATTCGTAACTAAAAAAATGCACCAACATTTAAGATTAATCTCATACATTCAAATCACAAAATCATAGCCTATAATTAATTTATATTTTGTATCAAAAAATCAACTTTATACATTATTTTCCTTTTTTCTAATATATTTTCATTTTGTTAGGTCGAATTCAGAGCTGGGCCTCAACGGCCCACAATCGGCCCATTATCGACATGGTCCACCCAAAACACCCCAGCGAGCGCGACGACTCCAAAAGCGAGACGACGACGCTAGAGAAAAAAGCAAGCGAGCGAGTGAGTGTGCGAGACGCTTCGGCAAATGGCGGACACACTCAGCGGCGCCTCCCTGCCTTCCGGCCCCGACGCCAAAAAGCGTCGCGTCTGCTACTTCTACGAACCAACAATCGGCGACTACTACTATGGCCAAGGCCACCCGATGAAGCCGCATCGCATCCGGATGGCGCACAACCTAATCGTCCACTACTCACTCCACCGGCTGATGGAAATCAACCGACCTTTCCCGGCCGAGGCCGATGATATACGTCAGTTTCACGACCCTGAGTATGTCGACTTCCTCGCTAAGCTTAGTCTCGAAACCGAGCGCGATCATGTCGTGTATAGGCACCTTAGGCGGTTTAATGTCGGAGAGGACTGCCCGGTGTTTGAAGGATTGTTTGACTTCTGTCAGGCGTCGACTGGAGGATCGATTGGCGCCGCTGTGAAGCTCAATAGGCAGGATGCTGATATTGCCATTAATTGGGCCGGAGGACTGCATCATGCTAAGAAGGCCGAGGCGTCAGGGTTTTGTTATGTGAATGATATTGTTCTTGGGATTCTGGAGTTGCTTAAGTGTCATAAGGTTAGTATTTTGCATGCTTCTTCTTTCAATGTGCTATTTGTATTCGTGTGCCAATATTTTTATGGATATGCACTTGACTGGTTTGAGATGGTGATGTATTGGTACGTCACTTATATGCTAGGCTAGTGGTTTGACCTGTAGTTGGGTGAGATTTGGTGGAAGATGAGGATGCTGCAGAACGCTGCAACAGCAGTGTGTTAGCCTGTTAGGTTCAGTTTACTGATTTGTTGATGTTTGAGATTAATGTTGTTATGGATGGACATGAAGTGGAGATGATGACTGTGCTGAGAAGGTCAAAGCGTTTTGAGCCAGGGAATTATGATCATTGTGGCTATAACTGTACTTTATTAGATACATTCTCACAGTTAATATACTTCGTTCATGTTCAAACTTGCTGGTGTGTGATTTTCCTTTACGCACATATGGCGTCTGTACATTCAACTACACGTGGATCGATGAGATTTATGGTTAGGCACGAGTTGTGAAGTATTGACTGAGTCGGTTAGCTTTTCTCAAATTTCAAGTGTCTGTTCCTACTTTGTTTTCGATGAGTGATGTATACTAGTATAGGTCCAATAACTGCCTACACAATGCTGATGATGGAATATTGCACATAAACTTGTTGAAGTGGTACAAATTTTCGTTGATGTCAACAATTGCACTTTTCCTTATCTGTTAAAAGTTTTTCAATGATGTCAGTTTTTTTTATAGTTTATGCTACTCATTTGTGAATGTATCCTGTAACTCTTTCTAAGATATTTCATCTCTTAATATTGGCAGCGTGTTCTATATGTGGATATTGATGTTCACCATGGAGATGGTGTCGAGGAGGCTTTTTACTTGACTGACAGAGTTATGACAGTGTCTTTTCATAAATTCGGTGACTTCTTTCCTGGAACTGGCCATATCAAAGACATTGGGCAGGGGGCAGGAATGAATTATGCTTTAAATGTTCCTCTGAGTGATGGAATTGATGATGAGACTTTCCGAAGCCTATTCCGACCCATTATCCAAAAAGTGATGGATGTGTACCAGCCGGATGCTATTGTCCTCCAATGTGGCGCAGATTCTTTGTCTGGTGATAAACTGGGATGCTTCAACCTGTCTGTTAAGGGCCATGCTGATTGCCTTCGGTTTTTTAGATCTTTCAATGTTCCTCTGATGGTTCTTGGCGGGGGAGGGTACACGATTCGGAATGTTGCTCGTTGCTGGACTTATGAGGTTTGTCTCTCTTTTATACTTTATTTTTTATCAATCACACTGATTCCCAGATTAGGTTTGAACTTGAGAAATACCCATATAATATGTATGAACTCATTTCTCAGTTTCATTTAAGATGACATTTTTGTATTATTAGTCATTGTGAACATCTGAGTCACATTGATAGTATGTTGATGCAGACAGCAGTGGCTGTAGATGTGGAACCTGATAATAAGTTGCCCTATAATGAGTACTACGAGTACTTTGGCCCTGACTATACCCTCCATGTTGAACCATCCAACATGGAAAATTCGAACTCACCAGCAGAAATGGAGAAAATAAGGTGAATTCAAGTGTTGTTATTGGCTTGTATTTGGATTAATGTTAATTATATGTAGTTTCATAAAGGAAAATGCCTTAATTTGAATCTGCTTTCCAGTTATTGTTCTTGTGCATCACCATCAACAACTTCCCCAATCAAACTGTTGGATTCTTTTATACTCTGCTTGTATGCTTGGGACATGTGTAATAGCTCTAATTTTGATTTAGAAATCAATAACACTTTGGTAAGTAGCATGCTCAATAATTTCTTCTGATAGAGCTAGACGCCCGGTATCATGACCCATATTGCCTATTGCATTCTAACTCCACTCCACTCCAATTAATTTAATGTATCATAACCTCAGTCAATATGGATCTTGTAAGACAGTGATAGATAGAATTTCATTTTGACAAGAATGATCAAAGCAATCTGAATGTATTTGATTATTAATTTTCTAGTAGCGTGTCATAAGATGAAGACAATCAAGGTGTTTCCTTGGTAAGTGAAAAGGTGGAAGTAGCATTAATTTTATACAACCAAGCAAATATCGACACGATTTTTAATCACCAGCTTTCCACAGTTGCAGTATATGGACCTACTGTTGCTTTTTTTTAAATTAGTGATATTTAGACCTTTTCTGCAATTTAGTGACTAATATTGCGTGATATTGTTGGATATGTGACACATTTGGCTGTTAATTGTTCACGTTTCGTTTCATTTAAAGATTTTTAAGTTGCAATTTCATTTTAGTGGAACTAAGCTGACACATTTCTTGCAGGAACTATATACTGGAGCGACTTTCTAAACTATCCCCTGCACCTAGTGTACCGTTTCAAGTTACACCATCTTCTGCAAAAGGTCCCGAGGAGGTTGATTGCCCTTGCCTTTACTTGTAACAACTTATGATGCTGGAACACTGTTTGTGTGTTTCTTCATCTCCTTAACATTGTTGAACGCAGGAAGATGAAGATATGGAGCAGAAACCAAAGCAGCGCCTTTGGGATGGTGAGCAGTATGATTCAGATGATGAGCATAAGGCCCGCAATCGCTCTTAATACTGATTCCACCCCATGTGAAGCTCAAGTAGAAGGTGATTTTTCTTTCCATTTATGCAAAAGTTTTTCTACAGTTGTATCTTTAATTTGTAGAACGTAAGGCCATAATATTGTGAGTCTCTAAGAAAGATAAAGGGAAACTCTGTTTGTTGTAAATATTATATAGGATTAATTATTTGCGATGTGTTTGTTGTCCTATCTTTGTATCTTACCCACGGTCATATTTCCCCTTACTCCCAAAGCAGGAACTCTATTGACAATGTTAAAGAAAGGAGGCCATGCGGGGGTAGCACATTTGTTGTGTGTTGAAATCCAATTATTGCTGCAAGGAAATTTAATCCAATTATTGCTGCAAGGAAATTTGAAATCCAAGCATCAGCATTCAGTAACTACTTCACTAGATACTTTAGCATGATTGAATTATCTAGGCCTTACGCATGATACTTCTTCTACTTTGTTAATCATGTATGTACTCGTTCGTGATTGTGACACTGATTATATATCAATTGGTTTCTTGCAGATTCCTTTGGTGGATTACATTTTTCTCGAGTCTCTTAAGCTAAAAATGGATGATGCAAAAGCTGTTAGTTTTAAAACTTTATAATTTTGGTTTCTTGTTATTTTTTATTTTTAAAAGAAAATTCTGTATGGAGTTTTATCCGTGGAATAAGCTACACTAAATCAGGAAGTGGTCAGCATTAACATATAGGGTGACCTAGTGCCTCACAAAACAAGGCCATTTTAACCTGTCAAAATGCAATTTACTGATGAAAAAATATAAAGACGAATGGTGTTAGGCTGTTAGCTGCTGGGCTACTGCTCACAAAACAAGGCCATCCTTGAGACCATTTGCATCTGGTAGACATGAATCAATAATGAAACTTGAGCCGATCTCTTTTAGTGTCCTACTGTCCTATAAACAACGCTCCAAACGTGGCTTTCAGTTTCCACACTTAACTTTCAGTTTTTCAAAGGCTTGAATTGTAACATAGAGACCCATCAGTTACTATTGATAGTAGTGTTATGAATTCAGCCTTGGCATCTTGAGAAAATCAGCTGGAGATATCCTGGACAGAATGAAAAGAAATGAATTATGACTCTATCAAGAGTGAAAGCTAGAATTTAACCATGTTCTAATTATAGGTGAAAATAATCCACAGTGCTGCAGAAAAGTTTGACTCCTTGATTCCGTACTTCGTATCCGGCAAGAACATGGAGGCTATCTGGGATAAAGAACAAATTGACATTCCCATAGCAGTTAAACCGCGAGTTTATGCAGGTTGAATTTCTTTTTTCTTCCTCTTAGGGTAACTATCTAAATGCGTGTACCATCGTTCTTCTCTTGGTTTCCGAGATGATCTACACAGCATTATGCTGCCACTGATTTAATTTAAATTTATTTCTACTTTTTTATTTAATTTTTTTAAATCACCATCTTCCACAAATCATCAAACTGCACTTTAATTCCGGGCATTTTGTAATTCGTACAAAACTTACATTTTGATAGTGAATTGGGCTAGTGTTTAGCATCTAGCTCCATGTGAGTAGCTCAACTCTAGTATTGGCTGAAAGGAAACCTTTTAGTTTCTTGCAGGGGAATGACTCTCACGCGAGACCCCCAAGTGCAAATGTGCAACAAAAAGCAATCAATAGTAACTTCAGTGGTAACAAGTAGTACAACAAAAGTTTTGACAAGGAACTTTCTTATTCATATCCGGATCAGACCTTGTTAAAAAGTGACACAGACAAACGTAAGTACATAACAACAAAGGAGATGGAGTGGTCAGGTAATTGAAGCAAGTAGACACACAGCTCGGTTGCACACATGGGAACACTTCACTGACGTTTTGTTTGTTCTCAAGCAATAGTATCTCTACACTCCGCCTGGACCAGAATGAAGTTGGTAAGTCCTACTCGGGACGACTTGGAGAACCCCAGGTTGTGCTGCATAAAGAAAAACGTCAGAATATCAGTAAACATCCAGTAGGCATGGAGCATGGTTGACAATTAAGTTCATGATGCTGTAAAAACAAAGCTTGGATGGGAAAACATAAACTCAAACAGCTAGAAAGATGAATTATGAACGCAGGCATATGTGTTTAGAAACAAGGATAAAAAACAAAGACGTCATGCCGATAAATACAATTGTCGTTAGTATTTCTAGACAAAAAAAGGAAATTGAAAATCCTCTGAGGTTCAAGCTATTTTAATTTGCTACATAAAAAAAATGTCATTCGGTTTTCAATGTTCACCATCTGATTGATTCACAATGACTAATAAGCACACGAGTTAATGTTGTCAAACACAGCTGGGCAAAATGTAATCTGAAGCACGCATAGCTAGAAGAAAAAAAATTTTGCTAGAGCAATCTGAGGAGCCAACACCAATTGATTTGGTACTGAGGAAAGTTTCAGAGCTAAAAAAAAACTATAAATCCACAGTATACGCAAACAGTTGGAATTTTCTTTTTAATATATACAACATTTGTCAGAAGCAGTTTCAAACAGTTCTGTACTAATGTAAGAAGCACAGACATTTAAAAAACTTAAGGAATATGAAAAAGAAATACCTGAGATTTGAGCAACCTGGTGAGGAGTGAGTTTCGCAGAGAATCCACTGGCAGCATTCTTGTAGCTGTAAATCAAAGCATCCCTTGCAGCCTCCTCGCTGCAGTGAACAACAACCATAAACGTTTTATTTAGAAAAATCTCGTCTCAGCAATACACTGATCATAAAAATAAGTAAATCGAATCAACCACAAATGGTGATTGACTGCACCATCTTCAAACTCAAAATTTGAAACACACCTTGATACAAATCAGAACGCTAATGATAAGCACCAGATGATGATGACGTCATCATCATTTTTTTCTTTTTTCGTTTTTAAAACAATATTAAAAAAACAAAATTGAAAGAAGCAAGTAAAGTAGACCTGCCGATGACGGATAGGGTTCGGATATGGTAAGACTCAGGCTCTTCATTATCTTGAGGCTTTTCAGTGTAGACGATGTAGACGGCAGCGGCGTTGGGGTCAATTGGATGATCGACCGGAGCAGGATCGGAAGGCCTGCGGAGAGGACGCGACGGTATGCGGGCCGGACCAGCCATCGAAATATTGTAATTGCAGATGATCAAGGCGAAGAAGACGAGAGAGATTGCAGATTTCATCTCAGTGGATTTTTTTTTATACGCAGAGAATTTGATCGACGAGGTCTCGCTTGGAGTTGAAGAAATTGAACTTATCGATGAAGTTGGTAGAACGGCGCCGTTTTAAATCGACATCTCCGTCACGTCATCATTATTGTTGTTTTATTTTATACTCGTTCAGTTTAGGTCGTGCCGACGGCCCCAACGCTTGAGATTTGCTACGACATCGTTTTGAACTTCTAATCGATTCATCTTAATTTCGAAGCGCCGATTTCCACGGTTCTGCTATATTTTCAGCTACTTGTATATCTTCATTGACATGGAAAAGGACAAGTGCAAAATTAATATTTTTGTATAAAATACAAATTAATTATAGTCATTGATTTATAATTAAATGAATGAGATTAATCTTGATTTTTTGGGCTTTTTTGTGTGTGACGAATTATAAATTAAACCTGACGAATTATGTTGTCTTTTTATTTTTCAGTTCGTCTTTTTCATTTTTCGACTTGAATTTTGACGAATTTTATATTTTGAACTAAAAAATTACTTTGCATCAAATCTGGCCTCTCATTGACAATATATATTACTGAGATCAATATGCACTACTAGTCGGTGGTTTTAGTATTTTTTTTTCGATGGACGTTTTAGTATTTTTCTAGTTGGTATTTTGATTACTTAATATTATGAATACTCTTCTCACATATTTTTTTATGAATACCGATTTACGTGTTCGTGTTGGGCCTGGCCCAAATCTTAGCTTTGGACGTTCGGGTTGAGCTACACCAACCGAGACCTCCGCTAAGCGTTTCATGCAAATACGGCACCGTTTGGATCCGAAAACATTGGTCTTGTCCATCATCAGGCGAGGCGATCGCTCTGCAGCTTAAACCCCAATTTGCGAAAACCCTAAATCGATCGATCGCATCAGCTCAGCTCAGCTACAACAATGGCGAAGATTCCATCATCAATCGTCCGTTCAGCTATTCCATCATCGCATCGTCTCAAAAGCTCATCATCGTCTCTCGTCCAGTCTGAAAAGCCTCATCGTATCCCCAGAAATCCACCGGCCAAAAACAATCCCCACTCCAAACCAACCTCTCCGCAAGTCACGTTCAACAACATCTCAGACGCAAAAAAGTTCTTCACTTCCTTAATAGCCTCCGCAAAGCCAGCGCCAATCGACGTCAAATTCCATAACTCATTTCTCCAATCAGCCGCCTCCGTGACCACCGTCGCAGACTCCATCTCTCTCTTCCGCCACATGAAGCAAGTCCATCCTGCATTTTCGCCTGACCACTCCACCTACCACATTCTTCTCTCCGCTGCCTGCCAAGGGGATAGTTCAACCTTGGCGCCGGTGCATCAAGTTTTGAACTTGATGGTTCATGACGGATGTCCTCCTGAAAAGGCCACTACGGACATAGCTGTTCGGTCTCTTTGCAAGGTTGGACGAGAAGAGGACGCGATTGAGCTGGTTAAGGAGCTGGCGGGGAAGCATTCTCCGCCGGATGAGTATACTTATAATTTTATGGTGAGACATCTTTGCAAGAATAGGCCTATGACTAGTGTGTATAATTTTATTGATGAGATGAGGGATTTGATTCAGTTGAAGCCTGATTTGGTTACATATACTATTTTGATTGATAGTGTGTGCAATAGCAAGAATTTGCGCGAAGCTACTCGGCTTTTGAGTGAGTTGGCTAAGGATGGATTCAAGCCTGACTGTTACGTGTATAATACTATTATGAAAGGATGGTGTCAGATTAATCAGGGATGCGAGGTTTTGAGGGTTTACTCGAAGATGAAGGAGGCGGGTGTTGAGCCGGATCTCGTCACTTTTAATACTATGATATACGGGTTGTCTAAATCAGGAAGAGCGAAGGAAGCTCGGAAATTTGTGGACATAATGGCGGAAATGGGGCATTTTCCGGATGCTGTGACTTATACCTCTCTGATGAATGGGCTGTGCAGGGAGAATAATGTGACGGGTGCGCTGGGTCTTTTAAGAGAAATGGAGAGGAAAGGCTGCAGTCCTAATTCGTGTACTTATAATACTTTGCTTCACGGACTCAGCAAGGCAAGAATGTTGGATAAAGCGACTGAATTTTATGAGATGATGAGGTCGAAAGGTGTGGAGCTTGAGTCAGCTGCTTATGCTACTTTCGTAAGGATTCTGTGCAGGAATGACCGTGTTGCAGAAGCATATGAAGTATTTGATTATGCCATCGAATCTAAAAGTCTTAAAGATGTAGTTGCTTACTCCACACTGGAAAATGAGCTTAAGTCCGCAAAAAAACTAAAAGAGCGAAATGCAGTTACTCTTGGTTAGCGCCTTTTTGTGTACAGCTGAGTGTATTATCACGGTCAGAAGTTGATCTACACCACTGGGGGACTGAGGTGTGATAGCTTTCATTACCGTGATGGATGGGTCATGGATTCATTCATTCACTATCAGGGTTGCTGACGAGGATGTCATAATTGCTGGCACTTTCTTATATTTGGCTAACATGCCAAAGCTCATAGGCCCGACTTTTCCCTATAATTTGTTGAGACTGAAAACTCTGGTATAGTTCCCCCATATTTTACTTTACTTGGGCATCTATGGAAATTCTGAAGCCTGGGTACTCTAGACATGGGATTTTGAAGATCTAGTTTTACTGTATTGAACTTTCCTATAGGTGTGACTGAGTCATTGTTGTCATGTTTATACATGGATCAAATTTCATTAATTTCTGCATTTCCACTTTGAAGTCAATTTGTAGGTTTGAAAAGGTCAAATTTGTATCCTATCATTCAGCTCATATTCATGAGAATAATAACATAAAGTAATGGGAAGAAGGGAACAAAGAAACATGCATTCCAGTAATGACTCCTAAAACTTTGACTTGGAATTTATTACCACTTTATTTCTTGTTTCCTTTGATTTATTTAATTGCATCATTTTATTTTATTCTTATAGTCATGGTGCCAACCAAGTTGCCTTTAGTTCAATTTCCCATTTAATTTTTGCATTAAGGTGTGTAGCCAACTGTACAAATATGAATTGTTTTGACCTATTAATGGCTTGAGTTTTTGTTGAGAAGTATTCTCCAAATGGCACCTTTATTTTATAGTGGCTAGTAAAACTTCATTGTCAAAAGATTAATCTATTCTCTCTATTCCTAGTTATCTACATGACATGAATTTTACAATTTACAAATCAAATCTTGGGAAAAAAGATCTGGTGTAGTCGCAGTCAAATGTTACTAACGTTATTTTTTAGGATATTTTTTATAACATAATAAAACGACGACACTTAGATGGAATTACGAGGCGTAGCACAAAACTTCTACAGTTCTACTTTATTATAATTGATGAAATCAAGTTAATAACTTTATTTTACTATCAAAAAAAAAGTTAATAACTTTATTTTAATCTGATCCAAATTACTATGTCATAATTATTTATAAAATAAATAGATAAATAAATAAACAAATATGACATTTCGATCTCTCAGCTTCCTCCTTCCTTCCTCCAATCACCACTTCATATACGTCTTCTCTTCGCACCAATCCGAATCGCATTCATATTTTCCGATCAAGAAACCGCCGGAGAAATGGACTCGTCGTCGCCCCAATCGCCTCCGATTCCAAAGTCCAAATCAGTTCACCCGCACAAGACCGGACGCCTCCGCGATCACTTCACAATCGGCAAGAAGCTAGGGCAAGGCCAGTTCGGAACCACCTATCTCGTAACCGAGAAATCCACATCCAAATCATACGCCTGCAAATCAATCGCTAAACGAAAACTCTTTTGCCGCGAGGATTATGAGGACGTGTGGCGTGAGATTCAGATACTGCATCACTTGTCTGAGCATCCCAATGTCGTCTTGATCAAGGATACCTTTGAGGATTCTGTATTTGTGCATTTGGTTATGGAGTTGTGCGAAGGCGGAGAGCTGTTTGATAGGATTATTAAGAAGGGACAGTATAGTGAGAAAGAGGCTGCTAAGTTAATTAAGGTCATTGTTGGAGTTGTTGAGGCTTGTCATTCGCTTAGTGTGATGCATAGGGATTTGAAGCCTGAGAATTTCTTGTTTGAGTCTCCTGATGAGGATGCAAAGCTTAAGGCCATTGACTTTGGATTGTCTGTGTTCTACAAGCCTGGTTTGTTCTCTTTTTGAATATTGATCTATCATTGCTGTTTTACTCGTGGCTTTTCTCGTTCTTTTGAATGCTGATACTTTTTTTGTTTTGATCAATCCTCACTTTTGTTACTTGTGGCTTTTCTTCTTTTCTTGAAAGCTGATTATTCTTTATTTTGATCTGTCTTCCAATTAATGAGATTTAAGTTACAAATCTGATCTTCTGTCTAGATTCAATGTATCTTCATCAGATCAATTCGGAAAGTAAAACCTTAAAGTAGTGATTATGAATTATCAATCATTCTTTAATTCCTGACAGAAAATTATAGCCCTCTTGTTCTCTTGGCGTGACACGTCTGAATCGTTTGATAAGTGTACCTTGTTTAATGTTCGTGAATAATGCATTTTTATAGTTTCTTCGGTCTTCTGTTTTACGTTGTGTTAATACCAGTTTAATGTATGATAAGATTTATTTACTGAAAGTAGACTTGGGTTTTAGAATTCATAATGTTAAGATTTATCGATGTTAAGACTTATATCTCGTTTACCTAGTGTGTTGATTGTTTTCATATGAAGATTAAATGATGATTGTTTTCATATTTTTATCAGGACAAGTTTTTTGTGACGTTGTTGGAAGTCCATATTATGTCGCTCCTGAGGTGTTGTGCAAGCGTTATGGTCCAGAGATAGACGTTTGGAGTGCTGGTGTGATCCTTTATATCTTATTGAGTGGGGTTCCACCTTTTTGGGCAGGTACAACATCATTAGATTTGTTAAATGATTGTATTTTTTACTTCGGGCTCCTGCTTATGAATTATTATCTTACCAATTAAAAAGAGTCGGAAAACGAAAAACCATGGTAATCACTATCCTTCCATTCTTTGCAGAAACTGAGGCAGGGATATTCCGCGAGATTTTGAAGGGCAAACTAGATTTTGAATCTGACCCTTGGCCTAGCATTTCGGATAGTGCTAAAGATTTGATACAGAAAATGCTTGACAGGGACCCTAAGAGAAGAATAACTGCTCATGAAGTTTTGTGTGAGTCATATTCACTACCTGGCGTCAAAATTCTGTTTTTTCCGTAATCCATTACACAGATGTATATTAAATCTTCTTTATATTTGCATCAGGTCACCCGTGGATTGTTGATGACAATGTCACTCCTGACAAACCTCTGGACTCTGCTGTCATATCCCGATTAAAGCAATTTTCTGCAATGAACAAACTCAAGAAAATGGCATTACGTGTATGTTCTTTTCAGACCCTCTTTTTCCCTTTTTGATTTTATTATCTTACTATATGCTCAACAATGTTCGGGAATTTCATTGGGTACAAGATATATTTTTTGATAACGATGGAGTGGCTGAAGACAGTTTGGGTAATGTCCTTGCCAAAAGTCAGAAGTTCCTTTTGCTTGGTGTTTTGAGTTTTTTTTCTTAATACAATGTCTCGTGGTTACTTGTTTTCCCAGCATCTCTTTGTTAGCTGTCCTGCATTAATGTTATCTTTCCTTCATTTCTGAAACAGCTGGATTCCATGTTAAGATGGATTGAAATTCACCTTAGCTACACTACACCATTGACCATACTTTACTCGTTGGTCGATTTCATTTTGTTGTGTATGAATTTTAAAAAATATTCTCATTCTCATAGTGCGATGTGCACTGTTTTCACCCGGCTGTTATGTTGTATTACTTATGATACCATGCGGACCATATTCTTTGCATGCTGTTCATATGGTTGAGTTTTATTAGTGGGCTACTAATTTGGTACAAGTATCCGGTAACATGATTACAATAGTGTTTTTTAAGGCTATCTTTAAATTTATGACAAGATTTAGTTTATCATCACTGCATTAGTCACTTCAGTGTGACTGACGACTTTTTCCATGATCCAGATTTCTTAAATTATAACAATGAAGCTCGTCATACGAACATATGCTGATTTATTTATTTCTATTTACTTTGCTCACCTGTGTATTCCTTATGCCCATCAAACAAGAATATGTATTTGAACCCACTACTTGCGTCATCTTATTTTTTTGCTTGGAAATAAAAAAAGAGGAGAAAGGTGTAAACAGGGAACAGAGCATATAGGCTAGATGTAATGTAACTTAACAAACCTGTATACATGATTGTCTGCAAACGTTGAATGACATTTTTTCGTAAATAAGACTTTCCTTCTGCGCTTTTCATTTCTCGTTGCTCCACTCTCGATACATTTACATTCTAACAGCTGTAACGTCGTCTTTTTCTGTAATCTGAATGAATGTTGTGGTGTTTGAATGTTATACAGAAATATCTAAATCCGTATCAGGAAACATAATTTTTGTGTGGTCGGTTTCCATATTTGTTAGGTTATCCTTCGTTGTGATGGTTTGTTGGAATTTTTCCTTAAAGCTGGTAATGTGCAAGATTTCATAGCAATATTGCATTCCTTGTTTGTCCCCTCAGTGTTTTGATTTGATTCGTGCTCGTGCGTGACTTTGGTCTTTGATAGTTCTTTCTGATTATAAGATGTTAATGTTGAGTTGTTGACAGGTTATCGCTGAAAAACTATCAGAAGAAGAGATTGGTGGTTTAAAGGAATTGTTCAAAATGATTGACACGGACAATAGCGGGACAATAACATTTGAGGAACTCAAAGAGGGTTTAAAGAAAGTTGGCTCTCAACTCCGGGAATCTGAAATAAAGGCTCTAATGGATGCTGTAAGAAAGAAACTAGGGATCAAAGTGTCTGATTTTTATTTTCTTCTTTGTATATCTTTAATTGCGACAATAAGATTGCCAGTCCAGTTATTGAGGTCTACATTATATAAAGCTCAAACTGATATCCTATGATTTGAACCCTGGCAGGCTGACATAGACAACAGTGGATCAATAGACTACACTGAGTTTATTGCTGCCACCTTGCACTTGAATAAAATTGAGAGAGAAGAAAATCTGGTTGCAGCCTTTAACTTCTTTGATAAAGACGGAAGTGGTTACATAACCATTGACGAGCTTCAGCAAGCTTGCAAGGACTTTGGACTTGGTGAGGTCCATCTGGATGAAATGATCCAAGAAATTGATCAAGATAATGTAAGTTCCAAGTGTTTGTACTGTTGTGGATTAAGTTTATTTTATGATTCTTATCTATCTACGGTCAAACATGAGAGTGATGTTTGGTATTTCTTAGTCAAGTGTCCACCGCTTCTGGACATATTCCCGCAAAAGATAATAGAAACAGAACTGAAAAACAAGAGAAAAAACGAAAAGGAAATTTATAACTCAATGTTGTAAGCTCAGTATTGTTAAAATTATAGATTTGCAGGGACTAAAGTTTTCTCCTTGTCTCACCTCTTTGTACTTGGTGTTATTGGTTGCTTCTGTGATTTTAATAATATTTGGTAGGAAAGAATGTGCCCAACTTACAAACATTGTCCAAGGTGGGTGCACTGAGCCTTCTGATTTTGTACCACAGGATGGACGCATAGACTATGCAGAGTTTTCCACAATGATGAAGAAAGGCAACCGAGGTTTTGGTACGACAACCATGAGAGGCAATGTGAACTTCATTATGGCAGAAGCATTTGGCATAAAAGATGATGCAGAATAAGAAGGTGATAGAGGAGGAGTATTTTGTACACTGAGCGCAGCACAAAACATTTACTACTTCATGCTTTCACAAGCTAGGTGGGTGTAAATGCTTCATTTTGGAAATCAAACACCTAAGCGGTTTCTACTTTTTCAGATCTCAATTTACAATGGCAGGCCGGTCTTAGACCACATATTATTCATATATTTCCTATACTTGTCAGATACCACTCTTCTTCTAAATTGTCTTAAATGTTATATAACTCACACACAGTCACAGAGAGACCAATTACTGGGCTGGGCAAACAACATCGAAACCAATCAAACATTAGGGGTCATATTATAAATAAATAAAGTCGAGGTGGCTGATACGAAATAATGAAAATAAGTGCGATCATCTTCATCTGTTTCACCGGTAAGTTTCTGTTTGTAATATCCGCCCGACCTCGGCGACATTAACGAAGCTCTATTCCCTCACTCTCGATAAATCCGTCAATCGATTTCATTTCTCCAATTCAAAAATCGATTTCTCCAATTTCATCTGACTCACTCACATTTCCTTCTCTCTCAGAATCGTTCCATTTCTGCAAAAATGTCGAACGTTCTAAACCTCAGCTCCTCGTTTATATCCTCCTCCACATCTCTACGGACAAGGTTTACAACTCCAGAGACGTGTTTATACCGGAGTAGGAGATGCGGAAAAGCTGTAATTGAATCGAAGATCCGGGAGATCTTCATGCCGGCGTTGAGCTCGACCATGACTGAAGGTAAAATCGTGTCGTGGATTAAGTCCGAGGGCGATAAGTTGTCCAAGGGAGAGAGTGTGGTGGTGGTGGAGTCGGATAAGGCCGATATGGATGTGGAGACGTTTTACGATGGCTATTTGGCTGCTATTATGGTTGACGAAGGTGGAACGGCTGCTGTTGGATCTGCGATTGCGTTTTTGGCTGAAACGGAGGATGAGATTTCCGAGGCTAAGAGTAAGGCCAGTAGTGCTGGTGCTGCTTCTTCCGGTAAGGAATCTGCCTCGCCAGTGGCTGTGGGGGAGAGTGCGAGTCAGGCTGTTGCTCCTCCTCCTCCACCTGCTCCTGTCGCTTCGGCTCCATCAGCTCCGGTAAAGGTTCCGGTGAAGAGTGGCTCTGTTCATCCGGCTTCGGAGGGAGGGAAGAGAATTGTGGCGTCTCCTTATGCTAAAAAGCTTGCTGCTGAATTGAATGTGGATTTGTGGGAAGTGGTTGGGACTGGGCCGTTGGGAAGGATTGTAGCCAAGGATGTTGAGGCTTATGCTGCTTCTGCAAAAGTACCAGCTGCTGCTGTTGTTTCGAGTGCCGGGTCGCCTGCTAGTCATGGGGTTGAGTTGGGGACAGTTGTGCCTTTCACAACTATGCAAGGTGCTGTTTGTAGGAATATGAATGAGAGCTTGACTGTGCCCACATTCAGAGTTGGGTACACAATCAACACTGATGCATTAGATGCTCTTTACAAGAAGGTGCGTTCTTTAATTTTTACTTCAATGTAGTTTTTCTGTTGTATCAAATTCAGACTAAATGGTTAACTCTTGCTGTTTTTGTTTATCTAACAACTATGTTATGATTAGTTTACAAAACCTATTCGTCTTCTTTGAATTACAGATGCTATTGTTTATAATATTGCGATATGCATTACTTCTTCAATATCTCACCTTTACTACTATGTTCCTCGTTTCAGAAAGGCTTGCTGGCCAAGTTTTTTTCTAGTTTTTTTTTGTAAAGTAAGGATTTTTTTCTTGAAGTGGACTTTTGCTTGCAACTTCTAGGATACAAATAAATAAGAACTTGTTGCGTCATTCGAAGTTGATAATGTTGGTCTTCCATAAAGCTTGCTTATCATTGTTTTATTTAAACTTTCAGATTAAGTCGAAGGGAGTTACTATGACTGCTTTGCTTGCAAAGGCGACAGCTCTTGCACTGGTTAAACATCCTGTTGTGAACTCCAGTTGCCGTGATGGAAACAGCTTCACTTATAATAGTAGCATAAATATTGCAGTTGCTGTGGCTATAGATGGTGGTTTGATCACACCAGTGCTCCAAGAGGCTGACAAGGTTATATGTTGTGTCTACGCTTTGACGATGAAAATTTTCATCTGTCTATCATCTTATTTCAGTGTAATTATTTATTTATTTTTGATGTGTAGGTTGACATTTATTCCCTGTCAAGAAAATGGAAGGAATTAGTTGATAAGGCTAGGTCGAAGCAGCTTCAACCCAATGAGTACAACTCAGGTAATCCTTTTTACAGATAATTGAGGATATTCTGGTAGCCAACAGGGTTTTGTTTATAGAAATAAAAGCTAACTTTTCGCCACATGGTGAGTCGATGCTTCAATTATATTAGAAATTAGAATACAGCCTTGTGTAGCAGATTCCTGCCAAGGTTTTCTAGACACCTCACATTCATTAATTGCTGGGGAAGCATGGATATATCTATGCATACATTATCACAAAGAGATTTTCTTACACGTTTTCAATTGTCCTATTTGTCACCAACTGCATTACCAGAGACATAAGTACCTTCTGTCATGAATTTGGTCAGAATATAAATGCTGCAATGTTTCTTGAAAATTTTATAAGGTGTAGTGATTTGTTTTGGACCGTATCCATATGGTAAAATAGGGATGGATAGACTACTTGTTTATGTGATTTGCCTTGGAACACAATGTTGGTGATACTAATAGTAGATGATGCCTAAATGAAAGAATCTTGATGCTGGTTAAGAAGCAATTTAAGGAGTTTTCTTCTCATGTGTTGATGAATTATATGTTAATCTTGCAGGCACTTTCACTCTCTCCAACCTAGGAATGTTCGGTGTTGATCGCTTTGATGCTATCTTACCTCCTGGAACGGTACATAAAGTTGTATGGTCATTAATGTTTGCCTAATAAGGTGTTTAATCAAAATAATTCTTGTTTCTGCAGGGAGCTATCATGGCCGTTGGAGCATCTCAGCCTGCTCTTGTAGGCACCAAAGATGGTCGGATTGGCTTGAAGACTCAGATGCAGGTAATTTAGCTTGTGGCTCATCCAATTTTCTCATAGTGAAATTGAATCTATAGTATTGATATTGACCATACAAACTTTAAAAACTGAATACTGATGATATGTTGAAAGAACTTCGAAAGACTTAAACTCGGCACCTTTACATGAGATTTTTTAAACCGTGCGCAGGTAAATGTGACAGCTGATCACCGGATAATATACGGAGCTGATTTGGCTGCATTCTTACAAACCTTGGCATCGATTATTGAGGAGCCTAAGGATCTTACCTTCTAGTTAGACATACGCATCACTGACAAGATCCTTATGTTTATGGTAGATTATTTTTGCCCCTTATTGTTTGCTGTTTTTAGTCACCAATTGTCTGGTGAACTAAAAAAACCCTGGATAAGCATGGTTAAGAGAATGATATTTTTCGAGAAGAATAATATTCAAATATCAGGTTGCTATGAAGCATTCAAAGGATCGAACTCGTTCATTCATACTTCTTATCCGTAAGTGTACTGATTGCGCCAATTATGTGCAAATTAATCAATATGCAAATGTATGAAAGGGTTGGTCCTCCATCACAATTTTGTTTTTATAATAGAGTCCAAGAATCACAATTTCAGGATTATCTACCTAAGCACCAGCTACTTGAACATGTTTAGCTACATGAAATACCGTCCATTTCACCAAGTTTGAAACTTGAGCTAAAGCAGCAGCACCAACCAGAAGTAGCTAAGTGGCTAATGTTGTTCATAAGCTGTTAAAACCCATACACAACATTTTCCATCTGCTCATCTCTTTTTTGAATTTCATGCCATCATCATCATTAGCTGGACGTGCCTCATTGGGCAGTGAGAACTCCATTTAATATTACTTTCCAAAAAAACTCCACTCAAATTCATTCCACCTATTATTGATTTAGGTGTCGCCACCACCACCACATTTCAACCTATTCACTACTATATGATCATCATTTTCATACTCATCTATTTCAAATTTTGAATCTGAGAACTCTTTTTTTTTCTTCTTTCAGATAATGGAATGGTGCTTATATATCATAACAAATAAAAAATAAAATTGAAGTTGTTAGAAACTTGAGGTTGGATAAAAGGAATTCTTCTACTGAAGCAGTTGAACTAAAAATAATAATTTCCTAACAAAAACCATAAGCCTCAAAAACCCAAAACACTCTCCTTTCTCCTACTCCTCTCATCAATTTCTCCGCTTGTGCTGCTGCCTTTTTTGATCCCTTCTCAGCCAACTCCACAAACTCTAATCTCCCTATTTCTTCACACACACACACACACCCTTCTCTCAATGTCCACAGCTCAAGAACCAGACCAGCAAGAACAAGAACAAGAGCCTTTCTCGTTCCCCGTCGCGTCTCCATCCAAGTTCATCGAATCGCCTCGATTGCTGTGGCGGCGCGTGCCTGCCACTGCAAATTCATCTCCCACTACCAGATTAGAGTTACTGAGGAGTAAGTATCAGAGGAGAAGCTTTTCCTGCATGGAGACTGAATCTCTTCAGATGACAATGATGATGATGACTCAAGATCATCATGTCAGGAAGGATCACAGGAATTATGAGGAGGGCGATGGGCTAGATGTTAATAAAATGGATTTATTGTGGGAAGATCTTCATGAGCTTTCTAAAACTAAAAAGTACTTTGATGATGATGAAGACATGATGATGTCTTCTGATATTGATCAAGTTGGAACTGGGATTATTAATCATCAGAAGAAGAGAGCGATAAGTCTACCGATGAGGCGACCACCTGGGACAATGGCCATCTTGAAGGTACTAAAGAAGCTTTTTTATGTTCGAAAGACTGGTTCTACACAAAGTTTCTGAATGATGAATCTCATAATGTTATGTAAAAACCTACTTTTGAATACATTGTATTGTATGTAGCTTCAGGGCATGAATATGGCAAAGTTACCATGAAACTTTTTTGGTTTACAAATACATGAATTTCTGGATACACTCGATAGGTCATAGAGTTGGAATCATATCTAACACAACAACTTTGCTATCCATAGGTAACGTGTAACGTGTATCTTTAACTCCTTACAAAAACACTAGCTGGTATGTGAAGAAATTCTCCAACATACTTTTTAACAGAGAAATCCAGATGTCAGGATTTTTGGTGATCCAACCACCTTATCTCTGATAATAAACACTTCACTCCTGCTTGCTGCGAGCAAGTCTAGCCTTATGCCGGAGGTCAGCTTTCTTCCACTTGACCATTTGGAAGCACAGGGAGAAAAGGGTGTTTACCTGCAAACAATTGGTCAAACAAAGTTAGGAATTGCAAGGCATAGGATTTATTCTCTAACAGATTGTTTGATCATGATGACATCTTACCAAAATTACAACTGCGTTCAGAAGAAGTGGCCCCGACCACAGGGTTGAGAGAAAAATCCCCTGGCGGTCAAAATAGTTCTGACTGGCAAAGCTTTTCCAGTTACTACTCAAAATGGCATTTATATTTTCAGCGAAGTATACACCGGCCACTGCATGAGATAATTGTATTAAAATGAGGGGAAATTCTACTATCAAATTGAGTGTTTGTGTATGAAAAGAAATGAACACTCTCGAAGACATGCATATTAAACAATATAACGATATAGTGTGTTTCAAATAACTTGGTGGAGTTTATGCAATTATGTTGTCGCACGAACATTTGAACACTCCATTTAGAGGAATTTCAACTCATGGAGCGGTTACTTGGGGAGAATTAACACTAGTTCAAATATAATGAGGTTTCATGACGTAAAATGACATTATAGCCTACAATATCTACGAAACCTTTGATCTTGCAACACATAACTGATGTTATGCGGCTTAACTCTTATCATAAGAGTCTTATGTAAGAACATACAAATGACAAAACAACTTCTATTATAAAATTTTACAAGGAAACCTAGACTATATTGCAATAACCGTAAAATCTGTTTTCAGAATGCTATCTTGTTAGACGGCATTCGACTCATTTTTGGCCAGACAGAAGAGTGAATTAACAAGCACTAACATGCTATCTCGACTTGGATTTTATGTAACGGCATAAGTTTATTACTCCAGCATGTAACTCAGAACGAATAAGGTATTAGAATAAGCAATCTTACACGAGAGCAGGAACAAGCACATCTGGAAATTCGTGTTCTTCCTCGTGAATAAAATAACCAGCAGCAGGATAGCATGGAAAGACAGTAAGCCTAGCAGCCACGGTTCCTGCAATGGTGACAAAAACAACAATTAAGTTGTTTTCCATACAATGAGACATACAACATGCTTATGAACATTGATATAACACTTATCATCCACAGATAAAAAAAACTGCAGGTCGGCAGACAAATGCCATCAGTAATTGATAAACTTCAAGAAAATGGAAAGAAACTTTCTTAGCTTAAACAAACGGCTGGACGTACTCATCCATTATCCAACCCACTACACAGCCTTAGGTCAACAATATAACAGATCATTAGAGACTTGAGCGACACCAAAGTGAACTCGTCTGAGGTTCACAAGAGGCATCAACATACTTTACCAGCTATAAAATCCTATAACAAATTTTCTAGCATTCACTTCCGAAAGACTCTTTCAATCTCATCACAAAACACACAATCTACATAAATAGAATTCAAAAAGAAAATGATATGCTTTCCTGCCAAAATTCAAAACATAGCCACCCGAATTTCTAGTAACTTCGAAATACCAACTAGTGCATCCTGACACATCCATTGTGCTATTCTACTGCAAACAAGCGACATGTTTGAATTGTTGAACTCCAACACTAATATAAAAAAATTGTATCAGAATCGTGTACGGAATACTACCTTCCAGTCAATGGCGTAAAAGAATCCGATGAAGTTGTCGTAAGCCGGCCGGAGTCCGGAACGAAATTCGGCAGTGAGTTGCTGCAACAGATCGGCCATCTGATTCATGTGATCCTCCAAAGCACTTTTCAACTCCTCCATTCTCGATCGAACTGCCTGCTACACACTGCGACGAGATGCTCGATCTGATTCGGGGATTCAGGCAATCGAAGAAACTGGAATTGGTTTTCGAAGTATTACTGTTAACACTTATGATCCCGTACTATTACTAATTAAACTTACGCCCCGTACTGTTACTCATTACACTTATGCCCCGTACTATTACTAATGACACTTCCGCCCATGTATTAATACTAATTACACTTCCCCTCCGTTCTGACTTCTGCGTTCTGCCTCTGCGTAGCTCAAGTTTGTTCATACGCTTACAAGTAAAAGTATGCAAAGATGCGGAGAAAGTTCCCTTTTTTTTTCTCCCTCCTTTCAAAATGTATTTCAAATATGATCCGGTGCAAAAAATATATTTTTATAAATAATACAAATCAATCACAGTTATTGATTTGATTAATTGTACAAATTAGATTAATTTTTGTTTATGGTTAATTTTTCGATGACGAACTATGTCATACTTTTGATTTATCTGCAACGAATTATAATTTCATTTTGACAAACTTTGTATTTTGTACCAAAAATAAGCTTTGTATCATAAAAAAAAATTAGGAAAATAAATTTCGGCGGCACACTGAAAAATACCAAGAAAAATAACAAGATCAACGTAAGGTAGTTGATATATTTAGTCAAGTTTCATTTCGTAAAAAAGGTCAGCCTCAGCGATATAATCAAAAACACATAATGGGAACACAAATAAAGGACATATTTCTTTCAACTGAGGGTCTCACGGATCATATGTGAAACTATTTAATCCTGCTTATGTGTGTGAATTCTTATGAATTAACAATTGATTTAGGAAGTCAATATGTTTGGTGTGTGCTCAATCAATGTACCACGTGAACTATATTATTGGAGACATGAAAACAAGAACTTGTTGCGGATCATATCCAAGCTAAAAATTATTCGATCATGAACTTAATTTTACATTATTATTTTTATAAGAGACTTAGTGTTCTAAATTTTAATTGGAGGTCATTGTTGTTATAAATAAATTACTGATAACTAATATATCCAGGATCGTAAACTCAAATCAGATTAAAGAGAACGTAACGTGAGAATCTTGAATATGCGGGAGCGTAACTTCTTAAGTAGGTGTGTGCACATGAGTACACCGAATTAGGTCGATCTTTCAGTCCTACCACCAGAGTCCTCTCATACAATTCCACCGAGAGGGCAAGAAAAGCAATCATCTTGAGATGTGGTGGACATGAATCATAACTCATATAAATAGTAGTGTGTTATGGCAATCACATTTGTCATAATTACATTTTCACCTCTCATAGAAAGATAATTACAAAATGATATCTACATAATAACCCTCATGACATTCTACTCGTGAGATAATATAAATCACAACTAGACCATTTTAGTTAAATTTATTTAAATGATAACACACACATTCATTTTATTTACATGTGTAACCCCACATAATTGGTTATTAGAGGTCGGCCATTCTATGCAATTGTGTTATTTAGAATCAGACTCCCAACAAGCAACAACTGTTCGTGTCAAAATTTTGTCGTTGGACTGTAAAATCATTTCGTTTTGCAATCGATGTATTTGCTATTTGGCTTGAGTGCATATTTGAGGTCGGCCATTCTATCAAATTTACCAATAAAATGAATAATAATGTGGGGCCATTAATCAAGTGGCCGGAGGATTAACTGCATGGAGATTAACTCGTTAATATAGCCAGTTGTGTACAGATGGGATGGTTTTGGTGAGGACTGAGCCGCCTTTGCAAACCTTAGACCTGGTCTTTCCCAATTTAGCATTCTTCTTCTTCTTATAATTAATGATACCCCATCTAATGGTTATAGAATATTTTTTCAAGCCCAATTGTTTTGGTGTGTACCATCAAAAATAAAATGGTCGGTTCATTTTCATTTTCATCTTCATTTTATAATTTTTATTTTATTTTTTCAAGCCCAATTGTTTTGGTGTGTACCATCAAAAATAAAATGGTCGGTTCATTTTCATCTTCATTTTATAAATTTTTTTTTTAAGAATCAGACTCCATGTAATTCGAATTTTCAACAACTTTTTTATATTTCCAATATTGTTTCATTTAATTCGTCACGAATGTAATTATATATGCAGATACTACTAGACCGATCTTTTTTCACCCCATGTCGTGATCAGAACACCCTCAGTGTCCCATCAGGTCCGATGAACTCAATCAATGTGGCACACATATTACACTCAGTTCCGACACGGTTTGAGCTAACATCATTTATTCCCAACAAAACGTCAATCCACACCTTTTTGGAAATCATTACCCAATTAAAGGACCAGCTTCATCCTTCTCCATAGACCTGCACAAATTCGGGTCGGCTCCACCCGCCTGCCCAGTCAATAAAACGGGTTTGGTTAAGCATACTAGCCCGATGGATCGGGTATTCGGGTCTGGCTCAGACACACGGCCCGAATCGGGCTAGTTAGCCCGTCCATTAACCCCTACAAATTAAACCTTAATTTTTATTTTATTTTTTAAAAGGAAACTAATACTTAAATTGTAATTAGTAAGAAACATAACTATATTTATAATCTGTGTTCTTGAAATAAAAAAGAAATAGACTCCAAAAATAAAATAGTTGAAAATTTTAACAATCAAAATTACTTCAATGTGGCGATTGTTTCTGAAATATTTTATGATGATTTGGAAATATTTTACGTCAATGTGGCGATTGTTTTGCATCCATCTATTATGTTACGTCATTGTAATATATTGTTGTTGGGTAAACAAATTATTGTATTTTTATTTAAGTTATACATGAAAATTAAAATGTAGTGATACATATTTATAGCGGGTTGCCCCAATGGGTAATCCGGCCCGATACATAGGGCGGATTTGGACAAGATTATGAATCCGAATTGACCGGACGAATTTAACCCGATCCAACTATATATAGACTCTCAAATATAAAAAAGTCCGGCTCGAACCCGCATTTGTGCATATGTGTCTTCTCCACTTGTAATCTGCTGGACACTCACCGTCAGGATCCAAACCTCCTTCTCTCATTCAAACTTTGACTATTTTGACTTTCCTCTTTTTTCTTCCTAACAATTAATATCCAACTCTCCATCCTCTACCTTCTGACTTTCTCAGTTTTTCAATCTATAAAAACCCTTTCCTTTCTCCCTCCTCAAATCTATAACACATAAAAATATATACTATATACAAAAGTCAATCATATGTCAACGATGAGCTTCAGCACAAGAGGAGCTTCAGATCAGCACCAGCAGCAGAGCAAGTCTTTTATAAATAAAAACAAGTTCAAAGGCGTACGACGTCGTAAATGGGGTAAATGGGTGTCTGAAATTCGCGTTCCTGGGACTTCTAGTCGTCTTTGGCTTGGCTCTTACTCCACCGCCGAGGCAGCTGCCGCCGCACACGACGTCGCGCAATTTTATCTGCGATCATCATCATCTTCTTCATCGTCGGCGGCTTTGGATACTGAGGGTATTAAGTTTAATTTCCCGGAGATGGTGAGGAGGGGGAGAACAGAGGATGGGGTGAGTTTGTCGCCGAGATCAGTGCAGAAGGCGGCGTCTGATGCGGGTATGGCGGTCGATGCCGCGCACCGAGTGGCAGTTGCAGGTGGAGACGGTGGAATCAGGAACAGGAACGACGACGTTTTGGGCGACCAAACCAAGGAGGCTTGGGAGGAAAATTGGAGCTTTGGTGGAGGATCTTCTGCGATGAATGGCGGGAACTTCAAAGGAGATGATTTGAACATTTCAGTTGATGATTATCTATAAATACACTATTTAACTTTGTTGTGTTGTTATTTGAAAAAATAAAATGTATACTACCAATTTTATTAAAATAATATCATTTTCACATTCATAGTATTTCGATATGGTGCACTACATCAGATATAAATTTCAATAATATAAATTTCAAACTGTAGAAAAATAAGAGATTTATAATATATATTTTTTCAATTTTTTTTTAAATTCATTTCAAATCTCTTTATGAAGAATGTCATTTATATTATTATTTAGTGAGAATCGGTGGAAAAGATGAGTTGGGTGATAAATGCGGATGTGGGGATTTGCTGATAAACAAAAAAGGTTAGTTTGATGGTGATAGTTGAAGTTACGCTTGTGATTGTGGTAAAATTTACTACTGTAGTTGAATATTTTTGGTCATGTGGTGGAATGTTGGGGTCAGATATGGCGTGTTTCAAACAACAGGTCAGATACATTTGACTGTCTTACTGGCTAGGCTTGACTTTCTACTTCAAATTTGGAGAATGAGAGAGACGAAGCTGTGGTTATGACGCCATGCATGACATCATATTTTATTTCCCCTTTTGTCGATGCTGCGTGCACTAGTCTGCAAGACCCACAACGAAATCTACCAACTGACCGATGGGTCGGATCAGACTACAAGTTGAACTGCTCAAACTAAAAATGAGGTTAATCTGTAACCCAATTTTAATGGGGTCGTCAATGGACCAGGAGTTTTAAGGATTTTTATGTTTTATGAATAGTGTTTGGCTCGGCCGAATTGTGTACGTAATATTTACAAGCTTCGGGTGATTTACTTAGATGGCCATATAAGAAATGATACGATCAGACTAATGCTATCCATATCAGGTCAGAACGCGCCAAATTAAAATTTGAATATCACCCTTGTAATAAGATAAACATTAATTTTACAATAACGACATATGCACCGATTCATAACTGTGCAGCTACTAGAACAACAACTGGCCTTTTTCAATATGTTTATATCAACTAATGTCTTAGCTGCTGAAATAGCAGCTATTAAAAAAACAGACCGAAATGAGCTATGTTGTTCTAACAGCTGCTCAATAAATTATTTTTTGTATAAAAAAAAAAACCGTACGGAGCCGGCACGTTTATTAGATGGGATCCAAAAAACCTGGATCGGGGCAATTACACCGGAGTCCTCAAGCGCCAGATGCTAGTTATAAAGCCTAGCCCCTTAAAAACGCTGAACGGACTAATAGACGAGGCCCTAGCAACAAGGACTAATGAGAACATCAAATACAGGGCGGAGAGCTGAAGGCAGTCACCCCTTAAAGCGTTTTGAACCGTAGAAGGGACGGCTGTGATGGCATTTGTCGAGGGCAGGGGGATCTGAGAGCTCAGGAGCTGATTAGCAACTAGGTTAGCCGCTTTGCAGATGTGATTGACGTGAACGTTCCTGAGGAGTTTTTGAGTGCGGTAGAAGATTAGGCGCCTGTTGATATCATTGTTAGTGCATGGCTTCTTTAGGGCCTTGACCACGGGATGACAAGATTGCAGGGCAGACGGGAATCTAACCTCATGCATGAGCTTTGCAAGGACCTTCGATAGGGCTTGGATGATGTTATTAGTTTGAGTTACATGAAGCCATACAACCTTTCCCGTCGAGTCACGGAGGACAAAAGCCCCAGCAAGACCGGAGGTTGAGTGATCATGAGCCATGTTGAGAGTGAGACTATCAGGGAAAGGAGTCCAGTGATTCCATTTGGGGCGAGGGCTATACGGAGTGGGGATCTGGAGCACCTTGAGGGTGTGATCATCTTGGATATTTGGAGTGTATGGGAGCTTGATTCGAGATGCATAAGTACGAGTCCAATGCTGCACCTTTTGAATAATGCTATAGGAGGGCCGATCATGGGAAATCTGATTTCTCAGCTTCCAGATCTCCCATAGGCCACAGTTAGCCCAGAGGATCCTGATGCCATCCATGAAGGTGTTACATTTGCTTTTACGGAACCAAGCTCGCCAGATGTGAGTAAGCGTCCAAGCACGGCTGATGTTACAAAAGATGGACCCATGAGACCATACTTGGATAGCAAAGTCACTGTGGATGAAGAGATGAGGAATGGATTCACTCGCAGGGTAGGCACAGCACCGACACTTGGACGCAAAGGGAATGCCGCAATCTTGGATCTTGTCATCTGTGGCTAAGGCCCTGTGGAATAGCCTCCAGAGGAAAACACTGATGCGAGGTGGAAGCCATATGTGCCACACACTAGGGAGCTTAGCATTGATCTGCCAAGGGGAGGACACGCAGATGGTAAAAGCTCTTGTGCTGAAATCGTCATTCCCACTGCGCTCCCAGATTAGCTGGTCTGGATCATTAGAGTGATTGATGCACTGGAGCGCTTGTTTGCCTTGATGCTGTAGACTGTTCATCAGATCTTGGCGCCGAGAGACGTCCTGCAGGGCCTCCCGGAGAGGAGTCCATTTAAGGTCGTTTGGGGGGTGGATATCATACAACCAACAGAAGTCCAAACATGAAATTTTGCCCATTCCTATTTTCCAAGTCGCCTGGCCTCTAAAGTCGGGAAGTACCTTTTTAAGGTACGTCCACGTGTGTGATCCTGACATGGAAAGGGTATAGCGGGCTCGAACATACCTCCCCCATAATTCAGTGGAGTACATGCAGCGCCAAGCTAGCTTATAATGGAGGGCTCTTCGGACGTCGATGAGATTGCGAATCCCCAATCCACCATCTTCCTTGGGGCGACAGATATCTGTCTAGCTGATCAAGTGGCGGCGCTTGTGGTCATTGTTGTCCCATAGAAAACTGGCAAACATGTTATTGATCATATTGATCACTGTGACCGGGGTTGGGATGGAGGCTAGGATATGGGTGATGAGGGAATTGAGGATAGTCTCGATGATAACCATCTTACCTCCCATTGATAGAAGGTTCCCGATCCACCCACTAATTCTAGCTCGAACTTTGTCCTCCAAGGCTTGAAAAACTCAATTTCACACGACAACAGGGGGCTCCCAGGTAGGTGGTAGGGAAAGATCCAGCAGCAAAACTGGTGGTTTGAAGAATAGTTCGACGCCGATCATTCGGGATGTGCTCATCGAAGAAGATGGTGCTTTTTGCGGGGTTAAGGTGCTGTTCTTTTGAACTTAATTTAATTGGAATTTTATTGTACTGAACTTAATTAAACTGTATTGAACTTTATTAAACTGTACTGAACTTAATTAAACTGTATTGAACTTTATTAAACTGTACTGAACTTAATTTAACTGTATCAAATTTTATTTAACTTTACTGAACTGTACTGAACTTAATTTACTGTATCGAATTTAATTTAACTTAACTTTACTGAACTTAATTTGTTGAAATTGAAAAATTATATATATGTATAGTATTAGTATATTTATATATGTGTGTATTTGTCATCATTTTTCAAAACGATAAAATTAAATAATTCATTAATTAACTTGCTAAAAAAAAGTTTCATCATTTTTTCTGATAAATATATATGTATTTTATTTTTCATTTTTTTCAAATTATACTTGCTAAAAAATTACGTGAAGCCCTAAACGTTTCATTTTTTTAAAATAGCACAACTAAAGAAATCGTGGAAGATACTCAAAGTCATGCCTCAAGTATCTGATGATCGCCAAAGTGATATAATTACAGCTACATTTACTTTGTACAACTTCATTCGCATGCATAATTTTTCAATACCCATTGTAGCTAATGAGACCGTGCTGGGAAGAGCAGATTCAAATTTATTTGATCAACAGCGAAAAGATGAGATGAATCAAGTACGCAACATGATAGCGTTTCAAATTATTGAGGATTGTCCAGATGATGTAGTGGAAATGAACATGGATGAAGATGATGATATGTAAAATTACACTTGAATGACATTGTACGTTTCCATGTAAAAAATATATTGTATTATGTTTATTTTATTTCCACATGTTCTTTACATTCATATCAAGTGCAACAAAGTTTACTTTCATTTTAAAACGGATGCAATAGTTTCCCAAGAGGTGTGGACACAAACTTGAAAAATCGTTGGATCATATATGTCTTATGCTTTTCTAAAAATTATTTAAAAAATTAAAAATAAATTAAAATTTTGAATAATAGGGTTGGAAACTATAAAAAAATTGGATTGAATTGAAAAAAATTATATTACATTTTTTAACTTAAATTAATTTAAGTATATTTAACTGTACTGAACTTTATTGAACTGTATTGAACTTAATTTAACTGTACTGAACTTTATTAAACTGTATTGAATTTAATTTAACTTTACTGAACTTAATAAAACGGTATTGAAGTGCAAAAGAACAGAGCCTAAGTTGCTGACCAGAATTAGTGCAAAACTGATTGATGATGGAGAGAAGCCTTTCCAGGGAGCATTTCGAACCATTGGAGAAGATTAGCATATCATCCGCGTATAGAAGATGGCTAACTTGCACAGCTCCAACTTTCACAAAGTAAGGCTCTAATCTGCCCGTTCGACAACCCCACTGAAGCATACGGGAAAACACTTTCATGCAAATAACGAAGAGTGATAGTGATAGTGGATCCCCCTGACGGACGCCCTGATTCGACTTGAAGTGTCCAAAAGACGAACCATCCCACAGAACAGAGTAAAAACAACTGGATATATTCCGGTAGATGAGGTCGCACCATTTATCATTGAAACCGAGCGTCTTAAGCATTCGAAGGAGGAAAATCCACGATATTCGATCATATGCCTTAGACATATCGATCTTCATTATAATGTTACCTCCCCGAGGCCGTTATTGATGTGACAGGTAAGGTCATGAGCGAGGGCAAAGGAGTCCATCATATTCCGCCCTGGGATAAAACCGCATTGTTCCTGGCTAATAATTCGAGGGAGAATGATTCAAAGCCGGGGGTTAAGGATTCCAGATATAATCTTGTGAGCAAAGTTGCAGAAACTTATCGGGCGAAGCTGGTCGATCCTCTCAATGGAAGGCTTCTTGGGGATGAGAACTAAATTGGTGGAGGAAATAGAGCTGGGCAGGGGCATGCCAATAAAAAAGGCACAAATATCTTTCACCAGGTCATCCTTGATGATGTGCCAACAGTGAACATAGAAATGACCCGTAAATCCATCGGGCCCAGGAGCACTAGAAGGGTTTAGACTCTTGACAGCTTGATGGACCTCATCCTCATCAGGGATAGAAGTGAGCTTATCATTGTCGAGGTCATTGATCGAGGGCAAGACATCATCGAAAGCATCTAAGGGAGGGCAAACTGAGTAACTTCCCAAGATATCTTTGAAATGGTCGAGAGCCAATTTACCAATAACCGTGTGGTTCTCAGTGAAAGACCCATCCGCCATTTCGAGATGAGCTCTATTTTTTGCTCGCCGAGCCTTGATGAGGGCGTGAAAAAGAGTAGTGTTTCTATCGCCATCAGCCACCCATTGAGCTTTAGCTTTGTCCGCTAGAACTTGATAGTGAAGACGTTGGGCCGTGGCCAGTTGATCCTTAGTACGGGTGATAGCATTCTCTAACCTAGGATGCCAGTTCTGTTGGAGCTCAATCTCTAGGGCATCCACTTTCAAAGCGAGGTCCCTAATTTTTGTTTTGAGATTGCCAAAGACAGTCCAGTTTCATGTTTTGAGCTTCCGGCGCAAACCTTTGAGTTTGAGGGCAAGGGCAAGAATTGGATTAGTATGGGAGTGCTTGGGCCATTCATCTTCCACCAATGCAAGGAAGTCAGTATGCTCATGCCAAGCCCGAATATATTTGAAAGATGCTGGTGTGCGCATGGCTTCCCTAAACTTGGTGAGCAAAGAAGCATGGTCGAACGAGATTCTCGGAAGATGTTCCATGCTGAGATTGGGAAGCATGGCCAAGGCTGCACCATTGATAAGAGCCCGGTCCAGACGCATCCAAATTTGGTTATCCTCTGTACGGTTATTACTCCATGTGAAGTTATTACCCATAAAGCCTGCATCCGCTAGGCCGACCTGCAATTGGAAATCATTGAACTCCGCCATAGCGCCGTTATCTCTCCACGCACCACCTTTCTTTTCAGCCCAGGAGGAGATGACGTTGAAGTCACCAGCAACTATCCAAGGACCCACAATGTTCTGTGCCACTAAAATTAGATCCTCCCAGAGCAAGGCCCCCTCCGGGCCTGGCGAATAGCGGCATAAACGAACGTGACAGTGAAAGCCACATTCTTGGAGTTGTTAACATGAATGCTTATGAATTGGTCCCCAGTGTGAACATGAGTGACCTGAACTGCATCCTTCCATAAAATCTAGATTTTTTGGTTAATTTCGCCACCATGCAAGTAGTTGTTGAAACCTACCCTTCGAGCAAACTCAGGGAGATTATTTGGGTCTGTCATTGGTTCAAGAACACCACAAAGCATAAAATTATTGGTACACGACATGGTCTTAACGTAGTCAATCGTACCAGTATTGTTCGCCCCTCTGGCATTCCAACAGAGCATGTCTATCATTGGGAAACTTTTGGAGGTGTTGATGTGTGAGCAGCCTGGGTGCTGCTGGTAGGGTCCTTACTGAGTTCTTCCGTATTATTTGCTTTCAAGGCTATTTTGTCCTGCTTGGTGGGGCAGGCTTTGTCTCTATTTGCCTGCTCCAAATCTCTAGGACGTCTTTGATAGGTCGCGGCTGGTACATTGCTAACATCCGAGGCCTTCACGGTAGACATCTCTGCAGGGGTTGGGGGGCCTGTGGATAGCATAGAAGCATTGTCTACAGACTGTGTGGGTGCAGGGATCTCGGTAGGGGCTAGGTCGCTCGATAGGGCAATGTTACCTATGTTTACTTCTATTAAGTCTGACCCTAGGCTCGTAGGTGCCGCGTCAGGTACTTCTATTGTCACAATTTCCTCTTCCAGAAGAGCTGAGCCATCTTTGGGGTTGGTTTCAGGTTTTTCATGAAACAGGGGGGCCTGTTGCTGGTGTGCCTTACTGATGTTCCCTTGTGTGGCATGTGTTTGGCAAAACGTTGTTAGACAGTTCGAGCAGGAGTTCAGGGGGAGTTCGAACATATCCTAGTACTTCTGTACAGCGTGATCAAGACGCAAAGGATATTTTCCGGAAGATATTGGCAACGAAGATTTCGTCAAGTTAAAGATGGCGTGCGACTTATTCGAGCAGGATATTCGAATGAATATACACAATTAAAGACGGCGTGACTTGCTTGGGAAAGAAGACGACTTCGTATATTCTTCCAAAGATTTGTGAAAGATATACATCAAATATTCCAAAATATTTGATGGGATTATCTTGTGGGAATTAGGGTTTTGTCCGAGCCTATAAATATGAATGCAAAGGCAACCCTAATATCCATCGCTTTCAAGATCAAAAATACACGAAGAAATCCTATCGATTGGAAAGCGACGGCCGTTGTATTTTCCCCACTGGAAAAACATCGGTGTGAGCTCAGTCTGATATGTGCCAGTCAGATTGACCAGAGGTGATCAAGTTCAGAGCACAAACAGAACAACCAGCTTTCAAGTGAAAGTGACCGAGCTTCAGGAAAGGTTCGAGTACGTTCGGACAGAAGGTCTGGATGAAGGGGATCAAGGGGAGTTGCGACAAACCTTGGTTGCAAATCTGAGAGACGGAGTAGTAGAGGCTAGGCAATTACAAGGTGTAAGTGTAAGTCCACTGAAAAGCTCTATACTCGTAATAAAGATTTGTTGTCCCTTTTCCGGGTGTGGGAAACCCCCCAGAGTAGGCGTAGCCGAACTGGGTTATCAATCTGTGCGTACTCGTGTTTTTATTGTTCTGTCCGTACTCGTTGTGGAACTGTGGTAGAAAGAGTTTAAGGTCTGTCCAAACACAACCTAGAACACTTGCTTGAACAGGGGATATAATTTCAATTGGTATCAGAGCAAACACTCGACACACTGAGTGGGATCCTGAACTGTTTAAAATGCCTCTAAAAGAAGGACAAAGCATCACCAGACCTCCGCTATTAGAAGGATCAAACTATGCCACCTGGAAACCTATGATGCGATCCTTTCTGAAATCCCTAGACGAGAAAGCCTGGATGACCGTTCAGAGAGGGTGGACTGAACCTATGATGAACAACCTCACTGGAGAACCTGTTCTAAAACCAGAAACCTTATGGAGTGAAGAGGAGAACAAAGCATCCATGGGAAACGCAAAGGCAATGAATGCGATCTTCTCGGCAGTTGATGAAAATGTCATGAAGCTGATTATCAATTGTGAAGTTGCTAAGGAAGCATGGGACATTCTCCAAACAGCCTTTGAAGGTACAGACAAGGTTCGAAACTCTCGTATGCAGGCTGTCACAACAAAGTTCGAAGAGATGAAAATGAAGGAGAGTGAGTCCATCGCTGAGTACAACACCAGGGTTCTGGAACTGTCCAACGAAGCGTCTGCCCTTGGGAAACCCATCGACGAGGATAGATTGGTGAGCAAAGTCCTAAGATCACTCCCTCCGAGATTTGCTATGAAAGTAACAGCCATTGAGGAAATGCATGACATCTCCAAGTTGAAACTAGACGAGCTGACTGGTTCCCTCAGAACCTACGAGATCAATCATAATTTCCAAATTGGAGAAGTGAAGGGAATTGCCCTGAAAGCAGATTGGGCAGAAGACAAATCAGAAGCTGACTGCTCCACTGAGCAACTGGCCATGATGGCTCAGAACTTTGGAAGAATGGTGCGGAAAATCAATAGGCGTGGTCTAGAACAGGGGCAGTCCTCATCGACCGGTTTCTGAAACTGGAAAACCGACAGGTCTAGGTCCAGTGACTCAAGGCAAGACTCCTCTGACAGAAGAAAGGAAGAAATTCAGTGTCATGAATGTAGAGGGGTTGGTCATATTGCTTCACAATGTGCGAACACACTCATGAAGAAGAAGGCAATGGTCGCAAGTTTCAGTGACAGTGAGTCAGATGAAGAAAAAGGAGGGACAACCACAAACTTTGTGGCCTTTGCTTCAACTCTGGAGGAATACGGTAGCACCAGTGAAACTGTTCAACCTCTGTTGGAACTCCCAGCTGAAGACGTCTCAGACAGTGACGGTGAAGAACTGACGCATGAATCTCTGGCCGAGACATATAAGGATCTATATGAAAAGTGGCTGCTACTGATCAAGGTAAACAAAAAGATGAATGACACAGTTGTAAGCATCACTACAGAAAAGGATAAGGTCTGGGAAGAAGTGGAGATTCTGGTCACACAGAAGGCTGAACTTGAAGGCACGGTAACTTCCCTAAACTCTCAACTGACTGTTATGAAACAGGAAAGACCGTGCTTGCTTGCTCAAAAGATGGAGCTCCTGGGCACTATCTCCTCGCTGAAAGTCGACATTGAAAAAGACCGTGAAACTCATCCTGTTGGCATGACTGGGCTTAGAAAGGTTATCTCAGATCTAAAACGCAAGGAGGTGTTCCAACACAGAAAGATGGATCAGCTGGAACTCTAGCTAGAATCAGAAAAAATGGACCAAGAAGTTGCTGAAAAGGAGCTCACTCACCTCAAACAGTCAGTGAGGATGTTGAACTCTGGCTCAGAAAATTTAGATGAAATCCTCAACGCTCAAAGGATGGAGGCAGGACGTAGAGGATTGGGGTTCGTGGGAATAAGGAGTTCAAAGGACACTGTGTGTGTTAAAGCTAAATCTGTGTCGGAATAGTTGCCTGAACAGAAGGTGAGAAAGCACCCTAGACAGAAAGTGGATCTGTCCTAAGACAAGTCCAGGACTACTTACCTCAGTTCAAATCGGAAGAAAGACTTGCTGACATGTTGGTACTGGTACTAGATGGGACACATCAGACGGCAGTGTCGACTGTTTCTTGCTGAACGTCGAGGACACCAACAGCAACAGATCCAACCTCGACAGAAACAAGTTTGGATTCCGAAGGAACGACAGACAGTATGCATGGTAGCGTGCTGCTCATCAGGAGATACAGTGCAAGCCAGTTGGTTCTTCGATAGTGGATGCTCTGCACACATGACAGGTAACTTTGAATATCTCTCTCATATTAGACCTGTTGAGCAGATGCGGTTTGTCACCTTCGCGGATGGTCGGAAGAGTCGGGTGATTGGCTGTGGAACATTGAAGGTTCCGGATCTCCCTGCACTCGAGGACACTCTCCTGGTTGACAGTCTGACTATGAATCTCATTAGCATCAGTCAACTGTGCGACAATGGACACTATGTGTCATTCTCTCGTGACTCATGCCTAGTTCTTAACGAGCATGGTGATTCCGTAATGAAAGGGAGAAGAAGGGCCAATGACTGTTACACCATCAGAATGGGAAACGAGAAGCTAAGGTCTACTCTCAACTATGTTCAAGCCAAAGATCGAGTACTGCGAGGGGGAGTGAAAAAGACCCTACACAATAGAAGGATCGCACAAATCAATTTTGGCAACAGTACCAGGCGACTGCTGGATCAGAAGGTGTCACAGTTACAGAGAGAGTTTGAACAGAAGATCACACAGTTGTAGAAGGAGTTCGAACTGCTCGCACAGATGAACGCCAGTTCACCAGAAGAGAAATTGAATGAGATTCCTCGGTTTGGAACTCCCAGATCCTCCTTGGGTCTGCGTGGGTTCATGAACTGAGTGTTCCAGGCAGTGGTCACTCAAAGACGAATCTCCAGCTACAACAGTTGGACTGACCACCTAAGAAGGGAGCTGGAACAGATGGGAAAGTTCTTATGAGCAAATATTTTATTCCGAAAGATTCGAATTACGCCATTTTATTTGAAAAGCGACTGGCGTATATTGAGAAGACGAAAAGGCAGGAGGATATTTTATTTTCAAATCTCAACTGTTGAGCGTGTCTTCTCTTCTCGTCTCCGAAACCCTAGATTGGAAGTCTCTCACTCTCGACTGCTCCGAAATCGACGATGGTGAACACAAGGAAGTCAGCCAAAATCGGTGCTATAACCGCGGAGAAAAGGAAGGAAAGCATGCAAACCTCAAAAGCGATGACAGCGAAATCTAAGATTCCAAAATCTAAGGCTGTGAAGATGAAAAAGGCATCGCCTTTACACGAGATGTCTGCCGAGGAGATAACTGCTGAAACTTTTCAGACAGTCACAGCGAGTTCCACCCCTCAAGCGTGCCCACAATCGGAGGTAAATCCCATTTTTTCTTCGGTTCCTACAGTCGTTGAAAAATCTGTGGTTGTTGATAAAATTATTATGGGAGTTGAGAATGTTGGGAGTTTGGGTGCTGAAGCTAGGAGGGCTGTCAGTGATGAAAAAGCCGGTAGGGCTGAGATTTGTGTTGACAAGGACAAGATTGTGGTTGATGAAAAGGGTGATGAAGTTTCTAAATCTGTTGAAGAAACGGAACCCAGAATGTCAGTGTCAAGAAAGTCTGGTGTTTCAGACGTGTGTAAAGGACCAGATTCATCTGTAAAGAGTATTGGGGAGATTGATGCTGTTGCAGAAGAGCCTGAGACTGCTGAAGGGGATAAAGACCTGGAGGATATGCTCAAAGACATAGATGATTTTGTTGAGAATCTACCAAAGGAAGTCCTCGGTGTTCCAGCTGAAGAGGAGTTAATTGATACTCCAGAGAATGTTGTGAGTGAGGAGACGACAACTGTTCCAGATGCTGTTCAGGACAGTCACCATGGTGCTCAGATGGATATTGATGACTCTCAGAAGACTGACGTTGAAGCAGTTCCTCAGATGGGTGATGATGAGGATTTGGTTCCTCTTGTGAAGTTAAAGAAGATGTCAAAGGGGAAGGAAAAGGAAAAAGTGGCCTTTGCGAAGTCTACAAAGGATTCTGCCCAGAAGGGCGCTAATATACGCAGTGGTGCAGGGGGGAGCTGGTTCCTCCAAGAAAAGGAAGCGTGTCGCTCCAATGCCTGTTTCAGAAGACGCTGGGGGATGTGAAGTCCCAGGCCCCGATGCTGAGACTGTCCCAGTTGTCGTGGTTAAGAAGGGTGTTTGGTTTGTTAACAAAGATGCTGCAAGAAAGTCGCCATGCATCCAGAAGAGGAAAATCATACCTGAAAGATTGCTAGATGAGTCTCGGTATAAGGGAAAGGAGGTGGTTAAGGTTCTGAAAGAATCGGATCTGTTTTGGACGCTGGCTAGGTGCAAACCCTACAGTGAACAGCTTGTGCGTGAGGCAATGGCGAACTTGCCTCCTCATTTTGGGTTAGTTGGAGATCCTGAGTATGGAGTCTTCTTTGTTAGAGGGAGGAGAATTAAGATTGATCCGGAGCTAATCAATGTGTATTTCTCGATGGATGACCCGCCTGTTGACGAGGAGGAGGCAAATTTTGAGAAGATTGTGAGTACTATCACTGCGGGCTCTGTTAGGTGGAGACCTGAATCAGTTGTGCACACAGCAGACTTATCAACGTTTTATTCCATACTGTTCTTCATTGCTGTCTTCAACTGGAGACCTTCTACACATCGATCAACAGTCAATAAGGACGTGGCTCAACTGCTGTATCAGATATGGAACAAGCGGAAATTCAATTTGGGAAGAGTCATGTTCAAACAGATTGCTGAACATGCTACGTCAAAGAGGACTCTTCACCAGATCTGCTTCCCATCACTGATTTATGAGTTGATTGTTTATCATGCCCCTGATTTGATGTCCTCCATTGATCAGCTTTCAAAGTCTCCCAGCAAGTTTGTTGTAGACTATAAGCTCTTCAAAGGGCGGCATGTGAACGATCTGAAAGGAGGGAGCAAGAAAGGGAAAGAAGTGGGAGAATCCAGCCGAGGGGGAGCAAAGATGGGTGTGGATGAGCGGAGCAAGCTGATGAGGGACCTTCAAGCCATCATTACTGCGGACAAGGAGCAACGTCGCAGAATCAACAGGCTCGCTCGAGCCCTGAGCTATCCCAGCGATGATGAGTCGGAAGCAACTGGCTCTGATGAAGACTCTATTGAAGAAGCTTCCGATTGAAGGTCCTCTGAAAAACTTTTACCCCTGATCTTTTAAACTTCTACTCTTAATGTGCTTGTTCTGGCACAGTATTTCTTTTTCTTTGCTGTTCGAACTAGATCGGACCCCTTGCCAGTTTGTGGCAAAAAGGGGGAGTATTTTGAGTGGCGACAATTTTTGTTCCCTCAATTTTGTCTACTGTCTAGATAGATAGATAGATCTAGTGATTTGGTTTTGCCAAAATGCCAAGGGGGAGATTGATGTTCCCTTGTGTGGCATGTGTTTGGCAAAACGTTGTTAGACAGTTCGAGCAGGAGTTCAGGGGGAGTTCGAACATATCCTAGTACTTCTGTACAGCGTGATCAAGACGCAAAGGATATTTTCCGGAAGATATTGGCAATGAAGATTTCGTCAAGTTAAAGATGGCGTGCGACTTATTCAAGCAGGATATTCGAATGAATATACACAATTAAAGACGGCGTGACTTGCTTGGGAAAGAAGACGACTTCGTATATTCTTCCAAAGATTTGTGAAAGATATACATCAAATATTCCAAAATATTTGATGGGATTATCTTGTGGGAATTAGGGTTTCGTCCGAGCCTATAAATACGAATGCAAAGGCAACCCTAATATCCATCGCTTTCAAGATCAAAAATACACGAAGAAATCCTATCGATTGGAAAGCGATGGCCGTTGTGTTTTCCCCACTGGAAAAACATCGGTGTGAGCTCAGTCTGATACGTGCCAGTCAGATTGACCAGAGGTGATCAAGTTCAGAGCACAAACAGAACAACCAGCTTTCAAGTGAAAGCGACCGAGCTTCAGGAAAGGTTCGAGTACATTCGGACAGAAGGTCTGGACGAAGGGGATCAAGGGGAGTTGCGACAAACCTTGGTTGCAAATCTGAGAGACGGAGTAGTAGAGGCTAGGCAATTACAAGGTGTAAGTGTAAGTCCACTGAAAAGCTCTATACTCGTAATAAAGATTTATTGTCCTTTTTCCGGGTGTGGAAAACCCCCCAGAGTAGGCGTAGCCGAACTGGGTTATCAATCTGTGCGTACTCGTGTTTTTATTGTTCTGTTCGTACTCGTTGTGGAACTGTGGTAGAAAGAGTTCAAGGTCTGTCCAAACACAACCTAGAACACTTGCTTGAACAGGGGATATAATTTCACTTACCTTTCTTGCCTTTCCTTTTTCGAGCAACAAGCCACTTTGTTTCCTTATTGTCTCCAGGGGTTGTGTGGGCTTCTTTAGGCAAAGAAAGCGATTGGACATTGGGGGCGTGGCCTTGGGAGCAGGGTCAAGGGTATTTTGACGTTGGTCTTCACGCGTCTCAGGAGCGGCAACATGTGGCTTGATAGTCGGAAGACCGTGCTCATCACGCCCCTCCCATATGCGCGCCTCCTCCTCCTATCGGCGTTTGTGTTTTCTACAAGTATCAAGGGAATGGCCATGTAACTTACATTTGAGGCAGTAGTCCATTCTATTTTCATATATAATCTTCTGCCAGAATCCAGTCTCTGCTTCGGTCGCCACCCAGACCTCATCCGGCATGTCCTTGGTGCTATCAAGCTCCATGCAAACGCAAGCGTAGTTGGGGTTGATGAACAACCGCGTGCGGTTGTCAACTGCGAGAAAACTACCAAACGAGGCAACAATGGCCTCGAGGTAGCCTGGATTATTGATCTCCGGTGGGAGGCTGGGTAGGCAGACCCATGCTGTGGTGGTGGTGGGTTCCCTTTTCGTGGAGAAATCTTTGTTTCATTGAAAAATTCGAAAAAGAGAATGTCCGAGTGTTCTCATGGGATGCGAGAGGAATTTGCAGGCGTCCGCCGTCGACTCAAGAACAATAAGGATTCCCATGCACCAATGGAGCACTTGCCGCTGGGATTCCACGTCGAGATGAAGCTTTGCAGGACTTCTTGGATGGGGGCGGCCGCCGATGAACTTGGCGACTAAAGCGTGTTTCAGGTGCTCAACACCCACATTCAGCTCCGTTGCCGTGAATGAGATCGACGGCTTACCATCCTTGGATCCATATTACCTAGACGCGAGTTGGATCATAGGGAACCAACATTCATTTTGAGCTTTTAGGACCGTCAAGAAGGATTTGCCGGTGGTTGTTGTTGCCTGTGAGGAGGGGCCAGGCACCGTTGCTAAAGGCGTGGTGGCAGACTTATTGGAGCCTCCTGGATCAGGGCGCTGGTGATGGACCATATTTATATGATTCATTAAGATAGTTAAACTCACCAAATTAGACACTTTGTCTTAACAACATTTACTTGTTAGTTCCACTTTTATTGTACAGGCTATTTTGAGGTTTAGAGAAGAAACGAGCTAAAAAAGGGGTTCTTAAACCAAAAATGGATTACAAGTCAAGTCGGGCCAGTCGGGGACCGAGAAAAATCAACCAGGGGCCGAGGACCCCAGTCGAGGACCGAGGACCCCAGCCGGGTACCCAGGCCCAGTTCCAAGAGTACCGGGCCGAGTGCCGAGAGAGCCGGGCCGAGTGTCGAGAGAGTCGGGACGCGTCCCAGGAACGCCCGAGAACCAGCACCGAGCGCCCGTGCCGAGAGCACCGAGACCCAAGTGCCGAGAGCGCTGAGACCCGTGCCGAGACCTGTGTCGAGAGCGCCGAAACCCAAGTGCCGACAGCGCCGAGACCCGTGCCGAGAGGGCCCGAGGCCCGCAACCGAGAAAAATAGGTCCGCGCCCGACCAGAACTTCCAACCAGTCCCGGTGAGGCCCTGAGCAGATTCCAGGCAAAACGACTTCGACCATTAGGCTTAGAATTGCATCAGCATTCCAAGAGCCAAGGACCGCTGACCAAAAATCTGGCCAACTTCCGGCCACTTTCCGGCCATGCTCCGGCGAGCCTCCGGTGATGCTCCGATCAAGCCAAATCCAACCACCACCTTGCTTCGGTCATTTTAGCTCAACTCCGATCAAAATCCGGCAAAGTTCAACCAAACTACTCAATTCCCGGTTAGGTTATACTATTCACATCGGTTGATCTTTTGGTTTGAAATCAAACCTCAACCAAGCTCAACCAAACCTCAACCAAGCTCATATAGTTGCCCTTTGGCACATCCCATGCTCTAGCCACCCATGTGCAAGGCAAGTGCACCCTTTGGCTCATCCAAACTCCAACCGAAGAGCAACCAAAGAGCAACCAATGCAACCGGACTTATGGGAGGACTAGAGGCGGTTGGAGGAGGAAATATCTCATTCCACTCACTCCTCCAACCGCCACATTTGGCTATAAAAGGAGGCTTCCCCTCTTTGAATCAATATCACTTGTAACTTAGGTAGAGAAGCTCTCAAAAATCCATACCACAAATCCTTGTAAACACTTTACTTTTGAATCAAAAGCTCTACCTTCTCTCTTGTTCTTGAGTGTTCTTGAGTGAAGTTTGAGTTTGTTCTTCATTTCCCTTGTCCAAAATCGTGAGCCCTCTTTTACTTTCCTTGTCTTTATTTTGCGTTGAATCTTGAGTACTCTTGTTGGTTCTTGAGTGCTCAAGTTTGTTCTTGAGTTCTACTTTCCAAAACTTACTTTCTTGTCTTTGTTTTCAAAACCAAAACCTTTACTTTTCCAAGCACTTAGCTATGTTATCCCCCTCTATGGATATTCGTAGCTAAACCCTTCATTCGGTTGAAGGGGTGTGCTTGTATCATGCAAACGTTTTAGACCCTTTTCTTAACGCTTCTATTATGTTCAAACTTGTTCTTTGTGCCTTATATTAGGTTAGAACACTATTGGTTGAGTGGAGGCTCGAAAGAGCAAAACTCTTCCATGGGGTTCGTGAACATACATGGTTAAGTGGAGGCTCGAAAGAGCAAAGCTTTTCCATAGAGTTCAACCTCTTTAAAACACCACTTGGTTGATCGGAAATGATTGATCAAGTGGATGCACATGGGCTAAGATACTTCGAAAGGAGGAATTAGCCTAACTAGAACAAGTGTTCTATGTCTTGAAAAGGACTAGACGGTGTGGCAAGTCGAGTGCTAGAAATGGCCTTGATACATCTTTGAACACTTAGAACGATCATTAGAGGTCGATGATGAACGAACTATGATACAAGTCCCCTAAAACCGAATCTTTCCATCAATCAAAACATCACTCGTCACTTTACTTTCAGTCCTATTATCAACTGCTTACTTTCAGTACCTTTACATTCCGTAACTAACTTTACTTTCAGTACCTAACATTTACTTTCAGTACTTTACTTTCCGCAGCTAACTTTACTTTCCGCACCTAACCTTTACTTTACGCACTTTACTTTACGCACTTTACTTTTACGCACTTTACATTTCAGCACTTTACTTTACGCAATTTACTTTCAGTCATTTACTTTTACGCACTTTACATTTCAGCACTTTACTTTACGCAATTTACTTTCAGTCATTTACTTTTACGCACTTTACTTTACGCACTTTATTTTCAGTCTTTACATTTCCGTACGCTTACTACAGACGCTTTCAACATCAATCCAACATAAGTTTGGCACGCATCACGCTTGAAATACAGCGTGCGGCCAGTGCCAAAAGTGTGTTGCGGTTGATATTGAACTCGATTGTTCCAGCACTTTACTTTCAGTATTTACTTTCCGCAATTTACTTTCCGCACTTTACTTTTCAGTCATTTACTTTCCGCACTTTACTTTCAGTCATTTACTTTCCGCACTTTACTTTTCAGTCATTTATTTTCCGCACTTTACTTTTCAGTCATTTACTTTCCGCACTTTATTTTCAGTTATTTACTTTCAGTACTAAAACCACAACCAACCCCAATCGCACTTACATTTCTGTACCAATCCCTTAAAGAACAACTATCCACTAATTCCCTTGGGTTCGACCCCTACTTACCGCTTTGCTACCCAATAGTGAAGTCTCGAGTAGCGGACTTATAAATTTATCTTTTGCGTTTGCACACGATGACTGTGCATCCGTCAGCTGGCCTTGGCCGGAATCGGCCATTAAGGTGGAGAGAGAAACGCAGAATTCTAGAGAGAAGTCAGAGTTTAACAGGGTCATGTTAAGGTTTTCCAACTAAGTCCGTCAGTACAGCTAAATGTTACTAGTACTTTGGCCTGTTATCGTCAGAGTTTAACAGGGTCCTGTTAGGGGTCCTTGGCCGGAATCGGCCATTAGGGTATTCCAACATGGTCCTGTTAAGGGTTTTCCAATAAACTATGACTGTATGTGATCTTACAAATTGTATTGTTACAACTCCTAAAATGCAACACATGGTAACAAGTTTTTATAACTTTTATAAGCAAATGAAGTGATTTATTAGTAATCGGGGTGGAGCCTTTACAGAACCGGACTCAAGGTTGAGCCCTTCATAAGACAGCCCCCAGATCTAACGATGACCCCTAAACCAAAATTAAATAAGCCTATTTATTGCACTCAAGTGGTAGTGTAGTAGACGTACCTCTTCAAACATCCAACAATCACATACCAACAAGGATATGTTATGTTAGTTTTGGCCAGAGCTTTATTGCTTCTTTGAAGTTGCCTTACAAGCCACTTTTTTTGGTTGGGCCAGTTTGATATAGAGACTTTCTACAAAAAGTATAGGGGAGAATACGTGTGTTCGGATCGTTACTTTGTTAATCTGTTTTCCCTTTCACTTTGTTGTTTGCTAGGCTCTGTTCTTTTCCATTAAAGAAAAAGGAAAAAAAGTGATAGTGTACCTCTTCAAACATCCAACAATCACATACCAACAAACCACACCACATGGCCCATGTCATGACTCGTGATTCATGAATGATTGCGATGCCCGACCACACCAATTATAATACATCAAATCAATAATGCCTCTATTTTATCAACACAAAAAAATCAATAATGCCTCTCTCCTTTCCCCACAAATCAGATAAGGGGTAAATGGATTTACGAGAATTCAAATGCTCGAAGAAGACAAGCATCACAGTTGTTGGCTGGCACCAAACAAGTTTATTCATTGATTATGTCATTGTAGTTATTTAATATTTTGCTCAGTACAAAATTGATAAATTAGTATTGGTTATCTTATTTTTAATCTACTATCGACCATCCAAGTAGTGGCATACTAGCATGTTGAGGTTTTGAACACGGTCCATGTTTTAAGTTTAATTTTTGTTGGATGTATCAATTCTTTTGTTGACTTCTGTTATCGCCTCTTACCTTAGATGGTGACGATAAAGTTTTGAAATTGTACCTTGTGGACGTAAAAGAACAGTCTAGTACAAATCTATGCTTGAATTGACAAGGAAGTGTACTGAACAATGCTACAAATATAGTGTTTCTATGCGATCCATTAAAATGGTCCAAGATAGTAATTGATATCTCTAGGAGTGGTCAAATGAAAATTTCTATTTTTTTCAAGAATTTTGAGAACTTTCTTTATGTATTTTTATTTTTGTCTAAGCGCATTTTTCGAAATCTGAAAATGTATCTAGGCAAAAATAATGCTTGAAACTGCACAATGAAGGAAAAAATTGAGTGAGACACGCAGTGGCGGACCCAGCATCATATTTGACTGAGGCAAAATACATTATTCAAGAAACTAGTGGGGGCAATATAGATATTCACATAAAATATTAGTGGATTTCAGTGTAATTTTACTCAAATAAGAGGAGGAAGTTAAAAAATCAGTGAGGGCACCCCATTCTTTAAGCTGTAGATCCGTTATTGGAGACACGTGTCACCTCCACATTCAAATATGTAATTTGATCTAATAGTGAGATTTAGAATATCAAGTTCTCAAATTTTTAGGAATTTTTAACCGAACGCCACTTGATATCTCTAATAATTGGGGGTTCGATGTGAATTTTTCTATGAAAAAAAGAATGAAATTAGGCACATTTTACTCATGTCCTCGTGAAGAAGACGGACGAAACAACTCAATAATACACACAACAGTAAACACATGAATCAATAAATGATAATTCGTTTTCCGCACACATTTCTCTCTTTATTTATTCACGACCTCGATAAGCCGCCGAATGCACACTCACACTTAACAACACGAAACAACAACTCAATAAACTGATCGACTTCACACAAAACACAAACTTAATCATTTTCTTCCTCCCTACTCCGCTCGCCGTTCATCCATGGCGTTCGCCTCCTCAATCGCCCCCTCGTCTTCCATCCCCGGAGCCTCCTCCATTTTCTCTAACGCCGCCAATAACCTGACTCATCCGTTGAGCTGCGCTGCCTTATCCGTTGTCCAACGCCGCCAGATCTGCAGGTAATCACTCACTCACTATATCATTCGCTAACCAGTAACAGTAAGTAGTGTGCTTAATTGGATGTATTTCTCACTGGTTCCGCCATCGGAATTTAGTTGTCTGAATCGATTCACATTCAGTAGACTTGACGTGAAATTGTGGATCTATTTGTATCATCAATGATTGGCTTCTGATGTGCTGCCTGTTCCAGGAAGAGTCTATTGTCGCAGAAGGGGAGACGTGGTGCTAGTAATGCAGTAGTTTGTGCTTCTGTTACAGGTTTGGTCATATTCGATTATAGTGTATATTGTTGTTTTAGCTTTTGGACTAACATTGATGATGGATTACACTAATTATTGAACCTTCCTGATATTTTGTACTTCAAAATGTACCTAGAAATTTTGCCAAATGTGTTGGATGAAACGACACTGCTTCCAAGAGGGGATACATGGTCAGTGCACAAATTTGGTGGAACATGTGTTGGCACTCCACAAAGGATAAAGAACGTTGCTGATATTGTACTGATGGATAATTCAGAGAGAAAAGTGGTTGTAGTGTCTGCAATGTCGAAGGTGACCGATATGATGTATGATCTTATTGAGAAGGCTCAATCAAGGAACGAGGATTATGTAACTGCGCTAGAAGGGGTTTTGGAAAAGCACCGATCAACTGCACTTGAAATTCTTGATGGGGATGAGCTTGCAGGCTTCTTGTCACGGTTACATCACGACATCAATAATTTGAAGTCAATGCTGCGTGCAATTTACATTGGTAAATAATTGATAACTTAATTATTATCTATGTTACGTTATAATGTGACATGGTATTTTTTTCACTCGCTGCTTTTAGGGAGATGAATAAAATGTTATTTACATGTTTAGTGCAACTATAAGTAAAATGGTATGAGATTCTTTTCACTTACGACTAGCTTTCAACTTCCCTTACTCATGCATCTTGTTGTTATGCAGCCGGACATGCAACTGAATCTTTTACTGACTTTGTTGTTGGACATGGAGAGTTATGGTCAGCTCAAATGCTATCAGCTGTTATTCGAAAGGTTTTGTAGTTGATTCCCAAATGTTCTTTTCATCGTGCAGGTTTTTTCTTTTTGATTTTGTGACTGAGGGATACTAATTATGTTGCCTTTTTGCAGAATGGGGTTGATTGCAACTGGATGGATGCTAGGGAAGTTCTCATTGTGAATCCTATTGGTTCGAATCAAGTTGATCCTGATTTTCAGGAATCTGAAAGTAGGCTGGAGAAGTGGTTTTCTAAAAGACCATGTAAAACAATTGTTGCAACGGGTTTTATAGCTAGCACACCTAAAAACATCCCTACCACGTTGAAGAGAGATGGGAGTGACTTTTCTGCAGCTATTATGGGTGCTCTTTTCAGGGCTCGTCAAGTAACAATTTGGACCGATGTTGATGGTGTATTCAGTGCAGATCCAAGAAAAGGTATGTACTAACTTATAAATATATGCTCAGTCTGGTTGTTGAGTTGTCATGACTCATGATTCCCTGTTGGTGTAAGAAACCATTTGCTCAGTATCACTACTCGGTAGGTGTATAGACTTTTTTGTCGTGACAAATCCTTTTTGGGTTTAAAATTTAAATACTTAAAGAAATTATTATTCTCTTCTACAGTTAGTGATGCAGTGATACTCAAAACATTGTCTTATCAAGAGGCCTGGGAAATGGTGAGCTTTTCAACAATAGACAAGTCCACTTCAAGACTTGTATAGATTTAACTTTTACAATGGATTTGCAGTCATATTTCGGGGCAAATGTGCTGCACCCTCGAACTATCATTCCCGTGATGCAATATGACATTCCAATTCTCATAAGGAACGTCTTCAACTTGTCAGCACCTGGAACACTTATATGCAGGTCCACAGAATGTGGAAATGAAGACGGGCAGAGCTCAAGTTCATTAGTTAAAGGGTTTGCCACAATTGATAACCTGGCACTCGTAAATGTTGAGGGGTGAGCCATTTGTCACATCACTGTCACCATTTTTACAGATATAGACAACTCATCACCAAAATTCATAATCACATGTAAACTGCATACAGTTGCAATTTGTATTGACATTTCAGTTTGTTATCAGAACTGGAATGGCCGGTGTTCCTGGAACAGCTAGTACTATCTTTGGTGCAGTGAAAGATGTTGGAGCAAATGTCATCATGATATCACAGGTACCAGAGTTCCACAAAATCAGTCTTTGGTTTTGAGTAATTACTTACTCATGCAACTTCTATTATGTAGGCCAGTAGTGAGCATTCTGTGTGCTTTGCTGTTCCGGAAAAGGAGGTTAAAGCTGTTGCTGATGCGCTTGAGTCTAGGTTTAGTCAAGCGATTGGTGCCGGCCGTATTTCAAAGGTGATGAACGAATTCATTGCTCTTATCTTCGTCTTACCCACAGTATATGGGTCTCATTGATTTTTCTATTTTCAGGTTGATGTCATCCCGAACTGTAGCATACTGGCTGCTGTTGGCCAGAGAATGGCTAGTACCCCTGGAGTTAGTGCCACTTTATTTAATGCACTAGCAAAGGTGTGCAAATTCATTTGATGTATGTTTAACTTTAATTGTCGCTAAGTTATGGTCCATGCCATGTGTAACTATCCATGTCACCTTTATTTTCATTGTGAAAAAGTTGTTGGTTTTGTAGGCCAATATCAATATCCGTGCTATCGCTCAAGGATGCTCGGAGTACAATATTACAGTAGTACTGAAGCGGGAAGATTGTATCAGAGCTTTGAAAGCTGTACATTCCAGGTTTTATCTTTCACGAACTACAATAGCAATGGGTATCATTGGACCTGGATTGATTGGTGCTACACTGCTTGACCAGCTTAGGGATCAGGTGTACTATATTTAAATCCTTTACGAAATGACTCTATGATTTTTTTTTGATTCATAAGTGGATTTTCACCACCAAAATTACACTCAGGCCCATAGGACCAAAACACTAAAAACACACTGAGAATTTTAACCACCAAAAAACACTGAGAAATGACTATGATATTTACAATTTTCAGGCGTTTCTATCAAGAATCAACATTTCATTTGTTGTGCGTAACTGGGATTTCGTTTGACTTGCTCAGTTTCTTAGTAATTCCTTTGTGGGCCTATATTTTAGTTCGAAATGGTAGCTAGTATGATCTACTAATTGGTTAACAGATGCAAGATAAATTTGCAAGGCCAATATTTTTTTGTTGACTGAAGTATGCTGCTCATTTGATCAAACTGAGGTAAGATCTGGGTATAAGCTTATAAGGAGTGACATAATTTGTGTCTGATGTCCTAACTTAAACTTTTGACAGAAAAATGTACATTGAACTATTGAAGTTGAAATTTCTTTCTGACATTCATGTGCTTTAAGTTGCATTGAAAAAGAGCTGGTGATTTGTGGTTAATTTATTGATCAACTTCTGCATTTGTGTTTTTGCTAAAGATAAGAAATTCTTATTTAATTTATCAGATAGCTGTGCTCAAAGAAGACTTCAACATTGATTTACGGGTTATGGGGATTACTGGATCAAGGACAATGCTTTTGAGTGAAACGTAAGTTTTTGATAGCTCGTTATTGCCTTGATACTCCTAGTCCTAGAATGCTTAAATATAGCGCGTTGTTTTTTAAAGCTTTATATAATTGCAGTAGTTCTGTACTTGTACAATTCATTTCCTTCTACTAATTGTTCGTCAATTGCTATCTAGGGACCAGTGCAGTTTCTTACTTTCCCAGGTTATCAGTCATCTCTATTTAGATTTTTTTAATGGTGCTTGATCAATGATGTTCGGATTGTGAACTTGAATTTTCATTTGCTGTGAGGTCGAATGAAATGTCATTTTGAGCTTTCATTGACATTGCAAGATTTCGCAATACACTTTAACCATATTACATCATGTGTGCCACTTCGAATACAGTTTCCTTCTAGTTCACACATATTATAGCTTATATTCCTCGTTTGAGTAACTGTTGTCATGACTTTGATAACCCTACAGCATTACCATCATTTATCTCTCCGATATTGCTTGTGATATTATAGTCAGTCGGTAATGATGGTGATGTCTTGACTTTCAGTATGGGATACACACTCAAATTTTAACTACACACTTGTTCTTATCATGCATCTTACTTTTGTGTAGTTGCGAGTTTCTACGTCCTAATTCCTTCTAAGGTTTTGATATGTGTGCCCTTGTACATAGGTCTTGGATGTGAGCATTTACAAACCTTACCGAATATTGATTCACTTTGTTTCTTGTTCTTGTTGCAGGGGAATTGACATAGCAAAGTGGAAAGAACTCCAGACAGAAAAAGGAGAATTGGCTGACTTGGATAAATTTGCTGAAAGAGTACACGGGAACCACTTTATCCCCAATACTGTTTTAGTTGATTGTACGGCGGATTCTAATGTTGCAAGCCGTTATTATAAATGGTTACAGAAAGGCATTCACATAATCACCCCAAATAAGAAAGCGAATTCCGGGCCACTTGAAGAGGTAAGGTTTTAGAATGTTATTTACATTGATGCATTACAGTTTTGAATACAAGTGTGACATAATTATTTTGATTTCACAGTATTTGAAGATAAGAGCACTTCAGCGCCAGTCTTACACTCACTACTTTTATGAAGCTACTGTTGGAGCTGGTCTTCCAATCATCAGCACTTTGAGAGGTCTTCTTGAGACTGGTGACCAAATACTACGCATTGAAGGAATATTCAGGTGAAACATACTTTTTAGCCAATGTGCCCTAGCATGATTTGCCATTTATCTACTAAAGTGTTTGCAATCTGACACTTGTGTAATGTTTGATATGGTCATATCTTAACGTCTCTTTTTCTTTTCGTAAACTGTAGTGGCACATTGAGTTATATTTTCAACAACTTCGAAGGTGGTAGAGCTTTTAGTGATGTGGTGGGAGAGGCAAAAGCAGCTGGTTATACCGAACCAGATCCACGGGATGATTTATCAGGCACAGATGTTGCCAGAAAGGTAATGATGAACTTTAAAAGTAGGCATGTGCATTTACCCTAACAATGTTTTGCACCAACCTGACTCTTTGAGATGATTAATGATTGGACAAACTATAGATAATGAGTTGTGAGCGATAATAATAATATCTAAATACAGGTCACAATTCTTGCAAGAGAATCTGGCTTGAAGCTAGAACTTTCAGATATTCCAATTCAAACTCTAGTTCCGGAACCGCTAAAGGTACATAAGAATAGGCTTCCATGGTATAATATCTGCTGATTCAAAACCATACTAATCATTTTTACTGGTTAAATATGCAGGCTAGTGGTTCAGTTGAAGAGTTTATGCGGAAACTTCCTCAATTTGATCAAGAAATAGCCCAGGAACGGCAGAGAGCTGAGGATGCAGGGGAAGTAAGTATATCTATTTCCACGAACATTCTACTAAATTATTGATTTTATACAGTAAGATAACAGAACTAGTCATTAAAAGAACCTACGGATCATGAACTAGCTTACGTGGAGAAGCAAGTTAAGGCAATCTAGTTGTTATACATGACAATTAAATTAATGTTTGTTGAGTTTGAAATTTGAATACTGGATCTTGTTGTAATCCATGGATCAGTAAATAAACGAAATGGTCATGGTGTAAATAAGTTAATTTGCGACGCTGTCATTTGATTCGATGTTTACTGGATTCCCATAGGTCTTGAGATATGTTGGAGTTGTGGACATGGTCAACGGAAAAGGAACAGTGGAATTGAAGAGATACAAGAAGGATCACCCCTTTGCCCAGCTTTCTGGGTCAGATAACATAATTGCATTCACAACATCAAGATACAAAGAGCAGCCTCTGATTGTCCGTGGACCAGGTGCAGGTGCTCAAGTCACAGCAGGAGGAATATTTAGCGACATTTTGCGACTTGCTTCTTACCTAGGTGCTCCATCATAAAGGAGCGAGCAACATACAATTTGTTTGACTCTGGTCTCATATTCTCAGCTGCACCAGATCCGAACCCTGGCATGTCTCGATTTCTATTCTTGCTTCAGCAATCAGCATAGCTTATAAAGCCTGAGAGTATTGTACTACTGTAGGCTTCCAGCGTAATTTATACTGTAATTTCCAGCTTTTGCGAAAGGCAATGGCTTTGATGGAACACTCATGTACAAAGTATAAAGCTATTTTGAGCTTTTACGCCCGCAGGCTTCTCGACTTGTCCCATTTTCGGATGAGCTGTATCTTTTTTACTGGTGACCTCAAACTAGTGCCCCATGTTGTACCCTATTATCAAAAAAAAAAAATACTATATGAAAAAAATTAATTATACTTGTATAATTTATGGTGTTATTTTGAATAATGGTGTTATTTTGAATAATAGAATATTCGAGTAGCTGATAGAAGAAACTGACGACTATGGATTATACACGTATAAACAATCCTCACAAACGGAAACAAATTTCTTCAGCCTCGACTTCGCACTCGCAGCATCTTATCCCTTAAAATGCGCACCTTGAGGCTCTGCTGCCTCTCCGCCGATCGCCCTCCGCTCGCTTCTCACTCTTTTACCAAATCACTACTCTTTTCCTCCTCCTCCTCGATCCTCTTCGCATCTACGCCTCGCCGGATTCACTTCCTCAGCCCCCGCTGTGCCGTTAAACAGACCAAGAAGCAGAAGGCGCTGCAGAAGACATCTTCGTCTAGTGATGGGAACCTATTATGGTTTTTGAATCCTAGGAATGAGGATGGAAAAGGTCGAGAGGAGGATGGGGATGGGGAGGGGGAGGGATCGAGTGGTGCTGTGACGGGAACGGTTTTGGCGGGACTGGTGTTGGTAGGGGTTGTTGGAGGATTTGCGACGGTTGGGTTTTTGTATAAGGATCAGATCAATGACTATCTGACGCAGTTTTCTCAGTTTATCGAAGGTAGTAATTTTAGCAAAATCACCAGATGATTTTGCAATCCTTTATGCTTCTGTTACTCATCTTTCTAGTTTTTGGGGTTTGAAGGGTGTTCTTTTGCTGGCTTTAGTGATCATTGTGTAATCTGTTTGCTGATTATGAATCCTTCAGATCCATTGCCTCTATACAATTGAACTGTTTTTCCCCTGTTCTCAAATCATTCATTGTTTGTTGAACAATATTTCTTTTGCTAGAATCTCACTATCTTGTTACATAATCAGGTTATGGCCCAGCAGGATATGCCATCTTTGTTGCTGTTTATGCCGGATTGGAAGTATGTTCTCAGTGGAGTGTCTATTCTATTTACTCTTGTATTGTATGTGCTTGTGTTATGCTATGATGTAAAAATAAAAACTCTACTTCTTTTATTTAGAGATAATCAAAGGTTATGAGTAGGAGATGAACCATGTCTGATCCATGAAATAGAATGTCTTGTCGGTTTCGGTTTAGTTTAATGCATGATATAACAATGTTGTCACCACATACATATGATTGGTACAGTCAGTTTCTATTCTATGCGACTCTTGTTTGTTTCCCTCTTCATTGAGTGCATTCTTATTCCGCGTCTTGTAGATCCTTGCACTTCCAGCAATTCCGCTGACAATGTCTGCAGGGCTTTTATTTGGCTCACTTGTTGGCACTATCTTAGTATCCATCAGTGGAACGGTATGTATTTTTTTGTTGCATACAGAAAATGTTATTGCTAGTCCTTAATTCTTACTCATTGCTTTTTTCTGTTTGTATTTCAGCTGGCTGCAAGTATTTCCTTTCTTATAGCTAGATATTTTGCACGAGACCGCATTCTCAAACTGGTTGAGGGAAACAAGAAATTTCTTGCCATTGACAAAGCTATTGGGGAAAATGGATTTAAGGTCGTTGCGCTCCTTCGATTGAGCCCTTTGCTTCCCTTTTCGCTCGGAAACTATCTTTATGGCTTGACATCTGTGGACTTTGTTCCTTATGTTTTGGGAAGGTGCGCTCCTTGTCAGTCAATTGTATGTTGGTTATAGGGTTGCGTATTTTAAAACTTGCCTATTTCAAAATATGCAACTTTCAAATAGATTGATCCGTCCAAAAGCAAATATTGTACGTCTATTGTGACTTAACTGAAAAAGACTGATATACGAACTTGCTCTTATTCAGTTGGTTGGGAATGCTACCAGGAACATGGGCTTATGTTAGTGCTGGTGCATTCGGGCGGGCTATAATTGTAAGTTCTTTGCTGCTCAACCCTTTTTTGCTAATTCGAAACTTAAAAAATATGGAATTTCTATCACTAAACTTAACTTTTTTTTATCAGTAATTGAAAACTAAGTGTTGAGTAGAGGTTTGGATATAACTGAATAACTCTTTGATGTGAAGTAGCCTAATCAAGCTTGAGCACCCATTGTCCTGGGTATGAATATGTCAGGGCCAGGCTATGAATCTAAATTCTAAGCAGCACAGAACCTCGCCATATCTAAAACCACCTAGCTATTACTCTACCAGTCAAAATGAAGGTAGTTGTGGTTAATTAGCTAATGACACAAGTTCTGAACTCTTGAGTCTAGATTTGCTTTACAAGCTTGGTGCAGTATGTTTAATGGTCTCATGCTCAGACCCCCGTCTTGGATGCTAGCAGTATTACTGAAGGTAGAACTTGTATGTGGATGTGTTGCATAAATGTGAACTGTGGATGTCAAGTTTACTAATGTTGTGCTGCTCCTATCTTCAAGTTTCTTTACTGTTTGTAAGCAAACACAAACAAAGTTTGTTTCTTCACTGTTAGTTTCTGAATACGATGTGGGAGCAAAGTGATGTGCTTTCCAAACCTCATGATTTTGTTCATCAATGTTTTTGTTGTGGCAGGAGGAGGAATCTGCAGCTGGTTTACCCGGTGGCAATGCCCAGTTGTTAACACTTGCAGGTGGACTATTAGTGACAGGACTGGTTGCAGCATATGTGACACGGTTAGCAAAGGTAACAAATGTTAGAGAATATTTGTATCATTATCGTGCTTACCATATCTATTCATGGCCATTACTATATAATGGCTTATTGACTTCTATCAATAATACACATTTCATATTTATAACAACAAACACCCTGTGTGTCACATTCTTAATCAGAATCAATCGTGATGAATAATGCGTCATTCAAGTTTCACTTCATTTTGTGGAAAGTGGAAAATATGATACTAAGAATGGGATGCTTTAGTAGTAATGTGTGCATTATTTGCTCCACTTGCAGGACGCTGTAAAGGACATTGATGAGTGAAATTTTGGGTGATCACTGATCAGTTACAATGTTAGCCAAGTCGGTTAGTAGAATGTTGTATATCCCATAATTTTGTATAATTCAAATTCTCACGATGTATAACTCAAAGAAATTAGAAATAAAATTGAAGAAAATAAAGGCCTCATTTATTGTTTTTAACCATAACAGTGGAGGTCTGTTACGTCTGTACCCATCAAAGCTTCAGTTTCGAATTTGTTCCTCATCCTCCCTCCAAAATCAGGATCCAGGAGTGGCCGACAAATGCACTAAGGGAATAAACGACACCGTGTTGTATGAAGAAGCTCAAGTGGGCAGTAAAGTCTACCGCAAGCTTTAAAGACTCCATGTCCCAAATTCTTACCTATTTAATGAAAGACAGCATTCTTAAGATATTTTAGTACAAGTTACAACCAACAAACAAAAAAAGTAGCTGCTGTCCCACGCTATCCATCCACCTGTCGATCACCCAACCGTTCGTTGGGTTACTAAAGCATCTCATCGAACGACTCATTACGAGCCACGTCATCTATCCTCAAATAGAGAACATAAACTGTAAAGTAGAGGACACAGAGTGTTCATACGTTTACCAATACCAACGGTTTCCTTTCAATTTATGCTTTGTTCAGCCACCAATTTCCTTCACCGAAATCTCATCTCGCTCAAATTTAGGGTTTTCGATTCCCGCTGTATTTGATTTGATTTGATTTGATTTGATTTGATTGAAAGAGGAGGAGGAATGGCGGATTTTGATGATGACTGGGAGGTACTGCAGCCGGAGGGGGAGGATGAGATTGGAGAGGGAGGCGTTGCGGTTGCGGCTGAGGGTGATGGGTTGATGATGTTGAGACTCGATTACTTTTCGATTGATTCTAATGTGGAGTTTTCCAGAGGTGGTGATGAAAGTGACCCTTCGAGTGAAGGAGGAGGTTCTGTGGAGTCTGATAATCCGCGCTGGGTTGATCCTGCTGTTTTCGGTCGGACGAATTGTGGAGAGTTATGGCCTGATTCGGCTAGTGATCGGTCGAAAATGAGTGACTGTGGGGAGAAAATAGGGTTAGGGTTTGTGCAAAGTAGTGATATTCATGTGTTTGAATTGGAGAATCAGAGGAGTTATTTGGGGAAATTAGAGTACGAGTCCGGTGGGGTTGAATTAGAAGGTGTTCATGAGGTAGAAAAGTTGAGTGTTGTTTCGGATGATTGTGTGGAGATAATGGATATGACTGAGAATATGAATGAAGAAGTCAGCAATGAGACAGAACTGGGGGTCCAGGGAGAAGAAAGTTGTGTGGAGGCAGCAAAGGATGGTAAGATTGAGGAAGAAGTGGACATTCCCATTGAGGTGGAAAAGAAGGCTTTGATCTGGTGGAAACTTCCTATGGAATTGGTGAAATTTTGTGTGTTCCGAGTTAATCCTCTGTGGTCCATTTCTGTGGCGGCTGCCATGGTGGGAGTGTTTATAATGAGAAGGAGATTACATATGATGAAGAGAAAGACTAAAAGCTTGCAGATGAAGGTCACAGTGGACCATAAGGTGAGCTCTTTTTGTATAGATTTGGCGTACGGCATTACTTTTCTGTGGCCGAGTGTTGCGGTTTTGCATGCAGGTCATTGTTCTAGGCTTCTGACAAGTGACAATTATATGACTTTACTTACTAGTTACTTCGATTAATCATTGTTTTAATTTGTTCACAATTTGGTCGAATATGTCGCTACCTTTGCATGCTCTAGGTATATATCGATGTCTTCCACAAAGTATACATTTGGCTGGAAGAACAAATCATGCAGGAATCAGGATCACAACCTTTGTTAACAGTTTGTTGATTCATTTATCAATGTGGTTTTCTCTGTAGAACATATGTAGAATCTGACAACCTATGCTTAGCCCAAGGAAATCTTTATCTTTTCACATTTTCTTTTAATTTTATGCTTTTGTACCTCCTCTTACTGTAGGCAAAAATTTGTCATTTGTTTTTCATCAAAGCTCATTACAGTATGCTTGTTTTGAAGTGTGTATTCCTAATCTATTGGTCTAGTTCAGTTAATTCAATGACTGACTTGGAATTAGGTATGAATTCCTTATCAATCTTTGCTAACCCAATCTATGGTCTGTCTTGTACAGTACTGATATCATCAAAGTCCTTTCTTTTGCTTGATTGTTACCCAAAGACAAAAAAAAGAGTTGTAGTAACAGTTGTAGATAACCAACACCAAACTGGAACACCTAAGATCGCACAAGACCTTTTTGTAATTTGACTTTATTGGCCTCCTATTTGGAGGGTGGTTGGTACTTGATAAAGGTTTTGACATATTAGGAAACTATATGTTTTGCATTTGCTTTCTTAGTGGTATTATTTTTGGCCGCATAACACATAAGACTACTCCTCTGCTCTTGGTCCTTGAACTTCGATTGTTGTTTTAACAATTTTGTACATTTTGAATGAAATTCATTCGAGCTTATCATGAGTTAGGTTGATAACTGGCTTTGTTCCCTTATTGTTGTGATCCGGTTACACATGTCTACATTTACCTCATCAAACTATGCTGGTTAAGTAGGGTGTTTGCATTTGTATCCTGTACAATCTTGAACATGTGCGCTGTGTTTGACACACTGTTGACCTTTGTTGTTGATACTTGATATTGCAGAAGGTGGATCAGTTCTTGAGCCGCGCTGCACGCCTCAATGAAGCTTTCTCAGTGGTTAAACGTGTTCCTATTATACGACCTTCGTTACCAGCCCCTGGTGTTACTCCATGGCCTGTTATAAGCATGCGGTGACGCTCTTACTGCGAAAAGTGAAATGAGCAGCTGTATTCTGCGTGTACCATTTGATACTCTGTAAAACTAATGTTTCATACATATCCAGCTTGGCAATGTACTATAATTGTGGACATGGATTTGTGAAGGTTTAGACGACGTCATGTTTGCTAATATACCATTGTGCAACTTCCTTTGTCCTGCTCAACAATATAATACATCTATAAGTTTCCAAAACTCACAGAGCCCAGCCTATCAAATTACCAAACCCAGCTGCAGTTGGGACAAAACTAAGAATCTAATTGCTTAGAAGTTGATGGGTCTCTGAAACTCATTCCAAAGATAAAAAAACTTCAGCATGTAGACGATAAAAAAACTTCAGCATGTAGACGAGAGGAGCGTTCAAATGAGGCAAGCCTCCCAAATGCGAGGTAGTGTGAGGCACGATCGCAATCATCCATCAACTCCTGTGTATTGTGGGCGCGCCACGTGGCAACGAATATTAAAACACTATGCAAATAGAAAAAGTAGTGTGAACGCGTTTGGCAGTTCGTGCCACGTGGCTTCGCCATGTGCGTCCGATCAACTCCACAGACGGCCGAGATCGTGCCTCACTGCCTCATTCTTATATCACTGCCTCAACCGAACGCCCCCATGTAGACGATATATAAACCACGCCAGAGTGGAACAAACAAATGAACTGGATGAAGAGTGAATGAGTAACTACAATTTTTTAAAGCTATGCGTATAAAAACTGCAACATTTGGCTGTTAAGTAGGATCGAAATGCGGGTTGTACAGACAACATATTACAATATTACCTGATGAAGGCCATTTTAACCTCCACTTATAGGTGGAATAAGAGCCAATTCATCCCTATGTTTAACAACAGTAGATCCAGGGGCATACTCCTCATTTACAGCCACGACCATACACTCACGAATCTCAGCCAAGCTAGGAAACTTAGCAACAACCTTATCTAAGCAATCACAGGCAGTGCTACCAGCTGACACTTGCAATGACATATCTGCCACACCGGTTATGTCACGCGCCCTAGCAAAGAACAACACCTTGACCTCGATGGATGAACTTCCTCTTTCCTTCGTTTCTGATTTTGCTTCGTTAGGTTTGGTCTCTACCTCAACAGTGTCCATATTTGCAGCCTGGTAAACAAAGGATATACAAATCAAATATGTATCATTCATCATTGCATTATAAATCTCCAGGAACAAAAATTGAAAAACAATTACAACCATAAGAAAACTGCTGAAAAAAACCACAATAAATAGTTTTGAAGGATGTTCTTGCTGTATCTCTCTTTTTTTTTGTAATGTAAAATTCAGGAAGGTGCTTTTAGAGATCTTTGAAAAACCTGAGGTATTACATTCCCAGTATGAAGATTACTTTTACTACAGTTGTGTGGACTGTGGAACATCAGGTACATACAAGAACTAGTATACCACTCAGCGCAACACGCCCGACTCTACCATAGCTCGACCAGACTTTACGTTATCAGTAAGGAGAAGATATATGTTATATATATGTGTGCCATCACTACAGGGCTAATCGAATGGGTCAATTCGAGGATCATGCTCGCTTGCCATTGCCATTCCAGTACAGAGACAAGTAGGGCACATGACCTTTCCAGAGCCTGAGCAGTTGGAACATCTTTCAGTCTTGGGAGGCAACAGAGGCTGGTCACCACCATTGAATGTTGATACTGGCTCAATAAGAACAACTGATCCACTGCCTGAGCACCTAGCGCAAGCCAAATATCCTGTTCCAATACAGTATTTGCATCTCTTATGTTCTTGCTGTTTCACATTGTTTATTTCAACCACCATTAGTGCTGAAATCACACCAACAGCTCCTCCAGAAAATGATGCCACTATTGGATCTACTTGGCTTAATTGCATTGGCAAGTGCATGCTCTGAATAAAATCCGAATAGGAAGTACCTCCAAGTCCCAGTCTAAGCTCCAAAATGGGGGCCAGAAGTCCTCCAAAAAGGATGATTCCAGATATAAGTGAAAAACAAGTTCCATAGTACTGCTTCAGATTTTCGGAACTCAGAGGAGGTAAAAATGGAATAAATGACGGGAAATTAGGAAGTTCATTCTCTTCTTCCTCCTTCAACATTCCCAATTCAACACTTTTTATTCTTTGCTGTATCCTCAATCTGCGAACCTCTTCCATATGCAAAAAAATCTTGTTCCTTCTACTTTTGATATTATCCTGAATTTCCTGCAGTTCCATTTTGTCAAAGTCTTGTACTGTTTCAGGACCTTCTATGATACAAAATGCTGAAGCATTTTTGTCCATCAGATCAGCATCAACCGGAGACACAAACGAACCTCCATCTGCTTCCGGCGACACCGATCTCCATTTCATCTTCGAGCACTTCAACTTCACAGGAGCCACCACCGACCTGAATTGAAACCCTCCATCCCGCCGCTGCATCAACAATGGCGCTCCGGTGTACGAAGCCGCCGAGACTCGAACCGAGCCGATCATCGCATACGGCAAAGCTGGATTCGGAGCTCTGTGTTGTCGCTGTAAGAAGCGGAAGAAGGAAGGGAAGTCAAATCAGAAATAGTCGGGTGCATCTGCTGTATCTCTCTTACCCGATAAAACAGACTTAAGCATCTCCACCATATAGTTCTGTTCGAACAGATGTACACGCCCAAAAATTAACTTCATGTTACTCAAATGGTCTGTTTAGATGGTTAAAGCTTGCAACTACTTATTCTACTGATTCGACATCATGCCTCTAAAACTTCCCTTATAGGAAACAAAGACCTACTAAACAACACCACCAACGCAACTAATGATCTTCCAGATTCATATAAAAAACTTAATTAGTTTTGTTAAGCAATTACAAAAACTCACAAGTAGTGAAATCTACTTTTCTCTCCAGTCTTGTCTTCTATTGTAACGACCCGACCAGAGGATCCGATTCGAGCCGTTATAAGCCTAGTCTGTCCTAGCATTCATGCCACTGCCCTCCCCTAGGTCACCACAACCTAGAGTCTATCACAAAAGACCATGGTAGATTGGTGACATGAGAGCTAGTAGGCTAGCTTATCAAGCTTGCACACACAGAACTCCCAAGCGATGTGGGACATAATTTGGGATGTTACATACATCCTCACTTACAGAATCCTAACGTCCTCGTTAGGACCAAGCAGGATAGACGAGAACACATGATCGTCCCTCCATTCGGAGACCGCTCACGGTTCGGCTCTGAATACCATCTGTAACGACCCGATCGGAGGACCCGATCCAAGCCGTTATAAGCCTAGTCTGTCCTAGCTTTCATGCCACTGCCCTCCTCTAGGTCACCACAACCTAGAGTCTATCACAAAAGACCATGGTAGATTGGTGACATGAGAGCTAGTAGGCTAGCTTATCAAGCTTGCACACACAGAACTCCTAAGCGATGTGGGACAAAATTTGGGAGTTCTGTGTGTGCAAGCTTGATAAGCTAGCCTACTAGCTCTCATGTCACCAATCTACCATGGTTTTTCTGATAGACTCTAGGTTGTGGTGACCTAGGGGAGGGCGGTGACATGAAAGCTAGGACATGCTAGGCTTATAACGGCTCGGATCGGATCCTCCGGTCGGGTCGTTACAGATGGTATCAGAGCCGAACCTCCGCAGTAGGTGACCGTGAGCGGTCTCCGAATGGAGGGACGATCCCGTGTTCTCGTCTATCCTGCTTGGTCCTAACGAGGACGTTAGGATTCTGTAAGTGGGGGTGTATGTAACATCCCAAATTCTGTCCCACATCGCTTATGAGTTCTGTGTGTGCAAGTTTGATAAGCTAGCATACTAGCTCTCATGTCACCAATCTACCATGATTTTTCTGATAGACTCTAGGTTGTGGTAACCTAGGGGAGGGCGGTGACATGAAAGCTAGGACATGCCAAGCTTATAACGGCTCGGATCGGATCCTCCGGTCGGGTCGTTACATCTATGAACTTGTATCAGTTCGTAAACATGTTTGGATCCACAACTAGATCTACATAGTTGAATTTTAGCAAAAAGAACATATGCATCGTCGTCATCATCATCAACAAAAACTGCAATGTTCGCACAATTGGTCCGATCAACATTCAACTATTTCTAACACACACGAGCAGAATAGGTCACGGAAACGAGGCAGAATTGAAATGTTCGAGAGAAAGGGAGACGTGTGAATTACCGGTAGAGATCGATCGATCGGATTGATGGTCGTCGGAGTCGATTCGGATTTCGGACAATCGCGATGATTAGATACAATACAACAACGTAGGAAAAAAACAAAAATCCAAACACTCCAAATTTTATGTTTTGGAACTGCGAGGGCCGAAACGCAATTTCTGAAAATACTAAAGAAGCTTTGCTTTCTTCCAATCTGGAGAGAGCGAGACCAAACCAGGAAAGACGTGAAGAATGAAGATCGCGCAATAAATTTCGATCCCCAGAAATCGACGAATTCTCCAGTAATTCGTATAATTTGAAAGTAAGCAATCATCGTCGGATCAGTTACTGAAATCTGACGATCAATTACAATGTCGCTCAACATGAAAAGCTTCACGGAAGCCCTAGCGAAGACGGCAGCCGTCATCGAGAAGAAAGTCCAGAACACTGTACAGGAGGTCACAGGCCCAAAGCCGTTGCAGGACTACGACCTTTTGGATCAGATCGGCTCTGCCGGGCCCGGTTTGGTCTGGAAGCTTTACTCGGCCAAGTCTGCGCGCGGATCCACGCTTTCGCACCAGTATCCTACGGTTTGTGTTTGGGTTTTGGATAAGAGGGCGCTGTCTGAGGCTCGTCAACGGGCGGGATTGTCCAAGGCGGCTGAAGATTCGTTTTTTGATGTGATCAGGGCGGATGCGGCTAAGTTGGTTAGGTTGAGGCATCCTGGGGTTGTGCATGTTGTGCAGAATTTGGATGAGAATAAGAATGCTATGGCGATGGTTACTGAGCCCTTGTTTGCTTCTGTGGCTAATACACTTGGGAATTTTGAGAATATGGCCAATGTGCCTAAGGAGCTCAAAGGAATGGTATGTATGCCTATGCTAGCTGTTAATTGATAAGCTGTTGATTGTTTGTGTCGGTAGAAGATAAGATTTTAAGGTCAGTTTGTTGATGCCACAGGTAGAATTCGTGATTCAGTGAAGTTGGGTAGATTTAGTGATCTTTGTATAAGTTATAGATTGGGGCAGAAATGTTACTTATTTATCTTAGTTATTCTTGTTGTTCTGAGGGTTCATTATAAAGAGAGCCATCTAGCTAAATCGTAGATCACCCCTTGGAAAGCATATTAGTATTAAGTGGATTTAGTGATCATTTCATTCTTCCTCAGACATTTTTTAAGACTCCCATGTCAAAATTTAGAATGGATACCGTTGAAAGGTTTACCCTTGACATTTTTCATTTTTAGCTTTTGACATGATCGTCGAGCAGTGTAATGTACTAAATGCTGAAAACTGGAAATTGACTTTACCTGTTAACCACATGGACGTGCAAATCTTCTGTGTTGTGTCTTATTGATTAGATCATTTTATGGGTAGATGGAAGTCCCACAGTTTCAGTGTTCCATTACTCTTAAATATTGCATAGCTGAACATTTCAGGTCTATTAGGTGAATATTTAAGGATTGATGAAATGATTAACCTAATTTTCTATGCCACCAAGCAACCATTAATGATCGTGTAATTGATTAGTTATTGTACATTAAATTCTTCTGGCATTGTCCTTGGCATGCCTGAATTATTACCAAGAGTTTTCTTGTATGTTACGTGCTAGGTCATAGTAGTTAAACCCACAGCTAGAGTCAGACCTTTGCGCAATAGATTTCAGAGCTAATGTTTTCTGTGATCAGTTTCCACGTTTTTAAAACATTCATTAAGCATTAAAATGTTTTTTATAGCTGTTTGTCAGCTTTGTTGTTCTTTCTCATGTTGCAGGAGATGGGGTTGTTGGAAATGAAACATGGCTTACTCCAGATTGCAGAGACTCTTGATTTCCTTCATAATAATGCACGCCTTATTCACCGAGCGTTGTCACCAGAGGTGAGGCTTTCTTGGTCTTTTTCTTTATTATTTCTTGTAAAGATTTTTTTTGAAGTACTTTGGTATGAGATTTGCCGCGAAGTTATTGGTTTTATGGTATGAGCGTATTATATTTTCACTTTTAGTTCAAATGTTTTTCAAATGATGGATTTGCTTTTGCTCTGTAGTCTATAAGGTAATTCTATTTATGTTGAGCATCACAAAGTAGATACTTAGGCACCAGTTCAATTCTTTCCTGCTTTATTTAACAGTTTTTAAATGCTTAACACTCTATCCTCATTCATTTCACTTGTTTCGGCACACCAGACACCCATACTCGACAGTGCATCAGTAGTGGCAGTTTGAAAAATATAAACTTTATAATTGCTAAGCCACTACCAATGCTCGCGGCCCATTAGAGATAGCTTGAAGAGACTAGTTTCCAAAAAACGATGGTCTAAATTCCAGAACCACTCTGAATATTGAACTAAAAGACTTGAATCTTATGCAAATTCCAGTCTAAACGTTTATATTGGTGTTAGTTGATATGTAAGTGTCCAATTATAACTGCAGTTTGCTGTTTCTGTGTTTCAATTCACGTGACAATTGTTTGTGGTTTATGCACTCTGATCTAACGTTCATCATCCCTGAAAGGATAACACCATATACTGTACACAATTTATTGTGTTATTTGTTATTACTCCCAATTTTGGATCCTTTTATATACGCGTTTAAGCACCTCGCGTCCGCGCCTATTTTTTTAAAATTATTTTTTATATGTTAGTACCCCTAGTGTCATTTCGTGTCCTCTAAATATTTATAATCACGTGTTTACTTCTTAGTCGACTTGCGATATCTATGGTTCATACCTATTTTTTGGTATATCTATGATGTATGTGGATTGTGGAGTAAAATTATAATTGTATGCAGAATACTCTTATTACTGCGAGTGGAGCTTGGAAACTGGCTGGGTTTGGCTTTGCAATCTCATCCGATCAAGCCTCTCATGATTTGTCCAATGGACAAGCCTTCCACTATTCGGTGTGTTAGTATTCTCATGTCATTATTAGCATTTGAATATACTTTATTAGTTAAATATTTACTGCACATTCCCTCAGAGTTATATCTTTACAGAGCTTTTTACCTTTTCAGGAATATGATGTTGAAGATTCTGTACTACCCCTTCAGCCGTCACTAAACTATTGTGCTCCTGAATTGGTTCGAAGTAAATCTGGTTCAGCTGGTTGTGCTTCAGATATATTCAGTTTTGGGTGCCTTGCCTACCACTTGATTGCCCGGAACCCTCTGTTCAATTGCAACAACAATGTGAAAATGGTATTGATGCATGGCTAGATGTGCCTGATCTTTGTGTGGAACTAAAAGATTTTTATATCTATATCTGAAATCAGCTTTGGCACACCTAATGCTAGTCAAATATAATCACAAGGATGCTATTAGCTGTGATTTTACTTAGTTATCATCTCTTTCTTTGATCTGTCTATGCTTCCTGTATTTAGATGGATAATGTGGTACCTCTTGCTTTCAGTATATGAATACCCTGGCATACTTAACCAATGAAGCGTTCTCCTCGATTCCATCCGACTTGGTTCCTGATTTGCAAAGAATGCTATCTTCTAATGAATCTAACCGCCCAACAGCTTTGGACTTCACTGGTAAGTTTGCTTTGGCTTTCCCAGTACTGTGATATTGTGTCTCCAATTTATATCATTCTTTTTTCTGAACACTACATCCAAATATATGTAATTTCTTGAGATAGTTCACTACTGTAGTATATTTTGAGATTGACATATGATGGCCGTTGTCAATATTTATCAAATAGTTTTGACCAGTCCCTTCATTGTTTTTTACCATCTTCTCTTGCAGGCTCTTCATTTTTTCGAGATGATACTAGGCTGCGTGCTCTTCGTTTTTTGGATCACATGCTTGTATGTGCTTTGAAATATGGTCTTTTATTTGTACTGTCTATGAGAAAATTAATGAAGCACTAGTTCTCTTACCGATGAAACTCTTTTGAATTTCAGGAAAGAGATAATATGCAAAAGTCTGAGTTTCTGAAAGCATTATCGGATATGTGGAAGGATTTTGATTCTCGTGTCTTACGATATAAGGTTTGACCATGGTGCTGTCGTTTATTTCTTTTCATCATTTAGCTTGGGTTGACACTATTTGTCTTGGTTAAAATAGATAATAAGTAATCAAATATTATCCATGATCAACATTAGAACAGCTTACTCTTCTCGAGAACCATTTTGTAATACCTGTGCAGTATATAGTTACCTGTGCAGTATATAGTTGCATTGTAGGTATTAATAACTGATACTTAAGTGGCAGTTTCATCGTCACATATAGAACACTTACAGTATTTAATTCTAGCTAGTTTCAAGTTCTGTTTGTTAACGAGCGATTTGGGTTTAGCAAGTGTGGTGGTTATGAAGTGATATTTCAGTGTGCCATTTTATGTTAATAAGTTTTCGTGTTTTCATTCAGGTACTTCCACCTCTTTCAGCTGAACTCCGAAATGTGGTCATGCAACCAATGATTCTTCCAATGGTTCTCACCATAGCGGAATCACAGGTGAACATTATTTTCTTATAGTGTAAATTGTAAGTCATTTAGGCAAACCCGGTGATAGCTCTACTTATAATATGCGCTTTGTTTTTATGTGCTTACAATATGTATGTTATCAGTATGTCTAAATTTGTTCAGGTAATTTACTGGTATCAAAATGTCTAAATTTCCTAGACCTGCACTCTATCTTTTACATATATCCAAATATCCAATTGTCTAGCTAAGTTTGAATTTCCCTCAGTTGTTCAGTATTTTCTGAGTCGCTCTCTGATCCTTGCAATGTTAATATTATGCAGTCTTCTCGATAAAAAAACGTCTCGGTGAATTTTTTACCATGACAAAGGTGATATTTTTCAAGGTATTTGCAGTTAAACAAGTGACTGTTGTATTTATGCAGGATAAAAATGACTTCGAGTTATCGACACTGCCTGCCCTTGTTCCTGTGCTTAGCTCCGCTGCAGGCGATACATTATTGATGCTCGTGAAACATGCAGATCTTATCATCAGTAAGGTGACTGGAAAATTATATCACCGATTTAGCTGAAAGGACTCTTGTGTAGTTACTCGAGAAGGCATAAATCTTCATCATCATTTACTTCACTATCAAAATAGGATATTTTGCCATAAATTATTCATACAAACTGTGTTATAATCCATAAGTTGGTGAATGATTGATTTTTCCTTGCTGCCAGTGACTTCTTCACTTGTTTAACTTTGTAGACCAGTCAAGAACACTTAATATCACATGTCCTGCCACTGATTGTTCGAGCTTATGATGACACGGATGCACGTATTCAAGAAGAAGTTTTGAGGAAGTCGGTTGCACTTGTTAAGCAACTTGATGTTCAGGTGAAGAAATTGGCTAACTTGGATGAAAGAGATCCATTTTTTGTTGCCGTCTGTGAGAGATCTATGTTACAATTCACATCATAAGCAGACTTGATCAATCTTAGAAAATTAATGATGATACATGTGTTCTTGTTCTTATTGGGCCACTGGTGACTAAACTCCGGTAGAATACTCTCAAGAGCTAGTTTCTTCTTCATCGAACCTTATCATACGCCACTCTATTGTTGAAAGAAGAGAAAGTACCAGTGACGTGAAATGCGAGTAACTTAATTTGAAGATAATCTTTATAAATTACTAATAATGTTTTGCATCTACTAGCTTCATGATAGAAAAAATTTTTTTTTGCCTATGGGCATCGGATTCACATTACATTGTTGTTTTTATTTGCTGGTGGCTTACCATTTTGAAGCTATACAGGGCTCGTACTGTTGTTAATTTCATTTTCTAATTTATTTTGCAGTTAGTGAAACAAGCCATATTGCCCCGTGTTCATGGTTTGGCTCTTAAAACTACTGTTGCTGCGGTATGTTCAGATGACACATTTTGTTTACGCAAATTATGATGCACTTTGTTCTGTCTTAACTCTTAATGCAGTGCTCTTTGCTTTTAAGTTTGAATCTCAACTATTTCCATATTTCATTGTTGGAAAGCATGGCTTGTTTTTACTGTTGAATATGAACCCTTTGCAGAGGTCATGTCTTATTCCGAAGTGTCTATTTATATGTGGGCTAGTCTTTTTACGTCCGTGTGCAGTTGAGACGGATTCTCAATTGCATGCATCAATGCATGTTACTTGCTGTTGCAATAAATCTTTTATCCCTTTCTTAATAACGAAGACTGAACTCCATTTTTTTCTGGTTTCATTTTTAACCTGATTGCTTATGGTTCATGTTTAATCATACGCCTGAAAAACCTTTTGATGTATAAGGTTTTCAGCCTGGCTCAGTTATTAACATTCATTTCTTTCATAGAACTTTGTGAGCTGAGTATGATAATAGGAAGTTATAGTAATGTTTCGATGGGCTATTTGTAAGGTTAAATGATTTTGTCCCTTTGCAGGTGAGAGTCAATGCTTTGTTATGCTTAGCAGAATTGGTTAACACACTCGATAAGCAAGCAGTTCTAGATATATTACAAACCATCCAACGCTGTACAGCTGTTGATCGATCTGCACCTACATTGATGTGCACTCTCGGGGTTGCAAACTCTATCCTTAAGCAGGCAAGGTTTATGTTTCGCATGAAAGTGCTCTTGTTAATTGTAGTTCATCACTTCTAGCTATTGAAGTGCTTTACTGAATCAATTGTTCTTTCTTAACCAGTATGGGGTAGACTTTGTGACAGAGCATGTCCTTTCGCTACTCATACCCCTCCTAACTGCACCGCAGTTGAACGTCCAGCAGTTTGCCAAATACATGTTTTTCGTTAAGGATATTCTCAGGTGAACTATGTCAATTTCTTAGTCATTCGTCCACTGACTGCAGAAGCTGAATGTCGGAAGTTGATATATGTGTATGGTTGCAGGAAGATAGAAGAGAAGCGAGGAGTCGTCACAACAGATTCTGGCATTCCAGAGGTGAAGTCATTTCCTATTGGCGATGTCTCAAAGTTGGACGCACAGAAGAGAACCGATGCAACTGTTGGGTCCTCAATAAAAAACAGCCCTTCTTGGGATGAAGACTGGGGACCTACTAAAAGAGGGTCTACGTTACCAACAAGTTCATCCTCTCCTAGCTTGTCAGTTGGATCTAATACCCAACAAAATCACCAGACATCTTATATTCAACAAAACACCAAATCATCGCTGCCTCAGTCCTCCACAAGTTGTGTCCCTCTTAGCCAGCAAAGTTCTCAGTCAGTTGCCTCTGTTGACATAGAGTGGCCTCCTCGAGCATCCTCTGGTATCACTCCACCCATTGGCACTGAAACCCAAAGTCAAAGCGGAGGGTCACCGCCATATTCAAACCCTGACGATTTTGATCCCTTTGCTGACTGGCCCCCACGGCCAAGTGGTTCCACAGGTGGGTCAGCTCCTTCAAGCAACGGCATCAGTAGGTCAAACAACGCCAGCAGACACATAAGTAACAACATTTCGAGTTGGGGCATGGGATCTCAAGCTCACACTTCATATGGACAGAGTCAAATAGGCATGAACCCGTCTGGTGGCTCACTAAACAGCATGCCAATGAGCACTCATGGCTCAATCGGATCCATGAAACAGAGTCAAGGAATTTCATCTTCAGGTAGTTCTTACAACAACAGGAAACAAATGGGTATTGAATCTGTGTTCACCTCTAGTAAAAACGAACAGCAGCATGCTGCACTCAGACTCGCCCCACCTCCTATGACTGCTGTGGGACGAGGACGAGGCCGTGGAAGAGGGAGTCAGTCCCGGCCTACTCACGTCAAGTCTGCATCGGACCAACCACCTCTCCTGGATCTATTATAAATTTACAATGACTGATTTCCGTCGTGTCAAGAATAGTGTATCCAGAAGCCCAGCCTTGCTGGCTATGCTAAATTCATTTGGACTTTGGAGGCTCATTCGCCATGAAGAGACATTTTGAACAGCAAAGATTTGTTATAAGGTAGCCTGTTGTGTTTTAAATGTAGTTCAAATTTTTGTGTAATTAATGTTTCACACTTTATCCATTTTGATGGAAAATAAACTGAAAATTGTGTATTCTTCATTCTTATAAACAACCTAGTCTTTCCCAATGAGTATGGTTTCTCCAAAATGACCATACTTTGGCCAAAATGGCTCTCTGTAAATTTTCACACAGTTTATCCTTCCAAATAGATCCAAGCAAGTTTGGCCTGCATAAGTTTCATGACATCTGTCTCATCCCAAGTGATTTTCTGACCCAGACCCACCTGCTGTTCTTGGCCATGAATACCAATTCCAGTTCCCACAAGAAACCAGCCAACATTTAGGAAGACAATGTGAATTGGTGTGTAGAACAAATAACAGGTTCAGCAACACCAACTTGCCCTCAAAATGTGCTAGAAATTGATGTGCCAATCAAGTCAAAAGTGTTGCAGAATACTAAAACTGAGGAAAATAAATACTTCATTAGATAAGAGTCACATTACAAGCAGTGATGTTTTTTTAATTCAGCAGCCAAAAGTAACTGTAACAAGTTAGACCGGAGTTGTTGGCAAGTTCCCACTCTCTGATCCACCAAGTAGTATTACAGCTAATACTTCAGTTCAGTCTTGAACTTGTTCTTCAAATGTCGATGAGGTCTGCGCATCAACTGCTCCAGAGCAATCATTTTATTCGACTGCTGATCAATCAAGCTGCTAGTTGATCCATCTCTAGACAGCACAATCTGATAACCATCATAATATGACTCCATCCCTTCTGCAACAATTTGCCACACCAGCCCACCAGCGAAACTTCCTTCGTGTCTCGCCAAATTGAGAATATTGGCGTAAACTCCACTCAAGAAATTGTCTCTAGAGCCAATGCTGTATCCTGGATCCTTGTTAGATTTCCCAAACTCGGTAAAAACCAATGGCTTTTTCAGAATACTTCTGGAGTCTGACGAATGCATTGCCATCCACCGTTGCAGGAATGTCGTCTGACATGCGTCGCTCTGACCAGAAAGCCTGTTACACACCCAAAAAATAAATAACATTATGAACTTTCTTCCTAACACCTTTACTGCATTTCATCAAATAGTATAGAATTATTTTTCTTAGTTACCAAATATCCGGGTAAGCATGTATAGTGGCAAAGTCTATTTCTCGAACTAGATTGTTAGAAAGAAAATCAGTTCCAACTTGGTAGCCGGGATTGTATTGTTTTCTATCTTGGATCGAGTCTCCGTAGAACCCCTCCATGCCTATCTCCAGTAATTGCTTGTTGTCTATTGATTTTACATAAGTAGCCATCTCTTGAACCCATCCCTACAAAAATCCAACATTTTATTTTGAAACAATGTTAATGAATTTAGCTTCATGTGAAAAACAATAATCTGTTTTTGCAATATAGTTTTTTTACGTTTAAGGTATTTCCAGAGTAATCAGCTTGGCAGCGCGGCTCGTTCATAAGCTCCCAAGCCATGATGGTTGCATCATCTTTATAAGATATGCCAGTTATGGTGTTAATTCTTGTCATCACTCTCTGCAACATCAGATATAAAATTTTGTTACCATTTCCGAAAAAATATTTTTCATGTTAAGAAAATGTACAGACTGAATATATCATATATATGTTTCCAATCAAAAAAAAATGAAAAGAATATATCATTTATGTACCTGAATATGGTTCTTGTAATAGGTTTTAGTGACAGGATGGGTGTAAAAATCGTCGTCGTTGCTGACAGCTACACCTGCACTTCTAGCCCAGTTCACGTACTGAGGTCGCCCGCCGAAGTCGTTGTAATTGTTGATGAAGCTCAAAATCAAGCGCACTTTATTTCTTTTTGCCTCGGCTACGACGAAATCAAGTGCCTGCATTTTAAATAAATATTCAGCCAAATTTGTTTGTTAGAAAAAACTCTTTAGATATTTTTTTAGCAAGAAAACATAAGGGAAGAAAATGAGACCTGAAAAACATTTTCATTGTAAACTCCAGGAGATATCTGCAAGGCTTGGTCACCTCCGTCGCTAAATGCCCATGTTCTACACACACTGAGGCCAGCAGCAGAAGCATCTCTGAACACGTTCGAGACTTTATACCTGTCAGCTGGGTTAGCTGCTACGTGCATCATCCAATACGAATTAAAACCGTTGAAAAGGAACGGCGATCCATTGAGGATAAATTGCGAGCCTGAGGTTTGGACAAAATGAGGAAGTCTATGTAATGCAGCATGAGAAATTATTATAGGAAGAGCAAAGAGGATAAAAAACACGACTTTGACGCTGCTGCTTGGTGTCCTTGAGAACACCATTGTTAAAGTACTGTTGGGAAATATTTTTGAGAGGTGTTGAGAAGTGGAAGTTGGGTGTGAGGAAAGTTGGTTAGTGTTGGTTGGTATTTATAGGAGTTTTGGCAGAAACACCAATTTGAAAAAAAAAGTATATTTCTAAATGATAATATCAATGCAAATTGCAATACAAGGATGCGTCGAATACTGAGGGAGATACTTAGTTACACCGTTACCGCATACTTCACTCACTGAGAATAGTTCTGAGTAAAAACTTGGGAATTACTGAGGTGAAAAGCTCCACTGAATTCATCAGTTACTCAGCAGTGGTCCAAAGCTCCAGTTTTCGGTCTTCATTTGTTATTTTCAAATAATTTCGTTCAGGTTCGACGCAGATATTTTTAGTGCTTGGTAACTGTTAATTACCCACCGCATTGGGTATTAATAACGATCAGTCACGCTTTTTCATGTAAATACGGATCTGCCTTATCTTGTTGCAGTTCTGTAGAAAAATAATGTGAAGGTTTGAAAATATTGGCGCAGTGATAAATACAAACTCAGACTTTGAATGATGTTAAAAATAGGCCTGAAATGTTCCCATGAGAAAGTATGGGCAGCAAAAAGAAAAAGAAAATTGTAAGTATGGGCAGCCTCTCAGTGTGGATGGATATTAGTAATTAATAACACCGATTTATTTCGCAACGAATAAACTAACAGGTTGATTCATCCACCAGTCATAATGCAGAGGTAAAAAAATCACATGCCTCGTTATCCGATGTTTTCAGTTGGTAAACTGCAAGTTGGGGAAGTATGTGTATGTCTGCAGAAAAAAAAAGTTATGTTTTATGCTTCCATGTGATAAAGTGAGGTAAGCATGTAACTTGAGTGAGATTTGAATTAATCAGATCATATGGGGACTTGTCGAAAATCGTAAGAGCAAGAGGGATCAGGGCTGTTCTGTCTCTAATTAAATATTAATCGAACAAATAAATGTCCTCAGATTCGGGGGAGGTCAGCCTCGGAACATGGCTTATCAACTGCAATTCGAGTTTTTTTTAAATGATCCAAAATGAGTTTCAAATATTAGAAATGACCCACGCGGATTTGCTATTTCAAAAATGACCCATTTATAATAAAACCGGATTACCATAAACCGTTTTCTGAGTTTTTCATGATACCCAGGATCCGGTGTTATTTACAAACTCAATACGTGGATTTCTCTTATCCGATCTTGGGGATCCGGTTTTGTAAAAAAATACAAAAAACCGGATACGGGGATCCGGTGTTATGAAAAACTCAGAAAACAGGTTCCTGGGAATTCGGTTTTATTAAAAATGAGTCATTTTTGAAAGTGCAAACTCACGTGGATCATTTCTAATATTTGAAACTCATTTTGGATCATTTATGAGAAAAACTCATGCAATTCACGTGGAAGGTTTTTTTTATGTTGTTGAACTCCATCGACAAAGCTGAATTTCAGCACACATTTTTTTATACCTAGGGCCATTAAAATGAGGTAGTTTTATATTTAAATCTCTCTGCATTGGCTAAAGCTGAAACTGACAGAGAAATAGAAGCAAGAAATAGCAAGTGATTTGTTGTAACTACTTTAGTTATTCTTGTTTCTTGATAATAATGCGGCGTAAATGGGTAAAAAAGGGAATACTTTTACTTGCTAATTAAGATGTTCACTAGCGAAATGCCTGAATGAATTACGGGGAATTTATCAGGAAGGGACGAGAACTAAGAACGAGATCCTTACCTCTGTAATGAAAAAGAAGTTACCAACACACGGGCGGCAAACATTGTACACCATTTGCTCACTTGGATCCATTACGAACAAAAACTATATGAAAGTCGTAATTAGATTTTGAAATTATAATAGCACAACGACATAACTCATATAGTTCCAGATAGCTAGGAAACATATATAGTCAAACTGCGCTTATTTATTTTCTGTTCAAATTATTTGCAAAATAATAACAATCCATACTTTGATATACATACGGTAATCGGATAGAATCCGAGCTTATTCATACATTTTGTAGGTAGGAGATGTGTTATATGTTTCATTACATCCAAATATATGACAGGTAGAGTTAAACTTCTTATTTGCTATGTACATTCTGTGAAGTCACTTGTTTATCCTCCTCGATGTACGAAGCCGATCTTTTGGCATCCTTAAATGATCAGTTACCTAATTCATACAAATAAAGCTTCGTCAAATTTCAAGCAGTACACAACATGTCACCACCCAAATGCCTAATACACATTTGTTAGGAAAAGCCGACTCCAGTTGCATTTCAAAAATTATTATAGACAAGCTAAATGCAACCACGGCTAATGAAATGATGCTTTATCCACAAATAGTCTTTTAGATATGACGGTATATCGAGAAGTACATTCACAAAACTAATATTTATGAACATTATTTTTTTTAAATGAATGATAGGCAATTTGCAATATTTAAACTGATCAGGGTACTGAAAGTGAAAGAGTCCCTAGCTTGAAAACGAATGACTACCTCACACCCAAAAAAAGTGCAGAAGGTGCAGTAGCTAGTTTCACCAAGATCGTTGATGAGGTTAACATATCAGAAACTCTAACACAACTCACAGTCGATGAGTGTACTAATTCTGGAGGCTTACCTTCTTTAAGAGCAAGGTCAGAAGTAGATGACGAACCATGACCCTCACACGCATGCTTAAACTCCTGCAACTGCTTAAAGTTCATCCATGGCTTCACCCACACTTTGGCTTCGTACAATTTCTTTTTACCAGCATCTACTGCTTCCAGGGTAAGGTAGTACATCGTACCAGAAACCACCTGCTGCTTAGCCTTCACCACCCTCCCAAATTCAAGAAGCGAATTCTGAAAGCAGCACAGAAAGATGACTTAACACATCAATAACAGAATTTTATCTATACTTAAAACCGCTCAAATAAAAAATTCAAATCAATAGCCATGTCCTTGAGATTTCTTGGCTTCAGGAAAACCCAACAAAACTTTTCAAGCATATAATTATCAGAATTTTTTTTAAGCTATGATCTACCTTCATGAAACTGATTCCCGCGCCGCAATAAAGACTTCATATAAAAAGCAAGAAAGCAAACTAAATAATCTGCCTTCAACCATTGACAAATCAAAACTTAACAAATAGGAATAGAGTTCCACAAAATGAATGAAAGCCCAGACCAGGCCAAGGCCAACACATTGAATAGGTAAAAAGGAAGTCTTTTTATCAAACATCTTATGAGCAACTATGGTTTGAACACAAGCATACTACCTAATAAAAGATAACAATACAGAATTCAACTCAGATGGTCTCAAAAAAGTACCAAATTACATAAATCTGAAAAAATATATAATTGAAATTTATAATCACTGACCTCATTCTTGTTATGTTCCTGGACAGCAAACCGCGCAAGACTCTCAATCTCAACGCTGTTCTCACCTCCTATGTAATCGCTAACCCCGCCCAGAAGCGGACCCCTCCTCGTCGCCATCCGGATCGATCCTTCGTCCCTGATAGAAACGCCTAACTTCCCAAATCCACAAATCACCACCACCGCAAGAAGCACAACAATCGAATACTTACTGATCGCTATCGCCATTTTCAATCGTCTTTGACTTATGAATCGAAAAAGGATGACTTTTAGTTTCTGAAAATTTTGGCTATACTACGGATCTGGTGTTGTTGATGGTGATGTAAAGTTGAAGATTTGAATGTTAGTTGGAGACTGGATGATTGCGTTTCTGCAAAGTTTTTTTTTAAAAAAATAAGAAAATGCAACAGGCCTAACAAAACAACAGGGAAGACAGATCCGTCAAAACGACGGATCAAACATTCTAACACAACTCTTTGCTCTAATACAGTAAAATTATTAGCGATAGAAACTAACACCAATAACTAAACAGACTATAAAAATTGGTGGAAATCTCCTCCTTCACTTGCTACGGAATGTCATTTTATGCATAATATGTTGTTATAAGTACAAATACATATATGTCCATTTGTGGGACATGCTTTTGTTATGCAACACAAAAGTAAGTCGTTTTAAGCCATAACATATGTCTACACGTCCCTAATATACATCTACTCTAAAATCTTTTATGTGACACTTAAATATTTAATATGTCGCGTGTCCTGTAAGGAGTATTTACTTTAAATGCGACTTAATAAACTTTGTTATATATCGCATTAACTCTCATGTCACAATACTCACAAGGATTAAGCCACATGTATGTTGTGTGTTAAGCGATGTATTTCGATATTGAGCGATGATTTATAGAGATCGCTTAAGATGCAAAATGGCATAGGTGATGTATAATTATCTGAAATGTCGGTTGACTGAAATGTTCAACTTAACTATTGATTTAATTCCCAATATATCGCCAGGTATCGCCACACTAGTATGTTGCCACTGACATTCAACTCTCTCAATTTGGTTAGAGATCCCATCGAGTCGGGTAGTCGTCTCATTCTATTGTGAGGGGCCAGAACAATTTCTAGATTACCAGGCATTTCAGGGAGATTGCACAGGCGATTATGACCAGCTCTGAGTTCCTTCAATGTCTCACATTTGAGGGTTTCAAGGGGAATGAATTTAATCTCATTGTGTTCTACATTCAAAATTGCCAGCTGAGAGCAACATTCAATTTGCCCGGGAAGCTTCTGAAGTTTGTTGTGGGACAGATCCACCTCTTTCAAGAATCCAGCCAATAGGGAGAAATGGGGAGGTAAGTGGTCAACATCATTAGTCAAACGGCTTTGAAGAGAAAGTATCTCAGTAGACTCGTCAAACCACTCATTGAATTTCCTTCGGAGAGTTTTGAAGTTCAACTTCTCAGTATCGCTCGGAGGACCTGAAATGAATTCCTCACCAAATTAGAATGTAAAAGATAAAGTAGCAGACAAGTAAAAAATCAGAGAACTATAACTACTGATCAAAGATGAAAAGTAGGCAGGTAATTAAAATTATCAAAGATAAAGTTATTATTAGCAGTCGTGGAAGATTCTGGTGTTTCTTCCGTTATTCCAGTAGACATAAACCCGCGAGTAATAATAAATTTCTGGAGATTATCAAACTTAGTTTCTTGAGTCCAACCAGGACTTTAACCGCGCAATGTCAGTCTGCCGTCGTCACTTCAGTATATTCTGCAGTCATCACTACTAATTTTGCAAAAATTTCCGACATCAATAAATTATCGGAATAATGACGGAATGGTGACGGAAAAAGTTGAATTTCCGTCACCAATCCTGCAACGAAGTCGATGACGGAAATTTTCCCGACGGTAAAACTTTTCCGTCATCATTTCGTCGTATAATTCCGTCATTGTTACGTCACTATTCCGTCTAATTTCCGTCACCCAAAATTCCGTCACAAGTCCGGCCTCTTTCCGTAGTTATTCTCCGTCTAAATTCCCACAAAATTCCGTCATCTAAATTTTCCTTCCTTATTCCCACGAAATTCCGTCATCTAAATTTTCCTTCCTTATTCCCACAAAATTCCGTCACCCATATGTTCCATCTAAATTCCCACAAAATTCCGTCACCAATATTTTCCATCTCAATTCCCACAAAATCCCGTCACCAATATTTTCCATCTCAATTCCCGCCAAATTCCGTCATCAAATTTCCGTCATTATTCCAACACAATTCCGTCACCAATATAGTCTTTACAAATATAAATATTAATTGGGGGCATTTTTAATAGTAAATGCATTTATAATTTAATTTTTTTGCATTTTTAATTTTAAAAGACAGATTTCAAAAGTAAATGCATTAATAATAAATACAGAACGATAGTTAAAATACACAACATATTTTTAATTAATAATAAATGTACTGATAATAAAATACATGTTCATATGTTCCTCAGTGTGAGCAAGATAATTCTAATGGCTGGTCTGCTGAGCAAATTTTTGACGATGAGAGGACTGTAGACTGGACTGGAGAGTGTGGTCATCAGAAGTATTTTCTTCTTATGCTCATCCTGCTGAATCTCAGTCTCTGCACATAACAACTTATTACTCCTAGCAGCAACCTCGAAAACATGTCTGGTGATCCGCTTCTTACTCCTAGCAGCAACCTCAAAAGCTAACGAGAAGCCCTTTGAACAGGAACCACTGCTTGCAGTTAAATCAACTCCAATCTCACTAAAAGTAGAGAAGGCAGCACATACTTAAAGGAGTGGCAGTCACGCACTTCAATTAACATTTTTTAAAACGTCCGAAATCCCGCGTTAAGCAAAAAATTTGTCCAAACGTCTAAAATCCCGCTCAGATTAAATGACAATTTTCCATCAATATTCAGTCATTTTTCCATCAATCCCGCTCACCATTTTTAATCATTTTTAAAACTAACCAGACGCAGCCATTTTTAATCTTTTTTAAAACAGACCATTTAACAGCGCTTTTCCATAAAAGTGCTGTCTAAAGTCCACATTTAACAGCGCTTTTATGGAAAAGCGCTGTTAAATGGTCTGTTTTAAAAAAGATTAAAAATGGACATAAGACAGCGCTTGTAACCAAACGCTGTCTAAAGTCCACATTTAACAGCGCTTTTATGGAAAAGCGCTGTTAAATGGTCTGTTTTAAAAAATAATTAAAAATGGTTGCGGAATATTGTTAACGGAATATTGTTGACGGAAATACAACGATATTTTTTTTGTTGACGGAATTTTGCCGAAACAATAACGAGATATTTTCCGAAGCTTCAGAATAATTAATCTGTATTTAATTAGGACTAGTCACCAACCTTTTTGTACATGGTGCAAGTAATTTAATCAGGACTAGTTGCCTCTCACGCCCAATCTTCGACTTTTACAACATTTTACAGTAATTTTGCTTTGTAGTATTCACCACAAAAGTTACCTGTATATATTCTGAAGCTTGTTTGCTGACACAGATGAACATATGTATGAGAGTTCCCATGTTACATTGTGATATGATCAGTATTATCATGATAGATCTACTAAGCCATCAATTGTATGATCCAGCTAGCAAATTGGGTTAAATTGAAAAATTATAGTAATGACGTTTTAGGGAGTGAATCGAATAAAATTCAGTTTTTCAAATTAGTTTAGGAACCAATAAATATATTTGATTAAGCAACAAAGTATTTTTTTAATAAAAAATATATTCCGAATGAACAACGAATTGAATCAATTGATGAACATGCACTCAAAATTTTGCAGACGGAAAATGTTTCGTTATTTTTTCGGCAAAATTCCGTCAACAAAAAAAATATTGTTGTATTTCCGTCAACAATATTCCGCAACCATTTTTAATTATTTTTTAAAACAGACCATTTAACAGCGCTTTTATGGAAAAGCGCTGTTAAATGTGGACTTTAGACAGCGTTTGGTTACAAGCGCTGTCTAAAATAGACATAAGACAGCGCTTGTAACCAAACGTTGTCTAAAGTCCACATTTAACAGCGCTTTTCCATAAAAGCGCTGTTAAATGGTCTGTTTTAAAAAAGATTAAAAATAGACATAAGACAGTGCTTGTAACCAAACGCTGTCTAAAGTCCACATTTAACAGCGCTTTTATGGAAAAACGCTGTTAAATGGTCTGTTTTAAAAAAATAATTAAAAATGGTTGCGGAATATTGTTGACGGAATATTGTTGACGGAATATTGTTGACGGAAATACAACGATATTTTTTTTGTTGACGGAATTTTGCCGAAAAAATAACGAAACATTTTCCGTCTGCGTTTCTGGTGACGTTTTAGTGACGGAATTTTGAGACGAAAAAAAATGCAAAATTTGTAGTGCATATATCCATCAAATGAGCCATCTGATAAGTTTTATGAACTTAATGAGGATCATATCATATGTACGTAGTCCTATCCAGAAAGCTCTAGGGTATATGTACTCTCTTACTGAAACTTATATAAGATCATAAAACAACCCTTTGATATAAACAAAGTAAATTAAGTAGTTAACTGCAACTAGATGAGGAAAACAAAGAGAGCTAAGCACATTATCTTTGAATTCTGTCCCTTCACTATTACATTAAAAGCGCTAATCTCATAAGCTTACCGGAATAAGAGTTACCCAACATATTTCTTAAAGTTATGTTTTACACTAAAAAATTATCATTTTTAGTCTTACAAATCAGCGCATACAGTAGCAAATAGCCAGATTCCTCACACTAGATTATTCGTTATCTATGAATCATATATCTTTTTTTTCACAACATCAGTGAATAAACTCCAGCTATGAGCACTTGCACAAGCCTTATTCAATATTCTTGAAAAGGCGAAAGTGCTGTAAGCAGAGAATAAGAGGCGGCGTTAGAAGGAAAAGAGTGTACCTCTTTAGCAGTCGAAATCAAGGATCTGGATGTGTGTGATATTCAGCTAAGAATTTTGAATGTAGAACACAATGAGATTAAATTCATTCCCTATGAAATCCTCAAATGCGAGACGTTAAAGGAAATCAGAGCTGTTTATAATTGCATGTGCGATCTCCCTGAAATGCCTGGTAATCTCGTTGTGTTCTACATTCAAAATTCTCAGCTGAAAGCAACATTCAATTTACACTAAAAATATCTTATGGAAATCATTGAGGTCACATCATAAACTAACAAAATCCACTTAATGCATGCCAGGAAAGGCCAATATCGTGAAACATATATAAATGAAAATGACACACAATATTACTTATATATCTTAGGTCAGAATCAGAGAGATAGGGAGTTTTTTTTCGAACTGCGTGTCGTTTTTTTAGTTTTTGTATAGTTTTGTATAGTTTTTCTTATGAATATCAAACTAATTTATTGTATAAAAATATTTTTTTGAAAAAGTTATCAATGGTTTATGACACCCGAATAGGAACTTAATTACATCAACTTTTTGTATCTAATGATATCATCGGACTAACCTCAATCTGATTATGTTCTACATTCGAACTTCTCAGTTTCAAAAGATATCCATCTATTCGGGGAAAGTGGAGCTGATTCAATCCCAGCCACTCAAAGTTGAGCTCCCATTTAGCACCACTATAAGTGCGGCATTTCAAAATCTACTCCTACTAATGGGTATTTGCTCAACTTATTATTTCAGTGACAAAAACTACCGTCTGGCTTGGGCTAAGTATCAAGGGTGGGATTCTCTTGCGGCGACGGCCCTTGCCGACGCGGCGGCTTCAGTTACACTCGATTCGTTTGGCGAGCCATCCCTGAGAGAGGAGCCATCCATGGGAGAGAAGCAGGCGGCTACGACGGCTACTCCTCCCGACTGCAAGTAAGCAGGCGGCTCAAAGAGGTACTTACAACTTCTGCAGGTGACTGAGTTTTATTTAAGTGCGATTGATAACTATAATACGAAGTGTGTTTTAAGATATATTAAGTTGTTGTGAAAATTCAATAGAAGTGTAAAAATCAGCGGACTATTAAATATCATCCGTCACTATGCTATGAAGTTCAAATATCTCATAGCCAAATCAGTATGTAAAAAAGATTAGAGTTATGTAAACATCAGTCTTGGAAGATTAGGGGTTTTCTTCATTTTTCTCGCAGGTAAAAATAAACCCGAGTCAAGATGACATTTCCAAACTAAACATAAAAGTTTGCAAATGCAACCTTCTCACTATTATTTTGCTCAATAAGATAAAAGTAGAGGTAGCAATATACCCTAAACCTGCTAATGCGCCCGTTAAAATGAGCACACTAACTGCCCTATTAGTAAATGAGTTTAGTAAACCCGCGTCCGTTAAAAACCTGTTTAGAAACGAATTTACCCGCATAACCCGTTAAGAATTCGTTTAGCTTAAAATCAAATTTTATTCTTTCTAACCGGATGCGATTCTTGTTCCATCTGACTTGTTAATCTACATCATTTTATAAACAAAAAATTATCTAAATGGATAAAAAAATTATTTTTGAATTTGGACAAAAAGTAATATTAGTTTGGACAAAAAGTTTAGTAAAAGTCTCTACAAATATTGGTAAAAATATACGATAACTCAAAATTATGGTAAAGTTATGGTAGAATTATCGTAAAATCCATTGTGCGATAACTATGCGATAACCAACAATTGTTATCGTAAAATTGATTAACGTAAATAACGTACAACGACTATACGATAACTATACGATAATATAATATAGTTATGGTACAACTTTTACGATAACCCCTCTGATAAAAATATATATTTTATATTTTGCATATTATATTCATTTTGATTGATTTTACATAATTAAATTATTAAAATTAAATGAAATTAAATAATGAAATTTGTGTTTTTCATTTCACAAAATGAATTGTTTACAACAAATACAATAAAATATTCAAAAATGTAACACAAATATTATGAATTTGTAGCTACAGTCGATCTACTTCAGTAGCCGTGAAGCTCGGATTTGGTGATTTCAATATTTTGGTCTCTTCTCCCTTAAAAGTAAAAAGTTCCATTGCAAAGTAGATCATTCCACATTCATAAGCATCCACTAAATCTATAATCCCATCACTCTTTTCTACGAAATCCAAAAGCCCCATCACAATAGCCTCCGAATCCATACAAATTCACAGCAGATGCTAAATCTACAAACAAAACTATAATTTGTATGTGTACTGCATACAATTACCTCTTGCGGATTGTGACTCAATACTGGAAATTTGTTAGACAATCGGAATCACTGAACTTCTGAATGTAAACTTTCCCAGCAGGTTCTTTTAGATAAATCAATGAGATTTATCTGCTTTGCATCCCAGTGTCAAACTTCTGCTTAATAATATATAAGCTGCATATCAGTACCACAAACAAATAACAGAAGATTTGGACACTTATTTTCTAAAAAAGGGTCAGGGAACGTTCTCGCCAAGCTATATCATGAAGAACAAAGTAAGACGAGCAGTCCATTTCAGAGGTAATCCAGATATAATTAACATGTCTAGTTGCAAGCAAATTCATTCCCTAGCTTATTGAAAAAGGCATAACAGCACTAATAATCCATAAAAAAACCTGAAATTTATGATGTATGCATAACCATCGCAGCTTTACCATGCTATATCATAATTAATTAGGCTTAACCATCCAGTTTTTCTAGTATCAAGTATATGCTTCTGCTTCTTCATGTTTAAAGGAGAGCTTATTCGTTGCAGCACTTATTATTATAATAGCCAGACAGTAATTCACAAAACATAAAGAGTGCCTTTCACATCTCATCCGCAAACAAACACTCATGCACTAAAAAGTATAAAACTAAAGCGATACTTTCATGGCTCCAGATAAAATAAAGCTTTGCAAAAGCAACATACCATTTTTCAACAAAAACCTTGTGTATGGGAGGAAATCATACCATTTGTCGTCAAGAATAAGATGTACAATATTTTCATCTGAACAGTCCACAAGCTTGTACAACCATACCTGGATGATATCAAAGATGAAAAGAGGGTGATACTTAATGTAAGTTCATATACAACATAAGTACAACAAGAGAAAAAAAGTCTTACCAAAACACTTTCGTTACCAACTATTAAACTTGAGCAAGTGGAGCAAAAGTCCAATACTGATACTGGGGCACTTAAACCTTCAATTTCGGCATCTCCTAGCTACACCTACATGCATATTGTATCGTCAATGATCAACACTATTCAGAAAAATCCAAGTTATCCTTGCAGATCAATTTCAGACAAGTTAACAACCTTTAGTTGTAAAATAGAAAGAAAAGTCAGTGATGGGTATGTTTTTTTGTTGATGAAGTAGCGCCAAAGCTACAAAACAGAACAGAGGACTTGAGTTAACTAGATAAATAAGACAGTCTTGGACAGCAATCTAGTCTCGCCCAGCACCAATTATAATCCATAGCGTGTTTGGCCAGTTGGTCTGCAACGACGTTTGCCTCTCTTCGAATAAGGACAATTTTCCAATCCAAGTAACGATGTAAAAACTGCATACCGGTCTTAAACCAATCCTCTTGAGCAATCTGGATGTCCGGACAAATGTTGAACCATCTATCAACTTCAGCACAGTCTGATTCAAAAATAACTCTGTCAGCCTTAAGGTTATCAGCCAGTCTGAAGCTCTCCAACAAACCAATTCCTTCACAGATGGCACTGCTGTGGATATCAGCTCTTCTTATAGCTCTTACAGCTAGTGTGTTACAACTGCTATCCCTTACAACAATGCCAATGCTTCCGCCCACTCTTTCCCTCATGGCAGCATCACAGTTTATTTTGAAGAATCCAGCAGGTGGCACTTTCCAATCAAAATCAGATATATATAAGAACCTCATACTAGAAATGAACTTGGAATCGTTCTGCGCAAAATGCAAAGTCAGTGATGGGTATGTTGCACCTACCAAAGGTGGCCTGGTGGGGGAAAGTCATTGTATAATTGACCGTGAAATTTTGTAAAAATATCTTGTGGATGACTATTTAGGCAGTTGCTATATGCTTCAACTTCAACTCTTATGATTCAAAATGCAGGTTATTGTTTGTATCGAAAAATGCAGGTTATTGTTTGTATAAAAAAAATGCAGATTATTGTTTCTAAGAGCACATAACTAATGGTTCATATCCTTAACCCTTTGGACCATAATAGGGTCTACATAGGGCCAGGGTCGAACTTGGGCAGTCTTAGGCCTTGGACCAAATGTTAAGGCCTAAACTAACATGCAGGATTAGTTAAGAGCAAAATTAATATGTGGCATTTGGGGTACGAGGTGCATAGGGATGCACAAATTGGGATCGGACCGGATCGTAAAAATCTCGGTCCGGTCCACGGTTCATAATTTTCAGAATTTCTGGTCCATTGGTCCGACATGGACCGTAAAATTCTGGTCCAGTCCAGTCCGGACCGTAAATTTAAGGGGATTCGATCCGGTCCGTTCCACTGTTCACAAAAAATCCGGTCCACCAATCCGTTCCAGCCTACGATCCAAAGTTTCGAAAAATTCCGGTCCATCGGTCCGATCCGATTTGGACCGATTGTGCATCCCTAGAGGTGCATTATCATCATTCATCACGGGTGGTGATCAAATTGTTCGTATGTTTGTCTTATCAATAAACCCTCGGATCTTGAATTTAAATCTGGGTGACTACATCAATTTTGTGTACGGCATTGAGAATTGACTCACCCTACAACCAGCACCAACTCCTACGGACGTCAAATTTTTTTTCTTCTTAATTTCTTATTTTAATTAAACACACATCCAAACCTATTATTTATGTGAAGATACATAACAACATTTCCTACCATTCCTCATGCCGACTACTCATTAGTGGTTTCCCATTTTTATATTGCTTTTTAGGCGATTCGATACTTAGTCATTTCGTAATGTCTCTATCATAATAATACAAGGGTTAGGTTCCGTAAGAAGTGTCCTTTTGGTGAGAAACAATACAAATTTTGGTGGAAACAGACGACGACACAAAACTATCGTTTTGTTATCGTAAATTGCCTTTATGCGATAACAGTATATTAACTATACTTGTTGTCGTAGTTTTCCTTGACGTAAGAATGAAACGATAACAAAACGTTTATATTTTACGAGAATGTTACGATAACCGAGCGTTAACGGAAATTGGTTAACGTAATGATTTCGCTATGTTGTCGTACAAATCTGCGAGTACTTTACGAGAACATTTACGACATCCAAATAATTAATTAAAAAATCATAGAAACTGTTTATATGGCCTGATAATTAATTAATTACCTTAAATATTATATAATCACAAAATTAGTTTTACCAAAATGACAGAAATCACATTTCTGGACAACTGTTTGACAGATTACAATCCATATTGTTTGTCATACTTGTGCATCCACATTCAACTCCAAAAAAGATAACAAGTTTTATCACAAAATCTGAAGAACCTCCATTAAATTCTAATCAATAGACTCCATGTCGCCGCCGTCTTCTTCCTGAGGCTGGGGCTTCGAAGTGGTTGTGCTTCTAAGCACCCATCAACTTCATAATGATCTGCTGTTGCTGCTGTTGCATCTGACAGCAGCACTAAGAGCGTAGTGTGCTTCCTTCAGTTCGCGCTGACATGAAACACAAAGCATCCATCAATTAAAAGTATCTGTCATTCATCAATTGAAAAAACATTAATAACAGGTTAGAACAGAACATCCATAAATGTACAAAATAGGTAAGAATTAATGTTAAGGGTGCGAATGAATATTTTCAGAATCAAATGACCAAAGGCATGTTTGATATTATAGCAGATTAAGGTTCCCCTTATGATCCCCAAGTCACCAAACTGTCTATTATGATCTGAAGGATCAACATTAATTAAAATGAAGGGGGCATCAGAAATGGGAACAAATAAAGGACGAATTAATCCTCGATTGTGAAATACATGACTAGCTTTGCGCATTCCTTTGGACATTAGCTCTTCCATCGCAACTGACCAAATTCGCTGTCCTCTGAACCGAAGTTGATGCACCTACAAATTGACACTAACAAGTACTTGTTCAACAAATGAATCGACATCAGTATGCTCCAGTCCCCTGCATAAAGTAATCACAATTTATTTTCATCCCACGTTTCTTCACATACAACTTGTAAGGAATGGCATCACGGAAAATCATTGCTTAACTACAATCACATTCAATTTATACTTAACTTAAATCACATAATTTAATTGAGCATGAATCGGCCACTCTCTAGCACAATATAAGTCAAGCTCAGGTACTCACCCGTCTCTTTAAATTAGCTTTGTTAAGACTACAGCTTCAGCTTTAGACATTACCAGCTAAAAATACCTAAAATTGGTCAACATTGAAATCCCTAAGCATCAATCCATCCAAAAATCAGAATTAAAAGCAAAACTCACAATGCAATCTCCGCCGAGTCTTGATCTCACATATGGCAGTAGCCTCTTCCAGTCCTCACCCGTCCTCCCATTCGCGCCTATTCACAAAACATAAACCAATAGAACAAACTCGGCAACACTGAACACCAGACTAAACATAAACACATCACCGACGGAGAAGAAGATAAACGGACCTTTGGGATTAACGACGAAGACGAGCTCTGGGCGGCGGGAAGAGGAGCTCCTGATGGGGGTGGAGAAATCCGGAGCAACGGCGTAGTCTGCTCGCATGTTGACAAAAATAAAGACCATTACTTCTTGAACCAAATAGCCAGTCTAATCCCAATGGACATAATCATACATAAGGTAGTTGAGAAAAATGTCCTGAAACATACCCAACACTTCATTATCGAGAACAAGGCAATTACAGACACGAGCTTAGAAAAATAACAGAGGATACTTGACATGAAACACGAATAAGTTATATAATCACTTGTAGGAGAGCCCAGACAGTAAAACACTAACTTGGCAGACAACAACTTGTACAGTCAGATACGAAGAAGCATTCACTATCAAACAACCATTGATAAAACCAAAACAAAATATTAGAAAGATATGAACTTGCAATATTTTCAGAATAATAAAAAAGAAATCGAATAAAAATTAATCTGAAGAATTTTTTATAACCTCATTTTCAAGCTTTGCAACCTTCTCCGTCAACGCCTGTCTATCCTTCCTCTCCATCAAATCCTCATCCAACATCCCAGCCTCCCTAAACCGTCTCCAATCCTCCATATCCCCACCCTCTTCAAACCCCATCTGCCCATTCTCACTCAAACTCCCCAGCGGAGGCGGCGGAGAGTCAGCAAACGCCACCGCTTTCCCCTTACTCGAATTCCTAGCATTCGATCTAGACGGCAATCCACCACCATTCCTCGGAGTCTGCCATCCCTTCCGCTGTGACGCGAACATCACCCATTGCCGCAAACGAAAACCTAGATCTAGTTCGTTTGCCCCAAATTGTAAAATACAATTGAATACACGCCATTGGAAACCCTACATGTACCTTTATAGTTAATGGATGTGTTCGAATTACCTTGAGAGCGGACGGGAAATCACCACACGGTATACAATCGGCGGGTATGGTTTTTTGCTTGAGAGAAGTGAAAGTGATTTCGATTTAGGAATTAGAAAGTGAGAGCGGTGAAATGAAAAGTTGGATTCGTCGAGCGGTGGAATTGAAAATTGTAATTAATTTACTATATTTCTCTCCTTATACGATTCATTTTAAAAATAAAAGAAAAGGGATTCATCGGCAGTGAAGCCAAGCGATGGATTTGCGTTGTTTATACGATAACCTTCAGTTCTCGTATAGTTATGTTATCGTACATGTAACGCAAAAGTTATCGTAATGATTGTTGTTCTCGTATAACGCATCGTCTGGTTCACGTATTGTTCATACGATAACGGTCGTTGAAATTTGTAGTGAAATAAGAAGTAATTTCATCAATTCATTTTTGTCATCAATGACTAGGATTAATTTACATAATTCATAATTTTTCAAAGGATAATCAGTAGCATTACATAATTCGTAGCTTTTCAAAGGATAATCTGTAGCAGTATGTATATAAGAGCTATGGATTATCCTTTGAAATGCTACGAATTAAGTAATGCTACGGATTATCCTTTGAAAAGTTACGTATTATGTAAATTAATTCTAGCCATTGATGACGGAGATGAATGAATGAGATTATTTCTTATTTCTTACCAAAACACACACTTCCTACGTGATCTTTTCCCAAAATACAAATCTAGTTAAATAAATTTGAGTGGTACGAACTTCACACCAAAAATCGTCGGTGCACAAGTTACGGGGCAAGATTAGCTATGAGATGATGAAAGTCAACACGTGTTTCATGCAGTGTAAATTTTATATTTACCAATTGCTATATATAATCACCTATTTATATGTAACAATAATATAGATCACTGAGCACGATAATATGCAGCTTGTATTATTAGGTCATCCTTAATATAGAAGAGAGAGAAAAAAAATATAGCTCCGACCTTTTCTTTTTCGTCCTTAATAGTAGGATCGTTTGATAGAAGTTCGTCAAAATTTTGTATCGCACGACCCAATTCACGAACGATCGTGGAGGATTGTGGAGGACACATGGCACAAAAAGTAACAGCTTTACCTTCGCTTTTTATTTGTTTTACTTATTACTTTTGATAAGAAATTTACATAAGCCATAAATCATAAAAATACTAAACAAAATATTTTTGAAATATAACCAATAAACTTGTTTTTTTAGCTCTACAAATTAAGATCCATAATATAATAGTTCGGACGCAAAAGATTTTTAAGAATATTGAGATGATAAAAGAGAGATATGGAACCTGTAAGTTTAAAAATGTAAAAAATAAGATTGCTATGATCTTTTCTTTTGGTTCATTATTAAGAGAGTCACTAGTTAAAAGATTGTAGACCAATAAGATTACTTCATGATCTTTAAAAAAAGATCATTGATACTGATGCTCTTATTAGAGAGGAGGAACAAAAATCGCTCAATCATGCTGGTGTAAATTATTATAAAAATAGGAAAGCTAAAGGCTGAAAGTTGAATGAGACTCATAACAACTTAATTATATATTAATATAATTTCATATACATTTTTAGGTCAAGATCAGAACAAAGTTAATTTTTTTGGTACAAAATATAAAATTCATCAAAATCATTTTATAGTTCATTTTATTTTATAGATCGCCGAAAAATGAAAAAGAAGCATAGTTCGTCAGTTTCATTTTATAATTCGTCACCAAGAAACAGACCAAAATCAAGATTTAATCTCATCCATTCAAATCACAAGATCAAGGGCTATGATTAGTTTATATTTTGTACCAAAAAATCAATTTTGTACCAAAAAATCAATTTTGTACCTAATCCTTTTCCACATATTTAATAATATCATTTATTTTTACATTCAAATAAAATTTTCATTTAAAATAGTGCAAGTATTATTTAAATTATGAAGCGTTTAATTGAAAATCTTTCTATATTTCCAGAATTTGAAGATTCAAATCTGCACTTTTAATGATGCACCATCAAGTAAGTCAGTGTAGTGTTAATATGTGTTCCACTCGCATTTTTAAAATTCAAAAATGAAACTATGAAGTCCGGCTATGCTAGTAGGACACATATGTGTTAGATGCATATTTGAAGATATAATTTGATCCTATTGTTAGAATTGAATTTGCACATTCTACAACCATAAAAGAAAACTCAATCGAACGCTTATCCGCTCTGATCCCCTACATCACATATTGAGATAATTTGGGATTTGCCACTTTTCTGCAAAATTGTTAGAAAAATGCCATCCAATTAAAGTTTATTTGAGTTTTGCCACAAACCGCTAATCCTATTGGTGGTTTGTTGCAAAGTCAAACTTAATGCTAACGTGGCTCCTATATGGTTTGTTTGTGTTGAAATATTCAAATTTGTTTTCAAAATAAATCGCTATTACCATTAGCGTTTGTGGCAAAACCCAAATAAACTTGAATTGGATTGCATTTTCCCAATAGTTTTTGACAAAAAAATGGCAAATACCAAATTATCTCAATAGAGTAAAATTTCCAATAAAAAAAGAGAGTAAAATTGATTATTATTTTTTACAGTAGTTCTGTCTGTCTGAATCAAATCAAATTAAATGAGATAATGCCATGATCTCACTAGTTGCTTTTGTTTATTCTACTCTATCATAACATTATTTGGCAAATGTGGGACGTCGAGAGTTGACAAATCCTTTGTAGGAGCTTCCTCTCTCTTCCTCAAGAGTTCTCTATATAAACAGAAGCACTCAAGCTTAGTCTGCACATCACACACATCACTCCATCAACCATCTCTGATCTTCCTAGTTAATTAACAAAATGGCATAGTTGTTAAAGGTAAGATCGAAGACAAGGTTGAGATCAAGACATCAGCTCAGGAGTTCCATGATGTGTTGAATGGCAAGCCGCACCATTTGGCCAATATCACCCCGGACAAAGTCCACGGCTGTACCTTGTACTCTGGGGATCTAGGCTCCAGTACTGGATCTACTATCGAATGGCACTATGCTCATGGTATGTATATATTTATGTACTTTTACCGTTGGTCCATCTATATCGAGTTATCGACGCATGATTTACTGACGCGTAACTTATTAATAAGATGAAAAGTCATATGAATTAACTAAACGGTCAGGACTATTCAATTTACATGAGAAAAAAGTTACAAAGAAAATGTATATATAAAAATAAATAAAAACTTTTACATGCAAATTCCCTAACACTAGACATAGATATATATATATTTTGTAACTAAAACCCTAAAATTGTTTACAATAGAGGGATGAGTGAAGAAGTCAACTAAACAGATCATAGAAGTTGATGATGGGAAATACAAAGTGGTGTACAAGATCATCGGAGGGCATTTCAGTGAAGAATACAGCAACTTCCTCATCATCTACGACGCCATCCCGAAACCGGAGGATGGAGATCACACCATAGTTCACTGGATCTTATTTGAATATGAGAAGCCTGATGAGAACAATCCAGACCCAACCTCCCTGCCGGAATACCTATGTGGCATATTACTAAAGATATTGATGCACATATCCAAGAGGAAGCAGATGTAGTAGCAGCAGCTGCAGCAGAATGAAGCCCATAAAGGTCTACTTATACTTCCAAGAAGGAGACGATGCATTTGTAACGGTACTTAATAATGATGCATCATGGTATTTGTATTTGTTTTTGTGTGTATCTAGCAGTTCCAGCCAGCTTTATATGCAGGGGCGAATCCAGGATTTGAAAGTTACCAGGGCTTGACGCATAAATTTTTTTTTATGATACTAGCTTTTGAACATCATTTTACTGTTATAAGAACCTCAACAAACAACAAGCTGTATAAATACTCAAAAAATACTTTGCCATGAGACATTAGTTTTAAAATGAAAAAAGTGACATGCAAACCTTTTACTTTTGTATAAGATGCGAAAAGTATAAGATGACCATCTCAACATAGATACAATATAGGGAGACTCTAGAAAATACTGACCAATATAAGAATCAGGGTGTCGGAACGTATTGTATGTTGCTTCAGCTTGATCAATCACTCTATCAATTGTGTCAAGATCTTCCTGCATTTTGGGAAAACTTCTTATATCAGATAATTTAGCAAAGTTTCACTATGACTACTGTTATCTACATGGTAGCATCTACTAAACAAAAATATCATCATCATCATTGACTACAAAACAAGAACAGATACATACAAAATGATCATTCAGAAATAATATACTAAAGCAAGAACCTTTTTCTTAGAGGCCTATTTAAACTAATCTATTTAATACTTCAGCTTCCTAAAGAGATAACTACCAGTACCTGCTGGAATTGATAAAAACTTCTGCTCAAGAGGACATTGATGCGAAATCATAAATATAAAGTGTCCTTACGAAGCAACCAACATGACATGCTGCAATGAAAATATCAATTTTGCTCTCTTATTTGGTAGACAGTGAAGCAATATATACATAAAAACCAGTGACTGTATGTGTATTCCACTCCACCATTTTAATTTGATGCCTACTTGACATTGCAAGTCCGTCACAACTCACAAGCATATATAGCGCATTAAGGAATTTCTCCATATCATGAAACGACTTGAAGTTAGTCCTATATATTCAATGAGCCACATTATTAAATCACAAACTGGAACCAAAATCTCAATGACAAAATTCAAAAGCCAAAGATGAGGAAGATTTTAAACACTAAACCAGAAAGGTCAATGAGGGATTATTGAGTATAACATCATACAACATGTCTGTTATCCTCAAACTTCTCGCGCAGGTCCGAAGCCTGAAAACACCACCAACCAAAACACATCAAATCCATAAATACACATACAGAACATAACCAATCGGTAAACAGAAGAATCAGATGAGAATGCGAATTAGGGTTCGTACATCCTGGTCGAAGATATGCCGATGTACATCCCTGTTAAGCGTGTCCTTGAGTGCTCTCCGGTACAGAATCCTCCCTCGCTCCTTCTGCGCCGCCCCTCGAGCCACATACGCCGCGATCCCGCTCATCGCAGATTCGCCCGTCATCGATTCCCAATCGTGCGCAGGTTACGGCTGAAATCTCCAAAAAAAAAAAAAAATAGTCACAAATTCTACCCGGAGGCAGCCCCACCAGCCCACCAGCTGCATCCGCCCCTGTTTATATGAATTATTAATCCTTCAGTTGGTTGTTATGCATGCATGTATGAATTATTTATTTCCAAGCTAAAATAAAAGTTGTATGAAATTTGTGATAGTAAATGTGTGTCCACTTCACAGTTAAGTAGAGTGAGCATGCAGCAATGTTTTGTTCCATTTTTATTTGTAGCATTATTTAAATATAGACAGATTAGATAATCTAGTAGTTGTAAAGGGAATAGTGATTCAGCTGTCAAACTCTTAGTCAAAATGATAAAGAGGTTGGTGGTTCAAACTCAGAACATTTTCAAACATATCCAAGCATTAAACCTACACATAAATGCACCGAGCCTTAATACAATCCGAAGGTATGAACGAAGAAGGGATGGCCCGTCCCCTGAGAAGAGAAGGCCAAGATAAGAAGCAAGTCAACCAGAATCAGCCTCTCGGTGAAGTATGGCAAACAGACGAGTAACCTGTGTGCTAACACTACCATGCAAAAATATGGGCGTACTGATGATGTTCAATGCTTCAAGTTCTGCAATGCAATTATTTTTATTAACTAGTACTTTTAGTTACATCATCATCCCTAACGCGCTCAATGATAATATTGCTAATTCCCACCAAACTTATATACTAAGAGTAACAACTCAAAATGTGTCATAAAGTACTCCTTACACCAGTTGATATGACGAGCACAGAGACTTACATCGCATTAACCGTTAAGGTTTCATCATCTTTAAGTACTTTTACATCGCATTAACCGAATGGTAGAAAAGAAAACTTGCAAAAGGGAACAATCAGTCAATAGATTAATCTCTTTCACTATCTTTCGCCCTCTCCGAGCTCTTCTCTATTCTCAATTTCGGACACTAATCCCTTCTTCCCCAATATTCAATACCATCCCCTACTTTCCAGTACCGCAGAATACTTAGCCTGCATCACCAGTCCAGTTGCTTCAGCAAATCAAGCAACTCAAACCAACCAACAAAGCCTACTAGTAACCAAATTTCAAGCAGCCTCTTCATCGTTCATAGTTCTTTACAAAAAAACTAACATCCTCATCTCTTCCATGCTCATTGCTTGTTACTACATTACTTACTGAATGTTCTCATCAGGCTCTTCATCGATCGTCCTCTGCACCAGCCTCTTCATTGTCCTCTTCATCCAATTATCCATTGTTTATTAAAGCTGCCACTAACTCTTCATAGCCATATGTATCGTCCTCTAGATCAGCCTCTGCACCAACCTCTAAAGCTGCTCCCTCAATGCTGTCCAAATGTCTTATCTTGATTCCAAATGTCATATCTTAATTGACGCAGTCGGAATCTTAGAAGGAATAGCAAGCACTAATTCTAGCCACAAGCGGGAACTCAAACGAAAGTTTTGGATCGAATCCACCATAAAAGATAAAAAAATTTATTCAAAATATTGATGTATTTTTTAAACCTAAAGAGGGTTTAAATAGAAAAATACAAAGTTAAATTTGGAAATAAAATCTAAAAAAAACTAAAAAACTAAAAAAAACTAAATTTTTTTAAAAGATTTATTTACTATATCTTTCTCAACCTCCTACATCATTGATAAGATTATTTTAATAGCTGCAACCAGCCATCACCATATCAAGGGGGTGAGATTCTACTTTGTCTAGGTCGAAGTCACCGGATCGTCTCATAACTAACCTTCCAGTGTCTTTCTTCCACATGTAAAGACGGGGTCCATTCAGACCTGCTTATGACATATTCTGAGTTGGGGCCAAAAAAGCACGGGCGTGTATGGTATAAATTGCAGCGGTACCCTATGTACTCTTGGATTGCATCGGCTCCTGAGAACAAATGTATGTTGTCATCATAATATGACACCAAGAGCTCTCCTCCAAAAGAACAACCCATCTATGTGAAAATATCTCTCTGGACATCGGCGTGAGCGTAATCAGACGCTGAGGAATAGTAGAGTACATCGTACTTTCAAAATCAACATGTCTGTCGATGCCATACATCCTGTCATACTTCAGATGCTTTTCTAAGGGTGAAACGACTGCAAGTTGATATGACTCTCTAGGATTTACTGTTATGTGAATCACCTCCCCGAAAAGTCTTTGGTACACGTTGTGAGTCCTTACATACAAGTGCAAAAATAAGAAGATAAATATATATATATATATATGAAAAAGAAATATCATAAAAAATGATTTTTAGTAAAAGTGACTTACTTGGAAGCTTCCTTCCCTCCTACGCCGTAGAAAATGCTCGGCATTCCTGGTGCAATAGCTAATCTGCAAACTTGATGTTCGAGCCTCAATAATCTCACAATTTTACCAAGTCGTCCCTCTTGAATTCTAAGAAGCCGAACCTGAAAAACACAAGTTAATCATGATAGCAACATATGAAAATTTGTAACAAAAACTATGTAAATACCTCGCCGCGTATATCCCAGAGTCTGAACCAATGATAGTACCATCTTCCAAAAATTTAGCATCAAATACAGTGCGCAAATAACTTGTTTCAACGGGATGTGTTACTCTTCCTATCACCAAGTCCTACAGAAATACGCGAGTATCATCACCAACTCGTGTTTATGCAAAGAATATGTCGACATTGGAACTAAAGCTCATTGTAGTGTCCGATTGAAAGAAATGTTGATGGTCCTGCCCAACATATGTGGGTTCCTGGAATAGGCGTAGTCCCTGTACAAGATCCTGCAATATGTGAAAATAATGGAGAAGAATGATCACTTTAAGCTTTACAACAGTGATAAGTCGATTTCTCGACTACCCTTCCTCTACTTTTACTAGATGTTTTGATTTGTTCCGAGTCTCTTTCGATGCCATTTGACACCCTTCTTGGTCTATTAGGTCCCAAAATCTATTTCGTCTCACTCGGAGCCTCAAAGATCAAATGGAGCAAAAGTTTGGTGAATTTGAGCCATAAATGAAGGTTTGGGCAAAACAGGCAGACCGACCTTTATGGCTTATTTTGCATGCCAAGATCGCATACGATGTTTGAATGGGTTGATTCAGAGGTTGTTGGAAAGCTAACTCAAAGAGCTACAACTCTCCAGTTAACAATAAGATCAAATTCAGAGGTTAAGACTTCAAAAAAGCCGCCAGAAGTTGGTGTCTCTACAAGCTCGCCCGATCTCCACCAACCTCTCCCGAGCTCTGCGCCTGCCCAATGCCACTGCCGAATTAAGCTCGCCCGAGCTCAGTAGAGCTCGCCTGGGGCTTCCAGACATCTTCTCATATGCTCAAGTGAAGGAGTGCTCGAGCTCCAAAAGGCTCGACCGAGCCTCTCCCCTTGAAGTCAAAACTGCGCTCACCCGAGCATTAATAGGCTCGCTTAATCCTTGTGCCTCTGACCAAATCCGCTCGCCCGAGCACAACATCACCCGCCCGAGCCTTGATCCTTTATTAGCCATTACACCATGGAGCTCGACCGAGCTCGAGCAAGCTCGCCCGAGTGCTTAGGAAAAGATTGGATTTTTAATCTCCGGCTATAAATAGAAAGGCTGAGTTTTGGCACAACATTGGGGGTTTTTGGAGAGAAGACAAGGTGTTTGAAGATCATCAATTAAGTTTGGAGCTACTCTAAGGATAGAAGGGAGACTTTCATCCTAGTTTCTTCATCTTCTTTGTTTTTACTTCATCATCCTTGTAAAAACTACTTTTGATCATTATTGAATCATGACTTGTGAGTAGTCTATTCTAGTTTCTAGGGGTCCTATGGACCTTCTTGGTGTATGAACTCTACTTTCTTTTGAATATATGCTTGAATGATGCTCTTGTCATGGTTGTAAATCTACTTTGATCAAATGTCAACTCTATGCCCTCTAAGTGTTTGATAAAATGCCTAGGTGGTTTAGAAACATGAACTTGAAGTTGAGTATTTGAGAGAATGAGACTAAGAGTTCTAGAATGCAAGTAGATTCACCCTTGCTAGGTGACGATCATTAGCGTGACTCATCCTAGCATCGAGTTAGGCTTGGTCTTCACCACTCTTGGATATCGATCATTCAATCTCTCGATGTTTTTATTTGATTTAAGGAAGAGGCACCTAGCACGTGAGCTAAAAACATCGAGAGATTGAAGCTCACATGCGAGGTGCCTCTTCCTTAAATCAAATAAAAACATCGAGAGATTGAATTTGATTTAATAGTCGCACGCCTTAATCTAACCATTACATTGCTTGTTCTTGCCTGAAATTGTGCCTATTAAGAGTCTAGTACACCAAGGAGGGACGTAATACCCTCAGAACACCGTTTAAACTCTTGAAAACACCTTTTTTATTTCATTGCTTTCACTTAGTTATTGATAATCAACAATTCGAACAGTCGCATAGGGAATAGACTTATTGGAGTAAAATTGAATAGTGATCTTAGGTTTACACTGGCTCCTTGGACGACCCAGTGCTTACCGGTCTTATAAATTATTTTTGACTAAATATCTTGCTTTCGAATTACATACATTTGAAGTGCATAATATTACAACGTTCAAACAGCAAAATCACAATGGCCACGATATGACACAGACATCCAACTATAGCAAACCAACATTAAGCTTTACAAGCAAAATCAACACACAACATTAAGCTTTACAAGAAAAATCAACACACAACATTAAGCTTTACAAGCAAAATCAACACCCATATACATGATCGACGGAGTTACTGTGGACGACGAGCAGATGACTTCGAGCAGCAGGTGATGAGCAGCGAATTAGAAGCAGCAAAAATTGAGTGGATAAACTCGGGCGATGACGAGCAGCGAGCAGATGACTTCGAGCACCAACGGGCGGCGGGCGATGACGACGAGCAGCGGGCGGCGACGGGCAGATGGCGGTGATGAGCAGAAGACGGACGGGATCGATTTTTCGACTACAAGAAGACAAAATCGAAATAATCGAAGAAACTAGGGCTCAAAACTGTATTCGATTTAAGGCGCTGTGGACATGAGGGCCTAAAGCTTATTAGGCGTTTATTGCTGACTCAACATTCGTTGTATCTTAAAATTTGACACTGGGCATTAAGCGTCATTGCTAAGAGCGCTTTATGTTTTAGGCGCCCTTAGCAACGACGCCTTAAGTATGGTGTGTATTTTGAAAATTCAATTTGAAGAGTGTGTATAATTGGAAGGCAAATTTGAATTTTGCTTAAATTGGAAATTTTTTATATGAACTTTATAAGTTGTGTTTTTGATACTTACAGTTCGTGAGTTTTTTTTTGTACTAATAATCCTACGAACTATTTGGATTAGTACCACGAACAACATATATAATTCATGGACTTAACATGTTCAATACCCATTTCCATTAATTAAGGCTCACATTAATTTAAGTCTTCAAAAAACCCACCATTGGAGATGAAACATGGTAATACGGGAAGTTGAGAAAAAGGGAAATGGAAGACATGCGTAGATTATTAGCAATGTCAATTACAGTGATTACCGCCCTAACATGCATGTTCTATATCTTAATTGTGTACGTTTTTTTTTTGATGAATTAATTGTGTACGTTAAGCTCCCTACCTTATGTTCATTCTTTTTTTTCGTATAATTTTAAGTTTATTAAATTGGTTACGTATCGTTTTAAGTCACGTTAATCGGTTAATGTGATATGTATTAATAACTAAAATAGGTTTTGCTTTGTTGTCCACAAACAAATTTAGCAAACTATGATCAGTTTAAATAGCTTAATATCACACCCACATTTTGTTTCATCTTTGTCTCTCGTTGCGACCGAAACTGCGTTAGAGACAAAGAAAGAAGGTGGGGAGAGCTTGAGATTGTTCGATCTCTCCCGGTCCGATCGAGAGGCCTGTTTGGTAGCCTGTTTTGTATCTGAATTATTCTCAAGATCATTTCATCCCAGAAATCTCCTTTTTTTTTTCCTCTTCTTTTTAGTTGATTTATTTGTAGAAAAAAACAAACTACCAAACAGGTCCTCAGGGCCAGGAATCACTTATTAGGGTTGTTCTTGCAATATATGCGATGGTGTCTGCTTCTTCAATATCGGCAATGGCTAGGCACTTGCTGATGGCATTTTTTCTCATTTCTTGTGTGACTGCCGCTGACGACGAGGTGCGAAGGGAGTTGACAACAAGGTCTTGGGATGCTATTAGTTTCCATGAAGATGTTAAACGATCTCCGCTGGAGGAAGATATCATAATTGGTGTTGTGGATACTGGCATTTGGCCTGAATCCCCTAGTTTCAGCGACGTAGGACTCCCTCCGCCGCCCAAAAAATGGAAGGGAATTTGTCAACCCAATGATTTCAATTTCACATGCAACAAGTGAGCAGCTCTTATATATTCTTTATTCTTGGGTTTGCTAAATTTATTAAACATCAATTCAATGTATATCTTTATTTATAAAATTTTAGAATATATATATGTATAGACAAAATGTATGTCTGAATATCTATAAACTTTGAAAAATGATGCAGCAAGATTATTGGCGCTAGATTCTACATACCGGATCCAACGATGTTTAATGTGAGTGATTATGCATCAGTTGATGAGGTATCCCCAAGAGACGTAAAAGGTCACGGCACGCATGTAGCGGCTACCGTGGCTGGAGTGCCCGTGAAAGGAGTGAGTGTGTACGGTTTAGGTTTAGGCACAGCTAGAGGAGCCTTGCCACGAGCACGCATCGCGGTGTACAAGATATGCTGGAGATTGACCACTGGGGGATCATGTTTCGATATCGATAAGGCAATTGATGACGCTGTTAGAGATGGAGTTGATATCATTACTGTTTCGATTGGAAGAGATTTGTCCAGCACTTATAACAAGGACGTAGGTGCCATTGCGGCCTTTAATGCAATGAGGCAAGGTGTCCTTGTTTCTTATTCAGCAGGGAATACAGGCCCCAAGCCGTTCCTTATGGACAATTTGGCTCCATGGATGCTCACAGTCGGTAACAGCTTCATAGGTCCTGAGTATGCAACATTTGTCAAACTAGGAAATGGAAAAAGCATTAAGGTTTGCTCGATCTCTTCTTTCACTATCGATCAATAATGCCGCTTAAAAATAACGATATATAGTAAACCCTAGTTCTAGCCCTAACCCTAATTAACCCTTATAATGAACATAAACCCTAAATACATATAATGAATGAATGAATGCATGCATGCAGGGTCAGATGATGCAGAAAAGCAGTAATGGGGAAACTCAACTTCCACTGGTTGCAGGTTGGGAAGTGATGAACACAATAATGAAGAATGTTTCGAACTTGACTATGGTGTGCAGTCATGTGAACTTGGACTCGAAATTGATCCAAGGCAAAATCGTACTATGCCCATCCGTATCTAGGTTTAATTTCGGTAACATTACTGCAGCTGGCATTATATTCGATGCGGGCGGGGAATCGTATGAATATATGAGGGGGTATTATTCCATTAATACAAGGACAATTCCCGTTATTGGCGTGACTCATGAAGATTTTGCATACTTGCTTGGCTACTATAATGAAACAACGTAAGCTAGTACCTTAATTAATTATCTCACCCTTCACTGAATTTTATGCAATAATCTGAGTGAATGGAGAATGTCATATGCACAGCAGTGGAAATGCAACTGCATCGATATTGAAAACCGTAGAGATCAAGAACGAATCGCCTCCATTTGCTGCGATAAGTTCATCGAGGGGCCCCAATGTCATTGACCCAACGATCATGAAGGTATGATTGTGTATCCCAATCTTCATTTCATGATATATACTGGCATATATATGGCTTAGCTTTCTTTCAAATGCTGGTTTGCAATATATATATAGTTCTGTATTTGATTATTTATTACTCTTGCAGCCTGATTTATGCGCTCCGGGGGTTAATATCATAGCTGCGGTTATCGGAGACCCCGCCGCCTCTTTCGACAGCAGGACCGGTACATCAATGTCAACCCCTCATGCTTCTGGTATTGCTGGCTATGTGAAGACTTTCCACCCAAGCTGGTCCCCTTCGGCCATCAAGTCAGCTCTTCTCACCACAGGCAATAAAAATATATAATTTCACTTTCAATCCACCAATTCACTCTTTTAATTATTGTTCCATACAATGCTAGCTTAGCTTTTTTTTTTCATGTAGCTAAAATGTGGTTGTTTCATGCATGCATGCAGCAACTCCTATGATAAATGATAAGTACAACAATGTGTCCGAATTGGCATATGGAGCTGGGAATTTAAACCCAGTAGCGGCTGTTGATCCAGGGCTAGTTTACGACTTACAAGTGGACGATTATGTTAAATATTTATGCAAATGGAGTCAGAATATTGACGATGAGGCGGTCAAAAACATAACTAGAGATCCTAACGTAAACTGCTCCAGCATCAACATGGAAGAGAACTGGTCTTTGAACCTGCCCACATTTTCCATCCCTGCTAAACCTAATACGCCTTTCGTCAAAGTGTTTAGACGGACTGTGAAAAATGTCGGTGGTTCGCCAATAAGTAACTACAAATCCATTGTGAGTGCCCCAGCAGGAGTTGAGATTCAGTTACAGCCGAGCGTCCTGAGTTTTGAAAAGTTGGATCAAGTGTTATCCTACAACGTTACCATCAAAGGACAGATTCCTGATAGTTCAACAGTACTCTCAGCATCCTTGGTTTGGACAGACGGCCATCACCATGTTAGGAGCCCCATTGTTATCTTTGTAAGTGCCTTTAAAAATCCTATACATCTACTCTCTCTCTTCTTCTTCTTTTTAATTTGTATAGTACTAGATTTATAACTTATAGCCCTACGTACATTTGCTAATTTTTACATTATTATATTGCAATATTTGAGATTAAAAATTACAATATTATTCTCAACACACATTACATCAACTTTGCTAATTCATAATACACCACCATCGGTAAGTTTTTTTAGTTCTGGCAGTTGGTAAGCGCTAATCATTATGATGATGGATGGTGTTGTGCAGCCCGAATTCGATATAAATGCCGTATACGAAAAGCTATTTAAGGACTACATGGCAAGCCTGATGCAATCGGCGGATCCTGCTCATGACCTAACAATTGTTTGAGCGACACCATATATACATTTTTAGAGCAGCATGTGGAGGAAGTTGATCGAATATACACTGCTCTGAGAATCCCCTCTTACATGAGCTGCAACATTTGGCTCTAAGTAATTCCATGTCTGTTTCTTTGTCTCTAACAAATGTTTCAGAAAAAATATGATAAAAATGTAATATTTCAAAAGAAGTAACATAAAAATATGTTATCATATATACAACTTAGAATTAACGTCTGATTAATTGCAGTTATTTATGTGCACGTACGTTAATCAAATTAGCATTAACTGCGTATATATACTTCTCTCTCTCTCTACTACGAAATAAAGTAGCTAGATAAATACATGGCATGCATATTAATTTGAGGTTGGCAAACATATGCATGGTGAAACCTTACCACCATCTCCAATAAGATCAGAAAGGAATTGATAGAGAAAGCTGGTGTGGATGATCATCATCGGTCAATCTCTCTCTTAATTAGCCAGTGGAAGGCTTATTTTGCAGGGAATTGAAGAAGCTATGGCTTCTGATCGAGTCTGCAATGTGTATATTGATTTTTTGACATTATTGTTGTTTAAGTCTGGATATTGTTGTCTTAATTAAGTCTGGATATTGATGTTTAAGTCTGGATATTATTGTTTTAAGTCTGATCATTCCAATTAAGTCTGATTTGATATTCAGGATATGTAGAGGTGGCAAATAGGGCGGACGGGTTCTTAATAGACAAGGGTTAATAGGGTTGAACCCTTTAAAACCATTTTAGCTTAAAGGGTTAAATGGACGGGTTCTTAATGGGTAGAGGGTTAAAGGGTTAAACCCTCTAACCCTTTAAGAACCCTTTTAATTCTTTGGACTCTTTTAACCATTTTAGACATTTTAAACCCTCATATCCCTTTTAACTTTAATCCTTTAAATCTATTTAAACATTTATAACCTTTTTAACTCATTAAATGGAAAATTAAATAAATTTAAAATCCGATATGTTCTATATCTTTTATTTGATTGTTTGTAAATTTTAAGCACATATGTCCACACGCATGGAAAAAATTGCGGGCTCGCCTACTTTTACTTGATTCAAAAGATTGAAATTAGAAAAAAAAAAGATTAAAATTGAATCTGTGGAGACCGAATGTGTGAAATGAATGGATGAAAAGTTGATTTTTTTATTTTTGAAAAATCTGACAGATTCGATTTGAAATTAAGAAACTGAAATATGTAAATTGAGATTTTTTTTATTTTTTTATATTTACCTTTTAGTCTAAAAGTATGTAAATTGAAAATTAAGAAAGTCCGGCACTTGATTTGAAATAGACCGGTAGTACAGGCGATGTTTTTGAAAATTTTCCTTTTTCCTTTTTTTATATTTATTATTAATATTAGTTAAAAGTGTTCTTAAAGGGTTGGAGTGTTATCCGGATAAAAACCTTTAAACCCGTTTATAAAAGGGTTCTTAATGGACAAGGGTTTGTCAACCCTTTTATTAAAATGGCGGGCTAACGGGCGGGTTTTAAAGGGCGGGTTGAAGGGTTTAGGGTTTATTTGCCACCTCTAAGGATATGTGAAATGACTATAAAGCCACCCCGTGTTATATCCGAGATTTCGATGAAATTGGACACGTGTCAGGTTGAAATCCAAGTTTTAGTTTTCATATATAATAGTGATTTTTATCTGAACCGCAATCAAAGTGAATGTCTCTTATAAATAAATTATATATTAATGTATATTTCATTTTAATAACCATAGCTTTAGGTTTAGCTGCAGTGATAAAAATACCCTAGCCGTCCACTCGTGGGCTAGTGCAATCGGATTCATGAGTATCTAAACATTAACTACCAGAAATTCATTTCGAAGTGGAGGGAAGGGAAGTGATCCGGTGCGCAAACCCGAATTATCATAAAAGTTACAAATTACTCGGTTGATTTCTATAATCCTGCGCTCCTATTAATTAGAGAAATTAAATATAAACCGAATTTTATGTTATCTATTTCATGATTATCATCTAAATAAGGGGTAAAATTAATCGCATAATTTCGAATTTGAAAACAGTTATGACTATATTTGCGGTAGATCTTACAGTATCCAAAGAAGGCATGAATTTAAGCGGCAAAATCAAACTCACTCGAACCCTGAATTAATAGTACAATATTAGCTAAACTCACTCGTAATTAAATGCCATTAACCGATAATGATAAGGCAGATGAAGATAATAATACAATATTAGCTAATTTTACAATTTAGTACTCACTACATCTATCTGTCGAAAGAGATAATTGACACGCTAATTAAAAAATATATATAAAGTGTATTTATTGAGAGTACAAAGTATAATGAAGTTTATTACTTAAATTATTTCAAACCATACGAATTCATAGTTTTAAGCAACAAGATGATGGTTTAAAATTAATTATTTGAGTTATGATTATAAGGAAAATAAACAAAAATTAAGAAACGCTAAAAATGAAAATAAACAAATATAATGGATCGGAAGGAGTAGTCGGTATAGTAATTTTTGAAAACGGTAGTCGTTGTTGCCAGTTGGTACCAATTACCTGAATGCATAGGGATCCCAGAGCTCTAATAAAGGGACCCACAAATTCAAAAATGGCAGACGTATCTGGCGGTGTGAATGACGCGGTGACCACGTTTTCCAGCTCATCACTGTCCACTGGCATCACTTTTGAATTGTTTTATGTATTAAATTAAAGTCAATCGCATAAAAAAAATACGGAGTACATCATAATCATATTAATATTCCGTCGACACCAAATTGTTTTATACTTTTATCTCTAATATATTATATACATGTTTTGTGTGTGATGGGAATATACATGTTTTCAGAGTGTTTGGAATTATACCAACGCATATTTAGAATAATGAATTGATTTTTTAAAATATTGTTTGAATACTTAACTAATACTCGACTATTGCCAATATGATGGTTAAAGAGTCCATACAATTTCTTACATCCTGAATTCAAATCATGTGACGTTATATATATTTTATTATTTCTAGTCGTGATACTCCATTATCAAAACAAAAACAAAAACTAGTAATTCTCAAGTATTTAGAGTGGACACTTTTTTTTGAAAGTATTTAGAGTTGAAACTTTATTAACTTTATTCTGAAAAAAACCATTTTTGTTTTAAAACTTATGACAATTTTAGTAATTTCCAGGATAAAGGAAAATTTTAGTAATTTAAAAAACTGTAACCAGGCTTGATACTTGACAGCGTACAAAGTCAAAAAGAATTTCGAATTTATTTTACTGTCTTTTATTCATAAAAAATAAACAGATGGCAACCAGTCATTGGCTGCGCACACGTATTTCGTTCCATAGGCTGATAGTCGTTACTTGTCGTTGCGTTTCCAAAAAATTTAATTTATTTTAAAGAGTAAAAAAAGGCCGAGTTTTCGGGCTAGTAAATGGACATTCAAAAATAAAATAAAAAATTAAACCACGTAAACAAGAATCTGAATAAAAAAGAAAATCATTCAAATTTTAAAGATTAAAATATCAGCAAAAAAATTAAAGATAATACTAAAAGTTGAATTATATATTAAAGTAAAAAATAAAGAATTTCAAAAGAAAGGGTAAGAGGAAGGAGAAGAAGAAACTAGAAAGGCAGCAAAGCGGACCGATTCCGCAATAAGACAAACGGCCGTTGAGCCGCCTCCATCGCCGGATTCTCCATCTCTCTTTATTTCCATCATCATCGTCAACTCCAGACTGATTCAGTGCTTTTCTCCTTTGTTTCTCTCTCGAGATTCGCAGTTTTTTTTTCGATCATCCCAAAGCAATCACCATCTCCAGACCTTTGAGTTTCAAGGTGAATTTCGATCTACTGAATTATGTTATCTATGATTCCGAGCTACATCGGTTTATGAATTTTATTTTGAATACATAAAATTTTCGCAGATCGTAATTATGTACTTTTCTTTTCTTTATTTTACTTGGCTGCTCTTAGGTTGATTTCAGCTTGGTTTAATTTTTAGAGTTATTTTTGCAGACATTACTTGCATCAATTTTCCTCAGTCAAATATCGGAAATTTTATTTCGATTTTTTTTTTTATCTTAAAGAAACATAAATTAGGGTGGAGTTAGTGGTGAGGTTATATATTTGGATTGAGATACCAGTTTCGGTAGGAGGGGAATTGTTGTTTAAGGGAAAGGGATGTGGTTTTGCTTTACTGCAAAGCTAAGATACAATTGGTTCTTGATATAATAAATTTGCGTGGACTGGGGGTGATTAATAAGGGAAGTATGTATTTAACTGAAATCTTGATTAATTATGCAGATTGCATTGGCTCTCGGTTTTCATTATATTTGTTTAGCTTTGCAAGATCATTACAGAAAGAAAAAGGGATCTCATGTTGGTTAGTTCTTTTGGTGTTTTGCAGGTTATTTTCAGTTAGATCTTTACTGGTTACTGGGTTGATACTTGTGAAGGTGAGTACTCAGATTGATGTGCAATGCAGAGATCTCGTAGGGCTCTTCTACTTCGAAGAGCTTCAGACAAATTTAGTACAGGATCAACTTGCTTCTACAAGGTTTCTTTGTCTTTGGTGTTTGTTCTCTGGGGACTTGTCTTACTCTCAAGTCTTTGGATCAGTCACAGTGATGGTTTGAAAGGTCAGTTACCTCAGCTTGTTGGATGTGTCTGTTGATCCTCTCATTCACGTACCCTTTTTAACGTTGGGATTTCAGTTTAGCCAGCATAGTCCAGTCAAGAAAGGTTTAGGCGGTTGCCTTTTTCCTTGAGACGATTGAAATCTGTTTAGATATCCTTTTCCTTTATAGAATTTATAGTTATGAGGATGACTCTGATGCCTCAGTATGATTCCCTTTTTTGCTTTCTTCTGATTTCTTTTTATTATTATTAATTGGGAGTATTCTCTGGAGGAATTATGGAGACCATCTAATATTCTGTTTTTTAACTCTTATGTCTTTGTATAGATGATTCGGAAGCTAAGCTGCAATGCGATGAATCTTCCAATTTTGTGAATAGCCTTCATCTTTCAGAAACTAAAAGTGAAAATGTGGAAGTGCCACCGCACAGACATAGTGCTGCGCCAGAGGAATCCACCTCTAGTACCACCGGTAAGGTGCCGATAGATTTCTCTGACGTCAACCTTCCCGCTGATGAAGAGAATATAAGCACAGATAAGACACTAGAGAATAGTGCCTCAAAGACATCTGGTCTGTCTCGCAATGCTCCACGTAGCCTCGATGAGTTTAAAAGCAAAGCATTTAGTTTGAAACCCAAAATGGGGAATGAGCAGTTGGGCAGCATTAAACATAGAGTGGAACCTGGTGGTAAAGAATATAATTATGCCTCTGCTTCAAAGGGAGCGAAAATATTGGAATTTAACAAGGAATCAAAGGGTGCGGAAAATATACTGAGCAAAGACAGAGATAAGTACCTCAGAAATCCGTGTTCAGTAGACGAGAAGTTTGTGGTGATAGAACTCTCCGAAGAAATTTTGGTGGATACAATCATGCTGGCAAATTTTGAACACTATTCTTCTAATTTAAAAGAATTTGAAGTACTCGGAAGCAAGGTATATCCGACAGAAACTTGGGTTAAGCTAGGTAATTTTACTGCTGGAAATGTGAAGCATGAACAGAGGTTTACTCTTCAAGATCCAAAATGGGCTAGATATCTTAAGTTAAAGCTGCTGAGTCATTACGGTTCTGAGTTCTATTGCACACTTAGTCTGATGGAAGTATACGGAGTTGATGCTATAGAGAGAATGCTGGAGGATTTGATATCTCCACAAAGTGATGTCCTTGGGCATGAGCAATCAGATAATAAGCAGAAATCCGAAGACTCTGATTTTGTGTTTGTCGAAGGTGATGGTGCCATTGATGAAAATCCAAGTAAGGGTGCGCAGTCTGATAAAATAGTTGATACTTCTACTACAAAATCCGACGTCTTGATAAGCCCTGTACCGGATCCTGTTGAGGAAATAAGACCTCTACAAAATGGTAGGATGCCTGGTGATACAGTCCTCAAAATCATAATGCAAAAAGTTCGTTCTTTCGACATAAACATGTCTGTCCTGGAGAGATATCTTGAGGAACTGAGTGCAAGATATGGAAACATTTTCAAAGAATTTGATAAGGAAATTCAGAATAAAGACGTGACTCTGGAGAAGATCAGATCTGACATTGATGGTTTCCTTGAAAGCAGGAATATCATGGTAAGCTTAGTTTCTGTTCACTACACTTGAAATATGCCGTTCAGGTTTTTCTGCTATCAAATATTGGATTTAACTCTATCCATCTTTTCTAATTCAGGCTAAAGAACTGGATGATCTTATTTCATGGAAATCACATGTATCTACCCAGTTGGATGGCATAATCAAAGACAATGTTCTTCTCAGGTTACATTCATTCTTTGACAGATTTACTCATAGTTTCTTCAAATATCTGGATTTTCTTCTCGTAGCGTGAAACATCAGACGATTTTTGCTAAATGGTATTCTTCTCATCCGTTGTGTATCAGGTTGGAGCTTGAGAAGGCCCACAGAAATCAGAAATGGGTAGAAAACAAAGGTTTTGTGATGTTTTTCATATGCATGATTTTTGCATCATTATCTATAGCAAGACTCTTCGTAGATGTAATTGCTAGTGTGTACAATACATGTTTTGGGGGAGTGAAGGGGTGCGCGGAAGAATACAGAACAGAAGGAGAAAATTCCAGGAAATTTTGTTACATGAGTTCATCCTGGTTTTTCTTGTTGATCAATTGTGTAATACTCATGTTCATCATATCATTGTAATTTATAATACATCATTCACTTCAAGTACATTGCCCGTTTCGCAATCTTATTTTCCTAATACCTGAATAAAATGCATGGTTAGTTAAATGAATTAGAAATAGCTGGAACAAAAAGATGATAATCAACCGTCAAATTTCCTCAATTATGCAATTAACTTTTTATTCAGGTTACTTAATCAGATAGTGTCGATAGGCATATTAAATAAATTTATGTTCCTCTCATAAATAGATCAGCAATCTTCCAAACTCTGAGAATAATTTGTGCATATATTCCAAGATAGTGGCATATTAGAAGGTGTAAAGAGAAGATAAAAAGAGGGCAAAAAAGAGAGTGGACAGCAATTGTGATAAGAGTTTTAAGCTTCATAGTTCTTCAAGTAGTTCTCATTTACAACATTTTTTTGGTTTGTTCCCAGAAAAGTCCATTACAGTTTTCCTTTTCTGGATCCCATTCAAAATCCACCAGCTCCATCATCCCTCATCTGGTCCTAGCCCACCACTTGCCGAAGATGATGTTCTCTGTGTGGTGCTGTATATACAGCATTAGCTAATGATGTAACCTCGTCAACATTCAATGTCCATATAAACGCATCACTACCACCTCTTCAATTTAATCTTTTTGTTCGATTAATTTCTAAGATTCTTTCCCACGTTGCACCTGTTTTTGTAATAGTTTTCTCCTTATATATTCCCTCTCCATTTGCATCAGCTAATTTTTCTCTTTATGCGCTTCTTTTTTTAATACGCACTTTGGAAATGTAAATGTTCGATACCTTGTAGTATGATTTCTTTCGGTACATTATTTTGGGCATATGCGTGTTAATAGTGATTATAATTCAGAAGATATGCCAAGCATATGCTGCTGCATTAGTTGTTTTTCATATCAGCTCGTTGGTCTAATTAAGACGCTAATGGAATAATAAATCAGCATTTTCCGCATACTGACACCTTCCTTTATACTCATGACAACAGTTTTACTTGCTCAAATCGATCAGTCCATCTCATCTTCTTTTTCTGCTCAAGGCCGAGAGGGGAGCACACATATGTATCCTTCTGGCAAAGAAAAAAAAAGATGTAAACAAAAAGAACTCGGTATTTCAAAAGTTTTAGTAAAGAAACTACCCTAAAAAAGGAGGGATAAATCGATAAAATGTACACCAGGCGGAAATTTAAAGTGTTGAATATAACAAAGGTACAAGAGAATATGAATGTTATGGTAATATGCTTATGTACTATTTCAAAGGGGAATAAAGCTAAGAGCACAAATGTGTGATTCATGCTTAAATTTCTAACTTAAATCAAACACACCAGAATCGAAAATAAATTAGAACATAAGCATCTTTTCTTTTCCATACGAAACATAAATTACTTAGCGCGGCTAGCTCAACAGACTATTAAAAATGACATGACTGCAATGTTCTTGAAAAGAAGAATGTTAAGCTTTGAAACATTAAGTCTTTTCACTGACCGTAATGCAAAAAAGAAGAAAAAGGCACACGGACATTCAATGAAGTACATAAATAAATAACAAGCAAAGTTAATTCAGGTGAAGGTGAAACTGAAAAGCAGCTGGTTAATTACTTTAGTTTTTGACAATCCATATATCACGTATTACTGGTGACCTTCGTTGCTCTACTTTTTTTAGTTAGTGAAGTATTTAAATTATGTGCTTTGTATCGAAATTTCATGTTGTTTAAAAGTACTTATTCACACTTATTTATAAAGTTTGAAATTATAAATTACGAATATTTCGATAATACGTGGCTGAACTTTGGAGTACTTTTTAGATGCCATTAATCTTATATGAGAGCCTATAAAATCCCAAAGCTTCAACCATCCCAACTTGGTTTGAGATAGAAAGCTCAAACCACAGTGCTCTCTCCTACTTGGCCACCTCTCTTACACCATTCCCAGCACCAGAAAACAGGCACATACTACACCTCTATATTTACAAGAAAGTTGAACTCCGGCTTGGAAAAAATGGCGAAAAACGAGTGGATAAACGGGTACTTGGAAGCGATTTTGGAGGCTGGAAACAATACTCGAAAGCAGATGGGTGATGGGAAGCTGAGAAACAATATTGCCAAGTTTCAAATTGAAGATTTAAAGGCCAAGGATAAGCAGCAGAAGCTGTTTAGTCCCACCAAGTATTTTGTTGAAGAAGTTGTGAATAGCTTCGACGAGTCTGACCTCTATCGCACTTGGATCAAGGTTTTGCTTAATTTCTTCCATTACATAAAATTCATATTTAGACCGCATATCATCCCCTCTTTGATCATTTATCAAAGATTTTATATCTGTTCTTGCTTCAAAATCCTAATTATAATATCGAAGTTTGCGATTAATACATCATATATATACCATGTAATTTGTGGTGGAAATGAGATTGAGATTGCAAGAGGAAGTTGTCAGTATAACTGTTTTATTGTTGTTGTCTGCTGAGCAATATTTGGCGAAAGAATTCGAGTATTTGGAAGATTCCTGAGGATGGTTTTTGTTAAGAATATTCAGTTTTTTATTGGAATGTAGAATAAAATGTAAAGGAATAATGGTAGTAGGCTCCTTTATTTGTTTGTATTGGTTTTTATATATCTTTAAATGCTGTGTTTTTGGTAATGTTATAAAGTGTCCAGCAAAAATTTATAATAAAAAAAAAGTGTCAGTAAAAAAATTTGAACAATAAAGTGTCCTGTAAAAATGAAATAAAAATAAAGTGTCCATTAAATTTAACAGGGTGGTATAAAAGTTTAAAACCGACAGGTGATCGCAACAAGGAACGCGCGCGAGGGGAGCAACAGGCTCGAGAACATGTGTTGGCGCATCTGGCATCTTGCGCGGAAGAAGAAACAGGTAAATTTACTCGATATGAACTCATTTAAATGCCAACTATTCTTATCAGTATTAAGTCCAAAGCATGTAATAATTTCTTATTACCAAAAATGTGCATTTTTTTTAAATTTTTTACCTGATCTGCAGATAGCATGGGATGATGCACAGAGGCTGGTGAGGCGTCGTCTTGAGCGCGAGCAAGGTCGTAATGATGCTGAGGAAGACCTGTCAGAGCTGTCCGAAGGGGAGAAGGAAAAAGGGGAAGTTAATTCAACTGAAACGCGCAAGGAAAATAATTTACCAAGGCATAATTCGAATATGGTAACTTGGTCAGAAGACAAGTCTGAAAATCTTTACATTGTTTTGATCAGGTTGGCCTTTTGGAAATTTCTCAACACTTTAAATTTTCAAGGAACTTGTTTAAAATGTTCAGTCATTAAAAAGTACCATTTTTGTATGAAGTATGCACGGGTTGGTTCGTGGCGAGAATATGGAACTTGGGAGGGATTCTGATACTGGCGGTCAGGTAGAGTTACAGTACAGTTATTTGAAAGGCTAAAAAATAGCGTAAAATGAGATCAGTCAAATTGTCTAATGAGTACTGTCTGATATTTTTTTGTTTGGGGTTGTATTTAGGTTAAATATGTTGTTGAGCTAGCTCGAGCATTAGCGAATACCAAAGGAGTGTATCGCGTGGATCTTTTGACTCGTCAGATCGCTTCGTCAGAGGTGGACTCGAGCTACGGGGAGCCAATTGAGATGTTGTCATGTCCACCAGATGGCAGTGGCAGCTCTGGAGCATACATTATCCGCCTTCCCTGTGGACCTAATGACAAGTAAACGCGCTTTTATCAGTTCGAGCAAATTCTCTTTAAAATAAATAACTGACAATTTCAAGGCTTAAAAAATCGATTGTCTGCGATGCAGGTACATACCAAAAGAGTCACTGTGGCCTCACATAGCGGAGTTTGTAGACGCGTCTCTTAGCCATATAATCAACATGGCGCAAGTCCTCGGGGAACATATTAACGACGGGAAACCAACATGGCCATACGTGATCCATGGTCACTATGCCGATGCAGGGGAGGTAGCAGCCCATTTATCCGGAGCTTTAAACGTTCCGATGGTGCTAACTGGACATTCCTTAGGCAGGAATAAATTTGAACAACTGCTTAAGCAAGGGAGGCTGTCAAGGGAAGACATAAACTCAACTTATAAAATAATGAGGCGAATCGAAGCGGAGGAGTTGGCCTTGGATGCAGCTGAAATGGTGGTCACTAGTACAAAACAAGAAATCGAAGAACAGTGGGGTCTGTATGATGGCTTTGATATCAAACTTGAGAGAAAACTTCGGGTCAGGAGACGCCGCGGTGTCAGTTGCCTTGGACGCTACATGCCTAGAATGATGGTAAACGAAATGCTTTGATACCATGTTATGAATATAGCGATTTTTATTATAAATGACCGGTTAATAAATTATTTTACCCTTGATCATTTCACATTTTTCTTCAGGTGATACCTCCTGGGATGGACTTCAGTTATGTGAAAACTCAGGATTTCGAGGGAGAAGGGGACCTGAAATCGATGCTCGGATTCGACAGAACTCAAACCAAAAAAAGCCAGTTGCCTCCCATATGGTCAGAGGTAATAAAATTCTCCTCTGTGCCAAAATTAGTACCTAATTTCAATTTTTAACCTTGAGAAATTCATTCATGCAGGTTATGAGATTTTTCACAAATCCACACAAACCAATGATTTTGGCATTGTCCAGGCCAGACCCGAAAAAGAACGTCACAACTCTACTTAAGGCTTTCGGCGAGTGCAGGCCTCTCAGGGAGCTAGCTAACTTGGTAAGTGTCGCACGCATACTTTAAATTTGAAAAATGATGGTAGCGAACTTTAAGTCTTTAATGTTACTGCAGACGCTGATACTCGGAAATAGAGATGACATCGAGGACATGCCGGGGAGCAGTTCATCAGTGCTTACAACTGTTCTGAAGCTCATTGACAAGTATGACTTGTATGGTCAAGTGGCATATCCAAAACACCACAAACAGGCTGAAGTTCCTGAGATTTACAGACTTGCTGCAAAAACAAAAGTACTTAAAAACCTTCACATAAGTTCCTTTATTTTTCGATAATTCAGATACGAGCGATTTTTTTTTACTGTCTTTTGTTTTCTGAAGGGAGTGTTCATCAATCCGGCTCTAGTGGAACCTTTTGGACTCACACTCATAGAGGTAACTTCTTCCTGCCAAAAATCGGAACAGGCACATTTTAACCTTGTTTTAGGATGCATAAATGATAAATATTTCTTACGGTTGTACTCATTGTGGTGCAGGCAGCGGCATATGGCTTGCCTATCGTCGCCACGAAAAATGGAGGACCTGTTGATATTGTGAAGGCAAGTTATCGCGTCTAGGAATTATCTCGTTTAATGGAATTATGAAGTTGCAGATTTAAATAGTCCATTGCAAAATAATGTAAAATGATTTTTTTCTTTCAGGCACTTACCAATGGGCTTCTGGTTGATCCACATGACCAAAATGCTATATCTGAGGCTCTTCTGAAGCTCGTAGCAGATAAAAATCTCTGGCTCGAGTGTCGCAAAAATGGCCTAAGAAATATCCACAAGTTTTCGTGGCCTGAACATTGCCGTAATTACCTCTCCTACATCGAGCATTGCAGGAATCGACACCCTACAGCTCGTCTAGAGGTCATACCTTGTGCATCAGAAGAGCCCATGAGCGATTCGCTCAGGGACGTAGACGACCTTTCTTTGAAATTTTCAGTTGATGGGGAATTTAAGTTCAATGCAGATGTTGATCCAGCTAGCAGACAGAAAGATATAATCGAAACTTTGAGCAGAATGTCTATAACAAAAAGTGGCTCTGGTGCTACTTACTGCCCCGGCAGGAGGCAAGGACTATTCGTAATCGCCGTAGATTGCTATGACATCGACGGTGCCTGCACCGGAAAATTACCAACAATTATTAAAAATGTGATGAAAGCGACGAGTATGAGGTCGCGAAATATGGGATATGTGTTACTTACTGGAATGAGCTTGCAAGAGATAATTGAAGCTCTCCAGCAGAGTGAAGTAAACTTGGAAGAGTTTGATGCATTAATTTGTAACAGTGGAGGTGAGCTTTACTACCCTTGGAAGAATTTGGTCGCGGACGTTGATTACGAAGCACACTTGGATTACAGATGGCCTGGTGAGAATGTCAGATCTATGGCTGGCAGGCTTGCAAAGATTGACGGTGGCGCTGAGGATGACATAACGGAGTTTGTCAGTGTCCGCAGCTCTCGATGTTTTTCCTACATTGTGAAACCAGGAGCTAAGGTGATCAGACATTATCAAAATTACATCGTTTTAACATTGTTGCATATTTTTTTTGCACTCGATCACATTCGTGTTTATAAATCTGCAGACGAGAAGAATCGAAGAAGTGAGGCAAAGGATGCGAATGAGAGGCTTTCGATGCCACCCGGTTTACACACATGCTAAAACAAGGCTAAATGTGCTTCCATTGTTTGCTTCAAGAGCACAGTCACTGAGGTAATTACAATTACTCGAAGAAAATGATGTAAATAAAATTTTTGGTTGTGAATTAATTTTTTTTCAGGTACCTTTCGGTTCGATGGGGCATTGAGCTTACAAATGTGGTCATGTTTGTCGGAGAAAAAGGCGATACAGACTATGAAGATTTGATCATTGGACTGCACAAAACAGTTATACTTGAAGAAATGGTGGAGTATGGCAGTGAGGAGCTTCTTAGAAGTGAAGAGAGCTTTAAAAGAGGAGATGTTGTTCCTCAAGATAGCCCCAACATTGTCCACATTCGGGGCTGCGACGCTGATCAGATCTCCGCAGCACTGGAACGCTTCGGCGGCAAATGATTTCTGCCAGTTTTTCTGTTAATCAAAAACTTTCTGTTACAGTTTAAATGCATATACTGCAATAAACAAATGATAATTATAAAATAAATATAAAATACAGATCAATTTTACAAAAAAAAAAACAGTTTATGTAACTAATTATTCTGGTAAAAAATATGTAACATTTTTTCAAAATAGATGAGATTTTCATTAGCAGTTTATTTAATTATTAATTAGTTTATTAATGATCCGAGCATCTATATTTAGCTACATAAGTATAATTTGTTATTCCATTTTTTGAATTTTAATAAAAATGTGTATTACAGTCAATGACATCAGAATTCAGATTAAGAAAAAAAATCCAAGTTATAAAAATACAAATCCAGGGGCTTCTCTGATCCGAATCCGAGGAAAAAATCATGTTGTTGGGTAAGATTGGCAGCTGGATCCATAACAAGGTCGTCGATCCACTCATACAGATTCTCCAAAGGTACTTGCGACCACGACGAGGCTCTCACTTTTTCAATTGCGTGGTTGACTTTTATATTTTGATTTATTAGTCGATTCTTCTATGCTTTACAATCCGTAATTATATTCTAATCTGGTGATTAATTTATGCAATTAAATTGAACTTGTAATGCTTTGAGCTTGTGATTTTGATTTTGATCTTAGTTTGATTTTGGTTTTGATTTCAGCCACTTGAGATTTCATGTGAAATATATGATTTGGTACTTATTCACTCACTGATGTATGTTTTGTTTCTATGGTCTAGTCAGTATTTGTTTTTTGTTCAACTTAGTTTTCTGTCAAAGAAATGGTCTACTTGTTGATTTGATTTGATTTGATTTTTTTTTTCATTTTTCAACAGAGGTGCAGAACCAAACCAACTAGCGTTCTCGACTGCGCTTGGCTTTACATTGGGTGTATTTCCCATATGTGGTATGTCTGTCCGTATCCTTTGTGATTTGAATTGGTTCTAGTTTCTTCATTTTGTGGAAGTCAGATCATCTCTTATGCGAGTCATGCTAAACTTGAATTAAGCTATAGTCGTAGTTATATCAAGTAAGTATCGAGTACGCATAAAATTTTTTGTTTTTGAATTATGATGACATTGATAAATAAAGTTATTCTAATTCTGTATTTATATCCCATGCTCAGAAGCTTAGAAAAGCCGAAACTTATCTGCATTTTTGTGATCTTAAGTTCTATCAATCTGTGATAATTAGGAGTCACGGTGTTCCTTTGTGGAATTGCTATTGCACTGCTTGGAACTCTTTGCCATGCCCCAAGCATGATGCTAGCAAACTTTGTTGCCACTCCAGTTGAACTGAGGTAAAAGTCGTTCATATTTTGATGACACCTGACATATACAGCTTGTTTTTGATAATTGATATTGTATTGCACATCTAGTTGCAGCTTTCTATATATACATATAAACACCTTACCATAATTAAAAAAAGCATCATAAATCAGGTATCAATTTTCTCTTTGCGATCTTTTAGCTTTTCACAAGTGCTTAAGTTAGGATAATGCCTTTTATATAGCCAATTGATGGGTGATTCGTGTTTCAGAATAAATAGAAAAGCTAGCTGAAGAATCATTGCTTTCTAAACACTGTCCTTATAGATTTGTATATGTTGAAGAAATTTGTTTCATAATGCTGTAAGATATGCTTACATGGGTAAGTCAGTCAAATATCACGGTGTGTACCAAGATGAGATGCTGTTTTGTTAATGGAAGCCGAGTACTAAAGATAGTTTGTACTAGTCATCAAAGGATGTTTGGTTATTGTTTTATGATTCCTAGTGAAATGGGACACATCTGGGAGACGAAGTTGCATGTCAACAGATGTCTGTTTTGCACATTTTATGTTCTTCTTAGAACTTAACTCATTATTTGATCAACGAATATGCTTTCTTTTTTCAACTGTGTTTCCTTATGCAAGCCTGGTGGTGCCCTTTTTACGTTTTGGTGAGTTCATTACTGGTGGACCGCACTTTCCTTTAACCACTGATGCTTTGAAGAGGGTGTTGACCGGCCATGCCTCTTATGAGGTCTTACAAAGTATTATTAATGCGGTAAGTAACTTGACTTCAGGCTTTCAATGTTGAAATTAAAACGACAAGTTCATTCGTCATTGGAACAAATAATTGCGCTTGGTCTTTTAGTTTCATATATCTATCATTACTGAGTACCATAATTTTGTTTCGTGCTCCGGCTAATATGCTCAAATCTGTAGCAAATTTGAGTTAGAGTTTATAACTTGGATACTGCTTCATACTTAACCAAACTGATTTTTTTGAGTAGCTGATTGTATTCACTACTTACTTTCAACAGCCAAATTTTGTATTTGCAGTTGTTAGGGTGGCTTGTTGCTGCACCGTTCATCGTTGGAGGACTTTATGTACTACTTCTGCCATGTTTTAAAGCTCTTGTGCGTAAATTCAACAGCAACCCTCTGAGCCCCAGGTCTCCTTCATCACCCTCGGAAATCAGGCTAGAGGTGTGTAAGGCGTTGCTAAGTGAATAGACATTCATGAACCCTCTTATGTCAATGTTTAGTGAATGTCCTTTGTACATAAAAGCTGCTGCAGTGGCGTGTAAATATAACCGTAATAAGTCTCAGATGATAACTTTTATTTTGAATCAATGCGTTGATTGTAGTCAGACTGTCAATGGCGCCACAACCTTCTCCTTGGGGTATTCCTGAGTTTCTTAGTCTGGAATTTTTATTACCTTTCCAGAAGAAAAACTAGCATACTAGACTAGAGCTTGGGAATTTAGTTACTAAAATTTTATGGTTAAAATATTTTAAAATGTTATATCAAAAAAAAATTAAAATGAAACTTTATCACTAAATTGTGATTTTATAAAGAGTTGGCACTTAACTTGATTCGTTAAAAAAATAAACTTGATCACTTCTGAATAGGTGTTTTTTTTTATGGAACTTCTGAATAGGTGTTGAACTTAACTGGAATTGTAGTTAATTGAGCCTAATGGGCCTTATGCAGCCCGACATTTTCATTTCCTATTGCTAAATTTTGTTGATTAGGCCAAATAAATAGCAAAGGGCCCATTAAGCCCAATACAGATAGCAAAGGGCCCATTAGGCCCAATAAAGTAAACGAAAGCACATCGTCGTCTTCACCAAATCAGCCTGTGTTGCAATCTCTCGTCCTCCGCCACATCGTCTCCGTCCTTTAACTACTTCGCTACGCCTCGCGCTAATCAATTCCCGACTCGTACTGAAATCCGTGGTTTAGCTTAGTTCGTAATTAACAGGGAAAGATGGTGCATAAGGCGCCGTCGAAGAAGCAGAAGAAAGGTGGAATAGACTTCAAGGTCCGTTTGTTGACCTTCACGATAGACACATTCTATTTTCATGTATTTTTTTTGTAAGAATTGAAGTGATTTGTGTTGTGTTTTTGATATCATGTTGGTACAGAAAATCAGGAGGAAGATTGGTCGGAAGCTGCCACCGCCAAATAATGCAACTAACATAGAAATCAAGTCCAAAGGTAAGATTATGAATGTGGCTTTTTACCAATTTGTGTGAGAAGCTTTAATTACGAATTTAGGATATGAAGGAAGATATCATGCTACAGATTTTAGAGATGTACGTTGTATTGCAAAGTCTAAAAGGAAGGATGACTATATCACTATATGTTATGGCTTTGGCTTCAGTGATAGAAAATAGGGGTGTTTGTGTTGATGTGTATTGTAAAAAAAAGCTCGGTTTTTGGTATACATATCAAGCATTTTTATTGATGATGTTTTGAATTTTTTTCGGCAGCCATTATTCTTCCAGAGCAAAGTATTGCTTCAGATAAGACAGGTTTTGCTGTAAGCAAAAAAGGATTGACTTTAAAGGAACTTCTCCAACAAACTTCCCATCACAATCAAAAAGTCCGTAGAGGTACGTATTTGTCGTCTTATTTTCATTTTGTCAACACATCCAGTCGAGGATAGCTTCCGTGGGCTGTATGTGTTCTCTTAGCCAAAAAATTGAGTATATGTACCTAAATTTTGCATACTTATTTTGATAGTTGATAAAGGATAACAGTATTGATGAATGTTGGCAAACCATATGTTTTTTGCTAGTGTTTCTTGTATGCGCTTCTCTAGATAATTAGGGGGTAAATAATTTGCGCATCGATATATTTATTATTTTCCTTGAGCATAGATGTTGTAACCAGTCATCATGCTAAGTACTACATCAAGGTGCCATGCAGTTACGTACTCTAAGTTACTGTTCTAATGTAGCCCTTATATTTTATGATCGAACAACAATTATTTAATCTCCTCGCCTGCAGAGGCAGATCATTAAATATTTCTGATGTTTATCATTCTTGTTTATCTTTTTGAAGATGCTCTACTTGGTATTAGGGATTTGATCTCTCATCATCCAGCAGAGTTACGGTTGCACAAATATGCCCTTGTAGAAAAATTGCGCGAGCGTATCAGCGATGGTGATAAAGCAGTTCGAGAAGCGGTCTATCAATTGTTTAAAACAATTATTTTCCCAAGATCTAAAGAGGTGAATATTCTGTTTGGTGAGAATATGCACAATCGTGTTTTTTATGCTTGAAGTCTCATTATAAATTTATATTACACTCAGTTTCCATTGTTTGATTTATTTTCGCTTTAGTTCCTCCAATTTATGGAAGTTTTCTATTGGAGAAGATCGAATTGTTTGGACAACAAAATGAATTATAACATAATCTATCCTAATTATCATAAGACTAACAATGTTTTTCATTATGCTTCTTTTACAGGACAATCAAAGTATATTAGTATCCTCGATGATGACTCATATATTTTGTGCAATGACACATTTAGAGATTGACATACGTTTGATGGCTTTCAAGTTTCTGGATCTTGTTATCCAAAACTACCCTGCGTGCTTTACTACATTTGCGGAAGAGGTACTTTATTTTATTTTAATGTCATATCAGTTTCTCTTTTAAAATATCTACTGAATATTGGCCAACTAATATGAGGTCTGTTCAGGTATGTTATACCTGTTTTTTGTTGCTTGTGAATTGGATTATTTTTACATATGGGTATGTTTGAAACTGCAATTTATACTCTTGAGTGGTGTAGAATTTCAAAGGAACTACAGGCTCACAGAATTTTCATGAGTCTGTGTTTGCAGCATGGCATTGCTTTGTTTGCATTTGATGTTAATTGATTTTATCCTATACTTAAATCCTCTAAAAAGCAATCCACTCGATTTTGTGTTGAGATTGAAACATCCCGGTACCTTCATGTGACTAAGGATATGAACATAGATGGCCAAGTGCTGGAATGAGTTGTAATTTGATGGTTGTGAGTGACTGATAATTGTTTGTTTTAATCATATACAATCTTATTTTTGAATTCATTTGGGTGGGCTAAATGATATTTAGAGCTTAGATGGATAACCGTTTATACTCATTCAAGTGTATTTTTAAATGGACAAATAGGTCATACGCCTTATAGCTGTTAAAATTGTATCATTTTAGAACCATAGTGATCTAGTGATTTACTCAAGAACGTATTGATGTTTTAGTGATTAGTTTCAGTATTTGTTGCATGGAAGAATGGATGTTGTGAAATTGAGTTTGTGTCCTTGTGCTTACTGACACACATTAATATGCTCCTTTTCCTAACAGCAAAGGACTTTTTTTCAGTGTATGGTTATTTAATGACATACTTAAGCAGGTACTGCACAATTACGATGGAATGCTTCGAAATAAAAAGTTTTATATACAAGAGAAGGGGAACCTCAAGCACGCTCTTGCTGGATTACTCCACTGCTTGTCACTGTTGCCTGATGACACAGCGAAAGCTGACTCGTCAATCAATGTACAGTAATACTCAGTAACTATATAGTTATGTGCTTGGTTCTGTCATATTCTATGTTGATATTTACCTGAAATCTGCCAAAAAATATTAAGCTATGTGACATGGACATTGGTTTGTTATTATTTTGCTTCCTTAATCTTTATTTGTTTCTAGTTCTCTAAATCATTTTTATTATAGTTTTATGGATAATGTCTGAATAAGATATTTTGAAATACAAGTTGACTCGCAAGTACTCCGTCAACACAATTTTCATTATTGATCTGTTTTTGGACTTCATTTAGGTGCCATGACATGTTATTTTTATTTTGTTTCTTTCTCTGTATTTATTGAGCTAATGAATCTGTCCTGTGTTTATTGAGCCGATGAATCTGTCTGACCATTCTCATGAAGAAACAAGGCTTCTAGAAATTGTTTCGTGATTGATGCATCCTCTTGCATCTGTTGTTTACAAATCTATATTTCTTTGCAGCGTAACATTTCTGAAAGAGTAGTCTTGCACGCCTTCGAGTCACAAGCACGTAAAGATTATCCTGGTATGTGATTATTCCTGTGGTGTTGTAAAAAATGTGTATTTTATAGTTTGCCTAAGATTATACTATCTGTTGTTAGCCTTCTTACAACTGGGTGATGTCTACTATTAACCTAAAAACCTATGTAGATGCATAGTTTTGAAACTAGCACATTCTCTTAAGTATTTAATAGTTGCAATGCAAGTATCAAGCTCATTTATTTTAATCTCATCCGCTGGTTTGGGACACATTTATATCAATGATGCATTTACTAAACAGATGGTGGCGTTTAGGTAATACTTCAATTATTGCACATCCTGAGTACAAAAGAACTGTGGTGTACGGTTTTGTCATTTGTCCCTGTCCTTATTAGTTTTTCAAGTCATTTCCTTTGGTTAACAGCAATTTTTAATCATCTATAGGATTTATTCAAGTCTTCAGGAAGTTGAAGGAGCTGGTTCCTACTTTAGTCAATTGTTTGCAGGAGTTAACTCCATCAGCTCAATCTGTGGAACTACTCGATGTGCAATCATTTGATTGCATGCTATGTATCCTACAAAGCATAGATAAGGCTGTGAGATTCCTCAAATACGGAAAAGAGAAGATACAGAATGATTTAAAAGGTCCGATGATTCATGGTGAAGATTATGACGCAACCACATATGATGAAATTTGGCCAGTTTTATTGAAGAGGGTTTTCGCCTTATTTCCTTTACGTAGACCAAACTACCAATCTGGAAAGGTTTGATAATATCAAATGTCCAACACATTGCTTTGCAAACTTTGATTTCTAGCTATTTCAGCACAACATGGCTCTGTTTATCTTGTTTCTCACTGTCTCCCTGCATCTGTTTGGAGCCGGTGCATGTAAAACATAATATTTGCAATTGTATGAACTATGAACCTTCATTTGCTGTAGCAACTTTGAGGAATTCTATGTATTAAATGCGAAAATATCATTTTGGGTCTTTTGACATGATAAGTGGCATTTAGAAACAGAAAACTTATATTTATGCTCACATCATGGATGACATACGCTGTTGTTATTGTATCACCTAGTAGCAATAATTTGGGCTTTGATGGACCTAATTTAGTTGTCTTGATTGCAGGATGATGATAGATACTTCATTTTGAATGTTGCAATCACAGAAATATTTCTGCACATGGGTGTTAGTCCACAAGTTCCGAGAGATCTACTGAATAGATTTCTTGAATTCATAGAGCATGCACTGCATGATGAGGTGAGTTTCTTTTTCGCTCTTTATGAAAAATCACGATGATATTTTCAAGATTGACTTCAAATACAGGGCAAATACAATATCTAATATTTATTTATGTATGCATTAATATATGAACTCTCACATGTGCCTCGCAGCTTCAGATAGCAAATAGGTCATCCTTATGAACTTATATAATGTCATTTTCAGTATTTTGCAATGAAACTAATACAGTGGACGATAGTCTTATTATTGCCAATATGTTTTAAGAAAATCCGATGAAATATGAAAGTGCTTTTTTTAATTATGATTATTGGAATTTCACTGTGGATTAGGTTTTGCCTTCAAAAGAATTAGCCCCATATGCTAGTTAGAGAAAATGAAATGTTGTCACATTCTAGTAAGCCATATCAGGTGTATAAATGCAGGGTGGGTGGCTGTTAAAAATTGAGCCGACTTCTAATAATTGTGTGTCCATTTATGCACTATATAGTTGTTAGAAGGAAATATGTGACGTGAATGTATTATTTTTTTGTAGAATGCTGGAGCTGCACTATCCAAAAAGAAATTCCTTGAGAAACATATAATCTTGCTTGTTACTTCAATCCCGAAACTGGTATCTAAAGTCGATAGTATTTGGAAGAATCGCCTTCTTGAGGTTTGTCTTTATCCCTTTCAAGTATTGTATTGAAACAATATTGTCAATTCAATTTTCTTTCACCAGTTAAGCGTATTGTTAATCAGTTTTCATCTCATAACTCTAAATGGTGTAGGGCAAGTACATGACATACGTCTAATTCATTGCTGCCCCACTTTGAAGTTGTTTGTATGGGGCATTGTATGTAGAATGAACATAATAATAATTATGTTGTCCAGAGGAGGAAAATAGTCTCGCATCCATTAATCCAAAAGATTTGTATGGATAGATTTTTTTACTGGATTACGCCTCCAAAATTTCTTCAGTTTTTCATAGATTTAATCATGTATCTATCTTGATATTTGAATTTGCTAACAAAATTCACTAAAAGGAACATATATAAAAATAAGGATCACTTGAAAGTCTAATCGCCAATCTCAAATGCAGGCATTCACTGCAGCTTTTAGAAGTGTTCATCATGAGTCGGGCACAAAATTAGCCTGCCTTTCTGTCATTGAAGAGATGCTTGTTCCTGTAAGTACTGTATGTGATGAATCGGATTGTTGTTTGCACGTGTTCAAGATTGTGGTGCGGTGCCTTATTTTGTATCTTAATTGTTTGGTTTGATTATGTTACATAAACACAGAGGTCTGGGATATCATGCATGGATACTAGTGACCCCACTATAATTAGCCATCATATTACATGGATGAGGGAGCTTCCATGGTTGACACTTCAGCTTGGAGATAAGCATCCCTCGGCATGCCAGGTAATAACTAAGTCAAAATAAGGTTTCAGCTTTTGTGCAGTCTCTATCCCTATGATTGCCAGTTGCCCCGCTTGAGTTTTCAACTGTGCTATTATTCCTTAATCCTTTAATTTTATTTCCGTTGAAGTTTGTGTGGCTAGCAACAAGGTAATGTATTTGATTCATTGTTTTTGCAGATTTTGTTGCATCTCCAACTTCGCATAGGACAATGTGCTACAATGAACTCTTCCATCGCACATGAATATGATAGTATTCAATTCTCGCTGATGGAGTTCTATGGCAGATTTTTAGATGGTAATAAAACATACACACATGTGCCTTAAATTTTGATGGTTATCAGTTACCATCTTATGGTTATTAACAATGCAGGAGCCATACAATATGGTCCATTCACGAGAATATGTCCGGAGTTACAAGAACTGGCAGTCAGTTGTCTTTATTACTTTTCTGTTATTGACTCCCAGCTGTTGGAAACTTTAGTTGCTTGTTGCTTATGTAAGTGTCAGATATCATCAACTTTTAAGTTCAACAATCTTTCTCTGGCGTATCATATTATTTACCGTTGCCCACCTGCTCGTTTATTGGTTATGGGTTTACATTTTTCTCCTTCCCATTAGAATTTCTAGTCCTGTATGACACTTTCTCGGGATTGTTTTCATCACATCTCAAGCAGTGAATTTGGTATAAATCTCAAGAGAGCATGCATTGCATTCTTCTGAAATTAAAACAGAAGTTGATTAAGAAATAGATAATAATATGGAATATCTACTACAGAAAGTGAGTGAATATTGTTGGATGGATAAATATGATGGTTTAAATTTCCTGGAAAATATTTACAAATAATGGAGCAATACATGATGAAGATATTTAACATTTAGCTGCCATTCCTCATTCTTATGGAATAATTTTCTGGCATTTTATTTATTTTACTTGTATTGTGATTTCTATAAAATAGTTTTCGATACTTCGAGTATCTTTCATAGATTTCTTCGGAGTTGATTTTTTCTTCTAATCTCAGGCCCAGACTTGAATTCGTCTACTGTACTTCGAATTATGGAAGTCGTCCAATCAGCATATAAAGCTGGACATGTTGGGACAGCTGATTATATTAGTTTCTTCATCAGTATACTGTCACGCTACCAAGTATCCTCTGGTGCGTAAAAATATGACACAAACTAATTTTATTATTTCTATGCTTGTATGGTGACTGTATTTTGCTGTCCTCTTTGCTCTGGTTTTGTGGGGTGGTTCGTGTAATTAGTCCTGGTTTCAATATGGTTGACCTGCTCAATATATGTTGATCATTATCTACTTATACTAAATGTAACTGCTACAAAAATTAAATCGCTTTATTATTCATATATGTTGCATCGTGTGGTTGATTTGTCTTGTATCTCTGATTATGTTTTACAAGGATTCATTTTAGTTGAAAGGAACTTCATGTTTGCAGACACAATTAGTCATGGAATGGAGACCGGTTCTAAGACTTTAAATCATGGAGTTTTCAAGTCAGTCATCGATGTCATTTGCTCCGCTCTGTCTCAGTTGGGTGATTCGTCTCTTGTTCTTCAAATGTTGGAGAGTGTAACAGTTGATCAGATGGTAAGTTCTAAAAATCTCGTGAACATATATACAGTACATGAATATATGTGTGCCAATCTCTTATAGTAAAACATATCTAGTCTTGTCAATATCAACCAAGGCCATGATCTTACAAATGGTACAATGGAGATTTTTACACTTGAATTTGACAACAAGAGAACAATGATTCATCAGTTTGTGCCCTTGTTTTTATTTTACAGTCGGGAGGAAGGCTATCTATCGATAATACATGTGCACTTCTCAGAGTTCTGATGTCGCTGGATTCAACACCTACAAAGCTTTCTGAACACAGCATTGCTAAATTAAGTCAAGTTATACCGGGATACTTGGTTGATGTGATTCGAGTACGACTCTAACATTATTCTCATTTGATAAGAATCTTAGGTACTTGTTTGTATTCATGTTTGATTGGAACTTCTAATGACGTTGCAGAAACTTCCTGAGGATGCAGATGGGTATGATGTATCCAGTCACAAGCCAATGCTCCATTATTATTTCGTCCCTTGCTTTATCTTGTTTCATAGAAGCCGGAAGATGTGTAGTTTGGTGCTGAGCCGGATGGGGTCAATGATAGCTGATGGCAATCAAGATAGTTCTGCAGCCGAGATTTCGAGTAGAACAAGTGCTATTGTTTCGTTTCTTTCAGTGATAAACAGACATGACAAGTTTTATCAAACTCTATGGCCATGCAAGGCTGAGATCGACTCAATGCTGCATAATATATCTATGGTACAGGTATGGCATTGCAGTGGTCACTAGTTTTTATGGTTTGGAACTTTATTGCTTACAACGAACAATATATATGATACCATCTGTTCTGCAGTTGTCTGAGCCCATGAGTACCAGTGTTGAAGGCAGACACAAGATGCAATGTGCAGCTGACAAACTGAAGAACCTTTGGAAGCATATTCCTTGATGATCGGAATACTGATTTTGTACAACACGAGTAAGTTCCCCAAATAAGTCAGAACACATGGGTTATGATTTTCAGCAGTGTTACAAAATCAGTTTTATATATCCTTTGCTGGCCGTTCCTGTTTAGTTTGATAAAAAAAAGAATTGATAAGGTATTTGATAATTTCAGTTGGCTGAGATGTTTCTTGTTATGACAGATGTATACTAACGCATGGAGTCCGCTGCTCCATCTTAAAATTCTTCAAGTCCAAACTTCAGTAGACTTGATTGTTTGAAAGATTATAATGAGATGGGCACAGGAGCTGAAAGTTGCAGGAATTGAAGACAACAGAAGGCCCAAATCCAAAACACATACATTGTCATCATAGCATATGCATAGTCCTGATGTTAGCCATCCGGCTAGAAATTGTGTAGAAGAGTTTTAGGTGCGTTCTGTTACTGATAATTTGTAAGATATCACACACTAATATAAGGCTTTTATTCATAACTACGTCAGTTTAGAATTTAAATAAAAAATTGGGAAAAGTATAAAACTATATCAAACGACGAGCTTCCTCTCTTTTTGACCTCTAGTTGAGCTGGACTATTATTAGATTATTCACAATGATTAGCGGATTCAACGCCTTATTTTTTAATTTTCTAACACGTTATTTTCTCTCTCTTTCACCTAATAATTCAACAATCATTCAACTTTTACCCTCTACAATGATTTTGTTTAATAAAATTCAACATCCTTCTAAGACCATCTATAATGGAGGTGTTGAAAAAAAAATTAAACAGTTGAATAGGTTTAATGGGGGTGTTGAATTAGGGTGTTGAAGTGAGGTGGATTAAATTGTGTTGAATAAATTAAACATGTTGAATAGGTGGTGATGAGAGTGTTTAATGGGTTTAATGGGGTGTTTAATTTAGGTGTTGAATGAGTAATCCCATTAAACACTCATTCAACACCCAAATTCAACACCCCCATTAAACCCATTAAACACCCCTCATCACCACCTATTCAACATGTTTAATTTATTCAACACAATTTAATCCACCTCACTTCAACACTCAATTTCAACACCCTCATTAAACCTATTCAACTGTTTAATTTTTTTTCAACACCTCCATTGTAGCATCTACAATAAACTTAAAATTCAACACCCTCCACCTAATAATTCAACACACATTCAAATTTTACACACTCCAATGTTAAAGTTTAATCAAATTCAACACCATACCCCACATCATCTTCTCTCTCCTCCACCTAATAATTTCATATTCTTATTTACTTTTCTATTTTTATTTTTGTAATTAAATTGAATTATAGTTATCGATTATATTTCATAAAATTTGAAATAAAAATTCAATTTAATCGATAACTATAATTCAATTTAATTACAAAAATAAAAATAGAAAAATAAATAAGAATATGAAATTATTAGGTGGAGGAGAGAGAAGATGATGTAGGGTAGGGTGTTGAATTTGATTAAACTTTAATATTGGAGTGTGTAAAATTTGAATGTGTGTTGAATTATTAGGTGGAGGAGAGAGAAAATGATGTGGAGTAAAAAGAAGAGTGTTGAATTTTAAGTACATTGTAGATGGTCTAACAAACATTCAACTAATAAAAGACGTTCTTTTTTCCGTGTCCAAATCAAATGAAACAAGTCTCAAATAGAGTACAAAAAATGATAAATTTTGGTATAAAAAAATTTTACTATGAAATAATTGACCCCAAATAATTGGGATGAGAGAAAATAAAAATAAAAGCACAATTACACTCATTCAACACCCCATTAAACTCATTCAACACCCATCACCACTCATTCAACATATTTAATTTTTTCAACACAATTTAATACACCTCATTTCCACCCCAAATTTAACACCCATTAAACTCATTCAACTATTTAATTTATTTTTCGAGGCAAAGAGGTGGCTCAGTGGAGCACCTCTCCTGTTGTATCAAAATTGATCCAGGGTTCAAGTCCTCACAAGCTCAAAATTGAGCAGATACTACCTTAAGAGCATGAACTCATAATAAAAAAAACTATTTAATTTATTTTTCAACAACTATCGTAACTAATCTTAGTGATCAGGACAGATTGCCAAATAAGAAAATAACTACACAAACAAACAGACAAATAGAAAATTGGGCCCACCCGGATCAGTTTCTATTGATTCTGAATTTGGGCTCAATGATTATAATTTCCGAAACTGGGCTCCAACATGGCCCACCCGTATACACCGTAGCCGCCTAGCCGGGTCACTATTCATCAACATCTACTGATCCGATTTTGAATAGAAATAATTCACAATTTTCTTTTTTGAAGTTCAAATATTTGCAATTTTAAATAGAAATTTACGTGATTAATATATCATTATCGCGCCAGATTTAAAAGATTATTTTACACGAAAAATTGAAAATAACAGTAAAATATTGAAGATTCATAGTTAATACTGCCATTTAAATCTCAGGTTTTAATAGTATTAAGTTGTGAAAATAAAAAAGTTATTGAAATTTAAAAAGATCACTCTACTACGTTAATAGGCAACTATTTAATACTATTGCCTAAATAATTTGTTACCTACTTATAAGCTGGACACGTAATCCATCCAACCAACCAAATCAAAACCTTTCTTTTCTCTCTCCTCAACTTTCGCTGTTTCCTAATTCTAAAGATTATATTATTTAATAATTTATCACTCAGCAACATATTATATCCTGCTTTTTTGGATTCCGACTCCATCAAAATCAACGATAACACCGCCTTTGATTTATCTTTATTTTTTTCTTATAGAAACGATCTCCAGAAAATAAAGCCGAACCAAGAGGATCAGGAGGAGACGATAGAGAGAGAGAGAGTGACGCATAGACCTGTTTGTCGTTATTGGTTTGAATCGAGATGGTTGTGAACCATAGGCCGTTCAAGAGGCTGAAGAGGAGAGTCAGCGCAGATCTGCACGACTTTGTGACTTTTCTCACCGCCGACGAGGACTTCGTTGGCGCTGAGCCGTTCCGGACGGCGGTGAAGAGCTTTGTGTCCAAGTACGGGCGTCCGTCGACCTATTCGACGCCGCTGTTCACCTCGCTGGTGACGTGGCAGGTGGCGTTTGGAGTTGGGGATGGGGAAGAGGTGTTGATGATGGAGGTGGTTGAAGAGGATGTCACGAGATCTGCGTCGGTCTACTGCAACCAGTGCCGAGTCATTGGTGAGTTGACTCGCTCATCGAACGGAACCGACCCCACTCTTATTTAATTACAACAAATTCATAATCATATCCATAAAAAAAGTTTGTTTCCTAAATAAATTAAAATAAATGTTGATAAAAAAATAAATTAAAATAAATAATATGCTAAGAATTAATTTAAGGAATGTGATTAATTATTTAATTTTGGTGGGTCCTCAAGGCTGGAGTGCGCATCCTGTTTGCAACAAGAGATACCATTTCATAATCAGAGCCAACAGTGGAACTATGGACAAAGGGTATAAGCAGCCATGCGCGTCCTGTGGAAACTTTCTGCACTTGAGAGACGAAAGGTAATTTCTAAACTTCCACTTCTTTTGTTTTGTGGTGATGCTTGAATATTAATACTTTCTCTGGAGCAGTTGCCGAACTTGTGGTGCCATGGTTACTCCAGAGGAACTTGATAACTGGGCAAACAGACAGTTTGAAGATTCCAATTTTCTTCTGCATGGTCTGATTCATTCAAATGGGTACGGCCACCTGCTGACTTTGAATGGGAGGGAAGGTGGATCCAAGTCTGTTTCAGGATGTGATATGATGAATTTCTGGGACAGACTTTGCAAGGCACTTTCGGTTAACAAGGTGAGCCTAATGGATGTGTCCAAGAAGTATGGAATGGAGTACAGGCTGCTGCATACAGTCAGTCAAGGTCGGACCTGGTATGGAAACTGGGGATATGAGTTTGGAATAGGGTGCTATGGAATAAGCAAAGAAGCTTACCGTCAAGCCGTTGAAACGATTTCCACCATGCCACTCTCAACCTTCTTCTTTAAGAGAAGGAACACTCGATCACAACTTCAGGCTGTTATTAAGTTCTACCAGTCCCTGTCTGACTCAAAGCTGGTGACCTTCAGAGACTTGTTTTCATTGTTGCTCAGGCTTATTCATGAAGTTGGCACTTCAAATAATGTGAAATATTGCACAACAAGCAGCACGTGTTGTTGGGCTGATGAAGATGTTGAGAGGGTTCAACGTGGAATGCTCAAGATTCTAACGGCAGCGCATCCAAGCTCCAATTGGATTTCACATAAAGCCTTGAAGGGTGCAATGTTCCAGACTGCTTCTCCGGAGCTCCTCCATTACTGCCTAAAACATCTGGAAGGGACTGTATCACAAAACGGAATGGCTGTAAAAGCTCGGTGCAATCCGAACTCATCAACTGTTGAATACAGGTATGTTTCGCCCAGAATTTGAACACTTTCATCTTACTTTCTTTTCTGTTGGACTAACCAGTGTATCGCCATGTCCACAGGCTCGAGGGACCAAGCAGTTGGTATGACTGCTGGAATCAAAACCGCCCATCAAGAGAGCAACTCATTCGCGATCTGAAGCTCCTGTATGACTCCATCCTTAATCCCAAGACCGCGGAGGTCTGCATGTCGCATGCAACAAAAGACAGCTTCTCGGAATCAATGTCAAAGATCCTTGACTGCAAGCAACTAGTGAAAAATTACGAACCTGAAAGGATGGCACTAAGAGGTCCAACCTCCATCTTTGTTTGGTGCCAAGTTGAACTTATAGGGGAACCACGTGATAACCCTATACCACCCCAGGAACTTATCATCTTACCTTCAAATGCAAGTTTTGCTGACCTCAAACGAAGAGTGGCAGAAGCATTCAAAGAAGTTTATGCCATGTTCAGGACTTTTTCAATCATTGAAATGCCTGATATTGGCCGAGTAGATGATTCAATGACCTTACAGCTCTTAATAGGGTCATATGGAGCAATTAGAGTAAGAGGGAAGTGTGACAGGAAATACGGGCTGAGCTGCTTCCGGACAGAGAAGGGGACTGAGAGTTGGATTGTAGACTGTGTGTGTGGGGCAACTGATGATGACGGTGAACCAATGCTAGCTTGTGATGCATGTGGTATTTGGCAGCACACCAGGTGCGTAGGACTATCAAGCTCTGCGGACATTCCTGAACAGTTCACCTGCTCAATATGTGTAAACAACAACCATCACAAAGGAAATGAAATAACTGAGGAGAAACCTTTATTGCTTTCCCAATCTCATATACCTTGTCGCGAAGTATCAGTGCGCCAGAAAGTGTCAGCACTGAGCTGCTGTATGCCTTTGGATAAATGTGTGAAAGCAGAGGTATCTGAATGGGTTCCTCAATCTAATACTTGTCGAGATCAAGTAGCAGCAGCTGGAGACCCTTTAACTTTTGCATATGACGTTCGTTGAAACTGTTATCTATTGTACATAATAGGCAGTATAAGAAGATGTATTAGAAATCATATCCCTTGGGAATTTGTTAACCTTAGTTTTCCTCAATGCTCTTCTGTAAATAAAAAAAAGACTATTTACCTCTTCATTACCACAGTTGTCATGGTATATATAAATTTAGTTGTGAACTTGTGATGAATAATGCTAGGAAGTCTCAAAGCAAAAGAAATTAGAGGATTAAACACAGGACTTACCAAACAAGCTCATATTATTCTTCGGAGCTCCTGCCTATGGTGTTCTGTTCATCCACAACTTCTCTTTCCAATTATCAGTTCTGTTCTGTGAATGTGCCTACACCAGTTTGTGAGCTCTCACCACATCTTTGTATAAACATGGCAGTACTTCCACATTCTCAACAGTCAGTTGATCGGCTCGTGTATCCAAGAAATAATAACTTGCAGGACCTAGTAATACGAGCGGGTAGATGAGAAAGTAAACTAGAAAGATGCAAACAACCAAAAATGGTAATCAAAGTAAAAGAAAACACTATCCAAGGCCCACTTAAGGGGTCAACTAAATTGCGCTATTTATGAAAGTCCTTCTATTTATTTACAAACACCACATTACTGTTATTTTATTCCGCTTGTTCCCACTTCCCACAATAAGTTATTCATAATAAATTCAGGGCATAACAAATTCGATTGTCTTAGCATCTGCTGAGTTCTAGAGTTAAGAACTATGGCAACCTTGCGAATGACAGGGGCAGGTTCAAATCTTACCAACAGCTCGTACAGATTTAGTTTCCCAATTCCTGCAGCATCTCCTGATACATAGTAGGCTGGACATATTCAACAGCCATGACTACGAGGAAGAGGAATCTAGTACATCGAACACAACAAAAACTAAAAAACCAGAAGCAAAAGGAAAAGATATGCACCACCAGGAGAAACTTAACAATGTTTAATTACCTTGGCAAAATTATCATGGAAACAACTTAATTAATACATACTTTTTCAGACCCTGCAATGAAATGGAATGATTATTACATTAATGACCACTATCTCCTAGTTAAAAAATAAAGATCAGTACACAAGAAGAAAGTGCACAATCAGGAGAAGAACCATAATTCAATTTAAATAAATTGCATCCCTTCCATCCAAGAAGTCGACTACATTATGAAAAACAAAACTCACGACTCACCATAGGTTTTCATAAACAATTCGCAATAGCATTCACTCATAAAATGCCCATGAAATTAAGGTTTGCAGTGTGATCATGATTAAACAGAATTCAAATGAATTTCAATAATCGGAAACACCAGGTTTTCAGATGGAAATAGGGAGCATCAACTTTGGATAAACAGTGCTATCTATTTCTTCATCACGAAATGACAAAAGATTTGTCAAAAGGCCAAGATTTTAAGACAGCCAACCTCTAAGATCGCTTCCTATCCCCGTGGTGCAACCATTTGCCCAAGAAAAATTCAGAAGAATTAGTATTTCTTCATGTGATGATCCTGCCCGCAATGGATGACACCTAATAAAAAGAAAATCTTGGAATCAAATACTATCATTTTTAGGGTTGGTGGTAAGATAGGAGAAGAGACTCCATGAAATTGCGAAGGAATAACATAGCTTACCTTGTAAGAAGATAATGATTAAAAAAGCATATGACTTAACAAAGATATAACAGATAAAGAACTTGACATAACAATTAGTAAGGGCCATTTGAAAACAGAAAATTATGACAAGCCATGTTCAAGAGATGGTGTCCGATGGGTTATGAGTAACCGAACATATCAGGTTGAAACTAGACAAGTAAAATTTGACAATGCTCAATCGACAGTTATGAATTCTAAATACAATGGACATACAGGATGTCATATGGTTCAAGAGTCCAATTTATAAAACATCATGCTGTTTCTGTGCTACTGCTTTCAAGTAAACCCCATATTTGTTCCTAACCTCATAAATGTTTTAAGTTTCCAAGCTACTGCAAAGGCAATGAACTCGGAGACACATCCACATGCAATTGCTTGAAGAGCTTTTTTCCTGACAAAATTGACAAGCCAAAATCCACAATTTTTATTAGGTAATTACGGCCATGATTTTGTAACTACAACTGGAATAAAAGTTTGTGATACTATAATATTGTGTTCTCTGGTTTAACACAGACGCATAATTAACTTTGTCTTGAAACTGAATGCGGAAATTGTCTTAAAACTCAATCGAACAATTGACAATAAACAAAAATCACAACTCAAAGATGATTTACCTTTCAATGAATCCGCATGGTTTCTGAAGCAATTCATTTAAGGTGGCGGAATCGGAGGACGCGATTCATCTCCGGGAATCAATTAATCAATCGATCATCTGAAATCACAAAAAGCCCTCATAATTCAATTCAGGCTCGTGGTTCAACGACGTGATTGAATTGTAAGGGTAAATTGTAGGGTTTTGCAATAGAATGAAAATTGAAGATTCCGCCATGGATTATGTAATTGATTGGAATACGGAAGCGGATGAGCAATGAGAGGAAGGAAGCGGTAGATTGATGATGAGGAAGGAAGGAAGAGGAATGAAACAAAGGGAGTAGCGTAGGAGGACGATTGATGTTAGGTAATAGTTACATTCGTATTTATTTATTTGGTTTTAATAATAAAATTTTATTAATTTTATGGCACGCCGCATTAAAAGTAAAATAGCACTGTTCCATACATCAAAATTTTGGTTGTTTAATAATTTTAGTAGAAAAATAAAAAAATAGTTTTATTTTGTAGGGCTAGTTTTAGCCTTTTAGGATGGCTTGATCGTTGTGGTTTGGTCGAGTTTAATTTTTAGTGACTGCACTAATTTTTTTTTTGTTGGTTTGTGTTTCTAACCTGAATAAAAAGTGCAAATTAAATTTCAACAATAAAAAAATATACATTTTCATATCAAAATTACAATACAGACACCCTTAGGTGGATGTATCTCCATTAATAACGAGTCAAACTATTCTACATCACACACTCCAAATTCCAAGCATACATATCCGGATCAAGCTACAACAATCCTTTACAAAGTCCCTATTCAATCTCACACACCTTCTCATATGTTCTAACCTCAGTTTCTCCAAACACACACAAAAAAGAAGCTCAACAGGAAAATATTGCTAGTCATTTTTTGCATCAATGGCAAACTCAGACAAGCCTCTCATTGTCGCATTCGGCGAAATGCTCATCGACTTTGTCCCTGACATTGCTGGCGTCTCGTTAGCCGAGTCCAAAGCCTTCCTCAAAGCTCCTGGAGGCGCTCCTGCCAATGTCGCCTGTGCGATTAGTAAGCTCGGCGGCAGCTCTGCCTTTGTTGGCAAGGTACACTAAAATATTCTCTTAAGTAATTTTTTTAAATATATTTTTTTATTTTTGGGCTTGTGTGAAAAATTTACAGGTCGGAGACGACGAGTTTGGGCACATGTTGGTAAACATTCTGAAACAAAACAGTGTAAATACTGAAGGGATCTGCTATGACACGCATGCGCGCACTGCATTGGCTTTCGTGACGCTTAAGATGAACGGAGAGCGAGAGTTCATGTTTTATAGGAACCCAAGTGCTGATATGTTGTTGAAGGAATCTGAGCTGAACATGGGTTTGATTAAAAAGGCCAAGATTTTTCACTACGGATCGATTAGTTTGATCGCTGAGCCGTGCAGGTCTGCTCATATGGCTGCGATGAACGCTGCTAAAATGTCTGGAGTGTTGTTATCTTATGATCCAAATGTGAGAATCCCCTTGTGGCCCTCGCCTGACGCGGCGAGGGAGGGGATCATGAGCATATGGAAGTATGCAGACTTCATCAAGGTACGATGTACTTCAAGAAAAAAATTTAACCAAGTTTTTTATTTTGTACCACAACTTTAATCTGACGCCTAAGACCAACTCGTTCATCTCAACTTCTGTTCAGAAATGCATCTGATTTAGAAAGAAAATCCGAGAGTTAAGTTTTGTTTATTTATTTATTTATGAATTTAGGTGAGTGATGAGGAGGTGTCATTTTTGACGAACGGTGATCCAGAGAAGGAAGATGTGGTGATGACCCTGTGGCGAGACGATCTGAAGTTGCTCATAGTAACTGATGGCGAAAAGGGCTGCAGATACTTCACAAAAGTATTCATCTTTTTTATTAAGACAAGTCCATTCATGTCTATATGGTGTGATGATTTTAAATTAATAATGTTTTGTTTTTCGCTTATGTGACTTAAAACAGACATTCAAGGGAAAGGTTTCAGGATACTCGGTGAAGACTGTTGACACAACCGGAGCTGGTGACTCGTTCGTGGGCGCGCTTCTGGTGTCCATTGCCAGTGATCCTAGCATTTTTCAGGCGGGTTTCGCAAGCCATTTCATTTTTTATTTATGTATCTATCTAATGCGCACCTTCTTATAATATTCCAATGTTAGCAGAATGAGGAGAAGCTGAAGGAGGCTCTGGCATTCGCCAACGCATGTGGAGCGCTGTGCACGACACAGAAAGGAGCAATCCCTGCTATTCCAAGCCGGGATGAAGCTAATGCTTTGATTGCCAGCCCCAAGTAAAAGATAGCTGTTTTCTGTCTTTCATTTTGCTCCAGTTTCATGTTCCTTTTTTACACTCTGTACTGCGTCAGTTGCTCAGCTAAATTAATAACAGCATTTTTAATTCATTGTACTACAGCATCAGCGGAAATGTTGACTCATAAAACACATTTGGCCTTTAGAATCAAGATAGTAGTAAATAATCTTGGGCGCAGGATGCATTTCAATCACACACATTGTGAACTATAAAATGCCTCAAAAACAACTAACTGTTTTTTTTTGCAAGAATAACATATTAAAACACCATCTTCTTATCCTATACATTTGAGTTTATGTTGTAAAGTGAATTTGTTCAAAAATGGGGCATTTTGTGCGGTTAAACTGAGTACATAAGATAAAACGACATAGTTTCAAAGTCAAAACGACATAGTTTTGAGGTCAAAACGACTTTGTTTTTTGTGGACACGAAATTCAAATATAAAAATCTATATAACATTAGTATATATGAACATGAAATTACTCGTATTATCATCGAAAGCTACATTTAACTCGAATCCCTATATTTGATTTTCATTGAGTAAAGCTCTAAAAAAATCAGTATAGTTTTCATAAATAACCAACAGAGGCTCATATGTTCTTTGTACCTAAAACGGCACCGTATTAGGCTTTTCATGTTTACATAAATATATTTATTCAAATCATTATAATCGAAGCAGAGTTAACGATTAGTAGCTGGTGCTGTGCCATTTCATCTCATCTCATCGCCGGTAGCTCAAATCATCCGCCGATTCGGTCTTCGATCGTCTCTTCGATTCCCAGAGAAAAAGGCTTCGTTGTATGTTCTGCAGATCTGAAGTCTTGTATCTGATCGTTAACTGCAGGTTTGCTTTAATATAAAAAAAACGATGTATCAATTGTTAGGCAGCGCCGATGTCAACTGTTTGAGGAGCCTGTGATAGTAATTGTTCGATTTATGTCTGATGTCATAAATTCATAAACGAACTTAAATTTGTATGATGTGGACATGTGGTACAATTGTTTTTTGCCTATTTGGATCTCGGAAATATTGCTAGTTGACGTTCGGATGCTTAGGAGATATGAAGGATCCAGTAATGAAGATGGATACTGGAGTGTTCGGGTTTTTTTAGGAGTTGGATAATTTAGTGATTAACTTTCAACTTATGCTTCCGCATTTTACTTGAAGGTTTTCGAATGGATAATTTAGTGATTAACTTTCAACTTATGCTTTCGCATTTTACTTGAAGGTTTTCGAATGGCGGGGAGAGCGAATATCCCTACTAACAACTCGGCACTCATTGCTATGATTGCTGATGAGGTGAGGATTTCAGTTATATGTGGTAGAATTTTATTTGAATCTGAAATTAAAGTTCAGTGAATGTTTTTGGTTGTTTTGGTACTTATGCAGTTATGTGGGGCGCATATATAATAGTTTGTGTTTGAATGAGAAACGAGACTATACAATACATTATAGAAATGTCCGAATTATACCATTAAAAGAACGATTTGTTTGTTTAATCCCAATGTTGGAAGTATTCAGAGATTCGCTAATTCAATTTGAATGTGATTTTCCTTTCTATGTATTTATGTTACACAGGACACGGTTACTGGATTTTTGCTGGCTGGAGTAGGAAATGTTGACTTGAGAAGAAAGACGAACTATCTTATAGTGGACTCAAGTAAGCTAACAAACCCATTTGTAATTGGAGTTAGATTACTTTGAAAATGAAAAACTTGTGCATTTCAAATTCTAAATAATTGATTTTAAATTTTTTCCTAGTTGTATGGAGCATCTCTTTGACAGTCTTGTTTGCGTCTCTACCTTTACTAAACCAAATTAAATTCCACTTGAAGTATAATACTTAGAAGCTTGAATGATAACTCGCTAAGTGTACCAGGGATGAGAAGTCTTTTTAGATGATTGCAGCTGCTTTATGATAATGCATGAACTCATCTCCAACTAAAAATTGCATTACAGGCCTGCATAATGAGAATGGTAGTTAAGAACTTCATTGAAGAGTTGCCTTCAGGTTTTTCATATGGAAAATGATGGTCAATCTGCATCTATTAATCGGTTTACCTTACATTGTGCAAAATGTCCTTCATATTGGGAATTACAAAGAGATATCAGATTTCTTCTAAAGTGTTACAATTGGTTGAGTTTGATTTGTAAGCTTATATCAATAAATTTCAGCTTTTCGCTGCAGTTCACCATGTATTGTTGACATTACGGGTGTTAGATATACTTCGTTGCAAAGAAGATGTGACTACCATTATTCATCGCCACTCTCTTAAGTAATCCAAAGAAAATTTTATTTGATGAGTATTGTCAGTTGGGTAGTACCAACACAGCAACAATCTGGAAATGAATATTTGAAGTGAAACTAGAAAGCATCTAATGACTGTTTGATAATTTCCCTTCTCCTTTTCAGAAACAACTGTCAAAGCAATTGAAGATGCATTCAAGGAGTTCACGTCAAAAGATGAGATTGCAATTGTTCTAATTAGCCAATATGTAAGTTCTCCATACATCGAGGCAGGTTTACGTTATCAGTGGCTTAGTGATGTTATCAACCCTATTGACTTTCCTAATAAAGAAAAAGAATGCTTTGGTAATATGCGAATAAGCAATGTAATGTCTGACTTGAAGTGGTTATACCATGTACGTCCATTAGTCTTTAGCTCTTCACGATTATACCTTTGTCTCAAGTCACAAAAGGTTCTGTATGCAGGTACCTAAACTTGGTATAGTATCTTTAAGGACTCAGTACTGAATCGTATCCATTAGTCTTTAGCTCTTCACTACAATAACTTTGTCTTAAGTCACAAAAGTTTCTGTATGTAGGTACGTAAACTTGGTACAGTATCTTTAATGACTCAATACTGAATCATCAGGAACTTGAAATGGCCATTGTACTTAATAAAGCATCCATGAATCCCTTCCACCAGAAGTCATCATTTTGTTATTTTACCCGTTCTCTCATAGTCAAGCTAAATCATCTCCGTTTCACAATTTTCTGCATTTATTTTCAGGTCGCAAACATGATACGGTTTCTGGTTGATAGCTACAACAAGCCTGTTCCAGCAATTTTGGAGATCCCGTCCAAGGACCACCCTTATGATCCTGCTCATGATTCAGTTCTTTCTCGGGTCAAATATCTGTTCTCTGCTGAATCAGTCGCGTCAGGGAGACGCTGAACTGACTTCATGTGTTCCTCATCTTGGAAACTTGTTGGTATCGTGTGTCCTGACAATCATATCATTTCCTTTACTTTCTTTTTTTTCACTCCGAGTAAAAGAAGTTATCTAACAGACAAAAATGATGCAGGGATGATAATAAAGTTCAGACAGGAGAATTATTTCGATTTTAAATTTGCAACTATCATTTTTGTATATATATTATATTGACTTTCCATTTTATCCGTGTATTATTTTCATTTTTGTCGTTAATAGAAGTGTATTATTTTGATTGATATTGATAAAAAAAATTTTGAAAAGGAAATACGAGTGCGTTTTTAATTTAAATCCTTCATCACAAAAATTTATATAAAAAATAATCTAGGGTTTTTTTTAATAAAAAAAACTCAGATTCAGCTCTCTCACGAACACCTACCGGCCTCAAAAAAAAAATCTACCTCTACTCAACCCTGAAGAAGAAAACATTACAACTTTTACTTCCGACTAACACGACATCCCAGAACCGCTGAGTATTTGTCTGTTGTTTTACAGCAAGCAATTGGGCATGATACGAGGAACACTCAGTCGATCATTTTACCGAGCGCGGCCGTCGTCTTCATCAATGATGCATACAATGAATGATGTGGTAAGCTTTACCAATTTCAAAGAAACAACATGTCAGGACATTGGAAACCTAGCAGCTGTTGGTGGTGTTGAGTGTATGAGTGTGAACAACGCGCTCCATATGTTCGACAAAATGGGCCAGTCAGGCCAAGATTATCAAACAATGGATTTCAATCAAATGTTAACTGAGATTGTTAAAGCTAAGAAGTACCGTGATGCGATTGTAATGTACAAGAGGTTTCGTGATGAGGTAGTTCTGAATTTCTATACGTTCAACATTTTGATCAACTGCTATTGTAGTGTGGGTGGCACTGGTTATGGTTTTGGAATATTGGCCATGGTTATGAAAATGGGTTACTTTCCGAATGTTGTTACTTATAGTGCATTGATTAACTGGTTATGTCGTGCCGGGGAGTGGGAGAATGCCGAGTTCCTATTTGCTCAAATGAAGAGAGAAGGAGTTGCTCCTAATGTGGTAACCTATAGTGCGTTGATACATGGTTTGTGCCAAGCTGGTAACTTGGAGGAGGCCAATGAAATTTATGTTGAGATGAAGAAGAATGGAGTTTCTCCAAATGTGGTAACTTATAGTTCACTTATTCATGGTCTGTGCCAGGCTGGTAAGTTGGAGGAGGCCAAGGAAATGTATGTTGAGATGAAGAAGAATGGAGTTTCTCCAAATGTGGTATTCTTTAGTTCACTTATTCATGTTCTCTTCCAGACTGGAGAGTCAGAAGATGCTAAACGAATTTTTTCTGAAATGAAATACAGTGCTATTTCCCCAGATTTGGTAACCTACAGTACGGTAATTGATGGCTTGTGCAAGTCAGGTAATTTGAAGGAGGCTGTGGCTATACTTAAAGAGATGATTAGGAATGGCATTTCCCCAAATGTGGTGACATTCAGCTCATTTATCTATGGTTTATCTGTTGGTGGTAAATGGGAGGAGGCCGAGGCTATGCTTGAAGAGATGATTAGGAATGGCATTTCCCCAACTGTGTTAACATACAATTCCTTAATACATTGGTTGTGCCAAGCTGGCAAGTCGGGAAAAGCCAAACGTATTTTTTGTGAAATGGCAAGCCGAGGGGTTATCCCAAACACAATTACTTACACTGAAATCATTGATGATTTGTGCAAGTCTGGTTATTTTAAAGAAGCCAAAGGGATGTTTTGTAAAATGATTGTGGGTGGCGTTACCCCAAATTTGGTTACGTATAATTCAATCATTCATGGCTTCTTAAATACTGGTAAATGGGAGGAGGCAAAAAGTATACTTCGTGAAATGCGGAACAATGGAATAAGCCCTGATGAAGCAAATGAGTTGCTTGAAACTGCAAATAAACGTGGCTACTTGCTTGATAATGTATCCTATGGGACTTTGATTTTGGGTCACTGCAGGAAGGGAAATATCGACAAGGCCTTGGAGCTTCTGGATGAGATGAAACAGAGAAAGATAATTCCCAGTGTTGTAAGCTATAATGTCATCACCAAAAGACTCTGCCAGTCTAAGAGAACTTAAAAGAGGCACTGAAAAACATTGAACGAGATGCTGGAGACTGGCATGCTCCCAGATGAAATCACATGCAATACAATTATTGGCTACTGGTAGGAGGCTGAATGTATCTTTTGCGACATGAATGTATCCTCATGAGTGCGCTAATCAATGATGGAAAGGGAGCAGACGTGTATCGATTGTTGGAGTTCATAATTGAAAGAGGTGAAAGGCCAGATACGATTACTTACGACACGTTAAGGCCAAATAACAATCACTTTAAGATGGATACATACACCTTGACCGCTTTTATTAACACTCTCTCTCTCTCTCTCTCTTTGCAAGGAGTAGAAGCTCGATGAAGCAAATGAGTTGCTTAAAACGTGGCTACTTTCTTGATAATGTATATAGCCTATGGAACTTTGATTTTGGGTCACTGCAGAAAGGGAAATGTCAACGAGGCCTTGGAGGTTTGGGATGAGATGGAAACAGAGAAATTGTAAGCTATAAATATAATGTCATCATCAAAGGACTGAAGCTTTTGTTGTGATGGCTAGTTGCTAGTAGAAACAAGGAAAAGAGTCTAAAACATTCTGAAGCTTTATGGTACAACTATGGTGCTTGATTACAAATCATAAAATGATTGTCAGTCAGCAACTCTTCTATTATTTGGCTTGGCTCATGTTCAAAGTTGGAGGGTCATTTTATGTTTTCATTATGATCTGTTCAAAACACTTGTCTATTAAATTTACTGAACGATTCATCCATCTTTACAGGAAATGATCATCGATGTACTCGTGTGGCGAATGCATATTTGTCTCTTGGAAATGTACTTGGTTATGCAACTAGGTCATTCAGTGGTTGATTCCTTTCACTTATGCTGACTGTGTGTAGCCACTTTAAATGTGCCAAATTCCAAATTCAATTGGTAACTCGGTTGAGTACTAATACTAAATGGTATTGCAATCAGCAAACACTGAATTTCATAAGACCAAACAAATAGATACAGCATTTTATAACATATTTTGTTGAAATTAATTTCTGATGGGCCGGACTAAGCACCACCCGGGCTACGCTGGGCCGGATTAAGCACCAGACGCTCCCTAACATATTGGGCTGCCTGCAGGCATATGCACTCCAACCATGAACAAGGCCCAAGAGCACATGGCTTGAATATGGCAACTATGGCCCAGCACATGGCATGAATATTGGGGAAGCTTGCAGGTTGTTGGTGGTGGGAATTGAACCCTTGCCACCCTTTAACATGTGCATGTATGCAACATGTTAACCATGTGAGCTGCAGCTCATATGGTTAACATGTTGCTTACATGCACATGTTAAAGGGTGGCAAGGGTTCAATTCCCACCACCAACAACCTGCAAGGATTTCCCACAATTAATGCCATGTTGGGTTTGGGCCTTAGTTGCCCCCACATGTGCAGTTGGGCCCTTGTTCATGGTTGGGGTGCATATGCCTGCAGGCAGCCCAATATGTTGGGGCGCGTCTGGTTAACTTGGCCCAGCGTTGTCCCGGGTGGTGAACTGGATGTCCAGCCCCAGCCCACCAAAGTTAATCTTCAGCAGCTCACATGGTTAACATGTTGCTTACATGCACATGTTAAAGGGTGAGGGTTCAATCCCCACCAACAACCTGCAAGGATTTCCCACAATTAATGCCATGTTGGACTTTGGGCCTTAGTTGCCACCACATGTGCTTTGGGCCTTGTTCATGGTTGGGGTGCATATGCCTGCAGGCAGCCCAATATGTTGGGGCGCGTCTGGCTAACTTGGCCCAGCGTTGTCCCGGGTGGTGTCTGGATGTCCAGCCCCAGCCCACCAAAGTTAACCTTCAACATAAAGTGCACTTTATGTTGAAATTAATTTCTGATGGGCCGGACTAAGCACCACCCGGGCTACGCTGGGCCGGATTAAGCACCAGACGCTCCCTAACATATTGGGCTGCCTGCAGGCATATGCACTCCAACCATGAACAAGGCCCAAGAGCACATGGCTTGAATATGGCAACTATGGCCCAGCACATGGCATGAATATTGGGGAAGCTTGCAGGTTGTTGGTGGTGGGAATTGAACCCTTGCCACCCTTTAACATGTGCATGTATGCAACATGTTAACCATATGAGCTGCAGCTCATATGGTTAGCATGTTGCCTTAGTGCACATGTTAAAGGGTGAGGGTTCAATCCCCACCAACAACCTGCAAGCTTCCCCAATATTCATGCCATGTGCTTTGGGCCAAGAGTTGCCCCCACATGTGCATTGGGCCTTGTTCATGGTTGGGGTGCATATGCCTGCAGGCAGCCCATATGTTGGGGAGCGTCTGGTGCTTAATCCGGCCCAGCGTAGCCCGGGTGGTGTCTGGATGTCCAGTCCCAGACCACCAAATCTAAAATTCAACATATTTGCAAAATCCAAAACTATTAGGGCAGAATCAGAGGCGGTTCTAGGGGGTGTCCTAGGGGGTCCCGGGACATCCCTAACATTTGGAGCAAATTTTTTTTTGAATATTTTTGATCAAGTATCTATCTTCGATAGCTATTTTAGTGAGCTTAATATTCGAATTTCATATCGGAGTAAACATAAAAGTTATAGAACATTCAATTACCTTTCTATTCATATATAGATCATCTTCAACGGACACCGGATGACGCCTCTATGAGCTTCCAAAAGTTAGCTCAGACCCCCTCGATTCCGGCAAATTTCGATTCCTCGCTTCAGAAAGTTCGCTATTTTTATCAGCTTAACCTCTGAATTTCATCTTTTAATAAACATGAAAATTATAGAACATTCAATTAGATTTTTAGATATATATGGATCTTCATCAACGGATACCGGATGACGCCTCTATGAGCTTCAGAAGATTGACTCAGATCTACCTCAATTTCGGCAAATTTCAATTAACCATCTATATTTGGTCGCTATTTTAATCAGTTTAACCTCCGATTTTCATCTTGAATTACACATGAAATTTATAGGACATTCATTTAGCTTTCTATCCATACATATATCATCTTCAAAGGACACCAGATGACTCCTCTATGAGCTTCATAAGGTTGACTGATCATTAGCAGACTTCAAGCATCTAACCTGTTTCGACTTAGGGGCTGTTTGATTGAGCTTAAATTTATGTTATGTTAATTTAATTTATGTTAATTTATGTTAATTTGTGTTAATTTATGTTATGTTATGTTAATTTATGTTAATTTATATTAATTTATGTTAATTTATGTTAATTTATGTTATGTTAATTTATTTTATTTTATTTTAATTTATTTTAGTTTATACCAACCTAATATTACATTATCATCATACCATCATCATGTCATCACCATCATCATGATCATCATGTCATCACCATCATCATCATGTCATCACCATCATCATCATCATCATCATGTCATCACCATCAACATCATCATCATCATCATCATCATCATCATCATCATCATCATCATCATGGCATCATCATCATCATCTCACCATCATCATCATCATCATCATCATCATGTCATCATCATCATCATGTCAACTTGTTGTCAGCATCATCATGTCATCATCATCATGACATCATCATGTCATCACCATCATCATGATGACGGTGAATAGTAATATGCTGATCAGCAATATGATGGATCATGATGGTGATGAATAGTAATATGGTGATCATGATAGTGATGAATAGTAATATGATGAAGAGTAATATGGTGATCATCATAATGATGAATAGTAATATGATGAATAGTAATATGGTGATCATGAATATGGTGAATAGTAATATGGTGATCGTGATGGTGATGAATAGTAATATGATGAATAGTAATATGGTGATCATCATAATGATGAATAGTAATATGCTGATCATGAATATGGTGAATAGTAATATGGTGATCGTGATGGTGATGAATAGTAATATGATGAATAGTAATATGATGAATAGTAATATGGTGATCATGAATATGGTGAATAGTAATATGGTGATCGTGATGGTGATGAATAGTAATATGATGAATAGGAATATGGTGAATAGTAATATGGTGATCATGATGATGATGAATAGTAATATGGTGATCATGATGGTGATGAATAGTAATATGGTGAATAGGAATATGATAATGATGATGGTGACACGATCATCATCATCATCATATTACTGTTCATCATATTACTTTTCATCATCATCATGTCATCATTATCATATTACTATTCACCATCACCAGCATGTCATCATCATCATATTACTATTAACCATCATCATCATATTACTATTCATCATCGTATTACTATTCATCATCATCATATTACTATTCATGAAGATGATGATGATGACATGACGGTGATGATGATGACATGATGATGATGATGATGACATGATGATGATGATGATGATGATGATGATGATGATGATGACATGATGATGATGATGATGATGATGATGATGACATGATGATGATGGTGGTAATATGATGATGGTTGAAATTTATGTTATGTTAATTTATGTTATGTTAATTTATGTTAATTTATGTTAATTTATGTTAATTTATGTTAATTTATGTTAATTTATGTTATGTTATGTTAATTTATATTAATTTATGTTAATTTATGTTATGTGGTGTTAAAATGGTTTATATAATACAAATTTAAAGCCAAACAAACAGGCCCTTAGTTTTTGGTCATCTTAACATTAGACTTGTGTTTGGGTGTTAACATAAATTTTGTAGCCCTTGTTGTTAGCTTCATGTGCTAGGTGATTGATTTCTCAAGTGGTGCTCTGTCCACCCGTTATAGGTTACAAAACTTGTTAATGTTACATGTGATTGACTATGTACACTTGTTATGCGATCTTATTCTAAATATGTTTTGGTTGCTTAAACATCCAATTTTGATATCTTGGAGTCAATTGAAGAGTTACAGCCCGCCAAATTATCTCTCTGATAGTATATACCTCGACCTTATAGGGTAATCGTCGTGTCTTTCATGCCCTCTCAAAGTTAGATCGTTAAATGAATTTAAACTTTATTAATTTACAAAAAATAGCTTATATCATCAAATATAAGCAAAAAAAAGTATATAGAAAAAAATTTGCACCTATATCGTGTTTGAAAAAAAAAAATTTAGGACCCCCTTCCATGAAGCGCTGGAACCGCCACCGGGCAGAATGCCTGCTACAACATATATATGTAACCAAATGTCTGCACGTACAACTTTCCTATCATCGTCCCTCAGCAGCTTCAGTGATTCATTGGTTAACAGAATTCTGTTTGACGAAGGCACTCAAGAAAGTATCTGGAAATACAAAAAAGAAAAAGAATATTTTTGAAGGTCCAAACTATCGCTATTTTTCAATTGAAGATCCAAACTATAAAATCACGATGAAGGTTCAAACTATAAAATCATGACTGAGTTTACAATTTAATCACGATGAAGTTATGGTGATCAGTGTTCGAAAATTGGTCAATTTATTTTTTAATTTGACCTTGATTGAAAAAATTGATAGTTTGGACCTTCAATTGAAAAAAATTGATACTTTTCCCTTTTAAAAAATATCACCGCCCTCATTTTGTAATTTTTTTCTTTTTCATGAAAATAGAACACACAGGGAGACAAATCAACGAAGATCGTGATCATGGCTCGTCAAGCCAGCAAATCGATGCTGAGATCGATCGCATCCAACCTCGCATCCACGGTTCGACATTACGCCGCGGCGCCACCTCCTCCTCCAGCTGTGTTCGTCGACAAGAACACTAGGGTTATCTGCCAAGGAATCACGGGAAAGAACGGAAAGTTTCACACCGAGAAAGCTATCGAGTACGGTACTAAAATGGTTAGTTTTATTTTCGAGTCGCGTCGGCTTCTGTGTCTTTTATTTTTGCCAACTCTTAGTAAAATACTGAATGATTTGTTAGGAAGGTAATGAACTAAGGATAAGCTGGAGATCAGATCAATCCAATATGATTGAAATGTTGCTTGGATGATTGAATCGAGGTCAATTTTTCCCACAATTATGTTTCCATCATTTATGGTTTTAGGCTGCAGTTTTTTTAAGAAGATTCATTTGGCATGCTATTGGTTTAAAAGTGCAAATTTTGATTCCTTGCTACTCGTCATTGGTGGTAGTTTCTTGTAATTATTGCATTTTTTTTACCCTTTCAAACTTATCTGTTTATGAACTAGGTTGGTGGTGTGACACCAAAAAAGGGTGGGACGGAAATCCTGGGACTTCCTGTTTTTAATTCGGTTGCAGAAGCCAAGGCTGAGACTAAGGCTAATGCATCAGTCATCTACGTGCCTCCACCTTTTGCTGCGGTGGCTATTATGGAAGCAATGGAAGCTGAGTTGGATCTGGTTGTCTGCATCACTGAAGGGATTCCTCAACATGACATGGTACACAAAATTAACTTCGTCTGAAAAGATATGAATGCGAGCTATCGTTTTTAAACCTTTTATGTTTAGAGCCAAAAAGTAGTTAGAGTTCAAATTTTGTCGTTGAGATTGGCAATAATTGTTTGTAATTACCTTCACTAAGGAAAGTGAGAGATGATGATCTTCACCAGTTAAGTTCAGTGGTATCATTCATTTAGCTTCTACAGATGTATCTCTGTAAAAGAAAAGGTCTTTACTGGTTTTTTCTATCTATGTAGTTATTGCATCATTTGTATGTTAAATAAGGCAGATCAGAGAAGCAAATTTTGAATGTTTTGTGTGTTGATATTTCAGGTGAAGGTGAAAGCTGCTCTTAACCGTCAATCAAAAACTCGACTAATTGGACCAAACTGCCCTGGTATCATTAAGCCTGGGGAATGCAAGATTGGGATTATGCCTGGCTACATTCACAAACCAGGTCGCATTGGAATTGTGTCTCGATCAGGCACCTTAACATATGAAGCAGTAAGTTATATGACATGACACTGCAAATATTTTTGTTTGCTGGTTGCTTTACTTTGATCACCTATTATATGTGCTAAGTGTGTGGCTCTGTAAATAAATACACTTGACCTGTAAAATTTGGGCGCTTTTCGATTCTGTTTCATCATGTTTACGCTGGGACCGGATTGTGAATTTATTTTGCTCTGTAATACTTAATCTGTACGGTGCTGAAAGGCGTCAGGGTGCACTTGAATACAAGTTATTCGCTTATTATTCATTTTAGGTTAGCAGTTAAGCTGTATGGTGCTGAAAGGCGTTACATGTAGAATTTTGTCTCACTCATATGCCTTTTGTTGACTCTGATTAGTGCCACTTTTTTTAACGTACTTTATCACTGGTCATTCCATACGATTGTTGTATTTTGATTTTTGATATTTATTTAATCTTGTGAAGCTCAGTGTTTACCTTTACCAGCTAATGTGTTTTCAATTACCGTTTGAGTACTTGTTTGTTTATAGGTTTTTCAAACCACTGCCGTAGGACTTGGGCAATCCACCTGTGTAGGCATTGGAGGAGATCCATTCAATGGAACAAACTTTGTTGACTGTCTTGAGAAGTTTTTAGTGGATTCTCAAACAGAAGGTAGTAATTTTTCTTGATTAGCTATCATCAGTTTTCACCAATTCAGATTTAGTAGCCCAAGGTGGAAGCTGATTTTTAATGTGTTGTTTTCCTTTTTTGAGTTCCCAAAACTGTGCTGTAATCGAGTCCCGCAATAATCTGCTCATATTTTATTTACTCGTGCTTAAACTTTGTTGTTGTTTTTATTTACTTTGTTGATTCATTTATCTTCTTAGGACCCCGGTCAGGTTATGGTGTTTATTTCGTCAGAGATATGAAATAATAGTTCACAATTTCCATTTAGTGTATAAGTTCCCCATGAACAACTCCCAGTTTCATAGTTTCACACGATAAATCATAGTTAGACGTTAGTGCATCTTATCTAGTTGTGTGGTACTAACCATTAAATATAGGTATCATTCTAATTGGAGAGATTGGCGGGGTTGCGGAGGAGGATGCTGCAGCTTTGATAAAGGTACCACTTACTTGAAGCAAAATTTTCGTGGGATTTTGCTTTAGCTAGTAGTTACATCAGTTTATTTAAATGAGACCATATGTATAGCATGAATGTTGCCTTGGTGGTGTGTGTGTGTTAGGTAAAACTGGTGCAACATTTGTATGTGAATACTCTTCTTTGACTGTTATTATTTTTCACTTAGGGACATGTTCAAGTGTCAAATAATTATTTTCGATCGTCAAAATGAATGTAGTTCCATAATACTTTAAAAAATGACATTTATTTTTGGAGAAATAATATTCTTCATGTTATTATGTATCAAACTTATTGTATATGACAGAAAGAAGTCAGTGTGTGGCTGCATCACACATGCCATTCTGATCAGACAAGAGTTAAACGGATTATTATGCATATTTCAACAGGAAAGTGGGACTGAGAAGCCTGTCGTTGCTTTTATTGCTGGTCTAACTGCGCCACCTGGTCGTCGGATGGGCCACGCTGGAGGTATTGTTACATTGACTTTTACAGTTATGGACTCCATCAGACTACTATTCTACTGGCCTCCACTTTTTGGTCTGTTCATGGCAACATAATTACGAGTTATGTGAGGTGGTCTCTGTTCGTGTGGATGGTAGCTAGATCAAACCTAATATGTTTTCAATTCTAATTAGGCACCACTATTGTTTTTTAAGTTGTGACTTGTTGTCAGGCTTAAGACCTGGAAGGTCTGATGAGTTTCAGTAGTGTCAAAGAAAGGCTCTTACACTGTTAGAATTTGTTTATGTAGTCTTGTTTTAGTTTCTGCGTACATAAGCTCAAACTTGCTAGTTAATGGAACCAGTTTAAAGCTGATTGTGACCACCGGTAAAGTTTGCTTCTGATTATGTTTATTTAGTAGCTTTCGGTTCATATGTAGATGTCTGACTCAACTCGTTAACCTTCACATCTTATTTGTATGAATTGAACTTAAACAGATCTGTGCCATATTATCAGTAACATTAACCTAACCACGTGTTTAAGCTCTTCGTGGGATTTTTTATTTCCAATTGCAGCTATTGTCTCTGGTGGTAAGGGAACAGCGCAAGACAAAATAAAGACTCTCCGGGAAGCTGGAGTGACCGTTGTAGAGTCGCCTGCAAAGATTGGTCTAGCCATGCTTGATGTTTTCAAGCAACGTGGCCTTGTAAGTTAGTTTCCTTTCAACAGAAGTTGCTTACAGCCTATACAAATCAATGAACTCATCAAATATGTGCTTTCCATATCCTTATGAGACCTGCAAGTGCAGCTGCTGTTTCAGAGTTGAGAGATTCACCTTTCCATTGCTGCAAATTCATGTTGTCATACAAAATAAGAAAAAAAGATATTGTGCAAGTTATTAAGAAATAGCCCTTAGATTCTATTCAATTATCATGCTGAATGAAGAAGTCATTGTGAATGTATTGCTTCATTAGCTGTCTATAACAAAACATTGGTTGTCTGTCTCCCTACGTTCCGCAGTTTGGTATCCAAACTTGACTGCTTCAGCTTTTGATTTTGTGCACTATAAGCTTCCAGCACTTCATATTAAGAAATGGTTTATCATCTGAGGAAATCCCAGATTCTACAAGTCCCCCGTGTTTGTATTCTCAATGTCTCACAATCCAGCTCATTAGGTTCCGCTACAAGTATGTACATAGACAAGCTCCCATTCACAAACTTAATATAATTAGGCACATTACTTAATATATTGTCTAATGTCTAGAATAGCTGCTTCCATAATCGGTCATGATATTTTAAGGCCTCTGTACAAAAATATATTTTGGGCCCTTACAAAATAGAATTACATTTAAATATATTTAAAAATGAAAACTATTTACAAAATTTTCATAAGAATTCACCTATTAAATAGCCTGATATCAGAGCATTTCTTTATATATAATTAAAATTTCTCTTATAAAATTAGTATCAAGGCGCTTCGTTATATATTATTAAAATTTAAATGTTTATATTTTAAATTATATTTCTGTGTTTTATTCTTTTTATAATACATTAAACTTTTTCTGAAAAATATACAACAATTATGTTGAAAAAAATCAAAATTTTAAATAATCATTTTCTATAATATAATATAAATATATTATACTTTTTATTCTTTGCATACATCGCCCATTATTCAAACATTTACATAAACATATTCCAGTATCATTCTGAAGGAGTTCTCCCAAATCGATCATTTTGCTCCAGCCTCCAATTGTTCTTTTATCATGGAATCTTTTATGAATTTTATGTTTGATTGACCCACATCTACATAAAGAATTGTTCCCGAAACTTGAGTGATGCTTGATATAATGTTTGTGGAGGATCAACTTCTATAAAAGCAAACAATCCATTACTATAGGAAAGCTCGTCAAACTCGTTTGTGCCTGCGAACTCACTATATAAGCCCAAAATGAACAAGGTGTTACAAGCTATACTGAGAATGTCTTTGTCTTATCAATTAGACAGGTCGAACCCAGAATGGACATTGGTCTTTCCTATAGACATGTGTTTTCTCAATCAACATTTTGAAGAAGGTTTCACAAGAGTTGTATCTCACCCGCATGCTTCCTTTTCTATCTTTTTTTTCACTGGAAAAATCATGCAATCATGGTAATGTTTGATTACAAACGTCGGAATTCAGAGCCCTCGTCACGTTCACTTATGTTTGAGAAAGATATGATCTACCCCATGTATCAAGTAGAGATGGATGACGGAGCTGAGGAGTACAAGAATCTTTCGAAAGCATCAAATATTTTAACTACAATATTTAAGGAAAATCAGGAAATATAATTTAATGAAGTTTTCCCGGTCTATAAATCGTTGGCTGGAAGAAACCAAAGCATTCTCTTCGACAATCGACAAAGCATTGTTAAAGCTGTACTGGATCTTAATTGCTTAGGGAACAAAAGCATGTGGTATGGCGGTATGGCATTGACTCAAAAGACAAATGCATAATCACCGATTACCGTTCAGTCATAAGAAAACTCTGTGTAGATTCATTTAAATGAATCCCTCCAAGTACCGGGGTTAGGTTTCCTTTTTTACCAGCTCCTCCAGAGTCGGCTACATGTAGTATGTACTTTCGCTGAAGCCTGAGATTGTTCGTTTTGAGTTTTCATCCAACAAGTGGTGAACCCGTTTTGTGGTTTTTATAGTATGTTTTTTCTGCAAGTCTCTGTGATCCTCGAAATATTTCAGTTGGAGTACATTTTCAATTCCCCAATGCCTATCTTTTTGATCAGATATTGTATGATTATGATAATGGGATGCCACTTCAATGGGTAAATAGGAAAAAAATGCTTCCTTTTTTAGTTTTTGTATAGTTTTTTTACCGCCCAAGATTCGAACTCACGACCACTTGGGCATCAGAGGTTTTACGTAGTAGCCCTTGACCGATTGTTCCACGTCCTAATGGGCTGCACGCTTCCTTATTACCACACCAAACCAATCAATGCAAGTAAATAGAAAATAACTTGTAATTCCGGTCTAGCTCACTTACTACCCCTAATTGATTGAATATTTGAGCAACGCTGAAGATCATTCGTTATCTTCCCAGTTAGACTGCAATATTTGGTCAAATGACCTTCCTTGTGTCGTGGAGTCATACAAAACATACGATGATAGCGTGCTGATAAAGATAGCAGATGTTGGTCAAACAATTATGGTGAAAGAAAAGGGTGACCAGAGTGCTCCACATGCTTTGGAGTATAGACATGGCTTGACCCCCACTAATGAGATGTGTTAGGAAACGTAGATTCCGCAAGGAGCCAGATTTAAATCCTGATCTGGTGCAGTGTGTAGAAAGAGAATTGAGGAGCATGTCTACTGGTGGAATAGTCCCAGGCCATGACGATGACGCGGATGACAATGCTACTTCACATACTACAAGGAAGAAACTTATTGTCACCAGTGGTGCAAAGCCTAATGTTCAAGCAGCAAAACCAAGTGTTACAAAACCAAATCAGAGTGACTCAGATGAATCTGAGAAATAATTTCCAATTTGAGCAAAATTGGAAATTGGTTTCCGATTGTAGACAATCTCCAAATTGCATTTCCAAAATAGACACCTTCAATAAGGCGCCGTTAGCAAGGGCGCCTAAAACACAAGGCGCTGTCCTTAACATCGCCTAATGCTCAGTGTCATTTTTATCTCAATAACATGCTGAGTCATTAGCCTATGTGGCAACTTTGACTTAGGCGCTGTTAAGGACAGCACCTTAAATTTAATGCTCCATCAACCAACCGTTGCATACATAATATGAAGCACAAACTTAAGGCGTTGTTAAGGACATCGCCTAAGTCAAAGTTGTCACATAGGCTAATGACTCGGCATGTTATTGAGATAAAAAGGACACTATGCATTAGGCGCCCTTGCTAACAGCGCCTTAGTGAAGGTGTCTATTTTGGAAATGCAATTTGGAGATTGTCTACAATTGGAAACCAATTTTTAATTTTGCTCAAATTGGAAATTATTTCTGAATCTGATGAGTCCATTTAGATCAGTTTTTCAATAAATTCTGCTTCTGAGTTACCGTAACAAGTGAACTTTGACATCCTAAACCAACAATGTGTGTTTTTATATGGATGTAAACTTATAGATTGTGTATCTTAATAGTTCGAAGCAGCTTTGTACTTTTTGTAGATGATCAAATGTATTAATTTTAAAGGAAGCATGAATGAAAAGCTGAAATGGCTACACTCTGAAGATCTTTAAAAAAGGCTGAATATTTGTTTCGAATTAGCAAATGACAGTCCTGTAGTAACGGGGTGCGGTCATCTATACTGTTGGCCACTTGGCCTTGCTTATACAAGTGGGTGAAACATGTTAGTAACTGTCTAGTGTAACGTACTCAACTCGCTCTAGATTCTGTTATACATGTCTTTGGACTTCTATGTAATGTATGTTGCAAAGAGTCAGACGATCATGTGGTTACTGGATGCAATCATATGTTTTGTTAGAGTTGTTTGTTGCAGCACTTTGATAGTGTATGATATGCTTGCGTTGCGGAACTGGCCTTTCTGTTGACTTCATTATTCACTTGTAACGGGCCGGTCAGGTTTTAGACCCCGTAGGCTACCTGGATCACCCATCTATAACATGCCTTTCCAAGTCACATATCATGTTGGTGGCATGCATGTCATGGATGCAACAATGGGTGAATAATGATGTCCTATCGGTAACCTTTCATATCAATACAATTCTTAGCTATCTTTACATTTCGTATGTCTCCACAAGTCATTGTGTACATATTCATACGCGTCGTATTGTTTAACGTCTTTGTCAAGACGAATGGGGGTTTCGATCTTTTAGCGTTTTTGCCATTAATCGAGAATAATCTTTAATATATATTTGATCGGTACAATAATAGAATATATTATAAACTTACCGATCACACCCTCGATCTTAGACTCTCGAATGCACCTTTATGATTACTTTGCTCGATCAACTGCAACAACAACAAAAATGCCCAATCAACTTCGATGTCGCGCGTAAACTTCCGCCTCAATCACACTTGGCAACTCATGGCATTGACAAAATCTAAAATATGACCTTTGATAATGGCAGCCACTCTTAATCCATACATCATCAGCACATAATTAACTATGTCCATATACTTAGTGTCTTAAACTTGGCTACATTCTCATCAGAAATCTACCTTACATGAACCAATTCGACCAATTTATTGGTGGTGCGCCCAGGGGCGAAGGCATGTGGAAACTTCATCGGGCTGCAGCCCGAGTAACTTTCGGCCAATTTTTTTTTCGCAATTCTAATTCCTAACGCATTCATTAAAACACAAACCTGCATATATCAGATCTGTTCTTCGCTCGAAAGTCGGAAGTCGCAACTCGAAACTCGAAACCATAAAACATCAGAAGTCTGTTCTTCGCTCGGAGCATCGCTCGATCTGCATCTGCATCCGCTAGCCCTGGCCTGGCCAAGGAGTGAGGAGTCGTGGCTGCTAACGCTGGAGAGATTACGGATGGCGTCTGGGAGTCGTGGCTGCTAACGGTAGGCCTTTTAATTGATACTGGAATCAGATTTGTGAATCTGTTGATTTTGATGAGCTTCTGAATTGTAATTGAAGTCTTGGCTGGCATAGGATTATATGTTAGTTAAGATGGATTTTATGTGGAGTTAGTATGTGTTGTGTTTATCTGGGAGCTATTGTGAAACAGACTTGTTCCTTGGGCTGTTGGTCATGTAAATCTTTGCAGCCTTTTATCCAATTATGGCATGACTTTTTGGTAAACTCATGAATTAATGGAGGTATTGTTTTCTGAACAAGGTGGAATTTAGATGATTTAAACAAAGAGGAAGGGTTCTAGGTGTAGATATGAGATGTGAACATTAAATATGTAGATTTGGAATCTTGAACTCTGCTTATTGAAGCTAGAAAATTCTGAAAACTATGCAGACCAATTTAGTCCTACCGTTTAATGACCAAGTAAAAAGGATTAACCGTATTTCATGATTTCAGCAGTGTAATGTGGACTGCTAGTCTGCCTTTAGAATAAGCTGCGAAATAGTTCAGAAAATAATGTTCCCAATGATATGACATGATAAATATGATATTTGTTGCACTAAACTTTAGACTACAGCAAAGTTTGATTGGTATGTACATTCTACTGATATAACCACTCTAGTTTTGTTGTGTCTGCAAATACCTGATTTGTTACTTGACTTCTAGTAGTATCCAATTATAACATGACTTCTACTTGACTTCCATGTTGAATGCTGCTGAATTTATATGTATTCTGTGTGAATAATTGCTGCTGAATTGGCTGAATTGTTATTGAATTGCAGGTGTTAAAATTTTCCGCGACTTGGAGGCGAGATCAGTCGAGTTGAAGCTATTCGTGATTACATATGTATGTTTAGAATCTGTAATTTGATGAGGAACTTTCTAGATGGAGATTTCAGATTTAAAGTAGCTTAGTTTACTTTTAATTGTGTGTGGATGCAATTAGTTGAGAACTATGGCAATAATCTCTTGCGTGAAAATCTCTAGTTGAAATCTTGTTATATGAGTGAGGTTGGAAATCTGTGTAAGAATTGTTTTATTTGAGCCTATGTTAGAATCTAGTACTAATTTTGGTAAGTGATTTTGAGGCTGCTGGTTTTCACTTTTCATTACTCATCATTTGGTGTACTGAGTAGTTATATGTTTGTGTAACATTGTAGGGAAAACTCTTAGGTTGGAAGTTCTAATCGGTGATCTTGAAGATGTCATTTTCCGTATCATGAACCAACATGTTGGAAACGTGTTATCTGTTGGTTTAACAACTCTAAGAACGTGTGTTTTCTATTGAACCTCAAATTTTTTTACGTCACTATAAAAAAATTTCCAGCACTATTAACTTCCGATTCCTGGCTTCGCCCCTGGGTACGCCTCCTTCAAATCGCTTTTCTATCTAACTAGCTTGCTGCACATACACACATGTCTAAATTAGCATCCAGGCTATAGTCATCAAATTGAGATTTGTCTCGCTATCAAAACTTTTGCGGATAGTTTTTTAGGGTTTTCCAAACCCTACCCATTAATTTAAATAAGGATCATTTAGGAATTTGATCGATTCTTCTCGAACCGTCTCTTCTCCTATCTTTTCATTCTTTTTTAGTATTATTATTGTTTTGAGCCAAAAGTTAAAGGTAAATAAAATTATTTGATGTCAGGATATAACATTCCTGGTATTTTAAGAACCCTCGTACGAAAATATATTTTGGACATTAACACAATAGAATTACATTAAATGTATTTGAAAATAAGAACCATTTACAAAATTTTCTAAATAATTCACCTATTAAATAAACCTGGTATCAGAGCGCTTCTTTATATATAATTAAAATTTCTCTTATAAATTGGTATCAGAGCGCTTTGTTATATATTATTAAAGTTTAAAATATTTTTATTTGTTTTATTATTTTTATCATTGTTCTAAATTCTCCGCCTAGACCTACCTAGGCGGCCTTTTTTTAGCTAAGTCAATTTTACCCAAGTCGGAGTAACAAATAGGAGTGGCGATTTCCAACCGTCTAGGCGGTGTGCCTAATGGCCTTGAGAGACTGGGCGACGATTAATCTGTTTACTAGTATGTGTTGAAAATTATACCTATATGACTTAATTATAATATTTGAAACTTAATTAAATGAAATAAAATTGAAACTGGTCGATTAGGGTTCCCTAAAACATTCTACAGCTTTCTGCGATGCGCTTCGTGCTTCCCTTCCTCAATCTGCGTCCAACCTGAAATCCACCTACTACTACTTTCCTCACGTTCGTCGTCGGATCTATGTGCCTGGTAAAAAACATTTCATAGTTTCTGTTTCATTGATTTTATCATGTTTTGTCGCCTTCACTGTGACTTTAGTTCTTTTTTTACGTCAGGCTAGATTTTTGTTTTTGATCTATGGCCTTTGGTGATGCCATATTATTGGTTCAGAATACTCATTGTATACTTGTTGCTGTGATTTGTTAGGATTAGGTGATGAAATGGTAGCGCATATGTTGAAATTGATTTTGAAATGGGTTTTTTTATTTCATTACAAAACTATTTGACATTTTATAGACAACTTGGCAATTGGTTAATTTTGATAGATATGGCTTGCATTGGTACTGGCACTATATCTTCCATTGCATCTTCTACAGAAGCAGAGTTACAAAGCCAAGACGAATCAAATTTGAAGGCCAAAATCAGGTGATGTAGGTTGGCAATATGCGGTTAGAGCTGATCCAATGAATTCAGATAAATTGAAGCGTTTCTTATGCAATAATTTATGTAGTGGTGGTATCTACCGGATTAAGCAACATATTGCAAACATTAAGGGAAATACCTTTGGTTGTAAGCTAAGTTCTTACGAGGATAAAACCAAATGCTTGAAAGCTATTAAAGATGGTCAAGATAAGAAGAAACAAAAAAAATTTGAGGATAAAAATTTGAGGGAAGAAGTTGTAACTCAATATAATGCAATGCATATGGAAGATGACGATGAGGACACAAGGAAGAAGTTAAAGTTTTTTGAGCTTTTGGACCATTTATGTGTCCAGTATTGATCACGAGTCTTTATTGGATGGTAGTAAGAAGAGTCAAAAGATTAGTAATTCAATTATGAAGGAAAGAGCACATAAAGTGGATCAATATGTGGCTAGATGGATATATCAGTCTGATATTCCTTTTCATGGCATTGAAAATGACGGCTTCAAGAGAAAGGTAGAAGCAACTGGGCAATATCGTTCGGACTACAACCCACCCACTCAGGGCCGGCTCCAACCCTCAGGCCACTAAAGCGGTGGCTTGAGGCCCCCAAATTTTGCAATTTTTTATTAATAAAAATAAATGGAAAAATGCTATTTTGATTATAAAAAAGGCTCCAACTTTATAAAAAAAGGCCTCATTTTCATGAAAAAATGTCCCAATTTTATTTTAAAAAAAGGCCCAATTTTCATGAAAAAAGGCCCAATTTTATTTAAAAACCTCATTTTCATAATAAAAAAAAAGGCCCCAATTTTATTTAAAAAAAAGCCCTATTTTCATGCAAAAAGATTGATGTGATTTCGAAAGATGGGTTTATGAGGTCCAAAAAAAAATTTCGCTTCAGGCCTCACAATGGCTTGAGACGGCCCTGCACCCACTCAATATAAAATAAGGGAGTCATTGTTGAAGGAAGAGGTGGATAGAACTAAAGAATTATTAAAAAAGTAAGAAGAGGAGTGCGAAAATAATGGTTGCTCTATTATGACCGATGCATGGAGTGACCGAAAGAGAAGAAGTATTATGAATTTGTGTGTCAATTGTCCGGAAGGGATAACCTTTCTTTCTTCGGTAGAAGCATCAGATGAGTCAACATGTTGTTCAAGTAGTGACAGATAATGCCTCGAATAATATGGCGGCAAAGAATTTATTAAAGTTGAAAAGACCAACCATATTTTGAAGTTCATGTGCAACACACACACAATTAATCTTATGCTCCAAGAAATTGGCACTCAATCTAAGTTCAAGAATGTGATTGACAAGGCAAAGTGTTTCACCATCTACATTTAAGCACACCATAAGACTTTGCACTTGATGAGGAAGTTCACGAAAAAAGAGACATGGTGAGGCCCGGAGTTACAAGATTTGCAACTTCTTTTCTCACTTTGAAAAGTTTGATGGATAAAAAGAATGAGTTGAGAGCTATGGTTACTACTGCCGAATCGAGTGAAAGCAAGCATGGAAAAAGTGCTAAAGGAACTACGGCAGCGAGTATTGCACTGAGTCCTTCGTTTTGGAATGGAGTAAGTCTCAGTTTGGGTGTTTTCCCCTCTTTTTAAAGTTCTTCATTGATCTGCTTGGAATTATGAGTTTTTTTATTCAAGCGTGAAGTTATAGGTTGTTATCTTATAATTTTTTTGGTTGTTGTTCTGTGGATGTTAAGTTATTGATGCATAATGATATTATATTGTTTGTTTGGTGTATATTCACACATATGTTTGTATTTTGTTCCATTCACAGTGTGTTTATTTGATGGTTAATGCTCATTTATTTTTGATATTTTTTTGTAGTTCGATGTTGAAATGTGTATGGAAACCATGTGCGAAACTTACGAACTTTGGCGAAAAGGGTGCTTGGATTGACAACAAGTTCTTCTGGATGTGAAAGAACTTGTAGAGCATTTGAGGGCGTAAGTATTAACTTAAATGGTTTTAGTCTATTAAATTCATGTTCTTGTAATATTTACGTCTACTTATTCTCTTTTATTTTTCTTCTTTTAGATCCATACAAAGAAGAGAAATAGACTTGATACAACAAGTTTGAACAATCTAGTCTACGTCCAATTCAATGCTAGATTGCTCGACAAAAAGAAAAGACAAGTTGGAAAACAAGCGGATGTTCTTTTATCTAATGAAGCAACGGATGCACAAGGTTGGATAGTTGATGGAGGTGATGAGGAAATTATGTTAAATGAAGAAGATTCTGAGTTTAGCGAAACTTTTAGGATCCAATAAATAAGAGAGCTTGAAGAAGAATTTTTCTCGGATGAGGAGGAAGAAGAAGATATGAACTATGAATTCGAGTCCGAAAATGAGGAAGTATTCGGAGATTATGGAGAATAAGAATTTGAGTAGACTTGGTTTAATTAGTAACTTGTTTATGTAGTTTTGATTTATGTTGGCAGTGGTATGGATTTCTTATTTTCTTGATCTAGTCTTGTTTATCTTTCTTACTACTCATCTGGTGTTGTCTCTTTTATATCTTTTAAACTGTTTGATTATTGCCAAGTTGTCATATTGATTGCAAAGGTGAAGCTAGTGTCTGAATTAGGGATTGAGTTGGAATTATTTACTTATTAGTTATTACATGTTGCCATGTTGGTGACCTGTTAGTTATTAAGTATCATGATTTATGTGATATTTTACTGTTAGGATTGATGCTGCTATTGCTAATGATCATAAAATGTGATCTCTTGCTCTATTTTTCAGTTTGCATAACATAATTATATAATTTGAATAACATTTGTATAAATTTTTATTATTAACAAATACAAAATAATGTATAAATAGAAAATCAATTAATCCCCACCTAGGCCCCGATTAATCCTGGAGGAACCAATCTTCCCGACTAGCGCCTAGCGATTTTTGTAACCTTAATTTTTATAATATATTAAATCTTTTCTCAAAATTATACCACAATTATGTTGAAAAACATTAAAATTTTAAATAATCATTTTAAATAATATAATATAAATATATTATACTTTTTATACTTTGCATATGTAATGCATATGAAATGTGTATGTACATCACCTATTATTCAAACATTTACGTACACATATTCCAACAGTATCCCGAATTAGCTCTCCCAAATCGATCATTCTGCTCCAATTGTTCTTTTGTCGTGGACTTCACAAGCTCTTTTATGAATTTTATTTGGTTGACCCACATCTACATAAAGAATCATTTCCGAATTTGTATGATGCTTGGTAATATGTTTGTGGAGGATCAACTTCTATAAAAGCAAACAATCCATTACTATAGGAAAGCTTGTCAAACTCGTTTTGCGCCTGCGAACTCACTATTTAAGCCCCAAAACGAACAAGGTATTACAAGCTATACTGAGAATGTCTTCATATTATCAATTAGACATGCCAAACCCAGAATAGACATTGGTCGTCCCTATAGACATGTTGTTTCTCAATCAACATTTTCAAGAAGGTTTCACAAGAGTTGTATCTCATCCGCATGCTTTCTTATTACCACACCAAACCATTCAACGCAAGTAGATAGAAAACAACTTACAATCAGGTCTAGCTTACTTGCTACCCCCAATCAATTAAATATTCGAGCAACGATGAAGATCTTTTGTTATCTTCCCAGTTAGATTGTAATATTTGTTTTGAATTAGCAAATGACAGTCTTGTGGTAACGGGGTGAGGTCATCTATAATGTTGGCTTTACTTATACAAGTGGGTGAAACATGTTAGTAATTGCACAGTGTGTCGTACTAAATTCGCTCTATATTTTGTTATCTCTGTCTTTGGACTTCTATGTAATGTGTGTTGCAAAGAGCCAGACGATCCTGTAGTTATTGTATGCGGTCATATATTCTGTTGGAGTTGTTTGTTTCAGCACTTTGATAGTGTATGTTATTGCCCGCGTTGTGGAACTAGCCTTTTTGTTGACTTCATTAGTCCCTTGTATGTCCAGCGTAATTAATGAAAATTTGTTCATATTAAAAAAAATACTATAGACAGAGGATCAACATATCCGTCATGCTATAAAACATGTCAACACAGAATAGCGCCCATCCATGAAAAAATGAATGATCAAAGCGCGTGGATATTGAACAATACATTTGACAAATAAAAATGATATCAGAGCGTTTCATTATATATTATTACATTTTTTCTGATAACATTTGTATCAGACGTTTCATTATATGTTATTAAATTTTAAGTGTTTATATTTTAAATATTTTTATCCGTTTTATTCTTTTTATAATACATTAAACTTTTTATAAAAATTAAACCACAATCATATTGACAAATTTAACTTTTTAAATATTTATATTCTATAATAAAATATAAATATATTATATTTATATGTAATGTAAATATATTATATTTATATGTAATGTATATGGAATATATATGGAATATATATGTACATCATCCTATTATTCAAACTTGTACATAAACATATCTATCCTGAAGTAGTTCTCTTAAATTGATTCTTCTGCCCTAATTGTTCTTTTGTTATGGACTTCACGATCTCTTTTACGAATTTTATGTTTGGTTGACTCGCAAGACACAACTATATGAAGGATCGTTTTCGAAACTTGTGAGGCTAAATCAGCTCTTTTTTGGAATTAAACAATACCAAGTTACCAGTTGGCATGCCCACCCCCACCCGTGTGCTTAAAGTGCCGGGTTCGAAGTCCTCCTCACCTCTAATTTATTAATCCCTAATCCCTAATCCACAATCAAAACAATAATAATACCTAATTTAGTCATGTTTAAGCCCACCACATATTTATCAGAAGTGTTGGTTGAACAATTAAAGTACAAAATCACCGTCGGAAGTTAGCTATAGAGTAGAATTTAAGTTTTCGAGGTGGTTTCGATTAGCAGACCAAGCGACGTGTGGAAAACTTCGTTTGGTCAGCTAATCGGAAGCTCAACTAATGTCTCCGTCACATCACTTATTGTTTGAACAATGAAAAATTTAAAGAGATGTTGAACACAAGCGGTCCATTGCTGGAGGTCACGGAGGAAGTAATCCATCTACTCATTAATCTGGAGGAAGACAGGGGAAAAGGTAGCAACTAATTGAGAGGTTGCAGCAGAGGAAAGTATGAGACAGACAATAACAACAAATGCAGTTGACGATTTATAAGTAGTAGAATATGAAGTTGAATTGGTGAGTCGGAGATATTCATATAATATTCATAATAATTCTTAAGTTATTACTGTAAGAAATATAGTTGGTTGCCATATCTCCCAATTTTCGAATTTCATCATTGTATCAATATTTTAAAATAATTTCGATCCAATTTCTCAACTCTATGAAGAGTTATGTGCAGAATAGAAAACAAAAATTATTATTATATGTAAAGATACAGGATGCAGTATTGTTTAAGCTTTTGCAATCAATTTTTTAATTTTATTTTTTGATTTGTGTGACCAGAGCACATGCGATCATGTTTTTCCAGATTCGATAACTCAAGTGTCGTATACACAAATCATTGTCACAAATCTCACTAAACAATTGAAATATGCACCACGTATACTCAAAAGGCATACCCGTTCACATTGTGCGCTGGCTTTTCTTCCTTCAATTTCTACAGAATGAGGTTGACAGCTTAAAGAAGAAGAAAAAAAGAAGAATGCCTCATTCAAATTTTGGTCATGTTGAAAAAAGAAAATAAATTTTTAGTGTTTTTAGGTTTGTTCTAGGTGAACTAACATCATGCATTAAATGTTACATGTTAATCAACAAATTATTTGTTGCGAGCTAATCTATTAGGGGTCACATTGTTTATGAGGATCATAAATCAAATTCAATTTTTTTATATATAAATAAATTTCATTATTATAAGCAAGGAATGGACAAGCCCCAAACTCAAGCCGGTACATTCGAGGGAGTTCGAACCGTCGACCTCCTGGTCATTCGACCAAGACTGTGACCACTACACAATTACCCATGATGCGTTATTTACTTAATTTACATTCAACAAAGAGAATTGGATACTATATTTGTTTATTTACTTTTCCTAAAATGAAAAATCAATGACACTAAAAATTCAAAAGAGAATTAAATAACCGTCAAATTAGATTCGATTTAATTAGAATTAAATGACAAAGAAAGAAAAAAAATGCGTCCCACTCCCACCATCTCTCTATTACAAAATCCATTTCTGTTGACTGGAGACTAAAAAAACCACCTGTAAAAACGAACCAACTCCTCCCACTCTCTCTCGATTCGATCCACTTCTCTCTCTCTCTACAAAAATCTACTCAAACACCAACCGGCTGAATCCAAAATGGAAAACCCTAGCGGATCTCAACCGTCGGAAGTCATCAAGCGACATCAGCATCAGCATCAGCTAACAGATGACGAACCAGCTCCAGCCGCTGCCGCCGCCGCCGCCTCGGTTGAGAGGATCGTCGACATGGCGACCCCTCCGCCCTGGCGACAGCAGATAACTGTCAGAGCTATGGTCGTCAGTATGATGCTCGGGACGCTTTTTACTCTCATCGTCATGAAGCTCAATCTCACCACTGGCATCATTCCATCGCTTAATGTGTCTGCTGGTTTATTAGGCTTTTTCTTTGTCAAAATGTGGACTAAGATTTTAGATAAAACTGGTACGCTCCGGCAGCCTTTTACCAGACAGGAGAACACTGTTATTCAGACTTGCGTCGTCGCCACCTCCGGAATCGCCTTTAGCGGTACTTTCAAATCCTTTCGAATTTCAAATTTCGAAGATTGAAAAAAAGAAGTCACAATTTCGAATTTCTGAAATATTTCTTATGTTTTGGTTAATGATGTCTTATATGCAGAAAATTGTAGTTGCAATTAGGTTTTAATTTGGTTATCTACATGAGAGGTCTGTACTTTAAGCTTCGGGTTGTATAAAATAAATAAAACAGTAGGTTCATATTTTTCTTCCTGTGAATACAGTATGTCAGAACTTTGTTTTTCATTTTCTTGATACTGAAAATTTATTTGGACCATTGTGTAGGTGGGTTTGGCAGTTACTTGTTTGGAATGAGTGAAGTGATTGCTAAGCAATCTTCGGAAGCTGAAGGTGCTCATGACTTTAAGAACCCGAGAATAGGATGGATGATTGCCTTCCTCTTTGTTGTGAGCTTTATTGGTCTCTTCTCAGTGGTCCCTCTGCGTAAGGTTGGTGAAAGCATGTACGCACTTGGTATAATTTATATTCTGATACATGTGTCCGTCCAAGTTCGAATTACTAAATATTATTTCACGTTTGGACTCGTAGATTATGATTGTAGATTTCAAATTGACCTACCCCAGTGGAACGGCAACTGCTCATCTCATCAACAGTTTTCACACTCCTGAAGGAGCAAAGCTAGCTAGGTAATGTATTTTATGTTTCACTTTCACACACTTTTTTTGCTTGCTTAAATGATCAATCTGATGCCTTTAAATGTATGATTTCAGAAAGCAAGTTCAGCAACTGGGAAAGTTTTTCGGTTTTAGCTTTTTGTGGAGTTTCTTTCAGTGGTTTTTTACTGGCGGAAACAACTGTGGATTTGAAAGTTTTCCTACATTTGGATTGAAGGCATATGAAAACATGTAAGCAAACATGAAAACCTAATTTGATATCAGAGTTTCTCAAAGTAACACGATAGAAGATGAATTACTTGATGCTAATATGCTACTATTTTCTGAAATTTAACAGGTTCCACTTTGATTTTTCCGCTACATACGTTGGTGTAGGAATGATATGCCCTTACATTATAAATGTATCCGTTCTTATAGGAGGAATTCTTTCTTGGGGGATAATGTGGCCTCTTATTAATAACAGAAGAGGTCACTGGTATGCAGCGGACCTACCAACAAGTAGTTTACATGGCTTGCAAGGTTATAAGGTAACTTGTGCGGGCCGGTATCAAATACTTGCAAAACAATTTATCTATCTTGAACTCCTTTAAAATGAGTTGTTCTTGCAGGTATTCATAGCTATTGCTATGATACTAGGTGATGGTCTCTACAACTTTTTTAAGGTAATAAGTCGTACGGTGTTAGGCTTGGTATATCATCTCAAGGAGAAGGATTCTCAAAACGGATTACCTGTTGCAAATCATTCCAATAGTGCTACTCCATCTCCCTCTTATAATGAGCAAAGACGTATACAAAACTCTTATGATGAGCAAAGGCGTATACAAAATTTTCTCAAGGATCAAATTCCAACTTGGTTAGCTGTTGGGGGTTATGTTACTATTGCATGTGTCTCCATCATTGTGCTGCCATACATTTTCAGCCAGTTAAAGTGGTATTACATATTGGTGCTCTACGTCTTTGCACCTACGCTGGCCTTCTGCAATGCCTATGGTTGCGGTCTCACCGACTGGTCCTTAGCATCCACTTATGGGAAACTAGCTATTTTTACAATCGGTGCATGGGCAGGTGGGTCTGATGGAGTACTTGCGGGACTGGCTGCATGTGGAGTAATGATGAACATTGTTTCAACTGCATCTGACTTAATGCAGGATTTCAAGACGGGATATTTAACAATGGCATCACCTAGGTCGATGTTTGTGAGTCAAGTTATAGGCACAGCATTGGGCTGTATAATCTCTCCTTGCATCTTCTGGCTCTTCTACAATGCGTTCCAAGATATTGGTGTCCCTGGCAGTACATATCCAGCTCCATTTGCTCTTGTATACCGCAACATGGCTAGGTTGGGTGTGGATGGCTTCTCTACTCTGCCAAAGAATTGCCTCAATCTCTGTTATGTTTTCTTTGCAGCAGCTATATTAATCAACTTCATCAGAGACTTTGTTGGTAGTGGGCGCGCAAGGTTTATTCCACTTCCAATGGCAATGGCAATACCTTTCTACGTCGGACCATATTTTGCAATTGACATGTGTGTGGGTAGTTTCATACTCTATGTTTGGGAAAGAGTAGACAAAACAAGAGCGGATGCATTTGGATCAGCCGTTGCTTCTGGCTTGATATGTGGGGATGGGTTATGGACTTTGCCTAGTTCAGTCCTCTCTATTGCAGGTATTCAGCCTCCAATATGCATGAAATTTCTATCCAGATCAACCAATGTCCGTGTGGACAAGTTCTTAACTGGTTAGAACTGTGCAACACTGTGTCATATTTGTTGAACCCAGTTGCCAGTTTTCAGAGTGTAATGTATCAGGGTGGATGTACAAGTAGTAGTTTTGTACTAAATCAGTTGAATGCAGATATTTAATGTTTATTTTCTTTGATATTTTGCTTCCTTTAGTGCAAACATTCATTTCATCAAGGTATATATATTATCACCTGGACATCTTTCAGTACAGGATGCCAGCATTGTGCCTAGAGTTTTTTTTGTTTTTTTAAGAAGGTGATCCATATATTATCCTTTTAAAGAAGAGTATTTATTATTAAGGAAAAGTACATATTAGTGCATCGAATTATCGTCATTTTTCAATTGAAGGTTCAAATTTTCCAATCAAGGGCAAAATAAAAAATAAATTGATCAATTTTCAAATACAAAACATTGTAGGTTTATCGTAGTTAAATTGTGAACTCAATCATGTGAACTCCGTTAATGATGACTCAATAAAAATATCTATTTGTGTTAAATAAGAAAGATTGATTAATTATATGTAGTGTTTATGATCCGATCATTGGGTTATTTTCAACGATGTTTACATGATTGAGTTTGCATTTTAATTACGGTGTAACTACGGTACTTTTTTTTCAAAAATTAATCAATTTATTTTTTATTTTGCCCTTAATTAAAAAAAATTAATAATTTAAATATTCAATTAAAAAATGACAATAGTTATTTTTTTTTATGGGAAGAATATTTATTATTTAAAATCAAAATGATGGAATAGAAGATGCGTTGAACAGTCTTCAGTCTTCACAGTTCACACTCCATCCATCCAATACACATAAATAAAAATATTTATTAAATTAAATCGAAATTGTAGGCAGAGAGAACAAAAAGATATATTTATATAATTAAAATAGCTGGAAGGGTCACCGACTTTTCCTCTCGACAAACACACAAACAAACAAAAAGCTTATTCCTTCTCGGAATTTTCAGAATTCAAAAAACCCTCTTTCCTCTGAACTTTCCTCATCTCTCATGGAGCTCTGCTCTGACTCACAGATGGCGGCCATTTACACAACCTCAACCACTCTATAACACCTACCAGCTGCATTCGGCATCCACTTCAACTTCAACTTCAACCCCTTCCTTGAATCTCTTCATACTTCACTTTCTTCGCGTCTGTTGTTCCATCCGAGCTTCGACAAACAGAATCGCATTTCCGATGAAAGATCAGCCACCAGTGGTAACTGAATCGACTATGCCGGATACGGAGACGGAGACAGATCTGCTGCATCCTCCTTCCGGAAATGTCAGTTCTAATTTTCGAAGTCCGTCCTCTTCTTCTCCAGCATCTTCCTGGTTCAAAACTAGTACGATTCCGCTTCCTGATTTTGTTATGCAATTCGAATCTGTGTCTTTTTCATTTTAGGGATTCAGTTTATTTTGTAACATGATTTTAGATTAAATAATAATAATAATAATATAAGCCATTTATTGTTATTCTACTTTTCAAGCTTCCTTGGGATTAAGTTGTTGACCTTCTGCGTTGCTTTATGTGCACATCTTTTACTTTTTAATTTGTTTTTCTTGATTATTCTTTGACAGCTATGCTTTGTTGCTGACTCAAAAGGTTATCTTACAAGCACATTTTGTTGTGCAGGTCCATATGATGACGATGAAGATGACGAGATTACAAGGACCACCGGTTGCATAAGTAAAAATGGAAATAATTCGCCAAGCTTTGCGTACAGAGTCAAGGAGCATGGTAATGTTACACAATACTGTTTTTTTTCCTGTGGCCTTTCATCAGTCGTTGAGACGATTATGATGGTATTATTATTTATAAAGTGATGTATGACATTACCATTATCGAGTAATTAGTGAACTTATGGAATTATGTACCAATGGTTTCAGTGGTTTCTGCTTAAAATTTCTTCAAGGTTCGTTGTTTCTCACCCAAATGATAAATTACATTTGGTCATGTTGAAAGGAGATGAATATTTGCTAATGATTTTAATTAAAGCGCGAATGTCGAATAACTAGGAGTGGAGAGTAGGTTTAATTAAAATGACAACTTCTACATCTACTTCCATTGATGATATCGGCATTGATCCTAATTCTTAATGTCTCACTAAGTCATGTTTTTGCCTTTCTTTCTTAATATTGAATTACAGTTAGGCTGGGGTCTAAATTGTCAGAAATGGTGAGAGGAAAGTTGAGCTTGGGTGCAAAAGTAATCCAAGGTGGTGGCAGGAAGAGAGTTTTTGAGCGTGTGTTTGGCTTGAATGAAGGAGAAGAAATGTTGAAGGCTTCACAATGTTACCTGTCAACTACGACTGGCCCTATAGCTGGTCTCATTTTCATTTCAACTCAGAAAATTGCTTTCTGTAGTGAAAGATCCATCACAATTTCTTCTTCATCTGGAGACTCTGCAAAATCACTTTACAAGGTGCCAATTTACATTTACAGTGTAGATTTTCGAAAAAAAGTTGTTGGCTTTAATAGTTGGATTGGATTTCATGCATTGCTTTTATTTCAGTCTAGCAAAACATTGTTCCTTCATCTTGACCTCTTAAAAAACGTTAATATAAAGTTGATACCGGAACACATTTCAGCTCTGATCTCACATTATCATTGTCTTTTACTCTATCTGTCATAGTTGATAGTACTTGATGATTTCCATTTTTTTTAAAATTCTGTTTTGGGGGCAAGGAGCTATTATTCGTAAGATTGATTGTTAGAACTTGGAAATTGATTCGCGCATCTTTGTAATACTTGGTTCATGAATGGTGACACGTGATTGTTGCATGTACAAGTTGTGCGATTCAATCTCTGATTACTTGCCATGTCTTCAGGTGTGCATACCAATAGAAAAGATCAAGAGAGCAAACCGAAGTGAAAACTTGGACAACCCTATGCAGAAGTACATTGAAATAGTCACTGCTGATGGGTTCGACTTTTGGTTCATGGGTTTTTTGAGATATGAAAAAGCCTATCTCAATCTTCAGAAGGCTCTCTCAATGGTCAAGTGAATTGAATTATGGCGTAAAAAGGCCTGACATTATCAATGTGTGTCAACTGGATTTTGGGAGAACAAGAAGTTGTACATATTTGTTAGTCTCGAAGATATTATCCCCTGCATCTGTACGCAACACTACTAAAGTTTGTGTCTTGAAATTGATTCAATTCTGAAGTTTGTCAAAATGCCTTTATTTGGGATTTATGACCATTTCTTGCTTGTCGCCAGTCCCAGCATTTCCTCAAGTGTAATTGTTCAAGAGTTGTGAAGCACAAGCAAAGCACGAGTTAAATTTCAGACCAAATCATGTTTAAGGTGTCGAAGATTACCGAACGACGTCGTTGAGGTCACTGACCGCAAATTGTTAAATCAGAAAATTGATCTATTATTGCTATGATTTGACCCAATAAAGATAGCGGTTGGCCCATGGGGCCCAATAAGGATAGCAAAGGCCCATTTGGCCCAATAAGGAGGACAAAATCACACCGTCGTCTTTCTTCAAATCAGACTGTGCTGCAGTCTCCATTATCAAACTCGTCCTCCACCAAGTCGTATCTGTCCTCAGGTTACTACTTCGCCCCGTCTCGCTTTTTTCAATTCCGACTCAACTTGCGCTTACTCCTTCTATTATAATAATAATTATTTTTTTAATTCTCATCCGTAGTTGTTTTGCTTGGTATGTTTGTGTGTCAAAGTTTTTTTTTTTGTTTTTTTTTTGGGGAAACTTTGCTGCTGCTTTATCATGAATTATGATATTGAGATGATAATTATTGGATATGTTGACACCGCTAATAATTCCTTTGACTGGATTTCAGAATGTTAGGTTATATGAAACTGATTGGCTGTTATGAAATTTTGTGTTTTCCTTTTTAGGTCACTACACAGAATTTTGCAATGTCTTGGTGTACGATTGAATCTGATCCTGGTAAGTCTCTTCCAATCTCTCTTTAGTTGCCATCATGTTTCGGTATTAATGGAGTTGCGCTTGCTCATTTAGTAAAGGTGAATGTTTTATGTTTACAATAAGGTGTGCATTAGTTTAGCTGAATAAAACAGCAGTTACTGGATCACATAAAGGGATTTATATATCCTCTCGTACTATCCAGTGTGATTGCATATTGGAATCACATTATGTATTGGCGCTGTTGTATTTAGAAGTTACAGGGATGGATAGAAAAATGGCGTAACATAGTTGTTGAAACTACTTTTCCGGGCGTGTATTTAGAGTTTAGTAGACCTATCACCTTGTGGATAGGGCTAGGGCTTGATATTGATGATTAATTTTCTAGAATTTGGCTTCTCACTTATGTTCTTGCTTATTGCCAGGAGTTTTCACTGAACTCATTCAACAAATGCAAGTCAAGGGGGTGCAGGTAATATCATTTTTAATTATTTTGTGTGTTTTTTTTCTTTTTATTTGCTGCATTTGGTATGGGTTTGTCCATGGCTTGATGATAGCACTTACTGGAAGTTTTTAGATGTCTTATTATTCGTTAAAGATTTCACGTGTGTATTAAGTTTGCCTGTGTATCTTACTCTTTCCTCGATCCTCGTTTCTTTTTTCCTTAGTCAATACTGACGACCATTGGTGAATGCCTTTATGGATTTTTCTGATTTGTTTGGAGTAATCCTTGTTGTGCGTCAGGGGACTGCTTATGATAAATGTTCGCACGCGGCCCGTGACTTTATTGGCTTGTTTGCAGCCTTTTGATAAATTTTATTTTGTTACATGAAGGTTTGGCAGTCTACCTGTTGTATTTCTCATATTTGTTGCGTAGACTGTAGATGGGAATAGTAGTTTGCTACTTCAGTTTTGTTAGATGATTTCCTTACTGTTTATTATTAGCTACCTAGTACTTATGCTGATTTCATGATTTGAGTGTCACTTGTTGCTTGTACTGACTCATAAACCAGTCCATGTCAATAGCTGTTGTGAAACAATATAGATGTTTAAATTTCAAAGTTTATAGGCTTAGGTTTTCAAACAATTCAAAATGATCGTGCACGATGCAACATGTCTTAATATATTCCTGTTAGGTCTAAGATTTTTATTGTTATTATCCTTCAATAGTCGCGACCTCCAACAGTTGTGCCACCATCATTGAAAACTTGAAAACCAAATACTTGTTTGTCTACATTTCTGGATAATGTTCTGCCATCTTTGGTGGTGAAAGTTTTGTTCCAAGTGTCGTACTAGTTTGACATCATGTGCATCTTATACAATTATGACAGGTTGAGGAATTGTACTCTCTAGACCTGGAATCACTGAGCAGTCTTAGGTTCATATTTCTAAACACCATATTACCATTATTTGCTTCTTTTTTTTTGCATGATGCTGTGACTCATATATAATTCCTTAATGATTTCTTTTACAATTATCAGGCCCGTCTATGGTTTGATCTTCCTTTTCAAGTGGCGCCCAGGAGAGGTCGATGACCGCCTTGTGATTCAGGATCCAAATCCAAACTTGTTCTTTGCCAGCCAGGTCTTTATGATTGCTATCCAGTTCAAACTGCGATCCTTTTGAAACCATCACCGTTAATCATGTCATGGTCTGCCTGCAGGTTATAAATAATGCATGTGCAACTCAGGCCATATTGTCCATTCTCCTGAACTGCCCTGATATTGATGTAGGCCCAGAACTTGCAGCGCTTAGAGATTTCACCAAAAACTTTCCTCCTGAGCTTAAAGGTTTAGCCATCAATAACAGTGAAGCCATTCGCAGTGCTCACAATAGCTTTGCCAGGCCTGAACCTTTTGTTCCTGATGAGCAGAAGGTTGCTACAAAAGATGATGATGTTTATCACTTCATAAGCTATATACCATTTGAAGGTGTATTGTACGAGCTTGATGGGTTAAAGGAAGGACCCTTAAGCCTTGGGCAGTGCTCAACCGATAACGATTTTGATTGGTTACAAATGGTTCAGCCAGTAATCCAAGAACGAATAGAAAGGTATTCACAGAACGAGATAAGATTTAACTTATTGGCTGTGATTAAGAACCGCAAAGAGGTATACACTGCTGAAATAAAAGAGCTGAGGAAGAAGAGGGAGCGCATACTGAGCCAATTGGACATCATTCGCGCTGACAAATTTGTTAACGAAGAGTCTGTGGCTGCTCTCAACCAAACCCTTTCTGAGATAAATTCTGACATCACTGCAGTATCTGAAAAAATCGTGTTGGAGGAGGAGAAGTTCAAGAAGTGGAGAACAGAGAATATCCGTCGAAAACACAACTATATCCCCTTCCTGTTTAACTTCCTTAAGCTGCTGGCTGAAAAGAAGCAGCTAAAGCCATTGATCGAGAAAGCAAAGCAGAAAGCCAATAAGTAGACGTCACTCAGATGTTCTTTCCTGCAGCGCATGAGTTGAGTTGTCGCTGGCTAAACATTTTTACTTTCTTGTGTCATCCACTCTAAGTTCACCTCAATTCTGCTGGTTTCTTAGTTGTGTACTTGAAATTGGAGGTAAAATGTATTTGCAGTTAACACTGGATATTACAATTTGTCTCTCTTCTGTCATCTCTGGCTTTTGTGGTTAAGCATTTGTGCATTACAACACATTTCAAATCACAACTTGTGACAGAGGCAAACAAGCAAATTGATTTGTGTGTTAATATTCTAGCAAATTTCATGAATTTATGATACAAACATGGAGTGAAACACATTTTAAGTTTTAGCATTCATTGCAATCTCTTCTACTTAACCGAATCTGGAAACCATTCACAAGTCGAGCTGATGGAAAGAAGGACATTTTCTCCTCCTTCATTTGAGTCCATTTGTATGTAGTTATGAAATAGTGAAGAAAAAGTGCTATTTGCAGACGAGCAAGTTCTGCTCCTGGACAGAACCTCGCCCCTCCTCCGAATGGCGTGAAGCTTTGGCCAGTCCTCCAGTTTCGCTTTTCCTGGTTCTCAGGGTTCATCCACCTCCACGGATTGAAAGCATGAGCTCCATTGTATAATTCCTCATCACAGTGGACCGCCGATAAAAATGGAACCACGAAAGATCCTTTCGGTATCTTGTAGTCTGTGTAAATGAAAACATGATCAGAGCATTTAGCTGCAAGTTACACAGTCATACTCATAAATTCTGCTTTTATTTATATTTTCTTTTAACGAAAAATACTTACCCTGATACTGAACTTCCTGCGTGGTTTCTCTCATTAGCCATATGGCAATACCTCCCAATCTGAGCGTCTCGTCGATAACCTGAATAAGTATTTTCATATTCAATCACATGTCTGTTCTGAAACGAAGATAATATTGGTAAAACTCAGAATCATCAGAAATGTAATTTGCTTACACATTGAGTGAAAGGCATTGCTTTGTAATCCTGCCAGGTGAGCATTTCATTTCCATCTTTACCGCTTCTGAACGCATCATGTTCATCCTGTACAAGTTCCCGAAGAAAAACTTTAAGTAACAAAGAAATTTAAATTGACCTTTAAGTAAAATGAACGAAAAGAAAGTGCCATTTTTAATCCAACATACCCTTAAATGCTTCAATGCTTTGGGATGTTGAGTGATGAAATAAACGGCAAAGAGCATAGTTTTTGAAGTAGTCTCATTTCCAGCGAACAGAAGATTAATCATGAAGTCAGCTACTGCATCGTCAGGCAAGCTTCCCTCATTTATTAACCTCCCGAGCACTCCATTCTTTTCGGCCAGTGCTGGCTCATTCCGCAGCTTCTCTATGGTTTTGTTGATCTTCTTTGTTATAGTCTCTCTTGCCTGTTACGAGGTTACTGTCAGATATTTATTCAACTTTCATGACTTAAAATTTTGTCAATTTTTTGCTAGTAATTATTATTTACCTTCATAGCCTTGTGGTATGCAAAGCCTGGCAAGTTTATAGGAACTGACAAACAGCCATCGACGAAATCTGAAAACAGATTAGCGATTTCGGTGACCTCTGCCTCACTTGTCACGCCCAAAAGCTGATTTGCCATCATATTAATTGCCAGCTGCATATACAGATAATATAAGTGCCAGTTATTTGAATTTAAGCTTTTATTTAAAATTGTTCCCTTTCTATAAGATGTCCTGAAAAGGACTATTTAATAGGAAAGAAAATATTTCTGAGTGTAAAACTTTACCTTGCGACACGAGTCTTGAAGCTGGATCGCTTCGTTATTATGAAAACTGCAAATAGTTTGCATCAAGACGACTTGAATATCGTTCAAAAAATGTAACTTGAGCTTGTCAAGTCTCATCATGTTTGATGCTATTCCATGAAGCTTCCTTTGATGCTCTCCTTGAGCTGTGATCACTCCATTTTTTCCAACCAAGTCCCTGAAAGACTTTGGATAGCTCGACTTGAACAGTTTTCCTTCGTTATGCATTATGAATCTGTTGAACTCTGCGTCTGCTGACACCACGGCTCGCTGCCCAAATATGTGGCATGTGAATATTTTGCCAAACCTGTTTAAACAATCATACAGAAATCAGTTTAAATTTGTCCCTTCTCTCCCACACAAATCGGTTACAACATGCGCATACATAAAAAAAACTTACTCAGCACTATTCTGAAATATTTTAGTATTTCAATTCCAGCTAGCCAACAATATGGAAAAATTATCTGAGCAAATTCTCAGCCATGTTTCCTTCTTAACTACTCCAAAGAAAAAGAAAAAAAAGTAAGCGTCGATAAATACCTTAACACTTGTTGGTGAACAAAGCTTGGAGGATTCGCGCTTGCGACAGCATTGTACCAGTTGAAGCTATCTCCGATCAAGGGCCAACCGCGTCTTCCAGGGGGCATTTTTGATCCACTTTGTTTCCGGCTTCTTGAAGCCATTAATATCTTTGCCACCATAAACCACAAGAACAATACTGTTGCAACTGCACATCCTCCCCACAGAAAATCTCCCATTACAAATTCTCAACACAAAAAATAAGGCTGATGAATTTTTTTTTCTCTGCGCTAATACACGAAGAAAATAGAGGCAAGGGAGAAAATGGATGTAGAGGTACTCAGTCAAGGAAGACATATAAATAGGGAGTTTCATATCATTGATCGTGTTATAAGGGTCTCTGTCGATGTAGTTTAGTGCAAGGCATTTGCTAGCTAGGGAAGCTCGTTGACCGGATAATAAGGGGGATTTTATATATATACTTGCAGCTTATCAGAAGTTGTGTGAACAGAATACAATTTGATATGTTCACAAGAGAATGTGAGATTGGGAAACATACTAATAGGCTCACGTCTATTCAACTAGTAATTTTCAATGAACTGTGATGATGCTATAGCTTGGATTACGCGCTAACAATTAAATTAATATCCTGAAAAAGTAAAACTAATCAAATATGCTGAGCATTTTTTGCATGCAGTTATTTCATTCCAGAGCCAGATTGAAATGTAAGTTACTTTTCGCATAATGAACTTAACTTATTAATAGGTTTTAATCGACCTCGAAAACTGACCATTTTGTTTTTGTTCAGATGCAGCAAATCCCCAAGTCAGGAGGTGTAGTGTATGTACTTGAAGAGTTGTGACTTGTATATAGATCGCGAACCTGACAGAAGAGAATAATTAGAATAAGAACCTTGACTTCTTCGCAACTGATTATCAATTGATTAAATTAAATGAATCTAATTGTTAGATTAATGCATACTTTATGTTGGTGTGTGTATTACCTTGGAACCACAAATCTGATCATTAAAAATGGAATAAAGTACACTAGTTGAATTGCTTATTGAGCAACTAAACATACAGAATGACAATGAATTATGTACTGTACCATTGTATGTATAAATAAATGAAGCGTGGAGGAAAAAAAGGAGAATATTTTAAAAAAAATTGCATTGGAATTTGCTGCAAATGGTTGGGCATGTTATTCTCTAGTTTTTGGATTGTTCTTATTACCGAGCCACGGAACAGGGTCAAAGAAATTGATAATGTTGGTGCACTGAGGGGCCGGCATGTTGGTTAAACTTATCAGAGCCTAGCTAGGTTCTCAGCAAGGATCGTCTTCTTCGTAAGAAGAATATTCACATTTGGAATAAGGAATATTATAAATTTACCCCTGAATCTCAAAGAGTTCTTTTTTTATGACGACTTTTCTTGTCACTCGATCGTTTCCTGATATGTGCGAAGCGTATTAATAATATTAGTTAATGATAAAAGATTAAATAGTTGCACAGCTGGTCCATTTTTTTTTATAACAAATTAACGTAGAGCCGTACTTACCACATAATATTTTAGCTCACACGGCTCGTTTGGGGATGAAAGGAGACATACAAAAGCTAGAGATTTAGGGTTTGTGCATGCATGAAATTGGGGGTTTTCTTGATATATGGAAATGTTGCCTCTTATTTGACTAGGACCATTTAAAACTGTGCATAAGCAAATTATTGGCTTTATCCTATATGACCTAGAGCGGCCAGAAATTTTTAAGGTTAGCAGCATCTGCATCGATTTTTCTAAGGTTAGCATCCATAATATAACCTGGTGAAGAGTTCACATATTCTCCATCCAGCTTCATATCTAATTACACATTCTGCCATTTTGGAAAATACTTTATTTGACAGAAGTCCCATGTGAGCGGAATCTTAAAATTCAAACCAAAAGAACATTTCGGAGTCGAAAAATAAGGGAAGTATGCACCTTTCCAAGCTGGTATTCTTTAAATGCAATTCTTTGATCCAGTACCCTTCTACATCCATGGCCTTTGAATCTGACGAAATAAAAAAGAAACCATTGGGCATTGATCTAAAGTCCGTTGGTGAGACTGAAAGAATGTAGTACCATCACAATAATAACAACAACAAAATGAAGTATTTCATAATGGCTGTAACAAAATTACTCTATGCAAGTTCCAAAAATACAATCACAATTGTCCTAGTGTCCTGACTAAACAAGTGTGGGGCACAATAAATTAATCATTGATCTCCGAGGTGTTTTGCTGTTCTTTGAGTACATTTGCACCCTCCGTCTGCCACGGATTGCAGTCCAGTAAAGCTAAATATTCGTATTACTTCTTTGGAGAAACATCACTGGCAATGTGATGCAGGTTACAATTCCGATAGAAACTTGCCTTCTGATGCTTCAGGCAAGTTTCACACATTTCCCTTCAATGCGAAAAGTGTCGCTCCCTTCAAGCTGCAGTGAAAAAAGAATGTCAGTTGTAAACATGCAGCTTCAGCGGTGGATTTTTATTGCATTTTGGGTTCCCCAAGGAATACTTCCTTGATTATAATCCACAAGTTCAAACTAGATACTTGGAATACATATAAAAAACAGTTCAAACTAGTCACAGTGTATACCACACGTATAAGTGAGTGGGGTTGACAATTGGCATTCGTTATAAAACAGATTGCAGAAGAAGGCTGTAATCTCTGACTGGTTCATAAGGAATGATTCCAGATTACTGCATATCATTACCTTTCTTTTCAAAAATGATGTAGCCTCTTTCTTGGAAGGGAAGGTGGAGAAAATCACAGGTGACTGCTTATCAACGAAAGATTTAAGCTCTTTCAGCTTTAAAGACTCTCCAGGAACCTTCATTCATTAGCCAAATCAGATAAGGAAAGAAATACAAAGCAACAAATGAGTTCAACTAACGTACCAGACGAAGAATTTGTTTACACAATTTCTTCAGCTTCATTTTTGGTTGGTCTTCAGTTGACTTTGTTTCAATAGTCTCTTCTTTATCTATACTTTCTGCCGAAGAACAATCAGCAGAGTCCTCATCATCACTGTCATCAAGAGCTGTCTTTTTACCCTGAAAGTGCACACCAGCAACCTTTTTGGGACGATCCTTTATACCAAGGCCTTGCTTTCCAGCAGTGGCTTTGTCCTGCAAGTGTATATGGACTTGCATCAGCAAATTAAAAGGCAAACTCGACTAGGTTAAATGAATTCTGAAAACTCAAACAAATATTAGTTGAGTTTTGACAAGAATAACTTGAAACAATGATACAAAGGTAGCTAACAGAAAGTGTACCTGGACAAGGTTGTAAAGGTTTTCTTGATCTTGCTCGTGGAACATGGTCCTCTCTTTATCAGCTGGGGCAAGCTTTCTCTTTTTACTTTCTGCACCAAGGTATCCTCCCGAGACAAACCCATATTTGTGGCCCCACCAATCAGCAGGCAGTTCCACAGCTGAAACAAAACATGCAAGCTTGACAAACTCCTAAAAACAATAACAACTTCGAGCCCAGTGAGCAACAGTGTTGGGGTTTTTTAGTTGAGAAAAGCACATATGGTATGTCAATGATGTTCAGAGCCCATGTGCTGTTTGCGGAGGGGGTAACCCAAGGTTTCAATTGACTTTGATTCAAAGATTTCTTTAACAGAATAGTCAGGAATCAATCAAATTTGGGATTTGATTGCCTGTTGGCAAGCTAGGACACAGGACTACAATTTTATCCTTCTAGGGACTTCTTTCAATGCCATGATATTATAATTATGAAGACAGCGGTCTTGTTATGACGCTTACAAAAAATTATTCATTATCAATCATATCTGATCAAGACTTACCGTCAGGAATAGAGTAACCTTCAGTTGATTCCCCTTCAGCAGAGTTACCAATTACTAGTGGGTCCAATGGTGGTGAATCATCAGTCTTTTTTACCTGCAAAAGTATTCAGTTAAGATGGAGAACCATCAGTTAAAATTTCTTACGTTTGGGATGAAAAGCATGTAAAAAAAATTCTGATTCGTTTCTTCTACTGCATACTACTTTCAGCCACTACAACGTTTGTCAACAAAGATTGTAGATATAGATAGGTATGGTTCCTACCAATATTCCTTCAAGATCTTTAGACGAGTAACCATTTACTTGCTTTCCCCTCTCCCGTCTCTTGTATCTAGAATCGATCAACGAAGAAAAAGAAATACGAATATTTTAAATGATATCATTTTAATGGAATTTTTTTTGATGGGCCATTTTAATGGAAATTTAAAAATCACGAATTTGAGCTGTATGATATCAAGTGAAATTTAGCTGAACCAACCTTCCTTGAGGACGTGTGGGCTTTGCTACGGTCTCCTGAGCAATCTTTGGAGCAGCAGTTTCTGTATCTTCTTTTTCATCCTCTTCTTCAGCTGCTTTACAATACACAATAAAAGCTTTAGCAGTAGAACTAAGATAACTAAAACAGGCAAGTGTATCATAGACTTTATATTTGATCAACTAGATGAACATGTCGCGACGTGTACAATAGCATCCACTTTTACATCAATATTTTAACACGGGTAATGTAAAGAACTACGTGGTAATAAAAGCACCTTCAGTGTTGTTCTGAACAGCTTGCTGCACAAGACAATCAGAATGGTACATTAGACTGCCATTTTTTCATGAAGATTAGAGTTCAATCTCCAAAAAAGTAAGAAACGAAGACACACCACTTTTAGCCTTTTGAGGATGTTGTCAAATTGAGTAGTATCAAATGCCCATGGATTCGGCTTCTCTAGTCCAACACCTAAAACAAAAGAAATCCAAGAGAATATAAGCAAATGGATGCCCAAAATCACTATATTATCAAACTCACAATAAACACACAGAAAAATCACTCAGCTGTACACAAACTAAAAATGATCAAGATTGATATGAACATACCAACAGTATCCTGCTTGTTCTTAACCCTGATATGCCCTTTAATTCCTTGCTTATCTTTACCAAGCCCTTCACCTTCCTCCCATCCCTTGTAAACAAAAATTGCAATAACTCAGTCAGTAATCAGTATCCATTGCATCAGTTCTTCAATATCAAAATCAATTTTAACTTCGGAACTCAAATTGCATCGCTAAAACGAGAAAGAACGATGACCGGAGGTTTAGGGTCATACCATCTGTTTCATGAGGCGGAAAGCAGCGGACTGCTTGGCAACTCCAACGTAGCATACCGCAGCTTCAGGGGAGGCCATCGCGTCGCCGATCCTGGAGCTCGCTCTCCTTCCGCCTCTCTAAACGGCAGACAGCAGAGTGACTCAAAAAGAAACCCTTTCATCAAACAAAAATATACATTCCCAACGACCACCATCACTCGGTTCAGTTACATAATTGAACCGGTTCGGTTTATTAAGCCTCACGGCCCAATCAAATACCTTCGCGTGGTGAAATGACTTTTTTACACCTTAGCGATGTCCGCAAGGGGCCTGACCAGAATCCAAAACCATATACCAAGATGAGACGAACAGATAGAGATGCAAAGTACGTGTTTCGCCACACAGCTTTACGTGTCAATCTCCGAACAACCCATTTCAACATGTGTCCTCTCCTCCTCTGCCGCTCCCCCCTTCAAATTCAAACCGATCATCATCATCATCATTTGAAATAATACACAGTACTCCATCAGAAACCCTAATCTGATCATCCTTGTACGGAGGCTTGAATATCGAATTCTGACTAGTCGTAAAAAGTTGTTGTGATCATGCATCAGCCAAGAAGATACGCCTTCGGCGGGCCGAACGAGGCCACTCATCCGAACTTCATCCGAGCCGCCTTGGCCGAGTTCTTCTCCACCTTCATCTTCGTCTTCGCCGGCGAAGGCTCCATTCTCGCCATCAGTTACAACAATCTCTTCTGCATGCACTTCATTCTTAATCCACTCTTAATGCAACCACCGTGTTCAAAATCTCAACTGGTTTTTGGGTTTGATTTGCAGCTAGGATGTACGGAAAGACCACCGACTTAACATCCGGAGCGCTTCTCGCGGTGGCTCTAGCTCACGCCTTCTCCTTATTCGCAGCCATCGCCTCCAGCATGAACATCTCAGGCGGCCATGTCAACCCCGCCGTCACTCTCGGCGGCCTCGTCGGCGGCAGGATTTCCCTCTTGCGCGCCGTTTACTACTGGATCGCTCAGCTTCTCGGCGCGGTCGTCGCCGCCTTGCTCCTCCGCCTCGCAACTGACGGCATGGTGAAATTACCTTCTTACCTTCCACGTTCAATTTTTATATATTTTTTCTGCAATTTTAATTTAATTGTAATGTAATTTCAGAGGCCGATAGGGTACAGAGTGACGTCAGGCGTGGGAGACTGGCATGCGGTGATTCTCGAAATCGTGATGACGTTCACACTCGTCTACACCGTCTTCGCCACAGCGATCGACCCGAAGAGAGGCAGCTTGGGAACAATCGCGCCGCTAGCAATCGGGTTGATTGTCGGGGCGAATATCTTAGTGGGCGGGCCGTTTGACGGGGCAGCAATGAATCCGGCCCGCGCATTTGGGCCGGCTCTAGTCGGATGGAGATGGAAGGACCACTGGATCTTTTGGGTCGGGCCGCTCATCGGTGGGGCGATAGCCGGGTTTGTGTATGAGTATTTGGTGATGCCGCAAGAGCCGCCCCACAGTACGCATCAGCCACTGGCTCCGGAGGACTATTAAACCGGGTCGGGTTGTCGGATTTGGAATGTTTTGATTTTCGGTGAATAAAAAAAGTGGGATGTGATATATTTATGTCGTTTTGTTTTTATGTTGTGGAGATCTTGAAGAGGGGCTTTGTCGCGGTGTAGTTAATTGGGCATGTTTGTACGGTACCATATAATAAGATGAATAAATTGAGGTTTCTGTCTTTTGATAATTATTATTAACAATAATTTCTTTTCCAAAATTTCATAGCATGCGATTTAAAATAAGTTGATAATCTATCATAATATTAACATCATATTCTTCTCGGGTTGTTTCGTAAAAATGAGGTCGTTTTGATATTTTCGCTCTTCCTAAGGTACACGGTTTTGCCACTAAACTTCATCTTATAAATGGTATTTAGTGGCAACTCTATATATTAATAAAAGATCTTGTGAGTCAGTTAATTTTGATAATTGTTTATTGAAGGACATATCTTTTAGTTTACCATATTAAATTTTTTGTTTGATAAACTGCAGGTTACAGATACAACGATGAAATAAGAGGACTTAAAGCTGTTGATAAATCAATCGAGGAATGATAGATAAGATGACAGCTGCTCCGATTGGTCCCACGTGAACTCTCTACCTTTTGACTTACTATATCGAACAACGATAGAAAGTCTAAACGAAAATATACACAGAAAAAACACCAAAATTTTACCGTATTGATCTTGAAATAAGGAAAATGTTTGTCCCGCATTTTATTTTCATTTTTTCATGGAAAATGAATTTACTTATTTTCTTTCAAATGTTCTATTTATCTTTAGGGTTGATTACAAAAACATAAGCTGAACTACCGACTGATTTCAAATTGTATACCGGACTTTTTTAATTTTCAATTTAATGATTTTTGCATCAACTTGCATACATTTTGTATTCGATGTGTTTTTAGGAATTAAGGTCGAAAACTTGTGAATTTGGTTTTATAGTTAACATAACTTTATTTTCATCATAGTTGGAATAGGATTGAAACATGTGCGAACTGATACAAAAATCACTAAATTGAAAAGTGAAAAGTTCGATACCTAATTTGAAATCAGGTGGTAGTCCAAACAAATGTTTTTGTAATTTATCATTAACTTTAAGAGTATAACCACCTTTTAAGAGCATAAATATCTTTTAAGTTATATAGGATAAATGGCATGTGAATAAGTATCAAACAATTCTTTTTCCAACAAATATATGGCCTTAAAAGGCAAATACAAAGAATTTAGAACAAAAATTTAAACTTTTTATATTAAAAAGCAAAAATTAAAAGTTTATATTCTCAATTTACCCAGAAAAGTCAAGATAAAGAATAAAGTAATACGTAGACAACAATATAACATTTCTCATAAAAGGTTGCAAATTACTTCTTTTTTTTCATTCTCAATTTGCTTTAAAGCTTAGCAATTCGAACCGAGAGTAAGCGTTTCAAAGTTTTTTTTTTGTTTTGATAATGCGTTTTAAAGTTTTGGAGTTGTGGTTCTTTTTAGGTTTGAGTGCTTTTTATTTTCCTCCAAAAATGCAAGCACTGCTTTCTTTACCGTGTTGATCCTTATGGAGTTTGGGTGTTAGGAGTTTAGTTTAGTTTAAATTGTGTTAGATGATAATTAGAGCTTATTTTATAGATATATAGAAGATTAAATAAAATTTGATTTCAAAAAGAAAATATATTTTATAATCATCATAAAAAACTTAGAATTATTATTTTTTAATTATATATTTTATAATAAAAAATAATATGATAAATTTATTAAAAAATTAGTATTTTTATAAAATAGGTATAAATAAATATATGTTTCATTTATAAATATAGTTATTAAAAAATTACTATTTTTATAAAATAGGTATAAATTTTAAATTTTTATAAATATATTCATTTTGTTAATTATTTTTATTAAGTTTGAATGACACTTAATTATAAAAAGAAAATATATTTTTATATAAAAAATGAAAATATATTTTATAATTATCAATAAAAAATTATATTTACAAAACTGTAAATTTCCATAATAAATATAATGGAAATACTACCTGACTGGGAGACTAGTTTAGTTTAGATTAGGTGTGTTGGATGAGTTTGTATGAACTTAGATTAGTTTGGATGTACTTGAGTGAATTTGGATGAATTTAGATTGTATTAATTTAGTTTAGTGAGATTTGAATCAAGGCGTCCACTTTCTTCCCATTAAGGTATGTTTCAAGTCTTACAGATGGTTCAAAACAGTAAAACTTTATTATATTGTTATGCACTTTTGACTTTATAGTAAATTTTCAAGTTAATATTTTAATTTTACAAGGATTCTAACATCAATGTAATTAGTATATAAATTCACCTCTTCACCACTGCATCATGAGATATCTATCACATTTTGGTGTCATACCATTTCCCTCAAAAATGGTTTATCATCCAAGATCAACACAATTTCATCAAGTAAACATATTTTTTTATTGATCAGCCATAATATATTCATTTCGCAAATTCAAGTTTTAATCATAATTGGCAATTTTTTTATACTTGTGTACTAATTTTTCTAACAGGTTATTGTGATCATTACAATTTTAGTGAGCTTGAGTTTTAAGGAGTGCAAAAAGCCTACTCAGAGTGAAGGATGGTATAATGCCATCAATTGCAGAAAGCACACAGCTGTTTTATCCGATTTTGGAGCGAAAGGCGACGGGAAAACTTCTAACACCAAAGCATTTCGTTCTGCTGTTGAACACTTAAGCAGATTTTCCTCTGACGGTGGAGCTCAGTTGATTGTTCCTGCAGGGAAATGGCTCACTGGAAGCTTCAACTTGACCAGCCATTTCACTTTGTTTCTCGAAAAAGACGCAGTTATCCTCGCTTCTAAGGTAAAAAAAAATCTTAAAATTGAAATAATTTTCTTGGAGAAAAAAAAAGTACATCAAAAAATATGTTTCACTTTCTAATCAAAAAAAATATATTTATGTTTCACTTTGAACCAACAGGAACAGGATATTTCGGAATGGCCAATTTTACCAGCATTGCCTTCTTATGGTCGAGGGAGGGATGAAAAAGATGGACGATACGCTAGTCTCATATTTGGGAATGATTTAGAGGACGTTGTGATTACAGGTCAGTCAAGAGTTCAATCAGTTGATCCATATTATTTAAAATTGGATCGATCGATTTCTGTTTATCATACATTGCTTTGTGTTTAACTGTTTAGGGAACAACGGGACGATAAACGGACAAGGGCCGTTCTGGTGGGATAAGTTCCACAAGAAGGAACTAAAGCATACAAGGCCTTATTTGATTGAGATCATGAACTCTCACATGGTTCAGATTTCAAATCTGACGCTCATCGATGCCCCGACTTGGAATGTTCACCCTGTTTATAGTCGGTCTGATTCGATCATCCTTGTTCTGATTTTTTTTCTTCATTTTTGTATATGTAGTATATTTAGTGTTGACTTGTTGCTAATTTTTATTTTTTTTGCAGGGATATAATTATACATGGACTCACAATTCTTGCTCCAACTAACTCCCCTAATACTGATGGCATAAACCCAGGTACATTTTTCTACAAAAACAATATTTACTGATATAAGTTTGACAGAGTAATTTATTTACTTAAAAATCGGTTTATTTACTTTAGTTTATTTAATTAATTTTTTGAATTTGGAACGCAACTGAAATGTGCAACAGATTCTTGCAGCAATGTAAGGATTGAGGATAACTACATAGTCTCTGGGGACGATTGCATAGCGATCAAGAGCGGTTGGGACCAATACGGGATCAAATACGGAAAGCCAACGGAACATCTAACGATCAAGAGGTTGACGTGTATATCTCCAAAAAGCGCAACCATAGCTATAGGCAGCGAAATGTCAGGCGGGGTCCGCGACATAAGAGCGGAAGACATTACCGCGTTGGACACCGAGTCAGGCGTGAGGATCAAGACCGCTAAGGGAAGAGGAGCGTACGTTAAGGACATTTTTGTGAAAGGAATGGTGATGAAGGGAATGAAGTATGTGTTTTGGATGACGGGGGATTACGGAGATCATCCGGATAAAGGGTATGATCCGGAGGCGATACCGGTGGTGGAAGGGATTAGTTATAAGGATGTGGTGGCAGAGGAAGTGAATATGCCTGGGAGGCTTGTTGGGATTGAAGGTCATGGTTTTAAGGATATTTGTATTTCTAATGTGAAGATTGAGCTGGCGAAGAAGCATAAAAAGGTTTCGTGGAATTGTACAGATGTTGGTGGTGTTTGGAACAATGTGACGCCGGAGCCTTGCCCGATGTTTCGGAAAGATGACGTGGAGTGCCCTTTTCCGGTAGATAAGCTGCCTATTGAAAATGTTGAGCTTAAGAAATGTTCTTATGGGACATGATTATGAATGATCTTATTATGTTGTGATGTTTGCGAACTTGATAATAAATATATTCCATTTTAACAAAGTTCATATAGATGATAATGGTTCTGATATGTTGACAAAGTCTTTACCAAGGAAAAATCTGAAGAAATGTTGTTTGATTGCCAGCATGACGGTCTCTTCTCATAATAAAAAAAGGGGAGATTTAGGGTGCGTCCGTTTGGCATTGTTTTTGGAGTGACTTAGTTTAACTTAACTGATAGTAACTTATAGCGATTGTTAGTAACTTAGGGTGATTGATAGTAATTTAGAATAACTTATAATGACTGATGAATAGTAATTATAACTTATATTGACTAATGGATAGTAATATTATGATGATGAATAATAATATACTGATGATGATGATGGTTGTGATGATGGTGATGAATAGTAACATGATGATGAATAGTAATATGATGATATGATGATGGTGTGATGAATAGTAACATGATGATGGTGATGAAGAGTAATATACTGATGATGATGGTGATAAATAGTAATATTTTGATGATGATGGTGGTTGTGATGATGGTGATGAATAGTAATATTTTTATGATGATGAATAGTAATATACTTATGATGATGATGGTGATGAATAGTAATAGGACGATGATGAATAGTAATATGATGATGAATAGTAATAGTATGGTGATGAATAGTAATATACTGATGATAATAGTGATGAATAGTAAGATGTTGATGAATAGTATGATGATGGTATGATGAATAGTGTGATGATATGATGAATAGTATGATGATGGTATGGTGAATAGTATGATGATGGTATGATGAATAGTATGATGAATATTATGATGATGATGATGGTATGATGAATAGTATGCTGATGGTATGATGAATAATATGCTGATGGTATGTTCATATGTTGAATAGTATGATGATGGTTTGATGAATAGTATGATGACTTGTATTAACTTATAGTGACGGAAATTAACTTATAGTGACGGAAAGTAACTTAGAGTAACTTAAAGTAACTTAGGATGCATGAATGTAACTTAACTTAACTTAGACAAGGCAAAAACAATGCCAACTGGACAAAGTTCATTATGTTGTGATGTTTGCGAACTTGATAATAGATATATTCCATTTTAACAAAGTTCATACAGATGATAATGGTTCTGATATATTGACAAAGTCTTTACCCAGGGAAAATCTGAAGAAATGTTGTTTGATTGCCAGCATGACGGTCTCTTCTCATAATAAAAAAAAGGGGAGATTTATTGGGTTTTGACTTTTGTCCAATGAGAAAGAGCTCATCAAAGGCACAGTCTAGATTTTCAAAGAAACCATAGTAAGGAGAGAAAGAGGTTGGGAGAGAAACAAAAGAGTATTTTTCGAATCTGCAGCAACCAGCCACGAAGATCAGTCGATTCCCAGAGATTGAACCGTCCGATTGTTATGAAATTTTGGCAGTAGCTTCACAGCGTCTTGACCTTCGTTTTCAACGTGGAGATCGGTTTGGAAGTATTTGATTTGTGGCCTGAACAGTAGCAGATTTTTGAGTGAGAGTTTCTCATCCTTGCTTGGTGTTGATCCATATAACTTGATGTGATTTGTTCCAAGTATATAATGATGATTGTATGCCTCTAGTATATCTAGAAAAGACTTGTATTGCTCTTTCATATTGGTGATAGTGAATTTAAGCGGCCTAAGAGGTCCCGTAATTTTTACTCTCGTTTTGAAAAATTTCCCACGTAAAATTTCGATTTCTCGCCTGTAATTACTTATCTACTTTTTTAAAACTCATCATTACCTAATGCATTAAGCAACCTGTTCCAAATTTCTGATACTGAAAATAGCAAGACAAACGAGAACAACATTACAAACTTGCAACCAAGTATGGAGCTTCATCAGTACGAACATCTTCCATCTCCTTCATTGATTATATCCTTGAAAGCTCCGCCACTCGGGATCATAGGTAACACATGCTCTTGATGAGGCACAATCACGTCCAGTAAATATGGCCCTGGTGTATCCAACATCTTCTTTATGGCACCTCGAAGCTCGCTAACCTTTGTCACTCGGGCACCAGGGATGTCACAAGCCTCAGCAAATTTCAACATGTCGGGGAATATTTCATTTTCCTTTGAAGGATTACCCAAGTAAGTATGTGCTCGATTGGATTTGTAGAAACGGTCTTCCCACTGAACAACCATACCCAAGTGCTGATTATTCAAGATCATGATTTTGACCGGAAGGTTTTCGACTCTGATTGTGGCCAACTCTTGAACGTTCATCATAAAGCTTCCATCACCGTCAATGTCTACGACAACAGCATTGGGTTTGGCGACTTTGGCCCCGATTGCTGCTGGCAAACCGAACCCCATTGCACCCAGGCCGCTTGATGTCAACCATTGTCTTGGACCTCGATAGTTATAAAACTGAGCAGACCACATCTGATGTTGTCCGACACCGGTGGTGATAATAGCTTCTCCATTTGTTAACTCATCCAGAAGTTTGATTGCGTATTGAGGCGGTATGGCCTCTCCGAAAGTTTTGTACTTTAATGGATACGTCTTCTTTTGTTTGTCCACCTCCTCCCTCCAAGGAGCAATATTAAACTTAACTTTCTTCGATTCAATAAGATTATTCAACCCTTTCAGAGCAAACTTCACATCCGTACAGATCGAAACATGGGGCTGCTTGTTCTTCCCAATCTCAGCCGGATCAATATCTATATGAACAATCTTCGCACGGCTAGCAAAAGCCTCAATCTTACCCGTCACTCTATCATCAAACCGAACACCAAATGCCAGCAACAAATCCGATTTATCAATAGCATAATTGGCAAACATTGTACCATGCATTCCAAGCATATGCAGCGAAAGATCATCCGTGCAAGGAAATGCCCCAAGACCCATCAGAGTACTCGCAACCGGTATACCCGTCAGCTCCACAAACCTCTTGAGCTCCTCGCTAGAGTTCAAACACCCTCCACCAACATATAACACAGGCTTCTTGGCCTCGGAAATCAACCTAACAACCTGCTCGATCTGCCCAAAATCTGGAGTTTTCGGCAGCCTCGAAACGTAACCTTCTATACCTAGCGGCCTGTCCCAATTAGGCACTACAAGCTGTTGCTGCACATCCTTGGGCACATCAATTAAAACAGGACCAGGCCGTCCAGACCGCGCAATGAAAAAGGCTTCCTTGACTACATATGGAATCTCTTCAACATCCAAAATCAGATAATTATGCTTTGTAATTGACCTAGTTACCTCAACAATGGGAGTCTCCTGAAACGCATCAGTCCCGATCATCTTCCTCGGCACTTGGCCAGTAATGGCAACAAGCGGAATGCTGTCCAGCAACGCGTCAGCCAATCCACTCACTAGATTCGTCGCTCCAGGTCCGGACGTCGCGATGCACACACCGGGAAGCCCGGAGGCGCGTGCGTAACCCTCGGCCGCGAAAATGCCACCTTGCTCGTGGCGAGGGAGGACGTTCTTTACAACGGTGGATCTGGTCAAAGCCTGATGAATCTCGAGCGAAGCTCCGCCTGGGTAAGCGAAGACGTGCTTCACTCCCTCCCGCTCCAGCGCTTCCACAAGCACGTCGCAGCCTTTCCTCGGCTCGTCCGGCGCGAATCTGGAGACGAAAGTGTCAGATGAAGCGGTGGAGACGTTTGATAGGGAAGCGGCGGAGGTGGCGATTGGTTTGAAAGCAGCGGGCTTTGAGTTCGATTTGGGATTGGATGAAAGTGATGAACGGATGTGGATGGAGCGGGAGACGCGGAAATTAGGGAGGGTGAGGTGGCGGGTTTTGAGAGCGGGGACGAGAGAGTGGGAAGCCGAGAGATTGGTGGTCGGAGAGCGGGACAGGTTGGAAGGAGTTGGAGATGCGGCGGACGCCATTTTTGGAGATTTTGAGTGATGTGGTGAGTTGTTTCTACTCTGTTCCTGGTTTTTTGTTCGGTTAAAGTATCTTATTTATTTGCATCCTCAAAAGTTTGAATTGGAAAAATTTTGTCAAACGAAGTTTATTTGGCAGTGTTTGTTTATAGTTGCGGCGGATTTCCGATCATTATGACTTATGAGGAACAAACCCTTTCATAAAATCATTTGGGTTGACATTCGGCTGCTGGCTATACTCCATCTTGGACTCCACGGAGTCTAGGTTTGTCTCTGCATTCCTCACTCCATTGAATGAATTGCCGTTTGAAGCAGTACAAGAGAATCCATTTGTGTCCTCCTCTTTGTCCCTGAGACTTTCCCCCATCAAGATTCCACCAGGCACCAATTTGTTATTGAGATTCAAAGACAATTTAGTAACGGGACTGAGAGCATGGGTCTCAGATTGGTTGGCCACTACCAAAGTATGCCCAAAAAGCTTGATAATTTTCAATGGGGCACCTCCTCCACCAACACAATTGATCCCCATCACTGAATGGTTATCCTCATCCGTGGGGAATTCATTATCCTTGAGTTCGTTGCCACCACTCTGGAATGTATCAATAGATGAGAAACAGATCCAACACAACGTTATGCACCTACACTACAAGTACAAATAAAAGAGGAGATAATTGTACCATCAAGGTCGAATCATCCAGTAACGGGCCTCTTAAGTTTACGGTTAGTAAAAGATCTACTTCCTTTTCCTTCCCTAGAGTTGATTCGTCTTTGATGGGACTATTATTCTCGACGACATGAGATAAATTAGAACCTGATGAAGTGCGAGAAACACAACCACTCCCTTGCTCCTTAGCTTGGGAAATATAAATCTGGTAGCCTTCAGGTGACAGGACTGAAATGGGAGAATGTGCTTCCCTCTCCAACCTTTTCAAGGTGGTGGATGTTCTGTTCTCTTTAAGACCAGGACACATTTGGGTTTTCTTTGGGGCTTCCACAAGTTTACGGGGGTATGGATGTAATGGCTTTCGTTTTGACCTAGGAGGTGGAATCTCAATAGGCTCAGTGGAAGTGTCTGCACTGATGGCACCATCCTTTATGACCTACATTTTGTTGGATATATATACAAATTTAGCATTGCACCAATGGCTGGACAAAAGTGATACATAAAACGTTAGATGCCATGCCCATGGCATTTATTCAATGGGATAGTAATGAACCTTAAAGAAAAATTTCTGGGCATGGCTTCTAATCTGAACTGCAGTCTTGGTGCCTATATATTCTGCATAAGTGCGTGAAATAATGGAAAACTGAATCAGGGTTCACCAAAAAGTCCATTTAAAAGATCAAACAAATCTGCAGCAAAAATAACACCAATTGACAAAACCTCACTTGGTCAACATATACAGAAAGTGCAGAAGAAATAACAGTAACTGCCTCATAATGAAATTTCAATTAGATTAACAATAAACCAACCTTCAATTTGGCGCCAAGCACGTCCATACAGCTTAACAGCTTCAATAAACTTCTGATGCTCTTCTTCAGTCCACTTTTCTCTTTGTTTGGATATGGTGTAAGGTTTCCTCACCTGATAAGGGAAAAAGCAACTGGGTAAAAAACACAGATATTGTACTGCCAGCCGCCAGGTAGCTGGAGTACCCGCCAAAATACCCTGAACTAAGTATATTCATACCTTCAATACTACGCCAGATACATCAGTAGTGGTTTCATAATTTGCATCGAGAATGCTTTCTGTAGCAATTGAGGTGATTGAACCCTCACTGCCTGCTCTTAATTTCTGTGGCCAAGAAAGTGTAGGAATTATAATTGCACAATGAAAATGACACTGGGAAACAACACATCAGATAATAACATAAATATCTACTAGCAGAATAAGTAAGCAATCAGCTTTCACAAATCACACTAAGGTGCGTTCTTTTGAAATACAAAATTTCTACAACTGAACTTAGATTACAGTAGCGGAACGTATTCCATGTACTGAAAAAAAAGAAGAAGTGAAAACATAAGTCCAACAGAACATGCACCTGCCCTGAGAATTTCAGAACAATATGCATCAGAAACAATCTGGTGCGCATCACTCAAGTTCAACTTCCAAATATACTATATGATATCAACATGTTACTTTAGAGCTTGAATTCCTCGCAAATGGAAACTTGTCAAATCAACTACTTGAAAACCACAGCCTTTAAGTTTAACCTCAAGCTACCTAAACTAGTCACCAATATGGATCCCATTACTAAATTTCAAATATCTGATTAAGAAATGGACACATGCATAGCAGACGACTTCATCAACAAACATATGCTTTTTACAGAACTAATAATTTCTTGAGAACAGATCCAAACATCATTTCAGAAACTAGTCAAAAAGTACCTGCACTGTCGCCATAACCAGATCAATTTATCCACCTGCACCAGACAAAAAACAATCCAATCCTGGTTACCAACCAGCAACTCAAGATCGGAGTTCCATAAATGAACACAAACAACACAAATCAGCCAGATCCTCCTCACCTGAAATTCTCCAGGGAATTCAAAATCCGGTTAGAAAGAAGATCAAAGCTTCTTAAGGCCTTTCCAGAACCGACAGGCCGGAGAGGAATCAATCAACCCTCAATCTCTCCGATTCACAAAATCATCACATTGAAATGCGGTGCGGTACGATAGAGAGACGAGAAAGCAAAAACAAAAAATGCAAAAGCTGGAAGAATAGAAGGCGCATAGCTGCCACGTAGGACGCAGAAGATACTGTTGGAATGCTCCAGAAAGGGCTATACTGCTATTCAACCTTATGTGTGGACACGTGTCGGGTTTTCATTGATTCTAAAAATATCTTTGTAGGTATATGATTGGATTACATCTGGGATGAAAATAAACGGATGAGATGATTGAGGGTGGATTTTATTGCTAATCTTTTACGTACAATATAATATATTCGGTCGGCAGTGTCATCAATATTTTAAAATATCTTGTTCCTCTCTAATAATCTTTCTCGAACCTTCTCTTAATATTTTATATCATTTGATTCTTAGAAAATTGTACAAAAAAAGTGAAAATAAATTAAATAACACAATGCAAATAAAATATCTAACACAATGCAAATAAAATATCCGAATCATACTTTATCTTTAAAATAAGATTCCAAATATTTTATTGAGTTGAACTGAAACTGAAATAAATTATAACTTCATTTAAATAGGAGCGTTAAATTGACAAACTAAACTTAGTGAGTTTGATTAAACTTTCAAGTTGTACTTTTTTCTTGTTTTCTTTTTTAAAATTTGGATCATTTCTCGAATTGTGCGTGTCATCCTTGCACAGGGGGCATGCTAATATTCTCTGTATCGTTCCAATTATATCGGATGTACTTGCCGGGCAAACATCTACAACCAATCATGTTGATACAGTACAGTCAGAAATCTGTATACATTACATCTATTGATTTATCAAATCTGCAACAAATTTTACAAACTACCATCTCCAAGTTTTGAGTACATATTTAGCATGTGGTATCTATGCGACTTAGTCGCTTCTTTCTGTATCTCCAAGCAACTTGAATACGCCGTGCAGCAAGACCTCTCCAGTACGGCGATTCATACCTGCCAGGACGATTGGAATCAAGTCGTAAAATAAAATTTAAACGACAAGGATTTTAAAATGTGTAGTGCAAACATTAAAGTCAAGTAATAAAAAGCCTAATTGCAATTTGCGACAATATTGCACAAAATTCTGCATCGTGGAGCACGCTGTTAGAAATAGGATAACACTTTTATGTGCCATGGAAATACCTAATAGCTCCTTGGACGCGGGGATTCCGCAAAAATCTTGAAAATAGACTAGTGACTTCTTCGATATCCACAGCTCGAAGTGTGAATGCTTCTACATTTGTTATGCAAGTAACCATCCGGTTGCTAACCAATCTCTGTCCAAGAATTCTCATCTTTTTCGCATCTGCAATGAAACAAATTATACGATCGAGTCATTAATGGTACGATTATTTATTAACCTTTTTATTATTAAAAGTCCAAATCACATTCGCTATTCTGGTTTTACAAATCATTTATGAGATAATAGATATCTCATGTAGGCCACTATATATGATATTTTCTGCGAGTTTCATAAGTATGAACTAAAAAACTCATTCAATTAGCGGACGATGCCCATTCGTTTGGAATAGGTTACCTTTGTTTACAGATGAATGCTCCAGACACCAAGATAAAAGTTCCTCGCCACAAACATCTCCCTCGGACAAAGATACTTTATTTCCATCCTCTCCGCAGCTTTCCATTTTTCCACGCACAATAAATACCATCTTTTCAACCAGTCCATTTGGAAATAATATCTTACTCCCTTTAATATACGTCTTCTGTCTCAATCGCTCACATATAGAATCTAAGATTGGTTCATCCATCAAGGAAAATATTCTCACCTGTAAAGAAAAAATAACACTTTCAAATTAAGGTGCTTCAAGTACGGACACTATTACCAGAAACCGTCATAGAAGTCACTAAATGTTCAAGCAAGTACTATTATTTGTTTATGAATATATGGAATCAAGAAAGCTCACTTTTTGCACAAAGTTAAAGAGATGACGGCGTATGCCTCTCTGAAGATCTTCTGGCAAATTTACCAAAAGCATTTCCTCATTGACCCCTCTAGTCGCTGCCCAATTATACCGTTCCGCCTCTCGCACTTGTCTAAATACACAGTATAATATATCATTACCGCAGGATGAAGGTTGATTTATGAGATCATTTCTTTGTCAGGTTATTGACAAGCCATAAATGGAAACAATTTATAGTTTTTAATTATATAAAAGAGCGAATCGTACTCACCGTCTTAGATCTTCAGGCAAACGACGGTGTCTCATCCACTGTTCAACATCTCTGCGTCTGAGGGACATTTCTAATTGCCTGGTAAATATGGAAAACCATGAAGGCTTTGTTCAAGAGAACGTGGTTGGCTCATTAATGGAAATATCACCAAGTAGCAAAATCAAAATTCAGAGTCGCAATCAGATTAGCTAACGACTGAGAAAAGTCACAACCAAGTAGGAACAATCACAGACGAGTTGGGTACCTTCTACCAAGAGCCTGGAGAAAATTCTGCATATTTCCAATTAGCAGAGCAAATAGCAAGAGGCCTAATCCGATAATCGCCATTGTGAACAATACTTCCCATTCGAAATAGCTTGGAACTTGATTCCCCGCCAATGTACTAATTTGCTTATTGAAATAAAAACACAACAAAAATGGATTAGTAAACACACGTTTTTACGAAATGAAAAGATTCAGAAATAGAGTACCATAATTGTGTCGTCATAACAAAATGGTAAAATAATGAGATAAATAGGTACCTGAAAACCCCAAAATAATGAATACACATATCTCGTAATGAAGCTGTGTTTCGTGGTCAGATTGACTGCTTGGACATATATTCCATACTCAAAACCATCAGGCTGAAAACAATAAGCGGCTTGACTGCTTTGAGCCCATTCTTGGCGACCCGGAGCAGTGGAGTTCACATAACCATGTCCGCAGTCTATAATTTTTTTGCACTCACTCATTCCAGTATCAAGACAAGCATCCCGAAGGCATTGGTTCACGCTCTGATGAATTTCACACAGGCGCAATTAATATCTATTTTGATTTATGAAGCAAAGTTATATTTGAAGTTATAGATTTCATACTGTGCTTTTATCAGAATACCTGTAAACCAAATAAATACCAACACGATCCAACCACATGACCAGCTAGTACAAAAGTCAAAAGATTAATGACGAAGTTTGCCCATGCAGACTCAAATATGAAACCGCTTGGAGTCTGACCAGCAAGCAAAGGCATAAATCTGTACAATCTAGGCAAGTACTGAACGAGTACTGCAGCGCGTAGACTATTTTTTGCATAATTAGCTCCGGAAGATCCCAAGTGCCTTGGTAATACCAACAATACTATGATCTGCACCGGGCACCAAATAGGAATTGAACACACATAAATGCATGTTATGTAATGAGTACTAAAGACAACAGTTAGAAGAAATAAGCCCTGCTTCTATATTTATCGAATTAATTGCTAATTCTTTCGTATGTCATCTCATCTTACCTGGGGAAGTGGCAATACCACAAAAAGATCAATCAAGAAGTATCCGGATAGATAGTTGAGAGCAATTTTCTTTGGTTGATCAATTAAATCTCCAGCACCAACTACTCTCGATTCAGGAGACACATAAGCCAGCCTAAACTGCAAAATTGCCGTTTGGCGGTACAAATCAAATGAGTTTCGATAACGTGACAAAGTTATGGAACAAGAATTATATAAGTTATCATTATGTTAATTATTCACTCTATTGTGACGAAACAGTAATGTAGATTCTACAAGAGAGCGTGGTTTACCTGAAGAAGAATGTGAAGCAAGTTAATGAAATCTGTGAAGCTTCTTAAAACCACGATTGCAGTAGTCACAGGCCAGTTAATGACTATGCACATGTTGTTCTGACACAATAAAAATAATTTCATTTACGAAATCAAGGCACAATAGTAGAAAGTCGTGTATGAGACAAAAAAGTTTTTCTATATTTACCTTCTGTACAGACAACAAGAAGAAGAATAACGGATCCACAAAAATTGCAACCAGGCAGGAAATAGCGAAGAACTTGTTCCATTGCTGAATAATTTTGGCATGTGGATTCATCACACCTGGAATACATTTATTCATAAAAGAGAAGGATCTCCTTGCCCATCCCTTGGCATCGCCGTAGAAAACGCTATGAAACTGCAGGAGCATAATCATACAATGGCCTTAAGAGCGAAATCATCCAAAATAAAGAGAAAAAAGAAAAATTATGATAGCGATCAATTGTAAGTAGATTTAAGAATTAAGAATACCTTCTGATCGCTGAAGTTCTTCCACTTTGCATCTTGAACTTTGTAATAAGTAGGGCAACTAGTACAATAAGGGTCATTGCAGAGCCCCAGTTGGCCAGACTTGTACAGATGCTCGTTGTTTTTAGCATAGTTGTCATCCTCCCAATCTTTATACTTTCTCCCAGACATGAACTTGTCATCTCCAAGACCGACCATGTTCAACACTGTTTCGTTCTCGGTCGGCTGGACTCTTCTATCAGATATACGATTAACATATAAAGGGCCACTCATTTGTAGGCGAGAAGCTCTTCCATCAGGCCGCAATGGCCCCGTATGACCCACCAAGCTGTTTCCCCTTTCATAGGAATGTGAATCCATATAATAACTAGCCATCGACATAGATGCACTCCTAGCTTGGTACCCAAATGCTCTAAATTGAGAATCCTCGCGTTCATTGAATAACGAGGGATATGTGCCTGATAGCATCGGGACGTCATCTTTCTCCGAACCAGCCATTACTCAGCTGCTGACTAGGCCTGGTTTGAAACAACATGAAAAATGAACATGTCTCTTCGCTAAATAAGAAGATTTCAGTACCAAATTACAAACACTGTATAATAAAAAGATACCTGTTAGGTTCCAAAAACCACCAACAAGTTTGATTCAGGAGAGCACACAGCACTAAACACAATCAAATCATTAAAGCAAGTCACACACAGAAATTACAAATTTACAACCAAACTAAAACTCAAACACATAGACAGAGTTGCACAGAAGTAAACAACAGGTCAACCTCAAGTCAATTCTTAGTCAAAATTGATGAATCAAAACAAAAATTGAAAGAAAATTGGAAAACTGAAGCTTACCTGATATCAACTGAATCGATCTAAACCCACTAACACCTATGCACTGGAAATTAAACGAAACTAAACTCTCAGAAACTCCGCCAATTGTTGCATAGAAAATCAAATTAAATATTTTGTAATGAAATGAAAGACAGTAAGATGGAGTAGCATAGAAGTGATGAGTTGAGAAGAACGAGTCAATTTTGTAAAAAAGAAGTTGGAATTTTATGAAGGGAGGATTCTCTGAGGAACTCGGAGGCCGGCAAGGGAATAAAAGTCAAATTATTTTAATTGAATGAAGAACAAGGGAGAGAAAAAGGGATAAAATCATAAAAGCGACAGACAGGCAAGACTGTCCACCATTTACACCTGTTACAGTTTTCATTCACTGTTTGCAGTTATCTCTGCCCTGGTTGGTTAACGTGGGTTGAGAACTCGTCAGAAAACCTTCTTTGGTGAGAAATGAACGGTCATGATTAATGTAGGATTTTAAATAATTATTAATGTACAGTCATGATTAAACGTGATTTTTATTAAAAAATTTAAATATTTAATGATTAATTAGACTTAAAAGGCAAATTAGGCAATAAAAAATCAATCAAAATTGTAATCCTGATTCACACGTCCTAAACTAAACAGAATGCATCGATGAAAATTGCGACTCTCTCTCCCAAATCAGCTATCGCAGACAATCAAAAGACAGTCGAATAAGTTTAGAGTATGTGGTCTACGAATTTTAGAGTTTGAAGCTTTCCGAATATAGTAGGGTCTACGAATTTAGGGTTTACGAAGATTTTGTTTTGATGATTTCGGATATCGTAGTTTCATGAATCAGAATTCGTAGCCATATTTACTCTGAAATATTCACCAATATTACAGGAAAATTTCCTAATTTGCTCAAAATTGAAAATTGACTTCCCTTTCTACTCGATCTTCAAATTTCATTCTCAATTTACACTACTTTATAAGGCGACGTTGCCAACGGCGTCTTAGGTTTAGACCTTGGGCATGACGGTTTAAGTCATGTGGCCTATTTGAGCCCAAAAAATGCTGAGTAAGCCAGCTGATCTGGCAATTTATATTAAGGCGATGTTTGTAATAGCGCCTTAAGGCATAATAAGCTCGATTTCAGTTTCGTACCGTTGCTTGAATCACACATTCGCCTAATCCTCCACCGAAATATGATAGAGCCGACGTCCTCCGCCCTCGCTCGCCGATTGACATCAACCCCAAACGACCGCCGTCGTCCCCCGCTCTGATTGCGCCTATTGCTTCCCATTTTGTCGACCCGCGCCACTTATCAATTCCGATAAAATTCCTTGTGATGTTTCCATCTTTTTGTGTATTGTTGTCGATTTATAGGGATTCCTTGGCTGTAATGATATTTTTCCATTGTGTCCTCGATTAGTAGGATTGTTATCGATGAAGCTTGTTGTTTCGGCAACGGTACGAATGAAACTAAAATCGAGCTTATTGTGCCCTAAGGCGCTGTTATAATAAAAATTCTCGGATCAGCTGGCTGAGACTCAGTATTTTTGGGCTCAAATATGCTACATGGATTAAATCACCGTGCCTAAGAGCGTTCTAAACCTAAGACGCCGTTGGCAACGCAGCCTTAGAAAAGTAGTGTAAATTGGGTATGAAATTTGAAGATTGAGTATAAAGCAGGGAACTCAAATTTCATTTTGAGCAAATTGGGAAATTTCCCAATATTACAAGGATGTATTTTGATAGCTGTAAACAAATGCATACTTCACATGCAGAGAAAGATGATGCTGAGAAGGATGCAGTTACTTGTGAATTTTATTGAGGAGAAAGTAAAGCAAGCTGGATAATGCAACCCTGTTCGTAGGAATGAAACATCCTCGGTAGGCATATGGTTGCAAAGAGAGCATAAGGAAGGTAAGACTACATTGTGTTTGAGATGTTTTAGGTTTAGTTTCTTTTTTCTTTCTGCCAGGGATGTGGGGATACTGAATTTTGTTGTTGTTGAACATACTGAATTTGATAATGAGGAATATATTGGTGATGTGAAGGAGATTTTCTTACTTAATTGTTATTCAGCCTTTTCCTGATTTCATATTTGTAGTATTTTGATTTTTCAACTTTTTTAAAAAATAATTCTTCATACCAAATATGCCGCTCATGTACTTAAAATTCATAGTCTAGTTCATATAATGCGTAGTGTTATTCACATAATTCGTAGTCTTTTACATAAAGCACGAATCAAGAAGACCTCAGTTTATAATTCGTAGTATAGTAGTTAAAATTCGTACCACATGAACCTTGATTTTAAAATGCGTAGATGACTAGAAAAAAAGTAACATAGAAAAGCTACTACGCATTATGATTCATTTGCCATCAATGTAATGCTACGAATCTTTAACTATGTTACTACGAATATTATGCTTTTAAATGTACGAATCATACACTATGCAAAGTAACATAACCCTTTTCTATAATGCGTAGCTTTCAAGTTAAAATCCTTAAATATGTAATTTCTGACAGGCATACATTTATGACGCGTAGCTTTCTGTTTCAAATTCGTAGTAGTCATAGTGATCAAAATTTATAACAGTTACAAATAAAATTCGTAGTAGTCACCAATGACTAAATTCATAACTATTACAAAAAAAATTCGTAATAGTTACAAACAAAATTTGTAGTTGTCACCAATGACGATCAGAGAAAGTGATAGAAGCTTCATTCTGCTGTGTTTGGAAACTTGACCTTTCGAACAGAAGGGGCGGCTGCTGCGTTTGGATATGTTTTTTTGTTCTTGGAAAATAATTCACAATATGCACAAGTGACGAATTTACCCTTAAATGCGAGTTTAATGTATAAAAATACGATAATATTTACGAAAATTAAGGATCGTTCGATGAAAGATCCAACAGCTGTTGTTATTTCTCATTTTTCATGAGAATGATTTTTTCTCATATTATCGTAAGTCGGTTAACGTTCACGAGTATCAAAGCATATTAATTAAATTATTGATTTTCTTACCAATTAAATAAGTAGGCCGGTTAACTCACAAAAGAAACATATTATTTTTTTGATTTAAATTATTTTCTTGGTTCATTTTATTGATTAATTAACGTGGTGTATTGTTTTTTTGATTTAGAATTATTTTCTTGGTTCATTTTATTTATTAATTAATGTGGGTTCGGATGGTTGATGTGTTGGTCTATAATGTCATTCTTTTCCTTGTACTGCTGATATGTGCTTCTGTTTGACCATATGAGTCTATGACTACTTATTTCACTATACAGGACACAGGTGTCCCGCATCAAGGCTCTAGTAGCAACACTGAAATTCTATGCTCTACGGACCAAGAAAACATCACTAAATCTGATATTTAGAAGGAAATAAGAGTTCAATATGAGAGACCGACTCTGATTGACAAACCGTGTCTTATGCAGTGCTTGAATGTACCGACTCGTAACTGACCAACGACTTAAAAAACAAAATTAATTACTTTAGTCAAACATGATTATTAAGAATATGGTTTGGATCAAATAAAAATCACATTTATATATAAAAATTATAAACAAAATAAGTCTAAACATTTACATTTGTTAAGTCTGAACATTAGCAAATAAGTCTGACGTTATGTTAAGTCCAAACTTTTACTTTATGTTAAATTTGAACTTTTTGTTAAGTCTAAACATTACCAAATAAGTCTGAACATTATCAAAATAAATCTGAACATTATGGTAAGTCCGAACTTTTACATAGTTTTTAAATTTTATAAATAAGTATGGTTATAACCTGATCCACCCTTAAATTAAAAAGTACAAAATTATGTTTCGAACCCAAAACATGCATCAAAAACCTTTACAAAAACATGCATCAAAAACCTTTACAAAAACGTGCATCAAAAACTGAAAATAGTTTAGGAAAACGGTTTATTTCGGTAAATTTCAGTTTGATAAAATTAATGGGCCGGGTTTTTATATTGAGCTGGGCCTCTTCGGAAAGGGCGGTTTCAACCCGTTTCTAGAATGGACCAGTTTCATCTCGTCGGTTTTGTTCGTTGCTTGGAGAAGAAGCAAAAAAGCTCCAACATGTTTGACCTTCAACGATGTCATTGCTGTGTATAAAACTATCAACAAATTTGCGTGCGATAGAGAGAGAGAGAGAGTTAAAAATCCAGAAGTAACGAGTCGCCATTAATCCTCCGATCCTTTTCTGCTACGAAATTTTTTCCGAAGGTCTGCACATCTTTCGTTTTCGCTTCTTACTTTCTCAGGGTTTTTCTTCTTCTTTCAAACCTCTGATTATGCTCTTCCTTCATTAGCTTGATTATGATGGTGATGATGATGATCTTGAATTTTGCAGAATTGCTAGATTTTGGAGAGAGCTGATTTAGCGATATGGTGAGGCAGCACCTTGAAAGTAACTTTTTGATTGAGCTATTGAAGCCTTGGTTTTGGTACTAATTGTTATGTATTTCAGGGATCTCCTCTAGTGATTGGAAGCTCCATTGCAGCTGCAGCACTTACGAGTAGATATTTGATTTCAGCATGGCAAGCATTCAGAGCCCGTCCGCGTCTCCCAAAATTTTATCCTGGTGGTTTTGAACAAGTTATGACTAGGAGAGAGGCTGCCAGAATTCTCGGTATCAGGTAGCTAATCTTTAATAATCTGTATATGTACCAAATGAGTTTCAATTATATTTAACAGCGCTATTGCATTAGTTTAGACACTTACTTGCATTGCTTTTGTCTCGTGTATTTTGATTTTAACAATATAAGAGATGCGTGTTGGATTAGTTGTGTAATTTAGTTCTGCAAATGCATTTCATATTTTTTAGAGCGCATGGCTCCTCAGAGAAGATAAAAAAAGCTCACTTTTTTGCATTGTTTTTTTTGTCGTGCAATTTATGCTAACAATACATGAGATGCTTGTTAATTTGGTTCTGTAAATGCATTTCATATGCATGAGTGTGGGCGCGCAAAACGAGTTTCAATTTCCCTGTCATATGCCGGATATATTTACCAGTACTATTGTTTCAGATTAGTTTTACCACTTTTTTGCATTTCCTCATTGTCTTGTTGGACCAGCTCTACTTCTGTAGTTTAATTCTGCAACATATTTTTTCAGAGAGCACTCCCCTTTAGAAAAGATCCGAGAAGCCCACAGGAGGGTGATGTTAGCCAACCATCCAGATAGCGGAGGCAGTCACTATTTGGCGATGAAGGTTAACGAAGCCAAGCAAGTATTGAGTGGAAGGGCTAATGGCAGCGGCTCTGCATTTTAATAACCTAGCCGCTTAGCATGGTGTCTGTATTACTGGTGCTGCTGTGACTGACCTTCTTCCTCTGATGTGATTATAATTAGTCTTCTGAAGCAAATATCAAGCCGTGAGTTTGCAATTGCATCCTTGCATTTCATAATATATAGTATTATTTTTAAATAATTAAGAAACGAGACTAATTCTTCCGATGGGCTTGGGCCAAAGCCCAAAACTCAATAAACGCCATTTCTACTTTATCCATCGATACTTGAACTCAAACCGCTAATTTAATTTTCATTGGAAAAAACTGCAAACAAATTACAGTTCGAGACATTGATTGAGTAGCTGAAAAGATTAATTTCCACGAAACGGCGTCGTGGCGTACTGGTAGTCGTCTTCTGTTTCTTCTGACAAGAAGCCTCTTATCCCTCTCTCTCTCTCCTACCTGGACCGATGGATCATCATCTCAATTTTAAAAAATAAAATAAAAAAGTAAATGAAATACGCATAGCCTCAGCCAGCACACAATTTCACACCAACCTCTCTCTCACTCTTCTTTCACAAGTTTCATGATACCGCCGGATACTTAGGGTTTTTTCCTCCTTCCACACTCAACTCAACTCCCATTTTCAACTGCTGTTTCGTCCTTCGCGAATGCGCTAGAGATTGAGACCGCAACCACTCTGCTTTCTCCGATTTCCGATTTCCGATTTCACTTCCTGACGGTGGCATGGCGTTCGTGTCCAAGAAGCTCATCAACGATCCTAACAGTTCGTCTTTCTTTTTCAATTTCTTCTTCGATCGTTTCGATTCCAGTTCTTATTTTACTTCTTCAACGATTCTTGTATCAACAGTTCGTTTTGATTCTTGTTTCTTTTTCGGAACAAGTCGGATTGAAATTGTGGTGGTTTTAGTGAGGTTTTACAACTGCGATCGCTTTTGTGTTCTTGTGTTTTCGATCGAGTCGGTGAAAAGAAAAGAAAATGACACTGCGGTTTGTGGTTTTGAGAGGCTAGTTTGCTTAAGGCTAATTTTATCATTGCAGTAGCAGTTGATAGTGTATGCTATCATGTAGAGGGAGGCTGGGCTCTAGGTGATGAAACTTACTTCTGGTTCTGCTCTGGTAGTACTACTGTAGTAGTATACTAGTATGCATTTACTACTGTAGTAGTATACTAGTATGCATATGTGTGATTATATTTATACTAGTTTTATACAATTTAAGAAGGTCGACATGCTTTATTGATCCAAGATAGGCTAAATTATTTACATGTTTCCTTAGTATGTAATGAGATGTGGATACACATGGAAATATAAAATATGTTATCAGCTTGTAAGGTCAGAAAAAGCGTTTTCCATATCTTGTCAGTCATACAATATAATAGTTTTCCATATCTTTTTTTCCATATCTTGCAAAAAGCTGTCTAATTCTGTTTTCTTGGCAACATAGATGTTGTGAACGAGTTCATTGAGGGTCTTGCAGAAACATACCCTGGATTGCAGTATCTGGATGGATTTCCACAGGTAATTTATTAACTATTATGTCGTGCGGAATCATACTCAATAGTGAATCTTTTAGCATACTGAAATGAGAATTTCTCGTTGGGTTGTAGGTGAAGGTTGTTATACGTTCAGATGTATCGAGTTCCACATATGACAAAGTAGCCATAATTTCTGGTATGAGCCTGTTTCGTAGATTCATCTATTGGTGAAGTTAAATAGATTAGTGCTGATGAAAAGAACTTAACTAACAGAGTCTTGATTATCCAGTGACATTCACCTCAAAGTGTGAAGTTGACTTTCAGTGCCTTCAATGAATCTATAGTTACAATTGGGTCGCAAAGTTGATCGTAAAGTAAATCTGCATAGTCGTTGTGATATATTCCATCTTAAGGTGCATGGAACACATGTTGACTTGCAATTATGTTTCCACGAGTGTGTCCACTTTCTTGTATCAACATACTAGGTAGTCTTGCTTGATTGATTACTTATGTTTGTATCTTCTGTGTTTGATTTCTTCTAACTGGTATTGCGTGTATGGAAATGAGGCGGTGTAACTGTCAGTATGTTGTGCTATTGCTTTGTCGAACGCACCTTGTCTGCATCTCGTAACATATGATTTTGTCATACCATTGAAAGCTACATGTGATGTCATTAATAACTTGGGCGTATCATACGATCAGGGGGTGGAAGCGGACATGAGCCAGCCCATGCTGGTTTTGTGGGAGAGGGGATGCTGACCGCCGCCATATGTGGGGATATTTTTGCCTCCCCAACTGTTGATGCAATTTTAGCTGTAAGTCTCATCTTAAATTTATGGACAATTTTTTTGAATAAAAGTAGATATGTTTTCAGGGATGCGTATCAATTAGGAATCAAGAGATTCAGTTAGACAGCTACCTGTCGATTACCAACATCAGTCCTATAAATGCTTGCATTTTCCTTCATTCTCATTTACGTAAAAATTAAAATACATCATTTGAACTTCAGGGCATTCGGGCCGTGACAGGATCAAAGGGATGCCTTCTCATTGTTAAGGTATTTCCTTCTTTCTGAATCAGTGTTTACTAACAATGGAGCACATGAGAATACTGATTCGACATCTTAAGTGCTTGGTGATGGAAATAGCAAAATGTATGTTAATACCTACTGTTATAAAATAGTATTCAAACCTGAGTTACAGCCTTGAGACCAGGCTTGTCCTTATCTATGCTACCGAAAAGGCCACCTTTAAAGAGTGAATATAAAATTTGGAAGAACAAAGTGACATCAGTGTCGGAGTTTGGAAACTCGCTAAGAATTTAATCAATGTAAATTGGGTGACTGCTCAAACTGAGATTCCCTCTAAGTTGAAAAAGAGTGTGTGGTTCAAGAATACATGTTAACATACACCTCTTGTCTGATTTTGACCTCTTTCCAGTTTCCACTTAGCACTTAGAGTAGAAACGAAGAGGTGACGTAGCAGTAGCACTAAAACCAGCTACGTGGGATAAGCATGATATTTGTATTTCACACATTACAATGATCTTGTTTCTCTCTCAATCTGTTGCCCCCATTCCAGTCAAGGAGGTAATTATTTTCTGGACTGTAACAGAACTACACAGGTGATCGATTGAACTTTGGATTAGCAGCTGAACAAGCAAAGTCTGAAGGATTCAAAGTTGAGGTATTATTTTGTTTTTGGTCTACCAACTTGTGTTCATTTTCGGCTGGTATTCGACATTTGTAATCATGTATTTTTTTAATCAAAATATGTGTTCGTCCCTGATGAGACTTTCTGAAGTATATATTTGCATCTTGCAAGATGGTTATTGTTGGTGATGATTGTGCTCTCCCACCACCTCGAGGTGTAGCTGGACGTAGAGGTTTAGCTGGAACTATTCTTGTACACAAGGTTAGTTCAGCATATTGCTCTGTGTCTCTTTGTGTTAGTTGCCTGTGTTCTTCAGTCTGTGCGCGCTTTGCATGTCTGTGCATGTGACTATGTGTGTACATTTTATCCTCGGTGATAAGATAGCAAATATGTTATCTTTTAACTTCTTATATACGATGGAAGTGGCACATGGATTGCATATATATTGTCTATCTGATACTTCAATCCAGAGTCTTAAATGTTTGTGTGGCCTAAAGCACATCAGTATTTATGCTGTAGGTATAGGTCAGAGTCAGACCGCCATGCTTTCGATGATTTTCTGTCTTATAAGCTATAACTTATTGCATTTTTCATTTCATTAAATAGGTGATACTTAGTACTCGTAGTCATATTCTTTCATGATCCTATCTACTGCCTACAAAGAAAAAAAACATGGATATGAAGATAATTATGTAAATAGATATTAATGTGCTCATAATGATAGTTGCTGATATGGTACAATTTTTTGGATTTCTCAAAGAGATTTTTGGAGGAATGGGACATACTGCAATGTCAATCATTCAATTAGTACCATGAATAAAAGGAATTGATCATGATATTAGGAATTCTATTATTCAGTAGTTCGTTAATTACTTACTTTTCTATGGTAAGCCAGCTCTAATACTTGGTGAATTATCAGACAGCTTGCATGCTGACTATATTGCACTTCATGTAACTGAAGACAAGGATCCATGATTGTTATCTTTGTTTTATGTGAAAATCAACAAGCTGTTCAACCAATTGTTTTACCTGATTCAAGCTATACATTCAATTGATGCTGATGACTATCTGTACAATTCATGTAAAATTGTTACCTTCCGAGTGGTAGATAGCTGGAGCCGCTGCAGCTGCTGGTCTGTCTCTTCCTGATGTTGCTGTAGAAGCCAAACATGCATCTGAAATGGTTGGGACAATGGGTGTAGCGTTATCTGTGTGCACATTGCCTGGTCAAGTCACTCCAGATCGTCTAGGACCTGGAAAAATGGAACTCGGTCTTGGAATTGTAAGCTTTGTATTATATGGTCTTTATGCTGTCATTGTGGATGTTGAATTATCTAATTTATGTAGCGGAAGTGTTAAGGTGGAGCCTTGCTATTAGATTTAGGGTTACTTTTTATCCCGCTGAATCTAATGCAAGATAGTTGTACTCGATGCCCTCTCAATCATGATATTTGTGAATGCTACTTGGTTGTTATTGCTTATTGTTATTATTTGTTCCAATGCACTTAGTATGTCTACTGGTGTCTTTATTAGCATGGGGAACCTGGTGCTGCTGTGACTGATCTTCTTCCTGTGGATGTGATTGTAGCTCATGTTCTCAAGCAAATATTATCGACGGTATGTCTCTAAATCTTGACATCGCACTCTATGCGCTTTGAATAGCTTCTTTTTGGACAGCCAACATCGTTTGTAAGTGTGAAAGTGGAGTTATCATTTTCTTGCATGCTACAGTGGTATATGCTAACAGTTGCCTCATTAGCATCTAACATCTTTTTAAGTTTAAAGTCTGAAGTATTTAATTTTTAAAGCTCCCTAGCTGATTGTACAGTTTCTTAAAACTTGTTCAGATGAAAATTTGTTGTCACAACTTATTGCATAACAAATTACTCATAATGTTAAAATAGTTGGAGCAACTGTCAAAACCAATTGGCTTGGAGTGTGTATCCAACATTCCAACTATTAAAATTTGGTATCAAATCGAGTTGAACAGCATATTCTGTCTATGTATATGCCCAGAGCTGGACGCACGTGATTTAGCCTCGACTAGTCCACTTGTTAGGCCAAGGGATGCCTTCGAGTGAGAGGAATTATTCGAGTCCCATGTCGAGTGTCAGTGGGTTAACTGATTAGTAATTGGTTGGACTCCCCTCGCATTGCCAATTGGTTTTGTATTTGGATCCAACTATTCGAACACATAAAATCACACCCCATTCGATTAGATATATCTGCAAGTGGTCCTTATCAATATTTTGATGTTTCATTTCTTATATCAACCTTTTCCACTTAGTTTATTTTGATTGTCTCTTGTTGTCCACAATGTTGCAGGAAACGAACTATGTACCAATTGTGCCAGGGAACAGAGTGGTTTTAATGATTAATGGGTATGTATTTAAGTGCCAAAACAATCTCCTCAAAATAGTGGAATTTCATGAACCTATCAGGATAAAAATTTGGATTCTTAAGCAGAGATAAATTTCAATTATTCCCTTTTGAGTATCTGACCATAGAATAGAAATCTTGTTCGAGGTGGATGAGTAACTCTTAAATTGCACATTATCTTTGCCTGTTTAATGGAGTGCTGTTAAAGTGACCATCAGTGATAAGTGTAGTACTAGTTCCCATAGCAGGCTTTATGTGTGCTCAGTTGGTTTCTTGAAGTCTGAACACACACCTGCACACCATCTTTAAAGACCATGAGTTTTCTTGTAAGTCAACGCAAAAATTATCTGCTATCAAGATAAAGTTACTATTGTGTTTGATATTAGCTGCATACAGGGTTCTCTTAGCTCCTACTTAAATCCGGTGTAGGCCGCAGGTCTGTTATTCACCACAGAATCATGACTTTATAGCTGGTGGTGATTCTATTTTAATTTGCAAATGAGGTGCAGTGCACCGCTAAGGGCCTGTTTGATGGCTGATCTGAAGCTAGAACTCAATGCTTTCTTCTGTTTTTCTTTTTTCTGTTCTTTCTTAATTGCAAGTCTCAACAGCAGATTTTCCCGTCTCAGTGCAACTATGAATAAAAAAAACAGCAGATTTTCCCGTCTCAGTGCAACTATCAAGTATCAATGCCAGAGTTTTGCTACCATAAGGGCAGGTGTCATTGACATTCTACTTTCTGAATGTAGGTTAGGTGCCACACCCTTAATGGAATTGATGATTACAGCAGGAAAAACAGTTCCCCTAATGCAACTCAATCATGGACTGGCTGTTGATAGGGTGTACACTGGATCTTTCATGACTTCGCTTGATATGGCAGGTTTGTAACATACAACTGCGCAATTTACATTTAAAAATTAAAAGAGAAAAATGTGATTGAGTACATAATTTTCATGCCCAGGATTCTCAATATCCATAATGAAGGCAGATGAGAAAATTCTCCAACGTTTAGATGCTCCAACAAAAGCTCCCTCTTGGCCCGTTGGTGTTGAAGGTCAACATAACTAAAATTAGACTTCATGAAAGCTCATTTTCTGTCTTTGATCAGATGGAATATTTTTCACATCTGTTCTGCTTTTGTTTTGTGAAATAATTTTGGGCGTTGAAAATAGCAGTTATCCTCATTCATATATAAATGCTATGTTTTTCTTCATTTCAGGAGATCGTCCGCCTGCTAAGATTCCAATTCCCGTCCCAGCATCCCGCTCTACGACTAATGAAGAGGTATACTCATAAAATTTTGTACCTGACATGCTTCTGCCTACTTTTCCACTATTGAACTTTGTTGGCACCCAAATACAGTGTTTCTTAAGAATTTGCAGCTTTTCATTCAACATGAGTTTCTGGCTCTGAGTGGGATGTTAAGTAACCCGTTGGTGTCTCTAAATTATACTTGTTGCCAATTTATGCAACCAGAATACATTTTATCATTTACCCACTATCATACCAACCGCAAATGCTCTATTTTCAGACAGTTGTCTGTGCCTAACTGTTCATGCTACCTGATTATTGATCATTATTATCTTATATTCTATACTATGTTTGCATGCTTCCTTTATGCTGATTCACATCCTTGATATGGATACTTAATCAGCTATTGAGCAGACCACAGCAGCTGACTTACCATGGCCGTATTCTTAAACTGGCAATAGAAGCAGCTATCAGTTCTGTTATTGAACTAAAGGACAGTTTAAACGAATGGGATAGCAAAGTGGGTGACGGTGATTGTGGGTCAACTGTGAGTTTCCGTCCTGATTTTGATTTATCTTCACTCCTTATTTGTTAGTTTACCGATGATCAGGTAATCCATGCAGATGTTTAAAGGTGCAACTGCAATTTTGGACGATATGCAGTCGTAAGTTTTTCAACCTGGCTTTGTTAGTATTTACTGTCTACCATGGCCTTCATGCTGCAATGCGTGAGATTTCATGGTGCGTATTTGAAGTTTTCGGTCTGTCGCATAGTTGTGCATTCTAACTGTACGAGTTCATAATGAATTGTTTCTCAGAGGGCAAGTTGCATCCAAACACAAAACTGTTTATTGAAATATGCTGTTCTTAATTTCCTAGTGTATCGCGTGCTGTTCAGTTATCATTACATCGATTGATCCCTCTTTTTTTCTTATAGTTACCACCTGAATGATGCTGCTGAAACAATCAATGAAATGGCTTCTTCTATTCAACGAGTCATGGGAGGAACTAGTGGAATCCTGTACTCACTATCTGTCTTTATGCTACATTATTATCACTTGTTTTCTGTCTTGCAGCTCTAACATCTTAATTTTTGACTTTATCTTAACAGATATAACATATTTTGCAAGGCAGCATATGCAAAATTGAAAAGGGGCAACAAACCTGTTACAGCTAAAGAATGTGAGTTGTTGGACACTGCCTTTTCTTGTACTTGGTCGCGTGAATCTGAAGGACTCTTTTGTTCCAGGGTCTGATACTTTGGAAGCTTCAATAGCTGCAGTCAGCAAGTATGGTGGGGCCAGTGCCGGCTACCGCACCATGTTGGATGCTCTTATCCCAGCATCACTAGTACTTAAAGAGGTTTTACAATATTAAATGAAACTCAGTTTGTTTATCTACATATTCCGCATCTAAGGATGCTTGATTCTCAACCCTGATCTTTGTAAAACCATATTTACTATGCCGCAGAGACTTAATGCCGGAGATGATCCTTCCACGGCTTTCATGTTATCTGCTGAAGCAGCTCGTGCTGGTGCTGAATCTACTCAAGACATGCAGGCACAGGTAAGTTTAGGTGGTGATTGTCTTTTATTAATCATATTACACCTAACACATGTGCCTACTTTTGCGGAAAAATTGATGACATAGCGCAGGTTAAGATGACGTAAATATTTGTGTTAGTGTTTGTTCATCTAGCGAGCTAAACATGTCCCTATAACTTGGGATGTCACTGTACGAATTGAATGGATGATGCTCATTACACTGCTTAGTCGCATGAGGTTGCAAACTTGGAGCTTTTATAGTTTGTTCTTATCTTTCTCCAACCTTGTTGTGCGCGTCTAACAGTATGTATATAAAACCGACCTTTAAAAAAACCTCATGCCAAGTTTCAAGTTGTGTTCTATTTTTTGCCATAAGTTGAAGTTTTCTTTACACTGCCACTTTTGGCTAAGCGGTCCGTGAAAAAGTGGCATATTGTAAAGGAAACTCAAACTCATGGCGAATAATAAAAGAAAAAAAATCACAAAAAATAAACAAATTTCATCTAAATTGACTGTTGAAGTTTATAATGTTTTCAATGTTTGTGTCATATGAAGGATGTGTAGTTATTAACTTGATTTCATTTACAGGCGGGACGTTCTACCTATGTTCCAAGTGATATCCTTGCATTAGTGCCAGACCCAGGTGCCATGGCTGCGGCAGCATGGTATAGCGCAGCTGCATTAGCTGTGAAAGATAATTACCAACCTGCATGAAGTTGAAGCATATACCTCTCCTTCCATTTATATGTACGGCAGGAGAGAAGAATAACAATGGAACACAGTCCCCACATTTATCTTGTCATATTACCATTGTTTCAGCAACTATTGAAATGATAGGGCTTTCCGCATATGCACCTAGTGCATGAAGCTGCGAGAGTGAGTTCTGATACTAGCCCTGAAATTTTTGTTGACGGGACATGTATTCTCCAGATTGGTTGACTGAGTTGTATTAATTGGGGCATCGCATCATATATACTGGCTGTACATGTTAAAACAGCAGTGTGTTTTGATACAAATATCCATTTGTGGGTGGATTTTCCAGTTCGCTTTGTAGCATGTAATAGTAAATACCCCTTCTGAATGCATAGCGTAACCATGTGACTTAGCATTCGCAGTTTCTCTACAAGCATAGTTAATTTTCTCGTTTGATTCCTGACTTTATTATGGATTCAGTAAATTCTAGGCCAAGTAAGTTTTTAACAAGATGATGTATCTTTATTTTGTTAAATCAAAAAGTTATATGTATATTTATCTGATTTGTAACAAAATGATGCCTGACTGACCCTGAGTTTGCATTGACAAATCTAATCCGGTATATAAAACTGGGTCAGGTTCAGGGCATGTAATTTATGTTAATCTCCCGCCAATTTGTCCCGCTTAGACTAGGGTTTTCTTTTTCTTTGACAATTTGTATACACAGAGCAGCGCAAATGGGACTGGGAGGCATGAAAGATTGAAAAAAGAGAGATGGCTGGAGCAATTACGGGGAAAAAAGTCCAACGAAAATTCAAAATCAGAGGCTACACTCTTAAGAAGGATGCCTTCGACGACATCCTCTCCTTCGTCAACCGCTTCCCCGACGCCGAAGACGACGCCATAGATCTACTCCTCGACCAGCTCGAGAACGAATCTCGTATTCACTTTCTCCTTTTCCCTATCCTTTTTCACTCTCATGGCTTGATTTGATTTTGTGTTTTGTATTATTTCTTTGCACAGTAAAATCGTCTGTATTGGATAAGGAAGCTGTGCACAAGGTTCTGAGTCTTCTTTTGGAAGCGGAGGCCGCCGTTGATGAAACGCCTACTTCAACTACATCCAGTCGCTCTGCTCTGCGGATGATTGATGCTTTTCTCATTCCTAAGTTCCGATATGATCCCATCAGAAAGGTGTTCTATGAGTATGTTCCTTTTCTTTCTCGTTTTCTTTTCTGCTACTAAGTTTTTCAATTAGCCTTGTTTGTCGTGCAATTATATTAACTGATTTGATTTGATGTGATACCATTATGTACCTGGCATAGTGGTGTTATTTCCATCTATATGGCATAAGTATTTTGAGTTATACATGTTTGATGTGAATATGATTGTTTGATTTTCTATAGCCTCATTTTATGATGTCGATTTCATTCAGCAGATACACACATGAAACTCAATGTTTGCTAATCAGTTACCTTTTTAAGCCGCTTAATGTCGATACTTTGTTCTCAAATTCCATTGTCTTCCTTTCTAATTATCCGCAATATATGAACACGTAGACATACAGGAAAGCTTCCAATTCATGGCGATGCTTCTGCAAAGGCCACCCTCTACAAGGATAGATATCTGTTATTGCTGCAGAGACTTTCTCGTGATCCACATTTCTCAAAGCCAGCATTTGATTCTGAAACGTCACAATTTGGAACCTGTGAGGTTAGTCACGATGTTGGGGTATAAGGGTTTTTTATTGTTGGGGGTATAAAGGGTTTTTTCTGTGCCTTGTTTCGTTGCTTTCTTTATTGTTGTTTGTTTGTTCGGTGAAGAGCTGGGTGCCATCCCCTCCTAACCGCCCTGGTTTCTTTTTAGGCCTTCTGGTCCTGTTAGGTTTAGGGCTTTACTCCCCTGTCTTTTTTCTTAAAAAAAAAGAAGTCACGATATCCTCCTTAGAACCAGAAAACAGCTTTTTAACACTATTTGTTTCTAAAATCTCAGTAGTCCCTCTACTCTTCCATGCTAACAATATGATCATTTTCTCTTCTCTTGAAAATGTCGTGCAGATTTCTCCTATACAATCTTTGATTGGGCAGACAGGAAAGAAATGGGTAATGGGTGTCATATCTCAACTGGAAGATGGTCACTTTTACCTTGAAGACCTTACTGCTTCAGTGGAAATAAACCTATCTAGTGCAATATCCTTGTTTATGTCTTTGCCTATAATGATGTTAGAAGTATATCACTGGTTCTTCTTTTTGCCTTCAGTGATTTTTGTCTTTCTGTGAAAAGGTATTTTCTTTAATATTATACACAAGATAACAACAGGCTTTTTCTTGGAGAACACAATAGTGATAGTGGAAGGACAGATGCTCTTGGATGGGATTTTTCAGGTTGGTTTGACCTATATAAATACATCTATTGCTCTGTATTTATCATGCTGTATTGGAAGCATTTGCTTAAGATAAGCTCTCAAATACATCGGTGGTAGAAAAAGGTGGTCCATACGGTCTTTGGTTACTTGAGACTTTCCTGTCATTTTGGTGTTTGCAATTTCTCCAAATTTAACTATAAGGATGCTGGCAGTAATCATCCTACTTTCTGTTGAGTTGATATCCAATTATATTACATCTTTATGTCAATATGATGTAGCAAATTATATAAAGGTTGGAAGCAATTGCTGCATCATAAACAAGGATATTGCATCATTAGCAAGTGTTGCCAATTATAGAGTATATTAGGTCCTTTCTGATACAAGTTGCTCGCATGGGAGCTAAATAGGAATTTGGAACTAACCCTTTCTATGCAGCTAACAGTTCTGTGATTGAGATCAAGACTTGTAACTATTTCAATTATTAAATGCATAAATATTTTGACATGGATGCTTATACAAGCGCGCTTATTGGAATATTGCAGGTTTATACATGTGGTTTTCCTCCTTTAGAAGACAGGAGTAAGTCATTAGAATTACTGGCAGGAATTGACCTTTTTGGCGGTGGCATTCTTAGTATGGAGGATACTGTATCCTTTGCCCGGAATTCATGCATGACGATACTAAGTTGGAGAACTCAAATTTCTTTCAAATATAGTAGCTGAAGCTTCTGATCATTTGTTTTTAGTTTTCCTATTAAGATGACAGAACAGGCTTATGGCACTGGAGAAGATGGCTGTTAATGAAATGTTCGTTATACTTTCTGACATTTGGCTTGACAGTGATGATGTAATGTATCATGATGAATACTGTCATTAGTTGATTGCTTTTAGTGTTTTTTGTTGTGCTAACTTTCTTTCCATTATTCTTAGAGAAGACCATGGAAAAGCTTAAGACAGTTTTGGATGGATATGAAAATGTGGAGGTGGTCCCTTCCCTATTTGTGTTCATGGGGAACTTTTGCTCCCATCCATGCAACCTATCATTCAAATCTTATTCAAGTCTCAGGTATCATCACACTGATATGTTGTTTCTATTTCTTTGTACATACGTCATCGGATTGGGCAACCACACTGTAACAACTAACAAAGAAAAATATTTAGGTCATTGTTTGGAAAGCTAGGAGTGATGATTGCATCTCATACTCGGTTGAAAGAGCAAAGTCGCTTTGTTTTTATTCCGGGTCCTGATGATGCAGGTATGAAACTGCTAATCATAGTTTACTTTGTGTTTTTGTGTCTACTGAACCTATGGCTAACTCTGTTGCATCTAAATATGTCAGGCCCATCAACAGTTTTACCTAGGTGTGCTTTACCTAAATATTTAACTGAGGAGCTCCTGAATCATGTGCCAGATGCAGTGTTTCTGAGTAATCCTTGCAGGTGAGGATCTGATATATGAGACTATACTTGAGACTGTCAAACACTTGGGGCGATGTTTTCTTATTATAACTTCATTTATGAATTTTGTTCATTCATCAATTTAATATATGCTGGTAGTTCGGACATCCTTGCAAATTTTTGCTTTACAACTGAAATATTTCAACGCGATTCAGGATTAAATTCTACACTCAAGAAATTGTCTTCTGCCGCCAAGACTTGCTATACAGAATGCGCCGTTCATGTCTTTTGCCTCCTTCAACCGAAGAAACCAGTGATCCATTTGAGCATGTAAGCTCATCATCTACCTTTAGTCTTTCAGACCCCTCAGAGAATTAACCGTGGTACTGATACATATTCTCTGTTTCATTTACAGCTTGTTGCCACAATAGTTCATCAAAGTCATCTTTGTCCACTACCGCTAAATGTGCAGCCTATCATTTGGAACTATGATCACACTTTGCAGCTTTACCCGTCTCCACACACGGTACTGCTCATGTGCGACAATTGTTAGTCTCTAGGGAATTGTTCCTTGTAATTCTTGTTGTTTGATCAGATCACACAGTTGTTGGTTTAACCAGTGTCTCAAACAATACACATGCAGATAGTGTTAGGGGACAGAAGCGAGCAAAAGGCATTTAAATATGCTGGAATAACGTGCTTCAATCCCGGCTCTTTCTCAAATGAGAGCACCTTTGTGGCTTACAGACCTTGCAGACAAGAAGTTGAACTATCTGCTTTGTGAATCATGAGAGAGTATAAGGCATCCACCACTCTGATGTATGAAATCGAAGATCTTACAGAAGCAGGCATTGACATCCTTGCTGATAAGGACTGTGCTGAAAGTGCAGTATCAATCCTTGGTGTCCAAGCATGTCATTATAAATCCCAGAAAGACTTGAATTTCCGTCTTTGTTATTACTTATTAGAGTTTGAACTGTATTTTATTACCAGTGTAAGGTGTAGGATAAAATCAAGGCGTAGCATTTGTTTAAATTGGAAGGCACGTTCATTGTTACAACTCAAATGAGCACCACCATGGATTTGATGTAATGTATTAATTAGCCTTTGAGAAATTAGCTTCCATGTTTTCCGAATGATCGATCACATAGGCCGTAGATTAAAAGCGATGTTCAGTGCCAATAATGAATAAAAGATACGTTGTAACGGTCAAGTCCCTCTATTGGTGTTCATTTGATCATTTATACAAATTGATCAAAATTGGCATACTGAATTTTAGATGCTCCATATTTTCTGAGAAGCATGAGGCAGCCACTGAGGTGTGAGACCCCATAGATCTTCCCACACGAAAAAATAGGCATCCCCACTTCCAGATTAAGCTAAGGCGTAAAGATGTCAAAAACACACTTCGTTAGCTTACTAGCTTGCTGACAATGACAGGTGTGCTTCATGAGAGAAAAATTTAGCTTGATACAAAATGGTGCCTACAATCAACGTAGCTTTCCACATCCCAAAGGAACGAGCCAAAAGTCACAGCTTCCAAAACCAGCCTCCGTAAACCACCAAAGCTTATCCTGACCTTCTGATCCTTGGATGAGTCAATGGTTCCATTGGCCTTTATTACAATCTCTGGTCTTCCAAATAATGCTTCAGTGTGCTTCTCAATGATGGTAACAGCCTCTTTTGATCTAATTGTCGCATACTTCTGCAGGGTCTCACCGTCAAAGGCCATGACATAGGTGCGCAACCGGGATGGTCTTATTCCATAACCAAATCCAACGGGACTTACATCACCGGCTTCTGTTGCAACTTCAGGGTGAAATCCCACAGCTCGGAATGATTCATCGTAATTCGGCCCTGCATCATGTCCCATATATTGCTGAACATCATTCACCACTTCGTCTAATGCTCGGGGAAGAAATTTCACACCTTTTTCGAGTTGGAACCTCTGATCCACTCGCTTAAGGAAATAACCATACATAACAGATGCTGCGTAAACCTGTCCAACTTTTAGCTTGCTTATCTCAGCAACGGTGTTCTCATCATTAGCATGGGCTCCTAAAATGAGCGCTAGGTGGTTATGAATCATCTCTAAGGCTTCTAGAGAATGAAGCTGTTCTAGTGTAGAATTCTGTTCAGGGAAAGTCTCCACTTGAGCAGCAGAATCAGTTGATACAGCAGGCGTCAATGAAACATTTGCGTCCATGAATTTTTGAACAGTCAAAGCATATAAGATTTCTTCCAAAGCATGTGTTCTTTCACTGGCCTTCACTTCAGCTATTCTCCTGATCACACACAAAAAAAAAAGTTGAGACACAAAACCGAAAACATGTAATACTATTAAAGCAACACAAAGTTGAAGCACTGACCTGTATAAAACGATATCAGTCCCTGCAGCAGAAGCCTGATTTTTCTGCCTTTCAGTTACACGATCAGACTCAAGTTGTTCCAGCTGATACTCAATAGCTGCTGGAAGGAGATGAGGACGGTTCACTAAGCATTCTGACAAGAACTGCCCGATCTTGGATTCGAGCTTAAGCGGAGCGACTCGAACAGGAGGATTTGAATGACTTGATTCGGGCATTGAAGTCGCTCTAACTACAGCTGATCTTCGCTGACCAAGTGTGTATCTACTTTGGCCTGGCCTTGAGTAAGAAATCAAAGGAGAGTGCTGTGAACCACAATCGATGTAAATAGTTAGGCACCTAGAACCTCCCACCAGAGAATCAAAAAAGCAAATCTGTTGAAAGTTTAACTTGGAACCAGAAAGTCCAGACCACAAAAAGAAAAGTCTAGCACGAGATTTACGTGACTAATGGGGCGTATCTCCTAACCTATTCAGAGTATAATGACATCATAACTTAACTCCAAGAAAGAGTGCTCCAAACAGCTCAAGGGAAATTCAGTGTTCAACATCAACCAGGACTGATAAATGGTGACTTATTATAATTCATTAAGTGATTAATCAACTGTTACTCAACTAAACCAACCACAGACACATAAAACTTTACAGTAAGGATATGAACTTTCTCCATAAGTCAGACACAAATAAAATCAAAATCAGGCAAATTAAACATCTGAATTCATCAGCACAAAATATAACAAGACCAACAATACCTTATCAAAACCATTGGAAAACTTGGTACTAGTACCAAACCGGATGGAATCAGAATGATTAGCGAGCAACACGGTCGATCCGAATCCACCAGAAACGGAGCAGGACGACTGGATTAGAAGAGTCGCGGTCTCCATCTCTGCAAAACGATAAGATATAAACACTTGATCCAAACCCTAAAATCCATTACTGGACGACCAAAATTAACAGAACACTCACCGGACTAGCCACCGATGTGAATTGATAAAGCGTAGCGGTTGCAGGTCTGAAGTCAGACGGATTGCACTTCTGGATCGACGACGGCAGATTCGGTTATTTATATGGGCTCGGGTCGTGCCATCAACGTTTTATCTTCATCTGGACATTTTTGTATCTTATTTACATCAATGCCATCAGTCTCTAGTTTTACAATAAAGTTCATTTTCTTGAAAATTGATTCTAACTTTTTTACAAAAAAAAAACTATATATATCTATTAAATGCTGTTTTTTCCTTCTGAGATATCTTCACTTGAATTTGCTATCTGAAATTTTCCTAGTTTGGATTGTGAGATGTTTGTAGTGCCTGGTGCCTCCTTTAACATAGGCCACAGCTCAAATTTACCTTGAGTTGTAAATTTCAGACAGTTGAGCATCTCTTACATCTTCCAGCATTTTTATCAAACTCTTGTCTCCACCGATGCGAGCTTCATCCAGTGGACTGTTTCCCCATCTGCAAACAAGTGCACAGAGATCAATTATCGAAATCTATACATGTAAATGTAAAGCTATAAATAGTGCAGAAATCAAAACTTCAATGTTATTACCTGTCCTTAGATAGCACACTGCTCCCTGCATCCAAAAGAACACACGCAATAGTATGTAACCCATCAGCAGCTGCGACGTGAAGGGGAGTTCGTCCATCATAGTTTTTAGAATTCGGGTTTGTGCCATACGCTAAGACCCTTTTCAGAAAAGCTATGTCCTTTCTAGCAACAGCCTCACACAAGCAACTGCCAGCGTCATCTATTGCCAATAACGATCCTGCTTTAGCTAATAATGCAGCAATTTGATCATGTCCGCATTTTATGGCTTGAAGCAATGGGGTATATCCAAAGTTATCTGCAGCGATCGAGTCAAAGTCACTTTTACTTGTCTATTCTACAGATGAAACATCAGAGTGAAAGATAAAAATAAATTGACGTTACCAGATATGTTGACATCCACTCCTTGCTCTAGCAAATAAAGCACAATATCTTCGTACCCTTTGGAAGCTGCGATATGCTACGGAAGACGGACTATCAATTCTAATAGCCAAAATTAACATGCTTCTTTTTTTTTTAACTAAGTGAATTTTATGTACTTTATCTTTTACTGCTCAAAATTCAAATCTAATTTTAGGAAAGAACAACAATTATTTCGGATCTTCTGAAGTTTTTTTTAATCGTGTGTCCTGTGTCCGATAAGTGCCCAAAAAAAACACAATGTGTGGCCATTTTCTGATTTTGTTTGATGTTGTTCAGTCCTAATCATCATGCATATAATTAAAGTAAAAAAAAAGAAGAGGTTTTGAGTACAGGGCAAGTTCCTTGAAACTTACCAACGGCGATCTGCCATCATAATCTGTCATCTTCGGATCTGCTCCAGCTTCCACCAGATGCTTCAGCAAGTGTAAATCTCCACTATAGATAGCACAGTTGACCCTCATGGCCAACTCTGACTCATGTCTTCCAATATGAAGGATGACGTCTGACTCTAGCAACTTCTTTTGCACACTGGACTCTTTACCCTGTTATGTGAACAGATTAAAGATTAACTGAAGTAAAAATAATAGAGCACGGGAAAACACTGGATAAGAATTTGAAGTCCTTTGCCTGGGGGACAGAACTTCAGCAACATGTTTCCTGCACGAAAACTGTAGAGAACCTCATTGACAATAAAAGAGCTCTACGAATTACCTCAAGAAGGTTGTTCAAGATAATGCGTCCATCACGGAAGTAGACATGAAGAATTTCTGTAAAAGATTGTTTATCCAGCCGCAAGAGCCTGCACAATTCGCGAACACGAACTGTACATGGTTGCGGCAAGTTGCAGAGAAGAGATATTTCTCCAAAAGAACTGTAACTAGGCAACAACGTGGAACAGTTTTTAGTATCATCTGCTTCTTCCAAATCCTCTTCTTCCTGAGACTAAAAATCAGACATTCAAATGTAAGCCATATATAAGGGAGAACTTGGGCAGAAATCTTGCAGGTGAAGCTTCTCAAAGCAAATAGAGAATTGTTAAGAGAATATTCTTCTGGAGTTACTTCACTTAAGCTGAAATGTATCATGTATATAAATGGTTGTGTCGCTGGAAGTCGCGAAGCAGTAGCGGATAAAGCTTTTACCAGTTCACCGTGACAGACGATATACAATTGGTCAATAACACTTCCCTTCTCAATTATGACTTCTCCAGGAAGAAAAAACTCTTCATGGACTCTGGTTGCCTGAATTCATGTAACATAACAGGAAAGGGAAATATGAGGACAGCATACAAACCATGTCCATCGCTTGCTATGCTATACACACTCACGTACAAATGAGAAAGATGTTCAGACCTTTGTCACTTAGCAACAAAAAGAATAAAACAAAGATTATCTGTAGAGATGTCGTGACTGGTGCAAATACTTTGCGACTGTCAAAATTACTCCAACACACTCTAAGAACAATTTGATCGAGCATAGTGCTATAAAATGGGGGTCGGAACAATGGGCTTACTATCTGCTTAATAAATCCCAATGAGCATCCCTTGAATAGAGGAACCTTTTGAATGAGTGGCTCGTACACTTTTTCTGAAATCTGCAAACAGAAAATCAGATGTGGAAATGTAACACCATAAGTATTCAAACGATGAAATTTATGATTATGAAATTTCTCATCAGGAGACTGTAGTATGGATATGTGGATCCAATAAGACGCTTTGATATTGATACCACAACTTGAGTAAAACACTGCTTCAGTGTCACGGAAAAAAGTAAGCGGTACCTTGGCTCGAATTGAAACAGGAATATCCTGAAGAACAGCTGAGTCCGTGTAGCTTCTTTCATAGTTGAGTCGCACGTGATTTTTCACTCCAGTGCTAATATCTTTTCCAAGTCTATTGCGATTCAAATATTTGATTATATCTGCCATGTTGTCTCTGTACCTCTCAGTGTTTGACCCCTTTACGATTAATGCTGTCATGTTACCAAGCATGTAAGCACCCAGAATCATATCAAAAGACACGTAAACCATGACAAATAGCATTTCTCGTATGTTGACAGCATGTATGTCTCCGTAGCCTGCAAAAACAAAGAAGAAGAAGAATTCACTAGAAAGGGACCGACTGTTGAAAGTTCTTTTGAATATATACATCACTAACACCACGAAAAAGTTGCATATGTTAGATATTCGCATAAAATTTTTGCAGTGACTCCTTTGAATTCCAACACTATAATAATATAAGAAGAGACGTACCAACAGTAACCATTGTGACAACGGCAAAATACATTGAGGTTACATAACGCGTCCAGAGGTCGATCTCTCTGAAGTGCGAGTAACTATAAGCACCCATCTTTAAGCTTCCAATCCAAGTATATTCTTCCTGGGATTCGGGCAGCGTGGTAGCAAGATAGTAAAATATGCAAGCGGCAGTATGCGTGCAATAAAGTTCAACAACAAGCAGTTTTATGATTCTTGTGAATAAATAGTTTATACGAATGTCTTTCTCCATCTTCTCAAAAAACTCAGTAACTCTAAGAGCCCTGCTGAGCCTGATCCACAGTAAGTACCTCAGGATTTCTTTTCGACCGCCCACCTGATGAAATACATATATAAATGATCTCAGTTATCAAATTGTATGTTTTGTTAACTACAACAAACGAAGGAGGCCATTTTGACCTTTTTTTGTCAGATGCTAATAATAGTAAAGAGCGGGTCTCCAATGGTTTTAAATGTGAAATGAAAATTTAAAAAATGTGAAAACCTTGTATATCGCATCCCATGGAAAGCAACCAAGCAAATCAACCAAAAACCGAGATTTCAAGTACCTATTAGAAACAAAAGAAAAATCATCAAATGAGCATCATTTGTATCCAAATGAGTTCGTTTCGCTAGAAATAAACGCAGAAACTAATTTCCTGCAAGTTGTATTTCGTAAAAGTGCAATTTTTAGTAAACATCAATTTGTATTTCGTCACAACTTATGCGTAACCATGACTTCGAAGTTCGACTTGTGCTTAAAAATCAAATATGGATAGTCCTGGTTCGACAGTGATTTTTCATTGAAACAGCATTTTAGAAAGTATTACAAAAAGAGTGACATTGAAGGAAAAACTCGGAAAGTGATTTGTTGTATCAAGAAAAGGTAGTTACCTAAGTGCAATGAGTTTGCGAGAGTAGACCATCCTGTAGGAGTGAGGATCGCGATATGCGAGAAAAAAGTGGATGACAATGTCAAGCAGGAAAGTGAACTGGCCAAAAATGTCTAGCAGGAAAAACCTCCTGGGAAGTCCTCGGAAGAACCCAAACTCGAGAGGGGTGAAAAAGGAGGAGTAGACTGCCCAAAACAATATAAATATGCTCCAAGCCGAGTACCACCTGCCCAATTTCAAACCTTTTCCATCACAAAATAACACTTAATATTACTTTAGGGGCCTGAACGTAATTAAAAAAAGTATAAACCAAGCAATAGAGGGGAGGGATGGAAGACCAGTCGTCAGGACGAACGACGAAGCCCTTGAAAGCTTCTCGACCGACCGTCACCATGTCCCGACCTGAGCCCAAAGCTCCGCCGGCGGCCACCACCGACTTCAGCCAGTTCATCCATCCGACTTTTTCAGTATCGTCGAATATTCCACTGCTGCCGCTGTCAGCCCCGCCGTGATCGAGTTCGTGTCGTGAAGACTGATGATCATCGGAGATAACGTTGATTCCTCTTCTGGTAGTTTTCTCTTCCATAACTTTCTCCATAACAAAGTTGATTTCAGAAATTCGTGTTTGTTGTTGTTGTTTGTAGGTATAATGAGTCCTCTGTTGATGGATGCCTGCTTTTTCTGAGAATCGGTGAACAGTTGCATCTTGGAGATGAAGCTTGTCTCCCGTGAAGAATAACAGGATGACCGTGAACATAAAACAAGCTTTTCATTGAAAAAAGTTACTTTACTCACAATTCATAATTGACCTTTTTTTCGCATCCTCCTGTACGTCGATTTCCTTGTAATTTTGTGCATTTTCAGATCGGTTTAACGCAGATTAATCCGTTTTCAACTTGCAGTTTTGTACTTAAACTGGAGGCGTGTGACTTCAAGAGTGGCCAGTGTTCATGGTAATGGAGAAATTTGAGATTTTATACATGTTGCAAGCACAAGCAGAATCTCAATATTGGAACTATCAGTAAATCGGTCTTAGCAAATCACTTGGAACATTGAGAGTGGGTACATATGCAATATTTTCTACAACAAACGGACCTTAAAACTAAGTGACTTGCTCAAGTTTGCGAGTCTGGAAGAATTTGCAACGGCCCTTACCATTTGATTCAACTTCTTCATTTTTCTTCTTGGATCCAGTCACACCAAGACTCGTCAACTTTAGTTGCCTCTTACCATTACTATTGATTGAATCATCTTCATCCATTTTATCAGCCTCCCTACAGAAACAAAAAAAAAAATGTAATTGATCCTAGATAGACTACACGCTTTGAATACTGTAAAATAAATTTCAATTCTACTGATTAGCCTTTTTTTCATTGATGTAGAACCACAAATATTTGGCAAAGAAAAGTAACACATGTTATGTGTGACAGTTTTTTGTTGCCTGCAATATATTTGACAGTCCTCATATCTAAAATGAGTTGTTAACGGTCTAGTGCTAACAGACGTGGTTAAATGACTTGGCATATAAGGTCAATTCAGATATGCAACTCAAAGAGTAAAAGCAGTTTATTCCTATTGTAGCCTTGGCGACCCAATGCTTGCTCCGCTAACAAATGGATAAAGACTATCAGCTTTCTTTGCAACCACAAATTTGAGATCGGGGAACTTTTCAGATAGTCTAATTCTGTATTTTTCTGGATCCCCCACAGTATCAACATAAACCTGAAAAATGTCCAGACTTCAAGGTTCTTAATTTTCATTTCAAATTTTCGCCGAACAACAGGAAGGTTGACTTTGATGGGCCACGACCACGACTAAACACTTGCCTACAAACTAAATTATAATACCGAAAATGACAAATAAGTAGCTTATCTACCTCAGTCAGAAGAACTCCCCTGTTTAGTACAGTTGAAACAAGGCCCATAGCCGAGCAATGAGAAATTTCGTTCAAGTTAATTTTCTCCCTGTAATATTAAAAGTTAAAACCACCACGACTTGAGCAATTTATAACACTCGCAAATAATCAAATCGTACAATTTTAAGTAACTTACTTCTTCAGCATTTTAGCTGACAGCTCCCTTGGATCTATGACGTCTACCGCCCAACCAATTGCTTCATCCGCTTTCAAATTTTCAAACAACTCTTCTCTTTTCTCCTTCTTCAATGTTTTAGAATCTGCCAACAAGAGAAAAAACATACGAACATTTAAGGTCAAGCATTTTCCAGTAGTAAGATTAATTAAAAGTATAAAAGCTTTGGAGAAAGTAACATAACAGACCTGCAAAGTGGAGGGTGGCAAGAGTGTCTTGATAGGATCGAGCACAGTACAAGCATCCGTATACCATTGGCCCTACAACAAGACAGAAGAACAATAGACACCATTGAAATCGAATTGGACTGAGGCGGAATTAGGGTTTGGGGAGATGAAAATTGAATTAGGGTTTGGGGAGATGAAAATTGAATTAAGGTTTGGGGATGTGACCTAAAACAGGTCCACGTCCAGCTTCGTCGATGCCCATAATACACGGCTCCGACGCCCATTTCGCTTCTTCCGATCCCATTCGCTGACTCTTTCTTTTCCCGCCAAAATCACAAGATTTGCTAGAGCGAAAGACACGATAAGGAGTGATGAGTGACAATAAAAGGAGTTTTTTCTTATAAAATGATTCAAATTGAGTTTCACATATTAGAAATAACAATAAAATGAATTTTTCTTATAACCACTAAACCAAAACCATATATACACCTACAGGCTACATTAGCTTGCAAAGTGGCTTTCGAGTAAAGAGCATATGAATTTGATCACAAATTTTTGCCTCAACTCGCTAGTGAATCATATTTTACCATCTCGTCACGCACTGATTAACTTGTTATTTTAACTAAAAAATCTGGAAGAATACCAATGTGATCGATTATGAAGTGGTATATATTTTAATGCATATGATTAAACATAAACAACCAAATACCATAATACTTCTAATTTACTATGTGATGAAATTACACGGTAATTAATGGAGTATCAAGTAAGCTAAATATAGAAATGGCCTAAATAACCTAGCTACTCCGTAGACAACTCCACCTCGACTAAACTTGATTAAATTAGCTTCATTATGTTCGTATAAGGTACTCCATTTCACATTAAATTAACTTGTCTTATACTAATAAATCGTTCTGACAACTTGGTAATTTTGTTTGTTGATGCGTGTACGGCTGCAGTTCATATTTAATTTATCCAGAATGAAAATACGCTTGCACGCGCCCCATAGTGGGCGGTGGACACCATAGTGGGCATGCCCACTTTGGGGCGCGTGCAAGTGTCAAGTGTCCATCATTGTGGATGCTCTAAATGGTGGACATGGACATTTTAAGCGTCCCAAAGCCACTTTATATTAAAAATAAGGTATAAAGTGGACCCCAAAAGAAATATCAAATGTCCCTTCACCATTATGGATACTCAAAATGATGGACACTTGCACGCGCTCCAAAGCATCAAGTATCCACCATCGGAGATGCTCTTAGGACAAGGGGTGTAACGTGTAGGAGCTTCCAATGTTAGCAGGCGTTGATTTTGTTTTTTGACTTTTCCAAATTATAGTCGGGTAGGAGACCGGGCAGCCCACCCGCGGTAAATGAGTGGGGACCACGCAGACAAATTAAAGCTGATAGGAAGCACAAAAGACACAAGCCTTTGCAGGAGCTAAGTAGCACAAATAAACCCTTATTGTAATTTTTTGTTTGTTGTTTTTTTTTTGAGGGGCCCACGCAGACAAATTAAACCTGATAGGAAGCACTAAAAAACAAGGCGAGGAAGCACAAAAGACACAAGACTTGGCAGGAGCTGCTAGGCTGTGAGTAGCAGAAATTAACCCTTTTTGTTGTTGTTGTTTTGATTACAACGCTTTTTTGTAATTCAGCAACAAGAAATGAATCACATTTTCCATATCTCATCTCTAAACCTTTCTATCGACATCCAATTCTTTCTCTCTCCTTCTCCAAACTTCCAGAACTCTCTCAAACTCTCAAGCCCAAAACCTATCTTCTCCCCGGCGGACGCCCTGCTGCTGGCTGTAGGGCTGTTATTTGCCTCGCCGGCCTCCCCCTTGGCCGTCTCCACCTCCCCCTCGTCTCTAACCCTCCCTACTCAACAACCCCACAAAATATATCTACAGTGGAGTGGAGATGCCGAGGTTTCTTTGCATGATCAACCTGGACGACGAGAAGGCGAACTACACGATCGGTCAGATGTTGTCCCACTTGCAACTTTCTATTGACCGAACTGAGTTTGACAAGGTTGAGAAGCTGCTGAAGAGGAGGGAGGAGAAACTGAAAGAGGAAGCTTGGAAGAAGATGAAAGCTGAGGTTGAGAAAGTGAAGAGTGCTGCTGAAATTAGGGAGAGAGAGTTTTTGACTGAAATGGAGCAGATGAGTAAGGGTTTGAATGAAGTGGAAGCCAAGTATGAAGAGCTGGTGAAGTGGAAGGTTGTGTTGGAAGAGAGGTTTGATGAGGTTGATAAGGAGAATGGCGATTTGGCGGAGGAGGTAAGAATGTTGAGGGAGATGAATGAAGATTTGAAGAAGATGGAGGAGGCTGGAAAGGTTAGACTTTCGGAGCTGGAGAAGTCGAATTCGAAGCAGCACGTGATTGTAGAGGAAAGCTTTGAGAAGCTTGAGAAAGATAAGTTGAGGTTGGGGCATGAGGTAAGGCTGTTGAGGCAGGAGTTAAAGAAACGGGAGGAGGCTGAAAGGGTTAGAGTTTTGGAGATGGAGAACCTGAGGTTGAGCTTTGATAGGCTTAAGAAGGAGGAGAATGAAGCTGTCATGAAAGACAATGTGAAGCTCAAAAAGGAGGTCAGAGCGTGGAGGGAGATAAATGAAGAGTTAAAGAACAGGGAAGTGGCTGAAAAGGTGCGAGTTTTGGAGCTGGAGCTCAAGGTTGAAATCGAGGAGAGATTGAGGGTGAGGGCAGAAGAGGATTTCGAGGCTTTAGAGAAAAGCTTTAAGGAACTGGAGTTGAAGAATTCATTGTTGGAAAAATGTAGTAATATGCTGATGAATGGTGGGACAGGAAGAGTGGTTCCAACAATTAGTTCTATGGAAGTTGCGGGTTGTTCGAGACGGAGCTATGTTGACCTTACCGATGAAGCCGATGATGTTCTTCCAGAGAATATTCAAACTGGCAACCTGATGGAAGGTATCTCCCATAGATTTTGGTGTTTAAAGTTCCTAGAATTTATATTTCACATTGTTTTTGGTATCAAGTTGGTAACTGCATATGGTATGGATCTTAATACCAAGTGCATAAAGAGTCAATTACTTAGTTTAGAGATGGTATGATCTAAAATCACGACCCTGAGTGGATTTCAATTTAAATTGCAGCCTGAGCTTGATCTTCTAATATGTCAAATACATGCCTGTGAAGTTCAATTGTCTAGCAGGGTTATATAGTTAACTAACGGCAATCCGTTTTTTTCCGGCTCTCTGTTCAAAAATTGCTAACTGAATAATATCCATAGCTTGCAGGTTCTGAAACATATGTGATTTTAGCCTCAACTTTGAGTCCTGTTTTGTGAAATATATAAACAAAAAACTTGGTTTTTGATCCCATTAAGATAGGTGATCGTAGTAGTTAAACCTTTTGCCTTTTGCTTACATTCATGATTTATCGTTGCATGTACCTGTTTTATACAGCGGTGTATTGTTTCATTTTAAGACGAAAATCTTAATATAATACTGTAATTATATTATGAAGACCTTGACGCCACCAGAGCGTTAATGACAAACAAACCTTTGCATAATTCTGCATGTGTATTACATAAAAGTAGCATTGTCATTCTTTGAGGGAAAACCAATGTAGATATTGTTGTTTATCATCTGATTTTTCCCCTGAGCTCTGCGAAAAACACACATTTATCATCTGACATATTGCTTCCTCAAAATGGAGGCTTTTCTTATTTTGCAGCTTGCAACCAAACTTATTGGCTGCAATCTGTATTGGCATATGAGTATGACGATATCATGTGTGTTATTTTGATATGTATTTAGATTTCTTTGGACTATTGACAGTTAAAAGTCATTAATCTCATGAAACTGAAAGTCATCGTTGCTTTTTTTTATTTGCAGATCCCATCCGCTTGAACCCTTCCGTGAATCTGAATGAAAGCAGCTCACACACCCATACAACAAAAGATAAAATCGAAAGCAGAGAACCCATTGCTAAACCAGCAGGTTTTAAAAGAAAGCGAGTAAGGTCAGTGAACAAAGAAAATCCCCAAGAGAGCGAACCATCAAATGATAAACACACTTGTCAACAGTTACCAGTTCATGAAAGTGAAAGAACACCAGCACCAGCAGGTTGTGTTTTCAGCATCCGCCCAAGTCCTTCAAAGAAAAGTAAACGGAACAAATTTGATGGCACCCCAGGTAAGAAAAGACCTCGAAATACTTGTGTTAGAAGAAAGAACACGTCAAATTAGATTGTCTAAGTTAGTTTCTTAACTCTAGAGCACTTTTAGCCTATCAAAAGTCGGTTAGTGCTAGTTCAAGCCTTAATTATTTCAGTACTTAAATTCGTAGAGTCAGTTTGGAATCAATTCAGTATATATTTTAACACTCAGTTTGATATAGGCCGAGAGCTGGGCCAAGGAAAACGAGTGGATCCAGCAGGATCACGCAAGAGTGAGCGAATTAGGGTTTTGTCTGGCCAGTATCCAAGTGACACGTATGAGCTCGGAATGCGAGGAGCTGACAGCTGCAACAGTATTGGCAGGGAATCAATGAGTGTGCGTACTGACATTTCCGTTGAGAATGATGAGCTGTGATTGTATTAAAAGGGCAGTAGCCTTTATACATTGAAAAACAAGAAAACAATGATCTCCTTTCTCTACATTATATTTCAAAATTTATTTCATTTGTGAAGGGTAAAAATTAATAGATCCATTTCCAGTCCAGCAGACAAACTGTATAATTTGATCCGCTTCAGATTTCCAAACCCCAGAAGCATTGAGAATTGTTGCATTATTTGTATAAATCTGAATATAATAATGAAACAGCAAGCCAACTAATCTGAGTATATGAATAAGCTATTCTGTAAATAATCCAGCAACAAAAAGGCAGCAGCTTGACTGAACATGCAAAACCAGCAGTAAGTATTGATAATTAATTTGTTTATCAAATCTGTAACAGCCACTGAAATGAAGCATGTATATAACAGAACAGTGATCAGCGTGCAGTTTTTAACAAAACTAAACCAGAACATTCATACAAATACACTGAACATACTTATGACTAAAATCATGCATCTGTATTGAAACTGAAGCAAACATTGAGATGTAACAGTAAGCAAACTGTGAGTATTAAAGAAACAGATCAACTGATACTGAGCATTGATAAACAGCTAATGCAAAACAGAAAGCAATCTAGTAAAGTAAATACACAGAGCATGAATCTGATAGACAAAACAGAACATGCAATTTTGCGATCATATAATCATGCTGTAAACGAAAATATAAACTGTAAACGAAAATAGGACAGCAAACCGAAGATTCTGATTCAGTCACGTCAATGAGGACGCTGTCCTTAAAGCTGTATTGCTTCCCGTCGGTGTTGGGTCTGATGGCAATGAGCCTCCCAGGATGAAAGAATCGCAGCAAGCGCGTAACACCGTAGCCTCGCTGCTCGAACTTATTGGACCTTCAGCTATCACAAATCGGAAATACAAAGTGTAGTCGAGTGTGTGGGATGTGTTTTCTCTCTGTGTTTTTCAGAGGAAGGACTGACTTCCTTTTATAGTGACTGATGCATCAGCAACCGTCCCATAACTCCATCATTCCACCAGCGCATGATCTCCATGACAGGTGAAAGTGGGCAACTGCCCCATGACTCCACACGCCTCATGAACAAGACTGACTCAGTCAAGTCTTTGACGTTTTGGTTCTTGGTTTGACAAAATTAAAAGAACGAATTGAGCAAAATCGAACCGAACGATTTTAGGTCTCAAATGTGGCGCACCACCTTTTTTCTTCAAACCTTTAAACACATTTTTCCAACAATCCCCCACATGAAGAAAATCGAGTGGTGAAAACAAATAAAACAATAATCCTCGATAATCAACCTCGACTCGAAGTGGTGATAGCTTCTACGGATACTATCTGCACAGGATAGGTAGGTTACCCCCTTGAACCTTCCCTTGGGATCACAAGATCTCTTTACTGACTATTCAGTAGACGTGATGTCCTTGAACTGTTCGTCTTATACTGTAAACGAAATCATGTTCCCTCAGATATTACCCTGATCTTATTCAGTTCTTACTGGTGGGCTCATTTTGGTCATGACACCCCTTTCCTGGTTCTGCAAGAGTTTCTAAAGAATTAAGCCCTTTGAATTCTCCTTTGAAGCGACCCCACTTCTCTCTCACATAGGTGATTCTTTTTCAAAGTAATCCCGCGTTACCCATTTGAATCTCACTATTCAAATTACTAGAATCATTAAAAGCTTCGAGCTTAGCCTCGTGCGGGAGTCACTGTTTTATCAAGGAATAGGCTGGGGGGGTTGCCCCCACAGTGACCTCACACAGTCTTAGCAGATTGGTTGTCCCTTTGAACCAAGTTCTTGGGATCTCCAGTCATCATGGTAGGGTTTTCCTTTGCCTCGACTATTAATGCCCCAAGGGCTTAAGCCTATGTTTTGATTTTAGCAATCAAAAGGCTTCAGTCCCATTCCTTTAGTCGTCTTCTCTACTTGGTCCTTATTTAACCCTTTGGTTAACGGATTCGATATATTTTCTTTGGACCTCACGTAGTCAATGCTTATGACTCCGGATGAGAGAAGTTGTCTTATGGTATTGTGTCTTCGACGTATGTGTCTAGACTTACCATTATACATGACATTCTGTGCTCTACCAATTGTTGATTGATTATCACAATACACACATATTGGTGGCACAGGGGTTTTCCAACCAGGAATATCCTCTACAAAATTCCTTAACCATTCTGCTTCTTCGCCGCATTTATCTAATGCCACGAACTCAGCTTCCATCGTGGATCTGGTTATTAGAGTTTGTTTCGAGGATTTCCATGACACGGCTGCACCTCCTAAAGTGAATACATATCCACTGGTGGCTTTTGAGTCTTGTATATCAGATATCCAGCTTGCATCAGTGTAACCTTCAATTACTTCAGGATATCTGGTATAATGTAGACCGTAGTCACGAGTAAATCGTAGATACTTCAGTACTCTCACGATAGCTTTCCAGTGTTCAGTTCCTGGGTTACTCGTATATCTTGCAAGTCTACTCACACAATAGGCAATATCAGGTCTAGTACAATTCATCAAGTACATAAGAATGCCTATTACTTTTGAGTATTCCACTTGAGAGATACTCTCTCCTTTGTTTTTAGACAGATGTTGGTTCATATCTATAGGAGTTCTATGAAATCCTACACTATCCTTCCCAAATTTGTCTAGAATCTTATCAACGTAGTGTGCTTGGCTTAAGACAAATCCATCTGCCATTCTTGTAATTTTAATCCCTAAAATTACATCGGCCAGGCCTAAGTCCTTCATATCAAACCTTGAGTTTAACATGGACTTGGTGGATTTGACCATTTCTTCATTGTTTCCCACAATGTGTATATCATCGACGTATAAGCACAAAATCACATAACCGTGTTCAGTGTTTTTGTTGTATACACATTTGTCACACTCGTTGATTTTGAATCCGTTTGACAATATCACTTTGTCAAATTTCTCATGCCACTGTTTTGGTGCCTGTTTCAGACCATAGAGAGACTTAACTAGTTTACAGACCTTTCTCTCTTGTCCTGGCACTTTACAACCCTCAGGTTGTTCCATATATATCTCTTCCTCAAGATCTCCATTCAAGAAAGCAGTCTTCACATCCATTTGATGAATTTCTAGATTGCGCAGAGCTGCAATGGCAATTATCATCCTTATAGATGTGATCCTTGTCACAGGTGAGAATGTATCAAAGTAGTCTAGACCTTCCTTTTGTCTATATCCTTTGATCACAAGTCTCGCTTTGTACTTTTCAATAGTACCGTCTACTTTCATTTTCTTTGTAAAAATCCACTTGGAACCAAGTGGTTTACATCCCTGAGGAAGATTAACTAACTCCCAAGTATGATTTTGCATAATGGAGTCTAGTTCACTTTTTATGGCCTCTTTCCATATAGGGCCATCAACAGAGCTTATAGCTTCATTATATGTAGGAGGTCCCGCCTCAACCATAAAGGTTACAAAATCAGGTCCATACGAATTTTCAACCCTTGCTCTTTTGCTTCTTCTGGGTTCCTCCACATTTGTATCATCCTCGGATACTTCTTCTTGTTGATGATACATTTCAGTAGTATCTTCATCTATCTCATAAGATGATCTCGATCGCATTTCTTTGTGAGGAAATACGTGTTCAAAGAACGAAGCAGTCTTTGACTCTATAATCGTGTTCTTGTGTATATCAGGGTTTTTTGACTCATACACAATGAACCTATACGCATTACTGTTATGTGCATAGCCTATAAAGACACAATCAACTGTCTTTGGTCCTATCTTCATTCGTTTAGGACCGGGTGCCATTACTTTGGCTAAGCATCCCCACACTCGCAAGTGTTTGTAGGCAGGTTTTCTCCCTTTAAATAATTCATAAGGAGATTCCTCCTTCTTCTTTCGGGGTATTCGGTTCAGCAAATAGTTAGCAGACAAAACGGCCTCCCCCCACATTGACTGGGGTAACCCTGAACTAAGCAACATCGCATTCATCATTTCTTTGATAGTGCGATTCTTACGTTCAGCTACACCATTCGACTGAGGTGTATAAGGTGGAGTGACCTCATGTATGATTCCAGTTTGTGCACACAGTGCCCCAAATGGTTCTACATATTCACCACCACGATCACTTCGTAGCCTCTTGATCCTTTTATTTAGTTGGTTTTCCACTTCCAACTTAAACATGGCAAATTTCTCTACCGCTTCATCCTTGCTCTTTAGCAAGTATATTGAACAATATTTTGAACTATCATCTATGAAAGTCACAAAATATTTGTTTCCACCTCTTGTTGGCATGAATTTCAAGTCACATAGATCACTATGTATTAAGTCAAGGGGTTCAGTATCTCTTTCAACACTATGAAAGGATGTTCGTGTTAATTTTGCCTCAACGCAAATTTCACACTTATGTTCGGAATCAATTTGAAGTTTTGGTATACAATCCAATTTCATTAGATTCCTTATTGAGTCATAATTCACATGACCTAATCTACCATGCCATAAATTTGAAGATTCAAGCAAGTAAGCAGAAGAACTTTCTTTATTGATAGTCTTGATGGCAATTACATTAAGTTTCCACATGCCATCTTTCACATAACCACGTCCCACATACATTCCGTTCTTAGAAAGAACAACTTTCTGAGACTCAAAGACTATCTTAAAACCATGTGCATCAAGCAAGGCTCCAGATACTAAGTTCTTCCTAATGTCAGGCACATAATAGACATTAGTCAGCTTCAGCTCCTTCCCTGAAGTCATCTTCAAAATGACACTTCCTTTCCCCTTGACCTCGGAGGTGGCAGAGTTGCCCATGTACACCTTCTCTCCAGTTTCAGCCAGCTTCAGCTCTGAGAAGGCATTCTTGTCGGAACAGATGTGGTGGGTCGCTCCAGTATCCAGCCACCATTCCTTAGGATTTGAATCCGCCAGATTCAGCTGAGAGATCACAGCTACTAGAAGCTCTTCTTCTTCCACCTCGGCGACATTCGCCTTCTTCTTCTTTGGGTTTCTGCAATCAGCAGCTCTGTGACCCTCTTTGTCACAGTTGAAGCACTTGCCAGCAAACTTCGGCTTCGCCTTCTTCTTAATAATCCCACCTTTGGGTCCAAGTTTGTTGAAGGGCTTCTTCCCTTTGGAGCTTTCACCATGCTCCACAACATTTGCCCCCCAGTAGAGAGCTTCAATCTCTTGTCAGAGAGTCGATTGTCCTCTTCATTTTTGAGGCGAATCACCAAGTCTTCCATAGACATTTCCTTTCGCTTGTGCTTAAGGTAATTCTTGAAGTCCTTCCATCCCGAAGGCAGCTTCTCAATTACCGCAGCAACTTGGAATGGTTCATTCACTACCATTCCTTCAGAGTTCATCTCATGCATGATCAACTGCAAGTCATGCACTTGACTGGTCACAGTCTTCGAATCCACCATTGAGAATTCGAGGAAGCGCCCCACAATGTACTTCTTGGAGCCAGCATTCTCTGTTCGGTACTTCCGATCAAGTGACCCCCAAAGCTCCTTAGCTGAGTTCTTGGTTTTGTACACCTTGTACAACACGTCATTCAAACTGTTCAGCACATAGTTTCGACACAGATATTCAGCATCTTTCCATGCATTGTATGCCATGAGCACTTGAGTATCAGACTCCTTCTCATTAACCCTAGGCGTCTCCTCGGTCAGATACCGAGCAAACCCTAACTGGGAGAGATAAAAATGCATCTTTGGCTGCCACGTACTGAAATTCAGTCCATTGAATTTCTCGGGCTTCTCAGCTGCCATTACTGCAGCAGGCACTTGTGCCACAGCATTGGTTGGAACTAGACCCGCAGGTCCATTCCCGCCCGTAGGCCTCACAACTCGTACAGATGAAGTGGCAGCATCATGTGTCGACTCGGCAACGAACTCAGGAGGATGGTTCACAGCATCCATGTTCACAGTTTGGTTGTTTTCAGACATTGCTACAACAGAGACATATTTGTTAGTATGCTGAAATTAATATTCAGATAATAGCGAAGTAAAACTACTAGTTGAATCTGACTGAAGCATTAACAGCAACTAATGTGTATAAAATTAACAGAACAATAACAGCACACTGATTTGTATCTGAAACATTAACAGCAACGAATATGATACAGAGCAATTAACAGCACACTGATTTGTATCTGAACTAACTACAGCATGTAACAACATGTAACTGAAGCATTCATATGTTCCATTAAACTAATTGAACAAACTGAGATGCATATATATACAGATATAAACAAAGGCAATACAGCTTTAAGATTGTTGCATTATTTGTATAAATCTGAATATAATAATGAAACAGCAAGCCAACTAATCTGAGTATATGAATAAGCTATTCTGTAAATAATCCAGCAACAAAAAGGCAGCAGCTTGACTGAACATGCAAAACCAGCAGTAAGTATTGATAATTAATTTGTTTATCAAAACTGTAACAGCCACTGAAATGAAGCATGTATATAACAGAACAGTGATCAGCGTGCAGTTTTTAACAAAACTAAAACAGAACATTCATACAAATACACTGAACATACTTATGACTAAAATCATGCATCTGTATTGAAACTGAAGCAAACATTGAGATGTAACAGTAAGCAAACTGTGAGTATTAAAGAAACAGATCAACTGATACTGAGCATTGATAAACAGCTAATGCAAAACAGAAAGCAATCTAGTAAAGTAAATACACAGAGCATGAATCTGATAGACAAAACAGAACATGCAATTTTGCGATCATATAATCATGCTGTAAACGAAAATATAAACTGTAAACGAAAATAGGACAGCAAACCGAAGATTCTGATTCAGTCACGTCAATGAGGACGCTGTCCTTAAAGCTGTATTGCTTCCCGTCGGTGTTGGGTCTGATGGCAATGAGCCTCCCAGGATGAAAGAATCGCAGCAAGCGCGTAACACCGTAGCCTCGCTGCTCGAACTTATTGGACCTTCAGCTATCACAAATCGGAAATACAAAGTGTAGTCGAGTGTGTGGGATGTGTTTTCTCTCTGTGTTTTTCAGAGGAAGGACTGACTTCCTTTTATAGTGACTGATGCATCAGCAACCGTCCCATAACTCCATCATTCCACCAGCGCATGATCTCCATGACAGGTGAAAGTGGGCAACTGCCCCATGACTCCACACGCCTCATGAACAAGACTGACTCAGTCAAGTCTTTGACGTTTTGGTTCTTGGTTTGACAAAATTAAAAGAACGAATTGAGCAAAATCGAACCGAACGATTTTAGGTCTCAAATGTGGCGCACCACCTTTTTTCTTCAAACCTTTAAACACATTTTTCCAACAAGAATATCATTGTCCAATACCTCAATCAAGCTTATAAACATTGAACACCAGAATATCAGGGTCAAATAACCCTTCCGGAGAAGGAAAACCTATCGCTTCAAAAGAGAGTTTGACAATCAGAGTTGCAAGAGAAGTGCATCTGGAGGCAAAAAAGTTAAGAGTGAATTGGTTAAAAGCATAGGATTTTAATACAAAATATTATCATAGGATGGAGAGCAAAGAAGAATGACAATTCTAAGTTGTTGATCAACGGCCAACTGATTGAGGATCTAATGGAATTGAAATCAGCTATCCGGGAACTCTTTTAAGGATCAATTTAGGAAGAGAGGATGCGTTGGATGGTCAGCAAAGGGTCTGACTTTCAAAGCATTAATGGGAAGCCTGGTTCAGAGAAATGAACTTGAGAGAGCCATAAGCAAAAAAGAAAGAGATTCTGATCTGTCTCAGAGATTGTGATGGAAATAAAGCGCCAGGGTTTTTCTATCATCTTTTTAAAAAAAGAAGTTGGGAAATAAGTAAGTCAAAGTGTTGGGGTTTATTGCTGAACTTTCTACAAACTGGATTTTGTGCATTTTCAGATCGGCTTAATGCAGCTTCATCCGTTTTCGACTTGCAGTTTTGTACTTAAACTGGAGGCCTGTGACTTCAAGAGTGGACAGTGTTCTTGGTAATGGAGAATATTGGAACTATCAGTAAATCGGTCTTGGCAAATCACATGGAACTATCAGTAAATCGGTCTTGGCAAATCACATGGAACATTGAGAGTGGGTACATATGCAGTATTTTCTACAACGAACGGACCTTAAAACTGAGTGACTTGCTCAAGCTTGCGAGTCTGGAAGAATTTGCAACGGCCCTTACCATTTGATTCAACGTCTTCATTTTTCTTCTTGGATCCAGTCACACCAAGAGTCGTCAACTTTAATTGCCTCTTACCATTACTGTTGGTTGAATCATCTTCATCCATTTTATCAGCCTCCCTATAGAAACAAAAAAAAAATGTAATTGATCCTGGATAGACTACACACTGTAAAATAAATTTCAAGATTAAGCCTTTTTTTTTCGTTGATGTAGAACCACAAATATTTGGCAAAGAAAAGTAACACATGTTATGTGTGACAGTTTTTTGTTGCCTGCATATCTTTTGACAATTCTCATATCTAAAATGAGTTGTTAACGGTCTAGCTTTCACAGACGTGGTTAAATGACTTAGCATATGAGGTCAATTTAGATATGCAACTCAACGAGTAAAAGCAGTATATTCCTATTGTAGCCGGGAAGAAATATATTAACAGCTATGTATTGTCAGATTAAAGCATCAATAGGCAATATTAACAGCCATGAAATTATGTGGTTTGAGTTCTCACCATAGAACTTCAATGCTCTTTTTGAAGAAAGGAGTGCATGTCCCCCAACTGAAGCGAACCAACGTTGGGAATCCAAATAGTGCATGTCTATGGTCTTCCAACCAGGCTTTGGTTCCAGGATCTGACAAAATTACAAAACAAACATTGGGCAACAAACATTTACTTAAAAGTTTAAATAAAGAGGCCTTAGCTTAAAAAACAGCTTTCACCTCCAGGATATCCAGATCCAAAGCTACGATGTATGCTTTCGCAAGTTTCATCCATGACCCAATCCTTCAAAGCTCGATCCCTTGTAACCTGGCGGTGCAGATACAGAGACAAGTAAAGAAAAGGTCGTCAACCTAACCGAAACAAGGCCAGAGAATGATATGGTAAACATAAAACTAAAGTATAAGTAAGAAAAGTGCTGAAATACAAAATTCACCTTGGCGACAATGCTTGCTCCGCTAACAACTGGATACAGACTATCAGCTTTCTTTGCAACCACAAATTTGATGTCGGGAAACTTTTCAGATAGTCTAATTCTGTATTTTTCTGGATCCCCCACAGTATCAACATAAACCTGAAAAATGTCCAGCCTTCAAGGTTCTTAATTTTCATTTCAAAATTTCGCTGAACAACAGGAAGGTTGACTTTGATGAGCCACGACCACGACTAAACACTTGCCTGCAAACTAAATTATAATACCGCAAATGATAAATAAGCAGCTTACCTACCTCAGTCAGAAGAACTCCCCTGTTAAGTACAGTTGAGACAAGGCCCATAGCCGAGCAATGAGAAATTTCATTCAAGTTAATTTTCTCCCTGAAATATTAAAACCACCACTACTTGAGCATTGTATAACACTCACAAATAATCAAATCGTACAATTTTAAGTAAGTAAATTACTTCTTCAGCATTTTAGCTGACAGCTCCCTTGGATCTATGACGTCTACCGCCCAACCAATTGCTTCCTCCACTTTCAAATTTTCAAACAACTCTTCTCTTTTCTCCTCCTTTAATGTTTTAGAATCTGCCAACAATCGGAAAACACACAAACATTTCAGGTCAAAAAAACACACGCATTTTCCAGTAGTAAGATTAATTAAAAGTATAAATGCTTGGACAAAGTAACATAACAGACCTGCAAAGTGGAGGGTGGCAAGAGTGTCTTGATAGGATCGAGCACAGTACAAGCATCCGTATACCATTGGCCCTACAACAAGACAGAAGAACAACAGACACCATTGAAATCGAATTGGACTGAGGCGGGATTAGGGTTTGGGGAGATGAAAATTGAATTAGGGTTTGGGGATGTGACCTAAAACAGGTCCACGTCCAGCTTCGTCGATGCCCATAATACACGGCTCCGACGCCCATTTCGCTTCTTCCGATCCCATTCGCTGACTCTTCCTTTTCCGGCCAAAATCACAAGAGCGAAAGACACGACAAGGAGTGATGAGTGACAATAAAAGGAAGTTGTTAGGTTTTGGGGGTCTTCTTGATGTTGGGCTTCCTCATCGTCAGCCCATCTTTTTTTGGACCAATGAAGACAAGACAATTACTTTTTTGTTTGAGAAATTGTTTATTTTTAAATGTAAAATTTGTTTTTATTTAGTGTTTGGTATACTTTTATTTATTCACATCAGGTGGCAAAATACTATGAATGCCAAAACCATGATCGAATCGGTGTCATTTTATTATATATATATAATTTTGATACAGTGTCATTTTATTATATTAAAAATAATAATTGAGAAGAAGTTGTTTTCACATGCGTAATATTTGATTGCGGTGCACACGATCCTTTTCGTTTTAGTTAAGAATAATGGTAATCATGTTATAGAAGTCAAATCTGATGCAAAATAAAAAATTTGTACAAAATATAAAATTTGCCAAAATCATAGTTTGTATTTTGTACCAAAATATCAGCTTTGAATCTGATCATTTTCCTCATGTTACATATATCAAATAAATTTCAGGACCAATATTAATGGAAACATTTGAGGGAAAGTTTCTTTGAAACAATAACGTGTTAATTGTGAACATGACTGTAGTAATAGCCAAGAGAAAGACGCGGCCAACTCTGTTAAGGAATTAGTCTATATATAGTTGATTGATATTAACCAATAAATTAAAGGCTAATTTATTTGCTTTAATACGTATTTGGTAAGAAAAAATATTACATCGATATCACATATAGGAACCTTCTTAAGTTACGCTTTTCATGTTTCCCGGAACTATCCCGTCTCCTTGTCCGCCGCGGACACGTATACATATATATATATAAGGCACCGGTCGCGAGACAAGGTAAGTAAAATAAAAGGCATAAATCATCATAATTAAGGAGATGGGAGGAAATTATAAAATCGGATTGTTCATCGTCATAATCTTCTGCGTTTTGAGCTACGCATCATCATCATCAGATTCAGGTAGGTGTACTTACACCATCGAATTTCATCAACTTTATTTGTATTTTTTTGAGGGAAAGAAAATAAAATTAAAAAGTGATTTCTTTTGTAGAGTTGGAAAACGAACACAGGCATTCAACCAGCAACGTTTCTAGTAGAATTGACATAAGAGAAAAAAGTGTTAGAAATATTACTCTCCGTGGTCATGGGGTGGCCCCCTACTATAATGGTGTTGTATTGAAAGGTGGGTCAAGTGGTGGTGGCGGCGGACGAGGAGGAGGAGGAGGAGGAGGTAGGTCAAGTGGCAGAGGTAAGTCAGGAGGAGGGTCGGGTAAAAATCCAAGTAAGCCCGGTAATCGATATATTGGTGGCACAGGAGTTTATATAACTGGAAGTGGAGGCACCGGAGGCCACAAATCATCAGGTGGTGGATGTGCTAATGACATTTGCAAACAAAGTTTTGCATGGATCTCAGCTATGGGTTTGGTGGTCTTAGTCACAATTTTTTTATTTATCATGATGTGAGATTTATTAGATTTCAAAATTAACATACATTGTACATTCTTTATTATTTATTTATTTATTTTTATTTACCCCTTTATTTTTATTATTTGAAAATATTTACCCCTTTATAAATACTCGGGCTCCAAGTGAACATTCTATTAAAAATTTATGAATATTGTCGTGAACTATTTATTTTGTAAATTTTGTTAAAACCGAGTGAACTTTATGAGATTTTAGAAAATAATTTTATAGGTTAGATGGACAATCAAAGGGTTATGACTGATTCTGAGTTTGCGCGTAAAATAAGATTTGATTTATCCTCATCCGCTCCCTTATCAAATACCTATTTAATTATGTGTTATATATATGATAATGGAATATTTCACTTGCAGAATAGGCAGAGTATCGGCTATTAATTTAATGGTCATATAACTAAAGAGAAGACAAATTTGATTGCTATTAACATTTTAAGATCTTTTGTGATGATAGATATGAATAAACTTGTAACGATTTTAACTAAGGATAATTATAATCAGGTCAATACTGTTTATATATAGAAAAAAATTACAGAAATAGTCGAGGAATATTAATGGGAACATTTTAGGGAAGTTTATTTGAAACAATAACGTGTTAATTGTGAATATGACACAGTAATAGCCACGAGAAGAGACGAGGCCAACCCCGTTAAGGAATTAGTCTAATTTATTTTCTTTAATATTTGGGAAAAATATCAATTTAGAAAAATTCATTTTCAGCTTACTCACTATATACCAGGTGAATTAGTTTACTTCAGTGTTGCCAACAGAGGTAGTGGCATGTTGGTTGGGGAGTATATTTTAAAATAATTATATCCTCACGCGATCCGATAAAAATGTATTGCTAAAAGTTTCGGAAATTAATCATGTATATTTAGATTATTTTTAATACAGTCATTCTATGAAAATTAAGTCGCCTACACTTAAAGACATACATATACCAACAATGCACAAGCTAAAAACGTCAACAAAAGGCGAGTAAATTAAGAATAAATTTTCGATCAAAAAATCCTTATAATATTTGACAGCATCAAATAAATAAAAAACATCAATATCAAGCAACTTATTCAGCAATTCATTACGCTTTCCATGTTTGATTTGCTGTACAAGTTTGTCAACTACTGCAAAAATCATTTGACACAGTTTCCAGGAACTCTCGTGTCTCCTTGTCCGCCGCGGACACATATACACATTATATATACGCACTGATCGCGATAAGGTATGTAGAAGAAAAGCCATAGTTGAGAAGATGGGAGGAAAGAAAATTGGATTGTTCATCGTCGTAATCTTCAGCATTTTGAGCTATGCATCTCCATCAGGTCGGTACTTATCATTCTTTAATTACATCGAGTTTCATCAATTTTATTTGCTTCATCTATTTTCTGTTTCGTGTATTTTTTCGACGGAAAGAAAAATAAAATGGAATATAGTGATTTTTATTATAGGGAGGAAAGAGTTGGAAAATGAAAACAGGCATTTAGCTAACAGCAATTCTAGTACAATTGATATGAGAAAAAATAGTGTTACGAATATTACACGCGGTGGTCATGATGGGGCTACCCCTTATTATAATGTTGTCGTATTGGCCGGTGGAGGTGGAGGCGGCGGCGGGCGAGGAGGTGGGTCAAGTGGTGGTGGTGGCCGTGGTGGTGGCGGGCGAGGAGGAGGTGGGTCAAGTGGCACCGGCGGAGGAACTGGAGGCCGGACATCATCAGGTGCTAATGACATTTGCAAACATGGATTTTCATGGATGTCAGCTATGGGTTTGGTCTTATTAACAATTTTTTATTTGTTTATGATGTGAATTTTATTAAGTTTCAAAATGAACATATATTGTGAGGATTGAGATTTGGTCTGGTGGTGGAGGCATTCTCGCTCAGTACCGATGGTGACCTAGGTTCAAATCCTCATTAAAACACTAAGACAACTAACCCATGTATCAAAAAAAACATTGGTTGGCGCCCTTTTGTGTGTCTTCGAGACCTAGGGATCAAATCCCCATCTAACCCAAAAAATCCCAATTAATGAACAGGGTACGAACACTTAACTTAACAAGCCCTCATAGGAGGATCGAGAATAGCTCAGTGGTTAAGATGCTTTCTTGGTGCCAAAGTGCCCAGGCTCGATTCCTCCCCCTAACACTAACACACTAACAACTTGTAATCAAAAAAAAAACAAGCCCTCATAAAAATATATATATATTGTACATATTTTGTTTCTAATATTTTTACTCCGTATTATTTACCCCTATTAAATAAAGGCCTTAATTGGCTCGAAGTGATGTTTAGTGGTACGTTACTCTCTGACTTTTCCTTTTTGACATATGGCCACGTCGTGATGGACAACATATGATGATGAATTACATTGTACATGTCTCTTGTTCTCCTTAACATAATTTTATCAGTTGCAACTTGCAATGGCGTCTTCCGACCTAACTTTCTCAAAATATGAACCGAAACAAACAACAAAAAGAAAAAGGAAAAACCCAATCAGCCTACTAATTCTATGTTCCTAATAACTACTAGTACGGAGTACAAGTTATCATTTTGTGGCCAACGTTCCGTTGAAAATTTCTATTTTTTGCAAAAATTAAAAGTTTGTCTTTATCATTTGCTCTCAATAAGTTTAACTTTCATTTTATCACATTTTAAATGAAATAATTTTAAATTCATCACCAGCGATGTTAATTTTCTTCCAAAACTCCTATGCGACCATGTGAGGTTGGATGGAAGTTACACATTATGAACTTTGGGAGAAGATCAAACAGTGCCGCGTTTAGGGCTGCCAATGCAAATTTCTTTGAGATTGCACTTTCAATGTCGGTTTCCTTCAATATATGCCGAAATTGAAAGTGAAATTCTGAATAAAGCAAAGACTAATTCTTTTATTAAAACAGGACGAACATTAAAAAGAATTCCGTTCCGTTTGATGCATTCTTTCTTTTGAAAAGTTAGATACGTCTCGGTCTTTCAGTAGCTACTTACTTATTAAACAATCGTAGTGACAAAAGTTAAATCGTAAAACTACACGTCTAACACTCTTTGTTGAGTGATGAGTTCAACTTAACTTTGAAAGTGAAACATTGAGCTTAAAATAAACTAGTGGCGGATTCAGCGAATGTTGACAGGGGGTCTCAAAAATTTTCTTGATTTGAAAGTGGCTAAAAAATTAAATTTTAAATATTTCCTAATTATTAAATGGCTGAATTTAAATGAATTGAACTTAATTTAAATTAATAAAGATGTATCATGTTTATCTTTAAAATAAGTTAAGTGAGCCCATAAAAAGTAATAATATGAAGTTGAGTGTGATTTAGTAATCAAACATACTTAATTGAAATATTAACCTTCTAAATTATTTAGATTTTTTATTAATATTCAAATATTATTCTTATCTTATTCAATATAATTTAATAATTGTAACCAATTCATGAACAAGAAAGCTAGTACACAAAAATATATTCATCAAATGTCGATCTGAATGATTGACAGTGTCCTGTTGAAGTGTAACTCGATTATTTTATCAGATCGGTGTCATGCTCTGATTAATTAACCGATGAGGAGGGGACTCGAAACCGTGCCGTATATAAATACATTGGATGCGTCTAGCTTTTAACAAACTTTTTTCCATAATATTTTATCAACTTGGAAGAACTTTGCGGTCCACAAAGCGTGACATGAAATTATGAATCGACCTCTCTATGCGCATTAACCTTGTTTAATATGTCGCAACATCGCTGGATATATCTACCAAAATTTTAAAAAAAGAAAACTAGCAAATAAACCTTTTTTTATAAAATATATGTTAGACATGTGTTCGAATTTTGAGTTGAGTTCTTTGTTACGTACGAATAATCTTTGTAGTTACCGGATCAGAAAACATACACGTAACATTTTTATATATTCAAGTTTTAGTGAATCATCGAAAAGACAAATGCTTTAATGACAAAATAAACTTTATGTTTTTTTAATAGTGGGTGGATAAACATTACAATGTTTATGAGTTTTTATCATCTAGTACATATATATATTGATTTACGTAGCTCTTAGCAAGTCATCTTGATTGGATCCAGGGGCAGACCCATCATTTGAGGTTGGGGGTGACAGCAAAAAAAAATCGTATGCAGGGGCGAGCTCATCATCGCTCGGTCGAGCGAATTTTTGACTGACTTTGTTGAGAGGCGTGTGCTCGAACGAGCAGCGGGATCCGCCCCTGCAATGATATAGGTCGGATTCGGAAAAAAAAAGGTCCGATAATGATCCGGCGATTTTTTTTCGAACAACAAGGTCCGTTTATGATCAAGCAACCTTCGGAAGCTCATAAAGATGTCATTCGATGTCCATTGAAGATGATCTAGATATGGATCGAAAGCTAGTTGAATGTTCTATAACTTTCATGTTTAACTCAAGATGAAATTCGGAGGTTAAGCCGATAAAAATAGCGACCAAAGATAGATGATTAATTAAAATTTGCCGAAATTGAGGGGTCCGAGCCAATCTTCTAAAGCTCATAGAGGCGTCATCCGGTATCCGTTGAAGATGATCCATATATGTATAGAAATCTAATTGAATGCTCTACAACTTTCATGTTTAATTAAAGATGAAATTCGGAGGTTAAGCCGATAAAAATAGCGACCAAAGATAGATGATTAATTGAAATTTGCCGAAATTGAGGATTCCGAACCAATCTTCTAAATCTCATAGAGGCGTCATCCGGTATCCGTTGAAGATGATCCATATATGTATAGAAATCTAATTGAATGCTCTACAACTTTCATGTTTAATTAAAGATGAAATTTGACTGTGAAGCTGATAAAAATAATCACCAAAGATGGATAATTGATCGAAATTAGCCAAAATCGAGGGGTCCGAGCCAACCTTTGAAAGTTCATAGAGGTGTCATCCGGTGTCCGTTTAAGATGTTCTTTATATGGATAGAAAGCTAATTGAATGTTCTATAACTTTTATGTTTACTCTAAGATGAAATTCGGAGGTTAAGCTCACAAAAATAGTGACCGAAGATACATGTTTGATCAAAAATTTCAAAACATATATATAATTTTATATCTAAAAAAAATTTTCCACCAACCCGGGGGTGACATTTGTCACCCTCACGCCTCTACTGGTTCCGCCCCTGATTGGATCCGCAAGCATCTGGTACATATCTCTACTTCTGAAGTGCAGTCCTACGTTCGGCACCTTTACCATGAATCCGGACACATCCACCCAAATCATCGTTACATCTTTTTCGACATTTGGAGCTCAGGTCACATTGGACACTTTTACTGAATAGCACTCTACGAGGGAGAAAAAACACATCATGCGCGAGACGTGAAGAGAATCCACAAGAGATGTAGTAACCATCCACACCCGAGACGGGTAAAGAAAAAGGAAAAAAGAAAATTGATGCTCCTGGAATAAAAAAGGACGGTTCGAAGAATTTTGTCATTACCAACACATGGATTCAAATTGCACTTATTTCAGCAAAATAATTTATATTTAACCTTGGTAACTGAAACTGTAACTTTTAGTAACCAGGAGTGATTCAAATGTAAATAACACTTATTTGTATAAACCGTAGCGTCAGAAAAATTGACACATGTCCTGAATTTTTGTTTTTTTTATAGTACATGTCCTGAACAATTTGTCATAGAACAATTTGGTAAAAAAAAATTGTTCAATATCAAGCATGCTTGATTGTTTTTGTTTTGCAATTCACATTAGTCCATCTATAAATAGATAACACTTCCCACTTCATTTTCTTCATCAACAAAAGCCAGAAAGAAGCATAACATCTTCTTCTTCTTATTCAACTTATTCAGACTAACATTTGAGCTTGTTCCTCCATCAATGGCGTCTCTCTCCGACCTCGTTAACCTCGACCTCTCCGACACTTCCGACAAGATCATAGCCGAATACATATGGTGCGTTGCAACATTGACCTCAAAAGCAAACATCAATTTCTTTTGCAAATATCTCATCGAATTAAATTTGGTGTATGCAACAGGGTTGGTGGATCTGGAATGGACCTCCGGAGCAAAGCCAGGGTACTTATTTTAAGTACTAAAGCGTTTTCTATACATTATTATGTTGTGTAACTTTAATCCAAATCCGGTCTGCTTATGTACACGGTTGGTGTATTTATGTTAATTTAGACATTGAACGGACCGGTAGATGACCCCTCCCAACTTCCTAAATGGAACTTTGACGGCTCCAGCACCGGGCAAGCCCCCGGCGAGGACAGTGAAGTTATTCTCTAGTATGAATCAGATTCCTCTTTACCCTTTTTCATTTTATTATTATCATATAACATACAAATAATAAATGAATGAATTTATTAATATTTTTGTTTTAAGCCCTCAAGCCATATTCAGAGACCCATTCAGGAGAGGAAATCACATCCTTGTAAGTATACTTTTTTGTCACCAAATATGCTACATATCAATTATCAAAAGATAAAAAAACCGTGATTCAATTTGTGTGACGGAATTTTGATGGAATTACAGGTGATGTGTGACACATATACACCTGCCGGAGAGCCAATTCCAACCAACAAGAGACACAATGCTGCGAAGATCTTCGACGACCCTGCTGTCAAGGCTGAAGAACCATGGTAATAACTCAGATACTCAATCCCACTTTTTTTACTGGATACTCAAAGCTATTAGCCTCATCAATGGAGTGAAATTTAAAAAAAAAATTCTGAAAAATGTTGAAATGATTTTAACAGGTTTGGCATAGAGCAGGAATACACTTTGTTGCAGAAGGATGTGAACTGGCCCATTGGATGGCCACTTGGTGGCTATCCTGGACCTCAGGTATTTCGCGCATTTTTCCAATACAAATATATTTTCACTATCTTGCAAAAATGTCAAATTTACCTTTGTAATCGTAAGTGATGGTTAATTGTCAGGGACCATACTACTGCGGTATTGGAGCCGATAAGGCCTTCGCTAGAGATGTCGTCGATGCACACTACAAGGCCTGCATTTACGCTGGCGTCAACATCAGTGGCATTAACGGAGAAGTCATGCCGGGACAGGTGAAATTTTTTGTTCTTGTTCTTGTTCTTGTTTACATTTATTTTTATTTTTTTCGGTTTTGATATAGGAATTTAATTGGCATTTGATTTTTGTTTAGTGGGAGTTCCAAGTAGGTCCATCTGTTGGAATCTCTGCAGGAGACGAGGTCTGGGTCGCGCGTTACATTCTCGAGGTACGGACAGTAACTCGCTATCGAAACAAATCAGAAATCCTGCATCTACATTACGAAATCGTAATACATTTCTTGATGAAAAAGTACTTATTTTCATGACAGAGGATCACAGAGATAGCTGGAATCGTCGTCTCATTCGATCCCAAGCCGATTAAGGGAGACTGGAATGGTGCAGGTGCACACACAAACTTCAGGTAAGAAAAAAAATGTCCCAATAAAATCCGGCTAATGTTAAAATCTGATGATACTTAAATTTAAAATGATGGTTATTTGGAAGCACCAAATCCATGAGGGAACCAGGAGGCTATGAAATCATCAAAGAGGCGATTGAGAAGCTCGGAAAGAGGCACATTGAGCACATTGCTGCCTATGGTGAGGGCAACGAGCGTCGTCTCACCGGCCACCACGAGACAGCTGATATCAACACATTCAAATGGGTATGTCAAAAAGGATCTTTTTTTTTCTAATCTAAGTTATTTCTCTGAAATGAAATGTTGATTTTTTTTTGTTATGATGCTGGCCGGACTCTGCAGGGTGTTGCGAACCGTGGAGCGTCGATTAGAGTGGGGCGCGACACGGAGAAGGAAGGCATGGGGTATTTTGAGGACAGGAGGCCTGCTTCTAACATGGATCCTTATGTTGTGACCTCCATGATCGCCGAGACCACCCTGCTCATGGATTAAAATGGCCTTTCAATTTGAACCATCCCTTACATATTCTCTGCTTTTTGTTGATCATAAAGTGGCACGATTTATGCGACCCAGCTTGGCTTAACCCCTGGTTTTATACCCATGTTTCGAATTTTTCTATCAGCTTGGTTTCTTATGCTACTTTGGTCACATTCAAATATCACGAATATCCAAATGACATTATTTCAATAACAATTATAATTATATATTTTTAATGAAATGGTGTTATTTTTACTGAAACGACGTTGCTCAGACTACAAAAATAATTTAAAAGCATATCTAATTCGACACTTTTGATGAATTGTTTTACAAAAAATGCAAAGTTTAAAAGCTGCCAATTGATCAATGAGTTGTTCCTTTATTTTCTGACTGTTAAATATTGCAATGCTCTCTTCAAATCGATGAGATAATTTGGGTTTTACCACACTTTGAGAAATTTGTTGGGAAATGCCACCCAATTAAAATTCATTTGGGTTCTGCCACAAATCGCTAATAGGATTAGCGGTTTGTTACAAAGTCAAACATATTGCTAACGAAAATTGTATGCGGCATCCACATTGGCAATTTTTTACATAAAAACAACCCGCTAATAGGGATAACGGTTCGTGGTGAAGTAATATACTTAATTTTTACATCAAAACAAACAGCTGACGATAATAGCGAGTTGTGATTCCTACGCGTCACTCCACATCAGCATCAGATTTGACTTCACCGCAAACCGCTAACCCTATTAGCGGTTTGTGGCAAAACCCAAATAAATTTTGATTGGGTGGCATTTCCCCAACGAGTTTCTCAAAGCAAAATCCAAATTATCTCCAAATCGATGAAGTAAAGTGCCATAACAACTTGAGCGCACTGTCACATCATTAAGAGTTAGAGAGCGCAAATAATATTAATATGTCATTGCTGATGCTGAAAGAGTTAGCATTACTTCTAAAAGATTAATAAAAGTAGTAAAAGTAAAGTTATCTAACAAGGGAGGAGAGAGGAAGGGTTTGGATTTCGATTACTACGAGTAACCCAGTCCTCCTCTGTAGTGGTATAGTCAAAATGTATTATTTTAATGATGCACATTCCTTGAATTGTTCCACCGGTCATAGATTTAGAGAATTCAAGCGGAAATGTGTGCATATGATGCTCAGCCTCTTTAGAAAGGTACATGATATCAATTTGGTAAAAATTCATATTTCACCCAAATGAACTGCAAGTGAATGATGAACAAATGTGAATTGATGCTGATGTAAAACTCGATGACGCGCAGTGTTCAACGCCTATCAAATAATGTCGGCAACATTTTCTTTTGCAGTAAGTGTAACATTGAGATTTCCTTTCTGATCGACGATTACTTTCTCCGACATAATCTTTTGCGACTCTGCATCCGCCATTACACTCAATGTTTTTGGCTGACAATGCAGCAGGCTCTCAAACAGTTCTTCGAGTTTCATTGAAGGAGTGATAACCTCAAACAGTTCAGCGTTGAGGATGTAACAATTACCAACAAATCATTTGTATTAAAAAAAAGAAGAAAAAAAGCTGCCAGTGAGCAGCACTGTAGTGTCGAACCTTCAAACCATACTGCTTGCGATGGGATTTGGATCGACGTACTATTTCTCTGTCAAGAACTATAACCTTGCTTGCGCCGATTATTTAGAGAAGTGGAAGGCGGCTCCGGCTACTGCGCCTCCGGCTACTGCGCTTCCGACTACTGCGACATCTAGCGAGTATGATACGAATAATTTGAAGAGAGGCTCAGATGCTTTCGGAGCTGTGGACATCGAGGCTATCTCCGCACAAATACTAATATATATGTACTTCTTGATTGATTGACTTATGGATTTGAACTATGTTGTGATTGGATAATCCTGGTTGGATGTTTATATTCAGATTTGATGTGGAAAAAAACTACAATTTTCTTTTTGTGGTGCACAACCAATTTTAAACTGAAGCTTTGCTACGCAAGCTTGAAGGATTCAAGAACGAGAAGAGCAAGTTACACGTGCCACTGTACTCAAATGACACAAGTTGAGGGACATCAAAATCGACATTAGTTAAATTTACACATCCCTTCAATACCAGACTCTTTAACTGGGCATATGAGGTCTTGATTTTTTTCAAGGCGATGCATTTACTTATAACCAAATGTTCCAGATGTGGGAAATTTGATATTAAACTTTCCACTGAGATATCATTCATGAAAGTATGGCAGTGTCAACTTCTTAAGTGATGGACATCCTAACAAATTAATTGCACAGCTCGGGATTCGGGTTCCTCTTGTTTCCTTCATACCAAAAAGACCCAAGTTTAGGAGCCACGACGTCAATCTTATGAATGTTTGAGCAAAAGTGCACCTCAATTCTATTTAGCTGCTCCACGTTAGAAACTTCCAAATTCACCAGCTTATAATAGGAAGACATATTGAATAAAAAACTTAAAAAAACTAAAAAAAGAAACAACGTAGCTCCCCGGAACGATGCCAAAATTTGACGCGTCAAACTTAAATTTATATTCTCCTGTAACTCTATCTTCGACTTGAAGTTAGCACGTAGTTGCAAATAAAAAAACTAATCTATGTATTTAAAGTTCTTGTACTGGAATTTATTTATACCTATTAAAGTTACCTTTAACTCTTCGAAAGAGTTGAAGAATCATCTTGTAGGATATTTTGAATTGAGATTCGAGCTTGATTGCACTTCCAACTATTACATGTTTAAGATTTCACTGCTTTGGTAATTGACATTTGCACATGACAATAACTATACCTATTTTATCAACTCCTCTTCTGTTAGCACGGCCCACCATTTTATTTGGGTGTACTCGTCAAGGAGTAATTGCAGGTAGTTGTTGCCATCAAATTTTCTTAAAGCATAAAAAATAACCTGGAGTACAAAAGTTTTTATCACTAATTCACTATCATATTCTTCTCCCAACATATTTTCATCATTCAATTAGGACGCTAACCTTTTTGGCTGGAGCTAACTGCATCGCAAATGTCTCTGTTGAGAATAAAACCTACAAATTGAAGTATTGAACTTAGTTAAGTGAGTTAACATTTAAGTGCCAAAAGATTCTAGGACATACTGGCTGACCTTGATCACTCCACGGCAGAAGCATTCCCACTACTTCCTTAACTATTGGAAGCAGCCCAGAATGATGTACGACAATCCCCTATAGAGAAGGCTTTACACTCTAACAACCTATAAGGAACAAAGTTAGACTTCTAATTCCAATGATGAAGATGGGAATTGTATTGATAACATAAATAAGATCTCACCTGCAAGTTTCCGTCAGATCCTTTGAATCGTGAAAATGCTTTGTCGCAAAAGATTTAGATTTTGCTTTTCTCAGAACTACTAGTCAGGTCAGTAGTGATCAAATTGTCGGGTGACTGATTACATCGATTTTTTGAAAAGCAAAATATTATCACCTACAAACAAGCCAGTCAAAAATAATTATCTTTCATTTGAAAGGCATCGTAAATATAAAAAACTAAAAACAGTGAATACAGGAAGCAAAGACTTCTCAGAAAGTAAGTTGATAAACGACAACCAGAAAGTAGCTTCTGTTAGGGCATACGCAGTAAGGGAGCAATAAGCAATGAGCAATGAGCAATGAGCAATAAGCAAAAATAGCATTTTTTCATAAAAGTCATGTAGCAATGCAGATCAAAAAGCAATGAACGAAAATGGCTCTTTGCTCTATATATTTCAATGCAGCAAGAAAGCAAAGAGCTAAGAGCAAAATGCAACATTTTCTTCCATAAATACGCAGCCCTACTCATAACCATTTAATTATCCAAAATTATCACTTCTATTATTTCATCTTTTTGTTTTGCCCCAAGATTCTTTAATTTTTCTTTAAATTTTTTTTATTTTTTTTGTCCATCTAACGTTCATTTTTTGACATTTCTAATTTTTAGTTCTTTCAAAACCAACAAAATGTAATTTACTTTTATTTTTCTTTATAAATACTTGTGGAGCCCATTTATTGCTTTCCTATCCGACACCCTCTCCATTATTGCTCACATATCAAGCATTGATTATTGCTCCCTTGATACATGAGAGCAATAAGCAATAAAGTCTCTCTATTATTGCTTATTGCTCTCATTGCACCAGATGCCCTAACCCCCAACTTTTCTGATTATCACCATCATTTTGACTATCTCTACCAGCTCCATATAAATTTAACTTCTGGGATCCAGAATGCGTAGCCTGCTTTGCCTTGTTCGGATTTTCGTGTTTCTGATTGTGACCTCGACCTGAAATGATGAAGGTGTCACATGACTTCCGCCTCCTTGACAACTTCCACCTACATGAACACTATTTTTTCACTTTGGAAGCATCTTTGCGGCTCTCAGTCCTTCAGCCATGAACACTTCATTTTTATATACAGTGTAAAGTTCGCCTGAGTAAAATAGGTAGTGCTCCAATGGGACATGCCTTTTGGTGGTCATATAGTGAAAAAAGCAAAAATAAATTACCACAACCCGAGTACACATTTCATAGACCTTAAACCCACTCGTTTACATGGATTTTCTTTTGTTTTGTTCGACCGACCCATTCAGCAAACTCAACAGTGTTTGGAACCTTCAATGTAGCACATGATGGTCAGTGACCTTATTGGACCAAGCTTGGAAGACCTCTTCAATTATTGTAATAAAAAGCTATCTCTGAAAACAGTTCCGATGCTTGCAGTTGCAGATCAGTTGGTTAGAGCTTGTGACTTTCTTAACAACTTAATAGTTCTTCATATCTTTACTGATAACACTTGAACATAAGACAATTGTCATTCTTATGTGGGGAACAATTCAAGTCTATGGAAATTTCTCAGTTGAATCACATAAGAATTTTTTTGTCTTGTTTAACCACGATCAATAGGGTTCCTTCATCGCGATTTAAAGCTTGATAACTTCTTGATGGGTTTAGGACGCAAGGTAAATCAGGCAAGTCTGATAACTGAGTGTTGCAAGCCCTTTATTAACGTACTTTGGCGTCCTCAGTCAAACTTAATCTCCAAAAAGCTCCATTGGGTTATCTTTTGTTGCGTTTGCATGTTAGGTATACATCATGTTGTTCTGTATTTTTTGAATGAATCTTACACATGACACAAAATATATATAGCATATGAATTGGTCCTAATATATGTCTATGGACATGGAGAAATCGTAAATGTGTCATCAACCCTTGGCCTTCTAGAGCTCTTACCGCATGGTCACAGTCAAACTATTTCTTCATTTTCGGTATACTTACATACTGTTGATGTAGCTTATCAATGTATTTGCGATTTGTCCCTTCCTTTATTTTGCATGTTATGTTAGTTGTTGAGAAGGGTTTAGAAATTCACCATCATCATCATCATCATCATCATCATCATCATCATCATCACCATCATCACCATCATCACCATCATCATCAATAAATAATATACTTATATATTCAAACAATAAGTACATAACAAAAAAATTATATTTTCTGGTTGATGTCAAAGTTAAGTTAATATAAGCTAATTTTAGTTCAGTTATAGTTAAGTTTCAGTTCAAGTAGACAGACCCTAACATATATTAACCGAAAGTAACTTAACCATCAAAATTATAAGTTCAAGTGGACAGACCTTAGCTATATTTTGAATGTAAATGGATTAATATAAATGACATGTAAACAAGAAATTACACTGATGACTTAGCATTATTTGGCAGTATTTTGGTGATTGCTGTTTTTGTTGTATGATAACTTCAGGTTAGCCGAATTGATAATTATCCAAAGATTGCTTACTAACCTCTATTTTTTTGATACAGCAGATTTCTTACTTTTTTTTTTCTTTTTCTTTTTCTTTTTGATACAGCAGAATTATAGTTTATTCAGTACCAAACAAGAGTTCACCCGTGGTCTTAATTGGTAAGGCGCTTTGACTTCTAATCAAGTCAAGTGATTGTGGGTTCGAGTCCCACCTGCATTACCATTACATGTCTCTGACTCACCAGAATCTCTGAAACTAACAAACATTTATTTAATTAACTAATCTGGTCTTACATTACACTTGTGAGAATAAATCAGATTCAGGAAGGAGGCGCCCCGACCCGACCCAACCGATGACAGTTATTATGGGACAGATAGAGAGACATGTGGGCGGGAGCAAAAGCAGTTGTGCGTTGGGCCAGGCCCTACACCAACACCGTCCGATATTATTTCAACTTGTGTTCCGTCTTTTGTCTCTCTTCCTTAATTGTTTCTACTTTCTAGCTTCACTCTGAATTTAATTTAAATCACTATTTTTATTTTTCATTTTTTTGATAGTTTAATCATGAACATGTACAAAGTTGATCTTTTGGTATAAAATATAAAGTTTGTCAAAATCATTTTATAATTCGTCGGTTTTATTTTATAATTCGTCACTTTTCGAGTAGAAAAATGAAAAAGACAACATAATTTGTCGCCAGAAAAAATACACCAAAATCAAGATTTAATCTCATCCATTCAAATCACAAGATCAATAACTACGATTAATTTATATTTTGACCAAAATATCAACTTTGTACGTAACTTTTCACACCACTATTATAATTATTATTGAATAAAACTGAAAGAAAAAAAAGTTATGGTAGTGGTGGTAGGCCTGGGCGTGCAGACCCGAAAACTCAATCCGAATCGAACCGAAAAAAGTCCGAACGGGTCGGTTCTTCTCGTACCAAAAACCGAACCGACAAAAAGACCGAACCGAATGGTGATATACAATTCGGTGTCGGTTTTGCTTTTTTCTCGGACCGAAAGCCCCGACTCGAACCGAAAATATGTGTTTTCTGTCAATTTACAAAAAAAAAACCCGAAAAAACCAAAAATCGTGAAAACCCGAAAAAACCGAAAAATTGTGAAAACCCGAAAAAAAACCCGACTCGAACCCGAAAAAAAACCAAAAAATCGCCGAAAAAACCCGAAACCCGAAAAATCGGGCTTTAGTCGGTTTTCGCTTTCAAAAAGCCTGAACTCGACCCGAATCGAATTTTCAATTTTCGGGCCGATTTTCGCAAAATTTAGGATCGAACCGAACCGAGCAGACGCCTAAGCGGTGGGACAAAGATCAGAGTTGATTATCTCTACTTTCCATCAAATTATTTCAAATTATTTATAAAATTGCTCGATCCAGTTCATCGTCTCCTTCCTTCACAGCCTGGACACTCTCTCTTCATTAAATTTAACACCAGCTCGAAAATGCGCATTCCTCTCCTCTCCTCATCGCAAGCTGAGCTTCAGCTTTAGCTTTCGCTTCTCGTGCTCTGTGCTACTCCGACAAAGGACACGACAACGAACGAAGCCGCGCGCGGTTTTTGCAAATGGACAGCTCCTCCGCGCTGTTTCTGTTACTGTTAACATTCTCAGCTTCATTTGTCGCTTACTCCGATCTCGCCGCCGACAGATCCGCGCTCCTTGCTTTACGATCTTCCGTCGGTGGCCGCACGCTGCTCTGGAACACCAACCAGACCTCTCCGTGCTTCTGGCCCGGCGTCAGCTGCGAAAACAACCGCGTCGTTATCCTCCGCCTCCCTGGCAACTCCCTCACTGGCCAGATCCCTGTGGGAGTCTTCGGCAACTTGACTGCCTTGCGGACGCTCAGTCTCCGCTTCAATGAGAGGCTGAAAGGTCCGCTGCCTTCTGATCTGAGTTTATGTGTTGATCTACGTAATGTGTACTTGCAAGGGAATGCGTTTTCAGGAGAGATTCCTGCGTTTTTGTATGAGGTGTTGAGCCAATTGGTGAGGCTGAATCTGGCCGGGAATATGTTTACTGGTGAGATTCCGGTAGGGTTTAATAAGCTGGAGAGGCTGAGGACTTTGTATCTGCAGGATAATCAGCTGAGTGGGACTATTTCTGGATTGGAACTTGCTAGCATTGAGCAGTTTAATGTTTCGAATAATCAGCTGAATGGATCGATTCCTAAGAGTTTGAGGAAGATGTCTAAGACGTCATTTGCAGGAACTGGCTTGTGTGGCAGCCCGTTGAGTTTATGTCCAGGGGAAGTTGATGAGAATGGTGGAAGCAAGAAGAAGCTGTCTGCGGCTGCCATTGCTGGAATTGTGATTGGATCTGTCGTTGGGTTTATCATACTTTTGCTTCTCGTGCTTTGGATATGCAAGAAGAAGGGCAGGAGAAATACCAGGTCGGTGGATGTTGCTACTGTCAAGAACGCAGAATTGGAGTCTCAGGAGAACAAGATGGCAGCAGAAGCTGGAAATGGCGGTGGTGGTTACACGGTTGGACTTGGACCAGCTGCTGCTATTACAACAGCGGCAGCAGTAGCTGTCAATAATAATAAAACTGTAGCCACTGGTGGTGGTGGTGTTGGGAGTAAGAAACTAGTGTTTTTTGGGACTGTTCCGAAGATGTTTGATTTGGAGGATTTGTTAAAGGCTTCGGCTGAGGTTTTGGGGAAAGGAACTTTTGGAACAACATATAAGGCTGTTCTCGAAGGTGGGATTACAATGGTTGTGAAGAGGCTAAAAGATGTGATTTTTGGGGAGAAAGAGTTCAGGGATAAGATTGAAGGTGTTGGGGCAATGGATCATGAGAATTTGGTTCCACTTAGAGCTTACTATTACAACAGAGATGAGAAGCTTCTTGTGTATGATTACATGTCTATGGGAAGCTTGTCGGCACTTTTACATGGTAAAGACTTCAATTTTTCTGCTGATTGCATTCTTAATTGGTATTACTATTACTGTCTCCATCATCTCGTCTGGTAAACTATTTAGGATATTATATCCATATCCATTATTGTGCTGAAATGTCAATTTGGAATAGAAGACTTAGCTCCATATAGATGCCAACATAGTGACATGTTTGCTGAATTGGTCTTACTACTAATAGTAACTTTAAAAAAAAATGGTACTACTAATAGTAACTTTATTATATGTTCCATCCAGTAAATTTTAGCTGATATTGCAGAATGTCGATGATGTCTGATTGGTGCTGAATTTATGTGGTCTTCATTTGTGTCAACTGTTATCAGGAAACAAAGGAGCAAGCAGAACCCCGCTGAATTGGGAAATGAGATCGAGCATTGCCCTTGGAGCTGCTCGTGGAATTTCATACCTTCACTCACAAGGATCAACTGTTTCTCATGGAAACATCAAGTCATCTAATATCCTCCTTAACAAATCCTATGAATCCCGAGTCTCTGATTTCGGTCTTTGTCAACTTGTTGGCCCCTCCTCTACCCCAAACAGAATAGATGGCTATCGGGCACCAGAGGTCACTGAACCACGCAAAGTTTCCCAAAAGGCAGATGTTTACAGCTTCGGTGTATTGCTCTTGGAACTTCTAACTGGTAAGGCCCCAACCCATGCTCTCTTGACCGAAGAAGGAGTTGACCTTCCCAGGTGGGTTCAGTCTATAGTCCGTGAAGAATGGACATCAGAAGTCTTTGACTTTGAGCTCCAGCGGGACCAGAGTGTGGAAGAGGAAATGGTTCAACTCTTGCAATTAGCTATTGACTGTGCAGCCCAGTACCCAGATAAACGCCCTCCCATGTCCGATGTAACAAGGCGTATAGAAGAACTTCGGCGTTCTAGCCATGAAGAATATCAGGACTCAATCACCGAGTCTATACAAGATATGTAGATGCTCCAGGTCCCCAATAGCCTCACTGCTCAAAAATCAAGTAAACAATCATCAACTCATTTTCCTTTTTTTTACTTTATCATCATAGTCAAGCATGTTCAATCTTCCTAGTTTGCTTTATCTTTACTCCCTCCTCATCAAGATGAACAACATACATCCCTTTAACCCCATAAATCTATTGTCAAGGAATTTTTTTTCCTTTTTTGCTGCCATTTGTAGTTTGTACCCATGTTGTGCCCTGGCAGCGACTTTTGTTGTATAATTTATTAATTGTATGAAAGGAATATATCGATGGTTACACGTTGGTGATGTTTTTGTTTTTAGATGCAGCAAGCTTACTTTTAAATCTACTTTATTTAACTTTACTGAATTTAAAAACATGAAATTTAAGCTCAACAGAGCAGGCCCTATAATGCGCAGAAGAAGCTGCATGTAGATGCCATACTATGCCATATCATTTGCATTGCTTTGCTTGTTGTCCCTTATTCAAGAGTGAAACTGACCATGCTGTTCTTATTGCATCCTTGACCAATTTCGTTCATCTTATCCCTGTCAGAATGTTGTTCAAACACAAATTTACTGCTTATGAGAACAACATATTTCTTACACATTATGGGCGACTGAACAGGTGGGGTAACTTGATACGCCACTCAGCACAGTCAGCTATAACCATATGAAAAAAACCAGGGTTGAGCGTGAAAGAATGATGCTGGCAAGAGCATCAGCCTGTCAATCTCAATGTACAATTCAAATTGTCTGAAGCAGAGGATGTATTGCGCTCTGACAATTTCTGCTCCACAGAGTAAGGCTGTGAGCTCGTCACCCTGGATGTAACAAACCACAAAATTAAATTACTTCACGCCATCGGCTCAAAGAATAAAAATTAAATCTGGTTATCTGGTTATCTGGTGTACACTAAAAGCATGGAAACTTACAAAAAAGTAATTCAAACATGATTGCATCAAAAAATAAAAGCCCCAAGAGAGACAATATTGACTGATATGAAAAAGCAGGTCCAAATGAACTTCTATCAACCCTAACAATGAGATCTGCAACAATGGGCGCACATCTGAAGCTAGTGTGCACTGGGTTTGAGTTATAAAATCTGGACAACTAGGTTAGGGTGACCACTCAAGATGGACATGTGAACAAGTAACCTTGGTCAATACTTTATCGCTCAGGAAATTTATACAGTTCACAATGTAACTACAGTCCCCAATTGACCGCCAAAAACTGTAATTTTTCTAACTGCTTACACATGTCAAGAAACAACAACCAGCTCAAGTAACTATGAAGACATTTAAGAAGCATCAACCTGCTGAAAAGTAGACCCTAGTCTAAGCAGTAGAAAGTATTCGCAGACGGCTAAGAATCACCAAATAAGTCCTGGCATGAATTGTCTCCCTGGGGATGACTTTACATGGCTATGGAGTGTCCAACAAACAAACAACATTTGAATTTGGGAAGATAGAATAAAAGCATTATTACCTTTCTTTGCGCTTCTCTAAAAACCGAGCCAATGACGCTTTGCGCGCCTGAGGCACTGGCCCTGAAAGACGGAAGAGAATTGGTATTTTAACATTAGATATTTTTCAGCATGGGTACGATGATACTAGATGATATTAGTTTAAAGAAATACAGATTCTACTTAGATGTACCAGGAATCACAGATCCAACTGATGCTCTCTGTGAATTGACAGCTTTTGGAGGTTCCGGTTGTTGATGCTGAGAAGATGCCACTGCTCTTGGATTCGAAACCCCTCCACACCGAGATGTCAAAGGTGAGAAGATAGAAACAGGGCTCACCAGACCTGAACTAGTTGATGTTGTACGTGGCGGATTTCCTCCACACACAGCATCATGTGTGGGATGTTTTGTAATTGATGCTTGTACTTGAGTGGACGGAAGCAGACTAGGCGATGTCGATGAAGCTCCATTCCCAGCTAATAGCATAATAGCTTGAGCCTGAATATAACAGACACTGGTCAAAAATAAAAGGACGAAAGGTCATCGACGGACCACTGTCTATAAGAAACCAAACTCGAATAACTTAAAGAATTGAAGAACATTTACCTTTTCAGGTGATATGCTGTCATAAACAATCACAGAGCCTGCATAGAAAATGGTCAACTGAGCTGGTCCATTTGGAGGTTTGCCAGTGATCCTACAAAAAAAACATTCTATTTAATCATTTTCAATTTTTTTACCTCGTCATTAAGTTGAATTCATGTGAACAAGATAGTTATATACCCTGTGTCAGTGTATGTTGGAAAACAATTCATGGTGGGAATCCTGGATGCAGGAGACGTTTCTGGAACACATCCAAAAGACGGTAGGTCTGATGTAGAGCTGCCTATATGCTGTTCTGTCGGGAATGTATAAGGAGACTGACGGACGGGGTAGCTCATAGCAGGTGACACAATTTGGTTCTGATAATTTGGTACATGGTATAACTTGACTCCTCGAGGACGAAAGACTGGTTGTGGATCAGATTGCTGCAACCGGTAAGAAGCCAAACCAAATTTACTTCCAGATCACTTACTAAAAATCACATTTCTCTGCGATATTAAAAACAACGCACGCGGAAGGTTTTATATAACTGACACAATACTCTACATAGATTCTAATCAAAATTTAGCATGTTATATGAAACCTCAATACTTTACATAACTCAATGCCATATATTCAGAAAAGAGCAGACATTTACTTGGCTAGAGTTCTCTGTGGTAGACACAGTCACAAGTCCAGGTGAAGGGACTGGATAAAAAATGCCCCTATTTGGCTTTTCTTCAGGATAGGATTTGAAAGACACAACTTGAGATGAAGTTGAAACCTTGTCCGAGAAGTACCACTGCGATCTGGATCCTCTTTGCACTATTAAAATATTATTACAGCAAAAAGACCTTCGGTTAACATTCTAACATGATGTTCAAATCGAGATGTCAAAGCCACAGTTCAAACATAGCAGTACCAGGTAACCAGTCACCCGTTCGAAAATGGGTTTTACTCTCAAGCATCAGTTTCGATGAATAATGGAGTTCTCATCCAACATTACATTGATTATTAATCAAGTACAACCATGTTTTTATGTTGATGCAGCATACAGGATATTTAATCTCCACAAATCAGTTCAAGTTAGAAAACATGTGATGTTCGGATGAGACCTGATTGCTAATCATAAAGTACAAGCACATGCATCTTCTTAGTAGATTAAAAATATGAAAATACATTATTTAATAGAACAAGGTTGAATGCGTTATTCTACTCCACATGATGGCAACCAAGAATCTTTATATTAAAATCGAGTGACTGTTGGCCAGATCTAAAGCTTTTGCACATCGATTAAACAATGCATATATATATATCTAAATCCCAGCTCCACATTCAATCATATAAAAACAATTGACTCAAGAAAATGTGTTTCGCACTATAAAAAAACAAGTATAAAAAAACTGGAGAAGGAGAGTCATCTGTCCAAATACAATGGCCTTACACATTACTATAATGGGAACTCGAGATGCCCAAATGAGGAAACAATAAAGAAGTACACAATCCAACCAACATGACAAATATACAATTAAAAATGTTTGTTTATCTGAATTTCCACAGCATCCAATCCTCCATCATCTTATAAAATATCAATTAGTATGTGGTCCTGTAAATTGACCGGTACAACGAACTATACGCACGTTAAGCATACACACCAGAAACTCCACAAAAATCATACACACCTACTAATCCATGCTACAACAACAAACAGCCTCTCAAAGTTTTTCAAACCTTAAAGCTATCAAGATTAACAAAATTAACTCCATGAAAACGAAAGAAATAAATTAAAAGTAAGTATTTTACGAAACCTGAAGCATTTCCGGCATCGTGAATCTCCTGTTTGATGACCGATGAGGCGTTGGTGGTGGCTAAACCCAGAAAATCCCTCTCCATCAACATAGAACAATGATTGAGCGAAGGAATCATAAATCAACCCTAGCGGAAAAAGTAAGCGTTGGATTGCTGAGTTCGAAGCTGGAGGTAAGTTGGGCGGTGGAAGATATCGAGAACCGCGAGAGAGGCTAACGAATCGGAGAAGGATGCAAAGAGCGAGCTTTGCAGCAGATAATCAAATGATTAGGGAATGAGGTGAGAGAGAGAAGGTGTTGGGGTCGTGTCTGCTTAGCTTTTGAAACGTGACAGCTAATTGGACCGTTGGTTCAACATTTTTTGACACGAACCGGTTCGGCTTGGTATATAGGATTGTCGTGGCCTAAATGGTCGAGGAAGAAGAATCCAAATTCTAAATTAAATACGAAAAAATGATACAGTAAATTTAATTTAAAAGTATAGAATTATTTTTATTTTTAATTTTTTAAAAAAAATATAAAATTGTATTTTTATGACTAATTTTTCAATTTGTCCGATCTTAATCATAAGAGACAATAAAAGACAGGTAGGTTTTATGTCATGTCGAATTCTCTCAGTGTCCCAAATATTAATGCTATGTTTTTGGGACCAATGAGTATTTATTTTCAGAAATTATTGTAGATATTGTTTCCTATTTTAGGAAGCAGTAAAGTGCATAAAAATAACTAATAATGGGTACTGACTAGAGTATATGTTAGGTTCGTGTCGTTTCCTAAGCACAATAATAAAATGTTGACTGTTGATAAAGAGTAAAAAGTCTGATTTTTGTCTATTTCCATTTTTGAGAATTTTTATTTGGTTTTGGCTTCTTGTGAAAGTTTAGTATTTAATTTGTTTGCATGAAAATGTTTAGATTGTGGAAAATTTCTTTTTAATATGTAAATTCAAAAAAAAAGTTTAACTTAATCTAGAGAGACTAAATCTAGGTGATACACTAATCTAGAGAGACTAAAAATCTAAGCAAATTATAAAGAAAAAGTCAGATGAATCTATCCAAATACAGGATGTGAATCTTTTTTTCGTGTCCTACATTTTCATATGAAAAAAGATCCGTGCATATGACATATTTTTATAAAAAATACAAATCAATTCAATATTTTGATATGGTCATTTGAGCGGATGAGATTAAATTTTGTTTATGGTTAACTTATCGGTGACGAATTATAAATTATTCGTGACGAACTATATCGTACTTTTAGTTTCTCGACGACGAATTACAAACCAGTTTTGACAAGTTTAAATTTTACATCAAAAAGGTACTTTGTACCTGATCTTTATTCCTTTTCAAATATGACTGTGCAATCGCTTCGTTTAATTTCATATAGAAAGTACTTTTTGAAAATTTGTAAATGATCAAGTTTAATCTCACTGATAGAAGTTGGAACCGAAGCGCTAATAAAATTTGAAATGAAGTATATTTTATTTTTCCCAATTCATTTGAAAGTAAAAAAAGATATAATATAAATTTCAGAAACTTGATCATTTTTTACATGAAGATTAATAAATCCACCAAATAGTATTGAATTTATTTGAGCCCGTCATTTGCAACTTTGGTTAGATCATGTATGTAAAATTATAATATTTGATTTATAAATTTTAAAATATTGTTAACAAGGTGGTGGAGGAGTTAATTGAGCAATTGCCTTATGTTCAAAACCCACCGTGACACTTTTCCTCTTCACTTTTGTGGAATTTTTTATAGGAGGTGTTTGTCGATTCGTGAGTTTAAAGTTGAAGGTGCCGAGATGACCTGCGCTTCATCGAGTGACTTAAGTATAAATCCGGCTAGTCCAACCTATGGTGCGGACTCTTCCTCGTCCCTTGTGGACTTTTTGCAGGTACAACCCTCTCGCGTCGCGGAGGCGTGCTTAAAAATATGAGACGTGTTTGTCGATTCGTGGATTTAAAGTTGGAGTTGCCGAGATGTCATGCGCTTCATCGAGTCATTTAAGTTCAAATCCCGATGATGCTGATGCCCTTTACGTGCTTTAAATACACTTCAAAAAATATATATACTCGAGAAATATGTTACATGCAATGTATTACTCGATATATGTGAACCCACTATCAAATACAGTATATGTTTTATAAAATATTAACTGAAATTAAGAATGAAACATTAAAAAAAACTAAATTTCAATGTCAACCGAGCATTCAAGGCAGGCTTTATCCAACGCAAACACGAGCCAACCAAACCCTAATTGCGAGACTTGGTCTTCGATCTGACGAAGGTCCCAACTCCAATTAGTCATCAACCAAGACTCCGATGCGGCGTTTCACTACGCAAAATCTCATCTTCCATCTCCTCATCATCTCCTCGCTGTCAATCCCGCTGTTAGCGCAACAAGTGTTGGTACTGCTGTCCAATGAAGACATCAGGAACGCCTTGGCGCATCCGCAAGGGGACGACGCCGCTGGACCGGACGGAGAGTGGGACGATCTCGGCGCTTTCGATATGAAACCTGATTACGAATTTGATCCTGGATCGTGGAGGCCTTTGTTTGAGGAGGATGGTGAGAATTCGACTGGGGTGGGCGACGAGGATAGAGCGAATTCGGAATACTATTCGGCTTTGTCGAAGATGATTGCTTCGGCTGGTGCTGGCGATCCCATGGCGATGGACGAGGCTTCATCGCAGATTGAAGCTGCTACTTTGGCCGGGAATCCTCATGCCCAGTCTCTGTTGGGGTTTTTGCACTCGATGGGATTAGCCAGGGCCAGGGATGGAGCTAAGGCGTTGTTGTATCATCACTTTGCGGCTGATGGAGGAAATGTTCAATCTAAGTTGGCACTGGCTTATACTTACTTCAGGCAGGAGGTGAGGAACCTTGTTTCTGAAAATTATTTAGCGTATGGTCTGACTTAGATGTGCTTAACAACCTTCAGTTACCGAAAAGAAGGCGTCATTGATCATGATCATTGTTGTTGTATATGTATGTCGCAGATGTATGATAAATCAGTTTCCTTGTATGCGGAATTAGCGGAACTAGCTGTGAATAGTTTTATGATTTCAAAGGACTCGCCTCTTATGGAAGCTGTCAGGATTCATAGTGGAACTGAAGAAACTAAACTTGCGAAAGGTGAAGAGGATGAGGAGTTCCAGATTATGGAATACGAAGCAGAAAGAGGAAATGCAGAGGCCATGCATCATGTTGGGCTCTTTCATTTCTATGGGCTGAGGGGATTGAGGCGTGATCATAAGAAAGCCTTTTCGTGGTTTGTGAAGGCTGCTGTGAAAGGGGAACCAAATTCTATGGAAATTCTTGCTGAGATTTATGCGAGGGGCATTGGAGTGGAGCGGAACTACTCTAAGGCACTTGAGTGGTTACAGCATGCTACAAAGTTAAATTATTTTTCTGCTTACAATGGCATGGGATATTTATATGTTAAAGGACATGGAGTAGAAAAGAATCTCACAAAGGTAACTCCTCACCTTTGTCTTCTAGTAGTTTTCTTGTTCCGTCCATAACTTATAAATTTACTTGATTTAGCCCATCAGGGGGCGTGGCTTGGTGGCAAGAGTAGGGGTCAAAATTACCAACCACTCAAGCAATCCAGCCATGTTTCAAATCTTGATGGGGCCAAAGTTGGTGTTTTGGTGGGTGGGGAAAGGTAGAATAGGATAAGGATTTAGGGTTTGTCCTGTCCTTACCCTAGCGAAAAAAACATTATTTAACTATTATAATCTTCATAAGTATGTAATGTTATCGTATGTATTAGAAATAATTGAGCATGACTTTGACTCCACCCACATAGATTGTTAATTTTTCCTTAAAGGGACAATAAAAAGTCAGAGGGAATACAAATGGTTGGATAAATAGTATCCGTGTTAAATTGACCATTCTTAATCATGAACAGTCTAATATAAACATGCATAAGAACTTGACAGGCGGAGTTGTCAGAAGAGCATGATGGCGCCCTGGCTAGATAGTATGAAATCACATATATGTAGGCTCCTTGTTAAGAGTAAATTTTGATTCATCTCGTCTCATGAGCTTGTGGTGTAAATATTCAAAAAAATTTACTTACATTCTTTGTTGAATGTGCCTGTTAAAAAGAGTTGCAACTCAGATGTCTACAAAAGACACTTTTTATGAACTCATCCCTCAAATATTTCTTGGTAGGCAAAAGAATTTTTCAAGTTAGCTTCGGAGAAGAAGGATGCTGGTGGACTTTATAACCTGGGTATTATGCATCTGAAGGGCATTGGAGTGAAAAAGGATCCAGTAATTGCAAGACAATATTTCATATCATCTGCAAATAAGGGTCAACCAAAGGCATTTTTCCAATTGGCTAAGATGTTTCATAAAGGGATTGGGATGAATCCAAATCTTCCCAAGGTATGTGGAATTTTGTATGTTAATACTTCAGTATTGGAGGAGGTCAACAAGAATTGGAATTTGGGTTTAATGATTTTTTTCCCACTTAATTTTGTTCTTGGTGCATACTAACCAAACTCGCTCCACTGGTAAAAGATATATGTAGTCTGTACAAATAAATGCTGACCTATTGATACCGTCACGCTAGTTCTAAACATCCCCTTGGAGACAAACGGAATATAGTTTATTGTTACACCCATTTTGTCTAATTTTTTATATACTTTCAGGCAGTTACACTGTACAAACTAGTGGCAGAAAGGGGGCCATGGAGTTCAATGTCTCGATGGGCGCTGGAATCATATGCAAAAGGCGATCTTGGCAAAGCACTTCTCTTGTATATGAGATTGGCAGAGCTTGGTTTTGAGGTAGCTCAAAGTAATGCCGCATGGATTCTTGACAAATATGGAGATCAAAGCATGTGCTTAGGGGAATCCAGTCTTTGTACAGACTCAGAAAGATATCAGCGTGCTCATATTTTATGGTGGCAAGCTTCTGAGCAGGGGAATGAACATGCTGGATTACTTATCGGTGATGCATATTACTATGGCCGGGTATGTGTATATGAACGGTTGAGGGTATCATATTCTATTGTTTATCAGTCACCCTTATTTTCGTGGAATTTCTCAGGGCACTGAAAGAGATTATGTTCGGGCTGCGGAAGCTTACATGCAAGCCAAATCCCAAGCAAATGCGCAAGCTATGTTCAATCTTGGATATATGCATGAACACGGTGAAGGACTTACACTTGACCTTCATCTTGCTAAACGATACTACGATGAGGCCCTAGAAACAGATCCGGCAGCAAAGTTTCCTGTTACACTTGCTCTTGCAAGCTTGTGGTTACGGCAGAACTATGCCGATAGCTTTTTGGTAAGAACCACTTTTATTACTGCCTTTCTCACAAACATCCTACTTTGATTATGATAGCTTTATGAAATAGTGATCCATTTTTCTAGACGGATGCCACACTGTGTTTTACAGGGCAACAGTTTGGGCTTTCACTATTCCACATGATTGTAGACTAAACCTGAACATTTTCCACCCTTCAAATGCTTGGTGGCTTTGCTGACTCAGGTTCAACACTGTATTTTTTTTCCAGGTTGATTTGATTGATTCGCTGCCTTACGTATTTCCAAAAGTAGAAGCTTGGGTAGACACTGTCCTCCTAGAAGAAGGAAACGTCACAATACTCACTCTTTGTGCATGTCTAATGGCTGTCCTTTTTCTTCGGGAAAGGCAAAGGAGACAAGTAGGAATCATGGCTGCGCCTCAAAACCTTAATGGCCAGGCTGAACCCATCATGCTATAAATCTTGCAGTGCACTCTGTCAAACTTAACCTTTACCATCTTCAGTGAATACTTATTTTGCATAGTATTTAGAAGCCCAGAGAGGTGGAAACATTCACCTAAACACACCTTACAAAGAGATAGATTTGTATATTTGGCTTCATTGTTCAGCAACTAGTCATTTGATTGCTCATATTGATAAGTTCATACTACCATTTCTCATTTCAGTTTCAGAAATGCAATGTTATCTACTGTTCAATGAATTTTTAACACTAGGATTTAAGCTAAATATAGTAACATAAAAATGGCAGTTAATTCTGTTTCCTCCACATAAATTGTTTGGCCTATTCATTTTAAGTCCCCTCCTCTTTTGCTCAATTCTTGCCATTTGCCAAACATAAATCCAATAATCCCATTCTTCTGCACTTCCCTCCTCTGTCATTTTCTTGGATTGAAGAAGGAAGGAGGATACAGAGGGGAACTTTTTTTTCTTCCTGTAATGGGTGAGTGCTTCAGACTCAAGAAATCCGATTCTCCAAGATCTCCACATCGCCGTCGCGCTTCTTCTTCTGCTTCCCACATAGACAATCTCCTTGGTCTTCTCAGAATACGCGTCAAAAGAGGCATTGATCTCGCTGTTCGAGATGTTCGTAGTAGTGATCCTTATGTAGTGGCCAAGATGGGCAAACAGGTTTTTCATCTTCTGATTCATCTTTTGTCTCCCTAGTTTTTCAAAATCCAATGCCTTAAAAATTTTAACACCCTTTTTCTTGTGTTGCAGAAATTTAAGACCCGTGTCATAAGAAAGTGCGTTAATCCCGAATGGAACGAAGATCTAACTCTTTCCGTCTTAGATCCTACCGTCCCTGTCAAGCTAGTAATGACCCATTTTCTCAATCTGATTTGAAACTTGGCTCTAAAATGTATAAATAAAACTCTCTTTTTGGGTATCAACAGACGGTCTACGATCACGACACATTCAGCAAAGACGATAAAATGGGTGAGGCAGAGTTCAGCATCGTACCATTCTTAGAAGCCTTAAAGACGCGGCTGAATAACCTCCCTAGCGGCACGGTGATCTCAAGGATACAGCCAGGCAGGCAAAACTGCTTATCAGAAGAAAGTTGCATTGTTTGGAAAGATGGGCAAGTGATGCAAGACATGTGCCTTAGACTGAAAAATGTCGAACGCGGCGAAGTTGAGATCAGACTACAGTGGATTGATCTCCCTGGCGCCAAGGGCTTGTCTAGCAGCTCCTCCTAGACTACTCTGCAGCAGCTAGGTCTAGCTGTGCAAGTGCGTGTCCTGCTTTAAGTACATTTGTTGAGTAATCATTTTTATGGCCTATTTTTGGTTTATATATTTTTCAATTTCAAAAATATCATCTATTAATAATTTTCATGATCTTTGTAAATGGATCTTTAATTTCAATAGAAAATCCAATGCAACAGTTGAAACTATGTAACTGAATATATATATTCCTCGGGGCTTACGGTGCACCTCACAAGTACGGGGTTGTGTGGGTGAGGTTGCACCGTAGTTACGGTGTTCTTCGCTTCTGATTGGTTCCTTGATTTTCAATAACCAATCAGAAGCTTCGTAACACGTAACACAATAAGAGTTTGTAACATTTGAACGCTTATATATATATATATATGGACTAGGGTTAGGTTCCGGTAAGAAGTGTACTTTTGGTGAGAAATAAGAAGTAATCTCATTCTCATCTATTCATTTTTGTCATAAATGGCTTGGATTAATTTACATAATTCGTAGTTTTTCAAAAGATAATCCGTAGCAGTATGTATAAAAGCTACAAACTATGTAATGCTACAGATTATCATTTGAAAAGCTACGTATTATGTAAATTAATTATAGTCATTAATGACAAAGATGAATGGATGAGATTATTACTTCTTATTTCTCACCAAAAGTATCACTTCTCACCTGATCTTTTCCCTACTATATAGATCTAACTAAATAATCAGAAAGTTTAACAAAAAAAACAAAAGAAGATTTCTAAAGCATTAATATGGAAGTCATTATGTCACTACCACTACCGTTGTAATTATATAGTTGTACACTCGTGCACATTTTGATGTATCCTGACGACAGTATCATTTTTTTGTTCATGTTAATTTGAATGGAAACGAGGAAAATGATTTTGAGATTCGAACCCATGTGATTTTGATATTCGAAAGCATTTTGAAGGATTTTATCCTTGAAAGACATAAATTTCCACAAAATACTGAATTAATTACCCATATGAGGAATTAACATACTGAGAAACTAATTTAAAAATGGACAATGAACAAATAAATAAATAATTTGGAGATTAATACATGTAGTTAATGTTAATGGCTTCTCAGGATTTATGGGGCCTTCTTTGAAATTTAGATAGAGCATTAACTAAAATTAATTACTCCTATATACAATTTATAAAAATCAATGGGGACATTTTCCGGGCTTTCCATGAACGACGTTTAAGATATAATTTTTAGGATTTCATTTCTTAATTGTTTAGTATGTTGTTGATAAAAAGACGGGATGATGACAAAAAATAGTATGAACTATCATTTGCTGTCACATTGCGGTTCGAACAATAAAAAATGACAATCAAAGGTCAAGATAAAATTAAATGACAAAAGAAGGTCATGAACTACTAATTACTGTCAAATTGCAGCCCGAACTATCCATAATGAAAATCAAGGATCAAATGAATTTTTTCCAAGGGTCAAATTCAATTTTTTAATGGACATGTTACAATTTACTTAACAAATTAAACACTATATAATTCCGAGTATGAGCATATTCAATAAAAAATGTTGGGGAGTAAAGACGATTCATTTTTACTTAAATTTAAATTGGAATCGTACTCTCGAACATATTCATTAATTGATGTAAAGTGATCAAATGAACCAAAATATAATTTTCTTAGTTTATAAATCCAAACATAGTGTCCATTGGCCATTTCATACGAAAATATTTTATTTATAGACTGAAAGTTTGTGTTTATATTTATACGATCATTTTAACAGTAATTGATACCATTAATTGACGAAGTTATATAGTGTCCATTAGTCTATTGTAACATGTCTATTACAAAAATTAAATTTGACCATTGATTGTCATATTGGCTAGTTCGGACTATAAGTTGACAGCAGGTGGAGTTCATGACCCATTTTTGTCATTTAAGTTTAATATGATAATTGATTGTTATTTCTGATAGTTCGGATCGTAATTTGACAACAGACAAGTAGTTTTGCTCCGTTTTTGTCATTTTCCCTAAAAAGACTTATGAGCGTTGGTTGCGCTCAAATGATATCAGTGTATACATGGAGAATCAGAGAATTCAATGTATAAGTGCATCATCAAGTCGTTGTGGCGGTGATTCCCACTTGGATTTTTAAATATATAAAAAAGTCAAAACCACTCAATTTGAGTCTTATATACAGATTTGAAAATGTATCTTGAAAGACAATGAATAGACAACTCATAATCTCATGGATTTTATTTAAATTTTTTTATTATGAAAGGTAAGACATGGACAACCCTAACTTCATCCTTTAGATATATCTGCTAGTAAGTTTGAATAGTCGATATCTTGATCACTCAACCAAGATTATAATAGTTAGACCACTATTTGCAAAGCACACAGGATCTCGTGCGTTACTTTTTGATGTATTTGTAATTCATATAAAAAAATAAAAATAAAAATCAGAGTTCCTTACAATATTTAATTTTACCAACGAAACGATTACTACGTTTGGTAAATGATGTAAAAAGAAAGTATTCAATTAATGTTGGCTTCAAAGTTCAAAAGCATAAAGGAAAACGTGGAATGGAAATGAGAAAAAAATTAAATAGACCAAAATGCAAATCCACTTTTCTAAATATATACGAAGTTTTGCAATAATAGTTTACATTTCCAATAAAGTCAATTAGAAAATAAAAACATTGAATGATTTGCTGAAAAAACGAAAATATGCAACACTATATATATAGATAAACTCAACGATACAGGGGAGCACTCCGTTGAGGCAGGGTTGTAAGAATGAGGCAGTGAGGCACGATCTCGGCCGTCTGTGGAGTTGATCGGACGCACGTGGCGAAGCCACGTGGCACAGCCGCAATTGTTGACTTTTCAAAAGTTAGTGGGTTTACTATTTGGTGACACGTGGCGCAACCACAAAACACGGGGGGTTAGATGTGTGGTTGAGATCGTGCCTCACGTGCCTCACTTTACTGTTCATTGCCTCATTTGAACGCTCCTCCAACGATACATATATATAAAATCAAACATCTACTTTTTATGTTTATGAAATACAATCATGGCCTCAAAAATGATTCACAACTTGCTCTTTCTTCTTTTCTTGACCTACTTGCACCTTACAGGTACATTACTTAATTTTATCACCGGATCACACCATGATTAATAATTCTGCAATTTTATTTATTCGATCATGTGCCCTATCGGATAATTTTGTGCACCTTTTATCATCTGATCACGTCCTAACAGATTATTTGAATTTTTACTCTAAATGCAGTTGATGTCTCGGCGACGACAATTAGATTAGTCAACCGTTGCGGTCGCACCATTTGGCCAGGAATCCAGCCCGGAGGCGGCAAACCAATCGTAGCCCGTGGAGGTTTCCAGCTCAATGCCGGCCAATCCTACTCCCTCAATTTGCCTCCATTCTGGTCCGGTCGAATTTGGGGCCGCGACGGATGCTCCTTCAACCCGTCTGGCCAAGGAAGGTGCGCTTCGGGTGACTGTGGTGGATTATATTGCGAAGGCCGAGGAGGGCAGCCACCAGCTACCCTCTTCGAGGTCACTGTAGCCGCGGACAAGGATTACTACGACGTAAGTCTTGTAGACGGGTACAATTTGCCCATGTCGGTCTACGTGACCGGAGGGTGCCCTTGGGTCGGGTGCGTTAAGGATTTGAATAATATGTGTCCGAACGAACTCAGGGTGTGGTCTGGTGAAAGAATTGTGGGATGTAAAAGTGCATGCATGACTTTCAATACAGATTTGTTTTGTTGCAGGGGAGCGTGGGGAACTCCGGATAAATGTAAGCCGACAAATTACTCCAGACTGTTTAAAAATGCTTGTCCGCATGCGTACTCGTACGCTTATGACGATCAGTCGAGTTTGATGACATGTAACCGAGGCAACTATGTCGTCAACTTTTGTTAATTAATATGATCCATGTCGTGGCATCATGTTTCAATAAATAAGTGATGGTTGTCCATTTTTTTTTTTGAAAAAGAAACAAAATTTCTTTCTATTTTTCAATTATTTCATAAAAATATATCTAATAGGATAACAATATGGTGAATGAGTTGATTGAACACTTGTCTTGTGTTCAAACCCCACCGTATCACTTTTCCCTTTCACAACTTTGTGCTTCCATCCGATTTCACTCTGTTGGTTTGGTTTCATGTTTTTTTATGGGGATTTTTTACATCTTGTACAAGACTAATGAATTTCTCAAGCTAAGCATATTATCTAGTACATTTGTATCCATTGAAGCACAAGACATGCGACGTCTTTGACTCATCCACTTTTTGAAGCATATTTTCGAGTAGTTGACTTGCTCACGTCGAAGCCTTCTCAAGCACCGTGACGAAGGCGAAGTCATCTTGACCACTTGATTACAAAGCTAAGGGTTGAGCCAACTCAATTAGAATCCCACATGTTTCATCTTTGTTTTAATGTTCATTACTAACGAGCAGGTTCTGTAATTGCTATGGTCCAGACTTCTAAAATCGGTATAAAATTATAAATGAATATGCTTGCCTCTTGAAAATACATTTACATATTTACCATGTCATCTAAACTTTGGTATCCCATCTCTAAATAAACAACCAAATGTCCGAGTTTAGAATTCAGGAACTCATATATCAAAAAAAAAAAAGAATTCAGGAACAGCAGAGACCATTTTAATTATAAAATAAGTTATTCAAAATATCTGCAGCTCTCTCTCTATCTCTCTGATATTGATTTACACTAATTTTCTATTTATATTTGTTTTACTCTACTTCCTCCAGAATGATATAAAAAAACACATCTTGCTTTACACACTATATATATGAGCAAGAGCAACATCACCAAGGAAAATAATACACATTACATAAGTTACATAAGTATAGGGAGGAAAGGCACAAGAGGGAGGATGATGACAACAACAACAACAATAGACACTGCATGTAATATTTGTAGTAATCTGGCGACTCGGGAAGCAGTTCATCTAAATCAGCAGGAGCTTTTGGCGGGTTGGGCAGAGCCTTCTACTCTTATTTTACACCCATCTATACGATTAGATCTCAAAGCACATGCTCACCTTCATGGTTATAGTAGTGTTGTTGATTTGGCTGTGCCGGTTGAGGTGGAACTTCACTATCATTATGCATCTCATCAGAGTCCTGGTTCCGCTCCTGATCTTCACCAGCTGTCAGTGTTGCTGCCAAGATGTCTATTGTTGATAACTGATCCAACTCTTGCAAGGCTGAAGCCACTCCCAAGTCACTCAATTTTTCGGGAGACAAGTTGGGCTTCAAAGCTCCAATGACTTCTTGCATTCTTGTTTGCTGCCAGGTAAGTACAGTTTATGTCAAACGTAGTGTACTTGCAGAAGAAAATAATGACACATGTATGGTCGACATTTGTACGAATGATGCAATGTTAGCACTCCACTGGTTAGTTACGAGCGGCATTCGTGTAAGTAGTAACGAAACGGGTAACTCTTTGCCTTATGACAACAATAAAGGTAACCCTCACCTTAGTAAAAGAGGAAACAGAGAAAAAAAGAACTTACAAAGTGTTGGAGCTTGACTCTAACATGCATATAGTCCACCATCCATTTTGGCTCTGCAGGGCCAATTGTTGACTCTGTATTGATCTTCACAATACCCGCCATTAGCAACCATGAAAAAAAACTCAAAAGTTCATATCTTGAACTTGAATTTTAATGACATTAACAAAAAGATATCAAAGAAATAGAAACATTCAGCTGTGATTTTGAAGTGGAGGTAATATAAATAATGATGTCACTAATGTAAACATCAATAACAAATGAGGGGAAAAATACAAAACACCAAATAATTTTAAGCAAACTATTTTTTTTGAATTTTTTTTAGCAGACTTCATTAGTTATATATAATTTCAGGCCAAGTACTGCTTTTGTCAAATTTTTATTTACTTAAATTGCAATTCGAATTAGATCCCCAAAAAAAATTGCAATTAGAATCTAAAATAAACATTATTAATTGCAAACAAACCCTCCCGGCCTCACCAATCTCTACTATCCAAACATCCAATCACTATCTAGCTATATTATATTATGGCCCTACAAAGACAGCCTCTTCATTACAAACAATAAATCTATCTCAAATCGGCATTGGTTTATTAGTCTAGCATATATGATACATCTAAGGTAGTGGCTCATATCCCACTTCCTTTATTACCAATTATTTTTACTCATTCAGTCAATACAATTTGGCTTTAACTAAGGAATAAACCTGTCGAATCTTATTTATCCAAACAATAAAACTAATTCTTAAACATACTACTTTTGTCATTTTGTGCTTTGAAAAGAAAAAAGTATATAGAAAAAGAAAGAGAGGTCACTCATATGTAAATGTGAGCTGTGTCTTAACCAAGCCAGTAAAAACGGGGAACAACTAAATATCCACAAATGATGTTCCAAATATTAGACACATCACCTAATTCAGGACGACTTAACAATTGTAATCAATAACACAGTTGAATCAGTTTCCATTGACTAATAAAATAAAATAAAAATTGCCAGGGAAAAGCTCTAGCTCAAAATATTGGAAGTGGGCCAGTGGCTACTCTGTTCGAAACAGCCACAGACCGATATGAACTCTGCTACCCTCACACGTATTCTATACTGACGTAATCACCGACTATCGAAATAGTACAGCTTTTTCAATACAGCGGATTTTGGTTCTAAAAAGCAAGTAGATATTTATTTCAATACAGCTTTTTCTAATGTAATGTTGAGTTAAAGTAAATCTCAGAAGGTAATTAAAATATGAAACATGGTCCAACTTTAACTTAATAGTGACCTAGAAACTTTGTAGCAACTAATACATAGTTGTCAACCATTTAGAGAACACACCGTACCCATACACACAACAGACACTTAAACAGAAATTAGATATTTACCAAATAGAAGTCGAGTATCAAGATATACACACCTTAGGCCTACCAACTGGTCTCCCAGAAACTTTCATGTACTTCTTACTTGCACTTCCGATTTTCGGTCGCCTGCCATGCCCTTGTGAAGGCAAGGTAGGAACTGCAGTTCCAGCATCCTTCCTGGGTCTGCCTCTACGTCTAGGAAGGGACATGGTCTGTGATACAGGCTTTTTGGGTCTCCCTGCAGTCTTCTTAACAGTCCCATTTCCATCAGAATCCAACCTCACTTTAGGGGGTCGCCCTCGACCCCTTTTCACCACAATGGGCACTTCCTGTCCTGGCCCATTCAAGTCAGGCGCCTGACCAAACACGGTATCATTATTCACAGGCAATGATGTCGTCATAGTAAAAGGAGGAGGAGGAGGAGGAGGAGGTGCAGCAGTAACTGTGGCAGCGGCTGGAGCAGCAGTATTAGGCAAAGAACTGAATTCAGATCCAGCGATCATGTAAGAATACTTATCCATAACAAGCTGTCCAGCACTCTTCATCCGCTTCAAGTGGCTAGTCAGCATCGCAGAGTGAGCAGGCGGCAGATTCGTATACACTCGTTCAATATACTTAGCTATAGCTTGCCTGCTAGACCCATTCTTCTCCTTCAGTGCTTCAATTGCGGAAATTATCATCTGTTTCAGCACCGTGTCAAATTAGGGTTTTATGTTTATCCATAAACAAGCTCATCAAAATTCAAAATTGGTCCTTTTCTTCGAATTCAACCAATTGAGCATCAACTTTTAACAATTATCAGCAAAATTCCTAAAACGAAACCAAATAAAACAAAGCAAAAGCAACAAACACATTTGACAAGTTGCAAATTAGGTCGCTTTGTTTCGTTACCTCTTCGTAGGGTGGATGATTTTGGACAACAGCAGCAGCAGCATAGCTAGGGTTAGTAGAAGCGAGAGGAGGATGATGCTGAGGTCCGGAGATGGCCGACGGTGGAAAGTATGTAGATGGGTCCATCATGAACCGTGTCAGAGCAGATCGATACTACCCTTAGAGAGAGTGAACTTCGTCGGGGCGTAATTGAAAATTAATTTGTTTTATAAATAAATTATTTTCAGTTTATAATTTCATTTCCTGACAAATTTAATGTGAGTTTTGTTTGTTGTATGAACTAATTATTGGCTGATAAATAATTATTTTGTGACGGTCCCTATCCCTAAATTGTTCGCTTCTAATTACAGTTTTACCCTTAGTTTCTGACAAGTGTCGATAACATTTGCGGCTCGCGCAATTCTCTCGGATGCCCTTGAAAGTGTCCTTAGTAATTGCTGATTATTGTTTATACAAGTAATTCATTTTAGGTTGATCATTGCCCTTTAATATTTAAATTGACTTCTACACTAAAAGTAAAAGTGGTCTCTCGTGAAAGTTTGTTTGTCCAGTTTGGAAGAAAGTTTACTTCTGCGATAGGAATAGGGCAGAGGAAAGTCTTGGTCTTCATATAATTCTCATTGCCATACGATGCAAGCCTAGATTGCCTCCAGCAATCCAAATTCCAAATAGCCAACAGAAAAGAAGAGAAGTCATCTAGATGAAACGGAACATAGGATCAGAGTTCAATATCGTTGTCCAATCAAAAAAAAAAAACAAGAGTTCAATATCGTTGTGATAGATGTTCTCCACACGATTTATAAGCTTTGGCCAATCATTTAAGAATTTGAAATATAATTAAGCATGAGTTTTACAAAAGCATTAATGAGTTCTTTAACCAAACCAAGCAACAAGTTCCGGTGACTTCTCAGGAGTCGGGTCAAAGCCCCCAAGTCTCTGCGTGCAATCTTCTTATCTACACCGCTTGCCACCTTGATGATCAAATTTACTACTAAAAAGGTTTGCCACCAGGACCTCCAACACCTGGCCCATAGTTCTGGTTATCCCCCCCACTTGGCACAGAACTACCTTGAGGTCCATTTGCAGACAAATTCCCATTCTGGAAGTTGGACGAGTAAGATCCAGAATCATTAGATGGGGTTCTACCAGCATTGTATTGTGGCGGCATACTGTTACTCTGGGGTGGGAAGTTTGTCTGAGTGGAACTGTTTTGAGGAGGAGTATTGTGCTGGGGGGAGTAATTGTTCTGGGGAGGGGGAGGGGGAGGGTAATTGCTTTGGGGGCGGGGAGGGTAATTGTTCTGGGGAGGGGCAGAGTAATTGTGCTGGGGAGGGGGTGGGTAATTGCTTTGGGGGCGGGGAGGGTAATTGTTCTGGGGCGGGTAATTGTTCTGGGGAGGGTAATTGTTTTGAGGAGGGTAGTTGCTCTGAGGAGGGTAGTTGTTTTGAGGAGGGTAATTGTTTTGAGGAGGGTAATTGTTTTGAGGAGGGTAGTTGCTCTGAGGAGGGTGGCTGTTCTGAGGTAAATTGCCTTGAGGGGTCTGAGCTGAATAATTGTCCCTTGGAAAGTTATTTGGCGGAGCTACATTAGGGGGAGGAAAATTTCCAGGACTCAGGTTAGGATTAGTAGCACCTGTGCCAACTTGAGGAGGAGCCATATTGGGTGGAGGGGGCCCCCTGGTTTGAACATCTTGGGTTTGCATGTTTTCCCTTCTCCTCTCAAAATTCCTACTTCTATCGAAGTTTCTAGGTCTGTCATTGCGTCTGTTCCTATCCTGCGCGCGAGCATTGTTCCTGACCCATTCCTCATGGTACTTTGGGTCATATGGAACAGCCTGGCCGTTGATGAAAGGTTCCCCTGCATACAATTTCATTAGAGAAGTGAGCTAGCACAAAAGACAAATGTGGGAACACTTAAGACCAGCAGTATAGAATAATTTAAACGAAGTGCAAGTCCTGAGCTTAAGGTAATGTAGTGTGAAAACTAGTGTGTTCAAGTGGGCTTTAGAGTAAGATTTTAGTTCATGACCACTTGACCTACCTCCATAATCCTTGTTTTTAACATCAAGATAGGAATCTGGCAGAACCCAGCGCACTTTAGGTAATTCTGAAAAAAAAAATACATAGAACACCTGTCAAGCAAACAAATGCACACAGGTAAAAAAAAGCCACGAGTCAGGAAGCATGGTATACCTTTCAATTTGTAGGATAGCTCCTCTGAAACAAGAGCCCCAAATGCGAAGTAATGTTTAGTAGAAACAGAATAGATCTTCATCCTTGCTTCTTCTTCACTATATTACAAATACACAGCCAAACAAAAATTAACTTAGTACTTATAAAAAAAATTTAACTTAGTAGGACCTGCCATCTGAGAGAAGTTCATTGCTACCAAAGACAAATGTGTTTCTAATTGACTACTAAAATTTGCAAAGCTCCAAATCATTCACTAATAAAATTCAATGAAAATGTTCCATTTCACAAACTCTAATCATGAATTTCAAAGTTCCAGCACAACATCAATAAACCCTAATTGTCTTTCAAGGGCGTTAAATTAACATGATGAATATCAAACTTGAAAGATAATAGAAAGATAGAGTTGTGATACCTGCCGACAACCATGGCAAGGGTTTTGATGTAGCTATCTATGATCTCATCCCTAGTGGGATCGCCCTCAGGCTTCTCCAACACAACCAGCCAGTGTTCAAAATCGCATCCGTCAAGCAGAATAGTCTCCTTCGGAGGGCGGTTTGACCAGTTAGGGTTCGGGTCGCTGAGCGACGAAGAGGTGGACCTAGTAGCGAACCCTCTAGACGCGGCGACAAGACTTCGCTCGCCACGAATAGTAGCGGAGACCGCAGCAGAGAGGGGGCGGAGACGCAGACGAGCGAAGGACGGCGCGATGTAGGATCGAGTGATTGAGGAAGGAGCAGAGGAGAAGATTTTGGTGAGGAGGGCGCGAGAGAGTATTCGAGTCGCCATGGCAAATGGATAAATGAGAAAAACCCTAGCGAGCTGCGAAATGGAGTGATGCTGATAAATAGGAAGACGCGAGAGATATTTTGATAGGGTTTAAGCTGCTGCTACACGACGAAACGCTGTCGTTATAAATGAAACGGCGCCGCTGTCGTGCTCGTTGTATTTGATTTTGATTGCACAGCACCTGATCTTTTTTTCTTCGGGTAGAATTTTATTCACGGTTCGGTTTTTAGAATCGAGCCGAAATCAAAACTAGACCAATTTGATTTGGGCCGAGAACCGAATTGGTAAACCGAGCGCGTTGTACCAATTTTTCAATCTCTTCTTCTTCACGACGCATCCCTGGCTGTTGCAGGGTTGTGTTTTTCGCAGCATCCCTCGCCGACTCAAGAGAGTGAAATTCTTGTTTGCCTGCTGCGATTCAAGATGGCTGCGCATCGTAAAAGAGAAGGCGGCGACGAGAAGAAGGAAGAGGAAGAAGAGGAAGACGGATTTACCGGTAGCGACAATGACTCGGAATTTGACGAAGACATGGAGTCACTCAGGAAGGCGTGTATTTTGACCGGAACCGATCTAAATCCTCCCTTTTCGGCTGTAATGACTTTTCCTCCTGAGTCTGACTCCGACAACAGCGACATGGACGATTATGAGCTGGCGCGGAGTGTGTGTCAGAGGTTTTCCGGGTCTGCTGATTTTGAACTGAGACCTATCGATTTGAAGCCTATAAGTACCGTTCCGCCTGAGGATTCGGATGATGGAGATGACGATTTTGCAACTTTGCGTGCTGTTCAGAATCGATTTTCAGCTTATGATCAGAGTGAGTCTTTCTTCTTCTGTTTATTTATAGTTTTCCTTGTTCTTTTTCTTTTCCTAGGGAACTGTGTTGATTACTTGTGATAATTTGAAGTGTTTTGTTGTTGAATCACTGATTTTGTGATTATTGATGTGGAGATACTAGTGTAGGTAAAATAAAACATATGATTATAATTTACTTAGGTGCCAAATCTCCGGGCTCTTTCCATGTTGGCCATAGCATTATTGCAAGGGAAGATATTTACCCGTTGTCAGCGTCTCTTAGATTGATCAAATTTTATTACTCGTGCATCTCTAACTGAAAGCTGGCTGGTCAGATTTTCATTCTGCATAATTTATGTATCCTTTTTGTGGACTAATTGATATAAACTGATATCGTTCTGAATTTACCTCCTTTTAATGTAGAGTTTGAGGTATGAATAATGCACTTGATTAATCCTGTAATTTACCTATATTTGTTTGTTGGAACTTGGAACAGCTCCCAATGTTACTAGCGTGTGTGGTACGGAGAATCACATGGAAGTTGCTAGCCTGTGTGGTATCACTATTAGTCACTAGTGATTAAAGCTTTGCATTTGATAACAATATGCACATTATCTAGGCTTCGCAGACATGCGGAAAACCTTACCTATTTTGTCATCATTCATACAACTACTTAATCATTTATCTGATAGCTCTATTCCCATTCAAAACTCTAATACCATTATGCATATATTAACACAGAAGCTGAAAGAAGCGGTATGGAGGGCAGTGTACACAATGCTGAGCAGGTTCGTGCCTCTACTACACCCTTGGAGAAGGAAAATTCCGGTAATTTGTTTGTACATACAACTAATGCTTGCAAAGGGTTTCCAGATTCGGAAGACCCTTTTAACTCCACTCAGAATCTGGACTCAGGTCCAAATGTGGCTTGTCAGGATTCTGGTTACTTAGAGAGGCATCAACTTGATATTCATGAACCTAGGCTGCTACCAGTGGAAGGTTCAGGTTTCCCAAGGGCTGCCCAGCTTCTTTTAGATGCAATCAAGAAGAACAGACTGTGCCAAAAGCTTGTTCACAACAGGCTTGTACAGATTGAAGCACGAATTGAGCAGAACAAGAAGTTAAAAGACCGTGCTCAGATACTGAAGGACTTTCAAGTCTCTTCCAAAAAAAGAGTTGGATTAGTCTTATCTCAAAAGAAGGATCTTCATGTACAATTAATTTCAGCTCCCAAGGTTAGAATTATCTTAATTTTTTACCACGACTTAAAGAATACATATTGTTATCTACGTTTATATCGAACAAGTAACTTTTCAAGTTGGACCATCTAAGTTGGACCATTTGTGAGTTTATCTGTCTCCTATCGTATAGGGATTTGGTTTTCCACCCGTAAACCAACAGGTGTAGATTAGGGTGATCCAATCATACTTGATTCTTGGAACTTTGTCTGATCAAATTAGTGCTACTTTGTTACGCAGAGAAGTGAAATGAAGACATCGGCTATGAGATTCGGACCTGAAGACAATAGCGATGTTCCCAAATATAGGGACGCTATGACGAAATTTCCACTTGCTTTGCAGCGGCAGAGATGGTCAAATGAAGAAAAAGATAATCTTAGGAAGGGTATTAAACAAGAGTTTCAGAAGGCCCTGCTTAAAAAGTCGGTTGATTTGATAAGGTAAAATATGCATTGAATTTCGTGCGTTTTTGGTTATAGCTTGTTCTAATTTGTTAAATTTTTAGTCAGTAATATTAATTTGCTAGGTTTTCATATTCAAGCACATAAGGAGCAGTGCGTTTGATTTACAAACCAAGTGTGTGCATTAAGTAAAAGTGACTACCGTTTAATGTTGGGTGCATGCATGGCTGTAAATACTCTTTGATATTTTTAACAGTTAACAAGAGCCGGTTGTCTTTTAGGCTATTTTATGTGGAGCTTTCTTTTGGACTTTGGTTTAACTGTGTTTTTCAGCAGTTACTCAGAAGGATCTTATGGGACGTCGAGTGACATTGACAACGTGATGACCTCAATCAAGGGTCTTGAAATCACTCCTGAAAACATCAGAGCGTACCTTCCGAAGGTAGATTGGAATGACTTTGCTTCCGTCTATAACAAAGGTCGGTCTGGTGCAGAATGTGAAGCAAGGTAATGAGCTGAATTCCTGCTCAATAGCATGCTTTGTATGCACAGCATGAAACTAGATTACATTTAGCATGCTGCATAGGCTTCAGTTATTCAATATCCTTTCTGCAGGTGGTTGAACTGGGAGGATCCTTTGAAAAACAACACCAGATGGACGAGGATTGAGGATAAGGAACTTTTGCTTACTGTCAAAGAGAAGGAGATGAGTAACTGGATTGACATTGCAGTATCACTGGGAACAAATAGAACACCGTTTCAGTGTTTGGCTCGATTTCAAAGAAGTTTGAATGCTCAAATGGTTAAGAGGGAATGGGAGGAAGAAGAAGACGCCCGTCTTTGTGCTGCAGTAAGAGTTTTTGGTGAAAGTAATTGGCAGATGGTGGCATCTGTGTTAGATAGGAGGACGGGTACTCAATGCTCCAACAGGTCAGGTTCCTGAATCCTGATGTTTGTTTTACGTATTAGAAGTGATCCTGACACTTATTTTGTATTTAACGAAAAGTATTGGTAGTTTTATTATATGATGATATTATTGTTTATAGGAAATAATTACCATAGAAAACAGCAGTATTGCATGAGCTTAGTACATCTCAGTGAAATGGAATTACGTGTAAATAGCCTTTTGCCATTTTCATTGGTAAAATTCTTGACAAATACAAATTTATCTTCAGTGTGGCCTGGTTGAAATTATGTTGTCCATTTTATTAGTACCTGTTACTTAATGGTGTCCTTTTATGTATAATCTATTGCAGATGGAAGAAAACACTCAACCCAGCGAGGTTACGAGTTGGGAGGTGGACAATTGATGAGGACAAATGCATGAAAGTAACAGTAAAACTTTTTGGGGCAAAGTGCTGGAGTAAAATAGCTCAGTTTGTGCCGGGAAGAACTCAAGTACAGTGTAGGGAAAGGTAATATAGCCGTAGCTTAAGTTATACGAGTTTTTGAATATTGACGAAGTTGCTAAGATGATAATCTCCATGTCACAGATGGGTTAACTGCTTAGACCCTTCTTTAAAAAGGGATCCCTGGACTGAAGAGGAAACCATGAAATTAATAACTGCAATAGGGGAACATAATTACTGCTGGTCTAAGATTGCGGCATGCATACCTCCACGGACTGACAATCAATGTAGAAGGTAAGATGTTAGCAGTTAAATACTTATTAGTCACAGTCACCTTTTTAATGCATCCCTTACATTTATTTGTTTATTTTCACTGCGTTGTCTGACACTTGCTTTTGCAGGAGATGGATGGCACTGTGCCCTAATGATGTCCCCAAGCTTCAAGCATCCAAAAAGATACAGCAGGTTGCTCTCATATCTAATTTTGTTGACCGGGAGGCAGAGCGACCTGATCTTGGGCCTGAGGATTTTTTGCCACTTCCCATGTTATGCGCAGCATCTGAACCCAATAGTGAGGAACCAACAAAAAAGAGGAGAAGGAAGCCGCGGTATGTTGTACCAAATCTTACATGTTGGTTTAGTAATACTGTAATACATATGCGTTCTTTTACTTAACATTATATTTGACTTAATTGCTTCGATAATTTCCAGTGAGAAGCAAGCATCTCAGATGGACAGTGCCGGACACACGACGTGAGTAGACTTTTCAACTAGTATCAAGTTAATTAATATTAATTTCTCATCCTGTATAAAAAGATACATCTTTTAACTGGAGACCCATCAGATTCAGAACTTTGAAAACTCCAATAGATAAACGATTGAATCAATACGTTAGAATTATTTTGTTTTCATGTGCTATTTTAAAAATGATTGTTCATATTTACAGGACTTGCAGTGAATCTCGAAAAAAGAAAAGATCCCGAGAACGTATAAAAGAGGCTCATGAGGCAACTTGTGATGTTGTTGATGGCAATGAAGCCACCATTTGCATCAATGATTGTGCTGCTACTATAGAAAGTTCAACCATAGAGTGCCCGGGATCATTTGAGTGCAACATACAAGGGAAAGACAAGTCACCTTTAAATACTGATTTAGCACCGACCAGTACAGATATAGGAGGAAAGCCCCGCGCACATAATTCTGCCAACAGAAACAAATACAAGCCACGAAGAAAGGCATGTGCTGAGACTGCACCTGTTCAAGGCATGCTTTCAGTGCCTGCTACTCAGAGTGTTATTCTGCAGAACAATTCATGTGGTCATGAGATTCCTCTTGAGGGCGGAGAGCCCGGCAGACAGAATGCCTCCAAGAGAAAAAACTACAAGCCACGAAGAAAGGCGAGTGCTGAGATTGCACCTGTTCAACGCATACTTTTAGAGCCTGCTGCTGAAAGTGTTTCTCTGCAGACGAACAATTTGGTTTGTCATAAGATCCCTGTTGAGGGAGGAGAGTCTGGCTCGCAAAATTGTTCCAAGGGAAATAACTACAAGCCACTAAGAAAGGCATGTGCTGAGACTGCACCTGTTCAAGGCATGCTTTCAGTGCCTTCTGTTGAAAGTGTTGTTCTGCAGACGAACGATTCATTTGGTCATGAGATTCCTCTTGATGGCGGAAAGCCCCGTAGGCAGAATGCCCCCAAGAGAAAAAATTACAAGCCACGAAGAAAGTCGCGTGCTGAGACTGCACCTGTTCAACGCATACCTTTACGGCCTGCTGGTCAAAATGTTTCTCTGCAGACGAACAATTCAGTTTATCATGTGATTCCTGTTGAGGGAGGAAAGTCTGGCATGCAAGATTGTTCCAAAAGAAAATACGAGAAGCGTCGAAGAAAGGTGTGTGATGAGACTGCACTTGCTCAACGCGTGACTTTAGAGCCTGCTGCTCAAAAAGTGCCCCTGAAGACGAACAATCTAGTTCATCATGAGATTCCTGTGGAGGATAACGCAACCTCAGCAGAAAAGGAAAGGACCTCAACCCAGCGTAATGGATGTAAAAAAAATAATTGTTCCAGCTCAAAGAAAAATAACTGTGAACTAGAGACAACTGAACATATGCAACTTCGGGTGCCATTGCCGTCACCGACATTAGCAAGTATTTCTGGAGTTAATGGAGCAACTAGCAAAAGTTTTGAAATGGATGGCAACAATTATCATGAACCATCACAAAATAGGCAATGTCATTCGAGCACTGTTTATCAACAGGGAGCTGAGAATGGGATGAAAGCAATTGATGAGGTTTTTGCAGATCGATCCACGACTGGTTTGGAGGACAGTGGTTGTATTCTGCATGCTTGTCTCATTAAGAAAAGGAAAAATGCATCCCAAACAGAATCTGAGAATTTCCATGAAGCAAACAGCCGAGCAGAAATGAATGATAAATCTTGTTGTGAGCAAGCTAGTGCAGGATTGGGTGAGGATGATGGTGTAACACTAGCTTCTTTTATTAAGAAGAAGAGAAAATATAGTCAACCCTGGATTGGGAATAGGCTTCATAAAGCTGATAAGGGAGCAAGTGTTGACATATTTTCGGTCGATCAAGCCACTACTGATCTGATTGAGGATGATGCTCCTCTTGCAAGTTTCATAATGAAAGCAAAAATAAGAAACAAATCAAGACAGTCCTCTTAATGGTAACATTTTGTTTAGGAAGTTATATAGCATCGCAGAAGCACTTTGAATGTGCTTTTTCTACCCGTGATCAGAGTTTCGGTACTGTTAGGCCATAATATTTGTCGGGTAATGGTGGTTTTTTTTTTTCGTATCTAGAATCCTTGTTTGTAGCTCTCGAGTCTTCCTAGTTACGTAGTGTACTCTTGTAGCTAGCTACCTGTAGCCCGTTGTTGGGGTCTTGTTCTTTTTGTTGCTTGCCCTGACTTTTTCGGTCGAGTGGCCTTGTATAGTCCCTCTTTCTTGGAATGAAATCACGATTCTTTCAAAAGGAAATATATTTTGCCGGACATCATCCTTAAAGTGCCATCCTAAATGGTGCATCTCCAGTCACTGGGATGTTATACTTGGTATAGTATTGCGAGTCAGTATAGTATAAGGGCATTAAGTGTCCTTTGAATATAAAAAACAAAATGTGTCCCTGGAATATCTACTCGCCTAGCGAAGATGCCAAAAATAAGAGCACAAACTGTAAATCAAGTATAAGCAGACTTAGCTATCAATGTATATGGCAATTTAAACGACTTCAAGGTACAATTAGATTGGCAAGCAAAACAACGCCGAATTATGTAGCCCTGGTACGGATACGAGAATGGGTACGGATACGGATACGGGTACCGGATACGGCAAAATTAAAAATTATAGGATACGGGTACGGCTTGAATACGGCAAAAATTAAAACGACAAAAATATAAAAATTAAGATTGCATAAGTGCTACAAAATGAAAAAAATAACCAGTTTTAATATTCAAAACGAAACAAAGTGACACATACATACATGTGACACATACATAATTTTATATGAATAAAAAACTTCAAAAAAAAAAAACAAGGTGTCAGTGCACTACTTTTAATAACTTGTACGACATGATAAAAGTTACATCTTTATTTATAAAAAAGAAACATCAACTTTGCCTCATGCCTTACACATCTGTTGTTTTTAAGTTAAACTAGTAAAATAATTATTACTCCGTAAAACTTGTACTACCTTATTGAGAAGAAGCTGAAGCCGGGTGCAGTGCACTGCAGAAGGAAAGCTCAAACGGAAGCTGCGACTGCAGAAGGAAAGCTCAAGCGGAAGTTGCGACTGCTGTGCGGAAGAGAAGACCGAAGGATGCAGACGAGTGGATGATGGCAGTTAATTAATAGGTGAATATGCTTCCAATTTCTTCAATTAGGGTTTCAAAATCTGTCGATTGGGGTTCCGATTTTGTCGATTGAGGTTTCCAAAGTGGTCGACAAGTACCCGAGACGTATCTGAATTTTGATTGAACCGTATCGAACCGAGCCGGAGTATCCGTTAAATGGGTACGGAATGGAGACGTATCCACCGCGTACCCGCGAATCCGAGCGGAGACGGGGTCGGGGACTGGAGACGGGGCTTGAGACAAGTACCCGTGCTTCATAGGGTCGCCGATACTTGTAACTTGTAAGCCAGTGGTCAGGTTTTGCCTTTATCCATTCATACTAGGGTTAGTCTGGGGCCTGGGCTTCCAATTTCCAAAATCCCAAGGCACTTCAAATCTGGTCTATGTTTCTATTTAATGACATAAAATGAGAGACCTAAAAAGGTGAACCTTTATGCCAATTAAAAAAAACGTAATTCAAAGGGTAACTTTAGGCAAATAATGCAGTGAACATAGAGACATAAAAAACCAAACATCCTCTTCATAAAATATTCAACGAAAAACCAAAAATATGTTTAAAACTGCCAGCATTCATTCAGACTCAAAAACTATTAATAGGTGGTTTGCTCCCTTTCAGTAAGAGCGGCCAACTCCCCATACTCTGATGACTCCATCAGTGTACCCACTGAACAATGTGCTTCCATCACTACTCCAGTTCAAGCAGGTGCAATATATTACCTGCATAATTTGTAATGAAAACAAGTAAGCAACAATGATGTGAAGAAAAAGAAACTATCCTAGCATTGAAATCTGACTATTCAAGCAGGCTATGAAATACGCTAGCAAAAGGCAGCAAATGCACACCATCGAGTCCTCTTGTTATTCGCCTTACAATCTTTGAGATTAAAACCAAGAAACTAGACACCACCAAAATAATTGAAACAAAAATAGACAGGATCTGAAGTTCACAAACACCTAACAAAGGCCTAGTAGGGGAGGAGATGAGAATCTAAAAATATGCAATGGAGGTAATTTTTCATTATCACAAATGAAACAAGACAAGGTGTCATTGTTCGTCATCAGCAACAATACACTGGAAATTGAAAAAAAATTCTGTATGAGGACAAAAGAAAAACTAAAAATCCTTAAGCTTTAGGGCACATGTTCAGCAAACTATTGAACTGAGCTACTAAACTTGTATGGATGAAATAACCATCAGACATTATTAAAGCGGTGGGATAAAGCTATAAAAAAAATCTACTAACCTACTAGCAAACCTAAACCATATTGCAAATTATAATGAATTTAACTCATAGTAATTTACAAACAGCAACCTAAGTGTATGATTTCATTAAGTACTGAATCATGAAAAAAAACAGTACCTTCTTCTTGTTAGCAGTTCCTGTGGTATCCTCCGACCTCTCAGCTTCAGCCTTTAGGTCAATCTTGAGATCCTCAACAATGCTCTTGCTTTCCAAATCCCAGATCTTAATCCCTTGCTCAGTTGCAGCACATAGCCAGTACCGGTTGGGACTGAAGCACAGAGAATGAATAATAGACCCAGCATCCAACGAGTACAGCTTCTTACCCTCAGCCAAGTCCCACAGCAGAATGACACCATCTTTCCCTCCACTAGCGCAGAGAGAGCCATCAGGCGACACAGCCACAGTGTCGACGTAACCGTTGTGACCAGCCAATGTTGCCCTCAGCTTGCAGTTGCTCAAATTCCACACCTTAACAGTCTTGTCCCATGACGCCGACACAATAGTCGGCAGCTGAGTGTTGGGACTGAACCTCACACAGGAGACCCAATCAGTATGGCCATCACCATCCTGGATGGTGTACTTGCACTCTCCGAGTGTGTTCCACAGCTTAATCGTCCTGTCACGGGAGGCAGAGACAATCTGGCGATTATCAACGGAGAAGGCAACAGAGAGCACATCCTTCGTATGGCCAACGAACCTCCTAGCGGAAACACCAGCAGCCAAGTCCCAGAGACGGAGCTCACCGTCCCAGGATCCGGAGAGCGCGAACTGGCCGTCGGAAGACAGAACCACGTCTTGGACGAAGTGAGAGTGGCCGGTGAGACGGCGGCGAGGAACGCCGAAGTTCTTGTCGTCCTTAGTCAGGTTCCAGAGAATGAGAGACTTATCGCGTGAGGCGGAGACGATCATGTCGGAGTTGTCAATTGGACAGGCGATGGCCGTCACCATGTCGGTGTGGGCTCTGAGTGTGCCACGGAGGACTAGGCTTTCTCCCATCTTCGATAATCGACCGGAATCGGATTCAGCAAGTAGCAGCAGTAAGCTGAGATTTGATGCGGAAGACGAAGCAGGAGATGAAGCGTGTTATTTATAGTTGCAGGTTGCAGCGAAATTAGGGTTTACCGAATTAGTCAGTTTCTACCGATATGTACAAAGTTCTTTGATCCAATTAGAATTATCCGGTTCGATCGATTCCTTGTAAATCTATATCCTAACTAAAAAAATTAAATTTTTTTGAAAAACAAGTAAAAAAAACAATAGGAATGATTAATTGAACCGATGGTCGGGTTGAAATATGAACCAAAAGCAGGCCGATTTGATCTTCGGTCCAATTGTGAGGTATGTGAACTGTGAAGTGAGGGAGGCAGAAGAAGAGAGAAGTATCAGTGGTTGGGGCCGACGGCGGAGTTGTTGAGAGTGCAATGGATGCGAAGAATGATGTTGTGATGATGCTGGAAGCGCCTCCAACATGGTCAGGTGCGTCCAGTGCGGAAATTATCGACGCCTTGCCGTACATCGACGACGACTACAGCGATCCAAAAATCAAGCAAGAGGTGGACAGATTAGTCGAAGAAGAAATGCGCAAAAGCTCCAGAAAACCTGCAGACTATCTTAAAGATCTCCCTCCGCTTCGCAAGCTGAGCTTTGAGGTATGTATCGCTTGCCTCATGGTTTGTTTTAGTAGTCTTATTAGGGTTTAATATCCCATTTAAGTTAAATGATTACATTGTGTAGTCGTTTTGTACAGAAATGTTACTAATGTAGTGCAGATTGATGTTCATAATGTTGACTTGGCTGGATACTAGGGTAGGTTTTATGGAATTACATAGCAGACAACAAAGCTGTAGTGCCAGCTTTTCTTTCTGTGAATAATGTTGTACTGGGCTTTGTGTTACAGCAACATCCAATGCTTCAGAAAGAGTATGAGCGTGTGAGAGCTGGCAGGCCACCTGTACCAATTGACATGTCAAGATATGGGCTTGAAGTACCTTCTATGAATAAAATGAATGATGAAACTGCTTGGAAGCAAGCACTTGAGAAGGCTCAGCGTTTGTTACAACATCAAGTAATCAGGTATCAGTATATGGATTTCTACTAGAAATTTCAGGTCTATGTGTAGAATTCAAAATTAGTAACCCTGCTTAACCCATGAGGCATGCAAGTGACGTTATGTGCTGTGAAAATTGTTGATTATCATTTTTATTAAAGACATGAGATGAATTAGCTACACTGAAATGTTATTTGCATTAAATCACAATAGTTATTATTGCTCAAACAACGCTCCTATGCATAATTGTATCTTACATCAAATTTATAGGATGTCAAGAGTATCGTACTGACTGCTCGAGTTTAGCCTCACAAGTATCTCATGTTAATTCCCATGTATCAATTCTGTGAGGAAAGAGGCGATGCCCAAGCGCTCGCTTCAGTGATCACCATTTATACTTTTTTCAGTTTTATTTATCCAAAGAATATACTGATATAAGGATGCTGGGTAATAATATATGATTAATTTTGCATACAAATATTTGATAAGAGATTGGTTAACTATTGATTACGCTATAATTCTCTCCGGATGCAGCATAGTTTTTCATTTATTTATTTGCAGCATACTATGCCAAGGTCGCTTTCAGTAAATAATGAATGAAACTTACCTCACAACTTTATCTAGAGGTGCCATAATGAACGTTTTAAAGATAAAATGTGCCCTTCCAACATGTATGGTTTTGAGTCTTTATCGTTTGATCTGGACTAAAAAAGGTCGCAGTTGTTTGGAGAATGACTAACTCATCATTGGTATACCATGTATAACTATTGTTTTATCTTTTATTATACAGGTTGGAAAATTTGGAACTTATGGCAAAACATGGACCTGAAGTCTGGAAACAACACAATCATCGGCTTGAGGGCATTTTATCTAGGTTTGCAATTTGGCATGGAATTTGTCTGTTTGTCTTATGTAATTTCTTACTTTGTGTGCGTAGCTTTTCACTAATGTGTTCTTTAAGAAGAAAAGGAAAATAAAAACAATTCATACAGGAAACTGGAACTTTTGATAAGAAGTTGATTTTCTTTCAAAAAATAGGACCAATGAACACAGATGACTTAACCACTATGACCCAAAACAAGGAGCTGGCTCCTAACCAAACAACCCAGCTACCACAAAAATGGCAGATAGCAACCTAAAAGCTATTGCAACATGCCCATCCTATGTAACCGATTCCTGTCAATATCTTTTATCTTCCTAGGGTCAAGATATCAGCCAGCGAGGTTTTCTTGTATAAGCGAAACACGTCAATGTTATTTTCTATCACATTGCTTAATTTAGGGAGCTGCACCTGAAGAGATTGCTATCAGAGTTGTATGCAATTACTCGTCATATTAACTCATCATAGTATCTACAAAATTATGCACTTGAGACCAAGAGTAACTTGATAACGCTAATGTCAATAAGCCATGTCAAGGAGTTGATATGCCAAACCTTCTGAAATCTGGAGGTTTGGATTGGCATGATTTGGTTTAGTGTAGACACTTTCTTGAAAACTTGATTTCAATAAAGATGCTGATTTGATTTCATCTATGTTGTTGTATTTAAAACTCGAAAGTTAGGAATCCACTAGTTTTCTGTGGTTTCAAGTTTCGTAGAGGAATGAATCCTTATGATGGCCAGCCATGAATCTACAGAAACATATTAAGTTGATTGTTGTTGACACATCTTGTCTATCTTCACTTTCAGAATGCAATCAATGGCCATAGAACAAAACAAGAAAATAGAAAGTGTCAACCGTGAAAGGAAGTATCATCAGGTGAATTTAATATGCTAAACCCCCCACCCTTGGCTGATGTTTGTGCCTGATTTGTTATCTGACAATGTTTATGTATGTATGTTTGATCAGCAAAATACTGCATATGAGCTCAACGCCCTGTCTGCTCAGTGGAAGGAGCTTTGTGAGAAGAACATAGAAATTCGTGCTGCTTGTGCTGAACTAGAAAAGGTAATTGAAGAACAAAAGAGGGAAGCTGCTGAAAGGTAACTTACTACTGAATATGATTTCATTTTGTTATCATAAGTCAAATGAGTGTACTAATTTAATTGTCCATGAAATATACTCAGAGGTTGGAACTTAGACACCAATGTGGAGAATGGTTCAAATGGCTCAATGATGAATGTGGACAGGTGAGACATTGAGTTGTCGCAGTTGAATGCCCTGGAAGAAGGTATACACTACATCCTTTTGACTCTTTCATTGTCCTTTCTTTTGCTTCTACTGCAGTACTTTTTAAGTGAAAACAGTTTGCTGACACTGCAGGAAGTCTTTCTAGTTTTTGTTCAGCTTTACGAAACAGAGAGAGACGGCTGAGAGAACACCAACCTGACGTCCTTAATATTCCTCAACCGATAGTACAGTAAACTTGGTTATGTGTAATCTAGTGTCAATTCACATTACACATGTTTGATTTTGGATTTTTCAGTTGGAAAACCGACTGTAATGATGTAATAGTCTTATTGAATTGGTGTCAAGTGATTAGTTACAGAATGATCCGAGTCATAACATTTCACTGATGCTCTTGAGTAGCTCAAATTTTCTATTACATTTCCAGTCAAAATTGATCAAAATCACATAGCACATAATTTAATTTGCGGCAAAACTTAACAAGTCCTAGACTATAAAACCAATTTTGGGAGCAAAATCTGCTCCAGACCACCATGCGTCTATGCTCCACTGCTTGCAATTCCAAAAGAAGTAGCCTCCGAGTTCCACTGTTTTCTTATCAATTTCTCTTTTGTTGTCCTGCTACACCGTTTCTTTGGCAGTCCTTGCTTGTGGCTAACAGACTTGGCATCAAGGCCGCGCCTCGAGTTCAACAACTTCAGAGCCTCATTTGCCGCATCTTTTTCCGCAAGTTTTTTGCTATTGCAAGTTTGGCCAGTAAAGGACATCCTGTTGAACGTTACAGTGGAACGAAAAACAAGTTTTTGTAATGTCTCCGTGTTGTAAGTAGGTCTTTCATATCCTGCCCTTGCAAGTATAGTCTGAAGCTGATTTTTTGTATCACCAAGATTATTATTGCACTCAGTCGCTTTCCGTATTACACCAGGGGAATTAATCTTCAGCCCTTTCGATGGTTCAGATACCTTGCGGCCAAAAACAAACTGACCTTCGCATCGTTCTTGTGGGAGCAGTAATCTCACTGCTGTCATGAGCTCTGTGTAAGAGCCTGTACTGTCTAACTTTGGATTCATTAGCTGCACAAAATAAGTCACAAATTGAGCATCTATAATATTTTGTAAAATAATAAAAGTTTGCAAACCAAACACATGAATTATTTTAAGCTGCATTTTTTTTATAGAAAATATACCTTGTTTTGGATCACTTCATCAAGCTCTTTTCTCAGTGACAGGTATATGTCCACAACAGCTGGTTCCATGAAGAAGTCTATGTACCCGTCCATCATTGTTAGATGCTCATCCTGTCCAAGAGGAGGAATTTGAACTCTGTTTCACAAAATTAAATTTATTTTGCATGTATTTGAGAGTTCGATTAATTACCATATCCCCTTTTGAAATCTTTCCTCCGAAAAGAAGAAGAGCCGAATCTGATACAGCTGTTGAGTCCAAAAGAAATACTGCATTTGATGACTTCCTCTTCGTGCTGAAAACTGACCATGGGTATGTGATTCTAGGTTCATGTGCATTTAAGGAGTTCTACAAGCAACAACATAACACATTACATTCAATATAACAGTCACAAAAAAGAAGCGAAAAAAAAAATACTTTGAAATTATCAAAATACTTACTGAACATAATGACACCAGCCCATCCTCAACTGTTTTAAACATTATATTCTTCTCCTTGTTCTGCACATAGAAATCCAAACTCAGTCCCAAATATATATATATATATTCAAGTCCACATTGACACAAAACAAATTTAGCACGTCAAGATTATTAGTAGTTGAACAATCAAGGTAATAATTTGAAAATTATCTCACCAAGATAGAGCAAATTCCAGGGAAGAGCCCTGCGCAGATTATAGCTCTTATAATATGTTCATCGTGACTGCATCTGTTGTTGTCGTCCATGTTTAAACCAGCGAGTCCAGTATCCTTGAGCAAAGAAAAGAACTGATTTCGTAAAGAATCAATATCTTTTAGAATCTGTCTAGAGAGAAAATTTCTCTGACAATACTCCTCTCCAAATTGCTGCATTTCAGCATATTTCCAAGAGTTGAAAGCCCGAACAACTGTGAGATGGTCGCTAAAGTCACGTGTGGAGAACATAGATTTTGCACGAATTGCAAACTGTAGATTTGAAACAGAAATATAAACTCAGTATAAAGCAGTAATAAACTACAATGAACTGAGGAAAAAAAAAACAGAAGGCGAAATAGTACTTACATCTTTATTGACAGTTGAGATCGTAAAGGGGTCCCGGACACAAAGACTAGCAACTACTGTCATTATAGGATCAAGGCAACTGAAAATAGCCCCTAAAATGAGCATTTTCCCAAGTTTTGGCTCAACTGGCAGCATAGACAAGAATTTTCCTGGACGTATAAACTTGTCATCAGGAATGGTGAAAAACACCTAGACTAGACAAACAAAGTAGTCAGAAAATTAAAACAAAGATAAGACCTTTTTATACAACGAATCTTTTTACCTAGTACTGTCAAATTTTCCTTCTCATCAAGAGCTCCGATGACCTTCAAGTACCTGATAGCATTTGTAACCTGGATGAAAGAAAAACAAAATACACATTAGATTTGGATAAAATACCAATCAAAATCTTTGACATGAAAGCACGGTCAACTGTCATGATATTTCAGTATGAGATAGAATTGGATACCTGAAGAGCTTCTGGAGCCTGCAAAGCCCTGGACAAGAACTCTGAAATGCTCCCAAGCTGTAATGTTTTTATTTGCAAGCAGACAGACTCTAAAGGTGTTCTTAAAATTTCAGGTGATTGGTACTCTGGGAAGGAGTCATAAACGCATCTTGGATAAAGATGATAACATTCCCCTGGCTGCACGCGCCCAGCCCTTCCTCTTCTCTATAAATATAACAGTCAACTATTAAAATCCAATTCATGATGCAGCAGTGAAAATAATTCTAAGGAACTGATCAACATGTGTGATAAGATATTTGTCATACCTGTTGAACAGCAGCCTTTGAGATCCATGATGGAGCCAAACACGAAGTATTAGTGACGGCATCATATGATGTCTCTTTTGCCTTTCCACAGTCGATAACAAAAACCAAGTCGTTGATAGTAATGCTAGTCTCCGCAATGTTAGTGGCCAGAACTATCTTTCTAACTCCATCGCCTGGCTCACCAAATATTAGTTCCTAAAACAAGCCAGAAGGTGGTCAGATATAAATCCAAGACACATTTGGTCCATACACATCGATCTAATGAATTCGATGTAAGAATGAATACATCAAAGTCCATTAAGTACTCAAAGTTACCTGCTCGAAACTGGCCATTGAACCATGGCATGCAAGCAACATAACACGGCTGGAATCTCCCAATAGAGGATGCATATGGAGTTGATTCTTTAAAGACATTATGTCATCCCAGCCAATCATGAATACCAAAACGGCCCCTGGCCTTTCATTTAGCACTATATGGCAGAGAATATGCTCAATAAGGTTGAATCCTGCTGCCTCTGGATTCCAACAAGTTAAGGATTGTATGGTTTGAAGACTATACTTTTTAAAACTGCCAGCTTCAAGAGAATCCTGTTCGAAATGGAAAATATCGATATTTGCTTGGGATCGATACAAAATAATTCGTTTGGCAAAAACTATACAGAAAACAAATCTCACCTCGACCGTGGCTGTAATGTGGGGTTTTTTCTTGTCAAGGACTCTTGCCTGTTTCTTCCATGTCTTTTCATAAGCATATTCATCAATCTGGTTATGGTGAGTTAATCTGTATCTAGTTTTTTCAAGAATGTTCTCCAGGAAATGACTTGCTACTGGATATGTCTGACCCTGCAAAATGTGATAGAAGAAAGTACATGAATAATGATGGTTCTAAAAACTAACTAGCTGTGAATCTAACACTACAAAATGACAACATGACCAGTGGGCATAAACAAAAAGAAGAGAAAGAAAACCAACAGGAATACTGATTGCAGGAGCACTGCCAAAATAGAAAGAGAAAAGCAGTGAGTCCATTGTTGCGCTCATCAATATTAACTTCAGGTCTGGTCGACGAGACAAAACATCTTTCAGCACTACAAGAAGAAAATCTGTGACAAACAAAACCCATTTAGGAACTGTTTGCATGAGAAAGAGGATAAAGAAAAAGATAAGTAGTAATAATAAGCAACTATCTACCTTCGTTTATTCCACGCTCATGGATCTCATCAATAATGACATGAGTTGCCCCATCCAGATCTTTGTCAAAAAGTAATCTCCTCAACATTATACCAGTTGTGCAATAAAGAAGTTTCGTATCCCTCCCTTTCATCCCATCTAGCCGAACCTTGTAGCCAACCTGTTAGAAGCAGACAGGGTCAATAATATATATAGCAGCATATATACACAATGGTATCTCAAATAGACACTAAGAGTGAGACAGCTTCTGGCTAGTTGCTACTTACAGATTCTCCCAACTTTTCTCCTCGTTCTGCCGCAACTCTCTCAGAAACAGTCATGGCAGACATACGTCTAGGTTGAGTACAGATGATGCTAGTATAAGCCCCGTTGCCGATTTCAATCTCAGACTCCAAAATGAACTGAGGAAGTTGCGTGGTCTTCCCACATCCCGTTTCACCACACACCAGAACGACCTGATTTTCTGAAATGGCCTTCAGTATTACATCTTTCTTCTCATAACATGGAAGAGTTTTACGATACTCTAACATCTTTTGTCCATCAATTGATTCCTGCACGTGAATTAAGCATATGCCTTGTATTGTTACACTGAACATTTACAATATGCTCAATGAATTATATGAGCAGAAAAACAGTATATTTAAGAATTCAAAATTTACACACCTGCCAATTGTGTTGCTGCTCGCGTAGTTGCACACTTTGTGCTTTCTTAAGCTCTGCACTCTGCAGTGTTCCAGACTTATTTAATCCATCAGAGGAAACACTATTGTCAGTACTTGTTCTTGAAGAAGTATCCTCTGAGGAAATGCGAATGCGATGTTCCCTTATAAGAGCATGGACTTGTCGTTGCAACAAAAGAGGCATCCTCACCTGCAGGTTCAATAAACATAAATAGATTATTGTGACGTTAGCAGAACCAACTCTGCCAGATAATGACATAGAAAATTATTTTTATGTTTTATACCTCTCGCTGAGGACGTTTATCGTCAAGATCAGATCTATAAGATGGTAAAGGCACTTTGCTGAAAACTAGTACTTTTGCATAGCCACGACTGCCAAGAATAACAACAAGTCGAGCCAAATGACATTGAAAACCAAAAACAAAACGAGACTGCATTTGAAGTAGTGCGATCTTATTGTGTTGTTTACCTATGCAAGCCCATACTAGTAGCTAGCTGTGATAACTCTTTGAAATCTCTTCGGTCTTTTCTCTCCTTGGAAATTATCTCCTGCTCATCTTTGCTCTGAATAAGCATACCAAGCTTCACCCTCCACTCGTCAACATTTTGAGATGTTGAATCACACTGCTAAAAAATTAAATGGATTTATTTAGAAACAATGTTAGGTTAGGTTACTAAAGAATCGAATTCTTTGTCCACTTTTTCATCAATCACCTATCAAAAATGATAAATTAAACATCAAGCATAAAGATTCAAACTTTCTTAAACTTAATTGTCATAACAATAACATTAATACAGCATACCAGGTGCCAGGAAGATAGTGACACTGACACGAACTCATTGTCGGAATCGGAACACAAATCAGCCCAGGAGGATGATTTTCCATGTGAACCAGCCATCATAAATCAACCAAAATTCGAAATGGAAGAGATGAAATTGGATTAGGGTTTTTAATTTGAAGCGATAATGCATCAAGTGGATGAGATGGATTATGAACATTTTGGAATGGTTTTTTATAAAGAACAAAAGTTTGCCGTTTGGATAGATGATGATGGTGGGATGGGATCGAAGAGGATGTTAGTTGTTTCTCGAAGTGAATGTCGCTGGCGGCCATTTGAGGGTGTTGACAGTTGAGAGTTGTTGTAACGGCTGCGAGGTTGGATTTTTCAAATTAGAAATTAAACTATTAAAGATGGAAAATTAGGGGACGAATTTAAAAAGAAATGGTCTACAAAATTTTGTTTTGCCTTTGCCTGACCGGCATAATTAAATAAAATTTTGATGTTGAATAAAAATTTGAGGGAAAATAATAAATTATTTTGCTCAAGATGACCATTATTTACCCATCAGTTCTCCTTTTTTTTTTTAATTATGCTTTGAAAGAGTATAAATAGATAGAGGAAAATCATAACTCATCCCACTCCTAGTTTGAATAAACAAGTTAATTGATCTGTATTGCAGATAGAGAGACCACGAAATAGAAGATTTAAAAAGTTAGAAAAAATAATTCAATTGCGAATAATATAAACGAGAGTGGTTAGTTAAGAGGTTGCTACATGCTCCATTTGAACTCACGCCTACATGAATCATTTACTTTCACTCGCAATGACATAAAAAACATAAAATTCCATTGAATTTTCAACTTATCTGATAATTGCATTGGTGAATTTTAAATTTTTTATTACATCTCTGACCTTTTTTTTCTCTATAAAATATAACTTTTTTCAGGATAAAGTATATGTTTATAAAGATATTTCTTCAAATCACACTTTTGTATGAATAATTGATTAGGAGGGTGTGAAGTCTTGATACATTACCATCAAAACAAATAAGAAAGGCGAGATCCATTTACTTTATACATAAAAGTGACTAAACTCAATTTTTTGGAATAAATAGCAACTTTACTATTAAATATGAACTATAAAAAAAGAATTAAGTTGTTCACTTTCAAGTTATTTACATACTAAATATACGAAATTTCATACTTCATATATAAAGTGAAAACGGGATTTGGGATACGATAGTATATGATACGATACGAACAATAGGGAGAGTATCTCACCGAACACAAAAGAAAATAAAAGTGTTCAAATTTACAAATACTAAAACATAAAAGTCACAAAAAAATGAGATCACATGAACTATAAAAAAGAATTAAGTTGTTCACTTTCAAGTTATTTACATACTAGATATGTGAAATTTCATACTTCATATATAAAAGTGAAAAGGATAAAAAGAACATTTTATATTCAGATACAATAGTATGATTCAATACCTACAAAAATAGGGATAGGATCTCACCGAACACAAGATGAAAATAAAAAGTATCCAAATGTACATATACTAAAAAATAAAGTCATGAAAAAATGAGATCGCATGAACTTTTTAAAATGGGAACGAATCAGAATAGGAAAAATAAAGTGTCACAAAGAAAGAAATTTTGTCTTAAAATTCTTTTTTGTATGTTTTTAAAACTTTACCTTTCATCAAGAAATGCGAAATGTGACGTCTTTAAAGATTTACCTCGATTTCACTTTCGTATACTGATCCGTTCCCTGAAATGTTCATCAAGAAGATTTCTTTACGCTACTATATAATCTAGTGAAGGGGAAGCTCCTTCTCATCATTTATCCGCAACAATTTTGCACTTGTCAAGGTTATCAACTATTGAGGTACGATTTAGTTTCGGGGGCTTCATTATTCTCCTGTGAAGCTGAAACATCGATTATTTTTTTACGGTCATGCATGTATGAGTGTTTTACATGATTTAAAATGACAGGTAATTCGATATGGCGGTTTTGGTGGTTGATGATGACAGCATTACTCAAACCATACACAAAATGCTTGTAAAAAGACAGAAGCTTGATGTTCATGTTGCTGGAAATGGAAAGGAGGCTATCAAAATGGCTACTGCAGGACACAACTTCAACTTGATCCTGATGGACATGGAAATGCCAGTTATGGATGGCCTTGAAGTAAGCAAGCACAATAGAAATTAACTTTATCGAGCTTTTTTGGTTTTTTTTCTTTTTCTTAATTTTAGCAGTTTGTACGATAAAAAAAATTTATATAACATACTGTATCTTTTTGTAGGCAACAAAGGCCCTGCGACAATTGGGATTTACTTGTAAGATCGTTGGTATTACGTCCCGAGATGAACCATCTGATATCCAAGCTTTTATCGAAGCGGGAGCGGACAAATGCCTTGTCAAGCCATTGAACACTGACAAGCTCAAGTCTATTTTGGAAGAGATGGGAAGTACTAGTGGTACCAAGTGAACATGGAATCCTTATTGTTTAGCAGTTTGGAAATGCAGTCTTCTGATTTGAGCAATAAAAGTTTCTTGAATAAAATTTACATTTTCTGAAATTTATTATCTGATTAATATTGTTCTCTGAATTCTGATAAAGATTAGTCAATTTTTTTGTTTCTTTATATTTACAGTGATGTGGAAATTGTTTTAAAAAAAATTATCTAATCTTTAAGACTAAACAGAAAAATATTAAATACTTGAAATACAGTTGCTAATGTGCTATCATGGACACTCAATATCTAGACCAACAAAATCTCTTTAATTATGTATGTTTAATTATTGTTTGAACTATCAGTATTTTATTGAGACTAAATTATCAAGCAAATCTAAACTTATGTTCTGGTGGAAATTTCCAATAAAATAATTATTATATGTATCAGAAATTTCACAGTTGTCTTTGTCATATTTATTTGATAAGAATGTACGGTAAATATTTTATTGCCATCTTCTGTGATAAATTTTAGGTGGTAATCTACAAAATAATAATAGTCAGAGACAATCTTAGATAAGACTTCACAATGATGCGAATCGAATCATCTTATTTGGATCAAATCCTCTCCTTCAATTCGAATAAAACAATCTACTAACTTTTTATTTTTATTATTGGGATAAAATTCTTAATTCTTTTCTTGATCGTGAATGTACAGATGAGTATTCAGACTCTTGGAACACATGACACTATAGACACCAATCCGAATTTGATAATTGAATTGCGTCCACTGAAACACATGTCATAAGACATCTCTTAACGAGCCCACCAGTATTAACTTGAAAACTCAACACCTCCACATGTCCATGAAAGGAAGAGACAGCAGAACTAGCAACACATCCGCAACACCTCCGCGAGGGAGGAACAACAGTCAACACGTCCACGCCGAGGCGGGACGAACACATCTCCAAGAGGGATGAACAATATGTCCATTGTCCATGCCAAGGCGGAACGAAAAACACTATACCACAAAAGTAAAAAAAATTATGCTACTCAAGAAAATCGAACCCTTGACCTCTTGAGGTAATGTCAAGGATACTAACTTCTTGATTGCAATGTTTTATTATATCTCATTAAAATTATGATATGAAATAAATAATTTTCACTTTAATTGTACAATTATATAACATTAGATTATCTTTCAATATGATCAATATTTTCAATATGCATAAACACTTAAACTCGGCACTTCCACACGCACATTAAAAAAAAAAGACAGGAACATCAGTGCCTACCTACGCGATAAACACGTAACTTTATCGATGGCTTCAATCCAATTTATACCATATCTAAATAATAATTATAATTATAATAAGGGTGCGGTTCAGGTACAAACCAAATTATAAATAAAAACTACAAACCGATTATAAAGCCGACACGTGTCCCAGTTTAGTCGAAATCCCGGAGAAAACACGGAGGGGTAAAATAGTCATTCCACACTAATGGGTATAAAACCTAATTATGTTATTTTCAATTTAATCCAAAAATTGTTAGTGTTCAGACTTAAAAAAGGTAGTGTTCAGACTTAAAAAAGGTAGTGTTCAGACTTAAATGGTAGTGTTCAGACTTAAATGGTAGTGTTCAGACTTAAAAATACTTAATAATCAGACTTAAATGGTAGTGTTCAGACTTAAATGGTAGTGTTCAGACTTAAAAATACTTAATAATCAGACTTAAATGGTAGTGTTCAGACTTAAAAAAGGTAGTGTTCAGACTTAAATGTACTTAAAAATCAGACTTAAATGGTAGTGTTCAGACTTAAAAAAGGTAGTGTTCAGATTTAAATGGTAGTGTTCAGACTTAAAAATACTTAATAATCAAACTTAAATGGTAGTGTTCAGACTTAAAAATACTTAATAATCAGACTTAAATGGTAGTGTTCAGACTTAAAAATACTTAATAATTAGACTTAAATGGTAGTGTTCAGACTTAAAAATACTTAATAATCAGACTTAAATGGTAGTGTTCAGACTTAAAAAAGGTAGTGTTCAGACTTAAAAAAGGTAGTGTTCAGACTTAAAAATACTTAATAATCAGACTTAAATGGTAGTGTTCAGACTTAAAAGGTAGTGTTCAGACTTAAAAATACTTAATAATCAGACTTAAATGGTAGTGTTCAGACTTAAATGGTAGTGTTCAGACTTAAAAATACTTAATAATCAGACTTAAATGGTAGTGTTCAGACTTAAATGGTAGTGTTCAGACTTAAATGGTAGTGTTCAGACTTAAAAATACTTAATAATCAGACTTAAATGGTAGTGTTCAGACTTAAAAATACTTAATAATCAGACTTAAATGGTAGTGTTCAGACTTAAAAAAGGTAGTGTTCAGACTTAAATGGTAGTGTTCAGACTTAAAAAAGGTAGTGTTCAGACTTAAAAAGGTAGTGTTCAGACTTAAAAATACTTAATAATCAGACTTAAATGGTAGTGTTCAGACTTAAAAAGGTAGTGTTCAGACTTAAAAATACTTAATAATCAGACTTAAATGGTAGTGTTCATACTTAAATGGTAGTGTTCAGACTTAAAACTACCTAATAATCAGACTTAAATGGTACGAATTTTTTTATATTATTATTTTTGATTAAAACATGAAATTGACCCTTCAGATGATCGAATTTGCCCTAAAAACACCGACCTCACCACGTGATTGTGAGTCTTGCTCAGAATGACGTTTCCACCCAAAAACTACTAGCCTTTCATCAAATTCTGACACAGGCGCATAAACATCAAATTTTGCATAGCATTCTTCAGATGTTCCAATTTCTGCATGTAAGTCTGATCATTACCATATTAAAGTATGATCATTATCAATTTTAAGTCTGATTATAACCATTTTAAGTCTTGTCATTACTGATTTAAGTCTGAACATTGTAGTGTTCAGACTTAAAATGGTAGTGTTCAGACTTAAATGGTAGTGTTTAAAATACTTAATGTTCAGACTTAAAAATACTTAATAATCAGACTTAAAAGGTAGTGTTCAGACTTAAAAAAGGTAGTGTTCAGACTTAAAAAAGGTAGTGTTCAGACTTAAATGGTAGTGTTCAGACTTAAAAAGGTAGTGTTCAGACTTAAAAATACTTAATAACTAGACTTAAATGGTAGTGTTCAGACTTAAATGGTAGTGTTCAGACTTAAAAATACCTAATAATTAGACTTAAATGGTACGAATTTTTTTATATTATTATTTTTGATTAAAACATGAAATTGACCCTTCAGATGATCGAATTTGCCCTAAAAACACCGACCTCACCACGTGGTTGTGAGTCTGGCTCAGAATGACGTTTCCACCCAAAAAATACTAGGCTTTCATCAAATTCTGACACAGGCGCATAAACATCAAATTTTGCATAGCATTCTTCATATGTTCCAATTTCTGCATGTAAGTCTGATCATTACCATATTAAAGTCTGATCATTATCAATTTTAAGTCTGATTATAACCATTTTAAGTCTTGTCATTACTGATTTAAGTCTGAACATTGTAGTGTTCAGACTTAAAATGGTAGTGTTCAGACTTAAATGGTAGTGTTTAAAATACTTAATGTTCAGACTTAAAAATACTTAATAATCAGACTTAAAAGGTAGTGTTCAGACTTAAAAAGGTAGTGTTCAGACTTAAAAAAGGTAGTGTTCAGACTTAAATGGTAGTGTTCCGACTTAAAAAGGTAGTGTTCAGACTTAAAAATACTTAATAACTAGACTTAAATGGTAGTGTTCAGACTTAAATGGTAGTGTTCAGACTTAAAAATACCGAATAATCAGACTTAAATGGTACGAATTTTTTTATATTATTATTTTTGATTAAAACATGAAATTGACCCTTCAGATGATCGAATTTGCCCTAAAAACACCGACCTCACCACGTGGTTGTGAGTCTTGCTCAGAATGACGTTTCCACCCAAAAACTACTAGGCTTTCATCAAATTCTGACACAGGCGCATAAACTTAAATTTTGCATAGCATTCTTCAGATGTTCCAATTTCTGCATGTAAGTCTGATCATTACCATATTAAAGTCTGATCATTATCAATTTTAAGTCTGATTATAACCATTTTAAGTCTTGTCATTACTGATTTAAGTCTGAACATTGTAGTGTTCAGACTTAAAATGGTAGTGTTCAGACTTAAATGGTAGTGTTTAAAATACATAATGTTCAGACTTAAAAATACTTAATAATCATACTTAAAAGGTAGTGTTCAGACTTAAAAAAGGTAGTGTTCAGACTTAAAAAAGGTAGTGTTCAGACTTAAAAATACCTAATAATCAGACTTAAATGGTACGAATTTTTTTATATTATTATTTTTGATTAAAACATGAAATTGACCCTTCAGATGATCGAATTTGCCCTAAAAACACCGACCTCACCACGTGGTTGTGAGTCTTGCTCAGAATGACGTTTCCACCCAAAAAATACTAGGCTTTCATCAAATTCTGACACAGGCGCATAAACATCAAATTTTGCATAGCATTCTTCAGATGTTCCAATTTCTGCATGTAAGTCTGATCATTACCATATTAAAGTCTGATCATTATCAATTTTAAGTCTGATTATAACCATTTTAAGTCTTGTCATTACTGATTTAAGTCTGAATATTGTAGTGTTCAGACTTAAAATGGTAGTGTTCAGACTTAAATGGTAGTGTTTAAAATACTTAATGTTCAGACTTAAAAATACTTAATAATCAGACTTAAAAGGTAGTGTTCAGACTTAAAAAAGGTAGTGTTCAGACTTAAAAAAGGTAGTGTTCAGACTTAAATGGTAGTGTTCCGACTTAAAAAGGTAGTGTTCAGACTTAAAAATACTTAATAACTAGACTTAAATGGTAGTGTTCAGACTTAAATGGTAGTGTTCAGACTTAAAAATACCTAATAATCAGACTTAAATGGTACGAATTTTTTTATATTATTATATTTGATTAAAACATGAAATTGACCCTTCAGATGATCGAATTTGCCCTAAAAACACCGACCTCACCACGTGGTTGTGAGTCTTGCTCAGAATGACGTTTCCACCCAAAAACTACTAGGCTTTCATCAAATTCTGACACAGGCGCATAAACATCAAATTTTGCATAGCATTCTTCAGATGTTCCAATTTCTGCATGTAAGTCTGATCATTACCATATTAAAGTCTGATCATTATCAATTTTAAGTCTGATTATAACCATTTTAAGTCTTGTCATTACTGATTTAAGTCTGAACATTGTAGTGTTCAGACTTAAAATGGTAGTGTTCAGACTTAAATGGTAGTGTTTAAAATACTTAATGTTCAGACTTAAAAATACTTAATAATCAGACTTAAAAGGTAGTGTTCAGACTTAAAAAAGGTAGTGTTCAGACTTAAAAAAGGTAGTGTTCAGACTTAAATGGTAGTGTTCCGACTTAAAAAGGTAGTGTTCAGACTTAAAAATACTTAATAACTAGACTTAAATGGTAGTGTTCAGACTTAAATGGTAGTGTTCAGACTTAAAAATACCTAATAATCAGACTTAAATGGTACGAATTTTTTTATATTATTATTTTTGATTAAAACATGAAATTGACCCTTCAGATGATCGAATTTGCCCTAAAAACACCGACCTCACCACGTGGTTGAGAGTCTTGCTCAGAATGACGTTTCCACCCAAAAAATACTAGGCTTTCATCAAATTCTGACACAGGCGCATAAACATCAAATTTTGCATAGCATTCTTCAGATGTTCCAATTTCTGCATGTAAGTCTGATCATTACCATTTTAAAGTCTGATCATTATCAATTTTAAGTCTGATTATAACCATTTTAAGTCTTGTCATTACTGATTTAAGTCTGAACATTGTAGTGTTCAGACTTAAAATGGTAGTGTTCAGACTTAAATGGTAGTGTTTAAAATACTTAATGTTCAGACTTAAAAATACTTAATAATCAGACTTAAAAGGTAGTGTTCAGACTTAAAAAAGGTAGTGTTCAGACTTAAAAAAGGTAGTGTTCAGACTTAAATGGTAGTGTTCCGACTTAAAAAGGTAGTGTTCAGACTTAAAAATACTTAATAACTAGACTTAAATGGTAGTGTTCAGACTTAAATGGTAGTGTTCAGACTTAAAAATACCTAATAATCAGACTTAAATGGTACGAATTTTTTTATATTATTATTTTTGATTAAAACATGAAATTGACCCTTCAGATGATCGAATTTGCCCTAAAAACACCGACCTCACCACGTGGTTGTGAGTCTTGCTCAGAATGACGTTTCCACCCAAAAAATACTAGGCTTTCATCAAATTCTGACACAGGCGCATAAACATCAAATTTTGCATAGCATTCTTCAGATGTTCCAATTTCTGCATGTAAGTCTGATCATTACCATATTAAAGTCTGATCATTATCAATTTTAAGTCTGATTATAACCATTTTAAGTCTTGTCATTACTGATTTAAGTCTGAACATTGTAGTGTTCAGACTTAAAATGGTAGTGTTCAGACTTAAATGGTAGTGTTTAAAATACTTAATGTTCAGACTTAAAAATACTTAATAATCAGACTTAAAAGGTAGTGTTCAGACTTAAAAAAGATAGTGTTCAGACTTAAAAAAGGTAGTGTTCAGACTTAAATGGTAGTGTTCAGACTTAAAAAGGTAGTGTTCAGACTTAAAAATACTTAATAACTAGACTTAAATGGTAGTGTTCAGACTCAAATGGTAGTGTTCAGACTTAAAAATACCTAATAATCAGACTTAAATGGTACGAATTTTTTTATATTATTATTTTTGATTAAAACATGAAATTGACCCTTCAGATGATCGAATTTGCCCTAAAAACACCGACCTCACCACGTGGTTGTGAGTCTTGCTCAGAATGACGTTTCCACCCAAAAAATACTAGGCTTTCATCAAATTCTGACACAGGCGCATCAACATCAAATTTTGCATAGCATTCTTCAGATGTTCAAATTTCTGCATGTAAGTCTGATCATTACCATATTAAAGTCTGATCATTATCAATTTTAAGTCTGATTATAACCATTTTAAGTCTTGTCATTACTGATTTAAGTCTGAACATTGTAGTGTTCAGACTTAAAATGGTAGTGTTCAGACTTAAATGGTAGTGTTTAAAATACTTAATGTTCAGACTTAAAAATACTTAATAATCAGACTTAAAAGGTAGTGTTCAGACTTAAAAAAGGTAGTGTTCAGACTTAAAAAAGGTAGTGTTCAGACTTAAATGGTAGTGTTCCGACTTAAAAAGGTAGTGTTCAGACTTAAAAATACTTAATAACTAGACTTAAATGGTAGTGTTCAGACTTAAATGGTAGTGTTCAGACTTAAAAATACCTAATAATCAGACTTAAATGGTACGAATTTTTTTATATTATTATTTTTGATTAAAACATGAAATTGACCCTTCAGATGATCGAATTTGCCCTAAAAACACCGACCTCACCACGTGGTTGAGAGTCTTGCTCAGAATGACGTTTCCACCCAAAAAATACTAGGCTTTCATCAAATTCTGACACAGGCGCATAAACATCAAATTTTGCATAGCATTCTTCAGATGTTCCAATTTCTGCATGTAAGTCTGATCATTACCATTTTAAAGTCTGATCATTATCAATTTTAAGTCTGATTATAACCATTTTAAGTCTTGTCATTACTGATTTAAGTCTGAACATTGTAGTGTTCAGACTTAAAATGGTAGTGTTCAGACTTAAATGGTAGTGTTTAAAATACTTAATGTTCAGACTTAAAAATACTTAATAATCAGACTTAAAAGGTAGTGTTCAGACTTAAAAAGGTAGTGTTCAGACTTAAAAAAGGTAGTGTTCAGACTTAAATGGTAGTGTTCCGACTTAAAAAGGTAGTGTTCAGACTTAAAAATACTTAATAACTAGACTTAAATGGTAGTGTTCAGACTTAAATGGTAGTGTTCAGACTTAAAAATACCTAATAATCAGACTTAAATGGTACGAATTTTTTTATATTATTATTTTTGATTAAAACATGAAATTGACCCTTCAGATGATCGAATTTGCCCTAAAAACACCGACCTCACCACGTGGTTGTGAGTCTTGCTCAGAATGACGTTTCCACCCAAAAAATACTAGGCTTTCTTCAAATTCTGACACAGGCGCATAAACATCAAATTTTGCATAGCATTCTTCAGATGTTCCAATTTCTGCATGTAAGTCTGATCATTACCATATTAAAGTCTGATCATTATCAATTTTAAGTCTGATTATAACCATTTTAAGTCTTGTCATTACTGATTTAAGTCTGAACATTGTAGTGTTCAGACTTAAAATGGTAGTGTTCAGACTTAAATGGTAGTGTTTAAAATACTTAATGTTCAGACTTAAAAATACTTAATAATCAGACTTAAAAGGTAGTGTTCAGACTTAAAAAAGGTAGTGTTCAGACTTAAAAAAGGTAGTGTTCAGACTTAAATGGTAGTGTTCCGACTTAAAAAGGTAGTGTTCAGACTTAAAAATACTTAATAACTAGACTTAAATGGTAGTGTTCAGACTTAAATGGTAGTGTTCAGACTTAAAAATACCTAATAATCAGACTTAAATGGTACGAATTTTTTTATATTATTATTTTTGATTAAAACATGAAATTGACCCTTCAGATGATCGAATTTGCCCTAAAAACACCGACCTCACCACGTGGTTGAGAGTCTTGCTCAGAATGACGTTTCCACCCAAAAAATACTAGGCTTTCATCAAATTCTGACACAGGCGCATAAACATCAAATTTTGCATAGCATTCTTCAGATGTTCCAATTTCTGCATGTAAGTCTGATCATTACCATTTTAAAGTCTGATCATTATCAATTTTAAGTCTGATTATAACCATTTTAAGTCTTGTCATTACTGATTTAAGTCTGAACATTGTAGTGTTCAGACTTAAAATGGTAGTGTTCAGACTTAAATGGTAGTGTTTAAAATACTTAATGTTCAGACTTAAAAATACTTAATAATCAGACTTAAAAGGTAGTGTTCAGACTTAAAAAAGGTAGTGTTCAGACTTAAAAAAGGTAGTGTTCAGACTTAAATGGTAGTGTTCCGACTTAAAAAGGTAGTGTTCAGACTTAAAAATACTTAATAACTAGACTTAAATGGTAGTGTTCAGACTTAAATGGTAGTGTTCAGACTTAAAAATACCTAATAATCAGACTTAAATGGTACGAATTTTTTTATATTATTATTTTTGATTAAAACATGAAATTGACCCTTCAGATGATCGAATTTGCCCTAAAAACACCGACCTCACCACGTGGTTGTGAGTCTTGCTCAGAATGACGTTTCCACCCAAAAAATACTAGGCTTTCTTCAAATTCTAACACAGGCGCATAAACATCAAATTTTGCATAGCATTCTTCAGATGTTCCAATTTCTGCATGTAAGTCTGATCATTACCATATTAAAGTCTGATCATTATCAATTTTAAGTCTGATTATAACCATTTTAAGTCTTGTCATTACTGATTTAAGTCTGAACATTGTAGTGTTCAGACTTAAACTGGTAGTGTTCAGACTTAAATGGTAGTGTTTAAAATACTTAATGTTCAGACTTAAAAATACTTAATAATCAGACTTAAAAGGTAGTGTTCAGACTTAAAAAGGTAGTGTTCAGACTTAAAAAAGGTAGTGTTCAGACTTAAATGGTAGTGTTCCGACTTAAAAAGGTAGTGTTCAGACTTAAAAATACTTAATAACTAGACTTAAATGGTAGTGTTCAGACTTAAATGGTAGTGTTCAGACTTAAAAATACCTAATAATCAGACTTAAATGGTACGAATTTTTTTATATTATTATTTTTGATTAAAACATGAAATTGACCCTTCAGATGATCGAATTTGCCCTAAAAACACCGACCTCACCACGTGGTTGTGAGTCTTGCTAAGAATGACGTTTCCACCCAAAAAATGCTAGGCTTTCATCAAATTCTGACACAGGCGCATAAACATCAAATTTTGCATAGCATTCTTCAGATGTTCCAATTTCTGCATGTAAGTCTGATCATTACCATATTAAAGTCTGATCATTATCAATTTTAAGTCTGATTATAACCATTTTAAGTCTTGTCATTACTGATTTAAGTCTGAACATTGTAGTGTTCAGACTTAAAATGGTAGTGTTCAGACTTAAATGGTAGTGTTTAAAATACTTAATGTTCAGACTTAAAAATACTTAATAATCAGACTTAAAAGGTAGTGTTCAGACTTAAAAAAGGTAGTGTTCAGACTTAAAAAAGGTAGTGTTCAGACTTAAATGGTAGTGTTCCGACTTAAAAAGATAGTGTTCAGACTTAAAAATACTTAATAACTAGACTTAAATGGTAGTGTTCAGACTTAAAAATACCTAATAATCAGACTTAAATGGTACGAATTTTTTTATATTATTATTTTTGATTGAAACATGAAATTGACCCTTCAGATGATCGAATTTGCCCTAAAAACACCGACCTCACCACGTGGTTGTGAGTCTTGCTCAGAATGACGTTTCCACCCAAAAACTACTAGGCTTTCATCAAATTCTGACACAGGCGCATAAACATCAAATTTTGCATAGCATTCTTCAGATGTTCCAATTTCTGCATGTAAGTCTGATCATTACCATATTAAAGTCTGATCATTATCAATTTTAAGTCTGATTATAACCATTTTAAGTCTTGTCATTACTGATTTAAGTCTGAACATTGTAGTGTTCAGACTTAAAATGGTAGTGTTCAGACTTAAATGGTAGTGTTTAAAATACTTAATGTTCAGACTTAAAAATACTTAATAATCAGACTTAAAAGGTAGTGTTCAGACTTAAAAAAGGTAGTGTTCAGACTTAAAAAAGGTAGTGTTCAGACTTAAATGGTAGTGTTCAGACTTAAAAAGGTAGTGTTCAGACTTAAAAATACCTAATAATCAGACTTAAATGGTACGAATTTTTTTATATTATTTTTTTTGATTAAAACATGAAATTGACCCTTCAGATGATCGAATTTGCCCTAAAAACACCGACCTCACCACGTGGTTGTGAGTCTTGCTCAGAATGACGTTTCCACCCAAAAAATACTAGGCTTTCATCAAATTCTGACACAGGCGCATAAACATCAAATTTTGCATAGCATTCTTCAGATGTTCCAATTTCTGCATGTAAGTCTGATCATTACCATATTAAAGTCTGATCATTATCAATTTTAAGTCTGATTATAACCATTTTAAGTCTTGTCATTACTGATTTAAGTCTGAACATTGTAGTGTTCAGACTTAAAATGGTAGTGTTCAGACTTAAATGGTAGTGTTTAAAATACTTAATGTTCAGACTTAAAAATACTTAATAATCAGACTTAAAAGGTAGTGTTCAGACTTAAAAAAGGTAGTGTTCAGACTTAAAAAAGGTAGTGTTCAGACTTAAATGGTAGTGTTCCGACTTAAAAAGGTAGTGTTCAGACTTAAAAATACTTAATAACTAGACTTAAATGGTAGTGTTCAGACTTAAATGGTAGTGTTCAGACTTAAAAATACCTAATAATCAGACTTAAATGGTACGAATTTTTTTATATTATTATTTTTGATTAAAACATGAAATTGACCCTTCAGATGATCGAATTTGCCCTAAAAACACCGACCTCACCACGTGGTTGTGAGTCTTGCTCAGAATGACGTTTCCACCCAAAAACTACTAGGCTTTCATCAAATTCTGACACTGGCGCATAAACATCAAATTTTGCATAGCATTCTTCAGATGTTCCAATTTCTGCATGTAAGTCTGATCATTACCATATTAAAGTCTGATCATTATCAATTTTAAGTCTGATTATAACCATTTTAAGTCTTGTCATTACTGATTTAAGTCTGAACATTGTAGTGTTCAGACTTAAAATGGTAGTGTTCAGACTTAAATGGTAGTGTTTAAAATACTTAATGTTCAGACTTAAAAATACTTAATAATCAGACTTAAAAGGTAGTGTTCAGACTTAAAAAAGGTAGTGTTCAGACTTAAAAAAGGTAGTGTTCAGACTTAAATGGTAGTGTTCCGACTTAAAAAGGTAGTGTTCAGACTTAAAAATATTTAATAACTAGACTTAAATGGTAGTGTTCAGACTTAAATGGTAGTGTTCAGACTTAAAAATACCTAATAATCAGACTTAAATGGTACGAATTTTTTTATATTATTATATTTGATTAAAACATGAAATTGACCCTTCAGATGATCGAATTTGCCCTAAAAACACCGACCTCACCACGTGGTTGTGAGTCTTGCTCAGAATGACGTTTCCACCCAAAAAATACTAGGCTTTCTTCAAATTCTGACACAGGCGCATAAACATCAAATTTTGCATAGCATTCTTCAGATGTTCCAATTTCTGCATGTAAGTCTGATCATTACCATATTAAAGTCTGGTCATTATCAATTTTAAGTCTGATTATAACCATTTTAAGTCTTGTCATTACTGATTTAAGTCTGAACATTGTAGTGTTCAGACTTAAAATGGTAGTGTTCAGACTTAAATGGTAGTGTTTAAAATACTTAATGTTCAGACTTAAAAATACTTAATAATCAGACTTAAAAGGTAGTGTTCAGACTTAAAAAGGTAGTGTTCAGACTTAAAAAAGGTAGTGTTCAGACTTAAATGGTAGTGTTCCGACTTAAAAAGGTAGTGTTCAGACTTAAAAATACTTAATAACTAGACTTAAATGGTAGTGTTCAGACTTAAATGGTAGTGTTCAGACTTAAAAATACCTAATAATCAGACTTAAATGGTACAAATTTTTTTATATTATTATTTTTGATTAAAACATGAAATTGACCCTTCAGATGATCGAATTTGCCCTAAAAACACCGACCTCACCACGTGGTTGTGAGTCTTGCTCAGAATGACGTTTCCACCCAAAAAATACTAGGCTTTCATCAAATTCTGACACAGGCGCATAAACATCAAATTTTGCATAGCATTCTTCAGATGTTCCAATTTCTGCATGTAAGTCTGATCATTACCATATTAAAGTCTGATCATTATCAATTTTAAGTCTGATTATAACCATTTTAAGTCTTGTCATTACTGATTTAAGTCTGAACATTGTAGTGTTCAGACTTAAAATGGTAGTGTTCAGACTTAAATGGTAGTGTTTAAAATACTTAATGTTCAGACTTAAAAATACTTAATAATCAGACTTAAAAGGTAGTGTTCAGACTTAAAAAAGGTAGTGTTCAGACTTAAAAAAGGTAGTGTTCAGACTTAAATGGTAGTGTTCCGACTTAAAAAGGTAGTGTTCAGACTTAAAAATACTTAATAACTAGACTTAAATGGTAGTGTTCAGACTTAAATGGTAGTGTTCAGACTTAAAAATACCTAATAATCAGACTTAAATGGTACGAATTTTTTTATATTATTATTTTTGATTAAAACATGAAATTGACCCTTCAGATGATCGAATTTGCCCTAAAAACACCGACCTCACCACGTGGTTGTGAGTCTTGCTCAGAATGACGTTTCCACCCAAAAAATACTAGGCTTTCATCAAATTCTGACACAGGCGCATAAACATCAAATTTTGCATAGCATTCTTCAGATGTTCCAATTTTTGCATGTAAGTCTGATCATTACCATATTAAAGTCTGATCATTATCAATTTTAAGTCTGATTATAACCATTTTAAGTCTTTTCATTACTGATTTAAGTCTGAACATTGTAGTGTTCAGACTTAAAATGGTAGTGTTCAGACTTAAATGGTAGTGTTTAAAATACTTAATGTTCAGACTTAAAAATACTTAATAATCAGACTTAAAAGGTAGTGTTCAGACTTAAAAAAGGTAGTGTTCAGACTTAAAAAAGGTAGTGTTCAGACTTAAATGGTAGTGTTCCGACTTAAAAAGGTAGTGTTCAGACTTAAAAATACTTAATAACTAGACTTAAATGGTAGTGTTCAGACTTAAATGGTAGTGTTCAGACTTAAAAATACCTAATAATCAGACTTAAATGGTACGAATTTTTTTATATTATTATTTTTGATTAAAACATGAAATTGACCCTTCAGATGATCGAATTTGCCCTAAAAACACCGACCTCACCACGTGGTTGTGAGTCTTGCTCAGAATGACGTTTCCACCCAAAAAATACTAGGCTTTCATCAAATTCTGACACTGGCGCATAAACATCAAATTTTGCATAGCATTCTTCAGATGTTCCAATTTCTGCATGTAAGTCTGATCATTACCATATTAAAGTCTGATCATTATCAATTTTAAGTCTGATTATAACCATTTTAAGTCTTGTCATTACTGATTTAAGTCTGAACATTGTAGTGTTCAGACTTAAAATGGTAGTGTTCAGACTTAAATGGTAGTGTTTAAAATACTTAATGTTCAGACTTAAAAATACTTAATAATCAGACTTAAATGGTAGTGTTCAGACGTAAAAAGGTAGTGTTCAGACTTAAATAATAGTGTTTTTTTAAGTCTGAACAATATTTTTAAGTCTGAACATTATTTTTTCAAGTATTATCATTAATGGTTTAAGTCTGAACAATGTTTTTTAAGTCTGAACATTGTTTTTTCAAGTATTGTCATTACTGGTTTAAGTCTGAACACTGTTTTTTTTAAGTCTGAACAATGTTTTTTAAGTGTGATTGTTAATGGTTTAACTCTCATTATTATTTTTTTTAAGTCTGAACAATGTTTTTTTAAGTCTGAACAATGTTTTTTCAAGTATTGTTATTACTGGGTTAAGTCTGAACAATTTTTTAAGTCTGAACATTACTGTAGCAAATTTTGGACGTTTATACCCCTCCTATTGTTTATATATTTTTAAATAAGTCCACATGTATTTTTTTTATTTACAAAAAGAACCCCGAAGGGATGAAATCTCGGCTGAATTTTGATTGGTTCATTTTGACACGTGTCAAATTTTTTATGAATTTGTAGTTTTTATTTATAAGATTGGTTTGTATTTGATCCAAACCCTTAAAATAATATGTACAGGACTCAAGATTCAGCAAGAAAGCGATTCAGTTTTTCCAGATTCTGATCGCCACGTTGGCTGCCAGGTGGCTTGTGGGTCCCGAGTTGGCGTTTTCTCAGTTTTACTGAACTCGACGAAGACGAGAAGATGGACCGAGGAGCGAGAGAGACCGAAAAAATGGACGGCGGTGAATCCAAGAAAGACGGCGGAGGAGGAGAACCAATAGACGTTTGGCTAACGAAGCACCGCCGCAACTTCATCGCTGCCACTCGTCATCCTTTCATTATCTCCATCCGCGACGGCTCCGTTGACATCGCCTCCTTCAAGCGCTGGCTGGTAATTCAACTCTACGAGCAATTACTTTATTGCCGATTTGATTTCACACGAGTAGCGTTGACATTTCGATGACTTTATTCTGTTTTCAATTGAATTTTGATAGGTGTTTTAGAATTTGGAGCCCTAGATTTGTTGTGATGTTCTTGATTTTGGTGAATGTTGTTTTTGAATTGGGGAAAATGCAGGAGCAGGACTACTTGTTTGTGAGGAGGTTTGTGGCTTTTGCAGCCAGCGTGCTAATCAAGGCGTGTCAAAATAGCGAGATTGATTTGGATATGGAGGTGTTATTGCAAGGTGTGTCTGCACTCAATGATGAGATAGCTTGGTTTAAGAGGGAGGCAGATAAGTGGGGTGTATCATTGTATGCAGTTTCTCCTCAGCCTGCAAACCTTGACTACTGCAGGTATTCTTGTTAGTTACTGTTCCAGATGGATGTTTGTTTGAAATAGTAGGGAGTGGTTTAATGTGATGTGTTTAAAGGTTCGCCATTGCCGAGTACTTTTGAATAGGACTCAAGAAACTCTAGTTGCTTGGCTGTTAAATATGAAAACATCTTGTGCGCAGGGAGTGTTATGGTGAATTGCCTTTTCTTTGATGTTAATCAACTGAGTTATTTATTGTTTCTGCGACCACTGTGACAATTTTCGAAGCTTGAAGTGTTTGGGTTGGATGTCTTTTGGGGTCAAAGGTCTATATGTTTCATCATAATATTGGAAGAAAAGAAAGTGTATATGGTGTCTTCTTATGTCACTGAACTGGAACTTTGGTTGAAATACAAACGAATCTAGTTTGCATCAATTGTGGCTTATGGGAATCTCTGCATGTTGCTGCTATCAAAATGAAAAATGTGTAACCTCAGAAGCCATTTAAACAATTATGTTGAGTGTTGACACTTGGACACTGCAGTAGAGATTCTCTTGACGTTTAGCGGCAGATATTTAGCATATTTTGGTTCAGCTTGTCAATTGTGTATCGTGCTGTTCAGGTTCTTGGAGGGCCTAATGAATCAAGAAGTAGAATACACTGTGGCTATAAGTGCTTTCTGGGCTATTGAAACTGTCTATCAGGAGAGTTTCGCTCATTGCCTGGAAGCCGACTCCAAAACACCCAGTGAACTAAAAGAGACTTGCCAAAGGTGGGGCAATGCGGATTTTGGTCAATATTGTCACACTCTAAGGAAAATGGCTAATCAGCAACTTCACAAAGCATCAGATGATACACTCAAGAAAGCTGAAGAAACATTCGTACAAGTGCTTGACTACGAAATAAACTTCTGGAACATGAGCCTTGAATGAGATTCTGATTTACAGGCTGTACCATGCCATGTTCATTGCAAGCTTACTTTCTACAAAGTACCTAGAAGAAGCAGCTGTGTAGTATGAATGGCACAACATGGCTGTAATCGGTAATCCACTGCACAACTTCATCAACTTAATAAAGATTCAGTCACAAATTACTCAATGATATTCGTAATTCAAAAATCATGTTAAGCTTCTTTATATATTACATACATGTTATATAATTCAAGAAGAGATTCAGTTCCTTTGATCCACTGGAGATATGAAGCTTAGTTACATTACACTGAGATGGCACAGCAGAGCACACCCACTAAGTTCAGTGCAGCATTACAAGCCATGAAAGGTGGATAGAGAAACCAACATGTGCTTCATGTGTTTATGGTTGTTGTTGTTTATGGTGGAAAAATGAGAATTCTGGCTTACTTTAATCGCCTCGAAGTTGACAGCACATGTCATGATGATTGCCCTTAACAAGTCACAATTTTTATAGAAATTGAGATTCCAACAATTTCTCCAGATTCAATCCCGCCGGAGAGCCGTTCACGGTGACCTGTTTCACTTCAGAGTTCATCAACACCGCCACACCAAAGGGTTTTCCTTTTCCAATGTCGGCTATCAATGTCATCTCCTTCAGCTGTTCAAGCTCTAACCGTCGCAGGTAGGTCCTCCTTTTGTCTTGTTGGTATATTCCTTAAAGATTCTGTCTTTATCTTGTTGGATTTTTCAGAGGTCGAGGGATCAGCATCTGTCTGGCATCAGGAGTTAATCTCCCAAGAGACTCCCAAGTTGAAAAGTTGAAGATAGTTTTTGCAGCCGGAGGGACTGCTGGGCATATCAGCCCAGCAGTTGCAATAGCAGACGAGATCAAAACCCTAAACCCTAATTCTCAAATTCTCTTTCTTGGAACTCAAGCCGGAATTGAAAGCACTGCTGTTTCTTCAGCTGGATATGACTTTGCTCCCATTCCAGCTGTTCAATTGGCCAGACCAATCTTGTCTTTTCGGAACTTGTTGTATCCATACGGACTGATCACGTCCACATTTCACTGCTTGACAAAGCTCAGGGAGTTTAAGCCAGATATAGTTGTGGGGACTGGTGGGTATGTTTCTTTCCCGGTTTGTGCTGCTGCTGCTGTTGATAAAATCAAGGTTGTGATCCAGGAGCAAAACTCGGTTCCCGGTCTTGCGAATTGGTTGCTTTCTTACTTGGCTGATACTGTTTTTGTTGCTTACAACTCCTCCATCGATTGCTTTCCAAAGAATAAGTGTGTAGTATCTGGTAATCCGGTGAGATCGTCTTTACGCCAATGTATGTCGAAAGTTACAGCGAGGTTGCATTTCTTCTCCAAGTCAGGAAAGGCGGCAAGCACAGAGGCAAAGGTCTTGGTTATACTAGGTGGCTCGTTGGGTGCTAACACTATAAACATTGCTATGTTACATCTGTATCGGCAATTGTTGTTGGAGCACAAGAACTTGTTCATCATTTGGCAGACTGGAGTCGACACGTTCAATGAAATGGAAAGTCTTGTAAAAGAGCACCCTCGACTCTACCTCTCACCGTTAGTACTCCTTCCCCTTTATTTCATTTTATGACTTATAATTTATTTATTTTATCCATTTGCTGCCAATACTTAAAGAAGTCTTTACGCAAAAGCAAAATCATCTATAACCATTTGAATAGCGAACGATTGTAGTCAATTTTCATATGCCTGATAATATATTGAAACCTCTGGCGCTTATCTAAGAAGCAGAAGCTACATGAAGCTGTTTACAAATTATTCTAGTGGTTTAGTACCTCTCCTGTGACATTGTTAAGGTTTTTGCATTCCGTGGAAATGGCGTATGCAGCTTCAGATTTAATTGTTTCGCGAGCTGGTGCCATGACGTGCTCTGAGATTTTAGTTACTGGAAAACCAGCAATTCTGGTAAGTATTCATATGAGGGCAAGACTGGCATACGTACAATTAACAAACAATCTGAATAATAAAAGATACAGTGTCTAGTTCTAACTAAATGTGGTTTTCAATTTTGAGATGTGTATCTTGTGTGTTGCGTTACTTTCGAACACTCTTTCTATCCCTCGGTTGCCATCGTTGGTGTTGTATCAGCATGCGTGTTAAAACATATATAATTGCCAAACAAGTATAGTTTCAGATTTCACTGAAGGTTAATGCCAGTACATATCATTCAATTTGCAGATACCATCGCCCATTGCTGATGAGGGGCATCAATTTAAGAATGCTGCACTAATGGCAGATTTAGCTGGTACAGTGGTGATAACAGAAGATGAACTTGACTCTATCACTCTTGGAACGGCGATTGAGGAACTTTTTGGTAAGCGCATGAGAAGTCGTAAATTCAAGTCTATTTAGCTGAGAAATTTGTCACTTGGAAATAATCTATTTAAAGCCAAAATCAGAGCTGATGCCAATTTAACCAAGTCTTTATTTAAGTTTATGTCAGTACTGGGATTTTCAGATATGCCACGGGGATTCGTAAATTCTAACCAGAAATCATGAACTTAATATTAATTTCCGATTGCTGCGATTTATATATGCTGACTAGACACTGACAGGAAAATGATACTGTTGTCATTTGACAGCAATGTCTCTGAACGTTGTAATCTATGCTTTTCAAATTTGTAAGATTCTAAAGCAATAAATTGATCAAAAACAATTTATAACCGGTAAGTACCGGGTCGTCCAAGGAGCAATTGTAAACCTAAAATCACTATTCAATTTTACTCAATAAGTCTATTTCCTAAAGATTGTTTTTGTTGTGATTATCAACTACCAATGCAATAACTAATACAATGAAAGGGGTTGTTTTCAAGGTTTTAAAGACGCTCCTAGGGTACTATTTCCCTCCTTGGTGCATTCAACTCTTAACGGTTCAATTTCATGCAAGAATGAATAATGTAAATGATAGATTAAGGCGTGTCCTTATTAAATCAAATTCAATCGCTAGATATTGTTATTCGATTTAAGGAAAGAACACCTCGCACGCGAGCTTCAATCGCTAGATATTGTTAGCTCACGTCCTACTCAAGGTTCTCAATCATCAACGCTAGTTGAGTGATTGATAGCCAATGAGCGGTTTAAGATCAAGCCTATCTCAATGTTAAAATGAGTCACGCTAGTGAACACCACTCAACAAGGGTGAATCTACTTCATTCTAGAATCATTAGTCTCGCTCGCTAGAGCACTCAACCTCAAATTCATGTTTCTAGACCACTTAAGCATTTTATCAAACACTTGATGGGCATAGAATAGACATTTAATCCAAGTAAATTCACAAATCATAACAAGTCTTCATTCATGCATATAATCAATAGATAAACGAGTTTTGTACACCAAGAAGGTCCATAGACCCCTAGAAACTAAGGAGACTACTCACTACTCATGTTCATAGACAAACAATAGTAGTGGGTTTTCAAGAGAAATGAAGAATCGACAAGATGAAGTGAGGAAGTAAGATTAAGAGTCCCCCTATATCCTTGGAGTGCTTCAACTTGATTGATGAACTTCGAAACTCTTTGTCTTCTCTCTAAAATCCCCGCTCTTTTCCCCAAAAACCCTAAGTTTCAATTTATAGAAAGCAGCAAAAATCCTGTCTTTACGACCCAACCGGCCGGTTCAAATGCACGAAGGAAATTGAACCGGCCGGTTCGAGCAGGGGAGCTTGGTCGAGGACTTTCTGAGACTTTGAACCGGGCGGTTCAAATTGTGAAGGAAATTGAACCGGCCGGTTCAGATTGTGGCTGGCTTCCTCTGGAGTCTCTGACAATTTGAGCCGGGCGGCTCAGATTTGTGCACTAATTGAGCCGGCCGGTTTGGCTCCTCAGAGCCTCTTCCCGTCCGAATCTGATCTTGATGTAAACTACAAAGTTGTAGCCCTTTGAAATACCTTTCCAACAAGCTAAAGATCAGCCAAATCGGACATCGGATGAGCCCTATAGGTCCAAAACAAGGCGCAAAGGTCAATATGCTCAGAAATCCATATTTTTGCTCCGAAACTTCGGTTTTCTTCGAGAATTGATCTTTTTGAACTCGGGGACCATAAGGTTGGTTTCTAACCTGAAATGGCAATCAAGTGGGTCAAATGGCATCGAAATAGCATCGGGAATGGACCAAAACTCTTCGTAAATGGGTATGTAAATGAGTCGAGAATTCGACTCATCAAAACACTCCACACTTAGAGTTTGATCGTCCCGAGCAAACAATAAAATCAAGCCAAAGAGAAACAAATGGCGAATAGCTAAATCATTATGTTCAACGCCAATTTGCTCCTATCATTCATAATGTCTCAAACTTTTATTACTAACTACTCTAACACATATTTACAAGCTAACTCCTTTTCGTAGGTGTGACGAGTGCATTTAGCGTATGCACCAAGCCTTTAAACCCCTAGGCTACCCTAGTGGACGAGTTATAGTCTCGTGAGAGTTTTCAGAAAAGGGAATACTCACAAATCCCAAAATGCACTTATCCCATAAGAGTGAATTCAAGAGTGCTTAACCAAGGCACGGATTTCTCAAAACCAATCCCTCACCCCACGCAAGGACTATCATCACAATATCATCAAAAGAGCTCTTGAACCATTTAAGTATCCTATGAGGTTGTGCATTCAAGATCATCAATACTAAAGCTTTCAAATGCCTCATCCAAAAGTCTACTCATTTTCAAGGCAATACAATAGAAGTGCAGCTTTTAGTTTGCACAAAAAAATGTCAATCGCTCGCCTATGCTAGCTAGGGCTAGTCCACGGGTTTGCGACATGGAACTCATTCCCAAGTTTTAGGCGCTTAAGCCGTAATCCATAAGGGAAGAGGAGTTCGACACAAGAGTTCTTATAAAACAAGCATAGAACAAATGATAGTTCCCGTGCAAGCACATGGGTCGTCCAAAAGTCTATCTAACTAGCACACATGCAAATGATGAATCCCGCACAAATGAAGAATGGAGGAAAAACATAGAGTCAAGTTTTAAGTGCTTCTTATTTTTTTGGAACGGCCTTTGGCCTACAAATGCTTTCGAGGGGGGACTTACCTCCCTAACCCCCGACATTTGTATATTTTGGAGCAAAACTTCTCGGGTACCTCGAGAAAGTTTTTAGTCGGGGCTTTACCCTCTTTGACCGCAAAAATCTTTTCTTTTTCTTTTTTTTTTCTTTTTTTTTGAATGGGGCTTCGCCCTCTTTTGACTCCACACTTAAAACTTGACAATATGTTCAAAAAGTGTATGGAATGTGCGGGAGTCAAACATAAGCATGGCACTAAATTAGAGAACTCAAGTCACCAAGGAGCAAACAAAAGGTCTAAGTTTTTCGTGAAAATTTTAAAAATGCTTGCTAAAACTTGTTCCAAGGTATTTCAACGAAAATACTTAGAGATTTAGATAGACAAGGGATAGCAATGATATTGATTCCCAAGAATGCACATTCATAGGACTAGGTCGGTTCTAGGTTCAAGATCCAATAAATGTGACGAATAGGCTAGATGTGATTTATAGGGATTTAGAGTTGATGGTCACAAGCCTATGCGGTTAAAAACACTCTCATGATAGGGATAAGGCACAAAAGATGCAAGTGTCATTCAAAAAAAATGATATGCAAGGCATGAAAACATGTGAGCATGTGAACGACGTGCATAAATCCACTCCACACTTAAAATCAAGCTTAGTCCCTAAGCGCAAACAATAAAGAAAATGAAAATAAGACGCATAGGAACTCCCCTCGTTTGTAGATGTGCCCCACCAAAAGAAAAGACGTCATTGTGCAAAACGTGATCGAACATGATGTAAATAACTCCCTTGATGACAAGAAAAACATGAGAGGTTAAAAGTAACTAGTGACATACAAGGTCATGCAACGCAAGTATGAGCAAGAGAGCGTCACAAGTTACATGATAACATCATGGCACAAGTTTCATAGACTTCAAGCAAGAAAAGTAATCTACATCCTTCATAATATGAACATGAGCACCAAGGGCAACATCATTATTCATTGGCAAATATAGGGGACGTGGAGAGCATGGGCGATGTGAATTTGGATTGGAGTGAGTGAAACTCACTCCACACTTAAGATCTCACTCTCTAAAAACATAGCACATGCCACACTAAATATCCAAATCACACTCAAGTCATGTAATGATCATGCCAAACAATTAAGCCTTAAGAACATGAATAGACAACTTACAACCGGGTTACCTCCCGTGAGGGCCTAGTTTAACGTCTTGGCAAAGACCGAGCCGATTCTCCTCTTAAGAAACACACTTGAGGAGTCCTTTGCTAGGATCCCTCCTCAAGCGGACTTGTAGAATGATGGGAGACTCAATCCGGGTTCTTTGAGGAGTTGCAAGCAACTTGCTTAATAGCACTTGACCATTGTGATGCTTGCTTCTCATTCCTCGCCGTTTTAGCATCGACTTTTCCTTTTATCCCATTATGACATGAGGGCGACTCAAAGTGATCAAGGGAAGGGTCCTCATCGGGATCAACCATCTTGTGCAAAGCCTTCTTAGTTACTTTCTTGGCCTCAACATTCTCGGCTCCCACACTCTCTTGCTCATTCAATTCACAAGGTGCAAGCTTAACCACTTGTTCGCTCATAGGTCTCTCAATTGTCACCTTTTCTCCACCAATCTTCAAAGTCAACTTCCCCTTTCCCATATCAAGTTTAAAACCGGCGGTGGCTAAGAAAGGACGCCCAAGAATCAAGGAAGAAGTGCAATTGTCCCCCATATCGATCACCACAAAGTCGCATGGTATGAAAAATTTGTCGACTTTGATTGGGACATTCTCCACTAGGCCCCAAGGTCGCCTTGTAGTCCCATCCGCGAGTTGTAGTGTCATTTTGGCGGATTTCACCCCCTTCAACCCAAGCTCGTGGTAGATGGCCAAGGGCATAATGCTCACACTAGCTCCAAGGTCGGCTAGTGGACTTGTGAAGTTCATGTCTCCTATCGAGCAAGGGATAGTGAATTGGCCGGGATCTTTCACCTTTTGGGGAATCTTCTTCAAAAAGAGGGCGCTACACTCGTGGTTGAGAGATTGGGGATCATTTTCTTCAATGGTCCTCTTGTTTGACAAAATCTCTCTTAGAAACTTGTTGTATAGAGGCGCCTTCTTGATGAGCTCATGGAATGGCATGTAGACGTATAGCTTCCTCAACATTGCGGTAAAGGCTCCAAACTCCTTCTCCAATTTGGTAGTCTTCACTTGCCTTTGAGGGAATGGCAAGGGAGGAACATATGGTGGAGGCTCTTCACTCGACTTAGGATTCTCTACCTCATTCTTTCCCTCGTCCCCTTCATTCACTTTGGGCTTTTGATTTCTAGTGGCTTTTGGCTTTGGGGATTCGTACACTTTCCCACTCTTAAGTGTAATGGCATCGACGTGCACGGGAGATGACTCTTCTTCTTCTTCAACAAAAATGACATTGCAATGCTCGGTTTGGTGATAATCCGGCCTAGAGGGCAATTTTCCTTGTGCTTTCGTGGATGAGCTCGCTTGTTGGGCTATTTGTGTCTCCAACATTTTGTTGTGAGCGGATATCTCATCAAGCCTTTGGTTGATTGCTTGGAACATGAACTTATTATCTTGGGAGGCCTTGAATTGATCTTGAGCCATTTTGATTTGATCTTGAGTTAGCTTGTTTCGCTCCTCAATCCCTTGGTTTTGACCCGCAAGTAGTGAAGCTAGTATTTTAGTCATAATGGGGTCTTCCACTGGAGGTTGTTGGACTTGGATTTGTTGTTGAGGTTGGCTTGATTGTCCTTGATAGGTTTGCCTTTGGTAGCCTTGCCCTTGCCTTTGGTAATCTTGGTTCCGGTCTCTCCCATAGCTCGCTTGATTCCCCTTCAAGAAATTCACCTCCTCCTTACCTTGTGTCTCTTCTTGTGGGAAGGCATGAGGGCAATCATCTTCTCTATGAGAGGAGCTTGCGCAAATGGCGCATACCCGAGGTTGCTTTTGTGATTGCTTCACATGAAGTGCGCCAAGGGAAGTGGCTAGAGCATCTATCTTTTTGCTAAGGGCACGAACATCCTCTCTTGAGTCCACTTCCTCTTCTTCTCTTGTTTTGCTCTTCCTCTTGGGGAAACTCCTCTCACTCCCCCAATGGTGAGAATTCCTTGAGATTTTATCAATGATTGCTCCTCCATTGGTGGGATGGACTTCCATAAATGCACCTCCGGCGGCTTGATCCATTTGCTTCTTCGATTCAGGGTCCATACCTTGGTAGAAAATTTGAATGAGAGTCGGTTTGTCAATGTTGTGATGGGGGCATTCCCTTTGAAGTTCTTTGAATCTTTCCCATGCCTCATAGAATGTCTCATCTTCCCCTTGCTCGAACGAGTTTATCAAATTCTTTAGCCTTTGAGTCTCTGCCGGTGGGAAGTATTGAAGGAGGAAGGCTTGAGCCAATTCATCCCATGTCGTGAAAGTATTCGCGTCATGGCTCCACAACCAATCCTTAGCTTTCCCCGTTAAAGAGAATGGGAAAAGCCTTAGATAAATGTTCTCCTTCGGCACATTGTTGAATTTGAAGGTAGCACATAGCTCGAGGAAGGAAGCTAAGTGGGCGTTGGGATTTCCAATCCCGGTGAATGCATTATTTCCCACCATGTTGATCAAAGCCGGCTTAAGTTCAAATTGAGGAGCATTGACTCCCGGTGGAGCTATAGGTGATTGAAAGCCGGTGAGACTTGGAGTGGAATAATCCTTTAAAGGTTTCTCCCCATTGGGAGGAGGGTTGTTCTCCATTGGGTCTTCTTTTACGGGGTTGCCTCTTGTTGCGAGAGCCTTGTCCTTTGGCTCTCTCTTGATCCAAGAAAAACTTCAAAGATTGCTCAAAACTAGCATTCGCTTTCTCCTTATTCTTAGACCTTGTTAGCATTCAAGAGCAAGAAGTAATGGCCTACAAGAACAAAGAAGTCCGTTAGGCCACAAATGCAACACAAGTGAAGCAAGAAAACCAAGTGAAATAGTCCAAATCTTGTAAAATCTACTCTAGTTCCTTAGGTTAATTCATTGCTCCCCGGCAACGGCGCCATTTTGAACGTTGTAATCTATGCTTTTCAAATTTGTAAGATTCTAAAGCAATAAATTGATCAAAAACAATTTATAACCGGTAAGTACCGGGTCGTCCAAGGAGCAATTGTAAACCTAAAATCACTATTCAATTTTACTCAATAAGTCTATTTCCTAAAGATTGTTTTTGTTGTGATTATCAACTACCAATGCAATAACTAATACAATGAAAGGGGTTGTTTTCAAGGTTTTAAAGACGCTCCTAGGGTACTATTTCCCTCCTTGGTGCATTCAACTCTTAACGGTTCAATTTCATGCAAGAATGAATAATGTAAATGATAGATTAAGGCGTGTCCTTATTAAATCAAATTCAATCGCTAGATATTGTTATTCGATTTAAGGAAAGAACACCTCGCACGCGAGCTTCAATCGCTAGATATTGTTAGCTCACGTCCTACTCAAGGTTCTCAATCATCAACGCTAGTTGAGTGATTGATAGCCAATGAGCGGTTTAAGATCAAGCCTATCTCAATGTTAAAATGAGTCACGCTAGTGAACACCACTCAACAAGGGTGAATCTACTTCATTCTAGAATCATTAGTCTCGCTCGCTAGAGCACTCAACCTCAAATTCATGTTTCTAGACCACTTAGGCATTTTATCAAACACTTGATGGGCATAGAATAGACATTTAATCCAAGTAAATTCACAAATCATAACAAGTCTTCATTCATGCATATAGTCAATAGATAAACGAGTTTTGTACACCAAGAAGGTCCATAGACCCCTAGAAACTAAGGAGACTACTCACTACTCATGTTCATAGACAAACAATAGTAGTGGGTTTTCAAGAGAAATGAAGAATCGACAAGATGAAGTGAGGAAGTAAGATTAAGAGTCCCCCTATATCGTTGGAGTGCTTCAACTTGATTGATGAACTTCGAAACTCTTTGTCTTCTCTCTAAAATCCCCGCTCTTTTCCCCAAAAACCCTAAGTTTCAATTTATAGAAAGCAGCAAAAATCCTGTCTTTACGACCCAACCGGCCGGTTCAAATGCACGAAGGAAATTGAACCGGCCGGTTCGAGCAGGGGAGCTTGGTCGAGGACTTTCTGAGACTTTGAACCGGGCGGTTCAAATTGTGAAGGAAATTGAACCGGCCGGTTCAGATTGTGGCTGGCTTCCTCTGGAGTCTCTGACAATTTGAGCCGGGCGGCTCAGATTTGTGCACTAATTGAGCCGGCCGGTTCGGCTCCTCAGAGCCTCTTCCCGTCCGAATCTGATCTTGATGTAAACTACAAAGTTGTAGCCCTTTGAAATACCTTTCCAACAAGCTAAAGATCAGCCAAATCGGACATCGGATGAGCCCTATAGGTCCAAAACAAGGCGCAAAGGTCAATATGCTCGGAAATCCATATTTTTGCTCCGAAACTTCGGTTTTCTTCGAGAATTGATCTTTTTGAACTCGGGGACCATAAGGTTGGTTTCTAACCTGAAATGGCAATCAAGTGGGTCAAATGGCATCGAAATAGCATCGGGAATGGACCAAAACTCTTCGTAAATGGGTATGTAAATGAGTCGAGAATTCGACTCATCAGTCTCTTCTACAGTTGAGTGCAATTTACCAAAGTCATGCCATGATTTTTCGATCTTTCTTATATTTTTTTGATACCTTGCTGTATTATGACTTTTATTGTTTGCATACAAATATGTGTAGCAATAGGGTACGAAATACTGATCTGCATGGTGTTTCCCGACAGGTAACGATGAGAAGGTTGCTGAGATGGGAGATCGAGCTCTGAAGGCTGCGAAGCCCCATGCCGCGAGAGAAATTGCTCAGCACATTCTTGATATAATCAATCCATCAGCAGTATAATAAATCAGTGTCGGTGCAAGCTGATCTTACATTCCAAAGGGCTTAGTCCTTCATTTTATAGAGGAACAAATTGATGGTTGACAATAAAAGATAAAAGAGTACCACGGTCCACAAGCAAATAGTCATCGCAAAGTTTAAATATTACTGCATTTCTCAGGTACCAAAACAGGTATCGTGTTTTTTTGCAGGCTGTGCGCATAAGTTAATTTTATTGGTAACACGAGGTTTATTCAGTAGCAGTCACAGGCTGAATGCATACAGTTAGATGGTTTTATTTAATTCGAAACACCATCCAAGGAAGCAAACATTACTTTTTAAGAAGTGATTGATACTGCATCAGGGCAGAGTATAGGGTCCGCATTTGTACCCTACTGGCCTATTTTCAAGGTTGCAGCGCTTGGGAATGGTCATAGCAATTTCAGGGTTGGTCCCTGACATCTTGGCTGTGTTGGACAGCATAACTGCACATAGACATTTTGGGTTCTGCCCCAGTTTCTTAATGGCTGCGCAGCAGCTTCCGGACACGGATGAGGTAGCGTCCTGAGCTGCCATAGCGCAAGGAAGCAACTTGAATGCTTCATTGTCCGGGGAGGACTTGCCACACTCCCCGGCACCATCAGCCACTTTGAGCATGGAAATGCCTATGAGTAGAAGAAGTGAAAAGAGGCACATGAACTTCAATGTGGAGGCCATTTTAGACTGCAAGTGATCGAGTGTTTTTGTTGGATGGAGAGTCTTCAGGTCTGACTGACATTTATATAGCTTAGGAGGAGGATGGAGTTTGTTGATAAATGAAGTGGGTTTTACTTTTACATAGTGAAAAGCACTTAGTGAGTGCAGCACTCCGAAAATATTATAAGGTCTTTTCCATCTTTGAGTGTTTACAACACTAACTATATGAGGAGTCCTCAAATGAGGACACGTGAATAGTGTGAAGACGTATGGACACATCTCACACCAAACATCTAACTCCCGTGCTTTGTGGGCACGTCACGTTTCCCACTATCAAAAATACATCAAAAGCAAACAGTAAAACCCGCTACCCAAAAATCCACTATTCTGCACACATGGTGCGTTGTGGTTTGTTGACGGTTGTCCTCACGTCCTCACACTATTCACATGTCCTCAACCGAGCGCACCCCCTAACTATATAGTGATCCACTAAATAGGAAATTACCATTTTGAGATAGAGAAGTTGAAGAGATTGAAAAATATATATATATAGGAAAAAGATCCGGTGCAAAGTTAATTTTTTGGTATAAAATACAAGCTAATTATAGCCCTTGATCTTGTTATTTGAATGGATGAGATTAAATCTTGATTTTTTGGTGTTTTTTTGTGTGACGAATTATAAAATGAAACTGACGAACTATGTCGTCATTTCATTTTTCGGTTCGTCTTTTTCATTTTTTGGCTCGAAAAGTGACAAACTATAAAATAATTTTGACGAACTATAAAATAAACGGACGAATTATAAAATGATTTTGACGAATTTTGTATCTTATATGTATAATTTAATTTAAAGGAAACTGTGCAATAACTGATATCAAGAATATGAAATGTGTAATTTTTTTTTCTTCTTCATAGTGAACCAAGCAAAAGTTAGGAATCCCAGAGTTTAAATTAATGCGGAAGTTTTGGGTGAACCTGAATGAGTGTCCATTATAAACTGTTGTGAATGATGATTAGAGTTCCACTTTCGTCTAATCGACCTATGCAGGTATTCACGCTTGACACTTTTACTTTACACCTTTTTTTTTTGGCCTAACATATTGGTTTGTTACTACTGTTGTTCGAGGGAAATTTGTGTGTGAATGGAGATTTTGAAAATCATTACATTCCAGTGTGTGTGGCCGAGTGCTGCTGCTACAGATCAGATGATGAACTAACAAAGCGAATATATTTTCAGGCTCTCGATCGGGACTTTACTCAATGGCCTGGTGGCAGATCAGAAGAGTTTAAATGAGTCTCTGATTGTCTCTCAGCCTCAGGTAATTCTATCCTGGATTTTTATTAGGATCAGATTGGCAATGATTTGGTGCACAATGCACCTCCCATCAGGTTAATTTCATGATAACAAGCATGTGAAGAATTGAATGATGAGTTCTACATCACCGAAAGCATGATGGCGATCATGGCAGGAGCCGCTGGGACCTCCACCACCTCCACGCTTGCTACAGCCTTACACGACGCTGACATTGATTTGTGAGTTCATTGCATTTTAAGAAGAAAAAAAAGTACTTTTTTTCCATCTATAAATTGGTAAATTGTTCAAGGCAAACTCATCATCGCTCTCTTTCGAGAAAATCGAACAACCTGTAGTAGTACTGTAGTTGTGCCTTTGTGCAAAAAAGAAAAAGAAAACAAAAACCATGAAGGCTTCTTCATATGCTATTGTGACTGTTGTACTACTAATGCTTCTTCTTCTCCTTACTCAGGAAATGCATGTCTCGATGGCAGCGGTGAATTGCAGCCCAGTGGAGCTTAGCTCCTGCGCAAGTGCCATCACATCCTCTTCTCCGCCAACAAGGCTTTGCTGCATCAAGATAAAGGAGCAGCGACCGTGCCTCTGCAAGTACCTCAAGAACCCAACTCTTAAAAAGTTCGTCAACACTCCCAATGCAAGGAGAGTTGCCCGCACTTGCGGAACTCCTTACCCAAGGTGCTAAAATGGTATGCTTTTTGCTGTCTGTCAATGCATCGATCCTGTTCCGGAAGTGTTTCTTCTGTTATGTATCCCAAATGATGCTTGCCAATATATTCCAAGGCTAGTTTTATTTCCTATCATCGTCGCGTTTTTTACCCTTGGATATAAAATCAGATAAGTTGTAACCATCGAAGCATTTACGATATCTACGAAGCGTAAATTAATTAGCTGCACGTTCATCGAAACATACAAAATATCGTTTTCATTTACGAATAGTCACGAATTTCCGTCTGCTTTAACTGAGAGCACACAGTTCACTCTAATTAAAATTCTTATGCAGAAGCAGAACCATGAACTGCAGATAGTCCTGAAAAACAACAGAGAACAAAAAAAGAACTGCAAGAAATTTTACACATAAAAAAAATGAAACAACTTGACATCTTAAAGCCTTAAAGCCACCAGAGCGGTGGTTTAGTGGTGTGAACATCTGACTTATAGTTACAGGATCTACCAAGTAAAACCTTGAGGCAAATCACATACTCCATCTACGTCTCTTGAGGCACACTTCGTCCAGGACTTGTTGTGGAGAGGATTTCAATGTGAACATACTCCTCGTATAGCGACTTCTTCGCCAATAAATCACTTATGCATAAATAAGTTCCTGTAAATTCTCAGATCTCACTAATTACTCCTGGTGTGTACATTCCTGGGTCTTCGTACAACAATGTCTCGTAATTACCGATCCAGTTATCACCGGTGGTAACCATTTGGGAATTGTTGCCAAGGAGTAAACCACTACTGCTCATTTCGTAAGGTGCATCAGGTAGAAGTAGCTGCTGTTGCTGTTGAAATTGCAGTACTGTTGCAACGGACATTTGATGATTTGACATTGGACTGTCGTTATGTCGACGATGGCCTGCAAAAACAAAATTTTAAAAATCGTATAAAAAAAATGCAGATTAGTATCAAAATTCAAAACCATGATATCAGATTTGAACTTTACCATGAGTTAACATCAAGGAGCCAGAATTGACTAGTTCTTCTTCAACAACTTCCAAAGAGTCCCAATTCTTAAATGCAATTTTAGCCAAGTTTTCCACATATGCCTACAAATTAAGATCAAAGACCGAAAACTTTCACTTTTAGAAGCTAAAGTCTCGATAGAGAGATCGATATGATAGATATATGTATAAATACATACCTTATTACGACCGTGCAAGTCTGAAGCATAGTAGAGCTTGCCGTCAATCTGAGCACTAATGATTTGAAAAATCGGGTTGAAGGTAATCGAGCAATTCGGTAAATGGTACAAGTACTGTTTGTTGTCCATCACGCATTTTTCTGCGTGGTTAATTGTTACATTCCACATCTTGTCCGACATATTAACACCCAAAATCTGCAATTAAAAAAAATGGATGAGGATCCATCCATGTTTGAATTAAAAGGAAATCCGGTTGTATATATGTGTCTAGCTATTGGTGATATGTACTCCGTACCTTCCTGAGTTTAGCTTGATCACGCACGTACAACCTCAGAAAGTCTTGCACTGTGCAAATACCCTCGGATGCGAGTTTCCTGTCGAATGCACCGCCTTTCCCGATTTTCTCCAGTCGCCATACTTCATCCTCTAGCATTGGTGGATGGTGCTTCTTGTAAACTGTCAATTGATATGTATCTCAACAAAAATTAATTTTGCATAATCAAAATTTAAAAAAAAAAACTAATAAAATCATTGTTTCTGAACACAAAACTCAAAATTAAGAAAACCAGCTGATCAACTCCACTGAAATCAAGCATTAGAGCACACAGAATTTCATGCCCCGGTAAATATTCAAAAGAAGAAGAAAAAATTATTCACACCAATGACATTAAGTAACTGCAAGTTAAAAAATGGGAAAATGATAAAGAGATGGGGTATGAACTACCGCTCATTGACAAATCACGGTCCGAACTATGAAAATTAACAATTAAGGGCAATTTCAAAATATTTTCATCCACGTACGTATAACACTTAATTGATGGAATATAACTTTATCAATTTACAAAGTTAATTAAACGAATGAATTGAAAACACCTCCTTGCTCTTAATTATGAAATTGAGAAATAAAATATTTTAAAATTACTATTAATTGTCAATTTTCATAGTTCAACCCATAATTTATCAATGGGTGATATAGTTCATACACCTTTTTGTCATTTTCCCAAAAAGGGAAAATGACTGCAAGTTTATTATCATCGACGACGACGTACGCCCTGATGGTCAAGTGCATTCACACACGACAACTAATTAAGACACTCTTATCGACTAGTTCCAAGGCGTAAACAGAATAATAATTCAACTCTTGCTAAAAACTTATATATATAAGAACGACAGTTAGAACTGACCTCTTCGAAATGGACAATAGGCAACCCACAGGTGGTGGTATTTAATTATGAGTACACTAAATTAAACAAGCAATAATTCAAAAATGATATGGACTAATCAAATTATGCTTTGACACTTGAAGTCAAGAATAATATTGAAACTTTTTAAGTTGTTGGTACTCAACAAGCTAGCAAGTGCAGCTTAATATATATAACAAACCCTACTTGTGCGGTTATTTATGTATACCAACTTGGGACGATGTGCCGATCTATATAATCAATAATAATCCTATATAGCTATATATTATATTATTGTGTTTGACCAACAGAGAATCGTCGGTGTAGTTTATTTGAATTTTTTCACATTATACCATGCTTTTATCAGATGCCCGAGCGGAGCGACAGATAGTTTATTTAATTAAGGTTGTCAATTTGCACAGTTTGTGAACACTAAGTTTAATTTCCCTAAAATCAACATAAATGAGTTGGAAAAATACAATATGATTGGGATCAATTATTGGTTCATTGTCTTTCTCTAAGTGTGAACACACATGACTTTGGGATAATCAAATCACCACTGATTAAATTAATTACATAATAATTATTCTATTACACATTATGGATATATATATAATATTGACATTTTAGATTTCAGTAGCTAGATTTCTGGTGTAGTTTAGTTTTGTAGATTTATTTTGCTAATAAAGTTTATCAACCATAAACAAATATATATAGATTTCTGTGGTGCATGTACTTTAGTTTTGTAGATCTAACTAGCTGATCCAATCAAATCAAAATATAAACAACGCTCTTTTGAACTTAAAAGTCCAGCCGTCAAATTAAATTACCTAAAAGTTATACATAAATTTCTAAAGGGGCGCGCTCAAATGTTATGGCTTACTAATGTGTTATGTGTTACGGTGTTCTGATTGGTTGATGAAAAATAAGGAACCAATCAGAGGCGAGGAACACGGTTCTTATGGTGCACCTCACAAGCACGGGGGGTTTATGGGTGAGGGTGCACCGTAGTTACGGTGTTCCTCGCTTCTGATTGGTTCCTTGATTTTCAATAACCAATCAGAAGCTCCGTAACACATAACACATTAATTTGGCCATAACATTTGAGCGCTCCTCAATTTCTAAATATATAAAAAAAATTTTCAATTAGTTTCGTATTAATCTCAATTTCTGTTATCCTCAGTATCAATTTCAATTTCAGTTTTATTTAGTTTAGTTTTTTTTGTGTGATTGTAGATCTATTTAGTTTAGTTCACCTCAGGTTTCAAAAAAAAAACGCACATTAACCTAAATCAACAACATGTTATTCTAACCCCTAAAATACTACGTACATAGAAACATTCAACGCTCATGAAGCAAGTCGATATATATCAAAAACCCTAAAAAAAATCAGAATATATAACTAAAAGAGAGAGGTACACAGTACTTACGTTCACCACGGTGGTCCTTGACAATGAAAGCATCAGTAAATCCTTCACTAATTTTCATCCCACCACAATTATTACTCCCCGGAGCGACACGAACACCAATGCGAAACCTACGGCTCCTGATCCAACTAGAGTTATCAGTAAACTCCAAGTCCCCGACAGCTACTACTCCATCTCTCATTGACAAGTTCATCTCTCCAGCCAGCAGTGGCCGCTTTCCCGCCCTCTCCTTCACAATCTTCCGATTGAACTCATCGGAGGTCCACGTGTCCCGAGGGAAGTCTCCGTCGAGAACTACCAGCTGGAGCTTGATGCGGAGAGAGAGGCTGGTGGTGGTTGGGCTGGATGAGTCTGCTAGGAGGAGGATACGGAGAGGAGTACCGTCTATGGTGGAGATTTTAGCGTCGGTGAAGATAGGTAAGGAGAGGTTGGTGGAGAAGGCGAGGCGGAGGGAAGATCGTTGGAGGCGGAGGGATGGGGATTTTGTAAGTTTGAAGGAACGGCGCCGGAGCCCATCTTCAATTTCTTCACACACCTATATATATAAACATATGATTTACTTAATAATTAGTACTAACACAAAAATCAATTTCATGCAAAATTTATGTATATAACTAATGATAGTGCAACTGCAAGTAACATTTCCATATAACTAACTAATAATTGACACAACAAAATCCATATAGTTAAGGAGCTTATACCACTCTTCGAATCATGGGTTCGATAGCTGCAACGATCAATTGCATATTATTGACCATGAGTACTCGCTCGATAACCCTACATAAAGTATATATGTCAGAAATGACAAACATATAATTAGTCCAAAAAAAAAAACAATTGTGACAGATAACATGATTCAGTATCACATAAATATTTCTGATCATGAATGTTGATGTGATAAAAATCAAACATACGAGGCTAGAGAGATATCCGTCCTAGCCCGTTTCGGCTGCTCATCCCTTTGATTGTCAGATTCTTCAAGATACCTTTTGGAAGCAGCCATCTCTTAGTGCGACTGAAACACAACCTAAATAACGTGGGGTTGGAGTGGAAGGAATGAGGAGGAAGCGGCGGCGGCGGTGATGGGAGGTTAGATGTGGTTATGAGTAGAGAGCTAGAGATAGCAGAGATAAAAAGAAGAGGAAGGGTTGCTATGAGAATTTAAAGAGGAAAGTGATGATTTGAAACAATGGATGATGATTAAATTTAATGAAACGATCAGAGAAAGAGAAGGTGCGTGGAATGGAGGAGGAAGGTGCATAGAAATGAGAAATGGAGAAAATTTACCTCTCAAAAAAAAAGCGAGTAATGATTTTGAGAGAGGAGGGGGGATGATGATGTAATAAGGTCCCTTGACGTCACACAAGAGAGAGAGAGAGAGAGCTACGCAGTACGTTAGCCACCCCTATTACTATGTTTTTGGCTTTTAGTGTCCCTAATAAATAGTCAACACCAACACCTGTCCCTTATCTCCTTCTCTGATTCGGATGTAGATGCTTGCCTAAGCTAAAGTGTTACTTCTCTGATTGAAATTTCTGAATCATAGGCAGGAGATGCTCAGTGAACATTAACCATTTGGATTGCAAAAGATCCGTTCCAAAAAAAAAAAAAAAATTTAATTTCGTAAGAAAACATTAATTTAATTTTGTATTTTTCTCTCTCAATTATTTCAACCTGTAACATAATCCAGCGGAAATCACAGAGCTTTCCAAATATAGAATTAACAAAAAGTTTTTGTAGAATTTTTGAGGCCAAGAACTCTTGTCAAATCAATTTAAATTCGTTTGACCATTGAACATGGACTATCCATCACCACCATATCTAATAGTAATATTTGATGTGGGAGACAAGATGTGGTTAAAGACTTAAAGTTAAACACAAGCACATGCCACAAGATTTTATTCTTTAAAAAAATTATTAGAGCATATAGATCGATGCCTAATTTGAGAACTTCTTCACTCAGAAATTTCTCTTCGATTTTCGTAAATAAACACAAAAAGTTGAGGTTATGTTGTAGGATGTTGTATGAGAAATGCTAGCATTACACCCGTTGAGGAGGAATAGCACTTCCTCATATTGAACTTCCTCCTCGATTCTCGCACCCACTCACAATAAGTTGTAGGAATTGCTACCAGAAATGCTAAACTTTTTATGTTTATTTACGAGAATCGAGGATGAATTTCTGGGTTAGAAAGTTCCCAAATTGGGCATCGGTGTATATGCTCTTAGAGAAATTAATAACGACATCTCTGATTATATTTGATTTATGATGTCCTTAATTCACTATAGTTACTGTTTGTGTTTTCTCTAATTAATAACATATTTTAACAAGAAAATTATAAACTCTCCCCAGATGTAGAAGCATTATTGTCCTTTTGCCTTTTATTATTATTATTATTATTATTATTATTATTATTATTATTATTATATATTGGTGTGATTGACATTACTTAGGGTCTGTTCTGTAGAGTTTAAATTTAATATTTTTCAGTTAAGTAAAGTTAAATAAAGTTCAGTAAAATTAAATAAAATTCTGTTCAATTAAATTAAGTTAAATAAATTTTTTGAGATTACAATTTTGTAGTTCAACATGATTAAAACTTAAATTAAACACCTTTATTCAAAAAAATTTATTTTTTTAAGTTAAGTAAAGTTAAATAAAATAAAAAATTAAGTTCAGTAGTTAAATAAAATTAAATAAAGTTAAATTAATTTTTTTCAGCTCTATCAAACAGCACCTTAACTTGCTTAGAGCATATACACCCGTTGAGAAAGTTCTTTGTTTTGATGACCTCCTCAAATAGCACTTCCTGTTACTATTTATGAAAATAGATCGAACTTCCTATTTTCGCTATTTGTACAGCCGTTGAACATGCAGGATCTCCTATTACTATTCATTACTTGAAATTAAAATTGAAATTACTTGAAATTGAAATTGGAACTACTTGAAATTGAAATTAAATAAATGGATCAGAGCGCGCCACGTTCGCTTCAGACATTACTCCTAATGTCTGAAGAGAACGCGGTGCTAACGTTATTTGCGCTCGCGCGAAACTTCCCCAACGCGTTCTATTCAGACATTACTTCCCCACTGCGTTATTCAAACATTACATCCTAATGTCTGAAGCGAACGCGATTATAATGTCACATGCGAACGCGCGGCGGGTCGTTTTACTGTTCATCATCATCATCTCCTAAACGCAGTTCGGACGGCTTATTCGAATCGATGATCGAAAAAACGTTCTCGAGCAGCGCGTCCTCTTCCGAGAACGTCCTCCTTCAACTGCTGTTCAATTTTTTTTCCCGAACATCCTCAATTCTGGTACCGGTGTATATGCTCTTATGAAGTATCAACTCCAAGTCGTCAAGCATTTGTCTGCATAAATGTTAGGTATTGGAATGTTAAGGAAGTTAACGGGCTTTTAGTTGTATTTGAATATAAATGGATTAGTATGAAAGACATGTAAACAAGCAATTAGAGATTAATCAATGAAATTAGCAGTTGCTTTTATATCTCCCCGATCTCTACTCCTCTTTCCCAAAACCCTAATCCAGTTCGTTCTTTCTTCGAGTCTTCTCTACTCATTCTCAGCATCTTCTTCTCCAATTTCGCCCTTATGCAATCTCCAACCTAAACAGCACAATAGACATCTTCCTGTTCCTGCTATTTTCTTTCCCATAGGCTTCCAAGTTGGTAGGGCTCAGTGCTGCAATCATTCAGCAAACGTTGAAAGTAAAAAAAAAAAGAAAAAAGAATGGCACACTATAAATAGATTTTTCTTTGAGTTACAGTTTCTTTTTTCATTCTCAGAAACTTTTTCTTTAGAATTTTTTTTGGCAAGGACTGGATTTGTTGTTGTTGTTGTGAACTTACTTTCCAATACAAAACTCCACGACTGTCTTCAATACAAAAGCCACACAAGAAACCAAGAGCAACAAGAAGAAACAATGGCTCACTAATCCTCAGTAAGAATAAAAGAAGCAAACGTGTATATGCAGCTGGCATCACCTTTGGTTCTGTATATTTACCATTAGAGAAGGAAATCTGGAATAACTGGTGTTTGAGCTGCCTCACTGAGTGGACCATCTGTTTTTTGCCGTGACTTATGCTTACCATGGCGATGACCAGCCTTCTCCTTCAGAATGCTTTCTCCGCTTTTCTCAGGACTTCGGTGTCTTCTCTCCTTACCGTGCGAACGTGTTTTACTTTTTCTCGTGGATGAATCCAGAGGATTGGGGTTTTCCATAGCAGTCATATTTTCGGATTGTGGACCATGTATTTTATCTTTTCCTTTCCTTCGACCAGATGATGCACTTGTGTCTTTACGTAATGAAGAAGGAATTGTTTCCGCGCCATGCAGAACATCCCGCACCGCACCTGAAAGTGCATTATCTTTCGGTGCAAGACTTTTAGATACATCTCGCGCTGCATCTCCTTCATCCAGTTTTATGACCACAGGCCTTGGTTTAGTATGTGTTGGCTTCTTCTTTGAACTAAGAGAGCGCACAGTAAGTTTAGCAAGATCAGAAGCTTCGTCTTTAAACAAATCCCCTGACTTGGAATCATTAGCAGGTGGATATTCGTTTGACAAGACGTCCATGTTTTCAGAGGGAAGGTAATACAAGCCATGTCGCTTACGGTGTTCACCAAGCAATAATGTGGATTCATTCGATGATTGCGATTCTCCTTTATCCTGAATATTAGAGCTGGTCCCAATCCTTTCGTTGGATCTAGAAGGTCCAAGGGAAAAGGTTGTTGGCAAAATTAACTGAAGATCGCCACAAATAACTTCTAGCTCGCTAAGGTTTTCCTTAAGCATAAGCCCATCTGGCTTAGGCACTCTTTCTTGAGCACTGATTGAGACTGGGCCAAGCTCCTCACACAGAGCATCCTGCATCGCTTTAATGAATCCATGATGTTTCTGTTTGTCTTCCTCAGTATTTGTTTCCGTCTTAGGTACACTCTGTAGTAAATCTTGCTTTATTAACTCAGTGAATGCATAAACATTTCGTGCTCTCTCTAGCAACTCTACCTCGCAGCTCACTAGAAGTGGAGCCAATGCCTTTTCAACTAGATTCACGAGGTTGGAAAGTGATTGCTGCGTTATTTCCTTTCCAAAAGAAATACATGACGATGCTTCTTCAAGACTGGCGTTTGTATCATCGCCAGTGTTGAGAGAATATTCATCAGCCAGTTGATCTGCTGATCGTGATTCCAAGTCAGCAGTACGCTCAAAATCGGACGCAAATTTATGGTCCGTATTCCTTCCAGAAATCAATTCTGGATATGCTGTAAGTGAATGATCTGACAGCTCAGCTTCCTTACCGGACAGGTAATAGCCAGCACAGAAGATTAATATCTTTAAACAGGAATGAACATAAACAGCTCTGATGGCTGGCGGTAAGAGGTTTGTACGTGGTTGTACCAATGCCTCCATTAATTCCAATGGATTTCTGGAAAATTCAACATACTCCCCAGAGATCCAAGCAGCGGCAGATAATATCCTGTGTGTAAAATGGTTACCAAGTAAGGCAGGATCAATCAGCAGATCACGCCCGACACGAACAAGCTGTGGTCTAACGTCCTTGACTCTCAAAGCAATATCTATCAACTGGTTCTCAATTTCTTCTCCTCTCTGGCAATGTGGAATTCTTGATATTTCACCAAGCAGTGTCACATACCAATCAAAGTCCATTATTATCTCATAATAGTTCCCCGAGCATGTAAAAAAAATGTAACCGAGGATTTCATTGCAAAATTCAGGGTCAGATTTAAGTGCATAATTAACTAGGACCCTGGAAATCTCTACCACATTATTCTCAGATACCATTGCCATCACAAGCCGCAATGATTCCAGTCTTATATTAGGATCTGAATCACTGAGAGACTTGATAACATTTTCTTTGTTCTCCAAAACAGCCCATAGGTTATTCTTGGAAACGACAGCTAGCCCTTGCAACCCAAGATACTTGAGATTAGGATCTTCATCAATTAGTAACTCACGTATTTTTGCCACCGCAAGCTTGACTGCAGACTCGTACTCAGCCAGACTAGTCACAATTGTGCGAACACACTCAAACATCAAAGATTTCGCTCCAGTCCTCCTCATATGTTCACAAATTGGTTCAACCACCCTTTTTGCCAGCCGGGGCTCCAGCGGTGCCAACTTGGAAAATATTTTCAACACCTTTATAAGCACCCAATTGTTTTTGCAGTCCACAAGAAGTCGATAAAACTCAGGTGCTAGTGGCAGATAAGCATTCGGATCCAGAGAAGTCAATTCACAAAACACCCCAACAGTAGCAGAAACAGTCTGAGGATCTGAACTGTCTAAATTCTCAACCAAGCGCTTAAAACAAACCCTCACAGCATCAGGATACTTACTAAAAAGCCTCAAAACAACCCCAACGGCTTTCTTCCTGACATGATTTTTGTTACTGGCTAACAATGTGAATACCTCAGGAGTCAAATCCCTAGCCAGATCAGGAGTAGCAACTTTGGATAAACATTCAAGAGCAAGACATACCTCAAACTCATTACCTCCGGTAAGATCCTTCCTGAGCTGATTAGTAATCAAGAGAATTACATCAGTGGCATCGTGAAAAGATTGAGAGGCGGCGAGATAGCCAATCTTCTTATGTGAGAAGTGAGAGGATCCCATGACTTCAACAACATGAAAAGCTGCGAATGACATGTCGACGGCGTAGATTGAGTTGAGATAGGTTAGCTTTTGGAGAGCTGTGGACTTGGTGTCGGGGTCGGTGGACTTGATCTCGCGGCGGATCTCTTCCAAGGATTTGGAAATGAAAGCGGATTCGCCGATTAGCTGCAGACGGAGACCCTTGATTAGGTCATCGAGCGTCCGCTGGAACAGATTGTCCATTATCGACATTGATTTGTTGGATGGATGGATTACTCCAAAACTCAAATCAGTTGTTCGTATTGAATCACCACCTACATCAACACCAACAGCGTTTTCTCAATCGCATTCTTGAGCTGATGATCGTTGTTGTCTGAGAAAAATGGGAGAAATTCCAAATCGAGGGTTTTGGGATTGAGGAGTGGCGTCAGGAAACACAGCTCTGGAGGAGATGAATTTGGTGGTGAAATTACGAAAATATCATTTTGTTTCGCATAGTGTCACGTCACGGTCCAATTGAGATTGTATCGGACTATTCGACGAATCCAACGTATAGCCCAAGAGAGAAACCATGAGTCTAGACCAGCAATCTTTTTACCAGAATGCCAAAGTCCACCACCAGCCCTAATTTGTAATTGCCTAATTGTCCAAATAATGATTTTCAAATTTTCCATAAAATTCAATAAGAAATAAAGATGTTGAACGATATTTTACTTCACTTTTTGTTGGACTCTTTGTGTTTTGATGATAACAAACACTTAACAACGATCCAACACTTATAATTTTGATCAATCATGTAATCCCGTGGAAATATCTTCACCTCCCAGCATTTGAAAAAGTTGACAATCTTCAGAATCAGACCGTATAAAAATAATTTATTAAGCATTTACTGAATTAATGTAGATGAGGAAATTGTCAAGATCGACTTGTTGATAACCCTTGGCGTTTTGAGACTCGAGCGGTCCATTTTCAATTTTAGCTGCCCGTCTTTTTGACCTAAATGGCTAAATATTAATTACCTCATTTATATTCCCAATAATATGGGAAAATTTCCCAAATTACTCACAATTCAAACTTGCATTCCATTTATATTCAATATTCAAATTACATTTCTAATTTATTCACGTTTCTTAAGTCGTTGTCCAATCAGTTCAACGATCGCCATTTTCGCAAGTAAATAATTAAGTTAAGCTGACGAACAATTTTTTCTTATCACCTCTAATCCTATCCATCAGAACAAAAATGTACTCTGACCCCATTAAAAATCGACTTAATACCCTTAAACTCCCTGATGGGCAACATCTCTCTCTACAGTTTGCAGTAACTAGTAATTTTTTGTTGAGGATGAGATATGGCTCAGTGCAGCATACTCACCCGGTGCCAGATGATGTCCGGCAATCCTCATCCTAACCTATAACCTCTAATTCTAACAATTAATGCCTAACAATACTAATTCATGTATCAAAAAAAAGTAATTATTATTTATTGGCATTAAGGAAATTACGCCATTTAAGAAAAAATTTAATATAGAAGGAACCCTAGAGATAGGGAAAAGATTTTTGATTATTTTAATTTAAAATTAGTAGGGACCGCCAGCTGCACCACCAGGCACGAACCCTGTTTGTGTGTTTATGTTGAAAATAGAACAATTGATATCTCTGATAAAGTCCGCGTTTGACCTCCGCTGGTTTTTCTTTTCTTTTTTCCAAACTGATAAGGTTTGATCTTCGAAAGAAGCAAACAAAGGCTTTGGCTTTGTCTGTGGAGTAAGTACCAGCTGATTTTACATTTTAATTTCCATCGCATCTCGCCGTACTTATTCGCTTTGATGCGAAGGCACTCTCGCTTGTCAGATTCGCTACTAATTTAGCTTGCACCTAGGTTTTTGTAGATTCCGGCTGCAGATCGGACCCATCAGTTTACAGTTTTGTTGTTAGATTACCATCTGAGACTTATGGTTGTGTAGATATGTAACTTTTTTGAAAAGTTTTATTGTTGATTTTGTCATGTGCTGTTGACTATTGCTTTCAATTGCTTGGCACTGGTAGAAGGAAACTGATTATTAGAAAATTGTTGTGTTTAATTTTGTTGAGATTTTGCTTCTCAGATATGACTTGGTTTCGAGCTGGTTCTAGTGTGGCTAAACTTGCCATAAGGAGAACTGTTTCGCAAGCTAGCTCTCATGTTTCTAGAAGTAGAGTAGTTCCATCACAGAGCCGGTATTTTCATACCACTCTATTCAAGTCTAAGGCGCAGTCTGCTCCCGTCCCTCGCCCTGTGCCCCTCTCTAAGCTTACTGATAGCTTTTTAGATGGAACCAGCAGTGTTTATTTGGAAGAACTTCAAAGGGCTTGGGAAGCTGACCCCAACAGTGTTGACGAATCGTGGGATAATTTCTTTAGGAATTTTGTGGGGCAGGCTGCCAGTTCGCCTGGAATATCGGGTCAGACTATCCAAGAAAGTATGCGATTGTTGTTGCTTGTGAGGGCTTACCAGGTCAATGGCCACATGAAAGCAAAGCTAGACCCGCTGGATTTGGAAGCACGAGAAATCCCAGATGATTTGGATCCTGTTTTTCATGGCTTTTCAGAGTCTGATCTGGATAGGGAATTCTTTCTTGGAGTTTGGAATATGTCCGGCTTCTTGTCAGAGAATCGTCCCGTACAGACCCTTAGAGCTATTCTTAATAGGCTTGAGCAGGCATATTGTGGAAGCATTGGATACGAATACATGCACATTGCGGATAGGGAGAAATGTAACTGGTTGAGAAATAAGATTGAAACCCCAATTTCAATGCAATATAATACACAGCGGCGAGAAGTTATTCTTGATAGGCTTATATGGAGTACACAGTTTGAAAATTTCCTGGCTACCAAATGGACCGCTGCTAAAAGGTTTGGACTTGAAGGTGGCGAGACATTGATTCCTGGAATGAAAGAAATGTTTGATAGAGCTGCAGATCTCGGGGTTGAGAGCATTGTTATTGGCATGTCTCATAGAGGCAGATTGAATGTTTTGGGTAATGTTGTGCGGAAACCACTTCGTCAGATATTTAGTGAGTTTAGTGGTGGTACCAGGCCAATTGATGAAGTAGGTCTTTACACGGGTACTGGTGACGTAAAGTATCACTTGGGTACTTCATATGACAGACCAACCAGAGGTGGAAAGAGAATTCATCTTTCTTTGGTAGCAAATCCAAGTCACTTGGAAGCAGTTGATCCAGTTGTGATCGGGAAAACAAGGGCCAAGCAGTACTATTCAAATGACGTGGACCGAACTAAAAACTTGGGAATCCTTATCCATGGTGATGGAAGCTTTGCGGGACAAGGTGTTGTGTATGAGACACTGCATCTTAGTGCTCTGCCAAACTACACTACTGGTGGAACTATCCATATTGTAGTAAACAACCAAGTGGCGTTCACAACTGATCCAAGTGCTGGAAGATCTTCACAGTATTGCACGGACGTTGCCAAAGCGTTGGATGCTCCAATTTTCCACGTGAATGGTGATGATATGGAGGCAGTTGTCCATGTGTGTGAGCTGGCGGCAGAATGGCGCCAGACCTTCCATTCGGATGTTGTTGTTGATATAGTTTGTTATCGTCGTTTCGGGCACAATGAGATTGATGAACCATCATTCACTCAACCCAAGATGTACAAGGTGAGATTGCCCTTATATATGTTTTCAGTTTACACTTATTCTACTATTGTAGTTACTAGTGACTGCATGGTTTGGGCCAAAGTTGAAAAATGAATACGTAAAAATGGTCATCATTTTCTTTCAAGTGTCTTTTTCTCCAACAGTTATCGCGTCAATTATTGTTTAAGCTAATGAAACTTACATATCTTTACTTTAACGGGTTTGAACAGGTTATCAAAAACCATCCTTCAGCTCTGGTGATATATGAACAGAAGCTACTGGAATCCGGACAAGTGACGAAAGACAACATTGATAGGATAAAAAAAAAAGTTGATACAATTCTCAATGAAGAGTTCCTTGCAAGCAAAGATTACATTCCCCAGAAAAGGGATTGGCTTTCGGCTTTTTGGACTGGCTTCAAATCTCCAGAACAGCTTTCACGTCTTAGAAACACTGGGTATGTATGTTTCTTTCTTACTATTATTCGCCTCTGTAGTTGATCCGCTCAGAAAAAGTTGATTTTTGCTGAGTTTTTATCTTTTTTGGCTGAGTTCATGATATTTTGCATACCAGAGTCAAGCCTGATATATTGAAGACTGTTGGAAAAGCGATCACAACACTTCCTGATACATTCAAGCCTCACAGAGCAGTTAAGAAGATATTTGACCAACGAAACAAGATGATTGAAACAGGTGAAGGCATTGACTGGGCACTTGGTGAAGCACTTGCTTTTGCCACTTTGCTGGTGGAAGGGAATCATGTCCGATTGAGTGGCCAGGATGTCGAAAGGGGTACATTCAGTCATCGTCATTCTGTTTTGCATGATCAAGAAACAGGGGCACAATATTGCCCTCTGGACCATATTGTTATCAACCAGAATGAGGAGTTGTTTACCGTGAGCAATAGGTATGTTAATATTTTAATGTGGATTTCTGCATTGCTTCCACTATGACCTAAAACCTTTTTAGAACCATTCCCTGCTCGTGCTCTGGTGAAGAGGACATTTTGATTTAAAACTATGTTGGTGAGTCTAACCATATAACCCAGTCCGAACAGAAATGTTCTAAGCTTTGTTGTTTGACAGACATCACAACTGCTTTCGGTATTTATCTGACCACCGCAAAATTGACATCGTCTCCTTTGGCGGTAGACTTCTGTAGATTACATAAGACAACTTAACTAATTTTTACCCGCGTACCGAACCTGCCAGTGTGTGGCTCAAACTTGAGATGTAAGGGATTCTAGACACTACCTCAATCATCCAGCCATGCACATGGCAGGCATTCCTTACCCTTTAAATAGTAAAAGCACTTCACATTTTATAAGGTTTCGTTACCTTGTATTTTTTGCATTAGAGAACTCAAACTTGTTTTGTAAAATTATAACAAAAGATTTCTTGCTTCCACTGAATCAGAAAATGATGGGCAAAGTAAGATCTATGTTGTATTTGGAAGTGCCTTGGATTGAAGCTATGAAATGGTTTTCGTGCCGTCTCTTGCTAAGTGATATTTTGTCATTGGTGCAGTTCACTTTCAGAGTTCGGTGTTCTTGGGTTTGAACTGGGATACTCGATGGAAAATCCCAATTCTTTGGTCATATGGGAAGCTCAGTTTGGTGATTTTGCCAACGGTGCCCAAGTCATTTTTGATCAGTTCTTGAGCAGTGGTGAGTCAAAGTGGTTGCGACAAACAGGGCTCGTTGTGTTACTCCCTCATGGCTATGATGGTCAGGGCCCTGAGCACTCAAGTGGGAGGTTGGAAAGATTCCTTCAGGTGCTTCACTTATTCACTTCTTCTGGAGTCCCTTTAAGTTTTATCAACTCCATTTTCTTTTCAAATATGATTATTAGAAGAAAAATGTTCAATTTTTTTCTTTTCCATTTGTCAATTTATCTTTTGGTGATTGTATGGCTTCAATACGTGTTCACACTAAAAAAATAATTGATGTCCAGATGAGTGATGACAACCCTTTCGTCATACCTGAGATGGATCCAACACTCAGAACGCAAATCCAGGAGTGTAACTGGCAAATTGTAAATGTTACAACTCCAGCTAACTACTTCCACGTGTTGCGACGTCAAGTAAGTTAACCGGTTTTTGTTATAAATGTCAGAATGTATGTATTTCCTGCTTTCTCATGATTATATTACATCTCGCAGATACACCGAGGATTCCGAAAGCCTCTAGTAGTCATGGCTCCAAAGAACTTGCTGCGTCACAAAGACTGCAAATCAAACTTATCTGAATTTGATGATGTCCAAGGCCACCCAGGTTTCGACAAACAAGGAACTAGATTCAAGCGTCTCATAAAGGATCAGAATGACCATTCAGATCTTGAGGAGGGTATTAGACGGCTAGTTCTCTGTTCCGGAAAGGTAAGCTGCATTCTTGTCACCCGTTGATTTACTTGAGTATATGCTGTGGACGGAGGTGCAGTTATAATAGAAAATTCTGTTACAGGTTTATTATGAACTTGATGAAGAACGGAAGAAAACTAAAGGTGATGATGTTGCAATATGTAGAGTTGAACAACTCTGTCCATTCCCGTATGATCTCATTCAGCGAGAGCTTAAGCGATATCCAAGTATGTATATGAACTTGCTAATTGATCAAATTTTCGAGCAAAATAGAAATTATCAAACCTAAGGTGTTGCTGACAGTTTCATCACATTGCTTTTTGGTTGAAAGTTGTAAATGTTGATTTATGATATACATTGTGGTTCATGTGATTCAGATGCTGAAATTGTTTGGTGTCAAGAAGAGCCAATGAACATGGGCGCATATAGCTATATTGCGCCTCGTCTTTCCACTGCCATGAAAGCTCTCAGTAGGGGAACTATTGACGACATCAAGTATGCTGGCCGTGCCCCATCTGCAGCAACTGCCACCGGTTTCTACGTGGTTCATGTGAAAGAGCAGACTGAGCTTGTGCAGAAAGCCTTACAACCCGAACCCATCAGTCAACCTTTCTAAGGTTCTTCACTTGTTTACCTTTCATCAACCACAGCCAATCATAACAAAGAAAAGTAGCTGTATTGGTTGTGTACCGAAGCAGTCCGGCACTTTGGTTTCAGTTGCAAAGAGTTTACCCCTTTGTACACTTTATAGAGTTTGTATCTTTTTAAACTTCACATAAAATGCTGTTGCAGGCAGCAAAACAGGAATGCTGAGGAGACATTTGTTTAATTCTCAATTCTGGGAATTGTTTCCATTTTTTATTTTCCTGAACTAAAAATTTGTTACAAGGAAATCATTTTGATATCGGTTGGTAAAGATCAGGTTCAAAATATATTTTTGGTGCAAAATACAAAGTTTGTCAAAATTGAGTTATAATTCGTCAAGAAATTATAAGTACGACATAGTTCGTCATGAATAATTTATAATTTGTCAATTGTCATCCAGAAATTAATCATAAATGAAATTTAAAACGAGATTTAATCTTATCCGTCCAAGTGACCAAATCAAGGACCGTATGCCCTCTGAACATGATACTTTTTCTGATATCAAATTGCTCCTACTTCACTACCCAAAATGATAAAATTTAAGGACTCAAGTTTTTTCTTCCTGCTAGTGCTACTTGCCATTTGAAAACTGAGGACCAAAAAAAGATTTTTTAAGAAGAACAACAAAATATCTTACACATTCTCTGCGAAAATATAAACTAGGAATAGGCGTAAAATGTTGTTTTCATTTTTCAACAAAATTCAAACGGCGTCGTTTCGGAATTTCGAACAATATTATTTTTAATTTTAAAAAATAAGTAAAATATACAATGTGTTTGCCCTAAACCCTAAAACTGGCTTCGCTTCCTTTCTTCTCCTTCTGCAGCTCTTTTGCTTACCAGAAGCGGTGAGTTGTTCTAGTTGTGTTATCTCTCTAACTTTCAGTATCTTTAAATCAGTCAATTGAATTTTCTTTCAATTTTCGCAGCAACAGCATCAAATCACCATCATTATGTTGTCCATTAAAACTCCCAGTTCCGGAAAAGCTAGAAGAGAAGTCGAGAAGCGAGCCCCTAAGCTGGTTGGTTCTCACTACAACCCGCTCTTTCTTTATTGATTGGTAGAGATAGGCATAATTAGTTAATTGACTCACAAGGGGCTTTCATTTTTTTTTTAGGTTGAAACTGGAAAAAAAACCTTAATTCTTCATGGTACAAAAACCAGCAACGTTATCAACCAGGTCTTGACTGAAATTTCTGATCTCAAAAAGGGAAATTGTGTCACCTATACCAAGAAGAATCCCAACATCAGGCCTTTCGAAAATGGTGGCGAGACTTCCTTGGAGTTTTTCTCTTTGAAAACAGATTGCAGTATCTTTGTTGTAAGTTTCAAATTCCCTTTCTCTAATCTATCATTTTTTTTCTCTTTTTAATTGTTTTATTTACTGCCTTTAACTGTATTTATATCATTAAATTGTATCGTAGAGCAACTTTATCAACAAAAAGTTGGGGTTTTCCTCTCGTTTGTGGGATGTGAATACTTTTAGTAATTAGTTTTTTGTCTTGCAGTTTGGCTCGCATGCAAAGAAGAGGCCACACAACCTTGTTATTGGGAGAACTTATGATCATCAAATTTATGACCTTGTTGAGGTTGGAGTACAAAACTTCAAATCAATGAAAGATTTTCCATATGACAAGAAGTTGTCTCCTCGAGTGGGGTCCAAGCCCTTCATTACATTTATTGGACAAGGTTTTGAGAATGTTCCGGAGCTCAAGCATTTGAAAGAAGTTTTGATTGATCTGTTGAGGGGAGAGGTAAGATGAGCTTGCGAATGTCATTCATGTATTTCATTTATAGTCGTTTGTGCCAAAAGAGGCTTGAAAGTTTACTTATGGCAGGTTGTGGAGAACTTGAATCTTGCTGGTATAGACCATGCTTATGTATGTACAGCGACATCAGATAATACTGTTTTCTTCACACACTGTGCACTGCGGCTGAAGAAATCTGGCTCAGTAGTTCCTAGAATGGAGCTTATAGAAGTTGGTCCTTCCATGGATTTTGTAGTTCGGCGTCACCGTCTCCCTGACGATAGCTTACGTAAAGAAGCTATGAAAACATCTAGTGATAAGACCAAGAAGAAGGTACATTTTCTTGTGAAGCAATAACAGTTGCTAGGTGTCCCATTTGATTCTGGTGAGTTCCTTATCATATATGGACCTAAAATGAAAAAACATATTTGATACTTGCAGGTGAAAAATGTTGGCGGAGATCCCCTCAAAGGAAAGATCGGCAAAATTTATGTTCCAGATCAACAGGTAATGACTATCGTTTGCTCATTTTCTGCACATTTCACCATCTTCTTAATACCAAATCTGATTCCTAAAGACTGTCTCCTTATATTTCCCTCCGTTGCCATTATCTGATTTGGTTTCTGGTACCATACTCCGTCTATTTTGTCTAATTGTTATTTCAGCCTTTTTAAGTTCTTTCATTAATTAATACATTTTGAATACGGACTTAAAATGGTTCCTCGTATATCCGTATGAACTACTTGGGGCATATGTTGATGGATTAATAAGTGTTTCTGAGCTAACACATTTTAGGCTTAAAGAAAATTGATAAAAGTAAACCGAGGAGAGTTATCATATTTTTGATGAAATAGGTTTTTATTGCCAAGTGTACCATCGTCGTCTTTCTGTAATAGATCTACAAATCACTAAAAGTGATCAATGCATATGATTTTTTGTATTACGTGACTGACCAGTGAAAATAATTTACATATCTCTAAAGCCCGAAACAAAAAAGTCTTTAGACTTTAATATACCGCCTGGTCTGCTTGTCTTTTCAACTGGTAGTGTGGAAAGCATACACGAATAGTTGTCATATCACCACTATGATCTATGCATTCCACATTTTCACTCATGTCGGGAGTTACTTGTAGATTGGTGAAATGAATCTGCCTGACAAGTCCAAGGGAATCAAGAGAGAGCGCCGTGAAGCTAAGAAGAAACACGAGCCAAATCAGCCTGCATCAAAGAAACTAAAAGAAGACCCTGAAGATTCTGAATGACCAGCAACTTCCGACCACAATCCAAGTCCTTGAGCACTTTTATTTTTGATAATGTAGGTGCTTTGTTTTCTTATCAGATCTTGATTGGCCTTCTTTCATATTCCGTTGGTCAGGCAGATACGATACGATACGAGAGTTTTGTACTAGTGCATCACCTATGCTAAATTTACTTCGCTTTTTTTTTTTTGCTTTGTGAATCACTATTGAGTATTGACATTGAGATGATATTTATTTCTAGTCTGTAACTGTTGAAAACAAATTTGATATATCAACAAGTGTTCTTTTCAGAGAAATTATAATAGCATATTTCAATGATTTAATTTTTTGAATTTACTTAATCTATAATAAAATTTTACTCGTTTTCAATTTTGGCTATTTTCCATATCAAATTTCTATCAAATAAGTATTTCTTATCATTCTTCTCACCACATCTTGCCCCAATCAGGAAATCAGGTTCGACCCGGCGCAATTAATTTTGCCCTAATCCTCAGCAGACTCTTTCTTTTCTTGTTCTTCGTCAATTCAATCTTTTTTTATTATTATCAATCTCACCACATCCTCAAGTCTTCCGCCGATTGCGCGATCCAGTGCTCCTTCCGTTGAATCGGTCTTCTCGCCTTGAACTTTTGTCGCTCTCACATTTCAGATCCGCTCGGTGAGTTAGTTCTATTCCGCCAGATCTCTTCTTTCTTTGTATTTTTGTTCTTCTCTCTGCCTGGACGCCCTTTCTTCTTCATAAGGAATCATGTCATCGTCGTCTACATGTGTGATTTTGTATTGTGTTTTTCCCAAGGCAGTTTTCATTTCTAAGGTTCTGCTATGGAGGAGATGGTCGGAAAGTCCAAGGAAGATGCATCCCTTCCCAAAGGTACTTTTTTAAATTTTATTATTTACTTTTGAGGTTTTCTTGTTATTCTAGCAAAAGGATGTCTTTGTTGTGTTTGCTAGAAATTCATTTCTTTTCTTAATAGGTTTACCATTACAGCTTGTAGTGGAATTTTCTGGATTTTAAAGAATTTAGTCCAATTGAATATTTATGGAATTGTTTGTAACATATGTTGGTTCCGACTTCCGACCATGCTTTTTATTTGCTTGGAAAGTCATTTGCTGTTGTAGTCATCCACTACCATAAAGGATAATTTTTCTTGATATGTGAAATTGTCACATGAATTTCTTCTCCTAACTTGGTTTTGTTTGGTGCGACGTATTAACTGTTAAATTCACTGCATGGTCTTGTTCTTATCATCTTTAGCAGACTTGGCATACATACGCAGCTGTTTGATGTCTAACTCTAACTCCTGTTTTAATCGATTAAGCTGGTTTTATCTACTGGCAATCTTGAAGTTATTTATAGACATTATTTACTAAAACCTTTTTTGATACATATATATTACAGATCAGAGTATTCGAAGAAATTACTTTATTTGGATTATATTTATAAGAATATTGTATCGTCACATCAGTGTATTATTTGATTCAAGTAGTTTTCATGAGTAACCCAAGTTGCAATTCACTGCAATTCAAGTTATCCTTTTTACGCTGTGTAATCTGTAATGTGGACTATATTTCCTGCGGTCTTCTCAGTTCGGCTGAGAAAGTTACTTAACAATTTTTTGACGCAATAACTTGTTTAATATCTGCAGCTAAGTGCCTAGATGATCTTGCTTATTTAATAAAAAAAATATAACTCTATAGTATCATATTGTTTCTGATTATGACTGTTGCAGAAGTTTGATTCCGCTGAAGATACTATAGTAACTATTGCATAATTATTTTCTATCGATGCAGCAACTATGACTAAAATCATAAAGGAAATGCTGCCTCCTGATGTCCGTGTCGCTAGAGATGCGCAAGATCTCATAATTGAGTGCTGTGTAGGTGAGAACACCCTTGTGTTCTGTGTGGCACTTACAGTCTTATTCAACGCCTGTTTCCATCTGAAACCACAATTGGTTTTTCTTGTATTGACACTCCATCATTTCCATTTCCTATTCTTTTGCTTATGTGAATTAACACCATTTATCTGGGGTTTATTTAATCTTCGAGTATATATGCTGCAGAATTTATAAACCTCATTTCATCAGAATCTAATGACATATGTAACAAAGAGGAAAGGAAAACAATAGCACCTGAACATGTGCTCAAGGCTTTGCAGGTACTACATTAACTTGCCATTATTTAGAATTCAAACATTTACAGCTTAAGTTTGGTTAACAAATGACAATGTGACATGCATCTTTTTCTCATATCACTTTTTTTTTCCAATTTAGCTTTCTAACTATGTCATCATCACTAGTAATATGTTTCCAAAAATGAAAGTACAAAAATTTAAGTCGAGATTGTGATCAGCGATGTGCTTAGTTTCATCGTAGATTATATATGTAACAGTTAAGCTACACATGCACTTAAATCTACAATTTTGGGCTTCCATAAACATGGAGGGTAGGCTCTCACCGCACTTCAATATACCTGTTTTAAGGTCTTTAGGGATAAGAAGTTGGGGTTTCATGTATGGTAGATTCAGTTCCAATATTACTAACCATGAGGGTTTCATGGGAGTGAGATATTATCATATTCGCTATATTCTGTAATGCTCAAAAATCCAGACGATAGTAAATTGTCAATTTAGTGTATTATTGTTACACAATACACTAGTAAGTTTAGTTGAAGTAACAAACACCTTACCATCATTTGACTTGCTCCCATAAGAATATGCCGATATGTCTTTGCAAATACGTTTATCTAATTGCAAAAAGATGTTAATTCGATTGTTTTCGTCTCTTTGCCAGGATCTTGGATTCGGCGAGTATGTAGACGAGGTGTATGCTGCTTTTGAGCTACACAAACTGGAGGCTGTGGTATATTCTCTGACTTGGTGTTGAAGAAAATTTCTAACAAATAATATTACCGACTAAAAAGTAGTAACTTACAAGTCTCTGGCATGTAGTATTGACTTCATTTTCTTTTTTAATGTAAAAAACAAAACAAGAAAGGTAGATATGCAAGTATTCAGTGCTCACTTAAGAAAATTTCAATTGTGCAAGCATGTAATAAAATTAAGTGTAGAATAGCCTTTAGAGGCTACTTGCTTTCAGCTTATTTGTTGAATTTTTCATTCTACAGGACACTGTAAAAGGAGGTAAGGTGAGCAATGGAGCGGAAATGACCGAGGAAGAAGCACTGGCTGAGCAGCAGCGGATGTTTGCTGAGGCCCGTGCCAGAATGAATGGTAGTGCAGCTGGGTCTAAGCAGCAGGAGTCTGACGCTGACCCCAGCATGCAGAACTGACTATTTAAGTAGGGAGGAGAGTTCATTAGTCTGTTATATAAAAGCAGTTAGGCCATTGCACCTTAGCAAGGAGCATTAACCAACCAACACATTAGGTCCACAATTCACCTTTGTACAGAAGCTATCATTATCATCAACTAGTAGCAGTAGTGTTTTGAGTGGAGAAAGGTATGTTTCTTCTAGAATTACAGCAATGGTGGATTCATATTATTCTTGCCTTGTTCTGGAATGCTTTCCTCAAACGAAAAAATGATAGAATGAATGGTCTTGTCAATTGATTAAGCCACAATTGGTGACCACAACCTTTGAGTAAGGCCGGTTGAAGCCTCTCTCTGCCACCACAGCCCTCTTATCTCCAATCAGCTTAGCAACTCTGCAACAAAATCCAACAATTTCTCATCAAACACTTCCCAAGCAACTTGCAAAATTTGCACAGGACATAAAGATAAAAAAGAGCCACCTGAAGTAAGGGGAGCTTGTATTCTCTTGCACTGTCTTCACTTGCTCTATCTTCTCCACCACATCCATACCTTCCAACACTCTACCGACCACAAGAACAGAGCCATCCAGCTCCGGAGAGTCCTTAGAGGCAATCACAAACTCCGTTCCATTCGGGTCACTCCCCACTTCCTCCTGGTCTATCTCCAACTTTCCTCTCCGCGCAACCAGTTTTATCTTTGGTGGCGGTTTAAGGGGATCTCTCACAACAATCCCAACACTTCCTGCCAACATTTTGGTTCCTGGGCATGTCACACTCTGTCTCTCCCATTCCTCAGCCAGGCTCTTGCTGCCCAAGTTGCTTCCTGTCTTCATTGCCATGTCGGCATCCACACCATAAGACCTCACACCACCATGTTGAATGTAGTTGGGCATGATCTTTGTGAACTCCTTTCTTCTGTAGCTCACGCCAGCTGATCCGCTGACCAAGTTGCTGAATCTGGCTGCTCCTGTAGGGACATTGTTTTCATATAAACCAATGATAACTCTACCTTGAGGTTCTCCATCTACCGAAATGTCAATAAATGCGCGCTTGGTGTGGATTTTGTCAGAGCAGCTTGTGGAATTGTCTTGCACATTTCCAACGGCTTCTGCTTCTTCTTCGGCTTTTGCCTTTGGTAGACCAAATGGGTCTAAGGCCTGCGAGGCAAGGAAGAGTAGCAGGGTCGAGCTTCCACGGACAGCAAGTGCTCGTCTTGAGAGAATGCTTGGATGGTCGAGTTCCAGTGAACATGGTACTATTTTGTGTTGTGGAGGGGCCAATCTCAAGAGGGGAAGCTTAAAGGACGGCAGTTCTGAGCAGGGAGCCTGCTGAGGAGGCTGCAGAAGTTTTGAGCTCTGCAACATTGTGTTAGCAACCATCATTGTGTACAAGTTGATCAGTATAAGGATTTAAGGATAAGAAATATAGAAAGAGCATCCACACATTCCTTCACAACCTCACATTGGGTCTTCGAAAGTTAGAACAGACCACATTTGACCATTGTCGAGTTAAAGACTCAAATATGTCATTTTTAGTTTTTACCACTACAGTTTCAAAATCAAAAAGGGGCATCAAGTTCTGACTCCCCAACTCGTATACCAACACTAAATTGACCAACAGCATAATGCTCAATTGAATCTATTGCAAAGAAGCATCTCTTAAGATTCAGTAACCAACAGCGGCACTCTGAACTTCATTTACTTTTGAGAATCAGAAATACAAATGTGAAGGGAAAAGGAGAGGAGCTGAGCATCAAAGTTGCATAAACGAAGCTTCACTTGGTTGTGTCAATAATAACCAACACTTCTCAAATCAGCTTGTGTTGAGTTCTTGGAATCACCACCATTGCCCAAGAAAACAAGGCGACCTGCAAATCATTGAAGTGCAAATGGTTAAAGAGAACAAATAGCGAAGCTATAGTTTGGTTCAATGCCACGATTTTTATGTATCTGGTCTGCATAGCCTCACTGGTGACTGGACCCAGATTTTAAAGTTAATATGCTACTTACCTATGGAGGAAATAAAATGCAGTCCCTTAGATTGTTTTTAAACGAGGCCTTAACTCGTATTCAACAAATTCAGTGGGACTTACAGTTACAAATATTACATCATGGGCAATAAGAAGCTGCTTTTAGTTATGTGAACACAATCCAAACCATGACTATCTGTAGTGTATATCTTTGCCATGTAAAAGAACTTCTATTCTATATCCATCATACACATCAGCTTTTTTGAAGTTGAAGGGAAGGTAGACAAATGAGTCGGATAGAATGCCATATAATTCTTACAAATCTTAGAACATCAAAAAGAAGAGGATAAAGGTACAATTCGTACCATTTTGTCGAATAGCAACCTCTCTTATTCTTCGAACAAGACCGGATATTGGATCGCTGAATATCTTACTCTCCAGATTACCCTCCACGTACAAAATTGTTCTGCACATTGGAAACAACACTTCAAACGTTATTTGAGAAGTAAAAAAAAAATCTTTGAAACCTCATTGGAAATCAACATTTTTAATGCTATTCATCAATCATCTTGAAGAAACACCTTGCAAGTCAAAACACCAGAACACACCTTTAAAATCATCCGACTCATTTATTTCATACACTTAAACTTCCACATACTCCAAAACTTAAAGAATGTAACTTTAACCTAGATGAAAAAAGAAGAGGGCCATACCCTGGTTTGACATGTTTCATAACAGTGTCCCCCAATCTTTCAGGATAGACAGAAACTCGATGCCACTGAACGGCACACCTGTTCGCATAGTCCCTAGGATCCTCATTATCAAGCGGCCTTCTGTTGTTTCTAATCCCACCAGTCCCCAATGATATCAGAGTCACCCTTCTCCCACTCCTGAGCGTCTTCTGCACCGGATTCTGCCCGACCTGACCTACCAATATGGCCTATTTTCATAGAAAATAAATTCAGTGAAATGTCAGTGCGAAATGAAATAGATGTGCAGTGCAGAAACAGCAGCAGCTTACTTTATAAATACCGGCGTCCAATCCGTTCCCGAGAGGCCTTTCTTTGAACACGGGCCGATCATTAGCGACCTTCTCTCGCTCGGCTGCGAATGATGTTGACGATGATTCATTGTCGTTATCCGATTGAAGAGCAGAAAAAGGGGATTCGGTATCCGATTCAGAGGATGATGAGAAGGGCGTGGAGAAGCGTGGGTATGAGAAATTAGGGTTTGTGAAGAGTGGCCGAGCTACTCTTCTCGACACTCCAATCATCGACGACGCCATTTTCAGCTAGAATCACGCACGCATAAACCCTAGCCGAAGCTTTGTCTTAAACCTTTCACGAATTTTTTTAGCAATCCCTAACATAAAACTGCGACGTTCTATCCTAAATAAATGCTAGGAGAGAGTATTTCCTCACCTAGCATTTCAAGTACAAAACCAATGAGGATGTTCTGTCACACATGAGCATGTGTGAGAGAACATTCTCCTTATTTGTGTTTTGTTTGGAAGAAATATTAGGCGAGGAAGTCATCTCCTATCATTTTCTTGTTCATGGGTGCGGATGCCCTGACCAAAGAAAACTTTCAAAAAAAAATTGACCAAAGAAATAATTACATTGCAAGGGGCCGCTGTTAAAGAAAAATCCACAAGATGTACTGTCTGAATACCAATTAAAACAAACCTCTGCTTACAAACTTGACTAGGAAACACCTCTTCTTCTATGTCCCAAGCAATCATAGTCACTGATCCGATGAGAGATGTGGGAATGAGACGTATCCGGTGTCTTGTAACCCCTTTGCCAGGCTGCCGTTGAACCAAACTGGTTCAACTACTGCTTCTTTGGTGTTTATACATTTTGGTTCAAATAAGCTCCCAGCTTCCATAAACCCTAAATGCTTAGCATTGGATTTTGAAAGGACTGCATTCCATTTACGACTTCTTACCCAAAAAGGTTTCCTCACTGAATCTTGACAAGATGGTGTGCTCCTCGTCATCTTCCGAGTCATCCCCATTCTCATAATCAGACAAGTCTTCGTGCTCATTCTGTAAATGTACATAACATGAGATCACATAGATTATTATCTCCATCATTACAGGTTCAGGAAACGATAAGCTGGAACAATAGCTCACTTGAGACCATTCTGATGCAGAGCTCCACGGATCTCGATACTGTAGATCTTTAGGATCACCCTGCAAGTTTGATGAACACGAACAAGACTATCGAAATTGAATTATTTGATGATGTGTGCTGGCTGCTTCAAGTTAGAATGAATTACAATGGTGAGGAAGAAATAGACATTTTCTCCTACTTACAATTTCAAGTTTCATTTGATCTATAGCTCCTTCCAAATCAGATATGTGCTGTGTAAGGGCCTGCAAATACATGTGTTACACAATGTTCATTATTTTAGTTTGCACGGTAAGGTTGACAACATTAAATGTGGCAGGGTAGCATAAACAAAAAGAGACCTCGTGACGTTCCATGGCAACTGAGCGTTTCAATGCCTTTGCTTTCGTCAGAAGGTTCCTTGGACGTATGCTAACTGGCCTCCGATAATTCTTTCCACGGTAGTATATTATAGTATATCCTTTTGGAACAGGATCTATCGATACTAATATCCCACCACTCTCATATTCCAACAATCGTGCTGATTCTTCAACAAATGCAAGGGTCTTTTGCTTCGAAATAAGTTTCACCAGTTCTCTATGCTTCCAATGCAAATGCATGTTCTCAATCACCCCATCAAAAACACCACGAATACCTAGGAATAGTTTACTAAGTGATCTGAGACATGGGGTCGCCACATACATTGTTATACATCTAGAGGAAATCACTTACCTATAGGCAAATATGCCTTCATTTTCAAACCCACCCTGCGGAACATAGACCGCTCTTCATCTGTAATTGTCTCCTGGTCATCACATGGACCAATAGGAACCATAGAAGCTTCTATCTTCGATAAGAGTTTTTCTGCCCTTAGCTTCTTAGCTTGTGCCTGTTTGGCACCAAATATAATAGAAATAGCTTAAATGCATGTTTTATATGAAAATGACATAGCATATGGAAACAAATTCTTCATATATTAACACACTCCAACACCGTTGGTCAACAGTTATCACATACCTTTGTGACCCCCAAACAGTCTTCTACTTTCTACTCATACAGACACAGACTAAGTGATTATGTATGACAATAAACTGACAAGAGAACGAAGTCGACAAGCCTAGGACAAAATAAAATGACTAATATACATCCACAACCACGAAAGATACCATTTTAATAAATCAGGTCATTTTCAGCTCAATCCTAAAAGGAGTGACAGAATTCCAAGCGAGATAGATGAACCACGAATGACCCACAGTTCAGGGGAATAAAACGAAACACGCTAAGGGAAACAATTACGGTCACAAAAGCACCCATTGGAACAGTTTAGTATCCTGAGCTCAATGATTAATTTCCATAACCCTACTCAAGAGGTGCTTACCAGCTCTAATTTGTGTTCAGTTCGCCTTACTTCTCGATTTGTATTGGCTATTGAAGCATCTTTAATCATCTTTTCACGTTCATCGGCAGTTATTTCTCTACCCCAACGAGCTTGAGCCTCATAAAACTCGGCCAAAGTACCTGCTGCTGCATGTCCTTCGTCAACGTTACTTGGAACTACCTCAGTAGGAGGCGCTCGCACGATCTCTTCTACATCTTGAACTTGCTTTGCCAATTCCTGCCGTTCAGCAAGTGCAGCAGCAACACTTGTAGGAAGAAAATCTTTTCCTCGGTATATATTAATGTAAAATTTGTTTCTAAGCAATAGAACACCACCTGTCAAACTCTGCCCAACAAGAAAATAGAATTTCACCATGTAGGAACTTATAATATATATTAAAAAAAGGTATGACGTGTCACCAGCCACCGCACATCATTGTTTGAAATTTTGTGCATTATCATCCATGTATTATTCTAGTCTTAAATGTTTCCTTGCCAAGTGATTCATGTATGTGCCTATGTGGGTGATGTACATTGCATCTTTCATGCTGAAAATATTATTAGACTGAGATGTCAGATAGAAAGATGCCCAGAGGTTTTGCCAGCTGAAACATTTACTTATTACTTTTACACCATTAAACACAGAAAAGGTTATATCAAAACATTCTATTTGCTTTTAGACACTACTGATACGTCCTTACTTAGAATAGTGTACTTCTGGAGGATGTAATGAGCACAAATACAGATACCATGAGCATTGTCATACATCAACTGACAGAATACGACACTCTCAAGGAAACAAAGAGAAAAAACTCAGTCGGACACATTAGTTTGAACAATACCTGAATCTCTTCGGCCATCAATTTGTTGTTGGTATTCTGAATTCCTCGTTTTATGGCAATCTTCACTACCAGACTTTTCTCCCATAACTTGATTATTGCTGCTGCCAGTCCTTGATGGTTTCTATTCCTCCCTTTTCAACGAATTTGAAAGAGGTTTACAACTTACATACATAACGAAAATAAATTACGGATAACACAAAAAGGCAATACAATGCACCTTACCAAGGGCAAAATGACAAGGAAGCGATCTGGCAAGTTTTCGTAAATTCGTCATTTCTGCATTTGTTAAATGAGATCTCTTGCCAGTAGGCAGAAGCCTAAAGGGTGTTTTATAGCCAGGAATTGAAGGTGGGAGTAAATCAGCATCAACAGGAAGTACCCCTGTGCTCCACCAATCGACAAAACGAGGACCTAAGCCATCTAATAACCTATTATACTCAGCTTCTTCTTCAGTCGTGCTTTCAACTCTATCCAAATTGTCTAGTGCTGGCTCACTCCTTTCTATGTTCGAAGAAGTGTCTTTTATTTCTTCTGGTTTTTGTATGTCGACCGAGGAAACATCTGGTACAAATAAAGAATCACTTTGTCTACTAAGAGACTGAGATTTAGCAGGGCCCTCATAATTGCTACCACGATAAACAACCATAACACTTCCAGCCCTCCATATAATCAAGCCGCCACTCCTTCGCTGAGAACAAAGAAATCAGTTCCATTTTTACACAAGTTGAACAGAGAAACTGGCTGTATCTGGTACAATGTGTTCAGGGTTCAGCAACAAAGATGAGGAAACACTAACCTCAACAAGCTCGTGTGCAGTTTTCATATCATGTGCCAGTGATTCATGAAACTTGAGTCGGACTAACTCTTCATTCCTCCATTTATCATGCATCTTCTCCACAACTGCCTGCGTGACACCTGCCTTGGCAACATTGATCCTCTCCCGAAGAGTCATCCCCATCCTTCTCAGCCTCTTCAGTTCTTCCTCTTCAATAGTCAGTTCAGCTAATGTGGGAGCTTTGTCTACTTTTCTCTTCACATTTCCACTATCATCGTCCACCTTTCTCTCAACTCTTCCATCATTTCTATCCCAAGGAAACATCACAGCATCCTCATCTTCATCCTCTTCAAGCAGCACTGTGTCAGGTCGAATCCAATCGCGCTTCAACAAATTAACTAATTTCTCCTCACCAGATAATAACGTTGGATGACTCACATTCTCCGGTACATCCTCCACATCATCATCATCATCTTCTTCATCATCATCATCTTCGTCTTCATCATCTGACCCTAACCCCAAATTCCGCAGCCGCAGCACAATCCTCTGACCAGCGCTCTGCCGTGTATCCTTGGTTTCAAAACCATCAGCCACGGCTAACACCTTGCGTTGCTGCTCCTTGGCAGCCGTGAGGACATCAGAATCTGAACTAACAGGAGGAAAATTGGTCATCTTAATGAGGCGTGCGGGTCGTCGGTCATTGCTGTGACGATTGTCGGTTGTGCGGATAGCGCAGAATGGCCTGAGGAATGATTTAGGTTTAGCAGAAGAGAAGACGATAGAGCTCATTGAAGGATTTAGCAGCATCATATCTGACAATTTCGATGTTGCCACTTCCATCGAAGTTCACAAGTCTTTCTTTCCCGGTTCGATTCACGGAATTCTCCCAGCTTTCGTTCGTATCCGATAAGATTTTTCCACTTATCTTCCCAAAATTGGCGTTCATATTTCCGGCCGAATAATCATGAGCTCTTCAAATATGAGTTAATTGAATTTTAACTAAAAAAATTAGTCCGTGTAAATCCATGAAATTTAAAAACAATCCTAATAAAAGAGTACAATAAAATATTATGTGTAAAATCGACATTGTTTCAATTAAAACCATACGTTTTGATGACAATATTGTTTTGTTGATGATATCTTTTTTTTTTATGATCATCAACAACAACAACAAAAAAACGACATCGTTTTATATATTTTAAAATATTATCACAGGAAAGAACAACGCTAGATCAGTATATTTTTTTCGCCAATCAATAAAAGAGTGATGTTCTAATATTGTGAACAATTTACTTGAACTTAAAAAGTTATGCTACGAGTTTGTAGGTAGTCATTAATTCTAGTCTGCATATGTGTATTTGAGGGAGACGAAGAGTTGCTGAAATTTTGGTAAACAGGAAAGATGCCACCTTATTGTCCTCCAGTACCTGCATATTCTCAATTGAAACAAAAACCAGTATATATTTATAAGGTAAATATGAAAACAGGTTAAATTAGCAATCCCAATCCCAGCCGAATCTCCTCTTCTTCTTTTTTTCTTTCATTTGTATTATCTCTCAAATATACCTCTTATCAACCATCATCACAACATTTTCAGTTTCAGACACATGTAATTTGTTCCCCATTCGTCTTCTACGCTTCGTATAAAACCGGCTCTCCAAAATGATCACCTCAATACACTTATCCCACACATAGCATCAGAAAAATGAGGCCTTCACCAGCACCAATTGACGCCTCGCCTCATGAAATGCTCCCGCAATGGGACTTTATGTCGTTTATCTTCATCGGCATTTTTCTACTGTTCGGGTTTGGGATGGTAGCATTGATTGTCCATTACTACTGCTATAGTCGGAAATCACTCATGCTGAGCGTCGTCGAGTCGTCCCCGATGAAACAGGCACCCGCATTGCCCTTTGATTCGACTTGTGAGGCGCAAATTGTCGTGATCATGGCGGGAGACCAGAACCCGTCCTATTTGGCTAAACCGGTTCCTGCTTGAACTCGATCATGGTATCACATTTGTGTATGTACAGGAATCCATTGATTGTAAATAAAATCCATAGCCATTGAATCTCAAAATTCTGAGTATAAATGTTATCAATTGCAAAACTTTTTATTGTTTAGGGAAAGGATCTGATACAAAATTAAATTTTTGGTACAAAATACAAATTAATCATAGCCCTTGATATTATGATTTGAATGGATAAAATTAAATCTTTATTTTTTGACGTTTTTTTGTTTGACTATAAACAAAACATTGTAATTAATGAGCATTTACAATTGCACAGGTAGCTAGACGGCTACGACGCCGTTTTGCAAGTATATCCGACTCATGGCCCTGAGCGCCACGCTGACCGCGTCGTGCTTCCAATCGTCGGTGCTGTTCGGATTCACATACGTCACCTTCGGTATCAACTCGATCACCTTCTTCCTCATCTCCTCCACCTTCTCGCCCGGTATCTTCATCAGCTCCGCTTCCACCGACCATCCTCTCAATTTCACCTCATCCTCGTCTATAAACACCGAGTAGCTCTCCGGATCGGTCGGCAGGAACCACTCGTACTGCGTGTACGCCGTGTGCTTCGAGAAGAACACAGGAATACATCCGGCGAGGACCGCGTCGAACGTCGATCTCCGCGTAAACGAGTCTCCAGCGGCCTGTAAGCAGAATCGCGACTTCATCATCACGGCTAGAATCTTCATCGGATCGTGACAGATCGCAGAACCTCCGGTAGAGCATTTCACTAGTCTGCAACGCGTCGAGTCTCCGCATTGAGATATGAGATTGTCGCGGATGGCGGCTTTTTGTAAATTCTTCCGGCTGCCTCCGATGAAGGAGAATAAGTGAGGTCGGTGGATTGACCAAACGTGTTCCTGCCACGTCAGCATTTCGGATGTAGTTGATGGGTGGAAGTATGACGTGTACGGAATGCCGAACTGGTTCGCCCCGTTCCATGGATTCCGTTCAACAGTGAGAACCGACATGTTGAGGATTTGCGGAAGTCGTAGCAGCCGGTTGAAACCGTAATCGTGATTCTCAGTTTCGGATCTCATGAAGTCCCACGAAGTCCTGCCCAGAGCAAGAAAGTGGTCCCTACCGTTACGCCTGCGCCAAAACGGCTGCGTTTCAAGAAACTTCACGAGGTTCAAACCGAGCTGGTCTCTGGAAGTCAAGTTGGGTTCGTGGAATTTACTAGAAGCGTAGAGGCCGCCGTAGAACGGGACGTAGAAGAGCTTGGCGGCGGCGGGATCACGCGTGCGGCAGGGGTGATTCTCGGCTCGCGCGTGGATGATCATCTCGGCGAGGAACTGGTGAGTCGCGTACCAGCTGACGTTGGAGCGGACTGGCTGGCCCATGCCTAAATTAGCAACGTGGGGACACATGTCGGTGTAGACGTTTAGATGGCGGCAGTCGTGGAGGAGTTCGAGGTTGAACTCCGGCGGCAAGTTGTAGACGTAGAAAGGTAGAATTCCATGTCGGCAGGCTGGAGGTGAAGGCGGAGATGGTTGAGCGAGTCTGGGCGGGAAGAGGAGGAGGAGGAACCAGATTGTGAGGGAGACGATGAGGAGTAAGAGGGAGGAGGATCTGAGTGTGAAAGATGAATAACTGCTGTCTTTGGTTTTGATGTACTTGAAAATGGGTTGGTCGGATTCCGCCATGGAAGGCGGGGAGTGAGGCTGCTTTCTGCAAGCCATTTTTGCTGGTCTGGGTTGCAGAATCACGACTGAAGCTTCTTTTTCCTCTTTTTTTTTTGAATCTTGCCTGCCATATATTCTACAGTACTTCAAAAAAAAATTAATAATTTGAAAAAACAGACATTACCTTTATTTTAAGGACTTAAATAAGAGAGAGATAGTTATACAGTAGTTTAAAAACAATAAGAGACGGAAGAAAAATCACATGATGTCCGCTAATAACGGATCAAAAAGAGGGAGCGATAATGATGGTACTTGGGGAATTAAATTAATAGGGGGAAAGACAATACATGTAGATTACAAGTAGAAACTGATAAGATTGTCGGTGAACCATAAGAAAAACAATTGAGAAATAAAATCAGAGGTTAGAAATTGAAAATGTTGGTGGACCAGGAGGAGAAGTGCGACATAAATATATGTTAATGGTAGGAGGCCTGCAGTTGGTTGTATTATTAAATCGACTATATAAATATAAGAAATACAAAATACAAAATAAAAAGGTGGACGAATCGAATTTAATTGGAAAGGAACAAATGGTAGAACCAGCTTCAAACTACGGCAACACTTGTCCGATTGTCCGACTATACTTCCGTCTGCATGTGACAATGGAATCTCCCGTGCAATTACAAACATACATTGCCAGCAATAAATTGGGCAGTTGGCATTTTGATTCTCTCGTTCCACATTTATAGTATCATTTTCTGTGTGTGGTGATGGTACAATTAGGGGTAGACATTCGACAATGGGCCGGGCAGGGCCGGCCCTGCCCTTACTGAACGGGTTTAGGGCCGAACAAATGACGATTTTGGAGGGTTTTAAAAAAAATTAGGGCCGGGCTAGGCTTCCCTCAAAATCTTGATCCTAGGGCCGAACATTGAACGGGCTTTTAGGGCCAAACCGAACGGCCCTTAATTTTAGGGCTGAAGTTAGGGTCGGGCTTCAAATAAGTAGTTATCAAGAATATCAATAAAAAATCACAATTTTTTTATTAAACACATTAATAAAATAATTACAAAGACGCAAAATATCCGCAGCAACAATTTCATATTCTTTTTTGGGTTGAAATATGAACAACTTGTCATTTGTTAATCCTCTATACTCTGAATAATTAAGCCTATAGTATAAACAACTTGTCATTTGTTAACCTTAAATTCATTTTAGATTCTAAGCAAATTGATTACTCATCCTATCAGTCAAATTGAAAATATTTTTGTCTCAAATAAAAATATTACAATTACAATTTTACAAATACATACATAATGTAAAATTAGTAGATATTTTAAATTATATAATTATCATTATTTCAAAAAATATATAAAAATTAATTTAATTGATTAAGTGTATTGTGTTATTTGTGTATATTTTTTAAAAAATTGACTAAGTATATTATAAATTAATTTATACAAGTTAAAATATGGAAGGGCTTAACGATCGGGTTTTTTTAGGTCGAACCGAACAAATTATTATCAGGTCATAATTAGGTCGGACTTTTTTAGGGCGGACAGGGCCGGGCTGAATTAGGTCATAATTAGGTCGGGCTCGAGGGCCGAACAAGACTTTAAAATCACGGCCTTTGCTCGACTTTGAACCTTTAGGGGTTAGGGCTCAAGGGCTTCAATCTAGGGCCGGATCTTAAGACCCGTAGGTCATAGGGCTTTGTGTAGGGCTGTTGATCCCTATGTACAATTGATACAATACAGTACGTAGATAACTGAAGTCATCACAACTGTAAGGTACATGGTATGAGGTATCCGGCCCGGCCCGATAACATACAATGAGTATACAAGACCCGGCCCAGCCCATCAGATGGTGTGTATTTTTTTTTTTTGGGGATGAAAGATGGTGCGTATTTGATGAAGTGTAGTAATGTACAAGAATATACCCGTTGACGAAATCGATACTCAAAACTATGAAATCTAATTAATTTTTATCCAAAATTCGATTCATATCATTGGAAATGAATATTTATTTTAATCCAGTAATAAAGTTTCAAATTATTTTATAATTTGAAGATTTTTTTTTTGATGAAATATAATTTGAAGAATTTTGACAAAGGCAAGGTAGATGTAGAACTAGACTGATACTGATACATACGAAATAGAGGTAAAGGTAGTCTTTAAACGCTGCGTTTCTATATATAAAGAAAAAGGAAGAAAATCAATTTTGGGGTTAGGGCAAGCGAAAGGGAGAAGAAGAAGAAGAACAGGGAAGGAGAGATGACGTCAGCATCGGAGGGAAAGCGATGCCACTACGAGGTATTAGGGCTGAAGATGGAATGCACGCCTGACGAAATCCGATCGGCATACAAGAAACTGGCTCTCCAGCGCCATCCAGACAAGCTAGTCCAATCCGGATTGTCCCAATCTGAAGCCACCGCCGCTTTCCAAGAGCTTGTCAGCGCCTACGAGGTTCTCTCCGACCCTAAGGAGCGAGCCTGGTACGATTCTCACCGCTCGCAGATTCTCTTCTCCGACCCTACCTCTTCCTCGAACCCTAATTCCAATTTCCCTGATTTGTTCTCATATTTTTCCAATACCGTGTATTCTGGTTATGGTGACGTCGGCAAGGGGTTTTATAAGGTTTACGCTGACGTGTTTGATAAGGTTTATGCGAATGAGATTACATTTGCGAAGAGATTAGGGTTGGGGCTGGGGTCGGTTAGGGAAGCTCCGGTCATGGGGAATTTGGATAGTCCTTATGCTCAGGTGACTGCTTTTTATAGCTATTGGATAGGATTTTCGACAGTGATGGATTTTTGCTGGGTGGATCAGTATGATGTGATGGCTGGGCCGAATAGGAAGTCTAGGAGGTTGATGGAGGAGGAGAATAAGAAGCTGAGGAAGAAGGCGAAGAGGGAGTATAATGACACTGTGAGAGGATTGGCTGAGTATGTTAAGAAGAGGGATAAGAGAGTTATTGATATGCAGGTCAAGAAGGGGTTGGAGATGGAGAAAAAGAGAGAGGAGGAGAGGGAAAGGAAGAGGGAAATGGAGAGGATTAAGATGGAGAAGGCACGAGCTTACGAGGAGCCAGAATGGGCTAGGGTAGAGGATGCGGAGATTGTTGAAGATGAAGGTTTTGGCCAGGAAGAGGAGGGTAAGGAGTTATATTGCGTCGTGTGCAGGAAGAAATTTAAGAGCGATAAACAATGGAAGAATCATGAGCAGTCTAAGAAGCATAAGGATAAGGTTGCCGAATTTAGGGATGCTTATGGGGAGGAGGCTTCGGACGAGGAGGACAAGGATCAAGTTGATCAATCAAAGGAGCGAGATGAAGCGGAAATGGATGGACATGATTCTTTAAATGCCACAGACGGAGAACAAGTTACTGAATTGGAGGAGCAATTTCAGAATTGTGTTGAAGTTACTGACGAAGAAAATGTACAAGATATGCATTCTGACAATGACAAGAACCAAGTTAGTGAAGAATCCACTGCTAATTTAGCTGATGAGGAAAGGATTATACTCGAGTCGATGTTGACAGGACGTAGGAACAGAAGAAAAGCTGCTTCATCTTTGTCAGTTGATAATCAATTAAATGGCATTACTGAGGAGAAACAGGCTATGGAATACAATAATAAGAAGAGCTCGCGCAGGAATCACAACAAAAAAGAGAAGGAGAGTAAACCTACCTTGGACATATTGAGGCGTGATGCTGATATTAATGGGAATGCTGATGACACTCAGGAAACAACGCTTGGTAATTGTCACGCCGATCAGACATCATCTTTTAGTGCTTGCTCGGAAACTAAAACTAATGGAAGTTGTGAGAAACCATCTGAAGATAACAAAACAATGCCCAAAAAGCCTGTTCACAAGAAAGGTGCTGCAAGTAAAGATGCACCAACAGTCTCGAAAAGCCAATCAAAAGGCAAAAAGTCAAAGGTAAAAGTAATTAATCACACACTACTTATTTTGTTTGTGTGCTTTCGTTGGATGTTGTAACTCTGAATTACTTTTCTTCAGATTTATACGGATGGCATTGATAAATGATCTATGCATGTGATTCGTACAGAGCTAGTAGTTAACATGCTGGTTATCGTGTTATACAATTAAGATAATTCATAGCATGGAAGGGCTCGCAATGGCATCTTCATCTCTGCTTGGTTCAGTCACTAAGAACTGTGTTAATGCAAAGACCTGTTCAGAATCTGTAGCCAATGACATAAAGAGCTTTTGCAGTTGGGTCAATCGTTTGACGTTTTCCATCATATGGTGCAGGGAACAAGGGCCTCTGGAAATGCATGTGATGCGTGTGGTGAAGAGTTTGAATCGAAGTATGTTTATTTTTCTGGGACAAGTTCTTTTTCACAATACCTTATACTTATAGTCTCATTATTGACTTCTGAGAGTGCTTTTAATTTCAATTTTGTTAGGAATAAGTTGCATAGACACCTGGGAGAGACCGGTCATGGTACACTAAAGCACAGGTGAGAACTGGCTGCTTGATTTCCATGGGGGCTTCTGAAGGGTTCAGCAAGATGCTACAATCTACACCCATCCAATTGTATACTTGAAATTATATTTTTTTTAAATGTATACTTGAAATTTTGAGTTCGCGGAAAAAAATTGTATACTTGGAATTTTGAGTTCGAACATGTCTCATTTTATCTAAGACTGACTTGATATGATATCTCAATGCAGAAATTTGATGGTATTTATTTATATATGAAATGCAAAGATGATATTTTATTCGAAGGACATCTGACCGTGAAGCAGATTTTTATTGAGTTATTTTATACAGAGTTACTTGTATAGCTAGCTAGTCTTTCTTTTTGGTTCTCCTTCTCTCTTTGAACTCTTTAGTTCAAACAAGGTATTGCAGGAAATAACATACAACAAGCATCATATTATCGTAATTAGAATCAATATATCAAGTCCACATCCAGTATACCTGAATTTACAGGGTCTATAGTCATCCAAAACTCATCATGACAGGGATTGCAAGTGAAAATATTATCATCCTCAAGAAACCATTTCATTTATCATGGCATCCTAGAAGCCATGAATCCATGGTAACCCTAACCGCAGGAGTGTATTGCTTGATTTGGAACATTGTTTCTTGTTGGCTTATGCAGATGACATATTACGGTATTTCAAAGTTACAATCCTAAGAACTCTCTTGATGCAGAGATCTCCTTTTGTCAATAGAGACACTTGTTGCATTTGGAATTTTATTTTTGTCGTTGAAATGGGCCCTGAGGAATTCCACTGCCATGAATGTAAGTGCAGATGCAGGGACATACCACATAACCCTTGGCACGCTACCTCTGAACATCCCTCGACTACCTTCTGTCTCCCAAATTTTAGTAGCCGTATCCAACCAACCTTTATACCTAGTGTGTAATCCATTAAATATAATGTATGGAAATCAGAAAATACTGCATCAAGGAGTGATATTCTGAGCTAATAATGAATGTAAAGTCTTGTCATTTACCTCAATGTTGATCCTTGTACTTGGAGTCTTGTCTTAATTACATCCAGAGGTGTGGTGAGATACGCACTCAAACCTGATAAGGTTTATGATCCTCGTTAGATACATGGAATTTAGCAAAGACAGTACAAATGCAGATAGTAGAAAATTATTTTGTGTATATCTGCTCTTGGAGTTTTTTAAAAGGAAAAGATCCTTGAAAAGGAAACTCAAATTTATATCAACGATGGAAAATAATGCGTAAGCATGGAACATACCACCAGCCAGTCCTCCCAATAATAGTCCTTCAATAGAGCTATTAGTCTGATATTTTGAATCCAAAGACATTTTTCTCATTCCGAACTCCGTTAAATCTTTTAGGCCTTCATAAAACATAACCTTCAACAAAAATTCATAGCTAAAATGAGTATACTGTTATCACAAATTCACAAGTAGTGTCACCTAGAGTTTTGGGGAAATTACAAACACATGTAATGTATTGAAAGTTAACATGGGTCAGTGAAGAGATTCCTATGCGCACGTACACGTTACGTACATAATACATGTTGCCCACTGAAATATATATATACTGAGGCACAAAGTTATTGATTCCGTAATTACCATTAAACCAGCAAATGGCACATCTCTTGCAAGTGTAGACCAGTATCTGCTCAAGTGAAAAGACCATCAAAATGAAATCAGGTCTCATACAGTACATAAGAAATATGGGAGCCAAAGCATGTACCCTGCATAGAGTCCCTTCGGACCTTGTTCTTTCCAAATTGAACACCCAGCTTGAAACATCCCTGAGTAGTAAGTATAGACTTGCGAGCCAGCCTTTACATGCTTTAAATTGTTACCCCAAGATGCTCTCGTGCCTTGCACTTGCATGTTTTGTTTTATCACTTCACAAGGAACATATATGAAAGAGCCAAGAGTATCTCCTGAAAAAAAAGCATCAAATGTTCTTCAACAAAAAGATGATTCTAGAGGCTAGTCATGCCTAGCAGCAGCACTCACAAGTTCATTTTCTGAATACAAGAACTAAGTCTTTACAACGAGAAAAGAAAACACTTGTAAACTAACTAAATGAACAATTCTGCTAACACTGGAATTTTCAATAGACTCAAGTGTCTAATTTATTAACCTAATTAAAAGATAATTTCTTCACTGAAATATAAAGAAACTATCAAAATATATTCCAGGGTCAAAACTCAAAACTAATCTCCTAAAAATGTTTAATTTTCTTCCTGGGTGAATTAGTAGATGAAATCCTAGTCGTTAGTTAATGTGGATAAAATATTCAGACGTAAGGTGAGTGGGAAAATACGGTTATCAAATGTCAAGAAGTAAAAGAAATTGACGACTGTTTACCAACTGCTCCAGCAATAAAATGGGACCAGTGACCAGCAAGGTTGGGATGTGATTCCTCAATCCAGCTTTTGGTAGACTCAATGACTCCAAAGTATGTTGCACCAGTTGCTAGTGATCCTGTAATACCTGGAGCTATTCCTCTGTAAAAGCCTATACAAATCAGGAGCAGTGAACTTATTACATCAGCACAATTTCTTCTTCCTCTTGACTTAGAAAAGTAACAGAATATTCAAGGATACTTAATCATACAAAGCAAGCATTACAAAGTCCATTAACTGATTATAAGAATAAAGTAAACAATTATGGCAACTTTCAATATTGTAAAGTCTTTGAAGCAAATAATGAATGCTATTTACGATTTACCTCTAACACCATCAGTGAGCCAAACTGATCGAACCATTTGCAAAATGCTTTTCTGGTTCTGAAACGACACACAATCAGTTATTTGTGTAATCACACATGTAGAAAAGGCAATTCACGAGGACAGGCCATGTACAATTCTAACTGTTATGAGATCTCAAACTGAGGAAAGCGTTTACAGTAGCTAATGTCAACTTTCTATCAGACACATCCAAAGTAAAACAGTTAGAAGAATCCATATTTCTGGATGATACCCAACAACTAAGACAAATTAGTAAATCGAGCAAAAGAAATTTCACAAAAGATCATGTCTTGCTTCTGTCAAGTCGCAGCATAACTGCCTTAGTAAGCATAAGCACTTACTTGATTCCCACTGAGAAACACTTGGCTCTGAATCCTTGTCTTTACAGTATCGACAGGATGCATCATTCCTTCTCCAAAAGCACCAGCCATAGCTCCCCACAAGAAGTCGCGCCAAACTGCAATTAAAGAAACACAAAATGATAAACGACTAGAATTCAGAAAACACAAATGCTGGGAATCACATGAGAAAAGAAAATCCATGAATTTTTATTAGCATACAATACGCAATAGGATCAAGGTGGATGGAGATGAAATTGGAGAAAAAAAGGCATAATTTTCCAATCCGATGGTCGAGAAAGATACTAAAAAATGTTTACCGAAGAAAGGACGTCCTTGATTTTTATCATCGGAATTCGAAGTCGACATCGCCTTGCACCTTCCAGCGGTTTTAGGGTTTTGATGGTTTTTCAAAATTGAAATTGCAGCAGTTATAGTTGCAGTAGCAGTATTGGACAACAAGAAACGCTGGACATCTATGAAACGAAGTCGTTTCGTACTTCACATACACAACAACCAAGCTATTAGGTTTAGGGTTTGAAGCTGTTTAATTCTTTTCGCTTATGTGAACCCACAGCGGCAGAAGAAGAAGAAGAAGAAGGTATTCTCCTCTTTCAATTTCCGTCTCTTGCTTTTCTGTGTTTCGTTTCAGTTATCAATGGCATCCTCTGTGTTCAATTCTTCCAATTTTGACTTAGAAATGTTCCATTTTGCAATTATTTTTATGCTTCATCTTTATTTGAATTTATATCAGCATTTTTTTATTTTATTTTCAGTTTTTGTTTGTTGTGTATGGTTGAAAGATTGGTGCAACTGTTTGTCAAGATTATAGGCAAACATGGCTACAACTGGAAATGTTACCACTCTGGGTAGTCTTCACGAAGAAAAAAAGGGTAAGAGTAAGCAACCACTGCCGGTTCCTCTAGATGGTGTTATTTCAAAGCCCAATCTGGAAACTGAGAAAGAAAATGTCGCAAGTCAAATTCAAAACAACCAAATTGAAGGCAACACGGAAATTCAAGCTCTTAAAGAAAGTGAGATGCATGACAGTGTGCTGGAAGGTGCTTTGTTGTTCAGAAGTTGTCCTATCCAAGGTGGAGTTATTGACGAGAATATACTGAGTGATGAATTAAAAAATGGGAAGAAGCGCAAGTTGAAAAAAAGAAAGCAGATTATTGAGAGTGATTTGAGTGGTAGCCATCAGGGTGAACAAATGGATGCAAATGGTAGGCAAGATGATAGTATGGCAGCAGTTACCCAAGGCACTCATACGGAGAATGTCAACCGACTAGATGAGCAACCTCTGCTGGTTCCTCTAGATGGTGTTATTTCAAAGCCCAATCTGGAAACTGAGAAAGAGAATGTCGTAAGTCAAATTCAAAACAACCAAATTGAAGGCAACACGGAAATTCAAGCTCTTAAAGAAAGTGAAATGCATGACAGTGTGCTGGAAGGTGCTTTGTTGTTTAAAAGTTGTCCTATCCAAGGTGGAGTTATTGACGAGAATATACTGAGTGATAAATTAAAAAGTGGGAAGAAGCGCAAGTTGAAAAAAAGAAAGCAGATTATTGAGAGTGATTTGAGTGGTAGCCATCACGGTGAACAAATGGATGCAAATGGTAGGCAAGATGATATTATGGCAGCAGTTACCCAAGGCACTCATACGGAGAATGTCAACCGACTAGATGAGCAGTCGAGTTCTACGATAAACAAAGAGCCCATAAAGCTTGATAGTCTACAGGATCAAAACTGTGCTAAGAATGTTGGTAACCTATTTGATGTTGCCACTGATCAAGTGGTGCAGATTCCTGGGGATCATGGTCAGAAGAAGAGGAAAAGGGGAAAGAAGAACAAATCTGCAAATTCAAATCTAGCAGAGCCGAAAGAGGAAATTAGGTTTCCAAATCATATTGCAGAAGGAAGAGATGGTGATAGCGTAGTGTCCACCAAAGGGATCATGTCAGTAGCTGCTGAAAGTATTCATCTGGAAACTGACAACCCTTCAAATGAGAAACTTGTAGTGAAAAATGATGAGTGTGTTGAACATGTTATCCCCACGTCAGGAGTTGCTGTTAGTGACAGAACACAAATGGATGCAAATGGTAGGCAAAATGATAGTATGGCAGCAGTTACCCAAGGCACTCATACGGAGAATGTCAACCGACTAGATGAGCAGTCGAGTTCTACGATAAACAAAGAGCCCATAAAGCTTGATAGTCTACAGGATCAAAACTGTGCTAAGAATGTTGGTAACCTATTTGATGTTGCCACTGATCAAGTGCTGCAGATTCCTGGGGGTCATGGTCTGAAGAAGAGGAAAAGGGGAAAGAAGAACAAATCTGCAAATTCAAATCTAGCACAGCCGAAAGAGGAAATTAGGTTTCCAAATCATATTGCAGAAGGAAGAGATGGTGATAGCGTAGTGTCCACCAAAGGGATCATGTCAGTAGCTGCTGAAAGTATTCATCTGGAAACTGACAACCCTTCAAATGAGAAACTTGTAGTGAAAAATGCTGAATGTGTTGAACATGTTATCCCCACGTCAGGAGTTGCTGTTAGTGACAGAACACAAATGGATGCAAATGGTAGGCAAAATGATAGTATGGCAGCAGTTACCCAAGGCACTCATACGGAGAATGTCAACCGACTAGATGAGCAGTCGAGTTCTACGATAAACAAAGAGCCCATAAAGCTTGATAGTCTACAGGATCAAAACTGTGCTAAGAATGTTGGTAACCTATTTGATGTTGCCACTGATCAAGTGCTGCAGATTCCTGGGGGTCATGGTCTGAAGAAGAGGAAAAGGGGAAAGAAGAACAAATCTGCAAATTCAAATCTAGCACAGCCGAAAGAGGAAATTAGATTTCCAAATCATATTGCAGAAGGAAGAGATGGTGATAGCGTAGTGTCCACCAAAGGGATCATGTCAGTAGCTGCTGAAAGTATTCATCTGGAAACTGACAACCCTTCAAATGAGAAACTTGTAGTGAAAAATGATGAATGTGTTGAACATGTTATCCCCACGTCAGAAGTTGCTGTTAGTGATGGAACACAAAACATTAAGATTAGCAAGAGTAAGAGGAAAAAGATGCAAGGAATATTGTCCAGTATGTCTCAACCGGAACTCAAAGAGGAAAATGTATTGCCCACCAAAGGGATCGTGTCAGTAGCTGCTAAAAGTATTCATCTGGAAACTGACAACCCTTCAAATGAGAAACTTGAAGTGAAAAATGATGAATGTGTTAAACATGTTATCCCCATGTCAGAAGTTGCTGTCAGTGACGGAACACAAAACATTAAGATTAGCAAAAGTAAGAAGAAAAGGATGCAAAGAAAGTTGTCCAATATGTCTCAATTGGAACTCAAAGACGAAGCCTTATTGTCCACCCAAGGGATCGTGTCAATAGCTGCTGAAAGTATTCATCTGGAAACTGACAACCCTTCAAATGAGAAGCTCGAAGCGAAAAATGATGAATGTGTTGAACATGTTATCCCCACGTCAGAAGTTGCTGTTAGTGACGGAACACAAAACATTAAGATTGGCAAGAGTAAGAGGAAAACGATGCAGAGAAAGTTGTCCAGTATGTCTCAATCGAAACTTAAAGAGGAACACGAATCGACAAATTTTACTATGCAACCAAGCTCATTAAATGATCAACACGTAACTGCGGTACAGGAAGGAATTGTTAATATGCCCTGTGTGGTCACCACAAAGACGACTCCAAATATGACTCTTCATGATACTTTAGCTGCACTCCCGGTGCAACAAGGAGAGATGAGAGCTTCTTCAATATGTGCTGATCATGTGGATGTTGGTGGTACTATTGCCATCAGTGAAGCTGTTCATGCGAAAACATTAGACCCCTCACTAGAAAGAAACCACTTTGGGTCTCCTAGAAGAAAACTTCTTATCCTCGACATAAATGGACTACTAGCTGATATTGTAGCACCTCCTATACCCTCTGGGTATATACCAGACATAAGGGTGTCACGAAAGGCAGGTTGGCGTTGGCACTTGTTGATTGTTGTGTTATTGATTTTGTTCATTGCTTAATTATCTTGTTATTTGCATGCAGTTTTTAGGAGACCTTTTTGCGAAAGCTTTCTACAGTTCTGCTTCAAAAGATTCGATGTTGGAGTTTGGTCATCCAGAGTAAAGTACACTTTTAAAAATTAAACTTGATATTGGTGATTTTTTCCATATGTGCAATGAGCGTTTGTGTGATATTTTCACAAATTCACAGTTCACTATATTTCCTTTTATGTGAAGTCAGCGTTATCTTACATTCTACAACCAACCAGTAACCATGTAAACCTGTTATATGTAGGCAAAATCTGAATATGGTGATTGACTTTTTAATGAGGGGATTGGCAAACAAGTTACTCTTTTGCTGGGTGAGTAACTCTCTACATTTGACTTAATTTTCTTGTTTTTCTGTATGCTTCCATTCGTTCTTTATGAGTTATGACATCAAAATTAAGGTCCTTATTATGCTAGGCTGTAGGAAATGAAAGAAAATTAAGTAGATATTTTTTCTAAAGCAAGGATCAAACAAACCCCAGACTCAATCCATAACTCGGCTGATTAGTTAAAGCAAGGATCAAACAAACCCCAGACTCAATCTGTAAAATTAAGTAGATTAATGTTCAGTCAGAAGATAAAAAATAGTACACCAAGGACAAGGAGAAACACATGATTAGTTAAATATCATTAACATCTACACATCCCATGCATGCAACCATTGACTTCGTGTACAAATGAATATGGAAGTTGATATTTGACCTCAAGAACGCATTTTGCAGTTATTATTTCTGATGTCATCTTGTGGTCCAAGTTGTACCACATGATGGGCAGCTCTTTTTTTGATAGAATGGTTTATTTATCCTGCGAGTACTTGAGCTCTTAGTGTGATCAAGGATGAGTGACCCTTGTTTTGCTTCACTTTTTTTTTGGATCACTCATTCAGTTAATTTTAGTCCTTTTGGTTGGGAAGGTCAGATGAGTTTAGTATCATTGTATGTTGTTTCTTCTTGTTGTAGTTCAGTTCAATGAAATTAATCTGTACTAGTCGAAAAGTGCGATGTTATCAGAACAAATAACTTCATCAAGCAGAGATAGATGGCAACATTTAGCCTGTCTGTGACTTTTCAGTTTGGAATGGAAATCTTGCAAATTTGACATGCTAATGCCACTATAACATTGCCTGAACGTGTACCCATCTTAACATGCTTATGTTACTACTTTGTTTTGCAGAATCGGTCCCATTGTACTACTACGAAGTTCCCAAGTATTGAAAACAAACACAAGCCCATGGTTATGAAAGAACTTAAAAGGCTGTGGGAAAAACCATCTCACGCTGCATGGGAAAAGGGAAAGTATGATCAATCAAACACATTATTGGTGGATGACTCACCGTATAAAGCATTGCGCAACCCTGTAAGCATTATATTTATCATGCCTTATTCTTGTGGTTCTCCTATGCCTATTAGGATTTTTACTTTGTTCCACTGATTATTTTGGCGACACAGGCTGACACTGGGATTTTTCCACTTCCGTACCAGTATACAGACGTCAATGACTGTTCATTAGGTGAGACATCCAACTATAATTTACACGTGTTGTGGACCTGTGGTGAGTGCCACAGTTTAAAATTGTTAGAACTTACAACTTAGTTGAATAAATTATTTGTTTATTTCATGAATTCAAGTTTGAATTTATAGCATTTTATCACTCAAAAAAAATGAACACCTGTGGAGTAGAAATTGAAATGGCACATATTTCATTTTCAGTAAGTAGTAACTAGTCACGCACAAACTGTTACTTAAACTGGGAGTATACCCCTTTGACACATCCATTCCGATCTCGCTGAGTCAAATATTTTAGTTAGAAAAAATGCATGGACTCTTACTTTAGACTAAAAATATACTCCTTTAAAACATCTGTTCTTTCCTTGACAAGTCAAATTTTCTTCATGCAAAAAACTGAGGTCAAATATTTACGTTTGACGTGGTTAATTAATACACAGGGCCTGGAGGTGATCTTCGTGTGTATCTTGAGAGGTTGGCCATGGCCGACAATGTTCCTGAATTTGTGAGAAATAATCCTTACGGTCAGCGACCAATAAGGGAGACCAATCTATCCTGGAAATATTACAAGAAGATGCTCTAACCGGGAACAAATAAGGGACAGTACCCATCCTGATCTGTAAAATCAGAGGATTAAACCCCGCATATGGCTAAGGAGACATTAGAAGGACAAAAGAAACAGGCAAGCATGGGAAGAACTATAGAAAGACTTAAAAGCAAGATTAGATCATCTTCATTTACTTCTTCCAAATTCCCGTTCCTTCTGACTTGTTGTAATTTGTATTGCAGTGATTTTTCATTATTAAATTCCAAAATGACTCCCTTTAGAATCTTATAATCCTCGATTTACTTTCTAAAAAACGAAAAAAAGGTTGCATTATGCCTGCATTCTGTAATTCACTGATTGCCCGTGTGTTATTCAGCCGTTCCGAATCAAAAGAAACCCTTCATGTATAATCAAATGAAATATGTATTGATTCTTTTCCTGCTGCAAACATTAGCACAAGTTGCATGAGATCACTACTGACTAGTTTGTACAACTTTCTCATAAGTAGCAGAAGCACAAAAGAGTTGCTTGAGCAAATACATATTCCATACTATAGTCAATCTGGATATCTGGCATCATCAACTTATGCTACACCTTGACTACGAAGATTGCTCTTGCGCCATGCCCAATACTGCACTCGCATGGAATCCACTATTTCCAATATTGAGCAAACAGTTTCAGCTAAGCCCGAATTGGGCATATCATTTTCTGGACGCTTCAGAGCCTCTACGGCATATTTCAGATCTTCGTTTGGTTTTAAACCATGGCAGAGAAGATCCAGAAGTGTGCTTAGGGCGAATACATGGTTAGCTTTCATACATAGAACTTTAAGGCACACAGAACTGATGTGAGGATCAGACACCCAAGATTCAGTGTCATCCTTGTACAGTCCACGGAGATACCTCCATGGACTTTCATTCTCTGGATTGGCTTCAATGGCTTCTATTGTGTAGCATACTTCTGATGCTCTCATAGCCGCCAGCCCCCCTAAGACTGGTGATTTTGTAATAACAAAGTATCTCTGCAAACAATAAAATGGATTTTATTGTCCATAAGGTAACAAAGGAAATTAGACTGTAGCAAGGAACACATAAAGGAGTGCTTTCAAAGGCTGCAAGTACAGGGTTTAGTACACAATAGATCATATAAAGATTACTAACTCCATTAACGAGACGAGACTTCGTGAAAAATTACTGCCTATTTCATTTCTGTTCAGGAAGTATCGACTCAATTCCGAAATATTCGCATTACAACATCATCGTTCTCGCTTCAAGCTCAGTGAACGGAGAGCAACACGTATACGACAAGTAACGACATATTCTTGGAGACAACAGAAGGTTCCTTATGCTGCTCCCCTTGGTACTTAGTAGCAGCGGGTAAATGGATGTGATAAGGTTATTTTTAAAACCACTTATAATAACTAAAAATGAAGATATCCTCGAGTTGATAATATAAGGAGCATATGGTAATTCATCAAAAAATATAATTCCAATTAAGAGCTAAGTTAAGTTAATTCAGTTAAATTCTGCGATTTACATTCTCAAACTTAAGTTCTCAAGTTGAAGAAGAAAAAAAACACCAAGTCTTGAAGAAGACAGATGTTTTCCCTGTTTTCAATACTAAAGAAGAAGTATGCACACAATTTAGCAACAAAATTGATTGTTTCCATAAGGCATGACTACCATGAGCGATTTTGTAGCTGTACCTGGTTCCAAGCAGAATTGTTGAAGATGTCCTCTTTCAAAAGATGATGGCAGTAGTCAAGTTCAGCATCCCACCCTCCCAATGCTTGGAGAACCCACTGCACAGATACAAAACACATTAATCTTTCTAAATCAGTCTTCAATTTTATAACCAATTAGCTATAGTTATTAAAGAAAACCACGGAAAATCAATAAGATTAATCACGAATACAACAAACTGAAGAAGCCCCAGCAAAGATTAACCGTATATTGTAATGTAACTACCTGTCTGTGGGACCAGGCATGGTAGTTTTTGGCATCAAGAGACAGTATTTTTTGAGTGAACTCAAGTTCCTTATCTGTTGCATCAGTCCCTATCTTCTCAGCTAACCATCTTCTGTGATGCCTAAAATACAGTAATAAAGAGGAGGCCAATATCAATACCCAATTTACAGAAAAATTCATACTAAATGTATCCATATGTTATGACAGCCAGCTTACAAAATTAGCAAGTAATAAAAATGCTTATTTGATTCTTTACCCAATTTCGGTTGCGGTGACCATTACATTATTTGTTCAAGAAGGCCAAGAATTAGCATAACTGTTCAGGTAATATTAAAATATAAAAGAGTTACAATCCACGGTATCCATAAAGAGTTTATGCAAATTATCTTATCGAGCTTGAAAAATAGGCAAGTTTGGAGGGGTACCAAATCTGGTAATTTTTTGGGTTGTTGCTGGCAACTTGTTCAACATAGTCCAATTCTTCAAGCAAATCGACATTGAGTGCTTCCAGCACCAAACGCCTAAAATGCCATACCTACATGACCAAAATCTATTCAGCAATTCACAACACAGTTAATACAAAGCATCATTTGAAACGCAAGGATATGACTGGTTGGTCAGTCAATTACACACAGTGTAGTTTCCAGCGTTGGAGGCGATGACTTCAGCAGTGAGACATAGAGAACGCAAGCTGCGCTCGTCGGCGAGGTATACGGCACGGAAGTAGTCCATCACTTCGACGAATTCATCCTTATATGCGATCGGAACAATTGGATTCGGGCCATCGTCTTGAGGCACCGGAGTCACGTCAGACCACTCTTCCCTCCGCCGCAACGGAATCCATTCCGGCTTCGCTTCCATTTCACAGATCTACTGATTCTGATTCGAAGAGACAACAAACGCAACTTCGTCCCCCAAAACTTTTTCATAATTTATTTTCGATATATAAAATAATTCCAAATATGGTATATTATTTTTAAGGGAAAATGACAAATAAGGGAATCAAGTCTTTTTTTTTTTTTTTTGATTACAAGTTGTTAGTGTGTTAGTGTTAGGGGGAATGAAGTCAATGAACTATTCTCCATTGATAAATTATGGTCCGAAATAGTAAAATTGACAATTAAAAGTAATTTTAAATATTTTAATCTTCAATTTCATAATTAATGGTAAGAAGGTATTTTCAATTCATTCGTATAGGTTTAGTTAACTTTGTTAATTGACGAAGTGATATTCCATCAATTAAGTGTTATATGGGGATCAAAATATTTTGAAATTACCCATAATTGTTAATTTTCATATTTCGGACCGTGATTTGTCAATGGGTGATAGTTCATACACCCTCTTTATCATTTTACATATTTCTAATTAAGGATTTATGAATATTTTAAAGTTCATCTTGAAAAAAAAAATGCTTAGAGCACAAAAATGATATCATTCCGATTAAAATGACGTTTTTTTATTTAAACAATTTTTAAAAAACATATCAAAATTATATCATTTCCTTGCTCGCATAATTTAACTGCTCCACACAAATCAAGTCCAGTTCATCTTATCCAAAAAAATCAATGCAAATGCAAGAACAGTTGCCAAAATTTAAATATATGTGAAACACAAATCAACCATTCCACATAGTGAAGAGTCATAATCATTTAGTTGTTGTTGTTGTTGTCTTTTTTTTTTAAAGAAAAGAAATAATAATCAATTCGTTGTCATTTCCAGGCCTTTATTCTAGCAGTGTTTTCACATATACAAGAAATTGATAGGTTTACCCTGTGATGAAAAAATGAGGCATCTGGTGAGATCTGTAAACATTGCAGTTACAAATATTTGATATCGTCATCTAGCTTTGAGGTTTATTTGTAGAAGGAAAAGTGACGTTTAGTGATGATAGACTGACTATGTCGGGGCTTTTGAGCTGATCAAGTTGTTTCTTCCCTCTGCGGAGTAAGTACTCAATGTACACAAAATTCTTGCGTTCAACTCCTGTAGCATTACTACGGAACTCAGATGTGACTAGGGATTCGATTTTGGCACGTTCCTGTGGCGACTTGTCACGAGCAGCTCGTAAAAACCCTCTGTATAGACTGAGCACTTGTTTCTGCATCCCGGAAAGCTTTGCCCCACCCATTACCACGGTCTCAACTTTTAAAAGCGGAATATATCTCTAGAAACACAATATATAATTGAAGGCTTCACTTCCCTCTGAAGAGCTGCAATCCAAAATCATTAAGAGAGGTTTCAGCAGACATGTTTTGACAGTTCTTATCTGCCTGAAGAATTTTGCACTCTTTGCAAAGACGAGTTGACAACCCAGTTGTGCTAATTTAATTTCAACAAATAGATAATAAAAAAACGATATGCTAGCCAGGAGGACCGAGACCAAGCATGTCAAAGAAATGGCATCAACACCAGTTGTGGATAAATAATCGAAATAAGTAGACAAATTTATTTATGTAGTAACAAAATGCAAATGATAATATAATATAGTAAAGCACTCCACAACAAAACAGAAAGACAAAAGGCTGTGTCTGGATTTTCGATCCACTTCAAACTTAAAACTAAACTGTGAAAAGAGCAACAACTTTAAGCTAAACCTTCCTATTGAAAATAACAACCAAACTACTACCGCTATCTTTACATGCCTTGCCATCAGAACCATCCCAAACATATGATCTCTGATGCTGCTAACAAGATTATGCTACACGATTCCTTGTAACTAAGAGTATGATTACGCTATAGGATGACTCACATTCTTATAGCATGAAAGAAGGCAGCCCGACCAAAGCAAAGATGAACAAACAGCACAGCCTTGCACACTAAATAACAAAATGTTTGATAAATGTTCAAAAATTAAAAAGCACACAAAATCACACTACAACCATCCAAAGAAATGTTGATTCTTTTTCTATCACATGATGCTCATGGAGTGTAGATAAGCATTTATGTTGGACTTGTGAGTCCCTATTGGCGCAATCAGCCGTTTGTCAACACTAAACCCTAAACCTAAACACATCAAAATTCAAAATCAAATCCATTAATCTGGAAAATTAACGATGAAGGAGTGCGCAGAGGAAAGGAAATTAGACCTGGAACGATTCCGATTTCGCAACCACCGGGTGCCGGAGTTTGGATTTGGGTGCGCGGAGGCTCTGTTGGTTAGTCGGTTCGATTGAAAATTGATGGACGGGAGGACCTTCCGGGTTTGGCTGGACTACAATTATGTGGGATTCGGTGCAGCGTGCCAGTGCCAACCTTCGAACGACGTCGTTCCGTCGGATCAAAGTGAAATCGTTATATTTGAACGATACCAATTTTACAGCTCGTAGGCCGTAGCGTTGTATCGACCCAGGCCACAATTCTCAACACGGCGTCGTCCTGACGTTTCGTAATATTCAATCTCTGTCTTATCGTGGAAGCGGTCCACGTCCAACGCAGTTGCCATTTGGAGTAGGGTGCAAACGAAATGACACGTTCGTGAGTTACTCGTGAACGAATTCGGTCAAAACTTGATTCGATTTTAAACGAGTCAAACTCAAACATAAATTTGAAACTCGTTAAATAAACGAGTCAAGTACGATCAAAAGGGTACTCGACTCGTTTATGTTCGCGAACAACTCGTTTATATACTCGATTAACACTCTATTATATTGTTCGAAACTCGTTAATGAGATCGATTAAAGTAATTTTGTACACTTCAAAATACTTTTTCAGTGAATGCTCGTTTCAACTTGTGAAGAGTTCGACTTAAAATTCGTGAAAAGCTCGATTAGAGCTTGTTCCAACTCGTGAAAAGCTCGACCAGATCACATTAATAGTAAATAATCACATTAATTTAAATTACTTTTATAAAACTCGAACTCGGCTCAAAATTCGTGAAAATTAAACGAATCGAGCTCGAACACATGTTTTCAAAACTCGGAAATACTCGGCTCGAACTCAAACTCGTCAAATTTTAAACGAACCAAACTTGAACAATCTAATACTCGACTCAACTTGACTTGTTTGCAGCCCTGATTTGGAGCACTACACTAAGAGCATAGCCACCTACAGTAACAAAATGCAGCCAGGCTGACACGTGTAGGCACGTGTCAGCTCCAGCCTCCAACAAGCATCTCCAGTTGTGTGACATCTCCCAAGCATCAAGTGATCACACATGAAATTATATAATGTCGGAAAAGCCTGAAACTAATCACATTTTCAGATCCAATCAATCTGTGTTTCTGATCAGAATGGCAAGTCATGCAGCTTCTTCTGAATCCCGCGAAGTCCCAGGCGAACGGACTCAGATCGGTATCGGCCTGGTCGACTACGCCTCCGCTGCAATTCAGGGCTTTGGCCCCATCAACAAGATCCATCAACACCTATGCGCGTATGTTTCACAATATATACATACTTGTCTTCTTTTTAACATGTTGTGAGTATAAAAATGACGATCTTTTGATACACTTTAAAATTACTCTAAATAAAACGAACAAAATGAATAAATATAGCATTTTCATATTCGTAAAATTTGGCTGCCCCAATGTCGAATTATTTTGGTTGAACTGAATTCCTTTATCCGGTGTTGTTACAGTCAAATGATGTACGAAAATATGATGGTTTTGATATGTTTTAAAAATTATTCTAAATCATTTTGATGTGAACTTCATCGTTTTTGTGTGGTCGTAGTATTTGGTTGCGTCGAAATCTGTTTTGTATTGATAAAATAAACATTTTCCTTTTGTAGGTTTCATTTTTATGGACACGACATGACTCGTCAGGTCGAAGCACATCACTACTGCGCGCACCAAAACGAGGAAATGCGACAATGCCTGATCTACGACGGTCCAGACGCAAACGCCAGACTCATCGGCCTCGAATACGTAGTCTCTGAAAATCTCTTCTCAACGCTCCCCGACTCAGAAAAGCCGCTATGGCACTCGCACGAGTACGAGGTGAAGAGCGGAGCGCTCTTCATGCCGAGTGTCCCAGGGCCGATCCAGAGACAAGACATGGAGAAGGTAGTGAAGACTTATGGTAAGGTGTTTCATTTCTGGCAGGTGGACAAGGGTGACAAGCTGCCTTTGGGGCTGCCTAATGTCATGATGGCGCTTACTAGAGACGGTCAGCTGTATGATCATCTGAAAGAGGATGTGGAGAAGAGGTACGGAGTTTCGTTCGAGGCGGAGAGGGAGCAGAGGGCGTATATGAAGGGGTTGGAGCATGGAATACATCCGTTGGCGAACGGTGGTGGGAAGGGGATCAAGTTGGTGATTAAGGAGACGGACTGCAACCCTCGGCAGCACCATGAAAACGGAAGCTGCAGCAACAATTCTGCTCAGAGGGTCTTCGTTTAGGCTTTGGTTACTTCTCTATATGTACAGTATTTCATGCGTTATCTATCGGTCATAGTTTTAGTCAAATAAGTAGAATATCAATGTGGGAATGTGGGATACATTATATGATATGTGAAGTGTTAAGCCTTTTTAAGTGGTAGTCCAGTCTCTTCTGTCCATTGTAATTAAGTGTATGGCTTATTTAAGTTTTGTGATTAGATATTTAATTTGAGTAAAATGTGTGATTTTTCTTTTATGCCAAAAGCTCAAGTCTGAAATTAAAATTTTAAAATTAAATTACTACTAGTTGAATTCGTTAGTGAAACAATTGGTTTATTTCTTCCGATAAAATAAATAAATTTCGCGGTTTTATTAATTTCAAAGAATCACATTCAATAGTCAATATATTCTTTTAATCTTGTTTTCAAAATTCAGATGAACACACAACTTCAGATGAGTTTTCTGCTACAGTTGACTGTTAGGTGATGATGTTTAGTAATTTTATAAATAAAGTTATCACAAAAAGAATTCGATGCAAATATCATATATTTTTTAAAAACATATATCAATGACAATTTTGATTTGATTATTTGTACGAAAATTTCGTATTAAATTTCGTTTAAAGTTAATTTCTGGAAGATGAATTAATTACTATATAAAATGAATTTGCTATGTTTACAATTTAACAAATATATTGAAATCAAATCAAAAGTGCTCCATACACTCCCAATATCCAAGATGATCACACCCTCAAAGTGCTCCAGATCCCCCACTCCTTATAGCCCTCGCCCCAAATGGAATCACTGGACTCCTTGCCCCGATGGTCTCACCCTCAACATGGCTCATGGTCACTCAACCTCCGGTCTTGCTGGGGCTTTTGTCCTCCGTGATTCGACGGGAAAGGTTGTCTGGCTACATGTAATTCAAACTGACAACATCATCCAAGCCCTTTCGAAGGTCCTTGCGAAGCTCATGCATGAGGTTAGATTCCCGTCTGACCTGCAATCTTGTCATCCCGTGGTCAAGGCCCTAAAGAAGCCATGCACTAACAATGATATCAACCAGCGTCTAATCTTCTACCGCACTCAAAAACTCCTCAGGAACGCTCACGTCAATCACATCTGCAAAGCGGCTAACCTGGCTGCTAATCAGCTCCTGAGCTTCCAGATCCCCCTGCCCTCGGCAAATGCCAGCACAGCCGTCCCGTCTACGGTTCAAAACACTTTAAGGGGTGACTGCCTTCAGCTCCCCACCCATTGTTCCCCGCCCTGTATCTTTTGCTCTCATTAGTCCTTGTTGCTAGGGCCTCGTCTGCTAGTCCGGTCGGCGTTTTTAAGGGGCTAGGTGTTATAACTAGCCTCTGGCGCTTGAGGACTCCTGTGTAATTGCCCCGATCCAGGCTTTTTGGATCCCATCTAATAAACGTGCCGGCTCCGTCCGATTTTATTTAAAAAAAATATTGAAATCAAATTTCAAATTATTAATTTAAATATTTAACTAGGATGTAGGATTTAGGGAAAAGTACAAAAAGATATCGAATTATCGCACGTTTTCAACTTTTAGTCTGAACTATTAAAATTTTCAAAATGGGTGCAAACTATGTAGAATTTTTCCATTTTTTCCAATTTTTAGAATTTTTAAAATGGAACTATATAAATTTTTTTCAAAATGAATAAAACCTAAAAAATCTATATTATTCGCACTCATTTTGAAAATTTTAAAAAATTTAGTAATTCGGACAAAAAAAATTGTAACAATGATAGTTCGGTACATTTTTATACTTTTCTAACAATTTTTTTCGGTAAAACTTTTCCGTAACGTTTTTAAAAGCAAAAGGTAAACATTTTGGAATTTAGTTCAACTGAAGTAAAACCCTAATTAAATAAAAGAATTATGTATGGTCCACAATCATAACAGCAACACTGCACCCTCTTCGTCTACTCATTAGCTACCTAGCTGTTCGTCTTCTTCTTTGTCGTCGGCGTCATCATCATCACCACCATCGCCATCGTCTCACGCTCCATTTGCTGTCATCATCTCGGAAGCACCAATTCATTATTTCAATTCATTGCTCTCGCCATAATTTTCTGATTCAGTTGGTTCCGACCCCGCGCCATTTCCTTGCATGAGTTTCGTTTTCCAAGTATGGATCTGCCGAGTCTCGCCGTCATCCTGCAAGCTGCTCTCAGTTCAAATCCCGATCAACGCAAGGCAGCTGAGCTCAGCCTTAATCAGGTCAAAATTACTCTCTTAATGTGCAGTTGACTTGGTAATGAGATGCTTTCTTCTTTTTCTTTTTTATGTATATTGAGTATATAATTTCTCTTAGTGACTGTTCGTTTTAGGATATTATCGGGTGTGTAATCTCTTAACATGAAGATATTCTTTTGAGAGGAATGAACAGTTTTGGGCATTCATAGTTTAAAAAGGACTCTTTAGTTAAGGGCTTCATGTAATACTATGTTACCTGAGGATCAGAATAGATTCTACTTGTAATCAAAGATGATTATATATTGGTATTTTAGTTTTCCATTTTATTTATATTTAGTAATAGTGTGCTTGGCATAATTATTTCTTGCAGCTGCAGTATGCACCTCAGCACCTTGTGAGGCTATTGCAGATCACTGTTGATGGTCGTTATGATATGGCTGTGAGACAGGTTGCTAGCATTCATTTTAAAAACTTCATTACAAGGAACTGGTCACCTCTTGAGCCTGGTATTTGATCTTTAATTATATGGTACCACAAATATTTAAGTAGTTATATGAGTATCCCACGACAGTCTACTTATTTGCAATTTAATGTAGGTGAGCAGTCAAAGATATCAAAGAGTGATAAGGAGATTTTGAGGGATAACATTCTTGGGCTTGTTATGCAGCTGCCTCCTTTGTTAAGGTGCTTTCCAATACCATAAACTCAATAACTGATGTTCTCCTTGTGTTTTGAATTTTGATGACGTTGGAAGTGAGACTGTTTGTTATGCGCGGAAAGGGAACAAGCTCATGCTGTCATGTAAATTATGATTTTCATTGAGCCTTAGAAGTTTTGCTCCATAAAACATTTCTCTACTTTTAAGTCTATCTCTTATAATTCTCCAAATGCTACGTCTTTTTTCACAATAAATTTTCATGGCAGGGCACAGCTTGGTGAGTGTGTTAAGACTATTATCAATATTGATTATCCTGAACAATGGCCCAGCCTTCTGCACTGGGTGAAGCATCATTTACAAGACCAACAAGTATATGGAGCTTTGTTCATTCTCCAGATTCTCACAAGGAAATATGAGTAAGTACTTCGATGAGATTTTTGTATCTCTGTCCCACACTCCCACTCAAGTGGTACACTCTCACTAAATATAGACCAGGTGTAGAGAGGTTTTACCATTTCATCATAATTTCCTGCTTTAATAATTTGGGTTACTTTTATCTTGTTTAGTTTACCCAGTATTTCCAAGCAATCGCTTTCAAGGTTCCATTTTTGCTTGACCATAAGAAGCTAAATTGTGCAAGTTCTTTCTTTCGGTTACGAGTTACATTACGATGAAGTAGGGCTGTCACTGTTTACATCATATCTGGGTTTATTTATAGGATGCACAAGTATCACTCAACAAAGTAATTGCTGGGTGCTGCACTCTTTTTTAATTTATTTTTGTTTTCTGTGCCATTCATGTTTTTTCCGTCATGTTGCTTTTGCTTATCGCATCATGTATAGTATCTGTCACCATTTTGCATGATAAAATATTGCAAAATGTTTGAGACTGTCCGAGACTCGGACCCAATAATTTTAATCATCTTTGTTTAGGTGCTTTGACTATACGAGGCATATTTTTTGAGCTTATATAGATACTCATACTTCGAGTCTGTTCTAGCTTAGGCAAGCTTATATTTAGCAGTTATCTTACGCCTGTTTCTCTATTTCATATTTCTTAGATTCAAGTCTGACGAAGAGAGAATACCTGTTTACCTAATTGTTGAGGAAACGTTTCCGCACCTGCTCAATATACTCAGCAAACTTGTCCTAATCCCTGCAGTGGAAATAGCTGATTTGATCAAGCTGATTTGTAAAATATTCTGGTCATCGATTTATGTACGTCTCAACTAACTGGTCAAATGGATCTCCTCTATGCTAAACATCAGTTTGTAAAATCATCTTGTTTTACTAAAGATGAAGCTTGTAAGTCCAGTGAGAGTGTCATGTTTATAAATACCACCGAATTTCATCATCATCCTGTTATCTGTGTTAATGAAGCAAATTAGTGTTTCTTGCTTCTGATACTGCATGTCTATATGTTCTTGTTTAATCTTGTGTGAATCAATGTTTTTCTGAAGGTATATTAATCATTCTCATATTTGTTAGAAGTCATATTTTGTGTAATTTGAGGATGCGTGCCGTGTTCTAAATAAATAGGCAATATTCATCAAGTAGTGCTCCTGTATTTTCTTCATCTTCATTTTTCTTTTCTATGCAGTTGGAAATACCCAAACTGCTATTGGATCCTGCAGTCTTCGATGCGTGGATGACTCTATTTCTGAATTTACTGGAAAGGCCTGTTCCATCAGAAGGCCAGCCACTAGATCCTGAGATGAGAAAATCATGGGGGTGGTGGAAAGTGAAGAAATGGACTATTCATATCTTAAATAGGCTATATATTCGGTTAGTCACAGTAATTTTGAAAATGAAGCATTTCTTGTTATTTGCAGTCCTCTTATATATCTTGGCAAATCATGTCTTGTAGGTTTGGTGATACAAAACTGCACAATCCAGAAAATAAAGCATTTGCCCAGAGTTTTCAGAAAAATTATGCTGGGAAGATCCTAGAATGTTACCTAAGTTGGTTAAATGTAATCCGTACCGGCGGCTACTTACCTGACAGGGTTACAAATCTTATTGTACAATTCTTGAGCAACAGGTTTTATTCACAATCTAATATTGCTTATTTGTGTTCACATCCATTTACTTATAATATGGTGGTGTTCTGGATAAAAGGTCAATGGAACAACTATGGTGTTCAGGTTTTGAGAATTCCATTCGAGAAGACTCGATGGATACTTTTTAGATGGAATTGGGATGGACACTTTATGGGTCTTAGGCACTTGGTTTGAGTTTGCATTACAAAAGTCTAGGTTCTTGTGATAAGAAGTTCTTGAATCTTGATGTTGCTAAAAGATGACTCCATGCCCTAATCAAATAAATTACTAAAAGACGCTCGATCTCAGGACTCATTGAGTTAAACGTTAATGAGTGCTTGCTTGTAGAACAGACAACTGATTGATTATGCATAATCTGCGTGCCTGATTTGATTCGTTTTTGTTCTCTTCTTTTTCAATGTTGCTTTAAAGTTTTTACCTTACTAGAAATCTTATGATGACAATTTTTCCTTGTTGATCTTTTACAGTATAACTAAGCCCAGTATGTACCAGATGCTGCAGCCTCGCCTTGAAATCGTACTGTTTGAAATAGTTTTTCCTCTTATGTGCTTCAATGATCACGATCAAAAGCTCTGGGACGAAGATCCTCATGAGTATGTGAGGAAGGGATATGGTAATTTAAAAATATGTATTTGATATGATATACACACATACAAGCTCTGCAAAAACAATTCATTGCTCTATTATAGATATCATTGAGGATTTGTATAGCCCAAGGACTGCATCAATGGATTTTGTGAGCGAATTGGTCAGGAAACATGGCAAAGAGAATCTTCATATATTTATACAATTCATTGTGGAGGTTTTTAAAAGGTATATCATTGATCTTAATTGTTGAGTCCATGTGTGCTTTAAGATTAAATAGTGATAACACTTTCACATATACAGATATGATGAAGCCCCAGCAGAATCCAAACCTTATCGGAATAAGGATGGTGCACTTCTCGCTATCGGTGCATTGTGTGACAAACTGAAACAAACTGAGCCTTACAAATCCGAGCTTGAGCAGATGTTAGTACAGCATGTTTTCCCTGAATTCAGCAGCTCTGTTGGGCACCTAAGAGCCAAGGTTCGCAACGTCATTACTTCCTCTATCTAATCTATGTCATTCATTTTGAAATAGCCTTATTGTTTAACATGCGGTCCATTCTATTTGGTGGATTGTTGTTATGCTGTTTTAATCTTTATGATCAGTGTATATTCGTTTTTTATTAAAACAATCTATCCTGTATATGTTGGGTCTCAAACATGCGGTCCATTATGTTTGTTGGATTGTTGTTATGCAAATATGAAGGTTTTAATCTTTATGATCGGAGGTATATTTGTTTTTTTATTTAAGCAGATTATCCTGTATCGTTGGGTCTCAAACATGCAGCCATGCCCACCTAGAGAGAAATGTGCCTCTTATATGTTGTGATCTCAGTGACATATTTTTGTAGAGAGTTATGTCCTGTAAGCTATTTTCTGTTTTTGTTGTTGACTCAGATTATTATGAAACAAATTCCATTAAAGATTGAATCACAACTGTATGGTGCATGACGATCATATGCACAAGAGCAAACTTTATAGAAGTTTCCCCCATTTTTGACTTGCAAGTTGCAACCATGCTATCTTACTATGCTTATTCATTTGCCCGTTGCAACTTTCTGCCAGTAACTGATTTTGCGTGTTTTAGGCTGCATGGGTTGCTGGACAATATGCACACATCAACTTTTCTGATCAGAATAATTTTCGCAAAGCTCTACATTGTGTAGTGTCAGGTCTGCGTGATCCAGAGGTTCCAGTACGCGTTGATTCTGTTTTTGCTCTGCGCTCTTTTGTTGAAGCATGTAAAGGTTATTTGTTTTCTCCAAACTCGGCTCTTCTTAACTATGTCATTAAATGTTTACTCTTGACTTACAGAAAACAATCTTAATTGCAGATTTGAATGAAATTCGGCCAATGCTTCCTCAACTTCTTGATGGTATATGTTGACTCTCTGATACTATTAGTCAATTTATAGTTGAACTATCATATTTTCCTACTTATGTATGACCTAAATTATCCTTCCAGAATTCTTCAAACTTATGAATGAGGTTGAAAATGAAGATCTTGTTTTCACACTGGAGACTATTGTTGACAAATTTGGAGAAGAAATGGCTCCATATGCTTTTGGATTATGCCAAAGTTTGGTAACAGTCTGATCCTTAAAAAGATACCATAACTTGACGTCAATGATGCTCTTACTTATATGACCGAACATGTTTCATCTTCCAGGCCGCCACGTTTTGGAGGTGCATGAACAGTGCTGCAAATGATATTGAGACAGATGATACTGGTGCTCTGGCTGCAGTTGGTTGTTTGCGTGCTATCAGTACCATTCTTCAATCTGTCAGCAGACTGCCTCAACTCTTTCTCCAGATTGAGCCGATCCTGCTTCCAATTATGCGCAAAATGTTGACTACTGAAGGACAAGGTGAATATGCCAACTTTTATGTGCTCATAGTTTCGACTTTCGAGAAAACCAATATATAATTCTCTGATATTTGATAAGAAATCCTTGCTTCAGATAATTAGACTGCTTAAACATTCATTAGAAGCTAGAGCTATCATATAGCCGTCAGTGACTTAACGACCCACCTCAGATAAAGTGGCTAACTGCTATAGAAAATTTCTTTCAGGCAATTGTTGACATCTAGCAGTCGCGTATAATATTCTTCCATTCCAAGTCGCCATACAGTTTTATTGTACTTGTTATGTTATAGTGGCCTACCTTGTCATAGAAAATGTCCTGGATTTAAATTTTTGTTATGGACCACAGGCGTGAAATATATGTGTGTGAGACAATAGAGGTAACGTCTTTGTCAACAGTTAACTTTTAAGAGAATCATCGATGTTACTAGTTGTAAAATGAATCTATACCCAGTGGCTATAATACAATGCTTTTCTAATCTACCTTTGGTTGCCCTTGCTTTCCTTTAGAATCATACATAAGATGATCTGCTGTCTCATTTGTTGGGTGCACATATACTTCTTCCAATGACAATGAGTGCCTCACCATTTCAAAACTAATGCAGACGTGTTCGAAGAGGTGCTGGAAATTGTTTCCTACATGACATTCTTTGCTCCAGCTATATCACTGGACATGTGGAGTCTCTGGCCTCTGATGATGCAAGCATTAGCAGATTGGGCTATAGATTTCTTTCCAAGTAAGCCTTTGTCTTCTTATTTCTGAACTTTTGGACTCCCTAAAGTTCACAAATAGTAACTGTTGAGTGGTACCTTCTGGCAGAACAATTTCTTCTTCCCGGATGCCAGATCGGCATTTTATCAGCTGTTCTTGACTTCTTTGGTTTTTTATTTTTATGCAGATTTATTGATTCCACTGGACAATTATATATCCAGGGGAACTACACATTTTCTAACATGCAAGGATCCGGACTACCAGCATAGCCTTTGGACTATGATTTCATCTGTTAGTATATTTATTCCTTTTTTTCTATTTGGGTGCGACTGTACTCTAGTTTTCTTTTTTTACTTGATTTCAATATCTGCGCAGTTATTATAGTTCTCATTGATTTATGGCCCCATGTTTTGATGCAGATTATGAGTGACAAAAATCTCGAAGATGGGGACATTGAACCCGCTCCTAAGCTCATCGAAGTGGTGTTTCAGAATTGTAAGGGGCAGGTGAATCAGTGGGTTGAGCCATACCTCAGAATTACAATCGAGAGATTACGTCATACAGAAAAACCATATTTGAGGTGTCTTCTCATTCAAGTGGTGAGGATACAAGAGCTCTTAGTTGTAGCCATGGAATATATATGTATTATACTAACTATGTTGTGATCATTGACTGTTTTTCATAATCAACATTATTTTTTTGGGCTTTTGGCAGAAGTAGGGGGTAACTTATTTACAAGCTATGCTGCAAATATATTTTAAAATCCTTTTATTTACTTGATTTCAACATTTTTGCAGATAGCAAATTGTCTGTATTATGATGCTACTTTGACTCTCGGCATACTGCAGAAGCTTAATGTTACTGTTGAAGTTTTTAATCTTTGGTTCCAGATGCTACAACAAGTTAAAAAGAGCGGTGCACGGGTCAATTTTAAAAGGTACAAGAACAACCTGGTCTGGTGTCCAACTTTATGTGTCTAGTATGACGACTTTTCAAATTTTCACTTAGTTTGTAACCAATTTGAATTTCAATGCTGTAGGGAACATGATAAAAAAGTTTGCTGCTTGGGGCTCACGTCACTGCTTGTTCTTCCTGAGACCCAGATGCCATCTGACACCTTGGGTCGTGTTTTCAGGGCAACCCTCGATCTTTTAATTGCGTACAAGGATCAAGTTGCAGGTCATTCTCTGTCCCTGTTGTGTACTGGCATTCTAAACAAAATGTATACATGCAATGAATCTGTTAAACAGTCTCTATGCTGCTCACACTCTAATTCTTTCGTCTACAGAAGCTGCGAACGAGGGAGAAGAAGATGATGATGATGACGAGATGGAGGGTTTTCAATCGGATGAGGACGATGCAGATGGATCAGACAACGGTATGGGAGGTGCTGTCGGGGATAGAGGGGAAGGAGACAATGATACCAAGCTTCAAAAGTTAGATGCACAGGTTTGTCTCTTCAAATGAATAGTAATCCATGTAAATGTGAGGAATTGCATTGTATAATGCTTATCATTGCACAGGCAAAGTCTCTACGCCATGCTGAGTCAGAAGATGAGGACTCAGATGATGATTTTGGTGATGATGAAGAAATGCAAACACCAATAGATTCAGTGGATCCTTTTATTTTATTTGTAGAAGCAATAAGAGGTAGTTTTCTTTTCTTCTTGGTCTGATTGTTTCTTGTTGTTCCATAAGCAGCGTTTCTGATTTGTGGTTTTCCTCTATTTTGAAGTTATACAAGCAACAGATCCATCAAGATTCCAAAACCTTATTCAGTCCCTGGATCAACATTACCAAACCCTTGCAAATGGTGTAGCTCAGCATGCTGAACTCAAGAAAGCAGAACTTGAGAAAAAAGAAATGGAAAAGGCAGTGGCCTCTGCAACTTCATGATTACGAATCACCTCAGACGTTTTAGTTTTGCTACTCAACCATACCTTAGTATACAGCGCAAGGCATGCATGCCCTTTTTTATTGGTATAGGAGACCACTGAATGCATGAAAATCAGCCGCAAATGTATACTAAGGGATGGGCATGTCACAAGCTCAGTTTCATCCCTTGTCCATCGTCCCGTTCCACTTCTTGGTCTCCGTGGATTCTAGAGCTGGTTCTAGTTTCCGTATCTTACTAGTCGACCTGTTCTATTTTATCAAGCGAGCATGGTCAAAGAGTTCTAGTCACTAGGTTGTGTAACAAATGTATTGCACAACATTCTGTATCAACACATTTATGCTTGCTTGTTGGTCTGCACGGCTATTCACGTAGCATAGCACCTGGCTTTAGGTTGCTGGATTAGAAGTGCTTCATATCATGTTACAGTTATGTTCCATGCCTATACAAATATAATAAGCCAGTTTTTGTATCATGAATAATAACTACTTATAAGTATGCTTATTTGGGTTAATGATATCTGGGTTGGTGTATTATGAGCCATGTACTAAAAGGAAGTCCAGTTTCAATACCCTTCACCAGATAAATGCATAATTGTATTTTTGAGGCACTTAAGTCTCATACTACCGGATCAAACTTTCACCCTCTGTTTGGATCATAAAAAATATGCAAGAAAATAAATCATTTTCACATGGAAATTGTCTTTAAATTTTTGTCAGAAGTCATTTGGTGTGTTGTTTTTATTTTCCCAAGGTAATTAATGTATATTTTTCTTGAAATTTTCTTTCATCTCAAAAACTTTCCATGAATGAAGCGAAACAGTAAAGGGAAAAAAAGTTGAAAAAAACTCCTATACTATTGTATGTTACAATCAATGTCATATACACTTATACTAAAAGTTTTACAATAATTTGTTGACTGAATTATTTGATCAAAAAGCAAACTCACCATTTTGCCTGTGAATCCATCATCAGCAGCTAGCTAGCTAGCTATCTGGTGGAGCTGTTGCTGATCGGCCGCTTGTGCCGCCATGGCTAGCTCAAACTGTTTGAATGAGATTGAAGGAGAAGCAACCAACTCAGGACCTCTCAAATTCTCCCAACCCTTCACTGGATTTGTCGTAGAGGATGAACCATCGCACCCAATGTGAGTCAAGTGCTTCACATCTGTTGGAAATCCAATCTCCATCTCCATCTCCATCTCTTTTTCTTTCTCCACTTCCTCTAATATGCATGCTTTACAAAGACAAACAAAAAAGGCACTTGCACCAGATCAGTCACAATGAAACTATAATCATATACGAACAAATAAGTACCCCAAATTTTTTTTTTATCCACTACTACAGATCTCACGTTATACAACGTTTTTGTGTGTGTATGTGATGTTACGCATCATTTTTGGTCGCTGTAAAATGTCAGACATTTATCTATGACTTACCAAATAATTGAGAGAAACGACATTTTAGTGCCCTGATCATTCTCTGAATCCAATTTGATATCTTGGGTGCCAAGTAATTGAAAGGATTCCTCATATTCTTGCTGCTAAGGAGGACTTGTACTCTCATCCAACTTGAACACTAGTCTGAGAAAGTGAAGCAGGAAGAAATAAACTTGAAACACAAAAATTCTCTGAGGATGTTAAAAAAAGTGAAGGAATGAATATGAAAAGGTGGTGGTTCAGAGTTGTGTGTTGTGTTTATTGGATCTTTTGTAAAGTGGGAAATGGGAATTAATTAAGATCTACTTGTGAATATGTTATACTCTCTGTCCTGATATGTTTGTCTACTTTTATTTTTTAGCGTTTCCTAATGTTGTTTGTACACTTTCCTTTTAATCATAACCCTAATATTTAATTTCAACCAATCATCTTTAAGTTGGTGATCCGTGTTCTTAAAACCTTGAATTCCTATTGGTTAAAATAGTTTTAAGTTTGTACACCAATAAATGCACTTTATACATTTTCGTTTCTCAATAATTAGCGTCCCGATTGTTTTTTTGGACAAATATTGAATGACAGAGGTAGTAGAGTATTACGCAAATAATGAAGGCTGACTTTTTAACCAAGTAAAAATGATACACACACAAAGAGAGACAGACAGGGTTTTTGACAAGGCTCAACCAATTAGGTGAGATTGACAAGGAAAAGATATTAGTTAGGTTTAGGGTAGGAGTGGTTAGTTTAGTTAGTTAAACTGTGCAACTCAAACTGCTTTCTTTTTTCTGATTCATTTCAGTTATTAACAATTACATTAATCAGCCGAAAAGAGTTTTTGCATGTTCCATCCCAACTGCCTTCTTTACTTAACAAATAAACTGCTGTCGATTGACATATTTTATTGTAACTGGTTGAGTAAAAATTAGGTGTAAATCATATTTTCAGTGTAAATTCGTTAAACGTGGGTTATATAACTTATTACTCATCGCCGAAAAATCTAAAATATGATGTAATGCGTCAAAGTGATTTATAATTTATCGTCGAAAAATCTAAAATATGATATAATTCGTCAAAGTATTTTATAATTCATCGTCGAAAAATCATTGATAGTCCATAGTCACTAGATTTTTTTTTTATGTACTGATAAACTAAAACTAAATCGAAATTTAAACTAAACTAAAGAAAGTCGTTATTGGGCTGTGGTTACGGAGGCCCAAACTGAAAACTCGGTCCACGCATAACTGAGCGATCTAGCTGGACCCCGACACTAATAGGCTTCCGAACTGATGTAAGAAGTAAGATCGTGTTGGCATAATAAAACAATTAGAAAAAGGGTCAGATCTGGTGCAAAGCCGAGCGAGATCTGGTGCAAAATACAAACAAATCCTATCCATTCAATTAAACAATCTAAAGGCTAGGATAATTAGAATTAAAAAAAAGGAAACTGGATTTAACTTGCAAAAAGGGTAAAATAGACATAATTTTTTTTTATTTCTCTCTCATTACTGTTCATTACTGTTCGTCACTGTTCATACTGTTCATACTGTTCATACTGTTCATACTGTTCATTACTGTTCATACTGTTCATCATCATCTACAAATCGCGATCGAAAACGAACTAATCGAAATCGATCGAAAACGAACTGATCAAAATCAAAATCGAAATCGAACTAATCGAAATTGAAAACGAAGAAGAAACGCAGAAATCAAAACGCAGAAGAAATCGACAAAGAGAAACGCAGAAGAAATCGAAAACGATTCCGAACTAATGGTCATAACGAACTATAAATTGCAGATAACGAACTATAAATTATCATGCCTAACTATCGATGATACTGCCGAATTGTTGACGAATTATAGTCCAAATGTGATGAATTATGTCATAATTCATCAAAATTGCACTATAATTCGTCGAAATCTTGACGAATTTGTCCAATTTGGACGAACTATAATCAAATTCGTCCAAAAATTGGATAACGAACTATAAATTGCAGATGACGAACTATAAATTATCATGCCTAACTATCGATTATACTGCCGAATTGTTGACGAATTATAGTCCAAATGTGATGAATTATGTCATAATTCATCAAAATAGCACTATAATTCATCGAAATCTTGACGAATATAGTCCAATTTGGACGAACTATGACATAACGAACTATAATTAGGCCTTGACGAATTATAAAATTCTTGACATATTATACAATGTTACTGCCAACAATTGGAAGAATTTTAATTACATATGACGAATTATAGCATTCTTAATCGAAGTATACTACAATATGTCGTAATTCATGACGAATTATAGTCCAATTTTGACGAACTATGACATAATTCGTTCAAATTGAATTATAATTCGTTAAAAAATTTAGACAGGTTTGAACTTCAATCTACGAAATTCACAATTGCAAACACCCAATCCAATAAATCAACAAATGCAAACACTGAGATCCAATAAATTCCAATTCACAATTGAAATTCACAATTGCAAACACTGAGATCCGAGAACTCCCTTCACCCGAAATTATCAACTTCCGCAACAAATCAATCAACAAATCAATCATCAACGTCCGGCTGGATTTACGAACAGTCTTTCAAAGCAACAGAAGCGACCGTAGGCAAGGATGATCATCGGCGTCGGTGTCGCCGTCGTCCAAGGTAATCATCGGCGTCATCGTCGGTGTCGTCGTCGGCTCCGTCCAAGATGTGTGAAAATGCTCCCGTTTTCAGTTTGTTTGCGTGCAAGGTTTACTTGCCATGGATCTGCCATGGATCTGATTTCGGCGTGCAAGGTTTACTCGCCATGGATGATGGATCTGAGCTAGAGGAGAGAGAATGAAAACAAGTGGTTATAGGACAAATATACCCTTAATTTAATAAAAAGTTAAATTTAATAATATTTTTTTCTCTTAATCTCAACCGTCCATGTATTAATTTATATGGCTGTGATTAGTTTGTACTTTTTACAGAAAATATAGGTTTGTACGTGATCCTTTCTCTTGGATCAAATACAAATCATAATTACAAACTCACAAAAAATTTGACACGTGTCAAAATTAATCAATCAAAATTCAGTCGAACTTTCTTCAGGTCGGGGTTCTTTTTGTAAATAATAAAAACACGCGTGGACTTATTTATAAATATATAAAAGATAGGAGGGGTATAATCGTCCTAAAATTCGTTACAGTAAAATTCGAAATTCGCTACAGTACTTTTTTAAGTCTGATCATTTAGAATAAATTTTGACTGTCGCTACAGTAATGATCAGACTTAAAGAAACAATGATCAGACTTAAGCCAGTAATGACAATACTTAAAAAAATAATGATCAGACTTAAAAAAATAATGATCAGACTTAAAAAAATAATGATAAGACTTAAACCAGTAACGATCAGACTTAAAAAACAATGATCGGACTTAAACCATTAATGACCAGACTTAAAAAACAATGATCATACTTAAACCAATAATGACAAGACTTAAAAAGAACAATGATCAGATTTAAAAAAAATAATGATGAGACTTAAACCAGTAACGATCAGACTTAAAAACAATGATCAGACTTAATCCATTAATGACCAAACTTAAAAAAGCGGAAATATTTCATTTTCAAGCGCTATCCAGCTGCTTGGGTTCTGCGTCTTTGAAGGATGTGTTGGATTATTCTGGCCACCCATTATGAAGATGAGATCCCAGTATATTCCTGAGGAGGCCAGAAGCACAATCATGAACTTCATCCGCATTCATTTGAATATCTTTGTCTGCATTGTTTTGTACAATGTATGTAGTAGCAAATCTGACCCTGAACTTCCCCATTTTGTTATCTCCGATGCATATTAAAATATCTGCTTTTGTTTTGTTTTTCTTGTAAGGTCAATGCATTCCCTATCACCATCATGTTTGGAATGTGCTCGATCTTCCTCTTCATGGCTGTTGTTCTGCAGAGACGTCTACTTGCCATCTCAGATAAACCGAGTAAGGCTAAGGCATCTTTGCTTTGTTCTTTCTCTGCTAAACAATAATTCTGATTCTTTCAGAGCATTTGTTTTTTCTTCTTTAAAAATGCACAACAACTTGATTCATTGGGAAACAGAAGAGTGGATGAACATGAAAGATAGGGATGCGGAAGCTGAGCCACTGAACCCTTGATTTATCTATAGTTTCTTGCTGTTTTTAAGTTTGATCATTGCTGTTTTTAAGTCTGATCATTGCTGTTTTTAAGTCTGATCATTGCTGTTTTAAGTCTGATCGTTGCTGTTTTTAAGTCTGATCATTGCTGTTTTTAAGTCTGTTCATTGATGTTTTTAAGTCTGATCATTGCTGTTTTTAAGTATGAACATTAAGTATTTTTAGTCTGATCATTGGCTATTTTTAAGTCTGATCATTAAGTTTTTAAGTCTGATCATTGCTTCTTTTTAAGTCTGAACATTAAGTATTTTTAGTATGGTCATTGGCTATTTTTAAGTCTTATCATTTAGTTTTTAAGTCTGATCATTGCTTCTTTTTAAGTCTGAACATTACCAATTTTAAGTCTGAACATTAAGTATTTTTAGTTTGATCATTGGCTATTTTTAAGTCTGATCATTGCTTCTTTTTAAGTCTGAATATTACCATTTTAAGTCTGAACATTAAGTCTTTTAAGTCTGATCATTGCTTCTTTTCAAGTCTGAACATTACCAATTTTAAGTCTGATCATTAAGTATTTTTAGTCTATTGCCTATTTTTAAGTCTGATCATTGCTTCTTTTTAAGTCTGAATATTACCAATTTTAAGTCTGAACATTAAGTCTTTTAAGTCTGATCATTGCTTCTTTTTAAGTCTGAACATTACCAATTTTAAGTCTGAACATTAAGTATTTTTAGTCTGATCATTGGCTATTTTTAAGTATGATCATTGCTTCTTTTTAAGTCTGAACATTACCAATTTTAAGTCTGAACATTAAGTATTTTTAGTCTCATCATTGGCTATTTTTAAGTCTGATCATTAAGTTTTTAAGTCTAATCATTAATAACTTTTGGACTAAATTGAAAATAACATTATTAGATTTTATACCCACCCGTGTGGAATGACTAATATACCCATCCGTGTTTTATCCGGGATTTCGACTAAAATTGGACACGTGTCTTAATAATCGATTTGTAGTTTTTATTTACAAACATGTTTGTACCTGAACCGCACCCTAATTTTTTTTTTATTCTTGAAAAATATTATATAAAAATTTATGAGTCACAGAAACAATGTCGTTTTAAGAAAGAAAAACCTTCACGACGTCGTTTTGCAATTATCAACCAGATCAATTTTGTTGAGTCATTAGTGTATTAAGTACGGGTTGATATTTATTTGGTTTGATTAATTTCGTTTGAGTCGTGCACAATCTGCTTGCAACACTGCCACGAGTCTGGTGAGGAACATGAACACTTATTAGCCAAATATCTATTTGAGGAGGCACACATTGCTGCATTCTTTTTTCTTTTTTTTTTTGATGGACATTGCTGCATTGATTTTTGATTCCATGTTACCAACTTCCAACTGACCACTCTACCTCTCTAATCAGACCAAACCATGTCTCATCATCTTTGAATGTTCAAATCAAATCCCAACTAATTAATACATATTATCAAAGGAAAAAAAAAACCCCAACTGATATAGTGTTTCCTTTTCATCAATAAAAGTTCCTTTTCCAAAAAAAAAAAACTGATATAGTGTATTTGCCATAAATATCATCTCTATTTGAAACCACACACGTTATATTCATCAGTATATTTATCACAATCTGAAAATAAATAATATTTTTAAAAAATATGATAGAAAAATTAAACCAGCTGTCCAGTTACAAATAAATGAATAAATACATAACATTCAAATATTTATTATGCACACCAATCGTAAATAAATTATTTAAGTGATAGATATACTTTTGATTCATTCGGTTGTCCACGTCACTCATACATATTATATTCAAATATTCAGCACATTCCAGATTCGAACTCAGAATAATGAAAACGGATTCTCTTTAACCATCGGACGATCGACCACCCGTAATGACAATCGATCCGGAAATTGATTTGACGCATCGTTTTTAAGACTGTAGGATCAAATGGCGATTTGTTTGGCTATCAGAATCTCTAGAAGCTTCTCATTTGTTGCTACTTCCACAAACCGACGCGTGAATGAATTGGTAGAGGCCATGTAATATCAAAAACCCTAAATTCACGTGTCCGCTGTTAATGATGATAGTACATGCTGCTACGTACGTGTATGCTGCTGCTTAAAACGCTATTTTCAGATACAGGATTATTTGAATTATTAGAACTTAAGTATTTATAAATAAGTACTTATTATTTCGCATTCAATTCCGATCAGTAGCAGGTAATGCAATTAATGATGTGGAACTATTGTGATAATGTCGGTTGATTTTCTTTAATTAGATTTAAAGGATTTTGCAAATATTTCAGTTTATACAATTTCTGTACGATCCTTCTCCGTTGCCAACCAAATATATTTTGGATGCTATTGCTAATAATACACTTTGTGTTTTTGCTCGATACTGCGCTAAACAGAAAGTAATCAATTATATTTGGTCTTGCTCGTTTTATACTTCTTTTTTTCTTCCTTTTCTTAAAATAAAACAGTATTTGAAAAAGAAAGAAAAAACAGCTACCTTTTCGGTTAAACAAAAAGAAAAAGTTTACATAAAATCTGTTATAATCAACTTTTTTTTCTTTCTTTCCGTAGTTGGTGGCAGTTAGGCATCGTTTCACGAGGAAATAAATAAAAGAAATTGAGAAACTGATGGCCATATTTTATTAGCCCGTCCGTCCCTATACAAAAGACGTAAACGTCTTGTATGATTGTATCTCACAAATCTCACAGCAGCCGACATTTGCGTATTGCTCGCCTAAACCACATTGCATATGATATATGATATTGAGATTTATATGTAGTTTTTTTTTTTGATGGGTACATTGGTTAGTAATTAGTATCTGTTAGATGAGTTATAAGGAGTCAAACCCCGTATGCGACAAAGGCAAGGAGGAGCTGCCCCACTGGGCCAAGCTTTTACTCCTTAGAGATTTATATGTAGTTAATGTATATTGAAATGAAGGTTGCAAAAAGCGCTAGGTGCTAATCCTGCGGACAAGGTCCTCAAGGATTAATCGGTTTTTTATTTTTATCATATTTTTATATTTGTAATTGACAAATAGTTATATAAATGCTTTATATAAATGCATCAGTTGACCTGTAATCAAAAGAAAACAGGGTGTATGACAAAATTACTCTCATTTAGCTGATTAATCGGCCGAATCGGTTAATTTCTGGAACACTGGTATCAATACAGAATTTTGCGCAATTTGTTGTGTGGGCACGGTACAAAGCACGTAAGTCGTGTTTTATTTTCATTTTATTTTAAGACATTATATTGAAAGAAGGAGTCCTTTCAGAAATTCTCAAAGGTTATACGGACAAGACTAGCTGGACTTTGGATATAGTTTTCAACTAGCAATTGACGTGCATCGGTTAAGTCAAGTCATGCATTTTACTGTGTGTGACATATTTGCATAATAATATGTATCACGGAATAAAATTTACGAAATTGAATGATAGTGAGCACGAATGATTGATCCTAACCACATTTCCTTTTGAAGTGCTTTAAAATAAATACGGGAGCAGTACTACAAGATCGACATCAAATTAGTTGAAAGGCACTAAATGATGTGCGTGTAGTAGTTTAAGTGCATGTCCGAGTCATTGACCACACAAATGGAAGACACTGATCAAATTAGCCTTGTAATTAACAAAGCCAATTTAAATGTTAAGGTGGTTAGTAGCAAAACATTTATTATGACGCAAGTCATGTGGATATTTTAAGTTTTAACATTGCTTCGATCCATGTGTAATTAAGTTTAACTTATCGGAAATAACTTACTAAACATGTTTAGGTTTTGGATAAATTATAAATATATTGTTTGGAATATCGCTTCATTTCAAATTAGGTAAGGAACTTTTTTCAGTTCGGTGATTTTTGCATAGATTTGAAATACATGTTCCATTCTATTAATTATATCACCAACCGCACCAAAAATAAATTCGACCAATTTAAATTAAGAGTTTAACCGAATTCACAAGTTTTTGACCTTAAAATTCATTGAGAACTCGATTTTAGTAACAAAATGTAAGCAAATTGATACAAAAGTCACTAAATTACAAACTGAATAAGTTTACTACGTAATTTGAAATGAAACGATAGTCCAGCTAATATTTTTGTAATTTACATCTTAATTTTATTCCTTAACATAGTATGTTGGGTTAGGTTTTTTTCTTATCTACATTTAATGGCATATCAATATGCAACTCACTAAGTGAAGTTGGGCAAAACACTATACTATAACTTACTTGAGTTACAAGTAGTTATATATGTCACATTTCACACCTCCACACACAAAATGTTTTAGTCTTAACACGAGAATTATCTTTTAGGAGGCCATCTTTTCTAATATAATTTGTGGCCCCCAAACACGCTGAGTTGTGAACTTCCCATGAGATTATATTTATTAGTGCTGATATGATTGCACTCATAAAAATCGAGAAATCTATTAACAATAACCAAAACATTTAAGATATGAAAGTGAACAATTTATGCAATGTGTGTGGTTGGCTATTCACCAGACACATATCTTGCATGAATCACAACATCCATTTATTACACATCTGATCTATAAATTCAACTAAACTTCTACTTCATAGAAATCACATTTGCCTTCATTTTCAGGATCATCATCCTCTCTCCACAATGACTACTTTTTTTGTGTCCCTAGCTCGAGTCGCGCAATTTTTCTTAGCCACAAAATATATCAAAAGCAAGATCTCCCTCTTTCATCCTAATAATAAACACAAACCATCTTCTGAACCTCCTCCTCTGATACCACCACGATCTTCATCATTGTCGCCACCTTTATTTACAGTCAACTTCAAGTCCATAACCTCAAATCCGCCACAAGTAGTTGATGATGATCGTCATAGCTTCAAAACAACAGCTACGAACATCGATGGAATCTTGCTATCACCAAAGAACAACAAGACGCATGTAGCCTTCTTCCCATACTTCATGTTAGTCGCATTCGAAGGTGGCGGCCTGCTTCGAGCTTTCTTCCTTCTCGCATCCTACCCTCTTCTATGCATCATGCCACTACAATACCAAATCAAGATAATGACGTTCATTTCTTTCTTTGGGCTTAAACTGAGAAACATGAACGTTGTGGGTCGAGCCGTGCTGCCCAAATTCTATTCCCAACACCTTGACGTCCAGCCGTTACAAGACTTGAAGACATTTCCGAAAGCTATTGTCACCACCATCCCGAAGGTCATGATCGAAACCTACTTCAAAGAGTATTTAGGCATCCAATATGTCATCGGATCCGAACTAGGACAGTTCGAATCCGTTAAACGCTTCAACGGGCTTATACATGAGCCAAATTTTCATCTGGGCTTGAATTACGAAGGCCCAAAACATATGGACAGCGGCCCAGTTAAAGTGAATAATCCAGTGATCTTCCACGATGGACGGCTAGCGTTTCTTCCAACACCGATTGCTACTTTAGTCATGTTTGTATGGCTGCCACTTGGAGTCATCTTGGCCGTTGTTAGAATATTGAACGGGTGCATCTTCCCTTACCACGTGTCATACGCGATCAACAGTTGGACGGGTCTACAGAAACGGGTACAGGGTTTGGATCTTTCAAGATCCGAACGCAACCGAGGCGTGTTGTACGTTTGCAATCATCGGACCTTGTTGGATCCGGTTATGCTCAGTATCGTGACCCGAAAGCCACTGACAGCTGTCACTTACAGTTTGAGTACTTTCTCGGAGATTATTGCTCCTATTAAGACCGTTAGTCTCACACGTGATAGGACCAACGACCGTGCCACCATCCATAAATTGTTCACCCAAGGTATATACTTAATTCAAAAATTTAAGTGAACTTAACTTTAATTTAAGTACGTAACTCAAATATTTCAATTTTTTTAAATGGTTCTGTTTTACTTGAATTAACAGGTGATTTGGTTGTGTGTCCGGAGGGCACGACATGTCGCGAGCCATACTTGCTAAGGTTCAGTCCCTTATTTGCGGAGGTGACGGACGAGATCGTGTTGGTGGCAATGGACACAAAGGTGAGCATGTTCTACGGGACGACCGCGAGCGGGCTCAAATGGCTCGATTCGATATTCTTCCTGATGAATCCTACGCCAAGGTACAACATTAGGATTTTGGGCAAGTTGCCGAGGGAGCTGACTTGTGGCGGAGGGAAATCGAATATCGAGGTGGCGAATTATGCGCAAAAGAAACTGGCTGATGCACTGGGATTTACTTGTACGAATTTGACGAGGAAGGACAAGTATTTGACGCTTGTGGGCGACAAAGGAGTGGTTGCGCCTTTGAAATGAAAAAGGAGGGAATTGGAGGTTGAATGAGTCCTTTTGAATTAGAGTATATGAAGAAGCAGATGAGCCAAAACGAAGATGGGTGGGCATGGCTTGGTTTGCTGTTTTTTTATTTGTTTCTCTTTTGTATGTGAGTTTGTTGCATATATGAAAAATGTGAACACTTTGTGATTAAAGTTTTATGTTTTTGATGAATTCACCAATTGTTATGTCAAAGGGAAATGAAATTTATTTCAAGTTTAATGATAGACACATTATACAAAAGGTTCAGTAGTCGGTTTTGTCCGGCTTTATCAATTCTAATTTCACTTAAAACCTTGTCATTATGTCAATTGTTCGACCTTAAGCTCTTTGGAATTAGGATCGAGTCGGTCTTGATCTCCGCATTGTCGATCTACTATGCTAGGTGTACGTGTTTTCTCTTTTAATATTTCTATGACCATAAACTCCTTGGTAAAATTATAGTTCAATCAAATCATATCATGTGATGATAATCGAGTAATAAACTAAAAAAAAATCGAACATATTTATTTTTTGGTGTATAATTAACACCTTCAATATTATTAATATGAATTTTAATAGTATTTTATATATACATTTTGAAAAAATGACATTAACTTAGATAATTTGATTGATGTGTCGATGGACAAGTAACTAATCACACTTATTACATTGATATATAATTGAACTTGGAGCTTGGACATGTGATCTAGTGGTGGAATACGAACAAAATAAATGCACATCCATAAACATCTCAATCTCATCCATTGTTTTGTTTTGTTCCTAATCATTAATTTGTCTATCCTTTTTGTCAGGTTAAATTTATCCCCTAGTTTATCCATGAACAATATGTAAAAAGACATCGCAATCAAATATTGTGAGTGTTAAAATAACGTTGTTTCAATCAGAATCGCGTCATTTTATTTAAAACGTCTTAATTTATCTAAACATGAATAGGAGGATTGATTTGGACAAATAGCTTAGTCATTTGATTTAAGTACCTGACAATAATAACTAATTTTTAAGATAAAATTTAAGTTAAGTGCTTAAAAGTCTTAAATAATGAAAAAGTTAAATTGAAGCCTGAAATTATAAATGCAAAAAACAGACCCTAAAGTACAAGTGCACCTGCTATTTAATAGTTGATGACTTGATGCAAATGCATAACTATGTACAATGAATTTTTGTTTTCTCACGGTAATTAAAAACAATTTTGTCTAATGAATCAGTCAATAAGTCTATGAAACTCTGTCAAATGGACCTTGCTTACTTTAAGAATCACAGATTCTTCAATTATTTTCACATCCGCCATTGACGTGTCACCTCCCGATTCGCTACAAAAATTCAACATCCTGACACGTGTCATGCCACGTAGGAGAGCCGCTGCCACCGCCACATCCGCATCAACGTTACTTTTTCTCTCCTGTAGTAACAATGAAGGGTTCAAAGTGAGCACAAACTCATGCTCATTTCTTGACTCAGTTACATCCACAGTTGACGACATACTCCGGTCAGATAAATGCAGAGTGACGCGGCGGACATTCCCCTCCGCATTCGACTCGATGCGGAGATGGTCTTGAACAAACCGATTAGCCCGAATTAGGATGCGTGTTGCTTTTCCATTAGACACATACATGAGGTTGAATCTTTGAGCCGCTAGGGAATCGGTTTCGGAGGAATTGAGGACCGTGACATCGAAGCTTTTCGAGGATTCATTCCCTGCCCAAATGGCAATAAGGCCGATTAAGATGAGAACAAGAAGCGCTTGGATGGTTTTGGAGTGGTGATGGTGTTGAGGCGGAGTGTGTAATAAGGGGAGGAGGAGCCTTTGGTTGGTGTCCATGTTTTGTTATTTGTGTGGGTATGAGAGGGATTAGATTTTTGAAACGAGAGATGGGAGTAGGAGTGGGAGTGGCCAGTGGGAGTCGACAGCTCATTTTGCTGATTTGTTGGATTACTTGTTTATTTTTTTGATAGATGGATTACTTGTTTAATGATTGAACTCAATTCATCCTCATGTTTGGAATACAACGTTGAAATGCGTCACGTTTACTAATGTGTCACTTTTCAGCGTCAGGTGGTTACGTATATGGATTCGGTGCTCGGCAATCCTATCAATCTATCAAAACGGCGTTATTTTGAAGTGTTTCACAATTAATATAAACAAAATGATGTCGTTTTGGGAAAAAAAACAGCGGTCGTACGATGGCAAGAGAAAGGGGGTTGCAGAGAAAAGGTATCACAAGCCTTTAACGCATATGTAGCAAACAAAATCGTCATATCCAACATAGGTATTGAGATAGTTGCATGAGACAGTGAAGGTAACATTTTGGGAGTAAGAGCTATTATTACGGTATTAAATTCCTATTAAACTGTATATATTCATCTTCCTAATTAATTTAGCTTTTAATTTCTCTATAGCAAAATTAGGTTACTGTACCTGTACATATACACATCTAGATCAATGAAAATAGTGACATCGGAAAATTATTTCAGATCTTTTCTACTTCTCAAATTTTATCATGGTATCAGAGCCTAATTCCTCTATAGCCAAAAGCGGTTCAACACCGTGTTTGGCAAGAGGCAATGAACGCTGAACTGGAAGCGCTATGCCGAAATAACACTTGGACACTCTATTTATTACCTCCCGGTAAGACTCCTATTGGCTGCAAATGGGTGTATCGCATAAAATACAAGTCTAATGAGGTTGTCGAGAGACACAAGGCTCGTTTAGTCATACTTGGAAATCGTCAAGTCGAAGGCATTGACTACACTGAAACCTTTGCGCCTGTAGAAAAGATGATATCCATTCGTGTTTTTCTTTCAGTTGCTATTGTTCGTGGCTGGAAACTTCATCAGATGGATGTTCACAATACTTTTCTGCATGGTGACCTTGATGAAAAGGTTTATATGAGACCTCCCCCAGGTCTAGTCGATGTTCCACCCGGGCACGTTTGTCGTCTGCAAAAATCTCTTTACGGGCTCAAACAAGCTCCTCGAAATTGGTTTGCAAAACTATCTTCTGCTCTATGTGCTTTCGGTTTCTGCCAAAGCAAGGCTGATTATTCTCTTTTCTCATATAAGAAGCAAGAAGACATATTGCACGTCTTAGTGTATGTCGACGACTTAATTGTTGCGGGTAATAATTCTACTTCTATTGCACAATTTAAATTTTATCTCAATTCATGCTTCCATATGAAAGATCTTGGTGTTTTCAAGTATTTTCTTGGGATTGAGATACCACGTCTTCCGTCTGGCCTTTTTCTGTCGCAACGCAAATATACTTTGATATTCTATCTGAAGTTGGATTACTAGCCGCAAAGCCTTGTGGATTTCCTATGGGACAACATCATCAACTTGCCATTTCCACAAGTCCTCCTATTTCCGATCCAGAGAGGTATCAACGTTTAGTGGGTCGCCTCATATATCTCACTATTACACGTCCTGAATTATCATATTCCGTGCATACTTTAGCTCAGTTCATGCAGAATCCTAAATCCCATAACTGGCACGCTGCTCTTCGAGTTCTTCATTATCTGAAGGGACATCCAGGACAAGGTTTATTACTATCTGCTCAAAGTTCTTTCCAACTCACAGCTTTTTGTGATTCAGATTGGGCTTCTTGTCCTATAACACGACGTTCTATCTCTGGTTACTTTATTATGCTGGGCCAGTCTCCCATCTCTTGGAAGACTAAGAAGCAGACAACTATCTCTCGGTCATCCGCTGAAGCAGAATACAGATCTATGGCTTCAACTTGTTGTGAACTAGTTTGGTTAAAATCATTATTGCATTCGTTGGGCGTTAGTCACAACTCTCCTATGCGTCTTTACTGTGATAGTCAGGCTGCTCTACACATCGCTGCTAATCCCGTATTTCATGAACGAACAAAGCACATTGAGATAGACTGTCATCTTATACGCGATTATATTCAGTCAAGCACTATCATCACCGGCTACATTCCTACAACTCAGCAACCGGCGAATTTATTTACCAAAGCTCTTGGGAAAGTTCAATTTCAGTTTCTTTTGGGCAAGTTGGGCATTATCGATCCCCATGCTCCAACTTGAGGGAGAGTATTACGGTATTAAATTCCTATTAAACTGTATATATTCATCTTCCTAATTAATTTAGCTTTTAATTCCTCTATAGCCAAAATTAGGTTACTGTACCTGTACATATACTCAATGAAAACAGTGACATCGGAAAATTATTTCAGATCTTTTCTACTTCTCAAATTTTTTTTTTGATGGGAGGCTTAAAGCTCAGAAAATAGCATCTGTTCTTTTTTTGATGCGTTGGTAGGGACTTGAACCCGGGCCGCCTACAAGCACCGGAGGAGCTCCATACTTCTCAAATTTTATCAGCTATTAAAAGAGCAAAAATTGATAACAGTGCTACTTGTGAAGGTATCGGATTGCTAGAGAGCTTCAGATTGACAGAATATATTAAAGCGGACACAGTTATTTTTGAGACAGATTGCGCTGAAGTAGTGAAATGGTTTAACATTTGCCCGGATCATAGTATTGCACAAGAATAATGGTTTAAGGACATGTTGCAAATTTTGCAACGGCACATGGAATGGAAGATCTTCCTTATTCGATGAGAGGCAAACTTCATCGCAGACTAACTGGCTAAGCGTGTTACTGAACATAATTGGTGCTGGACGAGACTAGACTGCTGCCCAAGACTTGACTGTTTGTCTTTTAAACTATGCATCACGAAATCTTTTTTTGTTAACAAAATATGTAGCAAACATGTTTATGAATCACGTTATGTTAAAAAAAGAAATTGCCCTCTGGTTCCGAATCAAATTAATTTTTGGAATTGAGAATCTTAAATTAGTTCTTTTTATGAAGTCTGTTTTTTCTGTCCATCTTCTCTCATCTCTTTATCCTTATCTCTTCGCCGGTTTCCTCTCCGTCGGCGCCGACCTGTCCGACCTTTATTCCTCTTGCGGCGCCGTGGCCGCCCTTGCCGCGGGATGTTTATTTGGTGGTGTTGGAGAACAGGCTGGGGAAGTGGAATAGTTCGTCTCTAGCGGTTTTGGGACTCGAATATAGTGGCGGGAGGGTCGTGCGGGGTTTCTGGATGCTGATTTGAGGTAGAGATTGTTCGGCGATGAGGTTGAGGGTGGTTGGAGCGTGGAGATGAAGATATATGGTGTTTAGCTTGTGGCGAGGTTGTTTTTTTGGGTGATGGTATTTGCGCGGCTGAAAAGTCTCTTTTTTGATTGTATATATATGTTGTTAGAGGGCTCAATATGAGACGTGAGGCGAAGTGGAACAGTAGTCCACTTATTTATGTTTGTTGGATCTGTTCCTAACTAGAATTTCTCTAACTCTAAATCATTTTTAATCGCCTTTGTGTCTGTTTCAATCGATTTATAAAAAAAATTTCGGAATTCTTATCACTCGTTAATTATTATCAGCATGATGATTTTGTTGTTGTTGCTAAATTTGAAATTTTTTCACAAAAAAAAGGTCATGTTTGGGCTGCAATTTTATCAACTGGACCGAACTTACTTATTTTAAGTTCTGCCACGTTATCGGACTGCACATATACGCTCGCTCGCTGCTCCTTTGCACTGTTTGAAATAGGGGTGGGCGTCCAGACCCGAAGACCGAAAAAAACCGAACCGAACCGAAAAAAGACCGAACGGGTCGGTATTTATCGGACCGAAAACCGGACCGAAAAAAACCCGAACCGATTCTCAAAATTCGGTTCGGTCTCGGTTTGATTTTTCCTCGGACCGAAAGACCGAACCGAACCGAATATATGTTTTTCTGTCAATTTACAGAAAAAGACCGAAAAAAGACCGAAAATCCGAATTCGTGAAAAACCCGAAAAAAGACCGAAAATGACCCCAAAATAAAAGACCGAAAAAGACCGAAAAAGACCGAACCGAACCGAAACCCGAAAATCGGGCTTTGATCGGTTTTTAATTTCAAAAAGACCGAAACCGACCCGAACCGAATTTTTAGATTTCGGTTCGATTTTCACAAATTTTCGGCCCGAACCGACCCGAGCCCACCCCTAGTTTGAAATGAAACCGTCGCTATAAAATTTTCCAAAAAACCCTTGGAATTCGGCGACGCTAAGACCCTTGTACTGTTTCCTCCGATCGCTTCTCTATCAGTTTATTGCTGCATCATATCGTATGTAGTAATCTGCTGACAGTGATATTATCTGTTCATAATGTTGTAGATGGATTCGTCTGAGCGCTACTGTTACAATCCCAAACTGGTGTGGAATCCGCAGGTCGAGGAGTACCTTGTCAAAGCCTATGGTGCTGAGCATTTCTCCCGCATCTCCAAAGCCCTAACGTATTTCACCACTTCATTTCATCTTCTTATTATTATACGGTTTTATAGTGTAATTTCAAATGCTCCACTGTTTAGAAAGGCTAGTGTATTGCAATTTGCAACACTTAGGCTTCAATTTAATTGTTTTTTGTTTTCATTAGGTATCCCTCGTGTTATACTTGTATTCGAGTGAACACACTTAAGTCGACGAGTGATGATGTGATAGAAAAATTAGAGGAGCTGATATATGAAAGGAGGACTAACTTATCGGATGAGCTTGTTCAAGATGTTAGGGACCCTATATGCGAAAAGTTACAAAGTGGGATGATTTCCAAGTGCCAGGTAGCTGGGTTAGACAATGTTTTGATATTCGGAGGCTCGGGACCACATTCAATTGAATATAGTGCTTGTCCAAGGGATGGGCCGATTAAGGAAGTCATCGTCAGTAGGAAATGCGCTGAGGCGGTTCTTCGAGGTGCTCAGGTCAGCGATTTACCTGGCCTTTCGTATCACATTCAAATCAGACTTTAACTGTCCTTTTAATTGTTATTGGGCTGTGTTTAGGGATAATGAGAAGTTTTCTATGCATTACATTAGAGAAGCCATAAATATTTTTTTGAACTTGAAATAAAACTGGAAATGTGTGTGCATTCTCATGCTACATGAAAACTTTCATGAGATACATTTTATGTTGAATTGTGGATGTGCAATAACTCCGATAACCAGTTTGGTGCTGGAGATAAGTCTTTGTCACTCATAATTGTAGGTTCTTAATCATTTTTTCTACATAAGGTATATGTTCCAGGTGTATTAGCTTGCAGTGCCAGTGTTGAGAAAGGAGATAAAGTTGCAGTTTCAGTGGCAATAGAGCAGCTTGGCCCTGATGGTGGATGGGGGGTCGGCATAACACGCGGCATTGTCCTTCAAGGATCTGAAACGGGTACAAGTTGTACTCCTCTATTATACAGCTAGAGCTTAATACATGTTAGTTTATAGCGAAATACTAGTTATAATATTTGGATGAAGATTAATTAGTAAACCTAGATGTTGATTAAAGAAGGAACATCAGAACGGCGGGCTATACAAATGTAACAGAGCCATGATGGTAGCTTTGTTATTAGGTAGGGGCAAAATGCTTATACTTATCCATACTGAAATGGGTACTTATCAGTCATTTTTTGTCCGAGTCTTAAATATTTGGATTTTGGGTGAAGTGTCGCTCTGCCTCTGTCTGCCTGATCAATTTGGCTACTGTTTCACACTTCTTTAGAGAAAGATGTATGATCACATTGATGCCCTGTTTCATATATCATCCCCTAGATATACTAATATTGAGTTAACTGGTCAGTAATTTCTGACACTATATGGAACTTATGATCATCAACTGGACCTCTGTATTTATTTGTGCTCACGTTTCAGTGTTAAATGTATATGAAAAGTGCGGCAAATGATCAAAATCATCAGAGTTCAGACTTCTGAATTGAAAAACCTTCACTTGCTTTACAGTTTCACTTTGATAGGTTATATGATTTTATACCATTTATATCTTTGTAGATCCCCAGTTCTTTGAGCGCAAGGGGCTGTATATTGGAGAAGGAACAGCTTCCTTGTCAAGGGCTGGGATGTTCCGTGTGAACGAAGGCATTGCTGTGGATATGCACAACAGAGTATTCAAGCTTCCTTCATTGCATGGTTAATGTTCTCCTTCTTTAAGTCATAATGTTACTTACTATCTCCTCCTGCAAGGAGTGCCAGTCAACATATTTGAAGTCATGACGATCAGCCCTTTTTCCAATAAATAATGCAAATAATATAAAGAGTTTATGTTCTCCTTGCACTCCTTCCCTATAGGGGCCCACTTATACTTCTCAAGCTCTTGTTATTTGATGGTGCTGAGTATGCAAATACTTCAAATGATAGTAACATACTAAATTTTTAGGTTTATTACTACTGACATGCAGGCTACATCTTGCACTTTCCCCCCTTTTTTCCTATTGTAACTTCCGCAAATGTATGAATAAACTTGGCTGATCAGCCCATGTACAAAAGTGAAAAATTGAGCTGACTCACCTAGTTTGTGCCAATGATTATCATAGGCCCCCAATTTTCTTTCGACTCCCTTTCAACTCCCTTTCAATTCTTCGATTAATGATGTGGGCGATAGACTAATACTGGTTCCCTTTATTTGTTAACTTATTCCATCTCTTGATTCAAGTCGTAAGTAGAGTAACTGCTGTGCATGGGCTAAGTACTGGTAATTGATAAATAGCCCCATTCTGGAGCAAATTAAGGGAAGTGGGTGCAGGACCTTTTTCTTTATATATCAAATTTGTTACAAGCCTAGAGATAGGCATGAACCCAACCCACCTCACAAACTGTTTTAGGCCAAAGGACCCTATATTTGGTAAACAAGGTTGATTAAAAATGTTCTGATTCATGATGAATTTGGGTTGTCATATATAGACTAGTCATTAGATTTTGTAAGTTCTATGCAGAATATAACCATTATACAGTTTTCTTATATTTTCATAAAATGTCTTACTTTTTGTGAAACTTGTAAACTAGCCTCTTGTCCATGTTACAATTTGCACATGGTCAGTGTTGCTGTGCGTTTTGAGTTTTAAGATTTTCTGTTATGTACGCATCTGGCTGTATGTAAATTTGTGGTTTACTGACAAATTGTTACATTTATCATCCCGTCAGTGTTTCTTTTGATCCTCAGGTGTGCTTGAAGGAGACATATTTCTACAAAATTTACCTAGCATTATCTCAGCACATGCCTTGGGTACTATTTTTTTTCTTTTGTTTCGTCTCATTTGGTTCACTCTTTTATTCGAGTGATATTTATATTATTTGGTTTCTTTATTTGTATTTAAAAATAAAAGTCTTTGATGGGGAAATGGGAACACTGCACATATTAGAGTTGTAAATAGCACTAGATACCACGGTAGAAGATTATGGTTATGGTAATGTTTCTTACTTTACATGTGTCAGTTATAAATCGCTTAAGTGCATCCTAATAAAATTCAAATATATGTGTTAGCTAATCACTACATTAATACATCCTTGTGGAGAGGTAGATTTACTGTTGTTTCTAGTAATGTCGGAGGACCGCGTGATTCATCCTTTTATAAGTCTGGATAATCTGTTATTGTGACATAGCTAGCAATTTGGACTTGGATTATTTTTCTTTGGTTCTGACAAGGACCATCACTGATGTGAAATGATTCATTTTTTTGTTCGTGTCTCACGTTTCTGAAGATTATTCGGATCTTAAAGTTGTGAACAATGTTTTAAGGAATATGCTGTTTGAGCTAGTCTGTGCAGTAATTCAATCATCTCTAAGACTTATGTACGTAATGATCCCACTTATCCTTTTATAGCTCATCCTCTTTATGTTCAACATCTCCTTACATTAAAATCTACACACCGTTAGGATTTTGATTATGAATTGTGTTAATGAAATTCGTATTTGGAACTTCCTTATTACTCTGAGGTGTAATGCACACAACTAAATTGTACTTCATATTATTTGCATTTTAGATCCTCAACCAGGAGAGCGAGTTATGGACATGTGTGCAGCTCCAGGAGGGAAAACAACAGCAATTGCACTTCTTATGAAGGATAGAGGAGAGGTTGTTGCTACAGATAGGTCCCATAATAAGGTAATAGAGTAATTTTTTATATGTATATTTCACATCAGTTACATTACAGCTTTGAGTGATCAGTGTCCTCCCTTCATTACATTCTCTTGGTGGCCTTGCCAATTCACAAACCGATGTATTTTAAAATTTCTAGTCGTCTCAATTTATCTTCATTTGGCTAAAAATTACTATGCATAAAAATTGGCATGTATTGTTTGTCTTATTTCTTTGCTCCCGCCACCGCCAGAGTCTCCAATGGGACAATCACCCTTGATTCTCTTTATTTATCCAATTACCCACCTTATTTTGCAGACCAAGACGCCTAAATGGTTTTGTTTTACATAACTGTTGCTTGTTGTATTATTGGAATGCTTATCATCCTTCTACAATTATATGTCAGAGCAATAATGAAACTTTATCTTACTGGTTTTATTAACACCATCCTTAAGCTACCCTGACCTTAAAGGGAGATGTTAGTTGCAGCACAACTTTATTGTTTAAGAGAGCAAAGTGATTTTTAATAGGAAAAAGTTCGTACTGAAGCATTTTGCAGTAACATTGCCCTGTTAATCATAGTCTGCCTTGCATTTGATTTCCTCTATGTTGCTCAAAACTCAAAAGTAAGCTACATTTCATAAGAAACCTAAAGTGCTTGTCAATTATCATGAAAAATCAGCTATATTGACTAGTAATTAAAGATAAAAATATTTGAATGTCACCTGTGGCTGTATTACTGATTTTAATGACTGTTTCAAATTTCAAAGTAACATTCAAAACAACAAATTATGTCCGTTTTGACCCTTGCTAAAACTGATAGTTCTGACAAGAATTTGGACAATCTTTGTTGCTTAGGACACATTATGATACTATTACCAAAAATTAAAATTAAATAAATATATATATATATTCTATATCAATGCCATGCTCCATCATCTCATTTAAGGTTGCTTAGACTTTTGAATTTGTGGTTCTTCTGAGATCCGAACTTTGCTTACACGGTTCACAATTTGATATTTCCTGTTGTATTAGGTGCTGAATATACAAAAGTTGGCTGCTGAAATGGGCCTAAATTGTATCAATGCATACAAATTAGATGCCCTAAAATCTTGCAGGAGAGACTTTTCAAATGATGTGCCAGTTCTGTGTAGCAGTGATGACTTGGCATCATCATTGGTGACTTCAGATGTGAAGTCCAATGGCAGTGAAATAAAAGCTGAAAATGGTATGTGAATTTTGATTATGAGCATTTAACTTAAATTTGTAGTGACGTATTTCGATGTTTCAGATTAACTTTGCGTCTTTGCCTACCTGGATCACAGTCTTTGTTTATTCGCGTGGATGTCCATTTCATTTCAGTTGTCTGTTTTGAATTCTCGTACTGTCTTCAAGAAAGAAACTGTGTGCGGGTATTGTTTGATATAAACAGTTAGATACTGTCTTGTAAGCCGCAGACTCCAAATGGGAGCTCCTTGTTATTTTGGGGCTCCTATTTGACTTCATGGTACTTTCTGCTTATGATCATTTTTATTTTTAGTTTAATTAAGCCTTCAGTTATCATCTGTGCTTTTCAGTAATGCCAATGTAATATTATAATTAGGAAGTTTTTTTTATTGTAGAAAGCAATGGCAATTCGAATCATGGAGCGTACACTAGCAAAGCTGCTGTCCGCAAGAAGAATGGGCCTGGACGAAGTCATAGCATAGGAGGCAGAGTAGAGAACTCCAAAGGATTCCCACCTAACAGTTTCGATCGAGTTCTTCTTGATGCCCCTTGTTCTGCTCTTGGATTAAGACCTCGATTATTTGCTGGGCAGGAAACAATGGAATCTTTAAGGCACAATGCTGTGTATCAGAGAAGCATGTTTGATCAGGCTGTCCAATTAGTCCACCCTGGGGGAGTCATTGTCTATTCAACGTGTACAATTAACCCTGGAGAGAACGAAGGCCTTGTGCGATATGCACTTGATACTTATAAATTTTTATCCCTTGCATCTCAAAGTCCAAGAATTGGAGGACCAGGTATCGTTGGTAGATGTGACTTTCCCGATGGGCACTCTGAGGAATGGTTAAAACCAGGTGAGGAAGACCTTGTTCAGAGGTTTGATCCATCGTCTCCACTGGATACAATAGGATTTTTCATTGCCAAGTTCAACGTTGGTCCCAAGGAACCTTAGCAAGCATCTCCACATTGTATGTTTCAGAAGACTAATCTTATAAATTAATTATCTCATTGTTGAGCATCCATTGGCTTGAACAAGGAGGAAGAAAGTCACCAATGTGGATACAAAGTCAATGGTCAAGTAACTATTCAATTCTGCATTCTTACCTGGGGATGGACAAAACCCGGCCCGATCCGAAAATCCGACCCGACCCGGTCCACTTAATGTCGGGTTAGGGTCCACTTAACCAACCCGGTATAATTGGGTTAGGGTTGAAGTTCGGGTTACCCGATTTTATAAGTAATATAAAAAATACTAGATTTTTAATGAGAGTCAAACCTTATACCTCAATTGAATAAAAATTTATTTGTGTTCTCGTGATATATCACACTACATATGAATTTGTAATTAATTTGCAATGAAAAAATAAAATTGTAATACTAAACTTTAAAGTATTTATATCATGATAGATGACCATGAATGTTTTATGCCTTTTTATAAATTTTAGTTTTAGGGTTGGGTTCGGGTTCACAGAATTGATTTGGTCTTTCGGGCCGGATTAAGGTTCGAATAACTGACCCGATCATTATTTCGGATCGAATTAGAACTAGGCACAATCCGTCCCAACCCGTCCAATGCCCACCCCTATTCTTACCTTCTTCTTTTTTAATGTGCAAGTGGAGTTAGAAATTGTTGAATATCCAAGCACTTTGATCATTTATTAATCCATTGATGAGCTGTTCTGAGCTGTTCTATATTGACTGGTTCTGTATTTTTCAATCAAATCACATGGTAACTGTAGACATTTCTGTCTACTTGTTACTTTGTCATTCAAGCTATCTGAAATCTCTAGCTATGCAGAAATGAAGCTCGACTCTTTTGTTGTAACTTTGCTCTCTTTAGTGGCTCAACTGTGCATTCCTGACTTAGTTTTTTCTCAGTATGATTACCCAACTGCAAATCTCTCCACCACTTGGACCAACAACGTCTCAGCTCCTCACTCAGTGACCTTCACCGATGGCTCAACCGTTAGAGCAATTCTTCTGAGGGGCACATTTGGTCCCAAATATGCTTGTGGCTTCTTCTGCAAAGGATCTTGTGAAAAATATCTCTTTGCAATTTTCATTGTTCAGACAAGCAGTGGTGGAGGCATCGTCCAGCCTGCGATTGGTTTCCCTCGAGTTGTTTGGTCCCCTAACAGAAACCGTCCTGTCAGCTTAAATTCCACTTTGCAGCTAACTTCAGATGGTGATTTGGTGCTCAAAGATGTGGATGGAGCAATTTCTTGGTCAACCAACACTTCTGGCAAATCTGTTGTGGGCTTGAACATGACTGAAATAGGTAACTTGGTCTTGTTTAATTCCAAAAATGAGACTGTTTGGGAGTCTTTTGATCACCCTAGCGATGCTTTAGTACCTGGGCAGAGGCTAATTGCAGGCCAAAGTCTCACCTCAAGTGCCTCCGAAACAAATTGGACTCAAAGCGTTTTTTCACTTTCAGTCTCTAGTAAAGGATTGTTTGCTTTTATTGAAGCTGATCCTCCACAAACATATTACAACCAATCTATTATAGCAGGCAACAAATCAAGCAGTGAGCCGAGTTATATTAAGTTTTTGAATGGGAGTTTGTCTATGTACATACTTGTTGCTGAACCTAGTGATCCGGATAATGGGCTGAAAATTCCCTTGGCATCGTCTGCGCAGTACATGAAGCTTGAAGCTGACGGGCATCTGAGGGTGTACGAGTGGGGCAAAGGGACCAGTGGAGGTTGGGGTTCTGTGGCTGATCTCTTGACTGGTTATCTCGGTGATTGTAGTTATCCGATGGTTTGTGGGGCATATGGGATTTGTTCTAATGGTCAGTGTGCTTGTCCTGCAGCAACCAACAATGGAAGTAGATTTTTTGATTTGGTAAATGACAGGCAGCCTGCGCTAGGGTGTCATGAGACCTCGACGTTGAGTTGTGGTGCGTCTCAGTATCATGAGTTTGTGGAGTTAACTGACACGACTTACTTTACTTCCATATCTGACATTGGGAATACAGACATGGAGACTTGTAAAACGGCTTGTTTGAAGAATTGTTCGTGTAAAGCAGCAATGTTTCGCTATGGCTTGAATTCTTCTGACGGGGAGTGTTACTTGCCATCAAATATATTTTCTCTAATGAACAATGATAAAGAAATGACTCATTACAACTCCACTGCATTTCTAAAAGTTCAGGGCAGTGCTCCGATAACATTTGGTGCTCCGACTACAAAGAAAAATTCTTCAAGAGTGGTCATTATTGGAGCAAGCATAGGAGCGTTCGTTGGATTATTCTTATTAGGTGGATTACTATTTATAGTCATTGGGAGGAAAAAGAAAGACGACGCAGACGCAGATGAAGAAGAATATCTAGACCAAGTACCAGGGATGCCAACACGATTCTCGTATGAAGAATTAAAGATTGCGACTGAAGATTTTACCAAAAAACTTGGCGAAGGAGGATTTGGGTCTGTTTTTGAAGGAAAGCTAAGTAACGGAACACATATTGCAGTGAAAGTCCTGGATGGTGTTGGGCACATAAAGAAATCATTCCTAGCGGAGGTTGAGACGATAGGCAGCGTTCACCATATCAATTTAGTGACGCTGATTGGATTTTGTGCTGAAAAGTCGCATAGAGCGTTAGTTTACGAGTACATGCCTAATGGATCTCTTGAAAAATGGATTTTCAAACCAAAGGCTGAAAATATGCTTGATTGGAAGCAGCGGAGGAAGATCATTTTGGATATTGCTAAAGGACTAAGTTACCTTCACGAAGATTGCAGGCAAAAAATAGTTCATTTAGACATAAAGCCTCAAAATATCCTTCTCGATGAAAAGTTCAATGCTAAAGTCTCCGACTTTGGACTTTCAAAGTTAATAGATAAAGACCAGAGCAATGTTATGACGCAAATGAGAGGAACTCCCGGGTACTTGGCCCCTGAGTGGTTAAACTCAGTGATCACAGAGAAAGTAGATGTATACAGTTTTGGAGTCGTGGTGTTGGAAATTTTATGCGGAAGAAAGAATTTGGACCGCTCACAAGCAGAGGAAGAAATGCATTTGCTAAGTCTGTTTAAGAGTAAAGGAGAAGAAAATTTGTTGCTGGATTTGGTTGATAAGTGTAGCGCGGATATGCAAGTACACAGTGAAGAAGTTGTGAAGATGATGAGTGTCGCGGCGTGGTGCTTGCAAAGTGACTTTGCTAAGAGGCCTTCTATGTCAGTTGTGGTTAAGGTGCTGGAGGGTGTGATGGATGTTGACAAAAGCATGGATTATACCTTTGTGGCGAATACAGAGTACTGTAAGACGAGTTCGAAACATGATGACAGTGATGGAAAATATGGAACCAGCACTCCTCTGCTTCCATCACTCCTCTCAGGCCCAAGATAACATACTCAAAGCATGTGTACCTTCTCAGTATTACAATCTTATGGTAAAGATATAACTCCAGTAATTCCCTCAACAGTGTTCTTGTAAGCCAACTCCTCATCCATTCCGGTTTCGTTATATCTTCTGAACAAGGACTCGACAACTTCATGAACAGCACCGCCCAAAATACCTGCGCAAGACTTCATTAATTGTCTATTTGGTAAACAAGGTTGATCAAAAATGTTCTGATTCATGATGAATTTGGGTTGTCATATGTAGACTAGTCATTAGATTTTGTAAGTTCTATGCAGAATATAACCATTAGACAGTTTTCTTATATTTTCATAACATGTCTTACTTTTTGTCCAACTTGTAAACTAGCCTCTTGTCCATGTTACAATTTGCACATGGTCAGTGTTGCTGTGTGTTTTGAGTTTTAAGATTTTCTGTTATGTACGCATCTGGCTGTATGTAAATTTGTGTTTTATTGACAAATTGTTACCTTAATCACTCCGTCAGTGTTTCTTTTGATCCTCAGGTGTACTTGAAGGAGACATATTTCTACAAAATCTACCTAGCATTATCTCAGCACATGCCTTAGGTACTATTTTTTTTTCGTCTCATTTGGTTCATTCTTTTATTCGAGTGATGTTTATATTATTTGGTTTCTTTAATTGTATTTAAAAATAAAAGTCATTGATGGGGAAATGGGAAAACTGCACATATTAGAGTTGTAAATAGCACTAGATACCACGGTAAAAGATTATGGTTATGGTAATGTTTCTTACTTTACGCTTAAGTGCATCCTAATAAAATTCAAATATATGTGTTAGCTAATCACTACATTAATACATCCTTGTGGAGAGGTAGATTTACTGTTGTATCTAGTAATGTCGGAGGACCGCATGATTCATCCTTTTTATAAGTCTGGATAATCTGTTATTGTGACATAGCTAGCAATTTGGACTTGGATTATTTTTCTTTGGTTCTGACAAGGACCATCACTGACGTGAAATGATTCATTTTTTGTTCGTGTCTCATGTTTCTGAAGATCATTCAGATCTTAAAGATCTGAACAATGTTTTAAGGAATATGTTGTTTGAGCTAGTCTGTGCAGTAATTCATGCATCTCTAAGACTTATGTATGTAATGATCCCACTTATCCTTTTAAGGACTTAAAATTCTTTCGCTATAGCTCATCCACTTTATGTTCAACATCTCCTTACATTAAAATCTACTCACCATTAAGGGCGAAGAGAGTGACCCAGTGGTTGGGCACTCCCCCGGTGACTTAGCGCTCCCGGGTTCAAGTCCTTATAATAACAGATGCTAACCCCCTAACACTAAGCACCCTTTCAACAACAAAAACTATCTACTCACCATTAGGTTGTTGATTATGAATTGTGTTAATGAAAATTTTATTTGGAACTTCCTTATTTTTCTGAGATGTAATGCACACAACTAAATTGTACTTCATATTAGTTGCATTTTAGATCCTCAACCAGGACAGAAAATTATGGACATGTGTGCAGCTCCAGGAGGGAAAACAACAGCAATTGCACTTCTTATGAAAGATAGAGGAGAGGTTGTTGATACAGATAGGTCCCATAATAAGGTAATACAGTAATTTTTTATATGTATATTTCACATCAGTTACATTAGAGCTTTGAGTGATCAGTATTTTAATTTCTCCTGGAGGCCTTGCCAATTCCCAAACGGATGTATTTTAAAATTTATAGTCATCTCAATTTATCTTCATTTGGCTAAAAATTACTATGCATAAAAATTGGCATGTATTGTTTGTCTTATTTATTTGCTCCCTCCACCGCCAGAATCTCCATTGGACAATCACCCTTGATTCTCTTTATTTATCCAATTACCCACCTTATTTTGCAGACCAAGATGCCTGAATGGTTTTGTTTTACTTAATTGTTGTGTGTTGTATTAATGGAATGCTTATCATCCTTCTACAATTATATGTCAGAGCAATAATGAAATTTTATCTTACTGGTTGTATTAACACCGTCCTTAAGCTACCCTGACCTTAAAGGGAGATGTTATTTGCAGCACAACTTTAAGAGAGCTTCTCTTCAGGAAGACCTTGTTCAGAGGTTTGATCCATCGTCTCCACTGGATACAATATGATTTTTTATTGCCAAGTTCAACGTTGGTTCTAAGGAACCATAGCACACATCTCCAATTTGTATGTTTCGGAAGAGTAATGTAATAAATTAATCATCTCATTGTTGTGAGCATCCATTGGCTTGGGCAAGGAGGAGGAAAGTTACCAATGTGGATACAAAGTCAAAGGTCAAGTAACTATTTAATTCTGCATTCTTACCTCTCTCTTTTTTTATGTGCAAGTGGAGGTAGAAATTGTTGAATATCCAAGCGCTTTGATCATTCTTTTTCTTTCTTTTTTTGATAAAGCGCTTTGATCATTCATTATTCCATTGCTGAGCTGTTCTATATTGACTCGTTCTGTATTTTTCAATTAAATCACCTAGTAACTGTAGACATTTCTGTCTACTTGTTTCTTTGTCATTCAAGCTATCTGAAATCTCAAGCTATGCAGAAATGAAGCTCAGCTCTTTTGTTCTAACTTTGCTCTCTTTAGTGGCTCAACTTTCCATTCCTGACTTAGTTTTTTCTCAGCCTTATTACCCAACTGCAAATCTCTCCACCACTTGGACCAACCACGTCTCAGCTCCTAACTCAGCAACCTTCTTCGATGGCTCAACCGTTAGAGCAACTCTTCTGAGGATCACATTTTCTGCAAATTCTTCTGAGGGGCACAATTCTTCTGGGAGGCACTTTGATATCAATTATGCTTGTGGCTTCTTCTGCAAAGGATCTTGTGAAAAATATCTCTTTGCAATTTTCATTGTTCAGACAAACAGTGATGGAGGCATCGCCCAGCCTGCGATTAATTCCCCTCAAGTTGTTTGGTCCCCTAACAGAAACCATCCTGTCAGCTTAAATTCCACCTTGCAGCTAACTTCAGATGGTGATTTGGTGCTCAAAGATGTGGATGGAGCAATTTCTTGGTCAACCAACACTTCTGGCAAATCTGTTGTGGGCTTGAACATGACTGAAATAGGTAACTTGGTCTTGTTTAATTCCAAAAATGAGACTGTTTGGGAGTCTTTTGATCACCCTAGCGATGCTTTAGTACCTGGGCAGAGGCTAATTGCAGGCCAAAGTCTCACCTCAAGTGCCTCCGAAACAAATTGGACTCAAAGCGTTTTTTCACTTTCAGTCTCTAGTAAAGGATTGTTTGCTTTTATTGAAGCTGATCCTCCACAAACATATTACAACCAATCTATTATAGCAGGCAACAAATCAAGCAGTGAGCCGAGTTATATTAAGTTTTTGAATGGGAGTTTGTCTATGTACATACTTGTTGCTGAACCTAGTGATCCGGATAATGGGCTGAAAATTCCCTTGGCATCGTCTGCGCAGTACATGAAGCTTGAAGCTGACGGACATCTGAGGGTGTACGAGTGGGGCAAAGGGACCAGTGGAGGTTGGGGTTCAGTGGCTGATCTCTTGACTGGTTATCTCGGTGATTGTAGTTATCCGATGGTTTGTGGGGCATATGGGATTTGTTCTAATGGTCAGTGTGCTTGTCCTGCAGCAACCAACAATGGAAGTAGATTTTTTGATTTGGTAAATGACAGGCAGCCTGCGCTAGGGTGTCATGAGACCTCAACGTTAAGTTGTGGTGCGTCTCAGTATCATGAGTTTGTGGAGTTAACTGACACGACTTACTTTACTTCCATATCTGACATTGGGAATACAGACATGGAGACTTGTAAAACGGCTTGTTTGAAGAATTGTTCTTGTAAAGCAGCAATGTTTCGCTATGGCTTGAATTCTTCTGACGGGGAGTGTTACTTGCCATCAAATATATTTTCTCTAATGAACAATGATAAAGAAATGACTCATTACAACTCCACTGCAATTCTAAAAGTTCAGGGCAGTGCTCCGATAACATTTGGTGCTCCGACTACAAAGAAAAATTCTTCAAGAGTGGTCATTATTGGAGCGAGCATAGGAGCGTTCGTTGGATTATTCTTATTAGGTGGATTACTATTTATAGTCATTGGGAGGAAAAAGAAAGACGACGCAGACGCAGATGAAGAAGAATATCTAGACCAAGTACCAGGGATGCCAACACGATTCTCGTATGAAGAATTAAAGATTGCGACTGAAGATTTTACCAAAAAACTCGGCGAAGGAGGATTTGGGTCTGTTTTCGAAGGAAAGCTAAGTAACGGAACACATATTGCAGTGAAAGTCCTGGATGGTGTTGGGCACATAAAGAAATCATTCCTAGCGGAGGTTGAGACGATAGGCAGCGTTCACCATATCAATTTAGTGACGCTGATTGGATTTTGTGCTGAAAAGTCGCATAGAGCGTTAGTTTACGAGTACATGCCTAATGGATCTCTTGAAAAATGGATTTTCAAACCAAAGGCTGAAAATATGCTTGATTGGAAGCAGCGGAGGAAGATCATTTTGGATATTGCTAAAGGACTAAGTTACCTTCACGAAGATTGCAGGCAAAAAATAGTTCATTTAGACATAAAGCCTCAAAATATCCTTCTCGATGAAAAGTTCAATGCTAAAGTCTCAGACTTTGGACTTTCAAAGTTAATAGATAAAGACCAGAGCAATGTTATGACGCAAATGAGAGGAACTCCCGGGTACTTGGCCCCTGAGTGGTTAAACTCGGTGATCACAGAGAAAGTAGATGTATACAGTTTTGGAGTCGTGGTGTTGGAAATTTTATGTGGAAGAAAGAATTTGGATCGCTCACAAGCAGAGGAAGAAATGCATTTGCTAAGTCTCTTTAAGAGTAAAGGAGAAGAAAATTTGTTGCTGGATTTGGTTGATAAGTGTAGCGCGGATATGCAAGTACACAGTGAAGAAGTTGTGAAGATGATGAGCGTCGCGGCGTGGTGCTTGCAAAGTGACTTTGCCAAGAGGCCTTCTATGTCAGTTGTGGTTAAGGTGCTGGAGGGTGTGATGGATGTCGACAAAAGCATGGATTATACCCTTGTGGCGAACACAGAGTACTTTAAGACAAGTTCGAAACATAATGACAAGTTCGAAACACAGAGCACTCCTCTGCTTCCATCAGTCCTCTCTGGCCCAAGATAACAATACTCAAAGCCTGTGTACCTTCTCAGTATTACAATCTTAACTCCAGTAATTCCCTCAACAGTGTTCTTGTAAGCCAACTCCTCATCCATTCTGTTTTCGATATATCTTCTGAACAAGGACTAAAACAACTCCATGAACAGCACCGCCCAAAATACCTGCGCAAGACTTGAGTAATATTAATATCATTATGCGTATATCTGAATGAGTGGATAAGTAAGATACAGAGCAAGTAGATTGATACCGAAAATGTCACTCTTGTATTCATGTTCTAAAGTAGTCACGAATGTGTAAGGTGAACCAAGTGCAATAGACCATCCCCAGTGCGACATCAGTGGCTCTGCCATCAACGTCCTACCGAAGAGGTTTGGTCTGTGACTAAAAATAGAAAATATAATTTCATACTTGGTTTGACGTATAAAAAACACAAATTAAAAGCATCAAATACAAAATTTTCAAATTCAATTTCATAGGGGGAACTTTTTCGTTTTTCTTTTCTCCTAATTTTTCCATGTGTCAAACATAGGGAAAAGACGACTGATGCGTTTTGTCGAAAACCCTAATTTCAGTCATGCGCCATTAAAAAAAATGTCTTCGCCTCAGGGGCAATATTTTACACTTAAAAAGGCGTTTGGCTTCCGAAAAAGTGAGTATTTTTTTTATATAAAAAAAACAATCAAATTGAATAGATTGAGAATATAAATACAAGAACGTCATCCACATCATATATGACATTGCATTTTGCAACATGCAACTTAAGCTCTAGTATAGGATTACTATTTGATTAAACTAATCAACCGATCCAAAAGCGATTAAACCAGACATTAGCATATAGTGTAGACCAGTTGCAAGTTTATTTCAACGACACTTGAACCAGTGGCGAATGCAGCAGGTGGGCTGCTCGGGCTGCAGCCCGGGTAGAATTTGGCCCAAAAAATAAATTTTTTTTTAGTTTTCAGTTTGCAGTTTGCGGAGGAATGCAATTGCGATTTGCAATTTGGGGAGTCGCGAGCGACGTCCGAGTCCGAGTGTCCGACGTCTGACTTCCGAGACCATGCGAGTGCGAGTGCCGTCCCAATCTTCACCTCCACAGTCCCAATCTTCCGTGTGTCGTTTCTCGTTTGCTTAACTGCGTTCCAGTCTTCCAGATTCTGGCAGCGGCAGAGGCCCAGAGCTGGAGGTGAGTGAGTGATGTAGGATTAATAACTAACCCTCCCAGGATCACTATATAGTGGCACACAATTATCACTAATTTTGGTGGACTGTAAAAGAAGATAACAACTGATTTATTGTACTCAACGGAAACACACTCGTACAAATAAGCTAGAGAAAAACTTACAACACTCAAAATATACTAAACACTAGAATACTTGATGAGAGAAGATGGAGCTTGAGGGATTTTTGGAATTGAGATGAGAATACAAGGAGAAGAGGCTTGTATTTATAGGCTAAGGGAGGTGTGATTAGAGGAGGAAGAGAAGCCACTTGGCATGGAATGCATGGAGGAGGAGAAAGCCATCGGGGTGAGTCATTCCTCCCAAAAGCCGCCGGGCTAGGTGGCGCAAAGAGAGGGGAAGAGAGGAAAGCCGCCGGGCAAGGTGGCATGGATTAACAAATATATTCAACACTCCTCCTTGATCCATGATCTTGCAACTCCAAGCATATATCGAAATAACTCAAACTTATCACTTGAGAGACCCTTGGTAAAGATATCTGCAACTTGTTCATCAGTCTTGCAGAATTCTAACTAAATCTCACCATCTTTGACCAACTCTCGAATATAGTGATACCTGATCCCAATATGCTTGCTCCTGCCATGAAATACTGGGTTCTTGGCTAATGCTATAGCCGACTTGTTGTCACACATAATCTTCGTGGGGCCCTCTTGCTTATGTTTCAGGTCTTCCAATATCCGTCGAAGCCAGACTACTTGACAAGCTGTGGTAGTTACTGCAATGTACTCCGCTTCAGCTGTAGATAGAGCAACAACATGTTGCTTCTTTGATGACCATGAAACCACTCCATCTCCTAGATAGAAAGCATAACCTGATGTACTCTTCCGAGTTTTCACATCACCGGCCCAATCACTGTCTGTATATCCTGTCAGACAAAATTCTTCTGTGTGACAATACATAATCCCATAATCAATAGTACCACAGATATATCGGAGTATATGCTTTGCTGCTAGCAAGTGCGACTGCTGCGGTTTCTCCATGAACCGACTAATAAGTCCAACTCCGTACACTATATCTGGTCTAGTTGAAGTCAAGTATCGTAGACTTCCAACTATACTCTTGAAGTATGTGGGATTCACAAGCTCTCCAGTACCTTCTTTCATCATCTCCATCCTCTCTGCAACTGGTGTTCTGACCGCCTTCATTCCCTCGAACTTAAATCTCTTCAAAATATCCTTGGCGTGTTTCTTCTGTGAAATAAAGATTCCACTGTCCGCCTGCTCAACCTCGATGCCTAAAAAATAAGACATCAGTCCCATGTCAGTCATCTCAAACTGACGAGTCATCGCTTCTCTGAACTCGATGAACATCTCCTCCGAACTTCCTGTGAATATCAAGTCATCCACATACAAGCATACTATCAGCATCTGTCCTTCAGCACTCATCTTGATGTAGAGTGTGTGCTCGTAAGGACACTTCTGAAATTCGTTCTCTAGCATTAACGTATCAATCCTCGCGTACCATGCTCGCGGGGCCTGCTTCAGTCCGTATAGTGCTTTCTTCAGCTTGTAGACATTATTCTCTTTCCTTCTCTGCACATAGCCTGGTGGCTGATCAACATACACCTCCTCTTATAGAACTCCATTAAAGAATGCTGACTTCACGTCCATCTGGTGTATCTTCCACCTGTTTTGTGCTGCAAGTGCTATAATCATTCGAATGGTATCCATTCTAGCAACTGGTGCAAATACCTCGAAGTAATCGATATCAGGCTTCTGCCTGTATCTTTTTACCACTAGCCTTGCCTTCAACCGGTCCACCTGACCGTCGGGTCTGCACTTCGTCTTGTACACCCATTTCACTACAATCGACTTCTTACCAACAGGTAAAGTCGTCAGCTCCCATGTATCATTCTTCTCAATGGAAGCTATCTCTGCATCCATAGCTTGAATCCACCCTTTGTCTTTTGCTGCTTCCTCGAACGTTACAGGATCACAATCTGCAAATAGACAAAAGTTCATCATGGTTTCATCAGGTGTGTTTGGCTCATCATCTCGGTAGACCACATAGTCATGATATCGAACTGGTGGTCTTCTCTGTCGCGGTGGTAAACTGCTAGATTTTGACTCAGTTGTTTTCTCAGGTGAATCAACAACTGGCGCTCGCCTATCTTCTGTAGGCTCCTCCTCAATATTGACACGAGGTTCTCTAGCATCCGTTTGAGACCAATCCCAGGCCTCATCTTCGGCAAACTGTACATCTCAGCTGATAATCACCTCTCCCGTGTCAGGATCATAACACTTATAACCCTTCGTATCAGCACTGTACCCGATGAAGATGCATCGCCTACTCTTGTCGTCCAGCTTCCTCCGTCACTGATCTGGTATATGGGGATATGCAATACACCCAAATACTCGTAGGTAAGATACATCCGGCTTCACACCACTCCAAGCTTCATCTGGAGTCTTTCCTTGAACCGCCTTCGTAGGACATCGGTTCAGTAAGAATATTGCACAAGATACCGCTTCTGCCCAATAAGGCTTTGGTAGCTCCTTGGCCTTCAACATGCTTCTGGCCATCTCAAAGATTGTGTGATTCTTCCTCTCAGCAATGCCGTTCTGCTGAGGTGTGTAGCTTGCAGTCAACTGTCGTCTGATTCCTTCGACTCTGCAATAGCTTGAGAACTCCTTTGAAGTGAATTCTCCTCCTCTATCTGATCTCAGCGTCTTCAAGGTGTAACCACTTTGTTTTTCAACAAAGGTCTTGAATTCCTTGAACGTCCGGAAAGCCTCCGACTTTTCTCTCAAGAAATAGACCCAAGTCTTTCTTGAAAAATCATCAACAAGTGCCATCATGTATCGCTTTCCACCAAGAGAATCTACCTCCACTGGACCACATAGATCCGTGTGAACCAGCTCCAATGGTTGGTTCGCTCGTCTCGCCTTTCCTACTGGAAATGGCTCTCTGTGCTGCTTCCCTCGCAAGCACGCCTCACATGGTTGACTAGGAATCTGAATCGCCGGTAGTCCTAACACCATTTTCTTTGTCGCCAATAATTTCAGTCCGTTGAAATTTAAATGGCCAAATCTGAGATGCCACAGCCAACTACTGTCTCTCACCATCGTCTGGAAGTTTACTTCAACTCCCTTTTTGAGAATCCATGGGAACATTCGATTCTTTGTCATTGGGACCTTTGCAACGATCCTTCGGTCTTTGCCTTCAATTGTGCAAACGCCATCTCGAATAAAAATGAAATGACCTCTCTCCGATAGTTGCCCTAAGCTCAGTAAATTCCAACATAACCCGGGTACATAAAACACATTAGTAATAGTTACGTATGTACCATCATTTGTCTGAATTTGGATGTCGCCTTTGCCCATGACTTGGATTTGTGACTTGTTTCCAAAACTGACTTCAGCACGAGCGGATTCGTCTAAGCGAGAGAATAACTCATTTCTCCCGCTCATATGGTTGCTGCATCCGGAGTCAAGGTACCACACGTCTGTGTAGCCTTCACAGGTCTCCTTCGTCTTGCACGCTAGAACCATATATCCATGCGCCTCGGAAGCATAAGTTTGCTCCACTCGCTCATTAGCTCGGCATTCGGACTTGTAGTGTTCAAACTTCTGACATTTGTAACACTGGACTCTGGACTTGTCACGTCCTCCAGTATGATCGCCTCGAGCTTGCTGAATATTGCTGCTACTGGCTTGGTCTCGTCCACCGTTATAATTTCGGCCTCCTCCTCGGCCTTGTCCACATCCTCGACCTCCACGGTAACCTCCGCGAGTTCGTGTTTCAACTCGGCCTTGCAAAGCCTGCTCCTAACTGGAGCCGTTCGCCTTCTGGTTTATCCGTTGCTCGTGTGAACCCAGCGAACTCATGAGTCAATCAATCGACATCTCTGATGTGTCGTTTCCTTCTTCAATAGCTGCTACGACATGTTCAAATTTAGAGGGTAACGAGCGTAATACCTTTTCGACGACTCGTTGTTCTCCTAGCGCTTCCCCGTTAACTCTCAAATTGTTAACGACCGCTTGAACCCGTTCACAGTATGTCGACACGCTTTCCGAGTCAGTCATTCGTAGTGACTCGAAATCTGCTCTCAGTGTCTGTAGACGCATCTGCATGACTCTTTCATCGCCTTTGTAAGCATTCTTTAAAATAGTCCATGCCTTGCGGGATGTCTCCGCCTCTGATATTTTTTCAAATATCGGTTCCTCCATAGCTTGAAAGATCGCAAATAATGCTTTCTAATCTTTCTTACGAGTGTCCGCCAATAAATCTCTATCTTCCTTTTCAAGCTCGTCAAAAGGTTTTCTGACTACTTCGGTGTAGCCCGTCTCGACCAAACTCCATAATTCTTGGGACTTGAAAAATGCCGTCAATTGGATAGACCAATTTTTGAAATTTCGCCCGTTGAATTTCGGTATCTGAAGTGGAATTGTGTTCGACATAATTGAACCACAATACTAAAATATCGCTCCTGATATTTTATACTCAACACTCGCTCTGAGGCCAAATGTAGGATTAATAACTAATCCTCCCAGGATCACTATATAGTGGCACACAATTCTCACTAATTTTGGTGGACTGTAAAAGAAGATAACAACTGATTTATTGTACTCAACGGAAACACACTCGTACAAATAAGCTAGAGAAAAACTTACAACACTCAAAATATACTAAACACTAGAATACTTGATGAGAGAAGATGGAGCTTGAGGGATTTTTGGAATTGAGATGAGAATACAAGGAGAAGAGGCTTGTATTTATAGGCTAAGGGAGGTGTGATTAGAGGAGGAAGAGAAGCCACTTGGCATGGAATGCATGGAGGAGGAGAAAGCCATCGGGGTGAGTCATTCCTCCCAAAAGCCGCCGGGCTAGGTGGCGCAAGGAGAGGGGAAGAGAGGAAAGCCGCCGGGCAAGGTGGCATGGATTAACAAATATATTCAACAAGTGATACTTGCGTTGTGTTGTGTATGTTGTGTTTTTGTAATGGTTTTGCTTCGATGATGAATTGATGATTGATGAGTACTGGTCGGCGAAGCTGAGGTAGAATTTTTGAAATCAACTTCTAACAGCACATTTGAATTGCTTGAAGCCTTGAACACTAACTAAATTCTGAATTGCTTGCAAACAGCACATTTGAATGCCTATGTTTTGCTTGTTTGTTTTCAGATTATGTTCACTAATTAAATGCCTATGTTTTGAATGCCTATGTTTTGCTTGTTTGCAAACATCACAACTTGGATTTTGCTTGTTTGCACAGATTATGTTCATTTGAATGCCTATGTGTTTGCTTGTTTACAAACAGCACAGATTATGTTCATTTGAATGCCTAAGGTTTTCTGTTCCGGTGTCGATTCTAAGGTAAACTCACAACAAAATTAAGCAATATTACAGCTTTGTAGGTGGATGGTATCAAAGTTGATGAATTTGTTTTTGTTTCTTTGACTTTCGTACTTTGTTGTCATCACAAAATTGATTCTTGTGTGATTTTAATGTGCATTAGCATTTCTTCAGCTTCTGTTGGTAAATGTAGTTTGGTTATTAACTGATTCATATGGGCAGGAGCGCAGATCAATGGATGCATCTGAAGTTCATTCTTTTGTCAATTCTCTCCGCTCCACATTCTCCTTCTTAGAGGTTTTCATTCCAACCTTATCATACATGATTCATTTTCTAAATATATACTGTTAAGTTTTGGTTTCAGACTCTTATTAGCATTCATCAAAGACATCTTCGTCTCTATGAATTTTGTCACAGCAGAGTTGATCAAAGACACCAAACCTCAAATTTTTTTTTTTGATAATTTAGCCCGGATTATTTTCAAATCCTAGATCCGCCCCTGACTTGAACTGTCCAACTTTTGGAATCCATGCTATAAGGATGCATCATTAATTTGTATGCTTTTTAAGCATGTGCTTGTGTCATTATCATGATGCTTGACTTCAAATCCAAATATTTATGTATTTGTTTCTTGATTATTTTTTTACTAACAATTGTGTGAAGATTGCATAAGTAAACTTGGACAAGTATGTCAAAAATCAATATTCGAACATGAATCACGCCTGACTGCTAGTATAAGGATCATAATGATATCAGGATTGATCTGAAAATATCAAATCATTAAAGTTCCGAAAATATAATGCAAGTGATCAGAGGATGATCTACATGGTAAATACGAAAGGCAGACGCGTCAGTTAAAAGTTTCAAAATTTTATTGATAATAGACTAAATTTTCCAAATTTTTATTGATAATATGAAAGACCAAATTTTCCAAATTGTCCCCTATGCTAATATATATTATTTAAAAGGGTGCGGTTCAGGTACAAACCAAATTATAAATAAAAACTACAAACCGATTATAAAGCCGACACGTGTCCCAGTTTAGTCGAAATTCCGGAGAAAACACGGAGGGGTATAATAGTCATTCCACACTAATGGTTATAAAACCTAATTATGTTATTTTCAATTTAGTCCAAAAATTGTTAGTGTTCAGACTTAAATGGTATTGTTCAGACTTAAAAAAGGTAGTGTTCAGACTTAAATGGTAGTGTTCAGACTTAAATGGTAGTGTTCAGACTTAAAAATATTTAATAATCAGACTTAAATGGTAGTGTTCAGACTTAAATGGTAATGTTCAGACTTAAAAATACTTAATAATCAGACTTAAATGGTAGTGTTCAGACTTAAAAAAGGTTGTGTTCAGACTTAAATGTACTTAATAATCAGACTTAAATGGTAGTGTTCAGACTTAAATGGTAGTGTTCAGACTTAAATGGTAGTGTTCAGACTTAAAAATATTTAATAATCAGACTTAAATGGTAGTGTTCAGACTTAAATGGTAATGTTCAGACTTAAAAATACTTAATAATCAGACTTAAATGGTAGTGTTCAGACTTAAAAAGGTTGTGTTCAGACTTAAATGTACTTAATAATCAGACTTAAATGGTAATGTTCAGACTTAAAAATACTTAATAATCAGACTTAAATGGTAGTGTTCAACTTAAATGGTAGTGTTCAGACTTAAATGGTAGTGTTCAGACTTAAAAATATTTAATAATCAGACTTAAATGGTAGTGTTCAGACTTAAATGTACTTAATAATCAGACTTAAATGGTAGTGTTCAGACTTAAATGGTAGTGTTCAGACTTAAATGGTAGTGTTCAGACTTAAAAATACTTAATAATCAGACTTAAATGGTAGTGTTCAGACTTAAATGGTAATGTTCAGACTTAAAAATACTTAATAATCAGACTTAAATGGTAGTGTTCAGACTTAAAAAAGGTTGTGTTCAGACTTAAATGTACTTAATAATCAGACTTAAATGGTAGTGTTCAGACTTAAATGGTAGTGTTCAGACTTAAATGGTAGTGTTCAGACTTAAAAATATTTAATAATCAGACTTAAATGATAGTGTTCAGACTTAAATGGTAATGTTCAGACTTAAAAATACTTAATAATCAGACTTAAATGGTAGTGTTCTGACTTAAAAAAGGTTGTGTTCAGACTTAAATGTACTTAATAATCAGACTTAAATGGTAATGTTCAGACTTAAAAATACTTAATAATCAGACTTAAATGGTAGTGTTCAACTTAAATGGTAGTGTTCAGACTTAAATGGTAATGTTCAGACTTAAAAATATTTAATAATCAGACTTAAATGGTAGTGTTCAGACTTAAATGTACTTAATAATCAGACTTAAATGGTAGTGTTCAGACTTAAATGGTAGTGTTCAGACTTAAATGGTAGTGTTCAGACTTAAAAATACTTAATAATCAGACTTAAATGGTAGTGTTCAGACTTAAATGGTAATGTTCAGACTTAAAAATACTTAATAATCAGACTTAAATGGTAGTGTTCAGACTTAAAAAAGGTTGTGTTCAGACTTAAATGTACTTAATAATCAGACTTAAATGGTAGTGTTCAGACTTAAATGGTAGTGTTCAGACTTAAAAAAAGTAGTGTTCATACTAAAAAATACTTAATAATCAGACTTAAATGGTAGTATTCAGACTTAAAAAGGTAGTGTTCAGACTTAAAAAGGTAGTGTTCAGACTTAAAAAAAGTAGTGTTCATACTTAAAAATACTTAATAATCAGACTTAATTAAATGGTAGTGTTCAGACTTAAAAAAGGTAGTGTTCAGACTTAAATGGTAGTGTTCAGACTTAACTGGTAGTGTTCAGACTTAAAAAAGGTAGTGTTCAGACTTAAATGGTAGTGTTCAGACTTAAATGGTAGTGTTCAGACTTAAAAATACTTAATAATCAGACTTAAATGGTAGTGTTCAGACTTAAATGGTAGTGTTCAGACTTAAAAATACTTAATAATCAGACTTAAATGGTAGTGTTCAGACTTAAAAAAGGTAGTGTTCAGACTTAAATGGTAGTGTTCAGACTTAAATGGTAGTGTTCAGACTTAAAAATACTTAATAATCAGACTTAAATGGTAGTGTTCAGACTTAAAAAAAAGTAGTGTTCATACTTAAAAATACTTAATAATCAAACTTAATTAAATGGTAGTGTTCAGACTTAAATGGTAGTGTTCAGACTTAAAAGCTTAATGATCAGACTTAAAAAAAAGCAATGATCAGACTAAAAATTCTTAATGATCAGACTTAAAATGGTAATGATCATACTTAAAAAGAATTCTATGATCAGACTTAAAATTAAAGAGTCTTGCCCTAAGAATTCTATGATCAGACTAAATTTTTTTTATATTTTTATTTTTGATTAAAACATGAATTTGACCCTTCAGATGATCGAATTTGCCCTAAAAACACCGACCTCACCACGTAGTTGTGAGTCTTGCTCAGAATGCCGTTTCCACCCAAAAAATACTAGGCTTTCATCAAATTCTGACACAGGCGCATAAACATCAAATTTTGCATAGCATTCTTCAGATGTTCCAATTTCTGCATGTAAGTCTGACATTACCATATTAAAGTCTGATCATTATCAATTTTAAGTCTGATTATAACCATTTTAAGTCTTGTCATTACTGATTTAAGTCTGAACATTGTAGTGTTCAGACTTAAATGGTAGTGTTCAGACTTAAGATGGTAAGACTTAAAAATACTTAATAATCAGACTTAAATGGTAGTGTTCAGACTTAAATGGTAGTGTTCAGACTTAAAAAGTCTGATCGTTAACAATGTTTTTTAAGTCTGAACAATATTTTTTCAAGTATTGTCATTACTGGTTTAAGTCTGAACATTGTTTTTTTAAGTCTGAACATTGTTATTTAAGTCTGATCGTTAATGGTTTAAGTCTCATTATTATTTTTTAAGTCTGAACAATGTTTTTTCAAGTCTGAACAATGTTTTTTCAAGTATTGTCATTACTGGTTTAAGTCTGAACATTGTTTTTTAAGTCTGAACATTGTTATTTAAGTCTGATTGTTAATGGTTTAAGTCTCATTATTAATTTTTTTAAGTCTGAACACTGTTTTTTAAAGTCTGAACAATGTTTTTTTGAAGTATTTGTCATTACTGGTTTAAGTCTGAACATTGTTTTTGAAGTCTGAACATTACTGTAGCAAATTTTGGACGTTTATACCCCTCATATCGTTTATATATTTTTAAATAAGTCCACATGTAATTTTTTTATTTACAAAAATAACCCCGACTGGATGAAATTTCAGCTAAATTTTAATTGGTTCATTTTGACACGTGTCGAATTTTTTATGGATTTGTAGTTTTTATTTATAATATTGGTTTGTATTTGATCCAAACCCTATTTAAAACAGGTAAAAAATATACATCCGATATTTTTGATAATTTACTGAAATAATAATTTTTTTGACTGACTTCTACCGATTTACCAAAATTATAAAACTTGATTAATTGAAAATGAGGGGAGCGCTCGGTTGAGGCAAGGTTGTAAGAATGAGGCACGTGAGGCACAACGTGAGTCAATCATTCTGATGACGTGGCAGAGATAGTGACAGGAATAGTGCATGAATAGTTTTTATTGTGTTCACACTAGTGCTGGGTTCGGTTCAAAACCCGAACCGAACCGACTTGTCGGTTTAGTGAAAAATGAAACCTAAAACCGAACCGATTTTTCGATAAACCGACATTCGGTAAACCGATAGAATCGGTTCGGTTCAGTTTTGTCAATTTTTGTCGGTTTCGGTTCGGTTTTGTCGGTTTTTGTCGGTTCGGTTTGTCGGTTTTCTGTTTTTGTCGTTTCGATTTGTCAGTTTTGTCGGTTCGGTTCGGTTTTACCGACATTCTCAAAATGAAAACCGAAACCGAACCGATATAAATCTGTTTGGTATGATAAATCGAAATTCGGTTTGCTTTGAGGTCGGTTCGGTTTCGGTTTTCGGCAAAAACCCAGCCCTAGTTCACACTACTGTTGGTAGTGGGATTACTATTTGGAGACGTGGCGCGCCCACAATGCACGGGGGGTTGATGTGTGGTTGAGATCGTGCCTCACGTGCCTCATTCTTATTTGGCTTGCCTCATTTGAGCGCTCCTCTTTAAAATGATAAATAAATTCTAAAAATTAAAATTTTCCAAACGGTATCCTAATAGCATCCCCACCATGATCTTTTTGATCATGAAAAAGAGTCATGGGAAGTGATTGAAAAAATTATGCATCCCCACCATGATCTTTTTATCAAAGAAAAGATCATCTTATGATCAAACCAAAATTTGATCATCTCATGATCTTTTTTTAGTTTTGATAATGGGAGTGAACCAATCATAATGCGACACCTGTCACGCGTCAGAACTTTATCAGTTTAATTCCAGATTTTGTAATGAATATATCTTGAAAATTACAAAGTATTCAAAAATAAAATTATCACCAATATTCATAATTTTTGAAGACCTATAAATAGAGATATATTTTGATATTTATATACTTGTATTTATGTAGAAATAAGAGAGAGAGATTGGGAAGTTTTTTTTTTATTGTAGAAAGCAATGGCAATTCAAATCATGGAGCGTACACCAGCAAAGCTGCTGTCCGCAAGAATTTGCGCAAAATGAAGAATGGGCCTGGACGAAGTCATAGCATAGGAGGCAGAGTAGAGAACTCCAAAGGATTCCCACCTAACAGTTTCGATCGAGTTCTTCTTGACGCCCCTTGTTCTGCTCTTGGATTAAGACCTCGATTATTTGCTGGGCAGGAAACAATGGAATCTTTAAGGCACAATGCTGTGTATCAGAGAAGCATGTTTGATCAGGCTGTTCAATTAGTCCGCCCTTGGGGAGTCATTGTCTATTCAACGTGTACAATTAACCCTGGAGAGAACGAAGGCCTTGTGCGATATGCACTTGATACTTATAAATTTTTATCCCTCGCATCACAAAGTCCAAGAATTGGAGGACCAGGTATTGTTGGTAGATGTGACTTACCCGATGGGCACACTGAGGAATGGCTAAAACTAGGTGAGGAAGACCTTGTTCAGAGGTTTGATCCATCGTCTCCGCTGGATACAATAGGATTTCTTATTGCCAAGTTCAACGTTGGTTCTAAGGAACCATAGCACGCATCTCCAATTTGTATGTTTCGGAAGAGTAATGTAATAAATTAATCATCTCATTGTTGTGAGCACCCATTGGCCTGGGCAAGGAGGAGGAAAGTTACCAATGTGGACAAAAAGTCAAAGTCAATGGTCAAGTAACTATTTAATTCTGCATTCTTACCTTCTTTTTTTTTTATGTGCAAAGTGGAGGTAGAAATTGTTGAATATCCAAGCACTTTGATCATTCTTTTTCTTTCTTTTTTTTTGATAAAGCGCTTTGATCATTCATTATTCCATTGCTGAGCGGTAGTTCGGGCCCTAATCACGTAGTAATTGTAGACACTTCTGTCTACTTGTTTCTTTGTCATTCAAGCTCAACTCTGAAATCTCTAACTAAGCAGAAATGAAGCTCAACTCTTTTGTTCTAACTTTGCTCTCTTTAGTGGCTCAACTGTGCATTCCTGACTTAGTTTTTTCTCAGCTTGATTACCCAACTGCAAATCTCTCCACCACTTGGACCAACCACTTCCCAGCTCCTCACTCACATGCCTTCGAGGATGGCTCAGCCGTTAGAGCAATTCTTCTGAGGGGCGGCACATTTGATCTCAATTATGCTTGTGGCTTCTTCTGCAATGGATCTTGTGAAAAATATCTCTTTGCAATTTTCATTGTGCAGACAAACAGTAGTTATTTTTATTCCCCTCAAGTTGTTTGGTCCCCTAACAGAAACCATCCTGTCAGCTTAAATTCCACCTTGCAGCTAACTTCAGATGGTGATTTGGTGCTCAAAGATGTGGATGGAGCAATTTCGTGGTCAACCAACACTTCCGGCAAATCTGTGGTGGGCTTGAATATGACTGAAATAGGTAACTTGGTATTGTTTAATTCTAAAGGTGAGACTGTTTGGCAGTCCTTTGATCACCCGAGTGATGCTTTAGTACTTGGGCAGAAGCTAATTGAAGGCCAAAGTCTCACGTCAAGTGTCTCCAAAACGAATTGGACTCAAAGTGTCTTTTCACTTTCAGTCTCTAGTGATGGATTGTTTGCTTCTATAGAAGCTGATCCTCCACAAACATATTACGGTACAACTATAGCAGGCATTAAATCAAGCAGTGAGCCGAGTTATATTAAGTTTGTGAATGAGAGTTTGTCTTTGTACATACATGTTGCGGAACCTAGTAATCCAAATAATGAGCTGGAAATTCCCGTGGCATCGTCTGTGCAGTTTATAAAGCTCGAAGCTGACGGGCATTTGAGGGTGTATGAGTCGGGCAAAGGGACTAGTGGAGGTTGGGGTTCTGTGGCTGATCTCTTGACTGGTTATCTCGGTGATTGTAGTTATCCGATGGTTTGTGGGGCATATGGGATTTGTTCTAATGGCCAGTGTACTTGTCCTGCAGCAACCAACAATGGAAGTAGATTTTTTGATCTGGTAAATGACAGGCAGCCTGCGCTAGGGTGTCGTGAGACCTCGACGTTGAGTTGTGGTGCGTCTCAGTATCATGAGTTTGTGGAGTTAACAGACACGAATTACTTTACTTCCATATCTGACATTGAGAATACAGACATGGAGACTTGTAAAACGGCTTGTTTGAAGAATTGTTCTTGTAAAGCAGCAATGTTTCGCTGTGGCTCGAATTCTTCTGACGGGGAGTGTTACTTGCCATCGAATATATTTTCTCTAATGAACAATGATAAATAAATTACTCAATACAACTCCACTGCATTTCTAAAAATTCAGGGCAGTGCTCCGACAACATTTGGTGCTACGAAGAAAAATTCTTCAAGAGTGGTCAATATTGGAGCGAGCATAGGAGCGTTTGTTGGATTATTCTTATTAGGTGGATTACTATTTATAGCCATTGGGAGGAAAAAGAAAGACAACGCAGATGAAGAAGAATATCTAGACCAAGTACCAGGGATGCCAACACGATTCTCGTATGAAGAATTAAAGATTGCGACTGAAGATTTTATCAAAAAACTCGGTGAAGGAGGATTTGGGTCTGTTTTCGAAGGAAAGCTAAGTAACGGAACACATCTTGCAGTGAAAGTCCTGGATGGTGTTGGGCACATAAAGAAATCATTCCTAGCGGAGGTTGAGACGATAGGCAGCGTTCACCATTTCAATTTAGTGACGCTGATTGGATTTTGTGCTGAAAAATTGCATAGAGCGTTAGTTTACGAGTACATGCCTAATGGATCTCTTGAAAAATGGATTTTCAAACCAAAGGCTGAAAATATGCTTGATTGGAAGCAGCGAAGGAAGATCATTTTGGATATTGCTAAGGGACTAAGTTACCTTCACGAAGATTGCAGGCAAAAAATAGTACATTTAGACATAAAGCCTCAAAATATCCTTCTCAATGAAAAGTTCAATGCTAAAGTCTCGGACTTTGGACTTTCAAAGTTAATAGATAAAGACCAGAGCAATGTTATGACGCAAATGAGAGGAACTCCCGGGTACTTGGCCCCTGAGTGGTTAAACTCGGTGATCACAGAGAAAGTAGATGTATATAGTTTTGGAGTCGTGGTATTGGAAATTTTATGCGGAAGAAAGAATTTGGACCGCTCACAAGCAGAGGAAGAAATGCATTTGCTAAGTCTCTTTAAGAGTAAAGGAGAGAAAAATTTGTTGCTGGATTTGGTTGATAAGTGTAGCGAGGATATGAAAGTACACAGTGAACAAGTTGTGAAGATGATGAGCGTCGCGGCGTGGTGCTTGCAAAGTGACTTTGCCAAGAGGCCTTCTATGTCAGTTGTGGTTAAGGTGCTGGAGGGTGTGATGGATGTCGACAAAAGCATGGATTATACCCTTGTGGCGAACACAGAGTACTTTAAGACAAGTTCGAAACATAATGACAAGTTCGAAACACAGAGCACTCCTCTGCTTCCATCAGTCCTCTCAGGCCCAAGATAACAATACTCAAAGCCTGTGTACCTTCTCAGTATTACAATCTTAACTCCAGTAATTCCCTCAACAGTGTTCTTGTAAGCCAACTCCTCATCCATTCCGTTTTCGATATATCTTCTGAACAAGGACTCAACAACTCCATGAACAGCACCGCCCAAAATACCTGAGTAATATTAATATCATTATGCGTATATCTGAGTGAGTGGATAAGTAAGATACAGAGCGAGTAGATTGATACCGAAAATGTCACTCTCGTATTCATGTTCTAAAGTAGTCACGATTCACGAATGTGTAAGGAGACCCAAGTGCAATAGACCATCCCAGTGCCACATCAATGGCTCTGCCATCAACGTCCTACAGAAGAGGTTTGGTCTGTGACTAAAAATAAATTTAATCATCAAATTAACTACGCTTGAAAATAAAATTTAGAAGAAAATATAATGTCATACTTGGTTTGACGTATAAAAAACCCAATTAAAAGCATCAAATACAAAATTTTCAACCAGCAATTGACGCGCCTCAGTTAAGACCTCACTAGCTGCGTCATTGCCCCAAGAGGTTTCTATGTTATTTAGTTTTATTACTGGTCTTAGTTGTAGCTGTAGTTTTCATTTTCGTTGTGGCTGTAGGTATAGGTGTAGTGTTAGGTTGGTTGTACTTGTAGCCTTGGCTATTTTACTGCCTTTGGTGGTCTGGTCTCCTCTCCTGGCGTGAGGCGAAGTGGAGCATTTCTTTGCTCCCGGCTAGTTAACTTGTTCTAGCTCTGAAGTCCTCTCTTTAGCCATTTCTGGAACTCATGGGGTCTGCTACCATTGTTAGGAACCTGGTTTTATTGCGTCTACAAGTGCAGCTTAGTCCTGCTTTCAAGGAAATTCGGTCGGAGCTTTATTAAAGTATTGAAGTGGGCTGCTGAGTCGCTTCTTCATTTTGGCCGATTTGGCATGGATTGACTTCGGTGCGCTTCAAGACGTGGCGGTTACATCCAACGGTTGCCCTGCCTAGCGCAGCTCGGAATGCGGTTCTTGTTTTTAATTTTTCAATTCCTGTTGTTGTTAGTCTGTGGGATGCTGTGATTGTCCGATCACTTTTTTCTAGTTCTTTGTATCTCTTTTAACTTATCAAAAAAAAATACAAAATTTTCAAATTCAATTTTTGTAACGCCCCAAAAATTTTAAACTCCAAAACGGCGTCACATCGGCCGCAGGTCCCCTAACCACAGGTGGAACGTACGAAGCCTCTAGACAATACATGCATAAATTAAATTTGCAACAGAAATATAGTTTAAATAAAATGAAATTCATTAACTAAATTTACATGCACATGTTATTTCAGTATTCAAGTAATCAAACCATCTAAGTCTCTAAAAGTACTTATTATTAATACTCTTACTAGCGCGTCTCTCAATTATATCCCCAGAGTCCAATCAGCAATACCTGAAAAACATAAACATGGAAAACATGAGTCCACGGCTCGTGTAAGTAACATAGACCCCAACTAGCTGAATCATGAGTGCCAAAATAATTATTTAAAATAAGTTACCATGAGTCACGAGATAGTGATGACAAAACACACAGAGACATGTAGTGAACCGAGAATGATTAACAAAACATTTTAGCACAAAGATATTTAACCAAGCACGAGAATCCGGAGCTTGTAGAACGGGGAGCGAAGGATGTAGCACGAGGAATATGGCAAGACAAGATGGCTTCAAGCACGTATCACACGGAATGGCTTCGCAATCCAATCACGCTGCATGGGTCCCGGGATGCTATCGTCGTATTTTGCCCTACGACTAGGCAACACGAGTGCCACATTTTGCCATGTGGCGGGCAACACGAATGCCACGATTTGCCCCGTGGCGGTGATCGGTCAAGTTCTTAACCCATTATTCACCTCATTCGATGATGGATTAGGTTTGTTTTCTGAACACTTTGTTATCATTTAATCTCTTTTCCTAGTGTTTCAGGTTTGAATTACACGATGACTCCATATGAACCTGATTACACGAAAAGATGAAGAAAGTCAGTCAAAATCCAGCATAAAAGCCGTAGGCCCGTGACGAACCTCCTGGTCACGGGCGTTACGGGTAGCTCGAGCTCGATCAGGAGAGGCTGAAAACACTCGCTGCCAACTGCCCGTGACGAACCTCTCGGTCACGGGTGTTACGGGCGATAGGAGCCGATTCAGGAGAGGCATGGATTTCATCCACCCGTGACCAGCCGTTCTGACCCGTGACGAAGTGAGGTCACGGGACCGTCATGAATTACGACTGATTTCCTAAATTTGACTTTTGGGCTTATTTTGGAAATAACAAGTATTTTCCTATAAATAGAGGGCTCGACCAGATCTAAAAGGTTGTAAAATTTTTGAAGAGAAGAAACCCTAACTTGGGAGAGAAGACAGAATTCATCGTGAGGATTAACGAGCTTCATCGTTTACGGTTTACTCGTCCCTTACTTTCATTATACACTGTTTTAGGTTTAATTACCATAAACTGCAATTTACTTTCCAGTACTAAAACCAACCAACCAACCAATCAATCAATCAATCACTTAGCTGGTAGCTTTAAAACCAACCAACCGACTTAAAACACGCTCTTTCGCTGGACAACCCCCTCAACGAACATCTATTCCCCTGATTCTCTTGGGTTCGACCCCTACTTACCACTTGCTACCCAGTAGTAAAGTCGCGAGTAGCGGACTATTATAAATTTATTCTTGACGTTTGCACATAACGACTGTGCATCCATCATCCACCCCTGGTACAATCTACAAAAAAAGACAAAGAAAAAAGAGCAACCTTGACAATGATATCAAACTTTGCCTCTAAAAGAGAATCTCTAAGGTTATGTGCTTGGTTGGGGTTGCCACTACAACATAAAAAAAGTGTCAGAAGAAAAGGTGACTTTGGCAAATAAGAGCAAGTTACCACATATACGAGTGAAGAAGTAGTAATACAGGAGGAAATCAGAATTCAGAACCTGAGGGTGCGTCCACTTTGACTGAAAGTTAACTTAACTTAATTGATCTTAACTGATATTAACTTATCTTAAATGATTTTAACTGATCTTAAATGATCTTAACTGATCTTAACTTAACTGAAACTATAGTGACTTATATTAACTTAACTTAACAAAAGGGCCCCACCACCACCACCACCGCCGGACCACCAGAGGACCGTCGCTGGTCGCCGGAGGTCCGACAGCGGTGGGCGGCGGTCCGGCAGCGGGCGGCGGTGGTCTGGCGGCGGGCGGCGGCCGTCTGGCGGTGGTCCGGCGGCGGTCCGGTGGTGGTGGTGGTGGTGGTGGTGGGGGTGGTCCAACTAACTTATTTTAACTTGACTGAAAATAACTTAACTTATCTTAACTTATCTTAATTGATCTTAACTGATAGTGCATGATATTAACTTTTCCTAACATACAAGTCAAAAAATCAAATCAAAGTGGACAGGGCCTGAGAGCCACACCAATATGCTTGACACCCTTGATAGCATCAGGCGTTAGATGGAACAGATTCCTCCCTCCTCTCACGAAATACTATAAAAATAAATTTAATCATCAAATTAACTACGCTTGGAAATAAAATTTAGAAGAAATTATAATTTCATACTTGGTTTTTGACATATAAAAAACCAAGAATCACATATTAAAAGCATCAAATACAAAATTTTCAAATTCAATTTCATAGGGAACTTTTTCGTTTTTCTTTTCACCAAGTAGGAGCGACCCAGCTTAAACGGCACATAAGATGAATGTCAGTATCAACGTACTCCAACAGTAGAGAGAAGTCAATCAATTATTATTAATTAATCATTTGGACAGAGAATTCCCATTTATTTCTCTATAAAATTCATCCCAAGCCAAGCAAATTATGAATATACACCTTTACTACTCTCTTTAACAAAACCAATTCCACACTCAGAAAATGGCTTCAATATTCAACAACAAACATTTCCGGCTTGCTGCTGCCTTACTCATCATTCTTGCTATTTGCGTTTCGCAAGCCGCCTCTCGCAACCTCCAAGAACCGAAGACGATGGCGGAGAAGCATGAAGAATGGATGACAAAGTACGGTTGTGTCTTACAAGCTGTGGCGAACCAGCCCATCGCTGTTTCGATCGATGCTAGTGGATTTGCCTTACAGTTCTACACTTCTACTCAAGCGGCGTGTTTAACGGGGAATGTGGGACTGACTTGGACCACGGTGTGACTGCAGTTGGTTATGGTGTCGAAGATGGCGTCAAGTATTGGATTGTGAAGAATTCTTGGGGAACGGGATGGGGTGAAGACGGATACATTAGAATGCAGAGAGGTGTAGATGCTAAGGAAGGTGTTTGCGGCATTGCCATGGACTCAAGCTACCCAACTGCTTAGACATTTTAATGCTAAAATCTGTCATTATGTAAATTACAGTGAACAAAAACTTTATGTATGTAATTATCTTTAAGTGCATTTCAGATCCATTCGCTCTCACATATTACGCTCCGATCATGTTCTGGCTGAGTTCCTATATTCGATCACATCTTACGAATTTTCTAGTCATAACTTAACCCAGTAAATTCTGAATCTGATCCAAGCTTTAATTTGCATAGTGCAATCTGACAACCAAAATTGATAACTTTTCTGGTAAAGCTAAAATGCGGGCTGACGAAAAAGCAAATCAACTAAGGATAAAAATCTGAATATTATCATATATATGTCAAATGGATTGTGCTAACTGCTAATTGTTCATCTATCTATCTAAGTTGAGAGAGAACTGAAGGGCATTTGTTGAAATGTAATCCTAGTTAGCTACCCGGTTAAGTTTACATATTTATCATAAGTATTTGGTGCTTGGAGGTGTTGTTTGTGGTCTGAGTTTGGGCAGGGGAAACAAAAGGGGGTTTTTAGGACTTAGCCATTTTCTGGTGCTGCTGAGCCTGGTGCAAAACGCTATCGTTTTACACAGGCGCGAGTCCGATATTTGAAAGCCAAACAAAGAGGCTGTCGTTTGGATTAATTGGACGCCGTAGTTTCAACGAGGCGCGAAGTCGAGTTTTCAGCCGAGCGCGTAACGTCGTCGTTTACTCCCAGTGTATAAGTTATGCCACAAATCGAGTTAGAACCCTAATTCGCATTCTCAGTTCCGAAATTCCAATTACTGCTCTCCAAGATTACGAGAAGCAATCGTTCAATCCGGTCGTCAGTCGTTCACCGTCATTCGAGAGGTCTCTTTGGGAGGTTTGCCAATCGCTTGTCCAGTAGCCAGTTTCGGACCGGCTTTGTTGTCAAGCTTGGAACCTCCGCCAGTTGAGTCGGAAGCTCTGCCGTTCACGGTGTTTGTTCCGCTGCGTCAGGGAAGTCACCTGTTATACTTTTAATATAAATTTAGGACATTGCCCTTTGATTGACTGGATATATGGGTGGTATTGTATTGTGTCTTCCAAGCCCTTTTTGTGATCAATAAAATTGTAAATTTAACCTAGACTTGATCTTGAATATCTGATTGAATTGAACTAGGTTTTACAAGGACTGAAGGTCGAAGGAGGAGAGAGGACTGAAGGTCGAAGGAGGAGAGAAGGACTGAAGGAGGAGAGGACCACATCTCACAGCTAATGTGAGAGGACTTAAGGAGGAGAGAAAGACACGCGTCGCACGCGCCCCTTTTTTTTTCTTCTTTTCCTTCCTCAGCGACGCTTGCGGCCAACTGAGTTCTTTAGGGCTTCTGGTGGCTACGATAGGAGCTGAAACCGTAGCTCCCTGCGTCCTCTTCAGGCCACGGTTTCTCTGAGCGATTACGTTCGCTCAATCTAAGTTCGCTGCCGGCTGCCGCAGGTCAAATTAGATAAGAAAGTGAAAACCAGATAGACATCTTCTCCGTTCTTTTTTTTCTCTTTTATTTCGTCTCATTTGGTTCATTCTTTTATTCGAGTGATATTTATGTTATTTGGTTTCTTTATTTATATTTAAAAATAAAAGTCATTGATGGGGGAAATGGGAACACTGCGCATATTAGAGTTGTAAATAGTACTAGATACCAAGGTAGAAGATTATGGTTATGGTAATGTTTCTTGATAAATCGCTTCAGTGTATCCTAATAAAATTCAAGTATATCACTACAGTTATATCTAGTAATGTTGGAGACCCGCATGATTCATCCTTTTTTAAGTCTGGATAATCTGTTATTGTGACATAGCTAGCAATTTGGACTTGGATTATTTTTCTTTGGTTCTGACTAGGACCATCACTGATGTGAAATGATTCATTTTTTTGTTCGTGTCTCACGTTTCTGAAGATCATTCGGATCTTATAGTTGTGAACAATGTTTTAAGGAATATGCTGTTTGAGACTTATGTACGTAATGATCCCATTGATCCTTTTAAGGACTTAAAATCCTTTCGTTTTAGCTCATCCTCTGTATGTTCAACATCTCCTTACATTAAAACCTACTCACCATTAGGATTTTGATTATGAATTGTGTTAATGAAAATCTTATTTGGAACTTCCTTATTACTCTTAGATGTAATGCAAACAACTAAAGCGAAATATGGACATGTGTGCAGCTCCAGGAGGGAAAACAACAGCAATTGCACTTCTTATGAAGGATAGAGGAGAGGTTGTTGCTACAGATAGGTCCCATAATAAGGTAATAGATAATTTACATTCTCCTGGTGGCCTTGCCAATTCACAAACCGATGTATTTTAAAATTTCTAGTCATCTCAATTTATCTTCATTTGGCTAAAAATTACTATGACAGAATTGGCATGTATTGTTTGTCTTATTTCTTTGCTCCCGCCACCGCCAGAGTCTCCAATGGGACGATCACCTTTGATTCTCTTTATTTATCCAACTACCGACCTTATTTTGCAGACCAAGACGCCTAAATGGTTTTGTTTTACATAATTGTTGCATGTTGTATTATTGGAATGCTTATCATCCTTCTACAATTATATGTCAGAGCAATAATGAAACTTTTATCTTACTGGTTGTACTAACACCGTCCTTAAGCCACCCTGACCTTGAAGGGAGATGTTATTTGCAGCACGACTTTATTGTTTAAGAGAGCAAAGTGTTTTTTAATAGCAAAAAGTTCGTACTCAAAAGTGCTTGTCAATTATAATGAAAATTAGCTACATTGATTAGTCACCTGTGGCACTATGTGATTTTAATGACTGTTTCAAATTGATTAGTCACCTGTGGCACTATGTCAATTATAATGAAAAACCTAAGTGTTTTTTAATAGCAAAAAGTTCATACTGAAGCATTTTGCAGTAACATTGCCCTGTTAATCATAGTCTGCCTTGCATTTTTGATTTCCTCTATGTTGCTCAAAACTCAAAAGTAACATTTCATAAGAAACCTAAAGTGCTTGTTAATTATCATGAAAAATCAGCTATATTGACTAGTAAATAAAGATAAAAATATGTGAATGTCACCTGTGGCTATATTACTGATTTTAATGACTGTTTCAAATTTTGAAGTAACATTCAAAACAACCCAATTATGTCCGTTTTGACCCTTGCTAAAAAATGATGGTTCTGAGAAGAATTTGGGCAGTCTTTGTTGCTTAGGACACATTACGATACTATTACCAAAAATTAAAAATAAATAAATATATTCGATATCAATGACCTGCTCCATCATCTCATATAAGGTTGCTTAAACTTTTGAATTTGTGGTTATTCTGAGACCCCAACTTTGCCTACACGGTTCACAATTTGATATTTCCTGTTGTATTAGGTGCTGAATATACAAAAGTTGGCTGCTGAAATGGGCCTAAATTGTATCAATGCATACAAATTAGATGCCCTAAAATCTTGCAGGAGAGATGTTTCAAACGATGTGCCAGTTCTGTGTAGCAGCGATGACTTGGCATCATCATTGGTGACATTAGATGTGAAGTCCAATGGCAATGAAATAAAAGCTGAAAATGGTATGTGAATTTTGATTATGAGCATTTAACTTAAATTTTGTAGTGACCTATTTCGATGTTTCAGATTAACTGTGCTTACCTGGATCACAGTCTTTGTTTATTCGTGTGGATGTCCATTTCATTTCAGTTGTCTGTTTTGAATTCTCGTACTGTCTTCAAGAAAGAAACTGTGTGCGGGTATTGTTTGATATAAACAGTTAGATACTGTCTTGTAAGCCGCAGACTCCAAATGGGAGCTCCTTGTTATTTTGGGGCTCCTATTTGACTTCATGGTACTTTCTGCTTATGATCATTTTTATTTTTAGTTTATTTAAGCCTTCAGTTATCATCTGTGGTTTTCAGTAATGCCAATGTAATATTATAATTAGGAAGTTTTTTTTATTGTAGAAAGCAATGGCAATTCGAATCATGGAGCGTACACTAGCAAAGCTGCTGTCCGCAAGAATTTGCGCAAAATGAAGAATGGGCCTGGACGAAGTCATAGCATAGGAGGCAGAGTAGAGAACTCCAAAGGATTCCCACCTAACAGTTTCGATCGAGTTCTTCTTGATGCCCCTTGTTCTGCTCTTGGATTAAGACCTCGATTATTTGCTGGGCAGGAAACAATGGAATCTTTAAGGCACAATGCTGTGTATCAGAGAAGCATGTTTGATCAGGCTGTCCAATTAGTCCGCCCTGGGGGAGTCATTGTCTATTCAACGTGTACAATTAACCCTGGAGAGAACGAAGGCCTTGTGCGATATGCACTTGATACTTATAAATTTTTATTCCTCGCATCTCAAAGTTCGATAATTGGAGGACCCGGTATCGTTGGTAGATGTGACTTTCCCGATGGGCACTCTGAGGAATGGTTAAAACCAGGTGAGGAAGACCTTGTTCAGAGGTTTGATCCATCGTCTCCACTGGATACAATAGGATTTTTCATTGCCAAGTTCAACGTTGGTCCCAAGGAACCTTAGGAAGCATCTCCAAATTGTATGTTTCAGAAGACTAATCTTATAAATTAATTATCTCATTGTTGTAAGCATCCATTGGCTTGGGCAAGGAGGACGAAAGTCACCGGACACAAAGTAAAAGTCAATGGGCAAGTAACTATTCAATTCTGCATTCTTACCTTTTTTTTATGTGCAAGTGGAGGTAGAAATTGTTAAATATCCAAGCACTTTGATCATTTATTAATCTATATTGACTCGTTCTAATATTTTTCAATTAAATCACATGGTAACTGTAGACATTTCTGTCTACTTGTTTCTTTGTCTTTCAAGCTATCTGAAATCTCTAGCTCTGCAGAAATGAAGCTCAACTCTTTCATTCTAACTTTGCTCTTTTTAGTGTCTCAACTGTGCATTCCTGACTTAGTTTTTTCTCAGCTTGATTACCCAACTGCAAATCTCTCCACCACTTGGACCAACCACGTCTCAGCTCCTCACTCAGTGACCTTCCCCCTCCCCGATGACTCAACCGTTAGAGCAATTCTTCTCAGGGGCACATTTGGTCCCAAATATGCTTGTGGCTTCTTCTGCAATGGATCTTGTGAAAAATATCTCTTTGCAATTTTCATTGTTCTGACAAACCGTGGTGGAAACATCGTCGGGCCTGCGATTAATTCCCCTCAAGTTGTTTGGTCCCCTAACAGAAACCATCCTGTCAGCTTAAATTCCACCTTGCAGCTAACTTCAGATGGTGATTTGGTGCTCAAAGATGTGGATGGAGCAATTTCTTGGTCAACCAACACTTCTGGCAAATCTGTGGTGGGCTTGAATATGACTAAAATAGGTAACTTGGTATTGTTTAATTCTAAAGGTGAGACTGTTTGGCAGTCCTTTGATCACCCGAGTGATGCTTTAGTACCTGGGCAGAAGCTAATTGAAGGCCAAAGTCTCACGTCAAGTGTCTCAGAAACGAATTGGACTCAAAGTGTTTTGTCACTTTCAGTCTCTAGTGAAGGATTGTTTGCTTCTATAGAAGCTGATCCTCCACAAAAATATTACCACCAAGCTATTATAGCAGGCAACAAATCAAGCAGTGAGCCGAGTTATATTAAGTTTTTGAATGGGAGTTTGTCTATGTACATACTTGTTGCTGAACCTAGTGATCCGGATAATGGGCTAAAAATTCCCTTGGCATCGTCTGCGCAGTACATGAAGCTTGAAGCTGACGGGCATCTGAGGGTGTATGAGTGGGGCGAAGGGACCAGTGGAGGTTGGGGTTCTGTGGCTGATCTCTTGACTGGTTATCTCGGTGATTGTGGCTATCCAATGGTTTGTGGGGCTTATGGGATTTGTTCTAATGGTCATTGCGCTTGTCCTGAAGCAACCAACAATGGAAGTAGATTTTTTGATTTGGTAAATGACAGGCAGCCTGCGCTAGGGTGTCGTGAGACTGAGACCTCGACGTTGAGTTGTGGTGCGTCTCAGTATCATGAGTTTGTGGAGTTAACAGACACGAGTTACTTTACTTTTGTATCAGACATTGAGAATACAGACATAGAGACTTGTAAGGAGGCTTGTTTGAAGAACTGTTCTTGTAAAGCAGCAATGTTTCGCTATGGCTCGAATTCTTCTGTCGGGGAGTGTTACTTGCCATCGAATATATTTTCTCTAATGAACAATGATAAAGAAATTACTCATTATTACAACTCCACTGCATTTCTAAAAGTTCAGGGCAGTGTTCCTACAACATTTGGTGCTCCGACTGCGAAGAAAAATTCTTCAAGAGTGGTCATTATTGGAGCGAGCATAGGAGCGTTCGTTGGATTATTCTTATTAGGTGGATTACTATTTATAGTCATTCGGAGGGAAAAGAAAGACGACGCAGATGAAGAAGAATATCTAGACCAAGTACCAGGGATGCCAACACGATTCTCGTATGAAGAATTAAAAATTGCGACTGAAGATTTTATCAAAAAACTCGGTGAAGGAGGATTTGGGTCTGTTTTCGAAGGAAAGCTAAGTAACGGAACACCTATTGCAGTGAAAGTCCTGGATGGTGTTGGGCACATAAAGAAATCATTCCTAGCGGAGGTTGAGACGATAGGCAGCATTCACCATATCAATTTGGTGACGCTGATTGGATTTTGTGCTGAAAAGTCGCATAGAGCGTTAGTTTACGAGTACATGCCTAATGGATCTCTTGAAAAATGGATTTTCAAACCAAAGGCTGAAAATATGCTTGATTGGAAGCAGCGGAGGAAGATCATTTTGGATATTGCTAAAGGACTAAGTTACCTTCACGAAGATTGCAGGCAAAAAATAGTACATTTAGACATAAAGCCTCAAAATATCCTTCTCGATGAAAAGTTCAATGCTCAAGTCTCCGACTTTGGACTTTCAAAGTTAATAGATAAAGACCAGAGCAATGTTATGACGCAAATGAGAGGAACTCCCGGGTACTTGGCCCCCGAGTGGTTAAACTCAGTGATCACAGAGAAAGTAGATGTATATAGTTTTGGAGTCGTGGTGTTGGAAATTTTATGCGGAAGAAAGAATTTGGACCGCTCACAAGCAGAGGAAGAAATGCATTTGCTAAGTCTGTTTAAGAGTAAAGGAGAAGAAAATTTGTTGCTGGATTTGGTTGATAAGTGTAGCGATGATATGAAAGTACACAGTGAAGAAGTTGTGAAGATGATGAGTGTCGCGGCGTGGTGCTTGCAGAGTGACTTTGCCAAGAGGCCTTCTATGTCAGTTGTGGTTAAGGTGTTGGAGGGTGTGATGGATGTCGACAAAAGCATGGATTATACCTTTGTGGCGAATACAGAGTATTTTAAGACAAGTTCGAAACATGATGACAGTGATGGAAAATATGGAACCAACACTCCTCTGCTTCCATCAGTCCTCTCAGGCCCAAGATAACATACTCAAAGCCTGTGTACCTTCTCAGTATTACAATCTTATGGTAAAGATATAACTCCAGTAATTCCCGCAATAGTGTTCTTGTAAGCCAACTCCTCATCCATTCCGTTTTCGATATATCTTCACTAAACAACTCCATGAACTGCACCGCCCAAAATACCTGCGCAAGACTTCAGTAATCATTATGCGTATATCTGATTCAAAGGACATTGTCTATTTGGTAAACAAGGTTGATAAAAAATGTTCTGATTCATGATGAATTTGGGTTGTCATATGTAGACTAGTCATTAGATTTTGTAAGTTCTATGCAGAATATAACCATTAGACAGTTTTCTTATATTTTCATAACATGTCTTACTTTTTGTCAAACTTGTAAACTAGCCTCTTGTCCATGTTACAATTTGCACATGGTCAGTGTTGCTGTGTGTTTTGAGTTTTAAGAATTTCTGTTATGTAAGCATCTGGCTGTATGTAAATTTGTGGTTTATTGACAAATTGTTACCTTAATCACTCCGTCAGTGTTTCTTTTGATCCTCAGGTGTACTTGAAGGAGACATATTTCTACAAAATCTACCTAGCATTATCTCAGCACATGCCTTAGGTACTATTTTTTCTTCTTTTGTTTCGTCTCATTTGGTTCATTCTTTTATTCGAGTGATGTTTATATTATTTGGTTTCTTTAATTGTATTTAAAAATAAAAGTCATTGATGGGGAAATGGGAAAACTGCAGGTAAAAGATTATGGTTATGGTAATGTTTCTTACTTTACGCTTAAGTGCATCCTAATAAAATTCAAATATATGTGTTAGCTAATCACTACATTAATACATCCTTGTGGAGAGGTAGATTTACTGTTGTATCTAGTAATGTCGGAGACCCGCATGATTCATCCTTTTATAAGTCTGGATAATCTGTTATGGTGACATAGCTAGCAATTTGGACTTGGATTATTTTTCTTTGGTTCTGACAAGGACCATCACTGATGTGAAATGATTCATTTTTTTGTTCGTGTCTCACGTTTCTGAAGATCATTCGGATCTTATAGTTGTGAACAATGTTTTAAGGAATATGCTGTTTGAGCTAGTCTGTGCAGTAATTCAAGCATCTATAAGACTTATGTATGTAATGATCCCACTTATCCTTTTAAGGACTTAAAATCCTTTCGCTATAGCTCATCCTCTTTATGTTCAACATCTCCTTACATTAAAATCTACTCACCATTAGGATTTTGATTATGAATTGTGTGAATGAAAATCTTTTTTGGAACTTACTTATTACTCTGAGGTGTAATGCACACAACTAAATTGTACTTCATATTATTTGCATTTTAGATCCTCAACCAGGAGAGCGAATTATGGACATGTGTGCAGCTCCAGGAGGGAAAACAACAGCAATTGCACATCTTATGAAGGATAGAGGAGAGGTTGTTGCTACAGATAGGTCCCATAATAAGGTAATACAGTAATTTTTTATATATGTATATTTCACATCAGTTTCATTATATGTGCAAGTGGAGGTAGAAATTGTTGAATATCCAAGCGCTTTGATCATTCTTTTTCTTTCTTTTTTTTGATAAAGCGCTTTTTTGATCATTCATTATTCCATTAATGAGCTGTTCTATATTGACTGGTTCTATATTATTCAATTAAATAACCTAGTAATTTATATCAAAAAAAAATTAAATCACCTACTTGTTTCTTTGTTATTGAAGCTATCTGAAATCTCTAGCTATGCAGAAATGAAGCTCAACTCTTTTGTTCTAACTTTGCTCTCTTTAGTGACTCAACTGTGCATTCCTGACTTAGTGGCTCAAATGCGCATTCCTGTTTCTCAGCTTGATTACCCAACTGCAAATCTCTCCACTACTTGGACCAACCACGTCTCAGATCCTCACTCAGTGACCTTCATGGATGGCTCAAACGTTAGAGCAATTCTTCTGAGGGGCACGGTTGGTCCCAAATATGCTTGTGGCTTCTTCTGCAATGGATCTTGTGAAAAATATCTCTTTGCAATTTTCATTGTTCAGACAAACAGTGGAAGCACCGTCCAGCCTTATTCCCCTCAAGTTGTTTGGTCCCCTAACAGAAACCATCCTGTCAGCTTAAATTCCACCTTGCAGCTTACTTCAGATGGTGATTTGGTGCTCAAAGATGTGGATGGAGCAATTTCTTGGTCAACCAACACTTCTGGCAAATCTGTGGTGGGCTTGAATATGACTGAAATAGGTAACTTGGTATTGTTTAATTCCAAAAATGAGACTGTTTGGCAGTCTTTTGATCACCCTAGTGATGCTTTAGTACCTGGGCAGAAGCTAATTGAAGGCCAAAATCTCACCTCAAGTGTCTCCAAAACGAATTGGACTCAAAGTGTTTTTTCACTTTCAGTCTCTAGTAACGGACTGTTTGCTTTTATTGAAGCTGATCCTCCACAAACATATTACGGTAGAACTATAACAAGCAATAAATCAAGCAATGAGCCGAGTTATATTAAGTTTGTGAATGGGGGTTTGTCTATGTACATACTTGTTGCTGAACCTAGTGATCCGGATAGTGGGCTGGATATTCCATTGGCATCGTCTGCGCAGTACATGAAGCTCGAAGCTGACGGGCATTTGAGGGTCTATGAGTGGGGCAAAGGGACCGATGGAGGTTGGGGTTCTGTGGCTGATCTCTTGACTGGTTATCTCGATGATTGTAGCTATCCGATGGTTTGTGGGGCATATGGGATTTGTTCTAATGGTCAGTGTGCTTGTCCTGCAGCAACCAACAATGGAAGTATATTTTTTGATCTGATAAATGACAGGCAGCCCGCGTTAGGGTGTCGTGAGACCTCGACGTTGAGTTGTGGTGCTTCTCAGTATCATGAGTTTGTGGAGGTAACAGACGCGACTTACTTTACTTTCACATCTGACATTGAGAATACAGACATGGAGACTTGTAAGGAGGCTTGTTTGAAGAACTGTTCTTGTAAAGCATCACTGTTTCGCTATGGCTCAAATTCTTCTGACGGGGAGTGTTATTTGCCATCGAATATATTTTCTCTAATGAACAATGATAAAGAAATGACTGATTACAACTCCACTGCATTTCTAAAAGTCCAGGGCAGTGATCCGACAACATTTGGTGCTCCGACTACAAAGAAAAATTCTTCAAGAGTGGTCATTATTGGAGCGAGCATAGGAGCGTTCGTTGGATTATTCTTATTAGGTGGATTACTATTTGTAGTCATTGGGAGGAAAAGGAAAGACGACTCAGATGAAGAAGAATATCTAGACCAAGTACCAGGGATGCCAACACGATTCTCGTATGAAGAATTAAAGATTGCGACTGAGGATTTTATCAAAAAACTCGGTGAAGGAGGATATGGGTCTGTTTTCGAAGGAAAGCTAAGTAACGGAACACATATTGCAGTGAAAGTCCTGGATGGTGTTGGGCACATAAAGAAATCATTCCTAGCGGAGGTTGAGACGATAGGCAGCATTCACCATATCAATTTGGTGACGCTGATTGGATTTTGTGCTGAAAAGTCGCATAGAGCGTTAGTTTACGAGTACATGCCTAATGGATCTCTTGAAAAATGGATTTTCAAACCAAAGGCTGAAAATATGCTTGATTGGAAGCAGCGAAGGAATATCATTTTGGATATTGCTAAGGGACTAAGTTACCTTCATGAAGATTGCAGGCAAAAAATAGTTCATTTAGACATAAAGCCTCAAAATATCCTTCTCGATGAAAAGTTCAATGCTAAAGTCTCCGACTTTGGACTTTCAAAGTTAATAGATAAAGACCAGAGCAATGTTATGACGCAAATGAGAGGAACTCCCGGGTATTTGGCCCCCGAGTGGTTATCCTCAGTGATCACAGAGAAAGTAGATGTATATAGTTTTGGAATCGTGGTGTTGGAAATTTTATGCGGAAGAAAGAATTTGGACCGCTCACAAGCAGAGGAAGAAATGCATTTGCTAAGTCTCTTTAAGAGTAAAGGAGAAAAAAATTTGTTGCTGGATTTGGTTGATAAGCGTAGCGAGGATATGAAAGTACACAGTGAAGAAGTTGTGAAGATGATGAGCGTCGCGGCTTGGTGCTTGCATAGAAACTTTGGTAAGAGGCCTTCTATGTCAGTTGTGGTTAAGGTGCTAGAGGGTGTGATGGATGTCGACAAAAGCATGGATTTTACCTCTGTGGCGAATACAGAGTGCTTTAAGACAAGTTCGAAACATGATGACAGTGATGGAAAATATGGAACCAGCACTCCTCTGCTTCCATCACTCCTCTCAGGCCCAAGATAACATACTCAAAGCCTGTGTACCTTCTCAGTATTACAATCTTACGGTAAAGATATAAAATCTTATATTTTAAACTATTTTTATGTGTTTGATTCTATTTATAATGCATTAAAATTTTTTTGAAAATTATACCACACTCATGTTGCAAAAATCAGACAAGAAATTGCTAATAAGATCCTGGTTGATGGGAGCGCCATTGTTCACAGCTACCAAAGCTTGTTGGGGTAAGTATATAGTCGAAGCGAGGAGCCCACTTTCTCGTCCCCGGGCGTCCTGACTCCTGTTGTCTAAGAGCATCCCTCACCATGATAAAAAAAAACCATACCATCAATCTCTCTCATCCTTTTTCTCTCTCATCTAATCATTCCTCATGGTTTTTTCAATCACATGCACCCCACCATGATCCAAAAAAAAGTTTATCAACAATCTCTCTCATCACTACATAAATTATGGCTCATAAATGTTAAGATTAATAAAAATATATCAAAGTGTATCTCGTTTTATAGAGCTCAAAAAATTATGAATATTGGTATTTATTTTGATTTTTTTTAATTTGTAATTTAGAAGATGTATTCGTTGCAAGATCAAAATAAAAACTGTACTGTTTCTTACACAGGACACGTGTCGCATTGCGATTGCTCAACTCTCATGCTCAAACCATAAAAAAGAGCATGAGATGCTCATTTTCATAAAAAACCATGTGATGCTTTTTTTGATGCTCAAAAAAATCATGGTGGGGATGCATGATTTTTTTGATAATCTCCCATGCTCACTTTTGATGCTCAATAAAACCATGATGGGGATGCTCTAACAGTTATCGATCATGAATGAAAGTCCACGGGCGTGCATGAAGGGGTTCAATGAATCCACAGGCTCAATCTATCACACCTTCATTGATGATTTCCCGAGTAGGAGTGTCCCTTTTTCCTCGAAATCTCAATCTGAATATAAGAATTGCAAAGTGAATGACGACACTGCAAAGTGCCGTTTTCAATATAGGAGAGATATAGACATACCTGTGCCATCATCAACGCTACATACACACACCTGCAGTGAAAGGACATAACGGTTCTAAGAGCATCCCCAGCGCGGGTATCCATTTGCTGCTCGGGGACCCGTGAAGTGGCGTGGCTGAGGTTTTTTGCATTGGAGGGAAGCAACAAAAAGTAGTCAGACCCACTTTGGTGGCCAAGCCCATTTGCTGCAAAAAGTAAGATTTGTGGACTCAGTCTCTTTTCTTTTCTTATATAATTTTTAGGGTGCGGTTCAGGTACAAACCAAATTATAAATAAAAACTACAAACCGATTATAAAGCCGACACGTGTCCCAGTTTAGTCGAAATTCCGGAGAAAACACGGAGGGGTATAATAGTCATTTCACACTAATGGGTATAAAACCTAATTATGTTATTTTCAATTTAGTCCAAAAATTATTAGTGTTCAGACTTAAAAAAGGTAGTGTTCAGGCTTAAAAAAGGTAGTGTTCAGACTTAAATGGTAGTGTTCAGACTTAAATGGTAGTGTTCAGACTTAAAAATACTTAATAATCAGACTTAAATGGTAGTGTTCAGACTTAAATGGTAATGTTCAGACTTAAAAATACTTAATAATCAGACTCAAATGGTTGTGTTCAGACTTAAAAAAGGTAGTGTTCAGACTTAAATGTACTTAATAATCAGACTTAAATGGTAGTGTTCAGACTTAAAAAAGGTAGTGTTCAGACTTAAATGGTAGTGTTCAGACTTAAATGGTAGTGTTCAGACTTAAAAATACTTAATAATCAGACTTAAATGGTAGTGTTCAGACTTAAATGGTAGTGTTCAGACTTAAAAATACTTAATAATCAGACTTAAATGGTAGTGTTCAGACTTAAAAAAGGTAAAGTTCAGACTTAAATGGTAGTGTTCAGACTTAAAAATATTTAATAATCAGACTTAAATGGTAGTGTTCAGACTTAAATGGTAGTGTTCAGACTTAAAAATACTTAATAATCAGACTTAAATGGTAGTGTTCAGACTTAAAAAGGTAGTGTTCAGACTTAAATATACTTAATAATCAGACTTACATGGTAGTGTTCAGAATTAAATGGTAGTGTTCACACTTAAATCAGACTTAAAAATACCTAATAATCAGACTTAAATGGTAGTGTTCAGACTTAAAAAAGGTAGTGTTCAGACTTAAATGGTAGTGTTCTGACTTAAATGGTAGTGTTCAGACTTAAAAAAGGTAGTGTTCAGACTTAAATGTACTTAATAATTAGACTTAAATGGTAGTGTTCAGACTTAAAAATACTTAATAATCAGACTTAAATGGTAGTGTTCAGACTTACAAATACTTAATAATTAGACTTAAATGGTAGTGTTCAGACTTAAAAATACTCAATAATCAGACTTAAAAAAGGTAGTGTTCAGACTAAAATGGTATTGTTCAGACTTAAAAAGGTAGTATTCAGACTTAAATGGTAGTGTTCAGACTTAAAAATACTTAATAATCAGACTTAAATGGTAGTGTTCATACTTAAAAAGGTAGTGTTCAGACTTAAATATACTTAATAATCAGACTTAAATAGTAGTGTTCAGAATTAAATGGTAGTGTTCACACTTAAATCAGACTTAAAAATACCTAATAATCAGACTTAAATGGTAGTGTTCAGACTTAAAAAAGGTAGTGTTCAGACTTAAATGGTAGTGTTCAGACTTAAGTGGTAGTGTTCAGACTTAAAAAAGGTAGTGTTCAGACTTAAATGTACTTAATAATTAGACTTAAATGGTAGTGTTCAGACTTAAATGGTAGTGTTCAGACTAAAATGGTAGTGTTCAGACTTAAAAAGGTAGTATTCAGACTTAAATGGTAGTGTTCAGACTTAAAAATACTTAATAATCAGACTTAAAAAAGGTAGTGTTCAGACTAAAATGGTAGTGTTCAGACTTAAAAAAGGTAGTGTTCAGACTTAAATGGTAGTGTTCAGAGTTCAGACTTAAAAATACTTAATAATCAGACTTAAAAAAGGTAGTGTTCAGACTTAAATGGTAGTGTTCAGACTTAAAAAAGGTAGTGTTCAGACTTAAAAAAGGTAGTGTACAGACTTAAATGGTAGTGTTCAGACTTAAAAATACTTAATAATCAGACTTAACTGGTAGTGTTCAGACTTAAAAATACTTAATTATCAGACTAAAATGGTAGTGTTCAGACTTAAATGATAGTGTTCATACTTAAAAAGGTAGTGTTCATACTTAAATAGTAGTGTTCATACTTAAGATGGTAGTGTTCATACTAAAAAAAGGCAATGATCAGAATAAAAATTCTTAATGATCAGACTAATAATTCTTAATGATCATACTTAAAAAGAATTCTATGATCAGACTTAAAATTAAAGAGGATTAAAACACGAATTTTTTTTATATTATTTTTTTTCATTAAAACACAAATTTGACCCTCCAGATGATCGAATTTGCCCTAAAAACATCGACCTCACTGCGTAGCTTTGAGTCTTGCTCAGAATGCCTTTTCCACCCAAAAAACACTAGGCTTTCATCAAATTCTGACACATGCGCGTAAACATCAAAATTTTCGTAGAATTCTTCAGATGTTCCAATTTCTGCATGTAAGTCTGATCATTACCATATTAAAGTCTGATCATTATTAATTTTAAGTCTGATCATAACCATTTTAAGACTTAAATGGTAGTGTTCAGACTTAAATCGTAGTGTTCAGACTTAAAAAGGTAGTGTTCAGACTTAAATGGTAGTGTTCAGACTAAATTGGTAGTGTTCATACTTAAATGGTAGTGTTCAGACTTAAAAATATCTAATAATCAGACTTAAATGGTACGAATTTTTTTATATTATTATTTTTGATTAAAACATGAAATTGACCCTTTAGATGATCGAATTTGCCCTAAAAACACCGACCTCACCACGTAATTGTGAGTCTTGCTCAGAATGACGTTTCCACCCAAAAAATACTAGGCTTTCATCAAATTCTGACACAGGCGCATAAACATCAAATTTTGCATAGCATTCTTCAGATGTTCCAATTTCTGCATGTAAGTCTGATTATTACCATATTAAAGTCTGATCATTATCAATTTTAAGTCTGATTATAACCATTTTAAGTCTTGTCATTACTGATTTAAGTCTGAACATTGCAGTGTTCAGACTTAAAATGGTAGTGTTCAGACTTAAATTGTAGTGTTTAAAATACTTAATGTTCAGACTTAAAAATACTTAATAATCAGACTTAAATGGTAGTGTTCAGACTTAAAAAGGTAGTGTTCAGACTTAAATGATAGTGTTTTTTAAAGTCTGAACAATGTTTTTTAAGTCTGAACAATGTTTTTTAAGTCTGAACATTGTTTTTCAAGTATTATCATTAATGGTTTAAGTCTGAACAATGTTTTTTTAAGTCTGAACATTGTTTTTTCAAGTATTGTCATTACTGGTTTAAGTCTGAACACTGTTTTTTTAAGTCTGAACAATGTTTTTTAAGTCTGATTGTTAATGGTTTAACTCTCATTATTATTTTTTTAAGTCTGAACAATGTTTTTTTAAGTCTGAACAATGTTTTTTCAAGTATTGTTATTACTGGGTTAAGTCTGAACAATGTTTTTTTAAGTCTGAACATTACTGTAGCAAATTTTGGACGTTTATACCCCTCCTATTGTTTATATATTTTTAAATAAGTCCACATGTATTTTTTTTATTTATAAAAAGAACCCCGACGGGATGAAATCTCGGCTGAATTTTGATTGGTTCATTTTGACACATGTCAAATTTTTTATGGGTTTGTAGTTTTTATTTATAAGATTGGTTTGTATTTGATCCAAACCCTAATTTTTATATCAAATTTAACATGTTTTTTTATATATCAAATTTAACATGTTTAAGTGTGTTGTTTTTGTAATGTTTTATTATGTTGTTCTTGTTATGTTTAATTATGTAATGTATTTCAATTATAAATTAAATATAATATTTTCTTTTAAATTAAATATTTTTTATTTAAACTAAGTATAATTGTATCAAAGTAAGATATTTATATCTATATATTATAATTATAAACAAGTATTATTAAAGAAGATAAAGAGTCAATGAGACCCATTTGTAAGTGGAAGTGGGCTTGTGCATTGGAGTGGCATGACCATTTTTTTGAAAGCCCACTTGATATCTTTGTAACACTAAAAAGAACGTACATGTAAGTGGAAGTGGACTTGTGCATTGGGGATGCTTTAAGTCACCGGCAGGCCTTGTAAACTGCACTCCCTCACCGACTTTCCACATGCGAGTTTGGTCTATCTTACCCATAGGAAGTGCTAGTATCATAAAATAGCCTGTTAAAAAGACTACAAAGATGGCTTTGATTCAAATATCCAAGAAGGTGCAAAATTTAAATTCAAAACTTTTATTTTTACTTTCTGACAAAATTAAGTGCAGATGGAACGCCTCGAAACATAAAACGAACTTACACAGATCGAAGCGACGCTCAGCCAATACAACGCTTCGAATTTCACTGCCACTAGCTACATCTTCATAACATTCATAAAGGATATCCATGAAGGGATAGTATGAGGCACTGTAATAAGGAACCTATAACTCTTTTTTTGCCATTCTCTGACAGTAAGTTATATTATACATAGCCAGCATTCCCTGTGAGTAGCGAAAAATAAACTTTTTATTACAAAATTTGATCCCACGCGAACATTTAAATGCAATCAAAGAGGGAAACCTTGAAAGAATTGGTTTTAGATAACTCCAGTAATTCCCTCAACAGTGTTCTTGTAAGCCAACTCCTCCTCAAGTCATCCATTCCGTTTTCGGTATATCTTCTGAACAAGGGACTCAACAACTCCATGAACAGCACCGCCCAAAATACCTGCGTAATATTAATATCATTATGCGTATATCTGAATGAGTGGATAAGTAAGATACAGAGCAAGTAGATTGATACCGAAAATGTCACTCTTGTATTCATGTTCTAAAGTAGTCACGAATGTGTAAGGTGAACCAAGTGCAATAGACCATCCCCAGTGCCACATCAATGGCTCTGCCATCAACGTCCTACAGAAGAGGTTTGGTCTGTGAGGAGACAGTCAGTAGGAAATCTGAGCATATAAGATAAATGGTGGACAGCAAAACTGGAATTAATTCCAGCGCCAATTGATCTTTTTCCTTGAACATACAGCATCCTCACACAGATGGACCCATGCCCTTAGGACAAACATCGATGATGACGCTGAATTTTTTGGGAAAGTATAGACCCAATGACTGCAAATGCCCGAGAATAAAACCATGGGGAGAGTCCTAAAATACTGTTTGGTTTGGTTTCATTTGAGAGAATATCTTTTCATAATCATCAGCCTGCAAACATTAGGATATCTGTCACGTGTCACTGCATATTTTCGACGATTGAGGATAATGAAATGAATTATCTTCCTAACACCACAACATCCATATGGAAGGTAATTGACACTCATAGAATAACAATAACCTGAGTGAACGTTGTAATACTATGCACTTCAATCTATGTGATCGAGAATGCAAGATATTTGATCAAAAACCATTTATAAGACCGGTAAGTACCAGATCGTTCAAGGAGCAAGTCTAAACTTATGCACTATTCAATTTTGTTCCGATAAGTCTATTCTAATTTCGAAAGGTTGAGTTTGGTGGAGTAAACTATATAAACAATCTAAGGAATCTAGAGATAATGTCACTATCAAAGCAAAAGGTGTACTCTAAGGAACTACTTCACTCATATGTGTTTTAGGCTCCAAGAGTTCAATTTTATGCAAGATACTTGTTTTAGATAATTAAATTGAGGCGTGCGACTATTAAACCAAATTCAATCTCTTGATGTTTTTACTTGATTTAAGGAAGAGGCACCTCGCACGTGAGCTTCAATCGCTAGATGTTGTTAGCTCACGTCAACTCAAGGTTCTCAATCATCAACACTAGTTGAATGATCAATACCCAAGAGCGGTCTTGACCAAGCCTATCTCAATGCTAGAATGGGTCACGCTCAGGGACGGTTGTAGGGGTGTCCAGGGGGTCCTTGGACCCCTCTATTTTTCGACAAATTTTGATCAATCAGATATATTTAGTCGCTGATTTCACTAGTTTAATCTTTGAATTTCATCTTGATGTAAATATGAAAGTTGTAGAACATTCAATTAGCTTTCCGACGATATAAAGATCATCTTCAACGGCTATCGAACGAGGCCTTTGTGAGCTCCAGAAGATTGATCGCTCATTAGTAGCTTCAAACATACGGTCTATTTCGACTTGGTTTTGAATTGCCTTAACGTTATATTTTAGTTTAGGTGTCAACATAAAAATTGTAGCCATTGTCCTTAGCTTTATGTAATAGGTGATCGATTTCCCAAATAGTGCTCTCGTTGATTGTTATACCGTTGCAAAGTTGCAACGGTTATATGTGGTTGATCACGCACACTTGTAGACGACCTTAGTTTGAGCATGTTTTCAGCTACTTTATCGTCCGATTTAGATCTTAATATCAACTGAAGAGTCATAACCTATTAAATTATCTTTCCAATGAAATATGAGTCGAACTGATAGGGTAATCGATGTGAGTTTTATGACCTTCCAAAATTAGGTCGTCAATGGACTACATATATGAGTTTGAATTTAGTAGTTTACTTAACTTCTTATGTTGTTGAACATAAATGATATATATGTGCAATTTTTTTTTGTCAAATCATACCAATATCCAAGTTCATTGATGAAAAAAAAATTAGGACCCCCCTCTTATAACGCTCTGGAACCGTCACTGGTCACGGTAGTGATCACCACCTAGCAATGGTGAATCTACTTGCATTCTAGAACTATTAGTCTCGTTCGCTAGAACACTCAACTTCAAGTTCATGTTTCTAAACCACCTAAGCATTTTATCAAACACTTGGTGGGCATAGAGTTGACATTTGTTCAAAGTAGATTCACAATCATCCAAACATGTTATTCTAACATTGATTCATTATAGATTAGGAGTATTAACACACGTGAGGTCCATAGGACCCTAGAATACAAAACACTACTCACAAATCATGTTCATAGACAAACACAAATTGTATTGAGTAAATAGATGAAAATACAATGAAAGGAATGAACCAATCTAGTGTAGATGATCTTCTTCCCCCTTTGGATCTTCAATCTTCAATGGATGATCCTCCCTTGAAGCCTTGGTAGCTAATCTCTAGAAACCCTTAATTTTTCGGGCTCCAAAACCCTAGCTCAAGTGCCCCAAAAATCCCTCCTTTTCTAGATCTAAACCTTTCTTTTTATAGCCGAGGATTAGCTCGGGTGAGCTCCATTGTGCTCGGGCGAGCTTATTTTGGCAGAGGCATTTGGTCCAGCTCGAGCTCGGGCGAGCTCCATGAAGCTCGGGCGAGCTTGTATAGGCATCCGACTTCTTGCGGATTTTTCGGAGTCTTAACGTCCGAATTAGGTCTTGACGTCAACTGAAGAGTTGTAGCCCTTTGAGTTAGCTTTTCAACAAGCTTTGAATCAACCAAATCGGACACCATATGAGATCTGTGCGTCCAAAATAAGCCCCAAAGGTCAGTCTGTCCCGTATTGCCCGAAAATCCATATTTTTGCTCCGAAACTTTGGTTTTCTGCGAGAATTGATCTTTTTGAACCCGGGGACCGTAAAGTGTGTTTCTCACCTGAAATGACAATCAAGAGGGTCAAATGACATCGAAAGAGACTCGGAACGGATCAAAACATCTAATAAAAGTAGCGGAATTATAGTCGAGAATTTGACTCATCACTGAGCTGCATCCGAAATCAACGCCTCAGCAAACGATCGAGAACCTTTCCGAAGTCCGATCTACAAATACGATCATGTTTACAATAAGGCTAGATTAAAATGTCAAGGGTACGAAACAGACAAAGAAAAAGGGCAACCTTGACAATGATATCAGACTTGCTTCTAAAAAGAGAATCTCTAAGGTTCTGCGCTTGGGCTTGCCCTTGCAACATGAAATAAGTGTCAGGATCTACATACAAAAAATGAAAAGGTGACTTAGGCAAAATACGTGGAGAAATAATAGAGGAACAAATTTATCAGAACATGAGAGCCCCAGCCAATGACACCAATCTGCTTGACACCCATGAAAAAATAAATTCCTCCCTCCTCTCACAATATACTAGAAAAAATAAATTCTAACCATCAAATTAACTATGCTTGAAAATCAAATTTAGATGAAATTATAATTTCATATTCGGTTTGACGTGTAAAATCCAAGAAAAGCAAACAAAAAAAAAATTCAATTTCATAGAGAATTTCTTTGGTTTTCTTATCTCCAAAATTTTCCATGATTCGGAAAAAGATGAGAGCTTTAATATGAAAATGGCAATGACAAGGGTGTGTAATTTGTAAAGTGGTCCTGCCCGGCGAGGGAGATTTTTTCCTAGTGAAAAAAACCCTAGATTGGAAGAAGTGATGCGTTGGAGGGGGGCATAAACGAAGTAGCAGACGATGTTGCAGCTGCCGCCATGAATGAGCGATTGGAGAAGCAGAGAAGCGTTGCGTTGATGATGATGATCGATGGGGGTTTGTGTTTGATATGGAGGGAAATGAAATCATGATGATCGATCATCAAATCATAGAGAGATTTTATACATGTGTTTCCCATCACCATCACTTTTTTCTGAATTAATGATGCAAATATTAAACAAAAACATTTTTTTTGACTACTCATTGTGTTTGAATTTGCAGTAATAAAGCCTGATTGATTTTTATGTAAGAAGAAAGTCTGATACGCTGCTTTTCTGGTATGAATTTTGGCAAAGTCATGTCATGAAAATTAGGTTTAATGGTTAATTTAGCAAACAATGTCTGGATATTTATTCAAATTGTACGTTTTACATTTAGAGTCTTGACATATCAAATATCGCCGAAATCATTAAAGTTATGGAGAAGACGACAGATCCGTTTGTCGAAAACCCTAATTAATTCAGTCATGCGCCATTAAAAAAAAAAAAAGTCTTCGCCTCAGGAGCAACATTTTACACTTAGGGGCGTCATTTAGAAGAAGGCTTCTGAGTATTTTTTTTAAAACAATCAATTTGAGAATATAAATACAAGAATGTCATCCACATTCAAACACAGACACAGGATCATTCCAAGTAGGAGCTTGAACGGCAAATAAGATGAACGTCAGTATCAACGTATCCCAACTATATAATAGAGAAGTCTATTAATTAATCCTTTGGACAGAGATCAGTTCCATTTATTTCTCTCTATAAAATCCATCCCAAGCCAAGCAAATTATGAATATACAACCTTTACTACTCTCTTTAACAAAACAATTCCACACTCAGAAAATGGCTTCAATATTCAACAACAAACACTTCCGCCTTCCTGCCTTACTCATTATTCTCGCTATTTGTGTTTCTCAAGCCGCCTCTCGCAACCTCCAAGAACCGAAGACAATGGCGGAGAAGCATGAAGAATGGATGACAAAGTATGAACGTGTTTACTCTGATGCTGCGGAGAAGGAGACGAGGTTTCAGATATTCAAGGCGAATGTGGAGCTCATCGAGTCTTCGAATGCCATTGCGAATAGACCTTATAAGCTCAGCCTCAATAAATTTGCAGATCAGACTAATGACGAGTTCAGGATTTCTCGTAACGGATTGAATAAGAAAAATCACAAGGCTTACACTTTCTTGACAGTCAAGTCACCTTTTCGATATGAAAATGTGACCGATGTGCCTAGTGCAGTTGATTATATTGGAGATCGAAAGGGGCTGTCACTCCGGTCAAAGACCAAGGCCAATGCGGTGAGTTCTAGACTTCTTGTAATTTTAAACGTATCGATTAATGTAAAAAGTAAATAAACTAATCTATGGCGTTGCAGGTAGCTGTTGGGCTTTCTCAACTGTAGCTGCCACGGAGGGAATTCATCAACTAACTACAGGCAAGTTAGTCTCTCTGTCCGAACAGGAGCTTGTCGATTGTGACGTCAACGGTGTAGACCAAGGCTGTTCGGGCGGTGAAATGGAAGATGCATTCCAGTTCATTATAAACAACAAAGGCCTAAACACCGAAGCTAATTACCCTTACACCGCCTCTGATGGAACTTGCGATAAAAAGGCTGAATCCACATACGCAGCGAAAATCACAGGCTACGAAACTGTTCCTGCTAACAGCGAGGAATCTCTCTTACAAGCTGTGGCGAACCAGCCCATCGCTGTTTCGATCGATGCTAGTGGATTTGCCTTTCAGTTCTACTCAAGCGGCGTGTTTAACGGGGAATGTGGGACTGACTTGGATCACGGTGTGACTGCAGTTGGTTATGGTGTCGAAGATGGAGTCAAGTATTGGATTGTGAAGAATTCTTGGGGAACGGGATGGGGTGAAAACGGATACATTAGAATGCAGAGAGGCGTAGATGCTAAGGAAGGTCTTTGCGGCATTGCCATGGACTCAAGCTACCCAACTGCTTAGACATTTTAATGCTAAAATCTGTCATATGTAAATTACAGTGAACAAAAAATTTATGTATGAAACTATCTTTACGTGCATTTTCAGATACATTTTCGATACGATCATCGTCTGGCTGAGTTCCGATTCGATATCACATCTTACATATTTTCTTGTTAATAACTTTTATCACATTCTGAATCTGACCCAAGCTTTGCATATTGCAATCTGACAACCAAATTTAGTAACTTTTCTGATAAAGCTAAAATGCAGGCTGACGAAAAAGCTAATCAACTAAGGATAAAAGAAGGATTTGCTTTTATAAAAAAAAATACACAATGCCAAAAATATAACATTATCATGGAGTCAAATGGATTGTGCTAACTGCTAATTGTTCATCTATCTGTCTTAAGTTGAGCATCCAGTTTGCAATTGTGTTTTTTGACGTGGATCCTTTTGGCGTAGGTTTCTGATTAGTTTGTTCATTTGTTATGATATAAGCGCACGAAAAGGTACATTTTTAAGGTTATCTTAATAATTTCTTGGCTTAAATCCAAACATCAAAAGCCATAACACACTCCCTTTTCGCATCATTCATGTGGATTTGAGACGTGCTCAACTAACAAATGTCGGAAATAAAACTTTGAAATATGTTAAGAATAATATCCTTCTTATCATTCTTTTCGCCGCCCAAGGGTTGACAATGTATCATAAAGTTCGACGAAGAATAATGCTCTTATCCTTACGGTTAGAGCCATTTTGGAAAAAAAGGACTAACTTTTTTATGTGCAGGTTAGTTTTTAGTTGTCTTCGGGTTTTTTCAGTTAGGAGCTAGCTACTTGGTTGCTGTTTAAACATTAGTATCAGTAGAAAGACTCGTTTTTTGGGCAAGTCTACACAGTGACTGTTTATTCTATATCAAGAACAGAATTTATGCTTTCAATTCGATACTGACAATTTCTACAAATGGTGTATCGATGTTACGTAGGTTAGAAAGGCAGGCGAGAACTCGATTTACAGTCAGCATTGCAAGATGGTGATGTGTATTGGAAGGTACTTTTTTTGTGTCATTAAAAAAAAATTAAACAGTTAAAAATAACGACATGTTCTATCCACTATGTCCATCTTCAATCCGAAAGTTTTAAATCTATGCCACTATATATATCCATCATTCATCGACTCATTCTATCATCATCCAATCCTCGCTCCTGATCGCAGAATTTGCAGTTAAGAGTCAAATGGCTATGTCAACGACATTGCTCGGATCAGCATTGGTGTTCATCATCCTTGTAGGGGGGCTCCATTCAAGTTCTGCTGCGCGTAAACTCGTTAAAATTCCTCACACCAACGTTATAGTTCATGCAGCGAATGAGGATAACAATAGTAAGCAAAATAATTCATTGAGCAAGTTTTTAACGTTACGAGTCGCGAAGTACTTTGGAATGAGGAGACTTGAACTTGAAGGTGCGGACAGAGTGTCGCCTGGAGGCCCGAATCCAGGGCATCATTAGTTCAATGCTGGTTTTACTACTGCTGGGAATAAACAGTCTGCATATGTTGCAATGTGCGCCTGTGCTGCTTAGCAACTTGTTTTGAATAGAATCTTTCATAAATTAATAGTCAAAACTTTGGCTTTTTGGTGGCTAAATACCACTTATGAATCAAAAAAAAAAGTTTCAATCTAAAGTTGCCAACAATTTCTTTTCTTGATATTTTTTTTTGAAATTATTTACGTTCTATTCCTCGACCACTAGACACATGACCTGATGGGGAAGGTAGATGCCGGTCCAAAATAACATAAAATAAGATGTAACTCTCCCCCAAATGGAGCCTACTAAAACATTAAAAAGTCCTCCAATTTGAAGTTGCATGAACAAACAAAGTCAATCAAAAACACCAAGATGGCATTTCAAGCTATTGAAAAAGAAGTCACTCTTTATGAGAAAAAAAATATAAATAAATCACAAACTTGGAATGGAATCCATCCACCTACACAATTTCCTATTTCACAAGTCAACAATCTAAAACTCAAAACAATCACACACAAAAAAACCTCCAAATACCCTTTTGCCTACTTCCTCATTGCAATCTTGATCAACAAGATGTCAAACAACAATGGCCTCTACGACGACAACGATGGCGATCATTCCTTCATCGAAAACGACTCCTACGACTTCAACAGCCGGATCATGTTTTGCTCCTTAGTTTTCCTCACTTTCATCGTCCTCTTCGTCTTCGTACACCATGTTTACACAAAATGCACTCTCAGCCAAGTCCCTCCGGTACCCAACCAACCAACCTCACTCGCCGCGGTGGTCATCGGTCATCGCGAACCACCCAAGTCGGGGCTCGATCCATCGGTGATCGCGTCATTGCCGATGTTTGTCATCTCTAGATCGAAAATTGGTAAAGAGAGCGATGATCATAATGGACTTAATAAGGGCGTTGGGGACGCGACGGAGTGCCCGGTTTGCTTGAACGAGCTGGAGGAGGATGAGATGGGCAGAGTTTTACCGAATTGCGGTCATGTTTTTCATGCCAGCTGCGTAGACATGTGGCTGCTTTCGAATTCTAGCTGTCCTGTTTGTCGGACTGAAGCTGAGCCGACGAGTCAACTCTCCCAAGTCCCTACTGGCGGTGCAACAAATGCAACTTCCGTAGAGGTCGTATGTGTTTAAATAATAATGATGTCGTTTTGTGAGTCGCATCTTATTGTCTCACTATGCCGAATCTTTTTTGCCAAAAATTTGTATATTCCAGATAAATTGAACTATCATTAAACACTATCTGAAAATCCAAAAAAATCCAAGTTTATTTTCTGCGTTCTGCAGTATTTCTGCCTTTTCGAAAATACTCTTATTAAAAAAACACTATCTGAAGAGTTAAATTCTTGTACCAAAATTTAATACAAGTTTATTTTTTTTATAATTCTTTATTTTTTGAGATGATCCATATAAATATATTTTGCTCAATTTGTGTAGATCAAGTGAATTACGGTTAAGTAACAAAGTGGTGGTTGAGTTGGTAGAACATCTATCTTGCAATAGCAAGGTTGAAGTTCGAATCCCATCGAGGATTGATTTTTAAGCTAGAGGTATCAGATGACCGATGTATCCGAAATATATCTTATATATTACTTGATGATACGAGTTGGATGTAAACTCACTTGCAAGAAGAAAAAGTTGGCACGTCAATGTGTGTTAATCATGGCCGACTTCATTTTCAAAGGCTAATTTGACAGCATATATTAAACAAAATTAAGTCTGGTCGTCTTCATTGTTAATGTTCTCATGACGCACAGACATGCTTTGCGAGTTAAAATTCGTGCGTCGTGCTGCCTATGAATCGATTTCTTCGCAAGTCCAAATAAATGAATTGACATAGCTCAAGGATACTTTTCAAATTAGGGACACGAGGCCGGATCTGGTGCAACGTCCAGATCTGGTGCAACACCCAGATCTGGTGCAAAATATAAAATCATCAGCACCATCGATTTGCATAATCCTGTCGGTGTAAATTAATGAGATTAAAATAATTAATAAATGGATTTTGAGCCTATCTCACTCATTCAAAGGGCATAATTGACCTCAAAAAATCCAAAATCCAAAAAACACGAATTCAGAGCAATGACAATGGATGAGCGTTGGCGTCGTCGGTGTCGTCGTCAGCGTCAAACAACCACCAACAAGTTTCACCGGCCGTTGTCCTTGTTAGTTGTTGCCTTTCCCTCCCTAAGTTCTAACCAAATTAGACGCCGGCGAGTATGGTCTTACCCAGAGAGCTCGTGTTCGCCGACGAGCATGTTCTTACCCGGAGAGCTCGTGTTCTCACTTCCATTTGTAACACGCTCGGACGACGATGAATCGAGGGAACGACTTTGCCATGAACGAACTGGAAATCAAACCCGATTTGATTTGATAGAACACGACAGTTTGGGAAATTAGGTTGAGATGAAACCAATTATATATTAATTGTATATCATATTTGCCCTTATTCATATTAAAAATTGAATTTAAACTGATTCATTCTCAATTAATCATATCCATCCAATTAATAAAATGAAGAGTTGAGATGATTTTATATTTTTTACATTAATATGGACTTTGTACCTGATCCTTTCTCTGAGGGACACTTCGATTGAAAATTCAATTGTGATTTGGATGGATAAGATTAAATTATTTTTTTGTATTTTCTATTTTTCTCAGTATAAGAAAAGAAAAAGTGACAAACTATATCGTATTTTTTATTTTTCGACGACTAACTATCCGTCGAATATTACTAACTTTATCGATTCTACCAAAAAAAATGAATTTATATTTTAATAATTTATTATTGAAATGGACATTGAAAGTTCAAATCGAGTTTGAAACCAATCTCAATCATACAAATAAACAAAATCTTACGTCTTCAGATCTCGATCTACTTTTCCAAGTCCGAAGCGAATTCTCATTGAAATCTCCGGCGAGCAATCAAATGGGAGCTTACAGAGCCGACGACGATTACGATTACCTATTCAAAGTTGTACTCATCGGCGATTCCGGCGTCGGCAAATCCAACCTCCTTTCCAGGTTCACTAAGAACGAGTTCAGCCTCGAATCCAAATCCACCATCGGCGTCGAATTCGCTACTCGCAGCATCCGCGTCGATGATAAAATTGTCAAAGCTCAGATTTGGGACACTGCTGGACAAGAAAGGTCCTCTTTTTTTCCCCTTTTGTTCATTATAATTGCTGTCTTTATAACTGTTTGACGTTTGTGATGAAATGTAGCCAATTTCTTATAACATTTGTTGTTTATGTGATCTGGATCTTGAATATAAGCTCACTTAAATTACATTAGATGTGAAGCGTTTTTATAATTGTGGACTTGCCATTTTGCTAGCAATGCTTCCATGAACAGGGTTCGGAAGGTTTTCTGTTTGTTATTTGATTTTCTTATCTGCTTCAATACATGTTTCTTTGCACAGTAATACATTCGTTATTTTTCTACTTTATGCCATGTGGTTGATAATCATTCAACTTGTAGTCCATTTCTGAGGATGATGTGTTTTGTAATTAAGAGTTCGTCTTTTGTGCTTTAGAATCTATGAGCTTTTCTTCATATGCATGCCATAGATTACCAGCCTCATTCCCTGTTCAACGCAGGATCCTGTGTATTCCCATCCTTTGTCATCATTCTTTTCTTTTAAACCCATGTTGATCAGGATATTAAAGTTTGCTTTAGTATATAGCAGGGCTTTGGCATTTCCAAAGTATAGGAATAACAACCACAGGATGAGTTTTTGTTGAGCAATTGGCTTTTGTCACAATTCCATAAACCTTATTGGCATTTACTTGTTATCTCACCCCAGCTCAGTTTGCATACTGAGGCCTCTATCAATCTGAAATAAGAATGAGTTTTACATTGTTTCTTTTTTGGCTGACACATGTTGGCGGGTTACTCAAGAAAATACTGTCAATTGAGAATCAGTAGATACTGGGCTACTGGCATACCGCGTATGTTCACGTGCTACATCAGTTGACCCAAATTTTGATATATGGCACCTGATCAATTTCATTTATTTATTCAAGGGCTTCAAGTTTGTGTCGCCATCATCCGATAATCTTCACCTTTTCCCTTGCCTGATAACTTTTTTATTTAGTTGATTTGCTTTATCCGAATGGTTAGTCTTTAACTTTCTGTGTATTAATGTGTCCATTATTCTGAAACATTGTTACCCGGTTCGCGGTACGGTACCGCGACCGGCGACCTGGTTCGGACGTTCTGAAATGGCCAGGAAACGCTCCCCAATTCGCGTGCAATCGCGAACCAGTACGAAAACGAAACGCATCTGAGGCAGCGACAATGAGGCGTGGACGATTTCGAACCACCTTCTCAGGCGGCGGCGACAATACCCATTAGGGTTTGTGAGAGTCTCGGGAAGATGATGAACAGATGAAGTATAATTGTTAGTTTAGTTTAATTGGACCCTCCAAGTTTAAAATATTACACTTGTACCCATATATATTAATATTATTTTATAATGGTCCAAAATCATCAAAATGTCATAAAATTCCGGTATAAATATGAATAATTAGTTTTTTTTTCTTTTTTTAATATAATAAATATGAAATATATTCTGCATTTTTTATTTCATCAATTCAATTTTATTATATATTTTAAAATTAAATTAAAAAACAACTCTATACTCATCGAACCCAATTCACTATAAGTAGCGTTTTCCGTTTTCGTTTTCGTTCCGCGAATTGTATCGAATTGCAAGACTAACCCCTTGCGTTTACAGTTATTTGTTTGTCCTATGTTCTCCTGCTGATAGTATGGTTTTTGTTGGGGACATGTGGCTTCAATGACTCTTTGCTATTAATGCATTTTGGTCAGATTTGGCCATTATTTTTCTGTTCTTTGTCAGTCAAGGTCAAGTTCAGTATGGGTGTTTCCCTCACTTTGTTTGTTTGAAGGGTGACATGTATTACCTCCCTGTAGTTTCATTATTCTGAATATTATATTCTCATCTTTTTAATAGAAGGAATGGAAACTACACAGATTCTAGCTACCAACTAATGAAATTTGGAAATAAGATAAGAAATGGATTGGTCAAGTTCTTGCTTTCCTATTCTTTTTTTGGTTTTCTTTGTGAGTTAACGTGCTCATGTAATTATTTTTCTGTCCCACTGTATTGCATTCCACTTATTTCTTTTCTAGCCAAAAAAGTAGATCATTTCTCTAGATCTCATATTTTCTAAAAGTATGGTTGCTCTTCACGTAGGGGTTGAATTGATGTGGAAGCCATGGAATTATTGTTATTGGAACACATGTCATTTAATATATCGTGAGGATGTGTTCCCTTGATTCTCTTTGTAAATCACCGAGTCAGCTGCTTGAGATAGGGTGTGTTCTAGTTATTTTATCACTCCTGATGACTTATTATTTTTGGCAGATATCGGGCTATTACAAGTGCCTATTACCGAGGTGCTGTTGGTGCATTACTGGTCTATGATGTCACCCGACATGTAACATTTGAGAATGTTGAAAGGTGGCTGAAGGAGCTAAGAAATCACACTGACTCAAATATTGTCATAATGTTAGTAGGAAATAAGGCAGATCTGCGCCATTTGCGTGCTGTTTCCACTGATGATGCAAAAGCTTATGCCGAACGAGAGGGCACCTTCTTCATGGAAACATCTGCTTTGGAGTCTTTAAATGTTGAAAATGCCTTCACAGAAGTTCTAACTCAAATATATCATGTCGTTAGCAGGAAGGCTCTCGACATCGGGGATGATCCAGCAGCCCTTCCCAAGGGACAGACTATTAATGTAAAAGACGATGTATCAGCCATTAAGAAAGATGGTTGCTGCTCCACCTAATCTTTTTGAAACAGGTTCGTACAGAGGCTCGACAAAAGCTCCTATGTTCGCAAATCCTTAATGGAATACCATCTCATCTGCATCCATCAACCTTCCATTGTTTATACTTTGAAACTTTTTTCAGATGCGTTAGCTCTGAAATAGAAGTAGGTCCAAGTTAGCTTCACTGCATAGTGTTGTGAACTCAAGTTTTTATTTTTTCATCAACTGGATTGTGTCCATTAGTCTTTCATTGATGTATCAATATATTCATTTTATGATTGATGATCATAATTATGAATTTTTTTATAGAAAATATGGCATACAATGACCAGACCTGGAAATAAACAACCCCTGATCAATACCTAACACATAAAGAGAAACTATTGAACCTGGGGAGATACATAAAGTAGAATAACAACAACAAAACAGTGAATCGTCAAGCACTGAACAATAACGACCAACAATCCAAATGAATCGTGCAAGACTAGCCAAATCATCTGCTGCTGTATTCCCTTTACGCACGAAATGCTCCAAGGACCCGTCCATGCCAAAGCGGCTCACACAGAAGAAGTAGCTCAGCAGACAACTTCCAAGAACCAATTATAATTATGATTTATTTTTTCTCTGGAAAGATTGTGTTTTGTAATCCTGCATAGAAATATGTATTACCCTTCATTCGTCAAAATCCCCATTGCATCAATTTTGCCTTGGTCTTCCATTGGTGTATAAGTAAAAGCAGATATATTCGAGTTTTTCTAACAGCAGGTTTCCATTACATTGTTCAATTATCCATTGGAAAATGAATTTGTCCCAAATATTCTCAAACTCAAAAGTATCAGGGGCAATAGATTAACGGACCAAACTCTTAGTTTATAACTTAAAAAGTCGGCTCGATTCTCTTTGACTTGGAATTGTATTAGCAGAAGATGAGGCTGTGAAAAGAGAGAAAATAGGATGCCAGATTCAGCTCAGTTTACTCATTTACCAGATACAGCTTGTAGATAAGCAACTTAATTCAGACATTTTGGTCTGTTGTGATGTTGAAAAAAAAAGATTCTCATTTCCTAATGTATGCATGAATTAGTGGTAACCCACATGCCATGTTTTATGCCAGACTGGCCAAGTATGAGGGTACACGATGACCTGTAGCTACATCTTCCCAAATCCCACTACAATACAATTCACAGATGCTTCTGACATACAAGTTGCCTTGATTATACCCAAATAAGCAAAAAGTCGTAGTGATCTAACCGTCATAGTTTTGGTCAAATAAAGGTTTTTTATTCCTTAGTGAAATCAAAAAAGAAAAATTATAACCAAATAATAATGTGTTGATCATTGTATTTAAACTAATGAATGAATAAGTTTATACAAGTTGATGCATACAGCTGCAGCTCCACGTCCACTGGTTCATCAACCGACTAGCAGCTCAGATGTCCCTGCCAACATTTCTTTTTCCAGCTACCACTTCTAATCCTAAAATAATTATTTCTCAAAGGTTAGATAATCCTTCAAGCACTGATTGTTTGTTTATATAGTTCATTTCATTTTGTTTTGAATATGATTTTAATTAAGAATATTTCATATGAAGATTGTCAAATCTACATACAACTCAGCATGTCCCCAGCTCATGCCACCAAATGTGGTCTCCCCACATCTCTTATTTTCCATGCCCATTGTATATATATCTGCACCAAGTACCTCTCTCCATTTCCATTTAGCCATTAAATCAAGAAGAAGACACAATTAAAATGGCTCTCAATCTCCTGTCCATAGCCTCACTCCTCCTCATCATATCATCCCAAACCTTAGCCCAAACCGCTCCTCCTCCTGAGTCATCCGGCCTTATCAATGTCACAGGAATCCTCGATAAGGCCGGTCAGTACAAAACACTCATCCTCTTCATGGGAAAAAACCAACTAGCTACCCAGTTGGAGCGCCAACTCAACGGCTCAAGTGAAGGCCTGACCCTCCTGGCTCCTACCGATAACGCCTTCGCCAACCTCCCATCAGGGATATCTCTCAACAGTCTCTCAGACCAGGAACAAGTTGAGCTCATCTTGTACCATGTCCTTACCAAGTACTACACATTGACTGATTTTCTCACTGTAAGCAACCCGGTAAGGACTCAATATCAAGATGGACTAAACTTTACGAGTCAAGGGAGCCAAGTCAACGTGTCGAGCGGGATCGTAACGACGCAGATTAACAATGCTTTGAGGAAAGAGTTTCCTTTTGCTGTTTATCAAGTTGATAAAGTTTTGTTGCCTTTGGGTCTTTTCGGAGCTAAGCCTCCTGCATCTCCTCCTCCTCCGTCAGCCTCGAGCGGATCCAATAAGACTAGTGAAGCGGAGGGGCCAAGCACCAGTTCTGACAAGAAGAACAACTCCGGTCCGGTGAATGTGGGTATGGGACTTGTGGTTGGACTTGTGATGCTATGCATGGGAGCTGCTTTCTCTTCAGTTTAAATATTTTCTTCTCCTTATTCTGATGATTGTTTATCTGTTTCCTGAGATCTGAGTGGTCTTAAAATATTTGTACAATAATTAAATATATCATGTGATCTATTTTCTTTGGAAGAAGCATGGTTTCACATTGTTAATTAGATGTAAAATCTATCAGATTTCACATGGCATGTTGGCATATTAAGTTTAAAAAGGAGTAAATATTCTATTGATATTCAAGTTCTTGGATAACTTATTTCTAAGTACCATTTAAATAAATAAATATGCATCTCAGAATGTTATTCATAATAATAACTGACAGCATCCACTGCATCAATAATGTGAGCAAAATGAAAAATTGTCTCACAACTCCAACACCTGACCTTTTCCAAAATGATTCAATAACAGAGAACAGAAAAACTACCATGCAAATATTCACCTAAGACTTGGTTATCATTCCTGAACATTCACCAACTCGTACTCAATCAGAGAGAGATTGTTATCCTCCTTGACAACAAAGTTAGCTGGCTCAGTGAGTTCTACTAGTCCCCATTTGTCAACTGCGAGCCTCATTGATCCCTTGAACATGTCAATCTTAGCATTGCGCAAAATAACAGTAGCTCCCAGACTCATCTTGTCAACTGCATTGAGAAAGCATTACACATCTATCAAAAAACCTTAATGGTAACTCAAGTGGTTTTATAATCCAGAATAAACAGACAACTTAGACTGATCTCACATCCTCATACTTGAGGGAGACGTTTGGAATTGTCTAATTTAATGTCAAGAGACCGAACAATGAAACATGCAAAAAGTACAACGAGGAAGAATTAAATGAAATGCCCAACAAATGGGACTACATTTATTAGTCATGATGCAATATGAAAATTCGTAGCAACTCGATTCAGGCGAAAAATTCTTTATAACTAGCATGAATAGAAGCAAAAAATATAGAAATTACTTATTCCCGTTGATGCAGAACGATCATTGATATTATCAGTCATTTTCAATTTCTTCCGCATTAAGTGGTATCTTACCATAAACTAGCTTGCATGAATTGTCTCATAAAGTCTTTTTTTTGGGAAGGAATTGTCTCATAAAGTCTAAAACTATCCCATTAATATAAATTTCCGACTGGCGAAACACCAACAAACGAAAAAACATAAGAGCACACTATACATCAACCAGAAGTGACACCATTGTATAAAAAAAACTTAATTAACCCCATAAACAACTAAACATATCTTTTTTAACAATACAAAGACTCAAAGACAACTTTTTTTCTTCCATAGGAGCATCTATCCAAGCAATCATCCTTTCTCCTATAGACCTATACTTCCAAATCCCACTATATATTAAGACAAAAAAAGTATCATCCAACGCATTCACAATCAAAAACACTGAGCTGACAGGAAATGGAAGTCCAAAAGAACACAACAGATCTATTCAACTATCGCAATGACTGATCTACCAAATCAACATAAAGAAGGCACTAAAAAACATTGTAAATCAAAGTCGGTACCTTGCTCGTTACGAGCAGTGAAAACGATGGAACCCGTCTCATCACCGACGAGGCACTCAGCGATACGATTGGGACGCGCAGCGATAGCACCAGGACGGGGCTTGGGAGAGGCTACGGGCTTGGAACTGACGACCTTGACAGTCAATGTGTGACCGCTTGTGCCCGGTTTGAGCTGCTCTACTTTGACGAACACCGGCTTTCTCTTGGCAGTCCCTGTTGACGGGTTTGATGAAGCAGGCGCGGACGACATGGTCGGAAAAAAGAGAGGAGATTTCGCGATCGGGAATCGGTCGTCGATGTTGAGATTGACCGTACAGCTTTCGGAAAACCCTAGATTGGAAATGCGCTGCTACTACTGATGATTTATGCTGCTGCTGAGATTCATAAATAGAGTAACGCAAGAGCCACTTAGGTTTTGCGTTGGTGCATCTACGACGTCGTTTTGGATGGATTCACTCCTCCAATTTTGGATAATTTTCCAATTTACTCAAATTTGAAATTTGAGTTCTAATTTCACACAATCTGTAGATTAGTTTTCCAATTTACACTAGTTTCTAAGACGTTGTTGTCAACGGCGTCTTAACATTAAAACGATCCTGCCAACAGCGGCTTAAGCCTCGTGGCGTTTTTGTGCCAAAATATGCAGTCATATGTCATAATATTAATAAACAAGCGTAAAACGCTGTTGGGGACATCGTGTTACCTTAAAACGCTTTTGGTATGAGCGTTTTAATAGAACGATGAAGAGAAAAACTATGGCTCGAAACTTAAGCTGTTGTTAAGGACGGCGTTTTAATAACAAAAATATTTAAACGATCCACATCAGCTGCTAACTCACATATTATGGTGCAAAAACGCCACGAGGCTTAAGCCGTTGTTGGCAGGAGCGTTTTAATGTTAAGTCGCGTTGCCAACGGCGTCTTAAAAAACTAGTATAAATTGGGAAACCAATCTGCAGATTATGTAAAATTGGAACTCAAATTCCAAATTTGAGTAAAGTGAGAAATTATCCTCCAATTTTTTGGTTACCTTTAATATATTTATACATTGCAGGAGTGTTAACTTTTATATGAGGAGCGAATTCGTCCATTTCTTCTTCTTCTTCTTTTGCTGAACGAATTCGTCCATTTCAAAAACTTGAGAATTTAATCTACACATTTGTAAATGCAAGTTATTAGACGTAGTGACTCGCATACACATATTCAAAGTTGAATTTAATGTAAAAGTCATATAGTTTGATTTACTAGTGAAATACGTGTTAAATGCACATTTGAAATACATTTTGATCTAAAGATGAGATTTGACTTTTTACGTATTCGAATTTCAAGGGTTCTCAACTTAGAGACACACTCTATATAAGTTTCTTAACCATAAGTGATCCATTGTATTTAGTTGAGTTGACTAACTTTTTTTTATTGATCCCTTTCGGTAAGTGAACTCAATAAAATTTTACTACAACTACAGTCCGTTTACATGCTACATCATTTGAAAAGTTATGTGACAGCTTGAAATTCGATTTAGTGGTAAGGATGCCGGAAGTCGTGCTACAACTATTAATATTGTGTTAGTTACTGAATTGCTTTATAAAGGGATAATATTGCTGTTGTATTGAAATTGAATCGCTTCCTCTAAATAATTGAAATAAAAGTATAAAAAAAATATTATAGAAGTATGAGTATTTGTACTAGTTTAGTTTGTTTCGCTAACCAGTATGAGTACGTATTAATAAACAAATTATGCTTGCAATCATATGACATAATATGTTTCGTTAAGGAAAATCTGGCATATATCGAACCAGCTTGGGGATGTGGTCCAAAGTTCCGAACCACCTTGGGGGAAGTGGTTTGTTGTGTCAATGGCTGTGGTGCCTAGAAGTGATTGGTTATGCCAATTCCAAAGACAAAGTGTGAAATGCTAGCATATTCCGACTTACACCCTTATTCAACTCAAAAGCCTTGGCTTTTGAGTTGTGGTGGTGTAACCCAATATATGGTAGTCATTCTTCTTTGAAACGGGCGATGTGGGATAACTTGTCAAGTGCTTATACTTAACACTCCCCCTCACTTGGGAAGTTGGACGTGCTCCATGAAATCTCGCTAACTATTGTAGCGGAAAGCAGTAGGCGCGCATATGCGACTTGTTAACCTACGCATAAGCTCGTGTGGCGGGTGTGCAACTTGCAACTCCCCTTGACCAACATGGCTGACAAACGGGCGTCTCGTCATGCACTTGGCGCACATAGGCGCATCCCTCGCGTCACGTACAAGGCCTAGGTCGTGTGCCTTCAGCTCTGATACCATGTGAAATGCTAGCATATTCCGACTTACACCCTCATTCAACTCAAAAGCCTTGGCTTTTGAGTTGTGGTGGTGTAACCCAATATATGGTAGTCATTCTTCTTTGAAACGGGCGATGTGGGATAACTTGTCAAGTGCTTATACTTAACACAAAGCCGACACGATTATAGTTGAAGCCAATTCCAAATACTCATGAACTTAGAGGAGGAGGAGCGTTGAAGCCAAAGCTCTTTTCCGGTGAGGCCGTGCTGTGGTGTAAAAGGGGAAGTCAGGCGGTAGTAGACTAGTAGGGAGGCGGTTGTGCTAATTACGGTCTAATTAGAGTTGGTAATTAGGGTGAGTAAGCTGAATGTTGTTTACAAAGTGGTGTCGAATGTTTTTAATAGTGGGCCGAGAGTTATAATATAATGTGGGTCAAAAACTGTTGTGGGATAAAACCACACTGATACATGATGGATCTATTTTATTATATATTAAAAAAGCCGACACTATTGCCACAGAATATATCACACAAGAGGGGAGCGGATCAAATGAGAACCACCATCTAAGTTGAGAACTGAGAACATACGAACTTTAGGCTCTTTGCCATGAACTTTGATAGTTCACTGCAAACTTTAGCCTAAATATAGTTCGCCGCGAATTTTAGCTTAAAAATCACGATTCATGGAAAAGAGCCTAAAGTTTTTAGTTCTCAATTTAAATGGTGATTCTCACCCGAACCTGACCCCGCACAAGAGAGCTATAAAGTTAAAAAAAACTCCTACATTCTGCAATGCGAGTCGGAAGTTAGCTGAAGTCGTGGATAGTTCGGAAGTTGACGCTCATTCGTCTGTGTTGGGTTCATAATCAGGTTTCTGATCGGAATAGTAACCCGTGGGGTATTTTATTATGTTTAAGGAAAGTGATTCACAAACTGGAGATGAAAAGAGACTAACATTAAAAAAAGAAAAGTAAACTCAGTCAAAATTCGTCTACATAAATATGTTCCCTCTATTCATATTCATATTTCTCCGCAATTGTCTAGATATTATTTTTATTTTATTTATTTTCTTAGTTAGGACTTAGGAATGGATTTCCATCTTGCATTATCTTCTTATTTTAAACTTCTCTATGTAAAATCATGTAGCCCAATTTGAGCAAACCCAATGATAATCCATCCAATTCAAGCATATAGCGTGGCGTCTAAGACAAAACCGGTAAAGAACATTAAACAGGAATTCTCATTTATTTTGCATTCAATGGGTTTTCCTAGTATGCAAAACCAATCTTTAAAAGCACAATACACTCACACTTCATTTATTTACATTGAGCATCAGAAGGCACTTGCCACATTCTCAACACAAACATAAAACTCCACTAAGACATACTATCGGATCAGGCGAGCTCTTCTTCTAGAACAGTTATTGCCTGCTGTAGTTCCTCATCTTCGACCACCTGTTTATTTTTCTTGTATTTCCTTTTCACTACAACCATTTCCTTGTTCTCTTCTTTCTTCTCCTCCAGCTCTTTTGGTGGTTCGTTTCCTTTATGTTCCACTTCTGAATGACATTGTTTGATTTTCTCTTCTTTCTTTTCTTCCGACTCTTTCGCATCAACCTTAACTTGTTCATCTTGTTTCTGTTCTGATTCTGGATGGTGATGCCTATTGTATCGCAGTATGACTAGAGCTATAAATGCTGCAGGAGAACACAAAATGGGCTAACGCAATCAGATCACAATATGTTAACTCTGCACCTTGATTAATAAACATTGGACTCTGAAATGCATATTCATACTTCCAAGAATTATATGAGCCTTTCAATCAGTAAATGATAGGAAGAAAGAAAATAAATACAAAATGCGGAAGATAAAGAATCGTAAGATTCTCATTCAGGATGTACCTGCTACAATGCGAGTTTTCAGTGATGACAAATTCCAAAAGGCTGTTACTGCTGATCCAACAACAATTTTTTTGTGATTACAGCCACTCCAAACTTCCATTATCCACCATCTCAAGAACTCAGCTGTTCAGGCTCAAAACTAGGTGTTATTAACAAGTTAGACTAAAACCTAAGAAGAAATTAATTCTATAGATTCTGAATACCTTTTGCGTTTATCTGGACAGCATACAAACTGTAAAGCCTGGGGACAGTAAAGCTAGCAAAAAATCCTGCAATGTAGATATTCATAAAATAAGATGTGAATTATGTAACAGAATCAGATCACAAAGGAGTCACTTTCATCAAATTTTCTTACCCAATGCACATATTCTTTTAAGTGTAAAAAGATGACCATACTGGGCTCCTAATAGAAGAATTGGAGCTACCTGAAACCATTAAAGTTAAGACAAGTGAATTTTTGTTCATGGCTATACTTTCATCATAAAAGTGAGGAACTTGGAAAACATGGCTATACTTTAAGCGTCATGGATGGCTCTCCTGAAAAGATTTCTCTCCATTTTGAAATGGTGAAATTCACATATGGAAGAAATAATCTGGATGCACTCAATACATCATCCTCTGTCAGCTTAAACTCTTTTGTTTTTGTGGCATTGTTCCTGTAGTTCAAATTCATCATGAACAAAAGCAGCTTAAATTTGACGAAAATGAAGGACGTTGGCCATGAGATATACTATACCTACAAACAAGTTTATACCTTTGACAAATCGTGTTGGAGAAAAATGACAAACCAAGAAGCAGAAGACCTAGCTGTGACATCACTGAGAAGATGCTGCGTACATAAGAAAGAAATTGGTTAAAGCCCATTATCTAAACAAATTATACTATGAAAAAGATACATATTTAAGCAAAAAGTTGATTCATTCCAATCACACTAGAGCAAGAGCAGTAAGATTCGAGCGAATGTTACCCAGATTGATGCTACCCAGATTGATATTAATGTGAATTAGAAGTGACTAACTTGGGGTTGTAGAAGAATACCTAAAGCTTACTCCAGAGGCAAAACAAGAAGATAGAAAGCAAAGACATCCGAATCCGAACCAAAGGCTAGACTTGGCCACATCTCTCCACATCACAAGGTCAACAAACAACAGCCCCAATTGATCCAAAATTACTAAATCTTCATCGTTGGCTTCTGTTTCAAACAATTAAAACATTCAATCAGTGAAACCCAAAACCAAAAACTGATAGCTAAAATGAGATAATTTGGCATACTTGTGGTAACGGAGGAGTTCAAACTCAACTTCTCTCTCTTCGTCGTTCTACCGCTATTCCTCCTCTTCTTCACCTTCACGGCTTCCTCCACCAGAACAGTCTCCCTCTCTTCCTGATCCAACCTTCTCCGCGACCTCCGCACGTTCCTGGGCGAGCTCAACTGACCGCTTCTGTTCCTGAGCCTTCTCCTACTGTGATCGGCAGCAGGCTCTTCAATCATTACAATCTTTTCGGCCAACCGCGTCCTGGATCTACGCAGCGGAGATGGGGAATAGCATAGCAACTCCCTCAGCGGAACAGGCGCCGGAGAATTCGGCGGAGAAGACGTAGTCACGACGAGATCGAGCGGGGGGTGGTTGAGGTCATTGGAGGCTGAGTTGAGGCGAGTTCTGGGCTCCGATCGGCGGCTTGCTGGCGATTCGTTCTCCATTGATTGGAGTCGGTGGTGTGATAGTAGTCTAGGGTTTCTGATAGAGAGAGCCGTTGGAGATAATTGAGAAATTAATTTGAATGAAGCTGAAATTTAAATGAGGGAGGAAAGTGGAGTTAACGGTCTGATTCCCGTTTTGAACATTTTTGGGGGTCTTTGATTGTGACCATGTGCTGCTTTACCATGTAACCATTTTTAACCTTTCACCCTCAAAAATTGAGGTGTTTTTTTTTTGATAAATCAAAAATTGAGGTGTTAGAGCATCATATCGTAATCTTTTGGATCATGAAAAAGAGTCATGGTAGGTGATTGCAAAAATCATGCATCTCAGTATAATTTTTCAAGTCATAGAAAAGATCATTTCATGACCAAACCAAAATTTGGTCATCTCATGATCCGATCTTTTTTTAGTTTTGGTCATGAGAGTTGAACCAATCCTAATGCAACATCTGTCACGTGTCAGAACTTTATCAGTTTAAATCTATATTTTGTAACGAATATATCTTGAAAATTACAAAGTATTTAAAAAATCATCAATATTCAAAAATTTTGAATACCTATAAATAGAGATACATTTTGATATATTTTGATATGCTTGTATTTAGGTAGAAATAAGTAAGAGAGAGTGATGATGAACTTTATGTTTGGTCATGAATGGGATGACCATGGCCAAATAAATCATGAGGCATGACTAAATGAGAGATAAGTGAATAAGAGATGGATAACATGTTTTTTTTAGTCACGGTGAGAATGCTCTTACAAGGAACCAAACATAGCTTGAACTAAACATGGTTTTGGATTTGTAAAATTTTCCTTTTGAGATAAAGCTGTACAGTTTCCCAAGTTTACAACATGATGTAGATGCAATTCAGTATGGGAGAAGAGAAAACATACACACTGGATACAACTTCATTAGGATGAAGAACAATCATGTGATAAGCAATCACATATGTCTTCACACTCAAAATCCATCTTATTCTTGAATGAGGAAACCATGTTACACACTCGATACAACTTTATATGGATGAAGAACAATCATGTGATAAGCAATCACATATGTCTTCAAATCCATCTTATTCTTGAATGAGGAAACCATGTGACAAGCAATCACAAGGTTTTATTATTCTGGTGTGAGAGAATCTAGGGACCCGGATGCTTATTGCTTCTTGGCATGCCTTTCAGCGAAGGCTGCCATCCTTCCAAGACCTTCTTTAAGTAGCGGTGGATCAATTGCAAATGTGATTCGTAGCCAGTTCTTCATTCCAACAGCCATCCCTATTTTGCAAAACTTTTTATCAAATGGTCTTATACAGATTGTTTCAATCATTAAGTTTGATACAATGGTCAGATGTAACAAGGAACCTAAATCAGATGGTCTTATACAGAGCTGATTTTTAGTGCTTACCGGGAAGAATTATCACAGACTCTTCTTTAGCCAGCTTCAGTGCAAAGTCCATATCATCAGCAATGTCCTCCAGCTTAGATGTGTCCAGTTTCACCTGCAAATGTTGCAAAATGCATTGAGGTTGAACCTGATATTCCTGCACGTAAAAAGATATCTGCTTACATCTTTCTTACCATCACAAACATGGAGCCCTCTGGTTTGTGTGGGCAAAAGATGCATGGAATTTCTTTGGTTTTCTCGTAACAGATTTCCGCATCTTCTTTCAGCACTTCCAATATTCTTGAAAAGAAATCACCAGATGTTTTCTCGAGGATGTTAGGAAGTGCACCCTGAACCATTATCACACGCTTATTAGAATACTCGTGGATATAAAACATAGCCACATTCATAATTCATATATGGTACAAAGACTTCCACTAAAAAATAACCAGTTCTTGTAAATTACCTGCATAAATGTCGGTGGACAACTTGTGACATTAAGATAGCCCTCGATGGAGTCAATGACCTGTTAACGATACATGTAACGGGGCAGTCAATTTTCATGGACAGTTTCAGAATTTTGCAAGATTCATACATCAGCTATCAACTATTAATTATGCTGATGTACACCGTGTCTGATGACCTGAACTGGCCCATATACCTTGTCAAACTAAGACCTCACCTAAAGCAAAAACCATAACCGGCTACTACAAAATAAATATCATCATTTTTTCAAATTTTCCTGTAATTAAAAGGGCCCCCTGTGGTTATAAGGTCTCATGAACTGTCTCTATAGTTAATGTTACAAATCACTATTAATTTTCCACTCCCTGGAAATGTCCTTTTGGAGAAAAAAAGGGAGGTCCTTTTGCTGATCAAGATTTGTATCATTTTTGAAACCAACTTGTATTACACACGAATCATTAAGGTAGACTTTGCAATACTTGTACATCAGTGTCAGACAAGTGTGTAGCATTTTAAGCCAGAAATTTGTACCTGGGGAGAATTCATCACATACTATGCCAACCAGAAACTCAACTTATAGACAACAGTTGTTCTTTGAAGTGAAGAATAGTTTAGCTACAATGAGTTGGTAATACATGTTTGCTTACTAAATCAATTTTCAATATCACGAATCAAATGTATTAGCTCATCAATGGAAAAAGCGCATCATTACTTAGGAATCGGTATCTTCTGGAGCTTAGCAGGACATAAATTATGCAAAGATAATAGCTGTGAGTAATACATAGAAATTGCCTCCAAACATTTGGTTAGTCTTAAAAGTAGCTCAAACGCCATCACGACTGAATTCAGTTTAACTATCGACATCGAGTAAACAAGGCACAGTGTTCTACTTTTATTCTCGCACGTGGATCATAAAAAAGTACGATACCGTAATCTGTGTAAGAAGAGGCAAAAGCGTACCCCAGTTTGTTTAAGAATGTCATTTGTATCATTGACAGCAAGCCAACCTAATCTCCATCCAGGAACAACCCACCTCTTTGATATTGATCCTAGAGTAAGCACCGGTACAATTGATCCAAAGACACCCATGGGGACAAAAGGGTTGTCCCCAAAGGCGAGATGGTCATACACTTCATCCGAAATGACAAGAATCCCAAGCTTCTTTGCAGTCTGAGCCACCTAAAGTAAATAACACGTTTGAGATCATCCGAACAAAAAACAAAAAGGAATGATTGGGAAGAAAAACACTGAAGAGATTGACGCATGTTATGCCACCTTCTGTAGATGTAGGTAAGTGAAGACATTCCCGCAAGGATTTCCGGGGTTGATAATAACCATAGCAACAGTGTTCTCATCTGCTAGTGCTTCAATGCCATTAAGATCAACTTCCCAATCGTGGTCTGGGAGAAGATCGAAATGGCGTGCTTCAAGACACTCAAAGGCGCATCGAGCTTCATAAAGAGGATACCCTGGCCTAGGAAGTAATATATTGGCACCAGGCCTTGCTAAGGCCCCCAAACTAACTTCTACGGCTTGCGAACTACCCGATGTAATATAAACATCACTGGGGGATAGCTGGTAGGGGAGGTCACGACTAAGGTAGTCAGCAGCGGCCCTAATAAATAAAAGACAAGTCGAAAAAGTCTATTAGCCAACTAAGAAACCACCATTGAAGGTTGAAACCAACTCGAAAAACTCAAATCTCGTCAGCATAACAAGTCCTTAATGAATCGCAATCAATTTCACAAATATTATAAAGAATCATTTGTAAAAACTCTCATTTTGTCGTTTCCAAGGCAATGTGGGGTCGGTCAACATTCAGTCCGGGCTTGAAAGCCCTACACAAAGCTCTATAATCTACGAGTCTTAAGGCCGGTCCGATCCTAAGTTGAAGCCATCGAATCCTAAGCCTTAAAGGTTCAAAGTCGAACAAAGGTCATGATTTCAAAGCTCTGTTCGGCCCTCGAGCCCGACCTAACTATGACCTAATTAAGTCCGGCCCTATCCGCTCTTAAAAAGCCTGACCTAATTATGACCTAATAATGTTCTACTCGGTTCTATCTAAAAAAGCCCGACCGTTAAGCCCTTCCATACCTTCTATAAATTAATTTATAATACACTTAGTCAATTTATTTGAAATATATACACTTAGTCGATTAGATTAATTTTTATATATTTTTTGAAATATAAGTCAATTTTTTTTGAAATATATACTTGTTCTTGAATTTAAGGATTAACAAATGACAAGTTATTCACACTGTAAGCTTAATCATTCAGAGTCTATGAGACATTCTCCAAAGTCTAATTACTACCAAACAAGTGGATTGGTAATTTGCTTGAAGTCCTACATGTTCATACCTCTTGTTTATGCTATCATTTATATTTATTGGCTATGGAGTAGTTTCTATATAGCCCGTGTACATAATCCGAGGTACCTACGTAAGTTTAAATTTGTATATAAGTATACTATCTAATATCTATCGCCTAAGCATTCATAACAAGTACATAATGTAAAGAAGACTTCAGCTAAAAAAGAATTGGATGAAGTTCTTGCTGTGGATATTTTGTGACTTTTAATTTTTTTTTATTGATGTGCTTCATAAAAAATTTGTGACTTTTTATTGATATGCTTGATAAATAATTATTTTAAGTCCGACCCTAAAATTAAGGGCCGGTTCTGTTCGGCCCTAAAAGTTCTTTCAGTGTTTGGCCCTAGGGTCAAAATTTTGATTCAAGTCCGGCTCGGTCCAACACTAATTTTTTAAAAAGCCATCTAAAAATGTCATTTGTTCGACCCTAAACCCTTTCAGTAAAGGCAGGATCGACCATGCCCTACCCATTGTCGACCCCTAAGGCACTGCATTTGAGTTTCAGAAGATACTAGTACTTGATGGTGCAGTATGAGCTTAACTGCATATTCCAACCATTTTCAACAAATTTGAAAGATTGAGAATAAACTATAAAAGAGTTTTTTTTAATAAAATGATCCGTTTGAGTTTTGAGTTTTAAAAATAATCCATTTGAGTTTCTATTTTCAAAAATGGCTTGTTTTTAATAAGCCCAGATTCCCAAGAACCGGTTTTATGTGAAAAATTATAAAACCGGATTTCAAGGATTCGATTTTTGCAAAAAAAAAGACAGATGGATGAAACGTGGATGACGGGTAAAAAATAAATTTTTTTATACACCGGTTAGTGGGGAATCGATTTTCATTAAAAAAATTAATTTTTTTTTAAAAAAAATCATCCTTTCTCCACTTCCGAGCGAGCACAAGAATGGAATTGCAGATGAAAATGAAGAAAGTCGTCGTGTTTTTTCATGACTGGACCAGCAGGAGAAACAGAGTGTGGTGTTGCTCTATTTCGACAGCCGCGGAGTGTTTGACGAAACTCAATTGAAGGAGATCGCGACAGGGCTGGAGAACAGCGACGCTAAGTTTTTATGGGTTGTGAAAAATCCGAAGATGATGACTTCCATTGACTTTGACTTGGAGGCTCTGTTTCCAGATGGGTTTCTTCGTTGAACTGAGAACAGGGGATTCGTAACCAAGTCGTGGACTCCGCAAGGAGAGATTCTGACTCATGCATCGATCGATCGGCGGCTTCGTTACTCACTGCGGATGAAACTCTGTTCTCCAAGCTGTTGCTGTTGGCGTGCCGATGGTGGCATAACCGATGTACGCGGAGCAGTTCGTGAACAGAGCGGTGATGGTGGAGAGCATGGAGATGGCGAAAGGTATCGAGGAAGATGAAAACGGGTTCGTGAAAGCGAGCGAGGTAGAGGAGAAAGTTAAACAGTTGATGGAATCGGAGGAAGGGAGAGTGTTGAGGGAGCGGCGCTTGAAGATGAAGCAGATGAGCTTGGCTTCTGATGGGCGATTCTGAGCGACGACTTTCTTCATCTTCATCTGCAATTCCATTCTTGTGCTCGCTCGGAAGTGGAGAAGAAGAGGATGATTTTTTTTAAAAAAATTAATTTTTTTTTAGCGAAAACCTGTTCCGACGTTTCGTCCATCTGTCATTTTTGTTGTTGCAAAAACCGAATCCTCGAAATCCGATTTTATAATTTTTCCCATAAATCTGATTTCTGATCATCTGGTGTTTAAGAAAATGGGAAAAACTGATTCCCAGAAATCCGGTCTTAATAAAAATAGATCATTTTTGAACTCACCTAGGTTGATCAATTAAAAAAAACCACTATAAAGTGTGAGTGTGTCAGATTGAGAATCTGGTCATGCATATTTTTGAATAAAGACTGAAAACAAAAAAAACAAAACAACAAGAAAAGGCGCGAGGTCTGACCGCTTAGCGGCAGGAACACCGTCGTGAGGACAGTAGCAGTTAAACTTAGCGGATTTGATGGCATCATTGACGGCGTCCTCGGCAACATGAGTAGTGCGAAAGCGCGGGAAGTCAGAGGGATCGCCCTGGCCAGAGGGATGACACTCCGGGCGTCATCCTTGTTCAAATTGGCCATGATTTCGTAGAGGACACTCCTGACGGTGACATCGGAATGAATGCTGAGGTTCCTGTTCTTTCTGAAACCCCATTTCGTCTCGTTCTTCTCCATCGCATGCATCTCCATCTCCAGGCTCCGATTGCTTCCTCCATTTCGTCTCCGTGTTTTTGTATTTAATTTTTTTTTGGCAGTTTCTGCACTCCCAACTTGATGGAAAAAAGAAGAAGAAGAAAAGACTTTGTTTATTTATTTTGATAGAAAGTCTTTGTTTATTTCTTTGTTTTTTTTAAAAATAGAAAGTCTTTGTTTGTTTCAACTCTGTCCTTTCTCATTTGTCTCAGTTAGAAACTTAATTTCCAAAAAACTTTTATTATTCGGTAGGTAGTATCATGTGCAAATTATATTTTTGATGTAAATTTTGAAATTCGTCATAAATTTTGTCGAGTAACCAAGTACGACATAGTTCGATAAAAGTGACCTATAATTCATCACCGATAAACAAATCATACGACGAGATTCAATCACATCCGTTTAAATGACCAAATCAAATACTGTCATTAATTTATGTTTTTACAAAATATGTTGTTTGCACAGGATCATTTTTCTATTTGACAGTACACGATTTGAATTTGCGTTCAAGGTTACTATTGTATTTTAGTTTAAGGTTTTGGATAAAATAAAAACTATAAACCACCTAAGAATTCGACATGTGTCACTCTTGACCGATCATAATTTGGGCTTTTTTTATAAATAAAAAATTAAAACGGCCTTATTTAAAAAATACATAACAGATGCGATAATATAAACGTCCTATAAAAATTAACGCCATTATGCTAATTTTGAACTTAAACAAAATAAATCTGAAAATTAATAAAACAAGTATGAACTTCATCAAAATTTATCTATTGACATGAGTTTTCAGTTTTATGCAGTACTCTTCTAATGGTGTTAATCTCTTTGCATTTCAGTAATTGGAGTTTTTTTTGTTATGGATTTAGGAATTATTCTATTATTTAATTCTAAATTACAAGAGAGACGTAGTTATCACAAGTTATAATTATTAGCTGTTCCTTGTCTTTAGGATCTAGAAATTAGCAGTGAAGATACCGAATTGCTTGTGCTTGCAAGTGATGGATTATGGTACGTAGTTCCAAATGACTGAGCTGAGGTATGCCGTCTTCTTTTGTTTTTCACTGTAAGCATGGGAATCAACCAACCACTATGAAATGATGATAATAATATTTGTTTACATGGGATGATGCCATCTCAATTGCATTGAGTGAAGATGAGCAAGAGGCAGCAGCTAAAAAGTTAACAGATATATAGCTTTCGCTCGTGGAAGTTGTGAAAATTCACTTGCCTTAAGGTCAGGCTCCACCACAAAAAGCTTTATCCATCTGCAATCAAATCGACACAACCAATCATTTTTAAGTATGAACATTAACAAAATAAGTCTGAATATTAACAAAAATAAGTCTGAACATTAACACTAAGTCTAAACATTAACAAAATAAGTTTGAACATTAATAAAATAAGTCAGAATATTAACAATGAGTCTGAACATTAACAAAATAAATCTGAGCATTAACAAAGTAAGTCTGAACATTAACAATAAGTCTGAACATTAACAAAATAAATATGAACATTAACAAAATAAGTCTGAACATTATGCTTTAAGTATGTTTATTTTTTTTTAAGTCTGAAGATTCACAAAATAAGTATGGACATTATGCTTTAAGTCTGTTTATTTTTTTAACTTTAACAAAATAAGTAAAGACATTATGCTTTAAGTCTGTTTATTTTATTTTTTTAAGTGTGAACATTAACAAATTGAAGACTAAATTGAAAATAAAATTAACGGGATATGTGGAATGACTATAATGCCCCTCTGTGTCCTATCCAAAATTTTGGCGAAATTAGACACATGTCAGCTTGAACACTCTTAATTTTAACAATTTATATATGACCATGTGCTGCTCCACCACCACCATGTAACCAGTTTTAACCTTTCACCCTAAAAAATTGAGGTCTTAAGGCATTCTTAGTAAGAGAGCAAAGAGCAAAAAATAATATGCAAAAATGGCATCTTTCCAGAAAATTTATGCAGTAAGTAGAGCTAAAAGCAATGAACAAAAATGATTCTTTGCTATATGTATTTTAACGCAGCAAAAGAGCAAAGAGAGAAAATGAAAATATATATATTTTATTTTGTAGCGATGAAAGCAAAACTCATAACCATTTCAATTATTCACATTATCACTTCAATTATTTTTTTTGTCCCAAAATTCTTTAATTCTTTAATTTTCTGATTTTTTTTTATTTTTATTTTTCGATTTGAATTTAAATAATTGTAATTGTATGTCCCTCTTCATTCGTATTTTTATTTAATTTTTAATCAACAAAAAACACATTTCCTTTCTATTTATTCATAAATTTAAGTGAATTCCACTTATTGCTTTCCTTTCGAACACCCTCTCCATTATTGCTCACCTATCAAGCATTGTTTTTGCTCTCTTTTTTGTTCATCTGCTAGATGAGAGCAATAAGCAATAAAGTCTCTCTATTATTGCTTATTGCTCACTTTTGTACGGATGCTTTTACAAGGAATCAAACATAGCTTGAACTAAACATGGTTTTAGATTTGTAAAATTTTCCTTTTGAGATAAAGCTTTACAGTTTCCCAAGTTTACAACAGGATGTAGATGCAGTTCAGTATGGGAGAAAACATACACACTCGATACAACTTCATTTGGATGAAGAACAATCAAGTGATAAGCAATCACATATGTCTTCACACTCAAAATCCATCTTATTCTTGAATGAGGAAACCATGTTACACACTCGATACAACTTTATATGGATGAAGAACAATCATGTGATAAGCAATCACATATGTCTTCAAATCCATCTTATTCTTGAATGAGGAAACCATGTGACAAGCAATCACAAGGTTTTATTATTCTGGTGTGAGAATCGGATGCTTATTGCTTCTTGGCATGCCTTTCAGCGAAAGCTGCCATCCTTCCAAGACCTTCTTTAAGTAGCGGTGGATCAATTGCAAATGTGATTCGTAGCCAGTTCTTCATTCCAACAGCCATCCCTATTTTGCAAAACTTTTTATCAAATGGTCTTATACAGATTGTTTCAATCATTAAGTTTGATACAATGGTCAGATGTAACAAGGAACCTAAATCAGATGGTCTTATACAGAGCTGATTTTTAGTGCTTACCGGGAAGAATTATCACAGACTCTTCTTTAGCCAGCTTCAGTGCAAAGTCCATATCATCAGCAATGTCCTCCAGCTTAGATGTGTCCAGTTTCACCTGCAAATGTTGCAAAATGCATTGAGGTTGAACCTGATATTCCTGCACGTAAAAAGATATCTGCTTACATCTTTCTTACCATCACAAACATGGAGCCCTCTGGTTTGTGTGGGCAAAAGATGCATGGAATTTCTTTGGTTTTCTCGTAACAGATTTCCGCATCTTCTTTCAGCACTTCCAATATTCTTGAAAAGAAATCACCAGATGTTTTCTCGAGGATGTTAGGAAGTGCACCCTGAACCATTATCACACGCTTATTAGAATACTCGTGGATATAAAACATAGCCACATTCATAATTCATATATGGTACAAAGACTTCCACTAAAAAATAACCAGTTCTTGTAAATTACCTGCATAAATGTCGGTGGACAACTTGTGACATTAAGATAGCCCTCGATGGAGTCAATGACCTGTTAACGATACATGTAACGGGGCAGTCAATTTTCATGGACAGTTTCAGAATTTTGCAAGATTCATACATCAGCTATCAACTATTAATTATGCTGATGTACACCGTGTCTGATGACCTGAACTGGCCCATATACCTTGTCAAACTAAGACCTCACCTAAAGCAAAAACCATAACCGGCTACTACAAAATAAATATCATCATTTTTTCAAATTTTCCTGTAATTAAAAGGGCCCCCTGTGGTTATAAGGTCTCATGAACTGTCTCTATAGTTAATGTTACAAATCACTATTAATTTTCCACTCCCTGGAAATGTCCTTTTGGAGAAAAAAAGGGAGGTCCTTTTGCTGATCAAGATTTGTATCATTTTTGAAACCAACTTGTATTACACACGAATCATTAAGGTAGACTTTGCAATACTTGTACATCAGTGTCAGACAAGTGTGTAGCATTTTAAGCCAGAAATTTGTACCTGGGGAGAATTCATCACATACTATGCCAACCAGAAACTCAACTTATAGACAACAGTTGTTCTTTGAAGTGAAGAATAGTTTAGCTACAATGAGTTGGTAATACATGTTTGCTTACTAAATCAATTTTCAATATCACGAATCAAATGTATTAGCTCATCAATGGAAAAAGCGCATCATTACTTAGGAATCGGTATCTTCTGGAGCTTAGCAGGACATAAATTATGCAAAGATAATAGCTGTGAGTAATACATAGAAATTGCCTCCAAACATTTGGTTAGTCTTAAAAGTAGCTCAAACGCCATCACGACTGAATTCAGTTTAACTATCGACATCGAGTAAACAAGGCACAGTGTTCTACTTTTATTCTCGCACGTGGATCATAAAAAAGTACGATACCGTAATCTGTGTAAGAAGAGGCAAAAGCGTACCCCAGTTTGTTTAAGAATGTCATTTGTATCATTGACAGCAAGCCAACCTAATCTCCATCCAGGAACAACCCACCTCTTTGATATTGATCCTAGAGTAAGCACCGGTACAATTGATCCAAAGACACCCATGGGGACAAAAGGGTTGTCCCCAAAGGCGAGATGGTCATACACTTCATCCGAAATGACAAGAATCCCAAGCTTCTTTGCAGTCTGAGCCACCTAAAGTAAATAACACGTTTGAGATCATCCGAACAAAAAACAAAAAGGAATGATTGGGAAGAAAAACACTGAAGAGATTGACGCATGTTATGCCACCTTCTGTAGATGTAGGTAAGTGAAGACATTCCCGCAAGGATTTCCGGGGTTGATAATAACCATAGCAACAGTGTTCTCATCTGCTAGTGCTTCAATGCCATTAAGATCAACTTCCCAATCGTGGTCTGGGAGAAGATCGAAATGGCGTGCTTCAAGACACTCAAAGGCGCATCGAGCTTCATAAAGAGGATACCCTGGCCTAGGAAGTAATATATTGGCACCAGGCCTTGCTAAGGCCCCCAAACTAACTTCTACGGCTTGCGAACTACCCGATGTAATATAAACATCACTGGGGGATAGCTGGTAGGGGAGGTCACGACTAAGGTAGTCAGCAGCGGCCCTAATAAATAAAAGACAAGTCGAAAAAGTCTATTAGCCAACTAAGAAACCACCATTGAAGGTTGAAACCAACTCGAAAAACTCAAATCTCGTCAGCATAACAAGTCCTTAATGAATCGCAATCAATTTCACAAATATTATAAAGAATCATTTGTAAAAACTCTCATTTTGTCGTTTCCAAGGCAATGTGGGGTCGGTCAACATTCAGTCCGGGCTTGAAAGCCCTACACAAAGCTCTATAATCTACGAGTCTTAAGGCCGGTCCGATCCTAAGTTGAAGCCATCGAATCCTAAGCCTTAAAGGTTCAAAGTCGAACAAAGGTCATGATTTCAAAGCTCTGTTCGGCCCTCGAGCCCGACCTAACTATGACCTAATTAAGTCCGGCCCTATCCGCTCTTAAAAAGCCTGACCTAATTATGACCTAATAATGTTCTACTCGGTTCTATCTAAAAAAGCCCGACCGTTAAGCCCTTCCATACCTTCTATAAATTAATTTATAATACACTTAGTCAATTTATTTGAAATATATACACTTAGTCGATTAGATTAATTTTTATATATTTTTTGAAATATAAGTCAATTTTTTTTGAAATATATACTTGTTCTTGAATTTAAGGATTAACAAATGACAAGTTATTCACACTGTAAGCTTAATCATTCAGAGTCTATGAGACATTCTCCAAAGTCTAATTACTACCAAACAAGTGGATTGGTAATTTGCTTGAAGTCCTACATGTTCATACCTCTTGTTTATGCTATCATTTATATTTATTGGCTATGGAGTAGTTTCTATATAGCCCGTGTACATAATCCGAGGTACCTACGTAAGTTTAAATTTGTATATAAGTATACTATCTAATATCTATCGCCTAAGCATTCATAACAAGTACATAATGTAAAGAAGACTTCAGCTAAAAAAGAATTGGATGAAGTTCTTGCTGTGGATATTTTGTGACTTTTAATTTTTTTTATTGATGTGCTTCATAAAAAATTTGTGACTTTTTATTGATATGCTTGATAAATAATTATTTTAAGTCCGACCCTAAAATTAAGGGCCGGTTCTGTTCGGCCCTAAAAGTTCTTTCAGTGTTTGGCCCTAGGGTCAAAATTTTGATTCAAGTCCGGCTCGGTCCAACACTAATTTTTTAAAAAGCCATCTAAAAATGTCATTTGTTCGACCCTAAACCCTTTCAGTAAAGGCAGGATCGACCATGCCCTACCCATTGTCGACCCCTAAGGCACTGCATTTGAGTTTCAGAAGATACTAGTACTTGATGGTGCAGTATGAGCTTAACTGCATATTCCAACCATTTTCAACAAATTTGAAAGATTGAGAATAAACTATAAAAGAGTTTTTTTTAATAAAATGATCCGTTTGAATTTTGAGTTTTAAAAATAATCCATTTGAGTTTCCATTTTCAAAAATGGCTTGTTTTTAATAAGCCCAGATTCCCAAGAACCGGTTTTATGTGAAAAATTATAAAATCGGATTTCAAGGATTCGATTTTTGCAAAAAAAAAGACAGATGGATGAAACGTGGATGACGGGTAAAAAATAAATTTTTTTATACACCGGTTAGTGGGGAATCGATTTTCATTAAAAAAATTAATTTTTTTAAAAAAAAAATCATCCTTTCTCCACTTCCGAGCGAGCACAAGAATGGAATTGCAGATGAAAATGAAGAAAGTCGTCGTGTTTTTTCTTGACTGGACCAGCAGGAGAAACAGAGTGTGGTGTTGCTCTATTTCGACAGCCGCGGAGTGTTTGACGAAACTCAATTGAAGGAGATCGCGACAGGGCTGGAGAACAGCGACGCTAAGTTTTTATGGGTTGTGAAAAATCCGAAGATGATGACTTCCATTGACTTTGACTTGGAGGCTCTGTTTCCAGATGGGTTTCTTCGTTGAACTGAGAACAGGGGATTCGTAACCAAGTCGTGGACTCCGCAAGGAGAGATTCTGACTCATGCATCGATCGATCGGCGGCTTCGTTACTCACTGCGGATGAAACTCTGTTCTCCAAGCTGTTGCTGTTGGCGTGCCGATGGTGGCATAACCGATGTACGCGGAGCAGTTCGTGAACAGAGCGGTGATGGTGGAGAGCATGGAGATGGCGAAAGGTATCGAGGAAGATGAAAACGGGTTCGTGAAAGCGAGCGAGGTAGAGGAGAAAGTTAAACAGTTGATGGAATCGGAGGAAGGGAGAGTGTTGAGGGAGCGGCGCTTGAAGATGAAGCAGATGAGCTTGGCTTCTGATGGGCGATTCTGAGCGACGACTTTCTTCATCTTCATCTGCAATTCCATTCTTGTGCTCGCTCGGAAGTGGAGAAGAAGAGGATGATTTTTTTTAAAAAAATTAATTTTTTTTTAGCGAAAACCTGTTCCGACGTTTCGTCCATCTGTCATTTTTGTTGTTGCAAAAACCGAATCCTCGAAATCCGATTTTATAATTTTTCCCATAAATTTGATTTCTGATCATCTGGTGTTTAAGAAAATGGGAAAAACTGGTTCCCGGGAATCCGGTCTTAATAAAAATAGATCATTTTCGAAAATGCAAACTCACCTAGGTTGATCAATTAAAAAAAACCACTATAAAGTGTGAGTGTGTCAGATTGAGAATCTGGTCATGCATATTTTTGAATAAAGACTGAAAACAAAAAAAAACAAAACAACAAGAAAAGGCGCGAGGTCTGACCGCTTAGCGGCAGGAACACCGTCGTGAGGACAGTAGCAGTTAAACTTAGCGGATTTGATGGCATCATTGACGGCGTCCTCGGCAACATGAGTAGTGCGAAAGCGCGGGAAGTCAGAGGGATCGCCCTGGCCGAGAGGGATGACACTCCGGGCGTCATCCTTGTTCAAATTGGCCATGATTTCGTAGAGGACACTCCTGACGGTGACATCGGAATGAATGCTGAGGTTCCTGTTCTTTCTGAAACCCCATTTCGTCTCGTTCTTCTCCATCGCATGCATCTCCATCTCCAGGCTCCGATTGCTTCCTCCATTTCGTCTCCGTGTTTTTGTATTTAATTTTTTTTGGCAGTTTCTGCACTCCCAACTTGATGGAAAAAAGAAGAAGAAGAAAAGACTTTGTTTATTTATTTTGATAGAAAGTCTTTGTTTATTTCTTTGTTTTTTTTAAAAATAGAAAGTCTTTGTTTGTTTCAACTCTGTCCTTTCTCATTTGTCTCAGTTAGAAACTTAATTTCCAAAAAACTTTTATTATTCGGTAGGTAGTATCATGTGCAAATTATATTTTTGATGTAAATTTTGAAATTCGTCATAAATTTTGTCGAGTAACCAAGTACGACATAGTTCGATAAAAGTGACCTATAATTCATCACCGATAAACAAATCATACGACGAGATTCAATCACATCCGTTTAAATGACCAAATCAAATACTGTCATTAATTTATGTTTTTACAAAATATGTTGTTTGCACAGGATCATTTTTCTATTTGACAGTACACGATTTGAATTTGCGTTCAAGGTTACTATTGTATTTTAGTTTAAGGTTTTGGATAAAATAAAAACTATAAACCACCTAAGAATTCGACATGTGTCACTCTTGACCGATCATAATTTGGGCTTTTTTTATAAATAAAAAATTAAAACGGCCTTATTTAAAAAATACATAACAGATGCGATAATATAAACGTCCTATAAAAATTAACGCCATTATGCTAATTTTGAACTTAAACAAAATAAATCTGAAAATTAATAAAACAAGTATGAACTTCATCAAAATTTATCTATTGACATGAGTTTTCAGTTTTATGCAGTACTCTTCTAATGGTGTTAATCTCTTTGCATTTCAGTAATTGGAGTTTTTTTTGTTATGGATTTAGGAATTATTCTATTATTTAATTCTAAATTACAAGAGAGACGTAGTTATCACAAGTTATAATTATTAGCTGTTCCTTGTCTTTAGGATCTAGAAATTAGCAGTGAAGATACCGAATTGCTTGTGCTTGCAAGTGATGGATTATGGTACGTAGTTCCAAATGACTGAGCTGAGGTATGCCGTCTTCTTTTGTTTTTCACTGTAAGCATGGGAATCAACCAACCACTATGAAATGATGATAATAATATTTGTTTACATGGGATGATGCCATCTCAATTGCATTGAGTGAAGATGAGCAAGAGGCAGCAGCTAAAAAGTTAACAGATATATAGCTTTCGCTCGTGGAAGTTGTGAAAATTCACTTGCCTTAAGGTCAGGCTCCACCACAAAAAGCTTTATCCATCTGCAATCAAATCGACACAACCAATCATTTTTAAGTATGAACATTAACAAAATAAGTCTGAATATTAACAAAAATAAGTCTGAACATTAACACTAAGTCTAAACATTAACAAAATAAGTTTGAACATTAATAAAATAAGTCAGAATATTAACAATGAGTCTGAACATTAACAAAATAAATCTGAGCATTAACAAAGTAAGTCTGAACATTAACAATAAGTCTGAACATTAACAAAATAAATATGAACATTAACAAAATAAGTCTGAACATTATGCTTTAAGTATGTTTATTTTTTTTTAAGTCTGAAGATTCACAAAATAAGTATGGACATTATGCTTTAAGTCTGTTTATTTTTTTAACTTTAACAAAATAAGTACAGACATTATGCTTTAAGTCTGTTTATTTTATTTTTTTAAGTGTAAACATTAACAAATTGAGGACTAAATTGAAAATAAAATTAACGGGATATGTGGAATGACTACAATGCCCCTCTGTGTCTTATCCGAGATTTTGGCGAAATTGGACACATGTCACCTTGAAATCCAATTTTTAGTTTTTATATATAGAGGCCAGATCTGGTACAAAGCCCAAATATGATGCAAAATACAAACTCATCTCATCCATTCATTTTGTTAATCCAAAGGCTGATAATAATTGGAGGAAATAAATTAATAAACTAATTTTATACGTATTTCACATAATAGGAAGGGTATAATGGACAACAAAAAGTGAAAAACAAACCGTCTCTCCTCACACAAATCTCTCCTCCCGACGGCGAACGACAACCCAGACGGCGATGATTTGGGATTCGTCGAACCGATTGGAGGGAGGATTCGTCGGATCGATTGGAGGATTCGTCGTCGTCGTCCATAATCCTACGCATCTTCGAAGATCTCGACGAATTCGTGGAGTAGCTTTCGATGTTTGTAGTTGCTTCTGAACTAGTCTCTTACGGATCTGTTTTTTTCTCGCCGATTAGGCGCCGGAGTCAGCTTGGGGGCATGATATGTATACGGATCAGGCGGCTTCGTTTCCACCAGCTGCACAAGGCGGACGTGCTTCAGCGATTGAGACTGGAACTAAGCTTTATATATCCTGTTTGGAGTACGGAGTGTCTATTGAAGATATCAAGGTGAGTTTTATTGCAGATATGTACTGTAGTTTTACTGATGTGTGCCTCTTTGTTTCATATGCTTGTATGTTTCTTCAGCGCCTATTCACTTGCTGATTGTGCTGTTTATAGACTATTTCCTCACAGATTATGGATAGGATTCATGTAGTTCACCAAAATGTAAGTCTACTGCAGATTGAAAAGAATCCTTAGTTCAGGTTCTATTATATGCTGTTATTTGAGTTTCATAGTGACATAGTTCGTCAGTTACTAATTATAGTTCGTCAATGTTTACTACCTAATAAAATAATCAATATTGCTGGCATTTGAATCTGGTAGTGATATAATTCGTCAGTTAGTATTTATAGTTCGTCAATGTTTACTACATAATAAACTGATCAACATTGCTGGCATTTGAGTCTGGTAGTGACATAGTTCGTCACTTACTATTTATAGTTCGTCGTCAATGTTTACCACCTAATAAATTGATCAATATTGTTTGCATTTGAGTCTGATAGTGACATAGTTCATCAATACTATTTATAGTTCGTCAATACTATTTATAGTTCGTCAATGTTTACTAACTACTAAACTGATCAATATTGTTAATTGTACAGAGCTAATACTGCTGAAGGCACTATAAAAAGTACAGTCAAGGATCTCCAGCCATACTTGACGCTTATTGTGCCAAGCTGGTTTGCAAACGAAAGCGATCTCGAGAAACTACTCGTAGCTTAAAAGCTGGTCTGAACAATGCAACAGAAGATCTGAAAGTCCTTGGGACTGCAAATGATGTAGAGAGTTATATTGGAATTATGGTTTTGGGATTAAGAAAAGTTGTAAACAAAAATGTACAGTGGATTTCATGGTTATAATAGCATATTTGTTAAAGATATGATTTACTGTATTATGAATGAGTCAATAAGTTCATAGATTCATTATATTATGAATGAGTCAACAAAAATGCGTTCAGCTGATGTTGGAGATTTTATAGGAAAATTCTTCCCACAAAAGTAATGGAATTACCTATCATGTTAACAAATAGTAAAAAGAGAGTAGCTAGCTGTTTGCAAATGTGATAAGAAGATTTTTACAAGTACACATCGTTCAAACCTAAATGTCTGAACTCTGAAATAAGTATACAAAGAGAAAATAATGCTACATGTGAAATGAATACATCGAGAGTCTAGATTCATTGCTAGGATAAGTGATGGAGGAAATGAATCGATAAGTCATGATATGCTAGCTAGAAAACATCAGCCATCGAGGGCTCCCAGTGCCTTCATATCCTCTAAAAATGCGGAGTAAGAGTCGTCAATACTCTGTGACTTCACCGTGGATGATGGTCGCGGAGTTGGTTTGGCAAATGATGGAGCAACGGAGTGTACGACTGTCGTGGCTGCTGCTCCAGATGCCCTGGGTCTTGGCTTTGGTGTAGCTGTTTCTCTCCTAACACGTACAGATGCTGGAATCTGTTTGACAAATAAACCACCTTTTAGAACATTGAAACAATGACGAACTATAAATAAAATGTTCATGACGAACTATAAAATGTTATGACGAACTATAAATAGTAAGTGACAAATTATACAATGATACTGTCGAATTCTGACAAATTTTAGTTTTCTTTTGACGAATTATAGCATAATTCGTCGAAGTGCACTACAATTCGCTAGAATTCTGACGAATTATAGTCCACTTTTGACGAATTAGGACATAATTCGTCAGCATTGGACTATAATTCGTTAAGAATTCGTCCATCGTTCCTTATTAGTTGATGCGCACAAATACAATGACAATTGTGTTTTCCATTAATTCATCAAAAATTATGCTCCAGAAAATTGAAGAAACAAACACATTAAGATGGTTTGAAACTCATTCATGGCTTGGATGCTATCACTGACAGAAGCTACATCCAACTCATTTCATCCCGTTTGTTTCATAGACATAATTAGGTTACAACTTTAATTCATTATTATCAAATCCATTTCAAACCTCAAATTCCAACAACAACAATGAAAACAACTATACACATCACAATGAGACCAGCACCAATTTCAGCATCCTTCCACCATATTTACCAACTCAATCTCAAACCAGATCTCCACACATAAAATAGCTTTACTCCAATACTACGGACATCAAACCGAATCACAAAACACAATTTCGTAATCGATGATAAAAATTGACATACGTATAAACGCCGACGAGAGGCGCAAGGAGGAGCGTGGCGCTGATCCAGTTCTCGGAGACCTTGTGGTGGATTTTGCTAGGCAGATCCTTCCAGAGTCCCGGCATGATCTTCTGTTGGAACGGCGATAACGCGTACACGGCTATTCTATTAACATAACCTGACATACTTCCTTGCTACAAACAAAATACAAATCAGAAACAGGGGACTCTAAAATATTTGACAAACTATAATTGCTTAAATGAACTATAAAATAGAAAACGAACTATAATATAAATACAACGAACTATATAATATTGAAGTCAAAACTGATAATAGAAACAGATTCATTTTTTAAAAGAGAAGTGCTATGTCGAAATCAGGCCCTGAATATGTCAAACCATATAATGAGCAATCACAAATCAGGTAACATTTCATATGACGAACTATACATTATTGAAACGAACTATAAAATAGACCAACGAAATATAATATAAACACATCGAATTCTGGAAATTGAAGTGTAACCTGAATATAGAAAATTGTTTTTTTAAACTAGAAGTGTAAGTCTCTGTGATCATCTTCGACATCAATGGAACTAAACCCAAAATCAAATCAACAGTTTTCATATGGGAAAATTCAAAACTGAACATGCCGAACTATAAATTGGCCGTGACGAATTATAAAATGCCTTGACATATTATACAATGATACTGCCAAATTCTGGACGAATTTTAGTTACATTTGACGAATTATAGCATTGTTTGTCGAAGTGTACTACAATATGTCGTAATTCATGACAAATTATAGTCCAATTTTGACGAATTATGTGACGAATTATAGTCCAATTTTGACGAACTATGACATAATTCGTCAAAATTGGACTATAATTCGTTAAGAATTCGTCGATGTTTGTGAGCAGCAGGAATAATCTGGTTACAACATGAACTTGGGAGACATGTTTCAGCATAAATATGTCAGGCAGAAGGATGTAATTAGGGTGGGAGTGAGCCCAAGAGAATTCCGCTTTCAGAGATGATGACCTTCTATATCCATGGTGAACCCAAAACTCAAGCTCAGGATCATTCTGCCGCATCTCTTCCTCTTTCAAAACTACTTCACCACAGCTGACTTGTCTCTTCAATCATTCTGCTTCATGTTGAGACCATTATCACTGCTCTCCTCCGAGCAAATGCAACAAGCTCTCTCAGTACTCTCTCCTGAACAAATGAAACAAGCCTCCATCAGTGACACTCATGTCACCATAATTTCTGGTTCACCAATCTGTGAACCAACCTTCTTCAGACAAATCTTCATCTCCTTTTTCAAAACCCTTTCTTCTCTTAAACAACATATCAAGCACCTAGTGTCCCCTTTTAAAAGCTCCTGCTCACTTTCTATGCCAAACAATGTCAGGATTGCACACCTCCATGTTTATTTCAGCATCATTGACATTCATGTCATCATCCACTTTAGATCACCATCAGTGAATCAACTGCAAACAAACTTCTCTTACACACCTCTCCGACACAGTAGCTTGACAATGCCAGTTTCAACCCTAGACATGCCCAATAGGCCTCTGCAGTACGACAACCGCGTGAGCCTCTCTCAATCAACCGTTATTCCTCCGCCGCAGCCAAAAATATGAAGGATCTCTGCCGTCGCCTGGATCAATCCAAATCGAAAATTAACCACTCGCGTGTGGCGTCGACAACGACGACCAAACCGACCCTTCCTCTCTCGCTTCCAATTGCTCCACAGCCTTCCTCGTTGCCGAATTAGTCTGCTCCAGCAGCATCTGGCTCTCCTCCAAGCTCCTCCCGATCACAACGTTCCCATTCTCCGCAGCAAATCTACCCATCGAAGTCGACGTGAATGACGAGAGCGACTTGCACACCGCGTCCCATTCTAGCGTATGCAGCGCCTCCTGTTGCAGCGCTTCCGCTATGCTCTCGCGTCGCTTGAAGTCTGACGAGATGGGAAAGGATGGAGTGTCGCAATTGAGGTTGAACGATGCTCGCCGATGCTGACGACTGTGGCGATTTGACGAGTGTTGGGTTTGATCGGAGGAGACTGATGAAGGTGGAGATGATTTGCCCCTGTTTATATTAGGAAACCACTTTTATGTTATTGGTATACCATGATTACCCCTTCTACATTAAAATTAAAATTTAAATAAATTTATTTTCAATTAATCCTGATCATCCAAAATAATAAAATGAGGGTTGAGATGATTTTGTATTTTGTACAGTATTTTAAGCTTTGTACCGGATCCTTTCTCTTTATATATAATCTTAATTTTTACCTGAACCACACTCTTAATTTTAACAATTTTATATATGACCATGTGCTGCTCCACCATGTAACCAGTTTTAACCTTTCACCCTAAAAAATTGAGGTCTTAAGGCATTCTTAGTAAGAGAGCAAAGAGCAAAAAATAATATGCAAAAATGGCATCTTTCCAAAAAATTTATGCAGTAAGTAGAGCTAAAAGCAATAAACAAAAATGATTCTTTGCTATATGTATTTTAACGCAGCAAAAGAGCAAAGAGCGAAAATAAAAAAAATATATTTTATTTTGTAGCAATGAAAGCAAAACTCATAACCATTTCAATTATTCACATTATCACTTCAATTATTTTTTTTGTCCCAAAATTCTTTAATTTTTCTGATTTTTTTATTTTTATTTTTCGATTTGAATTTAAATAATTGTAATTGTATGTCCCTCTTCATTCGTATATTTATTTAATTTTAAATCAACAAAAAATGCATTTCCTTTCTATTTCTTCATTAATTTAAGTGAATTCCACTTATTGCTTTCTTTTCGAACACCCTCTCCATTATTGCTCATCTATCAAGCATTATTTTTTGCTCTCTTTTTTGTTCATCTGCTAGATGAGAGCAATAAGCAATAAAGTCTCTCTATTATTGCTTATTGCTCACCTTGCTACGGATGCTTTTACAAGGAATCAAACATAACTTGAACTAAACATGGTTTTGGATTTGTAAAATTTTACTTTGAGGTAAAGCTTTACAGTTTCCCAAGTTTACAACAGGATGTAGATGCAGTTCAGCATGGGAGAAAACATACACACTCGATACAACTTCATTTGGATGAAGAACAATCATGTGATAAGCAATCACATATGTCTTCACACTCAAAATCCATCTTATTCTTGAATGAGGAAACCATGTTACACACTCGATACAACTTTATATGGATGAAGAACAATCATGTGATAAGCAATCACATATGTCTTCAAATCCATCTTATTCTTGAATGAGGAAACCATGTGACAAGCAATCACAAGGTTTTATTATTCTGGTGTGAGAATCTAGGGACCGGATGCTTATTGCTTCTTGGCATGCCTTTCAGCGAAGGCTGCCATCCTTCCAAGACCTTCTTTAAGTAGCGGTGGATCAATTGCAAATGTGATTCGTAGCCAGTTCTTCATTCCAACAGCCATCCCTATTTTGCAAAACTTTTTATCAAATGGTCTTATACAGATTGTTTCAATCATTAAGTTTGATACAATGGTCAGATGTAACAAGGAACCTAAATCAGATGGTCTTATACAGAGCTGATTTTTAGTGCTTACCGGGAAGAATTATCACAGACTCTTCTTTAGCCAGCTTCAGTGCAAAGTCCATATCATCAGCAATGTCCTCCAGCTTAGATGTGTCCAGTTTCACCTGCAAATGTTGCAAAATGCATTGAGGTTGAACCTGATATTCCTGCACGTAAAAAGATATCTGCTTACATCTTTCTTACCATCACAAACATGGAGCCCTCTGGTTTGTGTGGGCAAAAGATGCATGGAATTTCTTTGGTTTTCTCGTAACAGATTTCCGCATCTTCTTTCAGCACTTCCAATATTCTTGAAAAGAAATCACCAGATGTTTTCTCGAGGATGTTAGGAAGTGCACCCTGAACCATTATCACACGCTTATTAGAATACTCGTGGATATAAAACATAGCCACATTCATAATTCATATATGGTACAAAGACTTCCACTAAAAAATAACCAGTTCTTGTAAATTACCTGCATAAATGTCGGTGGACAACTTGTGACATTAAGATAGCCCTCGATGGAGTCAATGACCTGTTAACGATACATGTAACGGGGCAGTCAATTTTCATGGACAGTTTCAGAATTTTGCAAGATTCATACATCAGCTATCAACTATTAATTATGCTGATGTACACCGTGTCTGATGACCTGGACTGGCCCATATACCTTGTCAAACTAAGACCTCACCTAAAGCAAAAACCATAACCGGCTACTACAAAAGAAATACCATCATGTTTTCAAATTTTCTTGTAATTAAAAAAGCCCCTGAGGTTATAAGGTCTCATGAACTGTCTCTATAGTTAATGTTGCAAATCACTATTCATTTTCCACTCCCTGGAAATGTCCTTTTGGAGAAAAAAAAGATAGGTCCTTTTGCTGATCAAGATTTGTATCATTTTTGAAACCAACTGGTATTACACACGAATCATTAAGCCAGACTTTGCAATACTTGTACATCAGTGTCAGACAAGTGTGTAGCATTTTAAGCCAGAAATTTGTACCTGGGGAGAATTCATCACATATTATGCCAACTAGGGACGGTTCCAGGTGGGGTCCTGGGGGGTCCTGGGACCCCTCTCATATTTGAGTTAATTTTTGCAAGTAATATGGTAGGTTCATGAAGATATCCATGGAGAAAAACTGTATACTGATTTTAGGATTTGGTTGAGAAGATGATGAATCAGAATTTAGTCTTTCAAATAGATCATCAAAGTTTAAAAAATTACAACAACACCTCTTATTTCTATAATATGATTGAATTAGCTCCAATCTTATTTCTATAATATGATTGAATTTTTTTTAAAACTGACCCTTTTGAGTTTCCTCATTTCAAAACTAACCCCCTCGAGTTTCAAATTTTAAAACTGACTCTTTTTTAATGAAACCGGATTTCCTATTTCCGTTTTTTCAAAAACCGGAAACTGAAATTCCGGTTAGTTACGTTTTTGTAACTAGCCGGATTTCCGAGTTCCGGTTTTTTGAAAGATCTGGCTGATGTGGACGACGGTCGAATACGTGGTTTCCACGTAAGACCAAAATGCGTCATTCCGTATTTAAAAAAAATTGGAAATACGGTTTCTGGTGTTCTGCAAAAATAAATTGCAGTTGTAGTTGAATTAGCGTATTGATATGTATTGTGTTTTTTTTCATGAATTGGTAATAATGAATATCTGTTGTTTTACAGAAATGTCGTCAGGTAACAGGCGAAGAAGCACTAGCCAACGCGATGTGCCGTATTCTTCACGAGCGACTGCTAATCCAAACATGGATATGGATGATTATCTTCATCCTGGACCTATCGATCCATCCTTGTTGACGATGCAAACGGAGCATCGCACTGAAGCGATTTGGAGAAATCAGGTATGATTTTCATTAATTAAATTTTTTTTCCATTCATATCATATAACAATGTTTAATTAATTAATTGCATATTATAGATGGACAACGATTTTAGGTCTGATAAGGCATTGAAGGTAATGGGTCATAAAGTCGTAAAGATGGACCCGCGACTTACGAATTATGTTGCAAATGCCGGTTTTCTACCTTGGACCCAAGTATGCAACGTGAATTGTGATCCTAGATTAATCACCGCACTAGTGGAGAGATGGCGCCCCGAGACACACGTTCCATCTAAATGGAGGGGAGGCTACAATTACTTTACAGGACGTGTCTCTTCTTACTGGATTACCCATATATGGGGAAGGTTGCATATGCCAAAAAAGAGTACAAGTTTGCAGCTCAATATGAGGAGCTGATGAAGGAGTTGAAAGACAGGCCTGACGTACGAAATTGGTTGCGCAACGTGGACCCTCATTTATGGTCTTTGACATTGGATACTGATGGTATGAGATGGGGCTCAATGACCACGAACGCTTCGGAATCGTTCAATAACGTTCTCAAGCACGGACGTGATTTACCAATTTCAGCATTGGTTATGTTCACTTTCAAACAATTGAATAAATACTTCCACACCCTTCGTTATCGTTACGACAATACGGGATCAGCTTTTGCACCAAAGGTACACGAGAGGTTGGAGGTACTTCGAGAAAGGGCACAAGTCCACAGAGTCGTACTTTTTAACCCGGCCCAGGGAATTTATCAGGTTACCATGGGAATTAAGCATCATATGTGGAGAGTTTGCATACCCGAGAAAACATGTTCATGTGGAAAATGGACGACATTTCATATTCCCTACAGTCATGCAATTGCAGTTTGTAAGTCCACGAACAGGGAATACAGCTACTATGTGCCTGATGAGTATACACTTGCAGCTTACAACATGACCTGGAGTTACCATTTCAGTCCATTACCTCATTCTGATTTGTGGGAACCCTATGTTGGACTTCCACATAAGCCTAATCCTCACTTCAAACGTACGAACTTCGGTAGAAATCCGACAAGGCGAAGGCGTACTGAAATGGATCAAAGGGATGTCGGTCAGTCCAGTACTCAAGGAGAGGCTTCCTCATCACAACCCCGGACAGAATTCAAAGGTGCAAATTATGCCAACAAACTGGTCATAACAGAAGGTCTTGTTCCTTCGCCAATGCAAGCTAAATCCTAAATTAAATTACCTATAGTACTGTTGTTGTTCATTTTTATTTTACTACAACTATGTTTCTAATGTCCAACTTTCAATGATTTCCAAACTGCTGTATAATTTTATTTAAAATACGAACCGTAATAACGGGCTAAATAAAACAATTTAATTTCGCAAAACACCGGAACTCCGGATTCTGGTGTTTTTAAAAAAAATACGAAATGGCGCATTCCGGTCTTACGTGGAAGCCACGTATTCGACCGTCGTCCACATCAGCCAGATCTTTCAAAAACCGGAACTCGAAAATCCGGTTAGTTACACAAACGTAACTAACCGGAATTTCAGTTTCCGATTTTTGAAAAAATGGAAATAGGAAATCTGGTTTCATTAAAAAAGAGTCAGTTTTGAAATTTGAAACTCGGAGGGTTAGTTTTGAAATGAGGAAACTCAAAAGGGTCAGTTTTAAAAAAAACTCGATTCATGAAGATATCCATGGAGAAAATCTGTATACTGATTTTAGGGTTTGGTTGAGAAGATGATGAATAGTGATAGAATTTAGTCTTTCAAATAGATCATCAAAGTTTAAAAAATTACAACAACACCTCTTATTTCTATAATATGATTGAATTAGCTCCAATCTTATGATTTAACTCAATAATTATAATTAGATGACGAGAATACAAGATATTAAGTTTATATTTTAAGTTGATAAGTTAATTAATAAACCACTTTTGTCAAATCTTAAATTATTTTCTTTTTTTAATAATAAATCTTAAATTATTTTCTGAAACTATATGTTAATCACATTATTCATACTTAAAAACCTAGTATCACTTATATATTTTGCAACTGAGTTACATGAGTTTAACTGTAACATCATTTTCCAATAAAAAATTACTTAAATCATCAAATATATAGACATATATGTCTAAAAAAAAAATTTTGTCGAATTCGAATACTAGATGGTCCTAATTTTTTTTATTTGGGACCCCCCTCCCGCGGATCTATGGAATCGTCACTGATTGCCAACCAGAAACTCAACTTATAGACAACCGTTGTTCTTTGAAGTGAAGAATAGTTTAGCTACAATGAGTTGGTAATACATGTTTGCTTACTAAATCGATTTTCAATATCACGAATCAAATGTAGCAGCTCATCAATGGAAAAAGCGCATCATTACTTAGGAATTGGTATCTTCTGGAGCTCAGCAGGACATAAATTATGCAAAGATAATAGCTGTGAGTAATACATAGAAATTGCCTCCAAACATTTGGTTAGTCTTATAAGTAGCTCAAACGCCATCACGACTGAATTCAGTTTAACTATCGAGGCACCGTGTTCTACTTTTATTCTCGCACGTAGATCATAAAAAAGTACGATACCGTAATCTGTGTAAGAAGAGGCAAAAGCGTACCCCAGTTTGTTTAAGGATGCCATTTGTATCATTGACAGCAAGCCAACCTAATCTCCATCCAGGAACAACCCACCTCTTTGATATTGATCCTAGAGTAAGCACCGGTACAATTGATCCAAAGACACCCATGGGGACAAAAGGGTTATCACCAAAGGTGAGATGGTCATACACTTCATCCGAAATGACAAGAATCCCAAGCTTCTTTGCAGTCTCAGCCACCTAAAGTAAATAACACCTTTGAGATCATCCGAACAAAAAAAGGAATGATTGGGAAGAAAAACACTGATGAGATTGACGCATGTTATGCCACCTTCTGTAGATGTTGGTAAGTGAAGACATTCCCGCAAGGATTTCCGGGGTTGATAATAACCATAGCAACAGTGTTCTCATCTGCTAGTGCTCCAATGCCATTAAGATCAACTTCCCAATCGTGGTCTGGGAGAAGATCGAAATGGCGTGCTTCAAGACACTCAAAGGTGCACCGAGCCTCATAAAGAGGAAACCCTGGCCTAGGAAGTAATATATTGGCGCCAGGCCTTGCCAAGGCTCCCAAACTAGCTTCTACGGCTTGCGAACAACCCGATGTAATATAAACATCACTGGGGGATAGCTGGTAGGGGAGGTCACGACTAAGGTAGTCAGCAGCGGCCCTAATAAAGAAAAGACAAGTAGAAAAAGTCTATTAGCCGACTAAGAAATCACATTGAAGGTTGAAACCTACTTGAAAACTCAAATCTCCTAATCATTGGAGTCAGCATAGCATCACCTTAATGACTCGCAATCAATTTCACAAATGTTAAAAATAATCATCTGTAAAAACTCTCATTTTGTCATTTTGCCACACTTTAAAAAGTTAATTTCCAAGGCACTGCATTTGAGTTTCAGAAGATACTATACCACTTGATGCGGCAGTATGAGCTTAACTGTATATTCAAATCATTTTCAACACATTTGACAGATTGAGAATAAACTATAACGTGTGTTAGATTGAGAATCTGTTCATGAATATTTTTGAATAAATACTGTAACAAAATGCACTAAAACACATAAAAAGAAACGAAAAGGCGATGTCTGAGTCTGACCGTTTAGCAACAGGAACACCGTCGTGAGGACAGTAGCAGTTGAACTTAGCGGATTTGATAGCATCATTGACGGCGTCCTCGGCAACAGGAGTAGTGCGAAAGCACGGGAAGTGAGAAGGATCGCCGTGGCCGAGAGGGATGACACTCCGGGAGTCATCCTTGTTCAAATTGGCCATGATTTTGTAGAGGACGCTCCTGACGGTGACATCGGAATGAAGGCTGAGGTTCCTGTTCTTTCTGAAACCCCATTTCGTCTCGCTCTTCTCCATCGCATGCGTCTCCATCTTTAGGGTCCGATTGCTTGCTCCATTTCGTCTCCGTGTTTTTGTATTTAAATTTTTTTGGCAGTTTCTGCACTCCCCCAACTTGATGAAAAAAAAGAAGAAGAAAAAGGCTTTGTTTATTTATTTATTTTTTTTGATACGGGCCTTTGTTTATTTAATATTTATTTTGATAGAAAGTCTTTGTTTATTTCTTTGTTTTTTTAAAATAGAAAATCTTTGTTTTTCTCATAAAAAAAATAAATAGAATGTCTTTGTTTTTGTTTCAACTCTGTCCTTTCTCATTTGTCTCATTTAGAAACTCAATTCCCAATAAACTATTATTATTCAGTAGGAAGTATCATGTGCAAATTACATTTTTTAGTGTAAATTGTGAAATTCGTCATAAATGGGTAATACGTCAAGTAACCAAGTACCACATAGTTCGATAAAAGTGATTTATAACTGGATTCGCATCCGGTACAATCAATTGAAAGTGGCGTCGTTTTGGTATAAAACTATATAGTTTTATATTTTTCCACATAAATAAAACCTGACAAATCAAATACTGTCATTAATTTATGTTTTTACAAAATATGTTGTTTGCACCAGATCATTTTTTTGTTTGACAGTACACGATTTGAATTTGCATTCAAGGTTACTATTGTATTTTAGTTTAAGGTTTTGGATCAAATAAAAACTACATAGTCTACATTCATATATAAAAACTATAAACCACCTAAGAATTCGACATGTGTCACTATTGACCGATATAATTCGGGCGCTTTTTGTAAATAAAAAATTAAAACGAACTCATTTGAAAATACATAACAGATGTGAGTGTATAAACGTCATATAAAAATTAACGTCATTAACGCCGTTATGCTAAGTCTGAACTTTAACAAAATAAATCTGAACATTAACAAAATAATTTTGAACATAAACAAAATAAAGTCTGAACATCATCAAAAATTATCTATTGACATGAGTTTGAGTTTTATGCAGTACTCTTCTAATGGTGTTAATCTCTTTGCATTTTAGTAATTGGAGTTTTTTGTTAAGGATTTAGGAACTCTTCTATTATTGAATTCTAAATTACATGAGAGATTTATAGTTATCACAAGTTATAATTATTAGCTGTTTCTCGTTTTTAGGATCTAGAAAGTAGTGAAGATACCGAATTGATTGTGCTTGCAACTTGCAAGTGATGGATTGTGGGACGTAGTTCCAAATAAGGTATGCCGTCTTCTTTTGTTTTTCATTGTAAGCATGGAAATCAATCTTGAATATATCACTAAGTGGAAATCGTGAAAATATCGTCTCTCTTGTTACTATTCACCTTATTCTTCACCCGATACTAAAAAAACCCAACTCATCGCCTCTAGCCGCAACCGCCTCCTCTCCTCCCTGCAGCCTCCCCCACCTATGCCTCCCTTCTGTCTCTACTCTCCCTACCACCTCTTCTCACCGTCTCACCCTGCTGCCTTCTTCTCCCACCTTCGCCTGCGGATTCCACTGAGTTTCTGAATCTGTGGGGTGTGGAGAAATTGGAGGTTGGCGGCTTGCCGGTGTTGTCCGTGGGGTTAGGTTAGGTTAAGTTATGTTATGTTATGTAGGTTTGTAGTTTCTTGTTGTTTTTTCCATCTGCTTTGTCGCGGAGTCGACGCCTTCTAGTAGGTACGTGTAGTTTTTTTGGGGTCTTTTTATTTTTGTGCTCATCTGGTTGCACTTGTCTATGCCAGTTGCTTTCAGTTCAGGTAGTATGCTTACCTCTCCGGGTGTGGGGGAAAGTGGAGTAGCTGACTGCTCCCAGCTAGATGGACTTTCTTAGCTTTCAAGTCCTCCATTATGCCTTTTATTGAGTTGAGTTGGCATGCTTCCCTTGGATGAAAGCTGACGCACTGAAGAATTTATGTGTAACCACAACAAGCTATGAAGGCCTACGCTTAAGTGAAGATTGCAGAAGATATTTTTCTCTGTTGGGGCATGTTAGGCGTGGAGTTACTACAGGAAGCATATGAGGTTTTTTATTGAGTCTTGTATTCATATCTTTAGTTGTGGACCAACTGTTGGTGTTGGTCGTTCTATTTGTTGTATCAGTGTCTGCTTTAGCGTGTTTTCTATTGTTTGTGTTCCTTAGTTTTTGTTAACCCTTATTAAGTCATTGTTGTCCTTGTACGGTTGTTGTTCAGCTTCGGTTTAGCTATTTAGTCCCCAATTGTTTGTTGTTTGTATACTTGCCTTTTATTTATAAAAAAAAGAAATTGTGAAAATATCACTTGCCTTGTGGTCAGGTTCCACCACAAAAAGCTTGGTCCATCTTGTTGTTAAGCAACTAGCTCGATTCATCCAATAATTTATATATGAACATTAACAAAATAAGTCAGAATATTAATAATAAGCTGAACATTAAGTCATTAACAAAATAAATCTAAACATTAATAATTAGCTGAACATTAACAAAATAAGTCTGAATATTAACAAAATAAGTCTATTTTTTTTGTTTTTTTTTTTAAGTCTGAACATTAACAAAATAAGTCTGAAAATTATGATTTAAGTCTGTTTATTTTGTTTTTTTTAAAGTCTGAATATTATGCTTTTCTGTTTTTTTTGTTTTTTTGAATCCGAACATTAACAAAATAAGTCATGTGGAATGACTTTAATGCCCCTCCATGTTTTATCCGAGATTTTGATGAAATTGGACACATATCAGCTTGAAATCCGATTTTTAATTTTTATATATAATGATGGCTTTTAATTGAAACGCACACTTAATTTTAACAATTTATTTTAGTCTTCGTATTTTATATTTTTTTAATTAAAAAAGAGGCTAAAAGGGTAGGTGGGGGTCGACTTAATCTTCAAGTTCCCGCTTCATAATTTCAAAAGCAGCAGCGCTGGCAGGCGGAGGAGGTATGAGCGTCCGATTCCCAGATCCGCCCGACACCTCTTATTCCCTCCACGATCCTCTGCTCCCTTGGCTCTCGTAAGCTCTCCTCTCCTCTCATCAATACTTCCATCTCCATCTCCCCTCCATTCCACTCAATTCGCTACTTTGTTTTTCGTCACACGCAATTTCAGGTCAATTAGCAAGTTACTATAAGTTAATATCAGTCACTATAAGTTAATATCAGTTAAGATCATTTCAGTTAAGTTACTATCAGTTAAGATCAGTTAAGTTAAGTTTCAGTTAACTATTCATCATACCATCATACTATTCATCATAATATCATCATCATACCATCATACTATTCATCATACCATCACCATCACACTATTCATCATCATACTATCATACTATTCATCATACCATCATCATCATCATCATACCATCACACTATTCATCATCATCATCATCATACTATTCTGCATACCATCACACTATTCATCATACCATCATCATACCATAACCATCATCATCATCATTATCATCATACTATTCATCATACCTTCATCATCACACTATTCATCATCATCATACTATTCATCATACCATCACACTATTCATCATCATACCATCATCATCATTATACCATCATCATCACACTATTCATCATACCATCATCATCATCATACTATTCATCATACCATCATCATACTATTCATCATACCATCACACTATTCATCATCATACCATAATCATCATCATCATACTATTCATCATACCATCATCATACCATCATCATCACACTATTCATCATAACATCATCATCATACTATTCATCATCATCATACTATCATACTATTCATCATACCATCATCATCATAATATTATACTATTCATCATACCATCACCATCATCATCATACCATCATACTATTCATGATCATCATAAATTACTATTCATCACCATCATCACCCCCATCATCATCAGTATATTACTATTCATCATCATAAAATTACTATTCATCATCACAACCATCATCCTCATCATAATAGTACTATTCATCATCATAATATTACTATTCATCATCATCACAACCATCACCATCATAAAAGTACTATTCATCATCATCATAATATTACTATTCATCATAAGTTAACTTAACTTTATAAGTTAACATAAGTTTCAGTTAAGTTAATATCAGTTAAGATCAATCACTATAAGTTAAGATCATTTAAGATAAGTTACTATCAGTTAAAATCATTTAAGATAAGATAATATCAGTTAAGATCAATTAAGTTAAATTAACTTTCAGTCAAAGTGGACGTACCCTTAATTTTAACAATTTATTTTAGTCTTCGTATTTTATATTTTTTTAATTAAAAAAAGAGGCTAAAAGGGTAGGTGGGGGTCGACTTGAGCAATCTTTCAAGTTCCCGCTTCAAAATTTCAAAAGCAGCAGCGCTGGCAGGCGGAGGAGGTATGAGCGTCCGATTCCCAGATCCGCCCGACACCTCTTATTCCCTCCACGATCCTCTGCTCCCTTGGCTCTCGTAAGCTCTCCTCTCCTCTCATCAATCCTTCCATCTCCATCTCCCCTCCATTCCACTCAATTCGCTACTTTGTTTTTTGTCACACGCAATTTCAGGTCAATTAACAATGCGCTCGCTGCTATCCTCACCTCACCCGACGACCACTGCACTGCCGAATTTCAGAAGTTGCTGTCCGATTGCGTCTCGCTTTTCAAGTCCAACGGCCGGTATAGGGACGATGTCAGATTTTTAAAGATATGGTTTCTCTATGTAAGTTAGAATTAGAATTCTGAATTTGTTTAATCGGCTAGGTTTTGTGATTTTTTGAGTTTGAAGGCTGTTTATGTATGGTTTGTAGATGGATGGCAGTGAGGATTTTTGTAAGGTGTTTGAGGAAATGGAGAAGAGTCGTATTTGTTTAAAGCATTCCTTGCTGTATGAGACTTATGCTTTGCTTTTAGAAGGGAAGGGTATGCTGGGGGAAGCTGCCAAGATTTATCAACTGGGCATTTCCAGGTAACTTACTCATCTGGATTTGTTTAGCCGTCCCATTCTCTTACTTATTTATGTCATTTTTGAACTGAAAATTCGTCAGGAATGCTGAGCCTATTGGACAGATGAAGAAGGCAGAAAGACTGTTTATTAGTAGAATGAAAGAGATTTTGAATGCTGGCTCACTGGTATTTGTTAAACATCCTTATTACATATGAAGTCTGTTTATATGTTTCCAGTTACTGAATCCGATGAAGTATATCTAGTATTCGTATCCATGTAATCAGATTATTGTGAGACAACTGCGCTGATCAGGAACTATATATGTATTTGATTTCATCATATTTATATTCTGCCTATCATGTTTCTTCAACTAAACCTGATTTCTCTCTCTCTCCCTTTATTGTAAAATGTAAATATGTGCTGCGCAGCTCGAGTATTCCTAGAATAAATGCTCGTGCTTAATTGGCCAGTACAAGAGAACAGAATAAGATATAACTGTAGCTTTCAAGATATGTTCAATTGTCAGTGACATATTATCCTCTAACATGGAGATACATAAATTCCATTTTATCCGACTTACATAACTGAGCACAAATTTTTTGTCCCGTGTTCAGGCTAACCAATTTTCAATGACATACTATCCTCTATTAACATAGCTGATTGGTATTTTATATTCATATTGTAGGTGGATGAAACTCCCACGCTGGGCGAAGTCTGCAATCCTTGGAGTACTTCTGTAGTCAATAATCTATTTCGAAAGATAAATCGGCGAATTGTGAAAAATGAAGTGCGGTGACTTTAAAAACCTTTGGGCATTTATCAGTTGTGTCACTGCAAATTATGTCAGTTTTCGCTTTTGATACTTTTTACAGGGATATCATGCTACCAATAGGCCCTACTCGGGGAAAGTGGCCCTATCTTCTCTGCACATCACATCAAGAAATAAAATTATCGAGATAGGTGGACATCTCTTCTTTGTTTTATAATTGTAGTGGTTAGCCGTAGTAATTCCTAGACTTTTTTCCCTACACAATTCATGTTTTTCATGTGCCACTTGATTTGTAATGAACCACAGTCGCATTCCAATCATAAATTAGCTTTCAAGTCTTTACAAGTCGTAGATTAAATCAAAAGGTTTGGTTATTCAGAAATTAATGTGAAATGAATATTATTCTAAACATTTTGGTGTGAAGGTGGGAGGAAGTATCAAATCAAAGGTTGTGCTGGCCAAGGTGGATTCGCAAAAGTATTTAAAGCATACGTGAACATTAATCCAGATGAGGTTGTTGCTATGAAGGTATTTAATAGATTTCTCACGAACTTCTTTACTCAATCTAATTGCTATTGTTTAATACATGGCCAGTGGTCACTCATCTGTCATATCTTGATGTTTGCTAGATACAACAGCCTCCATTTCCATGGGAATTTTACATGTATCGTCTCCTTGATCAGCGAATCCCAGATACACAGGTTTGCTGCTTTTATATAACCTTATCTCCTCTACATATACTTTTTAGTTTTTACTAAGTTTTATGAGATTTACAAACATCTTTTCACAGAGATCCAGCTATGGTTTTGCTCATGAAGTGCATATCTATTCTGATTATAGCATACTCATTTGTGACTATTTATCTAATGGAACTCTTCAGGTGAGATGATCGTTTTTTCTCCTTGCTTCCTTAGAAATAGTGTTGTTTTACCGACCCTAATGCTTGGGGTTTATTCAGGATGCTATCAATAGTAAAGTTGTTGCCGCCCAATCGATGGAAGAAGTATTATGTGTATATTACACCACTGAGATGCTATATATGCTGGAGAACTTGCACTCCGTTGGTATCATTCACGGTGACTTTAAGCCAGATAATTTGCTTATTCGCTATGCCAAGTCAGTTGCCTTCCTTGTTTATTTCACAGTTTATACTTTTTGCAAGCCTGGAAGATCTTTTCAAAAATCATTGCTGTCAACTGTCATCAAGTGAACTATTAATTTCATTTGGTAGGCATATTATTGTCCTTTTAATGTGTTTTGGGATCTTTCTAGTGGTTATTGCCGATCAATGTGAAAATTGCACCCAGAGCATAGATGCATGCATGGCTATCAGATGCATTTTATGTAATGTATTTTCATTTGTAAAGCATTGGTCCTCATTGTCACATGTAAGATCCTACTTTCAGGGGCAACTACACATAATAGAACATCTAGTCTTGGTGTATACTTTTCATCGTCGAGTGTGAGAGAGTAGGAAATATAGACAACTTTACCTTCTCTCCTTACTCACAGGGACGATCCTATCGAGGATGAATATAAAGATCGAAGTGGTTCTTGGCGTGATCAGGTAAGTATCAAAATTATCTTAGGTTAAACTTTTTCCATGTGATTAATTGCAGAGGGTCATGTCTGTCAGGGACTTTGCCTTTTAGATTGGGGGAGAGGCATTGATCTGAGCCTTTTCCCTGAGGAAACAGAGTTCTTTGGTGACTGTCGGACTTCTGGCTTTCGGTGTGTTGAAATGCAAGAGAAAAAGCCATGGAAATTTCAGGCTAGTTTTACGTACTCTCTGAAGGATCTTGTCATTTGAAGTTATGCCTGTCCATAATAATTATTGCTTGTTGTTGGTCAGCAGGTGGATACATATGGACTTTGTGTTATTGTCCATATGATGCTGCACGGATCTTACATGGAAGTTCTAAAGAAGCCTTCTGCTGACGGAGGCTACACTTACCAACCCAAATTGCCTTTCAAAAGGTAAACTGTTGAAGCTAACTTTCAGCTGTAACCATCATCAGCAATCTGTATCTTGGATCTTCATGAAATCTCAGTTTCTTTTATCTGTTTAATGCTTTAGTATCTATAATTCGGTTTCATTGAATGTGATGCTTTCCCTGATTGGTATAGGCAATAAGTACGCACTTAATTACTCATGTGCTTCAAACTCAAAGCAATCAAAAAATAAAAAAGTTAAACTGTATTTGGTGTAGGTACTGGAATGAGGAACTTTGGAAGTCTCTTTTCACTAAGCTCCTGAACCAAAGCCCGGAAGCAAACACCATAGAAATAGTGAAGGAACTGAGGGAATCCTTCCAAAATTACATGTGCTCCAACCCGAAAATGATAAAGAACTTAAAGCAGTTACTAGCAAAACAAAGATCTTCTCTATGTTCCTCCTAAATTGCCCGAGAAAATTCCACCAAAATGCAGCATCAAATATTTCATCTTTTCTCCAGCTGTTGTAAAGTTGTATATGTTCTGTGCTCTTAATGCATCCCACTTCAAACAGAAGCTTAAATACATGTAACATATTCAAATTGTAGTATGTGTATTATATTCATCTTTGTTACTGTGGAATATTGTTTAGGATCACAAAATTGTGGAGTGCTCTCATGGTTAAAGAAAAAGTTTAACACTCAGGGGTAAAAAGGTAATTTACATATCAGAAGCCCTAATTTTGTACAGTGTCATTTCTAGGGTCTTCCAACAGTCATAAATTCTCAGTCCTTCCACTTGCTTCTCGTCCCTTCCCCTACCGACGATACGATCAGGTCAGTGCATTATCGTCTATCTTTCATTGTATAATTTGTATTTCTGGGTTGGTACCGAGTCGAATGAACAATGAAGTAGAAGTACTGAATAAGTTGTTTCACTTTTTGTGCTAAAATATTTATACATGGATGGATTATTGTTGTACTTTGATGTGGTAGCTTAGTGATCTGAGAGAGTAAGTTACTTTTTTTTAATACTAGTTGATTATAATTTAGGTTTTTGATTCTGTTGTGTATGCTAGTGTAGTTGTATTCGGAGAAAAGTGATGCTGATTTATTGCTCTATCAGGTGACAGTTCCGAGTAGTAAACATGGCAGATGATGGATCACGTCGTCCATCATTATTCGTAAGGAAGTATGGCCAGTCTGACCTCATTTCCAAGCTTTCGCTTCAAAGCCGTGCTACAAATTTTAGCCGGGGTGATGCACCTCTATCGTATGTCGATGAAGGCTTGAAGGGATTCTTGCAGTCCTCAACTCATGGTGTGCGGTTGACGTGTGGATCGACTTTTCTTGTTCAAGCCCCTGAAGAAAAAGGTTCCACTGGGTTTATGGTTGATTTTCTAATGGGAGGTGTTTCTGCTGCCGTGTCGAAGACAGCTGCTGCGCCCATTGAGCGTGTCAAGCTCCTTATTCAGAACCAAGATGAGATGATTAAAGTTGGTCGTCTCTCTGAGCCGTATAAAGGGATCACCGACTGCTTTGCTAGAACAATAAAAGATGAAGGTGTTCTTGCACTTTGGAGAGGCAATACTGCCAATCTCATCAGATATTTTCCCACTCAGGTCTATTTCTTTCATTTCCATGATATGCATTAATGGATAGCTTGTCTGTCTACCATCGTGTTAGATGTACAAGATTATCATCTCAGTGTGCTGGATGAGTTCGTACTGAAAGAAAGTGCTGTTCACTCATCTAAGTTTACTGTTTTTTCGAAACCATTTAGTTGTACTGCACTTTCATTTTTCTTCTCGCACATATGAGAAATCTGTTGAACTAACAATGTGAGGTATGGTTTTTTATGAACATCAGGCACTGAACTTTGCATTCAAGGATTATTTCAAGAGGCTTTTTAACTTCAAGAAGGATAGGGATGGCTACTGGAAGTGGTTTGCTGGTAACTTGGCATCTGGTGGGGCTGCTGGTGCTTCATCTCTTTTGTTTGTCTACTCTTTGGATTATGCCAGGACACGTTTGGCTAATGATGCTAAAGCAGCTAAGAAAGGAGGTGAGCGGCAGTTCAACGGCCTGATTGATGTTTACAAGAAGACTATCCAGTCAGATGGTATTGCCGGGTTGTATCGTGGATTCAACATCTCATGTATCGGAATCATTGTATATCGTGGACTTTACTTTGGAATGTATGATTCTCTGAAGCCTGTTGTTCTTGTTGGGGGGAAGCAGGTAACCTTATTTAATTGTAAATTCATTTCTACTTATGCAGTGATAATTATAATTGGAATGTGTCATTCTAGAGTGGCATGGGAATGGTAGCAAATTTGAGGGACCAGTCACAAGTCCAAATAATTTGACTTCCCTAGGCTATTATTATTGTGTCCTCTTTGAAAACAAATTTGAAGTAAGTTGCTTTAGATACCTGCAATGATATTTCTTATGTTAAGAATTGGAGCCATGGAGCTTTTTGACGTAGTAGTTGAGTGAGCATGTGTATTTTAATATATGTCAACACATGAAATAGAGCAGTCCGAGATGAGTGATTTGGCTAATTACAGTTACTCACATGTTATATTTGGCATTTGCAGGATAGTTTCTGGGCTAGCTTCTTGCTTGGATGGGGTATCACTATAGGTGCTGGTTTAGCTTCTTACCCAATTGATACAGTACGGAGAAGAATGATGATGACCTCTGGTGAAGCTGTCAAATATAAAAGCTCTCTGGATGCATTTTCTCAGATTGTCAAAAATGAAGGTGCCAAATCTCTCTTTAAAGGTGCAGGTGCCAACATTCTCCGAGCTGTCGCTGGTGCTGGTGTGCTTGCAGGATATGACAAGTTGCAGCTTGTGCTTCTCGGCAAGAAGTATGGGTCTGGCGGTGGTGGCTAACAAGCCTTGATGATGACGATTAAAATTGAAATTCTACTCCTGGTATTGGGTGTATGATTAGATTTGATATCTAGTTTCTGAACCTTGCTGCATCAGATTGTCATAGCTATAAAGCTTGTTACACAAGAATTTACTTGTTCAAACCAATATTTGGGTAAAATGCTACGTCATAATGTTGTATTATTTACTTTATCAATAACTATAGAAGATAGAAAAAGCTAGTAAAAAGGGTTAAGAAAGGAGGAGCCCAGTGTATTGCCACTGTAGTCAAATTGATGAAGCCTTCACATATATACACTATACAACAGTGACAGGATTCGGTTGGTAAATATTTTTGGCAACAAATACGAGCATGCTTCTACTGAAGAAACTTCAGTCCCTGCCAGTCTTGTGCCTGGCATTATATTCTCCCTCACTTGTAATTTTGAATAGTCTTACTTAGGCTGGGGGCAATGAGCGTCGACACGTAGGGCACTCCATTTTGATGTCCATCCACCGTTGTAAACAGCCAGAATGGAAGAAATGATCACAAGGCGTCACCTGCATCAAAGGTTTTCATACCATATTGGTAGGCGAGACAAAAATAAAGAAATTGCTTTGAATAAGAGTTAAAAGTATCCGAGAATACCATGCAATCACTAGAATTTTGCCGAAGATCAATGGCAGTCATGCATATTACGCAGTCGGTCGTATGACTAGAGTTCCGGTCAAGCCTTCTATAGTAGTTGTATTTCTCAGGTAGGATCTGTGAACCCCATCAAGTTGTATTTGAGACACGGGTTAAATTAAACCACAGAAAACATGAATATTTCTCATGGATGCACACAACAGCAAATAACCTTTCAGATCTCAAAAAGAAACGACGAATAGCCCTAACAAATGGCACTTGACTTGAATGAATTTGTCGTATGATATACTACCGTATATTTCAAATGCAGAGAGTTAGGGCAAAAGGTATTCAGATAGTATATCGATCCAATACCTGACGAGGAATGAACCACCTCGATCCAAGATAGTGTTGGAGAAGCAGAATGGATGCTTGAAGTCCCATGAATATAGTCAGACTGAGACACCAGTCCTTGTCAGGTTCAATCCTCATAAAGTTGTTGGGACATCCAAATATGTATAACGGAATCGCAAGACGGGTGACTGTCATGCCTAAGATGTAATGAGGATGCAATGATTTCCTTGAATCCCGAATGACATTGGTGACAATTTGAGGTATCCAAAATGAGTACATAAGTAGAAGAATTGGCCGCAGATAGTTATGGAATTCATACATAAACAAAATACCACCCAATAGTATCCCATCTGCACAGAGGTAGAAAAATAATATCTCAGAAACATTCTCTGTATGCAAGACAGATGGAATTAAGTTTGCACACACAAACTGATCGACTCGTATACAGTACATGATAAAGTCAAATTAGAAGAGAACATCACTTAACCTGATAAATCTATGTACAAAAATGAAACAAATAGGCAATGGGCGGGTGTTAAACATCATCACTTACAAAAACGACTGTAGAGAACAGAAAGTTCCCGCCTCATTGTTTCCCAACCTTCTCCGTTGTTCATTGGTCTCCTGGCCTTCCATATTGCAAGAAGATATCTCATCTCAAAAATTGAGAAGACAACGAACTTGAAAAATGCCGCAGTGGCAAAAGCATTAAATAGGGACTCTGCATGAAACTGACATGTTTAAACGAAATTTGCAACCAGCAACCAGCACAAAGTTACAATAATTGAAGGAAAAAAGCACAAGTTAAATAGCAGACGAGAGTTATCCTGTTGAGAATATGAACGACCAGTGCAAATAAACTTTCAACAATTCTAACAAGTTTTTTTGGGTGTATTGATTACGCAAAAGTTGATCCAGTAGTAAAATTATGCTCATTATATATAGCTACGTAATTCCAATGTAACGACCATGATGAGCATATGGTTTGCATATATTTAGAAGCAAAGGGAGCTATCATTTAGAATAAAACTACAAGTTCAGCACATGATTGTTTGTACTATGTAGTAGTTTATGATCATCGGAATTGTCAACCTATAATCAATCTATATTCAGGTCAAGCTACAAGGAATAAACCAAGGATCAGGCCAGAGAATTCTCAATGATTGCAGACTCGCGAATCATCATATTCAATATTCAGCAACTACTTGTGTTCTATTTTGTCGCACTTATAGCTATTGTTCACTCGCATTATTATTCCAAACAAGATAACATGCTTAAACTAACAAACCACTCACTGGAAATGCATGACATCACCGTATGTAAGAAGACTAAGAATTGTTCTGAAGTCATACCAACAAGTATTCCAGCAGTCAGATGTAACAAGCAAAGATAAGCGTCCATGATGGCTTGTTGGCCGATTAGCACAATAGAAACTTTTGCAGCACCCTGAGATAAATTACTTAATCTGGTTAAAAATCCCCAAATCAAGCCGTGACAAATTTTACCATGTAAAATAATCTTATTACAAGAAACATTGGCAATCCAATAGATCAGATGCTTAAATCTTACTGATTGGGTGTTGCTGTGTTCCATTTGTCGAATCAATAGCAGAACCTGAAGGAACGATACCTGATTCCTTAACATTAAGGAATACGCCGTATTTAAAGTCTCAATGCAATAAACTGCAGTACTTCTTTTATGAAGGATACAAAAGTGACCATCAAGGTGTAGTTAACTGCTTTGTTATAATAAACTTCTATGTTGACAGAAGTTGCATTGAATTGTAAGGGTGAGAAGCAATCTCCATCATCCACCATTGATGGGCTCTCCATTAATCCTTCTATAAGATAACGGTTGTGTTCCACATCTACAAGCACACAACACAAGTTAGTGATTCATAGGGAACGAAAGGTTCCGACCATCAACATACACCGTATCCTGCACGGACTAGGATAGACTAAATAATAAAGTAAGAAGGCATGACAGTCTATTCAAGCTGAAAAGTACAGAGCACGCCCACTTATTACAGACCAATGACCATAATAATAAGAACCAAAGAACAGAAGAATTGATAGGTAAGATAAAATGTACCATTGTGGCTTGTTAAGACTTGGGAAACTTGAGCAGAAACTTCGATGTTACAATGCTTTTGCATGTCGTATATGGGTGCTGCAATTTACAAACACATCAATGATCGGAACACATATTCACAACCTAAAGAGAAAAGTGCAGAAAATTACAATGCTTCTTTCTCCATATTCTATCTCTTGGTGATTCTTGGAACACCTGGGATGAGAAAACGCCAAGCTGTTCCAAAAATAAAGTATATGCATATTCAACGTCACACAATTCTGAAATCCGTAGAAAATAACATCCACAGAACAAACTAACAAAAAACTTACTATACAATATGATTCAGGATACAGTTCGATAGAATCAATTAGAAATTAGCACTCATAGTTATACAAGTACAATGAGATTTTGAAATGAAATCACTCGCGCTGGTCTGATTCACTATAAATATCTTTATTAGTTTCCAAAAATACAAAGCAATGGAGCTTTTTCCAAGACTTAGTTAATGACATAGCAAACACCAGATTAAGCTCAAAAACTGTTAAACGAGTTCTGTTGGAGATGCTGTACGCTTTCCTGCTTGTGACATGGTTTTCTAAGCATTTTGTCTTCCTTCTCAGCCTGACTAAATACTGTTTGATTGTTCCTTCTACAAAATCTAGTCAGCATATCCAGCTATATCATATGATGTTTTTTTCTTTTATTAGAAGAATACCTGTGTAGATTTCTACATTTTTGAGATCCATGTTTTAGTTGATTTTTCTTTATCATGGACGATATCGTGATGTGCTAGTACCTTTCTAAGCACTTACTAATGAAAACCACAATTAACTCAAAATCTGAAGAGCATATAAATAGTGAAGAAGTATGGAAATATCAAAAACAATAGAGGAAAAAATCAGGGAGATCATGAATGTAAATAACGGAGGTTGAGACATGGACACGTCATAAACAACTAATGTACAGTAGAACACTAGTAGTTCTAAAGACACGAGAAGTTACCAAGTGATAAGGGTTGGATAGTATATTATCCTCTTCTTGGCCCCATTCTCCTTCTTTCCCACTGTACAAAAAAGAAGTTTGAGAAATATATTTCATCAAGCTAGTTGCTATTGTCAGTTAGGTGAATGGTTAGATATTAAAGCTTTATCACAACAGATTAAAATGATTGGAGCATTCAAAATAAACATTTGGGACAACTAGCTTGCTTGAGAAGGGATAAAAAATACGGGTGCTTTCCTTCAGTTTGAAACTGAACATGCAAAACTATACAAGTTGATTACAAGACATAAACATAGTAACCTACCAGCTACGTATCCATAACCAATGAGATTACCTGTCGACAACCATTCGAAGTTGTCTAAACGGCCATATATATACACCTTCCACCCTGATGTGTGCACCCCCTACTTCATGTTCGTTGTCATATACATCGTGAAAGATTATTACACCCTACGCCAACACACGTCCCAGATAAAAAGATTATTGGAATTTTTTTGAGAATAAAAATCTTCAAAATGATTCATATGTTTCAATCATGTGTGAACGCCAGTTGAAGATCATTAGCTGTAATTCATATTTACGCATTCAGCCAATATGTCATCTGACAGAACAAATTGGCATGTCATGATGAATAACAAAGAGACACGATAGATATATAACTTACTTGAACATAGTGTACGCCAGTAATTTTGGTTGGTGTGCTAACTAACTCAATTACCGAGTCGCCACTTGATTTCCTAAAATCTGGAAATCTTGACGATTTGTTTGTAGATTCTAGAAACTTCCAATTCCCTGCAATATGAGTGTTGTGCTAATGACGATAAGTCATAATAATGTGGAAAGTAAAAAAGCAGTGAATTAGTTATGAAGGTAACTATTGGCCACTTGAAAACATTCAAGAACAGTATCTTAGTACAATTTACAGTTCTACACTTAACATCGGATAACACGGGATGTTGTTCATAATTTCTAGTCCGCCAATTCTAATGTGTAAGCCTCATTAGTTCCATAGGTGGGTTCCATCCATAAGATGTGAATCCACCAAACCAAACATTATCTAAGCTACTGTCTGAACGGGCTCTAACTCACATTTGCACTTTGAGTCATGATGATTTGTCGCAATTGAGCCAGTATAAAATTGAAATACACATGATAAGCAGCAATAGTGAAACTGGAGGCAATAAGGGCAAGTTATTTTAAACTTTTATAAAAGTTTAAGTTACTTGTGATTGTAGTTCTGCCTTGTACGGAATTAAGTTGGGTTGAGTTAAGTTAAGTTATATTTAATTTCATAAGAACATGGCTTATTTGGTGGACTAAGAATAAGCAGCCTGGTGTTACAGAAGATATACCCATATTCCCTTTTTGATGACTGTTTTGGAAACATTAATGTTGATGTCCATCTGCTAAGTAAAGTAATTAAGTAACTGTAACCATGCTATCATACCTCTATAGGTACCAGTGATATTCCAAGCAGAAAATGAACTGGACTCTTTCTCATCCTTCCCGGTAAATAGCCACTAGTACAAGCATTAATGTACTGACAACATTAGCTTGAAGTCGCAGAGTCAATATATACGGTGAGTACCATCTTTATGTTTTAATCTCATTCACACAAGAGAAGTTCTATAGAAAATAAGGTCTAGCCTAGGAAGGCTTCAAATAACATGCTCCCATTCAATATACTATTTTCAAACATCAAGCATACATTCCAAATTTGCTGCACTATGACAGATAACAGAAAACGAGAATTCAAACCATTGACACAAATGCCCACACAATTTTGGGGAAGGTATAACAACGGTACAGGGATTAATTATGAATATCTTTTAGGATGACGCAATGGTCGTTCACATATTTTGTTCGGTAGGATAAAAAAGGTCTTGTCGTTTACTTCTTTAAGACTAAATCGTTTTAAATTTCCCTTGGCATGGGAGAGGTGCGAGCTTGTGTCTTCAATATTAATCAAGAACTCACCACTGGACCCATTACATTCTATATTTGCAAATATCAAAAAGCGAAATTTCTTACTGCTGAAGTGATCAGGCAATTGCAGACCAATAAGCAAATCAATATACAAAATCAAAGTAAATTCTTTTAAGCAAAGTAGTTGATAAAATTCTATTATTAGCTAATTGAGCTACTTAAAGCTGGATTTACCGACTAACCTCTTGTCCCCAAGAATGAGTGGTCTCCCTGAGCGGTCTCAACCCTGAGACGGTGCGCAAAAGCCCCGACCCTAACCACAACCCAAACAGAAACCGAAACAGAAACCCTAACCCCTTCCTATCGGACAGATAAAGTTGCAAACTTTTTTCCAACCCCATTTCAGGACTTGAAATTCAAGCCTTGGGGTTAATTAATAATTGAGCTCTAGCAGCGTCACAACAGCTTGCATCTTCGGACAATGATAGAATTGCAGCAGTTGAAGATGAGATACGCCATTTGATGAATTCGTTTGCTGCAGTTTAGGAGGTTGCTTCAGGAGGTCGAGTCAAATATTGTAAGCAACTAACTCGAAAATGATAGCGATCACCGATCGGCGGATTTGGGGAAAATGAGAGCCGAACAACCCAAATTGAACTCTAAATTAGAAATTGAAGAGCTGAGAATTTTATTACGCATGGATTTTAAATTATTTTATTTTACTTCTGCTGGTGCTGAGCTCTGAGTCTCGAAGAGAGTCTGTGGCCCTCGTGACTCGGCTGCTCCCAAAGTTGCCATTTTTGAAATTTTAAAAAGTTTCTAATTTGAACATTTTTCTTGAACATTTTTCTTCAGGATTGTTTGTTAATATTATGGTTACGACCTTATTTGGAATATAAGGTGAAAGTAGACATTTGTACAAAAGTAACATAACTAAAAGGGAAAAGTACACATTGGTGCCCTGAACTATCGACATTTTTCAATTGAAGGTCCAAACTATTGATTTTTCCAATCAAGGGCAAAATAAAAATTAAATTGACAAATTTTCGAACAACGAGCACCGTAGCTACACCGTGATTAAATTGCTAATTCAATCATGTGAACCCCGTTAATAACGACTCAATAAAAAAGTCTATTGGTACTAAAGAATAAAGATCGAATTTAATACGTTAAGAGTTCATGATGATATTGTCGGGTGATTTTCAACGGGGTTCACATGGTTGAGTTCACAATTTAATCACGATGTAGCTACAGTGTTCGGTGTTCAAAAATTTGTCAATTTATTTTTTATTTTGCCCTTAATTGAAAAAATCAATAGTTTGAACCTTCAATTGAAAAATGTCGATAGTTCGGGGCACCAGTGTGTACTTTTCCCTAACTAAAATGTTTACATACAAATCACATATATATATATATATATACAGGACTGACAACAAGAGCTACAACTATAACAAGAGGGGACTTAGACACAACTCAAAAAAACTGGAACGTGGAATCGAATCCAAACTAGTCAAACTCCATCTCTTCTGTCTAGCATATCTTACAATCTGATCAACTAAGGCATTCCAATGCTCATTCTCTTCTAACCATCCCACACATCTCTTGAAATGAAACACTTCTCTTCAAGATCGATGATACATTTTCTGTAAGCAATGCAATAACATCTGCACACAATATGTTTCAAAACTGTCTCCTTTGAGCTCCTTTCCCAGCTTTGATACATTCCATTACGCTAATGCCTTCACACTCAAGACAGGTCCCAAGAATAATATAAAATGACACTTATCAAACTGCGTATATGTAAGATGCACTCAATAATCATTCTGTCTTCATCAAATACATTTGATACTATGACATAAAGTTTATTGACTACCAACTACTAGATGTTAATTCAAACGTCATAATATTCCACAAATGCAAATCATTGAAAATATCAACCACCAGTATCTTACTTGTCAACCGATATGCCAGGCTAGCAAAAATACATAAAAAAATTACTAAAAATGTGATCTTCTCATACAGTGCTTACAAACATTTGATAGTCAGCTGTTAAATATAAAGTTAATATTATAGAACTGTCAATGCAAGATTACTAGTACACAACAAATTAAGGTAAGGTGTTTATTTGGGACCAAAGATTCCACAATGGGTTCCTTTGAGGCATCCATGGAACCTCAGGTCAGAATATATGGCCCAGTAATTAACCTAATGTTATTAATACTTAAATTTCAACAAGGATTTCATAGCAAGAACCAAAATTGCAGAAGTTGGAAGAAAAAAAAGAAAGGGAATTTCAATGTTGGGAAAGTGCCTTTTCAGTTCAGGTCTCCAAATATTATCAACACAACTTGTTGAACAAGTTCAGAAGAACGAAAGTATTTGTTTTGATCATCATCAAAGGCAAATTCATTACCATAATCATCAATTATGAAGAAAAAAACGACTTGAAATCATAATAATAAATTTGTTGTGTAGAATCAGAAATCAAAAATCTTTTCTCATACACGAGCAGAAAATTCCCGTGTCAGAAGGTGTCCTAAGATTTATGTGATTTCATCATTCTCATCTTAAAAACAAAACATCACCAAAAGCTAAATCAAGTAAAACGAATGGCGGATTAGCGAAATTGGATCAGAAAGAACGTAGCGTGAAGTTAACAATCAACTGAGAAATACATCTCATCAATCTTCATCATCGAATTGCTTTCCTCATCTTCACAATCACTAAATCAAAAAAGAAGAAGAAATTGACAAACAAACACATTGACGGCACCGGCGGAACTGATTTCTGGTTGCAGAACTGTGAAGACTTCTCTTTGACTTTATAGCTTTGAAACCCTAACCCTAGAGAACAGTCGCATTGTCAATTTTAGCAGAATACCATGAAAGCCCATTTGTAAGTTCAGTTTAGCCCAGCCCAGCCCATCAAAACCAGAGCAGTTTGGACCGAAACGACGGCGTAGTTTTGGTCCTTCTCCTTCTGCTACGGTGAGCTTCCTTTCGGCTTTCGTCACCGGAATCGGGTTGTGAATTGCCAGACATAAAAGGTACAACATTTCTTCCTATTAAGCGACTTATGTTGTTTTGGAATAGCATAACAACTGTTTGCACCCGTACATGAATTTCTTTATAAAAAAAATTCACCTTTGAGATGTTTTTTGTGTGATCCAATTCTGAATTTTACAATTGAGATTGATTAGTTTGCTTATGCATATCTGTCATTTTTTCATTTCGGATATACAGACTTAAATGCTGGATTGGTCAAGTTAAATTTACAAGTGGCAGTTTTTGTCAGAATGATTTGTAATGTAACTACTGTCTTATCACCTTCGTTTCATGAAAATCAGGAGTGACAGCTTAATGCCCCAACTTATTTTGTCCTTGACAAGGAGCACAGCTGCAAGAACTATGGCTGCCGCACTTGTCGGTGTTCGGGTAAGATATTATCCAACAACGATCCGCTACAACCAGATTTTTGCAATGTTAAGCTACAGAATGTACGAAGCTAGATTTGTACGCAGCAAATGCATTTTAAATATAATTTTATATTTTGGCATTGATTGTATGAGGGTCATCTAAGAGATGCCTCTCGATATAGCTGTTTGCCAGCTGCTAAGGATCAATTTTTATCTAGGCATTTACAAGTTTTCTGTCTTCTAAAACTGAAAGACATAACCTGCTTCACACCAAGGCATCAAAGACAGAACTTACTATCACACAACCTGATGACTGGCACCTTCATCTTCGCGACGGTGACCTCTTGGCTGCTGTGGCACCTCACAGGTTAGTGCTTCACATCAAAATTGTAGCTTTGTTTGTGACTGAGGTTTTATTCAACTTGAACTACAGTGCATCACATGACACTGTATCTTCATGTTAATGAACTTAAATTACAGTGCACAGCATTTTAAGAGAGCTATAATCATGCCAAACTTGAGACCTCCTGTCACTACCACCGCTGCTGCTGTGGCTTATCGAGACTCTATTTTGAAAGCATTGCCCCCTTCTAGCAACTTTGACCCACTAATGACGCTTTATTTGACAGATTCAACTAGTCCAGATGAGATCAAACTCGCAAGTGAGTTCTAATTTGATCAATTAACTGTGTTACTTGTATCTTAAACTTTAACCTGTTATCTCCACTACCATAGTCTCTAGTTTCAGCGGTTATCAAATTCGACCGTTCTTTGTAGATTAAATGAGTTCAATTAATGCTATACAGCAATTTGCTTATGTGGTCTGATATAGTTATCGTTAAAACCATTTTAGGTATGCTATTTGCTATAAATTGAATGGGCATATTAGGTGGAGTAAGTGAAAAGTACCATGGTTACTCTAAAACAACAAGTAACCTGGGATGAAATATGAGGTGTAAACAAGTAAAAATGAACGAAAGGATTATATCTTAGCTATCCATCTTAAGGCCATTCTTTTGAACATAATGGCACAAGCCACAAGGATATGTTTGTAAAGGATGATGGTCAAATACCTTGGATACTTTGCTGGGTTGTATGGTTTGATATTTTAAAGATTGTAGATGAATGAGACACGGGACACTCTTGAAAGTTGAAACCTCCAATTCCTCACATAATGAAGCCGGTTTATGGGTGCCTGTGCTTCATAATTTGGCATTGAGGCACATTGTTTGATTCTGTTTCACCTTGTCTCATTGATAGAGAAAAGTGAGGTGGTTCGCGCTGTCAAATTGTACCCAGCTGGTGCCACAACAAATTCACAGGATGGTGTTACAGATCTTTTCAAGAAGTGTTTGCCTGTTCTTGAGGAGATGGCTAAACAAGATATTCCATTGCTGGTCAGTTTCTTTTTTCGATTGTATATAAATGTTACGTCTTTCATTGATCTCTAGTATTCCTATTGAACAAGATATAAATGTTACGTCTTTTTTCAGTGAAAAGTACCACTTGTGTACAAATTCTTTGATCTTAAGCACTTGGTCAATACCATTAAAAAAACCATGCTTCAAATTTGCATTCATAAGCACAAAAGTTGTGTAAATAAAAGCCAACGACTGTTTTTTTCCCTCCCTTATTTTTTGTTGGCAAATTTGTTTCCTCAAAACCGTGTTTTTGCACTACAAACACATTCTTTTTGAATTCTAAACGATAATCATTTCAACAATGCAATTCGAATTATGTAGTACCTTAACTTGTTTTTACCTCTTTTTTAGCCATTTTCCTCTTTAATCTTGGAGCTTCAATAACTTCAGTAAGTGATACCTCATTCACAGGTACATGGAGAGGTAACTGATCCAGATATCGACATATTTGATCGTGAAAAGGCCTTCATTGATTCTGTTTTAATACCCTTGATCAAGAAACTTCCACACTTGAAGGTTGTGATGGAGCATATCACAACAGCTGATGCTGTGGAGTTTGTGGAATCTTGTGAAGGTTTGCTTGGACTTGTCTTAGATTCGTTATAAAGTATAAAGTATGCCTGTTCTTGGCTTTCTTTTTATCGTTGTTTCTTTATTTTGCAGGATCTGTTGCAGCAACTGTTACTCCCCAACATCTTATATTGAACAGAAATGCAATCTTTCAAGGTGGACTGCAGCCGCATAACTACTGTCTCCCCGTTCTCAAAAGAGAAACCCACAGTGCGTTTTATCATGTTCTCTTTAATTTATGTATCTGTTTAGTGTTGTTCGTTCCACTTGATGAGACGGAGATAATAATAAAAACAATTATATGAACTGAAATTTTAATTTTTTCCTTTCGCAGTATATCAAGTTATACTGATACTATGAATTACTTAATACATTACATGTGTGATTGTATTATGTATGCTACCTGAAGTAGTGAAGCTCGGATTTCAATTGCTTAATGTGCTGATGATCAAACTTGTGTACTGAAGAATTTGGAATCAGCATACTGTGCCGATGATCAAGTTAAGCGAATTTGGAATCAGTTGTTGATATGCTCACTCTTTGAAAATGCAAACAATGACCATATGACCAGTTATTTAAAAGTAAAATGATACTAGAAAACGATTATCCTGAACATGATCAGCTTAGCTAAACAAAACATTCTGCTTGGCTATTCTGCATCAAGTTCCAATCCTATAACATTCATCCCGATGTCCTTTGTTTTCGATAATACTGATTCAACAGTTTTAAAATTGGCTCAGGACGGGCTATTGTTGCTGCTGTGACTAGTGGAAGCAGAAAGTTTTTTCTCGGAACTGATAGTGCTCCTCATGAAAGAAGGAAAAAGGAATCGACTTGCGGGTGTGCTGGCATCTACAGTGCACCCATAGCCCTGTCATTGTACGCCAAAGTTTTTGAAGAGGTACATTTACCTTTTTGGTTCCTTGGCGGAAGTTCACACAATTACTTTAGTCCGGCACAAATATTTAATACTTGTTAAAACATTATAATATCGAAGTTTTTTCTGTAGTGTCTAAGTTGTTTTGTTAATGCTGCTAATGTTCGTGATATTCATATGAATTATATATCAAAGTTGACATGTTTCAAAACATTGATATAATTTTCTGTGATTCAGGCTGAAGCACTTGACAAGCTTGAGACATTTACAAGCTTCAACGGACCAGATTTCTATGGTCTTCCAAGGAACTCGTCAAAGATTAAGCTAATGAAGAGTCCCCTGAAAGTTCCAGACACATACTCTTTTGCATTTGGTGATATCGTTCCTATGTTTGCTGGCCAAACTCTCGACTGGCAGCCTGCTGTTGTTTAATTGTTGTTGTTAAAATTAAAATATCCGGTCAGTAGTTCGTATGTATCGCATCATCTCCAGTATAATGATTATACAACACATTGTTTTGTTGTATTTTCAGCGACTTTGTACTCTAGAATTCATGCAGATGGTGAAATATTAATCTGCTCATGCCAATGTCTGTTAAAACTGCAACTTTCTTTGCTTGTTAACTTATTTTGCGAACAACATATATAAGCGAATCTTTTTTTTGATGAAGGGGTATGATAATTCATTTCAAATTTTCAATACATATCGTGATAGATTTAATCATCTAGTACAATAAGAAATCTCACAAAATTAGGAGAAAAATTGATGTCACCAGGACTTAAACTCAGAGTGTGTAAGAATCCATGACCGACTCTTTAACCACCATGTCACCACCCCTGTTGGCATATAAGTCCTCAAAAATGTATCAACTGTGAAGCCTAATGGAACATTAATTTTTTTTATTTTATTGAACCTAATGGAACAATACTGAATGCGTTATTTTACACAATTTGCAGATTGGTTTGTTATTCACATATTTTGGTGCAAAAACGCCACGAAGCTTAAGTCACTGTTAACAGGAGCGTTTTAATGTTAAGACGCACTTGACAACGTCTTAGAAAACTAGTATAAATTGGGAAATCAATCTGCAGATTGTGTAAAATTGAGTAAATTGGTAAAATTTTCGTTATTTTAAGCAAAAATTGAATTGAACAATTGAACTTGTAATATGAAAAGAACCGACCGAAAATTGAGTGGCCGTTTGGTTCGATTTCGGCTGTTTTTAGAAACAGCTAATGAACCAGTTATATTCTGATTTGATTTTAGAAACTGGATTAGACCATTGGTTCGACCATAGCTTCCATTCGCGTCCGGCCTCGCTTCAATCTCCGGCTTCGCTTTAATCTCCGTATCCGCTGCGATCTCCGTCAGGTAACAACTTTTCATACTCTGTTGATTTTTTTCTTCTGTGTTCAGTGATTCGTTCTATTTGCTGAAAGGTTCAGTGCGTGTGGATGAGTTGATTTGTTGGGTAGGTGGGATCCGAATTAGGGCACTGTTTTCAAAAGTGTTAAAGAACTCCATGATTATTGAAATCGTCAGCTTTATCAACGACTAGCATAATCATTAAGTAGTGTTCAGAATGCAAAAAGAATGAGAAAAATAAGCAATCTTATGCAACCTGATTACAACCTTAGCAAAGTATAATTCTAAAGCCTTGCAGGTTTTATTCTTATATGGCTGCTAAAGACACAACAACATCATCCTCTTTGAAAGAATACTTGAAGAAATATGTTAGCAATGACGAGGAAGATAAGAAGAAAAAAATGAAGAAGAAGAAAAAGAAAACCAAACAGGAGCCGTCCAAGGTTCTTTTAGTTGATGAGGATCCTGTTTGGCAGAAGCCTGTAAACCCTGATGAAGAAGAAGACGGTGATGACTCTACAGGTGAGAATGAATGAATGAATGATATAACCTTTGTTCATTGCTGTTATAGCAGTTATCATTATCTCAATTACATGAAAGTTGCTAATTTTGTTTTCCTTTTCTCGCAGAGGAAAAACCTCAAGTTGATGAAGATATTGAAGTCAGGAGAATGAAGCGACTTGAATATCTCAGGTCCAGACGCCCTTATCATGCTCTTTCTGAAGATGGAAGTGGTTGGGTTTCTGTGTCTGATACTCCTGTAAACCCGGATTCTAATGTGCAAAACAATGATATGTCTCCACCTCATAAAGGAAGGGCTCGCTTTGATACACCTTCGCCAGAACCTGAGTTGGCATCGTCACGTAGGCAGCGTAGGCAGCGTAGACCACAAGACCATGGTTCATTGCCAGGACATGACAGGGAACAGTCAGTGTCCCCTAGGGTTGATCAAGATATTTCCCCTCCCCGCCGACGTCGCCCTCGGGCATTGTTGGACGATAACCAAAATGAAATTGAAAGACCAGATGTAGGTGACATTTCTCCTCCTCGACGAGTTCGACAAAGCTCTCATGTCCCTGACTTATCTCCTCCAAGGAAGAAGCGGCACTACAGTCCATCCCCTGAACCTGAAGCTCTTACTACTGATATGTCACCTCCACGACGTTCTCGCCCAGTATCGAAAGACGACACCAAATGGAGAAGTCAGCAACGTAGCCTACCAACAGATCTATCTCCACCACGGAAAAGTAGGAGGGTATCTGAAAGGATTACGTCTCCTCAATCATCGCCAAGGCGGGATGATGCACGTTCATTGAAAGAGCAGCCAAAAACTGGTTTAGTCACAGGAAAGGATATAAAAGATGAGATTTCCAAAATAAAGAAGAACGCTTTGTTGAGGTAAGTTGGTACCCAAGTTTGGGTAGTGAGAACTGAGATATTTTATGTAATTGCTTACTGGGTTTTTGGGTAGTCCCATGTTTTACATTTCCAGTTGTTAGGTGTCAGTAATGCACTTTTAGACTGTAGATTGCGTGTTAAATTTTGGTAATCATTGTTTATCTTCTTTTTTTGTAGATTTCAGGAGATGGATCCCTCTACCAGTGGACAGGGTGCTGTAGCAGTATATCGTGATAAAACAGGTCAGATTATGGAGTAATTATATAATAATGTTAAATTGTTTTCCCCATTTTCTGCATGAAAACACAGTTTTGCATTCTTAAATTTGTGCAGGAAAACGTATATCCAAGGAGGAGTATCTGAAGTCGAAAAAACCAGAAGAAAAACCCAAGGTACTTTAGAAACTGAATTAGTTTTTCCAGCCTATTATGTTTAACATCTACCGATAGTACACAAAGTGTGAAGGAAGATTAAGACTACAACGGTGGCTCATCATATATAGTGTATATTTTTGGTATAGTTATGCTTTGGTATGGTAAGTAGAAATTTTTATGTGAGACACGATCAACTATAGTATTACTTTATTTCGAACTACTACTGAAATACTACCATACGGCATATGCTTGTTTTTTCAAAACGTTAAGCATTATTTTTAATGTAAGCAATGTTTGTAACAAGAAAGTGAATCTGTTTTTTTATTAGGAAAAGAAGCTGGAATGGGGAAAGGGGCTAGCTCAAAAGAGGGAAGCTGAACAAAAGTTGCAGGAATTGGAGTTAGAGAAAGAGAAACCCTTTGCCAGGACCAGGTACATTCAGCCCTGATCCTTTTTTTTCTTTTTGATAGACATTCAGCCCTGATCTTTGAGTACATACGTTTGGTAGAAAATATGACGCTGTGAGTTCATATGACTAAAGACAGCTCTTTACATTTTTAATTCCAGTTAATAAATATCTAAGCTTCTTGTAGGTCGAAAATTTTGCATCATTGACCTAGTTTTCAGGCAATCTCGTTACCTGTAATTGTTTCCGGTGTTTAAAAAAGTGGAGTAAAATAGTGTTACAATTGTCACATCACTTATTGAATTCTTTATAAGTCAATTTAATGTATTCAGCTGCATCGCCATCTACAGCTCTAAAGCCTTCTCCGTCTGCCACTTTATTTGTGTATATGTGGTCTGTGGTGTGCCTTTGATCAAAACAGCTTAATGACTCATTTAGTTGACCTCTTATTTTTACGTTTTTTTTCTCCTGCAGAGATGATAAAGATCTTGATACCTTTCTGAAGGATAAAGTAAGATGGGGGGATCCCATGGCACATTTGGTTAAGGTAACAATTTTCATATATATTTTTTATTCAACCTAATAGATAATACGCATACACATGAAAGTGATTGTTTTACTGATATGTCATATTTTGGTACAGAAAAAGAATCTTGAGCTGAGTCTTCCTGATCTGGGTGAAAATGACAAGATGAAAGAGTCTGGGTTTATTGTCCCCCAAGAAATCCCTAAGCATAGTTGGCTAAGGCGAGGATTAGATGCCGCGCCAAATCGCTATGGAATAAGACCCGGGAGACACTGGGATGGTGTAGATCGCAGTACTGGTACATTACTTTAGCAAGTGGTTAACATGGTTTATGTGTAATTTCCTTGTGTAATCCAGTTGGTACTGTATCTGATTAATGTTTTCTTGCCCAGGGTATGAGAAGGATCTATTCAAAACTATGAATGAGAAACGTGCCACAGCAGCGGAAGCGTACTTATGGTCTGTGTCTGACATGTGAGGACATTGCGCCTCAGTTTCTTTTGGTACAGGATGATACGCCTCAACAGCTTTAGGCCCTTCATTTTCTTGGAAGAATTTTTTTCAGCTTATTTGAGAGACGCCCAACCTTCCTCAGTACCCATACTCCATTGAAGATAATATGATGAGCCACCTTCAGAGCAATAGGCACATCATCTTCTCGTACGATACAGAAACCCGATGTTATCTTCTTTTGTCAGACTGTAGTTGATACAAGAATGATCATAACTCTTCTAAATTTGTATTGCACAATGTAATTCAAAGTGTCAATTATTATTAGAGCGGCCTTCATGTATAATGTTAACAAGGTCTCCAGCCCAGAGGTTGAGGCCAATGATGGGGTTAAGGAATCTCAAGTTGCAAGCTTGTTGAAGTTTTCTTGCACAGCTCATATGCTTCTGAGAATGATTCTTGGAAAGTTCGGATTTACTTAATTCACTACGGTTGGGTTGTCTTTCCAAGACTTGTGTATTCCCTTAGCTCCGGCAACAATTCAAAATACCTCAATAAGAATTCAGAGGCAGGCAAACACACTGAATAACCAAGTGTGATTTTGTTACAGCTACATGTATATTCTATGACATGTGATAATTCTCATCAACTGTACATTTGTGAGCTTGCGTATTACATTTTGTAGGGGATGATGACTTGATTATACTCCACCTCTCAGTTGAGCAGAGCAGGCATACACATCAAGGATGGTTCATCAACTATAATTACTTACGAGATGGATATATATTATTTACCCAGAGCAAGAAGCCTCATCTGTTTGATTTTTTCTTGACGTGCTCTGCGAGAATGTTCCTGGACTTGGCGATCATGATCCTTGAGTATTTGATCCACTTTAAGTGATGAAACTAGGGGGCCGGAAAAGGCAACTTTGCTCTCATTCTGGAAAAAACATAAAATGAAAAGTGTGAGATCACATATATATATACCATTTAGACCGTCATGAATAATACTGTGTCAAAATCGGTTCATGAAGATTGGGCAATAACACTTACCATTGAATCTCTACTTTGAGTGATTCCTTCATCCTGACAAGCCACAGATATTCTTTGCGAGTGACGATTTTGATCATGCTTTACTGCTGAATCCCATTCGTTGAATGCGCTGGAAAATCTACTTCGGTGGTTGTCCACGTTAGACTGTGAAGATTTAGACTTGTCTCTTTGATCATCAGTAGATGAGAGGTTACTTGTCCTGCTGGCTACCAAACCAGAAAGCTTTGACAAGTCGGTTCTTTTAGCAGTCATTGATGGATCATTCAACTGTTTTCCTGCCTTCATCAGCCCAGCTCCTGCAACTAATGGCCCTGAGTAGGAATATCTATTTTGATTGTCCAACATTTCTTTACTGACTGTTTTCTCATGTTGAACCTGTCTATGTTCACCCAATGAAAAACCAGACACAGCTTCACCCTTCCATGGGTTGAGTTTCTCATTCCGGCTCTTTGAAGTAGAAGAATCTTGCCTTACCTGTAATCAAAATAGTGCCATTACATGAAATACCCCACGAGAAAAATATTTACAGAAAGTATTTAATGCTAACAAATAAAAATGATAGATCATATTAAAAATTCACTGCCATTTGGAAGGGGTAGCTTTAAGTCAGCAGACCAGGTCCAGATTCATAATTTAATAGAATCTTAGTATCAGGGACACTATTCTCATGTTCATGTCAAACAATAGATAACAGTTCACAAATGACATAATACGAGCCAACTAAGTGCAGTTCTGTTGAGCAGGACACTGATCTGAACAATGCTTTTACCTGCATCACTAGTGCAGATTTGGCATTAGCTTCTCTAGACCTTCCCAAATCAGGTTTTTGGACTTTGCCGCCTGGGCCTTTTAACCTGTATAATATATAGTAAGAGAGTCTGCCTAAAGAAGAGCAAGTAAGCAGTGAAGAGAATGTAAATGATAAAGGGACACTGTATGAAATGATATCAATATTAAGAACATTGAAAATAAAAGAACCTATATAAAGAGCAAGGTAATGTTCAATAATTGTAAACCACTGATGATCTTATTGCAGCATGTTGAGCTGCTTAGATTTAATAGACTTTTAGTTACTAATCAGAATAATTTGAAAGATGTATTAACCCAATTAAAACAAATATGTTCAAATAATATATAGTATGACGATATAAATCATCATTAATTCCAAATGGCATGGACTGGCAAGTACATAGTTGTGAGTACAGGTTGGAGGTCCTGTAATCGCTATGCTTTCATTTTTTTTGCCTAGTTACTCTCATTGTTTATATTCATGCAACTGGAAGTGCCGCCAGAAAGGATGAAAAATTGACGAGCATGTATTTTTGGTGGAATAATTGGAAATTTGGATAGCTTACCTTCTGGCATCTTGGCGCTCTTTTGCATCCATCTCCTTGCTTGGAGGATATACTGGCAAGCTTGAAGGATCACAAGGGAGTGGTTCAGTAGTAAAATACTGTAAGAATAAATAGAGACATCTTAGCATGTGCTGAATGATTCATTACAATAGCTTAGCCTAATAAAGTTGCCACGTCCCATTGGGAACACATTATTGTTTGCGAGAGGATGAAGAGTATTGTCTCAAAAATATAGCTCAGTCATACCTCATTCTCGAGAGCGTGAGATGCTGTTCCACGATGTTTGGGATCCAAAGAGAGCAATATTTCCATCAGCCGTAGTGCAACATCAGCAAAATCATTGAATGTTTCTGCAATACACCTTTTGTATGGCTTACTGGGCTTATAAGCAGTTGCGTTAGGCAGCTTTGATTTTCTCCACATTTCTTCTGATGGTGAGCCACAAAGCTTAAATATTTTGTGCAACTGCTCTACCTAAAAAAATCTGGTGGCCTTAAATCATTGTTTAAATGTTTGAAACAAATAACAGATTGAAACGCATTGAAGATATATCCGGATTGCATATACGCTTTTCAAAATTCTTAATTGTGTTATGTCCTAGCTCCTACCTCTGTTCTTCCAGGCATGATAGGCCTTCCCGTATATAACTCGCCAAGTATGCATCCAGCACTCCACAGATCAACTCCGACTCCATATTTAGTTGCTCCAAGTAAAAGTTCCAAGGGTCGATACCAAAGAGTCACAACACGGTTTGTCATCGGATAACTATGGTGAGGATCAAAGAAACTAGCTAAGCCAAAATCAGCTATCTTCAGAATCCCGTTGTTATCAATTAGAAGATTTGAGCCCTTGATGTCACGATGCAGAACACCATGGCTATGACAATAATCAAGCCCACTAAGAAGTTGCTGCATGTAGCATTTGATCTGGTGCCACAAATTATTTAGTCAAATAAGATAAAAAGAGCTGGAAATCCAAATAAATACAGGTGAGACTGGTACTGTATTCACAACGAGAACAGCATTGCACCTGTGGTTCAGTGAAACTAAAGCCAGGGAGAGATGAGAGTCCCGTGAGGTCATGTTCCATATACTCAAAAACAAGGTACAGGTTACAAGATTTTCGCGATGTGATCAAACCCTTCAGTTTGATTATGTTGGGATGATCAAGTTTCCTCAATACAATGATCTCCCGAGCCATAAACTTGATGCTTTCACAATCCAAGTTATCAAATCGGACTCTCTTGAGAGCAACATATTTTCCATCAACGGTATCACGGGCCTTGTAAACATTACTATAAGTTCCCTGACCAATCTGCAAACGTAAAATACTTGTCGGAAAGAGGAGACGACAATACACGAACTATAAGAAAATAACATGGTTTCTGAAGCCAGCGCCACTTGGCGTGTACTGTTTGAACTAATTTATCTAAATTTCAGAGTTAGCATGCTCAGAAATTGGGTACTATTCACGGTAAGCTAAATACACATCCACAATGAAGCGCAAGGAGAGCTTACTTTAGCCAGCTTCTCAAAAGTGTCGGCGCGGCGGGGTACCCAACCATGAACAGCTTCTGGAGCTGCTTCTACTAGCCAAAGTGGCCATTCAGCAGCCACACGCTCTTCATCAATACCTTTAGGCACAACCCTTTTGCTCAAACTATTAGTTGGAGCAGCTTCAAGTTTCTCTATTGGGATATTTCCATCATCATAAGATCTCTTCTTGGACGAAGAATTAAATTTGTCATCAATCAAACCAGCCTGTGCATCAGTACTAGCTACCTCTTGTTTCAGAAAAACACCTTCCTCTCTTGCGGATGAATTCAGTTTACTCTTTGCATCAGAGGATCCCCTATTTACACCATGTTTTGGTAACCTTTCCTTAGCAGAAGGTCTGCCACATACTCCACCCATCACTTAATCCCCAAGAAACACACCTCAAAATCACTCACACAAGATCACATCAAGAAGAGTATTTTCCAGTTTCCCACACTTCAAAATCCAAAGTCAACTGCAGTCAGTAATCCCCAATTTACCAACCACCAAACCCCGAAGTCAGAAATCAAAACCCTCTTGAGCACAGATTCCAACAGCCTTGATACGAAACAAGTACAAATAACAGTCACAAACTGGAAAATCATACAAAAAGAAACTGTGCGAGAAGAAACTCAATAGTGCAAAACGCGTATGCGGAAGATACTACTACAAGCCAATTGCATAAAAATATATACAAATTGAGTGGAAAAATCAATCAATGATCGATTAATATACAACGTTAATCTAATGAGAAAGAAGATGCCGGCAAAGCACTAGTCAACCTCTTTCTCTCTCTATCTATCTATGAATTTTCTCAGTATACATCACTATTGAGTAATAATAATTTATTTATTTATTTATTTTGTTTATTGTGGAAACATACAGACGAAGTATTTTGATTTTTGACTATGTTTTTTTAAATTTCCTTGTTTGAGTTCTGTTTGGCTTTATTGGATTGCTGTAAATGCTACGTATGAGCTATGTTTATCAAACGGTCAGAGACAACTACAACACCTGACGCGTCCAAAAATTATTTATACCAAAAAGCGATATTTATCCAACTGAATATGAACATTGTCAAAAATAATCAAATGAACAAGAAGAGTCCGGTTCCCCATGAGAAGTGGTATGTTTGATGAGAAATGAGAACATATTTTATCCATTCATTTTTGTTAATCAACGGCCAGCATTAAACAGATTTTATTTTAAAATCGTAATTATTTCAATTTTAATTAGTCATAAAGGATAAATTAGGCAAACTAATTAATTTCAAATTAATCGCATTGACCGCCGCCGGGAACGAAGACGACATCGACAGGAAACCGATTCGACTGAGTTGGAGCTTCGGCGCCGGGACCGAAGACAACGGCGCACACCAATTCGATGAGCACAACCCTGTCGGAGAAAAACCAGTCCGATCGGATTTCCATGGGGAAGATGAAGTGTCGCGCCCACAGTAGACATTAACTTGTTAATGTCTACGTTGAGCGCGGCGATAATGTCTTCTTTGGACGCAACTCACTTGAAAAGCTACGAATATTGTATGTAAGGCTACGAATAATATACTACAAATATTGTATGTAATTGCTACGAATAATATGCTACGAATACTGTTCAAAGGATAATACGTATCTTTTCACAGAATAATTCGTAGCATTTACACAGTGATCCACGCGCTCCACGCTCACATTAACTGAGTCGCGCCCAAAGAAGACATTAACACGTTATTGTAAATGTTGGGCGCGCAGCGACCCTGATTATTGTTCATCTGTCGAACACAAACGCAAAAAATGACTGATGTCGACTGATGCCGATGAATTGTCACAGTTCCGAGCAGTCAGAAGCGACTTCCATGGGCGATGACGAAGGGTTCTCATTCAAATCATGGCCAGATCGCATCGACGGCGAACTTCGGGTGTGGTATACGATTAAGTTTAAACCTATTACTAATTTACCCTTTAACCGTAATTAAAACATGAGTGTGCGACTAAATTAGCGTTGATTGACAGTCATTAAATTATTAATTTAATGGTCATTAACACTTCTCATTTCTCACCAAACATACACTTCTCATGTGATCTTTATTCTGAACAAGAAACAGATATTTTTTTTTATTTAATCAATAATCAAATGAACAGGAGGATCGAGTTTAGCCTAGTGGGGCAAACTCACCCAACGTCCATGCCACGTCTGGTTTCGATTCCTCATGCTGTCATAAGACACGAATGAATACTAACTAACCCCTGGTATATCCCGCCCTTTCAAAAAAAAATCAAATGAACAGAAAAAAAAGAAGACTTTTCAGGATTATTGTCTGGCTGGCCCAACAAACCATGATATATAAATTCGTTGAAAACTTCAGCCCACTATTCCATGGGCCGACAACTATTGATAAAGATCCTTGATGATGGATAGAGACATCAAACTAACCCTCAATCAAAGAGGGTACCACGAAGAAAATAGAATGGAAATTTTATCAGAAAATAACGCTACGATGGATAGTTTTGTATTCGATCTTTTGATTTTGTTTTGATTTTTCATGTCAAATCAAACTTAACATCACTTCTTCTTTTTTTAACTTTCTTTCCATCCGATAAACTTTCCATGAACTAAACAAAGTTTGAGGATCCTTTCTTTTTACGGTCTGTTTCGATCATGGAAAATATGGTGAAAAGAAAATAAAATGGAAAGTAAATGAGAAAAATTCAATGTTTTTCAATTTTGTTTGCATTTTCTATGAAAAATCAAACATTAAATTATATCTTCCTTGGAAAAAGAATTTCCATTCTAAAAATTTTAAATGAATCAAAAGTGTGTTAGGGGAAGAGAATGATGCCCTTGATTTGAAAGGATGCCTTGGCAGAGACCGAGTTTGATTCATTTTTCTGCTACTATAAAATCGTAGGGCATGTAATGTAATGAGGCAAAATGTCCTCTCCTCCCTCTGGACTTAAAAAAGTTGACCAACTCTCAACCGTTACAATCAATTCTGGTTGGGGACTTTAACATCAACTAGCTAGGCATTGGCAACGCCCCTATATTTGCTGACAACTCTTCCTCTCTGCATTTAGATTTTTTACAAAAATCAGACCTCAAAATAGAACATTGTATGACTACAAGGTTAATTGGGAAACAAACAAGGAATATTGTAATGTGAAAAATAGAGAAGGAATATTGTGAAATGTGAAATCACCCAATAAAGAAGAGGAAGGAATAATAAATGGCAAGTTTGGAAGGAGAAAAACAGACTTGTCCTAATTTGAATATAAATCTTGAAAAAAGAGAAATGTCCTGGTTGTAAAGCTAAAGCCCAACACTAAAATGTACTCTCACTCATCCCTTGTTTATTTATATTCACATTAACCAAACTATACCAGAGTCCAAAGCTGTGGTCCAACTCATTTTACTATTAAACCCAACAAAGCTTCAAACTAGAATGTAAATTGACAACAAATAACCAAGTCTCATTATTAAATATTTAATTAGAGAATCATAAATTCAATGTAACCTACCCTAAAGTCAAATTAAATAAAAAATTGAAGAAAAAAAGAATGGGCAAAGTGGAGATTCCTATTAAATTATTCCACAATTCTTCTGATGACTAATTATAAATTAGAGTCAACAAATCCATCCTACTAGGAAATGTGTGAATGGAATTTGATCTCAGACCAAATATAACAACATATTAGTACATCAACATCCAATTAATTTTTTATCAAAAAAAAAAACATCCAATTAATTTAGTTTCTAAATTTGATAATAAAAAAAATAAAGTCCCAATTTTATTTATAAGAGAAAACAACAACAAAAATGAAAAATCTTAGAGAAAACAAAAAAGCACTTAGGCCTAGCCTAGGGGTCCCCTCTCCCACTAATCTACTGCATCTTCTCAGAAAGTTCAACCCAAGCAAAATCAAAACCCAATCTTCTCTCATCAATCAAACTCAACAAAAAACCCTTTGAATCTTACTCCTTCAATATTTTTTTCCAAATGGACCACAAGCAATCTCAAGTTGCAGCAGCAACAGCAGCTCAAGAAGACACAACCTCCTACGCATACAGATTTTTGTTAAAAGTGATGAGCAAGCGTCGCACCTGGGTTTGCCTCTTCATCGTCGTTTACGGACTCCTACTGTCTTCATCCTGGAACCTCCTCCAGTCGATTCTCACCTGGTACAGATCATACCCGTCCGGATCGGGAGCTTGGCATACTTTATACGCGTCGATGATGCTCGGAGCTATGTTCGGGCTGATTTCGATGGCGGCGGCTTTGGCGGTGGCGCTTCCGTCGATGCTGATCACTTGGATTACGATTCTGGTGCTGCTGACCTTCTGCGGGAAGCCGAGGAGGTTGCTGGTGGTGGAGGGGAGGAAGATTACGGTTGAAATTGCGAGATTTGTTGGTAGGGTTTTGGTCAAGGAAGGGAATCTGGTGGCGGCGTTTTGCGCCGTGTTGTGGTATTTTGTGTTGTATCACGGCGATGATGATGAAATTGACTGAAACGTTTACGCCCCCCAATTTTTTAGGGTTTGGATTGTTTGAAGAGGAGAAGTGATTTTGGGGATGGGAGGGCATTTTGGTAATTAGAAATAGGTGTGATTTATGTACATGGAGATGGATGGATGCTAATTTGATTTACCAGTTACTCCGTAGTATTTAGATCTTGCTTGAGCTATTTCATGACAAAACAAACACATTGTAAAACATAAATGTAGTGAAAACTTGTTTATGCATCTCCTCTTGTTGTCATCTTCAGAATTGAGATCGGAGTGATTAGTCTCTCATGCAATTGATCTCTAATTCTCTATACTGGAAAAAAATGGAGCAATCAAGAATCGAACTTAAAATCTCGAGGCATTGATGGCCGAGCTGAATTGTTGAAATTTACTTCATTATTGGGCTACCGAATGATTCTTTTTCTTTTTCTTTTTCTTTTTCTTTTCAGATGAGGAAGCGTGTAACGGAAGGGAATGTTACCCAAAAGGAAACCAGGCTCTCTATGAAAGTTCACATGATGCTGTGTGTGTTTTGATCAGTGTTCTAAAAAACGGCCGCCTAGGCTGCCTAGGCGGCCTTTTTTTAGAACCCGTTCCGTTTTATGCAATTAGGCGGATGGGCGGTCCTGGGCGGTTAAATCGACTTCTGGGCGATCTAAATCGATTTCTAGGCGGAATGATCAACTACATGTCAATAGTCAAACTTGAAGGGCTTGTTTGTTAATTTTTAAAAATTAACTTATTGAAACTAGGGATTTAGATTTCAATACTTCAATTTGTATTTGTTTCTGCTGCATGTTTCTTATTTTTCATAATTTGGATTTGATTAAATGTTCATATTTCTTTGCAATGTGTTTGAACCCATGAATTGATTAAAAGTCTACATTTTGGAGAATATGGAGGAAGAAATTTGTATATTAAATAATGTATATATAATGTATATATTTAAAAATATTAAAAATTCAAAACCGATTAATCCCCGCCTAAGCCCCGATTAATCCTTGAAGACCCTTTCCGCCCGATGCCTGCCTAGCGTTTTTTTAGAACACTGGTTTTGATACACTTCAACAGTAACTGATGAACGTTTATTTTTATATATTTTTCTTGAATATTCAAAAATACATAATGTTATCGAAAATGCATGTAAAATGCTTATCAAACTTCTTTGATAAAATACATGAAAGTGCTGAAATTGAGATCTCCAAGAGTCTCCAACATATTATGAATAACGGTAGGCCAAATCACTCTTAGCAAGGATAAAAAGTGGACTGGACTGCGAACTTCCGAGTTTAGACCTGGTCCATTCAACTAGGTTTTCGGTTTGGGCCGAACTGAACCGGAACGGAAAGAGGACCCCACAATTGTAAGCACCGACACTTGACTCGACCTGATTTGATCCGATTCAAGATAAATTTTCGATTCGGAAGCTGAATGCCCTTTTTGATGATTTCTAAACCCTAATTTACAGATCTACAAAACAAAAGAACTAGAATGTGAGGTTAGCCCGAGATGAATATATAATTTATTTATTGCCCGTTCCACAAAACAAATATGGAACACTGCCACAACCCACAATGTACGTAGATGAGAGACATTTTATCGAATGTTAAATTCAACTTGTGGTTAGTAGAACTAGAATGCTCCAATCACATATACATTGTCAAACACGTCCATTCGGTCTATAATTTAAACTAATATGGCCAAATAATTTGAACACTTTAATTTTAAATATAGAGTATCTGAAAGAAGTTATGAACTAAAATACTCAAAATTAAAAAAATGCATAAAATGAAATAAATCTATTTTAATTCTAGTAACATAATTACGCTTTGTAATTAGAAACCCTAGGCCAAAAATCAAGGAGAATCAGGTGGGCTGACAGATCTCAAATCAACCAAACAACAACAACCCACCTAAAACAACAGCAACACTTTTGCTTCCAAATTCCATTCACCTTTCCTGAAACAAAGAAAAAAAAAAAATCCTTAAACACTATTCCTCTGGAGGACAAAGACACATTACAATCATAATACCTTGTCTTCTTGATCTCTTATACTTCTTCTCTTCTCACCAATTCACAGTTTCTCCTCTCTCTTTTTTTTCTCTTTTTCATCCATAAATTAGTACTCCACTACCAAATCACTCACACATTTTACATGGTCTAGCTGCTGCATTTTTGGAGGCTTTGTTATTGGGTGTTGGAGATCTGGCTGAACACCTGTCACCTGTGTCCTTTTACTCAACTGGGTGTGGCGGTTTTCCAGGCTTTGTGGAGTTTTTTTTTAGAGGATTTTTCACTGTCTGGATGTGTTGAGGTCTCAGTGTGAGAGATCTAGGATCTGTTACAGATTGCAGATTTCAATATCAACATCTGGGTATTGAATATTTGGAAGTTTCTGAGATTGGAGTTGAGAAAAATCACACCTTTCTATATTAAGAAAGTTTGTTCATGTAATTGATTTTATGATGGTGGCTGCCAATAGTTTATTTTACACAATTGTTGGTTTTGCATCCTGTGTTGCTTTCATTTATATGTCCTTTGGAGATTTGAGCATTACTTTCAGTAAAGAACCAGAACTGGCCTTTGTTGAGAGAAATGGAACTCAGTTCATGGTGAATGGTAAACCATTTTACATAAATGGTTGGAATTCTTATTGGTTCTTGGATCATGCTGTGGAAGAGCATAGTAAACCGAGGATTCGAGCCATGCTTCAAATCGGTGCTAGGATGGGTCTCACCGTTTGTCGAACTTGGGCTTTCAATGATGGGGATTATCGCGCTCTTCAAATATCTCCAGGCCGATTTGATGAAAAAGTTTTTCAGGTAATTTTTAATTCCATGTTTGTTAGTATATGTCATTTTTTAGCTTTGTAATTGCAAGTCTTCAAGCGATCCGGAGACTGTAAAAAGTTTTTTTTTTATGTTCTTTCTCGCAGGCCTTGGATCACATTATTGCCGAAGCTAGACAGCATGGAGTAAGATTGTTGCTTAGCTTGGTTAATAATTTGCAAGCATATGGTGGGAAGACTCGGTATGTTAAGTGGGCTATGGAAGAGGGCATCGGCTTGAGCTCTTCCAATGATTCATTCTTCTTTGATCCGTCTATACGTCAATATTTCAAGAATTACGTTAAGGTATGAAATACAAGAGCTTAAAATTTTAGTTGAAAGTAGTTATTTTTTAATTCAGTTATTCGCCTGGTTAAATCATTGACTGGCTAACAACTTCAATAACTGACTGCATATTTAGAGTCTGCAATGCAGTATTTACTCCACGATCGTAATTGGGTCACCGTCACTTGACGTGAGAGTTGGGGCAAGAAATTAAGTGCATATTTTCTCTTATGTGTTCCAGGTTGTATTAACAAGAAAGAACAGTATCACTGGAATTGAATACAGGGATGATCCCACCATTTTTGGCTGGGAACTAATCAACGAGCCTCGATGTATGTCGGATGCTTCAGGTGATACTCTCCAAGTAAGTTCTGCACTTCCAGCCTCCAGGCCAAGAAATATATTTGCAAACCCATTTTGATGGAAATTTTATTCCTGATTTTGTTGGAGGGGTCAGGCAGTGATAAATGTTTGTACTACCAAAAATTGCAGGATTGGATAAAAGAAATGTCTGCATATGTGAAGTCAATTGACAGCAAGCATCTGGTAACAGTGGGACTTGAGGGATTTTATGGTCCAGAAAACCCGAAGAGGATGACTGTTAACCCGGGACCATGGGCTGCGCAGCTCGGGTCTGATTTCATTCGCAATTCTAAGATCTCAACCATTGATTTTGCATCTGTACATATATACCCCGACCACTGGTATGCATATTGCCGTGAACATTTTCATCTAAATTTGTAATCTTTCATAAGAAGGAAAATATCAAAGTGCTGAGGCTTATCTGAATTTCTCAGGTTCAACGATCTATTATTCGAAGAGAAGCTGAAATACGTTGCTAAATGGACACGTTCCCACATCGAGGACGGAGACAACGAACTTAAGAAACCAATAACCTTCACCGAGTTCGGACTATCAAACCAAAACGCAGACTTTGAGCCAGCCCAGCGCGACAAATTCTACAAAACCATCCTGGACATAGTTTACAAGTCTGCCAAGAAAGGAGGCGCTGGAGCAGGTACTTTCATTTGGCAGTTCGTAATGCCAGGAATGGAAGAGTTCAACGACGACTTTGGTTTTGTCCCAGAGAAAACCCCTTCAATATACAAATTGCTAACAGATCAAACTTGCAGACTAGCAAGGCTCAAAGGTGTCTTAGTTCAACACACGGCAATTGTAAAACAGCTCTGCTCACTAAGAGAATGAGCAAGTTGTCAGACACTGCTATTTTTCTACGCACTTTGCTTGTATCAGAATTCTCTTTACTGCCAATACTTACGAATATCTATACAAAGAAATATATTCATCCTTCAAATCAATAGCCAAATAGCTAATTTATAAGTAGACAACATTTGGATTGGGGAAAATTAAGAATTTCTCAGCGAACGGTTCGGATCATGAGAAAATGTGGTGGAAAGAAAATGAAATGAAAAGTTTACGAGAACGTCATTTTCTCATTGAAAAATATATATCAAATCGTTGTGTTTTGGTTGGATTTTCCATGTGTAACAAAATATTTTTCCTCAAAATTTTCTTTCCATCCTACCAGATTTTGGAGATGAGAGCATAATCATTCAAAACTAAGATTTGATTTAATTAAAACATGCTTAAAAATAAATCAAAGCCCTAGGCGAGATACATTCATTTTCTGTGAAGATTCAAAACCCTAACTTTAATTGATTTGATTCCTCTTCTTCGTCGATCAGAGATGCATACCTGCTTCTCTTACTACCTACGACAGGTTTGACATCAGAGCGACGCGCGTGACATATTGAATTGGAGATGGAAGAGGAAAGGGCGACATTTTCTTTGTCCAGTGGAATATCATCGTCTTTGTCCATTCGGAGTCGGTTGAGATTGCCTTCGACTTTGCCTTGGAGACGGAATCGCTTGGATCCGAGTCCGTTGACGGTCCAACGAGCTGCTCCGTGTTTTGACTTAGGGTGGTCGTCGATGAAGTCGGTTTCCGGAAGGTCGATTAAGATGGTTTTTCTGGAGGGGTAGACGCGAGGGCTGCGGAAGTTGGAGCCGTAGAATTTGCAAGTCCCGATGGGCTGCTTTGGTGCTGGAGACTTATCCGACATGTTGAGCAGCAGGTTGCGGTGGTGGTGGAGGACAGGAGGAGAGAGTGGTTGTTTTTGTATCCAAATTTTGTTTTTGGCGGTAGATTTTGAATATGAAGGTGGCGGGAAACCAATGTTTTGTTGATTTCGCGAATTGGGAGACTCGTTTTTTTTAAGAAAAAAAAAATTGGGAGACTCGTTAACAAAATATTGATATTTGGTCTCTTTTTCAGAATCGTACTTAGTACGGAGTATCTTTTATACATTCATTTTCACCAATAAAAAATCGATTATTTCCATCTTCTTGATCTTTTCCTAACGGTTTTGCATTGCAACTCGCTGTTTTTTACTGAGCTTGTTGTCTTAAAAATAATGTTATTACACGTATTCGACTATCCAAGTGTCTACTAAAACAATAATAAACTGAAATTAAAGTCACTATAAAGGGTGCAAACATTTGAAAATTCAAAATTTACACGAATTTGTAGATTGCAGCAGTTCATATCACAATTTTATACATTTTCCCTGTGAAAAATAGCGAAGTCTCCTTTAAAATGTTGATATGGGATCTTGCTATAAACAAAATAATCAAATATTTCATGGACAATGACAATGTGATCAAGGAATTTTTGAAGCAAAACCATTTGCTGAATTATTACTGATCATCATAGAGATCCTATCACTGAGTCCATATGGGTGATATGAAAGGCATTCTGGAAACCTTGGCTTTCGTTCAACATTGTGAGTTTCTTCAAACCTGCGCGCGGAATTGCAAACATATGATAATATGTCAGGCTGGAAGCAAGGCATCAAGTCAGAAGGAAAAAGGTTGATGATTTTCAACCAAACTCGCCCAAATGAGAGAGAAGCGTTAAAAATCACATTGCCAGATTTAATGTTGGACGACTGTAACTCAATTGCCAGAGAAGAAACGGTTGTATACCTTTGGATTAAGGGCTTGAACTGGACTGTGTTTGATCCAGTTCTGAGCTTAACATTTTATGGAGTAGTGCATCCACCCTTTGACTTCTTGACTTCGAACTATAAAGACAGAAAAGGATCAAATGAAGAAAAAAGTTTGAGACTATGCGTCCTATGAGGCCATTTCAAGTGGCAGATACATCAGTAGATCAGTCATGAAAGTTCTCACAAATTAATGCACATACCCAGCATAGCGACGTTGACGTCTCTTTCCTTCTTCACCCTGCATTTTGGAGTCAACAATATTATCATAGGATTGGTACTTGAGCCTACTGAATTTTTCAAATGCACTTGCAGAACACAAAGTTCACAAACTGACCTGTCCTTGTTCACCCTTTTCTGATTCTTCGAGTTCCAGTTCAGCAAAGAATGCCTCCAAAACAAAAGCCACGACCTGAATTCATCGAGCAATGATTTTTAGTGATTTATGTCCTCAATCGTTGAGCAATGAAAGGCCCTATGGACAGTTAAATAGCATTATCGTGGATAATGGTTGATAGTAAGATTACTATGTAACTTCTTCACGCAAGTCAACTGCATATGATTGTTTATGAAAAATCAGATCCAAGCTGGATGTATGCAAAATGGGATGCATCACTTCTAAACAAGCAGATACACGAGTTTGAAAATAGTTTTCACACGGATGGGGATTTATGGTTAGTAACATATTTCCATCTCCGAGGAGACAAATCAGAGGTCTGCGGCGACTAATTGATATATTACTATAATTAGCTTGAATTGTTCAAATTTATCTATCAGACTTGAGCCAGCTGTCAATATGCTAGCTAATAGTAGTAGCTACATGAATAGCTATATTTAAACCACCATGTAAATCATGTGCTCATGAACAGATAAGAGTTATGAGCCCGCTTAAGCAGTTAAGCTTCAGTATGAATATGTGATGAAAATTACTTCTGCGAGTGGCAGTGTTTATATGCTGTAGACCAGGGTCATGACTCATGAGTAAGACACATATTTGAAGATTCTGATTTAATTTGGATAGAAGATAATATTATAACGGGCAAGGAAGTACCAAATTCAGTAGCAGTAATACTGTGATTAGGTAGAAGCTGACAAAATATATGATTGTCCAAGAACTTCCTGTCAGTTCCTTGTAGCCCTAATATAACACAATTTTCATCGTTGTCAAAACCAAGGCACAAAAAGACATATATAAAATATATATGACAAGTGAACTAACAGCATATATATGAAAAAAAGCCTTATTATAGAAAAAGAAAATACAGTTTACATGGCCCTGATGCCTTATTCCAAAATGTTTCCCTTATTTTTAATCAAAGAAACTGATTTCCAATAGATTACCACACCCTTTTACTTTTAGGTATGCTAGCTGCTTCTTCCTCATGGTTACCAGCATTTGACTCGGATCAAAATGTCGATACTACAGTTACACTCAGATCAAAATCCTAACTAGGATTGCCAATTATGGAGAACAGTTATAGATGGATCCTAACTGCTAATAGTCTGAAATCAACGTCACACTGAGAGTCATCTTAGAGGCAAAGAAGATACAGAAAACTTCAGTTTTTGTTTCGTATTCTTCTCTTTGATAGATTAATTTTATTAAAAGGAAACTAAAAGCCCTCCAGCAGTTAATACCAATAAGTGCATATCTTATTACCCAATATTATCACAGTTCATGAATAACTGTGGGATCCATAACAAGGAAAAATAACAAGTTGCATGATAACTAGCAATCAGTAAGTACAAACTAATACCTGCATCCAGTCCTGCCAGTTGTTCATAACTAGCAAATTGAAAAGTGTCACCATTCCATTGGGGTAATCATTAAAATTGAAGAGCAAATAGCTGGCTAGTCAAGATTTACAACTGAAAAGCATCGGTCATATTTCTAATAAAAGAAATGTATTACACCAATCTGAACAGTAAAACTAAGTAATGTCACCCTTGGTTTGCAATTGTAATCTGATGCTCTGGTCGTTAACTTTTAGTACGTAATTTATTGCTACATATGAAGTTACTGTAATGATGGGCATGAATAAAAAGTAAAGGATACTCATCATCTGCAAGTGTCGTTCCCTCCAACTTCGGGTTCCCAACATAAACAATCCCACCAAAAATCTGGAGTTGAAAAAGAGAAATAAGATAAAAGATGATCACAACAAATTACTTTTATTTGTCAATGTTAACATTAACAGTCTTACTAATGTTGATTTTATAGTCATTAGAAATGAAGATCAGGTAGCTGGCTAAACTGATTTTCATCTTATATCCGTCAATGTTTACAGTAATATCCCCAATGATGTTGATTTAATAGCCAATAACACTGAAGATCAGGTGTCTGGCTAGGCTGATTTTCATTTTACTAGTCGAAAATTAAGACTCTTAGTCTAAGAGCGATCATTTGCTATATAGATGAATATCTCCTGAACTAGAAAACTCACAAGGTCAAAACACTCAAATAAAGAGGCAACATGCATAAGAGTCATGTGACCCTATTCATCCTTTACTAATGGTAATCAATCTGATCAATTACTATCCCTCACTGTCACCTAACCAATTCATGTCTTTCAGACAAACTGGCCGATTATCAATACTGTCAACAAAGCAAGTTTTCCCTTAATTTCAAAAAGTAGGTATTGGAGCAAGTAGCCTTAGTCCATTAACGTATAACTCGTATGCATTAGAATACCTGTATACCCAACGAGCAGTAAATACATAGAACACAAAATATGGTCCCAAGGTATGGCATCAAGCTCGGAATCAGATTCAAAAATGTGGCAACAAAAGCACGATATCGTTGAACATGCATCAAGAGCCTGATCAGTCGCAACATTCTTGCTAGAAGTAGGTACCGTATCCTAGAATTAGCATCACATAAGGAAATTCTCAAAAACATTTAGTGGATGTCAAGGTAATCATTAGACATTGCGCAGAAGATCATACTCAATCATTTGCAGCATTCAAAGTTCAGAAGTACAGATCGCGAAATCTTACCACTCTCCATTTGAAAGAAATGTTAATCCATTGGGAGACACAAAAGTTGCTGTCTCTCCAATAACTGCAAGCAAAAATAAAATATGAAACGTAATCAGCAATTGTAAGTGCCATGGATGCGGAAGATGTCCAAAAAGCTGATAGAAAACTTGCTACTTCTGAAATTTATAGGTCACACGCACAGAGACTGACATCTCAAAATGATTACCTATAATCCAAGTAATTACGAAATCGAACCGGTTTTGGCCATCCCTCCAATAATTCTCGAATCCCAATGCATAGACTTTCAAGCCCATTTCTATAACATACATCCACCCTGCACACATATTTGTTTATATATAAAACACATTGTTATCCAGGATTATTGGAGTAAGTATTTACTACTGCAACAGCCACGTGGCATCATCATATCCTTGGCACCGGTTGGCTACAAAGAAAGGCTTCAACAAAAGGCCAGGAGCTTTTATGAAACAAAAGACTGTCTACATCGATATACAGTTTAGAGTGCAGGAAGGGTTCATTATCGAGTGTAATATTAAATAATATAAAATTAATCACTGTATATCCCACAAGGTCTACGTAATGATAATAACATAACCCCTTCATACGGAACAACGTACACTACTACCTACATTTTTTAAACTTATAAGAAGGTAATGCACTAAATCATTGTTATGGACTCTTATAAGTTGACATGGTGGATAAATACTTTTTGCAGACGGTGATAATACGCGACAAGAATTTTGTCCAGGACCTTACCAAAAACAAACTCTACCTCTTGCCATACACTTTGAGCAGTACTATTTTCTATATCAAGCTGCAGAAGAACAAATTTATAAAATTACCATTTGGATAACGACGAAATAAAATGTTAGAAGTAGTATCATTTTCAATACCCTTTCCAAATAGTTTATTTTCAACTCATGGAACTTTCCAGATAAACACTCAACAATATGCCCGGTAAATAAGAAACTGAAGTAACTAGAAGTTGGCAACTGAGATGTACCGTAGTTTCAATTATGACTGCCACTAAGTTGAGCAGGAGAATGAAGGCTATAATATACCCAAATGTGGGCCCGCGGATAAAAGATTTCAGCTTCTTAGAGGATGGCGAATCGTAAATGTATGGATACTTCTCAAACCACGAGGGCTGCAATTGGGAATTGTGAATTATTGAACATTTGTCATCACCTTTAATGAATTCATATACCATAAATGATCATACAGTATCCTCCTTTTGGAATCTGAGAGAAATAGCATTGCAAAGGTCTGCAAATTCATCCAAATTAATCTGCTCAGAAATAAGAAGCAAGTCAATCAAAATCATCCTGGATGCAATAAGAATACTTTAAAATAAGGTGAAGATATGTGAGGCACTAAGTGATGCACATTATTTCTTAAAACCAAAAGATGTGTGACATCATTATATAATATGCACCCCAAAATCATATTATGCTTCCTCCAGCTTGATTAATAATTCAATATATACAGAACAAACACAACGAAAACCAGTTTAGCAAACAGCAAACACAGCATCTGTATTTGCGACTTTCAGAAGTCTCTTTTTGTCTTTTATAGTCTGTTGTGGAGTTAAGCATGCTATTGTTACTTTCATTTCCACATTTGATGTATTGACATCTCAAGTAAAATTAAAGTTCTCCTCTGCAACTTACATTAGTTATACCATAACAATACTATTGTAGCAGGAATGGTGGATAAGACACAAAACTGCAGTTCAAACTAAACACAGCCTCGAGAATCAAAATTAATGAAATCCTGTACGTACAATATAAGAAGAAACTTCTCAGTATGAGCAAAAGCATTTACAGGATATAACATTAATAATCAGAACAGTAAAACGAAACAGTTAAATGCTAATTACCTTGAAATCATGGCTATCATCCAAAGCGTCAAATATCAATTCAAATTCCTCTCTTGAAGTTTTTGGCAATGTTCTGCAGAAAATTAATGCTTCGAAGGTCCATAAAACAAAGTAAAAGCACGTAAAAAAGTCTAAACCATTATCAAAACTGATGACACAGTTGAGAATATCCTCCAAATAGATCAACGCTTGAAAAAAAGTTGATGATACATGATACCTCCTGTAATTTGGTAAGTGTATATCTAAATAGGAGTCATTATTATGAAAGTTGATATGAGAGAGGTAGGTAGCTTTGACTTCAATAACAATCATGAATCATAATCAAAATGATTATTTTAACTTTCCATGTAAACATAAATAAACAAAAAACATTTTTGGTTGTGGTACACTGGTACTCTACTAAAATATACTTTATTTGCATATTCTCTTTGAAAAGGATTGAAGGGACAACCTGAGATGGTAAAGTACTGTTTTAACCATATGACTCCTGAGTCCTGGAACCTAATCTAATTTTTATTTCATGATATGACAATAATGTTATTTTCTATCTCATTTCTTGACTTTGAAGTCAACATAAGATTGATTGATACGCATAAAGCAGCAGGAGGCCTTACCTGTAATTGTTTAACTCCTCAAATAGACGAATGCATTGGTCTTTGTCAAGATAGCCAACATTCTGTTCAGCAGAAGAGGAGATGCAAATAGGTAAAAGAATAATCTGATTAATCCTATGAACTACACATCTTTCTGTGTGCATTTCCTTAATAATCGTATCTTAGATTGTATAAAGTTTCAAATAGAAACACATTTGCCGGCATTTGTCATCAAACAAGAAATAGTTAAAAATTCAATTTTCCCCACCTTTTTATCAAGAAGGTTGAACGCTTTTGCCAAGTTCATTTTCCTCATCCTGTCCATCTCACAAATTTGCTTCGCAAGCTGCATGGAACAGAGAAAGAGTAAACATTCCCAGTTCTCTCTTTAAATAAGAAAGATCACTTCACATCTGATTACACAGAAGATGATACCTGACTTTTGAAACTATCATATACAACGGCAAGGATCAAGTTCGTGACGAAGTACACACCCAGTAAGATGTAGATGATAAAGAAAAGACTGTACCAACGTGAAGCCCTAGGAAAAAATTACGGACACATCTTTTAAATAGTAATAGCCTTCAAATCAATGTATGTTGAATACCATTTTTGGAAAAGTTCACGTAATACAATCACATAACTCAAATAAAATTACATAAAAGTACCTTTGCTCCCTAGCTATAAAAATCATTATGAAAATAGTTAATTTCACCCCATTTATTTTAGAGATTCTAAAGTCTCACACTTACTTGTATGCAGGGATCCAAACATCTGGATTGTTGGATGTAGTGAACAGAATAAACATCTTGTATAAAGTAGTACCATAAGATGGGAAGACTGACTTCCCCTCTAGGGTGTCTTCAAATATAACATAGGCTAACCAACTGGAAAAAAGCAGAAAAAGCAACCCCAAAGCCTGCACAAACAAAGTTGGAAAGAGTTTTGAGGTTGAGAATTATGCAACAAGAGATTGAAAAGAAGCCCTAACCTCACACTAAAATTTCAACTGAAACAAAATTGACCCTAGACAAAAGTTGAAGCATATAAAATACATGAATTTAATATGAGTTCAAAGAGAACGAACCACGACATTAAGGTACGTCCCAAGCATCCCAGATAAGATGATAAGGCTCTGTCTCAGCTCCCTATGCCCAACAATATGCAAAAGATGTTCCAAAAAAGTTTTAAAGAGGACAAATAAATGCACTAGACCCGAAATATATTTGAATGAGAGAGGTGAAAAGATAACACATTACCCAGGAACAAAATACCAATAGATCGAAGTTATACAGTATGTATAGAACTACATCGTCCAACTCAATAATAAAAACAATACAGAAGGAAAAACAATGAAAACCAGCATGCAGATGAAGTTTGATGCAACAAGGACCCAACAGTTCCATGCTACAAAACTGTCTGAAACATGTCAGGTAAGCTAAAGCTGTTCATGAAACAAGCTGGGGTTCAGCTGCGAATTAGAAAAGCTGGTGTGGGAATGTGTTCGAACACAATTTTGGCATCATAATTTTAGGACCAAGTTGTAAGTTGTAACATTTTCAAACTGCTTACTTTCACAATTAGCTGCAGAAAACCTAAACCAGAACCTCGTTAACAATGTCAAGTCTGCTGCTTCAATAATCTTATTTACAAGCTGAAACAAAATTACATTAAAGCTGCAAATTGCGCAAATAAAATTGCAAGAAAATAAAATTGAAAGCAAATAAAACTAAAGCATGCATCGACCTGCAAGGTGGTATACCTGATATGTAGAATGAAAACAACAACCCTAGCATATGGTGCAATCCTGAAGGGAATGGAAGTGAAGGCCACGGGAGAGAGATAAATACCATAGACCAACAAATCAGCCAGCAAAATGAATAAGAAAAGGACCTGAAAGTTTCATAAAATAATGAATCTTCTAAAGAAACATAAGTAAACTGTAACAAACATTTCAAGGTGCAATTGTCAACTGAAGTCAATTTTTTCTATTTGATCCCACTCCGAAATTTCGTAGGTCATTGAACAAACATGTAATGTAGACTGTAAAATTTAAAGCCACCATAAGGTTAAACCACGTAAATGAAAGTGTGGTATAGAGTACCTTAAGTCTATTCACAGGATCACTCCAATAAATCCCTAAGCCTTCATAGACGATTGGAAAGAAAATATGAACTGAAAGGATCAAGAGGACTATTCCCTGCATGAAACAGGTTATGCTTGAATAAATAAGATCAAAAGAGAAAACGTGTGTTATCTACAAATTTCCTCTCTTCCAATTAATACACGAGGAGGATGAGTGGATATCTGTGACTCGTACCTCATATAGTACTGAACCAACTCCAGTTAAATATGGTAACTGCCCAAGGAAGTACTGATCTCTGTTATCGCAAGGATCGACAGCAGAGGTTGAACACCACAAAGGTCTCTGAAAAAGTAAATTGGTAAATTATCAATGGCAACTTCCTTATCAATATTCAGCAGAAAATGTTAGTCAAACTGAGTCCAACCTCAAGGAAGTTCAGAACGATTAGAGCAAAGATATTGAGGGTCCAAAGAAAATCCATCTTGGTATACAGAAAGTACAACTTTGATGCATTTTGAAAGCTAGACGCATTAAGTATCTGTTCCGGCAATCCAACTCCATCTTCAGCCTACATTGTCAACCATTTTTAGTAAAAATAATCCACACGCTACCAATATGAAAAAAATAAAATCTATCAGCGATCGATATTCAAGTTCATGTAAAATATCATGAAAAATGACATCCCCGATCAAAAATGGAAATCGTAACAAACATATCATAATGAAAGGATGAGGCGCCAAAAATTACGCACCAAATCAACAAGCGCAGCAGCCTTCTGATAACGATTTCCATAAGCGATCGCGTCGGATTTACGACGAAACCCTCTGGCTCTCGGCGACCGTTGGCTGCCACTACTACTCCCGCTGCTATGCCGGTGAAGCAACGCTTCATCCATCTCTACTCTGCCCTATAGGAAAAGCAGAAGAGTCGAAAAAGTGACGACTCTGGTAGTGTAAGATCGCTTCCGGCGAAGATCGGAGAAGCTGTAGAAATGAGTGATCCGGATCGTCGTGGAACTGGAAGAAGACTTTTATTACTTTTTCTTTATAATTTTAAAAAGTAATAAAAATAGAAGAATAATAAGCAATTAATATTACTATAAGATAAAGCCACATTTAATACACTTTGGATTAAAAAGTGGTGTAGGTGGAAGTGTGACGTGGCATTAGCAACTTGGCTGTTGTGTGGGATTTGCATTGCCGACATATTTTTAATTTTTATATTCAGAATTTGACAGTCATTGATGCAAGTATTTGTTCCACTCTTTTTGTGTGTGGATAATAAGTATGTTCCATTATTAATGTTATAAAATTTTCATCAAAAAAATTGGACTAGCTGATAGGTCAGTTTAGCTTGCTGAGTCACTGGTTCAACCAGATCTAATTGACGGTTTTGCTCGACTCTCGTCGAGAATCGATTTACATAATAAAAAAATGCACAGTTTTCCTTTCAACGCATTGTTGACGAGTTCCAATCTATGACATTCCCTCTGTTATTTGAATTGAATATAGTGTTAAAATAATGTCTTGTCAACTGCAGCATCTCTTCTTCTTTATTAGGTATCATCTTCTTTATTCTTCAAGGTTAATGAGTCAGAACCTACAGAGATTTTAAAGATTTTGGTGGAATATGAGCATATATATGGATAGAAGATTAATTTCCAAAAATCAGAAATTTATTTCAGTAAAAATGCTGATGACAGTTTAAAGACTTTTGTGTGTCAGCTGCTACATATTAAGGAAGTAGATAAGCACTAGAAATATTTGGGCTTTCCCTTAGTGGCTGGTCAAAATTATTTCTTATATTTCACACTACAAATTTTGGGAAAACTTTACCATACAGCCTTCACGATAACAAGTGTTATCGCAATAATTATGCGATAACAACGCGTTAAGTAATATGATAAACAAAAATAGTAATATTTTATACAATAACAACGCGTTAAGTTAACGATAACTTTATTTACGATAACTTTGAGGTTATCGTCATATTCACCCACTGTAATCGTAAAAATTCTTTTAGTAAAAAAACTTGGTCGTTTTTCGCTCAAGTCCTATGCCGAAATTTCTTTCATCAACTCTCACTTGGATGGAACGAAATTGCGATTCGCCACCAGTTCATTTGTGCAGCCGTCGTTTCCCTGACCAGCCGTCAACTAACCGGGCAGGTAGTTTCATCTCATCGATTTCACAGTATAGTAGATCTAGGGTTCGTCATTCCCAATTCCGTTAATTCGTTTTTCTTTTAATACGGTTACGGTTTGCGATTTTGACACATGGATGTTTGTACTGGTCTAGGTCTGTGCCGGTGTGGAGTGATAGTCCTCCAATCTGTTTGTATCCGTGATGAAGTGTCAATTCTCATGTTTGTTAATGTTTTCCCAGCTATCTTATTCAATAGGAGTCTTATAAGTTATAATCAGTTTGGTTTTCACATTTTACTTCAAAAATCACAGCCAATACACCATTTCCAAGGGCTTGGAATCATAGTCTTTTTAAGCGAGTATAATTGCTGTATTAGACTTATTTCCAAGGGATTTCTCTTATTTTGAACCCAATAACTGCCAAGACACCATTAATATTCATGTATGTTTAATATATGTCATATTTGTGGCCTGCTTAAGGTGTGATCCTCGCAAAAGATGGCGGGAGTTGGAACCGATAGGAAAGTAGCAGGAACTGTTCCCAAAGTGGACCATATAAACAATAGACTTGGACAGTATTCGTACCTGAAAAACTATGATGCATTTAGCAGCTTACCAAGTTGTATGTCGATTGATGATGACACTCCAATTGCTGCATCTGAGAAAGAACAGGTAAGAAGTGTTTTTCTCAAGTAAAGAAAATATATATTTTATTTGTAGGGAAGAAAATATGCTAATGCTATGTATAATTGTAGAGTGTTATTTGTTATCAAACATATCCACTCTTGTATAAAATTTACTTTTTTGCTTTCGTGATCTGATATAGTCTAATCGATCTACATATTTCAGGGCAATGAGTATTTCAAACAAAAGAAGTATAAGGAGGCCATTGATTGCTATTCCCGAAGCATTGGACTATCACCCACTGCAGTAGCATATGCCAATAGAGCAATGGCGTACCTGCAAATTAAGAAGGCAAGTTTTGTGGAGCTGGCTGTTGTATTTCATTTTTGCGCTAGTTAGGACTTGATAGTAGAATCTACTCTTTTGTCCATTTCTGATGTTTCTCTTGAGTGCTAAGGTGACTATGACCAAAATCTCATTTATGATATGCAGTATTCATACATTCTTTGAATGTTTGTTTTCGATCTGTGATTATATTTACATACAAAACCTCATTTGCAAACCTTAAATCTCTCAGTGTCTTTATTCATTCCAATCGTTGTTTACAATGTTAGATAGGTTCCAAGAAGCTGAAGATGACTGTACCGAGGCGTTGAACTTAGATGATCGTTATATATAAGCTTATTCACGACGTTCAACCGCTAGAAAAGAACTCAAAAGATTTAATGAATCCATGGAGCGTATGCCACTGAACCCTGAAAGACTTGGTACCTCATTCTTCATCACCTTGTCTGCTTGGTTGAGTGGTTATCCCATTGTGGTATCCATGCTTCATTACAAGGACTCGTATGGGTAGTTGTTATCCCATTGTGGTATCCATGCTTTATTGAAGATACTGAGTTGACATTTTAGCGGAGGTTGTGAGATGGGTAGTTGTTATCAGATGGGTAGTTGTTTTGTACTTGCACGTTTTTTATCTTTCTGCATTGTATCCACTGGATTTCTAGTGATGATTTTTGGATTCTTCAATGCAATGTAGGTGAAGTGTTGGCAATTAAAATATATGGAAAAGATATGATGAAGGAGCGTCCAGAGATGTTCCTCTTAATGGGGATTACTACGCCACTTAGTAGCAAGAAACATAGAAAATCACAATATTTGTATTGCATTTTCATATTTCAAACATGTTATTGTATTTGTTGAATACTTCTTATTTTATGAAATGAAAAACAAAAGTTTCATCATTTAAATTGTGGTTTAATTTTATTAATTTAATTATTTGCAGAGTTCTGTTACATGATTATTAGAGAATAAAAGAGACCAAAACCTCCCATATTAAATTACAGCAGCATTTTGTTACATGATAACTATGGAACATAATCCACATTAACATCCTTGCAAAATGACAAAAGTATCTTTCTTTCAAAATTTTCTCTACAAATGAAACAAGAAAATTTTGATAGAAAGAATACCAAGGAAACATAATGAGAACAAAAAGAACCATTTCCCTGCTCTACTAAATGAACACTTCTTCCCCAAAATATCATTTACAGATTTCTTTATGTACATAGAGGTGTCATTGTTGATGTGAGAGTACTGCTGCTGTTACTGCATGTATAGAATCTTCAGAAATATTTCCCAGATGACTTCCAAATTCTTCCTTCCAAAGACACCACCATGACAGTGACATCATCATGGTACTTCCTGCAATCTTCTTGCGGAATATCCAATAGCTCATGAAGGTCCATTCCTGCAAATTGGAAGAAAGTAGGATGAAGAGTCATCATGAATCAGCAAGAAAATGAATTGATTTGTTCCCAAATACAAACATAGAAAGACGCTGCTACTTTACATCGTGAAATGTTGTTTGAATTAGACTAACGTTATGATTTTAGTAATTATTGAAAGAAATATGAATATTGAAAATTAGAGATTGCTCAAACAGTGTTCAATTTGGACTATAAGTACCTCAAATCAGCCCTAATGAGAAGGCTTTATATTCTAAAAATAATTCACATTTTACATTGGCAGTTAAGTCAGCTTACCCGCTTTCTTGACTGCGCGAGACAGAAGCTCTTCTATCAAATGTTGTGCATGGTCCCCTTCTGGAGACTTCTCCATGAAACACTCCACATGAGAAACCACTTCTTGGTTGGTTAAATACTGATATAAACCATCAGACGAGAGTACCAAAAACTGATCCTTTTGACATAGCTTATGGTGGCGCAGAGAAGGTGTACAAGATATATATGGTGCAGTACCAATATAATTATTGCGGAACATTTCCAGCAATGGTTCATTCCACTTGGGCTGCAACAATGCTTATGAGATATTAGCAAGTATGTTTGGGACTTAAATTATAAGAACTGAATGTATGCATTCTACATAAATATACTAGACATAGGAAACTATATTGAATTCTCTTCTCTATTACTAGGCACCCTTTGTCAAGTTGGCTTACTAATAAGATTTTTCAATCATTGCGATCACAGAAAGAAAGAATACACGCAGCATAGATAGACTACCCTTGTTGGAAACAATAAAGAGTTTTAAACCAAAAAGCAACCATGTTACCACAAACAGACGATGTGTTTCTATCATCACTGATATTTCCTTAGCCTAACTACATCATTTTCATAGCACTACCAAATAATATTCTACAAGGATCAAATAGTTCATTTTAATTTGCAGATTGTAGAATACAATGAATCAATTACTTAATGAATATTTACAAAATGACAAACCTGTTTCAGAAACCCAGCTCCAAATGCTCTAGTAACTATAAGCCGGCCCTTAACCCTATCATTAAGAATACATTGGTTGTCATCCGAATGTTCACTTTTTATTCTTAAAACTTCCTGCAGAAAGTATGAAGGACGTGAATATTCGAAGATGAAATCATGAATAAAATTTTCATTTTTCAATGGTAGCACATGATAGCAAATGTTCACGGCCGAATGAGGAAATTTAAGTAAAGGTGGTAAAACTAAATAAAAAATCACAGCATATAACAAAAGCTTCCATACAAACTTATGTCTTTACTTTATCTGCATTGAAAGTAACAGGTGCATACTCATCCTATAATTGGATGTTTTACTTGTCAATGATTTTAGTGTATCTCTAATACTGACGAACAAACAGAATATTCAGTTTTGAGGACATAAAAATTCAACCAAATTCTAATGCGATGAAATGATAAATGCAAACAAATTTATTACCAGTTCATGATGAGGAAGTTGACACAGCACAACACAAAGAAAAGCTTACCTCTTCGATGCTTGTATTGTGGTCAGTAGACAATTGCAATGCAGTCAGCTTCATAACCTGATCAGAATGATTCTTTACCATCTCATTTACTTTCTCACTTACTGTTTTTGTTTGCTCTTCAACCATCCCCTTTATACTTGAACCATTTTCTGCTTGCTCCTCCAAGTCCACGCTGGGACCAACTTCTTCCTGCTGTTCAGATTGGGCAACAATGGCTCGACTATCACCCACATTCATCACGTATACATCCTCATCTCTCATTAACACGACTAGCAAACATGATCCCATCAATGCCAGCTCTGGATTGCGATCAAGAAACTTATCAGTCATGTCTAAGTAGGCACCCTCCGTCATGTCAAGCGCTCTTGACATTGCATTCAAAACTAACTCATGATCTACGGGACCAACCTTTCGCCTCTTGCCACTGCGAGGAGGCCTCTCCTCCAGTTTATCCCCAGTCTCTTCTTTAGCTTTGTTAGTCACCAAACCAAATTTCCAAGGAAACAACACTTTCTTACCATGGCCTTCCACATGCTTACTATTCGATAACAACCCTAACCTGAACATTGGCAACAACAACCACATTCTATTAACATCGAAGCCTGCTTTATTTACACTGATGGCATCGTCAACTGAAAATGCAAATCTCTCGGATCCTGATAAATCAAGCCCATCATCACGGTCATCTTCAGCTAGCAACTCCCAAAGTCTCCTCCTCCTCCTACTATCATTTTGCTCGGTGTGAAATGTTACCTTCTTTGCAGCTCCTTGCACCGTTGGTGGCTCCACACTAATGTCCTCTACGATCTCAGAGGCCACATTCAAAGGTTGCTCCAGCACTACCTCCCAAAACAATCCTTGAAGCTCGTTATACATTGCTTGATAAAATTTAGCCATCAAAAACTCAGGTGCATCAGTACCATTAAACCCATCATAAATTCCAACAAACAACCAACTATGCTCTTTAGATACCACCACGTGAACTCGATCCTCACCTGCCTTTCCCAGTGCCCACTGTACATTACTCTCCTCATTAATCCTCACATCATTCTCCATCCCATCGCTCAACGCAGGAACCTCTTTTCTACTAACAAAACTAAAATCAGGCACCTCAGACGAAAACGATGAACTGCTTTCAAACATCCCGGTCACAACATTCCCAGACTTTCAAACATCCCGGTCACAAAATTTGCGACAAAGTTTTTTGCGATAATTGCAAGTTTCACGTAATGGTCACGTAAGTTTCTTCTTTTACGATAACCTAACGCTAATTAATGTAATCGTAAATTAAATCCAAAATTTGTAGTGTCAGGAGCTTGTTGAAAAAATGTGGAGTAAAATTCAGAGTTGGGTAAATTTGAAGCTGTCTTATAAAGGGACCGGGGGAGGGAAGTTTTAATTAAATATGTGTTGCAGGCTATTCCGCAGTATGTTATATCTTGCGTTATTCTCCCGGAATCGATTATCAAAAAGCTATCTAATGCTATTTACAGTTATTGGTGGTCGGGAGGCATGTCTTCGACTATTCATTGGGTAAGGAAGGCTTTACTGTTTGAACAAAAAAATCAGAGGAGGGCTAGGCTTCAGAGAAATTAAAGACTTCAATGTTGCTCTTGTCACTAAACAAGCTTGGCGATTATTGACACAACCTGAACTTCATGTGAGTAAATTATTTAGAGTAAAATATTTTCCAAATAGTTATGTGCTAGAATCTCGTATTGGCTACAATTCATCGTATACATGGAAGAGTATCTTTAAATGTATAGATGATCGGTCAAATTCTTGACCTATTATTCACTTCATTCGATGATGGATTATGTTTGTTTTCCCGACATTTTATTGTCATTTGATCTCTTTTCTAGTGTTTCAGGTCATATATCATATATCTAATACTTTTGGATTGACCCGAAGTAAAGCAAAGCAATCGGTGCAGATTTGGGCAAAAACAGGACAAAATAGGGCACACAGACCTTTGCAACGTATTTTGCACCTACAGGTCGCAATTTTTGGTGTCCAAATGATCGAAATTTAGCTTGTTGGAAAGCTAATTCAATTCCCTACAACTTTGTAGTTTACACCAAGAGCAGATTCGAAGGTTTAGACCTCCAAAAAGGCAAAACAAGTCAGCCCGTTACAAGTTCAGCAGCCGTTACACCTTGAGCTGTAACGGCTGTAACGGGCATGAATTTTCTCAGAGATTTTTACTTAGCCTGTTACAGCCGTTACACCCAACTGTAACGGTTGTAACGGCCCCGTCAAAGTATTTTGCACGTAGAAATCTCATACGGTGTCCAAATTGGTTGATTCAAAGCTTGTTGGAAAGATAATTCAAAGGGCTACAACTTTGCAGTTTACGCCAAGATCCAATTCGGACGTTAAGACCATGATAAATTGACCCGAAGTTGCTGCGTTTCTTCCAAATCCGTTTTTGGCAAGTTCTAATTCTTTTTGGCAATAGAGCAGTTTTTGGGCTTTTGGCCCTTTTTGGGAAAGCTATAAAAGAGCAACAATCAGATTAGTTTGGGGTTGTTGTTGATTCTTTGGAGAAAAACCCTAACTTGGGAGAGAAGATAAAGTTCATCACGAGAGATTCGTCGAGCACCCGCGTCATTACGGTTTCCTCGCCCTTTTCTCTTTATTACACTATTTGTGGTTTAATCACCATGAATAGCAAGTAGTCTTTCTTATTCCGGGATCCTACGGATCCCGTGCTATGTAACCCTAACTCTCATGTGATCAATTAAAATTCATTATTTATGCAATTCGAATATTCAATTTCATTGCGTGCTTAATTTTATCGTTCTATGCATGTATTTACATCAAAGGGCATATTTGCATTGATAGAACGTATTTAGGTTATATGCCGAAAGGTGGATGGGCCCTAGGGATTAACCGAATTCGCATGAAATTGATGTTAGGTCATGTTTACATGATTTAATAGGAAAACCTTTAATTTAATAAATCGAAATCGTTGATAATCCGTGGATGGGCGGCGTCCAACGATTGAGATTAATCTAGACAATGATCCGTGGATGGGCGGCTTGTCTATTGTTATTTCGGTTATATTCCATATTCGATAGCATGAATAATTAACGTAGAATGATTGCATGATTAGCGGGGTTAGCACGGGTGAAGTACGGATTCTGGGATTCTTTCTCTGAATTAATACAACCATTAATTTTCTGCCATTTAATTTCTGCAATTTACAAACAATCAAACCTTTGTCATTCGGAATAGCTAAATAGGTCACTTGTTACCTAGTACTCACACGCATTGCTCCTAGGATCGACCCTTGGCTTACCAAGGATTATAAATTTTGTTTGACTGCAATTTGACCCCTAAAACTCACACTTTGACAACTATAAAGGGTTAAAAATACGCTTGTCAATAGACATTCTTCGATTCTGTGTGACCTTTGATGCTGGACATGATACTTGGAGATGGAGGTTTTCAAGTTCATTTTATTTCAATGTAAAATCTGCATATGATGCAATTATGAGGTTGAGCTCCACTAATTGTTATACTGCTGGTGGAGGATCAGAGGGGATGAATATGGACTGTTTCTGGTGGACTACTTTGGATGGAGATGTTTCTATAATAGTCTTCCGGATGGCTTTAACTTGGCTAAGAGAAGGTGTGTGAATACCATGGATTGCAAAATATGTGGCTTCAATGCAGAAACTAGTTTGCATCTATTCTAAGATGGTTGGTGGGCGAAGGCAATTTATATTGAATTGGGGTTCAAGTCTCATTTATGTCAATGTTATGTTCTGAACCTTGCGAAATGGATGAAGGTGTGCTTTAATATTTATAGTCGGGCTGAGATGACTTTGTTGTTATGTTGTTGGTACTTTATTTGGAGGCACATAAACATAGTCTACCATGGAGAAGACATGTGAGATATTAAGAGGGCTGCACTAAAGATCAGAATATGTCTTGAACAATACTCCAGGGCGTGCTCGATTTATTCAGTCATTTATCAATCCGAGTCTGTCAATTGGTGCCCTCCTAATCAAGGTATTCTAAAATTTAATGTTGATGGTGCGTGGAAGGAGAAGAACATGAGAGCTGGGATAAGTTTGTATTGCTAGAGATTTTTCTGGATTAGTTAGGCTGGTGAATGCAGATTGTTTAGAAGGAATACACAGCAATTTGGAAGTTGAAGGAAAAGCCATGTGGAAGTGTATGTCAACAGCCACGGCGTTTATGATTCTGAGAGCTATTTTCGAAACTGATTCAACAGAGGTTTTTAAAGCTTTGCAGCAAGGTTTTAGGGTAGGAGAGAGTAATGAATGCTTTCAATTATGGCTTGGAGAAGAAGACTGATCATTATCTCTCATTAGGCGAGAAGCAAATGCTGCTGCTGATGCCCTGTCGAGAAAAGCTTGTGGAAGTTGCTGGAATTGGAATTGTGAAGATATAAATTTATTTCCTGTATGGTTGGGCAAGTACCTGGGTGAAGTTGAGATTTTCGTCTAAATACAAACTAATTTGAATAAGAGTTCAGGTTTGAACCTATGAGCCTACGTCTTTTGAATCATCTCCTGTGTTTTGAAAAAATGTTGCTGAACAAGGTGCTGCTGAAACCTGGAGGTGTTTGTTTAAAGGAAATAAGGATTCTGTTGTTTCATTTCACCAGTCTTTTTTTTCTTTTGTATGGTCTCTTAAGTTGTATATCCTGTCTTGTATTTATGTATTCTTATGGCAATAGCCATTTTGTTTTATAAAAAAAAAGCACAATTTTTTTGGAAATTGCTTAAATAATAAAATGGCGTCGTTTCGTTATATTTCATATAATATATTTTATTGAAACTATACAGTTTTAACACTGACAGTAATCGTCGAATGTGACTTATGATGGGATTCCAATGAAGCCAGTGATCATGCCTATTTTGGACGCGATGGCAGTATTTTTGCACCTGGTCACATATCGGTAACCAACTTGCCCTTGTGTTACCTTTCTTACCGACCTGCGCTATGGCTATGGCCAGTGCAGCTCCGATACTTGATGTCAACAACGTACGTAGTAATTAATGTTGGAAGTCTTGTTATCTGAATATAACTGTAAATCATGCGGATCTAACAATAATGAAACTGTTGCAATGATATCATACTGAATTGAATCTGAACATGCATATATTGCGCAACATTAATCTGACTGAGAACATGCATATATTAATCTGAATGAATACAGTAATCAGAAATTGTTTAAATGAAACAGATGCGAAATAGGACAGCAAACCGAGTTGTTGATTCAGTCACGTCGATGACGCTGTCCTTAAAGCTAATTTGCCTCCCGTCGGTGCTGGATTTGACGGCAAAGAGCTTCTCAGGATGAAAGAATCTCAGCAAGCGCGTTGAGCACCGTAGCCTTGCTGATCGAACCTATTCGATCTTCCGCTATCACTGATCGGAAAAAGGAAAAACGCCAGTCGAGATGTGAAGGATTGTTTTTCTTCTGTGTGTTTTGAACTGAAGCGCAGCCTCCTATGCAAAAACCGAACCACGAAATTAGATTAACCAAAAACGAACCGCGCAACCTGCTGAGAAAATTGACAGCATTCACCCGCATGATGTGGGCGACACAAGACAGGCCAAATCCGACGTCGTCGACCGGATGATTCCCCCCCTGCGAAGGCATTTTGGGAGAGTTTCTTTTAACAACTTAACAAGCTTGTTATGGAAATCATATATGAACAAACAATGTTCCCATTTGGCCTCCAATGTGGGATATAAGCTTTTCACTTGTGTGAAATCAAGCTAGCTATCCATTCCTACCAAAATCATGTTTTCATGGTTTTTGGGACTACTTTGAGCATCAATTACTCATTCGATTTAGCTTCGTTTTTGGCGATTCAATACTTGATTTCATACCTCACACGTCAAGGTATTTTAATCTAATTTTGTCAACAAGATTTGAGGTGTTCTCCACGCTCAATTTTAAGTCTCAAATGTGGCGCACCACCATTTTCTTCAACCCACTACACACACATTTTTCCAACAATTGTCAGTCAAAAATAAGAAACAATGTTAAAGAAAATGGTAAACTCCTGAGACAATCAAAGTATCAAACCAAACCAAAGAAATTAAATGAGGCTATCATTTTATTATTAAAAATGCCAGGTCAGGAGGCTAATAGCGGAGATGAACAACATTGGGCATATAAAACTGAAGGGAAGAAGTAACAGCACCAGTTTAGACAGCAGTCGCAATGTCTCCAAAACTTCTAGAATGTGTTGCTTTGCTTATTGTAACAAGAAGCAAGTAGAGATGCTCGGCTGGTACACATTCTCAGTTTCAAGTTTCAACGTAAGCATGTTGCTTTCCAGTGGCAACCAATTTGGGAAAAGCAGCAAGAAGACCCTCTTATTCTGATCGGGGACATGTCAACAAACGGACGGAAACATACATGATTCACACATTGGCTGAATGCCTGCTAAATAACATACTACAGACATATCACATAGCGCAAATAACTTAAAGAATTTGCAAAATACATATCTCTAAGATATGTAAGCCACACTAGATACTCAAGTGCTTACAGTGTTGCACTTGCACATGTTTTCATCATAACACTCTAAAATAATATACATCACCATGGAAACACTCAACTAGATGTATCCAGATTGCAAACAAGTGCACACAATGAATAGCTAATCATTGGCGCATGTGGATCATAAGGCGGCAAACCATGGAGGATAATACTGGATCAGTAAAACACGCTGGGCAGATATGTGCAGAGAATCATGTCGATAATCAGAGGAAACTGCATCTTCATGAAGAACATGATGGGCAGACACGAGGCGATTGCTATTGGTATTATAATGCCATGTCCCACTATGTCTAACAGGAGGATATGAAGTGTGGCACCAAACGCAACCATCATGGCCACAATGGAAATGAACAAGGTCATTAAGCCGATGATGAGCCTGCGAGGGAGTGACTCGAGGAAGTCCTCCTCTGAGCATCGGGAAGTTAGGATTCCCAAGAACATGAACACTGCTGTACAGGAAGAGAAAAGACCTAAAGCGTCTGCTGTTGCAAAGACTAAAAAGGATTTGCCGGTGTTGGTCCCGTAGGTAAATTTTATAGCTGCGGAGAACATTGTCGTGATGATAAGGGAAGCCACTATTGAGCATGCGGATGCAGTGTTTCGTATCCACAGTCCACCTTTGTCAACCAAATCTTTGTGCGCCTCACTGAAGACCATTCGAGGAGTCTTACCGCTTTTGTTCGTCTTTTCTTTATAAGACGGTATAACAAAAGTCTCCACTTCCTGTAAAATATTTCGCAAGTTTAAGCACAAGTAAAAAAAACACTTGTAAAAGTAAAACAAGTACACCGCTAATACAAGAAGGTCATTACCTTGAACCATTGTAACTCGCGCTGCATGTGAAGTGCTGCACCGAATACTTCACTACAAGGTCCTAACCTTCCAGCCAAGTGCAAAATATTATTTTCATCTTTGTCCCTCAAAGCAGCAGTCGGATGCTTATGTGTGAACATTTTGCCAATGATACTGAAAATTTTCTCATGACGATTTAGGACAGCAATATGGAATATGCTGTGACGATTTTCATCATCAAAGGACCATATAAGTTCGGGAGACTGGCTAAGTGTCTCAGCAACAAACTCGTGAATCCCCAACTTTGCTGCAGTTCTCACTGGATCCTCTAGGAGTTTGAAGCAATCACCGTGGCACGAGATCACTCTATCACACATTGCTTTGAGAAGCCCAAGTGCCTCGGCATGTGCCAATTTCTCATTGTAAACTTTGTTAATATAAGGGACTGGAAAATAAAACTTGTATCAGATTAATGAAAAAAGACATTTGAAACTCCGAAACTTTGATTTATGATAATTGATTCTTGATTATTTATATTAAAAATGACGAAGAAGAAAAACACGTAGAAAATTATTCTTACAAATGTAGAGCGCTTTCCAAAGCACGACAAGGTCTCTTCTAAAGACTTTTCCTGAAATGAAAGTAAATAAAAAGTTATACATTTGATCGAATAGTGAATCAAACAAATTGCAAAGAAAGACCAACTTGTGAATATTTACAGATCTTGGCGATGCATTTGTAAAAAACCTTTAGCTAAGGTCACATACCGAATGATCGAAGAAATCCAGAACTATTTAATGAATCTGATGTGATTTTCGAGTGTAGCTGTGGGTTCTCCTCATCGGCATCGTTCTTGCACTCAGTAGCCTTGTTGCCCTCGATAAGAATCTCTTGTTTCTCCACAACAATCACTATAATGGAACACACATTACAAATATATCAAACTAACGACTGATGTGTGAAATTATGGAATAAATGATCTCACTGTAATAAATGAAGCTCTTCCAATATCCACAGGGATTTCCACTGGGAAACGCAGATGGCTTTTGGGCTAAAGTCTGGAAAACAGCTTTGCCAACATTGTCTTCTTTTAGTGCTGCGTCTGGAAGCTTTCTAAGTTGATCACAGGCCAACCCTGCATAATATGATACGATTGTTCAAAGTTAGATTTGCATTTCATGAATAAAAATTTATGTTAACGAGTAAGAAAATTAATGTCTAAACAAAAATGTTTTGAAGTGTGAAATATGTCTAGTGATTCGGAAAAATATCTGATAATGCATACGTACCAAAAAAGTCAGCAGATATGAGAAGGTTCAGCAATGTAACACCAGATGTGGTGAGATGCGGCAATTGATAATCAAACTCAGTGACCGACAACAGATAGTTAATGGTTTTCTTATGTCCATACTTAGCTGCATAGTGAAGCGGGAAATAGTCGCGATTGCTTAATATGCATGGCAAATTAGGATTAGCTTTGACTAAAACTTTTGCATCGTCGGTATTTCCTGCGATTGCGGCTGAGCAGAGTGCAGTTCTCCCAAATCGATCCTTCTGCTCTAATTGTTCTTTTGTCATTGACTTCACAAGCTCTTTTACGAATTCTATTTTTGGTTGACCCACGGCTACATGAAGGATCGTTTCTGAAACTTGTGTGATGTGTTCACTCAATGCGGTCTTTTTCGACCTTACGATCACTCGTGCCCTTTCCTGATCTCCTGTAATTGCAGCTTTGTAAAGCTGTGAGGCAGTTCTTGAACAGTCCATAGCTCTTCTCTTGTGTGCCTCGACTGTAAAGTTATGATGCACAAAATTGAATAAGTAACCTTAACTACAAGTATTGAACATACAAACCAAAACCCCAAAGAATGACATTTCAAATACCAAACTAAAATTTTCCAACCAGAAAACCGAAAAAATAAAAAAGCTAAAAATTTACCACAAGATCTCAATCTAAATTTTAAGTCGTTGTACCATGTTTCATGCTTCTGTCACTACACAATCCAACACAGTCTAAGCACCAAATTAACAACCGACTCATCATAAAGACAAAACCAAATAAACACATAAATCATCAGTCCACACTGTAGCAAAAAAGAACCAATTTAATATAAACAAACACCCAAAAGGTTTAATCTTTAGAACCACCCAGAATTCAAAACCTATAAAGCTTCAAAATATAAAACACTTTAAAACCTTCCTCTTCCTCCTCCTCCGGCTCAGTGCTAGGCAACTGAGCTCTAGCGGCCATTGCCGAATCTGGAACCCCTGCGCCGCGTTCATTGATGACAGAGCCTGCAATAACACCCGATCCGGCGCTTTCTACAGCTGCGATCCAATGGCCTCCGCTGCTGGCATCGGTGGATTCCGACATTTTACGGATTGTGAAATATCCAACCGAGTAACTGTCTGAAATTGGTTAGAAAAGTTTGTTTAAATACTACAGCTAAAATTTCAACTATATAAATATTCCCTCTTCCTCTTTTTCAAAAAATAAAATAAAATATTCCCTCTTTCAAAATTAATTATAATTAGTATTTACCGTTTAGATTAGAGTACATGTACAATATTAGCTGCTCTTCTACCGGTTCCTAAATACAATAAATTGTTTGTATTGTACAAGACTACTGAAATGGAAGGGCATCTCCTGTGAAGAGAGGAAATTCCTCACCAAATATTAGTGAGAATGGTGCAATTGTGGGAAGTTAAACTCATGATCACTTGGCACAACCAAGTGGTGAGCTAATTCGGCTACAATCTCACATGCAAATACAATATAAAGAAACGCAAGAAGGCTACAAACATGACAAGCTGTCCACGAAAGGCATCATCACACCCAAGAAAAACTTGAAAAATAAACTGACCGGTCGACCGCAGTGACCGACAGAAACTTTGATTGTCGACCAGATGTTCTGATGTTATCTGTGTCATGCATTTGCTGTTTAAATTTGATTGGGCAGAAGTTATCGTTTTTTGCGACAATGGAGTAATGATTGTTGGTCCACTCAAACTTTAATGAATCCGAACTGCAATAATACTTTCAGCGACCTTAAGTCGGGGCCTAATTCCTCGTCTTTCAAGAACGAATAAAAAGAAGGTACTATTTTTCAGTCCCATAACACGGGGCCCATTATATGTTTTAATACTAATTTTCATATGCCAAAAGCCCATACATCTTGGACCAGCAGTTATGGCATAATTAGGGAGAAGTGAGTTGGCTCCTCTGGTGAGCGCTCCCCCGTGGCTTGCAAACACCTCGGGTTCAAGTTCCTGTTAAGACATTTAAAAAAAAAGAACAGATACTCAATTCACGAGCTTAAGCTCAAAATCAAAAAAAAAAAGCAGTTATGGCATTGTTGTGACAGAAGTGATTCGACAACAAAGATGCAGAACGAATAATAAGAAACGACACAGGAAATTTAACGTGGTTCACCAACAGTGTGTTGGCTAGTCCACGGGCAAGAAGAGGCAGCTTTGTATTCAGATTTGGAGAGTATGATTTACAGCATGACTAGTAGGGTTTATATATTGTCTACTACAAAAAAACCCTAATCCTAGCCAAACATGGGCCTTAAGCCCACTTCAGATTCAAGGCAGCCCAACAAATCTCCACCTTGACTTGAATCCCCGGACACCAGATGCACCTTAATGCGCCAGAAATACTCAGATCCTCTTCTTGCCTCAGATGCCCCTAAGGGCCTTCAACAGCTTAAAACATTGAGCAAGTCCAAACAATGCTTGAACTTGCCATGTGGAACCGGCTTGGTGAACATATCAGCAGGATTATCAGCAGTGCCTACTTTCATCACCTTAATCCTCTTCTCACCGCGTAAGAAATGATATCTGACATCTATGTGTTTAGTCCGCTCATGATGGACTTGATCCTTGGCTAAGCATATTGCACTCAAACTGTCACAATATACAATAGCCTGATCATGATGAAGACCAAGATCACTGACTAATCCCTTTAACCATATCCCCTCTTTAGCAGCTTCTGTCAACGCCATATACTCTGCTTCAGTAGTAGACAAAGTAACCGTAGGCTGTAAAGTTGCCTTCCAACTAACAACAGAACCGCCAAGAGTAAATACGTAACCAGTCATGGATCTTCGACTATCAACATCTCCAGCATAATCAGAATCTGTGTAACCAGTCACCAAACACTGTGAATCACTCCCATAAATGAGACCCACATCAGATGTACCTCTAAGGTATCTGAAAATCCTCTTCACCGCTTGCCAATGTTCCTTCCCAGGCTGACCCATAAATCTGCTGACAACACTAACAGCATGGGCAATATCAGGTCTAGTGCAGACCATGACATACATCAGACTTCCTACTGCACTAGAATATGGGACTCGAGACATATACTCCTTCTCAGCTTCAGACTGAGCTGCAGACACTGAAGACAGACGAAGATTAACAGCACTGGGTGTATCTATAGGTTTAGCTGAAGACATTCCAAACCTGGATAATATCTTCTGAATATAACTCTTCTGTGATAAGAAAAGCTTCTTCTGACTTCTCTCCCTGTAGATTTCCACACCCAATATTTTCTGAGCAGCACCCAAATCCTTCATCTCAAACTCAGCACTGAGAAGACCCTTCAACTTCTTAATATCAGACTTGGACTTTGCAGCTATAAGCATATCATCGACATATAACACCAGATAAATCATCGAACCATCTCCAAGTTTGTTATGATAAACACAACAATCATATGGACTTCTGTTATAGCCTAGCTCAATCATATAGTTGTCAAACCTTTTATACCACTGCCTCGGAGACTGCTTAAGTCCATACAAAGACTTCTTTAACTTGCAAACATAATCTTCTTTTCCTGGAACTTGAAACCCCTCTGGCTGAGTCATATAAATCTCCTCTTCCAACTCTCCATGTAAGAAAGCTGTCTTGACATCTAGTTGCTCCAGCTCAAAATCCTGATGTGCTACTATTGCAAGTAGCACTCTGATAGAAGTGTGTCTGACCACTGGCGAGAAAATCTCATTATAGTCAACCCCTTCTCTCTGTGTGAATCCTCTGGCAACAACTCGAGCTTTATACTTAATCCCCTCAGCTGGCGATATTCCTTCCTTCTTCTTGAAAACCCACTTACAAGTAACAATCTTTCTCTCCTTAGGTCGTTTGACAAGATCCCAAGTCTGATTCTTGTGAAGTGACTCCATCTCATCTCCCATTGCAGCAAGCCATTGTGTAGATTCACTACCAGAAATAGCTTCTTTATAGGTAGACGGCTCATGAATATCCACCTCTTCAGCAACCTGTAGTGCATAACAAATCATATCCTCAAAACCATACCTCCTTGGAGCTCCAACACCCACTCTTCTAGCTCTATCAAGAGCTATGCAATGCTGGCGTGTTTCTGAGGGTTGAGGATCATCTGATTCTGGCGTATCAGCTTCAGTGATAACGTGTTGATCTTCTCCACCTTGGTGCTGCATTACACTCTGCTCCGGAGTAATTTGCAGCTCCACCTGTTTATCAACACTACCACTTTCCTGCACAATAGTTGACTTCAATGTAGAGTTAAGCATAGGACCTTCATCAAATATGACACTTCTGCTAAGTATAACTCGCTTCTCAGACGGTGACCAAATTCTATATCCCTTAACTCCATCCCCGAAACCAACAAATATAGCCTTCTTGGCCCTTGGTTCTAGTTTACCTTCATTAACATGATAGTAAACAGTGCAACCAAATACTCTCAGCAAAGAATAATCTGCAGGCTTACCAGACCACACCTCATAGGGTGTCTTCCCGCCAATACCTGTGTGAGGTCCACGGTTAATCAGATAGCACGCCGTGCTTACAGCCTCTGCCCAGAACCTCCTAGGTAATCCAGCATTAGAGAGCATGCACCGCGCTCTCTCCAACAGAGTCTGATTCATACGTTCTGCCACCCCATTTTGCTGCGGCGTGTCTCTCACAGTGTGATGCCGCGCAATCCCCTCAGTCTTGCAGAACTCATTGAACTCAGCTGAACAAAATTCCAGCCCGTTATCAGTTCGAAGCCTTTTGATCTTCTTTCCAGTCTGATTTTCCACTAAAGTTTTCCACTGCTTGAACTTGTTGAAGGCTTCACTTTTGTGCTTCATCATGAACACCCAAGTCATGCGAGAATAATCATCAATAATTGACACAAAATATCTGTTACCTCCAACGGATTCAACACGAGCAGGACCCCAACAATCAGAGTGGATATAATCCAGGGTGCCTTTTGTTCTGTGAACACCTTTTGGGAACTTGCTGCGATGTAGCTTCCCAAACACACAATGCTCGCAAAAATCAAGGCTTTTAACCTTGTAGCCATCAAGAAGATCCCTCTTCGACAAAATTTGCATCCCTCTTTCACTCATATGACCAAGCCTCATATGCCACAGCTTAGTCATATCCTCTTTGTAAGCCTCAGACGATGCCACAGCTGCATAACCTGTCACTGTAGACCCTTGCAGAAAATACAAAGTTCCACGCTTCACACCTTTTAAAATCACATCAGAACCCTTGCAGACATACAAAACTCCACCTTCACCTCTGAAACTGAAACCCTTGCTGTCTAGTAAACTCAGCGATATCAGGTTCTTTGTCATCAGTGGAACATGTCTGACCTCGTTCAATGTGCAGAAAGAGCCATCATGCGTCCGTATTCTGATTGAGCCAATTCCAACAGCTTTGCAGACAGCACTGTTGGCCATGGATACATTGCCTCCGTCTATCTGCTCATAAGTTGAGAACCACTCCCTGCGCGGACAAATATGATAAGATGCCCCAGAATCAAGAACCCAAACATTCTTGTAGTGTGGTTGTTCATTAGCTACCAAAGCCAAATCCTCTTCAGAATTGACATCATGTTCTGCCACAGCTGCAGAACCATCTCCCTGCTGCTTCTGCTTCTTGGGACACTCGTTCTTCCAATGTCCTTTCTCCTTACAATAGTTGCAGACATCATTAGCTTTAGAACCATTTGACTTGGACTTCTTGTAATTCGCCTTCTTCTTAACAATTTTTCCATGTCCTTTATTCCCGATAACAGCTAACCCTGATGCCTGATTTTCAGTAACTGAACCAGAAGCTTTATGGCGAACTTCTCTGGTGTGAAGGGCTGATCTGACTTCTTCCAATGACAAGCTATCTTTCCCAACAATAAACGAGTCCACAAAATTCTCGTACGACATGGGCAAAGATACCAATAAAATCAAAGCAGCATCCTCATCATCAACCTTAACATCAATATTACGCAGATCCAATAATATTGAATTTAATTGATCAAGGTGATCTCTCAGAGGTGTACCTTCCTGCATACGCAGACTGAACAGACGTTGCTTCAGAAGCAACTTGTTGGTTAAAGACTTCGTCATATAAAGACTCTCCAGCTTCAACCACAGACCAGCAGCAGTATCTTCATCAGCGACTTCAGTGATGACATCATCAGCCAGACACAGCATGATTGTTGAATGAGCCTTCTCCTCCAGGCTATTCAATTCTTCGTCATCAGCATCCGTTTTCTTCTTCCCGGACAACGGCGCCCACAGACCCTGCTGCTTCAACAGAGCTCGCATCTTGATCTGCCATAACCCAAAGCTGTTCCTCCCGGTAAATTTGTCGATCTTCACGTTCATAGCAGCCATCTTTGATGTTGGAATTACAAACCCTAGCAGCAGCGGCAAAACCCAGCTTTGATACCAGTTTGTTGTGACAGAAGTGATTCGACAACAAAGATGCAGAACGAATAATAAGAAACGACACAGGAAATTTAACGTGGTTCACCAACAGTGTGTTGGCTAGTCCACGGGCAAGAAGAGGCAGCTTTGTATTCAGATTTGGAGAGTATGATTTACAGCATGACTAGTAGGGTTTATATATTGTCTACTACAAAAAAACCCTAATCCTAGCCAAACATGGGCCTTAAGCCCACTTCAGATTCAAGGCAGCCCAACAGGCATAATTGTTGAAACGACGTCGTTAATTCACATAACATGTTTACTGTTGTTTGTGATACGTATAAAAGGTGAGTTCTATGTTCTATGTGAATTACTTAGCCATTTAAGTAATAATTCAGATTTGTAATCTGAATTTTTAATCTAATGACTTGTTATCATATATATACAGTAAAATTGTCGGTTTGTGACTTAAAAGAGAATATGCCAAAATGAACCTACGTGAATGACATATTCGATGAAAATAAGTTTGACTTCACCCTAAACTATTTCTGTGTAAAAATAAATTAGCTTTAAATTCATGACATTGGTCTAAGAATCTCGAAACCCAACTTCAAATTTACCTTATATAAATCTCATGAACCAAAAAAAAAATCTCGGTGCATAAGATATTTGTAAAATGTAGAATATGTGATAATTGGGTGCGGTTCAGGTACAAACCAAATTATAAATAAAAATTAAAAATCAATTTATAAGTTGACGCGTGTCCCATTTTAGCCGAAATTCCGAACAACACACGGAGGGGTATTATAGTCATTCCACACTGAGGGGTATAAACCTAATAATGTTATTTTCAATTTAGTGCACAAGTTGTTAATGATCAGACTTAAACTTGGAAATGATCAGACTTATAAATTGAGAATGATCAGAATCAGACTTAAAGAGCGAATGATCAGACTTAAAAATTGGTAATAATCACACTTAAAAAGTAGCAATGATCAGACTTAAAAATAGACAATAATCAGACTTGAAAGACTTAATGATCAGACTTAAAAGACTTAATGATAAGACTTAAAAGACTTAATTATCAGACTTAAAAAACTTAATGATTAGACTTAATGATCAGACTTAAAAGACTTAATGATCTGACTTAAAATAGATAATGATCAGACTTAAAAGACTTAATGATAACACTTAAAAATAGACAATGATCAGACTTAAAACACTTCAGACTGAAAAAGTAGAATGATCAAACTTAAAAGACTTAATGATCAGACTTAAAAGACTTAATTATCAGACTTAAAAAACTTAATGACCAGACTTAAGAGACTTAATGATCAGACTTAAAAGACTTAATGATTAGACTTAAAAGACTTAATGATCAGACTTAAAAATTGGTAACTATAAGACTACAAATCGATAATGATTGGACTTATAGAGAAAATGATCAGACTTAACATTGATAGCTAAAAGACTACAAATTGAGTATGATTAGACTTAAAACAGCAATGATCAGACTTAAAAACAGCAATGATCAGACTTAAAAACAGCAATGATCAGACTTAAACATAGCAATGATCAGACTTAAAACAAGCAACGATCAGACTTAAAAAGCAATGATCAGACTTAAAAACAGCAATGATCAGACTTAAAACAAGCAACGATCAGACTTACAAAGCCCTAATACGAAAATTACTAAAAATCGAAAATTTCTAAAAACATTAAAAATTCAAAATAAAATAGGAAACGACTCCGGATGGCCAAAAAAGTCCCTATGTCACGAGCAAAGCTGGTGATTTCTGACCGTCACGCCGTTGTGCTCAGAATAAGGTATTATGAAACTGAAATCAGACACCGGCAACTCAAATCCTGCTATTTCGCCACAACCTTAGTTTTCTCTAATCTGTCTGCGTCATTTTATGATCAGACTTAAAATAGATAATGATCAGACTAAAAATTGATAATGATCAGACTAAAAATTGATGATGATCATACTTAAAATTGATAATGACCATACTTAAAATTTATAATGATCAGACTTAAAAGAGTTAATGATCATATTTAAAAATAGACAATGATCATTGTTTTTTTAAGTCTGTTCATTAATGGTTTAAGGCTGATCATTGTTGTTTAAGTCTGATCGTTACTGGTTTAAGTCTCATCATTATTATTTTTTAAGTCTGATCATTGTTGTTTTAAGTGTGATCATTGTTCTTTTTAAGTCTTGTCATTACTGGTTTAAGTCTGATCATTGTTTTTTTAAGTCTGGTCATTAATGGTTTAAGTCTGATCATTGTTTTTTAAGTCTGATCGTTACTGGTTTAAGTCTCATCATTATTTTTTTAAGTCTGATCATTGTTTTTTTTAAGTCTGATCATTGTTCTTTTTAAGTCTTGTAAAAATAAATACATACATAATGTTAGTTATGCAGTATAAACTAAATATACATACAAAATGTCGTATTTGCATATCTTTCCATGGGTTACATCCAACTATAGTGAACAGGCCCCTTCAAGAGTATTTGATCAGGTAGATGAACCATAAGATGTACCATTATTGTGAAGAATGTCAGCGGAAATATTCTCTCTAATTGACACAGAATCTTAACTATCTCCAACTTCATGCTATTAACCTCCTCCTTTACTAACTCTCTGCAACATAGCCTTTGAAACCAGTGAGATAATTATATAAGAGGGTCTGCCACATTGACTGGCAAATAAGGTCGAATGAAAACCGGTAGCAGTCGCTTAAGAGTATGGTTGTTGTACTAGTGCATTATTTAAATACAATTGTACGATGGTCAAACGTCAAAAAGTGAACGATTTCAAATATCTGAGATTACGTGGCACTTTATGTATTTCACTTACGCGACAAACGATTTCGGTCAAACCAAGCCGAGTCGCATAAGAAGACTTATGTCGTGGAGTATGCGTGAGTTACATAAGATGCTGTCGCGTAAGTACACTTATGTAACGCATTTATGTCAGTGACATAAGATGATGTCGCTTAAGTACACTTATGTAACGCATTTATGTCAGTTACATAAGATGATGTCGCTTAAGTACACTTATGTAACGCATTTATGTCAATTACATAGGTATCAGTCGCATAAGGACACTTATATGATCGACCTATTTTTCTCAGTCGCTCAAGGATACTTATGCGACTGATCCTTATGTAACTGATACTAACTGTGTTACATAAGTGACCAACTGGTGTAGTGTTCTCCAAAAATTTCTCACCCATTAGGTCTTTGATTAATTGAAGAAAGAATTAGCTAATGTGAAACCCTTAAACAACAATTTTTTGATTATAGGTTTTAGTGCATCAGCTAGTTCAACTATACTGCTTTTAACAAATAAATTAAAAACCCTGGCTCACTAGCTACTAGCTAGGATATACGTGACTTGTAACTATCTTCATTATTTGAAGCATCAAATTAAATTACAATATATAATATTAGAGGAGCGCTTAAATAAGAATTTCTTCAAATTTCGAGAACTTGAGACTCCAATCTTCACCATCTAAAATGCAAAATGCATTTTTCAAAATGCATTTTGGTGGTCACACGTGTCCTATGTGCATTTTCAAGGATGCATTTAATGCAAAGTCAAAATCATCTTTTTGACTTTGCTTTTGTGACATGTGTCACATGCAGATTCAAAGATGCATCATGATCTAATGGTGAGATTTGAGTTCTCAAGTTCTCGAATTTTTATGGATTCTCAACCGAGCGCTCCCCTATAACATCAAACCAAATGCCGTGTTTGTCTATTTTCATTTCAGTTGTAAGGGATTCTTGTCCTGTTTGTGTCCATTGTATTTTCAGTGAACCTGATTTTTATCACCAAGCAGTTGTTCAGCTTCCTTGCTCATTTTTTAAAAACAATTTTACAGCTCAAGGTGCACGCTCTCATTGAACATCAACGTGGTTTTGCCATATATTTGATGATAATCCCTTCCTGTTGTTTTCGTGGCATGTTCCAGAAACTTATAATATAGACCTGATAAAAGTATTCACCACAAAAAAAGAAGAAAGTTCATGGTACACAACAGACAAAGGTGTGAATTCAGTAATGTACTAAGATTCGTCTTTTTTATTATTTTTGTACGTAAAACACTTTAGAAACACCTTGTATGGTTGTGTGTGCATTTTATACTTTCACATTGGAAGGCACTGTTTTATAATGCTAGTCATTATTATTATTATTCAAGTTGACACTACTTAACCCTTAACTCCAAACTTGGAAACTTATCTTTTATGCGCCATGGAACAAGTTGGGGGCTGCTGATCAAGTTAATTATTCTACTGCCACTGATTTTCCAGAAAGGTGGCCGGTATTAAGTTATTCTTCCTTAACTCGAAACTTGGAAACTTATTTTTATGCCTCATGAAACAAGTCGGGGACTGCTGATTAATTAAGTTATTACTGTCATTGACTTTGCAGAAATGTTGCAGCTGGTATTAAGTTTTTCTTTAGCACCAAGTCTTATTAAATCTATTCCCAACTCATCTCGCTCCAGTTTATGTTATTTTACACAGCTTAGGGCGCACGAGTCATTGAAGACATCCATTACTTTTGCCATACATGATGGCATTACCTTCGGGTTAATTTCGTGACGTCTTCCTGCAATTTGTCATCTGGACCTCTACCAAAAGCCGCCACAATAAAAAAAGTTTATGTCATATAACATAGGTGAGAATATGTATTAAAGCATTATCAATTAAACTTAAATGCTTCTCTTACATTTGATCCCGTGAGCATGTTTCTTTGGTCATTTTTTTTATTGTTTTTGCTCTTTCATTACACATGGTCAGGCAATGAAAGTTTATGTTCTACGTGAATGACATATAAAACCTATTAGATGAAAATAAAAGTTTGACTTCACCCTAAACTGTTTCTGTGTAAAAATAAAATAGCTTTAAATTCATGACATTGGTCTAAGAATCTCGAAACCCAAGTTCAAATTTACCTTATTTAAATCTCATGAACCAAAAAAAAAATCTCGATGCATAAGCTATTTGTAAAATGTAGAATATGTGATAATAAATTATATATAATATTGATTTACATTGAAAATTATATTATCTTGAAGAATAAGTTTTTTTTAACATAACAGATTTATAGCAGTGGCTCTCCAACATGAGATGAGACTAGCAAAAATAAAAATCGTGGCGGTGGCTAAACTATTAGAGACAAACCTGTTGCAAAAATGAGTAGAATCAATATAACCAGTCAAGCATATGGCAGCTTAGATGAAGGGCAGCTGATCAAAATCAAACTGAACCTTTATAAAATAGTTAAGCTTAATTCAATTAAAACGAATAAATTGGACCAGCTGATAGATCGGTTAAGATTGCTAGGTCACACATTGACTGAATGCCTGCTAAACAACATACTACAGGCATATCACATAGCGCAGATAACTTAAAGAATTTGCAAAATACATATCTCTAAGATATGTAGGCCACACTAGATACATACTCAAGTGCTTACAGTGTTGCACTTGCACATGTTTTCATCATAACACTCTAAAATAATATACATCACCATGGAAACACTCAACTAGATGTATCCAGATTGCAAACAAGTGCACACAATGAATAGCTAATCATTGGAACATGTGGATCATAAGGCGTCAAACCATGGAGGATGCATCCGTGGACGATAATACTGGATCAGTAAAACACGCTGGGCAGATAAGTGCAGAGAACCATGTCGATAATCAGAGGAAACTGCATCTTCATGAAGAACATGATGGGCAGACACGAGGCGATTGCTATTGGTATTATAATGACCTGTCCCACTATTTCTATCAGGAGGATATGAAGTGTGGCACCAAACGCAATCATCATGGCCACTATGGAAATGAACAAGGTCATTAAGCCGATGATGAGCCTGCGAGGGAGTGACTCGAGGAAGTCCTCCTCTGAGCATCGGGAAGTTAGGATTCCCAAGAACATGAACACAGCTGTAGAGGAAGAGAACAGACCGAAAGCGTCTGCTGCTGCAAAGACTAAAAAGGATTTGCTTTTGTTGGTCCCGTAGGAGAATTTTACAGCTGCGGAGAACATTGTCGTGATGATAAGGGAAGCCACTATTGAGCATGCGGATGCAGTGTTTCGTACCCACAGTCCACCTTTGTCAACCAAATCTTTGTGCGCCTCACTGAAGACCATTCGAGGAGTCTTACCGCTTTTGTTTGTCTTTTCTTTATAAGACGGTAAAACAAAATTCTCCACTTCCTGTAAAATATTTCGTAAGGTTAAGCACAAGTAAATAGACACCGTTAAAGTAAAGGAAGTACACCGCTAATATAACAAGGCCGTTACCTTGAACCATTGTAACTCGCGCTGCATGTGAAGTGCTGCGCCGGATACTTCACTACAAGGTCCTAACCTTCCAGCTAAGTGCAAAATATTATTCTCATCCTTGTCCCTCAAAGCAGCAGTCGGATGCTTATGTGTGAACATTTTTCCAATGATACTGAAAATTTTCTCATGGCGATTCAAGACAGCAATATGGAATATACTGTGCCGATTTTCATCATCAAAGGACCATATAAGTTCAGGAGACTGGCTAAGTGTCTCAGCGACAAACTCGTGAATCCCCAATTTTGCTGCAGTTCTCACTGGATCCTCTAGCAGCTTGAAGCAATCACCGTGGCACGAAATCACTCTATCACACATTGCCTTGAGAAGCCCAAGTGCCTCGGTATGTGCCAATTTCTCATTGTAAACCTTGTTAATAAAAGGGACTGGAAAATAAAACTTGCATCAGATTAATGAAAAATGACATTCGCAGAATTTGAAACTTTGATTTCAAATAATTAATTATTTATATTAAAATGATGAATAAGAAAAGCGCGTAGAAAAATTATTCTTACAAATGTGGAGAGCTTTCCAAAGCACGACAAGGTCTCTTCTAAATAATTTTCCTGAAATGAAAGTAAATAAAAAGGGTGAATATTTACCGATCTTTACGAGGCATTTTAAAAGAAATGTTCAGCTAATGTCACATACCAAATGATCGAAGAAATCCAGAACTATTTAATGAATCTGATGTGATTTTCGAGTGTAGCTGAGGGTTCTCCTCATCAGCATCGTTCTTGCACTCAGTAGCCTTATTGCGCTCGATAGGAATTTCTTGTTTTTCCACAACAATCACTGTAATGGCACAAACATTACAAATATATCTAACTAATGACTGATGTGTGAAAATGAAATTACGGAATAGATGATCTCACTGTAATAAATGAAGCTCTTCCAATATCCACAGGGATTTCCACTGGGAAACGCAGATGGCTTTTGCGCTAAAGTCTGGAAAACAGCTTTGCCAACATTGTCTTCTCTGAGTGCGGCGTCTGGAAGCTTTCTAAGTTGATCACAGGCCAACGCTGCATAATATGAAACGATGGTTTTAAGGTTAGATTTTCATTTCATGAATGAAAATTTATGTTAACGAGTAGAAAAATTAATGTTCAAACAAACAAGTTTTAAAGTGGGAAATCTGTCGTAGTGATTCAGATTTTTTTTTTGATAATGCATACTTACCAAAAAAGTCAGCAGATATGAGAAGGTTCAGCAATGTAACACCAGTAGCGGTGAGATGCGGCAATTGATAATCAAACTCAGTGACCGACAATAGATATTTTATGGTTTTCTTATGTCCATACTTAGCTGCATAGTGAAGCGGGGAATAGTCGCGATTGCTTAATACGTATGGCAAATTAGGATTAGCTTTGACCAAAACTTTTGCAGCGTCGGTATTTCCTGCAATTGCGGCTGAGCAGAGTGCAGTTCTCCCAAATCGATCCTTCTGCTCTAATTGTTCTTTTGTCATCGACTTCACAAGCTCTTTTACAAATTCTATTTTTGGTTGACCCACAGCTACATGAAGGATCGTTTCTGAAACTTGTGTGATGTGTTCACTCAATGCAGTCTTTTTCGACCTTACGATCACTCGTGCCCTTTCCCAATCTCCTGTAATTGCAGCTTTGTAAAGCTGTGAGGCAGTTCTTGAACAGGCCATAGCTCTTGTCTTGTGCGCCTCGACTGTGAAGTTATGATGCACAAAATTGAATAAGTAACCTTAACTACAAGTATTGAACATATAAACCAAAACCCCAAAGAATGACATTTCAAATACAAGGAACAACACACCTATATGATACAAATCTGAATGCTACGGAAAAAAACAAGCAAACTTGATATATATATAAAACACAATATGAAAACAAACAGTATAAGTAGACTTCATCCCCACCATAATTGCCTTTGATTTTCCTATTGATATCATGTGAATATGATATTACAAAAGATCGGCTAAGTTCCAAAATCTCGAGGATCTTGGACCTGAACTCCAAATGACAAGAACCATAACAAGACAGCATAAAACATACGGACTTGCAGCCCCCAAAACCCATTCGGACCTTAATCCAAATCAAGCCATTATTAACAACTAGAGAGTCAAAAACTAAAATTTCCCAACCAGAAAACCAAAAATAAAAAAAGCTAAAAATTTACCACAAGATCTCAATCTAAGATTAAGTCGCTGTACCATGTTTCATGCATCTGTCACTACACAATCCAACACACTCTACGCACCCAAATTCACAAACCCAAACCCTAGAACCAAAATTAACAACCGACTCAACCTCGTAAAGACAAAACCAAATAAACACATAAATCATCACTCCACACTGTAGCAAAAAAAGAACCCATTTAATATAAACAAACACCAAAAGGTTCAATCTTTAGAACCACCCAGAATCCAAAACCCATAAAGCTTCAAAATATAAAACACTTTGAAACCTTCCTCTTCCTCCTCCTCCGGCTCAGTGCTAGGCAACTGAGCTGCAGCGGCCATTGCCGAAGCTGGAACCCCTGCACCGCGTTCGTTGATGACAGAGCCTGCAATAACACCAGATCCGGCGCTTTCTACGGCTGCGATCGTATGGCCTCCGCTGGCATCGGTGGATTCCGACATTTTACGGATTGTGAGAAATTCAACCGAGTCAATATCTGTCCGAAATTGGTTAGAAGAGTTTGTTTAAATACTACAGCTAAAATTTCAACTATATAAATATTCCTTCTTCCTCTTTTTCAAAAAATAAAATAAAATAAAATATTCTCTCTTCCAAAATTAATTATAATTAGTAATTACTTACCGTTTAGATTAAAGTACAGTAATCGCTGCTGTTACGTATGAGAATATTAGAGAACTTAAGGGGTGCACTTGTACTTGGTGAGAACTTCTTTAGTATAAAATAAGTGTAAACGAGAGGAGGAAATTAACAAATGAATTACTCGGAAAGGGCGACCTGAGAAAGGGCTACCTGATTGCCCAACGAGGCCAGAGTGAAAGCCACTCAGAGTGGGCCGACAAGGACGTCGGTCTCCAAAGGGTGGGACAATGTTACAATCCCACATTGGCTAGGTGCTTCCACACCTAGTGGTACTTAAGCACTAGGGGTTCTCTCATCCATCAGACTAGTCTTTTGTGGTGAGCTCTTCCCTTGAGCTTAGGTGCCTAACAGCTGCTCTGGACTCTTCTACCGGTTCCTAAATACAATAAATTATATAAAATTAAATTTTGAGTGAATATTGACCGTATTGTATTGATATTAATTAAAACAATCATTTAAATGTAGTTTAGGTAATTGAGGTTCTGGCATGCTTAATTAATATTTAATCAAAGAAAATAGTGTGCTTAGAACGTGATGGCATGATTAATTAATATATAATGTATTGACAATGTAAGCTCTCGTTTGGTATTTAAAAGCACCTAATTATTTTGTATTTTTGTAATTTGATTTTCATGTTTTTATTTTTTTTTGGGATCGAGTCTGAAGGTGTGTATTTGTCGGTGAAAGAAGCAACCTGAGATTAAAATTAATTAGGAACCTTTGATTGTCAACTAGCTGTTCTGATGTTATATTTGTCATGCATTTGCTGTTTAAATTTGATTGGGCAGAAGTTGTCGTTTTGTGCGACAATGGACTACTGATTGTTGGTCCACTCAAACTTTAAATCTTTAATGAATCCGAACTTCCAATAATACTTTTTTTGATAAGAAATAAAAGTAAACTTTATTCAAAATCATGCTGGTCGAAGCCCAGATGTTGTCGCCTTGTCGGGGCCCGTTATATGTTTAGCACTTAGCAGTTATGGCATAATTGATGAAACGACGTCGTTTATTCACATACACTTTGTGATACGTTTAAAACGTGACTTGTATGTGAATAAGGGTCTGTTTTCTGGGCTTTAAATTTGTATTATATAAATCATTTTAACACCACATAACATAAATTAACATAAATTAACATAACATAACATAAATTAACATAACATAACATGACATAAATTAACATAACATAAATTACCACCACCATCATCATCATCATCATCATCATCATCATCATCATCATCATCATCATCATCATCATGTCATCATCATCACCATCATGTCATCATCATCATCTTCATGCATCATGCATCATGCATCATCATCATCATCATCATGAATAGTAATAGTAATATGATGATGGTAAATAGTAATATGATGATGGTGAATAGTAATATGATGATGATAGTGAGATGATGATATGATGATGATGGTGAATAGTAATATGATGATGATGACATGCTAGTGATGGTGAATAGTAATATGATGACATGATGATGATGGTGAATAGTAATATGATGAACAGTACTATGATGAATAGTGATATGATGATGATATTGAGATGCTGATGAATAGTAATATGATGAACATTACTATATGATGAATAGTAATATGATGATGATAGTGAGATGATGATGATGAACAGTACTATGATGAACATTACTATGATGAATAGTGAGATGATGAACAATACTATGATGAATAGTAATATGATGATGATAGTGAGATGATAATGATGAATAGTAATGTGATGAACAGTACTATGATGAATAGTACTATGATGAACAGTAATATGATGATGATAGTGAGATGATGATGAATAGTAATATGACATGATGATGATGTTGTTGATGACATGATGATGATGGTGAGATGATGATGATGCCATGATGATGATGGTGATGACATGATGATCATGGTCATGATCATGATGACATGATGATGATCATGATGACATGATGATGATGTAATGTTAGGTTGGTATAAACTAAAATAAAATAAAATAAATTAACATAACATAAATTAACATAAATTAACATAACATAACATAAATTAACATAAATTAACATAAATTAAATTAACATAACATAAATTTAAGCTCAATCAAACAGACCCTAAGTTAGCCAACTATAAGTGTTGGCCACGATCACATATCTAACTTTCGTGTATCTGAGGCATGTCACGTGTTCAAATACGTTGGATCGCGTTACTGGACGGTCGAAATCGTGCCTCACTGACGTATTCTATCAACACTGTCTCAACCGAGTGCTCCTCATAATTCAGAATTGTATTGATGCATAAGATATTTCTAAATCGTAGAATAAGTGATAATAAATTATATTGAATTTTATATTATGTTGAAGAATAAGTTTTTTTTAACATAATAGATTTATAGCAGTGACTCTCCAACATGAGATGAGACTACCCTAAATAAAATGAGTAAGAATATAACCAGTCAAACATATGGCATCTAAGATGAACAGCAAGCTGATCAAATCAAACTGAACCTTTATAAAATAGTTAAGCTTAATTCAATAAAAACGAATAAAGTGGACCAGCTGATAGATCGATTTAGATTGTTAGGTCACTGGTTCAATCAGGTCTAATTGACGGCTACTGGTTGACTCGGAGAGAATCGGTTTACATTAAAAGAGGTGTATTAAAACATTATAAAGCACAATCACTCAAAGTCTCAAACCATTAAAAAGTAGTCAGAAAGTGATCAAACATGAATCTATCAGAGTATGATAGACATTTAAATGGACAGAAGCTGTTTTCTACGACTTGGATAAAAATGAGGAAATGTTTATGACTTTGTAGAGAAGAATGAGCAAGTAAATAATGACCCCAACGAAGCCAGTGATCAGGCCTATTTCGACGCGATGGCAGTATTTTTGCACCTGGTCACATATCGGTAGCCAACCTGCCTGTGTGTTCCCTTTCTTACCAACCTGCGCTATGGCCAGTGCAGCTCCGATACTTGACGTCAACAACGCAGTAATTACCTGTCAATCAAAATTAAGAAAAACAATGTCTGAATTGGTTCTGTTTTTGGTTTTTGATCGATAAAGACTTTAATTTTACATACACACTTTCAGAAAGGAAAATAAAAAATCGAAAGACGCAGAGGGGATGACTTTTAGTACCACATCCAATGCAAGGATAAGTTCTCCGAGCAAGCCAGCAAAGGGAAGGAAAAGAACGGCAAGGCTGTAAACACTTGCGATAATATTCGCTATTACAAAATACCTGTGCGATGAATTATAAAATCAGTGAAGAAGTCTTAAGGAAAAATAAAAATTGACCTGAAAAGAAAATGAAATAAATACAAAGTTTGTCTATATATAAAGAGAATGATCAGAGCGTATTACTTAAAAGATGGTGTGTCGCTGTACTTGGCTTCCAATGTCAGTCCAAACAGGTTAACCTTCTCACGACTAGTAGCAACCACAATGGCAGCAGCGAGCGTTGCGCCCAAGGCCAAAGCCCTCAAAAGACTGATTGGTATCCTTTTTCCCAGCCCCATGAATTCTTCTTAAAATGACTATTTTCTTGAGGACAGTACAAATATTGACTGCTAGAGACAGTAGTCTTTGGAAAGGTGCAGAAAGACCCTTATATAAGGATGTTGTTCTTAATGCGTCAAACCCAAACGTTTATCTAAATACGATGATTTATTAGGTTGAAATATCTCAACAATCTAGCGTCAATTGAGATATGAGGTCTCTAATTGCAGGTGTATATCAGTGAGTTAGATGAGACCTTTTTAAAGTTAATTTCTTAGCGAAGCTAGCTAGATTAAGGAAAGGAAGCTGAAACTAGAAGCAACCATTTTCTTGTAAAAAGTGTTTTTGTTGCAGGAAAAAAAATAGAAATCATTTGCCTTATTTTATATAAAATGGAAAGTATTTATTTTTTAATGTTGACTAAGGTTTGGAAGTTTTATCTTTTATGGATCATCCACATTTGTGATACTTTACTGATTACTCTAATGGAAAAAAAAATAAAGATTTATTTAATTTGAATGCAGTTAACATATGATTAATGCTTATTTGAAAGTTTGTAAATTATTCTATGGTCCCAGATTCCAAATTAAACATTTTATGAGCCCACATGTAACAGTACAGCGCAGACATTGCTGTCATTCATCAGAAAATCTAAGGGTCAGATTCATATTCTAGTCACCAAAAGATCTAAAAAGTGAGGCCAAACATTCATAAATTGGAATCCAGAAAGAAACACTAGAAAATTTTCTCCGTGTCCACGGATTCGGTTGGGAAGGGAGAATGGGCAAATTTCAGGAAAAGTTGAATGGGAAGGCGAAGGAGGTGCAACTGAAGGGAAAAGTGATGGAGCTGAAGATTAAGATAAAGAGGGGAGTCAGCATGGTTGGCAAGACCTGCAAGAAAGGATGGATTAAAGTCAAGAAATTGGCTGGCTGAGTTGAGTGGTGATTTTTTTTAATAATCTATTGTTCTCATTTCATGCATCCTTTAGCTTCCTTTTGTTCTTGTAAACATTTATTTGGGGAATTGGTCTTGTGTTTGTGGTGAGATTTGGTGTGACTTTATCCCTTGTAGAAACAAAAACCAACTTTCTTGGTCGTATTGAAAGCGTAGTTTAACAAGCTGGGCAGAGCTGTTAAGAAACACACAGCAGAATTTTACATCTGATTTCCCAACAGAGTTGGCTTTGGCACCACATTATCTCTTATCCATTGTCAGCGCTCTAACTTTGCTTTTTCTAGCCAGTACATACTGTTGAATATAATGCAAAAGATAAATATCCGGTTGTTACCTATTATTCCTACGAGATATATATCTATAGGATTTAGGTAACATTATCTTCACTCAACTAAATTTTAGGAAATATTTCCTAATTAATTTAGTTTGGACGTGTGATGAAGGGGTATATATATTTGAGTTTCTTGTATTCTCATATACACACAAAATAAGAGAGGAAAAACCCTAGTAGAGATATGAGCAGTGCTTGAGCAGTTCCACCTTCCGAGTTCGGGTGCACGGATTCGGAGGAGGATTGTGTTAACCTTGGGGGCGTTCGTCACTTGAGAACCTGTACCGGTAGTGGCGAAATTCGCTTCTACGTCAGTGGCCTCCATACCACGGCACAATCGTATTAATTCAGAGATCGTCAATCAAGGAAAGTTATTCTTGTTGTCTCACTTATTTGATTTCAATAGCTTTATTTCCTACAATTTAGAAGCGAATTTATACTATTGAAGTCAATCAAATTATTGATATGGTTGATTTACTAATCAATTTGTGTTTTTATGAACGCATATACACAAATCATCCGACCGAGTTTATCCGACAAAATACACTGCTGCTTGAACTTTGAAGAGGGCAGAAACCCTTATTTTGGCAGTTGTGGCTAAATCGGTCTGGGTTTGGTTTAATTGAACTGGTCTAAAGACCTTGATGGCCCAAGACACGCTGTTGTCGATTTGCAAATAGGATAAAGGGCGCGGCGGAGAATCAGGACCGAATGGCCACCGTTAGCGAAGGCATCGTCATCCGCCATTGACGATGACGAGTATGGAGTGATTAGCGAGATGATGAAGATGGTGGCTTTGTTCTAGTTATGCGCAATGTCCAAATTAATTTGTCAAATAAGCTTTGACAAGTGACGATCCAACGTAACATCTCTCCACCGTTGCTAATATTGGCTTGAAAGTTTGGAAAGCATAGTTAGTCTTCACGGATTTGGTTCTGAGCAAGATGTCTACATCTTCTATCTATGGAGTAGTGTCAATGGAACTTGGGGCACGGAGAATCGAAGAAGATCTTTTGTAGGGCAGAGATGGTTCTTCTTCGTCAAGGATGTTTTGCGGTTGAGTTCAGATGCGATTTGCAGTCATCGGGCTTGGGATGGCATGACGAGGAGGCTTCAGGGCGAGATGTGGATGCTCATGAGACGGTAAAGGCGCTGATGATTGAGTATACAGTTCCTTCATTGGGAATTCGAGGTCATGAGGAACACACTTTTGGTGGAATCACACATCTCGGCCCCGCAAACTTCTGTGATTGGGTTTACTGATTGTGAAGGAGATGTGGTTTTACTAGACATATGATGGGCAAGCTTTTCCTAGCTGCTAATGCACTCATGAGTTCAAAGCTCAATCTTAAGTTTCCTACGGGTGGATATGAATCGATTCGGTTCAATCAGTGGTCTTGGACATGTGGGGGTGAGCAAATTGAAATGTACGAAGAGCTTCAAAGTTGTGGAGGTTTAGTACTTGATGAGCCGTATTTATACGACTTGTCGAGTCATTAAATCCCACCATTTCATTCACTTTATTATGCGAACAGTTACTTTTTAGTGTTGTTTCGTGTTTCAGGTGATTTGGAAGCTCTAGGAGGAATCACGCTTAAAAGACGGCATTTTCATGCCAGAAACATCGCAATTGAAGATCAGACCAAAGGAGGGCCGTGAACAGTGTTTTTCGGCTCGTGAACAGTAACTCCGGCGTGAATAGTGATTCCGGCGTGAATAGTAACTCCGGCGTGAATAGTAACTCCGGCGTGAATAGTGATTCCGGCGTGAATAGTGATTCCGGCGTGAACAGTGTCCGATGAACAGTAATTCCGGCCCATGAACAGTACTTCGGAAAAAAGTCCAAGTTCCAAAGTCCAGCAGCCGGCCCAATTTGTATGCGACGCTAGGGTTTCGTAGCTTTATGACCAAGTTAGGGTTTCTCAAACCCTATAAATAGAAGAGCAGTGCTGCCATCCCTCTCATCACCAAAAACCACACGCCCATCACTTGGCCGTGCAACATCACTCTCCTCTTCATTCCGCCCGACCTCCGCCTTTGCTCCTCCGTGCGCCGCTGCTGCTCCGCCCTCATCAGCCACTCTCGGCCAGCCCTAGCTTTTGTACTCGGTCATTAGTGAAGTGTCTTGTTTCCCTTTTATTATTTGCATTGTTATTCATGAGTATGTGTAACTAAACCTCTTATTCGGGTTAGGGTTAAATATTTGTGACTTATGTTTTTGAGATTTGAATCTTAATGCTTGTTTCGTTATTCGATTAAACCTTGTGCTCATTATTTGGATTGAATTGTGAAGTTAAGTGGAGGTTTGGAATAACAAAGCTTAACTGATCAATTCAACTCCCCTATTTACTATTTGTTGATACTAGAGAGCTATTAACAAGTAGTGCACTAATTCGATATATCTTGGAATGGAGTATTGAATTATTAGGTTTAATTGTGGTGTAGGCGTCCGGAAAGACACTACTTTAGGTTATAACTTGGAATGGAAGTAACCACACTTAGGAATTAGAAACATGATATTTAGAAATCAATGATAAAACCAAGTCACAATTGAATAATACCCTAACCTGAATATTCCTTTGATTGATAAATCCCTTGCACTTCTCGATTATTACACTAACCTCTACTTTCACATTAGTTTCTTGTTCTTTTTCTCTATTACAGAGCGAAGTAGTAACCATCTAGCTCCCTAGGGTTCGACCCTTACTCACCACTGTACTCACCCACAGCCAAGAGCGAGGAAAAATATAAATTGTTTTTGCACAGGTACGACGACAGCCTGTTCAAAATGGCGCCGTTGCCGGGGAGCTAAGCACGGTGAAATTTGTTCTTCCTTTAATTTTTCATTTCTTTTCTGTTTGCTTAATTCGAAATTCGCTATTCGGTGACTTCAATAATTCGAAAATCCCAACTGTTTGCTTTTTGTTTTCCATTCTTTTCGATTTCCGATTTCTAGCAGTTAGAGGGTTCTGTCACCAAGACTTACGAGTCTAAGGAAATTGGGTTTTAAGTGGGACCGCTGTGACCCCTCCAATTTCCTGGGGACCCTTTGCTGCTAGTCTGTTCTTGCTATCTCGGTGCTATGCTAGTTCGCACCTTTTTCTGATTCACCTGCAGATTCAACATGTCTTCCTACTATGGAAGTGAGCCGTGGAATTATGGGGAATACTATCCACCACCCTCCCTACGAGAAGTCCGAGAAATGATCATGCACCTTGAGCAATCCCGGGATGAAACTTTGGATGAGTACTTACGGTACTTTGATTCCCTTGTGATAAGCTGCCCGCACCATGGATTCACAGACTTATATCTTCTTCAAGTGTTTCTCGCCGGGATGTTACCACATGAGTGGAGTTGGCTCACTGAGGAGGCAGAATGCTCGGTCTATGACATGACCATAAGTGCTATTTGGGACTTGATAGACGATTTGGCCAAGAGATCTAAACCAATACAAGAGCAAACCAAATCACTAGAGGACATGGTAAGAGAGCTGGCAGCTAGCACCCAGCAGACAAGTGCATACCTGAACCAGTATATAGCCAACATCGATAAAGGCTCAGCCGAGTTAGCAGAAACAATATCCAAGTTGAGCAGAAATCAGGAAGAAGATGTCGGTACAAAAACAGGGGAGGACATGGCAGAGGATCTAATAGAGCCTATCTCGGAACCGGCAGAAGATGAGGACCAATGGTTGAAGGAAGAAGAGCTCAAGTCGGACTACCCCAAATATTTGGAAGAAGACAGGCCACTAGCACCTCTAGAAGATCCGACCGAGCCACTCGAGTCAGTCCCCATTACCGAGCTCTCCAAGATATGCACTGACCTCATTACGGATATGCCCGAGACAGAACCAGCCCTTACTATCACAGCACCAGAGGCAGAGCAAGCCCTCACTGTCGAAGCAGTCAAAGAAAGTCTAGTGCCTGACACTCCTCTGCCAGTTCCAATACAGGTGATTGCTCCTAAGGACCACATGATCGACAAGGATAAGCTTGAAGGCAGAGTAGAAGCAAAGCATGAGCCAGAGAAGGCAACGATGGAGTACTCACTCATCACAGTTCGAGAAGAGCCGCCTGGAAAGCATGGTAGAAACATTGTTCCTCGAGAACTTATTCCTAGACAACCACTCATCTGTGCCAAGAAGAAGAAGATTGATATGGGCGCACACTTGATGTCTCTTGAAGATAAAGAACTGAACGTCCATGCTAATCACTCATACATAAAGAAACGACCGAGGCTTGGCACGTTTGAGTGGAGACCAGGATGGAGAAGCACTAGAGCACGACTCGATGGACCAATGACTATGATAAAGGTGGCCTCGCCAGCTCAGAAGGATGTAAAGGCGAATCCGCCTGATCTTTGGAAGGTAGAGCCGAATGGACAGCTAGAGGAGCAGTATGGACGAACAGAAGGAAAGGCCGAGAACAAATATGACCTCACACGCCCATGGGATCCTAACTTGTGATCCCTACAGGAGGTACTGTCGAGCCAACGACGTTAAACAAAGGCGCTCGCAGGGAGGCAGCCCTGCACGGTTTGCACGTTTTTTTTACATTTCAGTTTATTTATTTACTATGTTTATTTATGAGTCATTATTGTCACATTGTACTTGGGAAAGAAAATGATCTTCATGCAGGGACAGAGGCGAACGTATCAGAGATGTTAGCGACAGACTGTATCTAGCATGAGTAGTTCACACCTCGAATAAGTTGTGTCGAGAAACATGAGCGTTTAAAGATTCTGTCACAAAGACTTACGAGTCTAAGGAGGTTGGGTTTTAAGCGAGACCGCTGTGACTCCTCCAACCTCCTGGGAATCTTTTATTCGTCTTAATGTCATTGACGCAGACCTTTCGGTGTGCAACAAACTCACGCTGCGATGCAAGCTCCAATGGTGCTCTTCGAGGACTCACAGGAGAACTATCAGCCATCTCTCATTGTCACGCACGCACGAGGGAAGTGCCTGTCCTTACTCTATTCTTATTTCCCTTTGTTTTATTGCATGCATTGTGTGTCTTGATTTAAGTCGTACCGTGAGGACACGGCTCATTTCAAAAGTGTGGGGTGGGAGAGTCAGTTATCGAGTCAGCATGTTTGTTTCACGCCCACCACACAGAGTCAGCACGTTTCGAGTCATTTTTAAAATTTTTGTACATGATACTTCACTATTTCCTAGACTTGCAGTAGTGGATAATGATTGGGTGAAATAGATATAGCCGATTTTACATGCATGTCTTGGTGAAAATTGATTTGTGCGACTAACATGTGATCTTAAAATTCTGCATGCCTTTGTCAGTTGAGATAAACAGGGATGTGGAGTTGATAGCAATGCCCTAGAGAGACTTGACAGATCGTTCAAAGGCCGAACTCAGGATATGTGGTTATGTGGAGTTCGTGGAGGCTAGCACTTCGAGGCAACATAGTACGAGTCTGCTCCGCCGCTGCGGTACCCTTTGCGGTTGGTCGGGACGGGAAAACTTCACACCGTCCAAGCTCTAGTCCAAGTAGCCGAGAAAACAGGCAAGCGACCCTTGACTTGACCCGTGTCGAAAGGACGATGATGAGTAAGAGCAGGAAGGTTTCTAATCCGAGTAGCCGGGAAAATAGACGAGCGACCCTCGGCTTGACTCGCGTCAAAAGGAGGAGAAACCACGGTTCGATCAAATCACAATCCGCACTACAAAGCAACAAATTCACAACCATCGTGATAGTCCACACGTCTCATGTGACAGCATCATTGAAATTCCGAATCAGATGACACTATAGCTGACCGAAATCTCTCAACACTTTGGAGCTCGAATCAATCACGTGCAAGAAAAAGCGGCAAAGCATAACCACATAACAGCGAGTTCGAGCCCGAGAATGAGGGTTCATGGGTCTAAACAGGGCTATCTCCAGATACATCCGAATTGATTTGCATCTCGACCCAAAGGTAACACGTATCTTTAACCCATGTTTTAGCACAAAGACATTAGTAGCGAGCATGCATAACAGGCGAGATCTAGAGTAATCGATTCATGTCCATGTAGCACGTCTAGGATGACCGAAGCTTTGTGATGTTCGTACTTCATTTTTTCCTCTTATGACCTAGTCCTTGTTCGGGACGAACAAGTTTAAGTGTGGGGTGGTTTGATGAGCCGTATTTATACGACTTGTCGAGTCATTAAATCCCACCATTTCATTCACTTTGTTATGCGAACAGTTACTTTTTAGTGTTGTTTCGTGTTTCAGGTGATTTGGAAGCTCTAGGAGGAATCACGCTTAAAAGACGGCATTTTCATGCCAGAAACATCGCAATTGAAGATCAGACCAAAGGAGGGCCGTGAACAGTGTTTTTCGGCTCGTGAACAGTAACTCCGGCGTGAATAGTGATTCCGGCGTGAATAGTAACTCCGGCGTGAATAGTAACTCCGGCGTGAATAGTGATTCCGGCGTGAATAGTGATTCCGGCGTGAACAGTGTCCGATGAACAGTAATTCCGGCCCATGAACAGTACTTCGGAAAAAAGTCCAAGTTCCAAAGTCCAGCAGCCGGCCCAATTTGTATGCGACGCTAGGGTTTCGTAGCTTTATGACCAAGTTAGGGTTTCTCAAACCCTATAAATAGAAGAGCAGTGCTGCCATCCCTCTCATCACCAAAAACCACACGCCCATCACTTGGCCGTGCAACATCACTCTCCTCTTCATTCCGCCCGACCTCCGCCTTTGCTCCTCCGTGCGCCGCTGCTGCTCCGCCCTCATCAGCCACTCTCGGCCAGCCCTAGCTTTTGTACTCGGTCATTAGTGAAGTGTCTTGTTTCCCTTTTATTATTTGCATTGTTATTCATGAGTATGTGTAACTAAACCTCTTATTCGGGTTAGGGTTAAATATTTGTGACTTATGTTTTTGAGATTTGAATCTTAATGCTTGTTTCGTTATTCGATTAAACCTTGTGCTCATTATTTGGATTGAATTGTGAAGTTAAGTGGAGGTTTGGAATAACAAAGCTTAACTGATCAATTCAACTCCCCTATTTACTATTTGTTGATACTAGAGAGCTATTAACAAGTAGTGCACTAATTCGATATATCTTGGAATGGAGTATTGAATTATTAGGTTTAATTGTGGTGTAGGCGTCCGGAAAGACACTACTTTAGGTTATAACTTGGAATGGAAGTAACCACACTTAGGAATTAGAAACATGATATTTAGAAATCAATGATAAAACCAAGTCACAATTGAATAATACCCTAACCTGAATATTCCTTTGATTGATAAATCCCTTGCACTTCTCGATTATTACACTAACCTCTACTTTCACATTAGTTTCTTGTTCTTTTTCTCTATTACAGAGCGAAGTAGTAACCATCTAGCTCCCTAGGGTTCGACCCTTACTCACCACTGTACTCACCCACAGCCAAGAGCGAGGAAAAATATAAATTGTTTTTGCACAGGTACGACGACAGCCTGTTCAGTACTCAAATTGAAAGAACAAGCCAAGCACTGTTTGACTAAAAAAAAAAATTGTCAACCGACATGCTGATAGTCAAAAAGGACTCTTTATGGGCAAAGAGACTTGCTGCTCGCGTTGTTACGATTGCTTCATGATTGATCGAAGGCAAAGGACCGTTTCGGTTCGATCAGGTTCTAGTTACATTTAATTGTTGATTATTTAATTTATTAAATGCGTTTCTATTCGTTTATTGCAATCTAATCCTATTGAAAATTTGGTTTAAATTGCATGATCGGATGAGATCGAGCTGGCTCAAGTTAGATTTTGATCAAATCTACATGGAGCGACCCTCTGTGTTTGTAGTTCCTGACAGGGAGGATAAAGTACGCACAAGCATCGAGTAATGTACTGCGATGCGAACTGGGGTGATAGACAGTGATGAGATCTTGCGATGCTAGAAGCCGATTGGTTGAGAAATTTATTTGCAGATGTTCCATTGTGGGGGTAGTCGACTCCTTCTGTACCTATACTTTGGGATTCGCAAGCCGCCATAGATGTTGCGAAGAACATCGTGTGTAATGGCAAGAAGAGACACATTCGTGTCAGACATGAGTCTGTAAGACAATTTATTATGAGTATTGTTGTTTCTCTGGATTATGTGAGAACGGAGAAGAACCTGGCGGATCCTTTTACGAAAGGGTTGGACGGGAGGAAAGTACTTGAGTCATCAAGAGGTATGTATGGGTTTGAGAGTTAAAACTGTGTGGTGAGCCATCCCGGAATGGATGATGAGTATGAGCTTAAGGCTTTTGATGTATCTAACCTCATAGACCGAGGTCACTTGTTTAAGTGATGTCATGAGATGCTCTTGTAGATATGGTGATTTCTTTGATTAGCCTCATAGACCGAGGTCACTTGTCTAAGTGATGTCATGAGATGCTCTTGTGGTTTATTTGATTAGCCTCATAGACAGAGGTCACTTGACTAAGTGATGTCATGAGATGCTCTCGTAAATTCGGAAATTTCTTTTCTGAACCTCATAGACCGAGGCCATTCGAGTTAATGGTGTCATGAGAAGATCTATTATAACTAGCCTCACAGACATATGCCACTCGAGTTAGTGGTGTCGTGAGATGACCGGTGAGTTATATAGATGGAAGGTTGAACTTTAATGTTCTTAATGTTCGTGGAACACCTGCGGTGAATGTGAAGGGATAGCCTCCTTCTATGAGTGATGGGACATCTCTCTAGAGCGTTCACTTAGAGTCCCAAGATGAGTGGCTGTGTTATCGAGGAATTGCTCAAGCTTTGAAGGTGATGTGCGTGTTGTCGGGTCCCTTCAATAATCTAGGAGTTCAATCCTTTGAACACTCTCTAGACCGTTGAACACCCCACTCCACTATGTGTTAGTTCAAACCTTTGGATACTAACATTTAAGTACTAAGCCTTCTACGTACTGCTCAGAATCTCTAGGTCTCGGACTCTTTTGCATTAGTGGGGGATTGTTGAATATAATGCAAAAGATAAATATCCGGTTGTTACCTATTATTCCTACGAGATATATATCTATAGGATTTAGGTAACATTATCTTCACTCAACTAAATTTTAGGAAATATTTCCTAATTAATTTAGTTTGGACGTGTGATGAAGGGGTATATATATTTGAGTTTCTTGTATTCTCATATACACACAAAATAAGAGAGGAAAAACCCTAGTAGAGATATGAGCAGTGCTTGAGCAGTTCCACCTTCCGAGTTCGGGTGCACGGATTCGGAGGAGGATTGTGTTAACCTTGGGGGCGTTCGTCACTTGAGAACCTGTACCGGTAGTGGCGAAATTCGCTTCTACGTCAGTGGCCTCCATACCACGGCACAATCGTATTAATTCAGAGATCGTCAATCAAGGAAAGTTATTCTTGTTGTCTCACTTATTTGATTTCAATAGCTTTATTTCCTACACATACGTGTAACACTACTTCTCGTTTGATTTACCCCGATAAGCCATTTTGAAGGATTTGGCTGGTTCGATGTGACAAGAAACTTCAAGAGGAATGCACCATTCAACAGGGGTGTATCCATTTGAACTCTAACTTATAGTGTCTTATCTTATCTTAACTGAAAGTAACTTATATTGATCAGAGACGAAGCCACATGGTGGGCTTATCGGGCTGCAGCCCGAGTACATTTTCAGCCCAATTTTTGTGTGTGTAGAACTCTAGATTTGCAATTGCGACGCCTAGTACCTCCCTGTTCTCTCTATCGCTCGAGATAGCCTTGATGCCCAGCCCGAAGCTTTTTGTGACTCAGCGGAGACAGCCGAAGTGACGCACTTATTCCATTCCTTCCCTCACTGCTTCGGGTTAATTTTAGCCATGCCATGTTTTGAGTTTCGTATTTCACAAATGCCATAGATTTGAGTTTTATTTCACCCATGCCATACCTTTCATTTGTTGGTGATGTGTATGCTGACTGGGATAAAAATGGGCCACATGGACCATAAATTTGATGATGTGGCAATGAAGTGGAAAAAAATTAATATAAAAATTCAAAAAATTTATAAAAAAACAATTTTTAATAAAAGGAATATAAATTATTTGATAAATAAACATTAGAAATTTTTATAAAAATTAAACACAAAATGAAAAATATTTTTAAATTTTTTCGCAAATTTCCCTTACAATTTTTTTTAAAAGGTAAGACTTCGACAATACTAGATGGTTGAATAAAAAGTAGTTTATTCATTTGATGTGAATCTCAAATTTTTTTACATAATACCCTTATATTGTTCAAACTAGATATGAACAATAATTAATATTTTCTTTATTTGTAGGGGAAGTTTGCATAATGACTTGGATAAAAATTAATAAACTAAAATAAAAATTCAAAAACTCAAAAAATTTATAAAAATATAATTTTTAATAAAAATGAATATAAATTATTTGATAAATAAAAATTAGAAACTTTACAAAATTTTGAAACACAAAATGAAAAATATTTTTCATTTTTTTTGTAAATTTCCCCTACAAATAAATTTTTATTTGGACATATTCCTTTTTAAACATCAAATTTAAACATATTCCTTTTTATTAAAAATTGTATTTTTATAAATTTTTTGAGTTTTTGAATTTTTATAATTTCTAATTTTCCATTCCATTCCACTTTATTAATTTTTATAAAAATTTCTAATTTTATTTATCAAATAATTTATATTCCTTTTATTAAAAATTGTTTTTTATAAATTTTTTGAATTTTTATATTAATTTTTTTCCACTTCATTGCCACATCATCACATTTATGGTCCATGTAGCCCATTTTTATCCCAATCAGCATACACATCACCAAAAAAATGAAAGGTATGGCATGGGCGAAATAAAACTCAAACCTATGGCATTTGTGAAATACGAAACTCAAAACATGGCATGCCTAAAATTAACCTCACTGCTTCATCAGTCATCACCCTCGGTTTTGAGATACGATTCGTTTGAGATTCTGATGGAGAAGTCGGCTCTGGACTTCGGAGAGTGTGGTTGAAGGGCTTTAGTCCGAGCAGGTTTCATCCATTCTCATCCAAAATCAGTTGAGAAAAGGGTGGTGGAGGAGTATACCAATGTCTTTCTTCCACTTTTATCCATCTCTTCTTAATACATCTCCTTTTGCCTCTGTATATTTTTTTTAGCAAGTTTGGAGCCCTAATTTGGTGGACTGGGAACGTGGAGTGATTTTTAGGAGGTGGGAGCATCTTTTGTTAATAGATCTTGTTGGATCGAAGTGTTAGCAGAATACGATAATCTATCAGACGGAAGTTAAAAGTTATCTCTAAGTTATTTTCCGTTTGACGATTAAAGTAGCAGCGGAATAATAAGCAGAAAAGTAATCAACAGAAGGAACAACACAAGGATGTATAGTGGAAAACCTTATCAAAACTATGATAAGATTAAAAACCACTACCTTTCAGTTTCCACTGAAAGGATTTTCGAAATCAGATTATTCCTTTTATTCCCGATATGCTTGTAGGGTTTACAAACTAGATCACACAGATTCTATTTGATGACCTCTACTCAACCGGATGGAATAATCGATTTCGACCACAAACCTCAGTGTGTGGCTTCAACAAGTACTCCTTCAGTCGGTCATTCTTTCACTCAGAAGATACGCCGCTCTATGCTCTGGAAACTCGCTTCTTTCTCCTCAGAAATCGTCGTTCTGCTCTCTGGAGGTGCTGCAGCTCTTCTCTCTGGAAATTCGCCGCTCAGCATCCACACCTCCTCTTGTCAAACCCTACATCCTTATATAGGGTTTTGCTATCCGGGCCCAATGCTCTGGCCCAACCCAACCTTCCAGACCCAATGGATTTGTATTTGATTAGGTGAGATTCCATCCTGAATCTTTCTTGAATCTGATCTGTAGAATATTCTTCTCCATATTCTGCTAAACAGATATCTTCTTCTTGATTTCCAAATCTGTGATTAATCTTCACGAATTATCTTCGATCTTAACACGCCAACTCGCCCTAGTTGCGTGGTTCTCAAGGCTCTTTGATTGGTTCAATTCGAATCTTCTTGAACCGCAATTCGATCGCCTCAACTTCAATCAATGTTTGCATGCTTGCGTTTCCTCACCTGAAACTTGCATCAACAAATCTATCCATGGATTTCTGCACACTTAGGCAACACATTAGCTAAGTGTTTGTAATCATCAAAACCAAAGGGTTCCAACAAATTACCCCTTTTTGATGATGACAAACACTTCTTCAATAAAACAGAAATCCATCACATGTAATTCAAATCATCACTAATCTATCAGACAGATTCATCACTAATCCAGCAGATATATTTTTTCAGTCAGTTTCTGATAGACAGACACTTCTACGAACTCACGACAGTTCCCCCTTAAATAGGCATTAGATTTGAATTTCAGTAGTGACTTCCCCCTCAAGTGGTGCACTCATGTTATCTTCCCCCTTTTGGCATCATTAAAAAGGTCGCAAGTTAATATACCCAGGTAATGGAAGAAAACTGCATATTTCATTATCTAACATGCAAAAGTTCCCCAAGGGACACACATAGCAAGTAGAAAAATGCAAATACTATCAGGCAGACATTAAGCATGACAACGAAGAAAAAGTTGCAAATAATGAGGCAGATGAGGTGGGGATTTCAAAAGAAGGGGGCAACCACGAGACAGACCCTGGGCTAACATTTCACCAATAACTTCAACTGGTCAACCAGTTCTGTGCCCACGTATCTCAGCTGTCGATTCATCTCCCCTATCTCCTCTCTAATCTAAGTCCCATGAATAATATTGATTTCGGCAGACTCTTCAATCTCCTTGACCAGGGTAGGCAGTGACTCAAGGGCTTCAAGCTTAGTACGCAGCTCCGTCACCCAGTCAACACCAGACTCCTTCGCCTCCTTCTCAACCAATGACTCCAGATGAGCCACTCTCTCAGTCAGCAAGTCCACCTTTCCAGATAACATCTGCAAAGCCTCAATCACGGCTGGTGACCCCTCATCTGGATGCAACGGATGCTGTTTCAGAGGATCAACCTCCTGATGTGCAGCTGGCTGTGGGGTGGTTATCCGAGCATTCTGCCATCCCTTTTCAGCATCAAACTTCCCGTTGAAATTATCAAAGGTCACCATATCAAGAGCCGTAGATATTACACTCTCTACTTCTGGCTGATAGACGCCAAAATGGCTCAAAAATTTCTTCACAAATCCAGGGTAGGGTAATCCATGCTTATTACTCACAGCGCAGTATTTCATATACTGTAAAATTTGATTGGGAAGGCTGATAGGCTCTTTGGCTCTTAACTTGTCAATCAGGAGGAAATTCTGAAAGTTGAAAACTCCACCAGCTGGTGTGTGGCCAAAAACTCCCTATCGATTACCAATTCCACCATCACGGATCTCCTTTCTAGAACTTTTACATCACCCTCCTCTGACACAGTTCACTCCTCCGCCATGGAACCACTTTTATGCTCGCCTTTGAGCAAATGATATAAGCCTTCATCAAAGACACTCAGTCATCATTGTTTCTAGTTCACCAACCTGTGAACCACTTCTGCAAACAACCCTTCAACTCCCTTTTTCTGAAAAGGGGAGAATATACTATTTTGCTTGACTTCAACAACTTGAATCCATAAGATTTGCCAGAAACAATCCAACTCCAGAAGTTTGACTACAAACTGCACAATTCCTCGCACAACACCTATCAACAGATCATCAAACCAGAGCTGCGCTCTTCTGCACCAACTCAGCTTCTACTTTGCATCATTCATTCATAGCAACTGACACAAATTCTCGGCCATCATTTGACTATGCAACCACTTTTCGTGATTCTTTCTGACAGTGCTGCCTTTCGTCTTCCACCGAGGCGCCATCACTGAAATCTGCTCTCCATTTGTCAGAATAAACACCTTGCAGCAGCGCCAACCTCTAGACATTTTATCAATCATCTGGCGTGCACAGAACTGTCACCATCCAAAGCACTCTGCACAGCAGACCTGTGATTATAAACAATGAGCTGTGCTACATGCTCACTGCACTAAAGAATTTGCTCATTCGATAGCTTCACATTTGAGCATTGTCATTTTTCTCATCCACAGTAACAAGGACACGTTCTGGTGAAGCCACACCAGCCAAGGCCAACTCCCTTCCAAATTCAGAATTAGGCAAAAACTAAACCGCCTCTTGCAGTTCCTAATTTTGAATTTGCTCCACATTTTTCTGCCACATGGCCATCTGCAGGTAATAAAAACCTCAACTGCTTCCAAATTGTTCAAATAATGAGACCTTGCTGTTTTTTCACGCCATAACGACCATCAACCATCATGTCCAAAGCGATGTAGTGATGATGACTGTGTTGCAGACGCAGCTTTTGCTTTTAACCATACAAGTCATTCTAATCGCCATCAAGGTCAGTCAGTTTTGCAGCCTTTTCCTTTCAACTGTGCAGTCCAATCACCGTAAATGCCTTATGTTAACTACCATACAGCTTGCATCCATTAACTCTTCATCCGGTACTTACCATTATCCACTGATTGAACCGGCCACATTCATGATTGAACCAATTTGAACCAGCTTGAGATTAACCCCGGTTTTGTCTCATGGTTTTCACAAGGGTTGTGGTGCTTTAGGTTTACCCAAGAGGTACAATAAAAACACCACTCAATCATGAAGCAAGCAATTCACCAAGTCAAATCAAAGCAATATCATGCAGTGTGGAGATAGCAAAAAAAATATGTGATGTTTCATAATCAAAGGGCTAAACTATCACCAAACAGTCTCCACACATTACAGGCTTAGGTTGGTCTTAGAGTACTTCCGTGGCATGTATTGAGGGTTCAAATTGGAAGTCTCTTTTGAGCTACAAAGAATTTTGTGCCATGCTCAAATTCTGCTATCAAGTAGTTTTATTTATCAAGCAAGCATGGTGAACACACAGAGAAACTTTCACACAGTTTTCAACTTCATAAGCAGCAACTCCATACCATGGCAACTTAGCATGCATCCTAGTCTAGCCAATCATTGGAGAAATCTAACATGGAATACAGACTAGGTAAGGGATGTCATACCTAATTCAAGCCTTAGCTTCTCATAGGGCTCCCTATGCAGTGCTTTCGTAAAGATGTCTGCAATCTGCTATTCAGTTCTACAGTATTCCATGGCATTGACCCATTCTTAGTCTTTAAGCGCTTCCACTACTGCCTTCGGTTCTGCAACATAGACAAAAGAGGCAACTCCATAGAATTGACATAAACTATTAAGATCTACCTGTTTCTGAGAGGTGTAGCAGTAGAAGTCCCTTAGTCTGGCTGGCGGCTGAACTCCTTGTCCACGACCTGGTTCCGAGTTCCCCCTCAGGTCTAGCAGGGGTAGGATCACCAGCAATCTCTTTCTCAGCAGGAATCTCATTGTTTACTTCCACCGCAGGGTCATCATGGACTTGTCCACCTGTTGGATTAGCATTCTCAGCATTCTCCACTTGATCCTCTGGAGGTGCATCGTCTGTTTCCTCCACGGCTGATCAAGTGTGCTTTCCACCTTTTGTGCCATATGATGGATCCTTCTGCAACACTTGATAGATACAGTCTTCCTCAGGGACACAATCTCTCCTGTTGTAATCATGTTTTCCTTTGCTTTTATTTCCGAAGATTACGCTTTCTCCGGAGTGTTTATGGAGCGAGTCGAACCATCCTGGATTCCTTGTCATATGCTTTGAGCAGCTACCATCTAAATGCCAGGGACGGGACCTCACACCTTCCTGCAAGGAAAAGATTAGTTTTTCCGAACCCAGACAAGCTTGGGCTTACTGGGTTTAGGAATGAATCTAGCAACTGGAACATAATAAGATTGATAATGTGCATAATGGTTAGTTGTATCAATATTTCTCCTGGGTGTACTTCTTGGTCTGCCACGGATTGCTGGATCATAGTGGGGGCGAAGGTAATCAACTATGCTTTTCTTTCTGTAGGACTTCGCTTTCTTCTTGTAGGGTGTAACCATCCATTCATGATTGCTTTCACGTATCTCCCTTAGCTTCGGGCATTCGGATCTATATTGTCCAGATTTTCCGCAACACCAGCATGTTCTGTGGCATGGAAGATCGACGTACTTACTTCTGCCAGGTGGAACAGATGTCCGCATCTTTCTAGCGTGGGAGTCTATCTTTGAAGGCTTACAACTCTGGCTCATCTTCTGCCATATTTCAAAGGCTTTTCTTGCCTTGAAGGGGACAGAATCCGTATCGTGGATATGAAGTCCTTCCTGTGGACAGGCTTCCCTTCTAGTCTGTCTGATGGTCTGAGGCCTTCTATTCTGCCGAGAGGATTCACCTTCTTCCACCACCACAACGCCTTTTCCTTTAGTAGCATTTTCTTGTTCGAATCCAAGGCCTGGTCGAACAAACCTTTTCTTGTAATCCTTCTTTTCTTCTTCAGCTTTCTTAGCCTGCACTTCTTTAAGCCACTCTTCTTTTAAGACTTCCTCCTCGCGTCTGAGGTTTTCCACTGTTTGAAGCAGCTCCTCATTGTTTCGCCTGAGGTCCATCAACTCATCATTCAGCCTTTCAACCTCTGTGTTGAAGTCAACTATTTCAGTATTTTCTATCCTCAAGCGTTTCAGCTCGTCACTTAGCTTGCCGATTTGTCTTTCTCTTCCATCACAGGTACGACACTTGCATACATGCTCTGCCATTTCCGACTCAAGGCGCATAGCTTTGTTTGCCCATAGATTGTTCTCTTCTATGTCAGCATGATGCTCCTGTTGCATACTAGATATTCTGTTCTCCATTTTTTGAATTTTCTCAAGGAGCTTGGTTATTGTTTCTGCAAGGTCAGATTCAGAAAACACTTCATCAGTAGAGGAGTCAGTATCCGTTATCTGGTTTGATGTGGAGTGAGCCATCAAGCAGGGCTCCTTGGTACATTTTCCATCATCGCTATCAGAATCTCCCCAAGATGTAAACATGGCATGAGTTGGCTTTGGGACAGGTTCTTCTCCTTTCTTTCTGCTGTAGCAATCTTTAGACAGATGTCCCTTCTTCTGGCAGTGGTGACATGTTCTGTCTTCCTTTTCTCCTCGGTTTCCCTCATTTTCACTTGACGTAGTGTTGGAACCCATTTGTTTTGGTGATCACAAACACTTAGTTAATGTTTTGTCTAAGTGTGCAGAAATCCATCTAACAGATTAAAGAACAAATTTCCATGAGATGGATATACCCTACAGGTTGGATGTGGCAAATTATGTTAAGTATACAAACAGACAAAGAGAAGATTCCAGAAGAAAAAGGAGTTCTGTCGTTTTGGGAAAAAGACGCTAGAGTTTCGGAAAACAAGACTGGGCCAGGACATTGGGCCCAGATATCGAGACCCAGCCGCCCAATAAAAGGAGCTAGGGTTTGCAGATGCAAAGTGCGTTTTCCAAGAGCTTCTAGAGAGATTGCGGCGCAGTTCTAGAGAGCAGAACGACCGAGTGTTCTTGAGTAAAGAACGGTGGAATCGCACTGAAGGAAGAAAGCTCGTTGAAGCAACACACGGAGGTTTGTGGTTGAAATCGATTATTCCATCCGGTTGAGTAGAGGTCATCAAATAGAATCTGTGTGATCTAGTTTGTAAACCCTACAAGCATATCGGGAATAAAAGGAATAATCTGATTTCGAAAATCCTTTCAGTGGAAACTGAAAGGTAGTGGTTTTTAATCTTATCATAGTTTTGATAAGGTTTTCCACTATATATCTTTGTGTTGTTATTTCTGCTGTTATTTTCCTGCATCAATATTCCGCTGCTACGTTAACTATTAAACGGAAAACAGTACAAAATCAACTCTTAATTTCCGTCTGATAGATTATCGTATTTCGCTAACACTTCGATCCAACACGTAGCACCTTTATTCCATCTGGAGGAGTTGCCACGACTTCCTCCTTTTCTGAAATCTCTTCTCCCTTTACCAAGGTTGGCCATTTTCAGGGCTTCTGTGAGTAGAGCTATATCATCATCCTCTTTTGGTGACTCATTTCCGTGTGCTAGATCGAGAGCTCTTTCTACTGTCTGAGCAATGGCCTGAGACTTGTCAAACTGTCTTCTTGCCATCTTCCTTTCCATGATTCCTGCTTGGCTTTGGAGATTAGCAACCAGTTCCTCTAGTGTGATATCCTTGATTCCGTTTTGAGCTTGTAGTGCTAATGTCACGTCGTCCCACTTCGAGTTCAAGGCTTGCATGAACTGGTGTGTGATTTTCCATTCCGGGAGCTTCTCATTCAAGTATTCCAGCTGTCCAATGATGGCTTGGAACCGAGTGAAAAACTCTTCAAGGGATTCATCCTTCTTCTGCACAACAGATTCATAGTCCTTGATTGCGGCCAAGATCCTGTTTCTCTTGATATCTTCGTTCCCTCCATACAACCTCACCAATCCATCATACATATCCTTTGCTGTCTTGTGCATAGCCACCTTGATCTGGTCTCCGGGAGAAAGGGCCATGTATAGGACTTTCTTTGCTCTAGCATTCTTTTCCAATTTCTTGTAATCCTCATCAGTATACTGATCCTTAGTCTTTTCCACTGGTTTCTCAGGATCTGATGTATCAGGAGGAATGGTGAGTGATCCTGACTCGAAGATGCTCCAAAGCTGTCCATCCAGCGAGCAGACGTGTGCCTCGAACTGGTCCTTCCACCAGTCGAACTGCCCGGGCTTCAACAGCGGCGGTTTCCAAAATGAATCACTGATAGACGACATACTTTTCCTGCAAAGCTAACACAAATCTAGAACCGTCGGCTCTGATACCACGTGTTGGATCAAAGTGTTAGCAGAATACGATAATCTATCAGACGGAAGTTAAAAGTTATCTCTAAGTTATTTTCCGTTTGACGATTAAAGTAGCAGCGGAATAATAAGCAGAAAAGTAATCAACAGAAGGAACAACACAAGGATGTATAGTGGAAAACCTTATCAAAACTATGATAAGATTAAAAACCACTACTTTCAGTTTCCACTGAAAGGATTTTCGAAATCAGATTATTCCTTTTATTCCCGATATGCTTGTAGGGTTTACAAACTAGATCACACAGATTCTATTTGATGACCTCTACTCAACCGGATGGAATAATCGATTTCGACCACAAACCTCAGTGTGTGGCTTCAGCAAGTACTCCTTCAGTCGGTCATTCTTTCACTCAGAAGATACGCCGCTCTATGCTCTGGAAACTCGCTTCTTTCTCCTCAGAAATCGTCGTTCTGCTCTCTGGAGGTGCTGCAGCTCTTCTCTCTGGAAATCCGCCGCTCAGCATCCACACCTCCTCTTGTCAAACCCTACATCCTTATATAGGGTTTTGCTATCCGGGCCCAATGCTCTGGCCCAACCCAACCTTCCAGACCCAATGGATTTGTATTTGATTAGGTGAGATTCCATCCTGAATCTTTCTTGAATCTGATCTGTAGAATATTCTTCTCCATATTCTGCTAAACAGATATCTTCTTCTTGATTTCCAAATCTGTGATTAATCTTCACGAATTATCTTCGATCTTAACACGCCAACTCGCCCTAGTTGCGTGGTTCTCAAGGCTCTTTGATTGGTTCAATTTGAATCTTCTTGAACCGCAATTCGATCGCCTCAACTTCAATCAATGTTTGCATGCTTGCGTTTCCTCACCTGAAACTTGCATCAACAAATCTATCCATGGATTTCTGCACACTTAGGCAACACATTAGCTAAGTGTTTGTAATCATCAAAACCAAAGGGTTCCAACAGATCTCTTAGGGTTTTGATTTATTATTACTTGGTGGATGTTTATTGGGAAACAACTATCAATTTGAGGTAATATTTGATTTTTGCCGTTTTTGCTATCTGCTGTATTTTATCTTGTTTTTTTACTGTATTTATCTTGTTGATTGGTAAAATGTTTCATATAAGTGGGATCGATGTGGATGGTGAAGTTTGATGGAGGATTTGTGTCATATTAGGAACATGAGTATTGGAATTCTTTCAGTAGATGAAACCTAATTTAGTAAATTTGGTTTTAAATTGTTCATATGAATAGGCGGATTGTCTTTGATAATGTCAGAAGCAACATGTCTTGTTGTTAAGTAACGATGTTGTGTCATTTTCATAATTGAAGATCATCAAAAACAATCTTCGGTGAGCGATGAATTTCTTGATGATCTCGTGGTTGTTTATATTAAGAGGACTTTTATTGATTGTATTAATAATGATGATGTAATTGGGGAGTTTGAAATGAGTGGACCTCGAAGGGTGAAATTTAGCTAGTTGTATTTTTAATGTTCTTTGGTTGGCGTAATAAAAAAGGCGTGAGGATGAGTCTCCCACTTGGTTTCAAACCTTAAAAAAAAAATTTTTACGTCACTAACTTCCAGCCCTAGTAACTTTAAATTTCTCACTTCGTCCCTGCAACTCGCACAGGGTCGCTAATTGTTGAACCGACTGATAACATTGTCGGTGTTAGGAATAGGAACCGATTCTTGAACTGAAAGAACTTCACCCATTGTTGAACCCATAGGCGTTAAGTATCGTTCCTTCATAAATTGCACCGGCATGTTATGTACTTGTAATGACAGTAGGACTTTAGACGGGCTCATTTCAGACAAGATGTTGTCATTGTCCCATTTCTCAATCATAACTGCCCACTTATCAAAGAAATAGGGTCCTTCACGGAGCACTTTCTGCTTGTACCGGGACGCTATGAATTTTGCTATTACAAGGTCGTTAGCTACTTCCATAAAAGTCACCTCTTTTGTAAGTCCCCATACTCATTTCATTGATGCATTAAAGGCATCTCTGTTGTATACTGTAACGTTGCTAAGCTTAAGTACCAAGGCCTCTGAAAAATCTTCCCCAGCTACTTCCCACTGTTAGATTATTTTATAATCAAATGTTAGGATCATAATATAAATAGTTTAAGATGTACTGTATACAATCGTAGTTTATAAGTCAATATTAAAGTGATCTATTATATAGTTGGCTTTAGAGTATATATAAATTAAGGTGATCATGGTGTATTAAACATATGTGTAGATACCAGTTCGTAAATACGTTCATTTTGAGGGGAAAGATTCTTAATTATGAAAACTTATAGCAGTTGTGTACACTGCTATAAAATGGGTAGTGGCCCCCAGTTTCACGTATCGATTTCAATTTTATTCTCTTTCAAATAATTCTGTTGTTAGATCGTACGTAGAAACTGGAAGATCCATTACCGGCGACGGCTGAAGAATTCAGAGTCATCACGAAGGTTTGATCTTCTTCTGTGTTATTAGTATGTTCGATTAACATGAATCTGAGTATTACCCCGATGTATGAATTATTCTAACAATTGGTATCCCGAGGTATCAATAATTTTGAAGCTGAAGATCTGACTGATTTACTTTTTTAACTAAATAAATAAATTTGGGGTTTCTAGGTGTCTGTCTGTCTGTGATATGTCTACTTCGGAATTTGCTTCTCACTCTTCATTCTCCGCTGTCCTAAGTTGCTCCTAAACTCATTGGAAACCGCCAATCAACCGTCACGACGTGGCTGCAACTGCTCCGATCTTGGTCGCGTTTTGGTTTCGTCTCGGAGGCTTTTCGATTTCAATCATGCCAGATCTGATTTTGGAAACTCATCTGGACTCTCTGTGCTGCGCTGCTACATCATCCGGTTCGCAGGCGTTGATGCGTGGACCAGTTTCATTCTGTTAAGTCTCGCTCAGATCTCGGCCTGATTGTTTGCGATGGACTGATGCGTTACCTGTTGAACGGAACGTCAGTTACGTTACTGAAAGTGCTGCTTTGATGAGATGAAGTTATGTAGGTGATTATGCGGATTTGACCCGCTTAACCCGCTAACCATTTACAACCCGCCCTATACCCGTCCGCCCATTTTGCCACCTCTAGGCTGCGCAGTCGGCGTCGCGGTCCATCTTTAAGAATTCTTAATATATTTTGTACCTATTATAAAATTTAACACAAGTTTTCTAAAAAATAACACACTCATCCAACCCCGGGCTTATAAGATCTTACTTGTTGTCTTTTGTTTATATATGTATATATAGTTTATTGGGAAAAGTAAAAATTGGTGCTACGAACTATCGTTCTTTTCCAATTGAAGGTCCAAACTATTAATTTTCCAATCAAGGGCAAAATAAAAAATAAATTGACCATTTTTGAACACCGAGCAACGTAGATTCGCCGTGATTAAATTACAATCTCAATCATGTGAATCCCGTTAATAAGGACTCATTAAAAAGTGTATTAGTGTTAACGAAAAAATCGATTTAATATGTTAAGAGTTTACTATGTGATCATTGGGTTATTTTTCAATATTGAGTTCACAATTTAATCACGGTGAAATTACAGTGCTTAGTGTTCGAAAATTGGTCAATTTTTTTTACTTTGCCCTTGATTGGAAAAATTGATAGTTTGGACCTTCAATTGGAAAATGACGGTAGTTCGGAGCACCAATGTGTACTTTTCCCTAGTTTATTTATGGATCACTAACTTCTTCTTTTTTTTGATAATGGGTAGGTACAACAACTCAGCACATTACAATGTAATGACACCTTATCATCTAGTACACACATATATAAATTGATTTCCGCAGCTCTAGCAATGCATCTTGATCGGATTCGAAGTCACCTGGTACATTTTTTTTCCACTTTTGAATCGCAGGCCATGTTCGGCACCTTTATCATGCATGGATCGAACATTCACCCCAAATCACCGGTACATTCTTCGTCACTAAAGCTCAGGCCACCTTGGGCTCCTTTATCGTTGCAAGACTCGGCACGTCTATCTTGACAACCGTACCTCCACGAAGGAGGAAGCATCACGCACATGCGTGAAGAGGAAGCATCCACAAGGGATGTAGGAAGCATCACGCGAGGCGTGAAGAAGAAAGCATCCACGCACAAGGCGGGACGAGGAAGAGAAAGAGGAAAAGGAATAGGGAAAATTATAGGAAAATTGATGACCCCAGAAGTCGAACTCAGGGTGTAAAGATCCAACTATCTTAGTGTGAACTCCTTAACTAACAGGTCACCACCCCGGTTGGCATTGATCACTAAGCTTGAATAACTAAATAACGACTTACATATTAAAATTTCATTAAAATAATAAAATTATACTTCACCGAATGACCAAAACTTTTTGTCAATTTTTTATTTTTAACGGAAGGCCGATCTAAAAAGAGGGTACTGGTGGCAGCCGCCCCCCATTGCTTTTATATAAATTTTAAGAAAAAAATTTAATTAATTTAACTTTTCTAATGATTTTCATATTATGCCCCTAATCGATCAAAAATAAACTTAAGGTTAAATATTTGATGAAAATCTAAAAGGATTTTAATTTTATCTTTACCGGAGATGATAGGATTCATAACATATTTGAGTAAAATATAGAATATATTAGAACAAAGATTTCCACTTGGTTCCATGTGTTTATATAAAGTTCATGTTAATTAACTTGGTTTACGTAGACATGAGGTTGTTCCAGACTGGAGAGTTGAGAACATGTCCATTTTGAAATTGTGATTTGTTTTTTTTCATGAAAGTAGTAGTCCTGTTCCATTTGTTAAAAAAAAAAATTCATAAACTGAAAAAACTAAAATTTAAGTTAAAAAGAACAAATACAGACCTAATTCAATTGATACGTAGCCCTGTCCTTTGACAAGGGGGCAATAGCATGTGCTGCATGCAGGCTCGTCAACGCATGAATGAGATGAAATGGCTACACATCTCGGTTCAAAATCTATGCGTAATAAAAGTCTATATAAAAAAAAGACTTAAAAAGCTTCTGTAACTCAAAAGAGTCTTACTATGACTTAGCAAAACCGAAACTCAAACTATCTATGAATTAATCTAAGAAAGCAAAATTTTTTTTTGAATGAATGATGATATCATAAATCAAAAAAGAATGTACAAGCTAAAACCTACCGGAGACCAAGACCCCTGCAAAACGAGGCACACGGCCACTACGAGGGCTCACAAAAAGGCCCGAGACTAAGGCTATTCCAAAATCTAATCAATGAAATTCATGTCCCTCAACCAGGACCTATCAGCTATAGAGAGCTTATCCGTTTGGATAGCTCCTAACTTCATCCTCAAATACCAAATAGCTTCTTGAATGATCCGCTCTAGGGGAGTGACTTCTTCGCGAAAAATCTTCTTGTTTCTAGCATACCAAACCCCATTCATCACCCTAGTGATTGCAGCAGCTGCCATCTTCGTTTTCAACCTCATTTGAGGCATCCCCTTGAACCAAGGAATCAAGAGATCCCATCTGTTGAAAGCAGGGAAGATATGCAGGAATCCCAACACTTTAGTCCAAACTACTAGAGTATATTTGCATTCAAAAAACAGGTGATCACGGCTTTCATTGCCCGTGTCACACAGAGCACAGGAATTGGAGGTTTGAACTCTCCAGTGAATCAATCTGTCTCTAGTCATGAGCTTATTTTGGACCGCCAACCACGCATTGAATGAGTCCCTCGGGGCGTTGTAGGAGTTCCAGACCAGTTTGAACCAGTCAACTGTCTCAATGCGACCAGTAAGCATGTTATAAGTGTCCTTCACGCCAAAGCCTTCTCCTGTACCTCTCCATCTCACAGCATTGTTATTAATGGAAATACACTGTAATCCAACCTCCCTGCTCTACATCAGGCGCTTAAGGACCCATGAGCTATTAGCCTTAACTTCTTCTTCCCACCAGTGTTTGCCCTTTCTCCAATATTTCTCAAGCCAGTCAGTCCATAAGCTGGACTTGCCCTGGATCTTCCCCAAATTTGATTGATCACCATGGCCATATTCATTTTTTCAATGTCTTTCAGGCCGAGACCCCCTTCCTCCTTGCGCTTGCAGACCTCAGACCACTTCACTAAGTGACCACCTTTCTTGTCACAGTTACCCTTCCATAGAAATATAGCGCAGATAGTATTAACAGCTTGGATGACTGACTTTGGAAGGATGCACACCCGGGCCCAGAAAAAACCATGGCCTGCAGCACTGAGGCCACCAGAACACTCCTGCCAGCTCGGGAGAGAAGCCTGTTACACCAACAATTCAGTCTGTTACACCAACAATTCAGTCTAGCAGTGATCTTTTCTATCAGGATTTCACAGTCCTTCTTACTCAAGCTTCTCGACGTGAGGGGAAGGCCTAAATATCGCACCGGGAGAGGAGATACTCTAGTTCCTATAATCCCTTCATCCCACTCAGATTTGGCCTCGCTCATACCTCCCAGAAAGAGGTGGCTCTTTTGGAAATTGATAGCAAGACCCGAACAGCTGAGGAACTTAGAAACAACATTCTTGATTGCGCTGATAGCTGAGTTCCTGGCAGTGCTGAACACAATAAGATCATTCGCAAACATAATATGCGATAGCTTGATGCGGTGACACTTGGGATGGTGATAGAACCCTTCAGCCTTGGTTAACTTTAGAAACATTCTGGATAAGCATCCATGGCAATAGTAAATAAGAATGGAGACAGCGGATCACCTTGCCTAATACCCCTCCTGCCTTCAAAGAAATCATTCATTTCGCCATTGATCATAATAGAATAACTGGTGGACTGTAAGCACATCTCAATCCGCAAAAAGGGTTGTGGTCGAGCGGTTACAGTCTTGGTCGAATGACCAGGAGGTCGACGGTTCAAACCCCCCTGGATGCATCTAATGGCATGAGTTTAGGACTTGTCCATCCCTTACCAAATAATAGTGGAATTAATTTTTTTTTTAAAGAAAAAAAAAGCACATCTCAATCATCGCTATGAACTTGCTGGGGAACTTCAGGATATGGAGCATCAAAATAAGGAATTTCCAATCAATAGAGTCATAGGTATTGCGCAGATCAATCTTCCATGCCATTCTCTCGCTAATATTTCTTCTACCATAGCCATTAAAGAGATGCTGAGCGAGGCAAATATTATCCACAATGAATCGATCCTTGACGAAAGCTCCTTGCGACGGGTTAATAATAGTGGGAAGCACTTCCTTTAGCCTACCTGCCAAAATAGAAGCAAGTAAGTAATGGTGCAACAGGAAAAAGGTATATAGTCCTCTGGCTTAGATGCCTGGCTGCTCTTTGGGATCAAGGCGATATAAGCGGCATTCACACCTTTGCGCATGGCATTGTGACGAAGACAATGCCTTACCCCTTTGCAAAGTTCCTTCCCGATAATGCTCCAGTTCTTTTTGAAAAAACTAGCTGAAAAGCCATCTGGGCCAGGAGCTTTATCATTACCCATATTGTTAAGAACAGACCAAATCTCCTTGTCATTCACAGCTCTAACGAGGGATCTGCACTGCTCCCCATCGATCACAGGGCCTTGCGCAACAGCAACTGCATCAACAGGACTGCAGACTTTGGCTTGACCCAATAAATCCCTGAAGTAAACTGAGAACTCATGCTTTATAATGTCAATATCTGAAGAAGTTGAGCCATCTTGAAGAGTAATCTGATTGATACTATTACTGTTTCTTCTGGACTTTAATAAACTGTGGAAGAATTTTGAGTTAGCATCTCCTTCCTTGATCCATTGGGCATTGGTCCTTTGCTTGTTGAATAAAAACTGGTTATACTTAATCTTTCTGAATTCCAAGGCCAGCTTCCTTTCAAGCGCACAGAGCTCACTATCATTGGGGTTACTTTCAGACTTGATCTGGGCATCCATCAAGGCTGCTCTAGCAGCATTCACCCTCTTATCCATGCCCCTGGTTCTGCCCACAAAATTCTGCTTTAGCATCTTTTTCATCATCTGCAGCTTTGTTTGTAACATAAACAAGTTCCTGCACTTATTCTCTGCATTCCAGGTTCTGCGAATAGCTTCATCATAATCATCAAATTGCTCCCAGAAATTGCAGTACCTGAAGTTTCTGAATAACTTTTTCTCTTCCCCCAATACACAATAATAGGGCAGTGATCTGATATTCCCGGAGGGAGGAATAAGGCTTGAGCATCATCCATCTCCTTAAACCACAGATCATTGCCTAGAGCTCTATCCAGTTTGCACCAGATCCTGTCCTCACTGATATCATGGTTATTACTCCATGTAAAATGATAGCCAGAGGCTGGGAGATCCTGTAGCCCGGTTCTCGTTAGAAAGTTCCTAAAGTCCAGCAATTCTGAATCTCTCACCCTCTTGCCATTTAATTTATCTTTCTGCTCTTTCAAATAATTGAAATCACCTAAACAAATCCAAGGCACATTGAACTTACTCGCAGCCTGTTCAATATCCATCCACGTCTGAATTCTGTCTCTGTTATTGTTGCTAGCATACACAACAATCAGTCCAAACTTCTTGTTCTCAACTTCTACTTCACAAGACAAGAAGTAATAGTTCTTCACTATATTGCTGATCTTGGTAGAGACCCCATTCCAAAATAGCATAATGCGAGTCCAACCACCATCAGTAGAGCTGAAGTCTACCTTCCACAACTCATCAGGACGGCATCTACTAATAGCATCATCCCACTTATTCTCATGCAACTTAACTTCTAACAGAGCAACTATATCTAACTTATTCTTCTTGATCCACCCTAGGACTTTTGATTTTTTATAGGGGTTATTAAGCCCTCTTATGTTCCACGAAGCTAACTTAAACATCTAAACTTGTGGTTTTTTGAGACTTGCCTCCCTCCTCATCTTCTCATACTGTTTCGCCTTCATATCTATTTTCTGGGTTCTCTTCTCTTTCCCCCTGGACTAACTTGAATTCGTGCTTATAACTGTATCACTCTGACTATGGCTTTCCCCACTGGTCGAGTCACGTTTTGCTTTTTGTCTCACACTCTTTTGAGCACTCTTGGACATAACTGGAATAAAGCTCGCACTGCCTTCGATCTCCATAACTGCCACTGTGTTTGGCCCTTAAGTAGGCTTCATTTGTGTTTCTGGTACACACACTGATTCCTCTTTTATCCATGGCTGTTTCCTCATCTGCTTCATTTTCCTCTTCACAAACATCTCTTTTATCTTGCTGAGTTCTTTCTCTCCTTTCTTTTTCCCTCAGACCATCTAACATCATCTCTAGGTTAGGTTGAGGGCATTTTTCTGTCAGGTGACCAAAGTTGCAACAATTTGAGCATCGAGGCGGCCTCCACTCATACACCACCGGCTGAAAGTGGCAGTTCCCATACGGATCCTCATACTCAATACATTCCATGAACTCTTGGTCAGCGTAGATCTCAACACATACTCTGGCAAAGTTATAACTCGATCCATCAGCCGTAATCCCATCAATACAAATCGGTTTACCGAGTCTCGAACACAGCCTGCTCAAGATGATGGTATCCGCCAGATGTGCTTTCAACCTAGGCAATCTGATCCACACCGGCAGAGATTCCACACTCCCACAGGTATACTCCTCTTCAGACCAAGGTTTCAGTATCAGTGGTCGGTTGTCGAAAGTCCATGGCCCTCCACTCATCACCGCAGCTTGCTTCTCCCCCGATGCGAACTTGAACAGAAAGATTCCATCATTCAGCTGGGAGACCTTGACCACAGATTCATCACCCCACTTAACCTTAGCGAACCCCCGCATCCGGCCTAGCTAGGGTTTAGTTCCGAAGACAAGCCCCACCAGTGCTAACTCAAATTTGCTCGTCGCCGCCTCCCACTCCTCAGTTAGGATAACCACCCGATCGGCTCCTTGTTCTCGAGGGAGATGTAGAAGCGAGACTTCGCACTCTCTGTTCCTCCTTGTCTCCCAGAACTTCTTACTCCTCTCAGCTGGATCCATACCGACCGCGGCCGCACCTTTGCCCTTTCCAGCTTCCGCCACTCCCGCCGATTCGATCGCCATCCGAAAAAAGGTACGGGAACCCTAAGAGCGCATGCGCAGTGGGCGCGTGTACTTCTCTCTATGCGCGTGCTTTTTAATTCTTAACATGTTTTACACGTGTTCTCTCTATGCGCGCGCTTTTTGATTTAATAAAGGACAGATATCATGTTTTACATGTGTTCTATTTCTATACATAATACATTCAACAAAACCAACATTAATGGATGAGGACATCCCTAGAATGTCGGACCTCAATTGTCTGTGTGAGATAACGTGGCCTGACAGCTTCCTTCCGGGATGGAGAGCTACGATGCATCTATGATTTTAAGAATTCGTATTTATGTTGGGAGGTTGAGAAGCCATGATGAGGTGCTCAGAACGGGCTAACATCATGAGCAAGTTTCAACAAGATCTCAGGAACCATTCGCCTCCTCGGAGGTGCTATGGCATCTTTAGCTTTGGCTTTTGGGTCAGACTCATGTATGACATCCACCAGATAATCGAACAGCTCATCCTTGCCACCTCTGAGAGGGTCCTGCAGTTCCACAATCCAACCTTTGAGAGAGAAATTAACATAAATAGAGCAAATCCATTAACTATTCAGATAAATTCATGAGACATGAAGACAGTGTTCAATGTTAGCCATAAAGCAAATCCATTGAAATACACATTTCCATATACAGAACTTGAAAAGTGAGATTTATTACTTGTAAGAACAAATCAGTGTGACTTTTCCCTTCAAACAGAACTAGTTCAGCTTGAGCACCCACTCTTTTAAGAGTACTCACAAAGCTCTGACTGCAAACATAAATATGCTATCAATAAAGGACACAAAAGTAGCAAAAGTATCTAAGTGGGGCAACTCGTCAAGTTAAAATCTCAGAAAACAGACCAGTCCCACAATTTTATCGTTATTAAGCACACTGGTACCTGGCATCTTGTGGTATTGATTTATCTATCGTTCCATGGAAGATAATCATTCGAGGTAAAATGGAAACAACCTTCTTAACGTTTGCCTCCTGAAGCAAAACTTCTGGTGAGAACTGTTTGAAAGATTCTTCCCCTTCCATTATGCTGTTGAGGGAAAAGGAAAATGTTTTTACTTCATGAGACAACCAAAAGTATGGCATTAACAAGGCCAATTTTACTATATTGCTAGAGAGTAGAGATACCTCAGAAAGATGGAACGGTATAGGCCGCGACTATGAAAGTGATCCACTAGGTTATATAAATTATACCTGCCAGAGATAATGATGAATACATCAATGGGAAAGCAGAAGGTTTAAAAGTGTGGTAACTACTAATCAATTATAACATTACTACAGTCTTCCAGTGCCGTATGAGCACTTTTATCGGAGTTTTCAACTTTGTCTGTCTATCTAATTTTTTCGACAAAGATTACTTCACTAGTGATGAGATCTATCACAACTTAATTGAATAAGAAGCAGCAGTTTGATCCCATATACGCAGCAGATGATCAACACGCTTTTTGCAGCAATGTCAACTCGGCAGCGGATTTAACTTGTTCCATAAAATAACCAGATCACTTGAAGGTAAAATTTATATGAAAGGCAAATGGCTCGTGATTTTACCCGCCTGATAGACCAAAGTAAGCTTTTATTTGAGACACACTCCAAGCAACATTATCTGGCTCACAAGCCTCATTAATTGCTTGATGCAAGAGAGCACAAGATGATATATGTGCACCAGCCGACTGCCCCATAAGGTATATCCTTTAAAAGAAAAGTACCCTAAAGTTGATGTTATGCTTCCTCTCAAAGTGATAAAGCATGAGATACACCCCTAACTGTTAATGGCATTACCTGTTGGGATCGCCTCCATAGTCAGCAATGTTGTTGCACACAAATGAAATTCCTTGTATAGCATCACTCACCATATCACTAATGGTCCCCTGGGGAAAATTTCTGACATATATGTAAACCCATAAGACCACATTGTGGGCAACTTTTCTAGCAAGTTTTTATTTTTAAATTTAAATTTAAAATTGTAAGACACATTTAAGAGGATCCTATATGTTACTGTGTACAATCTTTTTGTCTTGTCAACCTACTGGTTACTAACAAGTTATGGGCTGAAGTATGTGTGTGCGAAAAAAAGGCACAGAGCTAATGTTCTTCGATTATTCACGCTCATGAGTACCTATAGTCAATGCATGCCACTATTATGTCTCTCTCTGCTAGCTGAAATCCCAGAAGGGAGCCCCATGCTTTATACCTGCATAGTTAAGCGAAAATTTGATGACTTCCAAATTTGACGGTTCTCGTCACTTGCTAATAATGAAACTGTCTTTTTTTTGGGAACAATGAGCTTAAATTTGGAGTTTGAGACTGTTTGCAATATTAAGACAGTAAACCATTAAAAAACATGTTCATTTCTGCAAACAAAAAAAAACATATTTTGATCCTGGGGCGTGAGAGGGATTACATAAATACCACTGCAAGAACACAAGCTAAACTGCTCACCCAATGATCCATGCTCCACCAGTAACGAACGCAACAACTGGCTTTGGCCCGTTCCCGTTTTTTGGTAAATACAGATCCAACCTGTTGAATTAGAGATCCAATTACAATCAACATAGTAACAACGAGAAATTTACATACCATAGATCAGCGCATAAGTGCGTGGCCTGGAGGCAGGAGGAGCCCTCATAAGAAATAACCCCTCGAGATCCTGGGTTCAAATCCTGATCGGCTAAGGTTGGGGTTTTTGTGTGGATAATGGTAGAACAGAATAAAAAACTTACATTTCCTAGATCTTGGTTCCATACCTATTCCTTGGTTGATCTCCATATACAATACTCCGTCGAACTTGAGTTGAGAAAAAATACTGATATGCAACTGCCAAATACCAAACACAGATTCAATCCAGGGACCAAACTTGGCCATGTACTACATCAATGGAGCTTTGACAACAATATAACATGAACTGTAGTGTTGAGCATCAGTAACTCATCACAGAAGTGAAACTGTAAGAGCCTGGTATTAGTTCGTACTAATTCTTAATTCATGTTGCGCTTACAAATAATTACTAATTTACCATGGCTAGCAGTTAAAAACAAAAACCAGGTTTCCTAGTTACCTGTATTGTTTCTCTTAGGGAGTTAATTCATAGGAGAAATTCTATATAACCTACATGTATATTAGTAAAGATTCACTGCAAGAGAATTGGTTACTTTTGAAGTCAAAAAGCCAGAAAGAGAATCCTGATAAACAAGAGGAGAGAATGCGCTCAGCCAATTCCATAAATATGAAATTCAAGTAGGGAAACTTAATCTCACCTTGACCCTTTAAGCTTTATATTCCTATTAACTTGTTTTGTGCAATGGATGCTCTCTTGTGTGTACTATTGGAGTCTATTTCAAAACTTTTAGAAGGAAACTAAACTAGAATCGTGTTTATGATTTAGCTGATTCAATTGCTGCAGTTGAATTATATAGTAATGAATCTGAAATTTCAGACTTGCGTTTTTGAATGACTTGTGAGCTGATTTAGGATGACCTACTTGTATTTAACCTATTGTGTTATGATTGACGGAAAATCATAATGACAAAATGAGTTATACCAATACCCACAAAGATTCCTACTTATATGTCTCAGTACAAAACGAGAATTTATGCATTCACTAGACACAAAATCAAGCTTTAAATGACTATTTTTCTTTTCCTGGCTCTTTTTGTTTGACGGAAAATCTCTTATCTGAATCTAAGATTAATATTTAATATAGATAGAATGATCCTACAAGCTCAGATGAGTGGTAGCTAAATAATAATCATTAACTTCAAGTAAATGACCAGCTACTATGCAATTTGTTACTTATCTTCATGGATTATGTGGAAAATCCTTGCTTTAACATTTTCTTTAATTTTTTTTACTTTGTTTGTTTATAGAGCATGATGTAAATTAGTTAAATTTTTCGGTGTTAGTGCTTTCCTATTTCGGCATGATTTGTTTTGCAATCCATAGTTTGTCATATAGTTTGAACTCTATTATTGTGCATTTGCATTGGATCATATGTTACGAGCATTTATACTTTGCCATCCACATACTCGAAAGAGCAAGTATAAGTTGACCTAGGTTTCAGATCCCTATACTACCGAGGAAGATCCCGCAATACGGAGCTAGTGGAGGGATACATAGTCCATGGTATTTTTTGAGTCGGAAACGTAAGTAGTAAGTTAATGGGATGTTTCATAAAGATCATCATATTGTGGCTTATCACGAGCATCATAACGTGCGTATACATTTATGGATACGAAACATAAAGATCTTATTTTTGAAAATAAGTTTAGCTACCGAATTGGAAAAAAAAGCACTATGGACATCACTGAGGAAACTACTTATGTTTTGGATAACTAGGACATCCTTTCATTGTGTTACATTATACAATGTTTACAAGACATAGAAGTTAGTGATTTGTTATATATATTAAACGAGGAGCCTTAATGACGGGGCAATAGAATGTAATATTGTGCACATTATCGTGAAGCGGGGAAATAATCATAGAAACTTGCCTTGAAGAAAGCCTGGCATCAGCAGCATTGCATAAAAAGCTAAAGCAAGAAACTGCATTATCCATTGATAGCCAACCCTGAAATAAAAAAATTGAAAAAAATATTTTAATTGAATGATAAGAATCACCAAATTTGCCTCCATGCTGAAAAGGAAAAGAATAATAATTTGCATAACGCAATCAGCTAGTTGCAGTAAAGATAAAACATTGAACAGATTTTGTACAAATTAAATCGAACACATTGACATGAAAGAAAAGAGAAGCAGATGACGACGAACCCCAAGTATCTCAGAAGCGTGATGCTCAAGCGAGTGACCAGATAGGTCTCAGCTGCTGCTCGCCCAAAATCCTCCCTAAACGACTGCTGCCGGCGAAGCAGTCTGCCCAACGGAGACTGATCGACAATGGGTCTGCTCCGTCTCCGCTGCTGCATACTGTTTTGAGACGAAACCCTATAAAGAAGCGGACTCATTTCGTCCATGTTCATCAATCCAGGAAAAGTGGCCGAGTCAGACCCGCATCCGCCATCGTCATGAAGAGCCGAAGATGACATCGCCATAACCGGTGGAAGCGAGAGATGGAGTAGAGCGAGATTGGATCGGGATTTCAGAATAAAGGAATCTTTTTGTTTTTGGTAGCATCTGAATCCGTTCTGTATTTGACTTTTAAAAAATTATAAAATATATCATTATAAGCAAGAAACACAAACACGAATGTGTGTATTGCCTTTTGGAGGAAAATGTAAACGAGGGAAATTAAAATTACGATATAATTTTTTTAAAGTATTTTATAATTTGTTGTCGAGAAATTAAATATAAACGAGAGTTAATCTCATTTGTTTAGTTGATCAAATTAAAAATTGTTATTAATTTGTATTTTTTATAAAAACATGTCATTTGGACAGATCATTTTTTCTTGCATTCGAGATTTATGCACATTTCAATTTCATGTGCCGTGTTTCTTTGGGTTTCTGTTGCAATAGTGGAGTGTGTTGTATTTTATTTACTAGTATTCTTAAAAGAAATGTGATAAGAAATGTACTAGTAGCTATTGATATTTTGAACTCAACAATCACAATTGAATCCCCATATAAAAACAATCACAATTGGATCTAATAGGATGAGTCAAAATCAGGTACACACAAGATTATTGGTACAAATTGTAAACTACAAATTCATAAATATCGTTGATCCAGTGAGGATATAATCTTAAAATTAAAATATTGTTTCCATAAAGATCGTGTAAATCTAATAACGCACCAGATCGAAGATTTAGCTCCTCGTGAAGTTATAATGAGTTGATTGTGGGATAATTCATGATATGTCGTATATAATTTGTTCGATAATCCGATGAATTATGGTACACTTCCTACGAATTATGTCATAGTTTGTAAAAAGTGACATATAATTCATTGCCGCGGGAACCAACCGTACGCAGCAAGTGATGATATCATCAGCATCAACTTTCACCTTCATTTACAGACCAACTCTCACCGTCGGAACCAGTCAGTGGAAGCGAGCGATTAGTACGAGGAGGTTGTCGAGTAGAGCGAGATTGGATCGAATGGAAGGATCGAGATTTTAGAATTAAGGAATCTTTTTTCCTTTTTTTATGCTGCTGAATATGTTCTATATTTTCCTCTTTTTTATAATGGGTGGGTGCAACAACTCAGAACATTATAATGCAATGATGCTTTATCATCTTGTATATATATATATTGATCTCTGCAGCTCTAGTATGGCATCTTCATCGGATCCGAAATTAGTTGGTACATTTTGCCCACTTCTGAAGCGCATGCCAGGTTCGGCACCTTTACCATGAAGCTGAAGCACATGCCATGATCAGCACATCCACCCCAAATCACCGATACATTCTTCGACACATGAAGCTGAAGCAACCTTTGGCCACCTTTACCGTTGCAAACTCGACACGTCCATCTTGACATCCGCACTTCCACGAGGGAGAAAGCATCACGCGAGGCGTGAAGAGGAAGCATCCACGAGGGATGTAGGAAGCATCCACGGGGAATGTATGAAGCATCACGCGCGAGGCGTGAAAAAGAAAGCATCCACGAGAGATGTGGGAAACATCCACGCGCAAGGCATGACGAGGAAGAGAAAGGAAAAGGAAGAAAGAAATTATAAGAAATTTGATGGCCGAGGACTCGAACCAAGGGCGTAACGATCCAACTATCTCGGGTGGACTCCTTAACCAACATGCCACCACCCCTGTTGGCGTTCTGTATTTTCCTTTAAATTTTATAAAATATATTATTACAAGAGAGAAACACAAAAACAAAAGTGTGTATTGCTAGAGCTACGGAGATCAAATATAGGGGAGCGCTCGATTGAGAAGCCCTAAATATTCGAGAACCTGAGACCCCAAATCTCACCATTGGATCAAATTGCATATTTGAATGTTGAGGTGATATGTGTCCCACAAACTGTTTTTCCTTCATTATGCAGTTTCGAGCATATATTTTGCCTAGATGAATTTTAAGCTTTCGGAAACTACACTTAGGCAAAAACTGATGCATTTTCAAAAGTGCATAACGAAGATGAAACTGCATAACGAGGGGGTTCTCAAAGTTCTCGAAAAAAGGGGTTCTTATTTGAGCGCTCCTCTATATATATGTACTAGATGATTAGGTGTCATTGCATTGTAATGTTCTGACTTGTTGTACCATTAGTGACTGATGTTAACTTATAGTGACTGAATAAATAGTAATACACTGATGATGATGATGATGATGGTGATGAATAGTATTATTATGATAATGAATAGTAATTTACTGATGATGCTGATGGTTGTGATGATGGTGATGAATAGTAATTTTATGGTGATAAATAGTAATTTACTGATGATGGTGATGGTAATGAATAGTAATATGATAATGAATAGTATTCGGTTGCCTTGAATCTGAAGTGGGCTTAAGGCCCATGTTTGGCTAGGGTTAGGGTTTTTTGTAGTAGACAATATATAACCCCTACTATTCATACTGTAAATCATACTCTTCAATCTGAATATACAAGCTGCCTCTTCTTGCCCGTGGATTAGGCAACACACTGTTGGTGAACCACGTTAAATTTCCTGTGTTGTTTCTTATTATTCGTTCTACATATTTGTTGTCGAATCACTTCTGTCACAACAAACTAGTATCAAGAGCTGGGTTTTGCCGCTGCTGCTAAGGTTTGTGATTTCGACGTCAAAGATGGCTGCTATGAACGTGAAGATCGACAAATTTACCGGGAGGAACAGCTTTGAGTTATGGCAGATCAAGATGCGAGCTCTGCTGAAGCAGCAGGGTCTGTGGGCGCCGTTGTCCGGGAAGAAGAAAGCGGATGCCGATGACGAAGAGTTGAATAGCCTGGAGGAGAAGGCTCATTCAACAATCATGCTGTGTCTGGCTGATGATGTCATCACTGAAGTCGTTGATGAAGATACTACCGCTGGTCTGTGATTGAAGCTGGAAAGTCTTTACATAACGAAGTCTTTAACCAACAAGTTGCTTTTGAAGCAACACCTGTTCAGTCTGCGTATGCAGGAAGGTACACCTCTGAGAGATCACCTTGATCAATTAAATTCAATATTATTGGATCTGCGTAATATTGATGTTAAGGTTGATGATGAGGATGGTGCTTTGATTTTATTGGTATCTTTGCCCATGTCGTACGAGAGTTTTGTGGAATCGTTTATCGCTGGAAAAGATAGTTTGTCGCTGGAAGATGTCAGATCAGCCCTTCACACCAGGGAAGTTTGCCATAAAGTTTCAGGTTCTACTGTGGAAAATCAGGCATCAGGGTTAACTGTTACCGAGAGCAGGGGACATGGAAAGCAGAATAGGAGGAAGTCTAACTATAGGGAGTTCAAATCTACTGGTCCTACAGCTAACGATGTCTGCAACTATTGTAAGGAGAAGGGACATTGGAAGAACGAGTGCCCTAAGAAGCAGAAGCAACAGGGAGATGGTTCTGCAGCTGTGGCAGAACATGATGTCAATTCTGAAGAAGATTTGGCTTTGGTCGTTTGTTTGTACCTGCAAATTTGAATTTATATTTTCCTCACTCTGAACTGTGGGTTAGTACAGCGGCAAGCAAGGGTCGAAATAAGCAAGGGTGTAAATATCAGAGAGGGATATTCAGACTAGGGTTTGATTGTGACTTGTTTTATCATCGACTTCTAATATTCTAATTCATAGTTTTAAGCACTTCCCAAGTAACCCGACAAAGGTGTTACGCCACGACCTAATTCCCCTCGGTTTAATAACCCGACAAAGGTGTTATTTAACCTAGACGTACTACTTATCCAAACGACAAAGTATTAGATAGATGATTAATATAGAAATATGCACAACTAGGTTTTACGACAAAGTATCCGCCTAGTCTAGCAATAATTCATGGAATTCATGCACGAGAATTAGTAAAACAATGAATATAGTATTACGAACCAAGTCTCAAAAACATCGTCACAATATATTAAACCCTAGCCCGAATAAGGAGTTTAGTTACACATAGCCATAAGTAAACAATGCAGTAATTAAAAGGACAAAGGAACTTCACTAAATACCGAGGGGAAAACACAACCAGCCGTGAGGGCTGAGCAGCGGCTGAAGAGCTGGTGGAGTAAGGGCGGCGCAAGGAGGAGCAGCGGCGGACGTGTGGAGGAGAATTAGGGCTTCGGCCAAAGTGAGAAAGAGAGCTCGTGTGGAGCTTGAGGGATGATTTCGAATGCTGCATTGCTCTCCTATTTATAGAGTTGATGTAACCCTTGAAGTCGGTTTCTCCTTAGGGATCCTAGTATCTTTCGGTTTAGGTCCAAATCTAGATTAGGAAATATTCCCAAATCTTCTTCCTTGAATTATCTTTAGGCAATGTCTTTGCTTGGCGATCACGCCATCTAGAAGCTCTTGGAATTATCTAGAACACTCCTAAGCCGCCTCATAAACCGCCACGAAAGAGATGCCAATGACGAGCCGAGAAAAGCTTATGTTTTGGCTGGATTTGGCCTTGGACGCTCGGATGCTCGATCGGGCGCACGGGCGCTGGAGGTCGGATGGCCGGGCTGCGCAAGGCATGGAGGTCGGATGGCCGGGCTGCGCAAGGCATGGAGGTCGGATGGCCGGTCGGATGCCCGGTCGGGTACCCGGTCGCATGGCCGATTGCATGGCAGGGAACCTCGGACACTCGGTCGGACGCGCGGGCTGCGCTGGGCGCTGGGCACTGGCTGTGCTCATGTGCCTTTGCCTTGATCATTGCTTGGTCGTTAGTCGAAAACCGACTTGGCATGGCCTGAAATGTAGCCTGGCACATGGCCTTGGACGTGGAGTGGTCGAAATCGAGCTGGGCTCATCATGTGCCAAACGACGAGTGTATCTTCTCTCGAGCGCGATCAGCCTTCGGGCGCGCCCGGGCGCTGGGACGGGTCCCTCGGACGCGGCCTGGGTACCTCGGGCGCTGCATGGGCGCATGCGATCGCATGCTGTGCTTGTGCGTTCGCACAAGACTGACCAGTAGCATGAAATATTCATGCGATCGCACGAATGTCTTGCGAGCTGGGAATTGCTTGGCCTTCCTCATTTCAAATGTTGCAAGGGCCGGTCCATAATTTCTTGTGATGTTTTTGGCTCCAAATGCCGTCTTTTAAGTATGATTCCTCCTAGAGCTTCCAAATCACCTGAAACACGAAACAACACTAAGAAGTAACTGTTCGTATGATAAAGTGCTGGAATTGGTGGGATTTGATGACTCGATGAGTCGTATAAATACGGCTCATCAGTAGCCAATGAACAACCACACTACAGGGATGTGTGGGTTCTTGATTCCGGGGCATCATATCATATTTGTCCGTGTAGGGGGTGGTTCTTTACTTATGAGCAGATAGATGGAGGTAATGTTTCCATGGCCAACAATGATGTCTGCAAAGTTGTTGGAATTGGCTCAATCAGGATACGGACGCATGATGGTTCTTTCTGCACATTGAACGAAGTTAGACATGTTCCACAAATGACGAAGAATCTGATATCGCTGAGTCTGCTAAACAGCAATGGTTTCAGTTTCAGAGGTAAAAGTGGAGTTATGTGTGTCTGTAAGGGTTCTCAGGTGGTTCTAAAGGGTGTGAAGTGTGGGACCATATATTTGCTGCAAGGGTCTACATTGACAGGTTATGCAGCTGTTGCATCGTCTGAGGCTCACAAAGAGAATATGACTAAGCTGTGGCATATGAGGCTCGGTCATATGAGTGAAAGAGGGATGCAAATTCTGTCGAAGAGGGATTTTCTTGGTGGCTACAGAATCAAAAATCTTGATTTCTGTGAGCATTGTGTCTTTGGGAAATTACATCGCAGCAAGTTTCCGAAAGGTGTTAATAGAATAAAAGGCACGCTGGATTATATCCACTCTGATTGTTAAGGTCCTGCTCGTGTTGAATCTGCTGGAGGTAACAGATATTTTGTGTCATTTATTGATGATTATTCTCGCATGACTTGGGTGTTCATGATGAGGCACAAAAGTGAAGCCTTCAACACATTCAAACAGTGGAAAACGTTAGTGGAGAATCAGACCGGGAAGAAGATCAAAAGGCTTCGAACTGATAACGGGCTAGAATTTTGTTCAGCTGAGTTCAATGAGTTCTGCAAGACTGAGGGGATTGCGCGGCATCACACTGTGAGAGACACGCCGCAGCAAAACGGGGTGGCAGAACGTATGAATCAGACTCTGTTGGAGAGAGCGCGGTGCATGCTCTCTAATGCTGGATTACCTAGAAGATTTTGGGCAGAGGTTGTAAGCACGGCGTGTTATCTGATTAACCGTGGACCTCACACAGGTATTGGCGGGAAGACTGCCTATGAGGTGTGGTATGGTAAGCCTGTAGATTATTCTTTGCTGAGAGTATTTGGTTGCACTGTCTACTATCATGTTAATGAAGGTAAACTAGAACCAAGGGCCAAGAAGGGTATATTTGTTGGTTTAGGGGATGAAGTTAAGGGATACAGAATTTGGTCATCATCTGAGAAGAGAGTTATACTTAGCAGAAGTGTAATCTTTGATGAAAGTTCTATACTTAACCCCACTGTGAAGTCCACTGTTGCGCAGGAAAATGGTAGTGTTGATAAACAGGTGGAGCTGCAGATTACTCCAGGAGAGCGTGAATCACAGCACCAAGGTGGAGAAGATCAACATGCTATTAGAGAAGTTGATATGCCAGAATCAGATGGTAATCATTCTCATCTGTCAAAAACACGCCAGCATAGTATAACTCTTGATAGAGCTAGAAGAGTGGGTGTTGGACCTCCAAAGAGATATGGCTTTGAGGATATGGTTGGTTATGCACTACATGCTGTTGAAGAGGTGGATATGTTCACCAAGCCGGTTCCACATGGCAAGTTCAAGTATTGTTTGGGCTTGCTCAATGTTTTAAGCTATTGAACACCCTTAGGGGCATCTGAGGCAAGAAGAGGATCTGAGTATTTCTGGCGCATTAAGGTGCATCTGGTGTCCGGGAATTCAAGTCAAGGTGGAGATTTGTTGGGTTGCCTTGAATCTGAAGTGGGCTTAACGCCCATGTTTGGCTAGGGTTAGGGTTTTTTGTAGTAGACAATATATAAACCCTACTATTCATGCTGTAAATCATACTCTACAATCTGAATATACAAGCTGCCTCTTCTTGCCCGTGGATTAGGCAACACACTGTTGGTGAACCACGTTAAATTTTTTGTGTCGTTTCTTATTATTCGTTCTACATATTTGTTGTCGAATCACTTTTGTCACAACAAATAGTAATATTATGATGATGGATAGTAATATACTGATAATGATGATGATGAATAGTAATACAATGATGAATAGTATGATGATGATGATGTTATGATGATGAATATTAATATGATGATGAATAGTATAATGATGATGTTATGATGATGAATAGTAATATGATGATGATGTTATGATGATGATGAATAGTAATATGATGATGATGATGATGTTATGATGATGAATAGTAATATATGATGAATAGTATGGTTATGATGATTATATTATGTTGATGAATAGTAATATGACTGATGTTCACTTATAGTGACTGAATGTAACTTATCTTATCTTAACCATCATAAAATAGAGTTCAAATGAACAGAGCCTAAGAGACCTTGCATCTAGAAATGATTAGAATGATGGATTGGAACAAGATACCAGTCGAGATCACCGACTGGCCAGGCAAAACAAGTTTTGGGTTTCAGGCTAGCTTACTTACACTGTTGTCAAGTATTTGGCGGGTCATATCATTTAGACGAATCTAATGAATGATGTCGAAACTTTATGTCCAAACACAACTTGCACAACTTTAAATGAAAGTAACAAAGTCGGGGCTGTGCCTTGACAAGTAATCAAAATGAAATCCTCTCCCTGCTCTATAACATAAAGTGTTGTAATTAAACCACGCAATTATTTGGTGTTATTAAACTTCAGAGGACTTAAAAAGTTCTCTAGCTTCTTCAGATGACTTGATAATTCTCAGTGATAAGTTGAGTCCTCTGAGTGAATTTAGGGGATGGCCCACCTTTGAGTGGCAAGATATTCACAACCTGTAAAATCAAGACACAGATTTGAGACACAAACAGCCAGTCTAGCAGTAATGTAATTAATTGACTTCGCAGCAACAATATCAACTATGAGTACTGGTCGAACCTTCAATTCACTGAATGTGCTAGCAGCAGTAAACCGAACATTGATTGGGAAGAAGGCATCTGAATCAGCTGGTGGCACAACAAATTCCATCGATCCGCTGCAACGGGTTGGCCAATGGATAAGGCACAAATGATGTCACCATTTAATATGGACTTGTATCATATAATATGGCAGAGGAGCATAATGTACTCGAGTTGCATACCTTCTGTTAGAATTGTCAATGAATAGGATCGACCATTCCAAAATGGAGTGTCTTGAATCATACCTAATAAAAAGTTGGACATTTCATCTCAAAGCCTTCGAAAAGAGGCAATGGAAGTGTAACATAAAACAATATATAGTACCAAGGAAAGACTGGAACTATCTTGAGGGTACCAAGGAAAGACCAATGAGAAAAAAAAAGTGCCAAGGAAAGACCTTTTGACAATTGTTGATCAAGATTTCATACTTCCATATACAACCATTTTTGGTTGGCAATATAAACACACCGCTCATATTCTACCCGTCCAAAAGAAAACAAGTAGAAATTGTGGAATAACACAAGATGGCACTTTCACTTTATTATATGAATCAGTTCTGCAACATAACCTCCATAAGAACACGCAATGGCAAAATGACCATTGCAATCAGGATATCAAAAAACAGAATTTTGTAAGTTATAACTCTCACCTCCATTCACCATCAATCTGCCTCACTTGTGGGGCTTCCCTGAGAGCAGGAAGAGGAACCGAAATAACAACATTCCTCAAATCAAACATAGATGAGGCTTCATATTCAATGCTAACGTAAGTCTCATTCCCAGACACCGACGGCCAGCAATTAACTGCAGCAAGTCAATAAGTATATAAGCTAGGCTTTTCAAGCCAGTACAATAACAATGCGACATGACAAAGATTTTCTTACTGGTCAATGGCACCATCGACTCGTCTACACTCTGCATTCTCCACCTCAAAAGACCAACACCTCCAGCATCACTAGCTTGACCAGTGGGGAAAGGTCTGCTAGGATCCTTCAAGCCTAGAATGTTTTCACTGGCAAACAATTCCCTATTCATATTGGGATGTGTTTTAAACAGAACGCCTGGATTACCACCAGATTCAATCTGAAAGGAAGCACAGTTAACTGTTAAAATTGATAAAATCCAAAACATGACGGTTAGACATATAAAAAACAACATACGAGCTGCACATGGAAACGGCTTTGAAGAGTCTACATTCAAAGTATTTGATATACAAAACATTTGAAAACGGAACTACAAACTCAAAGGGATAGCCAGTTTTTCAATATACTACTCACACAATTTCAACAAAATATTAATTATGAGACAACACGGACAGTTCAAATGTCTCAATAGTCAATACCAGTTGTTTCTCACAGGGCATATCACATGTACCGGTTCCATCATAAAAGTCATGACAGGAAATTGAGAGCATACTATCACAGCCAATTATTTACTAAGCCCGAAATGCTCCAAGGAAATCAGATTTGTGTAACCTTTAGTTAGTTGTCTGAAATATAAGGCATGTGCATAAACTACCTGAACTTGGATATGTGCATCCTCTTGATTGAGGATTTGAAGAGACAAGGTTCCTTGAACATCAAAGTTACTGAGACCACCATCTCGTTTCAGAGTGACACTTAGCTTTTCTTCAGCGGTGAGCGTAATGGGATCAGTGGCAGGAACAACAGTTTTGGATGCACCAGCTTTTGGTGGCAGATCCTCAAGAATAACTTCACCTTCAGCTTTGAGGGACTCCAGAAACTGGTTTGTTTTTTGTGTTTTACCAAGCTTCATACCAAGACCCTTAGGGGGAGCTGTAGCAGATGCTGCTGGGCGCCCTGACAAAAATCAGGATAAAATTTCCACATTTAGGCTAACTATTTACTAGATTGAGTACATAGAACTTCAAATTTATTTGGATCTGGTAACAATAACAATATCAATAGAAGAACATGTAGCGAAATGGCAAAATAAACTGCAATTCATTTATATATGTACTTCCATTATTCCATATATCATCCTCAAAAGAAATTATAGATCCAGAGATGATTTTTTTTTACTACTGAAGTCTCAGACCTAGTGATTGAAGTTATAAGCCAACTCTGAACAGGCAATCAGATTATTTATTGTTTATGGTCTCACTATGATTGTTGCTAGTATGTTATCTCGCCTAACCAATCAGTCCAAACAAATTCTAAATATTATCGAACAGATAAGTGAGGATGACTATATGCAATGATTTTATAAATTGCTGCCAAATAAAATAAGAGTAACAGCCTTCCCAGTTTTAGCTGGCTGGTTTGGGGGGTCTAGCCTAGAGCTGCCTCATAAATAAATCTCACAGGCCTACTTAGTTATCTCAAAATTTTGAGGGGTACTTAAATGAGAAATGAAACACCTGCATGATATAACTTTCATAGAAAAGCAACATAAGTTCACAAAACAATAATTATTGGGCGTGAATCTTCTTATTAGGTAAGACATATCTAAATGGAAAAAAACTTATGGTTTGGGTTTGTTATAGATATTAGATCCAACGCTCTTTCCACAAGTAAGCTATCAGGTTTCCTCCACCCACCTATGGGGCATTTGTTTTTTTTTCTTTCAAAATGCACCCAATACAAATAAAAGAACGACATGGGAGATTAAATTGAGTATGGAGTAATAGTAACCTTTCGGCTTGCTTGAAAAGGAGTCCACATCAGTGGTCATTCCAAAACCAGAACCACCTCCAAATCCACTTCCATTGCTAGATATGCTCATATCATTAAAGCCGCTCTCAATTCTACTAGAACCCATGGACTGCATAGACATGAACCCTCCTTTGTCTCCTCTGCCTTTTTCAATCTGCAGTGTTACATCATATGGTTTGAAGTAGCAGCATCGAAAAAATATCTTAACATAGGATTCCCATACTATAAGAGAGTCAGGGGCTTAGCTACATTAAATATTCATCTTTTGAAACGTAATGATATTGCGTAAAAGCTCAATTAATTGGATCAAATAACTTAGCCCTCAGCGCTTTACTAGGCAAAACTTCTTTTGCCCCCAATCAAAATTGTTTCTGGGTACCGAGGAGAGTACCTTGCTTTTGTCGATTTCATTCGCTTTCCGCTTCATGAGATCCTTTGTCTCATTTATCTTACTCTGCATAACCAGTTTGTGAAGCTTCTCTTCGTGGCTTTCCATTTCACAGTATTGTTTCACCTGTGAAACAGTGACATTTTCCTTGTGTCCAAGGGAAATAACTTCATCGAACGCAAAGATCAACTCAAATGCTGCCCTGCAAATGCCTTCTTCATCAAGTGACATGGAGTATTCAGGGACCTGATAAAATTAAAGAGAATGGTATCAGAGAGGTAAACTCCTTAGACAATCAACCCAAAGAAATTGAATGATGCTATCATTTTAATATTAAAAATGACCACTTGGAGGCTAATAGTGAAGATGAACAAGATTGGGCATATAAAACTGAAGGGAAGAAGTAACATTACCAATTTAGACAGTAGTCGCAATGTCTCCAAATCTTCTAGAATGTTGCTTTGCTTGTTTGTAACAAGAAGCAAGTAGAGATGCTCGATCGGCTGGTACACATACCGCACATTCTCAGTTTCAGTGTAAGTATGTTGCTTTCCAGTGCCAACCAATTTGGGAAAAGCAGCAAGAAGCCCCTCTATTCTGATCCGGGACATGTCCACAAACTGACGAGACAGAAGTACTGCAGAAGCATACATGATTAACACGTTGACTGTAAATCTAGACTACGAAGATGCATTAACTGAATGCCTGCTAAACAACATACTACAGGCATATCACATTGATTTATAATCTAATTCAAAAGAGGCCCATATCCTTTCAAATTCAAGCTGGACGAAGATAACGCTAACCTTTCCCAGGCTTAGTTGCAATCGCAGCTGCGAGAACCACCTGCATGATAGTGACAATTCTGAATTATTAAATGATGACAAAGCTCAATTAACTTAAAGAATTCGCAAAATTCATATCTCTAAGATATGCAAGCCTCAAGATACTCAAGTGCTCGCACTGTTGCACAAGTTTTCATCATAACAGTCACTAGTAGTTTGCTAATAATTCCTGCCTACAAGAACTGGGACGTGCTACCCTTGTTTGAGCAGTCACAGCTACAAGTTCATTGACGAACACACATAAAATTCCTTATACGAACACATGTAACTTGTTTCTATAAGTAAGGGTGTAACCTATCTGCGTGTATGTGGATTTTATACTTCTCGTTGTCTATATTACAAATCATTTTTTTGGTTTGACGAAGAGGAATGCCAGTATCCCATTTTAACATAATCTTGATACATCAAGTTCTGTAAATTATAATAAGATTGGTATTGTTCATGAATTCAAGAACACCTAATGCTGAAGCTAGTTTGACAGACTTTACAAAAGTAGACAACACAGCCATAGTCCAGGTCTGCAAGTCCAGATCTATACTTTATGTCCATAATAATGACACATACTAGTACATTTGATGGAAAAGAAATACATAAAGCCATAAAGACCACAGTTTAATAACAGAGGAACCTGGATATAGCTGCTACATTTATGACTGATGAATGGGAAAATATAAGAAGAACACTCACCATCTTGCCAAAGAAACCTTTAAACTGCTAGTGAGGAAATGCAATATCCAAATATGATTTCCTGACAGATAAGAAAACCAGTGTCAATAACAAGGACTAATTTCCAACACTAATACTAGCCAAGATCCAGATCTCCAAAGTCAGTAAATCAGTACTGGGACACACAATCCAGGACATATCCATCCCCGAATAGAAACTGAATCACACGCCTCATACGCACAAGAGCGCGATTAATCGACGCCACAAGACCTCCATTCATAACAAGTTTTCTAATCATCAACGAAATTCGCTTAACTTATTGACAAATGCAGATCTAAGATAGTCTGACGAGAATGCAGATTCAAGTAACCGAAGTCGCATCTCAATTGTGGATCGCGACAAAAACGAAAAGCGAGATTGTGATTAGGTCTACGAGGTAAGCGTACAGCTTGTTTACCTGACGAGATCGGTAGGAAGTAGGATCGCACGGCGGATCGTTGAAAAGAGGATTTCAGATCGGACCGGCACAACTCACGGCTTTCGTTCTGCAAATGACAAAAACCAGTCCTCTTCTATTTATTTATATCTATTAAAATGAAATTATCGCAATGGCTTAAAAATCATGAAATTATGTTTTTATATTAACAAAGTAATAACAATAATATTTTTAGTATTAAAATAAAGAATAATCGATTTGCTTAATTGTTAAGATATTTGTAAGTTAATTATTGTATACATTTTTAAGTACTTTGGATTTTTAGTTTAGCCTAAATTTAATTAGCATAATGACTTAAAATCTGATTCAAAAGAGGCCCATATCCTTTCAAAAATTAAGGCTGGAAGAAACCTTTCTCAGGCTTTAATACAACTGAAGATCTTACATGTAACATTTCAGTAATCCCCGTCTGCAGGACTACAACAAATGTCTTTACACTCAGGTAAAGGTCACATGTCTGTTAAAGCACATTAAACTGCCAGTGAAACAGAACAAAATGCTGAGCGGGGAATGAAGATTGAGTCACTTTGGCAAGTACCACAATAGTTCAACAAATAAAGCCTTAGAGTTCGGGTCTTCAATGTCACCATCCAGCGTGTTTTTATCAAAAGTGACGAGCCCAGGCTTCTCATCTCTAATGTGGTTTGATAGTACGCTCCAGCTATTGCTATCTATGTAGCCTCTTTCCTTCAGTAACTTCACAATTTCTTCTGCCGTTTCCAAATTACCTCTCTGTATCAAAAAATTGAGACAGCCCGCCAAAGTCCTGAAGTTTGGTTTCCACCAAGGGGTTAGGCGGAGTAGTTGTAAAGCTTTTTTCAATGAATCAACAGCTTCCTCCATTTGGTTTTGCGTATAATACCCAAGAGCCAAACGGTCCCAACTGCCAGCATTAGGATCCTTTCCACCCTTGACAAGACCATCCACAACAGCTTTCGCACTTTCCAAATGACCCTGTGTGCTATACACGCTTATCATGAGGTTAGGAACCCGAAGATCAAAGCATGTTTTACTTCCCAAATCCCAGTGCTCATATATTTTCTCCACACCGGTAATATCGCCAAGTTTAGCCAGCGAACTTATCATCATTAGATAACCAGAGTTGTGATATCTGCTCATGGCCAGGTAAAGACTCCAAATTCTATACACCTCATCTTTGTCCCCCACTTTGGTATATAAACCTATAAGAATTTCATATGCATTCTTCCTTTCGTCATAAACGATGAGTTGCTCTGATGCCCTCAAAGCTTTCAGGGCTTTTTCGTTAAGTCCAGCAATCAGGTAACCATTTGCAGCAGTTATATACCAATTCCATTTGGTGACAACGAGAGGGTCAGCTTCCATCTTCATCAAGAGCTTTTCCATACTCTCTTTATCAGAAGCGGAAACACAAGCATTCAGCCTAATGGTATAAGTGTATGTATCATATTCAATTCCCTTCTCCTCCATCTCCTGCACCAAACTGTCTAATTTCTCGTACATTTGCATTTTTGAATACATGTTTAACATGACATTGTATGAGAGTGATTTCTTCATATATCCAAGGTCCTTCATTTGTTGCATAAGGTCCTCCGCTTTGTCCACACATTTATTATTTGCGTAACAGTTTAAGAGGGTACTATAAAGCTCGAATCCACGTTTTCCATCAGGAAGGGATTCATAATATTCTTCCGCTTGTTTTAGACCATGAACTTTCGATATCAGGTCTAGCTGAACTGACAAATCTCCCGGCTTTACGTTATTGTGGCAGTTCTTGATCATCCATTCAGAAATCTGTGAATATGGCATGAAATTGCCAAAACATTATCGACTGTGAGAGCAAAAGACATCTACCTACCAAGTAGTTATCATAGTAGAATGTAGAACGAGTGATAAAATGAGTCCAATGTATATTGCAATTAGGTGGAACAAAATAGTTCCGCGCATAAATATATGTGTCAAAACTCAACAGTGGTTTAGCTTCTCAGAATATCAAAAACTCTGGGTAGACCGACACTTCATGTGTTTCTTTTACTTTTCTATTTTACGAGTTACGACCTTCATCCCTTTTTATTTTTTTATGACCGGGATAACAAGGTCTCAGAATAACACAACATAAAATGGCAGAGCAAAGTCCAAACATCTTACAAAAGGCAATTGCAAAACATTTATCATGTCAACTGAGGTTGGACGAGAAGAGCAAAAAATCATTGAATTTACGCAACCTATATTCAGATAAGTTCCTCCTAGCTTAAACTTAAAGCATCACTGGAATCAATGTGACATGTAATTAGCATAACATTATTTATCAAACTGAAATCTTAAGGCAAGCATTTCACAAAACATAAATAAAAAAAAGCGAGAATAAACAAAATCCGATTTCAAATTAATAAACAAAAAATACAAAGTGTGTTGAAATTGGTTTAAGTCAGTGAGCAGTGGTTTTAGATTATACCTCCAACGCGTGTTTGTAGCGTTTATACTTCCTGAGCTCCTTAATGAATCCTTTAAGCTGATGCTGCAAAAGAGTTCCTCCTTGATCGACATATTGATCGATTATTGGTATGACGGAAACCCTGGGATCTCCTGCGCGTGAAATGTTTCTGTACAGAGTGTCGACCGGGGTTGGAGACACGATAGCATCGGATGTCGATGTGTAGAGCGCTTTCAGAGAAGTGGAAATGCCCGTGCTACGCCATGACTGGCTTCTAAGCTTCAACATCGTCGTTCTGATTCAAAAGACGACGCTTTCGTTCGTCCGTCCGTCTTCTTTAGGGCTTTGGGTTCTCTAAACCCTGTAAACGTGAAGAAGGAGAGGCACGACGTCGTTTGATGACATCCTGATTTTTTTATCGACACAATGTTGATTTTTTTAAAAAATTAATTAAATACGTTTAAAAAAATAAAATCTCCAAATTTTTTTGTGAAAAAGATTCAGTGCAATGCAATCAATTAATGATAATGTCCGATGTGATTTTAATTGACAATAAGTTTAAAATATAGTAATATGACGCCAAATTACGCTCTAATACACAACCATTAATGATTATATAAAAAAAGTTATAATTTTTTTGTTGATAATGGGTGGGTACAACAATTTAGAATATTACAATGCAATGACGTCTTATGGTCATCTAGTAGTAGTACAGTCTCGAATCCAGGACATAAGGATCCAACCATCTTAATGTGAACTTCTTAAACCAATAGATCACCACTCATGTTGACATTATAATTATTTGCTAAGATAAGAAATGAACACTAATTATCTAAATGAAATCCCTCAAGAAAATCATTTCAAAACGTGATGGATCAAGGCCAATATGAACTACAGTAAATCAAATGAGGCTGGCCTACTTGTAATTTAATGATTTGTATAAATTCGTGCGACTCCAGACAGTTTGATATGCAGAGGCACGTGATAAAGATATTCGTATGTGGTGTCGAATCAGGGGCGGATTCAAGATTTATTGGGATCGGGGGCAACATTGTACAACGATTTTTTTTTGCTGTTGTGAGCTGGAGAGAACGGTTAAAGGCTAATCTTTAAATACGCTTAGAACGACTAATATTTAAATACGCTAACCGATTCTTGTTTTTACTCAGTTCACTTTTGCTTTTTGATTTTAACCAATACAACTTAAGCAATTAAGTTCTTCAGTCAAGCGCAAATGTAAACAATTGACACGAGATTTTTAATCTATAAACTCACGCCTAATCGGAAGCTCTATTCAACCCAATCAATAGGGCTTCAAACGAGACGATACACTCGTGAGATACTCGTGAACAAACTCGGTCAAAGCTCGACTCGAAACTAAACAAGTCGAGGATGAGCATAAATTCAAGCTCGTTTATTAAACGTGTCGAGTACGAGCAAGGTAATACTCGACTCGTATATACTCGTGAACAACTCGATTAAATACTCGATATACTACTCAATTATTCAATATGAATTACTAGAATATAGTAGGCTTTAGCCTATATAATCCCAGAAAAATTCATTGGATTCAGTGGATTGGATTTTGAAGTGTGAGTGTTCCTCTATATAAACTCATTCATCATATTAGTTTTGTAATGAACATCCAATGTGGGACAAAAGCAAATATTACAAAGAAAGAAGAAAGAAGTTAAAAAGTAAGTGAAGTCATATTGTCCCACATTGCTTCCTATACATGTCTTTAGTTCACAAATGATTATAAAAGGGGAAGTAAGCCTATCCATTTTAACATAAGTTGGGATTCTTTGGGCTAGACTTATCTTGGACTCTTTGGTTCTTGGGTCGCTATTGTATTACAATGTTAAATGGTTTATATTTGCAATTAAAAATATAGTGGGGGCAAATTGAAAATATCAGTGGGGACATGTTCGAAAAATACACTAAAACTAAGAATATTTTGGTAAAATTACCGGGGGCAGCTGCCACTCCATTGCCTTTGAATCCGCCCCTGTGTCGAATTAAGTGATCAATAATACATATAGCTCCAGCCAAGTGGAGATGCATGTGGAATGATGGATGATGTCTTCAACGTCTTATTTAACTGTATGCAAGTAGTCACATGTTTTCCCTTTTCCTCCCACCAAAATGTATTCACGAAATATTCAACAAATCAAATAAATAAATAAATAATCAAAATTGCAAGGGTATATGAGTAATTATATATTAATTGAATATTTAATTTCATAATTACTCATTTGCCTGGTGGGTTTACATAATAAGAAAATTCCATAATACTGTGGAATGAAAATGCTACTTTTAATAATATAATTCCTAAATCAAAAACTAATCCTATCAAAACTAAGCACGTAAGTTGTTACATGTAGCAGTATTATTTCCAAATTATGCTTTCCCACATTATCAGATAGACTTGTAAAAATTCGGGTCGGCCGATTCGCTCGCCCGATTATTAAAATACGACTGGACAAGAAAATTAGTCCATCGATCAGTCCGACCTGGTCCGTATTTCTATTAGGGATTGAGCTCGGATGCACATTTAACCCAACCGGACTTATCGGCCCATCCGTTAACCCGCAACTAATTAACAATTAACATATGCATTAGACATGAAAATTAAAATATATTAATATATAATTATAACGGACCGAACCGACGGGTAACCCGGTTCGGTAAATAGGGATAGGGTGGGCTTGGATAAACTTTTGAATCCGAATTGAAGGGGTGGGTTTAGCCCGACAGACTATATGAGTTGTAAAATATAAAATAGACCCTCACGAATCCGAATTTGTACAAGTCTATTATCGGACCACGTCCATGTAAATTAGATACAACTGTCCGGATCACAACGTGAGGCTCTAATACATGTTGTAATTGCTAATTCGATTGGAATTACGTTTCCATATTGATTCAAAGCTTAGACTTGAGTGCCATAATTTAATAATTCAATATAAACTAATAATTTTCATTTTCATTTAACAATGTGAGACAATTTATCAAAATACATTATTACCAACACAAATCAAGGTTGGTCTATAGTCATCTCCACGCGGTGTCTCACTTTTTCGAACTTTTATTTTCCAAGCAATAGACGTGGATGGAATAATAAAGTAACATTAACTGTCACAAAAATAAAAAATAAAAAGTACACATTAATTAATATGCAATATGGGAATTACTTGTCTTTATTCGCCATCAAAAAAAATTTACTTGTCTTTATTCATGTTCATGGCTTCATGCTCGTCTCATTTGATATTTTTATTTTTATTTTTGATTGGAGTCTCATTTGATATTTTGAGAGTGTAGTGTAGGAAAGCTCTGTCAAAAGATCGACCATGTGACCATTTAAGCATTAAAGCCCCACTTCGTCGCATACCTCACACTGCACGTGGCTCAATCACTCACTTGCATTAATTCTCCATTTTCCCAATTTACCCTTAATCAGACACGCTCTCCGCGACACGTGGCCACGTACCGTTACCAAAAACAAAAAACGTCTTAACGGCCAGTTCACACACACAATACACAACATCGTAAATAATGTTTTTATATTCTCTGTTCCGTTTGACATCTCCAAGACTTCTTCACTCTGCATATAAAAAACACGCAGCAGAACAGAGCCTCTGCAAGCACGAGCTTCCTACGTTTTTTAACAACCTTCTTTCTCGGGATATCCGCCCGTCTCCGGCGAAGATTCCGACAATGCAGTTCCTCACACTAGCAATTTCTGGCGCACCGATAACTCCACCTATTCTCTTCACATGCTCTGTTTTTCTTCTTCTTTTTCTTCTGAATTTTAATGGAGTCGACGCACAGAGCAAACTGCTCACATCCCACTGGAAATCCGCCGCCGCCACCTGGTACGGCGAGCCCGACGGCGACGGCAGCAGCGGTATCGAATCTAACGCACATATTCTTCAGAAACGCGGCCGTTTCGTACTCAAAATTTTTCAATATTTTTACGCAGGTGGGGCTTGCGGGTACGGTTCGCTGGTGGACGTGAAGCCGCTGAAGGCGAGAGTGGGAGCCGTGTCGCCGATTTTGTTCAAAAACGGAGAAGGCTGCGGCGCTTGTTACAAAGTCAAATGCTTGGACAGGAGCATTTGTTCGAGGAAACCAGTTACAGTGATTATCACTGACGAGTGTCCGGGTTGTTCCGCGGGTCGGACCCAATTCGATCTCAGCGGCGCTGCTTTTACTCGCATGGCTGTTTCCAGAAGACTAGGACCCAGTTTACGAAACCGGGGCGAGATCTCTATCCTTTTTCGTCGGTATGTTTATAGTTTTTTTATGACCAAATTGCCACTGTCAGTTCAGTATTAGGAGTAGTATTTAGTACTACTGTAGTAATTTATTATTCCCTCGAAGAAGGGTAAAATCGTCTTTTACGTTGTTCGAGTACTCACGACGACTTTTTTGACCAAACTTTTTACAGTTACCAAGTTTGAGCGTTGACCGTTGACTAGTTCTTATGTTCATATCAAATATGGAAATTTATTATTGATAAAAAAAAAACTTGGAAATTTATTAAAATGAACTGTTCTGTATTCCATTGATGAAAATTGAAATAGTTTTTTTTTTAAAATCAGACTTGTAATATTAATTTGTGGAGAGAGTTTTTAGAATATTTAATTATTTGGAAAATAGTTGAATTATGGATAATGGGAAATGCAGGACAGCGTGCAAGTATCCAGGGAAGAATGTTGCTTTTCATGTGAATGAAGGCTCAACAGACCATTGGTTAGCTCTCCTGGTTGAGTTTGAAGATGCTGATGGTGATGTTGGCTCTATGCATCTCAAACAGGTTAATTCAGTTACTAATTTATTTCACTTTTCAATTGTTTATATTCAGGCTGCAAAAATAAATAAAAATAAAAGGAAATGACTTTAAAACTTTCTTTTTTAAATTCTTCATGGTGCTTTAGAAGTCACTATCTTCAAAAGGGACTTCTTCTAATCGAATCGCACGCTGTTCTTTCTTTGTGGTCTGAAAAGGAAGATCAGGAGTGTGTGCGTCCCCATGTGTTTTAAGAAAATGCTTTATTTCGCAATAATATTAGCTAGATTCTCATTCATTCAAGTTGCTTTGTGAGTAATAATAATACATAATGGAATTTGCAGGCCAACTCAGAGGAGTGGCTACAAATGAGACATCTATGGGGAGCAAATTGGTGTTTAAATCAGGGACCCCTCGTCGGACCATTCTCAGTAAAGATAACAACTCTATCAACTAACAGAACATTATCCGCAAGAGATGTCATTCCCAGAAACTGGTCTCCGAAAGCTACCTACACATCTCGCCTTAATTTCAAGCTCAAAAAGTAAAAACCGGTATGCATGACCAATCCATCTATACATATATATATATTTAATTAACCTATCCCAGGCTTTGCTGGGGATAGAATGTGGAAGAAGTAGTGCAGTTGCCCAAGCCTGCCCTATCTGTGTTTTTTTTCTTTCAAGTGATGGAGTCTAATCTTAATGCCCAAACCTTATTTTGAACTGTTTGTGTCAACTGTTTTTTTAGATTTATTTTGCGTGTGTGGCTGTCCCCAAAGGGCGAGGGCCTATTATAGTCGTATCATGTATTTATGAATAGATGAAATGCAATGGCTGTGTGGTTTAGGGTCTTTGTTCTTACATTATCAATGCTTCTACTTATACCACACCTTGGTGTTTTGCCATATGATTTTTTAGGTGAGTATTTGACAAAGGTCCTAAACACATGATGAATTGTCTTAAAGATTGGTTTATTGCTAGTGATGAATGTCTGGCTATTTAATTCTGTGCTGATAGGAAAATAGTAATCATGTATATCGGCAAAAGCAAACTGATACATTAAATTGCCACACATTTGGTACCCAGGATATTCCACATATCTATCAGATATTTTGCACTGTCAATCTGATACTTGGTAACATGTCTCACGCATGATAAGATGAAGAAACAGGAAATCAATTCACTCGCCTCGGATGTATAGAATTAAGCGTACATTTTATGAGAGTCGACTGAAGGAGACTTCAACATAGTCAGAAGGGCTTGGATACGGTTGGTACACCACTTTAGCATCAGGATTGACCAACTCCCACCTGTGCATAACAAAAGTAATGAAAATTCAATGCCCTTACTCTTAGATGAAACTAAACCAGGTGCATGCATCAATCCACTCCAATCAGTTTTTTTTTTTTTTTTTGCAATATCGTGTTGCTAAGGAATTATTTTGGCTGCCGAATATGTACAAAATTGGGATACATAGTTTTAAACAACTAAATCCAACATATAGTAAAGAATTGATATCACGGAGATGGGCTTTATTTACTTGTAGCTGACAGTCAAATGGTGTAACAGTACGGCTATTTGAAGTCTAGCAAGCGTGCTTGCAGCACAGATTCTCGCACCACCACCAAAAACCAGGAAGGTCCACGGCTTTGCCGGTTTCTGCAAAGCAAACGTCATTTGAGTCTGACACCATTACGCCCAACACTCAACAAGGTTCGAACTCATGTGTATTTGAAAATATTGACATAAATTATTTTCTCAACTTTCATGTCCCTCGCTATTTATTTAAGGTTGAAAACACAACAGAATTGGGAACACAGTGCCGGTCTACTTACATCCCATCTATCCGGGTTGAAACTCAAAGGATCATCAAAGTTTTCTGGATTTGTATGAACATATCTAAGCCACAATATCACCTGCCAACCCTTGGGAAGTTTATAGCCTCCATAAATAAGAATATTCGTCAGTAACCAAAGTGTAAACATATATCACAAATCAAAGCACGAATAATACCTACTACCTTTGTATTCAACGTCCTTGGCTATTCTTCGGAAAACAAATGCAGCTACGTTAGCCATTCGTATGACTTCTTCCACAACCTATATGCAACTTAAATCAGTAACTCTAGATCGCTGAGGCAGACTGCGCAAGAAACTGGGTGTATATTGTACATCAAAATCGAGCATAACCTTTTTTGTGTATATCAATGATGAAACATCCTCAAAAGTAATTAGCTCGCCATTCTTTTTCTTGCTAAGAGCTATATTTTCCTCCTGCCAATAGTCACAAGAGTCTTTGAGATACACAAACAAAACCAAAGTGTTTGATACATGGTGTATAACGTTCCAGAAACATTACCCTCAGTCTCTCGAGTACATGTGGAAACTTAGCGAGAAAGTATACAGCCCACATTGATGAAATAGATGTAGATTGAAATCCCGCAAGTATAAAACCCACAATGTTATCAATGATTTCTTCATCACATAACTTGTTACCATTTTCATCTTGATTCTTCATTAGTCCATCCATTAGGTCATATTCAGCTTCAATATCTACAGTTCGAGTCTTCTTCTTCTTCTCCAACTCTGTTTGGAATATGTCTACCAACCTCTTCTTACACTGTGAAAGAGATTAGAAAGTTTTCATGCACCAAACACAATGCAATTGATGAGCCAAAACGGTTAGCAGAAAACCAAGAAAGAACCTGAAGAGCATGTCGATAAGCGGTTCCGGGGAAGTTTATTGGATTAGCTCTAACTCCTCTCACAATACCTCCAAACATCAAGTTCATTTCATCTAGAAGAGGTCCCGGATTTATGCTGGCAAAAAGCCTCCCAATATTCTCAAATGTCACCTGCAAATAACAAGATGAAAAAAAATTCAAATACAATCCAACAACAAGCTGACATGCTCAGTATTTCTAAACTTGCTAATATCCCCAAAACCAACCAAGTGAATAAGCCAATAAAGCATACCTGAATTGAGGACTAATTTAAATAAAAGAAATTGAGGGCTAATCGGAATTAATCCAAACTATCCTTTCTATCCATTTTGATGCAATTTACAGTTCAAACCCGTCCCCAAATTATACCTAATTGCACAAAACATCATACCATCCAAAACCCTGAATAGTACAATCTTACAGTACCTTTCTGGCCTCATGATACACCACGACTCGACCTTTCTCAGCCCACGATTCGAGCCCGGAAACGATCCTCGGCTGTATTTGAGCCACGATTCGCTGAAGAGCGCGAGGGTTGTTGACGGCAGTGGTGACGAGTTTCCTGATACGCTGGTAGGGTTTTCCATGTAATGTGACCAGAGAATGTGCCCCAAATATATCTACCGTCGGCCAACGTAACGGAAATTCATCGCTCGAAAGGAATACGAATTTGATGACATCTGGAGCGGTGGCGATGATCGAAGGAGATCCGAAGAGATGCGTTCTGTACACACCGATGCCGTCACCGAATCTGCAAGGTTCGCGCCATTGTAGTGAGAGAGAATATCTGAGAACGTGTGCCGCGGCTGGTCGACTCGTTAAACCGAACCAGTAATGACGGTTCCACTCATAACGGTTCAATTAGGATCTTTAATTCCCAATCAACAAAGTTGATCAAAGAAAGTAAGAAAAGGATCCGGTGCAAAGTTAAGTTTTGGTACAAAATATAAATTAATCAAAATCCTTGATCTTTTGATTTAAATGGATGAGATTAAATTTTGTTTTTTGTGTGTTTTTTTTACGAATTATAAAATGAAACTGACGAACTATGACGTCTTTTCATTTTTCGGCTTGTCTTTTTTATTTTTCGGCTCGAAAAGTGACGAACTATAAAATAATTTGATGAATTATAAAATGATTTTGACGAATTTTGTATTTTGTACCAAAATTTGACTTTATACCTGATCTTGACCCAAAGAATGTAATTCAATTCGATAACTTTTTTTTATTTTTCCCTCTAATTGAAAAAAATGTAGTAGTTATAACCTCATGAAGTTTGATGAGTGAATCAAATCATTTAATTTATATCGTATTAATCATACTCCGTGTAAAATATATGAATAATTTCAACTAACATGAAAATACGGAGGCTTACTTGTTTCGTTTGGAGTTGATGAAATCATCAGGACGACAGAGAAACTTAAAATACCAAAGAAAAGTAAGCATCTGGCCAAAATAAGGGACGCCCATGCTACCGGGAGGTAGTTTTCCTTCGCCTTTCTTGGATCGCAACTTGATAGGGAGGACATATACAATCTCATTCCACCAATTCACAAGGACCCATAAAATTGGTAGAGCTCCCATGATCCATGTCACCCAAACTACAAGGGATGACCCACTCTCCATGTCTGAAACTCAAGCTTTGAGACGGCTAAATGGTCATATATTTTCAGTCTCTTGTTAACTGAACTTTAAGGAAATGTAAGTTTTTAATGATCGAGTTTGAAGGAAGTCGTCTTTTTTCACTGTGTTCAAATGAACTTTAACTCATTTTGAGTTTATAATAACTTGGAAGTCAACAAAATGCATTAAATTAGTGGCATTAAAAATTTTGGTATTAAATTATATTGGAACTTCGAACTTTTTTCATATCGGAAGTTACATTGCATTCAATTGCCATGTTCTATTGTCAATATAAAGGGAGCGAGTCAAATGAGAACCATCATCTAAGTTGAGAAATGAAAACAGACGTACTTTAAGCTTTTTTCCATGAACTTTAATAGTTCGCCGCGAACTTTAGCCTAAAAATCACGGTTCATGGAAAAGCACCTAAAGTCCATGGAAAAGAGCCTAAAGTTCGTCGGTCTCAGTTATCAACTTAAATAGTGATTCTCACCTGAACTTGACCCTAAAGTTCATGGAACTATTCCTGCATTATCATTGCCACATCATCCAAATGAGTGGCTCACAACGTGTCTCACGTGCCTCATTTTTACAATCATGCCTCAACCGAACGCCCCCTATATATATAGAGGAGCGTTCAAATGAGGCACCCCTCTTAAAGTGAGGCAGTGAGGCACGATCTGAGCCAACCACGTGTCCCACCAAACCTCCGTGCTTTGTGAGTGCGTCACGTGTCCCACTACCAAAAATCCATCAAAAAGAAAAAGCAAATAACAAACAACTATTTTTGCACTATTCCCTGCCACATCATCTAAAGGAGTGGCTCTCACAACGTGCCTCATTCTATCAAGTCTTGCCTCATTTGATCGCTTATATATATATGGCAGCGTTCGGTTGAGAATCGCTTAAAAATTTGAGTACCTATGACCCTAAATTTCACCATTTGATCAAATTGCATCTTTGAATGTGGAGGTGACAAGTATCCCACTCACTTTTTCCTTCATTGTGAAGTTTAGAGCATTATTTTTGCCAAGATGCATTTTCAAGTTTCGGAAAGTGCACTTAGTGAAAAACGAAAATGCATAAAGAAAGTTTTCAATGTTCTCGAAAAAAAGAAGAATTCTCATTTGAGCACTCCTCTATATATATAAATAAGTTTTGTTACTGGAAAAGTGTGCATAAATTTTGCATTCAGAGGTCATCGTTATTGAAAACTATGAAGTGAAGTTCTCATGTTTTACCAATCAAGTTTTAATAACCACTGAACATAATTTAAAATTTTGTTTTTATGATAATGGACACATCATAAGTGCATAGAGCATATATTCCAAACAAGAATATACTAACAACTAGCAAAACAAGACAATGGAGATGAAGATAGAAACTTCGTCGTGATTTCGAGACTAGAATGTTGCATTCGGCATTTGAAAGGTGATAACGTACATGGCCTCCATGCCAATGGAGGGTACAGTTTATTAGAGTCGGCTGAAGTAGACTTCAGCATAGTCAGAAGGCCTTGGATGTGGAAGATACACCACTTTAGCGTCAGGATTGACCAACTCCCACCTGAGCGTACAAGAAACATAATGAAAAGCAGTCTTCAAAATTGAACGAGTTCACTGTTAGATAAAGTAAACCAGGCGGCATGTTTCAATCCACAGCTATCAGTTTTTGTATGATTGTGTTGCTAAAGAGCTGCCGAGCATGTGAAAATTTGAGATACACTTTTAACACTGACTCGAAATAAATCCAACACAGTAGAGATTTGATATCACAGAGATGGGCTTATTTACTTGTAGCTAACAGTCAAATGGTGTAACAGTACGGATATTTGAAGTCTAGCAAGCATGTTTCCAGCACAAATTCTCGCACCACCACCAAAAACCTGATAGGTCCACGGCTTTGCTGGTTCCTGCAAAGTAAACTTCATTTCAGTCTGACATCATTCCGCCCAACACTCAACGTGGTTGGAAGTTGGAACTCATGTGTATTTGAAATCATATCGATATTTATATAAGGTTGAAAACAAAACGGAATTTGACACACAGCTTTGGTCTACTTTACATCCCATCTATCCGGGTTGAAACTCAATGGGTCATCAAAGTTTTCTGGATTTGTATGAACATATCTAAGCCACAATATCATCTGCCAACCCTTCGGGAATTTATAGCCTGCGTTGAAAAAGAATTATTGTCAGTGAATATACTTAAAAACCCGAAGTGTAAACTTCTATCACAAACCGAAGCACAAATAATACATACTACCTTTATATTCAATGTCCTTGGTTATTGATCGGAAAACAAATGCAGCTATGTTAGCCACTCGTATAACTTCCTCCACAACCTAAACAAAACAAAATCAGTAATTAGTAATTACAGAGTGCTGAGGCAGACTGCGCAGAAAATTGGGTGTATACTGAATTCGAAGATAAAAGATAACCTTTTTTGTGTATAGCAATGATGAAACATCTTCAAAAGTAATGAACCCGCCATTCTTTTTCTTGCTAAGAGCTATATTTTCCTCCTGAAAATAAATACAAGTTTCATCGAGATATAAGCAAACCGAAGTGTACGTATGATACAAATGCATGGTGTCTAAGTATAACGTTTAAGAAGCATTACCCTCAGTCTCTCGAGTACATGTGGAAACTTGGCGAGATAGTAAACAGCCCACATTGACGCAAGAGATGTAGATTCAAATCCCGCAAATACAAGACCAATAATGTTATCAATGATTTCTTCGTCACTTAAATTGTTACTGCTTTCATCTTGAATCTTCATGAGTCCATCCATTAGGTCATATTCAGCTTCAATATCCACAGTTCGATTTTTCTTCCTCTCCAACTCTACTTGGAATATTTCGTCCAACCTCTTCTTACACTGAGAAAGAGACAGAAACTTTTCATGCACAAATTCAAATGCAATAGCCGAGCCAAAACAGTTGGCAGAATCAATACACAAACTTGGACATGAAAATAAACAAAGTGATACAACAACAAGAAAGAACCTGAAGAGCATGTCGATAAGCGGTTCCGGGGAAGTTTATTGGATTAGCTCTAACTCCTTTTATTACACCTCCAAACATCAAGTTCATTTCATCTAGAAGAGGTCCCGGATCTATGCTGGCAAAAAGCCTCCCAATATTCTCAAATGTCACCTGCAAATAACAAGACCAACAAAAGTCAAATACAGCCCAAGGACAAACTGCCATACTCAGACATTTCCAAACTTGCCAATCTCACGAAAGCCAACCTAGAGGATAAGGCATACCTTAAATTGAGGGCTAATGCCTAATACCACACTTGGGACTATATATGGATTTTCTATACAATTTCAATGCATTCAAGACTGTCCCCAAATTTGAACTAATTTGTACAAAACATCATTATTCATTCCATCCGATGTAAAAGCCTTGCGGTACCTTTCTGGCCTCATGATACACCAAGACTCGACCTTTCTTCGCCCACGTTTCGAGTCCGGCCATGAGCCTCGGCTGGACGTGAGCCACAATGCGCCGGAGAGCCCGAGGGTCGTTGACGGTGGTGGTGACGAATTTTCTGAGACGCTCGTGGGGTTTTCCATGTACAGCGACCACCGATTTGGCCCCAATGGCGTCTATCGTCGGCCAAAATAACGGGAATTCTTCGCTGGAAAGGAAGACGAATTTGCTGACCTCCGGATCGGTGGCGATGATCGTCGGAGATCCAAAGAGATGCGTTCTGTACACACCGACGTCGTTCCCGTACCTGTCAAGTTTCGCGGCATTGTAGTGAGAGAAAAGATCAAAGAACATGTCCACATCAGGGGTTTGACCGATTCATTAAATCGAACCGTAAATTGAAACGGTTCAACTTACATCGGTTCAGTTAGGATCTTCCAAATTGAGAAAATTACAATTTCTTTTCTAAAAGTGTGACTATAAAATCAATCAAACAGTAAGGGATTTTGATCTAGGAAATTGCCCATTGTCATGTCTTTTAAATTTTAAGGTCCAAGAAAATATATTTATCGGAAAAAAATCAAATATAAATTCATGAAATTCAAACACGAACTGATTCATTTATCTTAAGGTATCAACTAACATGACTATATATAAACTTACTTTTTTCGTTTAGAGTTGATGAAATCATCGGGGCGACGGACAAACTTGAAATACCACAAGAAAGTAAGCATCTCGCCAAAGAAAGGGATACCCATGCTACCCGGAGGCAGTTTTCCTCCACCATTCTTTGATCGCAACTTGACGGAGAGGACATATACAATCTCATTCCACCAAATAACAAGCAGCCATAAGAGTGGTAGAGCTACGAATATCCATGTTACCCAATTCACAAGTGATGATGATCCATTCTCCATATCTGAAACTCAAGCCCAGGGACAGCTACTAAATGGTCTTATATTTTTAGTGTACTATGAATTTTCATCAAGTTCAGTGCAACGTGAGTTTATAGAGATTGAGCTTGACTGCCATATTGTGACACAGTTCATTTTATAAAATGGTGCATGTGCTGTTTGTACCATAGTGTATTAATTAGCAGTTTTAGTGTTGATGCTTTGGCTTAAGATGCTCTTGTGGAGTTTGTGCTTAAGGACAATACTACTAAGACAACTCAAAGGGTGTGATATTTGGACTCTTCCTGGTTTATTTTACTAGAAAATCCCGTGTCAAGAGTCATAGTGATGTCATAGTTAACAAAGAAAGTAATAGCCCAGAAGTTCAGAAAAGTTGCCACTGTTTGGATCATAAAATATACGACCGAGAGAAAATAAATGAGTGTCATATTTCAATGTCTGGAAACAGATTAGGTGTAAATTTACAAATTACAAATTAAAGAATTATAGTACACTTTCTGAGAGTCATCTCAATTGAGATGACGAAAATCACCTGGGTTACGCCCCTAGATGTGTTCACAATTATATATGAAAAAATTATTATAACCAAGGCCTTGGAATTAAAATAACAAATATATTAAAAGGCCTTCTTATATGTCAAAGGCCCCATATAAATACATGTACAAGGCCCAATATCTTATAAATAATTATTATATATAAAATTAAAATACTAATATAAATTAACTATAGTTAAATACTTGAAGGCCTCTAAGAAATTATGGCTTTTGGACCCAATACGAACTATGCCATAAATTAACTTTTGATGAAAAATGATCAGATACAATACAAAGTGATTTTTTGGTACACAATACAAATAAATCATAGTCATTGATCTTATAATTAGAATGAATTTGATCTTGATTTTTGGTGCATTTCTTGGTGACGAATTATATATAAAACTGACGAACTATGACGTCTTTTTCATTTTTGGCTACAAAAGTGACAAATTATAGGTTGATTTTGACGAAATTTATCGTTTGTATAAAAAATTAATTTTGTATCTGATCTTGACCCTACTTTCCATGTACCAAACACGATTTCATATTTTCTTTTGAAATTTTATTCCCTATTTAAAAAACTTTCCATGAGAAAATTTCACAAAGTATATCGATACTTTTGATCCAATATGCCATGTTCATAATTTTGATATAGGGTTTTCCCATTTATGATTTTTTTTCGAACTAATAACTAAATATAAACTCGTGAAGACAGAGATGTATTAAATCATTTGATTTACTTTATATAATCAGACTGCGCATAAAACTAAATAAAAATGATGTTTATGATATATGATCTGGGCGACGAAGAAACTTTAAATTCCAAAGGAAAGTAAGCATTTCGCCCAAGAAAGGGATACCCATGCTTACGGATTGTTGTTTTCCTGCTCCTTTATTGGATCGCAAGTTGATAGGGAGAACGTACTGTTGTAATTCAACTAAGATTGCTAAGTCGAAATTCGTTGTTGAGATTCAATTAACAAACCCTAAATTCAATTCGGAATTGAGAAATTGCGGAAAGTAAAGACACAAACAATTTTATAGTGGTTCACCTCTAGGTGAGAGGCTAATCCACTCGAGCTCACTAGCTTAGTCCGAATTCACTATGCCAACGCCGCGAAACCGACCAAATAGTCGTTGGAGTACAGAAATCTGATTACGAACTTCAACCGAGCCTACCAGCTACGATCTCTCTGTGGATCAAGCCAACGCTACAAATAAATGCCAAACTACTCGGAATCACCGTGCCAGACGAAGCCCTCAACCAATTGACAAGTACGATCACGATTTGAGGTCGACGAAATCAATCTCTCTCACACGCTCGGATAAATCCTAACTGAGCTTGATATCCAGCCTTTATATTCTTTTCTCCAGATTCAATCTCGTTCATCCATTTCGTCTAATCCCGTTCGTCCATTTCGAATCCGGTACGTGCCTCAGATTCGTCCTACGTGGTTCGCTCTCATTGGCTGGCGCTGCAACAAACTCCAACAGCCTATAACGACATCCACGTGCTTCAGCAACGACCTTCAACCCTTTAGCGACGACTCCTTACGAGCGCCCATATTCGAACTCGCTTCTGCGACGACTGCTTCGAATCTTTAGCGACAACTGCCTTGACTTTTAGCGACGACTTCAAATCCCATAAGAAAAATAGCAGCTTTAATTCTTCAATCCTCTACCTAAAGCAGCTATTCCTTTAAGCCACTTTAGGCCTTCAACTTAGCTCCGAACCATTGACATAGTGAACTCAGAACAAAGCTCTTTCATTGCTCAACCTGCAAAACAGATCATTCTACTTACAAAAGTTTCAAGCAAAGAAATTGGAGACGTCTTCTATTCAAAGAAATCCCATCAGCTTACCTAGCTTCGAACAAACCTGTCCTTCTTCTGATCTTCCTGAGGCAAAGCCCGATTCATCTCATTACGATCTCGAGCAAAGCCCGAAGACAACGACCTCAAAAGCCCTATGACTCTCTTTAGCTGATAGGCCAACGGATCTCTGTGTCCGGGACTGAGGAATCATGCCCGCTCATCTTTCTTCTCCAATTGATGAAATTGTTTATTTAAGGTCAGGGATTGGTCGATCTTACTAGGGAACATCCGCTGATGAAACTTGGTGTAAGTAACAATCTTAGCCCATATCAGCAGGATTACTCTCAGTCCCCACTTTGTCCGCAATAACATCACCATTTTCTACCTTATCTCTAACAAAATGATACTTAATATCAATATGCTTCAAACGTTCATGATATACAAGGTTTTTACTTAAGCAAATAGCAGATTGACTATCACATTTAACCATGGCAATTACACTAAACAACTTAGCTTCACTAAGCATACCCTGCAACCACATTGCCTCTTTTACAGCATCACACAAAGCTATATATTCAGATTTAGTAGAAGAAATAGTGATAATAGACTGAAGTTGGGACTTTTAGGACACACAACAAGCACCAAGAGTAAAGTATAAGGCAGTAGTAGATTTCCGGGTATCTCTATCACCACCAAAATCAGCATCAACATACCTAATCCGTTTTAAATCATCCTGTCTCTTTTTATAACACAAACCAACATCCAATGTACTACTTATATATGCAAATACATGTTTCAAAGCCAACCAATGTTCAGGTCCTGGGTTGGACATGAATCTACTCAACAATGATATGACATAAGACAAGTCGGGTCTAGAACTAATCATGGCATACGTGACAGATCCTAGAGCATTAGCATAAGGTACTTGTTCCATTTTAGCGAACTCAATATCAGATTTAGGACTTTGTCACTTGGAAAAAATACAGTGAGGAGCTAATGGCACTTGCACAGGTTTACAATCAAGATTACTAAACTTAGATACTATTTTCTCTAAGTAAGGCCTTTGATGTAGTTTTAGAAAATATTTACTCCTATCTCTTTCAATAACCATGTCCAATATTTTCTTTACATTTCATAAATCTTTCATGTCAAATTCTGAGCTTAACTGTGATTTCAACACCTTTATCTTATCAACTGACTTACTTATCAACAATATATCATCTACATATAACAACATGTAGCCATGACAATCATCAACTGAGGCATAATAAAAGCATGAATCAAAGTTACTTCTCACAAATCCCAGTTTAAGAACATATGAATCAAACCTTTTATACCACAATCTTGGGCTTTGTTTCAAACCATAAATTTTTCAAGTAACAAAAGCATGTTCAGGACATTTCTTATCTATAAGGCCAGGAGGTTGTGTCATGTAAATTTGCTCATCTAACTCTCCATGAAGGAAAGCTGTCTTAACATCTAGTTGTAGTAATTTATAGCAACCAATGCAAGCATGATCCTAATAGTCTTAAACTTAACAACTGGTGCAAAAATTTCATGATATATGATGTCGTATTTATACGACTCGTCGAATCAACTAATCTCATTTATTCCGACACTTTTATATGCGAACATTTAATTTTTAGTATGCTTTTGCATTTCAGGTGTTTCAGAAGCTTAGGAGGAAACGCGCATAAAAGACGACATTTTGTGCCAAAAACACCACAGTGGCAGATCAGACCTTTGGACCTTCGACGGAGTGCTGGGATTTGACTGTTAATCAGAAAAATACAAGCTACATGGCGTTGCGTAGCTGCCTCAATTCTCTACAACTCTCTAGTTCATACCGAAAGCATCCAAGGTCATTTAGATGGTTAAATCAAGAGGCAAAGTCAAGATACAGTGGGAACCGCGCCCACAGTAGACATTAGCGCAGTGATAACGTTAAGGCTGGGCGCGGCAATAACGTAGAGGTTGGGCACGGGCGCTGACGTCAGCAATGCATTTGATGATGTCAGCAAGTCCGAAAATTGGCAATTTAGCCCAAAAACAGAGTTGGAAACCCAGTTTAATAATTCAACCCAAAAATAAACTTGGAAACTAAGTGTTGTTATAAATAAGCAGCTTCGGTCAGGGTTTCCATCATCTCAGAATCCCATTCAGAAGACGTCTCTTGAGGAGAAGGTGAAGTTTTTGACCAGAGAAGAGAATTCTTTACTACTTATCATTATGTTTTCTATGATTATGTGTAGCGAAATTTCTAATTCAGTTTAGGGTTTCACATATTGTGACTTATGTTTTCAGACTCTTTTCTTAATGCTATTTCATCTTTTCTCTAGTTCTTGTGCTGATTCCATGAATTAATTTGTGAGGTCAAGTGGAAGCTTTGTTGCAAAGCTTAATTGAGCAGTTAATTCTTACCGTTAATGTCTACTAGAAACTTTGTTGTAAAGGTAAATCGTAACACCTAGGCTAAATAATACCTTTGTTGGATTTTTAAGTTTAGGAAAGAACTAGAAGTCTAACACTTTTGTCGGGTTATATTGTGGTGTATCACCTTTGTCGGGATACTTAGGGTTGTTACCTTTGTCGGAACACCCAGACTTAGAAACATGAGATTAGATATTTAGCAGTCAATGATAAACATGTCACAATAGAAACCCTAAGCTGAATGTTCTCTTTGTTTGGAAGTCTTTTGTTATTTTTCTCTTTTGCACTCTTTACTACTAAACCCCCCTTTCTTAATTGCTTACAGGAATACCTTCAACAACCAGCTCCCTAGGGTTCGACCCTGCTTGCCGCTTTACTAGTTCATAGCAGGAAATTATAAATTTAAATTTAACGCGTCAGACGACGCGCGTCAATAATCAATACCTTATTTCTGGGTGAAACCCTTAGCAACCAACCTTGCTTTATACCTTGGTTGATCTTCATCCTTGATCCTGAACAGCCACCTGTAATCAACCTGCTTATGGTGTTCTGGCTTTTTGACCAGAACACAGGTATTGTTAGTCTTATGAGACTCCATCTCATCTAACATGGCCTTCTTCCGTTTCTCATTATCCCCACCCTCAACAACTTCTTCATAAGTATCAGGCTCATTTTTTATCTCCTTCGCAAATATTAGGGCAGTGGAATCTAGGTCAGCTTGGGAATATCTGGTGGGTATCCTAGGCTCTCTTCTAGGCCTATCTCCGACCAGTTGCCACTCAACTAACACATCTTAGGTAGTTGTCTCATATTCCTCCACCTGATCTGTTTTCTCAGCACTATCATTATGTTCAGTCTGGTTCTGGTTGGGCATATCGTGTCCTAAATTGTGCTCTACCTGGTCAGCTTGCTCATTGTTTTCAGGAGTGTCAATATCAAATAGGGCTCTATAAGATGGTGGTGCAGGGGAGGTCTCATTGTTGACTTCACTGTTATTCTTATATGGGAAGGTATTCTCATCAAAGATAACATCTCTACTAATTAGTATTTTAATTCCCCTAGCATTCATATCCCGCAATCTCTACCCTTTAGTACCCATTGATCTTTGATAACCTATGAAGATACATTTAGATCATCTAGGATCCAATTTTCCCTCCCTGTAATGAGCATAAGCAGCACACCCAAATATCTTTAATTCCCTAAGATCAGGTTTCTTACCATTCCACAGTTTCATAGGGCACTTAAAGTCAAGCATCCTATTTAGGCTTCTATTGACAGGATAAGTAGCAGTATATAAAGCTTCACCCCAAAAAGGCTTAGGTAAACCAGAAGTAAACAACAACAAGCATCTCAGTTTTTCAAGTAAAGTCATGTTCATTCTCTCAGCCACTCCATTTTGTGTTGGAGTTAATCTCACAGTCTTATGTCTTAAAATGCCATGATCATTGCAAAAATTATCAAACTCAGCATTACAGAATTCCAAACCATTATCAGTCCTTAATGCCTTAACCTTTTTACCAGTCTGATTTTCCTCTAACAGTTTCCAATCTTTAAACTTAATGAATGCCTCATCTTTAGTTTTTAACAAGAAGATCCACACTCTCCTAGAGTAGTCATCTACAATGCTTAGGAAATACTTATTTCCATCATGTGTTTCATTAGACTCAGGCCCCCACAAATCAGCATGAAGATATTCCAAAATTCCCTTACTTGAATGGACTCCACTGGTGAATTTCAGTCTGTGCTATTTCGCTAGCACACATGGTTCACAAAAGCGTAACTGAGTAACCTTTTCAGCAAGGATACCTTGCTTATTCAGGCACCGAAGCCTTTTTTAACTAGGGCTACAAACGAGACGAGTCGAGTATTAAGCTGCTTGAACTCGACTCGAGTGAGTATATATCAAACTCGAACTCGACTCGAAACTAGACGAGCTTCAAAAAAATTGTTCGAACTCCACTCGAAATATTTTCATGATACTCGAGCTCGACTCGATACTCAAATATTAAAACTCAAATTACATGTACCGATACAAACTGCTCGATTTTAAAGCTTGTTTGCATGAGAAAATGTAAAACTTTTTACACAGAAATCCAAAGGGCAGCCTGATGAGTCGTATTTATACGACTCTTCGAATCAACTAATCCCATTTATTTCGACACTTCATTATGCGAGCATTTACTTTTTAATATTGTTTTGCATTTCAGGTGTTTCAGAAGCTCTAGGAGGAAATGTGCATTAATGTCTTCTTTGAACGCGGCGTTAATGTCTTCTTTGGGCGCGGCTAGTTTGAGACGCTACACATTATCCTTTGAAAAGTTACGTATTTTAGTCGTTAAGCACCAATTACTACCATTTTGTATTAATTGCTACGCATTTTAGTTGCAAACGCATTATAATTCGTAGTAATTGCATACAAAATTCGTAGTATACTATTTGTCGTAAAAGATACCAAAATGGGTAGCTTTTCAAAGGATAATTCGTAGCAGAGTCGCGCCCAAAGAACACATTAACTTTTAAGTGAGCCGCGCCCAAAGAAGACATTAACTTTTATTGTCTTCCTTGAGCGCAGGGTTAATGTCTTCTTTGGGCGCGACTAGTTTGGGACGTTACGCATTATCCTTTGAAAAACTACGAATTTTAGTCGTTAAGCACAAATTACTATGATTTTTGTATTAATTGCTACGCTTTTAGTCGCAAGCGCATTATAATTCGTAAGTAATTGCATACAAAATTCGTAGTATACTATTTGTCGTAAAAGAGATCAAAATGCGTAGCTTTTCAAAGGATAATTCGTAGCAAAGCCGCGCTCTCCACGCTCACATTAAGTGCGCCGCGGCCAATTAAGACATTAACAAGTTAATGTAAAGGCTGGGCGCGCGGCAAGTCCGATTACTGTTCATCTTTCCCAAAACGCAAAAGTCGTCCGATTTAAGATCCAACAGTTTCAAATATTTCTTATTTCTCATATGATCCTAACTCTAAGACTATAACCGTTAAATTACAATTATTTTTGATCGACAAAAGAAGAAGAGAGGTTCAAAACAAATAAAGTGGAGAAATTTTATCCAATTTGCCATGTTCCAAAGTTCTGAATCCTTTTCTTTACCACTAAACATAATTTAAAATTTTGTTTTTATGATGATGGACACATCATAAGTGCATAGCAATATACTAACAACAAAACAAAATAGAAAGGCGATGCCAATAAAGTTCCTCATGCTTCAACAAGACTAGAATGCTGACTTGCGCATTTGAAAGGCGATGCCAATAACGTACTGGGCCACCATGCAAATCGAGTGTGTAAAGTTTATTAGAGTCGGCTGAAGTAGACTTCAACATAATCAGAAGGCCTTGGATGTGGAAGGTACACCACTTTCGCGTCAGGATTGACCAACTCCCACCTGAGCATACAAGTCACACAAATGAAAATCAGTCTAAAAAATAAATTGAGTTTACTCTTTGATGAAACTAAACCAAGCGGCATGTTTCAATCCATAGCTATCAGTTTTTGTATGATTCTGTTGCTAAAGAACCACTTAAGCTGCCGAACATGTGAAATTTGAGATACACTTTTAACACTGAATCCGACTAAATCCAACACATAGTAGAGAACGGTATCACGGAGATGGCTTACTTGTAGCTGACAGTCAAATGGTGTAACAGTACGGATATTTGAAGTCTAGCAAGCATGTTTCCAGCACAGATTCTCGCACCAGCACCAAAAACCTGATAGGTCTACGGCTTTGCCGGTTCCTGCAAAGTAAACGTCAATCCACCCACGCAGTTGGAAGTTGGAAATCATGTGTATTTGAAGGCATATGGCTATTTATATAAGGTTGAAAACAAAACAGAATTTGAAATACAACTCCGGTCTACTTACATCCCATCTATCCGGGTTGAAAGTCAATGGGTCATCAAAGTTTTCTGGATTTGTATGAACATATCTAAGCCACAATATCATCTGCCAACCCTTCGGGAATTTATAGTCTGCAAAACAAAATTATTTTCATTGAATATACATAAATACAAAGGGTAAAGATATATCACAAACTGACGCAAAAATAATACCTACTACCTTTATATTCGATGTCCCTTGTTATTGATCGGAAAAGAAAAGCAGCTATGTTAGCCAGTCGTATAACTTCCTCCACAACCTACACAAAACAAAATCAGTAATTACAGAGAGCTGAGGCAGAAAATTCGGTGTATACTGAGTTCAAAGAGAAAAGTTTACCTTTTTTGTGTATAGCAATGATGAAACATCTTCAAGAGTAATGAACTCGCCATTTTTTTTCTTGCTAAGAGCTATATTTTCCTCCTGCCAATAAATACAAGTTTCATTGAGATATAAGCGAAACCGAAGTGTATGATACAAATGCATGGTGTATAAGTAAAAAGTTTCAGAAATGTTACCCTCAGTCTCTCGAGTACATGTGGAAACTTAGCGAGATAGTAAACAGCCCACATTGACGCAATAGATGTTGCTTCAAATCCCCCAAGTACAAGACCAACAATGTTATCAATGATTTCTTCGTCACTTAAATTGTTACTGTTTTCATCTTGAATCTTCATGAGTCCATCCATTAGGTCATATTCAGCTTCAATATCCACAGTTCGATTTTTCTTCCTCTCCAACTCTACTTGGAATATCTCGTCCAACCTCTTCTTACACTGAGAAAGAGACAGAAACTTTTCATGCACAAATTCAAATGCAATAGCCGAGCCGAAACAGTTGGCGGAATCAATACACTAACTTGGACATGAAAATACGAATGTCTGTCGTCGGCCAGAGATTTGGCCCCAAATGCGTCTGTCGTCGGCCAAAATAACGGGAATTCTTCGCTGGAAAGGAATACGAATTTGTTGACTGTTACGTACTCAATTATGTCATAATAAGAAGTTTAGGGACTTAAATGCAATTTACTATAGTTGCATCATTTTGTATAAGTTGTGTAGAAGGAAAGGCAGAGGGCAAGCAATGAAATGAATCAACATTCCTCATCTCCTTCTCTAGCTTCTCATCCCCTTCACCTCCTAAAACCCTAATCTCAATTCTACTCCTCATCTAAATCTCTTCTACTCTTCTTCCAGAACTTGTACAAACATTTGTGTTTGTATCATTGGTGCTTCTTCATCGAGAGTTGAGCATCATGGCAACATATTTCAGTCCGTATGATAGCATCCCGTCCGAAACAGAGTTTGGAGATTTCAGTGGTCAAGACGTGGATGGATGGCTCTGTCAGATAGAAAATTTCTTCGATCGATATTTGATGGCTCCGGAACAGAGGCTCGCAGTGATTCACAACTACATAGCGGGAGAAGCCACGTATTGGCACTACGAAATGTATATGAGCAGGAGACTCACCACTTGGGAAAGTTTTGTCACCGACCTTAGACACCGTTTCAAGCCAACAAAAACCCTAATAAATCAGAGGGAGGTTATCGAGGAACCAGATGCCGGCGCAAATGATTTGTCTACCATTGTTGCTGAAGAGCCGGATGGTGACAAAGAGACCGAGATAGTCGCTTTGGCTGATACAGAGGTAACATCTGGTATATATTCAGCTGATTTCTTGTCGATGTTGGTGTTGAATGATGCTGAGATTAGTGAAGAGTGCTTTGGAACTAAGTTCTGTTTCGTCAAAAATATCTTATCCTCATGCCTTCCACCTATTTGTGAAAATGATTCAGTGAAGGTGCTTTCTTTGTTTGTCACAAAAATCTGGTGCTGTATTCAGCCATTTGTAATTGCTACAAAACCTCCGCCAAAACCTCCTGAAGCTTCCTTGAATATGTTGGGACAGATAAATCAGGTGTTATCAATTGCTAGTAAAATCTCATGTGACATGTTTAAGTCAATTCGCTTCCCAGGGAGCTCAAAGAAGGATGCTGCGAGTACTAAGTGCCTTGTTTTTGTTAGTTGGTTCATATCAGTTTACATCATTGAGCTATCAAGGTTTCACTTGCCTTTGACAGAGTGTGTGAAGAGTGGTGTTTTTCCTCTATTGGATGTCGTCGCACTTGTCGGGTCGATTGACGAGTATGGTATTTGTATTACTGTGGGTCTGAAAAATGGAGACAAAGATGAGATAAGCTGTTATTTTCGACACGTGGGCAATAATCATTGGCCCTTTGCTATTGTCGTGAGATCAGAATCTAAGTTATTATGTTCCATCAAACTTGAACGTGCTACTGGTAATACAATATGGTTCTCAAGACTTCAGACAAATGCTATCTTCAATGAGCTTTGCAAAATGTTTGATCTTGGAGAACCTTCTTTTGTCCCCAAAAGGAAAAAGGAAGTTTTGTCATGTTTGTCAGTTTGCAAGGATCTGGGAAAACAACTACTTGGACAAGGTATTCCTATTATCATCAGAAAATAAAATGGAAAACAGACCTAGTCTTTGCAGCTATTCAGATTGTATTCAGTGGCTGTCCCCATTATGTGATTGTTTCAGTTGCGTTGTGCCAAAATCTCTCTGGACTTAACTTGGTCTTGTTTATGCTCACTAAAGGAAGTGCTGCTTTGTGGTGCTGTATATCTGTTGAAGGAGATAAGACTAGAAGAGGAATCATGAGTGTTGTTGGTTTTGATTTCGGAAATGAGACCTGCGTTGTGGCAGTTGCGAGGCAAAGGGGTATCGATGTGGTGCTCAAGGATGGATCAAGGCGGGAAACCCCAGCAGTTGTCTGCCTTGGTGAGAAGCAGCGCTTCATTGGGACTGCTGGTGCTGCATCAACAATGACCAATCCGATAAATGGTATTTCTCAGATCAAACGGTTGAGTGGTCGCCAGTTTTTTGATCCGGAGTTGCAAAAGGATTTGGTTGGATTCCCTTTTTGTGTCACGGAAGATCAAGATGGATATCCATTGATTAATGTCCAGTACTTGGGTGAAACAAGATCATTCACTCCAACACAGTTGCTGGGAATGGTTTGGTCCAGTTGGAAAGGCATTGCTGAGAAGAACCTGGGTGCTGCAGTTGTTGATTGTTGTATTGGAATCCCGGTCTACTTCACTGACCTTCATCCGATTGATGATCAAGCAGTTTGGGTGTTTACAATGAATAAATCAGAGGATCTGCATGAAGAAAAATGGTTTAAATCTCCCTCATGTGCCCTGAGTAGCAAACTGAAATTCTGCATATCAGATGCTTGTGACAGTGCTTATCAGACATCATGTTCATTTTCTGAACAGCTGCTGGTGATTGTTGTTAGTTACAAGGGAGGGACGAAGAAGTTTAGTGATACAAGGAACTCATTTATCGTGCTTTTTCATCAGTACAAATTTGGTGACGCTTATTTGGGGACTACAATCGAGATTGTTGATGTCACATTCGCAACATATTTCAATGATTCTCAGCTTCAAGCTGTCAACGATGCAAGTATCATTGCAGGGCTAAATATATTACGTATCATTACCGAGCCTATTCATATTATTAGTGCTTATGATCTTGCTCACAAGGCTACTTCTGTTTGGGAGAAAATGGTTCTTATCTTTGATCCAGGCGGCATGACCTTTGATGTGCATATCTTGATGATTAAGTGGAGCATCTTTGAGGTCACAACAGCAGCTGAGTTAGAGATTTATTTAGGTGATGTCTTAACCAATGAGTGGAAGAGCACTTCATTTGCTAAGTGGAGATTGGTGATGATTCTAGTTATGGGATTGGTGATGATTTTTGGGGAGGAACAAGTGAATCAGGTACAATTTGATGGTGCTTCTTCAGTTAGGTGCCCTGGGGTGGCTACAACAGAATTTGGGGCTGACTTTTATATCAACAGGTTACATATAGGGGCTTTCTTAGTTGAAGTTTTGAAGTCCGAACTTAAGACGACTTATGGTGAGGGTGCAAAACAGTTCTTGTTGGATACTCATGTGTATTGTTGGCTTCACAAATCTGATGATGATGATTTGTATCTAATTAACTTTGAAGTTGGCACAATTCAATATGAGAGTCACATGATTCCGTGGCAGCAGAGTATTAAATATCACAGAGAGATTCAAGCCTTACTGATGATGCTGCTCTTTGAAACCATCCTGTTCAACTCTTATCTCAATTTGGATGACCATGTCTCCTTGGTGCGCAATATCAACAAGTTCATCATGTTTTCATTGCCAAGACCACCGGAAGTAGATGACCTTGAGGACAAGGTCGATTTTAAGGGGGAAGGAATGTTACGTACTCAATTATGTCATAATAAGAAGTTTAGGGACTTAAATGCAATTTACTATAGTTGCATCATTTTGTATAAGTTGTGTAGAAGGAAAGGCAGAGGGCAAGCAATGAAATGAATCAACATTCCTCATCTCCTTCTCTAGCTTCTCATCCCCTTCACCTCCTAAAACTCTAATCTCAATTCTACTCCTCATCTAAATCTCTTCTACTCTTCTTCCAGAACTTGTACAAACATTTGTGTTTGTATCATTGACCTCCGGATCGGTGGCGATGATCGACGGAGATCCGAAGAGATGCGTTCTGTACACACCGACGCCATTCCCGTATCTGCAAAGTTTCGCGGTATTGTAGTGAGAGAAAAAGGTCAAAAACATGTGCCGGGTTTGGCCGATTCATTAAACCGAACCGGTAATCGGAACAGTTCAACTCACATCGGTTCAATTAGGATCTTCCAAATTGAGAAAATTACATTTTCTTTTCTAAAAGTGGACTATAAAACCAATCAAATAGTAAGGGATTTGATCTAGGAAATTGCCCATTGTCTTGTCTTTTAAGTTTTAAGGTCCAAGACAATATGTTTATGGGAAAAGAAGTCAAATTTAATTCGTGTGAAGTCTAGACATGAACCGAATTATTTAATTTATGGTTTCAATGTACATGAGTATATATGAACTTACTTGTTTCGTTTAGAGTTGATGAAGTTATCGGGACGGCAAAGAAACTTGAAATACCACAGGAAAGTAAGCATTTCGCCAAAGAAAGGGATACCCATGCTACCCGGAGGTAGTTTTCCTTCCTCGTTCTTTGATCGCAACTTGACGGGGAGGACATATACAATCTCATTCCACCAATTAACAATCAGCCATAAGATTGGTAGCCATGTTACCCAATTCACAAGTGATGATCCATTCTCCATATCTCAAACTCAAACCCAGGGACAGCTGCTAAATGGTCTTAGATTTTTAGTGTACTATGAACTTTCATGAAGTTCATTGCAACGTGCTTTTATAGTGGTTGAGCTTCACTGACATGACATTTTCAGTTGTCTCTTTTATTCAGTTTCCAATAAAAATGTTTAAACAAAAAATGGTGCATGTGTTGTTTTGTACCATTACTGTATTAAGTAGCTTTTTAGTGTTGATGCTTTGGCTTAAGATGCTATTGTGAAGTTTGTGCTGAAAGACAGAACTCAAAATTCAAATGGTGTGAAATTTGGACTCTTGGCTTGTTTATTTTACTAGAAAATCATTTGTCAAGAGTCATATTGATGTCATGTTTTTTTGATACATGGGTTAGTGTTAGTTTGTTAGAATATTAGCTGAGGGCTTCGATCTCTGGGCCTTTTTTGACACGCAGGGGGCGCTCCATAGAGCCACCCACTTGGCCTCATATTGATGTCATGTTTAACAATGAAATTAATAGTATAACAGTTCAGAACAAAAAAAAAAGTCATGTTCCAGTGCCATGCAAAAGTTTGTATCAGAACATTCTGATAAGGTTGTTTGGCACAAAATTGTCTGGAACAGATTCAGTTCACCGAGAAGCTCTTTTCATCTATGGCTGGTGGCTAAAAACAGACTTCTTACTAAGGATACCAATTGTGTGCTTTGTCAAGGGGTGGCTGAGACGACGAGACACTTGTTCTTTGAGTGTCATTTTGCGGAGAATGTTTTTAAATCGGTTCTGCTCTTCCTTCAGGTGCGCAGGGCTCCTAGCTCCTGGCACCTTTTGATTCCCTGGTTTAATAGTATGAAGCAAGTAGCCTTGAGATCGAGAATGACTGCCGCTGCTATCTCTATGGCTGTCTATGAAATTGGCGGGCAAGGAACGCTTTAATTTTTAACAGTGAAGCCCCCTTCTCTTGATAGGGCTGTTAGAAGAGTCGTTTGGTTTTTAAAAATGAAAATAGCTGCCATTGATTGTACAAAAGTTAGCTTAGAATATAGAGATTGGTGTCACGCTTTGGGGTACTTTTTGTGATCCTCTTTGTGTGTCCGAGCTTAGGTGGGGTGTTGGGGTTTTGGTGGGTTTAGGGGTTATTGCCCCGATTGCTCCTCTTTCAAATTCATTTCACCCGTTTGCTCCCTTTCAAACTCAAATAACCAGAATGCCCCTTTTTGTAATATTCATGGTTCCCCAAAAGCCGGGAATGTCAATTTGTAATATTCTCGGTTTTCCTCATACCGGGAACATAAAAAAGGATTACGTGGCCGGGTTTAGGGCATGCGTGGACGAAACGTGGACGAATGAAAGGGTATGTTTTGATATATTCCCGGTTTTCCTCAAACCGGGAATATTGAAATTGACATTCCCGGTTTTGGAAAAACCAAGAACATTAAAAAAGGGGCATTCCCGATTTTGGAAAAACCAAGAACATTAAAAAAGGGGCATTCTGGTTAATTGAGTTTCAAGAGGGGCATTTGGGTGTTTTAAGTTTGAAAAAGGGGCAAATGAGTTATTAACCTTGGGTTTAGTATATGCGTTAATGCCCCTTAACGCCGGCGGTGGGTTTAGTGCATACAATCTAGTTCCTGGTGTTTTTTGGGGTGTTGATCCCTTGTACTCTCTTTTTGATCTAATGGTATATCATCTTTTTTCAAAAAAATAAAAGTTTGTATTAGATTTTTGGGTAAATTACAAAAATATTGCATGGACTATCACCTAATTTCAAATTAGGTACTGGATTTTTTCAATGTTTAGTTTTGTGATTTTTGTATCATTTCGCATATGTTTCAATCCTACTGCTTATATCTCCAATCATGATAAAAATAAAATTGACCAAATTTGTCAACCATAAAACCAAATTCATAAGTTTTCGACCTTAATTCCTCAAAAACACATCGAATTCGTAAACAAAATATACGCAAGTTGATGCAAAAATCACTAAATTGAAAATAAAAAAAAGTCCAGTACCAAATTTGAAATTAGCCGATAGTCCAGGCTATGTTTTCACAATTAACCCTAGATTTTTTTTTACTTTGGATAAACCAAAAATGATTTCATAATTTCTTGTGAAATTTTCTTCTCTATCCAAAAACAAAAAAAAACTTTCTATGAACCAAACGGTAACACTGGAGAAAATTTCACAAACTATATTGTTAATTTTGATCCAATATGCCATGTTCATATGTTTTGATTCCTACAAAAATCTGAACTGTAGGGAAAAGATGAAGATAACCTGCGCGATAATCCAGTCCTGTCCGCGATAATCCAGTCATGTCCGCCGTTCTCAGCATAAAAGGATGGAGCATATACGGTACAAGAATATACAGAATTACATATGTCCTCAAGATTTCAAAGCCAGAATCGTGCCTTAGGCGTCTGAAAGGCGATGCTTATAACAAATAAGCCATAACACCCTTCAAGCTCTTAGTTTATATAATTTTATCCATGTCATGTCAGCAAAATCTGTTATATGACGAAGATTTTGGTATGAGCTATGTGCGATATAAGTGACCACTGTAAGATATTCAGTATCATAATATCGAGGAATTGGTTACTGTTTCCGCACCAGCCTTTCGACATCTTCCATCTCAACCTGACCTCTTTGTAAATCACGCTCCTTTTGGAATAACATCTCGATCTGTTCTAGAGATTTGCCTTTTGTTTCTGGAACAAGCCAGTGAACAAAAGCAACCGAAACAGCAGATATAGCCGAGAAGATGAAAAACGTTCCAGCCACCGTAATTGCACGAGACACTGAAAGGAATGACATGGCCACGATACCGCTACACACTCGGTTGCCCAAAGCTCCGAGAGCAGATGCTTGGGCACGAAGTCTTAAAGGAAAGATTTCCGACGTTATGACCCAGCACACCGGCCCAATACCGATTGAAAAGAAGGCTACGTTGCCGCAGACTGATAAAATTGCTAAGGCAATTCCTAAAGATCCGTTGCCAAGGAAAGTTACCGAAGCCGCGAGACTGAATAAACATACTGTCATTCCTATTGTGCTTACATAGAGTAACGGTTTTCTGCCCACTCTGTCGATTAGAAGTATTGCGACTAAAATGAAAACGGTCTTTGTGACTCCAACAGCAACCGTGGCCGCAAGAAGTTTCGTGTTACCCTGAACTCCAGCATCTTTGAAGATCTCGGGACTGTAATAGACTGTTGCGTCAATACCGGTGATTTGTTGAAAACATTGAATTCCAAAGCCTGTCACAAGCATCCGACGAAGAGCTGGAGAAGGTGTTAACAGTTCGCGCCACACGGCTTTCTGTTCACCTTTCTGCGCATCACCAACCCCAGCAGCAGCTAGAATTTCTTCTAGTCTCTCCTCGACTTCCTTGTCACTTTCGTTCGTCTTTGACAGGACTGATTTCGCTTCTTCGACTCGGTTTTGCATTACCAACCATCTTGGAGACTCTGGAATCACAAAAAGTGCAAACCCAATAAACACAGAAGGCAAAATACCCACAGCAAGCATAATTCTCCAGTTCACATGTGCCGGAAACCCTGAGAACACATAGTTGGACACATAACCAAGAAGTATTCCCAAGTTGATAAATATTTCAGGGAACGAAGTGAGGGCGCCTCTAGCAGCTGTAGGTGATATCTCCACAATGTAAACCGGAGCGATCATGACACCAAATCCTATTCCAATACCGGCTAGTAGTCTTCCTATCATAAGAATGCCAAACGTGGGAGCAAGTGTCATCGTTAGCGCACCTGCCTGAAAAATGACAGCTGCTAAACCCATAGTCCATTTTCGACCAATAGCGTCAGATGTCCGTCCACCCGCTAAACTTCCAAAAATAGAAACAATGCTCAAACACCCAACCAGCACCTCTTCCTGTACCTCTGTGATCTTTAAATCTTCCTGAATGAATAAGATGGCTCCGCTCATCACGCCAACATCTGCATAATTCAACTAAACATAAGTTCCATTCCAGCCTCCGTTTACAACTAAACATAAGTTCCATTCAACTAAACATAAGGTAATTACCATGAACCTTTTATCCTCACATTTCCGAACAAAAATTCCATGATAATCTTGTTTCGCTAATCACAATACATATATCGTAACCTAGCTCCCTACAATAATCGACTCAAATCATCGATAAATTGCTATGATGAATAACTGACTATATTCAAGCATTCCTAACTAAAAACGTGTAACAAGACTAATCAAAGTTCAAGGCAAATTTCAAATCAGCAGATTGTGAAAACCCTACCATAGCCAAGAAGAACGGAGTTGAGAGAAGCAAAGACAGCACAAGCATAAACATATCTCCTAGTAGTTCTAATCCTCTCCAACTGGCGATGATGACTAGCAGCAATACCAAAGTCATCCTCAACGTCCTCCAAAGCCTCAGACTCCATTTTTATGTACTTATTCATACCACTCAATGACACAGCAGACATACTCCCCATCTCACCATTTCCACTTTCCTGCAAACCCATCACTAGAGAAAACCTAAAGAATCGGGAGATGGGTTTGTTTAGAAATCTCAGATTGGAGTTGTAATTGGGGGCTTTCAGACTTCAATTTCAGATCTGAGAAAATTAAAAAAAAAAGTGGTCAAGTTGTTTTTGGAAGGAACGCCTTTTGTTTTTTGACATTGTAAGATATTGACCTCCGACATTAAATATGTTGAAATTGTGCTTTCGAGGAATCATACACATTTTTTCTTTAACTGCACGTTCTTTCTCTTTCACATCAAATAGCGTGTTGTTGAGATTCTAGTTAGGAATGGGAAAGGAAGCCAAGGTGGTTGGTAGGGTTTGCTCTTCCAGTTAGGGGTCTCCAATAGGCTGGGCTGGGCCGGCCTAGGCTCAAAAAAATAGGCTTGGGCTAGGCTTGGTTAAGCCTTAGCCTATATTTCGACTTTTAATAGGCTAGGCTGGGCCAAGCCCATACATATTTTCAGAGCCTTAAGCAGCCCATGGGCCTTGTTTTTTATGGGCTTGTGTGGGCTAGGCCGGGCTTGGCCTTATACATCACTAGGTCGGGCTAGGTAATCTTGTTATAACAATTATAAATATAATGTTTCATGCTTATGAATAACTTATACGGCGGCTAAACACTAACTTATAGTCAAAAGATCAAAAGTAAACTTGATAAGAAACTAAGTTTATCAAAAAGTTCGGTACTCAACACAACCTTAGAATCCACAAATCTTCTTTATTTAGGACATTAATATCATTAGCATCACTGTCAACAATGCAAACATCAAGAAAAATCAGTTCATAGAACCAAAATGTGACATCTCTTTTATTTTTAGAAGGTTTCACTAGGCTTTTGATAGGCTTCATTGGGCTTTTTCGATATGGGCCAAGATAGGCCGGGCCTATAGGCCGGACCGGATCGGCCCTTACCCGACCCGTCAAGCTTAAGGCTGGGCTTTAATGGGCCTTGACATGGGCTGGGCTAGGCTTAAGGCCTGTGGGCCACGAGGCCCCCATTAGGCTTTCGAGCCCATAAGGCTGTTTGGAGACCCCTACTTCCAGTTCCAGGTATCTGATTTTTTTTATGGGAAAAGTTGTACAGATATTGGACATTGACGACTCAATGACTCAAATCAGTACATGAGCTCCAGTTGTCTCACAGGCCTCGAAACGGCCAATCCATCTTCGTCAGAAATTCATCAAAGCCACTAATATCCCCAGGCTAGAGCCGGGGAAATAGGGCAACTGAGACAACTACTGCGGCTGAGGAAGATCAACTCACTCAGTCCGGAGACCGGCCGAGAATAGTCACTTATTCAAACGAAAACTACAACCTAATCTAACGTAACTAAACTTAACTGGAGAACTAATTTCTAACCTACACCTACCCTACAACACATCCACCCAAGCGACGCCACCACCTCCACCCATCCAACAGCAACCGAGCCGATGACTAGCGACCAAAAAATTGACAACGCCCAGCACCTCCACAGATCATACCGAAACCGCCGGCCCAACCATAGCCTTCAAACACCAAAACCAAAACCGGCGATCATCCAAGGCCACCTTCACTACTGGAAAACGCCGCCATCGCGCCCCCCTCGAGTCCATCCCGCCGAGGCTACAATGTCCCTCCCCCGCCAAGACAACCCGCAGAGACGCTCGCCTAGCCACCGTCGCCCAAGGCAGTAGTTAAGAACATCCGCCGCTGAGACTGGACAAACCCAACAAAAAAACGAAAACAAATCGCCGGGAACCACCCCACCGCCGCCTATCTCCACCCACAACCCATCGACATCAGCAAGCCCACTAAGGCAGCGGACATCGACGGCAAGGGAAGAAAGGAGACGAGGGAAAAGGCTTACCGGCGGCTTTGGGAAACGCGCACAACCTCGACTTCTTCTGCAAGTTTTCGAGAGAGAGTTTTTCAAGGAGGAGAGAGAACTTGTCTAGGTATCTGATTTGTTGATACCATAATGTTCCGTTGTATTTAGATTCATGTACCGTACGGTAAAACTTTTTTTTATTACAATTGTTAATGTTAATATGTCAGTATGAGGAATCGAACTCCGGTCACCATTAGGTCCCAGTAAAACTTAAAAGCCTTTTAGAATCAGTATGAGATGTCCTTTAATTTTCTTATTTCCTTTTTTTGTGTGGGGATTATTATACATAAGATTTAGTAGGATACAATGAGTGTTAAAAAGACGCCGTTTCAATAAATACACATCATATCAATTGATATATTTTTTTTGAAAATATAACAAAGCGGCGTCCTTGTCTTTTGATAGACGCATAATTTTGTTGCACTCCACCGAATCCAACATAAGGTCTCAAGCAAAGGAAGTTATAAATTGTTAGTCCAACTTTAATTTTTCAATTTAATTTAATTTAAGTTTGTTTAACTTAAAAAGTTCAGTTACAATTTGAGTGCAAAATTTTTTTTAGTGCAAAAATGAGGCATCCATACTGGTGGTCTAGGAGATCCTGTGAGAAAGGCTTATTAGATGAGAAATGAGAAATTTTAATAATCCATTAGATCAGAAAAATGGACGGCTAAGATTAGTACTAAATATAATTAAAATTCGTATTTAATTAATTGCCAAATACGGTTTTTTTTGAGAGTACAATTGACAATTACACGAGAACTGACTAGGAAAAAGCAAACAAACCAGGCAACTTGGGTAAAGCGAAAACAGAGTTCCACGACCACTTATCTCTCCTCGCTTTGTTTGCTAAGATATCCGCCACTGCGTTGGCTTCACGGCGGACCAATGCTACGCTCCAATCTTCTTCACTCACCAAATGCCGTTGGCACTCTCTAGCCAAGGCTAACTCTGAAGCAAATCCCACCTTGAACTGAGAGATGATCGAATAGGCTTCCCCACAATCCGTCTCAAAGATGCATTTATGCCACCCATTAGCGTCTGCCCATTCCATAGCTCTAGAGATAGCTAACACTTCCATGCTTTCTACTGACTAAGCTTCTTCAATGAATTCCGCCAACACTCCCACAATAATACCTTTCCCATCCCCCGCAACACACCCAAACCCTGCATCTTTGGACCTTGGATCCCATGATCCGTCACAATTGATTTTGAAATAAGGCTTTGCTGGAGCTTCCCAGCTGCTACTTCCTTCTGCCACTGAGACAGCAAACTTGAAACCTGGCTTGAGAATATTAGCTACTGATGCCATAGTCGACAGACTAGCAGCTTCAACCTGAAGACCCTCCCTCCCATGAGCCAAAAGGTTCCTGTTGTACCAAATAAGTCTCGCCCCATAGCAAAGCAATGTCAACTCATCGTGAGGCTGATGCTGAAAGGAGTACCAGATCCAATCCCCAGGAGATGAGAACTTGATGTCCAAAAAGCTACAATCAATTCTCAAGCTTCTCCAAAATGATTGCGCCCACCAACAATCCAGCAGAACATGGAGGGATGACTCCACCTCAAAGCCACACACCTTACAGCGCAGATCAGAGCCACAGCCCCTCCTGGCCAGGTTCAAAGCCGAAGGAAGAAAGTCATGGAAAAGCCTCCACATGAATATCTTCACTTTGCCTTGCATTCTCATCCTCCACAGATGCTTCCAAAAGGACTTCACCAACCTCTTATCCGAACATTCTCCTTTTGTAGCGCTGTTCAAACTTTCGTGATCCGCCTTCATCTTCATATAAGCCGACTTTGTTGAGAACATACCTCTGCCATCGGCAGTCCATCTCCACACTTGCTCCTCTTCGTTCCAAATGAAGCAGTCCTTAACTTTCTGTCCCACCTGCCAAATACTTTGCCAGGCCAACGAAGGATTACAGTTTAACCTCGCGCTTAGAACATTCCCTTCCCGATAATACTTGGCCTTGAGCACTCTGCTAGTGAGACTGGACGGATTCACAAGAAGACTCCACACTTGTTTCGCTAATAGAGCCTCATTAAACAACACCAGATTCCTGAAACTCAGACCTCCATCCTCTTTCGACATAGTGAGATGAGTCTGGTTTGTCCAGTGAACTCCTCTCCCTTCAGCTTGCGACGACCACCAAAACTTCCTTATGATACCCGCCAGTCTCTTACAAACTCCATCTAGAATTCTATAACATAACATCGCATACTAGGGTATGGATTGCAGAACTGCCTTAATCATCACCTCATCTTTCCCAGCTGCCGAGAGCTGCAATTCCTTCCAACCCATAACTTTCCTCCACAGCCTGTCAACGAGATATCTGAACAACTCCGATTTATTATGGCTGAATGACACTGGTAGTCCCAGATACTTCGAATGAGTCTCCGCCATTGAGACCATAAGGATTTGACAAATTTCCTCCCGATCCTCACTCCTTGTGTTCCTGCTAAACACCACCTCGGACTTCCCCAAATTGATCTTCTGTCAAGAAATGAGCTCATACTCCTCCAGCACTCTCTTGATTCTTAACGCATTTTGTCTAGTAGCTTTAAGAAAAAATATACTGTCATCCGCAAAGAATATGTGAGAGATCACTGGGGCACCACGACATATTCTCACACCTTTAAGTCTCCTCCCTATTGTGTCTGCCTCCAATTTTGAAGAAAGCCATTCCGAACATAATAAAAATAAGTAGGGCGAAAGAGGGTCCCCTTGACGAAGGCCCCTCTCTGGTTGGGGGATTTCGACATAATCATCATTCAACTTTACTTTATATTTCACTGATCTCACACACTCCATAATAAGATTGATCCACCTATCTGGAAAGCCCATCCTGCGTTGAACTGCCTCCAGAAAACCCCACTCCACCCTATCATACGCTTTGCTCATATCGATTTTAAGAGAAAAATACCCCTTCTTCTGCTTCCTTCTGGATTTAATAAAGTGCAAAACTTCATGAGCCAATAGAATGTTGTCTGAAATTTGTCTGCCTGGAATGAACGCACTTTGAGAATCTGAAATGATCAACGGCAGCACTGTCTTCAACCGGTTGGCCAGAATCTTTGTGACGATCTTAGCAGTAACATTGCACAACGAAATCGGTCTGTATTCTTCCAGTCTTGACGGCTTCTTACATTTTGGAATCAGAACGATCATAGTCTCATTCATTCCTTCTTCTAATTTCCCTTCGTTAATCACCGTCGAAATTCTCCTTATAATCGAATCTTCAGGAAATGCCAGTATTTCTGGAAGAAGATGGCTGAGAACCCATCCGGACCAGGAGCCTTTGTAGGAAACATCAGGAAAAGCACTGCCTGAACCTCCAATTCTGTAACAGGGCCACACAATGCCATATCACTACCTACTGGAACCCTCCTCTGCACATCCAAAAGCCTTTGGTTCCAATAGATATGTCTGTTCTTTATGCTGGATTCAAAGAGGCCACTGAAGTAGCTCCTCACCTGCTGAGCTATCTCCTTCTCGTCCTTGAGCCAAATTCCAGAGCAGTCTTTGATCTCCTCTATTGTATTGATTTTCCTCCGATGAGACGCCTTGGCATGCAAGAATCTTGTATTCCTGTCACCTTCTGTCAGCCACTCTTCCCTTGAACGTTGCCTCCAATAGATCTCCTCCCTAAACCTCCATTCATCCAGCTGTGATACCAGATACTCCTCTTCTTTAAGCACACTCTCCTCCCTCGGCTTCATCCTGATCAAATCCAATTGCTCTTTAAGATTCCTCATTTTTGTCTTAACCTGACCAAAAACCTTTCGATTCCACCTCTTTAAGTACTCCCCGCATTGTTGCAGCCTGGAGGACAAGGATTGACTATCGCCACCTGAATTCTGCCAAGCCTCTTTAACGACGTCGCCAAAATCCTTCTGTCTAAGCCACATCGGTTCGAACTTAAAGGAGCGGGCCTTGTGCTTCCTGGTACTACTAAGAAAATCAATTAACAGCAAGTAATGATCCGACGTACAAGTGGTGATATGAGTAACCTGGGAAAATTGCCAAATACGGTTAAGGGGCAAATTAGGAAGATAAAATTAGGTCTAAACCGCATCCACTATTCTCTCGCCTATAATCACTAAAAATCGGAAATTCGTATCAGACGAATTTTTGATTTTGAAAGCGACGCGACCGACGGCGACTGAAGGCGACGGACGGCGACGGACGGTTGAACGGCTGCACGGATTGAAGCGACTCAAACTGAAAATACAAGAGACGGCGACCAGTATTGAAACCCTAAAATTCAACGGATGGAGGGAATTTACGGTAGAACGACGGCACAGATTAATGGCGGGCGAAGGGAATCAGTCGAAAAAATCAACACATGTTTACGGTAGGTCGTGTTCGTCGATTCGCTGTTTGTTTGATTTATTGTGAATTTTATGGTAGGTCGTGTTCTTCGATTTCTGTTGCTTTAGGTTATTTGTTTGATTTATTGTGAATTTTATAGTAGGTCATGTTCTTCGATTCGCTGTTTTAGTTCGCAGATTGCCATAAATGCGTAGCTTCCTATCCAAAATGCGTACTAGTGTTTCCATTGTTAATTGGCCTTGCATTTAAATGTGTACCAGTGTTTTCATTGTTGATGACTATTCAAAATGCGTAGGAGGATGTCCTAGTGAATTGTCTTAGCGTTTAAAAAGCGTAGCTTCCCTATTCAAAATGCGTAGACGAGTTTTCTAGTTAATTGGCTTTGCATTTAAAATGCATATGAGTTTGATTTTGTTCATCCCTTGTATAGATGCTAATGGGCATTCAAAAGCGTATAAGTGTTTCATAGTTAATTGGCTTTGAATTTTAATTGGCCTTTAATTTTAAAATGCGTATCTTCCCTACACAATATGCATAAAGTGTTTGCTAGCTAACTGACTTTATATTTTAAAATGCGTAGCTTATTTCTTAGTTAACTGAATATGTTTTTAAAATGCGTACCACTGTTTTCATTGTCAATGGGCTTTGAAAATCAATAGCATTGCTTTAAACTATGCTAGAAGGCACTAATAAATTGTATATCATGATTCTGCAGCAAGTAGAAAACCAGAATCCAACGTTGATGAAGAGGTGAGAATCAGCAAAATATTAAATGAACATGATGTTTGTTATAGCACTTATATCTACTCAACTTACTAACATATTGTTCTTGCATTTACATTGCAGCAAGACAAACAATTAATTGCGTTGCGCGACACATACTTGAATGTTATCATAAGGTCACATCTGAATTCCAGTAGGGCCACTGTTTTACAGCGCGCACGTGACTGGATGAAAATCAAAAATACTTTGGAGTGCACTTTAGATGACGAACCTCATGCCAAATAGATATCATATCATTATGTAAAAATGATACTTTTTTTAATGTTGATCATTTTACTGTACACAGAGTTTGTTCTGTATCATACGACAAATTGTGTTCCTTTTGGAGCAATTGTAAATAATTGTATTTGATTTTGTAGAGACAAACAGGTGTTGTTCATTGGGTATTTAAAATGCGTAATCCATGAGTTAAAATTCGTAATGGATTATCATAACATGAAAGCGTTCATACATCCATGCTAAAATGCGTAACTTTATAATGCGCACCTTATAATGCGTATCTTTCTATTCAAAATACGTAACTATATAATCCGTATCTTTCTATTCAAAATGTGTAACACTTTCTCAGTGAAGGACCAAAACATGACTGAATTGTATGTACAAAATTATGTCCAACAACTGCGACTCCCGTTTCCCCACGACACTACACAAATTCTAAAAATCAAAATTTGTAGGAGAGAGCTCATCAAAAAAAATTGCAGGAGAGAGTAAATCGGAAAAAAAATTGCATGAGAGAAAACTCCAAGACACTCACTCCCAAGCTCCAAATATCTCCAGCAAACCCATCATACTTTCAGCCAGTGGCGGATCCACATGGTGGGGAGGGGGGACAATTGCCCCGGGTTGATTTTTCGATTTTTCTTTAATATTAGACTAATGTGATGTATTTTTGAATGATTTTTACATTTTTCCCATAATCATTTTGATTATATGCCCCCTCTAGTATGAAAATAAATTGCTGGATCCGCCCCCGATTCGAAAATATTTATCTCGCCCCTGATCCGAAAAATTTCTGAATCCGCCACTGCTTTCAGCGGTTCAAATCGGTGTTGATACGTTCAAGGCTCATATACGCGATCGTCCCAACAGACGAATTACAAGGATCAATTGTCTGCTCCAAAACCTTACTAACCCCAAAATCAGCTATCTTCACCTGCCTACGTCCGTTAATCACAAATTTGACGGCTTGATGTCGCGATGCACGATATGTCGTCGGTGAAGATAAGCCAACCCGCTCAGAATTTGACGCGTCATATCAGCCAACGACGCTTCGTACGTTATACGCTTCCCTTCCAGCGATCCACCATCCATGTACTCGAGCAACACCTGAATTTTCCCGCTGTGATCGATGACATTTGACGACGTTAAGGTTATTGACGCCTCTCAAAATCTCAATCTCTCGGTAAATCTGGCGACGCACGCTCTCCTCGTGATCACCGCTTGTAACTTTCAGTGCGTACTGCGTGTTCGTCGGTTTCAAATTGGTTTGTGATGTTTGTTGAACCCGATTGAGAGATGAGAGTGGGCTAGCGATGGTTGGTGAAGGCAGAAGAGGACGGTGGAAGGAGGAGGTGAACGCAGAAGAGGATCGAAAAATAGAACGAATGTGTGAGACAAAATAGGGATTAATTAAAATTAGATTTAATCAAATGACTAATACACCCCAATCTCGTATTTAATCCGAAAATAAATGGACATATATTTGTAAAATCATGTCCGTTGGATATTAAATCGGACGATTATTAAAATTTCTTATTTCTCGATGTCATTTCCCATTTGATCGTAACTCGAAGGTCTGGTTGGTTTGTTATTTTGTTCCCCTAAACGACGCCGTCAGGGCATCCACTTCATCTTCGCGGCCAAGCGCAAGCAGGATCCATCCACTCCTGCAAAACCCTCTTCCGCAAATCAGCTGCGGACGGTCCTTATCTCTTTCACCGCACCCATCAAACCTGCTGAAATTAGGTTTGACTGATTTAAATTTGTTTTCCGTAAAGAAATTTGCGCCAGTTTCAGTTCTTCGCTCAACTTAGGGCATCCTACGAAGTTGCTGTAATTGTTGCAATTTGTGTCTTCTTTGCATTGGTTATAAACTTATGCGTGGTTAATTTTGTTTGGATTGGTTTTCTGAAGAGAGTTGCCTGGTCGGGTGCAGCTTGGAATTGTGACATCTTACTCTTGCCTGTTTCCTATGCCATTTGTTTCCAATTGAAATAAAGATGCCTCTTTTATTGCACTCCTCTTCATTTATTCTACCTGCATACTTCAATCACACTATACATCATCCGAGCCACAAACCTCAAACAACTTCAGCATTGAGATGTCCAAGTTACCAAAAGAAATCTCTTTTCGTGGTCTCTTCTTTCAATGCAAAATCACTCAAACATGGGGTGAGAGGTAATCCCAGAGGAGTTACTGCTGTTTTCTCTGTTAAAAAGGCAGTAAATGAGCCTGTTTTTGAAGACAAAACATTGAGTTTTGAGTTGGAAGAAGTTCAGGGAGAAATGGACGACGACGAAGGATCACCATGGGAAGGGGCCATTGTTTATAAGAGAAATGCATCCGTCCCACATGTTGAGTACTGCACAACGTTAGAGAGGCTTGGGCTCGGCAGCCTTTCTACAGATGTTTCCAAGGCTAAAGCTTCCAATATGGGACTACGTATCACTAAGGCTGTGAACGACTATCCATCAGGAACGCCTGTTCAGGTCTCCATTGATGTTACAAGAAAAATTCAAAAGCTGAGGCTTGATGGGATCATCAAGACTGTATTGACCCTTGGTTGTAACAGGTAACTATTTACTGAGATCTTTTTTCCGTTTCACAACATTTCGAGAGGTCAATATTGTAACAATAGCTGCCTATATCATATGCTTCTTTGTCTCTTAAAACTGATGTTGTGGGGCAAAGATCAAAATTAGATTTGTATTTCTTGGATCACTTATTATAGGGGCATATAATGAAAGTGATTATTTTATAATAATTATGCAAATCTTGAATTTTCTTTAAATTCTTTTTAGAACTTTTTTGTAGTCATTGCAGGGCAGTGCCGTAAGGTGTATCTTCAACTGAAATATTACATTGTGATTTTGATGATATTTAAAGTTTGAGCATCTTGTGTTTTTCTTATCTTGTTTACAAGTTACTGAACTGGTTCCTGTACGTTATCAAAGGTGCGGTGAAGCAGCTGCAGAAAGCATATTCTCCAACTTTTCTCTCATTCTATCTGAAAATACAATTAAGGAGCCAGATGTCATTACTTTTGGCATGCCAGCGGCAGAAGGGAATTTCAGCACTTCTGCAAGTACCAGTTCGGATCAAGAAATGGATGATGAAGATGCATTAGTAGACCTTGATGACTGGCTGTATTTTCCTCGTGAAGAAAAACAAATTGACATTTCAAAACATATAAGAGACCTTCTGCACATAGAAATCACCATTAGTGCAGTTTGTGACCCGAATTGCAAAGGCTTGTGTCTCAAATGCGGAGTCAATCTCAACAATGAAAAATGTGAATGTGGTGGGAAACAAAAGAAGGAAGATACTGGATATGGTCCTCTTGGAAATCTGAGAAATGCCCTTTAACTTCCACTTTGATTATGTAGAATTATTTGATTACAATGAGCATTCAGTTTTTGAATATTAATGGTACCATTTATAAAAAAATATATAGATGGTACCTTATACAAATGCGCGCATAACTTCTCCAGTAACAGGATCTAGAAGAACAAACCTTAACCTATCCACCGAGATCTTAGAAAGTTCTGTTTGTAGTTTGGATATGTTCGCCTCCAGGTAATGTTTTCGTACATGCAACATTTATTTTGTGTATCATTGTTACACTTTTTTCACCTCTACTTTTGGAAGTTTTCTTGAACAAAAAGTTAGCACCTCTGTACATCCTTATACATATCAGCAGTAATAGTATCATCCTCAAGGTGCAGATATTTTTTCCCAGTTCGAATTTCTAAATGTCTATTGCACGCAATGAGTCTACTTATGTATCTGAATTTATTTGGGCAGATCAGTGGCACTGAGTATGCTGGTAATCATGTTTCAAAGCAGAAAATTTAGCTTCTATCTGGTCGTAGTCGGGCAACTTGGGATGAACATGGTTCGCATGGTTAGGAACTGGGAGTGAACTTGTCTTTGAATACATCTCAAGTCCTTGATCTTTAGGCCGTTCTGCGGGCAAAGTGAAGGCTCTCAAGTAACGGGTTTCTGCTTCCTTTACATAAAATGTCAGTGCAGTGCTTTTATTTGTTAGAGCAGACTCTACTGAATTCGATCCCTTAGATGATTCGGGGCTATAGAGGTTATCTTCATACGTCATTCTTTTTTCCAGCACTTCACTTTTCTTATTAAGCCCGCTTGCCTGTTCTGCAATTAGGTCAGGATGGCATCCGTAATGTGAGCGTTGCTTCTGATCACGTTGTTTAAGAAACTGTGTTCTGAGCTTAGCAGTGTCTTCGCATAAGCCTACACCATTTATGACTTGCCTCTGAAATTTACCTCGCTTGGCTGAAAATGGCTCAGTTATATCTTCTAAGACCTCCCTCGGATACTTCTGTTGAAGAAGCTTATTATTATTGGCTAAAAGGTCCCTCTCCCTTAATGATGTCCTTCTCCTTAAACTTCTACTTCTATTGAAGGACCTCCTCAATCTTACCTTCACTTGACTTTGGAGCTCATTTCGACCACTTTGGACATTTACCAAGGGTGACGATTTAAACATGAAAATTCTCGTGTCCGGAGAGCTGCAATCATACTGTTTGGGGGACCTGAACTCCTCCACGTCATCTAGGTAAACCAAATTTTCATCTGGGAGATGAACTGATATATCTGAGCAGGATGAAGACGGAACGCGCGAGATACCAGCCAACTTCTCCATTTCAGTAACCTGGTGAACCATTACTGGTTCATGAGGTGGTAAATTGCCAACCTTGTTTTTCCCAATAGTGTTTGCCAAATCTTTGGCTTGAAGAGAGAAGCAATCCTCAGATAGAGAATTTGTTGCTGATGCAAACTCCAAGACCTGCAAATGAACTCTTACCGGTAAGTTCTGCTTCAAGAATTCAACTTATAAGGTACAACTTTTATTACTAAAATTCAATATAAGTTTTCCTCATGGATTCAGTTCACAAGGTGTGACAATTCAACTGAATTTCAGGACAATCGATAAGTATAGTACATTTACCTGTTTTTGATGCCATTCTTGGCTGTATTGAATAGCCAAAGATGCAGGTTGAAGGCAGTACTCTCTAAATATTTCATTCACCATTCTAAACTTAGCGTCATCTGACACAGATGTGACTGACAGTTTTTCCTTTACCTGTAAAATTCTTTTCAGTTTAAGAACAAAGCTGGTTTCAGATAGTAATGATTCACTCAAAGCTTTAACAACGTCATCAACCTGAGGGTTGACGAAATTCCCTGGAAGCAATTCAAGAGCAGTCCTGACATATCTGCGCCCGTATCGTTCCTCTATCAGGTCCCTGAATGTTCTCAGCTCTGGCACTTCTCCGCATCTTGCAGAAGCGAATATGAGGCTCGAGATAGCTTCATTTACATCGTTTGGACATTGCCTGAAAAAAACCAAGTTATGTAAGTTACTATACATTTGTTATATTGCTAATTTGGTCACTAAAAGTGTTAACTTTGCATACTTGTGGCGACAGATGTATGAAAGATTGATAGAGATGAACTCGCAGAAGTGGCCCAACAGCTCATAAACAGTGAGGATGATTTCATCCATATACAGCTGCTCAACCTGCATCACTTTTGGATCAAAACACAACAAAAAAAAGGAGAGAAATCTGAAGAGATAATTTACAAAAACATACCCTGGTGAAAACGGTTTGATCATGGCCGACTTTGAGAAGCAGACCCACATCATCCCTCACTTGTCTCACGATAGCACGTCTCTTGCTATTCAGCAGCTTCAACCGACACTCAATTCTTCTGATCAATCTCTTGCTGCAAAACCCCATTTCATATGAGTTTCAGTCAATCAAAATTCACATAAAGAATCACAAGAAAAGACCTTTTTTTTCATACCAATTGGAACCTTTTCTCCACCCAAACAAAAAATCCAACATCATGGACTTTCTTAGAACAAGCTGTTGATGAGTTTTTAGTGGAGAGATGCAAGTTAATGAATGGAGGCTTGGATTGAAGAAATGGGCAAGGTGAGCTAATTAAAGTAATAATTTTATTGTGGAGTGGTTTTGAAAAAAAGAAGTGGGAGAGAGTGGCAACATGGAAATAGTGGTTGCTTCATATGCAATTACATGGATGGATGGATGTTGTTGTGCTGGATTTTTCCATTTGACCAAAACTGCTGCTCCACTTCATCTCTGGTTCACACATGTCACTGTTGACCAAAAATCCCAACTACCAAAAGTCACTCATCACTAGTTTTATTTTCCACCCTAAATTATATAAAAATTGAATTTTTTTTATTGCTATTTTATTGACATTTTAAACATTGACTTCTGCATATCTCATTTGAGAATTAACAAATGGCTAAAATGTATAGGCCTTAAGGCCAGATAAGCCTTGGTAGAAAACTGGAAACATGTATGAAATCAGGGTTTTGGTGACCAACTTATGAGCATGTGGACATATCCAGATATTATTGCTTTAGCAGTCATCTGTGGGTAGTTTCTCTTTCTTTTTCTTTCTGAGATTGTTTGCCTCTTGCCTGGCGAGTGGAAGTCCAGCTGTTGCTTCCCACTTTCTTTCTTCATGGTTTTAAGGCTTCCTAGTTTTCATGTGTCTTTTTTCTAATCATTTTTTTTATGTCTGAATTGCTAGTTTGTATAAATCTATAGATTAATTTCAACATTGATGTTCCAATCAAAAAAAAAAATTCAACATTGATGTTGGTCACATTTGCATTTATGGAGTACCTTTCAGATTTATTCCCAGCTTTTCTTAAAAGCTTCACCCCACTTTTGCATTTATGGCCAATGTTTCACCAAGCAATTTGTAGTCAGTAACTCTCGAAAAGTAAAAGCAGGTCTTTCAATTTGATCACTGAATTTTCACCACTATGAATATCTATCTGAAGATGAGGAGAACTTCAGCTCTACTAAAACAGCTCCAACCTTGTGAATAGGCATACTTTTCCTTGTGACGCTCTTCTAGCTGCAATTTTACTGTAACTTACCTTTCTCTGTGATCTGCTCTTCAATTCACTTCCATCTCGCGTCCGCTTATATAGTCTTCAACAGTATTTCACCATTTCACATCAAGCACTTGTTTTACAAAAACAATGAAGTTTGTTTTTCTTACTGCAGTTGTTTTGGTAGTGTTGATACTTGCTCCATCTGTCATGCCTTCAAGACTCATCGAGCATTCGCCTCGTTCGCGTATGTTGTCCTTCTCAGTTTTTTCGCTGTAAAAAAATTCATCAATATTTTTTTTTAATTTTGAAAGACTAAATAAATAAACTGCATTACTGATTCACGCCTGATCACGAATACTGGCAGGTCACAGTCACGGTCATAGGCATAACCACGAAGGTCATCATCGGCGCCATCACACAAGATCATCACGCAGGGATGCAGATGACTACAACGACGTAGCAGCAAATTCCAGAACTAGTAGTCTTAGGGAACTAGTTACAACGAAGGAAGGAAAGCCAAGGACAATCGAAGTTGCAGGGTCGAGGTTACCAGATTGCTCGAACGCGTGTGGGTCATGTAAACCATGTAAGCTGGTAATGGTAAGCTATGTTTGTGCATCACTGTCGGAAGCAGAGTCATGTCCCATGGCTTATAAGTGTATGTGTAGAAACAAGTCCTATCCAGTTCCATGATCATAATCTTCCATGTCATCCTTTTTCTTATTTTTGACCTATTTTCTCTAACTAGAAAATATCAAGCACATACATTAGAATCAAACTTTGGACCTCAAAATTGATATACCAATGCTCTACCGTTAAAGCTACAAATTTTGAACTATTAATTATGCAAATCAACTTACCTTATGAAACCTTTGGGTTGGCACATGATACTCTTAAACATGATTCCAAATCGATATGTATTTGATGTATCGATAAATCTTTACTTTGCACATTTGGATTAACTGATCCAAAAAAAATCTGGAAAAAAAGAATTCAAAAAGTCAAAATCCAACGATCTCTTACATTTTAACCAACAGATTGAGATCTGGTGCAGCGCAACAAAATGCTGCGAGTTCCAAAACGACATTGTTTCAATTAAACCAACATTGTTTTGTTATAATTCACTCATGAGGCACACGCGTTTCTAATCACAAAAACAGAATACGTAATTGTTTTTCTACAGCCTACAACTTTTTAAAAGCAATATGTTAGTATTCAGCAGCAGTTTTATCAACAACAACAAAAAAAAGTTATGCAGCAGCAGTTATAACGGCTAGCAAGATACGACTTCGTTTTGATACGAGTAGAGCAGTAGAATTTGGGGATTTAGGGCACAAGTCAGTCGAGATGAAATTGGAAGGCTGATGGCTAGGTTTGGTTTTCACTGCTCAATAAAACAAGTACTTGAAGCTTGATGTAGGTGGCTGGCGACCGAACCAGGGTAAATTCTGATATTTCAATTTCTTGGTGCGGTGATGTTCAATCGGGGGGGCTAGAAATTGAAGTTACAAACTTACAATAAGCAAAACGAAATAGGGAAAGAAGGAGAGAAAATCTAGTTGCTGTGTAAGTTAAAGATGGGACGGCAAATTCAATATCAATCCCATAAACAAAATTAAAAGATTTCAACGTCTTTTAACTGCTTTCTCTTGTTGCTTTCTGATTCTGATATTTCGCAGAAAACAAAGGAAGTCAAAAATCAAATCGCCGTTGCTTCCAAGGACACTGATAAACGCCATATGGCTTCCTTTCTACCCTTCTGGAGCTTCATCTATAATAGTCTCGCCTTTCCTCTCACCTCTTCCTTAGTGCTGATCAAAATCCCAACACAAAACCTGTCACGAATATTCCCTAATGGCCCGTCACTACGATCCTAACCCTTTTGCTCAAGATGATGATGTCAATCCTTTCTCTGTCAGTCTCTATTTTCACCTTTTGCTTCTTTTCCATCTTATTTTTTCATATTTATTTACTGTGTTTATTTCTTGAAGTAAAAAAACCGCAGCTTTATTGCTATGTTGCTTGTTTTGTGTGTTTTTAGTTTTGACCGGTGATTTTACTTGAGCTTTTTTTTGGGATCTGACTACTGCAGCACAACGTCGCTCATGGGGGCTCGAGGCTTTCAACGCTTCCACATGAACCCTATGGTCGTCACGGTGGGACCACTGATATTCCAATGGACACTAATGGGGTATAATTGGAATTTTTAGGTGGTTAGTTATGTGATAGACTATTTTCTCATATTCGTGGTATTTATATCGGTGAGTTGATGGATGTAGGATTACAAGAAAAAGGTGAAAGAGCTCCAAGTTAAAGAGGCAGAATTGATAAGGAGGGAGAAGGTACTGTTCCATTTTCATATAATCTACTTTTAGTATGTCTAAAGAGCCAGAACTAGGACTTGAAAACATTAGATAGAAAGTAGAAACTAATAAGACTCGTTGATGTTGCACAGGAGGTGCAAAAGAGAGAGGAGGCTCTAGCAAAAGGTTCTACTTGCATGTATTCAGCAGCCAGATGCTTCTAACTTTTCTTTTGGTTTCTGATTTAGACATTTACATTCTTTGCAGCTGGAGTTGTTTTAGAGGTGAAAAACTGGCCGCCATTTTTCCCTCTCATCCATCATGATGTTACCGCCGATATACCAATCCATGTACACAAGTTGCAGTATGCTGCGTTTGCAACATATTTGGGTATGTCAATTTCTTTTAGAACTTCAACAGTGATATATCACTTTGGGGAAAAAGGGTCACTGTGCTTTTCTTTGATTCCAAATGACAATGGATCAAGCAAACACGTATTTGACTTCCACTGCTGGTCTATATGATTGCCTATATGGGGTCAACTCTTTGACAAAGATTGGTTATTGGTACTATTTTTATTTTCTGGAGATTTTGCTGCTTGATCTCGGTGATAGCAGTTATCAGCTGTATTTGATGCAGTATTCTTTGCCCATCACTATCTAAAGAACACTCTTAACTTGCATATATATCCTGTCTTTAATCAAGATATATTAGAACATAAGGAAACTTGTGTATCTGTAGGCTATATCACACTGCCAGCTACTCTATTGTTGAACTCATTTTGATGCTGGAGTATCTTACTCTTCATTGTCAGTTTCTATATAATGACTGCATCATTCAACTATTTGATTCATTTATGGTAGGATAGAATGTTTCAGTTTACGAAGCAGGTCATGGATTTTTTATTAAGGTTTACGTTTATCCTTGCTCAGGTATTGTCGCGTGTCTGTCTTGGAATCTTATAGCAGTCACGGTAGCCTTGATAAAAGGAACAGGTTGGTCACAATAACCAATGAATGTTCCCCTCCCCCCTTTTATTTCCTTACCAAATCCCATTTATTATAGAAGCATGGTCCCATTATTTTTTTAACCGATCTTTTCGTCATTTGCTGTCTTCCAGCTGCAACTATTTGGTTGGTTGCAGTTATTTATTTTGTAGTCGGCATTCCTGGCGCATATGTGTTATGGTATCGCCCTCTTTATCGTGCAATGAGGTAAATCGCCTGCTATATCTAATCTCTCAAATGTTTGTACAGGACAAGTAAAACAGCTAAGTAGGAAACCATATGCTGCATGTTTTTATGGGCAACTATTTATCAGATTCTTCGATTTGCTCGAGCGGAATTGCCCATATTAAAAACAACAAAACAAAATGATAGTCAATTTAGCAGAACTTGTTCCATTTCCAATTCGTCATGCTTTCCTGTTTGGGAATCAAACATTCCCAGTATATTTTTTTTCATACAATGCATAGGTTTATATGAAACACTGACAGATCTATGATCTTTTATTTGAAGTGTTATTGTCTTAAATTGCATTTCAGGACTGACAGCGCATTGAGGTTTGGTTGGTTTTTCTGTTTTTACACGGTAAACAATCCATGACTCTGATTGCTCATTCTTGCTCCAGATTCAGATGTTTGTTACTGCATTGTTGAAGTTTTACTTTTCCATTTCCTTCCAGTTCCACATTACCTGGTGCATTTTGGCTGCAGTCGCTCCACCTATCTTTTCGAGGGGACGCTCTGCCACGTAAGTCACTAATGTATAATTTAGAGAGTTACAACCAATATATCATCAAAGTAAAGAATGTGCCACATAATATAACCTTGTGCGCATAATCGTTTTTTAATCGGATCAAATAATGGTAGTTTGTTTAGTTTAAAAAGTAGGTCGTAGACATTTTGCTGCATGCTATTTTTTTTTTTGCATTGAATCACATTGCGGGCAATCTAAAAAACTAAGACACTTCTATTTAACAGCGACAACCGGATTATTAATTTTGTGCAACTCACAGTTCGTACTTACTTTTTTTTTTCTTTCTATTTTTTGTTTGTTTTAAAATAGGGGAATCTTGGGAGTGCTGTATTACTTGGGCGACAATCAAGCGTTGGTGGCAGTGAGTCTATTTCCAATTTATAATTGCATTTACTCAATCGGTCAATCTTACTAATAAGACTGGTCATACTAGAGCTATTATCCATGATTGCAGCTGTGTTAGATTCATGTCACTACTGTATGGATCTTGTGATGTAAAATAAATAGTTCGCTTTCGTTCTGTTCTGTTGTTCTAATATGGCACCACTGATTTGCACCTGTGTCGTTGGTTTATATATTCTTTCAGTTACTGACTCATTCATATTTGCTTATTCAGATTTTTTATATTGTTGGATTTGTATTGTTTTGCACTGAGATATTGGTCAGCCTTTGGGTTCTAAAGGTTGGATTATTGACTTAAGTTCTACTCACCTCCCCTAGCACATGTATATAAAAGTCCTTATATAATTATTTGTTTTTTGTTTGTTGCAACTGTGCAGAATGTCTATAAGTACTTCAGGGTTAGCGGTAAACAGCTACCTATATGAAGTGCCAAGCTGCGGCAGAACCATGATAAATTCACATTCACAGTGTGCCGACTTTCATCCATCAGCTTTGACTTCAAAATGGGACAGGCGTAGAGATTTTTATGCACGTGTGAAATATCGTCCATAGAATTTCTACCATATATCTGATCAATGTAGGGAGGGTCGAGTCCGAAGTTGTACTTTATGAAATCACTGCTAAGTTCGACCCTGTAAGCTACTTTTGGTTTTTATTTAATTGAAAGGCTTCTTTGGCTGCTGCTTCGGATAAATGTGTCATCTCAAGCCTTCCTATTTTCAGACAAAATTCTTTTTGAATTTTTGAAGAAGGTCATCATACACTATATATGTAGACATCAACCATGGCCTCTACGTCACCACATTCCCATACAAATCCGAACTAAAAGAAGGAAATCTGGTTTGGTGAAGAAGATTTTCTCTTTTCCACTCAAATATGGAAGAAAACCCAATAATTTCTAAAAGAGTATCATGGGCGCCAAATTTTTGCCTCAATAAGTATGATCAATACCTTTGTTCATGCCCCAACAATTGCAATGTTGCTGGTTGAGTTGAGCGTACATTCAGACTACTTGGGTCAGTGTCAATCCAGCTCCGTCCACGTGTCTTATTTATTCTTCTCTGTTTCATCAAATCGATTATGGTTGAAGCTTTACTCCACTGCCCAGTTGCTTTGTATACATTTTTCAGATAAACATAACTGAGGTGATTATCTGGGTCCAGTTCCATCATTTTCTCTGCAATGCGCACTGCAGTGGCTGAACTCGTGCATGTTGAGCATGCACTAAGGAGAACAGCCCAAATAGATGAATCATCCTTATATTCAGAACTCATCAATAACCTTTCTGCCTCATCTAGAAATCCAGCACGGCCCAGGAGATCAATCATGCAACTCAAATGTTGAACCTCAGGTCGAATATTGTACTCCTCCGTCATTATCCTGAAAAATTCTTTCCCTTGTTCAAGCAAACATGTATGGGTACACGCGAAAAGGACTCCAGTGAAGCTAACAGCGTTAGGCCTAATGCCTTCTGATCTCATATTGTTAAATATTTGTAGAGATTCTTCTGCTCTCCCATTCTGCGCATATCCAACGATAATTGAATTCCAAGTTCTAGTGCTTTTAGCAACCATTCGTCCAAAGATCCGTTGAGCTTGTTCAATATGACCGCACTTAGCATACATTTCAATCAATGCTGTCTCGATCACAACATCAGTCCCATTGCCTTTTCTAACATACTGACAGTGAACTTCTTTCCCTTGACATAAAGCTGTCAGACCTGTACACGCGCGAAGAATAGTCCCAAAAGAGTAGAGGTCCACTTCACCCATCACTCGAGAGAGATGAATTACAGACTTAAAATTACCATTTTCACAATATCCACCAAGCAGTGCACCGAAAGAAATTGAATTCCTTTCACTCATACTATCAAAAACACGCCGAGACGTGTCAACTAAACCACATTTCCCATACATGTCAACGAGACTACTCTCAATCACAACATTCTTACAAACCCCAGAGGTAATGGCCTTGGCATGCACTTGTTTCCCTTGCTGTAATCTCCCTAAATTCCCACAAGCAGTCAACACCGGCCCAAAGGTAAATACTTCAGGGCTCACACCATAATCTCTCTGCATGGTGTAAAATAAACACAACGCTTTCTCATACATATCACTCTTGAAAAATGCAGAAATAACCCAAGTCCAGGAACTCGCATCTGGTTCAGCCATTTCATCAAACACCATCCGTGCATCTAAATACGCATCATTCCTACCATACATATCAATCAATGAACTCAAAACAACACGATCCCATTCAAATCCATACTTCACTACAACACCATGAAAACATTTTCCAAGCTCTAAATCCTCAAGCTCCGCACAAGCCTTAATCACACTAGACAAAGTAATCTCATTTAGCTCAATATCCAATCCAAACATCTCTAAAAACACCTCAACCGACTTCAACGGCTTCCCCACACGAATATACCCAGTTATAATCGAAGTCCATGCTACAACATCTCTGGAAACCAACCCATCAAAAACCTTTCTCGTTTCCGAAAAATCACTGCCCAGTTTAAAATAAAGCGCCAGCAAACTGTTCCCCACAAACGGATCAATTTGCAACCCGTTCTTAACCACATGAGCCTGGAATTGAAGACCGTGGCTAAAGGATTCAACTTTAGTCGACGTTTGTATCAGCGAAGCGTATACGAGTGATTTATCGCGAATTCTGCTGGGATCTGAAGCGTTAAAGATCTTCAAAGCTTCGGAGAGTGAACCGGCTCTGCAAATCTCAATAATTTGAGACTCATTTGATATTGAATTGCCGTACTTTTTAAGGATGAGTGGATGCAGTTGGAATGTGCTGTAACGGCGGCTCTTGAAGAAGAAGCGTAATCGCTTCATAAAGCCAGAAGAAGCAAAAACAGGAGCGAAATGGAGACTCGCGAATTTTGATATACAAATTATTTTGCTTCTATTTATTTTTTTATTAAAATGAAATTTAATTGTTTAGGACATAATATTTGATTCTGTAGATACCTGAAAAACCCTAGCGGCCACCGAATTAGGGTTTAAGAGAGCGAAAACTTCGCGAGCTACCAACGGCCGCATCTCTCTCTACTTTTTATAAAGTCAGAGTCTTTGTATTGTAACTATGAAATTCTTTTTCACTCTGTCTTCTGCGTCGACGAAGTATGGTGGGATTCGTGTCTGATTGTTTGGACAGCGACGAAGTGACGGAGCTGAAAGAATCGAGTCCTGCAGCTGATTATACGGTGCCTAGTATCGCCGAGCTCGACTTCTCATCGCCCTTGTTTGATTCGCTGCCTGATTTTGAGGATTATTGGATTAGCGGGAGTCCGAGGGAGGAGATTTTTGGTTCTGTTGAGGGGAGTTTTTTTGGGATTGAAGAGGTTATGGATATGGTTGGGAGTGAAAGTGGCGTAGGGACGCGGCCTGAAGCTGTGAATGTGAATAGTGCGCCTCTTAGTGATGGTTTGGGGACAACTGAGGTGGAAACAAAGGAACTTGAAGAATGTAAAAGATTGATTCTTGGTGGAGTAGAGGTTGAGGGGAGTGGCGTGACTGAAAAATCAGGTACAAAGAATGTGAAAAATGAGGAGCTTGAAGCAGATAAAGGCTTACGGTTTGGCAGTGTGGATGTTGGGAGGAGTGAGGTGGATGAAAATGGAGCTCTGGAGGAAGTGAAGGATGGTCAAAAGATAAAAATTGAAAAACGTGAAAGTTTGAGTCCTACTATTGAGGCGGATATGAGGAAGGTCAGTTTAGATGGACCAGTCGATGTTTCTGTTGCTGATCATGGGTTGGATGTGAAGACCGAAGCAAAAAATGATGAGGCCGAAAGTGACAGTAGTTCTGAGTCTGAGAGTGAGAGCGAAAGCTCTTTGTCCGAAGCTTCTTCATCTGAGCCTTCTTCAAGCAGTGATGATGATGACGTGAAAGATGGGGTTGTCAGACGTAATGCTGAATCAATGGAAGAGGGTGAGATAATGGAAGAAGATGTCGAGCAGATGGTAGCTTGGAGTGATGATGAGGAAGAAGTCGTGAAAGGACCCATCAGGTCCAAGAATGAGATTACAGTAAGCTAGACTTTTTATATATTAATTTCTGTCTTCCTATTCAAAAATGCCTTGAAAAATGATTTTGAGGTTGTTTTTCAGTCATGTTCAGTATCATTATTGCTGCTTTTCTAAGGTGCTGCGGTTTTCTAGCTCAAAGATAGGTTTTTTTGCTTAATTTATGTCATATATTCTATAAAAATAATGGAAGAAAAGGTTATCTTCTTAATTCTTATGACTTTCTTTAGGTTGTCCATAATGTAGCCGAGGCTTTCTGGTTCAATGTACAACTATATTGCAACCTAGCATTCTGCTTACTATCAGATCACTTCAATGAGTCAATGAACTGTTTACTTTAATAGAATAAGCTGTTTGATTGGTTGCATATAGAACTTGGAACTAATCCCAAATGGGGTTTTCAGAAATTTATTACGTTGTATAAATTCTAGTTTCCTTTTGTTATGCAGGAACTTCCTCCTGTTCCTCAAATTGATGTAACATTGAATTCCAGTCATGAAACAGTTCCAGTAGGAGTCGTGCTTTCGGTAAGTCTTCTGAACAGCCATATCATAGTATGTATGATTGGTACCTTAAGTTAATGATAACCTCACTCCAATACTGAGTATAATTAGTTAAGGATGCTGTTTTGAAAAACTTAAAATGTAAATGATTTACTTGAGTTTCAAGCTTAACTGAGGGTTTAATTTGTATTTATGTGTTGATTGACTTGCCTTTGCATCAAATTGGAGAAAATGTGCTTTACTAACACTGGTTCAGGTAAACAAGGGCGAAGACAGTTTAAATTTGGAATCTCATTAGTTCTGAGGAGTCTCACATATACGGGTTTCTATTTTTACCAATGAGTACATAAATTGCCATCTTATGCGTTGAACATGAGAATTTACGACTACATGGTTTGCATGATGTATAAATCTAATCGTAAAGAAGATTTCTTTCCTTGAATTCGTTATCTGCAGTAATATCCTATATTGGAACCTATTTCATTTGATGTCATTGTTCTATTCCCTTTCAGATTGTGGACAAAAACGTCATTGTAGAAGGTGTTGAGAAGCATAACCCTCTTAATGAAGGCTCCATTCTCTGGATAACTGAGAGCAGAGAATCATTGGGTTTGGTAGATGATATTTTTGGGCCCGTCAAAAACCCATACTATTCGATTCGATACAACAGTGCAGATGAAGTTCCTTCTGGCATCAGTATTGGTACTCCGGTCTCTTTTGTGCCAGAGTTTGTGAATCACGTGCTCAATGATGCCAGTCTTTATAAGAAAGGATATGATGCTTCTAACGAAAATGATGAAGAACTATCTGAAGAGTTGGAATTTTCAGATGATGAGAAGGAAGCTGAGTACAGACGGATGTTAAAGATATCAAAGAGAGGCTCCAATGATGAGGCATGGGGTAAGAAGAAGAAGAAGGACAAGCGGAAGAACAAAAATCAAGAGAGGAACTGGAATAGTCCACGCCCTTCCCCACTAATAAATTCCAATGAGGGAGCTCTCCTTGCAAGTCATAACTCTCAGCAGCCTCCTGCTGCTGAGACACCTCGAAATCAGTTTTTTGGGGGAGGCCAACCTTTTCCTTTATCTACTGGGATGGCTGCACCCTTTCAGCATATCAATCATCCTACTGGTTTTAATATGGGATCAAATGGAGTTTGGCCAAACGGAATGCCAATTCATCCACAACAGCAACCCATGTTTTTCCCTAATGCATTTCCCACAAATGGGATGCCGTGGATGCAGCAGAACAGTCTTGTCCGAAATCCATTCATGTCCATGCCAATGCCTCGGGGAATGCAATTTCCACAACAGTTTGGACACAACCAGATGCTGCCTCCTAATCTTGTTGTTCCTGGTATGCAGCATATGTTCATGGGCGGTGGTGGTTCTTCAGATCCACCCTTTCCTCCGGGGTTCTTTGGTCAAAGCAATTTCAACCAAGGTAGTGCGCAGATGATGCCAACTTCTATGCCAGGTGCTTCCTTAACCAATTTATCACCTAACGAGCAAAATGGAGCTGTACACCAGCCTTCAAACATTCCAAACAACAGTGACAATGGTCAGCAAGTTCGTTCAGATATGTCATCTGGCCGTGGGAGAAACCCAAATAACCAATGGAGAGGTCGATCTGGTGGTAGGGGAGGTCGCTTTGGCAGGGGTGGGAGAGGTCGATCTGGTGGTAGAGGTCGTGGCCGTCATCAAGCAAACTGATTCAGTCGCCTGCTGCCTAATTTTCTTTCATTAGCAATCAGTAAGAGGGCTTGTAAGAGTTTAGACATCGAGTTATGAGGGAAATTTTCCAAATTGCACAAAGTTTGAGTTTCAGTTCCAATTTTACACACTTTATAGATTGGTTTCCTAATTTACACTAGTTTTTTAAGCCGCCGTTGCCAATGGCGTCTTAATATTAAGACGTTCTTGTCAACGACGTCTTAACATTAAGACGCTCTTGGCAACGGCGTCTTAAGCCCAGGTGCTTTTTCGCCCCCCAAATACCAGATATGGTGGCATAATGTTGCCAAGAAGACATTAGCCGCTGTTGCAAATAGCGGCCAATACTAAGACGCTCTTCGTAAATGCATTTTAATTGATTGCAATATCTCAGAGGGATGGGTTTTTTTGTTGTTTATTACAGGACTAAGCCGCTGCTACCAACAGCGTTTTAGTATTAAGACGCTGTTAGTAACGGCGTTTTAATGGTTTTGAATCTCAGAGGGGTTGGGTTTTTGGTTGTTTATTACAGGACTAAGCCGCTGCTACCAACAACGTTTTAGTATTAAGACGCTGTTAGTAACGGCGTTTTAATGGTTTTGAATCTCAGAGGGGTTGAGTTTTTGGTTGTTTATTACAAACTAAGCCGCTGCTACTAACCGCGTTTTAATATTAAAACGCCGTTAGTAGCAGCGTTTTAGATGTTTTAGGTCAAGACGCTGTCATGGACAGCGTCTTGGCCTGAATTTTTAGCATGTTAATGCTGTTTCAATTCAAAACCCACTAAACCTGCACAAAATCCACTGAACATACAAAATACCCGCACAATCCACTGAACATACAAAACCCGCACAATCTATCAACGGTACACCAAATTCCCCATCAAACATAAGTGAGGTGATCAAAAAGAACATGACAACATGTATCATGTATCAAAATACATCAACGATCAAAATACATCAACGATAAACGCCCGGAGTGAAACGCTGTGTTGTCTTTCTAGCTCGTGTCGAAACCCTCCTCGATGGATTCCTTTGTGACTCTGCTTGAGTCACTTGAGAAGGACCAACATCAAAAGTACCATGCGGCAAGTCAATGTCTTCATCCGAATATACATTAAATTGAAAATAGACAGTTAGAATTAAGTTGCATGAAATAAAGATTCAAAATTAAGAATAGACAAATTATACCACTAAGTAGATGAATCTGTGTGACATCAACATCTAATGCTCGACCCTCTCCAATTTTTAACAAGTCGGCATGGGTAGCATGAAACATATCATGCAGTTGTCCTTTAACTTCTTTGTCGGTCGTCTTAAAGAACATACTAGCACTCATCTTGCAAGTGCGCACTAATGACGCGACCTATATGAATCATAAAAGTGCATTTAGTTACACATTTCATAAAAATGAACACTTACAATATGAGCAGTTAGGATACTTACCAGCAGATAATGCTCATGTCTTGATGAACAATACGGCTCGGGTGTATTCAAAGGTGGTTGAATACGCTTACGTGTGACGGTCATGTACCATGAGTAGTACGGTTCGAGATATGATCCGTCTGTGTCTGCGTCACCGTTAACGATGTGCGCTGCACGATTATCCCAAAGATGTATGTAACCTTGCATTACATCACCGACAAGGTGCGTAGTTCTTCGGATATGCGTGTGCATCTCTTTATGACTTGCAGGTGGCAAAGCTGGTTCCGGCTGTCCCCATCCAAACTGGCGAAGAACTCGAGATGGATAGTGACACTCAGCTATATGGAAACATATGAGTGGAACCTCTGCCCTCCATGACTCTCTGCCATCTAAACATATGGGATTAAGCGGGGCCAATATCGCATCCGTATACGGAGTCCATACGACATCATTGGCTTCTTGTCGATCCAACAAATCACGATACAGCATCAACACGTGATGAGATGTATGCATGAATGACTTGGGCACCTTCCATCTACAAATGTAAAAAATAATAGTTAGACATGTTTGGAAAAAGTTAATTATAAACACTTAACTAAATGACAATTTACTTACTTGTATCCTAGAGCTGGAAGCCGTGCAGGATCAATATCTGAACCCAGAGGTTGAGCTGCCTGAGCAAGTCTCCTCGGTCTACCAGTAATCATGTGCTCCCAAGCCCATAGCTGAAGGAGAATGACACACCCGCTGAGTTGCGTCGCCTTCGATTCGCACGCATTACACAAACTACGGTAGAGGTATGCTAACACAGCACCACCCCAACTATAGCTCGAAAGAGAGTCGAGATCCGCGAGCAGTGGTAGAAAGTGGAGGGATATCTCACTTCTTGATGAATCTGGAAAGAATGATGACCCCAACATGGCAAGAATGTACGCCCTCGCATATCTCTGAACCTCTACGTCCGTGGCATCTGCTGGCACGATCTGCATATGCTCTCTGAGCCACGTACGTCTAACAGTGGTAGGTCTCTTCCCGTGCGAGATCACTCCTAACGACTGCTGACATAGAGGCTTATAATCTCCAACCTCCTGATGCGTAGTCACCGCTCTACCCTCTATCGGGAGTCCAGTCAGGATACCAACATCCTCTAAGGTGATCGTCATCTCCCCATTACGTAGATGAAATGTGTGCGTCTCGGAACGCCACCTCTCTACTAACGCTGTCATAAATGACCAGTCAACCTCGTAGTTCTGCATGTAATACCATGGTCCGAAGCCCGCCTGAATGATGTAAGGTAATATACGCTCGTCTGCATCCCAGTCAATGCCACGGTGATGAACTGTTAACACATCCGAGTCCTGCACAGTAGAATATACAGTTTAATTAATTCATAATGCATTAAAAACTGGCATGACATTTGATTTAAGAATTTAACTAACCGATGGTGTTTCCCAGATCATCTAATTAGATCGATGAGTGTCCTGCTTGTACAACAGTGTGCCAGACATGGGACCTGGATGAACGTCATGAACCACCTCCAACTATCAATGTTTTCACTCTCCACCAATGCATAAGCAAGAGGGAGAATTTCATTTTCCGCATCGAGAGCTGCTGCAATCATTAAAACTCCTTTCCACTTCCCGTTCAAATGAGTTGCGTCAATAGAAATAGCGGGGCGACAATGGGCGAATCCATTAATAGACGGGTCGAATGCCCAAAACACTTTATTTACGCTTTCATTGCCACTATCAAGCGTCGATTTGTCCCAATAAACAATACTACCGGGATTGCTCTCTTTTAGCACACCCATATAAGCCGGTAATTTTGCGAACGATTCTTCCCACTCTCCGAATAAATAAATGAATGCTTTTTGGCGCGCTTTCCAAGCTTTTATGTAACTTATCTTGTATCCATACTTTGATCGCATCAACTCCCTCACTTGCTTAGGACTATATCTCAAATCCTCTCGAATTAAATCTTTTATGTCCATTCCAATAAAGTGTTTGTTGAAATGGACGTTGTCAGGGCGGATAATATCAACCTCACATGTATGATCTCCGCTGTATGTGGTGATTCTCCACATACCTTCCTTCTTCTTCTTCTTCTTCGAAGCTCGTAATTCCCATTGACATTTATCATTGCCTCTGCGACATTCGAGTAGCAATCGTTTTGTATCCGAATATCTAATGCCATACTCACGACATTGTTTAATGGAATATCTCTGACAAGCATATATAAGAGACTCCTTGCTTAAAAATAAACCATCTTTGCGCAGCACCTTCGTATTGAACTGTTCATTGTGAGACCCATGGTCGTCTATCGGTGGATGGTTAATCCAAGCCGAAACATCATTGAACGGTGGGAAATCCCAAAGGGAGTTATTATCTTGAACAACGCCGATGGGTACTTCCATATACCCTTCCTCACTATCAATATCAAGAGTCTCTAGATAATCTCTATCAAACTCGTCTTGTATTGGAATTTCAAATACTTCTACAGTTGACAGTGTCGTTTCATCGATATCATCACTATCCATTGCTAAAAAGATAGAATAAAACAACAACTTAGCCGAGACATGTATAGTTGAAAACTAAATCGAGAAAACTCCAACCAATGAACCAACTAAATACAACATGAAACATAACACCACATTGATTTTCAATTCAACAAACACCATACCAAAATCAACAAACAGAAAACAACTGTTGTGACAGAAGTGATTCGACAACAAAGATGCAGAACGAATAACAACAACGACACAGGAAATTTAACGTGGTTCACCAACAGTGTGTTGGCTAGTCCACGGGCAAGAAGAGGCAGCTTTGTATTCAGATTTGGAGAGTATGATTTACAGCATGACTAGTAGGGTTTATATATTGTCTACTACAAAAAAACCCTAACCCTAGCCAAACATGGGCCTTAAGCCCACTTCAGATTCAAGGCAGCCCAACAAATCTCCACCTTGACTTGAATCCCCGGACACCAGATGCACCTTAATGCGCCAGAAATACTCAGATCCTCTTCTTGCCTCAGATGCCCCTAAGGGCCTTCAACAGCTTAAAACATTGAGCAAGTCCAAACAATGCTTGAACTTGCCATGTGGAACCGGCTTGGTGAACATATCAGCAGGATTATCAGCAGTGCCTACTTTCATCACCTTAATCCTCTTCTCACCGCGTAAGAAATGATATCTGACATCTATGTGTTTAGTCCGCTCATGATGGACTTGATCCTTGGCTAAGCATATGGCACTCAAACTGTCACAATATACAATAGCCTGATCATGATGAAGACCAAGATCACTGACTAATCCCTTTAACCATATCCCCTCTTTAGCAGCTTCTGTCAACGCCATATACTCTGCTTCAGTAGTAGACAAAGTAACCGTAGGCTGTAAAGTTGCCTTCCAACTAACAACAGAACCGCCAAGAGTAAATACGTAACCAGTCATGGATCTTCGACTATCAACATCTCCAGCATAATCAGATTCTGTGTAACCAGTCACCAAACACTGTGAATCACTCCCATAAATGAGACCCACATCAGATGTACCTCTAAGGTATCTGAAAATCCTCTTCACCGCTTGCCAATGTTCCTTCCCAGGCTGACCCATAAATCTGCTGACAACACTAACAGCATGGGCAATATCAGGTCTAGTGCAGACCATGGCATACATCAGACTTCCTACTGCACTAGAATATGGGACTCGAGACATATACTCCTTCTCAGCTTCAGACTGAGCTGCAGACACTGAAGACAGACGAAGATTAACAGCACTGGGTGTATCTATAGGTTTAGCTGAAGACATTCTAAACCTGGATAATATCTTCTGAATATAACTCTTCTGTGATAAGAAAAGCTTCTTCTGACTTCTCTCCCTGTAGATTTCCACACCCAATATTTTCTGCGCAGCACCCAAATCCTTCATCTCAAACTCAGCACTGAGAAGACCCTTCAACTTCTTAATATCAGACTTGGACTTTGCAGCTATAAGCATATCATCGACATATAACACCAGATAAATCATCGAACCATCTCCAAGTTTGTTATGATAAACACAACAATCATATGGACTTCTGTTATAGCCTAGCTCAATCATATAGTTGTCAAACCTTTTATACCACTGCCTCGGAGACTGCTTAAGTCCATACAAAGACTTCTTTAACTTGCAAACATAATCTTCTTTTCCTGGAACTTGAAACCCCTCTGGCTGAGTCATATAAATCTCCTCTTCCAACTCTCCATGTAAGAAAGCTGTCTTGACATCTAGTTGCTCCAGCTCAAAATCCTGATGTGCTACTATTGCAAGTAGCACTCTGATAGAAGTGTGTCTGACCACTGGCGAGAAAATCTCATTATAGTCAACCCCTTCTCTCTGTGTGAATCCTCTGGCAACAACTCGAGCTTTATACTTAATCCCCTCAGCAGGCGATATTCCTTCCTTCTTCTTGAAAACCCACTTACAAGTAACAATCTTTCTCTCCTTAGGTCGTTTGACAAGATCCCAAGTCTGATTCTTGTGAAGTGACTCCATCTCATCTCCCATTGCAGCAAGCCATTGTGTAGATTCACTACTAGAAATAGCTTCTTTATAGGTACACGGCTCATGAATATCCACCTCTTCAGCAACCTGTAGTGCATAACAAATCATATCCTCAAAACCATACCTCCTTGGAGCTCCAACACCCACTCTTCTAGCTCTATCAAGAGCTATGCAATGCTGGCGTGTTTCTGAGGGTTGAGGATCATCTGATTCTGGCGTATCAGCTTCAGTGATAACGTGTTGATCTTCTCCACCTTGGTGCTGCATTTCACTCTGCTCCGGAGTAATTTGCAGCTCCACCTGTTTATCAACACTACCACTTTCCTGTACAATAGTTGACTTCAATGTAGAGTTAAGCATAGAACCTTCATCAAATATTACACTTCTGCTAAGTATAACTCGCTTCTCAAACGGTGACCAAATTCTATATCCCTTAACTCCATCCCCGAAACCAACAAATATAGCCTTCTTGGCCCTTGGTTCTAGTTTACCTTCATTAACATGATAGTAAACAGTGCAACCAAATACTCTCAGCAAAGAATAATCTGCAGGCTTACCAGACCACACCTCATAGGGTGTCTTCCCGCCAATACCTGTGTGAGGTCCACGGTTAATCAGATAGCACGCCGTGCTTACAGCCTCTGCCCAGAACCTCCTAGGTAATCCAGCATTAGAGAGCATGCACCGCGCTCTCTCCAACAGAGTCTGATTCATACGTTCTGCCACCCCATTTTGCTGCGGCGTGTCTCTCACAGTGTGATGCCGCGCAATCCCCTCAGTCTTGCAGAACTCATTGAACTCAGCTGAACAAAATTCCAGCCCGTTATCAGTTCGAAGCCTTTTGATCTTCTTTCCAGTCTGATTTTCCACTAAAGTTTTCCACTGCTTGAACTTGTTGAAGGCTTCACTTTTGTGCTTTATCATGAACACCCAAGTCATGCGAGAATAATCATCAATAATTGACACAAAATATCTGTTACCTCCAACGGATTCAACACGAGCAGGACCCCAACAATCAGAGTGGATATAATCCAGCAAGCCTTTTGTTCTGTGAACACCTTTTGGGAACTTGCTGCGATGTAGCTTCCCAAACACACAATGCTCGCAAAAATCAAGGCTTTTAACCTTGTAGCCATCAAGAAGATCCCTCTTCGACAAAATTTGCATCCCTCTTTCACTCATATGACCAAGCCTCATATGCCACAGCTTAGTCATATCCTCTTTGTAAGCCTCAGACGATGCCACAGCTGCATAACCTGTCACTGTAGACCCTTGCAGAAAATACAAAGTTCCACGCTTCACACCTTTTAAAATCACATCAGAACCCTTGCAGACATACAAAACTCCACCTTCACCTCTGAAACTGAAACCCTTGCTGTCTAGTAAACTCAGCGATATCAGGTTCTTTGTCATCAGTGGAACATGTCTGACCTCGTTCAATGTGCAGAAAGAGCCATCATGCGTCCGTATTCTGATTGAGCCAATTCCAACAGCTTTGCAGACAGCACTGTTGGCCATGGATACATTGCCTCCGTCTATCTGCTCATAAGTTGAGAACCACTCCCTGCGCGGACAAATATGATAAGATGCCCCAGAATCAAGAACCCAAACATTCTTGTAGTGTGGTTGTTCATTAGCTACCAAAGCCAAATCCTCTTCAGAATTGACATCATGTTCTGCCACAGCTGCAGAACCATCTCCCTGCTGCTTCTGCTTCTTGGGACACTCGTTCTTCCAATGTCCTTTCTCCTTACAATAGTTGCAGACATCATTAGCTTTAGAACCATTTGACTTGGACTTCTTGTAATTCGCCTTCTTCTTAACAATTTTTCCATGTCCTTTATTCCCGATAACAGCTAACCCTGATGCCTGATTTTCAGTAACTGAACCAGAAGCTTTATGGCGAACTTCTCTGGTGTGAAGGGCTGATCTGACTTCTTCCAATGACAAGCTATCTTTCCCAACAATAAACGAGTCCACAAAATTCTCGTACGACATGGGCAAAGATACCAATAAAATCAAAGCAGCATCCTCATCATCAACCTTAACATCAATATTACGCAGATCCAATAATATTGAATTTAATTGATCAAGGTGATCTCTCAGAGGTGTACCTTCCTGCATACGCAGACTGAACAGACGTTGCTTCAGAAGCAACTTGTTGGTTAAAGACTTCGTCATATAAAGACTCTCCAGCTTCAACCACAGACCAGCAGCAGTATCTTCATCAGCGACTTCAGTGATGACATCATCAGCCAGACACAGCATGATTGTTGAATGAGCCTTCTCCTCCAGGCTATTCAATTCTTCGTCATCAGCATCCGTTTTCTTCTTCCCGGACAACGGCGCCCACAGACCCTGCTGCTTCAACAGAGCTCGCATCTTGATCTGCCATAACCCAAAGCTGTTCCTCCCGGTAAATTTGTCGATCTTCACGTTCATAGCAGCCATCTTTGATGTTGGAATTACAAACCCTAGCAGCAGCGGCAAAACCCAGCTCTTGATACCAGTTTGTTGTGACAGAAGTGATTCGACAACAAAGATGCAGAACGAATAACAACAACGACACAGGAAATTTAACGTGGTTCACCAACAGTGTGTTGGCTAGTCCACGGGCAAGAAGAGGCAGCTTTGTATTCAGATTTGGAGAGTATGATTTACAGCATGACTAGTAGGGTTTATATATTGTCTACTACAAAAAAACCCTAACCCTAGCCAAACATGGGCCTTAAGCCCACTTCAGATTCAAGGCAGCCCAACAACAACCAATCTTAAAAATATTGCAGAGCAATCCGGCGGAGATGAGCAGGGCAATACAACATTGATTTCCAAACACACTAGCCAAATACAAAATTGAGGTGAGTACTTACCGGAGATGAGCTAACACAGAGCCAGCGAAGATGAGCAGAGCAAGGAATGGTCGGATGATGGAGCAATCGGCTGACGGTCCAGTGCGAGGACAGCGACAACGGACGGACGAACGGAAGGACGGCGAGGACGGACGATGGACAAGGACGGACGATGGACAAGGACGGACGACCGGACGGAAGATGACGGACGGACGATGAAGATTGGGAACGAACAGACGCGAGGAAGAGAGAAAAGTTAGGGCTCACAACTTAGATCACTCTAAGCCGCTGTCAGCAACGGCGTTCTAATAAAAAATAAATTCAAATCATCCACATCAGCCTGCTGACTCATATAATAATCCACCTGGGCTTAAGACGCCGTTGCCAAGAGCGTCTTAATGTTAAGACGCCGTTGGCAACGGCGGCTTAAAAAACTAGTGTAAATTGGGAAACTAATCTATAAAGTCAATTTGGAAAATTTCCCTAGTTATGATGGCATGTGTTTTGGGAACTCTTAGTGGTACATCTTGTTATTTGACTGTAGTCTATACAGTGGTACATCGAGTTTAGTGGTACATCTTGTTATTTGACTGTAGTCTATACAGTTGAGATTGAAGCATTACCAGTTTTGAGACAAGACTAGTAGTAACATAGTGCATTTTGAATCTGATATATACTGTGTTCCATTTTCTGCTTGGCTGGTAAAACGTTCGTTGTTGGACACTTTTATTCAATATAAGCACTGCTAAGCGAGGACTATAGAATCAATTGTCATCAGCTGAGATCAGCTTCAAATATCGTTCAGTGATCATCTCCTGTGAATAGTCTATGAAATAGCCCTTCTCCACATCAACCCCTTCTTCTGCTGCAAGCAACTCAACTCGGTGTTGGACCTGATCAGCTCCCACTTGGTTCGGTTCTAGGAGCATGCAAGCAATCTCTGCGCGGTCGCCATGTACAAGCCCCAGAGTCTGAACAGTAGGGAGTCCACCGCCACGGGCACTCACCTTTCTTGCGATTCTCCTGATGATTGTCACATCTGTGGAAATGACAGGTACATTATAGAGGTCTACCCATTTGCGTGCTCCGATCGTTGTGATGCCTTTTGATCGCGGTACTTCTAATGGACCTTCGTCTGGTCTTTCTGGTAGAACCTCAGCCATGGACAAACCACCCCACTGGCTTCCCATAAGGTTGGGCCGGAAGTAGCCAAGTTCGCGCCTAATAGTGTCCAGAGCCTTGCCCTCGGGATGTGCAGCAGCATATAGAAAGACAGGGACTGTTCCAAATATGAAAACTTTGTCGTGTTACACGAAAGGAAATAATACAGCATCAAACGGTATGATCTTCAAACCTTGAAATAAATTGCCAATGTCCCGAGCCACGGCTTTAGCAAGCCAAGATGCATCGTCCAATGAGGCCTTGACTAGTGGATGAAACATAATGTCATCCACAACTCCAAGACGCGGGTGTGTACCCGAATGATTCTCTAGGTTTATTGCCCCGTAAGCAGCCTCAACCATGCGCAAAATTGTTTGGTACAAGGGACTGTAGATTGGAGTCCCTGTCACGTCATGGGTAATATATGCGACAAGGGTGTAACTCACTCTATTGTAAGCTATGTCCTCGAACTTGTTTACTATTACAGCCTCTCTTTCAAGACCAGCAGCTTGTTCAATCAAATTAAGAACTGTTCGGTTTCGTGATTCGGATATGAACATTTTGCAGCATAGCAGGAATGACTGATTATTCAGATTCTTCTTATCCTGGAAACAGAATTTCAATGGGGAAACATAAAACTCTTTATAACCTAAAGAAGTTAGAAGTCATGCTTGTCAATTGCATGCGGATATTCCCACTCCAAACAAGTCACGCCTGCCTCTAAATTTTAAGACGCAAGACCTAACCATTGTTCTGAAAACCATTTTAGGTAAACTAGGAGCACCTCAAGTTTGATACATTAGAAACAAAAGAAATAAAAAGGATGGGGGAGGGTCAATGATATATCTGTACCTTGCCATTGTTGTAGAGCTCCATGCTGCTTCTTGTGCAGGTACCAGGTACAATCACGGGATGGAGACGATGCTGATGATCAATAACATCAGAGATGTCCATGTGAACACCAGGGTCATTAGTCGTGTACCTTCCCCCGATCATAATAGAGTTATTGATTGCCTGAAAATTGCTGTTCACATAAGTCCCGAGCGCCTCATACGGGTCATCATCGTCAGTGTTGGCCTTGTCATCCATCAGTTCTCCATGCATGGTGGCACCCTGGTTGGATCCAGCCAGAGTGATGATCCGCAAACCACGACGATGATCATCTTCGTGATGGCCAATACGATGCTGGGCATGTCCATGGCTGCTCGCACCGCCAGCAGATTTATGAATGTGCTGAAGTTCAGCCAAGCATTTAGTCAGTGCAGCATTCATGTCGTTTATTTCATGGTCCAGTTGCTTGTGATTCTCCATTTCTCCGGAATGGTGCTTGTGGGTACTGTTTAGGGGAAGCAAGCAGTGTTTTCCGTCTCTGTCGGAGAGCTATACAGTTGGGTAGGATTTTAAGGAGGTGCTGGGGCTTCTTAAATGTGCCTGTTTTAAGAATAAAGGAGCAAAAATGGCTTGCATTTTAAGCAGGATTGTCTCCTGTCTTTACACTCTTGAAGTAAAGAATCCGGTTTTGCCAAAAAAAAAACAAAGGTACCAGGTACTTGACTTTATGTAATGCAGAAGGTATGCGGAAAGTAGAAGCGGATACATGTTGAGTAGGCCAGCATAACTTTCAATGATAAAAGTAAATATTTCCCCATCAATTTGGTCACGTGACCATCTCTCTTTCACTTCTTCCCTATTTCACAACTCTTCTATGGTTGAGGCAAAGTGATTAGCCCAGTGGTGGGTAATCCACCTGTGTCTCAAGTGACCTAGGTTCAAGTTTTCATCCCTCCAAAAAAGCAGATACTAATTCTAACCCATTAACCCCCATAAAAAAACAACAACTCGTCTATCGTTCTTTTTGCTGCACATCTATATCCATATTTTCGTCCCGACCATAATTGGAACTGCCTCACTTGTATTTCTCAAAGCTTGCTAATATGATGGCACCAGCATTTCATTCTGCTCTGATGATTTCATTTTACATTAATCTCTCAGTTCCCGGAAGGCTTTTCTTGATGACCAATCCACCAAAAAAAAATCATTAGAACATCCAAAACTGTTGGGGGGGAATATCTTCGAATATGGCAGCAATAGGAGAGTCTTTAGAGCAGCAAACAACAGTGTAGGGAAGGCAGTAAAAACAGCAGTGCAGCAGGATTCACTGAGGAATCTATAATGTTTGGATATCACAATTGATCGCGTTGTCGCTTTCCGAATTCAAAATTTCGACCATGTATATTTGTCAAGGGTTGTACGAAATTTGAACGGAGATAATCAATCTGAACAATTTCTATTCTCGATTAAAGAAATAGAAATCAACTTAGGTTTGAGGTTTTTGGAAATCAAACGAGGTTACGAATCAAAGAGCGATTGTCTGTGTAAGTGAGTGTTTTTTCAAGTGCCCCTCATGACGTCGACGACCTCCAATTTATAGGATATCAATCGGGACGAAGAGCGGATGCGACTGGAGCTGAGCAGCCGCGTCTGTCAGATGTGCCGCGCGCCTCCTTCAGACATTATGCGTAGCGTCTCGCTTAGACATTACGCTAATGTCTATACAGAACACGGTGACTTAATGTCTACATAGAACGCGGCATGCTCTCCACGCGTCTTATATTGATATTAGTGAGCCGCGTTCAGCCTAGACATTAACGTAATGTCCAGTCTAAACGCGCCAACTTAATATCTATGTAGGGTGCAGTCCTCTCTGAGTCCAAACTCAAAACTCACTCAATCGATCTTCTAAACCTCTCATATCATTAGGATAAGCTCCCCTAACATATTGGAACGTAATGCCAGGTCCTAAAACCCTAAAATTACCAACAAAAACAACCATAATTTTCATATGTCTAATAATGGATGAACAGTTTGATGAACATACTGAATCTCATCTGGATATTCATGAGCAATATTCACCAACTCTTTGGCGCATAATGTACATTGTTCTACCATACTCTGCTGCAGGCCATGTTTCCTCCCAAAAACTGCACTGCATCAATTTTCCCAATTCCCATTATCACACTTTCGTCCACATCCACTACTCACAAGTCACAACTAAACCCAAGCGGCTCAGTTACAGCAGCGCATCATTAAGCATACCAATATATCATCGATTCCCGATGACAGTGCATTCAGGATTACAGTATAACTAACTTTAGAACTACTAAATGAACCTCAAAACACAGACTATAAGGTCAATTATCGTGGTTATGTGAATTATCATAACAAAAGAAGTGTGCGAAACCTGGCAGCAAGCACTCTGTCCCGCACATTGATCTTGACAGTTTTGTCTGCAAAGAAATCAGGAGCAACTGCATATCGATATCATATATAAGTCCCACCATCTCTCACTTTGACAAATTTCAATCCATAAGGCTGAACCAGCTCCATCGCTGACTCCTCAAAATCTTGTTCGCCAGCACTCTCAGCTGCTCTTATCACAAAGCACGAATCATTTTCCAAATGGGTATGGTGGGGGAGCACTCTCAGCTGCTCTTATCTCAGCTGCTATTCGATCTCGCCAAAACAACAGACAGCTTGTATTACTGAATAACTGGCATGGTGGGTGAGGTGGATGAATCAAATAGGGGTCTGCTTTGGAGCTGGGTTTTCTCTTGGCAACGGAGGGAATGAGCAAAGACGTACATGTCGTCGGAGATAAGTGCATTGATGTCATGCGAAGCAAAAAAGAAAGACGAAGAGTTGTGAAACAGAAGAAGGGCAAGAGAGATGGTCACGTGACCAAATTGACTAAAAATATTTAAAATATTAAACGGTGTAGTTTTGCTACTAGCAGCATTCGGTTGCCCAGTACTGGATACGAGTCCATTCAGTTATTGATCTTTTGCAGAGGAAGCAATTCAGATTGACATATTGGTAAGGGAAGAACACGTGTACACTAAGTGTGAACATCCTAAAGAAAATCTCAAAGGGATACACATGAATCACGTTACATAACTGGAAATCAGGAAACAAACAATTGTGAAATTAACTAACTGATTACATTTAGGGGTATGATAAATTGGCAAGTTGAACAGTAGACAATCACCAGCACGCATAGGGATACATAGACTTGTTTTGCTTGTGAAAATAAATTAGATAGAGCTTCAATGGATGATAACAGAGACAGGCATAATGATAGTGTTGGTAACTAATCTGAATATGCAGGCGGAATTGAAGATACTGAATGATAGACATGAATCTAATATAAAATAAAAGGACAGCAAACCGTAGGTGATTCAGTCGTAGAATTGCCGCCCATAGTTGCTGGGTTTTACCGACAACATGCCTTCCAGGATAAAAGAGTCTCAGCAAGCGCTTTCTGCACCAATGCCTTGCTGATCGAACTTATTGTGGTTTTCTTCTATCACCGACTCTAAAAAGAATTCAGAAAACCGTAGAGGATTTGTTTTCTCTGTGTATATTTTGCTTCTTATCTCATTGGAATGTAGATTTCCAAGTTATAGGAGAGTGACTACATAACTCCCCATGATGTCATGACATCCAACTTCCCACTAAGTGGAAGACACATCCAACTTACCACTACGTAGAAGACTCAATCAGCCTTTGACTTGATTTTATTCACACATTTTATACACATATTCCAACAGATAGTCATAAAACTGAAGAATATCACTTGTAAGGATCGATTCAAGGAAAACATGTCTGAGTTCTTAGGGAAATAACAATCATATCAATCATATGAACTTAACCTTCCTCTGGTTCTGGTCCAGGAGCAGTATGAAGATCGATTTGGTTTGCTTATTGGCGAACCAGTGGATGTGTCCAAAACATCACTGGTTGTGCATGAAAGCCTGGTCCAAAAGAACTACCTCAGAGTCTGAGTTTTAGTTGATTCTACTCAACCGCTTGTAGATGGTTGTTATGTCTTTGAGGAAGATGAGGAGAACCCGCTCTGGGTTGACTTCAGGTATGAAAAATTGCCAAAGTATTGACTGAAGTGTGCTAGGCTCACCCATGATACGAGTAGCTGTTCTTTGAGGAGTTTGGATGGAGATGGTTTTCTGTTTGCCAATCTACGGGCTGAGCCAAACAACAGAGATGGCAAGTTTGACGGAAGGCGGTCCCAGGCACAGAAGGAAGCTACTATCAAAAGATCTGGGTTGACGCCGGGGGGTATGGCGCTAACGGAGTTTCATGGTGCCAAAGCCAAACGAGCCAATGCATATCCAGAGGAAGTTGTGGAGGCGTCTGGAGTTAAGCAAGGAATGATGACAAAGAATCTTAGCTTGGATATTTGTGAGAAAGCTAATCATTGTGATTTGGAGAAGTTTGGTAGAAAAAGGGAAGGTGATCACGTGGCTTTTTCCAACTCCAAAAAAGGGAAAGCTGTGTGGGAGTACGGCATGGAGGACTTGTATAAAGGTATGACGTCTATGGTGCCCACCACTTTGTTCGCTGGACTGGACCAACAAAACCCTATCTGGTTCTCTGGCCCAAATTTGTCTGTGGTAGATCCGTTTGAAATTAAGCTAATTGAGGCCTCTCCCACTCATTGTTATTAAAACTGGACAGGTGATCGAAAGGAGTTTTTTTTTAAAAATGATTCTTTTCAGTTTGACCATTTCAAAATTGACCCCTTTGAGTTTCATATTTCAAAACTGACTCATTTTTAATGAAATTGGATCCCTGGGATCCGGTTTTTTATGATTTTCGAAACACCGGATCCCCAGGATCCGGTTTTCTGTATTTTTTACAAAACCGGATCCTCAGGATCTGGTATTATGTGCGTGTTTGAATGAGAGAACTCCACGTGTTGCGTTTGCACATAACACCGGATCCTGGAGATCTGGTTTTGTAAAAAATATAGAAAACCGGATCCTGGGGATCCGGTGTTTTGAAAAATACAGAAAACCGGATACTGGAAATTTGGTTTTATTAAAAAAGGTCAGTTTTGAAATATAAAACTCGAGGGGGTCAGTTTTGAAATGGCCAAACTCAAAAGGGTCATTTTAAAAAAAACTCTGATCGAACCATTCAAGTCATTGGGTCAATGGGTCAGTGGTTCAACCGGATGGAACCGATTTGACCCGCACAAATTAAATAATAAAAATAAAATACTTATATATGATATTATAATTTAACATATTTATGACTTGAATAAATATTACATGTTTATGATCTGATTACAATAACATACCATAACAAATTTAGAATTTAATAAAGTACAAATCAATAATACAATAACAATTTTAGTCTTAATTTGTAAGTCACAACAATAAGGGATTTCTAAGACTAATTGAATTTCTAGCTAAATTGAATAAATTTTATAGATTTGATAAATGAATATACATTATTGAAACAAATAATAAAACAAGAATCATGTTTAGCTTGGTGGAATGAGAGGGGATAATTATAGAGGAAGACTAGGTTCGAGTCTTGTCCAAGTCAAAATAAATATATATTTTTTTCAAACCAAATCGAACCGATTGAACCGATCAAATCATGTTTTAATGAAAAATTGGGTCAATCGGCTCAACCGACCGGGTCTAACCGGTTTGACCGGTTCTTGACCGGATTTGACCGAATCAATGCATTTCTGATCCACTTACAGAACCGAACCGGTTCGGTGACTATTTCCCGATCCAACCGATCGAACCGACCGGTCCGGTCCGGTTTTCACAACACTGCTCCCACTCAATATGAGATCAGGGTTGTCTCAGGCCCAAGTTTTAGGAATTTGGGGTCCAGTAAGCGTCTGTCCATTGGCTCCCCAATAGCGAAGATCACTAAAAAGAGAACAGCGAGGTTGAGGATTAAGGATCTTGTTTGATGCTCAGAGGTTCCAGCTCAACAAATTTCAGACCAAAAGATTGAAGGTTTCCTAAACCTGAACAAGCAACCTTACTTTCTCAACCAAGGTGAGACCGATGACTTCCTGCTTCAGGACATTGTTGATGCGGCGGTTGCTGGTCACCAGCACCGCCGAGCGCCATGAAACTCCTATTTTGGAACTGCAGAGGGCTTGGGTCGTCGTCTGCAGTTTGTGCCTTAGGTCGTCGCGTCCGTTAGTAGTTGGTCTTGTTGAATCAAAGTCTGATAGTCATCGTTGTCAAGTAGTCAGGGTCAAGTTAGGTTTCGACTGTTGTTTTGCTGTTCCAGCTCGTGGTCGTTCTGGTGGTCTAGTTCTCTTTTGGAATAATACGACAGATGTCTGTGTTGTTAGTTACTCTGGGTTCCATATCGACTTTATCTTGAACTATAAGGGCTCTGTGCATGTTACTCTCTTTTATGGCAATCCTAGAACAAACTTAAGGTACAGGAGTTGGGATTTGCTCAGAAAGTAGAGAGAGCTCATCAATTTACCATGGTGCGTCATTGGTGATTTTAATGAAATTTGTAATTACTCGAAAACTACAAGCTGGAATCTTTCCCGACAAGTTTATATGGAGCAGTTCAGGGAGGTCTTACTGGATTGTGGATTAATGGATTTAGGATATAAAGGCTCTAAATTCACTTTCTCTAACAAAAGACAAGACAGAGAAGAGGTTGAGAGTCGTCTGGATAGAGCGGTAGGGGATGACTTGTGGGTTGATAAGTTCCCCAATGCGTCTATTGAGCATTCGGTTTCCCATCACTCTGATCACTGCCCATTACTTCTTAAGCTGGATGGGAATATTACGGCTCATGACAAATTGTTTAGATTTGAGTCAACGTGGATGAGGGACGCTAGCTTTGTTGACACAGTTATTAATTCTTGGAATTCTAATGCAGTTACTAATACACTGGCAGATCTTTCTCAACACCTAAAGATTTGGAACAAAAGAAGCTTTGGAAATATTGGCAATCATTTGAAGAGGTTGAAGGAGGAGTTAGTTGACGTACGACAAGGTATGCGAACGCATGTGTCAATAGAAAAAGAAAAGAAAATAGCAAAGGAAATAGACGAATGGCTTGTTAGAGAAGAATATATGTGGGCGCAAAGATCTAGAGTTGCTTGATTGGGTGAAGGCGATAATAACACAAGATTTTTCCATCTCAAGGCTAATGCAAGGAAGAGGATTAACACCATTAGTTTTTTAGTTGACAGAGAAGGAAGAAGTCACACAGAGCCGACTGCCTTGGAGCAAGTGGCGGTCTCCTACTTTCGGGAACTATTCTCTTCTACTGTTGTTATGCCTGATGCAGAAATGTTGGATTCACTTCAGTTCATTCCTTCAACCATTACTGAGGCCCACAATAGGATGCTTAGGGCATATGCACCCATGACTTGAGAAATGCTAGGAGAGAACTTCCTCACCTAGCATTTCTTCCAATCAAAGCACAAAAACATCTAGGAAGTTCTCTCACACATCCTCAAGGAGCATTTGTGAGAGAACATCCTACCTTTTTTTGTGCTTTGGTTGGAAGAAATGCTAAGTGAAGAAGTTCTCTCCTAGCATTTCCCAAGTTATGGGTGCATATGCCCTTATGGAACCTTACTCAGAATGTGAGATAAAGAGAGCTCTTTTTCAGCTTTATCCGTACAAAGCCCCTGTCTTAGATGGCTTCCCTGCTGGCTTTTTTCAAAAATTTTGGAGTACTATCAGAAGAGATTTCACAGCAACTTGTCTCTCCATTTTGCATGAAGGTCGTATTCCGGTAGGTACCAATGATACTCTTATTGTTTTGATTCCGAAACTTAAATCAGTAGCGAGAATGGAGGATTATCGGCCTATTAGTCTCACAAGTGTGGTGTCTAAAACAGTGGCTAAAGCGATAGTTAACAGACTACAACAAATTTTACCGAAGGTTATTAGCCCTGCGCAATCAGCATTCATTAAAGGAAGATTAATAACAGATCATTATCTCATTGCCCATGAAGCTGCTCACTTTATTAAAAATGCAAGACATGGGAAGAGTGTCTATGGTTCGTTGAAGCTGGATATGTCAAAAGCTTATGACAGAGTTGAGTGGAGATACTTGAAGTTACTGCTGTTGAGATTTGGTTTTGAAGCAAGTTGGGTGAGCATGATTTTGAACTATGTGTCTAGTGTGCGTTACGCTATTTGTATCAATGGGAAATCAACAGAGTCTTCTGCGCCGGGGAGAGGTCTGCGACAGGGTGACCCTTTGTCACCTTACTTATTCATTCTTTGCTCTGAATGGTTGAGTTATAGTCTATCAAAGTTAGAAATGGAAAGGAGCATTGAAGGTATTAAGGTGTGCAGAAGAGCGCGTTATGTTTCACATCTCATGTTTGCAGATGATTGCCTATTATTATTCAAAGTCAGGGAAGGTACTGCTGAAGCTTTGTCCTCTCTGTTGATGAAGATTGAGAACATTTCTCGCCAGGTTATTAACTACAACAAGTCTGAGTTAGTCCTCTCTCCCAATGCTTTGGAGGATTTAAGGAACACGTTCCGAGCCTAGCTGTCAGTGTCTATAGCCAGCCACCACGCTAAATATTTGGGATTGCCTTTATCATTATAAAGGAAGCTCACACTAAATTTTTCAGGAGTGATCGAAAAATTCTGGAACAAGACCGAGGGCTGGAATTCGAAAAACCTCTCTTCTGGAGGCAAGGAAATTCTCATTAAAGTGGTCCTTCAAGCGCTGCCGCAATATGCAATGAACTGCTTACTTCTACCAGATCATATTATCAATAAAATGCACAGCTCGACTAGGAAGTTCTGGTGGTCCTGCTCCTCTTCCAGAAAACCTATATACTGGATTAAATCTCAAACTCTGTGTCGGGACAGGAATATGGGAGGTTTAGGTTTTAAGGATTTTAAATGCATCAACATGGCGTTTCTAGCTAAGCAAGCATGGAGGATATACACACAACCAGATTTGATGATTTCTAAAATTTATAAGGCTAAGTATTGTTATGACTATGATATGTTGCATTGCACTATTGGGTATAGACCTTCTTATTGCTGGAGAAGCATTGTTAAAGGTTTTGAGCTGGTTAGAGCAGGATCGCTTCAAGATCAGAATGGGCATCTTACATGGACAGCGAACCCTTCTGGAGCTCTTGATATTTGCAGCGCTTATAAATTGATGATGCAACTAAAGGGCATAGATAGAGGAGAAAATATTGGTTGTTCGGACCTGTCGCAATCTCAGAAATTTTGGAAGGATTACTGGAAAATGGCAGTTCCTAGGAAGGTTAAGATTTTCGGGTGGCGCGGCTTTCATGCAGCTCTTCCGACTTGTATCAGCTTGCACATGCGTGGTTTGGAAAACAATGTAGGATGTGGGGAATGCGGATATAAAATAGAAACTTATTCTCACGCTTTTCTCCACTGTTAGTTTGCAAGAGCCATTTGGAACCAGTTGGGGATTCCTGAACTGAGTGCTTTGCCAGCTTCGGTTTCTTTTGCTGATATTATTCATTATAGCTGGAGTCATTTCACGCATAGGAAAAGACATTTGGTTCTCGTAACTCTGTGGCTTATTTGGTACAAACGGAACAAAAGGAAACATGGAGACAGTGATTACAGTTTACATGAGCTTGTCTACAAAGCCACTAATCTGACCAGAACTTTTGAGCAGTATGAATCAAAGTACCTTTCTAGCATGAGATATCTTTACAACTCTGATTTTGAATGGAAAAAGCCTCCTGCTGGTTTTATTAAACTGAACTGTGATGCATCTTGGAAGGAATCAGTGGGAGGAGGTATTGGGATAGTTGCTAGAGACAGTGGAGGAAATACCTTGGCAGTTAGAGCTCTTAAAGGAGTGATATCCACAGTAGTGTTGTTTGTGAAGGCCTTGGCCTGTTGGAGAGTTTCAGATCGGCCGAAAACCTTATTGCGGACAGGGTTATATTCGAGACAGATTGCGCTGAAATTGTGAAATGGTTTAACATCTGCCCGGATGATAATATTGCTCATGAAGACTGGTTTAAGGTCAGCTTGCAAATGTTACAACAACATATGGAATGGAAGATATACCTTATTCGAAGAGAAGCAAACTTCGTCGCAGACCAGCTAGCTAAGCGTGTGATCGATTATAACTGGTGCTGGACGAGACTAGACTGCTGTCCGAGACTGACTGTTTATCTAGTTGACTAAGGTCCTCTATTCTCTTTCTTGTAACCTTGTTGCTACTGTTATAAAAAAAAGTATTTATATGAACTGACTTGATCATAGAACAACAGGATATTGATGAAATGTGAACAGCTTTATCGGAGGGACCACCATTAAATAGTCAGACATACATACCTGATTTGGTTTGAGTGCAAGTGTCTTGACTACCAAGAGAAATGAGTTCTGCAACTATGGCCCAACCTGTAAATAATTGAACACTGAGAATTTGGGTATCTGGACCAAAAAAGAAGAAGAGGATATTGTTTTTTTGTAATCTTGTTGCCTTTTCTATGAATATACGTGAACAAGTGGTGTACCTTAAACATGTGCTCAAATAATTTCTGGTTGTGTTTGGTACTCTTCTGGCATCTTTGGAATCTAGATGACGCAGCGGGAAAATCGGATAAACGAATTCACCAGCAATGAATTCGTGGATAGCCTGGAATCCACCAGGAAAACTTGAAATCCATCAAGAAAGCTCGAAATCCACCAAAAACGAAAACCAAAGGTTTTATTGAAAGAAAATAATATACATAACTGAAACCCTAATGTGGGTTTAAATAGGAAAATAGAAAACCTAACTAGGAAAGGAAAACTAAACCTAATTAGGAAAGGAAATCTAAAAAGATAATTATTCGCTGCTAAAAGATAATCATCAGCTGCTAAAAGATAATCATCAGCTACTAAAGATAATCATCAGCTGCTAAAATAATCATCAGCTGCTAAAATCTAAAAACAAATAAATAAAGCTAAAATACTAATTCGGAGCCCTAAACGCTCCTACATCAGTCTCCTCCACTTCAAAAGAACTCGACCCCGAGTTCTCTTCTAAATGTAGGACCTTATTCACCTTGAATGGACCATGCTTGTGAAGCTGGATCACATCATAACCTACCTTTAAAATTTTAACCATCCTGCACTTGTAAGCCATCACATTGTTCTTCTTCCTCTTCCCTGCTTGCTTTCATTCTTTGTGGCTTCAGACAACTCCTCTTCAGGCCCAACAGTACTAACACTCTTCCTCTTATTTCTCTTTACCATCTGCTCACTACGGCCACCGTCCCTCTCGCAAATTTCCTCGACTACGGAATCTAACTTCGTATCAGCATCCTTGTAATTTATCTGTTTATCCAAAAACCTAGAAGATCTTCTAAGAGCTACCCTTTTTTTATCCAAATTCTCAGAGTCTTTAGCAGTCCTCACTCCAGCCTTCGGCTTCTTCTCTAAAGCTCCCTACTTTAAACCATCCGGCTACTCCACACAAGATTCCCTAAATCTCGGAGATCTTCTCAGCTTAGATCCACAAGACTCCCCCAGTCCTTCCTTCTGACTGAAATCAACAACAGACTCATTTCTGCCGCCAACACTAGGTGACAACAAACTTCCAGCCTTAGAAGGTCACACCTGTTTCCTCACAGATTTCAAATTAGGGCCCGCTGTGGTGGTACAGAATTTTTGACTAAAAGTATTTTTCTGTGCCTCCCTTTCAGTTTTTGATTCAGAGTCTTGTGTTTTCTATGTGCTATCCTGAGTTGTGGTTTCATTTAAAAGCTCTGCCTGAGAACCAGCAAGAAACAAATCAGTTGAGTTGTTATCTTTTGTCAGCACATCGCCTACTGTCTCACCGGTGGTTTCCTCAGTACTATTGTTTTTCTCATCCTGGTCAAACGTATCATCTATCTTAGTCTTGTCCTTGCTTCCATCAGTTCGATTTTCTTTAGAACCTGTCTCTTTTTTTGATTTGTCTTCTATTTTGCCGCCCGTGTTCTCCTTGAGCTGTTTTTTATATTTATCATCCTGATTTCCATTCTCATTTTCAACCTCACTTTCTTCCTCAGAATCATCAGACATGATCCTCAGCATCGCCAGCTCATCAATCTCCTCCAATGCCTCCTCCGTCACAATAATATCTTTCGTCTTCGTATCCGGCTTTGGAAGTTCTTGCTTCACACACTCATTCGTGTACTCCGTCACAGTTTTCTTTTCTCGAACGCATTCGAAGTACTTCTTAGTCGAGCTTAAGTCCCCAGCGACCACCGCACGATTACGCTCACCACAAGGAACTCTAATCGGCGCTTCCCTCTGGGCTCTCTCCTCTCCACCATTCGAGTCGCCTCTCGCCGCCCTCAGTTCTGTCAACTGTGCGTTTATAGCAGTCAGGGTTGCGGTAAAACCCGCATAAACCCTCTCAAATTCTGCCTTGGATATTGGTTGATTTGCCATACTAATCAAGCTAGAAGAGAGACAGGGAAAAACCTGCTTCTGATACCAACTGACGCAGCGGGAAAATCGGATAAACGAATTCACCAGCAATGAATTCGTGGATAGCCTGGAATCCACCAGAAAAACTTGGAATCCACCAAGAAAGCTCGGAATCCACTGAGAAAGTTTTGGAATCCACCAAAAACGAAAACCAAAGGTTTTATTGAAAGAAAATAAGATACATAACTGAAACCCTAATGTGGGTTTAAATAGGAAAATAGAAAACCTAACTAGGAAAGTAAAACTAAACCTAATTAGGAAAGGAAATTTAAAAAGATAATTATTCGCTGCTAAAAGATAATCATCAGCTGGTAAAAGATAATCATCAGCTACTAAAGATAATCATCAGTTGCTAAAATAATCATCAGCTGCTAAAATCTAAAAACAAAGAAATAAAGCTAAAATACTAATTCGGAGCCCTAAACGCTCCTACATCACTAGAATGAAAAAAAAAACCTTTTAAGAGTCACAAGTCTTCACTGCTCATTCAAGCCATTGCCAAATACTAGAGAGGCCAATATCATGTTATGTGCACTCAACTGACAGAGACTAGAGGCCTGCATTTGTTTCCAGCAAAATACTTTTGAGTGCTTCAACCGCTCCTACACTCAGCCAGTCCCAAGTGTAGCAAACAACAAGGCCGTGGAGCTAAATGCAGGAGTTCAAGGACTCGCTTCAGTCGTAAATGATTCATAAGCGCTGTTAATACGACGCTCAACATCCATCAACTAAGGCAGCATATGTGGCTCAAGGAAAAAAGACTGATATAAATCTTTTAACCTACAAACACTTAAAAAAGCCAGAGAAAGTAAGAAAGGCATGGAAACAATACATTTCATGGATGACTTGAAACGGAGTAGCTAAGCACATGGAAACTAATCCTCTCTGCCGAAGGTGTCAATATTCTAATCTTGGATATCATAGTAACTAAGACCTGAACTGTTATTTGCGGAATGTAGGTTAATTATTAGCTTTATTGATTGAGGAGAAATATACAATAGAGTTTAAGATGAGACTCATAGAACCCTAGGTTCTCACCCAATCCGAATTACAAACAATTAACCGATAGAAATCAAATTAATTGAGACTGTAACTTCCCTATGACGAGATGATCCAAAGCCCTCAAACGAATCACTGCAATCGGCCCGGAATCACTCCGACGACATTTACCCTGCAGCAGCTCTTCCGGCAATTCCAATCGGACCAACCTCGCACACGAAGCTTCAATCACTCGCGCTCGCACTCGACACACTCTCGGAACGTCACTGGCATTCAGAACGCGCACTCGATCGCTCTGGATTGCTCTGGAATCAAAATCCCCAAATTCGAACTGGAAGAACCCTAACTGGGTTTTGCTGGCTTTTAAACGAACGAAGGAGAAGAGACGAACGCTGCCATTTTGGAGTAACTGAAATAACTGCCAAAGGCGCGTATCTCCTTTTAATGAAACGCGGTCGTTTGCTTCGGACTTGAACCCTTCAATTGGAACGACGCCGTTCTCTTTAGAAGCAAATCTCCCGCTTTGGTGAAACGACACCGTTTTGTCTTGAGCACAAAAACAACTCAGACTTGTGTTCAGACTTAACCAGAAAAACTGCACTTGTTCACAAAACCACCAAAACAAATACCAAAGGCATAACCAGCTTCCATATTCAAGTCTCACCATTTATAACTCAATCTTAAACATCCTCAATCAACATGTTTGGATTATAATCTCAACAAATGCCCTCCTGATCCTAACATGTTCCTATAAAGCTAATACAACCTAAAGGGCTTCAAAAACAAACTGAGAAAACTGAAAAATTGTAGAAATAATCTGAGTTAAGGCAGGGAGTACCTGACCTTACCAGATGCCAAGAGAGAACTGCTTCAAGTCACATTCCCTATAAATAAAGCATCTCTACAAAACTGAAACTTGTTGTTAGTAACAATTTTTGTTCCAAAATCTGCTGGATTCTTTTCTCCTAGGATTTTTCTAATTTCAAATTCTTTTGATTCAATCATATCCCTAATAAAGTGGTACCAAACATCAATATGTTTGGACCATTCATGATAGACAGGATCTTTACATAAACACAAAGCACTTTGGGAATCCATGTAGATTATAGGCATGTAAGTATTTCTATCAATTTCTTGTAAAATACCCTTCAACCATATTGCTTCCTTGGATGCCTCAGTTGCTGCTATGTACTCTGCCTCAGTTGAGGATAGAGCAACAATAGGTTGCAACTGAGATTTCCAAGAGATACAATTCCCAGCCCATGTAAAGAAAAAACCAGTTGTGGATTTTCTGTTATCCTTGTTACTAGCATAGTCACTGTCTACATAGCCATATAATTCAGTCTTAGGGGCATGTGAACCATAGATTAATCCTAGTTTCCTAGTCCCAGAAATGTACTTAAGCAAGTATTTCATAGCAATCCAATGTTTATCTCCCGGGTTAGACATGAACCTACTAAGAACACTCACACCAAAAGCCAAATCTGGTCTGGTACATAGCATAGCATACATCACTGAACCCACAGCCACATCATATGGAACTTTACTCATTTTCAGTTTATCTTCATCAGAAACAGGGCAATCATGCTTGGTTAATTCAAGGTGCCCTCCTAAGGGTACAAGAGATGGTTTAGCATTTTTCAGTTGGAACTTGTCTAACACTTTATCAAGATAATCAGTTTGAGACAAGTACATGACCCTTTTATTTCTGTCCCTAGTTATTTTAACACCTAGAATTCTTTGGGCTTCACCCATGTCCTTCATATCAAAGTGTTTCTTAATATCAGACTTTATGCTATTAACAACAAGTCTAGAATCACTTATAATAAGCATGTCATCAACATATAACAGAACAAAGGCAGGGTATTTAGCATTCATATTCTTCAAGTAGAGACAAGAATCATATTTGCTCTTAGAGAAACCCAAATCAGTCATGCAAGCATCAAACTTCCTATTCCATTGCCTAGGTGACTGTTTTAAGCCATATATGGATTTATTCACATGACAAACATGATCAGGAAATTTCCTATCAACAAAACCTTTTGGTTGTTTCATATAGATAGTTTCCTCTAGGTCTCCATTCAAAAAGGCAGTTTTAACATCCATTTGATCTATTTCCCAGTTAAAAACAGTTGACATGGCTAACAGAAGTCTTAATGTCTTATATTTAACAACTGGTGCAAAGATCTCATTATAGTCAATTCCTTCTTTTTGTGAAAAACCTTTAGCAACAAGCCTTGCTTTAAACCTTGGAGGTTCAGCAGGGTTGTTACCATCTTTTAATCTAAAAATCCATTTGCAAGCAATGGCTCTAGCATTCTTAGGCAAAGGAATTAGTGTCCAAGTTTTATTGTCATTCATGGATTTAATTTCATCATGCATAGCATTAATCCATTCAGTTGCATGCCTACAATTGACAGCTTCTTCAAAAGTTTCAGGAACAGAAATCTCATGTTTGATCATTTCAGAAACCAAAAAAGCATATTCAAGCACATTTGTTGCATAATCAGCATATCTCTTATTAGCCATCCTAATTCTAGGTTCCCTATCCCTAGTTAAGGAATAATTGGCTAAAGGATGATCATTTTCAGCATGTTCAGCATCAACAGCAATATCAGGAGGCAAATCATCAACAACATGATCAATAACAGTTTCAGCAATCACAGTTCCACTGTTCCCAATATTTTCAGAATTTAAAGGTTGATCATGATCAGGATTTGTTACCTCTCCCCCACCTAATTGGTGAGGATGCTGACCTTGATCATCTGGATTGATATCCTGTAACATTCCTTGATCAAATTCCTCTTGATCATCAGCTCCATCAGGTGGGTCTGCTATATAAGTTCTAGGCACAAAGTCTTCTGCAGATTCATTGTTAGAACCTGGAACTTGCTCAACTTGAGGTGTTAGTCTTGACTTAAAATGAAAATCACTCTCATTAAATGTCACAGACCTAGACACAATCACTTTATAGCCACCAGATTGAATTAGCAACAGTTTATAGCCCTTAGTTCCTTCAGGATATCCCAGCATTACACACTTAAGAGCCCTTGGTTGTAGCTTACCTTGTGAAGCATGGGCATAGGCTGTACAACCAAAAGGTCTTAAGTGAGATAAGCTAGGTTTCCTGCCAAACCACATCTCAAAAGGTGTCTTAAAATCTATGGCAGATGAGGGACTCCTATTGATTAAATAGCATGCAGTTATGACAGCTTCTCCCCACATAGAATTTTTCATACCAGAACTAAGTAATAAGCATCTAGCCTTTTCTAACAAAGTTCTATTCATTCTTTCAGCTGTGCCATTTTGTTGTGGGGTACCAGGAACTGTTAAGAGCCTTTTAATACCATGTTCTTTACAAAACAGATTAAATTCATTGTTGCAAAACTCTAAGCCATTATCTGTTTTTAGTGCAATCAGTTTTAAACCAGTTTGGTTCTCTACCATGGCTTTCCAATGTTTAAAGTGATCAAAAGCTTCATTTTTGTGCTTTAACAGATATACCCATACTCTCCTAGAAAACTGATCAATCAAAGACAAGAAATAATACCTTCCACCAATGGTTGGGACCTGAGATGGCCCCCATAAATCTGCATGGACACACTCAAGAGGCTTGACAGCCTTGTAAGATGATTTGGGAAAGGGGTGAGCAGTTTTCTTGCTCAAAATACAAGTTTCACAAAAAGTCAACTCAGCAGGGGAAAAAGTCAATATTCCAGATTTTGCCAAGTTATTCAATCCCTTATTCCCTATGTGTCCTAGTCTAGCATGCCATTGTTTGATTTCAGTTAAATCCTTATCAGATTGGTGATTAACAGCATTCAGTTCATGAGAAGTTTCAACAAAATACAGTCCACCCTTTTTAATAGCTTTAATGACTGTTTTATCATTTTTGATTACTTCCTTAATGCCATTACTTGTATTGATTTTCAAGTGTTGATTTTCAAGTGTTGATCATCAAACACAGATTCTGATAAGAGGTTTCTCCTAAGGTTGGGAACCCACCTAACATTTTGAATGATCCTAGTCACACCATCAAACATTACAAGAGGAACTGAACCTATGCCTTTAATTTTTAAGGTAGTATGATCACCCAAAATTACTTCACCACCATCAATTAATTTCAGTGAATCAAACAAAGATTTAGAGGGACAAGCATGCATAGTACACCCAGAGTCAAGTATCCAAGAATCAGCATCATTAGTAGAGGAAACAACCAACAGTTCATTCTTGTAATGATTACCATGTTCACACACATTTGAGAAACCATTTTGTTTTGCATTTTGACCACTGTTTTGTTCCTTATCATGCTGTTTCTTAGTGCAAGTATTTGCATAATGGCCATTCTTCCCACAGTAAAAACACTTTACTTGGGAAAGAGGTCTAGAGCCAGCCTTCTCATTACCATCTGAGTTTGGCTTGGCAGCAGGTGTAGCAGAATGTTTCTTTTTGAATTTCTGTTTAGGTTTACCCTTAAACATCATAATCTCATTCTTACTTTCAGATTTATGATCATTCCTATTAGCCCCTTTAGTTTTAAACACCTTTAAGGACTCATTTTTCTGCACAATAGCATCAATGATTTTAGTGGTTGTGATTTCATCCCTACCATACTGTATGACATCTTTTACAATGTCAAACTGTGGTGGTAAGGAATTCAGTAAAATCACAGCCTTATGAGTATCCTCTATGGTTTCCTTACATCTAGTTAAATCTTGAGTCATTTTTAGAAAACTATCAAGATTTTCTTGAATGGTTGAGGAGGTGTTCATCCTAAAGTTAAACAGATTACTTAGTAAAGAAATTCTGCTAGGAAGGGACTTTGTAAGGTAAATGGTTTCAAGTGTATCCCATAATTCTTTTGGGTCAGAAATATTTACCACTTGACGAAGTACTTCATCACTTAGTCTGATGGTGATTTCAGAATGGGCAGCCTCACAGATTTCCTGCTTCTTTGTGGCAGAAGTTGGATCCAGCCATTCTTGAGAGATGGCTCTATAGCATTTCTCCTTGATTAGGATTGCCTTCATCTTGGCTTTCCACAGTGAGAAATCTGTGGTTCCATCATAGGGCTTTAAGTTGAAACTGTCAGCCATGAGAAAGAAAAACACAGATCAGTTCTTTACAAAATAGATGAGAACTGAAACAATTAAGGAGTTTTTCAGAGTTATCCCAAAGATCACTAACTAATCAAGATTGTCAAAAGAGAGAATCAATCAAGATTAAACAGGCTTCTGATACCAATTGTTATTTGCGGAATGTAGGTTAATTATTAGCTTTATTGATTGAGGAGAAATATACAATAGAGTTTAAGATGAGACTCATAGAACCCTAGGTTCTCACCCAATCCGAATTACAAACAATTAACCGATAGAAATCAAATTAATTGAGACTGTAACTTCCCTATGACGAGATGATCCAAAGCCCTCAAACGAATCACTGCAATCGGCCCGGAATCACTCCGACGACCTTTACCCTGCAGCAGCTCTTCCGGCAATTCCAATCGGACCAACCTCGCACACGAAGCTTCAATCACTCGCGCTCGCACTCGACACACTCTCGGAACGTCACTGGCTTTCAGAACGCGCACTCGATCGCTCTGGATTGCTCTGGAATCAAAATCCCCAAATTCGAACTGGAAGAACCCTAACTGGGTTTTGCTGGCTTTTAAACGAACGAAGGAGAAGAGACGAACGCTGCCGTTTTGGAGTAACTGAAATAACTGCCAAAGGCGCGTATCTCCTTTTAATGAAACGCGGTCGTTTGCTTCGGACTTGAACCCTTCAATTGGAACGACGCCGTTCTCTTTAGAAGCAAATCTCCCGCTTTGGTGAAACGACACCGTTTTGTCTTGAGCACAAAAACAACTCAGACTTGTGTTCAGACTTAACCAGAAAAACTGCACTTGTTCACAAAACCACCAAAACAAATACCAAAGGCATAACCAACTTCCATATTCAAGTCTCACCATTTATAACTCAATCTTAAACATCCTCAATCAACATGTTTGGATTATAATCTCAACATGAACAACTTTCAAGGTCTAGCCGTGTAAAATCAAGTTCAATATCGCTTTGACACTGTATTAAAATGTTATGTCTCAAGTACAATTTCAAAAGAGGAAGAGAACGAAATTACATTGACACAGCAGCCTGCCAAAAGGAAACCTTTGATAAAATTCAGGCGACAATCTACCACCAAATACCAATAACACAAAGCTCATGACTTTCACCAAAGCTGGAGAATGAGTACTCAAAAACCAAGCATTAGCAATCAGTAAGAGGGCTTGTGAGAGTTTAGACATCGAGTTATGATGGCATGTGTTTTGGGAACTCTTAGTGGTACATCTTGTTATTTGACTGTAGTCTTGAGATTGAAGCATTACCAGTTCTGAAACAAGACTAGTAGTAACATTGTGCATTTTGAATCTGATATGTACTGTGTTCCATTTTTCTGCTAGGCTGGTAAAACGTTCCTTGTTGGACACTTTTATTCAATATAAGCACTGCTAAGCGAGGACTATAGAATCAATTGTCATCAGCTGAGATCAGCTTCAAATATCGTTCAGTGATCATCTCCTGTGAAAAGTCTGTGAAATAGCCCTTCTCCACATCAACCCCTTCTTCTGCTGCAAGCAACTCAACTCGGTGTTGGACCTGATCAGCTCCCACTTGGTTCGGTTCTAGGAGCATGCAAGCAATCTCTGCGCGGTCGCCATGTACAAGCCCCAGAGTCTGAACAGTAGGGAGTCCACCGCCACGGGCACTCACCATTCTTGCGATTCTCCTGATGATTGTCATATCTGTGGAAATGACAGGTACATTATAGAGGTCTACCCATTTGCGTGCTCCGATCGTTGTGATGCCTTTTGATCGCGGTACTTCTAATGGACCTTCGTTTGGTCTTTCTGGTAGAACCTCAGCCATGGACAAACCACCCCACTGGCTTCCCATAAGGTTGGGCTGGTAGTAGCCAAGTTCGCGCCTAATAGTGTCCAGAGCCTTGCCCTCTGGATGTGCAGCAGCATATAGAATGACAGGGACTGTTCCAAAATATGAAAAACTTTGTCATGTTACACGAAAGGAAATAATACAGCATCAAATGGTATGATCTTCAAACCTTGAAATAAATTGCCAATGTCCCGAGCCACGGCTTTAGCAAGCCAAGATGCATCGTCCAATGAGGCCTGGGCTAGTGGATGAAACATAATGTCATCCACAACTCCAAGACGCGGGTGTGTACCCGAATGATTCTCTAGGTTTATTGCTCCGTAAGCAGACTCAACCATGCGCAAAATTGTTTGGTGCAAGGGACTGTAGTTTGGAGTCCCTGTCACGTCATGGGTAATATATGCGACAAGGGTGTACCTCACTCTATTGTAAGCTATGTCCTCGAACTTGTTTACTATTACAGCCTCTCTTTCAAGACCAGCAGCTTGTTCAATCAAATTAAGAACTGTTCGGTTTCGTGATTCGGATATGAACATTTTGCAGCATAGCAGGAATGACTGATTATTCAGATTCTTCTTATCCTGGAAACAGAATTTCAATGGGGAAACATAAAACTCTTTATAACCTAAAGAAGTTAGAAGTCATGCTTGTCAATTGCATGCGGATATTCCCACTCCAAACAAGTCACGCCTGCCTCTAAATTTTAAGACGCGAGACTTAACCATTGTGCTGAAAACCATTTTAGGTAAACTAGGAGAGCACCTTAAGTTTGATACATTAGAAATAATAAATAAAAAAACACAAAAGAAAACGAGAGACCAGATCAGTCGCTAATGGTGACCACAATCCAGAAACTTCTGATGGAAAGAGTCGTTATTGCTAATTAATAGCTAGGCTACATAAACCCGGTAAAGATGAGGTGCTTCAGACTTTTTAAGGCCTCAGCATCATTTCATCCGAAACTGATCATGAAAGACTTATAACAGGATCATCAACCAATATAGTTACCCGCATAAATCCACCAACAAGCTAACGGATCAAAGTTTTCAATTTCCAGGAAATCAAAAGATTTTGGCACATGCCCCAACTCACAAGAGTGTGTATTGTGATGAGAAAATTAGGATGGGAGGGTCAAATATGATATATCTGTACCTTGCCGTTGTTGTACAGCTCCATGCTGCTTCTTGTGCAGGTACCAGGTACAATCACGGGATGGAGACGATGCTGATGATCAATAACATCAGAGATGTCCATGTGAACACCAGGGTCATTAGTCGTGTAGCTTCCCCCGATCATAATAGAGTTATTGATTGCCTGAAAATTGCTGTTCACATAAGTCCCGAGCGCCTCATACGGGTCATCCATCAGTTCTCCATGCATGGTGGCACCCTGGTTGGATCCAGCCAGAGTGATGATCCGCAAACCACGACGATGATCATCTTCGTGATGGCCAATACGTTGCTGGGCATGTCCATGGCTGCTCGCACCGCCAGCAGGTTTATGAATGTGCTTCAGTTCAGCCAAGCATTTAGTCAGTGCAGCATTCATGTCGTTAATTTCATGGTCCAGTTGCTTGTGATTCTCCATTTCTCCGGAATGGTGCTGTTTAGGGGAAGCAGGCAGTACGTGTTTTCCGTCTCTGTCGGAGAGCTATGCAGTTGGGTTGGATTTTAAGGAGGTGCTGGGGCTTCTTAAATGTGCCTGTTTTAAGAATAAAGGAGCAAATGGCTTGCATTTTAAGCAGAAAATCCTTAGATTGTCTCCTGTCTTTACCACTTCGTAGCTGCAAGTGCACTTGACTAAAGAATCCGGTTTTGCCAAACAAAAAAAAAAGGTACCAGGTACTTTTTTTTTGACTTTTTTTTTTGACTAAAGAATCTGGTTTTGCCAACAAAAAAAAAAAAGGTACCAGGTACTTGACTTTATGTAATGCAGAAAGGTATGCGGCGAAGCAGATTGCTGCGAATCCAATACGGCGTCATTTTAGTATTCTTTTTTCTCTTTGCAGCTTGCTGCGAATCAAATTCCAATCTTCCGTCTCCATCAAAAAAAAAAATTCTAATCTTCCGTCTTTCTATTCCAATCTTCTGAAGTCATAATCACATATTACGGAAGAAGACCAGCTGAAGAAATGAAGGAAATGGAGGGAAGGAGTTGATTGTATTTTATTTGAATGTTTAGGTCGTTTAGTGTCGCAATTGATACTTACGGGGTCAATGTGCAAATAGTTTGTAACTATATAAACTGCCTTTTGAAATGAAATCAGTAACGCGAGTTTCATCTCCATTTCCTGTTTCGTCGCTAAAAGACTGCTTCTCCTTCACGCGATTGCGATCGACTTCGATCGCTGTTTCTCTGAACTCCGGCACGTCCGTCGGCGTGTCCTCCGGCCTCTAGCAAGTTCGTTCCGCATGGTATCAGAGCGAATCATCCGATTCTTGGCGATCGCTGCTGTTCTTTTGTTACCGATTGACTGATCTATTTTCTAGGTTTTTGGTTGTGTTCGTCTTCGATCATGATGATTTCGACTTCGACTTCGAGTTCTCAGCCTGATTCGTATGTCACACCAGCTGATGATCCGCTGTATGTCAGTGGTAATGAAAACGTTGGCGCATCGTTTGTCACCGCCGACAGTGGCGGATCCAGGACTCGACCGATGGGGGGGCGAACTTTGTGATGGGGTCCCAAAATTTTTTTTTTGATGAATAAGGCTATAGGTTGTATTCGGAAATTTTTTTCCTATATATATATTCCTCATATTTGATGATATAAGTTATTTTCTAGTAAAATATCAAAGTTTGAATTCATATAAAGTTCATTACTGATCTAACTTTGAGAGGTCATAGAAGACACGTCGATTACCCTATAAGATCGAGATATATATCATTGGAGAGATAATTTGACGGCCTACAACTCTTCAATTGATATCAAGATATCAATCAGACGTTTAAGCAACCAAAAATATAAGTAAAGTAAGAACGCATAACAAGTGTACATAGTCAATCACATGCAACCTTAACAACTTTAACATATAACAGGTAGACTGAGCACCACTTGAGAAATCAATCACCTTGCGCATGAAGCTGACAATAAGGGCTACAACTTCTATACTTACATCTAGGCACAAGTCTAATGTTAAGGTGACTGAAAACTAAGTCGAAACATGACATATGTTTGAAGTCCGCTAATGATTAGCCAACTTTTTGAAGCTCATAAAGACATCATCCGGTGTCCGTTGAAGATGATCTATGTATTGATAGAAAGCTAATTGAATTTTCTATAACTTTCATGTTTAATGCAAGATGAATTTCGGAGGTTAAGCTGATAAAAACAACGATCAAAGATAGACAATTAGTTGAAATTTGCCGAAATTGGGGGGATTCGAGCCAATCTTCTGAAGCTCATAAAGGCATCATCTGGTGTCCGTTGAACATGATCTATATATGTATAGAAAGCTAACAGAATGTTCTATAACTTTCATGTTTACTTAAAGATGAAATTTGAGGTTAAGCTATTAAAAATAGTGACCAAAACTAGATGTTTGATTGAAGTTTGCCGAAATCAAGGGGGTCCGAGCCAACTTTCAGAAGCTCATAGAGGCGTCATGCATTGTCCGTTGAAGATGATCTATATATGGATAGAAAGCTAATTGAATGTTCTATAACTTTCATGTTTAATACGAGATGAAATTAGAAGGTTAATCTTAGCAAAATAGCAACCGAAATCGTTTGTCTCGTTTCTAATCTAACTCTAACTACTAACAATTGTATCAAAAAAAAATTGATGTGGGGTCGGCCGCCCCACCCGCCCCACCCTTCCATCCGCCACTGACCGCCGAGCTAATTGGATCCGAAAACTACATACCTTGGAGTAAATCTATGGAAGTGGCTTTGGCTGTTAAAACAAAGCTAGGCTTCGTAAGAGGTGATTTTCCTAAACCTAGTGATCCTTACCAGTTAGCTAGATGGGATAGATGTAATGTCGTAGTCTTGACATGGATCCTGAATTCGGCATCCAAAGAAATTGCTGCTTCTTTGGTTCATTCTGCACTGTATGAGTGCTTGGAATGATTTACATTCAAGGTGTGCTGGATCTGTTGAGTCCAGTTTATATGCTCTGCAATAAGAAATTGCTGATCTTACTCAGAGTGGCTCCACCATAGCTAGTTATTATGGAAAACTTGTTCATCTTTGGGGTAATGAGGATGCTTTGATGAATGAAGAACCATGTACTCTTGGGACGGCTTGTATTGCTACTAAGTGTGCTAATGATAGAAAAATGAAGAACATAATTATGAAGTTGCTGATGGGCCTTGATGAATCTTATAATGCTGCTAAGTCACAACTCTTACATATGAGGCCAGCTCCTATCCTACAAGAAGTTTATAATACTCTTACAAGAGAAGAGTCTGGTTTCAAGAACAAGAAAGCTCCTCTGTCTGATATATCTGCCATGTTTGTCAATCATTCACAAAACAAGGAATAACACAATGGGAAATCTGGGAATCAAGCTGGTACTAATAACAAAAATAGAAGGACTTCATTTTGTTCCCATTGCAACATTCAGGGTCACACCAAGGAAACATGCTACAAGATCCATGGATACCCTGCCAATTATAAGTTTCAAAGGAATCAAAATTCTCAGATTTCTGGTGTCAAAAATCAGAATAAAATTGTGGCTAATGCTGTCACTTGTCCTGTTAGCAATGCAGGTGGAGATTCTGGAAATCAGAACAAGAATGATGCTGGTGGTGAAGGTTCCAATTCAACGAGCTCTATCCAGTTCACAAATGATCAGCTGGCCAAATTGTTCAGCATCTTGAATGGACCCAGTAATGAGGGGAATCAACACATAGCAGGTATTGCTTGTTTCACTAGTTACAAAACCAGTAAAGATATCTGGACTATAGATAGTGGTGCTACATACCATATCACATCTAATGCTGCTCTATTGACTGAGGTTAGACCACTTGAAAATTGTCATGAGGTAACTATGCCTAATGGACAAACTACAAAGGTCACTCATATAGGTTCCTGTGTGATAAATGAGTCTTTAACATTGAAAGATGTCTTACTGGTGCCTGCTTTTGCCTTTAATCTGATGTCTGTTGGGAAATTGATTAAAGATAGTGGTTGCAGTGTACATTTTGTTGATAACAAATGTTACATTCAGGACCATCTCAAGTAGACTTTGCAAGGGATTGGTGCTCTCACTGATGGATTGTTTCGGCTACAGAACAAGACTTTATCAAGTTGCTTGCACAGCAGATCTTCAAGTAATTTAGCAGCCCTATGGCACAAAAGACTAGGACATGTTTCTTACAAAACTATGTTTTTTGATTTGAACAAACACATAGTAGACTTGAAGTGTAATGAAGTACCTATCTGTACAATTTGTCCTTTGGCTAAGCAGACCAGATTGCATTTTGAAAACAGTGTTTCAAAATCCTCTCATATGTTTGATTTGGTGCATATGGATGTTTGGGGGCCTTTCCAAACCCCTACCACCACTGGTGCAAAATACTTTCTTATAGTTGTGGAGGATTTTTCTAGAACTACTTGGACATTCTTGATGAAAAATAAGTCAGAGGTTGTTGATCACATTTCTCAGTTTTCAGCATAATTTTCCCTCAGTTTGCCCAGAGAATAAAGGTCCTCAGGACAGGTAATGGGACATAATTTTGCAACTTCAAAGTGGATGAGTTTTTGAAGGTTCAAGGCACCATACATCAGACATCTTGTGTTCATACACCACAGCATAATGGAAGAGTTGAAAGAAAACATAGGCATCTTCTTGAGATAGCAAGATCTCTTATGTTTCAGTCTCACTTGCCTCTTCAATTTTGGGGTGATAGTGTCTTCACAGCCACTTACATATGCAATAGAATCCCATCTGTTGTGCTGAATGGTAAATCCCTTTTTGAAGTTTTGAGGAGGTTAACTATGATGTGATGAAAACTTTTGGTTGTTTATGTTTTGCAACTAATAAAAATCCTAACAAAGGGAAGTTTGATTCAAGAGCCACTGCTGGTGTGTTCTTGGGCTATCCATATGGACAAAAGGGTTATAAGGTTCTCTCTAATCAGGATCATCATGTTTTTGTGAGCAGAGATGTGGTGTTCCATGAGAACATTTTTCCTTTTGCAAAGAAAATTACAGAAGTTCCTGATTTTACTGTTCATTTGCCTAAAAACAGTGTTACTGTTCCTTTACCACAGATCTCAAATGCTACTTCAGCTACATCTGACTTTGATGACCCTGATTTTTGGCTAGAGGCACATGTACCTACACCAGCTGAACAAGTTTCAGATGGAGTTGATGAAGACCAGCTGCCTGATCAAATTTTGGCACCATCAGTTCCCATTCCCATTCCTGTTCAACCAAGAAGGTCAGCAAGATTATCAAAACCTTCTTCTTTAATGAAGGAATTTATTTGCAACACTGCAGTTGGTAAATCTACCCCTTATCCTATTGCAAATTTTGTGACTTATGGAAACTGTTCTGAAGGCTACAAGTCATTTGCTCTACAAACCACAGTCTTGATTGAACCCACCTCTTATACTCAAGCATGCAAGCATACTGAATTAATCAAGCCAACACAGGCGAGTGGAGTATACGGAACGAATGAGCCGAGACTCAACAGGCTATGCAAACTAAAATTGATGCTTTACAACTCAATGACACTTGGGAAATCACAGATTTACCTCAAGGAAAACATGCTATAGGATGCAAATGGATTTACAAAATTAAGAGGCATTCAGATGGTAGTATGAAAGGTACAAGGCTAGACTTGTTGCAAAGGGATTTACTCAAGAAGAAGGGTTAGACTATCATGAGACTTTTGCTCCAGTTGTTAAAATGACCACCATAAGGACAGTTCTCACAATTGCTTCTTCAAAGAACTGGCCTCTTTATCAACTGGATGTCAATAATGTTTTTCTCCATGGCACTCATGATGAAGAGGTGTACATGATGTTACCTCCTGGTCAGATGAAGACCTTGAAGTCTCAAGGGAAAGTTTGTAGACTGAAGAAAAGCTTATATGGCTTGAAACAGGCCAGCAGACAGTGGTTCAGCAAATTCAATGATGCTCTCATTTCTTTTGGATTCAACTAGAGCCTACATGATTATTCCTTGTTCACCTATGAAGTTGATGGGATATTCCTCATTCTGCTAGTGTATGTTGATGATGTATTGATCACAGGCACATGCACAGACATGATTCACAAGGTCAAACAGTTTATTCATGATGCTTTCAAAATCAAAGACTTAGGTCTTCTTAAATATTTTCTTGGCATTGAAGTGGCCAGATCAGATGATGATGTCTTCATCAATCAAAGGAAGTATGCCCTTGATCTTTTAACTGATGCTGGTTTACTTGGGTGCAAGCCTAGTACCATTCCCATGGACACTAAGCATAAACTCAGTCTGTCTACTTCAGAGTTACTTCCAGATCCTAGCAGTTATAGGAGACTTGTGGGGAAATTGATATATCTAACTGTAACCAGACCTGACTTGGCATATTCTGTACACATCTTAAGTCAGTTCATGAGCAGTCCTAAACTAGATCACCTCAATGCTGCCCATAAAGTTCTCAGATACATCAAGCAAGCACCTGCACAAGGTCTCTTCTTTGCCTCTGATTCCAGTCTTCAGTTGAATGCATTCTGTGATGCAGATTGGGCTGCATGTCCTGTATCTAGAAGATCACTTTCAGGTTATTGTGTGACTCTTGGCTCATCCCTGATTAGTTGGAAAACAAAGAAGCAAACAACAGTCAGCAGGTCATCAGAATCTGGCTATGGCTCATGTGGTCTGTGAACTCACTTGGCTCAAGGGTTTACTTGAAGATCTTCACATTTCAGTGCACACCCCTATTCCATTGTATTGTGACAACAACGCCGCTCTCCACATTGCCAAGAATCCGGTGTTCACGAGAGGACAAAACTTGTTGAGATTGATTGTCATCTTGTGCGATAGTTGGTCACCAAGGGTTTTGTGGAGCCTCGCCCGATCCATACCAATGAACAGCTAACCGATTTCTTCACCAAGCCTGTTAGCAGTGATGTTCTTCTTCATCTTTGCAGCAAACTTGGCGTTAGCAACTTCTTACATACGCCTCGTTTGAGGGGGGATATTATGGAAGAAGACCAGCTGAAGAAATGAAAGAAATGGAGGGAAGGAGTTGATTGTATTTTATTTGAATGTTTAGGTCTTTTAGTGTCGCAATTGATACTTACGGGGTCAATGTGCAAATAGTTTGTAACTATATAAACTGCCTTTTGAAATGAAATCAGTAACGCGAGTTTCATCGCCATTTCCTATTTCGTCGCTAAAGGACTGCTTCTCCATCACGCGATTGCGATCGACTTCGATCGCTGTTTCTTCGAACTCTGGCACGTCTGTCGGCATGTCCTCCGGCCTCTGGCGAGTTCGTTCCGCAGCACATGTGAAATCCTAAAAATACTGAGCAATATTCATGCCCAACGGACAGCGCATGTGAAATCCTAACGGATCAAAAGTTTTCAATTTCCAGGAAATCAAAACATTTTGGCTCTTGCCCAACTCACAAGACAAGAGTGAGTGTATTGTGATGAGAAAAGGATGGGAGGATATTCATGAGCAATATTCACCAACTCTTTGGCGCATAATGTACATTGTTCTACCATACTCGGCTGCAGGCCATATTTCCTCCCAAAAACTGCACTGCATCAATTTTCCGAATTCCCATTATCACACTTTCGATCCACTATACTCACAACTAAACCCAAGCGGCTCAGTTACAGCAGCGCATCATTAAGCATACCAATATATCATCGATTCCCGATGACAGTGCATTCCAGATTACACCAATATATCATCGATTCCCGATGACAGTGCATTCCGGATTACAGTATAACTAACTTTAGGACTACAAAAATGAATCTCAAAACACAAACTATAAGGTCAATTATCGTGGTTATGTGAATTATCATAACAAAAGAAGTGTGCGAAACCTGGCGGCAAGCACTCTGTCCCACACATTGATCTTGCCAGTTTTGTCTGCAGAGAAATCAGGAGCAACTGCATATATCGATATCATATATAAGTCCCACCATCTCTCCCTTTGACAAATTTCAATCCATAAGGCTGAACCAGCTCCATCGCGGAGTCCTCAAAATCATGTTCGCCAGCACTCTCAGCTGCTCTTATCACAAATCACGAATCATTTCCCAAATCGGTATTTCAGTACCTATTCGATCGATCTCGCCAAGACAACAGATAGCTTGTATTACTGAATAACTAGCATGGTGGGGAGGTGGATGAATCATATAGGGGTGTTGGATCGTTAGTGTTAGCAGTCTGTCAGACGGAAGTCACTAAGTGTGTTTCCGTCTGATGGTCAGACAGCAGCGGAAATATTTGTGCAGGAAAATATAATAACTTAAAATAATTGGGCACGAATGTAGAGTGGAAACCTTATCACAATGATGATAAGGTGAGACCATGAATGCATTACTTGAGGGGGAATTCACTACTGAAACTCAAACTAGATGTCCATCTAAAGGGGAACTGTTAAGCGATCGTAAACCTGTCCGCTTAACTAAAAATTAACTGGAGATAGCTATCTGATGGAATTATGCTGTATGATAGACTTGTGATACTTTGGAATACATGCCATGGATTTCTTGTCTTTTGAAGAAGTGTTTGTCATCATCAAAAAGGGGGAATTTGTTGGAACCCTATAGTTTTGATGATTACAAACACTTAAACTAATGTGGTGTTTAAGTGTGCAGAAATCCATTGAAGATATCAATTAATGAATACATGCAGATTAGCAATTTACTTATGGCAGAATTGTGAAGCAACTAAATGGAATATTTAGTCAAGGATTAAATTGATGATTGAAGACAAATTGGAAAGCAACTTAATGGCATAATTACTCAAGCATTAAATTACTGATTGAAGAGAAAATGGAAAGCAATTTAAGAACCGGTCAATTTGCTTATTGAAGACGAAATGGAAAGCTATTGAAGAACCGGTTAAATTGCTCATTAAAAGTCAAAATGGAAAGAAATTGAAGAGCCGGCTGAATTGTTGATTGAAGTCATAAAGACAATTCGAAAAGCCAAAGGACTAAAGTTATTGCAGAATTAAAGAGGCCGAATCATATGGAAAGCCATTAAAGACAAGTTTAATTACGAAATTGAAGAGCTTATTTCGAAAAGCTGAAAGGTGTGACTGTTGAGTGAGAAGAGAAGATAAGCTCAACAAGTATATAAGGAAAAGAAACCTCAGATGAGAGGTTCGACATTCATGGATAGTAAGGAGCTAGTGCATCCGGTGAAGGAGCTACTGCATCTAGCTAACAGAGATAACAGATTGGACGTACGACGGTACAAGGATCGAAGCTGATTACTCTATCGGATTGAGTAGAGTTCATCAAATAGAATCTGATAGATCTAGTTTGTAAACCCTACAAGTACATCGGAATAAAGAGTAATCAGATTCGCAAATTCTTTCAGAGAAATCTGAAAGGTAGTGGTTTTCACCTTATCATCATTGTGATAAGGTTTCCACTCTACATTCGTGCGCAATCATTTTAAGTTATTATATTTTCCTACACAAATATTTCCGCTGCTGTCTGACCATCAGACGGAAACACACTTAGTGACTTCTGTCTGACAGACTGCTAACACTAACGATCCAACACGTGGTATCAGAGCCAAGTGCTCTAGATTTTGCTTGTTAGCATTGCAGGAAAATCATGTCAATCCACGATTCATTCTGGAAACCGCCGCTATTGAAACCAGGACAATTCGACTGGTGGAAGGACCAATTTGAGGCCCATGTCTGCTCTCTGGATGGACAACTCGGGAGGATACTCGAGACAGGTCCACTGCCCATTCCACTGGACACTACAGACCCCAATAAACCAGTAGAAAAATCCAAGGACAACTACACAGATGAGGACTACAAGTGTCTGGAAAAGAACGCCCGAGCAAAGAAAGTTCTTTGCATGGCCCTCTCTCCTGGTGATCAAATAAAAGTGGCAATGTACAAAACCGCCAAAGACATGTATGATGGACTGGTAAGATTGTACGGGGGAAACCAAGATATCAAAAGTAGGGATGCACATTCGGTCCGGACCAGACCGAACCGGACCGATTTTTTTGGTCCGGTCCGGTCCTCTGTACCGAATTTTTTGCCACATTAAGACCGAAGACCGACCCGGACCGAAACCCAATCGGTCCGGTTCGGTCCGGGCCAGACCGGTTATGGACCGAAATGTTATTTGATTTTTTGCAAAATTTTTTCATGTACTATTTATTAATTATTTTCATACAGAAATAGATGCAAAATGAAATGATTTTCATGATAAACATGAATAAGGAAATAAAGATTTAATTAAAATAAAATAAAACGCAGTGTTTTATTAAAACCTTAATTAATAGATTTAATTAAATATTAAAATAAATTAATTTTAATTATTCGGTCCAGACCGAACCGGACCGAATTTTACATAGGACCGAACCGGACCGGACCGAGACCAAAATTTGGCAAATCTTAGGACCGAAGATCGGACCGAAAAAAATCCGGTCCGGTTCGGTCCGGTCTTTTTCGGTCCGGTTCGGTCGGTTTTTTCGGTCCGGTCGGAATTTGTGCATCCCTAATCAAAAGGAACAGGATTCTCGCGGCCACAAAGGACTATGAGACGGTTATGCAAAAGAAAGATGAATCCTTGGAAGACTTCTACACCAGATTCCAAGTCATAGTTGGACAGCTAGATTACCTGGATGAGAAGCTACCCGAATGGAAAATCACACATCAATTCATGCAAGCCCTGAATTCTAAGTGGGATCACGTAACATTAGCACTGCAGGCTCAAAGAGGGATAAAAGACACCACACTGGAAGAGCTGGTAGCCAATCTTCAGAGTCAAGCTGGAATCGTGGAGAGGAAGATGGCCAGGAGACAGACTGATAAGTCTCAGGCCATTGCCCTAAAAGTTGAAAAAGCCCTAGCACAAGCAAACGAGTTATCAAAAGAGGAGGATGATGAAATAGCTCTGCTAACAAAGAGCCCTCACTAGAGTCAACTTTGGCAAAGGACGAAACTACAAATCAGAAGGAAGTCGAGGTAATTTCTTCAGGGGGAACAGAGATTCTGGAAATTCCTCCAGAGGGAACAAGAATGCTGGGTGAAATGAAAATGGAAGGAACTCAGGACAGAAGGAAGACAGAACATGCTATCACTGCCAGAAGAAGGGGCATCTCTCTAAAGATTGCTACAGCAAAAAGAAAGGAGAGCCACCCATCCAGAAGGGAGAAGAATCTGTCCCTAAACAAGATCATGCCATGTTTGCCGTATGGGGAGACGGATGAAGACAGTGATGATGGAAACCATCCGAAGTAAGCCTGCTTAATGGCTCACTCTACAACTAATGAGGTAACGGATACTGATTCCTTTATAGATAAAGTTTTTTCTGAATCTGACCTTGCAGAAACAATTGCCAAAGTTCTGGCTAAAAACTGAGATCTAGAAGACAGACTGGCAGAAATGCAACAGGATTATCATGATGACATAGAAGAGAATCGTCTCTGGTCGACCAAGGCCATGCTCCTTGAGAAGAAGATGGCAGAGCATGTTTGTACGTGTCGTGCTTGTGAAGGAAGAGAGAGACATATCAGCAAACTAAGTGATGAGCTGGAACGTATGATGATCGGAAACACTGAACTAGCTGACTTCCATGCAAAGGTTGAAGAACTGAATGATGAGCTGATCAACCTCAAACAGAACAATGAGGAACTCCTTCAGACAGTCTTCGACCTTAGACGTGAGGAAGCTGCAAGAAAAGAAGAATGGCTCCATGAGCTGGAAGCTAAGAGGACAGAAGAAGAAAAGAGGGATTTCAAGAAAAAATTCGTTAGACCAGGACTTGGTTATGAAAAAGAAAAGGCAGCCACAGTAAAGGCCGCCAAAGGAAAGGAGAAGGTGACAGAACCAGGAGAATGCTCTCGGCAGAAAACCAGAACTCACGATATGAGGAATGCAAGAGAGGAAATCAGTCCGCAAAAGGAAGGACACCTCTACGATAAGGACTCAGTCCCATTAAAAGCTGGAAAAGCTTACTACATCTGGCAAAAGATGAGTCTAAATAACAAGCAGTCAAAGACAGACATCCATGCGAGGAAGTCCAAGAGCCATACACCACCTGGTAGAAGAAAGTATGTTGATCTTCCATGCCACAGAACATGCTGGCACTGTAGACAACTCGGACACTGCAGGGCAGACTGCTCAAGACTAAGGGAGACAGATGAAAGGGGTAGTTACTGGATGAATATACAAAGACGCTATCCAACAGGCGGATATAGAAGGGAAGTCAATTCCTACAGGCAAAAAGGCAGAAATGGCCACTTCCCCCCGAACCATGATCCGGCCATCTTTTGCAAACCAAGGAAGACACCCAGGAGAAAGATAGACTTAATTAACTATGATGCTCATTACTCTTACTACCCTGTTCCTGTTGAAAAATTCATTCATAAACCCAGTAAGCCCAAGCTTGTCTGGGTTCGTAAAAACTGATCTTTCTTTTGCAGAATGGAGTGAGGTCCCATCCCTGGTACTTGGACAACAGGTGCTCAAGACATATGACGGGGAATCCAGAATGGTTCGACTCACTCCACAAAACCTCCGGAGATAGCATAATCTTTGGAAATAAAAGCAAGGGAAATGTGATCGCAATAGGAGAGGTAAAGATTTCGGACACTATCCGAATCAGACAGGTTAGTCTAGTAGAAAACTTGAAATACAATCTACTAAGTGTATCTCAGCTTTGTCAGTATTGCAAAAATCACGTTACATTCAACTCTAATGATTGTTTTGTGAGAAGCAATGAGACAGGGAAGACAGTTCTGAGAGGAATCCGTGTGAACAAAATTTACATTGTCGATCCGGAATTCGTCCCAGAAGAGGAACTGTGCCTAGTGAGCATACCAGAAAATACCATCCTTTGGCATAGGAGGTTTGGACATGCAAGCACGAAACTACTGCACAAACTCCATCAGAAGGAATTGGTGGTTGGATTACCCAAGGTGGAAAATGCATCCGAACAGGTATGTAGTGCATGTGTTACGGGTAAGCAAGCTCGGACATCATTCTCATCAAAACAAACTGTGAGCACCTCTGCACCATTGGAAATGGTTCACATGGATCTGTGCAGACCTGTGAATATCACTAGCCGTGGAGGAAACAGGTATATCTTTGTCATAGTCGATGACTAATCCAGGTACACATGGACCATGTTTCTGCATATTAAAGATCATACATTTTGTGAATTTGAAGCATGGTTGAAATTGATAGAAAATAAGTTAAATCGCAGATTAATCTCTATTCGTACTGATAATGGAACCGAGTTTCGGAATTCGCAGTTTCTTTCGTTGTGTAGGGACAAAGGTATTGATCACAACTTTTCTGCCCCACGCACACCACAGCAGAACGGTGTTGTTGAACGAAAGAATAGAACCCTGGAGGACATGTCGCATACCATGCTAATTGCTAGTAAATTTCGAAAAAGTTTTTGGGCTGAAGCAGTGTACGCTGCGAGTTATATCCTTAACAGAGCATCGCTTCGATCCATGATAGGGAAGACTCCATACGAACTACTACGTGGAAGAAAGCCCAATATTTCCCACTTGAAGGTATTTAGATGCAAGTGTTTCGTCCACAACAACGGCAAGGAAAATCTGGGAAAATTTGATGCTAGGAGTGATGAAGGAGTCTTCATTGGATACTCTAGTCACAGCAAAGCTTACAAAGTCTTTAACCTAAGGCTAGAACAAGTGAAGGAAAGCGTTCATGTAAGATTCGACGAGACGGAAATGGCTGGTCAAAGAATAAGGAATCCCTCAACAACTGCCATGCTAGACGCTGGTGAACTCCACTTCTCAGATGAATCAGATCCTGATTGGGGACCACCACCTCCCCCAAATGGTGACATCCCTCCCACGGACTTTCAACCAGTAAACAATGGACCACCAGTGAGTCAAACTGAGCTCACTGAAACTCAAGTTCCAGAAGATGAACAAGTCCAGTATGTCCCTGTGGCGACTGTCAACGCTGAAATCCCTGGGGAGGAAGAAGTGACTGCTGATCCTATCCCTGCCAACGCTGAGGGGGAAGTCAGAACCACACGCTATGGACGAATGGTTCAACGGCCAAACAGATGGGGAGACTACCACTGCTACACCTCTCAGCAACAGGTAAACCTTAACAGTTTATGTCAATTTTGTGGATTTGCCTCTTTTGTTTCTCTTACAGAACCGAAGACGGTTGCAGAAGCACTTAAGGATCCGGAATGGGTCAATGCCATGCAAGAGGAGCTGCACCAATTCGAGAGGAACAAAGTATGGCGTCTGGTTCCGAGACCCAAGGATAAGAACGTGATCGGAACAAAATGGGTCTTCAGAAACAAGTTGGACGATAAGGGAACCGTCATAAGGAACAAAGCCCGTCTGGTGGTCAAAGGATACAACCAACAAGAAGGAATTGACTACGATGAGACATTCGCTCCAGTTGCAAGGTTAGAGGCAATCAGACTGCTTATAGCTTACTCAACCTTCCATGGTTCACCTTGCAACAGATGGACGTGAAGACGGCATTTCTGAATGGAGTCTTAAAGGAGGAAGTGTATGTAAGCTCGACTACAGGATTCGAGGACAGGGACTATCCCAACCATTTTTACATACTAGATAAGGCTCTATATGGGTTGAAGCAAGCACCCCGCGCCTGGTACGAGAGACTCTCCTTGTTTCTTCTGTCACATGGATACGGCAGAGGAGAAGTGGACAAGACTCTCTTCCTCCTGAAGGAAGAGACTGGCACTCTAGTGGTTCTGGTATATGTTGATGATATTATCTTTGGTTCAACTAACCCTAGACTTGTCAAAAAGTTCGCAGATCTGATGTCAAGCGAATTCGAAATGAGCATGGTGGGGGAATTGAAGTATTTTCTAGGACTTCAAGTAGCACAAGGGGAAGACGGAACTCGGATCCATCAACAGAAGTACGTGAATGAAATCCTAAAGAAGTTTGGGATGGAATCCGCAAAAACGTGTGCTACACCTATGTCTCCAAATGATACCTTGGCAAAGGATGAGTCATCCCTCCAAGTGGATCCGACTCTATACAGGGGGATGATAGGTTCACTCTTGTATCTTACAGCTAGTAGACCTGACATCTTATTCAGTGTATGTCTGTGCGCCAGATTTCAGGCAGATCCTAGAGAGACACACGTCAAAGTCGTGAAGAGGATTTTGAGGTATCTCAAAGGGACAGACGACTTGTGCCTATTCTATCCGATGGGAGGAGACTTACGTCTGACGGCCTACACAGATGCTGACTATGCAGGATGCAGAACAGATAGGAAATCCACGTCAGGGATGGCACAGTTTCTTGGACCATGTCTGATCTCGTGGGGATCCTATAAGCAGTCTTCCATTGCTTTATCCACTGCTGAGGCTGAATATATCGCAGCTGCTGCTTGCTGTGTCTATGGATAAAACAACAGCTAAGTGATTATGGCGTGATCCTTGAATGTGTTTCTATTCTGTGTGATAATACCAGTGCCATCAATATTTTGAAAAATCCAGTACAGTTCTCACGCACTAAACACATCAAAATTAGATATCACTTTTTACGTGACTGTGTAGAGAAAGGCACCATTGCCATGGAATCAGATTCGCAAATCCTTGTACCATCGTACGTCCAATCTGTTATCTCTGTTAGCTAGATGCAGTAGCTCCTTCACCGGATGCACTAGCTCCTTACTATCCAAGAATGTCGAACCTCTCATCTGAGGTTTCTTTTCCTTATATACTTGTTGAGCTTATCTTCTCTTCTCACTCAACAGTCACACCTTTCAGCTTTTTGAAACAAGCTCTTCAATTTCGTAATTAAACTTGTCTTTAATGGCTTTCCATATGATTCGGCCTCTTTAATTCTGCAATAACTTTAGTCCTTTGGCTTTTCGAATTGTCTTTATGACTTCAATCAACAATTCAGCCGGCTCTTCAATTTCTTTCTGAAGGTTTTAAAGCAGTAAGTCAAGCTGTGCGAGCGCACAAGTCAAGCCATGCGAGCGCTTGCCCGAGCGGCCAGCCGACCGGGTGGCCGAGCGGACCTCCGAGATCCAAGCCAGCAGCCGAGCGGACCTCAATGCGCATGGCCGAGTGGACCTCCGAGCGCATGCCCTTCCAGTCGATCGCGTATCCGGTCGGACCTCCATCCGTGTGTCCGAGCGGCTGTTGCTCTCGTTGCTGTTTCTCCTCGTTGCTGTTGCTCCTGGAGTTCGTTGCTAAAGATCCGAAGACCGTTGTTGATGAGCTGGAGTTCGTTTCAAGCCGTTGGCGATCAGCGAATGAAAGCGCAACACGTCAGCCCAATCTGTGGCGCGAGTTTGATTCGAAATGGACGGACAAGATTAGATGGAACAGACGGTTGTGATTGCATCTGGGCAGATTAGTATTTAAGTTGTGTTTCGATCAGTTAGGGTTATTCATTGCGAAGAAACACAAATCAAGTTCAGTCGAAGTCCAGGAGAGATTCGTTCCAGAAATTGATTGAGGGCTTTCAGTCGCAAGAGGATTCCGCATCATTTGGCGTTCGATCAAGGCTGGTGAATCGGTCCACAGAGAGATCGCAGTTCGTAGCTTTGGTGTTCTTCATTGTAACCCAGATTTTGTATTCCGGCAACTTAAGGTCGATTCCGACGTTCTTCATAGTGAAACCGGCAGAGCCAGTGAGCTCAAGTGGAGTACCTTCTCACCTAGAGGGGAACCACTATAAATCTGGTGTGTCACTTTACTTTCCGTAAATTATCAATTCTCTAATTGAATTTAGGGTTTGATAATTGAACAACAACAATATAATTGGATTAAGATTTAGTCCTGAATTACAACAGTGGTATCAGAGCCGATTTGATTGATTCTTGGCTATTGTTGTTGTTGATTCTGCAAATTCTTGTTGAATTTGATACTTGGCTTTACTGTTTTTGCTTTCGAGGTAAAAATGGTGCAAGCAAGAATAGAGATTGCTCCTTATGATGGGAAAGGTGACTTTCAAGTCTGGTGCCTCAAGATGAAGGCTGTATTGTCCCAGCATAAGGTATTGGTTGCCCTAGAAGAGGAAACCACTAAGTGGTCTGAAGATGAGAAGAAGAGGAAGTCTGATATAGAGGTTGAAGCATACAACTTGATCATACTGAGCCTTGGGGACAGTATCATCAGAAAGGTATGTGATTGTAAAACTCCTTTTGCAATGTGGAAAAAGTTAGAAACATTGCATGCTAATCAGATTGCTCCTAACTTGTCATATGTGAAAGCATCTATGTTTGCATTTAAGATGAATGCTGCTAGAACTATAGATGAAAATCTTGATGAGTTCTTGAAAATGTCTTTGATGCTTAGAGATACACCACATGCTCTTGATGAGACTAGTCTTGTGATGATTTTGATGAATGCTATACCTGAGTCTTATCATGTGGTGAAAGATGCTTTCCAATATACTGGTGATGTGCCTTCTTATGATAGATTTTGCACTGCTTTGAAAACCAGGGAGTTAGAACTTAAAAGTCAAAAATCTAAATCTGCTTCTGGTTTGTTTGTTAAGTCTAACAAGTCTTCTTTTGGGAATAACAAACATAAGTTCAAGCCTAAGTCTAAGTCTGATGGGAATGATAATAACTCAAGTGATAACAGTTCTAAACAAGGTCAGTCCTCACAAACTAAGTGTTATCATTGTGGAAAGGTTGGTCATTTAAGGAAAAATTGTTATAAATGGTTAGCTAAGTCTAAGACCAATGGGAACTCTGAAACTAACTTAGCCTTGACGTCTGATAAGGCCAGTTCATCATCTGAGGTTCTAACTGTCACCAGTGGGGATCTCAATGATGAATGGGTTTTGGATTCAGGCTGTTCTTTTCATATGTGCCCCAACAAAAATTGGTTCAAAGACTTGGCTCACACTGCCAGTGAAAATGTGTACATGGGAAATAACAATGTGTGTAAAGTCATGGGAATGGGTAGCATAAACCTGAAATTAACTAATGGAAAATTAGTAACCTTAACTAAGGTAAGATATGTCCCTGGCTTGAGAAGAAACTTGATTTCCCTTGGTGCTCTTGATGACTCTGGTTGTTCTTATAATGCTAAGAATGGTGTGCTTGCTGTGTGTAAAAATGATAGGCAAGTATTAACTGGAAATAAGACTGGCAGTGTGTATATTCTTGATGGTTCATACCATGGTGGAACTAAGGAAGCTTGCCCTGCCGTTTGTGAAGATGCAACTGTAAGGTGGCATCTTAGACTAGGTCACATGAGCCAAAAGGGGCTTGAGTGCCTGAATAAGCAGGGGATCCTTGCTGAAAAGGTCACTCAATTACCCTTTTGTGAGCCTTGTGTCCTGGCCAAACAGCACAGGCTGAAGTTCACCATTGGAGTTCACTCAAGCAAGACAATCTTAGAGTATTTACATGCTGATTTGTGGGGACCAGAGTCTAATGAAACTCATGGTGGAAATAAGTATTTTCTGAGCATTGTAGATGATTACTCTAGGAGAGTTTGGACCTTCCTGTTAAAAACAAAAGATGAAGCTTTCACTAAGTTTAAGGACTGGAAATTGTTAGAAGAAAATCAGACTGGGAAAAAGGTTAAGGCATTAAGAACTGATAATGGTTTGGAATTCTGCAATGCTGAGTTTGATAATTTCTGCATTGATCATGGTATTTTGAGACATAAGACTGTTAGATTAACTCCTCAACAAAATGGAGTGGCTGAAAGAATGAATAGAACATTGCTTGATAAACTGAGATGCTTATTGTTCACTTCTGGTTTACCTAAGTCTTTTTGGGGTGAAGCTCTTTATACTGCTACTTATCTTGTTAATAGAAGTCCCAATAGGATGCTTGATTTTAAATGTCCTATGGAAATGTGGAATGGCAAGAAACCTGATTTGCATGAACTGAAAATTTTTGGATGTGCTGCTTATGCTCATACTAGGGAGGGAAAATTAGATCCTAGATCAACCAAGTGTATTTTCTTAGGTTATCAAAGATCAATGGGAACTAAGGGCTATAGATTGTGGGATATGAATGCTAGGGGAATTAAAATACTGATTAGTAGAGATGTTATTTTTGATGAGAACACTTTCCCATATAAGAATAACATGGTAACCAACTCTGATAGTTCCCCTGCACCACCATCTGATAGAACTTTATTTGATATAGATCCTCCTATAGACAATGAGCAGCCAGATCAGGTAGAAAACCATGTAGAACAAGATGAACCCCAACTAGAATCAGGCAATGACCAGAATGAACATAATGATCATAATGAACAAGCTGAGAACTTAGATCAGGTGGAGGAGCATGAGATAGCTACCCAAGATGTGTTAGCAAATTGGCAACTTGCCAGAGATAGGCCTAGAAGAGTGCCTAGAGCTCCCACTAGATATTCAGAAGCTGATCTAGTATCCACTGCCCTAATAGCTGCTAAGGAAATTAAAAATGAACCTGATACTTACCAGGAAGCCATTGAGGGCAGGGATAGTGAGAAATGGAAAACTGCTATGCTTGATGAGATGGAGTCTCATAAGACTAACCAAACTTGGGTTCTGGTCAAAAAGCCAGAACACCACAAACTGGTTGATTGCAGGTGGCTGTTCAGGATCAAGGATGAGGATCCACCAAGGTACAAAGCAAGGTTGGTTGCTAAGGGATTTACCCAAAAGGAAGGTATTGATTACCATGAAATTTTTGCTCCAGTTGTTAAGTTTAAGACCATTAGAATCATGCTTGCATTGGTTGCTATTAATGACTTAGAACTTGAACAACTTGATGTTAAAACTGCTTTCCTTCATGGAGAGTTAGATGAGCAAATTTATATGAAGCAACCTCCTGGATTTGTTGATAAAAAGTACCCTGAACATGCATGTTATTTGAAAAAATCTTTGTATGGATTAAAACAAAGTCCCAGACTTTGGTATAAAAGATTTGACTCTTATGTGCTGAAACTTGGTTATGTGAGAAGTAATTTTGACCCATGCTTTTATTATGCATCTGTGGATGAGTGCCCTGTTTATATGCTATTATATGTGGATGATATATTGTTGATAAGCAAGTCTGTTGATAAGGTGAATGTGTTGAAATCACAGTTGAGTTCAGAATTTGACATGAAGGATTTAGGAAAAGCTAAGAAAATATTGGGCATGGTTATTGATAGAGATAGGAGTAAATGTTTTCTAAAATTACATCAAAGGCCTTACTTAGAGAAAATAGTATCTAAGTTTAGTAGTCTTGATTGTAAACCTGTTCAAGTGCCATTAGCTCCTCACTTTATTCTGTCCAAGTCACAAAGTCCTAAATCTGATGTTGAATTTGCTAAAATGGAACAAGTGCCTTATGCTAATGCTATAGGATCAGTCATGTATGCCATGATTAGTTCTAGACCTGACTTGTCTTATGCCATATCACTGTTAAGTAGATTTATGTCAAACCCAGGACCTGAACATTGGTTGGCTTTGAAACATGTATTTGCATATATCAGGAGTACATTGGATGTTGGTTTGTGCTATAAGAAAAGGCAGGATGAATTTAAATTAACTGGTTATGTTGATGCTGATTTTGGTGGTGATAGAGACACTAGAAAATCTACAACTGCTATATATTATACTCTTGGTGATTGCTGTGTTTCTTGGAAGGCTCAACTTCAGTCTATAGTCACTATTTCTTCCACTGAATCTGAATACATTGCATTGTGTGATGCTGTGAAAGAGGCTATGTGGTTGCAGGGTATGCTTAGTGAAGCTAAGTTGTTTAATGGGACTGCTGTGATTAAATGTGATAGTCAGTCTGCCATTTGTTTAAGTAAAAATCCTGTTTACCATGAAAGGTCTAAACACATTGATATTAAGTATCACTTTGTTAGAGATAAAGTAGAGAATGGTGATGTTCTGATTGAGAAAGTAGGAACTGAGTTTAATCCTGCTGATATGGGCACCAAAATTGTCACTAACACCAAGTTCAAGCTTTGCTTGAAACTTTTGCATTTGGAGTGATTTGTTTTGCAGGAATGAGCAATGAATGGGTTCTGTTGGTTTTCACTATGTAAGGATTGTTTGGGATCAAGTTGAAGGCCTAAAGTGGTTTAAAGGAATAGCTGCTTTAGGTGGAGGATTGAAGGTTTTAAAGCAGCAAGTCAAGCTGTGCGAGCGCACAAGTCAAGCCATGCGAGCGCTTGCCCGAGCGGCCAGCCGACCGGGTGGCCGAGCGGACCTCCGAGCTCCAAGCCAGCAGCCGAGCGGACCTCCATGCGCATGGCCGAGTGGACCTCCGAGCGCATGCCCTTCCAGTCGATCGCGTATCCGGTCGGACCTCCATCCGTGTGTCCGAGCGGCTGTTGCTCTCGTTGCTGTTTCTCCTCGTTGTTGTTGCTCCTGGAGTTCGTTGCTAAAGATCCGAAGACCGTTGTTGATGAGCTGGAGTTCATTTCAAGCCGTTGGCGATCAGCGAATGAAAGCGCAACACGTCAGCCCAATCTGTGGCGCGAGTTTGATTCGAAATGGACGAACAAGATTAGATGGAACAGACGGTTGTGATTGCATCTGGGCAGATTAGTATTTAAGTTGTGTTTCGATCAGTTAGGGTTATTCATTGCGAAGAAACACAAATCAAGTTCAGTCGAAGTCCAGGAGAGATTCGTTTCAGAAATTGATTGAGGGCTTTCAGTCGCAAGAGGATTCCGCATCATTTGGCGTTCGATCAAGGCTGGTGAATCGGTCCACAGAGAGATCGCAGTTCGTAGCTTTGGTGTTCTTCATTGTAACCCAGATTTTGTATTCCGGTGACTTAAGGTCGATTCCGACGTTCTTCATAGTGAAACCGGCAGAGCCAGTGAGCTCAAGTGGAGTACCTTCTCACCTAGAGGGGAACCACTATAAATCTGGTGTGTCACTTTACTTTCCGTAAATTATCAATTCTCTAATTGAATTTAGGGTTTGATAATTGAACAACAACAATATAATTGGATTAAGATTTAGTCCTGAATTACAACACTTTCCATTTTGACTTTTAATGAGCAATTTAACCGGTTTTTCAATAGCTTTCCATTTCGTCTTCAATAAGCAAATTGACCTGTTCTTCAATTGCTTTCCATTTTCTCTTCAATCAGTAATTTAATGCTTGAGTAATTATGCCATTAAGTTGCTTTCTAATTTGTCTTCAATCATCAATTTAATCCTTGACTAAATATTCCATTTAGTTGCTTCACAATTCTGCCATAAGTAAATTGCTAATCTGCATGTATTCATTAATTGATATCTTCAATGGATTTCTGCACACTTAAACACCACATTAGTTTAAGTGTTTGTAAGCATCAAAACTATAGGGTTCGAACAAGGGGTTTGCTTTGGAGATGGGTTTTCTCTGGGCAATGGAGGGAATGAGCAAAAACGTACATGTCGTTGGATATAAGTGCATTGAAGTCATGCGAAGCAAAAAAGAAAGACGAAGAGTTGTGAAACAGAGGAAGTGAAAGAGAGATGGTCACAAATGCAAGCAACGAGATCCTTGCTAGTGATTTAATTGGAGTAGCTTGCCTGTTTTAACAGCTCCGTCCCAGTGCCTATATTTGCCCTTGTTAGTACTCCTCATGGAGCTCCATAGCCGCTTTAGATGCAACGACTAAAGTGCTCAAGTGTGACTCCAAGAAGGAGAAAACCTTAAAGGTGAAAGCCATTTTTAATCCTCATTCAGACAACATCTTCAGTGAGGAGGTCGATATGATCACTATGCTTCATAGCGCGTCCATGCCAATACTAGGAATCACCGGCCCCACAAAGATCTCTTTCAATGAGAATGTGTCTGTGCATGTAATTCGAGTTTCAGCTCGGTCCTGTCCTAAGGAGAAAGATCCGAACTATGTTTCGTCTTAATTCTTTTTATGTTTTTAATCGAATAAAATAATCTTTCGAGAAAAAAAAAAGAAAAAGAAAGAAAGAGAGATGGTCACGTGACCAAATTGACTAAAAATATTTAAAACATTAAACGGTGTAGTTTTGGTACTAGCAGCATTCGATTGCGCAATACCGGATACGAGTCCATTCAGTTATTGATCTTTTGCAGAGGAAGCAATTCAGATTGACAATTGGTAAGGGAAGGACACGGGTACAATAAGTGTGAACATCCTAAAGAAAATCTCAAAGGGATACACATGAATCACGTTACATAACTTTTTTATATGGGAAATCGCTGTACACAAACGAAAAAACAACCAAAGCTACTCAAGGGAAAAACAAGGACGCTACAAAACATGAGCTCAGCTCAGACAAATAGGGACTGAAGTAAGACTGTTCCAGGACTAGGTCGCCTTCCTGGCTCTAGAAGCGACAAAGTCCGCTAATATATTCAAATCCCTATTCTTTTTTTGAACAAAGGTGATTTTATTCAAAAATGTTGGCAAATAACCAATACACAACCAACACAAGGTACAACCTGTAACAAAAGAAAAATAACTTAACCCCTGCTAAAGAAACCAAAACACACAGCAACAAAGGCAAAAGCCACACACAACCAGCAACGCCAAGAGAAACTAAAGCACACACCCTTGTCAAACCACAAGCACCTGTACGAATGATGAAACAATTACCCGACACATTCTATCCATCTCCTATCTTCAAATGTAATATTTGTGATGTTAAGTGCTCCTATTTTCTCCAATCAAAAAAAAAGTGCTCCTATTTTCATCCTTAGATACCCAAAAATTTTCTTCAACGTTTTTGGCACGGTAGGAGCTTCATCTTTAAATTTTTTTGAGTTTCTTGCTACCCAAATTTTGTACGCCGCCATTGAAATAGCAGCAACGATCATTCTTGTTCTTAAAGCGTTTGCATGAAGGCTTTTGAACCATGGGAACAAGAGGTGCCAAATAACTAGCATACCACGGACCTTGAGGAACTGAGCCGTTGCCTCCACGACCTCTTTGGAAAACTGACATTGAAAGAAGAGATGGTCTCTAGATTCCGCGATTCTTCCACACAACACACAAGAATTATCCACCATAGATCCCATGTTATTTAATCTGTCCATAGTCAATAGTTTGTTCTTCGCCACTAGCCACAAGTGAAAAGAGCTTCTAGGGGAATTGAATCTATTCCATACAAGTTTATGCCAATCAGTATTCTCAGTATGCCTCGTCAAGGTATTATAAGTGTCCGAAACCATAAAGCCATTCCCTGTACCCTTCTAATGAATTCTGTTTTGATGGACAGTAATACATTTCTCAATTAACGTCTTACACACCTCAAGATCCTTGATTATCCAAGTCGTCTTACTAGAATTTTCGCCTTCCCACCAATCTCTACCTTTAGTCCAATATGCCCTCGTCCAGGCTTTCCACACACTGTCAACTTCATTCCGCATTTCCCATAATTGATTCAGCCTCATCGCTTTGTTCACGATAGATAGGTTCTTCAAGCCCGGACCACCTTCTGCTTTAGTCTTGCACACCTCTTTCCAGCTCACCAAAAAACCTCCCTCGCCTAAAGCATTACTTTTCCATAAAAATCTAGCGCAAATGGGGCTGACTGTATTAAGAACTTTACGAGGAAGGATGCACATCCGAGCCCAATAATAAAGAATAGATTGGAGGACGGATTGAATAACTAATCTTCTACCAGCTCTAGTGAGAAATCTGTTGCTCCATGAATGAATTCTGCCGGTAATTCTATCAATCAAGCTACTGCAATCCTAAAAGCTAATAGCTTTTGAGTTTAAAGGAGTACCGAGGTATCTCACAGGGAGCTTCGCAACAGCTATCCCAAGGATTTGTTCCACGCAAGCTTTCTTGTTATCTGGCATTCCTGTGACGAACACCTGACTCTTTGCTAGATTGATAGAGAGCCCTGTCGTTGCTAAGAATCTATCCATAGTCTTTTTTAGTGCAATAATCGAAGAGATTCTTTCGATAGAGAAAAGAAATAAATCATCCGCAAAAAGAATATGTTTCAGATCAATCCTGTGGCACTTTGGGTGATAATAAAACCCAGATTTCATATCCAACTTTGCCAGAAGGCGAGAAAGGTACTCCAGTGCTATCAAGAATAAAAAGGGGGACAATGGATCTCCCTGACGAAGTCCTCTCTTGCCCTCAAAATAGTCGACTATTTCGCCATTGATAAGGACTGAGAAGGATGAGGATCTCAAACACATTGAACCAAGAAATAAACTTGAGCGGAAATTTTAGCTCGTGAAGCATATATTCCAAAAAATCCCAGCTGATCGTGTCATAAGCCTTCCTTAAGTCGATTTTCCAAGCTATTCTTTCGCCGATGGTTCTTCTCCCGTACCCAGCCATCAATTGTTGAGATACATTGACATTTCTGACTATGGATCTTCCGTTCACAAACGCCCCTTGAGCCTGATTTATGATCTTTGGCATGATATCCTTTAATCTGGCCGATAAGAGTCTCGATATAACCTTGTAAACCACGTTACAGCAAGAAATATGTCTAAAATCATCAGAATGAGAAGCTGAATTATTCTTTGGAACGAGAGCAACCGCGGTTGAATTTAACCCCTTTGGAAGGGAGTTGTATCTCAGGCAGTGGCGAATGCTACAACAAAACTCAGGACCAATTAGAGTTCAGTTTTTTTTCTGAAGAAACTAGAAAAAAACCCATTTGGACTTGGGGACTTGTCAATACCAATGGCGCTGAGGGAGTTCCAAATCTCTGCATCTGTTGCTTCCCTAACCAGCCCCCTACACCACTCCCCTTGCACTAGCTTCCCTGAAGAAACCGAGTTGCTGCAAATTGCAACAGGAATCGTTGCCTGGCCTAAAAGGGACTTAAAGTAGTTTGCAAAAATACAGTGAATCTGATTTTTATCAGAAGAAAAGCTACCATTAGCTAGCTTAAATGTCTTAATATTGTTCATGCTTCTCCTGCCCTTTAATATGCTGTGAAAAAATCTAGAGTTGATATCACCTTCCTTAGCCCATTGAATCTTGGTTTTCTGCTGATTTGAGTTTCCAAAACTCTTTCAAGGCCACCGATTCTTGTAAAAGTAATGCACTGTGAGAAGGGTTATCATGAACTGCCATCTTAAAATTAAGGAGGTTTTCCCTTGCATCTTCCACTCCTTTATCAAGGCCAACAGTGACTTTGACAAACTTCTGTTTAAAAAGAGCTTCATCTTCTTCAGCTTGGCTTGCAACAAAAATAAATTGTTGCAAGGCCTAGAATCCTTCCAGCAGCTTTCAACGCTCTCACTATACATATCCATATCTTCCCAGAATCTGTAATATCTGAAGTGTTTCTTGTAATTCTTTCTAGTTCCCCAAGAAATCAGAATGGGACTGTGGTCTGAAATGCCCGGAGGCATAAAAATGGCTTTGGCATCTAAAAACTCCTCAAACCAGAGCACATTGCCCATAGCCCTATCCAACTTGCACCAAATTCTGTTAACTGCATTCTTACTATTGTTGTTCCATGTATAAAAACAGCCTCGTTGATCTAAGTCTAATAGCCCTTTTCGATTAACAAACTTCTTTAAATCTTGAATGTCTCCCTCCCTCACAGTCGCACCATTCCTCTTCTCTTGCCTACTAAGAACACTGTTAAAATCTCCTGTAAATAAACAGCTACCTTGAAAACAATTGGTCTCCCTATCCATAGTCTCCCACATAGAAGCTCTCTCCGTAGAATTATTACTCGCGTAGACAAATGTAACCCCTACACTGGTAGTATTTGTCTTCAGTTCACAACACATAAAATGGGAGAAATTCTTCAGAACTCTAACTTCACATCTGGTGAAATTCCACATCACCAGAATTCGAGACCAACCGTTATGATTTATACTATAAGCACCCTTCCAATCCCCGTTTGGTCTGCACTTCACAATAACTTCATTGCACTTATCTTTCTGTAATTTGACTTCCAGTAAGGCTATGCAATCGACTCGATTCCTACTAATCAAATCCTTCACTTCGAACATTTTCATGGGGTTGTTCATACCCCTTATATTCCAACATGCTAACTTATACATTAAAGTATGTATGGCTGTTACCTCCTTTTCTCCCGACATTGCTCTCCTTTTTTCCTTATGGTTTTTTGTCTTCCTACTCATAACTTCACTGTTCAAGTTTAAGTTGTTGCTATTCCCGGCACTGTTGGAATTCATACTATCAGCAGCCCCTGAATTCCTTTTTCCTTTTGTCTAGCCCTTTTTTGAGCACTTTTCGATACGACCAGCTTAAATTCCCATGCACCGTCATGTTCCCTTATTCTGCCATTTTTACCAGCTTATTTTCTAAGTCTATCAGCCATAATGGCCAACTTTTTAGAACTTTCTTCTTCAATAACATCTTCCTCAGCCTGTTCTGCCACTTTTAAAAGGGTTTCTTCGACCACTTCTATGTCTTCTTGGTCTTCGAAAGCTTCTCTTTTATCCTTCTCTTTTGCTTCTGCCGTTTCTCGCTCTTTTAAAGCAGCAATCATCTGGTCAAGATTAGGTTCCGGGCAATTCACCATAAGGTGACCAAAGTTGCTGCAGTTGACACATCTAAGAGGCCTCCATTAATACAAGACTGGTTGGACGTAATTGTTTCCATATGGGTCCTCAAAAGCAATACTATCTACCAGCTCTACTTCTCCAAACACCTCAACACAAACCCTGGCGAAACTGTAACTGGATCCATCAACAATGACACCATCCGTGCAGATAGGCCTTCCCAGTTTCGAGCATATCCTACTCAAGATCCTGGGGTCCAACATATGAGCTTTGATGTTTGGAAGCCTCACCCATATCGGTAACGAAGCCGCACTGTCAAATTTGTAGTCTTCTTGTTCCGACCATTCCTTAAGAATAAGAGGACGGTTATCAAACGTCCATGGACCACCTATTCTCCAATTTCTTCTCTTCCTCAGCAAAATTCAGCATAAAGATGCCGGTGTTCAACATCGATACCTTAACAATAGACTCATCCCCCCATTTAGCCCTGACAAATCCCTTCATTCTTCCCAAATACGATTGTCCCAAATACAAACCCTACTAACGCATTTTTTAAATTTTCCGATCGCACTGTCCCACTCCTCCGCCGGAATCAATACCTTGTCAGCACCCTGCAATTGGGGAAGAAACTTAAGTGGCACACCTCTTTCGACTGTCGCAATTTCCTTCTCCGGCTGCCCCCCTCACAAGGGCTCAACATTAATTGCAAACCCTAATTTCGCACACGCAGTAGGTGCGTGGACTTCTCTTAAGGTGCGCGACGATTATAATAATCTTTTTATTCAATTCAAATCCCTATTGATCAGGCACAGAGGCGGTGCTAGGGGGCCTGGGGGCCCAGAACCCCTCTCAAATTTGGCAAATTTTTTCTTTGAGTAGGATTCGAACCATAGCCAACTACATATTAAGCCTATTTTCTACCAATTGATCTACAAATCATTCATGCTAGATTTAGCAAAGAATATATTTAATATTTGAAGTTGATTATTTGATTTAATATCTCAATTAAGTATGTTTTAGTACTCAATCGCACTCAACTCCACATTATTTAGATCTAAGTTAACTTATTTTTCAACAACTAAGCTATAAAAATAAAATACAATACAATACACACTTATTAATTAAAATAAACTCCTAATTTAAATTATATTATTAATAATTGCTATGTAATTTATATTAAAAATTTTGACCAGACTCTCCATTGTTTCTCAGTCTTCAAAAGCTCCAGCACCTCCTCCAACCAGGATTCGCACCAGTCCGCAACTCCGAGCCCTGAAGCTACTGCCTTATATACGTCAACCCAGTCCAGCTCAAACCTTACGCTCTTTATATTAAGACTCCTTGCAATTTTAAGAGCTTGAAGCAATGCCTGACCCTCCACTTCACTGGCGCAACTGCTAGAAGTGTTCCAGGATGCCCATGTCCACAAGACAAAGCCCTCCATGTCTCTAGCCACCACCCCCAAGCCTGCCATCCTTCCACTCACATCCCAAGACCCGTCTACATTTATCCTTACCTCCTTCAAATCTGTGGAACGCCAACCGCCCATAGCAGATCAAGAGAGGGTCAACGCGGACGTAGCCGCTGCCCTGGCTGCTGTGATGGCACGGATGGATGCTATGTCAATCCAATTGACAGAGATGGCGGCGGCAAGAGGCAATCCGAATGGTGGAGGGGAGAGAGCTCAGAGGGAAGCACCAGTACCAGTTAGAGTTCCTCGTGTGCGTGCACCAGTCGCTGGGGACTCAAGTTCGGGTGAAGAGGATCCTGTGGACCATGGTCGGGAGGAAGAGGAGGATCGATATGATGATTATCGAGTGAAAGCTGATATTCCTTTGTTTCATGGAACTATGGCGGTAGAAGAGTTTCTTGACTGGCAGATTGAGGTGGACCGGTTTTTAGAAGTCATGGGTGTCCCAGAAAACAAACAAGTGAAGATGGTGGCGATCCGATTAAAGGGTACCGCTGCCGTGTGGTGGGACAAACTCGTAGTTCAAAGGAGGCGGCAGGGTAAGGCGCCTATCAGAACGTGGAGACGAATGAAGCAGCTGATGTTAGATCGTTTCTTGCCCGAGGATTATGAGCAGATCCTGTACAAGTTGTACCTTGATTGTGTTCAAGGCAGGCGTTCCGTGACAGAGTATAATACTGAGTTTCTTCGTCTATCCGAGCGTAATGAGCTGAAAGAAACGGAGAATCAGAAGGTGGCTAGGTACATCAGCGGCTTAAAGGTTTCAATTCAGGAAAAGATGGGGTTACAGACTGTTTGGTCAGTGGCAGCCGCGTCTAGCCTCGCGCTGAAGGCAGAAGCGATGGAGAAGGCCCCTCGGAATTTCCAGCCTTTTCGTAGGTTTCCCCCTCAGGGAGCTGCGAAAATCGGCGATGATAAAGGGAAGAATGTGATGGTGAAGGAGCAGTACGCAGGGAATAAGAGTATTGCTGGCCCTAGCAGTGGCAGTTCCGGAGGCCCCCAGCCTAATAGGGGCGCAACTCAGAAAGCACCCAACCCGTACACCAAACCGAGTGGGGACAAGTGCTATCGATGTGGTGGGCAAGGACACAGGTCGAATGTGTGCCCGACCCGGAGAACAGTCGCCATCCTGGAGGAGGGAGAGACGTATGAACCGGATGAGGAGGATGAATACGAGGGAGTCGAGTTCGCAGAGGAGGAGTCTACGGAAGCGGTGAATATAGTTCTGCAAAGAGTTCTTCTGACCACACCAGATGAGGGACAGCGTAAGAACCTATTTAAATCTCATTGTTCCATTATGAATAAGGTGTGTAATCTGATTGTGGACAACGGGAGTTCGGAGAACCTGGTATCGCAGAAGCTAGTAGACCACTTGAAGTTGCCCACGGAATCACATGAGCGACCATATGCGCTTGGTTGGGTCAGTAAAGGCTCACAGATCCGCGTCACACGTACCTGCAAAGTTCCTATCTCCATCGGGAAATATTATCGGGAAGAGGTACCATGTGATGTTCTTGAGATGGACGTTTGTCATGTGTTACTTGGACGCCCTTGGCAGTATGATAATGATGTAACCTACAGAGGGCGCGATAATGTGGTGTTGTTTGCTTGGGAAAAGCATAAAATTGCCATAGCTCCTGTTTCGAGTTTTAGCAGGCAACCGGCAAAGCAGTCAAGTTTTCTGGCCATAGCACACAACGAGCAGGAATTTAGTGCTGATATTGTGGAGGCTCAGTGTTTCTGTCCTGTGATAGTTAAGGGTTTGCTGAGCGCTGAGAAAGAAGAGGGGATTCCTGAAGGCGTGCGAGAGATTCTGCGGGATTTTGAGGAGTTAACGGCTGAAGAGTTACCCAATGAATTACCCCCTATGCGAGACATTCAGCATCATATAGATCTCATTCCGGGATCTAGCCTGCCGAATTTACCACATTACCGGATGAGTCCTAAGGAGAACGAGATTCTGAGAGATCAGATAGAAGATTTGCTGAAGAAGGGTTTCATTCGGGAGAGTATGAGTCCTTGTGCAGTGCCGGTCCTTCTTGTTCCAAAGAAAGGGAATCAGTGGAGGATGTGTGTGGATAGTAGAGCCATCAACAAAATCACAATCAAGTATCGGTTCCCTATTCCGCGTTTAGAAGACATGCTTGACGAGCTGGCTGGTTCTAAGGTCTTTTCCAAAATAGACCTGCGAAGTGGCTATCACCAGATTCGGATCAGACCGGGAGATGAGTGGAAAACGGCTTTCAAAAGCAAGGAAGGGCTCTACGAGTGGCTGGTTATGCCGTTCGGGCTGTCTAATGCCCCGAGCACTTTTATGCGCTTGATGAATCAGGTACTACGTCCATTTATGGGTACATTCGTGGTGGTTTATTTTGATGATATTCTGATTTACAGTAAGACCCCCGAGTTGCATTTGGAACACTTGAGGCAAGTATTACAGGTGTTACAAGAGAACAAGCTTTATGTGAATCTGAAGAAGTGTGTTTTCAGCACCAATAAGCTGTTGTTCCTTGGGTTTATAGTGGGAGAGCATGGTATTCAGGCAGATGAGGAGAAGATTCGTACTATCCGTGATTGGCCTACAGCCCAATCAGTGACCGAAGTTCGGAGTTTTCATGGCCTAGCTACTTTCTATAGGCGATTTGTGAAAAATTTCAGCACAATCACCGCACCCATTACCGAGTGCCTAAAGAAAGGCAAGTTCCAGTGGGGAGAGGAGCAAGAAAAGAGTTTCACAGCCATCAAGGAGAAGTTGTGTACTGCCCCAGTCCTCGCCTTACCAGATTTTGACAAAATCTTTCAGGTGGAATGCGATGCGAGTGGAGTAGGGATTGGTGCTGTGTTAAGCCAGGAGAAGAGGCCTGTAGCTTTCTTCAGTGAGAAGCTCAGTGAGACGCGCCAGAAGTGGAGTACTTATGATCAGGAATTTTATGCAGTTTTCAGGGCTCTACGACAATGGGAGCACTACCTGATCCAGCGCGAGTTCATTCTATTCACGGACCACCAGGCTTTGAAGTTCCTACACAGTCAGAAAGTGATTAATAAAATGCATGCTCGATGGGTTAGCTTTCTGCAGAAGTTCCCTATTATCATTCAGCACAAGTCAGGTGCTCAGAACAAAGTGGCGGATGCGCTGAGTAGGAGAGTTTCTTTGCTGGTAACCTTATCTCAGGAGGTTGTAGGATTCGACAGTCTAAAGGAGTTGTACGAGGGCGATACTGATTTCAGGGAGTTGTGGAGTAAGTGCAGCGGGAGGCATCCTTGTGGTGACTTTCATATCAGTGAGGGCTTTTTATTCAAAGGCAGTCAGTTGTGCGTCCCTTGTTCTTCACTTCGAGAGAAGCTGATTCGAGACTTGCATGGAGGTGGTCTCAGCGGTCACTTGGGTCGTGATAAGACCATTGCTAGTTTAGAGGGAAGATTTTATTGGCCCCACTTGAGAAGAGACGCTGGGGCGATTGTGCAGCGGTGCTATATCTGCCAAGTATCGAAAGGTCAGTCCCAAAATACTGGACTTTATTTGCCCTTACCTATTCCTGAGGATATTTGGCAAGATCTGGCTATGGATTTCGTGTTGGGTTTACCCCGCACCCAGCGAGGAGTGGATTCTGTATTTGTGGTAGTTGACCGATTCTCGAAGATGTCTCACTTCATCGCTTGCAAGAAAACCGCAGATGCGTCGCATGTGGCTAAGCTGTTTTTCAGGGAGGTAGTGCGTCTACATGGAGTTCCTAAGTCCATCACTTCAGATCGAGACTCCAAATTTCTCAGTCACTTCTGGATCACATTATGGAAGATGTTTGGCACAGCATTGAACAGGAGTTCCACAGCTCACCCACAGACTGATGGGCAGACCGAGGTCACTAACCGCACGCTTGGAAATATGATACGGAGTGTATGCGGGGATAAGCCAAAACAATGGGATTTAGCGCTGCCACAAGTGGAGTTTGCGTACAACAGTGCAGTGCATTCAGCTACGGGGAAGACACCATTCTCTTTGGTATACACTTCCACACCTCTGCACGTCGTTGACCTGATTACTCTGCCTAGAGGGGTCAGTATTAGTGCGCCTGCCAAGGCCATGGCCGAAGAAATCGTTGATGTTAAGGAGGCGGTTCGAGCAAAGTTAGAGGCTACGGGGGTGAAAAACAAAGCTGCTGCAGATAAGCACCGTCGGGTCAAATTGTTCAAAGAGGGTGATGAGGTAATGGTGTTTCTGCGTAGGGAGAGGTTTCCGGTGGGTACTTACAAGAAACTGCAGCCACGAAAGTATGGTCCGTTTAAGGTGACAAGGAAGATTAATGATAATGCCTATGTGGTAGCCCTACCTGACTCTATGAATATCTCAAATACGTTCAATGTGGCAGACATATACGAGTATCGTGCGGATGAGGCTTTGTATCCAGAAGAGAACTCGGGGTCGAGTTCTTCAGAGGTGGAGGAGACTGATGCAGGGCAATTGGCGGTGCAAATCGAAGAGCAAATATCGCGCAAGAAGGGCAAAATCGGCAATATCGGTATTTGGCATCCGGCGTCCAGAAATTCGCCATAATACCTTGATTTCAGTGGCAACGGGCCAACGAACGCAAATCACCGCTAGTGCTGTGATGTATGGCCTTTTTTAGCCATCCGGGCTCATTTAGGGCTCCGAATTAGGGTTTTTACATTTTTAGCAGCATAATTATCTTTTAGTTTTTCCTTTCCTAATTAGGTTTAGTCTTTATTTCCTAGTTAGGTCTTATGTTTTCTTATTTAAACCCAGTTTAGGGTTTCGTTCATGTATCTTATTTTTCTTTCAATAAAACCTTTGGTTTTCGTTCTTGGTGGATTCCGAGATTACTTGGTGGATTCCAAGCCTTTGCGAGTTCATTGCTGGTGGACTCAGTTATCATATTTGTCACGCTGCGTCACCACGTTACATAACTGGAAATCAGCGAGCAAATAAACAATTGGGAAATTTTATAATTAACTAACTGATTACATTTAGGGGTATGATAAATTGGCAAGTTGAACAGAAGACAATCATAAGCGCGCATAGGGATGCATAGACTTTTTTTGCTTGTGAAAATAATAAGAAAGAGCTTCAATGGATAATAACAGAGATGGGCATAATGGTAGTCATAAACCTGAAGATGGACCACCATTAAATAGTCAGACATACATACCTGATTTGGTTTGAATGCAGTCTTCTTCTTCTTCTTTTTTAAAGATAATTTTATTTATAGAAAAGGAAAACAAAATGAAATACACGAGATCAGGATCAAATGAAGTTGGTATCTTTCGTTTTGGGACATGATCTAGCTGAAGAGCATGATTTCTTCTTTTTTTTTTCCGTTGATGGTTTTTTTGCTGAATAGCTATAGTTGGCAGGGATGGATCAATTGAATCATACTGAATCCTGATCACATACCTCAATCGCTTCATGATCATCATACCCTCTTTCAGATTCCCCAATAGGAATACCAGAACCCTCATGTTCGACCTGTCTAGATATCTTAACATATTCGTCCAGATCTTCAAAAATATATTTATCATCCTCGCAACATGTCCTTCATTTCAAGTAAATGGCTCTAGCCTCAACCGGACCACCAAATCTTCGCAATAAAACAGCTCACTACCATAGGAAGAAATTTTTTGAGCAAATTCTTCCTGTATTTGCAATTCACTACTCTCCATATCCTCGTTAAGCTCTTCATTATTTGTATTACCATCAATTCCCCCAGGAACATTGGTATCCACTACTTGAATATCATCCAATACCTCCTTGATATTATCATCCTCATTATGCAAGTCTGGCAGCAGCTCCACTTCTAGGATATCTTCAACCTCATTATTCTCATTCGCATTGTTCCACTCTTTGGAACCATGCAGTGTTAGTATCAGTCATCCCCTCTTCTTTGGAAATGAGACTCGGCTCTGTGCCCACACCAGTATTGGTTACCAAATTTGCTTTTGGAGCCCTTGGCATCCTTCTCCGTGACAGGATGTGTGATAGCAATCAATTGCTCACTGGACTGAAAACCCACTAATCTGCCTTTCTTCTTTTTTCTCACTTCAACCCATTCAAGGTTACCAACACTCTCTTTAGGCACAATACTTTTAGTAACATGCTCTTTTTGATTGGTCACCTGTAAAGATGTATTTGGCTGAGGATTACCTTTAGTTGTTGGTGTATCAGCTTGTTTGAGATGTTTCATCACTTCATCATCCATCGTAACTGCTCTCTTCTTACGACAATTACTCAATTCATGCCCGTGAATCTTGCAATGAGAGCAATAGGACATATTTCATTCCACCTGAATTTTCTGACAAAAACTTCTTCCATCTGACAGGGAAATCACAAGTTCACAACCTCCTCTGGAATGGGCTGCGACATATCCAACTCAACACAGGCTCTTGTATATTTTAGCCTAGAACACGCCTTAGACCGCTCATCAACATCAAGAAAATGACCAAAAGAATTAGTAATAGCCTTTACAAATCGTCTGATAAACAAAGGAGGAGGCAGCCCTGGCAGCCTCACCCACTTTGTTGTGGTCGAAGACTCCTTACGTGGGTCATAATCAATTGAATATCGAAAAAGTCAAAACATCGCATGCTCGAATTTCTTAATCGGACTAGTAAGAGCAGTGACAACGTCAACCTCCGAGTCCAAAATCACCATAATATGCCATGCATCCCAAATATCACTTAGGGTTGCCCTTCCCTTAATATCCCAGTGCTCCTTGAGAACTGATCGAATTTCCAAAATCGAAGGTCTTCCAACAGTAAATTTAATAATAAGAGAATGCTTGAACAATGTCACACCTGCTGCAAACTCCACCGCAGTAAAAGTTACAACAGGTATGCCGTTTGACCGTACGTATGGCCTGTTGGTCAATGGAACATCAGGGAATCTGGGCACAAGCTTTGGCTTGGCTGCGGCCACAAAGAATAGAGACTCTCCCCGTCCATTAGGATTAGCGATATCTGTATAGGTTATTTTCCTCGATCCACCATCAAGTTGCGCAAGATCTGGAGGTTTAGGAGGTGGATGTGCTGGATTTGATAGCAATGACTCGACCATGAGGAGCGGTGCCGGGACTGAAGATTTTCTGATCTATCGTAGTTTGAAACGAGAGAGAAAAACATGGAGAGGAAGAACAACCGAAGAAGATTTTCAGATCTTTCGTATCAGATCTGATATTCAGATAAATCGTCGATCGCCGGAAGTCCTTGAGTCTCTTTCTCTCTCATCTTGACTTGAAGAATGTGAAATCTCAATTCAAGCATCTTGAATGCAGTGTCTTGCCTACCATGAGAATTGAGTACCTTGAATGTAGTGTTTGGTACTTGTAAGTATATTAATTTACTGAATGAACACATGCAAGCTCAAGTTGTAGGTCTAGAACAGGTCTAGGATTGAGTACCAAAGTAGCAGTACGATCAGCCAAAGTCTGGGACTTAGCCAAATCTGGCTTAAGGAGGGTTTCGGACAAAACGGTGCAGTTTTGGCGTAGCAGGAGTTGCTTATTTGAAGTACCAAAGGAAACAACAGCGTTCAGATTAAAGCGCGAATGTCTGTTAAGTCCGTTACTTGTGAGCGGCGTCATTTTAACGAAGACTGAAGGCTTTAGTAGAACGCTGGCATTTTGACTGGCGTTGAGGCTAATTCGAAATTGGGTGAAACGTAACGTTTCAAGCGAGCTTCAGCTGGGTTCTTAAGTCGACTTCAATTTGGGAATTAGGGTTTATCCAAATTCTCATAGCGATTCTGATTTAGAGAGATTCTTCAAGAAGCCGAGTACAATTGTTCATCTTGCGAAGCGATTCGATCGATCTGGAAGGCGTACGTGACCGGATTAGTCACTAGAAGTGCGTCGATTGGAGAGTGGTGCTGGAAGCAAGTCTGGATGGAGGTCTACGCCAGGGGAGCTTTGACTACGGCGATTCAGGGGCTTTCGGAGGGGGCTTTGATCCCTCCAAGCTTTCTTTTGACTATCTTTTATTACTGCTTTGGTTAATTTCTATATAAGACTGTGATAGTCATATTTGGGCTTGCTTGAACAGTTGGCCGGTTTGTGCTTTGTGCTTGTATGTTTTGATGCTTGATCTATAAAATCTAACATTCGCCTAAGTCATATTATAACATTGTGGTATCAGAGCCCGTGATTCATCAATCATTTTTTATTTTGGTGGATATAGGTGTGATCCTAGGTCATTGAATTATGTTTAGTGTCATTGTCGCTCCGCCCGGTGGCTTGTAGAATCCGGATTGGCACTAGATCATAACTGCTTGCTTTCTTGCATTGTTGTGACCTTGGATTGAGATTCTTGTGACATATGGTGTTATGAACTGATTTATTGATCTTTGCACTGTTTTTCTTGCAACTGAAAATCTTTCTCTCTTATAATGATATCTGATATTAGACTTAAGCCTTTTGATGGGAAAATGGATTTTGTAATGTGGATTATGAGAATGAAGGAAATCCTGATTAAGGAAAAGTGTTGGAGGGCTGTTAGTGAAGAGTGGTTGTGTCCTACTTCTGATCAGGCTAAGAAAGACCTTAAGGAGATAGCTTTGTCTGAGATTATGATGAGATTAACAGATGATGTAACTAGGTCAGTTATGAAGATAACTGATCCAAAAGTGTTGTGGGATACTCTTAAGGCTACCTACCAGACCAAATCCCTACCCAATAGGATATTTCTTCTGACGAAATTGTTTACATTTAAAATGGATGTGTCCTTGAGTATCTAGGAAAACTTAGATAGTTTCTTTAAGCTTACCTAAGAATTAGACAGATGTGAGGATACCATAAAGGAAGAACACCAAGTTGTGACTCTCCTTAGTGCCTTGCCTCATCAGTTTGACACCCTAATAGATGTTATCCAGTTTGGAAGGGAGGATCTAACCTTATCTAAACTCACAGAAATCATCACTCAGAAGAATGAATCCCTAAGTGTCTTTAAGTCTAAGAATGGAAGTAAGACTGGGGCTAAAAAGGAAGTTATGTTTGTGAAACATAAGAAACAACACCCTACTAGATCCAACAAATCCTCAAAGCCTAAGGATAAATCCAGAGAAACTAAGAAATCCAGAGAGAACGTTAAGTGTTTTTATTACAAGGAAATGGGACATTACATGAATAGCTGCCCTAAAAAAAGAAGGATAACCAGCAGAATAAGCCTAGTGGATCTAAGATTGACTTTACTAATGTGTGTGAGACAATATATGACAATAAATTGCTTGTTCTTGCCGGTTCTGAAAATGACAATGCTTGGATCCTTGATTCCGGTTGTACTATGCATGCCACGCCTCATAAATCTCTATTTGATTCTTTGAAAACATGTAATGGGGGTGAGTTCAAGTTGGGTGATCTCACAGTTTTGCATGATAAGGGTATTGGGAATGTTCCTTTGAAAATGTATGATGGAAAAATCAGAGTTTTGCAAAATGTTGCTTGAGTTCCTAATCTTAGGAGAAACTTGATTTTTGAATCTGCATTAGAACAAAAAGGATGCCATATAATATCTAAGAATGGAATAAGAGAAGTCATTAAAGGTGATCATAAAGCGATTAGAAGCATGAGGATATGTGGACTATACCATGTTTCTTTGACTCCTGAATTGAATGTGATGCATGCTAGTACTAAAAACCAGTGTTATTAAAACCAGACCGGACTGGCTGGTTCGACCGGTTGGACGAGGAACCGGTCACTGGACCGGTTCGGTTCTGTAATTGGACCGGAAATGCAGCGATTTGGTCAAACCTGGTCAAAAACCGGTCAAACCTGGTCGAAACCGGTTAAGACCCGGTCGGTCGAACCGGTTGACCCGGTGGGTTGACCCGATTGACCCAATTTTTTATTAAAACATGATTTGATCAGTTCAATCGGTTCGATTTGGTCTGAAAAAGTATATATTTATTTTGACTTGGACAAGACTCGAACCTAGTCTTCCCATATAATTATCCCCTCTCATTCCACCAAGCTAAACATGATTCTTGTTTCATTATTTGTTTCAATAATGTATATTCATTTATCAAATCTATAAAATTTATTACTTACTATCAATTTAGCTAGAAATTCAATTAGTCTTAGAAATCCCTTATTGTTGTGACTTACAAATTAAGACTAAAATTGTTATTGTTGTATTATTGATTTGTACTTTATTAAATTCTAAATTTGTTATGGTATGTTGTTGTAATCAGATCATAAACAAGTGATATTTATTCAAGTCATAAATATGTTAAATTATAATATCATATATAAGTATAATATTTTTATTATTTAATTTGTGCTGGTCAAACCGGTTCGACCCGGTTAAACCACTGACCCATTGACCCAGTAACTTGACCGGTTCGATCACCGGTCCGGTTTTAATAACACTGCTAAAAACCTTGCAGAAACCAAACTGTGGCATGCTAGGCTTGGTCATACTGGGAACAATGGCTTACAATTTCTGTTTAAGAATGGTTTACTGAAAAAGAAGCCTTGTGACATTGACTTTTGTGAGATTTGTGTACTTGGGAAGAAAACTGCACATGCATTCACTAAATCTAAGATGACTGTTAATGCTAGACTTGAATATGTGCATAGTGATTTTTGGGGCCCTACCCAAGTACAAACTGTTGGTGCTAGAAACTACTTTGTCTCTTTTGTTGATCATTACTCTAGAAAGGTTTGAGTTTACTTGCTGAAATAAAAAACTGAGGTGATTGCTTTAAATCCTGAAAATTATCTGTTGAAAGTGAAACTGATTTGAAACTGAAATGTTTAAGAACTGACAATGGCCTTGAGTTTTGTAACAAAGTGTTTGATGATTATTGCACTGAAAATGGCATTAAGAGACATCTGACTGTTCCTGGTACACCCCAGTAGAATGAGATAGCAGAAAGGATGAATAGGGCACTCTTAGATAAGGCTAGGTGTATGTTGTTTAGTTCAGCCCTTAAGAGTTCCATGTGCGGAGAAGCTATTGTGACTGCTGCTTATCTAGTTAATCGATCTCCATGTTCTGCTAAAGACTTTAAGTTACCCCAAGAGATGTGGTTAGCTAAAAAGATAAACATTGACCACTTAAGGCCATTTGGATGCACTGCCTATACTAAAACATCTGATGGAAAACTTGAACCTAGGGCCATTAAATTTGTTATGCTTGGATATCCTAGTGGTGTCAAAGGCTATAAGCTGCTTGTTGTTCAGCCTGGTGGATACAAAGTGATTAAGTCTAGATCAGTTACCTTCAATGAGAATGATTTTCATTTTAAGACTTAACTCACCTCTGTTTCCCCTGTTTCAGGCACTACAATTGAAGACACTACCAGCTTCATACCTTCTGGGTACTTTATGGGAAGATCAGGAGGTGATGCAGCAGGGGATGATCCTCCAGCTGACTCACATGAATCAGGAGGGCACCTGGACTTGTACACTCCACCACAACTCAGCTTGGAAAACCAAGAAGAAGGTGGGAGTGAAGGGTTTGGAGAAGGAAGTTCTTCTCCCCATCAACAAACTGACGGGGACCGGATAAGCTCTTCTTCTCCTTCAACTAGTAGAGTTAACAATTCTGTTATGCATAATGTTAGTCTTGTGCAAGCTGCCTCTATAAGCAACAGTGATAGAGGCACACATATTACTTCTTCTGATACTGTTGTGAGTGCTGATATGTCTGATGATGCTGTTTTGATTGATAAAACTAACTTATCAAATTATCAGCTTGTTAGAGATAGGCCTGCTAGGACTAGAATTCAAAATAAAAGATATGCAAGTGTGGTTGAATTTGCTAATGTTCTTGAATATGCCTTGATTGTTGCTGAAAATGTGAAATACATTGTGCCTGAAACTTACTCTGATGCTATGAAAAGTAAAGAATGTGATAAGTGGAAACTTGTCATGTGTGAAGAAATAGAGTATGTATAATAATGGCACTTGGGTATTAGTACCAAAACCTGATGGGGCTAAGGTTATTGGTTCTAAATGGGTATTTAGGATAAAAGAAGGTAATAATCTAGATGATCCTCCTAGGTTTAAGGCCAGGTTTTGTGCCAAAGGCTTTAAGCAAAGGGAGGGGATAAACTACAATGAAATATTTGCCCCCTGTAGTGAAATATAAAACATTAAGACTCTTGCTTGCAATGACAACTGTTAATGATTGGCATTTACAAAAAATGGATGTAAAAACTGCTTTTCTTCATGGAAACCTAAATGAAACAATATATATGTCTCAACCTATAGGTTTTGAGAATAGTAGTAAGCCTAATCATGTTTGTCTATTGAAGAAATCCACGTATGGCTTGAAACAATCACCAAGGCAGTGGAACATTAAGTTTAATGAGTGCATGTTGTCTCTTGGTTTTATTAGAAGCAAGTTTGATACTTATCTATATCTGTGCTTGTATTTGCTCTTATATGTTGATGATATTCTGATAATGAGCAATGTTGAATCTGAGATTGAAAAGATAAAGAAAGAGTTGAGCATGAACTTTGACATGAAAGATTTGGGAAATGCTAAGAAAATCTTAGGCATAAATATAATCAGGGATAGACCAAATAAAAGGATGATTCTGTCTCAAGCTGAATACATTGATAAGGTGATTAAAAAGTTCAGTATGGAACATAGTAAACCTGCAGTAATACCCTTAGGAGGGCACTTAGTCCTTAGCAAACAAGACTGGCAGACTGCCCTGAAACAGAAGAAGAAAAGAACAAAATGGCTGAAATACCATATGATGTTGATGTTGGGTCTATTATGTATTGTATGCTTTATACTAGGCCTAACTTGGCTTATGTTATAAGTGTATTAAGTAGATTTATGGCTAATCCTGGTGAGAACCATTGGCATGCTATGAAACTCTTGTTAAAATACTTGAATAACACTAAGAACTTTGGCCTTGTGTATGCTTGTAATGGACAGAAATCTGATTTGTTTGGGTATGTTGATTCAAACTATGCTAGCAATAGGGACACTAGGAAATCAACCACTGGTTTGTTTTTCACTTGGTGTGGTAATTGCATTTCATGGAAGTCCCAACTTTAGTCTGTGGTAGCTTTTTCATCTACTGAAGCTGAGTTTATTGCTACAACTGAAGCAGCTAAAGAAGTTGTTTGGTTTAAAGGATTGCTGTATGAAATTGAACTGACTAATTATATTCCATTGATATATTCTGATAGTCAAAGTGCTTTACATCTTTGCCGTGACCCCGTGTATCATGAGCGTAGTAAACATATCGATGTTAGACTACATTTCATTAGGGATATGCTAGAAAAGGGTATGATTAGAATTGAAAAAATCTTAGGAGATGTTAACCCTGCTGATTTTGGCACAAAGGTGGTCCCTTATGTTAAATTTGAGTTTTGCAGGAGAGCATTACATATTGGAAAGGTGACTTGAGGCTGTGGCTTGTGCCTGAGAAAAGCTGGTGAAGTGTTAGAAGATGGTGCCCATGGGAAGATCAAGCAAAGCATTTAAGCGCAAGTAGATTAGGAGGGCAAATTATAAGTATATTAATATACTGAATGAACACAAGCAAGCTCAAGTTGTAGGTCTAGAACAGGTCTAGGATTGAGTACCAAAGTAGCAGTATGATCAGCCAAGTTCTGGGACTTAGCCAAATCTGGTTTAAGGAGGATTTCGGACGAAACGGTGTAGTTTTGGCGTAGCGGGAGTTGCTTATTTGAAGTACCGAAGGAAACGATAGCGTTCGGATTGAAGCGCGAATGTCTGTTAAGTCCGTTACTCGTGAGTGGCGTCATTTTAACGAAGACTGAAGGCTTTAGTAGAACGCTAGCGTTTTGACTGGCGCAGAGGCTAATTCAAAATTGGGTGAAACGCAGCGTTTCGAGCGAGCTTCAGCTGGGTTCTTAAGTCGACTTCAATTTGGAAATTAGGGTTTATCCAAATTCTCAGAGCGATTTCGATTTATAAAGATTCTCCAAGAAGCCGAATACAATTGTTCATCTTGCGAAGCGATTCGATCGATATGGAAGGCGTACGTGACCGGATTAGTGACTGGAAGTGCGTCGCTTGGAGAGTGGTGCTCGAAGCAAGTCTGGGTGGAGGTCTACGCTAGGAGAGCTTCGGCTACGGCGATTCAGGGGCTTTCGGAGGGGGCTTCGATCCCTCCAAGCTTTCTTTTGACTGTCTTTTATTGTTGATTTGGTTAATTTCTGTATAAGACTGTGATAGTCATATTTGGGCTTGCTTGAACACTTGACCGGTTTGTACTTTGTGCTTGTATGTTTTGATGCTTGATCTATAAAATCTAACATTCACCTAAGTCATATTATAACAGTACTCTTCTGGCATCTTTGGAATCTAGAATGAAAAACAAAACCTTTTAAGAGTCACATGCCTTTACTGCCCATTCAAGCCATTGCCAAATACTAGAGATGCCAGTATCATGTTACGTGCACTCAACTGACAGAGACTAGAGGCCTGCATTTGTTTCCAGCAAAATAGTTTGAGTGCCTCAACCGCTCCTACACTCAGCCAGTCCCAAGTGTAGCAAACAACAAGGCCGTGGAGCTAAATGCAGAAGTTCATTTACTATGGTCACTTGCAGAGTATAAACAATGTGATTACAGAAGTCAGGACTCGCTTCGGTCATAAATGATTCATAAGCGCTGTTAATACGACGCTCAACATCCATCAACTAAGGCAGCATATGTGGTTCAAGGAAAAAAGACTGACATAAATCTTTTAACCTACAAACACTTAAAAAGACGGATAAAGTAAGAAAGTCATGAAAACCATACATTTCATGGATGACTTGAAACGGAGTAGCTAAGCACATTGGAAACTAATCCTCTCTGCCGAAGGTGTCAATATTCTAATCAGAGTAACTAAGACATGAACAACTTTCAAGGTCTAGCCGTGTAAAATCAAGTTCAATATCACTTTGACACTGTGTTAAAATGTTATGTCTCCAGTACAATTGCAAAAGAGGAAGAGAACGAAATTACATTGACACAGCATCCTGCCAAAAGGAAACCTTTGATAAAATTCAGGCGACAATCTACCACCAAATACCAATAACACAAAGCTCATGACTTTCACCAAAGCTGGAGAATGAGTACTCAAAAACCAAGCATTAGCAATCAGCAAGAGGGCTTGTGAGAGTTTAGACATCGAGTTATGATGGAATGTGTTTTGGGAACTCTTAGTGGTACATCTTGTTATTTGACTGTAGTCTTGAGATTGAAGCATTACCAGTTCTGAAACAAGACTAGTAGTAACATTGTGCATTTTGAATCTGATATGTACTGTGTTCCATTTTTCTGCTAGGCTGGTAAAACGTTCCTTGTTGGACACTTTTATTCAATATAAGCACTGCTAAGCGAGGACTTTAGAGTTAATTGTCATCAGCTGAGATCAGCTTCAAATATCGTTCAGTGATCATCTCCTGTGAATAGTCTGTGAAATAGCCTTTCTCCACATCAACCCCTTCTTCTGCTGCAAGCAACTCAATTCGGTGTTGGACCCGATCAGCTCCCACTTGGTTCGGTTCTAGGAGCATGCAAGCAATCTCTGTGCAGTCCTCGCCATGTACAAGCCCCAGAGTCTGAACAGTAGGGAGTCCACCGCCACGGGCACTCACCATTCTTGCGATTCTCCTGGTGATTGTCACATCTGTGGAAATGACAGGTACATTATAGAGGTCTACCCATTTGCGTGCTCCGATCATTGCGATGCCTTTTGATCGCGGTACTTCTAATGGACCTTCGTCTGGTCTTTCTGGTAGAACCTCAGCCATGGACCAACCACCCCACTGGCTTCCCATAAGGTTGGGCCGGTAGTAGCCAAGTTCGCGCCTAATAGTGTCCAGAGCCTTGCCCTCGGGATGTGCAGCAGCATATAGAAAGACAGGGACTGTTCCAAATATGAAAACTTTGTCGTGTTAATATGATTTACACGAAAGGAAATAATACAGCATCAAATGGTATGATCTTCAAACCTTGAAATATATTGCCAATGTCCCGAGCCACGGCTTTAGCAAGCCAAGATGCATCGTCCAATGAGGCCTGGGCTAGTGGATGAAACATAATGTCATCCACAACTCCAAGACGCGGGTGTGTACCCGAATGATTCTCTAGGTTTATTTCTCCGTAAGCAGCCTCAACCATGCGCAAAATTGTTTGGTGCAAGGGACTGTAGATTGGAGTCCCTGTCACGTCATGGGTAATATATGTGACAAGGGTGTACCTCGCTCTATTGTAAGCTCTGTCCTCGAACTTGTTCACTATTACAGCCTCTCTTTCAAGACCAGCAGCTTGTTCAATCAAATTCAGAACTGTTCGGTTTCGTGATTCGGATATGAACATTTTGCAGCATAGCAGGAATGACTGATTCAGCTTCTTCTTATCCTGGAAACAGAATTTCAATGGGGAAACATAAAACTCTTTATAACCTAAAGAAGTTAGAAGTCAAGCTTGTCAATTGCGGATATTCCCACTCCCAACAAGTCACGCCTGCCTCTAAATTTTACAAAGCAAGACCTAACCATTGTTCTGAAAACCATTTTAGGTAAACTAGGAGCACCTTAAGTTTGATACATTAGAAATAAATAAAAAAACAAAAACAAAAGAAAACGAGAGGAACGAGAGACCAGATCAGTCGCTAATGGTGACCACAATCCAGAAACTTCTGATGGAAAGAGTCGTGATTGCTAATAGGCTACATAACCCAGTAAAGATGAAGGTGCTTCTGACTTTTAAGGCCTCAGCATCATTTCCTCCGAAACTGATCATGAAAGACTTATAACAGGATCATCAACCAAATAAAGTCACCCGCATAATCCACCAACAAGCTAACGGATCAAAGTTTTCAATTTCCAGGAAATCAAAACATTTTGGCTCATGCCCCAACTCACAAGAGTGTGTGTATTGTGATGAGAAAATTAGGATGGGAGGGTCAAATATGATATATCTGTACCTTGCCGTTGTTGTACAGCTCCATGCTGCTCCTTGTGCTGGTACCAGGTAATCTCTTATCCGAAATCCGAATGCTTTCCTATGATTTAAAAAACAGATGAAAGACACTCGTGAATTTTTCTGATGAACTTGTTAAGTTATAGCTTAATATATTATTCACAACATCTATCTGTCCCCACAGAGTTATATTAATAAATAAATTATTGCCTTGGTACAATTTCCTTGGCATCATTGTAAATGGCGTGACTCTAGATGTAAACACCACCATTGATGAGTCATACTTGAGGTATTAAAATGACCCACCAAGCAACAGATGGCCAAGCGTTCGAAAATTGATAATATAAAAATCAAAACAGTTAGAAAATAAAACATGTGTAATCTTTTAACAATAATTTTGTGGAAAAAAGCTACACCGATTTCGGTTCATTTTCATGGACTTGACTTTTTGTTTCTTAATGTAATGCAGAAAGGTATGCGGAAAGTAGAAGCGGAGACATGTTGAGTAGGTCAGCATAACTTTCATGATAAAAGTAAAATCTGAAAGGGATCATCTTAATTACACACTATAGCTGGAAATTTGGAGCTAATAGTAGAATTGTTTTAATTATGAAGTGAAATTAACATACTAGCGAATTCCAAACTCAGCAATTGTATTGACTAATAAAATGAAGAAGAAAAAAGTTTTCTTCAGCCAATTATGCCAACCACTTATCAGTTATCATAAATAATTGAATCCGGATCAGATACAATTATTGATCTTTTGCAGAGAAAGCAATTCAGATTGACAATTGGTAAGGGAAGGACACGTGTACACTAACTGTGAACATCCTAAAGAAAATCTCAAAGGGATACACATGAATCACGTTACATAACTGGAAATCAGGAAATAAATAATTGGGAAATTTTATAATTAACTAACTGATTACATTTAGGGGTATGATAAATTGGCAAGTTGAACAGTAGACAATCATAAGCACGCATAGGGATACATAGACTTGTTTTGCTTGTGAAAATAAATTAGAAAGAGCTTCAATGGATGATAACAGAGACAGGCATAATGATAGTCTTAAAACTGAAGAATATCATTTGTAAGGATAGATGCAAGGAAAACATGTCTGAGTTCATAGGGAAAATTACAATCAAAGCAATTATTAAGTATGTATATGGAATGACTTGATCATATAACAACAGGATATTGATGAAATGTGAACAGCTTTATCAGAGGGACCACCATTAAATAGTCAGACATACATACCTGATTTGGTTTGAATGCAGTGTCTTGACTACCATGAGAAATGAGTTCTGCAACTATGGCCCAACCTGTAAATAATTGAACACTGAGAATTTGGGTCCAACATCTTGAAGTTTCATCTGGACCAAAAAAAGAGAGGATATGTGAACAAGTGGGGTACCTTAAACATGTGCTCAAATAAGTTCTGGTTGTGTTTGGTACTCTTCTGGCATCTTTGGAATCTAGAATGAAAAACAAAACCTTTTAAGAGTCACATGTCTTCACTGCCCATTCAAGCCATTGCCAAATACTAGAGAGGCCAGTATCATGTTATGTGCACTCAACTCACAGAGACTAGAGGCCTGCATTTGTTTCCAGCAAAATACTTTTGAGTGCCTCAACCGCTCCTACACTCAGCCAGTCCCAAGTGTAGCAAACAACAAGGCCGTGGAGCTAAATGCAGGAGTTCAAGGACTCGCTTTCAGTCGTAAATGATTCATAAGCGCTGTTAATACGACGCTCAACATCCATCAACTAAGGCAGCATATGTGGTTCAAGGAAAAAAGACTGACAAAAATCTTTTAACCTACAAACACTTAAAAAAAAGCCGGAGAAAGTAAGAAAGGCATGGAAACAATACATTTCATGGATGACTTGAAACGGAGTAGCTAAGCACATTGAAACTAATCCTTTCTGCCGAAAGTGTCAAAGTTCTAATCTTGAATATCGTAGTAACCAAGACCTGAACAATTTCCAAGATCTAGTCGTGTAAAAGCAAGTCCAATGCCTCCGTAAATATCACTTTGACACTGTATTAAAATGTTATGTCTCCAGTACAATTGCAAAAGAGGAAGAGAACGAAATTACATTGACACTGCAGCCTCCCAAAAGGAAACCTTTGAAAAAAATTCAGGCACAAAGCTCATGAGTTTCACCAAAGCTGGAGAATGAGTACTCAAAAAACCAAGCATAAACAACAACCAACTAAAACCAGCTTCAAAACTCAACATCCTTGACCTCCTGAGACGACATAGGATACCCTTTGTACTCCAATTTTACACCCAACGTGACGCAAATCCTCTTAAACTGCAGCCTCAACGAATCCATAACATCCTGCGCGCTCTCGTCCTCAGGATCCATCAGCGGATACTTGGCTATCAGACTATCCATGGTTTGAACGCTCTTCCTAACTCTGGCAGAGAATCCATCCGGTTCGACCCGAATAGCTGAGTTCCATACATCGACGCAGCCCTTGTAAAACCCTAATTCTTCACCGACTTGGAAGCCGTGTTGTAAACCGACTTGCCTGGCTTCCTCTTTGCCGGAAATCTGGCCGTCTCTGTAGCCCAATTCGTAGCCTTCCTTGATGTGGATTTGCTCCAGGTTCAGCGATGAATCGAATATGTCATCCATCCCTAATTCAACTTGTTCGACGTAAAGATCAAGCAAGAAATTTATGTAGCCAACAAATTGATTTTATAGATTTAATTGTATTTTTTTATAAAAAAAGATAGTAAATTGTTTTTCTTCGCATTACAAATCTTAGCAAGTAGGATTTCACACCTGAATTTTTACAAGAACATGCTTCTGTAGTTCACAATTTCTAGCTGCAGAAACATGACAAGTTCTCCAAAATTACTGGAAGAAGATGTTTACAATTACAGCTCATAATTCAAAATATACATTCAGGTTGTTTTTGTTGCATAAATTGCTGTTGGCTTGATACCAATTGAATTAGATTACTCTTTAAGCTCCTTTCCTGAACCTGTCAATCATTTCAAATGAATTATCAAAACTGAAAAATGTTTCTATGAAAACCGAAACTTTTTTTCTTTCCAATTTGATGAAACATTCTTGGGTATACCTCAAGAACAGATATCGTCTTGCACATTTCTAGGCACTCCTGTATGTGAAAATTCTCATGTGCAACAACTTCTGCCAACTCGGAGAGCAGCATACACGTCTCCCCAGCCTGTCGATAGTCTACCATGGTTAAACAGCGAAAAAAGAGACATAAAAGGAGACTTATGCAGAAGAATAATTGTATGCAGCCTCTACCAGTGGTGAAAATGTAGTTAGGATCGACTTCATGGAGGCAGTGAGGTCTGAGGCGTGTCGTAGTGTCAGTGAAGCAAGTTGTGTATCAACCTGGATTAGTTAAAATGAAGTCATTGATCTGACGCTGATGAATTTGTGAAGTTATGCTAGATGAGTTTATAAGGTACCTCTGCGCCTTCTATGAGGGGCACCTTACAAACAGCGGCGAGCAAAGAATCTTTTGTCTTGGAAACTGCTGATGTATGCTGCCTTTCTATTTCTCCCCAACTTTCCAACAGCTTCATCTGCAGACATTTTTGTAGCAGTTTTATTACCTGACTAAGTTAAAAGAACTAATTTTAGGCAAAGTGTGGTTTCAATTGATTTTCTAAAATGCTTACTTGAGAATGAAGTATAACGTTGAGCTTCCATATGAGACTTTCTCTCTGAAACTTCAGTCTCCTCCGCGTCACAGAATGCTGCAACCTCACTAAACTTTCTTGCACAAAGATCAAATTCATCTGCATCATCCAAAAACAAACCTGTTAGCTATGTCTACGCCTCATAATCATATCATCATCACTTAAAAACAAACTTGAAGCTCAGACGAACCTCAGCTTGTCTTGTTACATTTACACAGGCAGTTTCAGCTTTGACATTTGTAAATCTCCATTGCATTAGCCTACAATGAAGCAGCCTGAGCTGATGCACACCTTCCGCGTTAGCAGACCCAGACGCAGCTGATAGTACCAGACTAGTAGACGATTTCTTGGTCTTGAACAGGTCCTTTCCCATGTTGAGCAACTTCTCAACCCCATTTGCTGATTTCTGAGGACTAGTGGGAGGCTTCAAATTCGAATACGTCTTCAGCAACTTCCCTTTACTCGAATTCGACCGCCCTGGCGACAGTGCCCATTGCGACGTCACACTTCCGTATCCGGTTAGCGAGTTTGCTCTCCTCATAGCGCTCTTCAATATAGACTTATGCAACTTGGGAGAATCCTCCAACGAAACAGGTTTCGAAACACTTGCATCTGAAAGGCGGTTAGTTGTTGAGTTTGAGTCCTGCATGAACTTTGAAGATACATGTATTCCATTCCTTCGAGAAGTGGCTGTAGATGACATGTAAGATGAGAATGATTCTGTCTTTCTCACTCCCGCAGCAGATGACTGTGAATCATTGCTTGCACATTTATAGCTAAATTGGTCACTCTCTGATTCTAATCTATTGCTGATGAATGAATTAGATGACTTTCTTGACCTATTTAGGGCATTTTCATCTACAGAAAATCTCCCAGGAAGAATACCAGACGGCTCTACAGACTTGAAATTCGATGACGATGACTTGAAAACCGGCTTGTAATTTTCTTTACTACTCCTACTACTCTCAAACCTACTGATCGATTCACTGCAGCTTTTCTGCCGATTCAGAAACTGAGAAACATTTTGAGATTCATCCAACAGATCCTTGAGACTCAAATTGCCGAGATGTTCAGCCAAGGTCGTCTGCTCGACTTGTTTCGATCCGGTCGATGAGTTGCTAGCCACAGATGCAGGCCATAGGCCGCCTCTGTTCGTTGTCGTATCATCGAAGCTTATCCTCAGCTTGCGGCTATGGCGGACGGGAGAGACTGAACTATTGGGAGATGGATTTCCGGTTGCGTTTGGGGAGAGGTAGCGAGAAGTGACTTCTCGGGAGTTGTGTCTCCTCGATTTGACAGATTGGAGATGGAGCTGCCGCTGGTGATCGGAGGAAGCTATTGAGTCGTTGTTCATGGCTTTGTCGTTGATTTTCGAAATTTTGAAGTGAGATTTGCGTTTAAGGAAATGAGATGTTGTTGGAGATAAAAGTGGCGGCAAAATAGAGAGATCCAGAGAGATGATAAAAATGTATGTTTTTATCTGCAGGCGGAAGTTACAACTACGTACTGACACAGTCAAAGCCGGATTTAGTACTTCGAATTTTGTTTCGAGTGAATGATTAGTTTGTCAATGGTTGATGCCATTTGGACTCATTTTGAGCAGCGAATGGTTTGACACGAAATAATTGAACCGAACAAATTAATGTACGAGTCATCCAATTGAACCGTTCAGGAAAGCCCATGTCCGATGTGGGCCGCTTCTTCATCTCATCAGCCACTACTGAGGGGCAAAATCGGAACAACGAGTCCTTTCGCCTCATCTAGGGTTTTATCTCCTCTTCTGTATAAACCAAACGCATCTCTTTCTCATCTCATGTCAATCTCATAGCCTCTATGCTATAATCCTTAATCGATTTCGTTTTTCTCAGCATGAATTTCTCAGCACAATGCACCCCGGGCTTCTCCGATCTTCCGATTTGAAGTGAAAGCCCTATGCATGTGCTAGAACACCAGCCGTCAAGTGTTGCAGTTGAGCCGATTTCCACGGTTCTGCTGTGTCAAATCGACCGCCACATCTTGCACACAAATTTCTTTTCAATTCTAATTTTAACCTTTGATTTGCCTTACCACACCTTTAGCTTCTTTTCGATTGATTTGCAGAAAAGGAGTCTAGTCATGAAGGCATAGACCGATTTCGGCGGTGTTAACGTGGAGGTCTCACTTGCTTATAGTTTTGCCTCTAAAAAGTTCCGCCAAATTCTTTCGTCTATTTTTTTTTCTGGCTATGATTAAAATCTTATCCGCGCTTCTGATGTTAATCGATGAAGTACAAAGGATAATAATGGTTGAATTTCTTAATATGAGCCTTCTTTGCTGTCCTTTTTTTATTCTTTATTAAAGTCTCTACATCAAGTGTTTTGTCTGTGATGATGAAAATCTCAGCTTAATGCCAGTTCTGCTTCAGAGAATTCTTGATTGAAAAAGCTGTTTTTGAATCTGAGATTTCTCGTACTCTTATTTTGTTTAGGGTTTTTCGAATTAGATTTCTGACATGTATCCCACATCCTAAACAATAACGGATGTAATTGTAGCTGTTTGATTGAATTTATTTTTAAAGTTGAATTTTAGCTGATGATGACATAATCCAATTGTTTGAGAATGTCGTGTAGCCATGCTCTGCTTTGCAGAGAGACCCCTTGGCAAAGCAACAATTCAAATGAAACTACTGGATTTCACTGAAGCTACAGTCTTTGCACTATGCTGCTGTCTTTTATTTGATTTTGATGTCATGTTTTCAACAATGTATGAAATCCGACATACAGTAATTTGTTTTGAGTTGAATATTTTCTGGAAATGGTTCTTTTGCGACAAATTTTATTGCAGATTTAACCGTACAAGTACAAGATCCTCAACAGAAACACCATGCTGTCGGACTCTAAATCATTGCAGAATATCGTCCTACCGGCCTACCCTATACCGACATGAATAATCGCACATAACCAAGACTTCCATCTGCTTATGAAGTTTTATGTTAATTATAGACTACAGCTTTCAAGGAATTGTATTTTTTGCAACAAGACTCTTACTTTTACAATAGTAATCGGAAAAGAATTTGCATTGCCATTTTTATCAGGAGTTCAACCTTTTCAATTTTTAACTTGTATGCTAACTGAATTTTATCTGTTACCTCATCAATTAATGCCTAATGATCTTTAGATGACAATTTTCTACTTATATTGAATCACAATGTCATCTGGGAGAGTGCTTCTCTAATTCTCAGTCAACGCAGGCAAAATGTCAAAAAGTCCTACTGCTGTTGGTACCTCTGATTCGTCCCAGGTTTAAGAAGCTTCTTCAAAGATTAGTGGCCAGTATCTTTGTAATTTGATTATGCGTGAACGGGAAGAATGAGAAGTCAACTACAGATTCAGCGTTGGCAATTACACTTTAATTATTTGCAGCAAATTAACTCCCTGCATTGGTAAATTATCTCATGGAGTAGCAACGATAGGAAAGCGTCTCATGCCTAACAAATATATCATCCACCTGATTCTTCTCTCTTACCACGCTGAGCAATAATGCATCAACAACACTGGATTTGATAAACAATTTGGTAGAACTGAAGGAGAGCAGATTGCTGAAGTTATAAGGAGAACCCATTCAAGAAACGATCTTGTTAGCTAGGGCTCAATATTTGACCCTACAGTTACTTTCACCCTATATGTACCTTGCCCTCATTTCTTATCTTTTGATCAAGCCATGCATCATACTCTATCATACCCTCTCATATCATATATTACAATATCCTTTTTATTCAAATTATGCTTAAATTAACCTTATCCGACCTTTACTATAATATTACTCTGTCCATGGGTACCCTACGAATTTTAAAAAAAATTGCTCTACAACCTACGCTGCCCTTACCCTGCTCATTAAAGCAAAGATTACTCTTATCTTGTCCATTGCCATTAAAGCAAAGATTACTCTTACCCTGCTCATTAAACCACGGCAAGAGTATGTTAGGATTTGGCCCTATCAATGTATGAAGTCCGATATAATTTGTTCTGAGTTGAATATTTTCTGGAAATGGTTCTTTTGCAATCAATGTTATTGCAGATTTAGACGTACATGTACAAGATCACTCAACAGAAACACCATGTTGTCGGAATCTAAATCATGGCAGAATATTGTCCTACTGTTTCAGCGTTGTATGATGGCCATTTTTTCTGATTTTATAGAAAACACCATGGAAGCATTTAAGTATGATTTTTTCTGTTTCATCCGGTATCCGTTGAAGATGATCCATATATGTATAGAAATCTAATTGAATGCTCTACATTTTCATGTTTACTCAAAGATGAAATTTGATAGTTAAGCTGATAAAAACAGTCACCAAAGATGGATGATTGATCGAAATTAGCCAAAATCGAGGGGTTCGAGCCAACCTTCGAAAGCTCATAGAGGTGTCATCCGGGTGTCCGTTTAAAATGTTCTTTATATGGATAGAAAGCTAATTGAATGTTATATCACTTTTATGTTTACTCCAAGATGAAATTCGGAGGTTAAGCCCATAAAATAGTGACCGAAGATACAAGTTTGATCAAATTTTTAAGCTTAAAATCAAAGATCAAGTTCAAGTTCATATATATTTGTAGTTAAGTTTAGACATCATAACTTTGTAGATGAGTTGGTTGAGCATGAAACATGAGATTGCAAGGAGGCTGGGGTTCGAATCCCTCTGACTTTGAGGATTTTCCTCGAATCCCTCCAACTTTGAGAATTTTTTACGAAAATCGAGAGAGGTCCTGAGCCCCCCAGGTCCCCCCTTGGAATCGCCCCTGGGTCAATCTATTCCTCTTAATTTTACTGGTTACGATCTATTTAAAGTCTAGTTAGCTATATGAGATTGTTTTGCAAAAAATGTCAAAGGGAAGATTGTTAATTCGAGTGTCGCATGGAGTTTAGCAAAATCACTTCAAAGTGTTCAAGAAAGAAGATGAGGAGTTGTTCAAGTGAAGTTAAAACTCAGACGCTGCACAGAACTGACTGTAGAAAGTATCCTAGTACTATAGTTTCGAAGATTCAAGTAAGTCGGCTATATTGATCTGAGGTAATTAAATAATATTCAAGATATTCAAGAAGTTATTAAAAGGACCCATGAAGATATTTGCATGGTAATCAAGAAAGAAGATTTTACGGCTAATCTAATATTTAGTAAATATTCCTAAATATTGGCAGATAGAATATTAAACTTTTCTCAGCGGAAAGCTAAACACACGCATCATCACGCGGAGGAGGAGGAGGAACGATCAGTCTTAATGAGTTGAGTTTATCTGTTAGGGTGCTGATCAGAACTGACACTGGGACACACACCAGTGCACACACATTGTTTTCCGCTACTATGTATTCGGGAGAATGCGTCTGTCTTCGGGTGAAGATCTCCTGGAAGTCGAGTGAGTGTCTTTAGATATAGGGGGAGCCTAGATCGCAAGTCTTGAAGAGTGTTAGAAGTTAGGCAATTTAAGAGGGAGTCTTGTAAACATAAGTTCGTTGTAACTCTAAACTCATATTAAAGATATTCATTCCCTTAGGACTTGGGAAGCTCCATAGAGTAGGATGTTTTCCGAACTGGCATTACATCGTGTGTGCCAATTTCTATTCTATTAGCGCTTTATGTTAAGGTGTTTCAGTATCAGTAAGAGCACTGACTAGATATCATCTTGGTACAAACGCTAGGATTTCAGTTTTCAAAATTATCTCAAATTGGAAAACATGCTCACATACTAATACAATGGCTATGAGTAGTTTTGATAAAGTCGGCTTTGTGCAACCTTCCCCTATTCTACGCTTCAATGTACAAAATACCAGTCGGAGTGGTGCAAGAAATGGAAAAAATTCAAAGGAGGTTCCTGTGGGGTAGTTCCGAAGTGAAGAGGAAAATTCATTACGTCGGGTGGTCCAAAATTACTAAGCCGAAGAAGTTTGGCGGTCTGGGCATTCACCGTCTGGTGGATATGAACTTAGTCCTTCTGTCAAAATGGTGGTGGAATCTGATTACTGGGAAGGGCGGCCTATGGCGTAGAATGGTGTTGGAGAAGTATGCTATTAAAAGACCCCATGACCCGAAAGAATTGTGGGAATCGCCTAACAAACTCTGCAATAGCTGGAAAGACATTATAAAGTTAGTGAAAGGGAACTCTGAGGTTGCTTTAGCTTTGAAGGAGGGCTTAAAGTTGAAGCTTGGGGATGGCAGTAAGACTTCATTCTGGCATGATGTCTGGTTGGGGGCCAATACCCTTAAAGAACAGTATCCAAAACTCCATCTTTTATCCTTGAATAGTCTAGCTATGGTGAGGGAGATGGGATTTTGGGCTGGAGGTTGTTGGGTGTGGCAGTTGAGGTTCAGAAGGAATCTCTATCAGTGGGAAGAGGCCAGCAGGGTAGAGTTAGAAGCGGCCTTGTCGCATATCAAATTGAAAAGTCTGGAAGAAGATAGAATGGTATGGTCTTATTCTGAAGATGGAATTTTCAGTTCTAACTCCCTAATGAAAGCTGCTATGGAAATCAGAAGGAGCAAAAAGAAGTGGGAAGAAATGCCGCTCCAGTTGTGGTCAGGGCTAGCGCCACCAAAGGTGGAGATGTTCATCTGGAGAGTTTATCTCGAAAGTTTACCATCCAAGATGGCTCTCAAAAGAAAAAGAGTATTAAGAAGAGAAGAGGATTTAATTTGTCAGCTCTGTGAAGCAGAGCAGGAGGAGACCGATCATCTACTGATCCATTGTAAGTGGAGTTGGAAACTATGGGCGGCGTGTCTCTCGTGGTGGGGCTCAAGTTGGGTGATGCCAAAGACGACGAAAAATCTGATTGAGTGTTGGACAGTACAGGGCGTTACGAGATCACACAAGAGACTTTGGAAATAATTTGGATATGCAATCTTGTGGTCAATTTGGGAAGAAAGAAATCAGAGATGTTTTCAAAGCAAGAAAAGATCCGTAGCGGAGATTGGTGAACTGATAAAAGTGCGACTAGCTTGGTGGGCAAAATACCGAGGCAAAAGAACACCACACTCAGTTTCCACAATAACTAGATGCTTTGAGGAGTTGAAGGACAGTTTCTAGTCGATGTATCCAGGAGGCTAAAAGCATTACAGTTTGCGCAACCTCTCAAGCATCTCAAAGTTTTATAGTTCAAGACAGGGATATGCCACAAGTCAGTCAGTAAGAGGAGATTGTATAGTCTTTTTGGTTAAGCTGTACTTGTTTAGTATCCAGGTCAAGGTTACATAAGCTACCTATTACATTTCCAGTAAGTAGTATGGTACTTAGAAGTAAGACCCATCCAGTTGCTTGCTTGTAATAGTGTTTCCATGTCGGAAGGCCTTGTGTAAATTTTTGTGTGATCTTGATCACATGGTATCGAAAAAAAATGGCTATGCCTTTACTCAAACCATAATGCATACACACTAAAGGCAATAATGGAAATTACATTGACAAACTTAACTACTTAAGTGTGTGCCTCATCTTTTTTTTCTTCTTCTCTATTTCTAGGCATTATGCCTTAAATATGCTTCACGAATTTTTCGTTTGATAGCTTGCCTTATATTGGCTTGTGCTTACAAATAATTTACTTCTTTTTTTTTGTAGCTTGCCATTTTAGCTTAAAAAGTTTTTATTTTGGTCACCCAACTCCACATTTAAGATTTTGGTTGTGTTGTTTTATTATTTAGTTAAATAATTTTTGCATTTCCACAAATTTTTGTTCCTGAATATCCTACCATTGTATATATTCAGAAATTTCCAGCAACTTATAAATACTTTATAAAAACAGTATGAAAATGTATTTCTTAAATAAAAAAATTTGTTGTCCAATTTTACTCTCGATTCATTTCAACTATATTTATTTTGATTCACCAAATTTAAAAACAATTAATAAATAAAAATATTCTACATGCATGCACGCAGGGACGGAGCCAGGATTTCAATCTATGTAGGGCTAAATTTTTTTTTGAGCAAGTTTCTCACCCCCAAATCCTTGCGCGCACTGACTAAATAAACGACATTGAGCCTCGGTGCCCCATTAGCTTTGAAATTTGAGAAGGCAGCAGATCAACTTTGGTCGCTACAAGGACAAGTTTAGGCAATCTCTTGCCAAGTTTGGAGTCTTTCTGTGTCCATTCTAGAGCTTGGAACAATGAACTAGCAGCTCTCTTGGGAAACGACTCATCAAAATCTGAACAATCCACAACCATGACCACAACAGTAGTCAGCAGTTCCCGTAGGTTTCATCAAACGGGTTGTAATCAATCTATCGAAGTCAAAATCTAGTATCAAATTCTCAACTTTCTCATTTTTCACCTGACCATAGTTTCTCAATGAATGACATCTTGCGCATACAGTCACCTCTTCTTTCTTCTTCATCGCCTCTCTAGCCAGCCTCTTCCTCTCGGACTTCGACACCTTCTTCCTCTTCGTCTTGTTCAACACCTCCTCAGTAACGTTACCGTACCCAACACCAGCCGGCGAAAAACCCGCTACTTCAGCATCATCTTTCACATCTTTCTCTAACATCTCCTCCCATTCATCAGAATCCCAATCGTACCCATCTTCCTTCTCAGACCCCCTCATCACTTTCTTCAAGCTCACCGACCACATCCACATCATCATCATCTTCCTCCTCCTCAACGTCAAATTCTTCCATCCCATCACTCAATTCTCCTGCAATATCCCCATCATCATCATCTTCTTCATCCGATTCATCCGCATCTTCATCATCTGTCAGAATCTCTTTCCTTTTTTGATAAAAACCAGGCCGATTAGGGTCCTGGTCCTGCATAAAAACACCACATCCAGGACAAATAACACCCAAGCTCTCATCCTCATCCCTACCTTCACTCAACACCAAACTCCCTGGTTATTTTTTTTGGGGCCCAAAACAGGTAGGGCTCGAGCCCAGACTGCGTCAGTCTGGCTCCGTCCCTGCATGCACGTTATATAAGAATCCTGTTATGAATATATGAATCGAGAGTGTTATTGATATGATGTCAATGACCTATATATACATAGTACAAGAGATAAACAAGAATCAAAATCAAATATACACAGTATAATAGAGTTCGGTTCCGGTGAGAAGTGGTAGTTATGGTGAGAAATGAGAAAGAGATCAAATCTGCCGAGTGAGGACTACTATAAAAGGAGGACGAGTCTTCAGTTTTAACCTCGGCTTTTTGGAGAGTGCAATCGGAGATTGAAGAGAAGATCAATTCCGAAGCTGACGAAGTGCTGCTGTGTGCGGACAAGACCAAGATCGTGTTAGTTGACTTTGAATTGAGTAGAATTGTTAAACTGTCACTGAGTGAGACAGGTTGTAAACATTCTACAAGTATATTCTTTCATCAATAACATCGATCTTGAAGCCCTTTTGGAACTGTCCAGAAGGCAAATGGTTTTCAGCCTGTTGCCAGGATTGCAATAAGGTTTCCACTATAAATCTGTGAGTCTTTACTTTCCGTACAATTTCCTGTGTTTAAGATAATTTCCGCTGTCATCTGTCTGAGGGATTCCATTCTGTGATCTTCCTCACATAGACGGCTAACCTAACGATCCAACAAAGTATATATGTCTAACACCTGTTACATATTCAGATTAATTTCAACCGAATTTTCAGCAATAACAAAAACTCTAAATAAGAATACTCTTGTATTTTAGATAGTATTCCTCTTAAAGTCTTACGTGAAAAATAATTTCCACTTTAAAAAGGATTTATGATTTTACTTAATAAACTAATAAAGTGGTAGTACTTGAGAATAATAAATAGATTTAATGATACAAGTATAAATTAAAAACTATGCCACATCATTAATGCAACCGTTTACCAAGGTGGCAAGGTCCTCGTTTGATGGTGGTGAGCGATTTTTCGGAATATTATCCAAAATATTTTCTCACGTGTTTTTCATGGAATAAAAGTTATTATTATCGTCTCACATGATTTTGTGTGTTGTCACGTTTTCTGCATTCCAAAAAATTAATTTTGTCTTTACTTGTTGTCAACGATATGATATTGTCAAAAGACTATTCATTGGCTCTTAGATAGAACGGTGAACAACGGCACTTAAGTTTTTTCGTGATGCATTATAAATACCAATACGGTTCTTCATATTATATTCTCAAAATAAAATTATTTGCAAATAAAATGGTAATGAAAAAGAGTACAATTGTGGCCGTGATCTTTTTGATAGTGTCTCTTGCTTGGCAATCTGAATGCTCCATAGTGACATTAGAAATTATCAACTGGATCACTGCTCGACAAAATGTTTTCATCACTTGCAGCAACAAAGTTAAGAAGAAGATTATGACAGGGGATCAGGTGCAAGTCGAGTATGGCGTGCCTTATGAATATAAATGTGCTACAAAGTTATTTGGCACCACGTGTAAATGCGTGGTAGAATGGGGCGAGCATGTGAGAGCTTTCGACGCCTACAGATCTCTAAGAGATCATAAGATATGCGAGAGTAAATGTAGATGGTATTTGGTCCCAAGCGCTCCGATATTGTGCAACAACTCACTCTCTATTGAAAGACCAAAATCTATGCGTATTGACCATTGGATTTAATGTACGTAGTATCCAGGTTGGGAAAGTTGCAAGCCAAGCATGAAAAAACATGAATGTTATAATTAAAAAAAATCAATAATGAATAAACGACACTATTGTTTTATGAGGAAAAAGTGTTTTATCGAGTATGCAGTGCTCATCCTAGCAAGAATAATATATTGAATGCTTCATTACATCGTAGCAAAAATCACTCATTTTTTGCTATATTGTGCGGTATAAGATATTACATGGCAATAATATGCACCACGGAATAATAATTACACTGTAATTCTCGTGCGCTTTTAATAAATTATGCGACAACATTACTTAGAGACGTAAATGTGTGGTAAACAAAAAAGCGTATATTGAATTCATTTTGTTTTGACAGTTATCCGATTGCTTTGTCGACAGTTCACGCTAAAAAACACCTAAACAAAAACAGCAATGAAACACTGGACAAATACTAGGGTATAATATGAAGAGAAGAAAAAAAATAACACATAGTTCATGCACTTACCAATTAATGGGTATAGCAGTGAAATAATATATTATTGGTGATGGATCGTTAGGTTAGCCAACTATATGAGGGAGATCCCAGAGTGATATCCCTCAGACAGATGGCAGCGGAAATTAACTCTCGTACAGGAAATATGAAACCAAAAGTAAATACTCACGATTTATAGTGGAAACCTTACTGCAACCTTTGCAGCAGGCTGAAAACCACTTGCCTTCTGGACAGCTCCAGAAGGGCTTCAAGATCCGTATTATTGACAAAGGAATATACTTGTAGTTCGTTACACTTGTCTCACACAGTGACAACTAACAGAACTACTCAATTCGAAAGGTCAACTAATACGATCTACTCGTCTGCACACAGCAGTACCTTGTCAGCTCACGGAAGTTTAAAACTCTGCAGTCTCCGAATGCTATCTCCAAAAGCCGCACCTTCACTTGAATGCTCTTCCTTCTTTTATAATGTCTTCAAGTCGGCTACACAGATCTTCATCGCAGATCTGATTGATATCTCACAGCTGTGATATCACATATATACTTGCCAAAGTTGGCGTCGATATTCCTGTCGTATATACTTAAATCTCCTCATGTATATATTTGAATTAATGCATATATTCTTGTATCTTCAGTGCATATCTTCGTGTATCTTTTCCCAGATCCGATCTGGTCATAAGTCGGTTTGTCTCTCACATGGAACACACCTCTCTCGCGGCTTCGCTCTCTCTCAGAGATGTCCAGTGAGCTTACCTGTCAGACAGTGATTTCTGCATACTCAAGTGCATTATTAGTTAAGTGTTTGTTATCATCAAAACACAAGGGTCCAACAAATTCCCCCTTTTTGATGATGACAAACACTTCTTCACATATAAGAAATCACATACAGCAATGATACCGGAACCACATCTACATTTCCTTTGGACAGCTAGCAACCTCAGAGTTTATATTCACTAGAGAGTCTAGCTAGTACAGTTCCCCCTCAGATAGACATCCGCTGAAATTTTAGTACTGATTTTTTCCCCCTTAGTGTATGCACATATAGTTCTTCCCCCTTTTGGCATCATCAAAAAGATATGCAAATAAGAACACAGAGTGATGGAAAGAAAAACATTTCATTCATGCAGGCAAGAGGTAAGTGTGTCATACAGACACCACACATGCTGCAAGGAATTCAAAAAACATAGAGAGTTTAAACATGAAATTAAAAAAAAGTTTCAACAAAAAGGGGGTAATGTGGGTGGGGATAGCAAGGAAGGGGAGATCCATGAGACAGTGCAGACTAGGGCACAATCGTGAATGAGTCCTTCATCTGGTTCACAATCTCTGTGGCAAGGTCCTTCATCTGCCCTGAGAAATCCTGGACGGCCACGGACATTGCCCCTGAGTCAACAGTTATTGCTAGCTCCAGTTCAATCACCCTCTGCTTTACGAGCTGCAATTCAGACTTCACCTCGACCAGCTCAGATTTGACCTCCTTTAGCTCTGCACGAAGCACTGTCAGCAGAGCCAGCACCTCACTTAAACCCTCAGAGGGGGTTGCCTCAGCACCGCTGACAGGAGCAGCAGCGTTTATAGGAGTCACATCCTTGACCTCCTCATCCTCATCTTCCTCTGCCACAACTTCCTCCTCCACAGCAGGAACTGTCCACCCAACTCCCTCAGAGTATTCCAACCCCAGCTTGGTAATGTGATCATCACACAGTGCATACGAAAGCACTCTCTCCGACTCCGGTTGATAAACATCCCAGTACACCAGTATCTCCTTCACAAACCCTGGAAAGGGTAATCCATTAGACGGATTGTTGCTGTTATTTTCCATATGCTTCATCACCTGAAAGGCCAAATTCACTGGCTGCTTCTGCAAAATTTTGTCGACCAGCAGCAGATCCTGGAAGGTGACCAGATTATGTTTGGCCCGTCTCGGGGAGATATTTGATACAAGGATCCTGTGAAGAATCCGAGGGAGTACGTCCATGTGAGTGTTTTCCCTCTGGCCCTTTGCCGTGACATCTAGCCCCAGTCGTTCAAACACCTCTGCCTTGGCCACAGTTCCTGGCCACGTTCCTTTGGAGTAGGTGGCATACCCGCCTTTCGGTACCCCTAGGACAGTGGCCAGCTCCCTCGTGCTGACTGAGTACGACTCACCACCGATGACAGCCAACAACTCCCAGTTTCCTTTTCCTTTCTCCACAACTTGTAGTTTGGAATAGAACTCCCTCATCAATTTTTCATCCACAATAACAGAATTTCTAAACAACGCGCCCCATCCTTGAGCCTCCAGTAGATCAACAACCACTCCCAACCTCTTCTCCAGCAACCATTCATTGTTCAACACCAACTCGTGAACGAACCCCTTCCCGGCTTCCTCCGACTGTTCTGCGCTTCCATCCGACTCAGCCTCACCTTCAACTGGTGGGACGGAGGACGTAGCAGTTCTCTGGCTTTTTCGAGCAGATGGAGTGGCGAGCGTTCTCGGACGTTTACCCGCTGATCTAGTAGCCACTGAGGTTTCCTTTTTGCCCTGGCGCTGAGAGGAAGAGTCCGCTCGCAGAGTTTCCAGGCGTTCCTCGAATCGGACCACTTCATTGGCCACAGTAGAGTTAGTCGGACCAGAGTCGGTTGGCGTGACCGACTGGAGAATGGTTTCCAGGTTTTGAGGGTTAACTCCACTTGCAATCAACTTAGCAGCCATGGCGGCAGCTTCAGCGGAAGAGAGATTCGACTTAGGGTTTGAAGACGCCATGGATTTAGGGTTTCGAAACTTCAGAACTTTCGTGAGAGAGAAGACAAAGCCTGAGAGTGGTGTGGGAATAGTGCGCTCTCCTTACTCTTCTTATACCGCAACAAACCCTAGCGTTCAAACGACACTGTCCTTTGTTCGAAGCGTCGCCTCCTCTCAATAAGTAAACCGCCTTCAATTTTGCAATTTCCACCTTTTCTTCCCTTCCAAAAACGGTTCAGCAATAACTCCTTGCCAAAAACAAATCCGACTGAACAGGCATGCTCCAACAGACAGGGGAACGACACGTGTCATCTGAAAATAAACGTGTCTCCTCATAAAGGCAACCGACGCGACAATACCCTGCTGCAGAAAACTGTTCACCTTTCAATTCAACTTTACGTCTTCCCGACGCCAAGACATCTTTACGAAAAGATGATTAACTGCCCAGCTTCACACCTGTCACAGAGATTGTTTCCCAGTCGTGGGGATCTATCCACGGTGATACCTCAGTCTTACTGTCTCATGGGTACACAAGGTTTTGGTATGATGTGCTGATTTACCCAAATGGTACAAATAACATCACACCCAATCAAGAAGAAAATAATATCATCCAAACAAATCATATTGGTTTCATACCTCATGTGGAGTGACTCCAGAAAAGGTAGTGCATCAACGGGCTCATAGGAGCGTTCCACACGAGGATAGGCTAAGGTTGGTCTAGAGTACCTCCTTGGTTTATATTGTGGGATCAAACATGGAGGTCTCTTTTGGGCAGAAAGGAATCATAATTTCATGCTTTTTGGTCCCTAATGCAGTCATCAATCTCATAGCAAGCATGCATGAGTGCATTATGAACACAGCCTACTTTTTCACTAGCACAGAACATCCATGTTAGACTTTCCATCAGACGTGACTTATATGCATCTAGTCTAGCCAATCACTGAGGGAGTAACAATTTAGCATAGTATTAAGGGAGAGAAACCATACCTAGTTCCAGCCTCAGCTTCTCGTAGGGTTCTCTGTGCAAAGCTTTTGTGAATATGTCTGCAATCTGTTCCTCAGTTCTGCAATATTCCATCTCAATTGTTCCCTTTTCTACGCAGTCACGCAGAAAGTGATACCGAATTTCTATATGTTTGGTACGAGAGAACTGCACTGGATTTTTAGAGATGTTAATAGCACTAGTGTTATCACACAAAATCTTAGCACAATTTGTAATGACACCATAGTCACTTAGCTGTTGCCTGATCCACAGCAGCTGCGCGCAGCATGCAGCAGCGGCGATGTATTCCGCCTCAGCGGTGGACAGCGCAATCGAGGACTGCTTCTTTGAAGCCCAAGAGATGAGGCATGGTCCTAGATATTGAGCCATCCCTGATGTGGACTTCCTGTCTATCTTGCACCCAGCATAGTCAGCATCGGTGTATGCCTCCAGGCGAAGATCTCCTCCCCTCGGGTAGAGCAAGCATAGATCATCTGTTCCCTTCAGATATCTGAATATCCTCTTCACTGCTTTCACGTGGGTTTCTCTAGGATCAGCCTGAAACCTAGCACACAGACAAACACTAAATAAGATATCGGGTCTGCTAGCAGTGAGATATAACAATGAACCGATCATTCCCCTGTACAGAGTTGGATCCACTCGAGGTGAGGACTCATCCTTTGCCAGGGTATCGTTCGGGGACATTGGTGTGGCACACGTCTTGGCAGATTCCATCCCAAACTTCTTCAGAATCTCCTTGACATACTTTTGCTGATGGATTCTGGTACCTTCCTCTCCTTGAGCGACTTGAAGTCCTAGAAAGTACTTGAGTTCCCCTACCATGCTCATTTCGAACTCACTCGACATAAGATCTGTAAACTTCTTGACAAGTTTAGGGTTAGTCGAACCAAATATGATGTCATCTACATATACCTGAACAACCAGAGTGTCTTTCCCTTCCTTCAGAAGGAAAAGGGTTTTGTCCACCTCTCCTCTGACGTAACTGTGGGATAGCAGAAACTGTGACAGTCTCTCATACCAGGCGCGAGGTGCCTGCTTCAGCCCATATAGTGCCTTGTCAAGGATGTGGACATGATCAGGGTGAGTGAGATCCTCAAACCCTGGTGTCTGGCTTACATACACTTCTTCCTTCAGAACTCCGTTCAGGAAGGCTGTTTTTACGTCCATCTGCTGCAGAGTAAAACCATGGTAAGTCGAATAAGCAATTAGTAGTCTGATTGCTTCTAACCTTGCGACTGGGGCGAATGTCTCATCGTAGTCTATCCCTTCTTGTTGGTTGTATCCTTTGACAACAAGGCGGGCTTTGTTTCTTACAACCACTCCCTTGTCGTCCATCTTGTTTCTGAAGACCCACTTTGTTCCTATCACATTCTTGTCTTCAGGCCTGGGAACCAGTCGCCACACTTTGTTTCTTTCGAACTGATGCAGTTCCTCTTGCATGGCATTGACCCATTCTGGATCCTTCAGCGCATCAGCAACCGTCTTTGGTTCTGCATGAGAGACAAAAGAGGCGAATCCACAGAAATGACATAGTTCGTCTAAACTTACCTGGTTCTGCGATGCGTAACATTGGTAGTCCCTTGTCCAGGTTGGGGGCTGAGTAACTCTCCCACTCCTTGTGGTTCTGGGTTCTTCTGCGGTCCCTGCCTGAGGAGGGTTATTCGCAATCACTTCCTCATTGGGGGGTTCTGCATTAACCTCTATCACTTGTGCTTCTGGACCCTGCTCTTCAGCTAATATTTCTGTTGGTGGAGCTTCGGCTGGTTCAGCAGGTTCTTGAGCAACAGTCTGAATGACCTCTGGAGCTGGTTCTTCAGTCCCGTTTTGGGCAGGTACCCAGTCGGGATCAGACCTGTCAGTAAGCTGAAGTTCTCCATCATCCTGTGAGGAGGGATCTTTCACAAGGTGTCCAGTCATAGCGCGCTCATCAAAGGTTACGTGAATGCTTTCTTCCACCCGTTCCAACCTCAGATTGTAGACCTTGTATGCTCTGCTATGGCTTGGGTATCCTACGAACACGCCTTCATCGCTCCTTGGATCAAACTTTCCCAGATTTTCCTTTCCGTTGTTGTGTACGTAGCACCTGCAACCAAACACTTTCAGATGAGCGATGTTAGGCTTTCTTCCTCGCAGCAGCTCGTAAGGTGTTTTTCCTATCAGAAAGCGTAATGATGCCCGGTTCAGTATGTAGCTGGCGGCATGTACTGCCTCGGCCCAGAATCCCTTGGGAACACCACTGGCAATCAGCATTGTCCTTGACATGTCTTCCAATGTCCTGTTCTTTCTCTCTACCACACCATTCTGCTGAGGCGTCCGTGGTGCTGAGAAATTGTGGTCTATCCCAGCTGTCCTGCACAGGGAAATAAACTGGGAGTTTCGAAACTCGGTTCCGTTGTCAGTTCGAATAGATACTAATTTCTTACTCAACTTGTTTTCAATTAGCTTCAGCCATGACACAAACTCAGAGAAAGTTTCATCTTTAGAGCTCAGAAAGATGGTCCATGTATATCTGGAATAGTCATCCACGATGACTAAAATGTACCTGTTGCCTCCACGGCTAACGACGTTGACTGGACCGCATAGATCCATGTGAATCATGTCCAGAGGAGCTGAGGTACTCACCGATTGTTTTGTCTTGAACGAAGTACGTACCTGCTTACCTGTGGCACAGGCGCTGCATATCTGATCAAACGAGCTTTCCACTTTTGGTAGACCAATCACTAATTCATTTTGATGGAGTTTATGAATCAGCCTCGTGCTTGCATGTCCAAATCTCTTGTGCCACAGCAATGTATCATCAGTGATGCTTGACAGACACAGCTCCCCGTCTGGGACGAATTCTGGGTCCACTGTATAAATCTGATTCTCCCGGACACCTCGAAGAATTATTTTTCCTGTCTCAATGCACTTCACAACACAGTCGTTAGAATTAAATATCACTTGGTTTCTTCCATGTTGACACAATTGTGATATGCTCAATAAGTTGTATCTCAAATTTTCAACCAGACTTACTTGTCGAATTCTAATGGTTTCTGAAATTCTTACCTCTCCAGTAGCTACTACCTTACCTGAGCTCTTGTTTCCGAAGATAATGTTGTCTCCGGAGTAGGCTTGGAGTGAGATGAACCATCCTGGATCCCCCGTCATGTGTTTGGAGCATCCACTGTCCAGATACCATGGCTTGCTCCTCACTCCACCCTGCAAAAAGAGAGGTCAGTTTTTACGAACCCAGACAAGCTTGGGCTTACTGGGCTTTGGGACAGTTTTGGCAGCAGAAGGGAGCTTCGAGGGACGAGAATCATTGTCATCCATGAGGTTGATTTTCATCCTGGGGGTTCTTCTGGGTCGTCCGTGGATGGCTGTGTCATGGTGAGAACGAACCCATTCTGGTCTGTTGTCCCCCTTTTTAAGAGAAGCCTTTCTCCTAGGAGTAGGGGCGGTGCCGGCCTGTCTCTGATGGCTGTGATTCTTTTCGTTTACTTCTTTCCATTTCTCACAGCTGGCTCTGTAATGACCGGAGTGTCCGCAGTGCCAGCAGACACGGTAGTAGAGTGTACCAGTTTTCTTATGTTTCTTTACGTGTGCTGGTATCCTTCTTTGTGCCTGAGGGTCGATGGAGAAGGATTGACGATTGGAGCTCATCTTTTTCCATATTTCAAATGCCTTCCCAGCTTGGAAAGGATCAGAGTCTCTGTCGTGGAGATAACTGTCCTGAGGAGATGAGGCTGCTCTTCCCGACTGTCTTGTGGGTTCCATCTTTCTCTGCTGATGGGATCCCTCTCCGACTTCAGTCATTGGTTCCTTTCCTTTGGTACTCCTTCTGTTTTCTCCCTCCTTATTGGTTTCTTCCATATACCCAAGTCCGGGTCTGGCAAACCTTCTGTTGTAATCTTGTTTTACCTCCTCGACCTTTTTGGCTTCTAGTTCTCTAAGCCAGACCTTCTTTCTCTCCGATTCCTTTTGTCTGAGATCTGCAACCGCCTGACGGAGCTCCTCGTTGTCCAACTGGAATCTGTCGGATTCTGCAATTGACCGTACCTTCCTGGTATCGTCAATTCTTAAGCTACTCAGTCTGTCACTTAGATCACTGATCTGTGTGTCCCTTTTGTCACAGGTGGGGCATTTGCAGATGTGCTCCTCCATTTGTCTCTCGAGTTTCATAGCTTTGGTTGACCAGAGACGATTGTTCTCCATGTCATCGTCATGTTCCTCTTTCATGACCTCAATCTGTTCCTTGAGGCTAGTGATCTTCTTTAACAATTCGGCGATAGTTTCTGCAAAGTCAGATTCACTGAATACTTGATCTATGAAAGAGTCAGATTCATTTACCTCATCGTTTGCGGAATTCGCCATCAGACAAGGCTCCTTGACGAGCTTTCTATCACTTTGTTCCTCATCAGAGTCACTCCATGCTGCAAACATGGCATGGGCTTCCTTTGGGGCAGGTGGTTCCCCCTTTTTCTTGCTGTAGCAGTCTTTAGCGAGATGTCCCTTTTTCTGGCAGTGATAGCAGATTCTTTCTTCCTTTGCTCCAGCCTTTGTCTTGCCTTCCTCTGAGGAGGATCCCTTGTTCCACCTTTGACTGTTTCGTCCTCCGCCAGAGTTGCCTCTGTTCTGCGTTCTGCCTGTGTTTGCCATTTTGAAAGCCCTAGAGAGAAGAGCTATCTCCTCGTCCTCTCCTTTAGATGGCAGGCTTACTTGAGCTATGTCTAAGGCCTTCTCAACTTTAAGCGCTATAGCCTGAGATTTTCCAGCTTGTCTCCGGGCCATTTTCCTCTCGGCTATTCCAGCTTGGCTTTGCAGATTCGCCACGAGCTCTTCCAGAGTGACATCTTTGATCCCCTTCTGAGCTTGGAGAGCAGTAGTCACTGTGTCCCATCTGGAGCAGAGAGCTTGCATGAACTGATGAGTTACTTTCCACTGAGGGAGTACCTCATCCAGGGAGTTCAGCTGCGCGACGATGACTTGAAATCTGGTGTAGAAGTCATCCAGAGATTCGTCCTTGCGCTGTTCGACAGATTCGTAATCCTTTGTAGCAGCTAGGATTCTGTTCCTTTTGATGTCCTCGTTTCCCTCGTACAGTCGAGCAAGTCCATCCCACTGCTCCTTTGCAGTCTTGTACACAGCCATCTTTACTTGGTCTCCTGGGGAGAGGGCCATGTTAAGAACCTTTTTGGCCCTGGCATTCTGCTGGAGAGCTTTGTAGTCATCATCAGTGTACTCGTCTTTCTCTTTCTCTTTTGGTTTATTAGGATCTGTCACATCCAGAATAGGGAAGTTACCCTTTTCAAACACTCGCCACAGCTTCCCATCCAGGGAACAGACATGGGCTTCAAACTGGTCCTTCCACCAGTCATACTCTCCCGGACTGAGCACCGGCGGCTTCCAGAACGAATCGCTTCCGTTAGACATGATTTCCTGCAAGGCTAACACACAATCTAGAGCTTCCCGGCTCTGATACCAATTGATGGATCGTTAGGTTAGCCAACTATATGAGGGAGATCCCAGAGTGATATCCCTCAGACAGATGGCAGCGGAAATTAACTCTCGTACAGGAAATATGAAACCAAAAGTAAATACTCACGATTTATAGTGGAAACCTTACTGCAACCTTTGCAGCAGGCTGAAAACCACTTGCCTTCTGGACAGCTCCAGAAGGGCTTCAAGATCCGTATTATTGACAAAGGAATATACTTGTAGTTCGTTACACTTGTCTCACACAGTGACAACTAACAGAACTACTCAATTCGAAAGGTCAACTAATACGATCTACTCGTCTGCACACAGCAGTACCTTGTCAGCTCACGGAAGTTTAAAACTCTGCAGTCTCCGAATGCTATCTCCAAAAGCCGCACCTTCACTTGAATGCTCTTCCTTCTTTTATAATGTCTTCAAGTCGGCTACACAGATCTTCATCGCAGATCTGATTGATATCTCACAGCTGTGATATCACATATATACTTGCCAAAGTTGGCGTCGATATTCCTGTCGTATATACTTAAATCTCCTCATGTATATATTTGAATTAATGCATATATTCTTGTATCTTCAGTGCATATCTTCGTGTATCTTTTCCCAGATCCGATCTGGTCATAAGTCGGTTTGTCTCTCACATGGAACACACCTCTCTCGCGGCTTCGCTCTCTCTCAGAGATGTCCAGTGAGCTTACCTGTCAGACAGTGATTTCTGCATACTCAAGTGCATTATTAGTTAAGTGTTTGTTATCATCAAAACACAAGGGTCCAACAATTGGAATGTAAGAGTCAAACTATTGACACATAATTCATGTTTCTGTTTTGTAAAACGCATTAAACAAAAGATACAGTTTTGGTACCTTCAGGAGCTCTTGATGATCAGTTGCTTCATTCTGTCTGGAACTACACCCCTTTTAAAGGGAAGACACATCTTGATCCGTAAAGCTCTAAGTTTGGGGAGGTTTTTAATTGACTGTATTGGGTCATGCTCAATATCAGCGAATACCATCTCAAAGACTGTGAGATTTACTGCAAATTCAGCCAAGTCTGCTGACCGATCAAAGCTCTCCATTCCACACAATAAGAAATGGGTGATACTGGGGCAACGTTTGAATATTTCTGAAGCAGAAATAGAGCCATATGAGCCTTCCAAAGATAAGGTCTCAAGCCGTGTTAGATTTTGGAATTTGTCATAAAATATTGTGGGGTCGTCTTCGTCTCCCACTTCTGGAATGTCGGTGAGGAACAAGTGACGAAGATGGTCTAGATGGGTGGTATCTATGGCACACCATTGATCATAGCTGATGTAGCCCAGTGTCTCTAGACTTCTTAACCTTCCGATCCAGTCGACTTTGGACTTTGGAGTCAGATTTTCTAATCAAGAGCCTCCTCAAATTTTTAAGCTTCGCCATTGTCTTCGGTATGGTCACAGGTTCATAAGATTTTACCCAAAGAGTTTCAAGGGTTTTCAAGTTGCATATGGTTTCAGGAAACTCACCTTCTGTGCGGAATGGAAGGCTTAAGCGTAGGTATCTCAGATGAATCAGTCCACCAATTTCACGAGGTATTTTTAACACTTGAGTTGTAGATGTCCATGGGTATTCGGCAACCTGAATATCAAGTACTCTAAGTAAACTACAATGCTCAAAGAGCGATCGCAACATCGTCTTTGAAGGTATAGTCGACTGTGGATCATTTCCAGTGGTCCTTTGGCAGATTGTCCGCAGAGAAGGCTCGATATAGTTACTTGGTATACTGTCACAAGCCGTATAAGTTAACCTTCTGGGGGGCAGTGGTTCTGACAATTTAGATGTTGTCTTTCCGTCACGATATAAAGAAAAACGCATTTCTTTTGCCTTCTTTATAGCCATATCTCGCAAAAGGTCATGAACTCGACAGGTAGAGCCAATCCAAGCTTCACCTCCTAAAGTTATAATTGCAAGTGGTAGTCCTGAACATTTTGTCACCATTTCTCTTCCAACTCGTTCCAAATTTGCAGGACATATCATTTCATTATCATCCGGGAAAGCTTTCTTACAGAAAAGCTCCCAACTTTCATGTTCCTGAAGACGTCGTAGCTTATGTACGTATGCCGTGTTCAGTGCAGCCACATGCTCGTTCCTGGTAGTAATGATCACTCTACTCCTTTTGTTATTGTCTGGAAAAGCTCTCTCCAAAATCTCCCAAGCTTCTCTTTCCCACACATCATCGAGTACCACTAGAAAACTATGCCCACTCAACCAACTGCGCAAATTTAATTCCATTGAAGCTTCTGTAGTCATGCTTTCCAGATCTTCCTTAATTGGATTGGCCATTGACTTAATAATGTGTAGGAGTATATCTCGAGTGTTATACTCTTGGGAGACACATACCCAAGAATAAGACTCAAAATACTCTTCTTGTCTCAGACTATGATGTAGGAGCGTTTAGGCTCCGAAATAGTATTTTAGTTTTATTTCTTTGTTTTTAGTTTTTAGGCAGCATTATCTTTTTTTAGGTATCATTATCTTTTAGTTTTCCTTTTCTAATTAGGTTTAGTTTTTCTTTCTTAATTAGGTTTTATGTTTTCTTATTTAAACCCAACTTAGGGTTTCGTTCATGTATCTTATTTTCCAATCAATAAACCTTTGGTTTTTCGTTTTTGGTGGATTCCAAAACTTTCTTGGTGGATTCCAAGTTTTCTGGTGGATTCCAGAGTTATCTTTTCTGGTGGATTCCAGAGTTTTTGTTCGATTTCACGCTTGTGAATCGATCACCTATCCTAGGTTTAGCGCTTGCTATTCCTTTCAAGATTTCCCACTGCGTCAGTTGGTATCAGAAGCAGGTCTTTCCCTGTCTCTCTGCTAACTTGATCAGATGGCAGATCAACACGTACCCAGAGCAGATGGTGAGAGGGTCAATGCGGACATAGCCGCAGCCCTGGCTGCTTTAACAACAAAGATGTCTGCTTTGTCAACCCAGTTGGCGGAAGTGGTCAACAAGAGTCGTCGTGGAGACAGGAGAGGGGAACTGAATAGGGTTCCGCAAGTGAAGAGTAATATTCCATTGTTCTATGGAATCTTGGGAGGACAAGAATTTCTGAATTGGCAGGTCGAAGTTGATGAATTTTTTGACGTCATGGGTGTCCCAAAAAATATACAAGTTAAGATGGCAGCGATGAGGTTGAAGAGTGTAGCTTCCGTGTGGTGGGACAAGCTCGTTATTCAGAGGCAACGGGAAAGAAAAGTGCCAATTAGATCGTGGAGGCGAATGAAACAACTAATGATAGAGCGGTTTTTGCCAAAAGATTTTGAACCGTTTCCGTATGAGAAGTATGTCGAATGCGTTCATGGAATGAAAACTGTGACGGAGTTGACGAATGAGTGTGTAAAGCAAGCGCTTCCAAAGCCGGATACGAAGAAGGAAGATGTTATTGTGGCGGAGGAGGCATTGGAGGAGATTGATGAGCTTGCGTTGCTGAGAATTCTATCTTCTGATTCTAAAGAGGAAGGTGAAGAGGTTGAGCCGAAAAGGGAGAAGGTTATTGTGGAAGATGAGGGGTTGGAGGAGATTGATGAGTTAGTAATGTTGAGAATTGTATCTGCTGATTTTGAGGAGGAATGTGAGGAAGTTGAGATAAGTGAAATTCAGCATGATCAACGATTGGTGAATTCAGGGGATTTGATTAATGAGATTCAAATTCGTTCCCTTGGTGCCGATGGACAAACACAGAAATTACCAAATGTTCAAACCCATAAATCGGTAGAGGTAGGCCATATGGGGACGCAAGCTGGCGGTTTTCTGTCCAAAACAGATGGGGAAACTATTATTTACACTACTGTTTGCTTATCTGATGTCCCAAGTGAACTTTCTGATCTTTTTCCTCTGCTTGTAAATTATCAAGAGTGTTTTTCAGCCGCAGGCCAGAGTAGTGGAGGCTTCTTCAAACGAGAAGGGGAGAATCAACGATAATGAGGTGTTGGTTTGCAGACTGATCGATCGGCCATTGCGACCAATTATGCTAAAAGGCTTCTATCGTGAAACCCAAATACTCTCTGTTGGAACCCTTTGGTTTTGATGATTACAAACACTTAGCTAATGTGTTGCCTAAGTGTGCAGAAATCCATGGGCAGATTTGTTGTTGCAAGTTTCAGGTGAGGAAACGCAAGCATGCGAACATTGATTGAAGTTTGAAGTTGGGACGAACGAATTGCGGTTCAAGAAGATTCGAATTGAACCAATTAAAGAGCCTTGAGAACCACGCAACTAGGACGAGTTGGCGTGTTGAGATCGAAGATAATTCGTGAAGATTAATCACAGATTTGGAAATCAAGAAGAAGATATCTGATTAGCAGAATATGGAGAAGAATATTCTACAGATCAGATTTGGCAAGTTCTGTTTGATGGATAAACAGATTAAATGAAGATTGGAGAAGAAAGGAAGATTCTAGAAGGAGTCTTGTCTTATTGAACTGAAGTCCATTAGGGTTTGGACAGTTGGGCTGGCCCAGGATATTGGGCCCAGAGTTTAAGACATAACAAACTCTATATAAAGAGCTAGGGTTTGACAAAATGTCTAGTGGATGCTGAGCGGCGGATTTAGAGAGAGAATAACTGCGGCTACCTTATGGAGAATCAAGCTCTTGCATAAGAAGAGGAGCAGCACCGCCAGCATTGCACGCACTGAGGCGTGGAGTTCTCTTGAGAAGAACGGAGCGACTGCATTCCAGGAGGAAGATTGCTGAAGTCGCACACACGGAGGTTTGTGGTAGAAATCGATTATTCCATCCGGTTGAGTAGAGGTCATCAAATAGAATCTGTGTGATCTAGTTTGTAAACCCTACAAGCATATCGGGAATAAAAGGAATAATCTGATTTCGAAAATCCTTTCAGTGGAAACTGAAAGGTAGTGGTTTTTAATCTTATCATAGTTTTGATAAGGTTTTCCACTATATATCCTTGTGTTGTTATTTCTGCTGTTATTTTCCTGCATCAATATTCCGCTGCTACGTTAACTATCAAACGGAAAACAATATAAAATCAACTCTTAATTTCCGTCTGATAGATTATCGTATTTCGCTAACACTTCGATCCAACACGTGGTATCAAAGCCGAAGGTTCTAGATTTGTGTGTTAGCTTTGCAGGAAAAGTATGTCGTCTATTAGCGATTCGTTCTGGAAACCGCCGCTTCTGAAGCCGGGACAGTTTGACTGGTGGAAAGACCAGTTTGAGGCTCACGTCTGCTCATTGGATGGACAGTTATGGAGCATATTCGAGATGGGTCCTCTTATCATCCCACTGGACACAACAGATGCTGAAAAACCAGTGGAGAAAACTAAGGATAAATATACGGATGAGGACTACAAGAAGCTTGAAAAGAATGCTAGAGCAAAGAAAGTCTTATATATGGCCCTTTCTCCCGGAGATCAGATTAAAGTGGCGATGCACAAAACCGCGAAGGAGATGTATGATGGATTGGTCAGATTATATGGGGGAAATGAAGATATCAAGAGAAACAGAATACTAGCTGCGATAAAGGACTATGAATCTGTTATGCAGAAGGAGGATGAATCCCTTGAAGATTTCTTCACCCGATTCCAAGTCATCATTGGACAGTTGGAATACTTGAACGAGAAGCTCCCCGAATGGAAAATCACACACCAGTTCATGCAAGCCTTGAACTCAAAGTGGGATCACGTGACACTAGCGCTGCAAGCTCAAAAGGGGATTAAGGACATCACACTAGAGGAACTGGTTGCCAACCTTCAGAGCCAAGCCGGAATCACGGAAAGAAAGATGGCTAGGAGACAATCAGACAAATCCCATGCCATAGCCTTGAAGGTAGAAAAGGCTCTCGATCTGGCACATGGAAATGAGTCACCAAAGGAGGACGATGACATAGCCCGATTAACAAGAGCCCTCACGATGGCCAATATCGGCAAAAGACAAAACTTCAGCAGAGGTCCATCAGGAGGAAGTCGTGGTAACTCCTCCAGCGGAAACAAAGGTGATACGTCGAGAGAAAACGGGGGAAACCGAGGAGAAAAAGAAGACAGAACATGTCACCACTGCCAAAAGAAGGGGCATCTGTCAAAAGATTGCTACAGCAGAAAGAAAAGAGAGCCACCCGTCCAGAAAGGAGAAGCATCCATCCCCAAGCCAGCTCATGCCATGTTCACCGCATGGGGAGACTCGGATGAGGATAGTAACGATGGAAAGTGTTCCAAGGAGCCTTGCTTGATGGCTCATTCCACATCTAGTAAGGTAATGGAAACTAACTCCCTTGTTGATGAAGTATTTACCAAATCTGATTTTGCAGAAACTATAGCTCAGCTGTTAGACAAAAATCAAGATCTGGAGGACAGACTGGCAGAAATGCAACAGGATCATCATGCTGACATAGAAGAGAACAATCTATGGGCAAACAAAGCTATGCGCCTTGAGACAGAAATAGCAGAGCATGTATGCAAGTGTCGTACCTGTGATGGAAGAGAAAGACAGATTAGCAAGCTAAGTGATGAGCTGAAACGCTTGAGGATAGAAAATGATGAAATAGTTGACTTCAACACAGAAGTTGAAAGGCTGAATGATGAGTTGATGGACCTCAGGCGAAACAATGAGGAGCTGCTTCAAACAGTGGAAAACCTCAGACGCGAGGAGGAAGTCTTAAAAGAAGAGTGGCTTAAAGAAGTGCAAGCTAAGAAAGTTGAAGAAGAAAAGAAGGATTACAAGAAAAGGTTTGTTCGACCAGGCCTTGGATTCGAATAAGAAAAGGCTACTAAAGGAAAAGGCGTTGTGGTGGTGGAAGAAGGTGAATCCTCTCGGCAGAATAGAAGGCCTCGGACCATCAGACAGATTAGAAGGGAAGCCAGTCCACAGGATGGATGTCACCTCTATGATACTGACTCAGTCCCTTACAAGGCTAGGAAAGCCTATGAAATCTGGCAGAAGCAGAACCTTAGTCGTAGGCCTTCAAAGATAGACCTTCAAGCAAGGAAGAAAAGAACATCCACACCACCTGGCAGAAGTAAATATATTGATCTTCCATGCCACAGATCATGCTGGCATTGTGGACAATCTGGACACTATAGAACTGAATGTCCAAGACTGAGGAAGACACATGAAAGGAACCGCAACTGGCTGGACACCCAAGACCACCATCCAGAAGCTAGTTATCAAAGGAAAGCTAGTGCATATAGAAAGAAAGGGAGAGTCGATCACTTTCGCCCCCACTATGATCCAGAAATCTGTGGTAGACCAAGGAGCACGCCCATGCGAAAGATTGATATAACTAACAATGATGCTTACTATCAATCTTATTATGTTCCTGTTGCTAAATTCATTCCTAAACCCAGTAAGCCCAAGCTTGTCTGGGTTCGGAAAAACTGATCTTTTCTTGCAGGAAGGAGTGAGGTCCCATCCCTGGTATTTAGATAGCAGCTGCTCAAAGCATATGACAGGGAATCCAGGATGGTTCGACTCGCTCCATAAACACTCCGGAGGAAGCAAAATCTTCGGAAACAAAAGCAAAGGAAATGTGATAGCTATGGGAGAGGTAAGAATTTCAGATACTATCCGAATCGGGCAAGTAAGTTTGTTGAAAACTTGAAATACAACCTGATAAGTGTGTCTCAATTGTGTCAACATGATAAAAATCAAGTTATATTCAACTCTAATGACTGTATTCTGAGGTGTAATGAGACAGGGAAGACAGTTCTGAGAGGAATTCGTGTGAACGAAATCTGCACCGTAGATCCAGATTTTGTCCATGAGGAAGAACTGTGTCTATCAAGTACTGCAGAAGCCTCCATCTCATGGAACAGGAAGTTTGGTCATGCAAGTATGAGGCTGCTGCACAAACTCCATCAGTTGGAATTGGTAGTTGGCTTACCCAAGGTGAAAAGCACATTTGATCAAGTGCTTTGTCCACAATAACGGTAAGGAACACTTGGGTAAGTTCGATACTCGGAGAGATGAAGGAGTGTTCGTTGGATACTCCAGCCATAGCAAGACTTACAAAGTCTACAACCTAAGGCTAGAGCAAGTTGAGGAAAGTGTGCATGTAAGATTCGATAAGACGGTGATGGATGGTCACTTAATACAAGATTCTTCATCTACGACTATGATTGATGCTGGGGAGCTCCGGTTTGTCAATGAGTCAGATCCCGACAGGGAACCTCCACCAGCACCCACTGCTGAAATACCTCACATGGATATCCACCAGGGAGATGAAGTACTACCAGACCATTAGGCAGATCAAGATGAAATAGCTGATCCACCAGGTGGAAATGATAATGATAACCCTGTGGTGGAAGCTGACGAAGAGCTCCCTGGAGAGGAAGAAGTGGTCGTTGAACCTACTCCTGCTAACCCTGAGGGGGAACTCAGAACCACACGATATGGACGAGTGGTTCATCGACCAGCTAGACTAGAGAATTACCAGTGCTATATCTCTCAGGAACAGGTAGATCTTAACTCCTTATATCAATTTTGTGGATTTGCCTCTTTTGTCTCTCTTGCAGAACTGAAGACCGTAGCAGAAGCGCTCAAGGACCCAGAATGGGTCAATGCCATGCAAGAGGAGATGCACCAGTTCGAAAAGAACAAAGCCCGTCTGGTGGCCTACGCAGATGCTGATTATGCCAGCTGCAAGACAGACAGAAAGTCTACGTCATGGATGACACAACTCCTTGGACCATGCCTGATATCATGGGGATCCAAGAAGCAGTTCTCCATTGCCTTATCTACCGTTGAGGCCGAGTATATCGCAGCTACTGCTTGTTGCGCACAACTCCTATGGATAAGACAACAGCTAAGTGACTACGGTGCTAATCTTGAATGTGTTTCAATTCTATGTGATAATACCAGTGCCATTAATATTTCTAGAAATCCGGTACAGTTTTCACGTACTAAACACATAGAAATCAGATATCACTTTCTGCGTGATTGTGTAGAAAAAGGCACCATAGCCATGGAATACTGCAGAACTAAGGAGCAGATCGCAGACATCTTTACGAAAGCACTGCACATGGAGCCCTATGAGAAGCTAAGGCTTGAATTAGGTATGACATCCCTTACCTAGTCTGTATTCCATGTTAGATTTCTCCAATGATTGGCTAGACTAGGTTGCATGCTAAGTTTCCATGGTATGGAATTACTGCTTATGAAATTGAAAACTGTGTGAAAGTTTCTCTGTGAGCTCACCCTGCATGCTTGATAAATAAGACTACTAGATAGCAGAATCTGAGCATGGCACATAATTCTTTGTAGCCCAAAAGAGACTTCCTATTTTGAACCCTCAATACATGCCAAGGAAGTACTCTAAGACCAACCCAAGCCTATAATGTGTGGAGACTGATTGTTGGTTGTTTAGCCCTTTGATTATGAAACATCACATATTTTTTGCTATCTCCACACCGCATGATATTGCTTTGATTTGACTTGGTGAATTGCTTGCTTCATAATTGAGTGGTGTTTTTATTGTACCTCTTGGGTAAACCTAAAGCACCACAATCCTTGTGAAAACCATGATATAGAACCGGGGTTAATTCCAAACTGATTCAGACTGGTTCAATCAGTGGATGTGGCTGGTTCAATAAGCAAATGTTGGTGAATAAAGGTTGAAAAGGTTAATTGCTCCCAGCCTTAAAGCAGAAATGAAGCACTTATGGTGATTGGACAGAAAGGTATGATAAGAAACTGCAGAGCAGACTGCCATAATCACATGGGAAGATGAACAAACCAAAAGGTGTGTAGTCAAAGCAATTAAAGCAGATTTTCTCCCAGCTGGGACACGTGGAAGTAATCCACTAAAATTGGGGAGTTACGAGGCAGTTGGCAATTACTCTTTGAAATTGGAGAGAAGTTTATCCGCAAATTGATTCGGCGTATCTAAATTCAATTTTTCAAGATTGAAGTGCCGTTTGGAGGATTAGCGGCTGCCAGCACGAACAGAAATTCTAAGTGCTACATTTATCGCGATTAAACTGACATGTATGGAGAAAAGCAAGAGCTGCGTCTGCCGCTCATTCGTCATCATGATGGATGCTGCTGTTGTCTTTATGGCGTGGAAAAACAGCAAAGTGTTGGTACGTGAACAGTCCGCAACACTTAATACCTGCAGATGGCCATGTGGCAGAAAATTGTGGAGCAAATTCAAAATTGGGAACTGCAAGAGGCGGTTTAGTTTCTGCCTAAGTCTGAATTTGGAGGGGAGTTGGCCTTGGCTAGTATGGCTTCACCAGAACGTGTCCTTGCTACTGTGGATGAGAAAAATGACAATGCTCAAATGTGAAGTTGTCGAATGAGCAAATTCTTTATCATCAGTGAGCATGCAGCGCAGCTAATTGTTTATGATCACAGGTCTGTTGTGCAGACTGCTTTGGATGGTGACAGTTCTCCTGCACGCCAGATGATTGATGAAATATCTGTGAGAGGTTGGCGCTGCTACAAGGCATTTATTCTGACAAAGAAGGAGATCATAATGGCACGAATGAGACTCGGGTGTGATGCCGTTGCCAGGAAGATTTCATGTTAGGCGGTCAGTTTGAAGTGGAGTGATGGCTATGAAGATGTAATAAAAGGAAATTTCTAGGGCTTCTCACAGTATAAAGAAGAGAAGCAAAGGCGGATCTTGGCACCCATCAGCTAGAAGTGGAGAATGTTATGTCTACTGTTCCTGGTATGGAGGCCGTTGACAATATTGGTTGGACGTTTGTTGAAGCCATGTGATGGTAGAATGCTCGGATAACCACCCCACATCACCTCAGGAGGTTGATCCTCTGGAACAACATCCGTTGCATCCAGATGAGGGGTCACCCGACGAGATTGAGGCTTTGCAGAGGCTATCTAGAAAGGAGATCCATGGTGGCGGAATTGGTAATCGATAGGGAGTTTCTAGCTACACACCAGCTGGCGGAATTGTCAACTTTCAGGATTTCCTCCTGATTGACAAGTTAAGAGCCAAAGAGCCTATCAGCCTTCCCAAGCAGATTTTACAGTTTATGAAATACTGCGCTGCGAGTAATAAGCATGGGTTGCCATACCCTGGAATTGTGAAGAAGATACTAGTTCACCTTGGGCTGTATGTGCCGAAAAAGGAAGTGAATCTATACTCTGTTCTGGGTGGAAGAACGACCAATATGAACCCGCACCTCCTCTGACAGACGCTCTTCATGAGGTGGATCCTCTGGACAAGCTTCCAGATGAGGGATCACCGGCGGTGATTGAGGCGTTGAGAAGTCTGTCTGGGAAAGTGGTGTTGCTAACTGAGAAAGTAGCAAATTTGGAGTTGTTATATGAGAAGGTGGTGAAGAAATCTGTTGCTGGCTGTGAGGTGGAATTGCGCGCCAAGATGGAAGCGATTGAGCCGTTACCTGCGCTGATGAAGGAGATGGAGGGGTCTGCAAAAATAAATATGATTCATGGGACTCAAATCAAGGAGGAGATAAAGGAGCTAAACCGTTAGTTGAGGTTTGTGGGCACAGAACTGGTTGACCAGTTGAAGTTACTGGTGAAGGATTAGCCTTGTTTCTGTCTCATGGTTTCCCCCTCTTTTGAAATCCCCACCACATCATCCTGAAATTTTTTTTTGTGACTCTTTCTTCGTTGACTTGCTCCCTTCTGCTTGATAGTTGTTTGATTGTCTGCTTGCTGTGTGTCCCTAAGGGGACTTTTGCCTGTTTGATAATACAATTTGCAGTTTTTCTTCCATTACCCGGGTATTCTTAAATTGTGATCTTTTTAATGATGCCAAAAGGGGGAAGATAACATGAGTGCACCACTTGAGGGGGAAGTCACTACTGAAATTCAAATCTAATGCCTATTTAAGGGGGAACTGTCATGAGTTCGTAGAAGTGTCTGTCTATCAGAAACTGACTGAAAAAATCTATCTGCTGGATTAGTGATGAATCTGTCTGATAGATTAGTGATGGTTTGAATTACATGTGATGGATTTCTGTTTTATTGAAGAAGTGTTTGTCATCATCAAAAAGGGGGAATCTGTTGGAACCCTTTGGTTTTGATGATTACAAACACTTAGCTAATGTGTTGCCTAAGTGTGCAGAAATCCATGGGCAGATTTGTTGTTGCAAGTTTCAGGTGAGGAAACGCAAGCATGCGAACATTGATTGAAGTTTGAAGTTGGGACGAACGAATTACGGTTCAAGAAGATTCGAATTGAACCAATTAAAGAGCCTTGAGAACCACGCAACTAGGACGAGTTGGCGTGTTGAGATCGAAGATAATTCGTGAAGATTAATCACAGATTTGGAAATCAAGAAGAAGATATCTGATTAGCAGAATATGGAGAAGAATATTCTACAGATCAGATTTGGCAAGTTCTGTTTGATGGATAAACAGATTAAATGAAGATTGGAGAAGAAAGGAAGATTCTAGAAGGAGTCTTGTCTTATTGAACTGAAGTCCATTAGGGTTTGGACAGTTGGGCTGGCCCAGGATATTGGGCCCAGAGTTTAAGACATAACAAACTCTATATAAAGAGCTAGGGTTTGACAAAATGTCTAGTGGATGCTGAGCGGCGGATTTAGAGAGAGAATAACTGCGGCTACCTTATGGAGAATCAAGCTCTTGCATAAGAAGAGGAGCAGCACCGCCAGCATTGCACGCACTGAGGCGTGGAGTTCTCTTGAGAAGAACGGAGCGACTGCATTCCAGGAGGAAGATTGCTGAAGTCGCACACACGGAGGTTTGTGGTAGAAATCGATTATTCCATCCGGTTGAGTAGAGGTCATCAAATAGAATCTGTGTGATCTAGTTTGTAAACCCTACAAGCATATCGGGAATAAAAGGAATAATCTGATTTCGAAAATCCTTTCAGTGGAAACTGAAAGGTAGTGGTTTTTAATCTTATCATAGTTTTGATAAGGTTTTCCACTATATATCCTTGTGTTGTTATTTCTGCTGTTATTTTCCTGCATCAATATTCCGCTGCTACGTTAACTATCAAACGGAAAACAATATAAAATCAACTCTTAATTTCCGTCTGATAGATTATCGTATTTCGCTAACACTTCGATCCAACACTCTCTTTGCTATTAAGCTATGATGGACTTCATGCTCCAGATTTATTGGCACTTACAGCAGCTGGTATCACCGTATCGCCTCCAGATATACCTAGCACAAAAACAATTGCTGTGGTTCGGATCGGCTTAGATGGGAATAAGTTTATAGTGAATCCAACAACCAAAGAGATGGAGTGCTCAGAGCTAGATTTAGTTATTGCTGGAACTAACAGTTCAGTTTTGATGATAGAGGGGTATTGTTTAATGTCTGAAGAAAAGCTATTACAAGATGTAGAAGTGGGGCAGGATGCTGATGTCAAGGTAATCTGTGTGGAGGAGGTTAAATTAGTTAAACAATCATGTGGAAAACCAAGGACGTATGGTGCAATAAAATTACCACCACAGGATAGGCATGTTGAAGAAGTAGCTGGTAATGAGCTGGTGCAAGTGCTACGGATTCATAATAAAATATCAAGGAGAAAGGCTCTTTCATTATTAGAAGATCAAGTTATTAATATACTTACAGAGAAAGGGTATGTTAGTAAGGGCAAAGGACTACCTGAAATACTTCCAGAGCTGTCAAAAGATGAAGATGATGAAGTGGTTGAGGATAGGGGAGTAGATGACGGCGATGTCCATGTTAAACCAGTTACTCGAAAAGCAACTCTTTTGTTGTATTCTGAGTTTGATGTTAAGCTGGCTTTTGAAGAGGTTAAAGTAGTTCCTGATAGGCGCGAGTCGATAGATGAAGAGCAAATGTTTGGGGTTATAGTTGGTTATGCTCAAACCCCCAACAGATTGTCTAGATTACTTGGGTATGTGCGAGAGCTTGGACCATGGAGGATTATCACTATTCAAGGGAAAATGATGGAATCACAGGTAGGTGATGATGTGATACAGTCTCATAAGCATGGTCCATTCAAGGTGGATGAGGTCCTATATTTAGAAAAGAACTCGGGATCGAGTTCTTTGGAAGTGGAGGAGACTGATGTAGGAGCGTTTAGGCTCTGAAATAGTATTTTAGTTTTATTTCTTTGTTTTTAGTTTTTAGGCAGCATTATCTTTTTTTAGGTATCATTATCTTTTAGTTTTCCTTTTCTAATTAGGTTTAGTTTTCCTTTCTTAATTAGGTTTTATGTTTTCTTATTTAAACCCAACTTAGGGTTTCGTTCATGTATCTTATTTTCCAATCAATAAACCTTTGGTTTTTCGTTTTTGGTGGATTCCAAAACTTTCTTGGTGGATTCCAAGTTTTCTGGTGGATTCCAGAGTTATCTTTTCTGGTGGATTCCAGAGTTTTTGTTCGATTTCACGCTTGTGAATCGATCACCTATCCTAGGTTTAGCGCTTGCTATTCCTTTCAAGATTTCCCGCTGCGTCAGACTATTATACAGTTTCCTAGTAAGTGTCGTCTTGCCAAGACCACCCATACCAACAATGGAGATGACAAAGCGACCTGATTCTCCATTTGTTAGTTTACCTTTCAGAAGGCTAATAGTTTCATCCCGCCCAACCATATTCTCATTGTTAGCGTAAGGAGTAGATCTCCTTATCTGCATTAATTTACTGTCCCGTTTATTTCTCACTTGTTGTGGAGACATAAGCGTCCAGACCATAACGCTTTCTACTCTCTGAAATTTTATTAGCCTTCCCCAAGAGTTTCTCAATCTTGCGGCCTAGGTCGTAATTGCTTAGAAATTTGGCAGTATACGGGATACAACCTGGTTGTGTCTTTTGTTTAACAAGGAAGGTGTCAATAACATCTTCACAGTCATACGCCAGGTCTCTCACATTAGACACCCATTCTCGATTCGAACTGCTGTTATCTAGCTTTTTTTCCGCATCTTCAAGAAAAGATCGCATTGAACTCAACTCTTTTTCAAGACACTCAAATTTATCCCTTATGTAAAGTAAGGAGTCTGCTTGCTCAGAAACAAATTTGCTCAACTTACATACAGCACCAGCAATGGCAACACCAGCACCAACCTCAGCCGCCATCTGTGTGTAAAGAAGAACAAAGAGAATTCAATATATAATCAAGGTGGTACAAAACACAGTATGTTCAAGCATCAGTGACACATCCCTCACACAAACATGCATCTTTATATCGTACTTTATAAGGTTATAAAGAAACCACAGAAACATATATGCACATTCAAACTTCGTATATGACCAGGAAACACATATTGGAACAAAAGACTCGCAATCATCAACCAAGTAAAGTCCTATAATAACACAAAAATTAAAAAGAAAAAAAAAATTTGACTGTAAATACAAAGCGATGGATACGCCTCAGGATGATTAATTTGGACATAGCATGAAGTGAAATCGACAGGAAATCAACAGCAATCCTATTCTATTCACAAATTAAGCAAAAAAAAAAAATCAGTAGCCAAAGTTACCTCACCCACCAATTGAATATGAAATTTGGACGATCGATCAATCTTGTGTTTGAGTTCAACAATAGATAAACTGGGGATTTTAGAGAGAAAAACTGTACTGTTTTGATCAACAAGAAAATGAAAGAGCAAAGAGTATCAAAACATCTTTAAATAGATAACAATACTCTTAAAAGGATCCTTCCACCTCCACGAACTTGCACAAAAGCCGCGTTAACTTGGCCCTTTGTTACTCTTCATCCCGCCTTTACTTAACCGCGTACACTTAGACTTAATAATTAGCTAGCGCAAACGTGAAACTTTAGCCGCGTAAACTCCCCATTTGGGAAACATCTTTTCTGTAATTTTGGGATTGACGATTACAAACGACTTGCAAGGTAAAGTTTAGCTTTCGGTTCCTTGGAAGCCTTATCGCGTCCATCGGAATTGGATCATTGCGTTCAGCGCCGTCGATTTCGTCTGCTGAGGTGATTTTGATTTTTTGGTGTAAACCCTAGAAATTATATTAAGAAGCATTGTAAGATTCGATTGAGTAAGGCGCCATCATGAACTCTGTATGAATAAATATGCTGAAACTTGTCCACAAATTGCGAGCCAAAACTGCTTTGATGTTTTTTTGTTTTTTTATTTCCGCAGGTTAGAAGAGAGAAAAGCAGTGAACGAATGAAGTTTCTGCAGAATCTAGTTTCAGGATGTAATAAGGTACTCTCATACTCATAATAATCTCTTGAGCATTATGTTATCTACTTGTTGTGTTGTAATGGCTGAAACAACTTCGATGTTGTATGTTTTAATGACTGGGATGATGATGTGAAAATCAAGAATTGAACGACATCAAATAGAGTTATGTTCCGAAACTTACAGCATTACTGACTGATAAATAAAGGTGTGGTGGATTTCTTTTGAAAGAGTTTCAACTGATTGAGAAGCTTCCGATGATAGCTGAAGACAACCTTTTGATGATGAGGGGACTCATTATTATTGGAAATTCTATACAGTAATTAGCTACTGTGTATACAGCAATTATATGTATTTTTAAGCTATGTGCACTGCTCACAGGATAAGTATCAGCTTTCGCCTGGTTACAGTGTTAGCTTTTGAGTTCGGTCTTATTAGTGTGGCTGGATATTAGTTGGGGTTTGATGGTAGATATTAGTGAGTTGTTGTTACAGGCTGTGTAATGATTGGGTATTTAGTAGTTTAATTGACATCCCAATGTTCCAATCTAAAATGAATTCTAGGGTTTGGCTTTTGTCGGCTGTTGCTCACTGTGGTTTGTGCGAACGCGTATTCATTTGAAATTTTGGTTTGGATACGGAAGGAAGTGTATTGGTGCTTGTTCATTTCTTGGAAGAATTGTAAGATTCAGATTGTGTAATTGGGATTTCGACATTTCGTTATCTTTTTGTTTCTATTTGGCAACTGCCATCATGAATCGATGCTTAGATTATAAGATGTTTAGTTGCTGACTTTTGGTTTATTGAATTTTAGGAACTGGTTCATTGGGTAGTAGAGTTGAGGCAATATTTGATGGGTGCACCTGATCACTTGATCTCTTATTCATCCATATCTGATGTGAAGGGGGATGGCAACAGAGTCCGTTATGATGATGAAGATGACTCTTGGTCAATGCAGGAGGCCAAGTCCTTGAAGAAAGATTGTCCATTTAGTTATCCTGATTTATCTGAAGACTTCTTTGGGGGTGGTTATGATTCGGGTGACAATGTTTCTGTGTATGATGTTCCCCAAAGTAGTAATATCAATATGCCCCCGGAAGTGAATTTGAAGAATGTTTTGACTGGGATCGTCACTGGGCAAAATAAATCAGATGGACAGAGTAGAGTTAAGCAATTGCCGACACCAGATGTGTCGTTTCTCGGGCCTAAGAAAAATAACGATACATATTTGCACTCTTCAGTCTACATCCCTAGTGCCCCTCCGCTTTGTGAGCCCTCTGCAATTGACTATAGTGCATACAAGGAGGTGTTGAAAGGCCGAACCTCCAGAGTGGCTTAGGGACAGCTCTGCTAAAGCTTGCATGCAGTGCCATGCTCCTTTTACAGCTGTCACTCGTGGAAGGCATCATTGCAGGTTCTGCGGGGGAATTTTCTTCAGGTTATGTTCTAAAGGGAGATGCTTGTTGCCTGTCAAGTTCAGGGAGAGAATCCACAAAGGGTGTGCGACACGTGTTATGACCAGGGCCGGCCCTCATAGCAAAGCAACCTTGGACAAAGCCAAGGCCCACAATGAAGGGGGCCCACTTTTTTCAAAAATAATGTGTATATGTATTAGAGGCCAGATCTGGTGCAAAATACAAAACAATCTGCACCATTCGTTTTGAAGATCCAAAGGCTGAAACAAATTGATTTTTATTAGTAATTAACGGAATTTTATACGTGATTTCAAATCGAAAAGGGTATAATTGACAAAAAAACCGTATCTCTCCTCTCCAATTCTCAAATCCCGACGACTAAGGAACCCTAAATCGGAAGAACGAGTCGCGATCGAAAACAAGCTAATCGAAATCGAAATCGCAATTAGACCCGCACAAACGCGGGTTCGGGCCGGGTTCGGGCCGGGCTATTTAATATTTTATAGTTCGTACAACCGGGTCGGGCTAAACCCGCCCGTTCAATTCGGACTCAAAATTATGTCCAAGCCCGCCCATTGACTGGACCGGGTTACCCGTCGGGCCAACCCGGCCCACTACAAATATGTGTTCACTGTTAATACATGATTAAATTTCCTATTAATTCAAAACATCAATAAAATACTGTCAATGAATCAAGTAAAGTGTCTGACAGACTCATAATGGTAATATCTTGATCACTGATTTCAAGTCCTCCAACTGTTGGACAGAACATAGTCTCCATGGTTTGGCAATCGAGCCGTCTGTCCGTAAGTCACCCTCAATGATCACTGCTGCCCCGCTCAAGAACCTGTATAATGACGCAGCAACTGAAGAATCAATGACTTGAACCAGGACCAAAAGTAACTCTCATAGCAAAAAGGCGATTCAGTATGCATAAAAATCTTTCTACGACAGAATATGTTCCTTATCTAAGATCTAGAGACCAATTAACGCAAAGCATTGAGCAAAAGTCCTTCAACTATTTTATCTTTACTAATTTCTCAATCAGCCAGCGTCAAAATAGAACAAATGAACAATGATCTAGGAAAGGCCAATTTAACAAAATCCATATCAGTGGAGTTTGCATCTAACCTGAAGCTATTTGTAGGTGATACTTGGCGCTGGGATTTGATTTAACCATGATAATAGTCTTCAGTTTTGGAGGATAACAGAACATTCTTTTTCCGAATGGCTGCAATAAAAACACGAGCTAATTTGTAGGCTTCATTCTATGAAATTGAAAAGGTTAGTAATTAGAAATATTGTCAATACCCAATAGCTTATGTAGAATCAATCAGTGTGAAAATCGCTCGGCGGAAGAGAAAAGAGAACGATGACGCATGACGACCAAGACCGATCAGGGTTTTATCTTTTTAAGTTAAAATAATATAATAAAATAATAAATATTATGTTTAATTTTCAGCGGGTTAACAGGCGGGCTATTTAGCCCGATCGGGCTAAAATGGGTGTCCAGGCCCGGCCCTAAAAGAAATACGGTCCGGGTCGGGCTGGTCCGTCGGGATATAATGTAAGTCCAAGCCCGTTCAAATTACCGGGCGAACGGGTCGGACCGGTCGGGCCAACCCGAATTTGTGCAGGTCTACAGTCGATCGAAAACGAACTAATCGAAATCGAAATCGAAATCGGAAGAACGAGTCACGGTCGAAAACGCAGAAATCGAAATCAAAAACGAAAACGCAGAAGAAACGCAGAAATCGAAAACGAGAAGAAATCATAATGAACTATAAATTGGTGATGACGAACTATAAATTATCATGCCTAACTATCGATGATACTGCCGAATTGTTGACGAATTATAGTCCAAATGTGATGAATTATGTCATAATTCATCAAAAGTGCACTATAATTCGTCGAAATCTTGACGAAAATAGTCCAATTTGGACGAACTATAACATAATTCGTCCAAAATTGGATAACGAACTATAAATTAGTGATGACGAACTATAAATTATCATGAACTATCGATGATACTGCCGAATTGTTGATGAATTATAGTCCAAATGTGATGAATTATGTCATAATTCGTCAAAAGTGCACTATAATTCGTCGAAATCTTGACGAATATAGTCCAATTTGGACGAACTATGACATAACGGACTATAATTAGGCCGTGACGAATTATAAAATTCTTGACATATTATACAATGTTACTGCCAAAATTTGGAAGAATTTTAATTACATATGACGAATTATAGCATTGTTAATCGAAGTATACTACAATATGTCGTAATTCATGACGAATTTTAGTCCAATTTTGACGATCTATGACATAATTCGTCAAAATTGAATTATAATTCGTTAAAAAATTTGGACAGGTTTGACAAAAAAATAGTCTGGAGTGTGCAGACCGCGGACCCCTTGTGATTTATGTCCAGCGGAGATCTTCCCAATGTCCAAAACTCCTCAGACGTCCGCGCCGTTATGTTCAGACGTCCGCGTAATTGCTTGATTTGCATATTTGAGGTAAATCATGTTTCTCTGAAGCCCCATTCACCACAAAATCATAACCATCCCAAACCCATTTCAAAATCTGCGTATGAAGCCCCAACCCTAATCCCAAATTCAACTCCTGCTTGAAGAGCTTCGACGGAACGCAACCCATTGAATTCGGTTTGAACAACCTGATGATTCAAGGATGATCGTCGGCGTCGTCGTCGTCCAAGGATGATCATCGGCGTCATCGTCGGTGTCGTCGTCGGCTCCGTCGACCATGGTGCAACGTCGTCCCCAGATCTGAATGTTTAATCGAGAGGATGAGAGAGAGAGAAAGTGCTAATGTTTTATTCCAGATTTACCCCTGATCCAATATCAATTTGAATTATATTTATTTATTTTAACTTTAATCTCATCCACAGACATTACAAAATCAAAGGATGAGATTAGTTTGTATTTTTTACAATAATATGGGTTTTGCACCTGATCCTAATCCTATGTATAATCGTAAGTTAGTTATATTGTGGGTAAAATAATACAAATTTAATAATTTTGATTATATATATAAGAAGGTTGTTGATTATGGGCTAAAAAGAGAAGCCCAAATTGCAATACTGTTATAGTTACTTTGGAAAATATGGAAAACTTTGGGGCTCTTTAGAACTCAAATGCACTGAAAGTTTAGAGAGAAGGAGGAGGTGAAGGTGTGTTTAATCCTTCACCCGAACCTCTGTATTTATATTGCAACTTCGACGACATGCATCCTCATTTTACGCAATTCACATCTTAAATTTCTTTGGTGTGGGACCCACAAGCCAAAATTTTCTTTGGATGTGCAGACCACATTGATAACACTCCCCCTGGGATGCACATCAAGCGTTTTAGGCTGCCTCGTTAAAAACCTTAGTTGGAAAAACCCATTGGGATAAAAACCAACTTAAGGGAAAAAGAGTGCAGCGACGCGAAGCTCCCCCTCATATTGGCGTGCGTGATGTTCTCATAAATTTTGCAGCTTCCGCATTCCTATGTCGTTGACATGTTTTCAGAATGTTGAGGTAGGGAGAGCCTTTGTAAAAAGATCTGCTGAGTTTTCATCAGAACGAACATATTGTATGCTGATAACTTTGTCTTTTTCCAGCTCTTGGTTGAACGAAAAGTATTTGGGATGAATATGCTTTGTTCTATCACTTTTGATAAATCCTTCCTTGATTTGAGCAACACACGCAGCGTTGTCTTCATAAAGAGTGATTGGATCATTCACTGAAGAGAGGCCGCTTGTGACTCTGATATGCTGTGTGATGGACTTCAACCACACGCATTCGCGACTTGCTTCGTGCAATGCGATGACTTCGGCATGGTTTGATGATGTTGCAACTACCGTCTGCTTTTGTGAACGCCAAGAGATTGCGGTTCTTCCACAGGTGATTACATATCCAGTTTGTGATTTTCCTTTGTGTGGGTCAGACAGATAACCTGCATCTACATAGCCAATCAAAACTGGTTTTGCATCGTTAGGATAAAATAATCCTAAATCAATCGTTCCTTGAAGATAACGAAACACATGCTTGATTCCATTCTAGAGTCTTTTGGTAGGAGCTGAGCTAAACCTGGCTAATAAATTAACAGCAAAAGCTATGTCAGGTCGAGTACAATTAGTAAGGTACATAAGAGCTCCAATCGCACTGAAATATGGTACTTCTTGACCAAGAATCTCTTCAGATTCTTCACATGGACGAAAAGGATCCTTGTTCACATCAAGGGATCTTACAACCATTGGGGTACTTAATGGATTTGATTTATCCATATTAAAACGTTGTATTATCTTATTCGTATAATTCGATTGATGCACAAATATCCCATTCTGGATGTGCTCAATCTGTAATCCAAGACAATACTTTGTTTTCCCCAGATCTTTCATTTCGAACTCTTTTTTCAAATAAGAGATTACTTCCAGAATTTCTTTACTGGTACCAATGATATTCAAATCATCAACATAAACGGCAATTATTACACAATCGGATGTTGTTTTCTTAATAAAAACGCAAGGGCAAAGGGGATCATTGACATATCCCTTTTGAAATAAATATTCGTTTAATCGATTGTACCACATGCGTCCGGATTGCTTTAATCCATATAAAGATCTTTCTAACTTGATTGAATATCTTTCCCTAGGTTTGGAACTTAATGTCTCATGCATTTTAAAACCTTCAGGGATTTTCATGTAAATTTCAGTATCAAGCGATCCGTATAGGTAAGCGGCAACAACATCCATGAGGTGCATATTCAATTTCTCATGAACTGCTAGACTTAGCAAGTATCTAAATGTAAGTCCATCCATGACAGGAGAATACGTTTCCTCAAAATCGATTCCAGGCCTTTGAGAAAAACCTTGTGCAACAAGTCGAGCCTTGTATCTCGCAATTTCATTTTTCTCATTTCTTTTTCGTACAAAAACCCATTTGTATCCAACAGGCTTCACATCCTTAGGTGTGAGTACTATAGGCCCAAATACTTTGCGTTTATTGAGCGAGTCTAGTTCAGTTTCAATTGCCTTTTTCCACTCAAACTAATCGTGTCTATTTTTACACTCAGTAATAGACCGTGGTTCGGGATCACCATTATTTTCATTCATAATATCACACGCCAAATTATAAGAGAACGCATCATCAATGTTCTCTTTTCGGTTCCATAGTATGCCTGTATTAGCATAATTAATCAAAATTTCTCGATCCTTTTCATTTTGTATTTCTACAGGAATACTTTCTTCCACCATAGGATCGCTTTGCTTTTCTTCCTCTTTTCTTTTTCGAGGATTTTTATTTTTGGAACCGGGTGGCCTTCCACGCTTTAACCGTGTTGTGATTTCATGAATGACTTTATTTTCCGGCCTTCCTTTTGGAATTTCAATTTGTACGGGAGCATTCTCAGCCGGTATGTGAGATTTAGTCACTCTCTTTGTGTCTGTAAATGCATCAGGAAGTTGATTTGCCATTTCTTGCAAATGTAAAATCCTTTGTACTCTACCTTCACAATCTTTTGTGTAAGGATCAAGATGCAATAATGTTGGTACAGACCAAGTAATTTCTTTCTCAAACTGTTTTCTTTCTCCCCCTAATGTTGGGAAATTTTCCTCATCAAAGTGGCAATCAGCAAAACATGCTGTACAAATATTTCCAGTTTGAGGTTCAAGAAATTTAACAATAGATGGACTTTCAAAGCCCACATATATCCCAAGGCTTCTTTGTGGTCCCATCTTTGTTCTTTGAGGAGGTGCAATAGGCACATAAATAACACAACCAAAAATCCTTAAGTGCGATATATTTGGTTCTTGACCAAATGCAAGTTGTAGTGGAGAACTTTTATGATATGCACTCGGTCTGATGCGAATTAATTCAGAGGCATGTAATATTGCATGACCCCATACTGAGGTAGGAAGCATTGTTCTCATTATCAATGGCCTAGCAATAAGTTGGAGGCGTTTGATCAATGATTCAGCCAAACCATTTTGTGTGTGGACATGAGCAACAGGATGCTCGACCACAATCCTAACTGACATACAATATTCATCAAATGTCTGGGATGTGAATTCACCGGCATTATCAAGTCTAATTTTCTTGATTGTATGATCAGGAAATTGAGCTCGCAACCTTATTATTTGGGCAAGTAATTTAGCGAATGCCACATTGCGAGTTGATAACAAACATACATGTGACCATTTGCTAGATGCATCTATCAATACCATAAAGTATCGAAATGGTCCACATGGTGGGTGAATAGGCCCACAAATATCACCTTGAATACGCTCAAGAAACATAGGTGATTCTGTTTCAACCTTTCCCGGTGATGGCCTTATGATAAGCTTTCCAAGAGAACAAGCTTTACATGGAAAAATATTTCCTTGAGGGATTTTATGACCCTTCAATGGGTGTCCATGCGTATTTTCAATAATTCTTCGCATCATACTTGAACCTGTATGACCCAATCGGTCATGCCACATGGTTAATATTGAAGATTTCATAACTACCGCATTTGACTCAATCACATTTATATGTGTGTAATGCAATCCAGTGGGAAGCATTGGTAGTTTTTCAACTATGTATTTCTTTCCAGATCTATACATAGTGAGTAACATGAATTTCATGTTACCTTCAGTCATAGACTGAGTCTCGAATCCATGAGAATAAATATCATTGAAACTCGACAAGTTTCGTTTGGATTTTGGCGAAAATAAGGCATTATGTATCGTAAACTTTGTGCCATTTGGCAATACAAAGTTTGCCTCGCCAATTCCTTCAATCAGATCTACAGGACCTGATATTGTATTCACAATGGTTCGTGTTGGTTTTATCATCAAGAAAAACCTTTCATCCTTCAGGATTGTGTGCGTTGTTCCACTATCAAGTATGCACATTTCTTCAATATTAATCCTTTGGTTGACTTTGGCTTTGTCCATTTCAAAGCTTTATTTAAACAAGAAAATGATAAGATAGATGAAAAATAGACATATTTTATTACATATGAGAAAACATAGTTATGCTTAAAGGAAAAACATACATATAACATAAGAAAATCGAATTAAGACATCGGACCGTTTGGCTTCATTCCCATGGGTTTACACAACTTCCCCTTTCAGTTCCCACCAGTCATTTTTCCAGTTATATCACCAAGGAAGTCCTCACTAGGATTATGTTCCCCAAGATGAGTGTACTCGTTCACGGGATCATTCTCAATAAAATTGATCTCATTTGCATTTGAACAATCCCCAACTGTATCAACATATTCATTGTTGAAATCAGGTTCTCCAAGTCGAGTAAACTCATTCATAGGAGTTGGGTCAATATAGTTGACCTCCTTTCCTTTTCCCTTCACGGACTCTTGATAGAGTTTGCATAAGTGTTCAGGGGTTCGACAGGTTTTAAACCAATGCCCTTTACAACCGCATCTAAAACAAGTGGTCTCAGGGCTCTTTGATGAACTTGGACCACCTCCCCTTTTGTGGGAGTTCTCATGATTCCAGACATTTTGCTGTCTCCTTTGGTGATAATTGGCGATCTTATGAGGTGGATTATTGGGATAACCACCTCGACCGCGCCCCTGGCCAAAACTACGACCTCGTCCACGTCCACGACCTCGGACTTGCCCTTGACCCCGAAAATAGTTCATGGGTCTATTCTCATTAGAGTTGGCAAAATGTATCTCAGAAAATGTTCTGGAGCCCGTTGGGCGAGATTTGTGGTTCTTTATCAACAATTCATTGTTTCTTTCCGCCACTAGGAGAGTACCAATCAACTCATGGTATTTTTCAAAATCACGTACACGATACTGCTGCTGCAAGGTTACATTTGATGCATGGAATGTAGACAGAGTCTTTTCCATCATCTCAGCATCAGTTATTTTATCTCCACAAAAGTTCAAATGGCTCACTATTTTTATCATCTCAGAGTTATAATCACTGACTTTCGCAAAATCTTGGAACCGTAAAGCGGCCCATTTATCCCGATATAAAAGAAGCATCACATCCCTTTGGTGATCAAATCTGTCTTTCAGATTTTTCCATAAATCACTCGGGTCTTTCACAGTGAGATACTCATTCTTGAGATTTTCGTCAAGATGACGACGAAGGAAAATCAAAGATTTTGCCTTATCAACTTTTGATGAGGTATTCGTGACAATGATTGTTTCGTGAAGATCCATTGAGTCCAAATGTGTCTCAATGTCTATTGTCCACGGCATGTAATTTTTCCCAGTGATGTCGAGTGGACTGAACTCAAGTTTTGCGAGGTTTGACATGGTGGTAACTAAAAGTAGAAAAAGTTTATTAGATTAATTTAAAAACATACAATTCTACAAATAGCGTAAAGAAGAAAAAGGCATACATTATTACAAGCATTGTTAAACAAAAAGAAAATTCAGTCGGTGTTAGATCCCCGGTGAAATCATAAATAGTGAGTACTACAATAATTGTTGCAACAAAGACCAATAGTAAGCTATACATTTTATTGCTTTGGAAATTTTGAGTGTGTTTGAAGTGTGAAGTAGAAGAGAAAATGTGATTTAGTGTAGTTGAATGAACACATATTTATAGGGAAAAAACTAGCCGTTTATAGCCGTTTGTTACCATTGAGCACTATGTTACCGTTGTGTATGGGTTAATTCATGTTAAGATTTAATTAGAAACGTATTGCAATTAATTACCATGTGAGATAGAAATGTATAGTATAAATGCTATTAACCATAGGAATGAAGTAGTAAAATAATTGTAATTCACATCATATTATTTTACGGTGGCTGAGCCTCCTTTGTAGAATAATATGATGTTATACAATAACAAGTAATAAGCATAAAATAAATTATACAGTTCAAAAAAATGGAGTCTTTTAAAGTAAAGATAGTTACTTTGCAGATCACAACACTTTACTATTGGGCGGTAATCCGCACATCATAATAATATGTTGTTATACATTTAAGAAAGTAAAATAAGTGGTAAAATCACAACACTTTATTATGAGGGGATAATCCGCCACTGCATAATAATATGTTGTTATACATTAAGAAAGTGAAACAAGTGGTAAGAAGTAGTAAAACATACATAACCGTTGCCGTAATAGAACTGAATTCCAAACAAAGCAAAAGTAAAGGAATTCTTAGTTTTTTTCATCCAGAAAAACTCAGATATCAACACAATCAGAAAATTGTGAAATAGGGAGAGTAGAGCTCCCTTTGAGGCAGTGAACCCCTTATGATATCCTAGTAGAACAGATGAAGAACTAAGCGGAAGTTGAGAGACAAGTGAGGAAAAACACCTAACCTTTTATCGAAACTTATGGTATCTCAGTTGGTTAGAACCTCGTGCTGATAACGTGTTATAGTTACTTTGGAAAATATGAAAAACTTTGGGGCTCTTTAGAACTCAAATGCACTGAAAGTTTAGAGAGAAGGAGGAGGTGAAGGTGTGTTTAATCCTTCACCCGAACCTCTGTATTTATATTGCAACTTCGACGACATGCATCCTCATTTTACGCAATTCACATCTTAAATTTCTTTGGTGTGGGACCCACAAGCCAAAATTTTCTTTGGATGTGCAGACCACATTTATAACAAATACAAATTAAAATGTAATTTGTTTAATGTCAGGTTAAAATTATATGCACTGATTTATTTAAATAAATAAAAATATTTTTGTATTTTTAAGGGGCCCAAAAAAATTTCTTCCAAGGGCCTCTCAAACCTCAGGACCGGCCCTGGTAGGGGTGACAAAATTATCCATTATCCGTCCATTATCCATCCGCGAAAATTCATCCATTATCCATCCATTTAGTTAATGGATTGAATTAATCCATATCCATTAATAATCCATTAGTAAACGGATGACATGATTTGATCCATTAATCCATTAAGCAGCTATTAATCAATATATCTTGAACAGAGCTCATTCAATTCACATTGGGATTATGAGATTCGTGCCCGCTATATTACTCAAAGACGTCATGCTCTCTGTTTACTTAAATTAATCGGTTAAATTTTTTATATTATTTTACTTTGTTAAATTCACGTTCTAAAATAATACTACTCCGATTCATGTATCAAAAAAAAATATTCCGATTGGAATCAATAAAAAAAAGATCTAACAGATCTTGGTAATTGTTCAATTTAATGGATTTTACAAATTAAATGGATCCTGAAGCTTTCTCTCAAGGAACTTGGCCAGAGCAGCTGCCTTCTTCGTCAGCAACGGTCCACCAGGATGCGCCAATCGAGGCTGTTATGGGCGAGAGGTGGTTGATAAAGATGGAAGTGGAGCGAATGTGCTTTCGCGTAGAGCTTTCCGATCTCGTAAAGTTTGATTAAAATAGTTAAATGGGTGAAAATGATCAAATGGATTAAATGAGTAAATGCATTAAATGGATTAAAAGAGTTAAATGGATGAAACGGATCAAATGGATTAAATGGATGAAACGGATCAAATGGATTCATCCACTAATCCGCCAACCGTTAGTGATCGATCCGTTTAATCCATTAACACTAATGGATCTAACGGATTATATCCATTTAATCTGCGAACCGTTTAATCCATCCATGAATCCGTCCATCCATCCATTTAATTTGCCACCTCTAGGCCCTGGTTATGACAGACTTGACCCACTACAGGGCGTCCTGATAAACACCATTAGCAATGCTACACAGGTTGCTAAGCATGATGTTATGGATTGGACATCTGCTAGAGGTTGGCTAAATCTTACCGTTGGCTTGTCCATGGAACACGAGCGGATTTACAAAGCATCTATCACCTTGAGGAATTTCTGCCAGGTATGGGACAATTGTTCTTTTTCTTATATACTCGAGTGGAATGGTGATCAATACTTGACTTGGATTTAAATTGGTTGGCATAATAGAAATTCCGGACCAGACTATATGGTGCAATTTATGTGTGCAGGATGATAAAAATATCATAATTTATTTATTTGTCGGAGGCTACAGAAATATCTAATCTTTGTAGAATATCTAATGTAATGTTTCTGAATGTTACTTTCTACATATTCACCAATCAGTAGATGATCTTAAGGGCTTTGGCCATTGTTGTTTTTGAGTAATGAAGCTTAATGCATGCATCCAAGATTTGGGCAGGTTTCCAGGTTGAACCCAGAAAGATCAATACCTTCAGCAGTTCTCAAAGGAGCGAAAGGTCTTGCTATATTGACTGTTGCTAAAGCTGGTGCACTGGTCACTAACAAGCTTGGAACTGGCCTGGTTGTTGTTCGAAAATCAGACGTATCATGGTCTGCACCATCAGCTATATGTTCTGTTGGTTTGGGATGGGGCGCTCAGGTTCTTATTCTCTCTAGTCACAGTGTTTAGGTTCAGTCTATGAATTTCAATTATCTATCTTCATAGTCAGTTCCTAATTTCACTGGCAGCATATAACTTAGTTATTGATTGGGACTTCTATTTCTTCTGCTTGGACAGCCAGCATAGCCAGTTGCCTTCTGTATCTTCGTCATTGATCGCAATTTCTGTCTCATGTTTTTTAATATTTTTTTAACTGTTTTAGCATGTGCTCAAACAGTGTATCACGAAACATGTATTTATCAGAAATCTTGATCTTGGTGCGGTTATCCATTGCATTGGTTAATGTACTGTTTTTATGATCCTTCTAGATTGGCGTTGAGCTCATGGACTTCATAATTGTGCTTCGTGACATAGAAGCTGTCAAGACGTTTTGTAGTCGCATGCATTTCTCTTTTGGTGCTGGTTGCAGCGCTGCTGCAGGGCCTGTAGGAAGAGTGGTGGAAGCAGATCTTCGTGCAGGAGATAGAGGACCTGGCATGTGCTATACGTACAGCTGTAGCAAAGGTATTTAATTTATCTGAATGAAGCTTAATTTCCTTTATTCAAAATGGGACCACGGATCAAATTTCTCTGCATGTTGTGTTGAATTTGCATTAGCTTCAAATGACCGAAAATGTATGACTGAGAAAAATTAAACTCCAGGTGCATTTGTGGGAGTGTCACTTGAAGGAAACATTGTAGCAACAAGAATTGATGCAAATCTACGCTTCTATGGCGATCCATATCTCACCACCCATGACATCCTACTGGGGAATGTCGAAGCTCCAAAAGCCGGAGAGCCTTTATATGGCGCCCTTCATGGAGTAGGAACGATAGGAAAGCGTCTCATGCCTAAAAAATATATCATCCACCTGATTCTTCTCTCTTACCGCGCTGAGCAATAATGCATACATCGACAACACTGGATTTGATAAACAATTTGGTAGAACTGAAGGAGAGAAGATTGCTGAAGTTATAAGGAGAACCCATTCAAGAAACGATCTTGTTAGCTAGGGTTCAATATTTGACCCTAGGTCCTAACCCTACGGTTACTTTCATCCTATATGTACATTGTCCTCATATCTTATCTTTTGATCCTGTCATCATACTCTATCATACCTTCTCATATCTGTTGGAACTTTTCTATATATCTGAATATTACAGTAACTTCAAATGGTTATGAAACAGAGAGCATCAATCTGCAGCAGCAAACTAAGCAAAGCATTGTTTGATAAAAATGTAACAGAACACATGCAGTGATAATGAAAATGTAACAGAACATTCAGAAGCATAACTCATGCAGCTTTAATACAATGAAACAGAACATATATTAACAGCAACTAACATGTATATCTGTATGAAACTAATCTGCAAACAGTAAATAAAACAGCAACTAAACTGAAGCAGGTCGACTGAAAACAAGACTGATCATTCATAAACAGCAGTTAGCACATATGATTATCATGCTGAAATTAAGCACAGAATATGAATCACAGCATATGAAAATAAGCAGCAGAATAAAGACAGAATATGAGTCTGAAACTAAACACAGTACATTGCGAGATGTCAAAAGCAATAGGACAGCAAACCGAGATATTGATTCAGTCACGTCGATGACGCTGTCCTTAAAGCTGTATTGCCTCCCTTAGGTGCTGGGTCTGATGGCAACGAGCTTCCCAGGATGAAAGAATCTCAGCAAGCGCTTGAGCACCGTAGCCTCGCTGGTCGAACTTATTCGACCTTTCACTATCACCAATTGGAAAAGGAAAAAGAGTCAAGATGCAGGGGTTTGTTTTCTGTGTGTATTTTTCGTGTGTTTAATGAATCACCAAACATCAATTTATAGGAGAGTTTTGGAACCACCCAAACCACCCATGATACCATGATCTACACCTTCCCACTACGTGAAAGACTTAGTCAATATTTGACTAGATTTTCTTTACACATATTCCAACAATATCATATATTACAATATCATTTTTATTCATATTATAATTTTTTTATATTCAAATTATGCTTAAATTAACCTTATCCGACATTACCCTACCTTACTATAATATTACTATGTCCATGGGTACCCTACAAATTTAAAAAAATTGCTCTACGGCCTACGCTGTCCTTACCCTGCTCATTAAAGCAAAGATTACCCTTATCATGTCCAATGCCAACCCCTATATGAACCACGGCAAGAGTATGTTAGGATTTGGCCCTATTAAGAGGGAATTTATGAGATTTGGGAAGCGTTTTCATAATGCTTTTAACATGAAGCTATTTGTAAACCGAATCAAAATTAGTCACAAATCTAGTAAAACGACGACGTTGTCATATGTGCAAATCTACTTTCCCTCCAATATGGAACAAAGCTGTATAAACAACCCTTATGCTATCTAATCCTCGCAAGACGCAAATTGCAATACCATTCATCCTCACCTCACATATCACATGCAATGCAAGCTTGTGTGAGTTACACAATTTCCGTAAGCTAATCATAATATGACACGTGTACATAAAGATATCTGGATTGGCGTTTCATGGGCTTTCACGTGGGTCCACCCAGCCCAAAAATTCAGAAAAACCTTCTTCTTTGTAAATTTGCAAAAATACAATATAGTAATATTAAAAAAAATTGGTATAAATTCTCAGACCAGCTCCTCGCGACGATTTGAAACGCTTCGAACTGCGATTTAGGGCTTGAAAGAGAGTGATCGGACTGACAATGGACGAAGACGAATACACTAGTGAATACAGAGACGATGAGGAGGGGGAGGAGGAGGATGAAGAGATCACGCAGGAGGACGCCTGGGCGGTCATCTCAGCATATTTCGAGGACAAAGGACTGGTCAGACAGCAACTCGATTCGTTCGACGAGTTTATTCAGAACACTATGCAGGAGATTGTGGAAGAGTCGGCTGATATTGAGATAAAGCCGGAGTCGCAGCATAATCCTGGACAGCAGTCTGATTTCGCTGAGGTGGGGTTGCGTAGGATGGAATGGAAGTGTTGGATGATTTAAAAATGATTGAGTGGTTTTATTTAAGCAAGTGGCATACATATGACTAATGGTAGTAAAAAGAATGAAGATATGAAACTTATGTAGTTTTTGTTTTTTTTTTTCGATTAAGAAACTTACGTAGTTTAAATATTTAGATTGTGGAACAAAGAAATACACACAAGAAGATTCTCTGAGAAATGTAGCTTTCCTAGTGAGAACCTTTTGGTTGTCTATACCCATTTGGTTGCTTATTATCCCAGTAATGTCTCATGGAAGTTCCTTTTCTTTTTCGTATCAGATGTAAATACAATTCTTGTGTACCTGCAGACTGTGTATAAAATCAGGTTTGGGCAGATATATCTGAGTAAACCTATGATGACGGAATCTGATGGAGAAACAGCAACATTGTTTCCCAAAGCCGCAAGACTTAGGAATCTCACGTATTCTGCGCCTTTGTACGTGGATGTTTCAAAGAGAGTTGTAAGGAGAGGGCATGACGGTGAAGAAGTCACTGAAACTGAGGATTTCTCGAAGGTTTTCATTGGGAAGGTACTACGTGTAGTGATTAGGTGAAACCTTTAAGTAGATAACAATACAGGGACGTTCTCTAATCTTTCCTGGTTGTTGTAGGTTCCTATAATGTTGAGGTCGAGTTATTGCACTTTGTATCAGAATTCCGAAAAGGATTTGACAGAGCTTGGAGAGTGTCCATATGATCAAGGTGGCTACTTCATTATAAATGGAAGTGAAAAGGTTCTGATTGCTCAGGAGAAAATGAGCACGAATCACGTCTATGTGTTCAAGAAGAGGCAACCAAACAAATACGCTTATGTGGCTGAAATTCGATCCATGGCTGAATCTCAAAACAGACCGCCAAGCGGCATGTTTGTGAGGATGCTTTCGCAGAGCAGTGCCAAAGGGGTAAATATTATTCCTTTCGCTGTGAAATTTTGCTTGTGATCACTCGTCTATCCACGTTCCACTGTCATTTCATTTACATTTTTCTTTTGTACGACAGGGATCTTCTGGCCAATATATTCGTGCTACCCTTCCATATATAAGAACTGAAATTCCAATCATTATTGTATTTCGCGCACTGGGGTTTGTTGCTGACAAAGATATTTTAGAACACATTTTTGTCAAACCCGAGGACACACAAATGATGGAATTTCTACGTCCTTCTCTTGAAGAAGCATTTGTTATCCAAAATCAGCAGGTAACTTTTTAATGACAAGCTTGCATTATTAAGTTGGGAAAACAGCTTGCATTATTAAGAAGTTGGGAAAACTTGTCAATAGTCGTGTTGTTTTTGTTTTCATTTTCTAACAGTATATGTATGACTAGTTTTGTCAGACCTATGGGGCGGCATATCATTTTTAGAGTTAAGCTTGCAAGTACCAACAAGCTTTTTGTTTTTTGATGAGTCAAAACATCTTGTTAGTTATGCCATGGTTTTTGGTATAATGTAACTGATTTAGCATCCTGGGGTGTCACTTTTTTGTTCTTTACTCGATCATATTTCTTGGTAGGTTGCATTAGACTATATTGGGAAACGTGGGTCTACTGTTGGTGTCACCAGGGAGAAAAGGATTAAATATGCCAAAGAGATCCTCCAAAAAGAGATGCTTCCACATGTTGACATCGAAGAATATTGTCAGACAAAGAAGGCTTACTTCTTCGGGTATACTGAATTATGGGTGTTACTTTTCCACCAGGACGAAGCATGAATTTTATTGACCAGTACCTCAAACAGGTACATCATTCATCGCCTTCTATTATGTGCACTTGACCGAAGACCTGAAGATGATCGTGATCATTATGGAAACAAAAGATTGGACCTTGCTGGACCCCTGCTTGGAGGCCTTTTTCGAATGGTTTGTAATTACTAAATGCATTTAGTAAGACTCGGAATCGAGCTGCTATTGCCCAATGATGATGAGGTTTCTACTCATTTGTGACTGCAGCTTTTCCGGAAGCTGACTAGGGATGTGAGAGGCTATGTTCAAAAGGTAAATATAACTTAAAATTTTCTATCAGTTCCTATATGTTACATTCTGTGTTTTGTTTTCCAATAGTTCTTTCCGAATACTTGAATCTTTATGCTGAATAACCCTGCTTAATGCCTGGTGTAGTGCGTAGACAATGGGAAAGATGTGAATTTACAGTTTGCCATTAAAGCAAAGACGATTACCAGTGGTCTGAAGTATTCACTAGCTACGGGGAACTGGGGGCAAGCTAATGCAGCTGGTACAAGAGCAGGAGTTTCACAGGTATTCATGGGATGGTTTTAACTCAAATATGTGTGTTGAACAATATGCAATTTTTAATAGTACAACATTCCTTTAGACATCCAGGTATTTGAATGTGCATGATCTTTCTAGGTTCTTAATCGCTTAACATATGCCTCCACCTTGTCTCATCTTCGAAGGCTGAACTCTCCTATAGGGCGTGAAGGTGACATTACTCTCTAGCTTTCCATTATTGTTCAAACAATTCAATTCTAATAGTTTCATTTAATTAATTTAAATTAACAATAACAAGCTTTCCATTATGGTAACATTCTGTGTAAATTGTGGTAAATGTTCATCATTTCCCTGCTACGTCCTCTCTTTTTTATTTCAAAGTTCGTCTTTCTGTTTGAAACAGTATCAAATATGTTCTGATTTTCATGTCCTTGGTATCAGGCAAATTGGCTAAACCAAGACAATTGCATAATTCACAATGGGGTATGATGTGTCCTGCGGAAACTCCAGAAGGGCAGGTGACAACTAATTATAATTTATTGTTCCATGTGCAAGTTACTTTTTTCTCTTAACAATTACAGAGTATTTTATACAGGCATGTGGGTTGGTGAAAAATCTTGCTTTGATGGTGTACATCACGGTAGGATCAGCTGCATACCCCATTCTGGAATTTCTGAACGAGTTTGGTACTGAAAACTTTGAGGTGTGTAATCTTAACAGAAAAATTGATATATTTAATTGTGTATTGATATATCATGAGGTCACATTCTATCTGTTGTTTCTTGTAGGAAATATCTCCAGCAGTTATCACTCTACCTCGCACTACAAAGATTTTTGTCAATGGTTGTTGGGTTGGTATCCATCGTGAACCCAAGGCCTTGGTTGAAACACTGAAGCGTCTTAGGAGAAGGGTGAGCTTTTTTTTTTTTTTTAGGATAACACCCTCATTAAATGTTGAGAAGTTCTTATTGGAGGGTTTATATTTTGTATTTAAACTTGCACAGGTTGATCTCAATACCGAAGTTGGTGTTGTTCATGACAGCAGTTTGCAAGAGCTGCGGGTATATACTGACTACGGTCGGTGCAGTCGGCCCTTGTTCATTGTCGAAAATTCGCGACTTCTTATAAAGAAGAGGGATATACAAGCATTGCAGCTGAGGGTATACTTTGCGTTTCTATTTTGGGAAATCTAGATTTTAGTTCACTATCCTTGCTTTATGATCCTGAAACAAGTGTTCCCCATCAGGAAAGCCCTGATGATTTTGGCTGGCATGATCTGGTAGCCAAGGGCCTCATCGAATATGTAGATACAGAAGAAGAAGAAACGACCATGATATCAATGACCATCAATGTGAGTTTTTGTTGAAGTGCATGGCTAGCTTTACATTGTATTTCACGAGTTTCTAAACCTGATCGACCATTTTAAACTGCATAGGATGTTGTAACTGCGAGGCTGAATCCCCATGATGCTTATACCGACACTTATACGCACTGTGAAATCCATCCATCGCTCATATTGGGTGTGTGTGCTTCAATCATTCCTTTCCCTGACCATAATCAAGTAAATATCTATTTTAAACATTGAATTTCTTTGATAGAGGTATCGTTATATGCTGCTTGTAATTATTAGTACGATTTATTGTAACTCTATTGTCATTCAGTCTCCTCGTAATACCTATCAATCAGCCATGGGAAAACAAGCAATGGGAATATACGTCACTAACTATCAATTCCGAATGGTATGTTCTCAGAATAATGACTCCCTTAGTTTATGCGTGTATTTTTGGCTGTTTTATTAAAAACAAACTCTATTTTTCTTGTTACAGGATACATTAGCATATGTTCTGTACTATCCTCAGAAACCCTTGGTCACTACTAGAGCCATGGAGCATTTGCATTTCAGACATCTTCCTGCTGGCATTGTATGTTGTTGGCTCGCTTTTCAGTTCAACTTATTCTTATTTACATTTGTTTTGTATGTCATGCCTTATCAAATTATTACAACAACAACTAGGTCCATCCATCCATGAGTTACCCATTTTAAATCTCACGACTTTACTCACTTTGATTTTTCTTTTAGAATGCTATCGTTGCTATTGCCTGCTATTCTGGGTATAACCAAGAGGATTCTGTTATCATGAACCAGTCTTCGATAGATCGTGGATTTTTCCGATCCTTATTTTACCGCTCTTATAGGTGACACAATTGTTTACACACTTTTCTAATTAGTTACTGGTTATCTTCGATGTTTGTAGCTAATGGTACTTTTAAAATTTTAGGGATGAAGAGAAAAAGATGGGTACTCTTGTGAAGGAGGATTTTGGTCGTCCTAACAGAGCTGATACAATGGTTGGGTGCCAAACTTTCAGGGCTACTTTGTTGTGGTTTTCATGATTACACACCACACTGATAAGTAATTTCACAGGGCATGCGACATGGCTCATTTGACAAGCTAGATGATGACGGTCTTGCCCCACCTGTAAGTAATACAAACACTGATGTTGTGTTGAAATATTTGCCGAAGTGGGCAGTTGACTGAAAGAAACTTGTATCATTGTCAGGGAACAAGAGTGTCTGGTGAAGATGTTATCATTGGGAAAACAACTCCAATTGCTCAAGAGGAAGTTCAAGGGCAAGCTTCTCGTTACACAAAGCGCGATCATAGTACAAGTTTACGTCACAGTGAAACTGGGATGGTTGATCAAGTAAGATCCTAGAACACCTTCCTTATCATAACTTTCATTTCGAAAACTCAGTGCAAGATGGTCAACAAGATCTTGTAACATTTTCAGGTTTTACTGACAACTAATGCGGATGGTCTGAGATTTGTGAAAGTAAGGGTAAGGTCTGTTCGCATACCACAAATTGGTGACAAATTTAGTAGTAGACATGGTCAGAAAGGGACTGTCGGTATGACATACACCCAAGAAGACATGCCATGGACGTGCGAAGGGATCACCCCTGATATCATTGTGAATCCACATGCTATTCCATCTCGTATGACAATTGGACAGTTGATTGAGTGTATCATGGGAAAAGTTGCCGCACACGTGGGAAAGGAGGGAGATGCCACACCTTTCACTGATGTCACTGTGAGTTTCAAAACTCGATAACGCCATTTTAGTAGCAACCATAGCATAAGTATATAGATTTCATAACTCCCTGGATTTGACTGATGTTTTAGGTGGACAACATTAGCAAAGCGCTACACAATTGCGGGTACCAAATGCGTGGATTTGAGACCATGTACAATGGCCACACTGGTCGGAAACTCACTGCAATGATATTCCTTGGACCCACCTACTACCAAAGGCTGAAGCATATGGTTGATGATAAGATTCATTCTCGGGGACGAGGGCCTGTTCAAATCCTCACTAGGCAGCCTGCTGAAGGACGGTCTCGCGATGGTGGCCTTCGATTTGGAGAAATGGAGCGAGACTGTATGATTGCCCACGGCGCTTCAAACTTCTTGAAGGAGAGACTGTTTGATCAGAGTGATGCTTACAGGATTCATGTCTGTGAGAAATGCGGATTGATAGCCATCGCCAACCTCAAAAAGATCTCTTTCGAATGCAGAAGCTGCAAAAACAAAACCGACATTGTTCAGGTACCACCCCTCACTGCTCATTATGCCCCTCTTCAAATTTCTTCCTCAAAATTTCACAATTCTAAATTCTACTTCAATGTGTGGCCCAGGTTCACATTCCATATGCCTGTAAGCTTCTCTTCCAAGAGCTTATGTCCATGGCCATTGCACCAAGAATGCTGACCAAAGACATCAAATCAGCCAAAGCCAATAAGGGATTATGAGTGTCGTCAAAATTATATCATCATAATTTCAGAAGTCATTCTATTGTACAATTATATTTGTAATTTTTTGATGGTAGATTTACAGATAGAGGAGTGTTCAAATAAGAATTCCTTTAATTTTGAGAACTTGAGATCCTAATCTTCACCTTTTAAAATGCAAGATGTATTTTTCAAGATGCATTTTGGTGGTGACACGTGTCTCATGTGCATTTTTCAAAATGCATTTAATGCAAAGTCAAATCCATTTTTTTTTATTTTGCTTTTTGGACATGTCACATACAGATTCAAAGATACATCATGATCTAATGGTGATATTTGGGATCTCAAGTTTTAGAATTTTTAAGGATTCTTAATCGAGCGCTCCCCTTTTACAGATATATTGAATTTATCTTATAGATGAATATGTTATCATCAACATATCAATGTCTAGACCAGGGGCGGACGGAGGGGGATTTTTTTGTTGAAAAAAGCTTGCATAATTAAATCACAAAAAATAGTTAATAATATTCATATACATATGTTTGTATTAATTTTACATTTGATATTTATATGAGTTTACAATCTTAATATTCAACTAATAAAATTAAACTTATATAAGAATTTAATACTTGTGTTTAAATTTAAATTTAGTAAGTAAGAGTCCGGTTTCTGTGAGAGGTGGTTTGTAGTGAGAAATGAGAACTAATTTCATTCATTCATTTCATTTAATTAATGGTTCAGATTAAATCTAAATCAAATCAAATCACGATTAATTAGTGTACTAATATACGAATTAGGGGTAGTTTAGTCCAAAACGTTGATTTAATTTCTCCGATCTGTCGATCTCTGGCAACCTTGTTCGACTCGCCACTCCGTCAACCCGGTGACTCGACCTTCAATTGCTTTCATCCATCGACCACGCGACTCCGTCAACCTCACACTCGACCTCCGCATCTCCGTCGCAATCGCAATTGCGTTTTTGGGGAAGATAAACAGTGATCGGGGTTGCCGCGCGTCCAGGCTTTACAATAAGGCCGCGCCCAACTTTTACATTAACGTATTAATGTCTACTGTGGGCGCGACTCACTTAATGTCAAGGCTGAGCGCGCGGATCACTGTGTAAATGCTTCGGGTAATCCTTTGAAAAGCTACGAATTATGTATATAATTACTACGAATTATCCTTTGAAAAGGTACGAATTATCTTTAAGTCTGACCTAAACATGATTGCTACGAAGTATCCTTTGAGTACGAATTATCTTTAAGTCTGACCTAAACATGATTGCTACGAATTATACGTTGAAAAGGTACGAATTATCATTTGAAAAGTTGTAGCTTGTAGAATATAATTATACATTCAACGAGGATTTATATAATTATTTTTTATTAATAGATATAAAATTAATATAAAAAAGAAAAATCGATTAATCCCCGACTAGTCTCGATTAATCCCTGAGGACCCTTCCGCCCGACTAGCGCCTAGCAATTTTTATAACCTTGGATTTTTGTATGATAATGAAAAAAACGTGAAGATTAGTATATATTTGAGTTTCAAACTTCAAAAAATTTGTCATTGTACCTTATTCGCAATAAAAAAAGGCATGAGCATGAGTCTGGGTTCTAAACCTCATTTTTTTGCATTACTATAAAAAATTTCAGCCCTGATAAATTTCAATTCCTAGGTCCGCCCCTAGGTATAGGGTATGTGATTCAAGTCTTTATTGTTTTGCGTAAAATCGGCAAGTAGTACGCGATATAATTAACACCTTATAGTTATCGAATAAAAAGTTCAGTTAAAAAACGAGTGCGTTCTAATGCAAAATTGGAAGATCCATGCATTTATTAATTTGGAGGGGTCTTATTTGAACACTCCTTAATGTATCATTTATTAGATTAATAAATTATGCTATCAATTAATGATTATACACAACATGCCACCAGAGTGTTGGCTTGTTAGTTATGGAGTCAGCCATGAATCCTTACATCTAGGGTTTGAATCTTGAGTCACCAATTTTCTCATAATTTTGTGAGATTTTTCTTTCTTTATTCCTTTCCATCTTTCCGTCCCGCCTCGCGCGTGAATGATTCCTACATCTCTCGTGTTATCCTGATATGTATTGAGATGTTATGAATCGTTTTACCCCTTCATAAAAAAGAGATTATACACAACATAATAATAAGTTAAATTGTGATTGATGAGTCTTTGGAAGAGTACGAAGGTGTCGAGTTGATTAGAATTTCAATTTCTTCAAATTATACTTATTATCTTGTCTATTGAACATCACATTCAACAAAATATGTGTCTGCATCGTCTCTTGTACATTATGTGTGTTTTAAGGTAATTTTATTTAATGAAAAGGAAAAACAGAACAAAATACAGGAGATCAAGACCAAACAAAGTTGGTGTCTTTCTTTTTAGGACATGATCGAGCTGAAGAGCGAGACACCTTTTTTTTTCTGGTGACGGATTCTTTGCAGAATAGATATGGTTGGCATCAAGGAGGGATCAACATAATCAACCTGATCACATAACTCATTATCACTATTATGAATCACTTCTTGATCTTCATAACCTCTTTCAGATTCCTCTATGTGAATACTCAAACCTTCCTGCTGGACATGTCCAGTTTCCTTGGCAATTTCTTCCAGGGCTTGGGAAATTTTATCATCCTTACATCCTTCCAAAACATGCATGTAAATGGCTCTAGGCTCAACCAGACGAGACCACCAAGTTCTTCAGAATAAATCAGACCACCACCATAGGAAGAAATTTGTTGACTAGAAATATTTTTGAGCAATTTCTTCCGATGTTTGCAATTCACTACTTTGCATTTCCTCATTAGAGCATCCGCACCCATTCAGCACCTCCTCAAATGGAGAAGGTGCTCAATAAGCACCTCCTAAGCAAGCAGCACCTCCTTGATCTGCAATTTATGCATCAGTTTAAAAATTAAACACCTCCCTGCACTATTCATCAAATAAAATATTATTATTTCTATTTTAAAAAATTAATTATAATATAATAAATATATTTTATTTCATGTTATATAGAAATTTGGATTTAAAATTAAAATAAATAAATAAAAGAAAGTTAAATTCAAGTTGATGAATGCCCATTGCCATAACAATCTGTAAAATTATATTCAATTTTGATTACAATTAACCCAAACCCAATTAAAGCCCAGCCCACATTTACTAAAAACCATTACTTTTATGCATCACGTGTAATACATGTGACTAAAACCCTACCACACTAACAACCCAGCACGTCCGCGAGCACTTCCTCCCCAAGCACGCCCGCGAGCACTTCCTCCCATCCCAGCACCTCCTCGCCTATGGTGCATCCGAAATTGCTGCAGCACCTTCTTCACGTCGGAGACAACTTAGCAGCATCTCCTGCAAAACCCAACCGGTGCAGATGCTCTTATGCTCTTCAGTGCTTGCACTTCCATCAATTCCCCAAGGATTATTTGCACTGCTCTTTTCAACCTGACTAATATTATTATTAGTGACACCATCAGTGCTAACATCAGTCTTCGTACTAGAAATGGGATCCTCGCTCCGAAACTTAACAACTCTGCCATTTTTACTTTTCCTAACTTCAGTCCACTTCTGTTTGTTGGTGCTGGTGGGGGATTCTCTGAGAAATTTTTTTTACATATAATATTATATATATTTTTTGAAAATTTTGATCAAACATGTATCTTCGGTCACTATTTTTGAGAGTTTAATCTCCGAATGTCATCTTGGAGTAAACATAAAAGTTATAGAACATTCAATTAGCTTTCTACCCATATAAAGAACATCTTAAACGAACACCAGATGACGCCTCTATGAGCCTTCAAATGTTGGTTCGGACCCTTTCGATTTTGGCTAATTTCGATCAATCATCCATCTTTGGTGATTATTTTTATCAGCTTAACTGTCAAAATTCATCTTTAAGTAAAGATGAAAGTTGTAGAGCATTCAATTAGATTTCTAATAATATATAGATCATCTTCAACGAACACCGGATGACGCCTCTATGAGCTTTAGAAGATTGTTCTGAACCCCTCAATTTCGGCAAATTTCAATTAACTTTCAATCCATATGTAGATCATCTTCAAGGAACATCAGATGACACGTTTATAAGCTTCAGAAGGTTGGCTTATCATTAGCAAACCTTGTTATTCGAAAAAAACGCCGGATCATTAGTAGACCTTTTTCTTTGTTGGATACGATTTATATCATTGTTGTTAGAAAATTTTTTTTAGGACCCCCTCAAATGAAGCTCTGGATCCGCCACTGCTTGTTCCCCATGTAAGGAAATGGATATATCAGGCCCATGTGAACTTTGCTTTTGATTGTTTGTATCATCAGTCCCTACCTTATGCTCCACTGCTGGTTTTTTCTTGCGACATTCAGCCAAGGTGTGCCCATGGATCCTACAGTAAGAGCAGTACGCCATCTTTCCTTCAACTTCAATTGGTTGCCTAAATTTCCTTCCACCTGAGAGGGTAATTTGAACCTCCTTAAGAATAGTCCTAGTCACATCTACTACAACACAAGAACATCAAGAAAGAAACCGAAAGTACTCAAAATACCTGAAATATAATAATTAGTTTGTTGTGATAAAGGCAGGATGTAAACCAGGTAGTCTCACCCACTTTGTTGTCATGGTCGACTCTCTTTTAGGGTTGTAATCTGGCGTATACCTAAAAAGGCGAAACATAGCATGACCGACCTTTCTCAGGGGAGAAGTGAGCGCTATTCTTGCATCGTCATCCGAGTCCAGAATGACCATTACGTGCCTGCCATCCCATATATCTGAAATTGTAGCCTTACCCTTAATAAGCCAACGAGCCTTGAACACTTCTCGGATTTGCGAAATCGGAGGCCGACCGATTGTGAACTTTGCAATCAGCGATTGGCGGTATAGGGCAGCGCCGGCATCAAACTCTGTTGTGGTGAAATGGACTGTGGGCGTTCCATCAACCATTCCATATTGTCTATGTGATAATTCAACAGGCGTGAAGCTAGGAATTAACTATGGGTTCACAGCCGCACTAGCAAAAGATAGGGGAGCGTCGGAATGTGAGCCACACACTACCTGGGCCGACAATGAACACTCCGGATGTGATGTATCTGGCGGCTGAAGAGAAGGATTGGGAGATCCCGTCGCATTAAGAGAGGAAGCTTGATAGGCGGAAATTAGCCTTCCATCTTTCACTCCTACTTGACAGGGAGGAAGCTTGATTGGCATAGATCGGTGGATACTAATAGGTGGCGCAATAAGAGAGGCAAAGGTGCGAGCTTTATTTGACGGCTGACTTACACCATATGCAAAGGAAAATGGAGCGGCATGCGCTGGATCACCCGTAGACGGGATCAAGGGACTGTAATACCACGCACGACCTCCTTCACAACGATAGTCGGGTCTGGCGGGGAAGGATGAGAGGACGGATAGGCCATAGCCGATCGGAAGAGACGCCGCCCTAGATCCACGCGCTTGCGCGTAGCCTTCTCACTGATCCTCTTGGGTAATGGATTCTAAAAGAATGTAGTGCAGTACTGGGAATCGAACCGGAAACCTGAGGCATTGTAAGCAACACCTCAACCAACATGCCACTACCATGTTGGTAGTCTCTCGTAGGCATTGTAAGCAACACCTCAACCAACATGCCACTACCCTGTTGGCAGTCTCTCGTATATTGTGTGTTTGTTATCGTGTGTTAATAGTTAATACTAATCATGCTCCGACAAATAATGATAAAAACAATGTGATTCATGCAAAAATATGCGTACAATTGTGTCATTTTGTATATGTGTGGATTAAGATCATGATATATACATATAAGCATTGTGTACCTTTTTCATTGGTGTTATTCGGTATATTGATTTACTCAAGTTTCGGACAATATTTTATGAATTATTGATATGATTTTAGGCTAGGAATCTTCATTTGGAGCATGTGGTTTTCGAGACAGATTATAAGTAGATAGTTGAAGCTGTTAATTTCAACTTCAACAATTAATGAAGGTTCAAAGGTCCCTTGGTTTGAAGTTGTTTGTAAAATGTTGTCGAGTCATGTAAATTGGTCATTGACCTCTTCACGAGGCGCGAAGCTAATGACGCTGTAGAATTCATAGCGAGAAAATCTCAATTGGAGAAATGGAGTTGGAGCACGTTGGATGTGTTACCAAAGATTACCTAATGTTGTTCGTCGATTGTAACTTCGCTGTTGCCTTGTACAGTCGGTTGGCTTCATCAAAAAAAAATGTCTAAAATGTATAATCAAGATCGAATGTAAGTGAAAAGTGTAGTCCAATCTAAGATTGACACTTCCTTATCTAATTAACCGAAACGATGCAGTAGATCGAGGACCAAACATTTTTAAGTGTACATGACAATTAGAATTTAAATAATTATTAAATTAGTGAATGTTGTCAGAATCGAGTTTTTATCTTAATTCCCACCGAAACGTAAACTCGACTCGAAAAATCGCCGAATTTACCTTATATTAAATTAATCTCAAATATTATATATTAAATATATATTTTAAACACTATAAAAATATAAATGAATCAAATTTCAACTTTATTTTTTAATTATAAGGATAAACATGTCAAGATTCTTAACAATCAATTTTTTTAAATGACTTTTATATAATTTTATCAATTTTTTCCATATTTTAACGATTTTATCCAATTTTACCGAGTTTACAAGAGTAAAATCGTGCTGATGTCTGATTTCACCCCCAAAACAATTTTACATGCGATTTAACTCGAATTATGTATGTAAAAATGTAAACTCGTACCTATTTACGATTTAACACGCGATTTTAACAACCTTCAAATCAGCATATGAAAGAATTCACAACTCTCTATGGTGTTAGCTACCTAATATGTTCCATGACTAGGCTCTAGTGAGAAGGCCACGCGCGAGCACGTGGATCTAAGGCTTCTTTGTGCTCATGGTGGCTGCTGACAAGGTGGACATCAGAGGAAAATCTGATTCTCAATCAAATGGCGAGAGAAAGAATTCACCTGCATGGGATGTGGGGTGTTCAACACAAGCAGGAGCTGGAGGCGGAACAGGGGTCGGAGCGTCGGTAGTATGCGGCAGGACGCTCGAAGCGGGGAGGGCCGTGACGCGGGCAAAAGATGGCGAAGTAATCCAGTATCAAAATCTGAACTTTTGGGCATCAAAAACGGCTGAGCACGCCGGTAGGGTTGCTCGCTATGAATCTTTTGTCTTGTTCGCAAGTTTTGTTTCGCAGCCTAGACTGATGCCACGCTTTCAACCGGTGGAGTTGCCGTCGAGACAATACAAAGTTGTAGATGGTAAACCATCACGAGTGCCGAGTTTGCCGCCGGAGCGACTCTCTTTCAACATTCTCTTATTGCCAAATTCACCTTTGGCCATCCATCAATCATGGAGATTCGCAAGGTTTTTCAAGCGAACTGGGCTATCAAGGGGAGAGCTACAGTTAGCGATATCTGGGATGGAAGGCACATCATGATCATCCTCGACTCGGAGGAGGATGCGACTATTGCCCTCACATCTTCGATTAGAAAAAAGTTGGTCATGCGATGTTTCGACTCTTTCGATACTCTCCTGATTTTAACCCCAAACGGGAATCCTTGACCACCATGAAATGGGTGAGATTGCCATGGCTGCATCCTGCCTTCTTCATTAAAAATTATGTGGCTGCCATTGTCAACTCTTTCGGACACTTTCTCGATGTGGATAAAAGAACAAAGGCTTGTTCCTCCCTCAAATATGCACGAGCGTGCGTGGAGGTGGATGTTTCAAAGGCCATACCAGCCGAAGTGAAGCTCACTCTTTCTGATGGTAGGAGCTTCTGGCAGTATATAGAAGTGAAAGAAAATCTATACTATTGTTCTCATTGCAAGAAGCATGGACATACACTAGCTGATTGGAGAAAAAGAAGGCATGGAATAGAGGCCAATGAATACGAGGAAGCAAAGAACATAGTTGACACTGAAATAGTGAAGCATAAGGTAGGAACTGTTGATACAAACAATCAAAAGCAAAATTCACATGGGCTTGATATACCCATTTCATTACATGGGGAACAAGGTAACCAAGGCAAGAATTCCAATGCGATTACCGGCACCGACAAACAGGAGTGGACTGAAGTTAGGAAACGTAAAAATGGCAGAGTTGTTAAGTCTCGGGGCACGGATCCCATTTCTAGTAGGCATACTGATGTTAACACTAATGATGTCACTAATGATTATATTAGTCAGGTTGATAAGAGCAGTGCTAATAATCCTGGGGGAATTGATGGAAGTGCAAGCATTGAAGAGCATAATGAGATTGATGTAAGTGTTGATTACCCAAATCCCGTAAGCGGGGACAATGAGGTTGATGATACATTGGCCTTGGTTGTTCCCAAAGAGAGTCAAATTCAGGTGGTGGCTGACAGTGGAAGTATGCAAAAATGTCGGGTGGTTGAAAGGTCTGAGGATCACGTAGTGTTCCATACAAGTGATGGTGGACCGACTTATTGTGAAAAGCTTGGTGGTAAAACTCTCCAAGACCTAGAAGAATTTGTCAAATTTGCCAAGGAAAATAGTTATATTCTGCAGGAAGTTTCGAGTATTCCATCAGAGGAATCCGAAAAAGGTTATGAAGATCACAGAGTGATTCATAATAGTGATAATGAATCATGTGACCAGGTTGATTATGTCGATCCCTACCTGATACCAACCACATCTATTCAGCAAAGAACCCGTCATCGAAAAAAGGTGTCTCGCTCTTCAGCTCGATCATGTCCTAAAAAGAAAGACACCAACTTTGTTTGGTCTTGATCTCTTGTATTTTGTTTCTGTTTTTCCTTCTCACTAAATAAAATTACCTTTAAAAAAAATGTTCCCATGACTAAAATTATATCATTAGTCAATTCCTAAATTGTACTAAAGGGCTGATTCCTAATCTCTTTATGGAGTATCATTTTTTTATTGATAAGTTACGATTCGTATAAGATCATTCAAAATTACATTTCTAGAATAGAGCATCTAGTAAATGTATCACAAGCAACTGAAGCTTATGTCATTCATGGAAGACTCAATATATCTCAACTTTGAAGCAAATCTTCGATAATTAAAATTCACGCACCGTCAATTCCACGAATAGTTTGCACAGGTACATAATTTAGAGGTTGCATTTTATGCAAAGTGAACGCTCCGATAAAGTGCAACCTAAAACATAAATAATTGAATAGAGGCCTCAGGGCCTCTCAAAAGCGAGGATCCTCAATTAAGCGTCCCCATCATATCTTATTAACTAATCTTAATATCTTATAGCTCGTGTAACAAGTTGCTTCATGAAATCTTAAAATAAGTTTATGGATGCTAAACTTACAAATTAACTTCTCAACGAACTCCTAAATATTTGCAAAGTCAAACTAGGGTCTTTGCTAACGTCTCAATCTTTAAACTAAAAAAAAACCTTTACTGATTCTCGAAGAAATAGTTACTCGCAATATCTGGCATAAGTAGACCACTAATCAAATCTTTCTCACCATAAAATTTCTATAAGCTAGCTCATCCAGGATAGAAAAATATAAAAGTAAAAAGAAGAAGAAGCAGAAAAACAGGTCACACAATGAGACTTGTAGTCAAGAATTGTAACATGGCTTGTGTGCTTGGCTTCAGAATTGTCACTCACACCCTACTGCATTTTTCTTTGATCCTCTCTAAACACTTTACAGCAGATTGAATGTCCATTCTGTCCTTCGAGGATTCAGCTGAGCACGATATTCCAATCTCAACAAAAGAGACCAAGACGGTCTGGTACTTGAGTTTAATTTGTTCTGAATTTTTTTGTATTGTCGCGACCTCATGTAACTCATTCACCAAGCGTTGGTCGATAACATCCTCTACATGTACGTGATCTGATGATATAGCTCTTTCGCAAAAGCTTCGAAGGCTCATGCCATTATTGAACATGTCATCGGTTGGCCTTTTTCCAGTGATCAACTCCAGTAAGACGATCCCATAACTGTATGTATCCCCTTGTGCAGAAATTGTTGCACCCATTCCATACTCTGTGTCGTGGATAAAATGTTTTTTTACCAAAATATTTAGAAAGAAAAGTAAGATAATTAAGTGCTGAAAAAAGTAGTCTCTTACCTGGGGCAACGTAACCGATAGATCCCTTGATGGCTGTAGACAAGGATTCACATTCGCTAAGATTTCCAGTGACACCATGAAGTAGCTTAGCTAATCCAAAGTCACCAACATGAGCAACCATATCATCATCAAGCAGAATATTGCTGGGCTTCAGATCACAGTGAATAATAGGTGTTTCACAACCATTATGAAGATAATCTAAAGCACAACCAACATCTATAGCGATTTCTACTCTTTTTGCAAGAGTCAGGACTCTTGTTTCACCGTGTTGTTGCTCGCTAAAATGCAGCCACCTATCAAGATTTCCATTTGACATAAAGTTGAATACTAGAGCCTTAAAATCATTTCCTTTGTGGTCTAAACTTGAGCACGAAGTTATAATTCTCAGCAGATTCCTATGTCGGATTCTTCTTAGCACTTTGCATTCAGAGGTAAAACTTCTTGTAGCTCCATGCTTTGACAAATTTAGCACTTTTACAGCAATAGGTTTTCTTTCAGTTCCATCATCTAAAATACCTCGATAGACGTCTCCAAAACTTCCTGTACCAACCAAGTTAGATACTGCAAAATTCTCTGTTGCTTTAAATAATTCTGCATAAGTGACTCTCTGATAACCTTTGTTTGAGCCATCTATATTGCCTTTCTTGCGTTTTCTACGAATGCATATGATTATGAATAAGAGTAGCAAAACAAAAAAAGATCCAAGTGCACTTAGAGTGATCCCAATGATAACTTTTCTTGAAAATGATTTCCCCGTTCTCGAACGCAAGCATGGCTGAAGCTTTAGTTCTGAGTTCCCGCCGCAAAGGTTTTCATTTCCTGTAACTGAGAGTTGAATTACATTCTTGAACCACGGAACCTCGCCTTCAAGTTGATTGAAGGATAAGTTCAAATACTGCAGACCTCCTATATAAGCTAATTCTTTTGGAATTGCTCCAGATAAGCTGTTGTTAGAAAGGTCTAAATATATCAAACCTCTCAAATTGCCCAATGATGGTGGTATGCTTCCTTTGAAAGAGTTTCCAGCCAATAAAAGATATTCCAAACTGAATAATCCATCAAGTTGAGCTGAGATTTCTCCAGAAATTCTATTATAAGAAGCATCTAGATAAAACAGATTTTTCAAGTTTTCAAATACAGACGTAATAATTGTGCCATGGAAGGAGTTGTGAGACAAGTCACAGAGTATGAGATCTTTGAACTGAGTAAACATGTCATTTTGTAGGTTTCCCGTGAGATGATTGTTTGAAACGTCAATGGTCTGCATAACTTTGCAATTCCCCAGAGTTATTGGAATAAGACCATCTAATGAGTTTGAAGACAAATTAAGATATAATAAGTTTGTAAGATTACCTATTGAAGACGGAATTTCACCGTGCAAACTATTGCTACCCAGATACAATAGGGAGACTTTTGTGAGTTTCCCAATAGAGGTCGGAATAGTACCAGTGAGTATATTTCTTCTGAAATCAACCACAGATAAGCCAGAAAGCTCTCCAATCCTTTCAGGTATAGGTCCTGTGATGTGATTTTGCCTTATAGTAAATTGTTGCAGTGCAGAAGTAAAGTTTCCGATGGATTCAGAAAGTGAACCGCTAAACATGTTTTTGCCCAAATCCAAGTACTCCAATTTTGTGCAGTTGGTGAGTGAATCAACAAAACTCAAATCGTTTGGCATCCTGCTTCCTAAACTGTTATCGTATAATTGTAGAAGCGATAGGTTTTTGAGCTTTCCAAGATCGTCTGGAACACGCCCCCTCAATTTGACAGACAGTTAAGCCTGACATGTTAGACAACGAAGGAGGAATTGTCCCAGTAAAACTGTTATTCGTAATGCTAAACCAAGTTAGTTTCGGGAATGAAACGTCCATATCTTGTGCCAGTGTTCCTATGAAGTAGTTGTTGTGTATCTCCAACGTATCTAAATTTGATAGATTATACAATTGAGAAATCATACCAGAAAAGCTATTTCCAGCCAGTTTAAGGAACTTCAGTTTCGCTAACCCTTGTAAAGAATCTCCTACTTCTCCATGAAAATAATTAAATCGGAGATCAAGGCTAATCAAGGATGAGAAGTTCCTTAAGAAACTTGGCATTTCTCCAACAAGGTTGTTTTGATTGACATTAAACAATTGTATCTTCGACAAAGACGCAAACTGAAATGGGATCCTTCCTGTAAGATTATTGTGACGAAGGCTTATCGAAAGAATATTTGAACAATTACTTAACTCCATTGGGATTCGACCTTCGAAGGAATTCCTTGCAAGACTTAATTTCTGAAGCCTCCACAGTTGACCTATTTGTTTGGGTATTTCACCATGCAACGAGTTATTGGTAAGAAATAGAACTCTAAGGAAAGTCAAGTTTCCTATTGAAGAAGACACAACCCCATTCAGTTTCTCTTCTATCAGCTCTATTGCAATGACCCTCTTGTGTCTCTTCCCACATGTTATGCCTTGCCACTCACAGAAATGCAGAGAGGCGTTCCAAGAACTGAGAGCAGCACCACCGCCAATCCCATTTGGTGGAGTACCCCCAGCTATAAAATCATCTCTCAAAGCCACCAATGCCATTCTATCTCGCTCATTGTTCTCTTTTGAGAAAGAAGAAGCTGAGCACGCAACTGAATTAATGGTTGAAAGGATTATGAAGAAGAGCATATAACAGCAGCATCTTGATGAGTCCATGTTCATCACCTGGGTATAATTTTGCTGGGTATAATTCTCATCTCATGTGCTGAAGACTACTCCTTTATTACACAACCTCTTCTTTAATTCCCATCTTATCCTTTGTTGTGATTGTGTGAAGGAGATGAGCTGTTGACTTCAATTTCGTGTCTTCCATTGCACAAAAACAAAATCCTCAGTCTTCAACTAGCAGGCCAAACGTAGAAAATAAATTTGAATTCCACGTCTTCAATTTGTGGGGAAAATGTCTTTCTTAATGGTTCCACTTCCAAGGAAATTAAACAGGAAAGAAACTATTGGGAAAATTTGAGGGTTGGAGTGCACTTTATGTTAATTTATATAGTGAGGACTTCGCTGATATGGTAGCCATGACTAGGCTACCGAATAAGGTCTGCAAGCATGCACTCCAACTCTCACTCAAGGCCCAATGGCACATGGCAGGATAAATGGGAAACCCTTGAGCGGGTTGTTGGTGACAGGGATTGAACCCATGACATCCACCCTTTAACATGACCTTGAGGGGTACATGTTAACCATGTGAGCGGGTTATGTTAAAGGGTGGATGTCATGGGTTCAATCCCTGCCACCAACAACCCGCTCAAGGGTTTCCTCATTTATTCTGTAGACATTGTTCGATAGCCCAGTCACAGCTATCATATCAGCGAAATCCTCACTATATAGATTAACAGATAACATATCTTATTCCCCATCCTTTATCGTTCAAACATCATCAAAATGCTGGATGCTTTAATTATATCCTTATGATACACCATAATTTATGCAATAAAGCAGAAAATAAAATATACTCTCTAGTGCTTACTGATTATTTGTGGTATATATATATTAGCTGTAGACTTCATTCTATCCTCCGCTATTGACCGGCCAATGATCAAGCAAAATTTGTTGAATAATGATACGCGTTCTGAGCCCACATGTAAAAAAAACATGGTGACAGTATGAGCATATTGAATAATGATACACGTCGTGGGCCCATATGAAGAAAAACATGGTGACAGCCGTATCCTATTCCATATGTTTTTTTTGATTAAGGTATCTTATTCCATATTGTCTGCAAACTACCATTTCGCCTACTTTGTGCCAAAATTGAAAAATCAGTAGGCGCTAGTCGATCTGAAAACGTCTTTTGAGAATTAATTGGGGATTAATTGATTTTATAATTTTATAATTTTTTAAATATTTTAAATAAATTATAATCATATAAATATTAGGGAGCGGTTCAGGTACAAACCAAATTATAAATAAAAACTACAAACCGATTATAAAGCCGACACGTGTCCCAGTTTAGTCGAAATCCCGGAGAAAACACGGAGGGGTATAATAGTCATTCCACACTAATGGGTATAAAACCTAATAATGTTATTTTCAATTTAGTCCATAAATTGTTAGTGTTCAGACTTAAAATACTGATGTTCAGACTTAAAAATACTTAATAATCAGACTTAAATGGTAGTGTTCAGACTTAAATGGTAGTGTTCAGACTTAAAAATACTTAATAATCAGACTTAAATGGTAGTGTTCAGACTTAAAAAGGTAGTGTTCAGACTTAAAAAAAGTAGTGTTCATACGTAAAAATACTTAATAATCAGACTTAAATGGTAGTGTTCAGACTTAAAAAAGGTAGTGTTCAGACTTAAATGGTAGTGTTCAGACTTAACTGGTAGTGTTCAGACTTAAAAAAGGTAGTGTTCAGACTTAAATGGTAGTGTTCAGACTTAAATGGTAGTGTTCAGACTTAAAAATACTTAATAATCAGACTTAAATGGTAGTGTTCAGACTTAAAAATACTTAATAATCAGACTTAAATGGTAGTGTTCAGACTTAAAAAAGGTAGTGTTCAGACTTAAATGGTAGTGTTCAGACTTAAATGGTAGTGTTCAGACTTAAAAATACTTAATAATCAGACTTAAATGGTAGTGTTCAGACTTAAAAAGGTAGTGTTCAGACTTAAAAAAAGTAGTGTTCATACTTAAAAATACTTAATAATCAGACTTAAATGGTAGTGTTCAGACTTAAAAAGGTAGTGTTCAGACTTAAAAAAAGTAGTGTTCATACTAAAAAATACTTAATAATCAGACTTAAATGGTAGTGTTCAGACTTAAAAAGGTAGTGTTCAGACTTAAAAAAAGTAGTGTTCATACTTAAAAATACTTAATAATCAGACTTAATTAAATTGTAGTGTTCAGATCTAAAAAAGGTAGTGTTCAGACTTAAATGGTAGTGTTCAGACTTAACTGGTTGTGTTCAGACTTAAATGGTAGTGTTCAGACTTAAATGGTAGTGTTCAGACTTAAAAATACTTAATAATCAGACTTAAATGGTAGTGTTCAGACTTAAATGGTAGTGTTCAGACTTAAAAATACTTAATAATCAGACTTAAATGGTAGTGTTCAGACTTAAAAATGTAGTGTTCAGACTTAAAAAAAGTAGTGTTCATACTTAAAAATACTTAATAATCAGACTTAATTAAATGGTAGTGTTCAGACTTAAAAAAGGTAGTGTTCAGACTTAAATGGTAGTGTTCGGACTTAACTGGTAGTGTTCAGACTTAAAAAAGGTAGTGTTCAGACTTAAATGGTAGTGTTCAGACTTAAATGGTAGTGTTCAGACTTAAAAATACTTAATAATCAGACTTAAATGGTAGTGTTCAGACTTAAATGGTAGTGTTCAGACTTAAAAATACTTAATAATCAGACTTAAATGGTAGTGTTCAGACTTAAAAAAGGTAGTGTTCAGACTTAAATGGTAGTGTTCAGACTTAAATGGTAGTGTTCAGACTTAAAAATACTTAATAATCAGACTTAAATGGTAGTGTTCAGACTTAAAAATGTAGTGTTCAGACTTAAAAAAAGTAGTGTTCATACTTAAAAATACTTAATAATCAGACTTAATTAAATGGTAGTGTTCAGACTTAAATGGTAGTGTTCACACTTAAAAGCTTAATGATCAGACTTAAAAAAAAAAGCAATGATCAGACTAAAAATTCTTAATGATCAGACTTAAAATGGTAATGATCATACTTAAAAAGAATTCTATGATCAGACTTAAAATTAAAGAGTCTTGCCCTAAGAATTCTATGATCAGACTAAATTTTTTTTATATTTTTATTTTTGATTAAAACATGAATTTGACCCTTCAGATGATCGAATTTGCCCTAAAAACACCGACCTCACCACATAGTTGTGAGTCTTGCTCAGAATGCCGTTTCCACCCAAAAAATACTAGGCTTTCATCAAATTCTGACACAGGCGCGCATAAACATCAAATTTTGCATAGCATTTTTCAGATGTTCCAATTTCTGCATGTAAGTCTGATCATTACCATATTAAATCTGATCATTATCAATTTTAAGTCTGATTATAACCATTTTAAGTCTTGTCATTACTGATTTAAGTCTGAACATTGTAGTGTTCAGACTTAAATGGTAGTGTTCAGACTTAAGATGGTAAGACTTAAAAATACTTAATAATCAGACTTAAATGGTAGTGTTCAGACTTAAATGGTAGTGTTCAGACTTAAATGGTAGTGTTCAGACTTAAAAAGTCTGATCGTTAACAATGTTTTTTAAGTCTGAACAATGTTTTTTCAAGTATTGTCATTACTGGTTTAAGTCTGAACATTGTTTTTTTAAGTCTGAACATTGTTATTTAAGTCTGATCGTTAATGGTTTAAGTCTCATTATTATTTTTTAAGTCTGAACAATGTTTTTTCAAGTCTGAACAATGTTTTTTCAAGTATTGTCATTACTGGTTTAAGTCTGAACATTGTTTTTTTAAGTCTGAACATTGTTATTTAAGTCTGATTGTTAATGGTTTAAGTCTCATTATTATTTTTTTAAGTCTGAACACTGTTTTTTTAAGTCTGAACAATGTTTTTTTAAGTATTTGTCATTACTGGTTTAAGTCTGAACATTGTTTTTGAAGTCTGAACATTACTGTAGCAAATTTTGGACGTTTATACCCCTCATATCGTTTATATATTTTTAAATAAGTCCACATGTAATTTTTTTATTTACAAAAATAACCCCGACTGGATGAAATCTCGGCTGAATTTTAATTGGTTCATTTTGACACGTGTCGAATTTTTTATGGGTTTGTAGTTTTTATTTATAATATTGGTTTGTATTTGATCCAAACCCTAAATATTATTATAGTATATATATTTTATTGTATTTTCTCCCCATCTAGGAATAGGTTGGTGGAGTGTTTAAGATTTATTGGTCCCGAACAAGCAAAGACTCGAGGACGGTTTTCCTCCCTTTCGCAGAAGGTGTTTAGGCGCTGCAACCGTTGAAGATTTGCATCAAAAAGAGTTTTTTTTAAAAATGACCCAAAACGAGTTTGGGATTTCAAAACTAACCCATGCGAGTTTCACATTTCAAAACTGACCCATTTTTAATGAAACCGGATCCTGGAGATCCGGTTTGTTACGACTTGGGAAAGACCGGATCCTGAGAATCCGGTTAGTTGCGTTTTGTAACTAACCGGATCCCCAGGATCCGGTTTTTAGGAAATAGGGCTTATGTGGACGACGGTCGAATACGTGGAAGCCACGTAAGACCGGAATCCCGGAATCCGGTTTTTTTATAAAACCGGAACTCGGAGATCCGGTTTTTTACGAACTTAAATTTTGGTATTGTAGTTAAGCCCGTTATTACAGTCTGAATTTAAAATAAAAATATACAGCAGTTTGGAAATCATTGAAAGTTGAACATTAAAAACAAAGTTGTAGTAAATAAAAGTGAACAACAACAGTAATATAGGTACTCAGATATTGGATTTAGCTTGCATTGGCTGAGGGACAAGACCTTCTGTTATGACCAGTTTGATGGCATAATTTGCACCTTTGGATTCTGTCTGGGGGTTGTGATGATGAAGCCTCTCCTTGAGTACTGGACTGACCGACATCCCTCTGGTCCATTTCAGTACGCCTTCGCCTTGTCGGATTTCTACCGACGTTTGTACGTTTGAAGTGAGGATTAGGCATATGAGGAAGTCCGTTATAGGGTTCCCAGAAGTCAGAATGAGGTAATGCACTGAAATGGTAACTCCAGGTCATGTTGTAAGCTGCAAGTGTATACTCATGAGGCACATAGTCGCTGTATTCCCGACCCGTGAACTTACAAACTGCAATTGCATGACTGCAGGGAATATGAAGTGTCGTCCATTTTCCACATTCACATTCTCTCCTGGGTAGGCAAACTTTCCACATATGATGTTTAATTCCCGTGGTAACCTGATAAATTCCCTGGGACGGGTTAAAATGTACGACTCTGTGGAACTGTGCCCTTTGTCGGAGTACCTCCAATCTCTCGTGTACCTTTGGTGCAAAAGCTGAATCCGTATTATCGTAACGATAACGACGGTTGTTGAAGTATTTATTCAACTGTTTGAAAGTGAACATAACCAATGCTGAAATTGGTAAATCACGTCCGTGCTTGAGAACATTATTGAACGATTCCGAAGCGTTCGTGGTCATTGAACCCCATCTCATACCATCGGTATCCATTGCCAAAGACCATAAATGAACGTCAATGTTGCGCAACCACTCTCGTATGTCAGGTCTGTCTTTCAATGCTTGCATCAGCTCCTGATATTGATTTGCAAACTTGTACTCTTTTTTGGCATATGCAACTTTGCCAAGTTTTTTCTTCAAATAAGCGTTTTTGACCCTAGTGTTGAAGTTGCTCTGGAAGTGATGAACGCAGATACGATGGTAAGCATTAGGAGGCGACCATTGTGGTTCACTCATAGTAGCCATTATTCCTCCGTGTCTGTCAGATATGACGCACAAGCCCGTCCGATTAGTGACACCCTCTCGAATGCAACTCATGAACCAACTCCAGCTGGAGGTGTTTTCACTCTCGACCAAAGCAAACGCAACAGGTAAAACATTATTGTTTGCGTCCAATGAGCATGCTACGAGGAGCTTCGCTCTGTACTTACCGTACATATGAGTTCCGTCAATGGATAATACAGGACGACAATGCCTAAACGCATGGATACATTCAGCAAATGCCCAAAAAACACGATTTACCTGGATGTACTCACCATCGATTTCTTCCGTATCCCATTTGACAACTGTTTCCGGACTATTATCAACCAAAGCCTTCATCAATTTCGGCAGGTCTGCGAAGGAGCCATCCCATGTTCCAAATAAGTTAATCATTGTTTATTGCTTCGCTTGCCAAGCTTTCAAGGGGGAAATTTCTAGCCCGTAGTCTTTATAAATTCTTGCTTGTATCTCTGCTACACTCAATCGTAATTTTTCTGTCATCACATCCCACAGTTCTTTAGCGATGTACTTAGGCGTCATATGAACGTTGTTGGCCATAATTGTGTCGTTCTGACATATGTGTTGCTCACGATGATTACGCACTTCCCAACGGTGACTTCCTCTCAGTGCAGCTATCCGGAGGCTCCATAGACAAACATCTCGACCTTTTCGACAATGAAACACCATAAAAGAAGGATTAGATTTATATACCTCGTATTCCACCCGTTTCATTATTGACCACTTCCGCACCGCATGTTTGGCAAGTTCTTTTGAGTCAAACTCAGTCCCAACTCCAAGGGATTCGTGGGGATCCGGTTGACCGAAATTTCCTCCCATATACTCATCGGCTGGTGGATTGGTATCCCATGCCGAAATATCTTCAAAATCTAGATGATCCCATATGTAACGGGGTATTGCATTCTCGCAATCCGGATTCTGAACAGCGACCATATCCAAATTTTCCATTTCTTCCGTGTGGTACTCGTCCATGATTGGAACATCTAAATTATCAAGGGTGGGCGTTTCCATGTTGAAGGAAGTTGGTAGAACGAGTGAAATGATGAGAGATTGAACGAGATGTTGAAGCTATATAGGGCGTAGGAAGTGTTTGAAATGTAGGAAGTGTTTTTGGATGTTGAAAAAATGAGAGATTGAAGAGTAGGAAGTGTTTTTGGATGTAGAAATTGAACGAGATGACATGAATATATATAGGGCGTAGAAAACCGGATCCCGGGGATCCGGTTTTCGGGGAATCTCAACCCGTGCCTGGCCGGTCAGTTCTGGTCGAGGCGTCAGAAATTTGGGACCCGTGGAAAACCGGATCCCCGGGATCCGGTCTGTTAAAAAACCTAATTTTTTTTGTTTTTTCCCGTGTAAAACCGGATCCCGGTGTTCCGGTCTGTTAAAAAACATAATTTTCTTCGGTTTTTCCCGTGAAAAACCGGATCTCGGAGATCCGGTTTTGTAAAAACCCTATTTTTTTATCGTAGAAAACAGGAACGCCAGAATCCGGTTTCAGGGGAATATCACCCGTGCCTGTCCGGTCACTTCTTGTCGAGGAGAACCTAATTCGGGGCCCGTGGAAAACCGGAACACCGGGATCCGGTTTTTAAAAAACCTAATTTTTTTGTTTTTTCCCGTGTAAAACCGGATCCCGGTGTTCCGGTCTGTTAAAAAACCTAATTTTTTTCGGTTTTTCCCGTGAAAAAATGGATCTTGGAGACCCGGTTTTGTAAAAACCCTAATTTTTACCTGACGACATATAGACAAAATCAAACCAATGTCAATCAACCGCCAATTCAACTTTATTAATTCAACGATAATAATTCAACAATAAATATTAACCGGACTAATATCAAACAAAAAATGCACAAAATTCATTATATTCATACAATTAATCGGACTAATATCAAAAACAAACAATTCAACACTAATAACTAAATTTACAACAACAATCCTTCAAAAACAAACAATTCAACAACACCAATAACACAATTACGTTTTTTTACCTATCAATTTCGGACAACTTCGGAGGTGGTGAATGGGGGAGAAATCGGACGAAATTGGGTCTAATTGGGGTACGATTTCAAAGGAATTTGGGTAAGATTTCAAAATTGGAGAGAAATCGGATGGAATCAGAGGTGGGAGAAGTAGATCCGGCGGAGGAGGGAGAAGCAGATCCGGTTTCGAATGGGGGAGAAGAAGCTGCTGCGAAAATTTAAGTTCGTAAAAAACCGGATCTCCGAGTTCCGGTTTTATAAAAAAACCGGATTCCGGGATTCCGGTCTTACGTGGCTTCCACGTATTCGACCGTCGTCCACATAAGCCCTATTTCCTAAAAACCGGATCCTGGGGATCCGGTTAGTTACAAAACGCAACTAACCGGATTCTCAGGATCCGGTCTTTCCCAAGTCGTAACAAACCGGATCTCCAGGATCCGGTTTCATTAAAAATGGGTCAGTTTTGAAATGTGAAACTCGCATGGGTTAGTTTTGAAATCCCAAACTCGTTTTGGGTCATTTTTAAAAAAAACTCCATCAAAAATGGGATGAAATGAGACGTTACATTAGCTCGTGCTTCAGTTAGATATAATGTACAAGATAGTGTCATTACAAAATGTTGTATTGATCTTGTATAACTTGTAATCCATATAAAAAAGAATTAAATGATAGTCATATTTTTTATAAATAAATTTATCAATATTATTTCCAGGCAATAATGAAGACATTGAAGAGCCCAATACATATTTGGTAGGTATCTATTTTTTTTAAATTTCGGAGATAAATACTATTTTCCAACACAATTGGTGACAAAAATAAAAAAAGAGTAAAAGTTTAACTTTCCCAAAGACAAAAATAAAAAAGAGAGTAAAAGTATACTTTCGAGGAGTTGATTCCCAAAGACAATATTTAACTTTAGACTCCTCAAATATTTCAATGAAAGCTTCCATCTGGGGCTGGTCCAGAACCAAAGCAGCCTCAATTCCACCAACTTCATCCCTCAACTCAGCCAAAGAAACAGCTTTTGGAAACTCAATTGACACAACTTCAACTTTCTCAGGCTTTCCCCATCCAAAATCTAAACCATGAACTCCCAATCTTGGCGATCCAGCCACACTCAACGTATTGTGCATATTCTTAAAAGCCTCCAAGGCTCCAGAAAGCCATTTATCTGCGTCTTTCATCGGTCCTTTCGCCACCAAATCTTTTATGGTTTTTCCAATAGCTTCCACTGCTACTATCAGTCAACTTTCTCCTTGTAACTCAATCCTTTTTGCTGATGCCAGACCCCCTAAACACAAACAGTTACCGAAATACGTCGTAGGCACGATCGAGTGGTACTCGTATCGATCGCAACAATCAAAAGTGAAACCAAAACGTACTGCACAGATCATCATCTTTAACATCTTCACCATTTGATGATCCAGTAGCACTTTGGGACTTAACATGGCAAATCCATATCAATGAGCATGTCAAAACAAATAATGATAAATGCAATTTCTCACCTTCTTCTTCAGCTTGAGAAATTATCCACTCTCTCATCTTATTGATCTCACTTCGCTTGAAAAAAAATGTAGCTCTAACTTTGATGATCCCAGTGGCCTTCTTGGGCTGTTTCAGATTTTCGATAAACGAAGGTGGGATCGATGCGAGTTGTTTCATTACAGTGTCGTGAAGGACACCGCCAGGATCGGGGACTAAACTTCTGTCAAGCACAGGCGGAACGAAGTCATTTGAGTTCATAAAAATGGAAGACCACGTTCGCAAAAATTGCATGATGCTCCTCCCATCGCTCAAAACATGTTTATAAGCGATCCCAATGCAAATACCGCTGTTGGGAAACACTGTAACCTGTATACCGAAAAGCACTTCATGATCTTCATCAGACAATGTTGGAGCTAGTTCAGACAAGGATGCATCATGTATCATATTCTTCCCATATCTATTAATAACCAAATACTCAAAATCCTCATCTGATTCATCAGCCACGGTCAAGGTCACCGAACACCCTTGGTCGTATCGAATATGAGGCCTCGAGCTCGGCTGGAGCACAAGAGAGCCAGCTACAGGGAAGAAATACTTGAGAGCTAGTGAGAGTGAATGTTCCAAAGTTGGGAGGATGTTTTGTAGAAAATGTGGGGTGGAGATTGATGGAAGTTTGTAGAGAAAAACCCTCTTGACAATATTTGTATTCAACCAAAAAACGTCTAGAAATGAGAGGGGGATGGTAAAAACGTCTAGAAGGTAAGAAAACGAAAGAATTAAATTAAAGAAAGTATATATTGTCACGAAACCTGAAGCATTCTCTGCATCGTTAATCTCCTGTTTGATGATCGATGAGGCGCTGGTAGTGGCTAATTAAACCCAGAAAATCCTTTTGAATTGAGAGACGATCGACACAGAAAAGCACTTAAGGAGCTGATCGGAGCTCTGAGAAGGAAAATCGAGCTCGAGATTAGCTAACCCTAATTTTTGAATTGATTTCACCAAATAGCGCAAAAGTCTCTTATAAATAGACTTTTGTAAGTATACAAGAATTACACAAAAGACCCCAGACTTAAGTCTATATACAGACTCAACTATGGATAATTACATATACAACTCAATTATTCCTTATCGCACCGGAAGCAGATGAGCCGACCGACTGACTGGTCTTCAGTCGCTCAGCGTATGGAGCTTACTAAGGACGTTGAGCTTGTGGGAAAGATGTTGAAGACAATCTGCAAAAAGGGCCTTGGTGAGAAGGTCAGCTGGCTGATCAATGGTGGAAACAAACCGAGGACTGATAAGGCCAGAAACTAGGTGCTGTCTCACAACATGGCAGTCTAACTCCACATGTTTAGTGCGTTCATGATAGATTGTGTTACGTGCACAGTCTAACTCCACATGTTTAAATCAAAAGGTATCAATAGAAGAGGGTGGCGAAAGGGGCCAGAGAAATCAATCAGCATGGAGAACAAAGAAAGAGTAAAGAGAGTATTACGATCCCAAGTAGAACTATAGGAAGAAGAAAGGAGAGTGGTGGCTGACTCTCAAATCCTAGCAGTCGGAGTTTAAAGGCTATGTAGCGGTTTAGGTGAGGCCGTAATGGTAGTGAGTAGAGCAGTGAAGGAATCAGAGTGGCTCTGCGCCTAACGAGTTTTAAGTCGACAACGATCGGAAGAGGAAAATCGCACAGAGGTTTAGCCGTTTAGATGAAGCGTTCACCAAAGTTTAGATGAAGCCGTTTTGGAGTGGGCTGAGAGTAGGGGTCGACAATGGGTCGGGCAGGGCCGACCCTGCCCTTACTGAATGGGCTTAGGGCCGAACAAATGACGATTTTGGAGGGCTTTAAAAAAAATTAGGGCCGGGCCGGGCTTCCCTCAAAATCTTGACCCTGGGGCCGAACATTGAACGGGCTTTTAGGGCCGAACCGAACGACCCTTAATTTTAGGGATGAAGTTAGGGCCAGACTTCAAATAAGTAGTTATAAAGAATATAAATAAAAATCACAATTTTTTATTAAACACATCAATAAAATAATTACAAAGACGCAAAATATCCGCAGTAACAATTTTATATTCTTTTTTGGGTTGAAATATGAACAACTTGTCATTTGTTAATCCTCTATACTCTGAATAATTAAGCCTATAGTATAAACAACTTGTCATTTGTTAACCTTAAATTCATTTTAGATTCTAAGCAAATTGAATAATCATCCTATCTGTCAAATTGAAAATATTTTTGTAAATGAGAACCACCATAAACAGTGACAAACGCAATTTCATTGACCAAATAGGCATCAACTTCATCAGAGAGTCAGTCATCCGCCAGATCCAGCTTTGTTGAAAATAAGGGTGATGCAAGCTTGGAGGGTGGCTCAGAAATGATTCAGACCTAGATACGAACGATATAGTCAGTCATCCGCCAGATCCATTCCCTTGAGCGCCGTGAGCCGCTCCGACGGGCTAATGGACATCTCGGACCTCTCGCAAGAAACATGGCCAGCTCTTCCGGCTTCTCACGAGTTCACGATCCACTCGAAACCCCCTGCTCGGGCCGAAGGAGGCCACGCAGGCGTCGAACCGCCGCGTCGGGTTGCAACGCCGACCACCCCTGGTGGCCTATGCCGACCGCACGGCGTGGCTTCCTTTGCATCCATGGTGTCGAAACCGGTCAGCTCCCATCGTTTCCCTGAAGTTCAACTCGCCGCCCGACAATATGGATCTAAGGAGGGAGTCCCTTCAGTGCCCTTCTCGGCTACAGAATACCTAGCATTGACTCAGAAATTCAAGCACACCTTGATTGCAAAATTTCAGGTTGGTCGACCTCCTCTCGAATCTGTTAAACAGTTCATGTTGTCAAATTGGAAAATTGAGGGGCGTGTGACCATTACCACCAACTGGGACGACCGGCATATTGTGGTTCTCCTCGATTCTGAAAAGGATGTTCAGTCGGCTCTTACATATCCATGGAGAAAAGTTGGGCATACGATGTTTCACCTGTTTCGGTGGACATCCGATTATGACCCAAAAAAAGAGTCGACCAAAATCACCAAATGGATTCGTCTTCCTGGTTTGCCGATGGAGTTCTTTGACAGGCAGGCTATCAAATCTTTGGTCTCCTCCTTCGCTAACTTTCTAGACATCGATACGAGAACTAAGGAGGTGGCCTCCCTTTCTTATGCTAGAGCTTGTGTTGAGCTGGACGTGAACAAGGATCTTCCCAGTAAAGTGTGGGTCAATCTTCCAGGGGATATGGGTTTTTTCCAAGATGTTGTCATAGAAGGTAATATAACTTATTGTCAAAGGTGCAGGCTACATGGCCATGATGTGGTTACATGCCGTAAATTGGCCAAAGCGCAGACTAAAAAGGACGCAGTCCAAAAAGAAGGAGAGGCTAGTATCAACACTGCCAGTAAGATTGATATGACGGATCCGTTCAAGGAACAAGAATGGCAAGTTGTTAACGGGAAAAAGAAAGGTAAGGGGATAATGGAGGATGGTGTGCAATCTTCAAAAGAACAGGATGACAATGGTGTGGCCGAACAAGCCTCACCTCTTACTCAGTTGGACAAAGCGATCAACGCCAAGAAGGCCAAGGAATGTGCTCAATCTGTGCAACATCTTCATCAGGAATTAAGGACCCAGACTGGTGTCAATCATCAGGGGAACGATGGGATTAAGGGTACTAATAGTAATGAAGAAAATGATCCTTTGGGGACTTATAACCAAACGAAGCAGATTAATGAGGTTGAGGATGTTCCCCCGTTGGCTATGGTGGTGTACAATGACCACCGTATGGCTGATATGGAACCCCCCAAGACCGCAACCGTGGAAAATGCAATCGATGATGTAATGATTGTTTTCAAAGGGGAAGATGGTCTTTTGTCCTGTAACGAGTTTGGCGATAAGACTTTTCAAGACCTAAAAGATTTGACAATCTTTGCAAAGGATAATGGTTATGACCTTGAGGACGATCGGAGTTCTCCTACAGAGGAACCTGCCAAAGGCTCTGAAGCTCTAGGTACTAATGAGGCTTGTGACCAGATCAACAGTTCAAGAATTCGTCAGCGAAAAAAAAGGGGTCTCGGTCCTCAGTTCGTTCGTGCCCCAAAAAGAAAGACTCAAACTTCGTTTGGTCTTAATTTCCTGTATTTTGCGTCTGTTTTTCAATTTCAATAAATAAAATCGGAAAGTTTAAAAAAAATCAACTTCATCATATTCAAAAAGTTTCAAAAGATTACAAAGGCGCATAATATTATACATCTTCAACTTCCGCCTATTCAAAAAACAACAAATTCTACATCTTAACTTCCGCCTATTCAAAAAACTACAAAGGCGTACTTGGTAAACCAACAACCAAGCATTTACAAAAAAACACTACTGCCCAAAGTTTTTTGTCGCTATCAACCCATATCTTGTTCACTAACAATGGAAAAAGGAGATGTATTTTCCTCCTCTTGTAACCAATCAGGTCTTGCTGCCTTCAAATTGCTTAATTCTTCTGCAAGCTCCTCTTCTTCAGCTGCTTTTTGATTTCTTGAACTAGCTAGGGACCAATCTTTGAGACAAACCAGTACCTCAATTGTATTTGGACTCAATGAAGCTCTTTTTTCTGAGACAATTCTCCCTCCAGCAGAAAACGCAGCTTCTGAAGCAACAGTGGAGGCAGGCACACTCAACAAATCTCTAGCCATATGAGATATTTTACTGGTTTAAGTCTGATCATTATTTTGTAAGTCTGATCATTATTTTTTTAAGTCTGATCATTTCCAAGTTTAAGTCTGATCATTACTGTAGCAAATTTTAGGACGATTATACCTCTCCTTTCTTTTATGTATTTTTAAATAAGTCCGCGTGTGTATTTTTATTTACAAAAAAAACCTCGAACGAGACGAATTCTGATTGATCGATATTTACAAGTGACAATATTTGTATGAGATTGCAATTTTTATTTATAACCGTGGTTTGTATTTGATCCAACTTCTAAATCATAAGCTTTTGTCCAAATGGGCCGGGCTTGAAAGACCATTCAGCCCATTTGATAACTATTCGTCTATTGGAATTTCTGCAAATGGCGCTGTTGAATTCCGTCCAACTCCATTTATAGTCGATCTGCGGTGATGGATGACGAGGACGATCGTTGTGCACTGTGGACCGCTCCTTACCGTTGACCTATGACGTCACCCCCGTCTTCTCTCATCCATTCAATTTTAATCAACTTGTTATTTGCATCTGTTTTTTTTTAATTTAATTTACATTATTAGCTCATAACCGTGGCTTCAACCGTTACTTTTAAATTATGTAGTTAGTTAGGGTTAGGGTTAGACGTTACTTTGTTAGTTTGAGTAACAAGAATTGAGCATCACTATAAATACTGCATATATAGACTTCAGCCTGTCACTGCAAATTTGCAATTTGATCAGCAAATTCATTCTTTCTTTCTTCACCAAACTAGCAGTCTTTTTCGGTATGTTACATCCTGTTCCTTATACTTCTTTCATGAAGATAAGTGTTGCTGCTGCATTCTGTGATTGGTATTATTACAAATCCAGTAGTTAGGGACTATGGTTATCAGATAAAAGGTCATTAGGGATTGATTGTGTTCTTCAGTTCTTGAAGATTAGTAAAGTTGCTGCATTCTTTCTTCACCATGCTTCTCCATCTTTTTTCTCTGCGAAGTTGTTATATTTACTTTGAGTAGCTACTCTTCAATCTATTATCGGTCCCATATTTGAGCACCTGAACCTATATATGAAATTTGTTGTTGTTAATTACTTGCTAGTTGCTATAGCCGGAGATGTCAGTTCAGACCCCCTTTTTAACTTGTCACTGGTGTTAACTATTGTGTTTTCACCTCTCAAAATGCTCGGGTAGTAGTCTTTTTTATTTGTACAAAATCAACTGAGAATTTCAAATTCTGGAATTAGTTAGGGGCTGATTCATTCTTGAATCAGTTTGTTAGTAGTTACTTTCGAAGTGGAGTGCCGTGAATTGATGCCTTTCTTTCAACAGAGAATTTCAAAGTCTTTAGGTTTTCAATTTTGAAGTTACATAGTGCTGCTGCTTTTCTGCTCTCTGCCATTCACATTATTTGTTCCCTTGTAATTTGTGTATTCACGTCGACTGATTCCTTTGTCATGTATTGTCTAATGGTTTTCTTTTAGTCCAATTTGATCACTAGAATCTGTATATTAAGTTTGTTTGTTTTTTTACTTTTTGACTGGATTTATCTGTGTTTCAGATCTCTCAAAATGCTGGCTGTGATCCGAGAATCCACGGCTAACGTCCCCTATGAACTTAAGACAGCCAGTTCAGGAACTGTTCTTTCTAGATCGTGCGGCATGTTATTTTACGACCTATCCAATATTCGTGATAGATATTGCAGAGTTCTGCTATACCCAATTGTGATATTAGTTACTTCGCTTATAACAAGCTAGTCCAATTGAGGTTATATATACTATTACAGGTTTTTCTTTTGGTTTTTTTTCTGTCTTTTGAATACAATGTTTGATGAAAAGTTATTTACTTAGTTGGTCATATGCTGAAAATGGGCAAATGCATTGCCTCTTTCGAGGGAATATCCACAATGTGAACGATCTGAAGCGCCGATATGGACTGGAAGCTTCAGCTGATGTGAAGTGTGTAATATTTGAGATGTACAAATCCATAACAAGTGCTGAAGTCTCTCCTGACTCAGTTTTGAAAGAATTGACTGGGGAATTTGCCTTTGTGCTTTATGACGCTGCTGACAAATGTATTTTTGTAGCTACTGTAAGTGGACTTGTCAGCTTGATTTGGTATAATCGTTACATGTTTTTTTTTCTTTACTTACAAAACATGTTTCTCAAATGTCTGCAGGATTCTGAAGGCAGAATTCCGTTCTTTTGGGGAACAAGTGCTCATGGACCGCTTATTGTATGTGATAAATTTGAGATGATGAAAAAAGGATGTGGAAATTCTTTCGCACGCTTTCCTAAAGGTATTCATCTGTACTGGATTCGAGAAATTGTTCTCATGAACAATTTTATTCTTTTAACACAATTTTAATGCAGGTTGCTAGCCGAGATTGTTCTATTAGAAACTTTGATCATCCGACCAAGAAACTGAAATCAGTTCCGTTTATCTACGAGGAAACTGGGGAGCAACTTGGTGTCACATTTGTGATCGATGAAGAATCTGAGGAAACCAGTTCTTCTGGTAGCTCAAAAAAAGCCCCATAGGAAACCAGTTCTTCTGGTAGCTACTAGCATTGTTGAAACTGTAATGTGGACATATTGAAGTGGTTTACTTGTTGAATGGAATATAAAATCATTTGTTTCCTTATATTTCTTTCTTGAAGTTTATTTGTGGTTTATTTTTTTCTCGGTTTATTTACAGTTGGTAATTAAACATACACCCCTGTAGTTATGTCAAACCGGAATCGAGACCCGTCTGGATTTGTGTCATTTCAACTTCAAAGTTCAACGCAACACATGCGCAGTTCAATTCAAATGTTACAACCAGCTTCAAACCTTCGTCTCCTCCGCCGCCGTGTCTCTCTATCTGCCGCCGCCGCCGCCTCCGCCTCCGCCTCCGCCTCTCACTTCCACACAGCTCCCTATCATCAACCCAAACCAACGATTCACGGGCTAGGACGGTTGGTTTCCATCATCAGATCATGCTCCAGCAAGACCCAATTACTTCAAATCCACGCCCATATTGTCCTCCATTCACTTGTCCCAGATCCGAATATCTCCCTCCGGTTCCTCGCCCGCGTGGCGCTCCCGCCGATTTGCGACTTGGATTACTCCCGACGGTACTTCCGTTGCATTCCGAAGCCCTCCGTTTCGCAGTACAATGTGATGATCAGGGGGTATTCTATTTGCGATGATTCTGCGCATAAGGGGCTGGCGATGTATCAGTCGATGAGGGGAGCTGGCGTGTGCCCGAATTCGATTTCGTCGTCTTTTGCTGTTAAGTGTTGCGCCAAGATGGGGGCTTTGGATGGGGGTCAGCAGCTGCATGCTAGGGTTTTGGTTGACGGGCATCAATTTGATAATCTGTTGATGACTACGTTGATGGATTTGTATTCTGTATTAGGGAGTTTTGATGATGCCTGCAAGGTGTTTGATGAAATTCTTGTCAAAGATATTGTGAATTGGAATGTTTTGATTTCTTGTTACATTAAGAATAAACGGGCACCGGAAGCCTTGAAATTGTTTAATTTGATGCTCCGACAGGGAGGCGAGAGTGTGCCTGATGATGTGACATGTTTACTTGTATTGCAAGCTTGTGGACAATTGGGTGCATTTGATTTTGGAGTGAAGGTTCATCAGTATGTTATTGAGAAAAATTACACAGACCGAATCAATATTTGTAACACTCTTGTCGCCATGTATTCGCAGTGCGGGTGCGTGGAGAAGGCGTATGAGGTATTCAAAGGAGTCCCTCAGAAGAATGTGGTTTCATGGACCACAATGATTTCTGGTTTTGCTATGAATGGTTTTGGGAGGCAGGCGATCGATTTTTTCCATGAAATGCAAATGAAGGGTGTTCCTCCTGATGATCAGACTTTTACTTGGGTTCTTTCAGCTTGTAGTCACTCTGGGTTGGTTGAAGAAGGGATGCAGCTCTTTAACCAAATGGGGACTGAGTTTCGTGTAGTCCCGAACATCCATCATTATGGGTGTTTGGTAGATTTATTGGGTCGTGCAGGTTTACTTGATAGGGCATACCGTCTTATTATGTCCATGCAAGTAAAGCCAGACCCAGCGATATGGAGGACACTCCTTGCGGCTTGTAGAAATCATAAGCGTCCCATGCTCGGGGAACATGTACTGGACCATCTTGTTAAACTTAAGGCTGAACAAGCTGGGGATTACATGTTGATGCTGAACTTGTATTCCACTGTGGGAAACTGGGATAAGGTTACAGAGTTAAGGAAGTTTATGAAGGTAAACGATATTCAGACAACGCCAGGTTGTAGCACAATAGAATTAAACGGCACGGTACATGAGTTTCATGTGGATGATATTAATCATCCAAGAAAAGATGAGATTAATGAGATGTTGGTTGAGATTGGGAAACGGCTGAAAAATGCAGGTTATGTGGCTGAGGTGTCCTCAGAGTTGCATAAATTGGGCGTGGAAGACAGTGTTATTAGTCTCTCCTATCACAGTGAGAAGCTGGCTATGGCATTTGGAATCCTTGCAACTCCATCTGGGACAACAATCAGGGTGACTAAGAACCTTAGAACTTGCGTCGATTGCCATAATTTTGCAAAATATATTTCTGGGGTTTTTAACAGAGAGGTAATTATTAGAGATCGATTGAGATTTCATCATTTTCGGAATGGTATCTGCTCATGCAATGACTATTGGTAACGTGCTACATTTTTCAAACAACGGCTTCTCTTTTGAACGCAATGTTTGATGAAGAGTTGTTTACTTAGTTGGTCATATGCTGAAAATGGGCAAAATAAATTGCCTCTTTCGAGGGAATATCCACAATGTGAAGGATCTGAAGCACCGATATGGACTGGAAGCTTCAGCTGATGAGAAGAGTGTAATATTTGAGATGTACAAATTCATAACAAGTGGTGAAATCTCTCCTGACTCAGTTCTGAAAGAATTGACTGGGGAATTTTCCTTTGTGCTTTATGGCTCGCAAGTATATTTTTTAGCTACCGTAAGTGACTTGTCAGCTTGATTTGCTTTAATCTCTACCTGCTTTTTCTTTATTTACTAAACTTGTCGCTCAAATGTCTGTAGGATGCTGGAGGCAAAATTCCGTTATTTTGGGGAACAAGTCCTCATGGACCGCTTATTGTGTGTGATAAATTTGAGATGATGAAAAAAAAGGATGTGGAAATTCTTTCGCACGCTTTCCTGAAGGTATTCATGATTAAAGAAATTGTTCTCATGAACAATTTCATTCTTCTAACACGATTTTCATGCAGGTTGCTTTTTCATGAGGCGAGATTGTTCTATTTGAAACTTTGAGCATCCGACCAAGAAACTGAAATCAACTCCATTTGTCTATGAGGGAACTGGGGAGCAACTTGGTGTCACATTTGTTATTATTGAAGAGTCACCAGAGGAAACCAGTTCTTCTGGTAGCTACCAGCTAATTGTTGAAACTGTAATGTGGAGAGGCTGAAGTAGTTTACTTGTTGAATGGATAGATACTGATTGATCTTCTTGATCAATCCAAATCATTCGAGTCCTGAAAGTTACCGAGTTGCCATGGATATGAAATGCTTAGCTCTTATCGATCGAACCTGAAACTTTGCCGAGCACAATCGCCTATTCACTCACTCGACTGCCAAGTATGTTGGCCTTCCGCTCTTTTGTTCACTAGATTTATATTTTTAAATTAGTTAATTGCAGCACAAAACAATTTAATTTTAGAAACAAAATTATATCAATAATAAAAACTTTCCATTCACGGGCTGGGCCTAAATTCATATTCGTCAGTAAACAATGGCCCCATTTGTTTGGTCTCTCTTCGTTCCATCTCCAAATTCATGTTTCAGGACAGTTGCGATGCTTCTGGAAACTTCAGCGCTTCTGACCGTTAATATGGTCGACCACTGGCCATCATCGTCTCCGTCTCGCACCATTCAGGTGTATTACTATCTACGAGTCGGATTGATTCCCAAACGCGGGAGGATATGGCTGGTAATTATTTAAATTTTATTTTATTTCTCTAATATTTTAGCATTTGTCAATTTGCTTTTTGTTTGTACAAAATAATGATGGAGACTTAAACTGAAATTTTCAAATTCCGGAATTAGTTAGGGACCGTTTCATTCTTGATTCAGTTTGTTTTTTCTTAGTTTGTTCTGGAGTTGAATATCAGCTTCAATTGGTATTGTTTAAGTCTCCCTCCTGTGGCTTTTTCTTCATTGACTACAATTTGCAACTAGATTACCAGAATCGTTGTTTCAATCCTTCTCTCTTCACCATCAGCATTTTTCCTGAAAAGATTTCAGTTGGGTATTTGGATTTTATGCTTTTATCCCTTGTTTGTGATGCATAACCAAAATATTTACTTTGATCAATTGCATCGTGCAATTAGGGATTTTGGTTAGAGGGCTGTTAGAAATGATTGTGCATTTGTGCTCTTGGGATTGCAATCTTGGAGTTTAGTAATGCTGCTGCTCTCTGTGATTTCCATCCTTTTTTTCAATGATGATTTTGATTAAATTCCTTTTCAAGAACACATATTTTCTTCTTCTTTCAGTTCTGTTGAATCAGCAGAACCTGTATATGGATTGTGTTGTTGTTGATCACATGGGTTCAAAACTCTTTTCTAACTTTTTACTGGCATTAACTTTGTTTTTCAGATCTCTCAACATGTTGGCAGTGTTCCGTAGGGATGCAGATAAGCCTGACCCGATGGCTCCAGAGTTGCCAGGTCCTGATTACATTCCGGCTTTGAAAGATGGGTACCTGGAGAAACACTTCGTCTCCATCTTCTCTCGTCCAGTCATTGTCAGATTGGGAACCTATGGCTTCATTGCTTACTCTGCTGATAAAAGCGCTCCCAAGCCAAGGTGTGTTTCCCGTCTTCTTCTACCCTACTCTTTAATGCAAGATTTGCTTCTTGAGGGGATTCTTGACTGAGTTCAAAGAGCTGAGACTTGATATTGATGGGTTATTGTAAAAAAAAAAATCTTTCAAGAATGTTTTAATTGTCCAAGCTTCAATTCTAAGGTTTGGCCTTTTGTTCATTATTTTCTCGCAGACCAATGTTTAGTGTGTCTGATGGTATCTACTGCATTTATCGAGGTTATATGGATGAATCAAAAATACCTGGACGTCAAAACGAGGTGGATATTATGATTGGAGCTTATAGATTTGTCAAATATCGAGAAAAGAAGACTCCTTCCGAAGCCATAAAACTCCTTAATGGAAATCATAATTGCATTTTCTATGACACCCACATGACTGTACCAGGTGCTTTTAGAGGTGCATTAGCGATTAATGTGAGTTTTCAATATCATCCCTTTATTTCATGCAAAGAAATGTCTTTGTAGTACTAATTATGTGGCGATGTACAGTCCTTGAAGGACATTCCTCTCTACTATGGAGTTGATTCGGAAGGCGCTTGCGTAATCACAGATGATACGAACATCATGAAGAAAGTGTGTGGAAATTCTTTCAAATGTATCCCTGAAGGTGAGCATTGTACAAATTTATGAGTAGCATGTTTTAAAAGCAAAAAAAGTTTATTAGTGGGGAATACATTTGTTTCTTGAAAACAATAATGAGGGTCTTTGATATTAATGTTTGCCAGGTACTACAACAATGTATGCTTCTGTTGCTATATGTTGTCTTTGTGTTTAGTTCGGTCCTTACATAACTCGTACCTCTTTCTTTATTGTATCTGAATGTGTGTATACATTTTTCTGGTGTATGGTGGTCATTTTGTTTCCACTGTCCAGGGAATGGTCTCCTGATTCCTGTTTTAGTAGACCCAAATTGGGAACCCAATGAAACTAATTCTTCGGAAGGCAGTAGCCCAAAGACACCACGAGAAGAAGATAGTTCTTTGGGAGGCAGTAGGCCAAAGACGCCAATTGGGAAACAACTAAAAGAAGATAGTTCAGTGGGAGGCGGTAGGCCAAAGGCGCCAAATGTGGAAAAACTAAAAGAAGATAGTTCCTCCGGAGGCGGGATGCCAAAAACATCAAATGCGGAAGAACTGAAAGAAGATAGTTCCTTGGGAGGCAGTAGGCCAAAGACGCCAAGTGTGGAAGAACTAAAACAAGGTAGTTTCTCGGGAGGCAGTAGCCCAAAGACGCCAAGTGTGGAAAAATTAAAAGAAGATGGTTCGTCGGGTGGCAGTGGCTCAAACATAGCAACTGAAGGAGAAACAAAGGAAGCCAGTATCTCGGATGCTAGTGGGTCAAAGAATGCGAGTGTGGGAGAACCAAAGGAGGAAGTCAGTTCTTTGGGTGGCAGTGGCTCAAACATGGCAACTGAAGGAGAACCAAAGAAAGCCAGTTCCTCGGATGCTAGTAGCTTAAAGAATGCGAGTGTGGGAGAACCAAAGGAAGTCAGTTCCTTGGGTGGCAGTGGCTCAAACATAGCAACAGGAGGAGAAATAAAAGAAGCAAGTTCCTTGGATGCTAGTATCTCAAAGAACGCAAGTATGGGAGAACTAATGGAAGTCAGTTCCTTGAGTGGCAGTGGCTCAGACATAGCAACTGGAGGAGAAATAAAGGAATCAAGTTCCTCGGATGCTAGTATCTCAAAGAACGCAAGTGTGGGAGAACTGATGGAAGTCAGTTCCTTGGGTTGCAGTGGCTCAGACATAGCAACTAGAGGAGAATCAACTGAAGCCAGTCCCTCAGGTGGTGGTAGCTTAACTAAAGCAAGTGGTAAAAAACCAAAGGAGACCAGTTCCTGTTGTGCAATAGCTTAAAGAATGCCAAGTAGGAGAGTAAAAAGAAGCAGCACCATGGCTAATGATAACAGGTATCTGAAAATAAGCTAATGACTTCCAAGCAACAGATGCTTGTCTTTTATAGCACAGGACTATGAATTGTATTACTCAGTAAATCTTCATTTTGATTGGTAAGACTTCAGTAGTGTGAGGAGGAGATTATAATCCAACTGTTGAATGATGCTGTGAAATTTGCACAACTCTCGTTCAGTGAACACATTGAATTGGAGACTCTTTCGTGACAAACTTCTCTTCTAAGATAAAATGCCAGAATACCAACATTCTAGTACCAGCCAATTAAGGTCATGCCCCACTTAGCATTGAAGTGAACCTCTCAACCACAAAAGTACAATGACCCACCTTACATACTCTCAGCCCATTCCAAAACGGCTTCATCTAAACTCTGGTGAACGCTTCATCTAAACGGCTAAACCTCTGCCTGCGATTTTCCTCTTCCGATCACCGTCGACTTAAAACCCAGCGCAGATCCACTCTGATTCCTTCACTGCTCTACTCACTGTCATTACGGCCTCACCTAAACCGCTACATAGCCTTTAAACTCCTACTGCTAGAATATGAGAGTCAGCCACCACTCTCCTTTCTTCTTCCTGTAGTTCTACTTGGGATCGTAATACTCTCTTTACTCTTTATTTGTTCTCCATGCTGATTGATTTCTCTGGCCCCTTTCGCCACCCTCTTCTATTTCTATTGATACCTTTAGATTTAAACATGTGGAGTTAGACTGCGCACGTAACCCAGTTTATCATGAACGCACCAAACATGTGGAGTTGGACTGTCATGTTGTGAGACAACACTTCAGTTCTGGCCTTATCAATCCTCGGTTTGTTTCCACCACTGATCAACCAGCTGACCTTCTCACCAAGGCTCTTTCTGCGGATCGTCTTCAACATCTTTCGCGCAAGCTCAACGTCCTTAGTAACTCCATACGCTGAGCGGCTGAAGACCAGTCAGCCGGTCGGCTCATCTGCTTCCGGTGCGATAAGGAATAATTGGGTTGTATATGTAATTATCCATAGTTAAGTCTGTATATAGGCTTAAGTCTGGGGTCTTTTGTGTAATTCTTGTATACTTGCAAAAGTCTGTTTATAACAAACTGTTGGGCCATTTGGAGTTTTTTTATTTTTTGCCCTGTTTTTGAAACCCAATATCACTTTTGCCCTGCCTGAAACTCAAATATCGTTTTTGCCCTGTTTTTAAGAAAACCGATTTTGGCCATATCGGTTTCACCCATTTTTGAATAAAACCGACTTTGGCCATATCGGTTTCGTTGATTTTCAACGAAACCGATTTTTCGAAAATCGGTTTCATGGCTGTGATGCCTGCGTGTCAGCTCGGTCCTACGTGGACCAGACGAATTCAAAAACTTATGACATCTGGCAAACCGATTCGCCGAAAATCGGTTTTACAAAAAAGTTATTTAAACCGGTTTTAATTGAATCGGTTTTAAGTGGGGCGATTGGCTACATGTCAAAAAAAAATTATTGAAACCGATATGGGGCAAATCGGTTTCACGGAAATTCAAAAGTGTCAGGCTTTTTCAGACTTTTTCAGACAAGGCAGACAGGCTTTGTCTGCTTTTCAGACTGATTTTGCTATAAAACCGATATCGGGCGATTCGGTTTCGATTGAAACCGATTTGGGGAACATCGGTTTCAAGGCTTTATTAATAATATTCTCGGCATTTCAACAACAATCGGCATTTAAAAAACCCTACGTGTACCAGACGAATTCAAAAACTTATGACATCTGGCAAACCGATTCGCCGAAAATCGGTTTTACTTTAATGAAACCGATATGGGCAGATTCGGTTTCAAACGAAATTAAACTAGGGTTTCTTCATTTCTTCTCCGGCAGCTTCTCCCTCTTCAGCCACACCTCCGCGATTCTCAGCCGCACCGCCGGTCCGATTCCCCCGTCCAATTCGCCCGTCCGACGTCCCACACGATTCAGGTATAGTGACCCCTAATTGTAAAACCGAATTCTCCCGAATCGGTTTGTGTTAAATTCGATTTTGGGGGAGATAGATAGTTGATTTGTGTTGTTGAATTGGGTGGTACTTAGGTGTGTTGTTTGTGTTGAATTATTAAATTGGTTGTTAATTGGTGAATTGGTTGTTAATTGCATAATTGAGTGTTAATTGTTTAATTAAGTGTTAATTAGGTGAAATGCATGTGTTTAAATGTTGAATTGGGTGGTATTTAGTTGAACTGTATGAATCATTGTTGATTGTGTTGAATTATTATTGATTGTGTTTAATTGTTCGAATACTTATTGAATGGTTGAGTATTATTTTGTTGTTTTTGTACATATATAAACAATCTATAGTTTTCAATTGTATTTATTTAAGGATGTTTATTTATTGATTGAAGGTATGGCATCTCAGAGGCGATCATCTCAAAGAAATGTCCCATCGCAGTCGACTTTGAATCCGAATATGGAACCGGACGACATAATTCATCCCGGTCCTATCGATGGTTCAGTTCTTACTCGGCAGACTAAGCACCGAACTGACGAAATATGGAATCATCCGGTAAGTTTACATGTTAATCACATTTTAGTTTATAATGTGTATATATTTTGTATGCAAGTTGTTACTAATACTGAAAAAATTGGATGTAACAGAATAATCCAAACATGTACGAGCCGCTTACGGTTAAGCATGTTACCATGGACCCACCACATGAGCGCATTAGGCAGTATGTTGCGAATGCAGGATTCTACCCGTGGAGTCTTGTGGCAAATGTGAGAACTGATCCAGGGTTGATTACTGCACTAGTCGAGAGGTGGCGGCCCGAGACTCACACTTTCCATTTTAATGGTGGGGAGGCCACCATAACGCTGCAGGATGTGGCACTTCTTACCGGTCTACCCACTGAAGGAAGACCTGTAACTGGTCATGCGCACAGGACGTGGCATCCTATTTGTATGAGACTGCTTGGTGACATGCCTACGTGTCACAAGGGCTCACCGGGGCTGGCGAAGAAGGTATGGTTTACAGAAAATATGTCGATCATCCCAGCTGATGCTGATGAGGAGACGCTGAAGAGATACGCTAGGGCGTATATCCTTCAGCTGCTGGGATTGACATTATTTTCAGAACTCAGTGGTAACAGTGTCCCACTACACTTTCTACCATTATTGGAAGATCTTGATAGTGTCAGACACTACAGCTGGGGGAGTGCAGCGCTGGCATATTTGTACAGTATGCTGTGCAAAGCCAGCAAATCGGGTAAATGTCAGATTGGTGGAGCTGTGCTCATATTACAATTCTGGAGCTGGGAGCGTATGCGCTTCGGGAGGCCGAAGTGTGCGTTTAGGCACCTGCCTCCACTTGATGCTGATATTGACCCGTTACTGAGGGGAGCTTGGACGTTTATGTACGTATTTTTAATGTTCTTTATAAATTACTTTGAATTTGTCGTTATATATATTGATATTTCTGTTTATATGTAGGAAATGGCATGGGCCAAAAAATTTCATCGGGGTACCTAAGGGTAGTTTGTTGTTCTACCGCGATGAGTTTCAGAAGATGCTGATTAGCGATTTCATATGGAGACCATACGATGAGGGCTTGTATCATCTTTTGAACCCTATTTGTGTGGAGGGTCGACATTCCTGGAGAGCCAATGTGCCGCTAATCCATTTCAACGTAATTGAGTGGCATCACCCAGGACGTGTTATGCGACAGTTTCAGTGTCGTCAGTTTATTCCAGCGCCGGCGATAGCTTTTTCGGACGAGAATCATGGGAAGAATAGGAAGCCGAAAGTGGATTGGAGTATCCACTATTATCAATACATTCAGAGGTGGTCCGACCGCCTTCAGTATATTGTTGATGGAGAGGCATCTGATAGTGACATTGCGTCACCTGAGTACTATAGTTGGTACTCCATGATCACACGCAGGCTTATCCAGCCCAGGATAGAGGATGCGGCTGACGATGCAGTGGTAGCGGAAGACGCGGTTGAGGTAGAGGTCAATCCGCATGAGCAGAGGGTGGGTACCCAGCCATACCGTCCAGATGGACATGTTCTACCAGAAAATGTAAGTTTCTTGAAAATTTAACATTTTCTTCTTGAAAATGTATGTTTAACAATTGGTTGTGTGTACAGGTACGCAGTTTAGTGTACTGTGCACGAGAAGCCGCTAACGCATTTCGTTATTGTCTGGAACCTCATACACGACAATCCTTGCATACCATCTTTCACCAGGCATATGAAACCTTGGACAGCAATGGTGAAGCTGGAGTGGTTGGTGTGGACCCTGCTACCGTTACATTTGACTTAGGTAAGTAAACACAGTTATTCATTGCTTCTTATTATGTATATTCATTTTAGAACATTGCTTCTTACATATAAATGCAGGTGAAGCCACTGTGACTGATGAAGACAATGATGATAATGCAAATATCGACTCTTACACTGATGATCGTGATCGGCCATCGAGCTCTTCACAACCCCAGACTGAAGACCCGCATCGTCCATCCAGGTCGTCACGCTTGCCACTGCGTAGAGGATCACGTCTCCGTACTGAGCCCCAGTATTCAGCTTTGAGAGAGTTGCGCGATGGAGATACAAGTAGATTTTGATTGTTTTTTAATTGTGGACTTATTATGGACTTGTTTGTTTTTATCTTATATGGACTTGTTATGTATTTATTTTACATGACACACCTTGCATTAAGCTTAACAACCACAAACTAGTAGTACATGAAGCGGGAAAACAACATTAGGAAATTATAAAATGAATGCAGCAAACAACAACACAATGATATTTTATTCAGAAGGTCGATTTGGACACGCACGCCTGTTGTGTCCAGCTTGATGGCAGAGGGTGCAACACTGGGATCGTGACGGTCGACTCGATGAAGACGCTCCTTGGGTGCTTGATTCGCCATGGACATGCCTCTGATCCATTTCGTTGCGTATCCTCCTTGACGGATTTCTACCAACTTTGTTACGTTTGTACCTGGGGTTTGGAAAAAATACCGGTCCAGCGTAAGGTCTCCAGAGACTTTCATGAGGCAAAGGATTGAAGTTGTACTGCCAAGTGGCGTGGTATGCATCCAGCTTGTACTCTGGGGCCACATAATCAGTGTAGTCCACCCTTTCGTATTTGCACGCCGCCATTACATGACTACAAGGGTAGTGCAGCAATTCCCATTTCCCACATGAACATGTTCCCTCAAACATCTTAACAGTCCATGTCTGCATCTTTTTCTTTGTCGTAACTTCGTACACTGCTCTATTCTTATCGTAGCACATAACTTGGTGGAAATTTGCCCTAGCGCAAAGTTTGTCCAACTTTCTACGAATTTTTGGCGGAAATAGAGATCCGTGGCCATCGTAGAGGGACTGTTGACGCTCCACGAAATAACCTGCTGTTTGTCTAAACGTGAACATCACCAATGACGAGATTGGCAAATCGCGCCCACCTTTAAGAATGTCATTAAAACATTCGGAAGCATTAGTCGTCATCGAGCCCCATCTAATCCCACCTACATCGTGTGCTTGTGACCATAACGATAGTTCATGGTCCTCCAACCATTTGCGAGCCTGTGGTAGGTCGTCCATTATATCCATCAACTCAGCATACTCAGCCCTGAACTTCAGTTGCTTCCTCTGATAAGCCACATGCCCAAGTTTTTTTTTCAAAACCAAATCGTGCACCCTTGACATAAAATTGCTCTGCAGGTGACGCACACATACACGATGGTATGCATGTCGAGGTGACCATTCGGGTTCACGCATGGCAGCTAGAATACCCTTGTGTCGGTCTGATATGATGCACAATCCCTCGCGCTCAGTCACACCTTCCCGAATGCAAGACATGAACCATTTCCAAGTCGAGTTACTCTCGCTCTCCACCACTGCAAAACAAACTGGAAGTAAATGATTATTGGCATCCAAACCAACAGCCACCAACAATGTACCGGTCCATTTCCCGTACATATGCGTCCCGTCGATCGACAACATGGGACGACAATGCTTAAACGCCTTAATGGGTTCTGCAAATGCCCAGAAGACACGATTCACCTGCCAAGCACCATTGTTGAGTGGTTCTACATCCCACTTCACAAATGTATCTGGACTGTAATCCACCAACGTCTGCATCAAGTGCGGCAGTTTATTAAATGACGCATCCCATTCACCAAACAGTTTAACAAGCGCCAACTGCTTTGCTTGCCACGCCTTCAGGTAAGATATTTCATACCCATATTCCCTTCTAATGTTAGCACGAATTTGTCGTGCATCGAATCGCAAACTTGCACTCATCGCCTCCGCGATCTCATCAGCTATGTATTTTTTGTTCAGGTGTCTGTTAGACAGCATAATCGAGCCATGCTGGCAAATGTGGTTATGTTTGTTCTTCCGAACCACCCAGTAATTTCTGTTACCCGTAACCGCAATGCGAACTCGCCATGGACAGCCATCTGTAGTCTTCAGACATTCAAAAACCATTAATGTTTTATCGGATTCCTTCATGAAGTACTCTACATGATTCAGAATAGAGTACTTCCGCACAGCATAGATGGCTTGATCTTTTTTGCGCCAGCTTTCACCTTCAGCAAGTGACGGAGAATTATGATGGATTGTTTGCAGATTCTCATCAGAGGGTTGAAACGTTTCCCATGCTGAGATATCATCAAAATCAGGATGATCCCAAGTAATTTGAGGCTGCGTGAATTTAGTAGTGGGATCTTCAGCCGCCCGCTCCTCCATATCTTCCATTTCATCCATGTCGTATTCATCTACTACTGGGTTATCAAGTGTCGCTAGTGTCGACATACCCATCGGATCCTCATCAGAATCGGAATTGTAAACATATGCCATGTCGCAGTGAAGAGATATGAAGTAAAGGAAGGAAATTGTAGGATGAAGGGATTGTAAACTATCAAATGTTGTTGAAATGCCGATTTGAACAATACTGAATGCCGAGTTTCTATGTGATTGTGTAAAATGCCGAATGTAAACTCTCGATTGTTGTTGAAATGCCGAGAATATTAATAAAGCCTTGAAACCGATGTTCCCCAAATCGGTTTCAATCGAAACTGAATCGCCCGATATCGGTTTTATAGCAAAATCAGTCTGAAAAGCAGACAAAGCCTGTCTGCCTTGTCTGAAAAAGTCTGAAAAAGCCTGACACTTTTGAATTTTCGTGAAACCGATTTGCCCCATATCGGTTTCAATAATTTTTTTTTTGACATGTAGCCAATCGCCCCACTTAAAACCGATTCAATTAAAACCGGTTTAAATAACTTTTTTGTAAAACCGATTTTCGGCGAATCGGTTTGCCAGATGTCATAAGTTTTTGAATTCGTCTGGTCCACGTAGGACCGAGCTGACACGCAGGCATCACATCCATGAAACCGATTTTCGAAAAATCGGTTTCGTTGAAAATCAACGAAACCGATATGGCCAAAGTCGGTTTTATTCAAAAATGGGTGAAACCGATATGGCCAAAATCGGTTTTCTTAAAAACAGGGCAGAAACGATATTTGAGTTTCAGGCAGGGCAAAAGTGATATTGGGTTTCAAAAACAGGGCAAAAAATAAAAAAACTCGGCCATTTGGTGAAATCAATTCGAAAATTAGGGTTAGCTAATCTCGAGCTCGATTTTCGTTCTCAGAGCTCCGATCAGCTCCTTAAGTGCTTCTATGTGTCGATCGTCTCTCAGACTCAATTCAACAGGATTTTCAGCGCCTCATCGGTCATCAAACAGGAGATTAACGATGCAGAAAATGCTTCAGGTTTCGTGACATATACTTTTCTTTAATTTAATTCTTTCGTTTTCTTACCTTTCATTTTTATGGAGATAATCTTGATAGCTTTAAGGTTTGAAAAACTTTGAGAGGCTGTTTGTGGTTGTAGCATGGATTAGTAGGTGTATGAAATTTGTGGAGTTTCTGGTGTGTGTGCTTAGCGTGCGTATAGTTCGTTGTACCGGTTAATTTAAAGGACTACATACTAATTGATACTCTCTATGTCCCAATTTTTTCTTCCCCTTTGTGATTTTGCACAGGTTTTAAGAAAAACAATATATGTTACTTAATTGTATTTGCAAGTACAATTTCTCATTGCAAGTACAATCTGTGTGAAACTCAATCAACCAATCACAACTCAGCATATTTTTTTACTCACAAAACACAATATGTGTGAAACTCAATCAACCAATCACGGATGAGAATGATTATTGTTTGAAGATAAATGATTAAATAAGGTGATTGTGAATGTGATGTGAATGTGGGTATTTATGGTAAGTTTTGGAAATGAGAAGAAAATTTTGGGACGCCCAAAAAGAAAAGTAAGAAGAAAAATATGGGACGGATGGAGTATTTAATAAGATGGTGGAGGGAGGGGCTTGGACGCTGTGGAAATTTAGATAAACAAACATTTTGTTGGAGATTTTAGGGATTATGAGTTGTGTAAACATGTTAAGATTGTTTTGTAAAGAAACAAAACAATTTTGTATGCACACTGAGCAAAGTTGAATCGACACCTGTTTTCAAACTCAACCGAAAATGCATGGGTCGGTTGGATTGAATATCGACATCTATCTGTCTTCAAATTCAAACGTCACTGTATGTAACGGTGGGATTAAAAACAAATCCAATTGCTGAGAGAAAAAAAAAAGACAGCTTTTCAACAGAAGCAAAATACAGTTTTGCAACAGAAGCAAAAATCCAATTTCTCTCCTTCAATCATTCAATCGTTTGATTGATTTCTGTTTGAGGGTTTACTCAAAAAATCTGATTTCTTATTCCAGTACAAAACTCTTGTTTTATCTCATTTCATATTTCGGATTTCATAATCGGAAGAAATATTAAATTTGTATAACGACAAATTGTACGTGACTCAAGAAGAATCCAAGTCTCACTTGATTAAAGCATCGACAAGAAGAATCCGAAGAACTACACATTTTTAGTTGTATATTTTGTCATGTGGGTTGGATTGTGTGTGTACTTCTTTATTGTTTCCTCATTTGGGCATCTCGAGTTCCCATTACTATATAGTAATGTATTGGCCTTTGTATCTGGACAGATGCCTCTCCTTCCCCAATTTGTAATACTTGTTTTTTTATAGTGCGAAATATATTTTCTTGAGTCGTCAATTGTTTTTATATGATTGAATGTGAATAGTTGAGATTTAGATATATGCATCGTGAGCAAAAGCTTTAGATCTGGTCAACTGTCACTCAATTTTAATATAAAGATTCCGTTACGTGGAGTAGCCAGGGCCTGCAGGGATGGAGCAAAGGTCTATATCTTTAACGAAACCTTCTCAATCCTCATCTTCATCTCCTTCATCATTTTCTAAATACACCATGAAAATTATAGACCGCCATTCCGTTTCTCCGCCTTCAGGCTCAGTCCCTCCCACAACCATCCCCCTCTCATTTCTAGACGTTTTTTGGTTGTATGCAAATCCTGTGAAGAGAGTTTTTATCTACAAACTTCCATCAATCTCCACTCCACATTTTCTACAAAACATCCTCCCAACTTTGGAACATTCACTCTCACTAGCTCTCAAGTATTTCTTCCCTGTAGCTGGCTCTCTTGTGCTCCAGCCGAGCTCGAGGCCTCATATTCGATACGACCAAGGGTGTTCGGTGACCTTGACCGTGGCTGATGAATCAGATGAGGATTTTGAGTATTTGGTTAATAGATATGGGAAGAATATGATACATGATGCATCCTTTTCTGAACTAGCTCCAACATTGTCTGAAGATCATGAAGTGCTTTTCGGTATACAGGTTACAGTGTTTCCCGACAGCGGTATTTGCATTGGGATCGCTTATAAACATGTTTTGGGCGATGGGAGGAGCATCATGCAATTTTTGCGAACGTGGTCTTCCATTTTTAGGAACTCAAATGATGACTTTGTTCCGCCTGTGCTTGACAGGAGTTTAGTCCCCGATCATGGCGTTGTCCTTCACGACACTGTAATGAAACAACTCGCATCGATCCCACCTTGGTTTATCGAAAATCTGAAACAGCCCAAGAAGGCCACTGGGATCATCAAAGTTAGAGCTACATTTTTCTTCAAGCGAAGTGAGATCAATAAGATGAGAGAGTGGATAATTTCTCAAGCTGAAGAAGAAGGTGAGAAATTGCATTTATCATTATTTGTTTTGACAAGTTCATTGATATGGATTTGCCATGTTAAGTCCCAAACCGCTACTGGATTATCAAATGGTGAAGATGATGATGATCAGTGCAGTTTCTGTTTCACTCTGGATTGTTGCGACCGATACCAGTACCACTCGATCGTGCCTATGACGTACTTCGGTAACTGTTTGTGTTTAGGGTGTTATACATCAGCAAAAAGGATTGAGTTACAAGGAGAAAATGGACTCATAGTAGCTGTGAAAGCTATTGGAAAAACCATAAAAGATTTGGTGGCGAAAGGACCGACGAAAGACGCAGATAAATGGCTTTCTGGAGCGCTAGAGGCTTTTAAAAATCCGAAAAATATGTTGAGTGTGGCTGGATCGCCAAGATTGGGAGTTTATGGTTTGGATTTTGGATGGGGGAAGCCTGAGAAAGTTGAAGTTGTGTCAATTGAGTTTCCAAAAGCTGTTTCTATGGCTGAGTTGAGGGATGAAGTTGGTGGAATTGAGGCTGCTTTGGTTCTGGACCAGCCCCAGATGGAAGCTTTCATTGGAATATTTGAGGAGTCTAAAGCTAAATATTGTCTTTGGGAAAGTTAGGGCATCCGCACCCGTTATCTCATTGAGATAGACCTCACCAAGAACTTCCTCACGAATAGTGATAAATAAGCATAAAAAGTTTGTATTATGTTGTAGGATGTTGTATGAGATTGCTAGCATATACACCCACCGTCTCATTGAGACGGACCTCATGGAGAACTTCCTCTCTCGATTCTTGCACCCACTCACAAAAAGTAAAGTGAAGTTCTCCTAGAAATGCTCCAGGAGAATTTCTAAGAGAACTTCCTCAAACTTTTTGTGAGTGGGTGCGAGAATCGAGAGAGGAAGTTCTCCATGAGGTCCGTCTCAATGAGACGGTGTGTGTATATGCTAGCATTCTCATACAACATCCTACAACATAATACAAACTTTTTATGCATATTTATCACTATTCGTGAGGAAGTTCTGGGTGAGGTCCGTCTCAATGAGATAACGGGTGCGGATGCTCTTAAACTTTTACCTTTTTTTTTGTCACCGGTTGTGTTGGAAAACTTTTACCTTCTTTTATGGAGTTCAGATGGCTTTCTACCCTTCACTGGAAACTGGTTTATGGCGACTACCAGTGTAGTCTAGTTTCGCTTTCAAGGAAATTCGGCCGGAGTTTCTTTGTCGTCTTGAAGTGGGCTGGTGAGTCACTTCTTCAGTTTGGCCGATTTGGCATGTATTGGCTTTGGAGTATTTCAAGGAGTCAAGATCACATCTCGGATGGCTCGATTGACTTTGCATGAATTGCGATTTTATATTTAGATGTTCTATTCTTATATTTGTTAGTCGTTGAATTTACTATTGTTGTCTTATATTTGTTAGTCGTTCTATTCTTTTGGGCTTCTCGAGAGACGTGGCTTTGTTTTCTATTATGGTCTTCGGTGTCGGTGGAGTAAATTATGAGGCATTCAGATATTACGTATATGTGGCCAACATGTAATCAAATAAAAAAAACGAAAAGAGGAACTAATCAGTAGGCCAGTTAGCAGCTTGGTAATAAACATATAAAATAAACGAAATACAAATGTATTCAGCATGCATGTATATGTATCATACGCGAGCAGATCTATTCTTGTTGATGTTGGTTGAAACTTGAAACACGAGACAAATCTGGCGAGCACAAAGCTCGTATGGTTGTTATTAATTGGTAGGTTTTGTTTTCAATTATTGTTATATAGAAGATAAAATCAATTAATAACTGGAAAAGGGTGAGGAGCTGTTAAAGCCCTAGAAAGTTCTAAGCCAGTAAACCCCACTACAAATTTTGGGAAAAATTGACGATAATCATTTTTTATAGTAGTGTTATCGTATAAAGCATTTATACGATAACTTTGCGATAAAAAACGATGTTATCGTAATATCGATTGACGTAAGAAACGTACGATAACAGTACGATAACGTTTTACGATAACCATACGATAACTGCACGATAACAAAAACGAAAATTAAATATTTCTACTGTAAATAAAAATATTTTTCATTTCACAAAATAAACCACTACAATTTTATATAACCATACAATTTCATATAACCAAACCAAAACGACTGAAATGTTGACAAAAATTACAATTTCATGTCGAAAACAGATTCATCGACATGTTTCTAATCGCTCAACCTTAGCTCGACAATGACTTGTTGGCTTGTTGCTGCTTCTCGAGAAACTGGAGCATCTGAACTTGCTGGTTTTTGAGCTCCATCACTTGTTCGACAACTGCTTCAAGCTTCGTCGATGACCCAATATTGGATGCTGGAGCACGCTCGGAAGCCAGCCTTTCGAACTAAATGAACATTCAAAACATTACAAACATTACACCGGATAAACAAACATTGGAATAAATGAGAAAGTGGAAACAAGTAAATGCATAAGTGACATACAGTGCATATGAAACATGGCATTTATATTATAAGCGTTTACAAGACATCACTACCCAAAAATGCGAAACACTGCATATCGAATGTGGCATATCAAATGGGGAATAAAAATGAGAAACACTGAAAACTGCTAGCAATGAGATGATGACATTCCAAGAACATTGTTTGCTGAACAAACAAGAAGAAATGGAGACATACTTACCTCAAGTGCAGCAGTAACATTCTGTATGGTAGCATTAGGCTTCTTAAGTTTGATGTAGACGTTGGTTGTTCTGATATCGCATTGAAGGTTCGATTACTTTCCACGAAGCCAAAGTAAGTAGATTTACTAAGCGCTAAAAGCCAAAAACAACTTTAATAACAGAAGCTTGTTAAGCAAAATTGCCTCTGTCAACATTGCTTCCTCTAAATTACTTAATAAAATAAAGACCATTACTTCTTGAACCAAATAGCCAGTCTAATCCCAATGGACATAATCATACATAAGGTAGTTGAGAAAAATGTCCTGAAACATACCCAACACTTCATTATCCAGAACAAGGCAATTACAGACATGAGCTTAGAAAAATAACAGAGGATACTTGACATGAAACACGAATAAGTTATATAATCACTTGTAGGAGAGCCCAGACAGTAAAACACTAACTTGGCAGACAACAACTTGTACAGTCAGATACGAAGAAGCATTCACTATCAAACAACCATTAATAAAACCAAAACAAAAAATTAGAAAGATATGAACTTGCAATATTTTCAGAATAATAAAAAAGAAATCGAATAAAAATTAATCTGAAGAATTTTTTATAACCTCATTTTCAAGCTTTGCAACCTTCTCCATCAACGCCTGTCTATCCTTCCTCTCCATCAAATCCTCATCCAACATCCCAGCCTCCCTAAACCGTCTCCAATCCTCCATATCCCCACCCTCTTCAAACCCCATCTGCCCATTCTCACTCAAACTCCCCAGCGGAGGCGGCGGAGAGTCAGCAAACGCCACCGCTTTCCCCTTACTCGAATTCCTAGCATTCGATCTAGACAGCAATCCACCACCATTCCTCGGAGTCTGCCATCCCTTCCGCTGTGACGCGAACATCACCCATTGCCGCAAACGAAAACCTAGATCTAGTTCGTTTGCCCCAAATTGTAAAATACAATTGAATACACGCCATTGGAAACTCTACATGTACCTTTATAGTTAATGGATGTGTTCGAATTACCTTGAGAGCGGACGGGAAATCACCACACGGTATACAATCGGCGGGTATGGTTTTTTGCTTGAGAGAAGTGAAAGTGATTTCGATTTAGGAATTAGAAAGTGAGAACGGTGAAACGAAAAGTTGGATTCGTCGAGCGGTGGAATTGAAAATTGTTATTAATTTACTATATTTCTCTCCTTATACGATTCATTATAAAAATAAAAGAAAAGGGATTTGCGTTGTTTATACGATAACTTTCAGTTCTCGTATAGTTATGTTATCGTACATGTCACGCAAAAGTTATTGTAATGATTGTTGTTCTCGTATAACGCATCGTCTGGTTCACGTATTGTTCATACGATAATGATCTTTATCGTAACCAAGTTATCGTCCGTTTGGACCGAAATTTGTAGTGCCCGTAGTTGTACGACCTTATGAACAATATTTGTTGTAAATTGCTCAATGAAGACCCATATCGATCGATGGATAGTGTGCATATAGCTGGTGATGAATGAACATGTATCGTTGTCCTTTACTGTCCTAGCGTTTCTATAATTACAATGGGAGCAAGTTAGGGGTCGATAATGGGCAGGGTAAGGGGTAACCCTTATTCTTATGGGCAGAGTAAGGATAGGGTATAATCGTATTTGCGTGACTTAATGAACAGTTCAGGACAGGGTAGAGTAATTTTTCTATGCCCACATGGTATTTATGGGCAGAATAAAATTAGGGTAAGGTAGGGTAGGGTCTGATAGGAATTTAAGCATAATTTGAAAAACTTATAATATGCATGAAAATAGTAGGGTAAGACAGGGTATGATAGGGTAGGAGGACAGGGTATGAAGTTAGGGTAGTAGGGCAGAGTAGGAGAGCAGGGTAGAGTCTATTTTTTCGTGACCCTTATCCTGCCTTATCTTTGTGGGCAGAGTACGTTAGGATATGAGGATAAGACAGGACAGAGTAAAGATGACCCTAGCTATGGATATTTTGACCCCTAGGCAACAATAATGAACCATCGTTGACTTTTCAAAAAGTCAGATCTCCGAGAGTAGCGGTTGCTAGAAAGTTTAATTTCATGCATATTATTGCTCCTTTGTTTGACTTTGAGATAGAAATATGCAAGCTTTTTTTTAGATGGGATGTTTTACATATATTGTACAAGATTATTGAAATTCTCAAATTAATATAGTATATTTTATCTCCACTGAAACACAAGCCTTTGCGGCGTCTTGGCTCATCCACTTCGAAGTATATCTCCGAGCAATCTTCTTGCCTCACAGGCGAAGCCTTTTTTAGAGTCGTGGCGAAGGCGAAGCCAAAACTCGAGCACCTCCTGTGAAGGGAGGGAAACACCTCCTGCGAGGGGAGGAAAGCACCTCCGGTGAAGGGAGGGAAGCACCTCCTGGGAAGGGGAGGAAATTCCTCACCAAATATTCGTGGGAATGGTGCATCATGGGGGGTTGAACTCATGACCAATTGGTTACAAAGTCAATGGTTGAACCAATCCAACTACAACCCCACAAGCTTCTTTTGTTATAGGATTGACGAAATGACAACAATCGGTCGAAAAATGATCCTCAAATTTGATGGTCGAACTCAGACATATATAAAATCTTTAGTGTAGCAATAAAGTTGTAGCCTAAAACTTATAGGCACGGAGCCACGTGCAGGGCATATTGGGCAAGTGCCTAATATGAATTCCAGCAAAAAAGTTATAGGAAAATGGGTTTGTGAGGATTCGAACCAGAAATAACTCTACTGTTGTAAACCCAACCTACCAAATGAGCTAGCTAAACAACTAACTCAATAATAGTTCGCATTGTATATATAGCAAAACCAATTTTATGTATGGAATTTTTATAATTTAAGAATTTAGTCTCTTGTTTTTCATTTTCAAATTTTAGTGAATGGTTCTTCTTTTTTTTGGAGGGAGTGAATGGTTCTTTTACACTTTTCATTTATTGTTTAATTTGTTGATACTCAATTCCATTAATTCTCACAAAAATATAAATCATCTTTTTTACTTCTTGTCTTTTTGTACGTAGGATTTGTGATTATTTAATTTCAAATTGAAGATGTCTAAGAGTATATACGAGTGTGATCGAATAAAAAAGATTTAGACTACTTAAACCATTTAAAATATGAATTTTTGTGGGTAAAAAATGAGCTTTGATATGGTGTAGGTTAGAGTATAATAAGTAATGAAAACCTCTCTTATTATTTCGTCTTATAGTAATTTAAACGATTGAAATTAAAATACGATGATTCATTGATAGCAAAAACTTATTATCTTTGAAATAAAAAAATCCTAACACGTAAGCTTAGACTTTATTTAAATAGTGTATTCATATTTTTGTCGTGAGGATTAAGCTCCCGTTAAGTTTCATACCTAAAAAATTTTAATCAAATTATTCTACCCTACTAACTTTTGGATCTTGGCTCCGTCCCAGCCTATAAGGATGCGATCCGATGTAAGAGTAATGATAGTATTGCTAAATAATAAATTCGAATTATGATATATAGGTAGGAGTAAACTTTTCGGGTGATAAAAATTAGAAACTTGGATAAATATAATAAGTGCAACGATCTTGAAGTAGATCTTGAACGAAGAAGGCTTACGCACCGTCAATCTTACGGGCAAATCATGCAGGGCTAGGAAAAGTCCACACATAAAGTGAGACAAGGAAAACTCCACCTAAATTAGGTGAAAATTATGCTACTCAGAGGAATTGAACCCTTGTCCTCTTGATTACAAATCAAGAGTTCAACTAGCTCAACTATCACACTCTTTTCGACTCTCATTTTATTTTTAAGCTAGAAAAAAAGAAATGAATTTGTAGGACATAAGGGTGTGCGCGCATTCGATAATTTACCGAATTTACCGAACCAAATTTACTCACTCATATTTTTTATTCTGATTAACGAACCGAATTTACTGTTTTACCGACATTTTGGTAAAACGGTAAATTCGGTAAATTGTCGGAATTTACTGAATTATTTTTTGATAATTTTTCTTCCTAATTTTAAAATTATTAAAACATAATATTTAACCATGTAATAACAAAAAAACACAAAGATAATTCAAAATTTTGATCTACACAATTAAATCTCAAAGGTTTGAAAAAATCGCGGGTTAAAATTTGAAGTTTAAACAAATAATTCATTTAAAAAATTTATTTTTTAATAATAAAATATTCTTATTCGGTAAATCGGTAAATTACCGAATTAGAAAATCTATTCCGATTACCGACAAAAATTATCGCTCGGTAAATTTCTGTTTTACCATTTATTGAATCGAATTGATTTGGTTCGATAAATTAATTTAGTAAAATCAAAATTTACCGAATAATGCGCTGCCCTAATAGGACACGTCGTAGCCTAGGATAAATGAGGTAGAGGAGCGGAAGTGTGACATGGACTACCTACAAAAGGAGGATTAGGAATGCCTGATCTGCTATTTCTCTTGATATGACACATTTGCGTATTATAATGTTAATCCTATAAATCCACCGATAATTCATTTTGAATTTTTTTGCTGAACTAAAAGCGCAATCAGGTACAATAATAATGTTGACTTTGACTCTAGTCTTTTACTAAGGTCATGTCTATTTGAATTTATATTTTTGACGGTTAAAATAAGATAAGTTATTTTCAATTAATATAAGTTAATCCAAATTAATTTTAGTTAATATAAGTTACTTTCAGTCAATGTATGTTAATATAAATTTCAATTAAGTTAAATTAAGTTTAGACCACCACTACCCTCGCTGCCGCCGGACCGCCACTCCACTGCTGCCCCACCGCCATCGGACCGCCGCCTTACCGCCTAGCCGCCGGATTCACACAAATAAATTGATTTTGAGAAATTATATATTTAAACTTTAAAGTATCACTCCCATCAAAAAAAAAACTTTGAAGTATCACTAATAAATATTCAAGCATCAATCGTACTAGACGATCTCACATTGTTATGAAGTTCCTCGGATGCTAGTATATCTCAAAAGAACACAAGTGTGGGAGAACTGATGGAAATCAGTTCCTTTTTGATTGGTAAGACTTGAGTAGTGTGAGGAGGAGACTACAATCCAACTGCTGTGAAATTTGCACCACAACTCTCTTGTTCAGTGAGCACATTCAATGGAAACTCTCTTAGCCTTCCGTGACAAACTTCTCTTCTAAGCTAAAATGACAGAATACCCATTAAAAGGTCATGCCCCACTTAGCATTGAAGTGCGCCTCAACGCCCAAAAATACAATGACCACCAATTAAGGTCTGTATCTTTAAAACAGAACCTCCGCAATCCTTATCTTCATCTCCTTCATCATTTTCTGATGCACCATGAAAATTATAGACCGCCATTCCATTTCTCCGCCTTCAGGCTCAGTCCCTCCCACAACCATCCCCCTCTCATTTCTAGACGTTTTTTGGTTGTATGCAAATCCTGTCAAGAGAGTTTTTCTCTACAAATTTCCATCAATCTCCACTCAACATTTTCTACAAAACATCCTCCCAAGTTTGAAACATTCACTCTCACTAGCTCTCAAGTATTTCTTCCCAGTAGCTGGCTCACTTGTGCTCCAGCCGAACTCGAGGCCTTATATTCGATACGACCAAGGGTGTTCGGTGGCTCTGACCGTGGCTGAATCAGATGAGGATTTTGAGCATTTGGTTAATAGAGATGGGAAGATGATACATGATGCATCCTTTTCTGAACTAGTTCCAACAATATCTAAAGATGAAGTGCTTTTTGGTATACAGGTTACAGTGTTTCCCAACAGCGGTGGTATTTGCATTGGGATAGCTTGTAAACATGTTTTGGGCGATGGGAGGAGCATCATGCACTTTTTGCGAACGTGGTCTTCCATTTTTAGGAACTCAAATGATGACTTTGTCCCGCCCGTGCTTGACAGGAGTTTAGTCCCCGATCCTGGCGGTGTCCTTCACGACACTTTACTGAAACAACTCACATCGATTCCACCTTCGTCTATCGAAAATCTGCAACAGCCCAAGGAGGCCACTGGGATGATCAAAGTCAGAGCTACATTTTCCATCAAGCGAAGCGAGATCAATAAAATGAGGGAGTGGATATTGTCTCAAGTTGAAGATGGTGAGAATTTGCATTTATCATCATTTGTTTTGACATGTTCATTGATATGGATTTGCCTTGTTAAGTCCCAAAGTGCTACTGGATCATCAAATGGTGACGATGTTAAAGATGATGATCAGTGCAGTTTTGGTTTTACTTTTGATTGCTGCGACCGATACGAGTACCACTCGATCGTGCCTGCGACGTATTTCGGTAACTGTTTGTGTTTAGGGGGTCTGACATCAGCAAAAAGGATTGATTTACAAGGAGAAAGTGGACTCATAGTAGCTGTGAAAGCTATTGGAAAAACCATAAAAGATTTGGTGGCGAAAGGACCGACGAAAGACGCAGATAAATGGCTTTCTGGAGCCTCGGAGATTTTTGAGAATATGCACAATACGTTGACTGTGGCTGGATCGCCAAGGTTGGGAGTTTATGGTTTAGATTTTGGATGGGGAAAGCCTGAGAAAGTTGAAGTTGTGTCAATTGAGTTTCCAAAAGCTGTTTCTATGGCTGAGTTGAGGGATGAAGTTGGTGGAATTGAGGCTGCTTTGGTTCTGGACCAGCCCCAGATGGAAGCTTTCATTGGAATATTTGAGGAGTCTAAAGCTAAATATTGTCTTTGGGAATCAACTCCTCGAAAGTAAACTTTTACATTATTATTTTTTGTCACCAATTGTGTTGAAAAAATAGTATTTATCTCCGAAATTCAAAAAATAGATACATACCAAATATGTTCAATGTCTTCATTATTGCCTGGAAATAAAATTTATAATTTTATATAATAAAAAATATGACTATCATTCAATTCTAAATTAAAAACCGAATAATTTTCATCTTGTTTTGCTGCTCCAGTTGTAGCCGCGTCCTCAAGAGAGCATACTTTACCACAAGGCGGGGTCTACACTGTTCCAATGTGGCTGACATAAACTTTGGGCCGAATACTTTTGGGCTTCTCGATAAGCATTGAGATTGAGACGATATCCGTGTATACTTTTGGGCCCAACGCATCTTGTTATTTGATTGGTTTTGTGTTCAATTATTGTTATAGAGAAGAAGATAAAATCAATTAATAACTGAAAAGTGCGAGGAGCTGTTAAGCCCTAGAAAGTTCTAAGCCCCTAGCTGAACGACCTTATGAACAATATTTGTTGTTAATTGCTCAATGAAGACCCATATCGATGGATAGTGTCATATATAGCTGGGTGATGTATGAACATGTATCGTTGTTCTTTGCTGTCGTAGATTTACAATGTGAGCAAGCAGCCAAGCAACAATAATGAACCACATCGTTGACTTTTCAAAAAAGTCAGATATCCGGCAGTAGCGGGGTCGCTAGAAAGTTTAATTTTATACATATTATTACTCCTTTGTTTGACTTTCAGATAGAAATATGCAACCATGGTTGATGAAATGGATCCTGAAATTTAATGGTCAAACATATATAAAATCTTTAATGTAGCTTATAAGAGTAGTCGTCAATATTGCTCAAATAATTAATTTAAATCATGATGGTTGCAGTGAGTATTCTTCTTTAGTTTGGTGACTAGAAATTAGAGACCTGAATAAATAGAAATTAGACCAGGCTTTCTAGTTTCTACACTCTCATTTTCTTTTTAAGCTAGAAAAAAAAAGAAGCAATAAGTTTGTAGGACACGTCATAGCCTAGGATAAATGTTACTCCGCTACTAGAGGAGTAGAGTGTGACATGGACTAGCTTAAAAAGGTAGACGATTTATTGATTTTTATTCTTTACGTGGCAACATATACGTGGGGTTAGGAATGCCTGTGCTAGTATTTTGACATGTTGTCCTCTGGTTTGCGAACACGACCCAAACGTTAAGCCAATGAATTTCACTATAAATTTTTTTTGATGGGAAAGTTATACATAAGTCGCACATCGACCACTCAATGATTCGATTCAGTTCATATACTCAAGTTAACGCACAGGCCTAAAATGACCAATCCATCCTCGTCACTAAGATCCTCAAAGCCACTAACATCCCATGGCCAGAGCCAGGGACAAGGGCAACTAGGACAACTACTGCGACTATAACTCAGTCCTCAAACGGTTGAAAAATGAGCAACTCACTCAGTCCGAAAACCGACTGAGATTAGTCACTTATTCAACTAAATAAATGTAAACTAAACTAGACTAATTAACTGAAACTAAAACAACTAAAGTGCATCCCGGTACAACCGGCCAAAACTGAAATCGACAACTCAACACCCAAACAGCCGGTGAAGCCCTAGCCCACCCAGGACAACAGCCATCCTCCTCCGTGACTCGCCACCGCAGCTCATCTCCCACGCCGACCAAACAAGCAGCCCTCCGAGCCAGCTAACCAGCCCGCCCGCTGAGCCGCTACCCCAGCCACCACCAAGCCGTCCAGCCGCTAAGCAATCAACAAAAGGAAGCCCGCCCACCGTCCACCACCGCTCCAACCTGCCATCCGAGCATCCGCCGCCAACCCCAACATCAAGATGCACATCCGTCCCAAAACGAGCACCGGCGACCCGACGGGAAGCCTCCAACCGCAGCAAAATCCGTCCGCCCCCGCCACACCCCAACCAGCCCTAGTCGAGGCAAAGAAAGCAGTGGAGAAGAGAGGAGAGACTAGCCATGGCCGAAGGCCACGGTCGCCGGCGGTGGAAAAGAAAAACTTTGAAGGTTGAGTGCTTTGAGTCTTTCGAGAGAGAGAGAGCGGGATAAGAACTGACTTAGGCGGATTTGCACTTTTGAGTTTTTTGAATTTCACTATAAAATCGTACTTGTAAGTTTTTATTGGCACATTTGCGCATTATAATGTTAATCCTCGACAATGTACCGAGATAATTAATATTTTAGACTTTTTTTCTAAAATGAAAGAGCAATCACCAATCAGGGTACAATAATAATGTTGACTTTGACTGTATACAAAGCAATTATTAATTAGTCTTTTACTTCTTTTTTCGATGAAATAATTAATATTTTACTTAAACAAACAAATAAATGGATATTGAGAAATTACATGTTTAAAGTATCACTAATAAATATTCAAGCATCCTTCTTCCTTCGTACTAGACGACCTCACGACTCACGTTGTTGTGAAATTTTACAATTTTCATTAAATAATAGCACTGATTTGGATAGTAATTTATCACAAGTAGTGATTTTTTTATTATCATATGGATGGTCATATTTTCACCACAATAATTTCGAATTTCTGGATTGTAGGGATACAAGACTGAATTAAATTATATAACATTTTCCATTATTTATTGGACAAATAAATATTGAGATAGTTTTGATGAATAAATTCATTTTAACTAAGTTCATATAAAAAAATGTGTAGGTAATCCGTAATTACAACAACTAATAGAGAAGTTCACTGAGATCAAAACCCTCAGGAATCTCGAAATTCAAAACACTATCGATCTCATCATCTGTACACAATCCGTTGCTGAAGTACGATGTTGATTCAAGAGGCGATGAGGCGTGGCTGGTGAACGGCGTAGAACTCGAGCTCAACTGCTGGTTGTTGCCGTTGCCGTTGTTGTTCAACCACCCAAAACTACCACTCGCCGCTGCTGCTGATTCTGTTTTTGTGACGTCATCAGCAAAAGCAGGAAACGTTGGAACTGCTGGACTTTGGAACAACTGATTATCATGTTGTGGTACGTAATAACCATCCGCCTGGCTTTTCAGCTGCTCGGAAACGACGTCGTTGTTGTTGTACACAACATTTTGATTTTGCTGCTGGTGGTTGAGTGACAATAGAGTTGTGACAATGTTCAACAGCTGTGGATTCACCATCTGCTGCTGCTGCTGTTGCTGGTTGAGCACAAACAACAAGTTTGAAAGGCTGTTGAGCTGCGAAGTTGAGCCAAAAACATGATCAAACCTCGGACCATGTGTCACCGGATCTAATCCCATTCTCAAAAGTCTCTTCCTGATATGAGTGTTCCAGTAATTCTTAATCTCGTTATCAGTCCTTCCAGGCAGCCTCGCCGCAATAGCAGACCATTTATTGCCTAAAACACTGTGAAGCTGAATAATAGCTTCCTCTTCCTCAAACGAAAAACGACCTCGTTTGATATCAGGTCGCAAGTAGTTAGTCCACCGAAGACGACAACTCTTCCCACATCGTTGAAGACCAGCCTTTTGAGGAAGAATGCGCCAGTTTCCAGCGCCGTGTTGGTCGATGTACTCTTTGAGCTTCATATCCTCTTCCGTCGTCCACGGCCCTTTCTTTAGGCCAGATGACGATGTAGCTGGTGCTCTGCCCATCTTCTTCTTCTTCTTTTTTGCTCAAGTCTTGTTTAGTAAGAGATTGAATTATTGTTGTTAGAGTTGAGAAACTGTGAATGAAGTGGATTTATGAAACACTTGTTGGATTGGAGACACGTATATATAGAGGTGAATATGCAGAGATGGGCTACGTGTTGAATTGAAAGATGGCACCACCGCCCAGGCCCCAGGGGCCAGGAGCGTGTGGCTCTCGGCTTGGTCTGATGTCCTTATTTGTGGCTGGATTGTTCTTCTAGAAAGTTGTGATTTCATAGAAATATTTTCTTTTTCTTTTTTTTTTAAAAAAAGTATAAAAAAAACTAATTCTGTGTAACAAATAAAAAATTATCACGTGAAATGATTATTTATTAATTATGAAGGGGGGGTCTTTGTAATCATTTATATGTATGCTTTTATCAAATACAAGTAACTACATTATGTTAAACATCAAATTAATTAATAAACATTAAATTTGGGGATCATCAATGATTGTTGAGCTCTTATTATTGTCGTAAAAGGAGTGGGAGCAACGTGTCAGTGAAACGAGGTCGTTGTCAACAGGCTGTTGATTGGAAGGAAAGTGACACGATGAGTGACATGGATGAGTTCACACTGAGACGTGGCGGGAGAGGATACGATGGCCGCTTTGTTTAAAGGTTTGACCCCACTAAAAGATTGCCACGTACATGTTGACTAGTCAAAGTTAAATTTAGTCAAGAATTTCGCGTGTTTGTCTTTGGGTTATATTTGATTTTTAACATGTGCGTTATTGTCAAAGAGTTGAGACTCTGGTGCCACTGGGACTGCCCGGCTACATGAAATTATTGCGTGAATTAATTAAATATATAAGTTGAATAGGCTTTAATCAAATAGTAAAATATTGCTGTGACTTTTGTTAAAAGGCAGCGTCACGTGGATGGTCATACAAGTGCCAAGGTGTCGATGAGTTGCAACAAACCTTGAATTTAGCCATAACTGAGATCTTGCTAACGTATGTAGTACATCTACTTAGATTCTGTTCTTATACTATAATAAGAAAACTATACTTTTGTATTGGTAATTTTGAGTCGCGACTAATTTAAAAATAATATTCCTCAACTGAATCTGAAAGGGTAGACCATCAATTTAAGAATTCAATCTGTATATTTAATGTGCATTATCAAATATTTGTGGTTTGAAACATTTGGCCCACTTGGATTTAATGAAATGTCCAAAATCATCAAATTTGATTTTGCTGGAAAGATACGTGTGTCAGATGCACATTCAATTATGCATATTGATTCAATAACTTGGATTCATAAGTTATCGAATTATAAGAGAATTTTCAACCAAGTGCCCCTATTCCTTAAACACTTATTTATGTTTCGTTACTCTATATACTTATCTGGATAAATTTTAGTCTTTTTGATATTGTATTGTTTCTTTCTTTTTAATCTTAATGATGCATACTTAATTTTGTCAAAACATATATATATATAGCTAATGTGAGTGACGAATTGCACACGTTACCTTGTTACTTATATTTGTACGTGAAGATGCATTGTAAGTGATCGTGATGGGAAAACGGAGTTTGTGATAGGCGCGCGAGTTGAGAAGTCGTATTTAGCACCGCCCTTGAGGCCGAATCCACAAGCATTAACTTTGAATGGAATACGACTCTGATGAATAAAAGTGAAATATTGTCGTTATTATATTTTGTCTTCCGCATTATGCATTGCTGTGTTTCTTTTCAATTCTAGAGACTTTCAGAGGGCGTGAATATGATGTTCTTGCTGGCTGGAAAGTGAAAGATTCAGTCGACACTTTTGGCTCCCTATGTATGAAGATGTTTTTGTGGTCATAATGTTTTCTTCCGCGTTCGCACCCAGAGAGTGCATTACAAGTTAGACCCGGAAAGTTGACATTACATATTGCAACGGAAGCCCCAATTCCATTCATTGGGCTAATTAAAGCTATTTTTCATGTCAGCAGTTGAATGTAGGAACTAAGAATAGCTTAGAAATCCTCAATGAACAAATCAACTGAACATCATCAACATTCATAGTCTTTCAATTCAATAATAAAGATGACTTTTAAGGAACCTGTGATAAAGTCTTACTGGATTTTGAGCTTGTCAAAGAAGGTATACTCTTGGATTGTGAAGTTGAAGTTGATGTATTACTTTGTGGACAAGAGCTCTTGCTTGCAGAAGATTCTGTGAAGAAGATCAAACGTTCCTGGTCCTCAATGAACATTTGGAGAGACCGCGGGATAGGAGGCAAGTTGACATCAACGACCCCCTCCAGGATCTGAACCACCTGACCCATGGATGGTCGGTCATTCTCATCGTCTTGAACACACCAACAAGCGACCTTCAGGGCTTTCATGACCTCTTCGGCATCAACGATTCTTTCTAGTCTGTGATCAACTAGACTGAGAACATCAAGGTCTCCTTCGTTTAGTTTGTTTGCCGCATGAGTTGGGAAGAACTTGATTTTTCCATCGCCATGCTGTTCAAAGTTTCGTTTTCCTGATAGTATTTCAAAGAGCATCATTCCATAGCTGTAAACATCTGCTTTAGCAGTTATGGCTACTCCTGATATCCATTCCGGTGCAAGGTACCCTCTTGTGCCTCGTATAGTTGTGAGAACTCGACTGAATTCCCTTCCCATCAACTTTGCTAGGCCAAAATCTGCAACTTTAGGACAAAGTTCAGAATCTAAAAGAATGTTTTCTGGCTTTATGTCGCAGTGTATTATGCATTCCCTACATTTCTCGTGTAGATAATTTAAACCTCTGGCGGTTCCCAAAGCAATTTGATACCTTGTTCGCCAATCCAGTATTGCTCTATCATTATGGAAAAGATGAGCTTCTAAAGAGCCATTGGACATGTATTCATACACCAACAATCGCTTGGTACCTTCTGAGCAGAAACCACGAAGTCGAACCAGGTTAACATGCTGGAGCGTCCCAATTGTGCTTACCTCTGTTCTAAACTGCTTTTCACCCTGGCTGAAGCTTTCTAGCTTCTTCACAGCTATTACAGTTGAATCAGGCAATGTGCCCTTAAACACAGACCCAAAACCTCCTCCTCCCAATTTGTCTGAAAAATTCTTCGTTGCATTCTGCAAATCTCTGTATCCAAATGACATAAGTGAACCTTCCACAGGTTTGGCCATCTTTGTAGTTCTCTTCCTTCTAGTAAAAATAACAAAAATAAGACCTATAACAACTGCAACGACAACCAAGCCTGCAACAATACCAATAATCATTCCTGTATTTTTCTTGGCATCAGGAAGCTCAGCTGCATTTAACTTTACATGTAGAGTTATGCCATCCGGAGAACTTCCAGTTCCAGGGAACTGTTTCAAATCCAACAGATCATCAAACCAAACTGAACATGTACCCCTGTCAAATGAATATGCGGTGCAAGAGCAATTGTAGGAACAAGTTCTTTTACATTCTTCGGAGCTATTCACGAATATAGAATGGGCACGTATGGGGCTTCTCATGTAAGGATTCTCCATAAACTTGTCTATCCTACCATGAACAATAGAGCTATTTCCACAGTTTAAAGGTGTCTTCCTGACACAACCCCCGGAGTAGTCTTTTAAATTCCAATCACTCTTCGACCTTGAATCAAACCCTTTCAGACAGCTACAGAATGCTGTGGAACCTTCATTGCAAGTGCCAAAAGCTCCACAAAAAGCATAGACCTCGCATTGTGTTCTTGGTTGTGACCAGAATAGATTCCACTCTCTGGTAAAGCTCAACCATGTCAACTGTTTCACTTGACCAGAAACATCCATCACAAACCGTGAAATGATGGACGAATCGTACAATGAATAAGTGAAATAGCTCTCATTTTCATTTGAAACATAGCTGAAGTTGTAAAGGTAATTCAGCCTCATCTCTGGTACCAGGCTAAAAATCTGTCCATTCCAAGTTCCGCTAGTCCAATAAGGTACAGACCTATTCCACAATATGAAATACGAATTAGTACCATTTGGATCCAGCTCTAGGGAGTAAAGACCAGGCGAAGGGTCGTCTGAATTCTTCCAAGACGTTAAAAGCTGACTTCTGTTGGTGCGCTTATCCAATCTAATTTTACCTCCAGGTAGCCATGTATGCGTGGGGTAGTCAAAACTCTGCCACAGCTTTTCCATTGACCCATCTTGCAGGACAAGGTTCCCATCATCTTGAAGAACTGCTTTAACAGAGCTTGATGCACTAGTGCTCAAATTTGTGGACCATATTACAGTCTGTGCTTCATTTAGGAGCACTAAGTTTCCATCCACAATTTTAAGATGGGACGAAAACCTATCAGGGATGCCTGTTTCTCTATTTGCCACCCAGACACAAGTTAAAGTGGAGACTTTGTTATACCATATGCCTATGTAGTACTTCATAGAGTTACCTGGTTTAAAGAAACCCATTCTGAAGATCCCACCAGCTGACAAAATGGTTTGATCCCCAGATAGAGATTCATTTCCATAGATGCTGTCAGATCCATGACATATGCTGATTCTGAGACATAAGCTGCAGAAAAGAAGAAAAACAAAGGATGGGATATGATTGGTATCCATGTCTGTAAGAGCACTTCTGAGAGATTAAAGGAGTTTTTTAAGAAACCAGAAAAAAATTCACAGACACAAGGAAATGGTGATGTAGTGAGATAAATTAGAAATTTTAAGCACCAAGTCAAGTAAACGAAGTGAACCACACTTCATAAAATGGCTACAATGCCCTTCAACATGACAGGATGTTCAATTTCAGCCTTCCATTGTACCACTAACTAAAGAGAGCTCAGGGTCATCAAAGAGCACAAAAATAAATTTCTAGATATATGTATGAATCCTACCAGACATGTAGTTAATGCTGCCACTGTGGTGCAGTTGGAGACTTAAAAATTAGTGGATTACAATAGTAATCTTCAATCATGTCAGGCAATAACAAATTAAAGAGAACATCTCCCTTTTGGTTTTGGTTGAGTAATCTAGGAAGGCCTACAGCATCATCAGACTACGATTTGCCCGCTTGTGACTATAAAAGATTAAAAAAGCCTGAAACACACATTAGTTCACGACCCTTAGACTCAATGCTGTAGGCAGGAAATTGCCTATAGAGTGTGAGTGTTATATAATTAACACTGATTAGGTTGAGTAAGTGATATATAATTGGCTATCTGACAACAAAAACAAAACAACCCAATCTAATGCAATTTCCAAGTGATTTGGTTGAGACTTCAGACCATATGAAAGCTTTTTTTTTTAGTTTGACTTTTGAGCTCCTCTTTCCGTGATACCACTGGCACTGTATCCTCTTATAGGGTAACACTTCCGTTCATGAGCGTCTCTTGTTCACATTGATATGTAAAATTCTGTGTGTAAAGGGTAATAAGGAAGTAGGTAGAGTACCTTATCATCAACATATAATCTAAAAGATGTTATTAGAATTCCAGCATTGAGTATCAAGAGGAAGAAAAAACTGACAGTGAACAGATATTGGATAGCAGAAATGGAGATAATTTTAACAGGCAAGGTTCCACAAAAACCCACTTCTATACAGTACAATAATGACATTGTAATATGCATAAAAAAACAGTCAATACCAGGACAGTGTGTCATCACGGACACAACAGTCTCTGATCCCCGTCTGAGGCACCAGCACAACATGTTGCCAAGTCTCAAATCCCAGCACGCCAAGCAAGACGAGCATAAACCAGGAATTCGCCGGGATGCCGGTTACACCAGGAGCAGAAGAGTAAATATGACTGAGGAATTAACTCCTCTACCTTTCTTCCTCCCACCGATCCATCTGATGGGGAGTCCTGTTCGATTTCTAGGGTTTCGTCAAAACTGAATTTCTCCTTTGATTTGAACATTGGAGGGACTCATTCATTCATTCATGTAATTTTTATTTTTATTTTTAGAAAATCTGCAATAAAATAATTTATGCACGTCGTTTATCATTTCCATAGATAAAATTAATAATTTAAAATCATAAACAAAAAAATAATTTTAGAAATAAATAAACACGTAAGACGTAAACCCTACGATCCGATCCAACCTGATTTTTACTTCCCCAATTTCCCGTCAAACTCTCTCCGATCCATCAATCGATTAATCAGTCGATCAACTTTGACTTGAAGATGAATCCGTCGAACAAGCCGGAATCAGATCTCGACATGGACCAGTCACTCCCATCGCTCTCGTCCATCCGAGTCAAACCAGCTTCATCATCATCATCATCCTCCGTCAATTCAACCACCGCGGCCACTCCCACTGCCGGCGCCCGCCGAAAGATCGCCATCGCAGTCGACCTGAGCGACGAGAGCGCCCACGCTGTCAAGTGGGCCGTCCAGCACTATCTCCGCCCCGGTGACGCTGTCATCCTCCTGCACGTCCGTCCCACCAGCGTCCTCTACGGCGCCGATTGGGGATCTATAGACATGTCGATCGATACCGATAACTGTTCTGAGGAGTCTCAGCAGAAACTGGAGGATGATTTTGACAACTTCACCACTTCCAAAGCTGCTGACGTGGCGCAGCCCTTGGTGGACGCGCAGATCCCGTTTAAGATCCATATAGTGAAGGATCATGATATGAAGGAGAGGTTATGTTTGGAAGTGGAGAGACTGGGGCTGAGCGCTGTGATTATGGGGAGTAGAGGATTTGGAGCTTCCAAAAGGAGTGTTAAGAGTAGGCTTGGGAGTGTGAGTGATTATTGTGTGCACCATTGTGTATGTCCTGTCGTTGTGGTTAGGTATCCCGAGGAGAAGGAAGGTGTACGTGGCCATTCTGGGGTGACCAGAGTGGGAAGTGGAGTCAGGACTGTTGGCGGTGAGGAGGTAGAGCTCAATCCTGTGCCTGCGGACAAATTCATCGACAAAGAGAAAGGTTTGCATCTTTTTATGCATATATGAATCTCAATTTGGTTTGTGACTTTTTTCCAATGAAGTCTGTATTTCTTGGGATCAAATGAATAGATTGGCTATATTGGCCTATTAGGAGTTGGACACGTCAATGCACACAATTGATAAATGCATGTGCTTGTTAATTGAATGACATTTGCCGAGGTAAGCTTAGCTAATCAGAGATTATTTCCTGGATTTTCTGTCCAGAAGATCTGCTAATTGTAACTTCTCTTTTTAGGCTGTACTCTTATATAAAAAAACATATCTGCTGTCATCCTTGCTTAGTTGCTTATAAATAAGAATATTCGCTGGAATTTCTTCTTTGGCCTGCAAAGTATAACCATATATACCATTCTTCTTTGGTCAAAATATAGTTGATATTGTTATAAATCCTGAACAAATCATTATGATATTTGCTGGGTTCGACCCGAGAAGATTTGCAAGTATTGTATAACCCTAACTATAGATTCAATTATTCTTGAATAATAGAGTGAAGAATATGATAGATGTTATTCTTTTGAAGTCAACAAATAGATATAAGGTGCAAGGTCTTGCTGTCTTTTTTTTTTATAGAATTTTTCAAGCAATCTAAAGAAAGCATTGCTTCAATAATTTCACTCAAGAATATAATTCGTTTACGATTAAAGTAATCTTCCTCCAACATCAGGAACAGACGGCATGACGACGTCCACAGGTGAAACCCACATCACCCCTATTTTAACTGCACCTCCAGCGCCTTTAACAAGGACCCCCGCACGCCGTGTCGCTGATTGGCTTATGAAAATAGGAACGATCACTGACTCAACCCAGAGGGGTATTAAATACCCACGATACATCCTACTCCGAAAGGACGAGATGTTCAACTCGCTCGTGACCCTTTACTCGGATCATTTTAAGGCCAAATGGGACCTACTCAAATCTAGTGTTGATGGAATCCCCAATCCACACAATATTGATCCCTGTGCCTACCTAGCTCGAGTCTACATTTCGCATTGGTTTATCGACCTCTACGTTTGCATTCGAGATGCATGTGCTAAGCATCCCCTTGCCCAGCACACGGACTATTACGAGAAGGTTAAGCATGCACACTCTCAGTCTCATGTGTATGACAATTTCCTCGTTTTACTACTCAACACTATCCGGCCAACACACATCCAAGGTCTTCAAGAAGATACCATGTATGTCCCTGTCATCACCCGCCAGCCTCGCTGGAACATTGAAAGATATGGCCACAACTACTTCTCAATCAGAGACTTCATTTACAATGTAGATCTCTTCAGCGCTTTAATGCGTAGTATCACTGGCTCAGACAAGCCATGGTTGACAAGTTCCGTCTCCTCTGACGCTCTCGGAAGACCTACCTGGTTATTCGATTGGCATGATGAAACCAAAGCTTACGCGTGGTTCCCTGAGACTTACAACTACAACGCTGATGATGTCACACTGGCACTCATCCTCGGAGTTGCCTGTACTCCACATTTAACTTCAAGGGACGAAGACATCCCCCAGCAATTTGAGAACAATCTCGTAGTACCATTGTACATCGAGCACCTTGACCGTGTGATTCCAAAACGCTTCTTTAGTATGATAGACTATCGTACATATGAAGTAGGACACACCGACCACGTCACTGTCATTGATGAGCCGCTCCCAGCTACCTTACCAACCAGCACTGTGCAAGTACCTCAACTTCCACCAACCGGAGGATTAGGCCACAGCCCGCACGACCCAGCGGCAGCTGAAGAAGCAAGCTTAGGTGGGGAAACAACTGCTATTGTTTGTGTATCAACTGAAAACACTCGACCTATTCCAAAGACGAGGCAAATTACACAGACAAGACGGTTTAATGAGTACAAAATCATCGATTACAAGTACTATGCCCAGGTCATACGTAAAAACGATCTTTATGTTCGCGCAGCCGCACATCAGATCCTGATATTTAAGGATTAGGTTTTCAGACTAACATTAATTATTTTGATGCATTGTAATTTTGGACCCCCCATTCAATGCAATTTGATTTTCTTTTAAAAATAAAAATAAAAAAGTCTTGCTGTCTTTTCCATTGAGTTGTACATCAATTTTTTAATGTAATTGTTCATTTCTTTTTTGCAAATGATCCTGTTTGCAGCAAAAAAAAATCTTACATATTTTGCACGATATCTGTTTCATGTTGGTCATTGTTGTGGGTTCTAATAAATATAATGATTGAAAGTAATTTATAGTGACTTGATAAATAGTAATACGACTGATGATGATGGTGATGAATAGTAATATTATGATGATGAATAGTAATTTACTAATGATGTTGATGGTTGTGATGATGGTGATGAATAGTAATATTATGATGATAAATAGTAATTTACTGATGATAATGATGGTTGTGATGATGGTGATGAATAGTAATATTATGATGATGAGGAATAGTAATCTTATGATGATAAATAGTAATCTTATGATAATGACGATGGTTGTGATGATGGTGATGAATAGTAATTTTATGGTGATGAATAGTATACTGATGATGATGATGTTATGATGATGATGAATAGTATGATGATGTTATGATGATGAATAGTATGATGATGATGGTATGATGATGAATAGTACTATTATGGTGATGATGAATAGTATGAAGATGATGATGATGTTATGGTAATATTATGGTGAATAGTATGATGATGATGATTGTATGATGATGATGATGAATAATAATATTATGGTGATGATGTTATGATGATGAATAGTAATATTATGCTGATGAATAGTGTGGTTATGCTGATGAATAGTATTATGACTTATAGTAACTGAAAGTAACTTATAGTGACTGAAAGTAACTTATAGTGACTGAAAGTAACTTATCTTAACTTAGAAAACACAAAATAGAGTTCAAATGGACAGGGCCTTAGATATGCTACTTGTGATTTTGAATTTTATCATTATAGGACCTATAGAACTGCATTAAAGAATAGTTAAGGGTTTGACATGGATAGCCTTAACTTGTTGATTCTATGTTCACGGCACATGTTTGCGCATGATTTACAAATTCGAATGGTTTTTTGAGTTTATTCCCATGGGAAAAAAGCTAGGTTCCGTCTACTGAGTTGTTTCATATGCTTAATTATTGTGCAAAAGAATATACGAGGGACAAAGCCAGCTGGTGGGCTGGCCAGGCTAGAGTTCGGGTAAAAATTAGACCTTTTTTATTTTTTATTATTTGTTTTGTAGGTTATGCCGTGTCGATTTTCTTTCTATTCTCTCTTCGTCGTCGACGTCATCTTACCTCCAGACTGGATGTATTGTTAAGGTACCAGTTTAAACTCAATCGTACATGTTGAGTTGAATGCTTGTGTTTAAGTCGTTGGGTTGGTGGAATTGTGAAGATGAGTTTGATTTTGATTTAGGATCTTTCAATGGAGAGGGTTGGGTTAGTAGATGTGGAGATAGTTTTTTGTATATTGATTTATGATAATTGTGCCACTTTGGAGTTTTAAACCACCGCTTGATGCCGATTTTGAAGCTTTGAGTTGTTTTGTAGTAATGGAGGTAAGACTGGAATTATAAAGGCCAGTCTCAAAGTACTGAGATGAAGATTTTAAGGGGATGGTCATTGCTTTCACTTTAAGTGGTCATATGTTGTGCGCTTGTTGCATTGGCATCGGTTAGAGGGGCTACTTCTTCCTTCTCTTATTATTGATTGGGTTCTCAGCTAGCTAGAGGTCGTATGTTGTGCATGAACTTTTAATTCAGTTTCAATTGACGGAGTATCATTATTCAGTTTCTTTGTGGAAATTTTGTATCAATTTTATTTTACCCATTATTTTATGTTTCTCATGGGAAAGAATGGGTGGAAACTTTTCAGTTGACGTTGCCCATAATTTATAGCCTTCTAGAAATAATTATCAAGTCTCAAACTCATGTGCGGAAACTTGTTGGAGCTGTTATTCGTGTTATGAAAGAGCCTTCACCTATTGGTTCTGATATCGTTGATAATTCTAGAACAACATATGCAACTTCTGCCCTGACTGAGCTGCTCCAATATTTGATAATGGTTAATCTGGAGATATTTGTAGCCTTAGACTGCTTTCTCTTGCCACAGTTTGTATTTTTTAAGTGAGGCTGCTTGCTTACCAAGGCTTCCTGATGGCACCCAGAAGAAAAATTATTCTCCAAAGCTGCATCTTCCAAAGATTAGTAGGCTTGATTCTCATTACTGGTCATCATTAAATCACATTGCTGCATCTATACAAGTACATGCAGATAGTTTGGCCAAGGCTGCCAGCCCAGGGTATCCAGGATATGGAGCTTCCAAATCTGTGCAGGCCTTGGAATCGTATCTTCTTTTCATGGTTCGATGGACCCTACTGATTGAAGCATTCATATGTGTTGAAATAGTTGTGGAATGTCACTGTAGGAGTAGTTTGAGTGGTGCATTGATTTGATCAGATTGGAATTTTGATTATTGGATATTGTAATTTGGTACTGACAAGGGGATTCGGTGATATCCTGGATAGTTTAGTTTCCTGTGATTTTGAGATGTCGGGTGGATTTGGGGAATTAGCTCATGATCAGCCTGAATAACCATTCTCGAGCAGTGACAGCAGCAATGGAAATGTTGGTGATTTCGAGTACCACATCTGCTTTGATTCGGCGCAAGACCCAAATGTGACTCTAGTATTCATCCATAAAAAAAATTATTTGCGTCAATCCATGGTAAATTTCAAATCCTGGATTCACCTTTGTAATATGGTCATCAAATTTCAAATCTCCAAATTCTTGAGGGCTGTCAATGAGTTTATGTTTATTTGCCCAAGCATATCTATATAAAGCATTTTGCATACATCCCTTCCTTTGATGATACTTCCCGACAAGAATTATCTTAATTTCGTAGAACTTTTACTATATACTAAGAATTTAAGACTAACAACAATTATATTTATTTTTCGATTGCAACAACATTTATATTTTAAAATAACTAGTATCATCATCATATCACCATCATCATCATCATCATCATCATCATCATCATCATCATCATCATCATCATCATCATCATCATCACCATATCATAATCATAATCATCATCACCATATCAATATCATCTTCATCATCACCACTATCAATTTATCATCATCATCATATCATTGCCATCATAATATCATCATCATCATATCACCACCATCATCACCACTATCATCATCATCATCATCATCATCATCATCATCACCATCACCATCACCATCACCATCACCGTCACCATCACCATCACCGTCACCGTCACCATCACCATCACCATCACCATCACCATCACCATCACCATCACCATCACCATCACCATCACCATCACCATCACCATCACCATCACCATCACCATCACCATCATCGTATTATCATCATCGTATTATCATCATCATGATGAAGATGAATGATGATATGATGATGGTGAATTTGTGATAAGATGATGTTATGATGATGATGGTGGTGATCACCACCACTAAATTATATAATTATAGATTCAACAAGATCAAATATTAACTAAATAAATATATTTCTGCCTGATGTAAAATTTAGTTAAGTTAAGTTAATTTAATTTCAGTCAAATTAAATTAATTTCAATAAAATTTCAGCTCAAATAGACAGACCCTCATTCATTCACGTAATTTTCATTTTTAGAAAATGTGCAAAAAAAAATATGCACATCGTTAATCATTTCCATAGATAAAATTAATAATTTAAAATCATAAACAAAAAAATAGTTAAAAAATTAGCTTAGAAATATTGTTAGGCATTTCTAAGCTAATTTGTTAACCCATGTATATATATAAAAAATTTAGCTTAGAAATAAATAAACACATAAGACGTAACTGTTATGAATGGTCTACACATAGGTTGGAAAATAAGTCATGTGGGATCCACATGTGGGGCCCACACCAAAGAAATAAGTTGTAAAGTTGAGTGAATTGAGGACGCAATGTCGAGTGAAATGTACTATAAATGAAGAGGTGCGGGTGAAGGAAAGATTACACCTTCACCTCCTCCTTCACTCTAAATCTTCAATAATATTGCAGTGCATTCGAGTTCTAACTTGTCTCAAAAGTTCTCTATATTCTCAAGGTAATTATAACACGTTATCAGCACGAGGTTCTAACCAACTGAGATATCATATTTTTCATCTGTTCTACTTGGATATCATAAGGGGTTCACTGCCTCAAAGGGAGCTCTACTCTCCCTATTTCACAACTTTCTGATTGTGTTGATATCTGAGTTTTCCTAGATGAAAAAAAAACTAAGAATTCATTTACTTTTCCTTTGTTTGGAATTCAATTCTATTACGGCAACTGTTATGTATATTTTACTACTTCTTACCACTTGTTTCATTTTCTTAATGTATAACAACATGTTATTATGATGTGCGGACTACCGCCCCATAGTAAAGTGTTGTGATCTGCAAAGTAACTATCTTTACTTTAATTACTTCTTACAACATAACTTATTTTACTTTCTTAATGTATAACAACATGTTATTATGATGAGCGGACTACCGCCTCATAGTAAGGTGTTGTGAACTACAAATTTACTTACTTCATGTATAAACTTTTATGTTTATCACTTGTTATTGTATAACATCATATTATTACAAGGAAGGCTCAGCCACCGTAAAAATAATATGATGTGAATTACAATTACTTTACTACTTCACTCCTATGGTAAAAAAAAAGGCATTTATACTATACATGTCTATCCTCACATCTTAATTAATTGCATTACATTTCTAATCAGATCTTAGCATAAATTAACCCATACACAACGGTAACATTGTGCTCAAACGGTAATAAAACGGTAACAAACGGCTATAAACGGCTAGTTTTTTCCCTATAAATGTGTTTTCATTCAACTACACTAAATCACATTTCCTCTTCTACTTCACACTACAAACACACTCAAAGATTTCCAAAGCAATAAAATGTCGGCTAGATTACTACTTGTCTTTGTTGCAATAATTATTGTAGTACTCACTATTCTTGATTTCACCGGAGATCTAACACCGGATGAATTTTCTTTTTGTGTAAAAATACTTGTAACAATGTATGTCTTTTTCTTCCTGACATTATTTGTAGACTTGTATGTCCTGAATTAATAAAAATTTACTTGTTTTTGTTTTAGTTAACATCATGACAAATTTGGTGAAACTAGACTTCAGTCCCCTTGACATTGCTGGGACAAATTACATGCCGTGGAAAATAGACATTGAGACACATCTAGACTCAATGGATCTTACTGAAACAATCAATGAGGGGAATACCTCATCAAAAGTAGACGCGGCAAAATCTTTAATTTTTATTCGCCGCCATCTACATGAGGATCTCAAAAATGAGTACCTCACGGTGAAAAAACCATGTGAACTGTGGAAGAATCTCAAAGAGAGATATGACCATCAAAAGGCTGTGATGCTCCCACTTTACCGCGATGAATGGACCGCTTTACGGTTCCAGGACTTTAAGAAAGTCAGTGAATACAACTCTGCAATGTTCAAAATTGTAACTCATCTGAGGTTTTGCGGAGATAAAAAACAGATGAGGAAATGCTGGAAAAGACTTTTTCTACATTCCATGCATCAAATGTGACCCTGCAACAACAATATCGTGTGTGGGGTTTCCAAACGTATTCAGAACTGATTGCTTGTCTCCTCGTCGCGGAGAAAAATAATGAGCTGCTCATTAGGAACCATCAATCTCGCCCGACTGGCTCAAAAGCATTCCCTGAAGCGAATGCTGTTCGTTTCAACAGAAATGAACATAGAGACCACCTTCAGGGTCGAGGGCATAGCCGAGGTCGTGGGCGTGGGCGAGGTCGAGGTCGTGGTCAAGGACGTGGTCGAGGTGGTTATTTTCATAATTCACCTTATAAGTTCACCAAATATGTCCACAAGAACCATCAAGATGGGAGGAATCATGAGAATCCCTACAAAAGGGAAAATGACCCCAACCCCTCGAAAGGTCATGAAACTGCTTGTTTCAGATGCGGGACCATAGGCCATTGGGCTAAAATCTGTCGAGCTCCAAAGCACTTATGCGAGCTCTATCAGAGATATGAAAAAGGGAAGGGGAAAGAAGTCAACTTCATTGACAACCCGATAAATGACTCCACCCACTTTGATGCATCCGACTTTGTGAGTCAGGGTGAAACCTCCAATGAGCACACAGAAAATGGGACTATGTAATCCCCTATTGGGAATGAAGCCAAGTTGTCCGATATTATCTGCATGTTTTTCTTTTAAGATTTGAAATAAACTTGTACTATGTTTTATTCCATTACCTTTTCTTAACATATTCTTTGTTTTTATTCTCAAGTTTTAACATGGATAAAGATAATCATCAAGCCAACAAAGGGATTAACATTGAAGAAATTTGCATACTTGATTGTGGGACAACGCACACTATCCTGAAAAATAAAAGATATTTTTCAAGGATAAAACCATCACAAACAGTTGTGAATACAATATCAGGTCCTGCAGACCTGGTTGAGGGAATTGGCAAGGCAAACTTCACATTGCCAAATGGTACACAGTTTATGATAAATGATGCCTTATTTTCACCAAAGTCCAAACGAAACTTGTTAAGTTTCAATGATATATATTCTCATGGATTTGATACTCAGTCTATAACTGAAAATAACATGAAATATATGTTGCTCACAACATATAAATTTGGAACCAAATGTGTTTTAGAAAAACTACCAATGCTCCCTACCGGATTGCATTATACATATTTGAATGCAATTGAATCAAATATGGTAGTTATCAAGCCTTCAGCACTAACCACATGGCATGACCGATTAGGTCATCCTGGTTCAACTATGATGCGAAGAATACTTGAAAATTCACAAGGGCATCCACTTAAGGATCAAAAGATCCCTCAAGGAAATGCTCTCCCATGCAAAGCTTGTTCTCTAGGAAAGTTGATCATAAGGCCTTCACAGGGAAAGGTTGAAGCAGAATCACCTATGTTTCTTGAACGGATTCAAGGTGATATATGTGGGCCCATTCACCCACCATGTGGACCATTTCGATACTTCTTAGTATTGATAGATGCCTTTAGCAAATGGTCACACGTATGTCTGTTATCAACCCGCAATATGGCATTTGCAAAATTGCTTGCTCAAATAATCAAATTACGAGCTCAATTTCCCGATCATACAATAAAGAAGACCAGACTTGATAATGCCGGAGAATTCACATCTCAGACATTCGATGATTATTGTATGTCAGTTGGGATTACGGTTGAGCATCCTGTTGCTCATGTCCATACACAGAATGGTCTGGCCGAATCACTGATCAAACGCCTTCAGCTTATTGCTAGACCTTTGGTAATGAGAACAATGCTACCTACTTCGGTATGGGGTCATGCAATATTACATGATGCGGCATTAATTCGCATCAGACCGAGTGCATATCATAAGTACTCCCCACTACAACTTGTATTCGGTCAGGAGCCAAATATATCTCATCTAAGGATTTTTGGTTGTGCTATTTATGTGCCTATTGCACCACCCCAAAGAACAAAGATGGGACCACAGAGAAGTCTTGGCATTTATGTAGGCTTCGAAAGTCCATCTATTGTTAAATATCTTGAACCTCAAACTGGAAATATATGCACAGCACGTTTTGCTGATTGCCATTTTGATGAGGAAAATTTCCCACCTTTAGGGGGAGAAAGAAAACAGTTTGAGAAAGAAATTACTTGGTCTGTACCAACATTATTGCATCTTGATCCTTACACAAAAGATTGTGAAGGTAGAGTACAAAAGATTTTACATTTGCAAGAGATGGCAAATCAACTTCCTGATGCATTTACAGACATAAAGAGAGTGACTAAATCTCACATACCGGCTGAGAATGCTCCCGTACAAATTGAAATTCCAAAAGGGAAGCCGGAAAATAAAGTCACTCATGATATCACAACACGCTTAAAGCGTGGAAGGCCACCCGGTTCCAAAAATAAAAATCCTCGGTAAAGAAAAGGGGAAGAAAAGCAAATCGATCCTATGATGGAGGAAAGTATTCCTACAGAAATACAAAATGAAAAGGATCGAGAAATTTCGATTAATTATGCTAATACAGGCATACTGTGGAACCGAAAAGAGAACATTGATGATGCGTTCTCTTATAATTTGGCATGTGATATTATGGATGAAAATAATGGTGATCCCGAACCACGGTCTATTACCGAGTGTAAAAATAGACACGATTGGTTTGAGTGGAAAAAGGCCATTGAAACTGAACTAGACTCGCTCAATAAACGCTAAGTCTTTGGGCCTATAGTACTCACACCTAAGGATGTGAAACCTGTTGGATACAAATGGGTTTTCATACGAAAAAGAAATGAGAAAAATGAAATTGCGAGATACAAGGCTCGACTTGTTGCACAAGGTTTTTCTCAAAGGACTGGAATCGATTTTGAGGAAACGTATTCTCCTGTCATGGATGGAATTACATTTAGATACTTGATAAGTCTAGCAGTTCATGAGAAATTGAATATGCACCTCATGGATGTTGTTACTGCTTACCTATACGGATCGCTTGATACTAATATTTACATGAAAATCCCTGAAGGATTCAAGATGCCTGCAGCATCAAGTTCAATGCCCAGAGAAAGATATTCGGTCAAACTAGAAAGATCTTTATATGGGTTAAAGCAATCCGGACGAATGTGGTACAACCGGTTAAGTGAATACCTATTGCAAAAGGGATATGTCAATGACCCTCTTTGCCCTTGCGTTTTCATTAAGAAAACAACATCCGGGTATGTGATTATTGCTGTCTATGTCGATGATTTGAATATCATTGGAACGAATGAAGAGATTCATGAAGTAATCTCTTACTTGAAAAGGGAATTTGAAATGAAAGACCTTGGGAGAACGGGATATTGTCTCGGATTACAGATTGAGCATATGCAAAGTGGAATACTTGTGCATCAATCAAATTACACGAGAAAGATAATCAAGAGATTCAATATAGATAAATCAAATCCATTAAGTACCCCAATGGTCGTTAGATCCCTTGATGTAGACAAAGATCCATTTCGTCCATGTGAAGAATCTGAAGAGATTCTTGGTCAAGAAGTACCATATTTCAGTGCGATTGGAGCTCTTATGTACCTTGCTAATTGTACTCGACCTGACATAGCTTTTGCCGTTAATTTATTAGCCAGGTTTAGCTATGCTCCTACCAAAAGACACTGGAATGGAATCAAGCATGTGCTTCGTTATCTTCAAGGAACGATTGACTTAGGATTATTTTATCCTAACAATACAAAACCAGTTTTGATTGGTTATGCAGATGCAGGTTACTTGTCAGATCCACATAAAGCGAAGTCCCAGACTGGCTATGTATTTACATGTGGAGGAACTGCAATCTCTTGGCGTTCTCAGAAACAAACACTCGTTGCAACATCATCAAACCACGCTGAGATCATCGCATTACACGAAGCAAGTCGTGAATGTGTGTGGCTGAGATCCATGACACAACATATCAGAACTACAAGCGGTCTTCTACCAGCAAATGGTCCAATCACACTTTATGAAGATAATGCTGCATGTGTTGCTCAAATGAAGGAAGGATTTATCAAAAGTGATAGAAAAAAGCATATCCATCCCAAATATTTTTCGTTCACCCAAGAGCTGGAGAAAGACAAAGTTATCAGCATACAATATGTTCGTTCTGATGAAAACTCAGCAGATCTTTTTACAAAGGCTCTCCCTACCTCAACATTCCGAAAACATGTCAACGACATAGGAATGCGAAAGCTGCAAAATTTATGAGCACATCACGCATGCCAATATGAGGGGGAGCTTCGCGTCGCTGCACTCTTTTTCCCTTAAGTTGGTTTTTATCCCAATGGGTTTTTCCAACTAAGGTTTTTAACGAGGCAGCCAAAAACGCTTAATGTGCATCGCAGGGGGAGTGTTATGAATGGTCTACACATAGGTTGGAAAATAAGTCATGTGGGACCCACACGTGGGGCCCACACCAAAGAAATAAGTTGTAAAGTTGAGTGAATTGAGGATGCAATGTCGAGTGAAATGTACTATAAATGAAGAGGTGCGGGTGAAGGAAAGATTACACCTTCACCTCCTCATTCACTCTAAATCTTCAATAATATTGCAGTGCATTCGAGTTCTAACTTGTCTCAAAAGTTCTCTATATTCTCAAGGTAATTATAACAGTAACATATTTTTTTTCTTTTATCGTTTTCCAAGTCAAACAGCAAACAAGTCAATCGTCAATTCGTCATACTCCTAAACCCTATGATCCAATACTTATCAAAAAAAAACCCTATGATCCAATCCAACCCTAATTTTACTTTCTCAATTTCTCGTCAAACTCTCTCCGATCCATCAATCGATTAATCAGTCGATCAACTTTGACTTGAATATGAATCCGTCGAACAAGCCGGAATCAGATCTCGACATGGACCAGTCACTCCCATCGCTCTCGTCCATCCGAGTCAAACCAGCCTCATCATCATCATCATCCCCCGTCAACTCAACCACCGCGGCCACTCCCACTGCCGGCGCCCGCCGAAAGATCGCAATCGCAGTCGACCTGAGCGATGAGAGCGCCCACGCTGTCAAGTGGGCCGTCCAGCACTATCTCCGCCCCGGTGACGCTGTCATCCTCCTGCACGTCCGTCCCACCAGCGTCCTCTACGGCGCCGATTGGGGATCTATAGACATGTCGATCGATACCGATAACTGTTCTGAGGAGTCTCAGCAGAAACTGGAGGATGATTTTGACAACTTCACCACTTCCAAAGCTGCTGACGTGGCGCAGCCCTTGGTGGACGCGCAGATCCCGTTTAAGATCCATATAGTGAAGGATCATGATATGAAGGAGAGGTTATGTTTGGAAGTGGAGAGACTGGGGCTGAGCGCTGTGATTATGGGGAGTAGAGGATTTGGAGCTTCCAAAAGGAGTGTTAAGAGTAGGCTTGGGAGTGTGAGTGATTATTGTGTGCACCATTGTGTATGTCCTGTCGTTGTGGTCAGGTATCCTGAGGAGAAGGAAGGTGTACGTGGCCATTCTGGGGTGACCAGAGTGGGAAGTGGAGTCAGGACTGTTGGCGGAGAGGAGGTAGAGCTCAATCCTGTGCCTGAGGACAAACCCATCAACGAAGAGAAAGGTTTGCCTCTTTTTATGCTTATTTATGAATTATGAGTAAAAATCTCAATTTGGTTTGTGACTTTTCTCCTGTGAAGTCTGTATGTCTTGGGATCAAATGAATAGATTGGCTATATTGGCCTATTGGGACACGGCAATGCACACAATTGATAAATGCATGTACTTGTTAATTGAATGACATTTGCCGAGGTAAGCTTAGCTAATCCGAGATTATTTCCTGGATTTTCTGTCCAGAAGATCTGCTGAATGTAACTTCTCTTTTTTCTCTATCAAAAAAACATATCTGCTGTCATCCTTGCTTAGTTGCTTATAGTTAAGAGTATTCGCTGGAATCTCTTCTTTGGCCTGCGAAGTATAACCATATATACCATTCTTCTAGGTCAAAATATAGTTGATTTGGAGCTATACGGATATTGTTATAAATCCTGAACAAATCATTATGATATTTGATGTGTTCGACCGAGAAGATTTGCAAGTATTGTATGACCCTAACTATAGATTCAATTATTCTTGAATAATAGAGTGAGGAATATGATAGATGTTATTCTTTTTAAGTTAACAAATAGATAAAGTGTGAGGTCTTGCTGTCTTTTCCCTTGAGTTTTACAGCAATTTTTTTTAATGTAATTGTTCATTTCAAGAAGCAAATGATACTGCTTGCAGCAAAAAAATCTTATATATTTTGCACGATATCTGTTTCTTGTGGTTATTGTTGTGGATTCTAATAAATATGTTATGACTTAGATATGCTACTTATGAGTTTTGAATTTTATCATTCTATGTTCACAGCACATGTGTATGCATGATTTAGAAATTCGAATGGTTGATTTTGAGTGTATTCCCGTGGGAAAAAAGCTAGGTTCCGTCTCATGTGTTGTTTAATATGCTTAATAACTGTGCAAAAGAATCTACGAGGAAACTAAGAACCATCATTGTCACAGATGCCAAATAAAATTGTGGTGTCTTATAAAATGGATATATGTGCACCAGCAGTGAATGGTAGCTTTCTTCAATAGGGTTGGATTCTGCTTTCCATCTTACAAATCTATTAGACAAATTAAATCAACATACATGGATATCGTGGATATTGTTCTGAAGCAATAGTTTGTGGTTATCAAATTTCAAATCTCCAGTTCTTGAGGGCTGTCAATGAGTTTTTCAACCGTGTTTATTTGCCCAGGCAGATGCAGGCATTTTGCATACATCCCTTCCTTTGATGATTTACTTCCTGACAGTTGTTGGCCCATAGATATCTCTAACTCGTAGAACTTTTACTATATACTAAGAATTTAAGACCAACAACATTTATATTTTAAAATAACTAGTATTGAATTTTGGGAGTAAAGTTTATTCCACACTCACTTATGTTTATAAGTTTGCACAAGAACGGAGGTCTATGACTTTTTTTCTTAACCAACTAATCGATTCTGGGTTCCGTTGCAGGGAGTAGTAAAGACACGGTTAAGGCTTGAAGATGGAAAGGATGCATGAGAAGTCTTCTACTAAATTGTTGAAAATGTCACCATGAAAACAAAAACGAATTGTTGTTTGATGTGCTTGATTCTCCTCTGAACTAATTTCTGAGACATTGCCTGTTGCTGTTTGGCCAATCAAGACAGTTTTTCAATCAAAGCTATGTTTTAATTTAGTTGGCACGCGTTGATATTGACTGTTGACGATATGTAATGAAACTGTTGACTAGTTGGTATTCTTGTCTTAAAGGAGCAAGGCTGTATAAATGAATGGTCATTGCTATTGAAATACAATCCAGAAAGTGCAACTAATTAAGAAATGTCATTAGAACAACAAAAGGTAGAGTGACAAATTTGTAGACAAAGATGCACATAGCAGCTCTGAAAGGAAAAAGAAATCAAGATTTCAAGGAGATGATGAAAAAGATCGTGCCTCCCTGTCTCATTCTGATTTGTCCTGCCTCATTTGAACGATCCTCCTTAAACTAATTACTCGATTATAATCTGAGGCGGAGTGGCTGATACATAATGAGCACACAAAGCACTCAAATGTGTCCTAATTTTTTCCCTTAGTTGGAAGTCTCTTTGACTGTAGTATCCAGTAATAAGAAACATTTTTTCAAGATTTGGCGCATGCTTGATGAAGAAGGTAACAAAAGAAACTTCACTTTCCCTCAAAAAAAATCCACATATCTTTACCACCTTCAAGTGTTGCAAAAAGGACTTCAAAACCTGAGCTTGATCATCCCAATACTGATCTTGTGCTTGTTCCCACATATCCCAAAATTCCCTGACTTCAGCCTGAAAATCGAAAAATGTGCAGAAAAATATCGTCCAAACCACTCACCAATTCCATGATCAAATTATTATTAACCCAATATGAAAATCAGCAACTTAAACGTACCTTTTCACCACAGTAGAAGGCATTGATCATAAGAGTCAGATTCTGAACAAAAGGGGATTTGGAAAGTATGTAAGATAACCCTTCAAATGACATCCTTCTGAATCCAGTGTGCAACTCTAAAGATGTCAGATTATGAAACGGCTTAATGGGAGTGGCGCTGCGAGACAACATCTGTAAAAAAAAGAAGAAGAAGAAGAAGATAAAGGACAACATTATATTGAGATCTAAATTACAATTGAAGTAAACCTCAAATAATGATTCAGTTAATTTATATTACCTCGCTATATTTGCAATCCAGGGACAAACAAGTCACATGAGAAATCCCTGTTAGAAGCTTGGACACACTCAAACAATTCGACGCAGTCATACCATCAATGACCATTGAAGCCTGACACAATGCATCAAAATTCTCGAAACATACAACCGTCCCTCCAATCGCATTCCACTCCCATTCGATTCTCCTAAGTTTTGGTCCATTTACATAGACCCGATCAAAGTCATCATCCAAACAGTTCCTCACTACCAATTTCACCAATTTCGCACATGTAATCTCTAAACTCCTCAGTTCATAACATCTTTGTAAAACAAGTTCCTCCAAAACGCGACAGCTGAACCGCACATGTTCCAACCCAAGACAATACTCAAGGCTCAAATGCTTAAGCAATGGGAAAGATGTATCTGTGAACAAGTCATTTAAAGAAAAATGCTTGCTGAAAACTATAAAAGACAATGACAATAACTGCAATGATCTGAACCCGTTTGTCAAAACGGATTTAGGAGGCAAGCGAAAGCCCGGATAGCCTGACTTTAGCTTGAAAACTCTAAGTGTGTCACTAGTCAAAATGCATCTCGGCAGATTAAAATGGCCATCAGTTGTCACCTCTATATCAAGCTCATGCACATTTTTTCTCACAGCAGTGCGTAGCAGATCATTTAGCCTAGTGAAGCTTAACCTGCTACCACAAAACCGGAGACTTCTCAACATGCTGTTTCTATCTCTATGAGCTAACACATTTCCAATTAGATCCATTTCATCAATCACAGGCCGCATAACCTCTGCAACTTCCGATTCGGTTCGATCAAATATGAGTTTCGCCTTTCGAGCTTTGTAACGAAATGGTACTAATGAGGTGAAATCCAGATCAGGTAATGACCTCCAAACTGATTTCCATCTTTTGGACAAAACGCTGGTTCGTGCAACTGTTTTGATTGGAAGTAGGAGTAAGATTTGATGAAGAAGTTCATCTGGTAGATCACTGATTCTGTCAGATCCATTTTCTTCATTGAAATCACTCCATGATTTTCTCTTTGCCTCCTGCTCAGCTTGATCCAACAGAAGCTTCCTGCGCTTGGATGATCTGGTTTCCATTTGATCACAGCATGCACGTACGTATATCTCTACGTGTTAATGATTTTGCTCTTGAGACATGCATGACTTACTTTGTTTCTTCATCAGGATTTTCAGATCCTGAGTTGTGGAGATTTGTTGAGAAAAATTCTGAGTTTGAATAGGTCAGTATTTGACTGCGCACTTTTAAAAAATTTCAAGAAATTTTTTTATGGTACGAGCTCCTTTCCAATTAAATAAAATAAACATAGTCTGTATTATTACCTGATTTCTAATTAGGTACCAAACTTTTTTAATTTCCAATTTAATGGTTTTTGGTTCAAATTACATATATTTTGTTTTCAAATTCGATGCTTTTGAAAACTCGAAAATTTATGAATTTAGTTATAGGCAAAACATGTGCGAATTAAAGCAAAATTACTAAATTGAAAATTTTAAAAGTTCGGTACCTTAATATCAGGTGATAGTCTAGACAAATCTCTTATAATTTACCCTTTATTTTATATTCATTTAACGCTCGATTAAGAATCTCTTATAATTTGAGAATTGGAAAACTCAAATTTGTCTATCGGTTCAGGTTGAATCAACCAATCATCTAATACATACTCATTAAATACAAACTTGAATATTGTAAGCTTAGCACCGCAACAATTAACAATCCATTTTTTTTGAATTAACAATACAAATTAATTTCTCAAATCTCCAAATAGAGAGCTTTCCTTAGGCTTAGATATTTAACTTTAAAAGTTAATTTGTTAATATAAATTAATAGTAAATATTTTTGAATAATTATTTAAATGTTATATTTATTAAGTAAATTTAAATTTAACTAAATTGTGTTATTTAACTCAAACAAAGTTAAAGAAACGGACACAAATCAAATCAAAGGTAACACAATAAAAAAACAAAAAACAAAGGTAACAGTTCTTAACAAGCTTTAGATTATTGGGCCGTGTTACCAGGCCCAGTTACGCTATTCGTCAAGTTCTTTGACTCGATGGTCAACGGTTCTTCGATATGGCATTGACTCTTTCCCGCTCGATCGATAAGCATCTTCGATCCTCAATCATCTACGTCATCCAATCATCTCGCACCAGATTCCGGTCGATCTTCGTGTTCGAACATCTTCGGTTTGTCTCTTGTTATCACTGTTCTACACAGCTACTTAGTAGCGACAATGCTGAAGTTTGCGACGCATCTCGGCTCAAGTACGACGCAGAAGTGTTCTATTCGTCTCTTATTGATAAATCGACTTGCAGAAATCACTTGATGCAAATCCATGCTCGTTTGGGTGTATTGGGTTTGCGAGGTAATGGGTATTTGATAACCAAGTTTCTGAATGCATGTGCGAATCTTGGTGAAATAAGATATGCGCGTAAGGTGTTTGATGAATTTCCTGACCCGTATGTGTTTTTGTGGAATGCTGTGATCAGGGGGTATGCGAAGCATAATTTGTTTTATGATGCAGTGAGAATTTATTTGAGAATGCATATTGTTGGAGTGAGTCCCGATTGCTTCACGTTTCCTCACATTCTCAAAGCTTGTGGCGGATTGCCTTCCCTTCGTGTCGGTAAAATGGTGCATGGACAGATATTTAGATTTGGATTTAATAGTGATGTTTTTTTGCAAAATGGGTTGGTGGCTATGTACATTAAGTGTGAGGATGTTGGATGTGCAAGAGTCGTGTTCGAGAGATTATGTGATAGGACTGTGGTTTCGTGGACTTCACTTATATCGGGGTATAGTCAGAATGGACAGCCAATGGAAGCGCTGAGGATTTTCAGTCAGATGAGGTTATGTGGTGATGTGAGACCGGATTGGATTGCGCTTGTGAGTGTGTTGAAGGCTTATGCAGACTTGGAGGATTGGAATCAAGGGGAATCAGTTCATAGTTGTGTGATTAAAATGGGTCTTGAATTTGAGCAAGACTTGGTTGTGACACTCACTGCTATGTATGCAAGATCTGGGCAAGTAATGACAGCTAGATCATTGTTTGATCAGGTAGAATGCCCGAACTTGCTTTTGTGGAATGCAATGATATCCGGGTATGCAAAGAATGAATCTCCTGATAAAGCCCTGGAGCTTTTCAAGATTATGATTGATAAAAATATACCAACAGATTCCATTACTGTCCGGTCTGCTATTTTAGCTCAGGCACATGTTGGCTCTCTAAAAGGAGCCAAATGGATGGATGACTTCATTGGTAAGAGCCAGTATAGGGATGACGTCTTTGTCAACACGGCCCTCATCGATATGTATACAAAATGCGGAAGTATTGAGTCAGCCAGGACAGTTTTCGACCGAACAACTGAAAAGGATGTTGTTGTGTGGAGCGCCATGATTGTTGGTTACGCATTACATGGCCAAGGACGACAAGCTTTGGATATTTTTAGTATAATGAAACAAACTGGCGTGAGCCCTAACGATGTGACCTTTGTTGGCCTTCTTACGGCTTGCAACCATTCAGGTCTTGCAGCTCAGGGTTTGGAGCTATTCCATAGCATGAAACTTTATGGCATTGAGCCTCGGCACCAACACTATGCCTGTGTAGTCGATCTCCTGGCCCGTGCTGGGTACTTGAATAAAGCATATGAATTTATAAAAGAGATGCCAATTGAACCCGGTGCCAGCATCTGGGGAGCCCTTCTTAGCGCCTGCAAGACATACCGACATGTTGATTTGGGTGCATTAGCTGCAAAACAGCTATTTGCACTAGACCCATTAAACACAGGGCATTATGTTCAACTCTCTAACCTCTACGCTTCAGTTCGCCTGTGGGATCAAGTCGCAAGACTTCGAGTATTAATGAAAGAAAAGGGTTTAACCAAGGACTTGGGGCACAGTTCTATTGAGATAAACGGAAAGCTCGAAGCCTTCCGCGCAGGAGACCGATCACATCCCAAATTCAAGCTGATACTGGAACAAGAGAACTTCTTGGAGAGGAGAATGAAGGATGCTGGATTCATACCCCATAGAGAATCTGTCCTCCATGATTTGAACAATGAAGAAGTAGAAGAGACTCTTTGCAACCATAGTGAGAGGATTGCTATTGCTTATGGACTCATTAGTACAGCCTCAGGGACAACTTTAAGAATAACAAAGAATCTCCGAGCATGTGTGAATTGTCACTCTGCCACAAAACTTATATCAAAGCTAGTGGACAGAGAGATTGTAGTTAGAGATGCTAATAGATTCCATCATTTTAAAAATGGGGTCTGCTCATGTGGTGACTATTGGTAATTTAAGTTGTGGTCGGACATCTAACCGACCTCTCTCTGGTTCATGTTCATCACCACATGGTCTCCACTTTATTAGGGACAAATGAGAATGACCATCATAAATCACATCCCTCTATGATATTTATTATCAAAAAAAACTTTTGTACTGATATATATTATACATGAAAATGAAATATTAAATGATGGCAAGTAAAAAAAATTGTGTATTTTTTGTAATTTTATTTACATATATGTTTCTAATTATTTTCAAACAATGGTCATTTGCAAGTGCCAAATGAGAAAAAAAACAAATTGTTTTAGTAAATTTTATTTACTTAGTTAAGATTAATATATTCATTATATGTTACAAAAATGATACGACAACGTTTAAGTTATGATTAATCTATAATAATAAAAACATCTCTGAAAAATGAATTTAAAACATGAAATGAATTAATTCGGTTGTTGAGGTGCAATAATGTTAGCGTTGGTCTTCCTGGTGACCCGAATGTAGCAGAAGACAGCTGCAAAAAGAGCCGTAACAAGCCCACCCACAATCACGCCACCGCCAGCTTCTGACTTGTCTCGATGCTTCTCCGGCCGCGAAACATCCGGAGTTTCAGCTACCTCACCCTCTTCAACGATCCCTTGAAATGCACTCGGTGCGTCTGCCACTAGCCCCTGCGGCTCAGTCTCATTCTCATCACCATCATCCTGGATCAGGACCCTAATCGAGTCCCGGACTTTCGGGTCGGATCTGGAGTGTGCGGGTCGGAGTACTAGCAAGAGCATGACGAAGATGAAGCAGGTGGCAGTAAGAGCTGGTCTTGACATTATTGTTGCTGAGAACTGAAATGAGTGTTTGGATTTTTTTTGTTGTTGATGGGAGAGTGTTTGGATTTAAATAGAACATATTAGAGAAATAAATAAAACTAAAAATTATTATTAAATCGTAATGTAAGGAAAAAGATCAGGTGAGAAGTTGCTGTTTTTGTGAGAAATAAGAAATAATCTGATCCATTGATTATAAAGATCTAACGGTGATGAATAAATAAAATATTATGAATATATGGAATATATTTATTTGTGCAAATATGGTTAAAGGGTATATTTGGGAATAACAATTTAGCAATCAATCGTGTCGGAAGAACTCAATCGTCACTTCGTCTCTGGATTCATCTCACCACGGCGCCGGAGCGGAGGATGAGCAACGCTGCGATTCCATCAACGAATCAAAGTGAGGATGTCGAGTCGGCCGAGCTTCCAATGTTCTGTCAACGTGCGGACGGACTATCTTCTCCATCCCTTCAATCTGGTACGCTAGCTACTAAACTTTTTCTGCTTTCTTATTCGATCGTTTACTTGGTATTTTTCGTTGGTCGTTTAGCCGGATAATTTCGCTGTTGTTTCGTCGATCGATATGATTGGTTAATATGTTGATAAAGAATAGATAGGATTCCGTATTTCGAATACTCGATCGATCTTCTCTGCTTTTTTTGTTCGTGATGATGAATATACATCTTTATCTGATTGCTGAACAGTGTAGTAATCATTAAAAAGCAGTTAATTGTGACAGGTGCTTGATTCGAGTCTCTTATTATATGACAATTTGCATCTGGTTTGTATCTTTCATCATGCAATTTATCTTGTTATGGTTGATTATGATTCATGTAAGATGTAGATTGAATTTGTTAATGACATTTTGGCATCGGTTGTTTTTGTTAATTACTGACCTGATAGCGCATAGTGTAGTAATCATTCTTCAATTGATGAAAAATGTAACCGGTGCTTTGATTTCAGTCTTTGTAGTTTGTATATTCAAATTTGAGTAGCGTCTTTCATCATGTAAGTTAGTCTTGTTATGGTTGATTACCTTATTATGATTTGTGTAATATGTAGATTGAATTTCTTGATGAAATTGGGGATCGGTAGTTTCTGGTTTGAAGCTCAAATCGTATTTATGTGTCATTGATATGAGTTTATTTAAATGATCGAAATCAACTGAATATTATCCGATTTCCGACATCGCACAAATTGTAGCTTGTGTGGACGGCTAGATGCCAAGGGCCGCAGATTAGTGTATAGTGTATTCAACAGTTTCTTATTGTGGAATTTTTATGTAGTGAGTACAGGAAAAGATTAAGAGAGTGATACATGCGGGGCACAACAGCAATATTTCCAGCAAAGCATATACTGAAACACTTTCACCATCCTTCTGGGGGAGGATGTGGTAAAATTGGCTTCCCTTGGTGAATCACTGCTATTTTTGTCCCAGTGTATTACATAAATAGAAATTCCATTTCAAACTATATGTTTCTTTACCAGGAATTATTTTGTAGCTGGCGTGCTTATTTTGTCATAGCCATTTGTTACTTCCTTGCAAACTTGTGGTAATAGGATTTTGAATTGCTTTATCTATTTTGGTTTTACATAATAGGCATTTGGACGAGAAACCGCAACTGGTGATCATTGAAAGAGTCGACCATGCGGTGAATATAGAGAAGCCTAAACAGATATACAAGCATTTCAAGGAATTTCTGGTTGACCCTGCGGAGTTGCCGATTCCAGTAGTGTTTACTGAAACTGGATGGGGATTTACAAACTGAACTGAACAAACTTCGAGATGGAGGCAGAAACTCAGTTGGCGAGACATCTGAATTTGATGTGTATGAAAGCATTTATGGGTTTAGATTGTCTCCTGATCCCGACAATGTAATTCATGAAGAAAGTAATACACAGATCAAGAAAAATTCTGTCATATTCAAGTATTTAACTGTATCATTTAACATTAAGATTTATTCTTCTTATTTCAAAATTTTAATTGTTCATATGGTTGTCATAACACATGTCTTCTGAAATTTATATTCATTTGCTAGGGAAACGGCATTTAATTAAACTATTTTACCTTCTGCTTATTATAATAACAATGCTACGGATAATGTTGTGATTTCTACGAACAATGAAGTGATTTCTACGGATTATGCTGTTTTATACGGATATAGATTTTCTTGAACTCGAAAACCACTTACAATTATACGGATAATGTCTGGTTTGTTACGGACTATGCTATGCTTACTACGAATTATGTTGTGTTTTCTACGGGTTATGAATCTCTTGATACACTGGTTCGAGTTACAATTATACGGATAATGCTTTAGTTAATACGGACTATGAAGTTTTCTCTACGTATTATGCTGTGTTTTCTACGGATAATGATTCCCTAGTACACCGTTCTACTTATACTGATACGGATAATTTATGGTTTACTACGGACTATGCTAATAAGCTGAGAAATATAACCTGTTGGATGCACATGCGCAAAAAAATTACATAGGACATAATATTCAACGCTGTATAAATCGTTACTTCCTTGTTAACTACAGCAACAATTAGTGACAATACGCAGAGTGTTCCATCAAACAAGACTGAAACTACCAAAATAATCCACAGTGAGACTTTATGGAAACGCTTTCTACTTAAGCTCAATTTCAGACCAAGCATAGACCAAATAAGTCCTTGGACAATCAGGACAGCTCCGAAATGAGAAGATGAAACATTCGGTAAATGCTCCTCAAAAATTATCCAAATGCCACAGCCTACATATGCCAACCCCAAACACGCATTGAATGCTGCAGAAACAAACCGCAACAGCGAGAGGCTCGTATCCCTCTTTGGAGCATGGAGGCCTAATTTGGAGTATCTGTTAACCACAGTAATGTATACCAACATGAATAAGAGAAGAATGTCGGTAGAGATGATTAAGGCATTGGTGAGTGATGATGATGATGATGAAGCATCAGTAAGTGAGGAAAGGGAAACTCCACGTCCACATAGCTTCTTAGATAGCCATTGAGAGAAATTCCACCTCAAATCCTCTTCCATCACTTCTTCAAAGCTCTTCAAATATTCTGATAAATAAAAAACATTATACAAAATCTCATTCAAGAAACAATTAATGATCACCTGGAGGAAAAGCATAGAAGAATCAAATAGAACAAATTTCATTGGCAAAGTGTTGATGATCATAAGCATACACACAACAATAATGAAAAGAAAGACACAAAACAATCCAAAAATGAAGGAAGAGAGAGCCAACATATACCGATTTTCGCATATCACAATGAATGAAACATATTACATTAGATAGATATAAACAGATATGCATACATATTACCATATAGCTGAAGCTGTTAGCCACTTTTGATAATATACTAGTCATACAAATTGGAATCTTGACAAATGATGTGCTTCAGGGTCTAAATGAGCACTTACTTTCCAGATTATGTTACTATTGTTACGGATAATGACTCATTCAATTAGTTACGGACTATGCTTCAATTTATACGGATAATGAACCTCTGATTACAGATTTTATAACAGGTAATTTTATAAAACTACATTGAATTGACTACAAAACAACACAACACCTTTGAGAGTCTGAGTTTCTTAGTTAGGCTACGGATTATGATATGAAGTTTTTTTCCAACAAATGCATTCTTATTGCGATTTACGAATTAAATTGAATTTACCATACCCTCAAATCAAAAAATTCGTACAACAACAAAACCCTAGTGGATATACTACACGCACATTTATCAGCAACAAACCCCAAATCGCTACGTAACTTGTTGAAATCGCACTCAACAATTTCGCTACAGATTATGATTGGCAAATATTCCCACAGGTATTGTTGAATACCCTAAAATCGACAAATTCGGAAAACAAATAAACCCTAATCGACAAATCGCATTGATTAAAATCTTACCCGGACTTTTAATCGGCTGAGTCGGCGAAGGTGGCGATTTGGCGTCGTAATTCGCCGTCTTTCGAGCCATCACCTTCGGCTTCGGATGCGTCGATTATAGCCTAGCCTCCACTCGTTTTTGGATTCAGACGCTGCAGATGTATTGGTCGTCCGTAGCGTCGCAAGCTCAGCAAAACAGATTAGGGTTTTTGGAATTTGTTGACGGACGATGATACCCCCGCACTCGTAAAACGGCGTGTTATTGGTTAAAAAAATAAACAGATCGTGGCTTTTGATTATTAAGTATCAATGGACAAGATTAATTCCTATTTCTCACCTTAAAGTCACTTCTCACCAGATCTCAACCCAATGTAAATAATTTTGTGTCTATTTTGTATTTGCGGAAAGAAAGCGTGTGAAGGTCTAATTGGTTTATTGAACCGTCATCAGTCCGTGTCCCTTATGTGGGTCCCAGAGAGTGAACTTGGGCCATTTCCCCTCAAGGCCGGGCTTGCTAACTTATAAGCCCTCTAAATGAATTCTATATCGAGTCTGGTTTGGAATTTTTAATAACGGCCCAAGTTTAGGAAATATGTAGATTTGGAAATTCCGTTATAATAATACTTTGAATCAGATTTTGAATTTACCGACCGTAGGCGTAGGACACCGTACCTTTAACTGGAATCTAACTTCTAAGTTCTATCATAGTTTCAAAAGTATTAAGCTAAAATGAAAATGAAAATGAAAATGAATCAATTATCATGAAAAGTAAAAAAATAAATAGAAAACAGACTTAAGCGAGCAAAAAGTGAAATATAATTTAGTTCGTACTTTGTTGATTTTTCTACAATTTGGTGAATTATATTTATTCTTTTTTCTTATGAAGTCGAATTATATTTATTCACTTTTCAATTGTATTATACTTTTTAGACCGCTCTATTAGTTTACCATAAGTCGGTTCGTTCGCTTGTGGACTCATGAGTTATGGTCAATCAATGTTCCTTACTGGTTCAATGGAAAACCTTGGTCAAACTTACTCACACCGACCCAAACATGGTTCCATTCCAACCGAGTCTTATTGATATGTTTATCCGTTAAATACACATGCACTAAATCTAATTATAGTTAGCTAAAACAATTCATTAAATAAAATTGATATTTGCGGTATATTTACAGATATAAAACTAAAAGCATAACATTAACATAATTTCGGTTCAATTTTGTGGACCGGACTTGCAATTGGTTTGTTTGTTGTTAACAGAAACTAAAAAAGCTTTGACGGAGAACGGAACTCCGATTTCGAGTTTTTATTATGAGAAAAAGAAAAAAAGAGAGAGAAAGACAGAATCAGAGACACACCCACAAATCCATCGCCGCGGCGATTTTCCGATCTCACTTCCCTCGCCGGACTTCGCAGCTGTTTTCTCTCAACTTTCGTTTCCAAACTTCGTCTCCTGATCTACCTCCTTTGTAGATTTCCGGCTTACACTATCTCGGTCTACAATTGGCAGCAGGGTTTTGATTTCCGCTTCGTCGATTATTGCCGTGTCCAGGATCAGCGAGTTGTTGTTTATTTGTGTGTGTTGACGTTTCGGCGTGCGCATTTGTTGAATTCGTCGCTTGTATTGTTTGGTTTTCGTGCTTGGAGGGGGATTCTAGGGTTCCGGCTGTGCGACGAATTGGAAGAGGAAAGGAAAGGAGGGGTTCGATGCATGAGCATCGAGAGCCCCGGGATAGGGGAGGATTAGGTCTCGTTGAATTCGAAGAGAGCTGTGGGACTTCCATGGGCGCTGCAGCTGATGGAGGTTTTGCGTGTAAGCCATTGCAAAGTCAATACGTTACTGATAGGATTTCTCGCCCTGACACTTTTCGCACTGGTTTTGGTGCCAATTCACACAATTTGACTGGAGGAGAGAAGAGAATGAACGTCAAGGTGGCAAACAATGGTGTCAGTAGCAGTAATGGTGTTGATCATGAGGTTGAGAATGGTGAAATTTCAGAGGACAGGATTGACGGGGAAGAAGAGATTGAAGAAGGTGAGTTGCGAACATCAGAAAGTAAGGAACTGGAAAATGATGACGCTGTACTAAGAGGTGATCTTGAGGCTGGCGAAATTTTGCAGGATAAAAGGCTTACTCCAGAACCTGATCAAACATGGCCAAAGAGGGGCTCGGGGAAAGATGAGATTGTCAGATGTAGTAGCAGAAATAAAGTGCAGGAAGTGACAAAGTTGCGGCCTTGGAGGGGATCAAGGGATGAAACTGAAAGAAGTGAATATAATTCATACAGGACTGGGAAAACTACCAGAAATGACTACTGTAATGGGAAGGATCAAGGAAGCCCTGTTTGGAGTAGTGACCATGGTCTCGTTATGACATCTGGCGAATATAATAATGGTGATGGTTTGCGCAGAAGGGCTTATGGCCAGCAGGCCAAGGATCCGAAGTTTAGTTTGAAGATTATGCATGACGAAACATCACCTGAGAATGAGCCTAATAATGAAAAAATCGGTGGAAGGGAATTCTCATTTGCAGGTAACTCAAAGCGGCATATTGGTGAACCTGATAATCATGACTATAGACGCCGTGGTGAAATTGGTGATTTCATTGGAACAAAGAGCAGAAAAATGGTTGAAGACATTTGTCATTCTGGGCATCTTGATCATTACTCACGTCGTGTTTCAGGGAGGAATACCAACGGTTCTTCTTTCAAAGCATCTGGTGAAAGGTACTCATCAAGGCATTTTGATTCTTCTCGATCGTCCAAAGGATTTGATAGGCATGGCTCCAGCCCAGGACCACCTACCTGGTCTCCGCATGGCCAACCGACCTATCGGAATCATTATGATCGAAGTTCTGGTCATAGGGTTAGATCTCCCTTTGATACACGGGAGAGGTCTCCTTATGATAGAAGGGAAAGATCTCCTTATGATAAGAGGGAGAGACTCATGTATGATACAAGGGAGAGATCGCCGTTTGATAAAAGGGAGAAATCTCCGTATGATATCAGAGAGAGATCACAGAATAACTGGGTAGTCAGGTCTGCCAATGATAAGAAAGAGAAGTACCAGTCTAATCGGAAGGACAGTTATCAAGATGATATGAAAGAGAGATCTTCATATAATCGTAACAGCAGTTACAAAAAATCTAGTCTTGATACTATGCATGGCCATCGCAACTCTAGCGGTCACACGTCACCTCCAAGTATTACGAACTCGGTTGACAAAGATGAAGATCTCCGAAGGGGATGCGGAAATGAAAGGCGAGAAGAGGTAGTACGAAATAAGGGCTCTGCTAATGAACATTCACGTTCATCTAAGGGATTTCAGGACTTGAAATTGGTGTTACAAGGAAGTTCTGTGGTTGAAGGAAAGGTCAACTCCCAGCATCCTGGAGAGCAACTACCTCAAAAGTGCAATTCAGACTGCAATGGAATTGCTACAGTAAGTGGTCATCATGAAGAACCACTTTCAATGGAGGAAGATATGGACATTTGTGACACACCGCCTCATGTCTCAGCAGCGGCTGATTCAGCTACTGGCAAGTGGGTATACCTTGACTACTTTGGTGTGGAGCGAGGCCCTTCAAAACTATCTGAGCTTAAAAGACTGGTAGATACAGGTGACATGTGGTCAGACCACCTTATTAAGCACTTGGATAGTGACAGGTGGGTAACTGTCGAAAATGCTGCTTCGCCATTGGTTGTTGTAAATTTTGCACCCATTGCATCCGACTCGGTAACCCAGTTGGTTGATCCTCCAGAGGCTCCAGGTAATTTGTTGGTAGACGCGGGAAACTCAGGGCGTGACTATGACAAGCTGATCGATGAAAATTGTGCCCCAGACTATTGGCAAGCAAACTCCATGTCATGTGAATCAAATGAAGATCTCTACATTGACGAAAGGGTTGAAGCACTTTTAGAAGGAGTGACTGTATTACCTGGCAAGGAGCTAGAGATCCTCGGGGGTATTAATTATTTTTTAATATATATAAATTTTACTTTCTTATTATATTCATCTTCATTGTATGTTGTATTTTATTCATTGCATGTGTTACTTTCTTCATGCAGAAGTGCTACAAGTAACATTTGAAAATGCTCCTTGGGAGAGATACGGAATATCAAGAGGTAATTTGTTGCCAGTCCTTGATTACTTTCATGATTGCTGTTCATCCATTTGAATATTTTCTTACTTGTATTTAAAAAATCAGTTCTTGTTCATCTATAGTGCTTAGCCTTAATTTAACTACCTTTGACTTCTTTAAATTTCAAACTTGTCTAAACAACAATAAGTAATCACAAATAGTTTATTTAAAGGGAAAAATTGAAGCATTTCTCGGTGATATTGTTTACTGATCTCGTTGGTGCATTGAAAATGTCTTCTTTAGCTGATGTGGTCGACAAAGTGCAACCATTCGTGGCACCTGATAGTCGTGTTTTGTAGAGATCTTGTTTCTTGTCTTCACTATTCGTACTATTGGCGAATTAACGAGAAGTGTACAAAAGGCATTTAGATAATTTTGGTAATTTTAGTTATAATGTCCTGTGGACACATAATGAATGAATGTTGAAATGTTTTCATATTCTTAATAGCATGATCCCAACCAGGAAATACTAAATTTTAGATTTTGTTATTTGTTTGGGTTCGGTCGACTAGTTTTATTATTCCGCATGTTCATCGTATCAGCCATGCAAAACTGACATCTCGTGTTTCTTAAAATACTCAGATTGTCTTTCACCCTGTCATCATACAGAAGGAAATCATGATCAAGAATCCCTTCGTTTTCCGAAGAATTCAGATACACTGAGAGAAGAATCTTTGTACACGGCACCACTGGAATCAGATCTGTATGTAGATGGTATCTCCACGGAGTTGTTCCCGTGGAAATGGTCATGCATGGGCGGGGACTGGAGGAGGGATGATGTGAGTTTGGATGATAGATCCCAGAAGATACTTGTCTTAAATGATGGTGTATCACTATGCCAGATGCCAAAATCAGGATATGAGGACCCACGATGGCAAGTGAAAGATGAACTGTATTATCCATCTAGCAGTCAAATGCTCGATCTACCTTGTTGGGGTTTTTCGGGTACCGATGACAATAGCGATAGTATGATCATTCGTAGTCAACTGAATCAAGCGGCTGTAAAGAGTGTCAAAGGAGCCTTTTTGCCAGTTGTCAAGATTAATGCATATGTGGTTAAGAATTTTGGTCCATCCGTTGCTGAGCCACAAGTTAGAAGTAGATGCAGAGAGAGATACTCTTCAAAACCCTCTAGGCATCATGACACAGAAAAGGACATACAAAATTTGTCTGTAGGAGGTACCTCTAGTTCAAAAACTGTTAGGGAGCAAGACCTAAGAACTGATTTGAAGTCCAACGAGCCAATTAAGCATCCCAAAAATCACTTATGCACAGCCAATGACTTGCAGTTGCATTTTGGTGACTGGTATTACCGAGACGGTTCTGGGTACGAAAGAGGACCTTTAACCTTGACAGAGCTGGAAAGTTTAGTTGATCGAGGTGTTATCCATAGGTCTAGCTGTGTCTTCAGAAAATTTGATAATCTATGGGTACCTGTTACCTCTGCTTTAATGTCATCTGATGCACTTGGAAAGACCCAAGACAATAGAAGTGCAAATGAGGGCAAACTATTAGGCACTTCATCATTCTCGGAGGTTTCTGCTTTAAGTGAAACCAACCTTAGCTCGTTCAATAGCTCATACCCTCAGTTCATTGGTTACACTCTTGCTAAGCTTCATGAATTGGTAATGAAGTCATACAAAAGCCGAGAGTTTGCAGCGTCTATAAATGAAGTGTTAGATCCATGGATCAGTGCTAAACAATTAAAGGAGGCAGAAAAGAATATCTTCAATCCAGTCATTACAAAAAGTTCATCTGGTGAATCGAACAGATATCATATCTCAGGTATTTTAAATCTTCTTATGAGTGTGTAACTTTTATTAAAAGAAATATAGGAATGGAAGATAAGAAAGGCTCTTCCCCGGCGACTACAAAGCACGTATAGGCATAGCTAAAAAGTTAAGGGATGGTAGATACAACTTATGAGAGATAAAATGGATGTAAACTTCAATACAAAACTAGACTTTTTTCTTTTACAAAATTAGACTGATGATTACGGGCGTCTGCATTGCTGTAGGCGTGAAATGGTCAGCTGTTAAAACTTAAATACTTTGATTTATTGTGTGTAAAAAGTTATAACGCTGCCCTCTTGTTGGAATGGACACCATGTGAGGGTGTTATCAAGGACAATAATTCTGCAGTACTAAGCTAGACCAGTTTTTGGAGATGGATTTTCTATCATGTTTGTTTCAATTTGGAACTCTATTCTAGGTCATAAAAATTAAAAGGTTGTTATAAAATGTGTATTTTAAGCATTAAGAGGGTACACCGCACCGTGTCAACATATACATTGAATTTATAGATTCTTTGCATAGCTGATTTTGTATCACTTTCTTGATGGTACTTACAGAAGGAAATCATGGTGCAAATAGAGCTCGAGTCACACTTCTTGAGTATGAAGAAGAAAACTATCTTGATGAAACTGTAGCAGAGAACGATGGTGAGCTCTCATTTGACGAACTCTGTGTCGGTGTTAAGTTCAGCAAGGAGGAAACTTCATATTCTGCTGTTAGTGGAACTTGGGGCATATTGAATAGTCACATACTCGCACGCGTATTTCACTTTCTCAAAGCTGATATGAAATCTCTTGCTTATGCTTCTCTAACTTGCAAAAAGTGGAGATCGGCTGCCCGGTTGTACAAAAGTATATCAAGACATGTTGATCTTTCATCAGTTGCTCCCATCTGTACTGACAGTACTACTTGGCAAATATTGGTAGGTTTTTCTTTCACTTTTTCCTTTTCATTTATGGAAAACCAAAAAAATGATCCTAGATTCTCGAGGTCATTTTCAAAAAGAGGAGATGTTTATCTCCCTCATAAACAATGCAATACAAGTGCATCAAAGGTGCACCTGCATATAACTAAGGTGCACCATTGTAACCACCTTGAAAATGGCTTTGAGATTCTATGAGCATTGTGTGATTCTCCCGTGCAAATATCCTCATTTTTTAAAACTATTGTTATTTATACAGCTGTATTTATCATTTCTTCATAGTACAACTTGTGCATTTGTTTGAGTGCAGGAAGGGTACAATAGAGAAAATATAACCTGCTTAGTTCTGGCTGGGTGTAGCAATGTTACTTCTGGCACTGTTGAACAAATTCTTTCATCATTCCCTTCATTATCAACCGTTAACATAAGAGGTTGCAGCCACTTGCGGCAGCTGGAGAGTAGATTCCCCACTGTGAACTGGTCAAAGAACTGGAGCTTATGGAGCAGTAAGACGTATTCGAATACTAAGAGCATTAAAAGAACAATTGAGAAAACCTCCTCAACTACTGAAGATGATTTTGATCACCTGAAAGACTATTTTGATAGTGTGGATAGAAGAGAGTCAGCCAGCCAGTTATTTCGGCAAAGCCTGTACCAAAGATCGAAAGTATTTGATGCTAGAAAATCTTCATCCATCCTTCCAAGGGATGCTCGTGTCAGACGTTGGGCTATTAAAAAATCTGAAATCAACTACAAGAAGGCAGAGAAATTTATTACTTTAAGCTTGAAAAAAATTATGAATGAAAATACATTTGATTTCTTGGTGCCAAAGGTAATACACCTTCGTATATTTAAAATTAAATTGACATAGCCTTTAACAGTTAAAGGTGACTTCGTTTTTCATTGATTACTAGGTGGAAGAGATCGAAGAGAAAATTAAGAGTGGCTACTATCTTAACCGTGGTCTGCGATCAGTCAAGGAGGACCTAAGCAGAATATATAGGGATGTTATCAAGTGAGCTCCCTTCCTTTCTTATTGTATCTCATATAGGTGTAGTTATTGTAAATTGTTGAACTCATATTTTGTTTATGCAGAAGGAAGAACCGTGGGGAAGCTGGAAACTTTAGCCGTCTAATTAAGTTGTTCTCGCGACTTGCAACTCGGTTGGATCGCGATTCCAAGATTATGAAGAATATGAAAAATGGAGATGAGTCATCTGCAGGGTTGTTCCATGCACCCTCAAAATACAAGAACAAAGAATATATTAGCAGAAGTGATAGCATGTATTCCATCAATGATGACCTAGAAGAAAACTCTTCGTCTCGGGATTTTAGTCGACGGTTCTTGAAGTTGAATAAAAAGTCAAGGAACTCTGGTAGTGATATATCTGATGAGTTTGACCATTTATCTGAACTTGTTAGTAGCGACTCTGAGAGTTCAGCCTCTGAAACAAAAAGTGGGTCTGAATTTTGGTCAGAAACTTCTTTTGGGGAATCAAAGGGAAATGGACATTATGGTGAGGATGATACATATGAATCGGTGGCTTATGAGCGTGAATGGGGTGCTCGTATGACGAAAGCGAGCCTTGTTCCTCCAGTTACCAGGAAATACGAGGTCATTGATCACTATGTTATTGTTGCTGATGATGAGGAAGTGCGGCGGAAAATGCAAGTATCTTTGCCCGAAGGTTATTCGGAGAAGCTCAAAGCGCAAAAGAGTAGCAATGAAGACTTGGACATGGAGATTCCTGAAGTCAAAAACTTTCAGCCTCGGAAAACACTTGCCGACGAGGTCTTAGAGCAAGAGGTTTATGGAATCGATCCCTACACTCATAATCTTGTACTTGATTCCATGCCAGAGGAGTTGGATTGGTCCTTGATTGAGAAGCATTTGTTCATTGAAGATGTGGTTCTTCGAACCCTGAATAAACAAGTGAGGCGCTTTACTGGATCTGGCAGCACTCCGATGATGTATTTCTTAAAGCCTGTCATTGAAGAAATTCAAAAGACAGCTGTAGAAAATCGCGATATGCGGACTAGTAGGATGTGTCAAGGTATCCTAAAAGCAATGGCCTCTCGTCCTGATGATAAATATGTAGCATACAGAAAGGTATGTGGGAGTCCTTTGTTATTTACATATTCATTGATGCATGTGCATGCTCTACATGGATCACTTTGTTATGACTGATGTTTGATCTGATTGAGCTGGCATAGTATTTATATTTCCCCCTGATTTTCCTTTTGCTTCTCTATAAATTGTTGTGTTTGTCAATCAGGGGCTTGGTGTTGTTTGCAACAAAGATGGTGGCTTTGGTGTGGATGATTTTATCGTGGACTTTCTTGGAGAGGTGAGGTGTCACGTCTCGCATATCATATTTATTTAGGCTGCGAACGCTCTTAAATCATATTGTTTTGAACTTCCAACACTTAAAAGAGAAAAAATTGTTTCTAGATTTTCCTAGTTTCGTTTATTGCTATGGACAGCTGTTGTTGTGTGTGACTGTGCGTATGCCGAGGTATTTGATATTTAATTCAGTCGTATAATGCATTTAATAATGATGCTTAACCTAAATATAAATGCAATCAGATAACTAATGTAATTAATTGGTTTGACGGTTCTCATTTTGTATTTAAGTCTGATTGAAAAGGAACTTGAACTTTCTTTACAAAATAAGTGTTAAGTTATCGATATCAAACATTGTTATTTAAAAAAATTATGCTGTAGATATTTTCTAGATCAGTTAACTGCAATATACCTGTTTTATTATTATAAACAGTTTTGAATTCTGGCAGGTTTAGGCTTTAGATTATCCAAGTGTGGAATTTTGAATATTTGTAATTGATATATGTTGAAGGTGTACCCTGCTTGGAGATGGTTCGAAAAACAAGATGGAATTCGCCACTTACAGAAGAACAGCACAGACCCAGCACCAGAATTCTATAATATCTATCTTGAGAGGCCAAAGGTGCGTTTACTTAGGAGAGTGCTTTACACTTTGGAATGAAATACCAAGTTTTGCTTTTTACCTTTTCCTTTCATTTCTGCCCAGCTATAAGATTTTGTTTGACAGGGTGATGCTGATGGGTATGATCTGGTTGTTGTCGATGCAATGCACAAAGCAAATTATGCAAGTCGTATTTGTCACTCGTGCCGACCTAACTGCGAAGCAAAGTAAGTTAGTAAATGCATCTTTAAGAATTCGATATCACATGAGTGGCATCTTTGCAATGTGCTGCTGAAACCATATGTTTTGTATGGACAAATTTAAACTAGTTCATGGACCGGCCTTGTTTCAACTTGTCCATAATTTGTAACCATCCTTGCCTCATTATTTAATATGCTGCATCAAATTGTTTTGATTGTGATGCATGAAAAAGAAATGTGTCAAGGAAAAGTTAATTTAGATTCAGTGTCTATAGTTTGTGGGATTTAATGTAGTATCCTTTTGACAAGCAACAAATTTTCACCATTATTATGCTACCAGAGTTACAGCTGTGGATGGCCATTATCAAATTGGCATATATGCTGTTCGTGAAATTCAATATGGAGAGGAAATATCCTTCGATTACAATTCTGTTACAGAGGTACGAAACTTCCATGGGGCTTTTTGCTTCATTAAAATTTTACTTCCCCAGTTGCATTCAATGGGCGGGATAACTATTCTACCTTTGCAGAGTAAGGAAGAATATGAGGTTTCTGTGTGCTTATGTGGAAGCCAAGTTTGTCGCGGAAGCTATTTGAATCTAACTGGAGAGGGGGCATTTGAAATGGTATACTTTTATAATTTAGATACGGGCTGGATATTGAAGTTGTATGCAATAATGGGAGTTTTGGATTTCCCATTTGCTTGATACATGGCCAGTTGAAAGACTTAGGTTGATAGATGTAGATGGCTGAGCTGTAATGAAAACCGTTGACAAGATGATCATCATTTAGTTGGTATTTGGTTTTGTTTACCATAATATTTTGTACCCAGGTACTTGAAGAGTGGCACGGAATTTTGGATCGGCATAAATTGATCATTCAGGCTTGTGAGCTGAACTCTGTATCTGAAAAAGATTATATTGTGCTCGGAAAAGCTGGATTGGGTAGTTGTTTACTTGCTGGGTTGCCGGACTGGTTGATCGCATATACTGCTCGTCTGGTATGTTTGGAATTAGTTATCTACTTTGATTTTTTGTCGTTGCAAGTTTTATTTGATTCTGACTTGTAGAGTTTTTCCGTTAGGTGAGGTTTATCAACAAGGAAAGAATTAAGCTCCCTGAGGAAATATTAAAGCATAATGTTGAAGAAAAGAGGAAGTATCTGAATGAAATATCTATTGATGTGGAGAAAAGTGATGCTGAGATCCAGGCTGAGGGAGTGTACAATCAGAGGCTTCAAAATTTGGCTCTAACTCTTGATAAAGTAAGCTGATATGTCTCTTACTGGGACAGCGAGGGATGTCCAAGACTCGTGTTCTTGCTGAATCTCTTTATAGTTACCAAGATTCTTTTGTTGCTTGTGCAGGTAAGATATGTTATGAGGTGTGTTTTTGGTGACCCTAAAAGAGCTCCACCTCCTTTGGAAAAGCTTAGTCCCAGGTCTGTTGTATGTCTCATCTGGAAAGGAGAGAGATCTCTTGTTGAAGAACTTCTTCGGTGCATGGCTCCGTACACTGATGACCACTTGCATAATGACTTGAGAAAAAGGATCCATGCTCATGACCCGTCAAATTCCGACGACGTTCAAGAAGAGCTTTTTAAATCTTTATTATGGTATACACACGTTCCCATCTGAATTTGGTTCTTCTGTTCGAATTTCTTTCTCATAAACTGGTGTGAAATGTATTATTGACTTGCTGAGTCCTGGTTCAGGTTAAGAGATGAGCTCCGAAGCCTTCCTTGTTCATACAAGTGTCGTCATGATGCTGCAGCTGACTTGATTCATATATATGCGTACACGAAAAGCTTTTTTAGAATTCAAGTAAAGTCATTTTCTGCTCTCTGAAATTGAAATAGTTATGAATATATTTGAAATGAAGTTGTCAAATTCATTTCTGATTTTGGCCACTGTATAATAATGATGGTTGCAGGAATACAAGGCTTTTACTTCACCTCCTATTTACATTAGCCCTCTTGATTTGGGTCCCAAGTACAGTGAGAAAATGGGATCTGACTTGCTGGAGTATCAGAAAACATATGGGTCAAATTATTGCCTAGGACAGCTGATGAACTGGTATAATCAGACTAATGCTGAACCAGATGTAAACTTGGCTAGAGCTAGTCGTGGTTGCCTGTTATTACCAGATATCAATTCCTTCTATGCTAATCCTCAGAAGCCATCTCGGCAATGCATTAATGGTCCAAGGACACTTCAGTTGATGATCTCAAAGATGGTCAGTTATTGTTTAACTTTGTGTTCTTTGTTTATTTATCCAATGTCCATGGGAGTAGAACAGAGCACCATTGCTCGTGCGTTACGGAATTTCTGCATTTCCATTCAGACGACATCCTTATAGAGTACTATAATAGAACCTTGTTGTCTGTAGAAGTTGGGTTTGTATTTCGATATGTGTTCAAGTTATGCTGATATGGACGTGCTGATTGTTAGTGTCAGTCTCTAACATTCTGATTTTTCCACTGTTCTTGTGATCAGGAGAAGCAAACACAGAGAGCATGGCCAGAAGATCGTGTATGGGCAGTTGAGACCACTCCAAATATTGTAGGCAGTCCAATGCTAGATGCAATATTGGAGAATAGCCCTGTAAACAAAGAAATGATGCATTGGCTGAAGAATAGAGCGACTGTATACCAAGCCATGTCCGATTAACAGATAGAGATAGATAGAAGATGACAGCGACGTGTATGTACATGTGAAGGCAACCAGTCAACCAGCCATAGACACGACTGAGAAGAATCCCCTATTGTTTCAATTGGCGGGGGAGTCTCTTGGATTAGGAGAGTGAACAGAAGGACTTCATCCATAGGTGCTCCCATGTTGTCCATGCAATTCGAGATTTGGTTTGCTGCAACCTATTGGTCCTCGCCGGCCGGCCGGCAAGTGTACAGGTTTTGTTAATCACCCTTGTAATTACAATGTTAGAGCATCTGCAGCAGATGATTTTTTTTCTTCCTATTGTACCAACTCACATTCACAAATGTGAAAGGAAATACAGCATGAATATAAATATATATCAAATGTTAGTTGCTTTGCTTCAGATTAATCCAAACCATCAACATCTTTTGTTGTTTGCTTCTCTGTATTAAAAAAAAAGGTTCTTATACCTAAAAGTGCATCAGGTTTCACCAGCCACGGATAACCTCTTCTGACTGGATGAGCTCCGGTGTCCATCTTTGGCGGCCTGTGAATGTTGAACATGCAGTAGCTTCTGCAGTTGAGGAGCAAGCATGTCCAATACAAGGTGCATTTCTTATGGACATGAATGAAGAAGAGTCTTCAACTCTCAAGCTCAGATGGACTGCGGATGGTCCAGTACTCCCAGTCAGATTGTGTAGCTGGGAATAATTTCTGAAAAACCCAAATAACACTTTTATTGGGCATGTGCATGTTCACCCTTTATTCCTCTTGAAGTGAACCACATCATAATTTAGTAATTTACATGTAAATATAGTCAAGCTAGTGGGCCCTGTAATGTGAGAGTAAATGCTAAGATGATGTTGAATAAAAGATGAAACAATTTGTTTGAAAATGTGTCTACTAGGAATTTGCTTTCATACTCAAGCTGCTTTGTCACACACACACTAATAGATAGATGCTTATGAAGCATCCATGTTATTATATACCTTGCTTTTACCTCCTCCTCCATCTAAGGAATAAATTCATCCCTCCTTTTTCAACCTTTCAATCTTTTTCAGGCACCACTCTTCTGGACTTTACAGATCAAGGCCAGGCAGACAAAGGCCAAGTCTTTCCTAGCTATTTAAGTATCTGCTGTTGTTCACACTTCTAATTAAGATAGAAGAAAATGGTGAAGAGTAAATTTGTTGGAATTCTGATCTGCGCATTGGTTGTGTCCTTGGACATCACTGCTGGAATACTCGGCATCCAAGCAGAAGCTGCTCAAAACAAGGTACATTTTTTCATCACATACTCATATGAAGATGGATTTAATTAATGAATCGAGTTGGTTGTGTGCTATAAAATGAAGGTGAGGCATTTGAGGCTGTGGCTATTTGAGTGCAAGGAGCCTAGCCAGGAAGCCTTCCAGTTAGGATTAGCAGCAGCTGTGCTTTTGTGTTTGGCTCATATCATTATGAACCTATTCGGTGGCTGCCTCTGCATTTGCTCTGAAGAAGAACTACACCGAGCCTCCACCAACAGGCAACTCTCCGTCGCTTGCCTCGTCTTCACTTGGTACTAACTTATCTAGAAAACACCTTCGTTCGTTTTTTTTACTGATGAAGTTTAACAAAGTTTGATTTGTTAATAGGATCATACTGGCAGTGGGATTAGGAGCGCTTGTGATTGGAATAATGTCGAACAACAAATCAAGAACGTCATGCGGATTCACACACCACCATTTCCTGTCAATTGGAGGGATCTTGTGCATTGTTCATGCACTCTTTTCAGTTTCATATTATGTGACAAACACTGCAACTCTCAGTGAACAAGGAAAAGTTTGATGCTAAAAGAGTAGACTGCAGATGAGTCATCCTAAGCTTGGATTTTCTTCTACTTTGTAATTTAGTGAACCCAACTTTACTAAAGGCACTCACTCATCAGGCATCAGAGGATGAGTATGTAAATGTATGCATCTCTGTCAACTTTTTTGACAAAATGTGTTATATTTTCCACTTTTCTGATTTTTCATCATTATTGTCCGCATCATAGTGACACAACACAAACAAGAACAAATTAAATTATGTTTTCAATCATGCCCAACATTAATGTAAAGTATTGTTTGTTACTCGGAGAAATTTACCTTTAATTTGAATATTGATAAATGATTGAGTGTAAATAATATATTTTAATAACAAAATAAAAATCAATGATAGCGGTTGATTTGGTCATTTGGACGGATGAGATTAAATCTTGTCGTATAGATAATTTTTCGGTGACGAATTATAAATAACTTTTGACGAATGATATCGTGCTGTGCTTTTGGTTTGGCGACGAATTATATATATTCCACTTTTAACGAATATTACACTTTGCACTGCAAATCAAATGTGGTTTGCACTTTATCTTTAAACTTTAAATATAATAATATAACTGATTTGCTCAAATTGAATAAGAAAATTTCTATAATAAAAAAACCAAAATTGGAATGAACAGAAGGCTTCTCCGACTATCTCGCTCTTCGGATCCTTTTTCTTTTTTATCGGGATATTTAAAATCAACCTTAATTATGTAATAATAGAATTACAATTTGGATAAACTTAAATGTGTCGGCAAGACCTCTGTTACACAATGAGTCTAAAATTTATCTCTTTCTAAATAATGATATTAAGAAATTGGTCGACTTGCAAATTAAAGTAACCCTATTCCTATATATATATACTCTCATTGGGACCCAAATCAGTTTCAAGAAAGAGTCGCAGAGCCAAAGCAACGGCAAAGAGAGAGCTGCAGCAAGAAGCTAGCGAGTCAAGATCATGCTGCATGCAACGCTTGCCAGCAGGTTCTCAGAGCACGTATGAATTTTGATCCTTTATAATTAGGTGGTCATTAATGTTCGGTTTTAATTTCTACTTACGAGCAGGGGCGAAGCCAGGATTTAAAAATTACCAGGGCTATTTTTTTTATAGATTTAATACAAGAAGACTATTCCAAATAAAATTTTCATATCATTTAAAAGCAACAAGTGTTCTACAAAATATAAAACTATTTAAATATTATCATATGGACTAATAAATTTGAATGCATGATAAAAGGAACAAACTAATACTTCGTTTCTATACATTGTAAAGCTATAAACGGCTTTATTATCGAGGAAAATGGCTTTAGCCTAGCGGAAAAGTGGTTAGTTGTACATGGAGGAAAATGGCTTTAGCCTAGCGGTCAAGTCCAGAGATTAAATGAACAATTCATCATCCCCGACTTTCGGATGGGAAAATGGATTTCATTTCGGCCAGCTGCGATAACCGGCCATTGCAACAGCACCATGAGGAGACCTTGCATCCCTTATCTGTTTCTCCTGGGACAACAATTTTGCAAGCCTGCATCGATTCAGAGGTGAAATGGACTACATTTGTTATTACTCTCACACATGAAATAAATAATGTTTATAAATAAAAGAAAAGTCAGGAGAAAGAAACTCTTTTTTTATGCTGCAACAAATTCTATAAAAACACAGAACAAACTTGAACCTAACGAGAGCTTGTTTATTAGTTTCATGAGGTATCACTGGCTCGCATACACCAATGTTCAAGTTCACCCTTGTAACAGGACTTTCCAGCAGCGAGATCCCAATTTTCTCTAACTCATGTAAATTTTCCTCAGTAGCTGCATCCACGGAAGACAATACACCGGTCAACGTGTCATCCTGCAACGACACACAATAAGTAAGAAATCATGCAACTGCAGAATATGGGTGCGTAGGGGTCTAACGATCATAGTCTTGGTCAAATGACCAGGAGGTACATGAGTTTGAAGTTGTCAATTCTTTGCCTATCACAGTGAAATTTATTTATTTAAAAAAAATTACCTGAATACGAAGATAATTTTTTTCAGAATGGAGAGCTTGGAAGACAGTAGACAAATGTAAATCAACCATATCAGCACTAGCATGAGAGAAAACATCAATCAAGGGATTTCCTCCTCCAGTGGTCAGCCAGTTCATTATACCCCATTTTGCAGCTTGCAATGCACCGTATTTTTGCACATTCTTGGCAGTTCCGGTCCCAAGGGAGATGACCAAATATCGGTCGTAATCCATTGGTTTTACTGGAAGAAAGTTAGGGTTCTTTCGAGTTATCTCTCTTGTCACTTCCCCTATACCCAACAAGGCCTAACATATACAACACATGCAATTTTTCATTAACCACCTATTATTTCTCATATGATATCAATTATTTGTATATATGTATATGATATCGATTTCCAAGTAATAATTATTACTCACAGGATTGTTAGCAGCAACACCACCATCGATCAGGTTGAATTCTCGGACACTTCCCGTATGGTCCTCCATAGTGAAATAATGGGCAGGAAGATAGGTCGGTGCAGCTGAAGTTGATATGCATATGTCTGAGAGTAGGGCATCCATGTTTGGTTGACGTTTTACCTGTTTGATTAAAAAGTTATAGAAATAATAATTAATAATTGACTTTTCGCCATATAAGAAACAATCTTATGTGGCGGTAGATTCATTTAAGGAACAGTCTGGAAATAATGTCTCGTAAACTAACTCTTATACAACATTGGTTCATTGTTACCGTCGATCTAACTTATGATACATTACTTACGAGACTTTGCTATTCCGACAGTTTTACAGTTGTATAAGTATTATACGACATTTTTATGAACTTACCCTACTAAATTTCGTCAGTCGTACAATATGAAATTTGGTGTAGCATGAAAGGTATCAGTAATATATTAATGTTTGTAAAAGCATATTACCTCAAAGGATGAAAATACAACTGGTTCGAGCCTTTTGATGTCGAAAGTCGGGATGACTATATTGGTCAGAGTCTGATGAAGTCTTATATCTCCTAGCTTTTCCTTAACGATTTTATGGAGGTACTTGCCGTCATATTTAGGGCCTGCTAGAGCCTTATACAACCTTGATGCATAACCGAGCCCTATGTAGTGTTGAGGGAAGATTTTAGGACAGTGTTCAAGGTAGAAGTCAGTGATGTCCTTAGCTGAAAACAATGGACGGTTATCCTCGTTAGGAGCTGTCAACATGGCAGTAACAAGCCCCCCTGTGCTTGTTCCGGCAATAACATCAAAATAATCTGCAACCCTGGCATGCTCGCCATCCAATATCTGCACACAAAAAAGAATAATTTTTTTTACCAAGAGATCAGGCATTATTATCATAGAAATAAATACTTGTAACGTTCTGCAAAATATATGACTCTGCTGACTGCTGGTTGCACCTTACTCATGCATGAAACCGGTCAAATGCAAGCATACCGCTAGCTCATTATGATTAACCATATAATATACTTTTTTCGAAGTTGAATATACTGTTATATATGAAATCTCAAACTAACGTTCACTAGAAATTTCTAGACATGTATGATCTCGATCAAATAAGTGATCGATCTCATATATATATATATATAGGGGCGTTCAAGTGTTATAGGTTGTTAGAGTGTTATGTGTTACTTTATTTTGCAACTTTAGATCATTTGATCTAATGATGGAGATTTCATTTTGCACTTTTGTCTTTTAGGTAAAAGACAAAAGTGCAAAATGACAAACAACTTTGTTTATTTTTGACTTTTTGACTTTCATTTTGCACATTTAGATCATTTGATCTAAAGACTGAGAATAGTGTAACACATAACACAATAAAAGGGGTATAACATTTGAACACTCCTCTCTATATATATATATACCTGGAGTTGTGACTCGAGAAAGCTGAGGATGGTCCCTGGTATTATCCCTCGGATACCACCTCCATCGATGCTCAAAACCGTGATAAGGTTTCCATAAGTTTGGGGTTGAAGACGGGGAGAAAGTACTATTTCAGCCATTAACGATGTATGAGTTGATCTATAGAGGAAAGATCGTTGAAGAATCAGAAACTCTCGTAGAGAGAACAAGTGATCAGATATGGAGTTGTGAGGAGGAGAGGAAGAACTAAACAGTGTGCTCTAGGATGGAAACTGAATTGGGTGTTTGGTGTTTTGATTATCAACTTGAAAGTAGCAGCCATGGGTATTTATAGAAATTCTTTGAGAGCTGCACTGTCTCTCGGGGGGTGTATTATATTGACGTATTGTGAAGTGTGGCATATCAAGTTTGACCTTCATTACATGGAATACATTCGATTTCGATGAAAAATAAAGATATAATTAATGGATCAGTATACGTTGAATTTTGCTAGCTCATATAGACACATGTAAGATATGTGTAAAAAAAAAACTCATTTACAAACTGATTCAAAAATTCAAGTTTATGAGTCATGATTCTATAGACGCATATAGGTTAGCAGAGGAGCGCTCAAATGAGAACTCCTCTTTTTTTCGAGAACTTTGAGAACCCCTTTGTTATACAGTTTCGTCTTAGTTATGCACTTTTGAAAATGCATCCGTTTTTACCTAAGTGGAGTTTTCGAAAACTGAAATTATCAAATTTTTAGGAATTCTCAACCGAACACTCCCCTATATTAGCATTTGTCTCATTTAGAAAGTGATGTAGAATATTCAACGTTGAAAACCATGGTGAATAGACATATATATTGTGCTTTGGAAAAGGTCGTTTGTTATGCTAAGCTTGTTATGATATCTTCACGCACGCAGTTCGTTACTAACTACACGTGATAGAAAAGCTTGTTCGTAGGTAAGACTCGCATGAAGAACTTTGGAGAATTGTTGTTGAGAAAAGTTGTTCATGAGGGATCATTAGGTGAAATAGCTAGTGTGATGGTTTTACATAGAAACATTTTCTTATTTTAGCTTACTAGCTTGTGTTCAATAATGGTGAATATCTTAGGGTTTCGTTATCAATAATTCTTGTGAAATCATCCCGTGGTCGTTGAGAAGTTGTTCTGGATGAATGTCGAACACGAACACGAACCAGAACAACTTGCGGAATAATAAGCAATAAACTTAAGTGCAGTGTGGAAAATAAAGATACACAAGATTGTTACCCAGTTTGGCGTTAATAAGCCTACGTCTGGGGGCTATACGTCTCCTTAGCCCGGTGGATAGTAATTCACTAATATTGAGTTTAGTGTACATGAACTTACATTTACAGAATCCCTCTTAAACTGCCGGAGCCACTTACACTTTAGTAATTGCTAACTAGGACTCCCCCTAGATCCGAGTCTCGCCTTCGATTCCACCAGATGATCCTCAACAAGAATCAGCGCTTTCCGCAGAATACGCAGTAGCAGCAACAGTGCGTGAACCTTCAGTTGTTCTCCAATCAGTCTACCGAGCACTAGAACAGACTAATTCCGAGTGTCGTGATCTTATCAAATTAATTAGAACGCCGACCGATGACCTCCACCTCCCGATCATAATATATGCGAGTAATATCTCCGTGAGTGTTAAGAAGTTCAAATGCCTCAGTGACAAACGTATTTTTAACCCTTTATAGTTGTAAAATTATATGTTTTAGGGGTCAAATCGTAGTCAAACAAAATTTATAACCTTGGTAAGCCAAGAGTCGATCCAAGGAACAGTGTGTGTGAATACTAGTTAACTAGTGACCTATTTAGCTATTCAGAATTAACAAAGGTTGGTTGTCACGAAAAACAGCAGAAATTAATTACAGAAAATAAAAGGTTGTACTTAATCAGAGAAAGAATTCCAGAATCTTACTTCACCCGTGCTAACCCCACTAATCATGCAATCATGTCACGTAAATTATTCATGCTATCGAATATGGAATCAAACCGAAATAACACTAGACAAGCCGCCCATCCACGGATCATTGTCTAGATTAATCTCAATCGTTGAACGCCTCCCATCCACGGATTATCAACGATCTCGATTTATTAAACTAAAGGTTTTCCTATTAATTCATGTACTACCGTTGTAGCAACATGACCTAATATCAATTTCATGTAATCCGATTAATACCTAGGACCCATCCATCTTTCGGTAGTTAACCTAAATACATTCTAGCATGTAAACATACCCTTTGATGTAAATACTTGCATAAACGATAAAATTAAGCACACAATGAAATTGAATATTTGAATCGCATAAATAAAGACGTTAATTGATCACATGAGAGTTTGGTACATAGTACGGGATCCGTAGGATCCCAGAATTAAAGAGACTACTCGTTATTCATGGTGATAAAACTACAAATAGTGTAATAAAGAGATAAGGGTGAGGAAACCGTAAAGACGCGGGTGCTCTTCGAATCTCTCGTGATGACTCTGTCTTCTCTCCCAAGTTAGGGTTTATTCTTCTCCAAAATAAGCACACAGCTCTCCAAAATCAGCCCTCTGAAATTCTGGTCGAGAGCCCTCTTTTATAACCGACTTTCCATAATTATCCAAAAATCCAAATTAGGAAAGTCCCGTGACATCTCAACTGTCACGGGCCGTCACGGGACCCAAAGATATCGTTGCCACGGCCATGTCCCGTGACCAATCTATTGTCCAATGACTGCAGCGACTGTCACGGGACCTGACTTCTTTGTCCTTTTTGTATGTCTAATTCTTCGAATCTGCTCTTAGTGTCAACTACAAAGTTGTAGGTATTTGAATTAGCTTTCCAACAAGTTTTGAATAAGGCTATTTAGACACCAAATGTGATCTGTGAGTGCAAAACAAGTTGGAGAGGTCAATATGTTCTGTTTTTGCCCAAATCTGCACCGATTGCTTTGCTTTGCTTCGGGTCAATCCAAAAGTATTAGATATATGATATATGATCTGAAACACTAGAAAAGAGATCAAATGACAATAAAATGTCGGGAAAACAAACATAATCCATCATCGAATGAAGTGAATAATAGGTCAAGAATTCGATCGATCACTCAGCCCTCATTATATAGGGGTGGACGATTACAAATCTGACTTGTTCAGCAAGTCCAACCGCCTATAATCTTTAGGAAATCTTTCCTAAATCCTTGCGCATCTCTCTTGTAGATAATCTTCAATATATCTTCAACTTTGTTTAAGAAACTTCTTTGATTATCTTCTTCACCAAGTAATCTTCATGCGCAAGTATTCCCTAAAATCTCTGAACCAAATTTTAGATATGCGTCCAGATATTTGCGTAAACCGACTCCAAGATCTGCATCATATCTATGTTGTGCAGCACCACCGACTCGCTTAATATGGATTAGGAAACTTCTGCTGCTTCAATGTTGTTCCACGTCGGTTGTCTCTCTCTGGTCTTGAACTCTTCCTTGTACAACAGCTTGAACAACTTCACAGTGTTTTTCCAAAACCTATGCCACTGAAAACTAACAATCTCCCCCTTGACATTTTTGGCAAAACATTTACCTTTACTACTTTTACAGATGAATCTTTGAAGGAGGTCTCAAACTCCCCAGATTTGCTTCCAACTAAATGCTACCAAACGAATATTTGAGGAGGTTTCATACTCCGAACTTTATAAGCACATATGAATCTTCTAAGGAGCTTTCAAACTCTAAATTTACTTCCCTTTTTGCCACAAATTGACAAGGGAGTTCAAAACATAGTAGCAATTATTCGACAATAATACCAGAGTTCAGCAAAAACATAGTAAAACATCATAATTGTTTGTAGTAGAGAGTAGATAGAGCATCACCATGACTAGTAGTCGGACTCTTCACTTTCTTCAACACCAGTTGAGTCAACATCTTCTTCTTCCTTGAGATAGCAAAGTGCCACCAAAAGCTTTGTGATCTTTTTCTTCCTTGCCATGAGCAACACAATCCTCTCGTTAGCATCTGCTAGCTCCTCTTCAAGATGTGTGATAATTTTTCTCCGTGTAGCAAAGGGAACATGAACACTTAGTTCTCCATGGGATTGTTCAGACAACTTCTTCTTTGGCTTGACAGGTGCATCCATGTCCAGATCCAAAGTATGCTTTCCAGAGAAGTGCTTGTGATCAGCAAGAAACACCTTAGGAGCACCAGTCAACTTGTCCTGACTTGTTATGATATCTTGATGTTGTGCTACTACAAGCTGATGAATCAGATAAGGAAATCCAATGGGATGATTGATTTTGACTGAGGTTGCGTGGGCAGCAATCTAATCAAATATGAGTCTTCCAAGATCAATCTTTTTCTTGACTCCTAGAGTCTTCATAATGGCTCCCATGGTATGTCCAAGCGTTGTGCGGTGATGATTTGGTAACCAGTTATGAACCGTAATTTTGTGGAGCAATGAGTGCTTTGTTGACAGGTCTTTTACAGGGAAGGTCAACTTGTACCACCTCGAACAAACTACACCCATGATTATCTCAGCTATTTTGTGCCAATTAGGGTCCTCTCCAATACTCACCTCACCCCCTCTATGCCATAGTAGTCATTTATACTCTTTGGAGTGATGATGATCTCCTTATATCTCACACTTACCATTCCGTAAGCTTCACTCTCAATATCAGCAAAAGCTTCTGGTAAATTCACAATTACTTCTCTCACAAGGTTTGTTGCAAATGGTTTGGCCATTGTTACGGACGACCACAAATCGAGCTCTTTGATAAGGCTCACAATTTCCTTGGTTGCATATCCGTCAACCTCCAGCACCCTCTCAACCACAATTTTTCTCTTCTGTACGAATTCCCACTTCTTAGCTTATTCGTCTAAGATAAACCAAACTCCTTCGAGAACAACACAAGACTTTCTTTCCTTTCTTATCACCCTTGACTCCCTTAACATATGAACTTGCCTTAGACTTCTTAGCCAACTTCTCTATATCAGGAGATATAGTTTCATCCGTAGCCTTCCCAGCACTTGAATTTGATTTAGCTTTCTTCGATGCAGAAGTAGCAACCTTCTTTTGGCTAGAAGCTTCAACCTCATCTGTCTTTTCTGCTGAGATAGGAGCAGGAGGCTTCCTCTTCTTTGACACAATCTGTTCAGCAACTGTGGGAGCTTCCTCATTAGCAACTTTATGCGGGACTGTTTTCTTTGTCTTAGGAGGAGGTTTTGACTTGTTCTCATGTTCCTTACCAATTGGGACATCATTCTGAATCTCTTTAACCAAGTTTGACAGCTTGATTGATCCATATTCTTAACCTTCACTTAGGTCCTCCATCTTCATCAACATTAGCTTGGTCTGCTTGATTAATCCCAGTAGCTTTAGAGATCATTTCTTCTTCTGCATATTCTTCGACAACGTCAAACAACTCTTTTAGAGATTCATCTACCTTGCTTGAGTTGTTCTGCAATTGCTCTTCTTCCTTATTTTTTGACACATCAACTTCTTCTTCAACAACTTTTACATCCTCAGCAACACTTTCAATAGAAGCTTCACTCTGCTATTCTTCACCAACTTCCTCCTCTTCTTCAGGATCACTTTCAACCTCATCGCTTGAATTTACTCCTCCTTTTCTGAATCAATTTTTTTAGTTACTTCATCATTCATATCATCATCTCATTCAGAGACAACTACCCTACGTTTCACAACCCTAAACATCTATTTTACAAGTGTTTTCTTATGAGCAACCATCTTCACCTGTGCACCCTTCACAATAAGAGAACTCTTCCCCTGCACCGTAGCCATAACCTTTGGCTTTTCTACAACCACCTTCAAACCCTCCATAGACACACCAGGCACACTAGGACTATTCATATTTATAGAGTTAGGAATTTTAGATATTTCAGAGATTACCTCTTGTGTCATCTTCTTTGCAGGTTCCTTGACCGAAGCAAGTTTTGAAGATGTTGGCTTCTTAGAGTTTTGAGCAGGAACAGTTTTCGAAATAGGTTTTCTTTCTCCAAATTGTAAGTTGCATTCTCCTTCACAGATTTCTCAGCCATCGTCTCCTCGAGAACCGGCGCCTTCTTTATTAAGGTTGTTTTAGGCTTTGCTGTTGTTGCCAAGTCGCTCGTCGATTTAGGGTTTTCTTTAGTAACCTTTGGTCCACCAATTGTCTTTGAAGTTGCTTCAGCAGTTGACGCTTTTACTACATTGATCTTTCTTGTGTCCACCATTGTTGAACTTCTTCAACCTTCGTCTAGGGTTTCGTCGGGAGAGAAAGAACAAGACACGGACAATTGATTTGAAAGATAATTTGATTTTGGAAACTCTATCTCTTTTGGCAATCTTAATATTTGCTCGTTTCTTCATAAGTTGCCACGTCACTTAAGTCGTTTTAAATATTTTGAATGTATTTGGTAGTCCAATAGTTTCTTCTCGTACCAGTATTTGAAATCTTCTTCCTTCCTTCCATGTCAGCCCTTAAGATAAATCGTTTAAGCTTTGGTTGACCAACTTGTACTGGAACAACTTAGTTGTCAATGACACACAGACCCAATGAGGATCTAAGTTAGACCTGCACAAATGCGGGTTCGGGCCGGGTTCGGGCCGGACTATTTGCTATTTTATAACCCATATAACCGGGCCGAGCTAAACCCGCCCGTTCAATTCGGGCTCAAAATTATGTCCAAGCCCGCCCATTTACTGGACCGGGTTACCCATCGGGCCAACCCGGTACAAATATGTGTCAATACATATTTAAATTTCATGTATAATTTGAATAAAAATAAACAATTCCCTATGCAAAAACAACACCACAATCTAGTTCTAGAATGTGGCATCTGCTATATGAAATCTGGTTATCATACAAATAAATTACCGAGCTGTGAGCTTATTGAGATGCTTAGTGTGACTGTGCTTTTATATCTTCAATGACACTTAGTATATTAACTAGAATATAAGAACTATCAAGAAGTATTTCAAAAGAAAAAAATGGAAGTGTTTGTGAAGTCTATGTTAAAGTAAATAATTTCCTCACTGTCACAGTACATGAAACAAGCTTATTGCATGTATAGTCTCGGTGAAGAATATGCTCTATTTAACAGAAAATTATGTTTGAGTTTTAAATATTTCAATTCATTCACTCCACTCCACTTCATTCAATCAAACTCATTCACTCATACATGGGGATATGGAGTATGGACGGCCTTATGTTTGTTCAGCACTTGATTGAATGAGCCAATTCCAATTTGTTCTTTTTATTTTAAATACAATATATATTAATCATTATGTTTAATTTTTTGCGGGTTAACGGGCGGGCTTTTTAGCCCGGTCGGGCTAAAATAAGTGTCCAGGCCCGGCCCTAATAGAAATACGGTCTGGGTCGGGCTGGCCCGTCGGGCTATAATATATGTCCAAGCCCGTTAAAACGACCGGGCGAACGGGTCGAGCCGGTCGGGCTGACCCGCATTTGTGCAGGTCTAATCTAAGTGTCTCGAACTATAGGTTATCCAAGGCTTTGGTGAAGATGTCTGCTAGCTGCTTCTCAGTGGATACATGCTTCAGTGTAATTACCTTCTTCTCCACTAGCTCTCGAATGAAGTGATGTCTGATATCGATATGCTTTGTTCTGGAATGCTGAATAGGATTCTTGGATATGCTGATTGCTAGGGGTGTAAACGAGCCGATACACTCGCGAGCGGCTCCTGAACATGTTTAGTCAAAGGTCGGCTCAAAGTTAAACGAGCTGAGCACGAGCATAACTTTTAGGCTCGTTTAATAAATGAGCCGAGTACGAGCCGAATGATGCTCGGCTCGTGTATGTTCGTGAACAACTCGTTTAGATGCTCGATAATTACTCGATTAAAATTTGTTTATGACTCGATTATTACTCGAGTTATTAGTCGAAACACCATCTCTCAAACACCAATCCTTCATTCCAAAAAATGCCAGAAAGCCATCTACTCAAAAAAGAGTTGTGGTGTCTTAAGTCCCACATTGCACACACAATAGTGAAAGAATTGAATTTTTCGAATAAAAGAAACAACATCCTTACCAATTGAGTCACGGGTTGGGTTTACTTGAAGGCCAGGCAATGAACGTTTATATTGAGCCCTTAGACTTTCCAAATGTTTGAGCTGAGTTCGAATTCATTAAAATTTTAATTCGTGTATTCAACGGCTCGTTTAAAGCTTCATTGAAGCTCGTTAAATACTCGTTTGAACTCATAAAAAGCTCGGTTTAAGCTCGTTAACTATAGATTATTATATTAAATTAATTAAATTAAAATGCTCGTTTAAAGCTCGAGCTCGGCTCGAACTCGTGAAAAATTAAACGAGCCGAGCACGAGCACATATTTTTAATGCTAAAAAATACTCGGCTCGAACTTGAACTCGTCAAATTTTAAACGAACCGAACACGAACAAATTGATACTCGGCTCGGCTCGTTTACACCCCTACTGATCGCGCTCATGTTGTCACAGTAAAGTTTCATCACATCTTGTTCCACTTCATACTCTTCCAGCATCTGCTTCATCCATATCATCCGGGTGAAACAGCTTCCACCGGCAATGTATTCTGCTTCAGCCGTTGATAGGGATATGATGTTCTGCTTCTTGTTGAACCATGACATCAGGTTGTTTCCTAGAAAGAAGCATTCTCCAGATGTACTTTTTTGATCTTCAGCATTCGCAGCCCAATCTGCAACGCAATATGCTACTAGATAAGAGGTGGTGTCCTTTGTGTACCATAATACATAGTCTGCTGTACCACAAACATACTTGATAATCCTCTTCACGTTCATCTTTTGGCTTTCCATGGGATTAGCTTGATATTTGGCACACACTCCAACTGCATGGGTAATATCTGGTCTACTGGCCATCAGATACAATAAACTCCCAATCATACTTCTGTATAGAGTTTGGTCCACACTTGTTCCAGCTTTGTTCTTGGTAATCTTCACATGAGTTGCAGCTGGGGTTCCTATATGTGCTGCCTTCTCTAGATCAAACTTCTTGATCAAGTTTCTAGCATATTTGCTTTGTGATATGAAGATACTGACAGATGCTTGTCGTCAGAGCAAATGTACAAATAAATTTATAATAGTCCGCTACTGGCAACTATACTACTGGGTAGTACTTGGTAAGTAGGGGTCGAACCCAAGGGAATCAGTGGGATAGTCGTTCTTTGAGGGGGTTTATCCAGCGAGAGAGCGTGTTTTAGGTTGGTTGGTTGGTTTTAAAGCTACCAGCTAAGTGATTGATTGATTGATTGGTTGGTTGGTTTTAGTACTGGAAAGTAAATTGCAGTTTATAATTGAGGAGAAATGTTCGGTTTCAGGGGCCTTGTATTATATCCTGTTTATCATTGACTCTTAGTGAATCTGCTAAGTATTCAAACGGTGTATCAAGGCCATTCCAAGCACTCGATTTGCGTACACTGTCTAGCATATTCCAAGGACGTAGAGCACTTAGTCTACTTAGACTAATACTCCATTCCCGGTTATATTAGCCTACGTACATCCATTTGATCAATCATTCCCGATCAACCAAATGGTGTTTAAGGGAAGTCAAACTTCTCAGATAAGCTTTGCCATTCCAAGCATCCACTTATCCGTACAAGTTTACGAACACCCACGGAAGAGTTTTGCCATTCCAAGCGTCCACTCAACCTTGGACGTTCTGACTTAATATATGGCACATAGAATAAGTTTTGAATACTAAGGCGAGACACTAAGTTAATAGTCTAAACATTTTATAATACAAGTGCACCCCTTAGACCGAACTACTAGTTTAGCTACTATTTATCGCGCTAAACATTATAACTAAGGAAATAAAAACAGTTGAATAAATACTAAGAATTACTTACAACCGTTGAAGCGCCAAGGGAGCTATCCTTTATTTCCAAAGCCAAACAAATATTACAACTTACAAAACTTTAGAGAGATAAGTGAATTTGAATTTTGAGGTGTGTTCCAAATGAGGAGGAGGAGCTCCTCCTTATATAGCCATGGGAGGATGGAGATGGAGGGTGGAGATGGTTGCATGTGGAGGCCATCCATGGAGGAGGAGAATGGAGGGTGGAGGAGCCACCACATGTCTTTTGATCCAAGGGAGGAGCAAGGAGGAGGAGACATGTGGAGGAGCCAAAAGCCGCCGGTCAAGGGAGGAGGAGCCGCCGGTTGCTGGTGGTGGAAGGGGAGGAGGGGTGGCTTTGGCCACCTCTTGCCCAAGTGGCCGGTCATCTTGCCCAAATGTGAATTTTGTACAGTTTTGTGCAGTCTTTTCACAAAACTGTCAATATGTTTTGTCCCGGGCTGTCTTGATTCCTCTCCTGATTCTTCTGATTAATTTGTTATGAGTGATTCAACGTCAGGATCCTTGATATTTCTTCAGTCGGCATATGATCTTGACCTTGGATTGACTCGTAACATCTTTTCTGCTTTAAAAGCTCCTCTTTAGCATGTATTCTCTCTAAGCTCTGAAATACCCTGTAAAAATATATTTGAACTAACAAGCAAAAGTTAAATAGACAAAATGTCTAATTAAGGGGGTTATACTGTGTTTATGATTCGTATAATTTTGGTCCATCAATACCATCCACCTTTTGCTTCACCTGTAGACCCAGAAATTAGCACATTTTTTCTAACATGCTCATTTTGAATTCGCTCTGCATTTGTTCTACGAACTTGTCCACCATCTTCTTATTGCTAGAGCCGAATATAATATCATCCACATATATTTAAGCAATATGAAATCAGACCTTGTGTGTTTGACGAAAAGCGTCTAGTCTAATCCCCTTGCACATTGCCATGATTCATTAGAAACTCAGTAAGCCTTTTGTACCATGCTCTGGACGCCTGCTTTGAGACCATAAAGAGCTTTTTTCAGTCAATACACATGGTCAGGATGGTGAGGATCTTTGAATCCCTTAGGTTGTGCCACATACACCTCTTCATACACTAGCCCATTCAAAAAAGCACTCTTGACGTCTATCTGGAACAACTTGAACTTCAGATGACAAGCAAGGGCCAATAGTAATCGTATGGCTTCTAGACGAGCAACCGGGGCAAAGGTCTCATCAAAATCTACTCCTTCAATCTGACTATAGCCTTCAGCAACAAGCCTCTCCTTGTTTCTAGTGATGTTCCCTTGTTCGTCAGACTTGTTCTTGAAGATCAACTTTCTTCCAATAACAATCACATCATCAGGTCTTGGAACAAGATCCCAAACATTGTTTCACTGAAATTCATCAAGCTATTCTTGCATAGCCACCACCCAGTATTCGTCACTGATAGCCTCCTTGATATTCTTGGGCTCTTTAGTGGATATAAAGCATGCATAACCAGCCAATTCTCGAAAGTTTACTTGTTTACCTCGAGTCTTCATGCCTTCAGTTGGTTCACCGATTACCTCAGTAATAGGATGATTCTTCTCAATAATTCTCGAAGGTTGAAGGGCCTGAGAAGGAGCAGGTGGTGTCTCCAATTCAACTTCCTCGTCAGTTTGGTCACCTTCTTTAGCATGATGTTCTGAGGTTTTGTCTGGGACAACTTCTGGATTAGGTATGGAAGTAGTATGTTGTTCCGGGTGAGCTATAACATCATCATCATCTGTCGTACTTGACACAGGGGCATATGTCACAACATCATTTACGATAACATTAATAGATTCCATAATGACTCAAATGCGCTTGTTGTAGACTCGGTAAGCATGACTGTTAACAGAGTAACCCAGAAAGACTCCTTCATCACTTTTAGGGTCTAACTTCTGTAGATACTCTCGATCTCTGAGGATGTAGCATTGGCTTCAAAAGATATGAAAATACTTCACCGTCTCCTTCTTACCTTTCCACACTTCATAGCACGTCTTCTCCGTGCCTGGCCGAATTGTCACTCTGTTAATGACATAGCAAGCAGTGTTCATGGCTTCACCCTAAAACTTCAATGATACTTGCTTTGCATGGATCATCACCCATGCCATCACATGAATGGTTCGATTCTTCCATTTGAAAACTCCATTATGTTGTGGTGTGATCGGGGATGAGAACTGTTGAGCTATTCCTCTTCCTGTGCAGAACTCAATAAGAGCATTATTCTCGAACTCCTTTCCATGGGCACTTCTCACAGCCACTAAGAATTCTCCTTTATCTTCTCTTTCACGCTCTAGTCGGATACATATCTGAACAAATGCTTGAACATCATCTGATTTATCTCGCATAAAGCTTGACCAAGTGAAGTGAGAATAGTCATCAACAGACTAGTACGTACCGCTTTCCAGAATAGCTCTCCACTTGCATAGGCCCCATCAGATCTATATGTTGCAATTCTAGGGGTCTCCTCGTGTTGATCTGAGTGGTGCTTTTGTGAGGAACTTTGATCTGCTTCCCGATTTGGTAGTCTCTGCAGATAATGCTCAGGTCACCTTGAACTTTGGGGATTCCACGGATTAGGCCATTAGTGGCAACCTTCTTGAGAGTTTTTAGATTTACGTGTCCCATTCATTAATGTCACAGATTCATCTCTTCAGATTTGCTCAGTAGGCATGTTGTTTTAGCATTGGGTCGACTAAGGTTTAGCAAGTAGCAGTTGTTCGAGGAACTTCTTCCACTGAGAACTGGTTCATCATTCTTGTTCAACACCACACATTCATCATGTGTAAACTGAACATGGTGCTCTCCGTCGCACAACTGACTTATACTGATCAGATTTGCGTGCAGTCCTTTGACAAGTAGAACTTCTTTCAATCTCGGTAGGTTTGGAACATTCAGAGTTCCTTTTCCAAGCACTCTGCTTCTACTCCATCTCTAAATGTCACATATTTGCCTTTGATTTCCTCTACACTGGTCAAAAACTCGGGATTGACTGTCATGTGTCTAGAACAACCATTGTCAAAGTACCATCTTTCCTTCTTGAGTTGACTAGTGGAACTGAAAGCAACATGGCAACCTCACTCCTTTCGCTACTTGATCCATCTTTCTAAGAAAAAACTTGTGGAATTCATGACATCTTGGTTTGATGTGTCCCACTTGGTTGCCGTAAAAGCACCTTCGTCTGTCTTGCCTTATTGAGGGATACCAGGTTGTTCTTCTTCGCGAGTGATGTTCATCTTGTACATTGTATGATTGTTGCTCAGCTTTCACAAACGTTGTCTTTTCGGAGCCAGACGCACCAGTCAACCCTAGCCCTTTGTGACTGACACTGGTCGTTTAAGCTCTCAGAATATAGTCTAGATCTTTTGTTCCATAATTGAACATCTTGACAGACTTTGTAAGGTTGTTCAGCTCTTCTAGTGACTCCTCATGAACAAGTTTGTATGTCTCAATATCACATTTCAAGGCATCCACAATATTAAGAAGAATTACATCTCCTCGACTAAAAGCATCATTTTTCTTCTTTAGATCATCAATGATTCCTGGATGTTCACCTTAGCTTTGTTCAATCTGAATCTTCTGTGATGACACATTAGCCAGCAGCTCGGCCTTTTGTGCAACAAGTTTAGTTCATCTTTTTCTTCAATCAACTGAACTTTAAGATCAGTGATTATATGTTGATGTACCACCTTTTTAGCTAATAGGATAGTAGCTTCTTCCCATAGCTTTTCTTTTTCTTCCTTCAGATCAGCCAAGTTGTTGCGGTGTGTTCCTCTCAACTTCATTTAGCCACTGCTGGAACAACTCCTTGTACTTGTTAGCGATAGATTCTTCAGTGATTTCTTCATCATCACTGCAGCTTTAGTGCTCTGTAGGATCCTCAGAAGATGATTTTGACTCCACTCCTTTACTTCTTTCTCCTTCCTGGTCGAGTCACAAAGTTATTGGACTCACCTTCCTGATTCTCATCATCAGATTCATTGTTACTCCAGTTGACAACATAAGCATTATTCTTTTTGCGAGTATTAACACATTTTGCCTGAATATGTCCAAACCCTTCACATTCTCTGCATTGGATCCTCTTATCTTTGTTTTCGTGGTTGGAGTCACCAGATTTAATCTTCTTTTGAAATTTCCCATGCTTCTGGAATCTTGCGCTAGATGATTGGCCTGGATCAGATCCTTTGTTGTACTGTCTTCTCATAAACTTCCCGAAGTTCTTTGCTAGCATAGCATATTGTTGTTCTGACATCTTCCCCTTTTACCTTTTATATGTTGTTCCTCTTCATTCAGCTCTATCTCATGAGTCTGCAGACATTCCATCTGTTCATCCAACCACGTAGTTGTCACATCCTGTGCTTCCTTAACTGCGAGACCCTTCATGGCATATCGTTTCGGTAGAGACCTAAGCACTTTTCTTACCACCTTCTCTTCGCTCATGGGCTCTCTAAGTGTAAATGATTCATTAGAGATGTTGAGAACCCTTGTATTGAAGTCAACTATGGTCTCGTCATCTTTCATCCTCAGACTTTTGAATTTTGACGTAACCATCTCCATTTTGGATATTTTACCTGTCTTCGTACCTTTATGAGCCGTTCGCAGTATGTCCAAAGCTTTCTTTGCAATTTCATAGAATGATATCATCTTGAAATTCTTCCCACCATGATGAGCAATTATTTGCATGATCTTTGATGTATAAATCCATACACTTTTGAGCTTCATTCTCATATAATATTACGCAGATTTGATGGTTTTACTTAGTGTTTCAGTGACAAATCAAATTGAGAAGTAAAAGGCAAAATTGAGCAAAATTGAGTTAAAAGAGCTCGGCCACCCGAGTGGCTGCCCGACCAAAATGCCCTCCATCCGCTCGGCCATGCACCTCCACTCGGCCACCCGAGCTCATCCCTTCCCAGCCGCTCGCACCTCCCCTCGCATGGCCACTCGGCCATGCGACCACCATATGCCCGGACCTCCCCTCGGCTGTCCGCCCCTTCCTTGCGCAAAGATGACTTCATACGATCGGCCATCCGATCTCCCATGCTCGCATACACGCCCGGCTGCCCGACCTCTCCCAGCCTCGAATCCATGTCCATCCTAGGGCATATTTGCAATAAATGTTCAAGTCGGCTCAAGTGCAATTAATTCCATCGATCAGTGTGTGAGTTTTATCGGGACGAAAAGAAGCCATCAGATATCGAAAAGCTGCATTGAGAAACAGAGAGTCAAGTACGAACAACACTATAGAAAGAACACATCAGTGAATAATCGATCATCAGATCTGAAATCGGAGACCTAATCGGAGAAAACCACAGGAGATACTTGGCGACAACAGCAACATTCACAGAAGAAGTTCATCATCAGGGTTTCTCTTAACCTCTTGTACTTCAATTTATTTAGCTGTTGTTATGTATCAACTCACCATGAGTGAGTAGTCCACTTATTGGGATCCAATGGATCCCCAGAAACATCAGTTGCAACACATGTCTTTTTATATGATTATGATTTCGTTTCTTTACATTAGATATGAATAGTTCAATTCATGCATCCTGTCTTTGGTATTTTCGCGAGATATCAATAATGTTTGTATGAGAATTATTTGTACCTTTTGTCTGTGTTTGCAGTAGCATGTCACAGTAGGTTTACATAGTTGCATGATAGGCGAGAAGCGAAAGTTGAGTCTATGCATGTAATGAGATAAAATCTGATAGGCGAGAAGCGAAAGTTGAGTCTTGATGATTTGTATATCTAGTTTTGTTATTATGCAAGAAGCGAAAGTTGAGCATGTAATAAGGCAAATGACCTAGAGAAATAATTCACTATCATATATTAAGATCTACTGTTAGGCAAGAAGCGAAAGTTGAGTCTGCAGTAATTTGTGTTATAATTTGTCTGTTTCTGGGGAAGTCATTGATTCCCAATGTTTCATCATTCTGAAAAACAACCAAACAACAACCGCATGCAACAACAAATCAAACCTTAAATTCTGTATAAATGTTTCTTTTATTTACTCTACTGTACTGCACTTTTATTTCAAACCCCCCCATTTCCGTACTAATATAAACAACTATTTACAGAAAATAGCAAACTAGTTCCCTGTGGATTCGACCTGAGTCACACTCAGATTATTTGTTTGATCTGTGTTGCATTACAATCACTACATTTACAACCGATCAAAATGGCGCCGTTGCCGGGGAGCTAGTTTATTTGTTTATTTTCTGTTATTATATTTGTTTATTACTTTAGTACATTATCTGTTTAGTACTCACTTTTAATTCTTCTTTTGTCTGTTGATGCAAACGAGAAACAAGACGAAGAGAGGAAGGAAAGGTAGAGGAAAGATGGAGAACATTCACAACAACAATCTGGTGAACGTTGCTGTTCAGCAGAGAGAACCTACTGTCGCAGACTTCATGATACCATCAACCCATACTCAAGGAAATCCCATCCAGATGCCTGAAGGAGGAAATATCGAATGGAGGTCCGGCCTCATACAGATGATAACTAGTAATGCCTACAATGGTATGACTGGTAATGCTCATCATCACCTGGATCAATTCAAGGATTTCTGTGCAACGTACAAGCCAACAAATGTGGACCTGGAAACGATGTACCTTCGTCTGTTCCATTTGTCACTAAGGGACAGAGCCAAGGAATGGCTCAAAAACCATCCGCCTAACACCTTCACCACCTGGGACCAGTTATCTAGTGCATTTATGATGCAGTTCTTCCCACCAGCAAAGACTAAAGAGTTGAGAGAAGCAATCAGCAAATTTACTCAAAAGATGTGCGAGGATTTTCATGAGGCTTATGAAAGATTCAAACGATTACTGTGGGAGTGCCCACATCATGGAAACTCAGCTTGGCAGTTGCTGTATTTCTTCTACAATGGAATGGATAAGGAAGCCCGACATCTGATGGATAATAGTGGAAAAGGAGCCATTAACAAGCTGCCACCAACTGAAGCCTTCCAACTGATAGAAGAACTGGCATCAAACTCACTACAGTTTGGCAGTGGACGCAACAATTACCCTAAAGACAGAGACTTCATCAGTGGTGCTGTTGCAACCAAGGACGACATTCAACGCCTCACCACAATGTTCGAAACAATGATGAAGAATCAGAGTCCTAGCGTAGCACAAGTGGGAATGGAATACAATAACCAGTACGCTGCTCCACCACCACCTGGAGTCCTTCCTCAGCACCCAGTACCATTACCACCCATGCCTATGCAAGTTGAAGAAGATGTGAACTTCGTACGGAATCAGCCCTACAACAACAACACCAGACCTGCATATGAAGCTAATAGGAACTACCAACGTCAACCATGGAATAACTATCACAATAATCATCAGAACAATCAGATGCCTCAAACAACCTACGCAGCCCCCGCCCCGAAGCCATGGAATGCCAATCCTGTTGCACCTGTTGCTCCCAAACCTCAAAACGCTCACCCAGGTAATGTGGCATCATCAAGCAATTCTAATCCGACTGACCTATCTTCTATTGTTGCACAGCTTGCAGCTACACAACAGCAGATGATGCAGCAACAACAACAGAGTCAGCAGATGATGCAGCAGCAGCAGCAGGAAAGCCAACAAATATTGCAGAAGCTTAACGAACTACAGAAACATAGTGCAATATTGGAGAATCAAATAGCTCAGCAAGCATCTGCATCTAGATTTCAGAGTCAATTACCAGCTCAAGCCGATGTAAAATCAACGGATATCAATGCTATCACTTTAAGGAACGGGAAGGAATTGCAAACAGCAAACCAAACTAGGGTTACCGACCAAAACGACCAAAACGATCGCATGTCCGACCGTGATGCTCGCACCTCCGGTCGTGCATCCGAGCCTCTAGCCGGTCGCGTGTCCAAGCTGCCATCCGCGCGCACCACCGAGCGCACCTCCGACCAGGTAACCGATTCAAATAAAAATTTCGCTAATCTGTTCGATCCTTTGCAGAAACAAGACGCTGAAACAGAAATCGACAAAAGACAGCAAGAGATCAAGGAGAGAGTACCTTTTCCGCAAAGATTGAAAAAGCGGAACGGCAATTCGCACATCCAAAGGTTTGCTAAACTTCTTAGCAACCTTCAGGTATCAATGCCATTCACTGATATAATGCTTAAGATGCCTGGTTATGCAAAATTTCTGAAAGATATTGTCACAAACAAGAAAAAGTTAGACACTGATGATGTTACACTTGATGCAAATTGTAGTGCCATTATACAACATGCCATACCTAAAAAGTTGACTGATTTTGGTGCATTCTGTATTCCCATTACAATAGGTCCTGTTAATGTGTCTAATGCTCTATGTGACTTGGGTGCCAGTATTTCGTTAATGCCATATTCTCTGTACAAAAAGCTTGATGTAGGAGAATTAACGCCAACGCCCATTAGTCTGAGATTAGCTGATAGAACCTCCAGGTTGCCTAAAGGTATTTTAGAAGACATGCTCATTAAAATTGGTGAACTTTGGGTGCCTGTTGATTTCTATGTTCTAGAGATGGATGTTGAGAATGAAACTCCTATCATACTAGGTAGGCCGTTTTTGAATACTGTTCAAGCTGTGATTAACTGCGGTAATGGAACTATTGAAATGAACTTGGGCAGTGAGAAAGTAAAATTTTCCTTGAAATCTATGATGAAAAAACCTAGGGACTCTTTGGACTGTGCTTGGCTTGATACTTATGATGATTCTAACAATTTTGATGAGCCGCCAAATTCTGAACATGAGTTATTAGGCAGTGAAAAAGAAGCAGGTGCGCTTATGATGCTGACGGAGTGCGAAGCAGTGAAGAAGCTGAACTACGACATGAAAGTTGCAGGTGAAAAACAGATATTAGATTTACATGAAGTAGAAGAAATTCGTATGGAGAGCTATGAGAGTGACAAGCTGTACAAGGAACGTTCAAAAAAATGGCACGATAGGAAATTAAGAGCTAAACACTTTTCTGTTGGAGAAAAAGTGTTACTGTACAAGTCCAAGCTTAAGCTATTTTCAGGAAGGCTCAAGTCAAGATGGATGAATGGACACACACTGAAGGAACATTTCGGATACAAGCCAGGATTACAAATTTGAAGATGCTGAATAAATGTACCCTTCAATGTCAACAATCTCAACATTTGAGAGCAGCTCCGTCTTGGCCAAGACGTTAAACTAGGCCGGTAAGAGCTTCAACTTTATTTTTTCTGCAAAAATTTACACTTTCATCAATCAAATAATATTTTTCTGCCCTGCTTGCTCATTATTTATACTAGAATGCTTAGGGACTAAGCATGTTTTAAGTGTGGGGTGGCTGATGTTTATTCGATTATATTTGATTAATGACTGCTATATGTGCTGAAAAAAAAAAATTGCAGAAAAATGATTGAATGTGCTTACCTGATACTTGCTCAAAATCTTTGCTGAAAACACGTTGAATGATGAACATGTTAATCTCTGATGCTACGGCTTGGCTGCTCTGAACTCATGAATTTGTTAGCATCTGATTTCTGATTTTCCTTGTGATATGAAAGTATATGTAAATAGACGATTTCATGCTAGCTTAGTTCAGCATATTGAATTCGTTTAAAATTTTGGAAAAATCATGGTGAACAAACTTTTGCAAACAAGTTTATTTTTCAGATTGGCTCTTAGGTGACTTCAGAAATACTATGGTAATGTTTTTGTGCTACACATTATTTTGGTACACTGTCAATTTCAAGTGCGGGGTTATAAAAAAAATTTTGAAAAAAAAAATTCAAAAAAAAAAAAGAAAAAAAAGAAAAAAAAGGAAAATAAAGAAAAATAAGGATCAGTGTAGATGGCGGGGGTTAGGAAGCGGTAGATATGGGTAATCCCCTGAACCAGGTCTTCCCCTTCGAAACCATCCTACACTATAGTCGTTTCTTAAAAAAAAAAAAAATCCCCTGCTTGATCGTGACTTTGTACCATATTTTGTGCAATAACATATTCACAGGTATTGTTTGAGGAAAGACCCTTGCAGATTACTGCGTGAGCCTTCAAGAGAATTTACAAGTTTCGTGTAAGTGAAATTCTTCTTGACGATCCAATTGACTAAACTGACTTTTCGATTAGTCTGAATGAATGCTAGCATATTTGAGTCAAATTAGCATAAGCTGAACATCATATTGAAATGAAGAAATCTTTTGTCTGTTTTAAAGTGAGTGATATTGATGCAGCACTGCCTGAACTAATGAGTTATCATGTTTATCACTGTTTTAAAAGTTCATTCCTAACTGAGCAAGTATCACGGGATTTGTGAGTATTCCTATTCTGAAAACTCTCACTAGTTTTAATTGTTATTTTATTTCCTTAGTTCTAAGATGTTCGGAGTGATTCTTTTGATGTGTGTTTGTTCGGGACGAACAAAGTTCAAGTGTGGGGTATTTTGATGAGCAATTATTTGCATGATCTTTGATGTATAAATCCATACACTTTTGAGCTTCATTCTCATATAATATTACGCAGATTTGATGGTTTTACTTAGTGTTTCAGTGACAAATCAAATTGAGAAGTAAAAGGCAAAATTGAGCAAAATTGAGTTAAAAGAGCTCGGCCACCCGAGTGGCTGCCCGACCAAAATGCCCTCCATCCGCTCGGCCATGCACCTCCACTCGGCCACCCGAGCTCATCCCTTCCCAGCCGCTCGCACCTCCCCTCGCATGGCCACTCGGCCATGCGACCACCATATGCCCGGACCTCCCCTCGGCTGTCCGCCCCTTCCTTGCGCAAAGATGACTTCATACGATCGGCCATCCGATCTCCCATGCTCGCATACACGCCCGGCTGCCCGACCTCTCCCAGCCTCGAATCCATGTCCATCCTAGGGCATATTTGCAATAAATGTTCAAGTCGGCTCAAGTGCAATTAATTCCATCGATCAGTGTGTGAGTTTTATCGGGACGAAAAGAAGCCATCAGATATCGAAAAGCTGCATTGAGAAACAGAGAGTCAAGTACGAACAACACTATAGAAAGAACACATCAGTGAATAATCGATCATCAGATCTGAAATCGGAGACCTAATCGGAGAAAACCACAGGAGATACTTGGCGACAACAGCAACATTCACAGAAGAAGTTCATCATCAGGGTTTCTCTTAACCTCTTGTACTTCAATTTATTTAGCTGTTGTTATGTATCAACTCACCATGAGTGAGTAGTCCACTTATTGGGATCCAATGGATCCCCAGAAACATCAGTTGCAACACATGTCTTTTTATATGATTATGATTTCGTTTCTTTACATTAGATATGAATAGTTCAATTCATGCATCCTGTCTTTGGTATTTTCGCGAGATATCAATAATGTTTGTATGAGAATTATTTGTACCTTTTGTCTGTGTTTGCAGTAGCATGTCACAGTAGGTTTACATAGTTGCATGATAGGCGAGAAGCGAAAGTTGAGTCTATGCATGTAATGAGATAAAATCTGATAGGCGAGAAGCGAAAGTTGAGTCTTGATGATTTGTATATCTAGTTTTGTTATTATGCAAGAAGCGAAAGTTGAGCATGTAATAAGGCAAATGACCTAGAGAAATAATTCACTATCATATATTAAGATCTACTGTTAGGCAAGAAGCGAAAGTTGAGTCTGCAGTAATTTGTGTTATAATTTGTCTGTTTCTGGGGAAGTCATTGATTCCCAATGTTTCATCATTCTGAAAAACAACCAAACAACAACCGCATGCAACAACAAATCAAACCTTAAATTCTGTATAAATGTTTCTTTTATTTACTCTACTGTACTGCACTTTTATTTCAAACCCCCCCATTTCCGTACTAATATAAACAACTATTTACAGAAAATAGCAAACTAGTTCCCTGTGGATTCGACCTGAGTCACACTCAGATTATTTGTTTGATCTGTGTTGCATTACAATCACTACATTTACAACCGATCACACCAACTCTTGAAAATATAGCATTCATTGCTTTGGAGTTTGTGGCTTTAGCATTCTTCTTCAGTCCATAGTATTTTAGCGAGAGGACCAGCCTTGCTAGCTTCATCGACAATCATTGGATGTGTCCACCCTTATTCAATAGCTTCCCAAACTGATTCATCCTGTGATTTTAGGAACGCCTTCATTTGAACCCTCCAGTATCCATACGTGTTTCTTTCTAGCAACGGTGGTCGCGTGATGTTCTGCCCTTCTCTCAAATCCATCTCAACAACCTTCGGATCTCACTCTGTGTGTTGAGTGTTTGCGCTGATACCAATTGAAATCTTCCTGTGGTGGTTGAGAAGTTGTTCTAGATGAATGTCGAACACGAACACGAACAACTTACAGAATAATAAGCGAGAAACTTAAGTGCAGTGCGGAAAATAAAGGCACTTAAGATTGTTATCCAGTTCGGCATTAATGAGCCTACGTCTGGGGGCTGTCTCTTTAGCCCGGTGGATAGCAATTCACTAATATTGAGTTTAGTGTATAAGAACTTACGTTTACAGAATCTCTCTTAAACTATCGGAGCCACTAACACTCTAGTAATTGCTAACTAGGACTCCCCTAGATCCGAGTCTCACCTCTGATTCCACCAGATGATCCTCCACGAGAATCTGCGCTTTCCGCAGAATGCGCAGTAGTAGCAATAGTGCGTGAACCTTCAGTTATTCTGCAATCAGTCTGCCGAGCACTAGAACAGACTAATTTCGAGCACCGTGATCTTATCAAAGTAATAAGAACGTCGGCCGATGACCTCCACCTCCCGATCAGAATATATGTGATTAATATCTTCGTGAGTGCTGAGAAGTTTGAATGCCTCAACCCTCATTATATAGGGGTGGACGATTCCAAATCTAGCTTGTTCAGCAAGTCCAACCGCCTATGATCTTTAGGAAATTTTTCTTAAATCCTTGCGCATCTCTTTTATAAATAATCTTCTATATATATATCTTCAACTTTGGTTAAGAAACTTCTTCGATTATCTTCTTCGCCAAGTAATCTTCAAGCACAAATATTCCCTAAAATCTCTCAACCGAATTTTAGATATGCGTCCAGATATTTGCGTCAACCGACTCCAAGATCTGCATCATATCTTTGTTGTGCAGCAGCACCGACTTACTTAATATGGATTAGGAAACTTCTGCTGCTTCAATGTTGTTCCACGTCGATTGTCTCCCTGTTCTTAAACTCTTCCCTTGTACATAACAGCTTTAACAAATTCACAGTATTTTGCCAAAACCTATGCCACTAACTCGAAAACCATTATTAACACTCATGGTGAATAGACATACATGTGCTTTGGAAAAGGTCGGTTGTTATGCTAAGCTTGTTATGATATCTTCACGCACGCAGTTCGTTACTAACTACACGTGATAGAAAAGCTTGTACGTGTAGGTAAGACTCGCATGAAGAACTGGGAGAATTGTTGTTGAGAAAATTTGTTCATGAGGGATCATTAGGTGAAATAGCTAGTGTGATGGTTTTACATAGATACATTTTCTTATTTTAGCTAACTAGTGTTCAATAATGGTGAATATCTTAGGATTTCGTTATTAATAATTCTTGACTTCAGCTTTCCTTCTTGTTTTTTTTTAATTCCTATCACATTAGTGTTCTTCATCCCTATCAAATTTGACTCGTTCGAAGAAAAACTGCGATTTCTGCAGAGGAGGCGCCAGCACAATAGAACACACAAATGAAAATTTCAGTTTTGTAAGGCTATTCCAAAACTTGGATAAAAGCATTTGATCACAATTCACAATATATCACATATATGTACAACACTGACAAAAAAACAGGGACCGTTGGAAATTGATGGCATTCAAACTAATTAGGGTTTTGTGCTCACATCAGATTTTGAACATTTGGTTGTCCTGCCAAACCAAAAATAAGTTTCCAGTTAATTTCTATTTCATTTTTGATTCAAAAATATAGGATAAATTAACGATGTGTACAACTGATTTAATATAAGAATATCCAAGCTCATTGCTATCATCTAGTACAATTTTTTAGAAATTGAAGCGCAGGTCTCATGGGAATCAAATAACCTGCAAGATGAAACTCACGTCTATTGGGCGTTGAAGACCTGAGTCGGACCAGCAGATGAGTGTTTTAGAATAGGCAAGTAGCTAGGCGGGATTGGGCGTTATAACAGACTTTGTAATCCACCTGTCGAACGACATCGTTCCTGTGGTCAGCGTGCAACACAGGCGTTTGGCTTCAGGGCGACGTCGTTTTGTCCAGCTCTATATATTTTGAGCTCGCGCTCATTCTGTAGTTGTAACAGAAAACGCAATAGAAACCCTAGTTTCAATTGCACAAAATTCGTTCTCGTCTCCATCTCAGATCACGCCGATCTCGCTCGCTTTGCTCCGTCAAATCCAAACTCAGTTATGGCTTCACTAAACTTGGCAAACCATTTCCTAGAGGTTTGTTTAAAACCATAAAGACTCTTAACAAGCTTGCAAACTTGTCCTGCAACCTTTTCTTTCTTGTAAAACCCAATGGGCAACTTCATGTAAACTTCCTCATCAAGAGAACCATGGAGAAAAGCAGTGTCCACATCCAATTGATAAATGGGCCAATGCCTTGCTGCAGAAACAGCAAGCATGCATCTAATAGTTGTCATTTTTGCCACAGGGGCAAATGTATCATGATAATCCAACCCTTCAACTTGGGTGAATCCCCTTGCCACAAGCCTGGCTTTGTACCTTTCAAGGGTGCCATCAGATTTGAACTTGAGCTTGTAAACCCATTTACAATCAACCAATGTCTTCCCTGCTGGTAATTCAGTGAGGATCCAAGTATTGTTTGCTTCTAATGCCTTGATTTCTTTATTCATAGCCTCCATCCAGTTGGGATCAGTGTGAGCTTGATTGTAAGATTGTTGGCTCTTTGATGGCAGATATTTGCATAGCAAAGTGCTGATGATGCTTGGAACACTTTGAATAACTCACAAATTGCTCTATGGAATGTGGGGATATCATTTTCACCAATGTGTTGCAAACATAATCTTTTGTCCATGCTGGTTGTTTGTGTGGCCTTGAAGATTTCCTCAAGCCATCTGGAATAGCATTTTGAATAGGAACATCTTCAATAATTTGAGGCAAAGATTGAACAACATCAGTCTGAAGAGGAACATCTACAGTAACCGAAGAAGGTAAATGAATAGTAACTTCAGTAGAACCAGCATTTGGAATTTCAACAGCTTGAGGAATTGGAATTTCAACATCCTGAAATAATGACCTATCATCATCATCAAATAACAAGTCAGTGTGGCCAGGAATCAAGCATGATCTGGACCTGGACTATCATACTGAGCCTATGGAGAGCTTGCTTTTTTGTAGGGGAATATATCCTCCCTAAACTTGACATGCCTGCTAATAAGAACATTTTCAGTAGATAAACAGTAAACTTTGTATCCCTTTTGGCCTGTTGGATAACCCAAGAATACACACTCCAATGACTTCCAAGCACAAGCTCAGTCTGTCAACTGAACCATTGCTCATTGATCCTCTTCCTTATAGAAAATTGGTTGGAAAACTTATCTACATGACAATCACAAGACCTGATTTGGCCTATCCCATTCACATACTAAGCCAATACATGCAAAGCCCTACTGAAGAACACTGGAGAGCTGCTACAAGACTACTTCGATATGTCAAAAGTGCCCCAGCTCAGGCATCCTATTCTCTGCTCAATCCACTCTTGCCCTTCGCGCCTTCTGTGATGCGGATTGGGCAGCCTGCCCCATCACTAGAAGATCAATTACTGGCCACTGTGTGCTCCTTAGTATCATCTCCTGGGAGACGAAGAAACAACTGGTAGTATCTCGGTCTTCTGCGGAGTCAGAAAATAGGGTCATGGCTGCGGCATGTTGCGAACTCGTGTGGCTGGCCAGATTATTGGGTGACTTGGGTGTTGATATACCTCGACCTATTCCTCTACACTGTGACAATAAAGCTGACATACACATTGTTCACAATCCAGTGTTCCATGAGCGAACCAAACACATAGAAATTGATTGTCATTTGGTACGAGGTCATGTCTTGTCCTGCTTTGTCTCGCATGTTCATGTGTCCACTACGGACCAGCCAGCGGACATTTTCACCAAGTCTCTCCAACGTGATCAACTCCAACATCTGTGCTCCAAGTTGGGCATTTCGAATTTTCTACACGCCACAACTTGAAGGGGGTTATTGGGCGTTGAAGACCTGAGTCGGACCAGCAGATGAGTGTTTTAGAATAGGCAAGTAGCTAGGCGGGATTAGCCGTTATAACAGACTTTGTAATCCAGCTGTCGAACGACATCGTTCATGTGGTCAGCGTGCAATACTGGCGTTTGGCTTCAAGGCGACGTCGTTTCGTCCAGCTCTATATATTTTGAGCTCGCGCTCATTCTGTAGTTGTAACAGAAAACGCAATAGAAACCCTAGTTTCAATTGCACAAAATTCGTTCTCGTCTCCATCTCAGATCACGCCGATCTCGCTCGCTTTGCTCCGTCAAAGCTCCGGCGATAGCTTTTGTCAACGTCCACCTTGTCGGCAAATCAAATAACAAATCCATGCATGCATAAGGATTTGAACCCTTGACTTGTCATGACAAGACATGGAGCTCTCAAACAACCACCTTGTCGGCAAATCTATGATAAAAATTTGATGTAGGGTTTCGTTATTCTTGTCTAATCTTAATGATATTATATATGTATTCTTTTTTTACTGATACTGTCATATTAAAAGATAAGCTATAAGATAAGAGTATTATTTGGCATTGTGTTTGCGTCTTGGCCATGTCATCAACCTTTTGAATATATATAATACATCATTCTACCAGCAAGCCAAATTGAGTAGCCATGCATTCTTTCAGAAACATAAACTTTAATCCCTTTGGCTTTTCACCTTAAACAAAGACGCCGTGTTGTTTTATAACTTTTGTACCCGTGGATCATTGACGTTTGTAAGTATGCACCATGCAGGAGGCGGTGGCTGCTATCTTAAAATAAGCAATTATATATATTAAGAAGAGCGTTCAAATAAGAATCCCTTTAAACTTTGATAATTTGAGACTTAAATTTTCACCTTCCAAAATGTAAGATACATTTTTCAAGATGCATTTTGGTGGTGACATTTGTCTCATATGCATTTTTCAAGTTGCATTTAATGCAAAGTGAAAGCCACATTTTTTTTTTACTTTGCTTTTTACATGTGTCACATGCATCATGATCTAATAGTGAGATTTGAATTCTCAAGTTCTCGAATTACTATATATAGCCTCAAAGTGCAGAAACGTCACGTGTCATGCAATCTTTACCATATATGGATTTAATTCTGGACCCGAGAGAGAGTTAAAAGATTAGACTGATGACTTGTGGGTGGCTTCTTGTGGCAGCCTTATCAAAGGGAGCTAATTTGAGGCGCATGGAATCCTGACAGGAGGCCCTGAAGGAGAGCATGGATCAGATGATGCAAATGCAGGCTACTATGATGAGATTGATCACTACTCCTAGATACCAGCCGTCCAGCCGAAGCTCAAATGGAAACAATCCTGATCCGCGTAATCAGGGAGAAGACAACCGTAGAAATTAGACATTTTAATTTTGTTTGACTCGGATTCTTTGATATATTTATTTCACTCGTCATTTTTAATTGAATAAGAAAATTTTGAATTTTAATAATTAGTGTATTCAATTTTAATAATTGAATTTCAATAATTTCGAATTTTAATTAAATATATAAACAATTTAATTAAAATAATATATTCAAAAATAGGAAATTTAAAATTGTGCCGGAAAATTGACGGTATGTAAACGGAAATAAAGATGACGGAATGTAGATGAAATTTCGATGGTATACAATTGACGATATTTCGATGGAATATTGCCGATAATATTTATTGTCGCAATTTTGCCGGAACATTGACGGAAAGAAGAGTTGCACAATAATGACGGAAAGATGACGGCAAGTTGAGTAGCGTAATGGAGACGAAATATTGACGGAAACCTTATTGATGGAAGTAAGATGGAAAATGGACGGAACGGTGAATACGGAAGTAAGACGGAATATAATATTGACGGAATATAGACGGAATTTGGAAGGAAAATAAGGTTGATGTAATATAGACGGAATATAGACGTAAAAAATTTAAACAGAAATGTGTTGGAATATAGACGAAAAATACTATTAACGAAATGTAGACGGTATTTTAACGGGTATTTTAACGGATATTTTCAACGGATACATGTCGGATTGATGACGAAATTACTTTCAACGGAATGTAAACGACATATTGACGGAATTAAACGACGAAATGTCGACGGAAAAGTTTTACCGTCGGGAAAATTTCCGTCATCGACTTTGTTGAAGGAAAGTTGACGGAAATTCAACATTTTCCGTCAGTTTTCCGACGGTTTCTTGACGTCGGGAATTTTTCCAAAATTAGTAGTGTAGGTTTATACCTCTCCATGTGAAATGATTATAATACCCCTCCGTGTGTTTGTTCAGGATTTCAACTAAATGGGACGTGTCAGCTTAAAATTAGATTTGTAGTTTTTATATATAAATCGGTTTGTACCTGAACCGCACCCTAATAAAAAAAACCAAAATTGGAATGAACAGAAGGCTTCTCCGACTACCTCGCTCTTAGGAATCTTTTTCTTTTTTTATCGGGATATTTAAAATCAACCTTAATTATGTAATAATAGAATTACAATTTGGATAAACTTAAATGTGTCGGCAAGATCTCTGTTACACAATGAGTTTAAAATTTATCTCTTTCTAAATAATGATATTAAGAAACTGGTCGACTTGCAAATTAAAGTAGCTCTATTCCTCTATATATATATATATATATATATATATATATATACTCTCATTGGGACCCAAATCAGTTTCAAGAAAGAGTCGCAGAGCCAAAGCAACGGCAAAGACTGCTAGAGCAGCAAGAACTAAGAAACTAGCGAGTCAAGATCATGCTGCATGCAACGCTTGCCAGCAGGTTCTCAGAGCACGTATGAATTTTGATCCTTTATAATTAGGTGGTCATTGTTCGGTTTTAATTTCTACTTACGATTTACGAACATGCATCCAACATCTATTATTCTCGGTACACATCTCTCTGTCCCCGATAGGGTATTATGTGTTCTTTATTTCTTGGCATCCAAAACTCCATGCATGCATTCTCTGTAACTTAATGTGATGTGTAAAATTAACGTGTAAGTCAGTGTGTAACTTATTATGTCACTTAATATATGTAACTTGTTATATAACTAATTAATTACGTCTAGTTACATAGTAATATTTAGGGACATAATGGTTACGTGATAAGTTACACAGTAAAGTATTGTGTAACTTATTATGTAGCTATTATGTCCCTAAATGTGATGTGTAAATTAACGTGTAAGTCATCAGTGTGTAACTTATTATGTCACTTGTTATATAACTTACGTCTAGTTACATAGTACTCCCTCTGTCCCCATTTGTTTGTCCACTTTCCTTTTTTGGTGTCCCCTAATGTTTGTCCACTTTCCTTTTATATACATAACTCAATAATCAAATCAATCTTCTCTTTCCTACCAAAAAAAATATTTTAATTAAGAAAATTGTACTTTCCTCCACTTTCTCTCTCTTATTATCATTTATTTACTGTACGGGACCCACATTCACATACACTCTCCTCCACTTTTTCTCTATCATTGTCCTTTATTTGCTTTTCTTAATTCCCGTGTCCATTGTCCTTTTGGACAAACAAATGGGGACGGAGGGAGTAATATTTAGGGACATAATGGTTAATTACGTGATAAGTTACACAGTAAAGTACTGTGTAACTTATTATGTCCCTTAATGTGTGACTTAAAATAATGCAACTTATTATGTAACTTAATATGTCACAGACAGTGGCGGATCCAGGACTGGATCGATGGGGGGCGAACTTCAGGGCCGTTTCCAGCTATTGTGAGGCTTGAAGCGAATTTTTTTTGGGCCTCTTAAACCCGTCTTTCGAAAACACATCAACTTTTTTCATGAAAATGAGGCTTTTTTTTTATAAAATTGGAGCATTTTTCATGAAAATGCAGTGTTCAAGAAAACGCTATGTGAGAATCGGGCGGTCACGGTCCGAAAGGATTAATCGGGGATTAATCGGGCCTAGGCGGGGATTAATCGGTTTTGAATTTTATATATTTTAAATATATATATTAATAAATATTATGTTAATATAACTTTAAGTAAATTTTTAAACATGATGAACCGTATTTTCAAAGTAAAATATGATTTTAATACATTAGAGGATAAGTTTAAAACATTATTTAAAAAAAGGGGGTCTATTTGTAAGTATTTCAAACTTGAAGGATTCTGATATAATAAATTATTATTTTATTAAATCACTGATCATCATCTTTTGTTTTCGACAGCCACTATTCATCATCTTCAAAAACACAGAAAAACACAGAAAAACCCTAAACGCCATTGTAGACGGCTGTCAAGCTTTTTCATCCACAAATGTATGAAATTTGAGCAACAATTTGGCCTAGACGTCTTTGAGGAATCTGGCGGCGAGCGAACGTGGGGGCGAACCAAGGGGCGACGGGGAAAATTAGGAGTGAACCTCCAACAAGGGATTTGCCGGCGAACGTGGGGACAATGAAAATCACAGCAAACAAGTCCATTGTATGTAAATAGTTTTTTAGACAGAGTTTGAACTCCACATGTTTGGAACAATTTCAGAATAATCAACATACATGGACTATGGAAAGGACTTTTGCCTTTAAGACTTTTTTTTTCTGCCACTGAGTTGTCAAGAGATAATTAACATACATTGACATGGATAGCTTGAACTTGTTGATTCTATGTTCACAGCACATGTGTGTGCATGGTTTACAAATTCGAATGGTTGATTTTGAGTGTATTCCCGTGGGAAAAAAGCTAGGTTCCGTCTCCTGTGTTGTTTAATATATGCTTACTAACTGTGCAAAAGAGTCTACGAGGAAACTAAGAACCGTCGTTGTCACAGATGCCAAAGAAAATTATTGTGTCTTATAAATTGGATATATGTGCACAAGCAGATGCATTGAATGGTAGCTATCTTCAATAGGGTTGGATTCTGCTTTCCATCTTACGAATCTATTAGACATATTAAATCAACATACATGGATATTGTTCTGAAGCAATAGTTTGTGGTCATCAAATTTGAAATCTCCAGTTCTCGAGAGCTGTCGATGAGTTTTCAACCATGTTTATTTGTCCAGGCAGATATATATAAAGCATTATGCATACATCCATTCCTTTTTGATGATTTACTTCCCGACAGTTGTTAGCCCAGAAATATTTTCAACTCGTAGAACTTTTACTATATACTAAGAATTTAAGACCAACAACAATTATATATTTTTTGATATAGAAATGCCAAGATGGCTACATACAGGACTAGCTGACCACGAGAGGCATCACGCACAGTGGTCAACACTACATAACCAATTAACACACCGACGTGCCCTTCGATGAGAGCAGCTGAATTGTTCTTTTCAAGAAGCAAATTATACTGCTTGCAGCAGAAAATCTTATATATTTTGCATGATATCTGTTTCTTGTTGGTCATCTTCTAATAAATATGTTATGACTTAGATCTGCTACTCATGAGTTTTGAATTTTATCTTTATAAGGGCGAAGTGAGTTGCCATGGTGGTATGGAGCTCTCCGGTGCTTGTGGGCTGTGGCGGCCCGGGGTCCGGGCTCAAATCCCTTCCAATGCAAAAAAAAAAGAACAGATACTAAAATCTGAGCTTAAGCTCTCCATCAAAAAAAAATTAAAAAAACATTTTTTTATCATTATTGGACCTATAGAACTGCATTAGGGAATACTTAAGGGTTTGACATGGATAGCTTGAACTTGTTGATTATATGTTCACAGCACATGTGTGTGCATGATTTACAAATTCGAATGGTTGATTTTGAGTGTATTCCCGTGGGAAAAAAGCTAGGTTTCGTCTCCTGTGTTGTTTAATATGCTTAATAAGTGTGCAAAAGAGTCTACGAGGAAACTAAGAACCGTCGTTGTCACAGATGCCAAAGAAAATTGTCATGTCACAGATGCCAAAGAAAATTGTCGTGTCTTATAAACTGGATATATGTGCACAAGCAGATGCAGTGAATGGTAGCTATCTTCAATAGGGTTGGATTCTGCTTTTCATCTTACGAATCTATTAGCCATATTATATCAACATACATGGATATCGTGGATATTGTTCTGAAGCAATAGTTTGTGGTCATCTCCAGTTCTTGAGAGCTGTCGCCTGTCAATGAGTTTTCAACCATGGTTATTTGCCCAGGCAGAGGTATATAAAGCATTTTGCATACATCCCTTCCATTGATGATTTACTTCCCGATTGTTGTTAGCCCAGAAATATCTTCAACTCGTACAACTTTTACTATATACTAAGAATTTAAGACCAACAACAATTATATTTTAAAATAACAAGTATTGAATTTGGGAGTAAAGTTTATTCAACACTCACTTATGTTTATAAGTTTGCACAAGAATGTAAGATTATGACTTTTCACTTTTTTTCTTAACTAACTAATCGATTCTGGGTTTCGTTGCATGGAGTAGTAAAGAAACAGTTAAGGCTTGAAGATGGGAAAGGATGTAGGAGAAGTCTCACACTAAATTGTCGAAAATGTCACTGTGAAAAAAACTAATTGTTGTTTGATGTGCTTGATTCTCCTCTGAACTCATTTCCGAGACATTGCCTGTTTGGCCAATTTGGACAGTTTTTCAATTAAGCTATGTTTTAATCTCTAGTTGTCACGCATTATTGATTCTGACTGTTGACGATATGTAATGAAACTGTGGTCTGGTTTGTATTCTTGTCTTAAAGGAGCAAGGCTGTATGTGACAATTAACATGAATGGTCATCGCAATTGAAATACAATCCAGAAAGAGCAACTAATTAAGAAATGTTATTAGAACAACAAAAGGTAGAGTGATGCTCTTTGCTCTGAAAGGAAAAAGAAATCAAGATCTCAATGAGTTAAATGAAAAAGATACAAATGTACGCTTAAACTAATTACTCAAGTATAATTTGAGGAGTAGGCTGATACATAATGAGCACACAAATCATTCAAATGTGTGCTAATTTTCTCCCTTAGTTGGAAATCTTATCCAGTAATAAGAAACATTTTTTCTAGATTTGGCGCATGCTTGATTAAGAAGGTAACAAAAGAAACTTCACTTTTACACAACTCAAATCCACATATCTTAACCACCTTCAAATGCTGCAAACAGGGCAGTTGTTGATATAGGGGCGGGTGCGACATATGTCAGGGGCCCAAAAATGTTTTTTTGTCATATGGAAATATTTGTTTTAATGTATTTAGATTCTAGTTCATTTTAGTTTTGGTTATATTTTTTGTATTTTTAGTTTTATGAAAACTAACGTTCTTTTAATGGTGATCAAGCTGACGACAGATTGGATAAAACTCTTCATTGTGATCAAACCTAACAAGTAGGCATTTTTTTTATTCGTGTTGTTTTCTATCTAGTTGGGGCTCAAAAATTATTTTTGACCAAGGACCCTGGGAATGACATACACGCAGGGACGAAGCCAGTATATAACTTTATCGGGCTGCAGCCCGGGTAAGTTTGAGGCCCAATTATTTTTTTGGTTTTTTTTGTATTATACATTGCAAAGCGTTAAGCCGTAACCTGCGATTTGGAACGGCGACGACTGACGAGTGAGTTCCATCGCCGTTTTCTGTTCGACATCTTTCTGATATCAGCGGGCAACCTTGAATCTTCAGATGCCGGAATGAATCGGGAAAACCATCATCCGGTAAGTACTTCAGTGATTGACAGTTTTTGTATGTAAAGATCCTTCAGAGATGTGATAGCCTTTAGCATGTCATTTGGTCCTACATTCTCTTAAGGAGTCGCACTTTTTTATCTTCAGAACACTTAATTCTGGAGCAGTGTGCACTGAAGATTGATAGGTAAAGCTGCTTATTTTGAGGTTTACTTGTAGAGCGTGCCGTATTGAGCTTTGTGGCTTCCATTTGGTGGAATTGTGCACTGAAGATTGGAGATGAAGAAGAAGAAGGCGAAGGAGAAGGAAAAGGAGAAGAATAGTTCATGGAAGCAAAGAGAATTGTTGTTTTTGGTGCTATATGCTGCTGTGTTCTACTGTGTTATTATTCGTCGCTCTCTTCAACTTTCCAGTGGTAGGCATTAGATGGAAATTAACATGCTTTTCTATTTTATGTTCTATTTCAGATGAGTTTTTCTTGTTGGCTGGTTTCTGATCCATGTGGATTTTCTACACCTTGGGCGGTTCTTTGTATGTGATTAGTAATTGCGATTGTGGTAGTGTTTTATTATAAATTTTTATCTTGCTTAGGATGTGTCTGATGCCCAGTGGAGGAATTTCCGCTCCAACTTACCAATTCTCACAATTGTGTTTGGGTTATATTCCGTACTGCCACACATCTTGAGGGTCTATTTCAAGTTCAAAGTTAAAGAGGAATGTCTGTTTTCTGGCTTTTGATCTCATTGACTTACTTATTATATCTGCACGGAGCCTGGTAAGTATCAACTACTTTGCTTCTGCTAAATTGTGATTCCTGTAGATGTGTAAGGTCAATCACATTTGTTCCATTCTCCAGTTATTTCAGCTCAATGTAAGAGGAATAAAACCTTAAGGTGTACATAGAATCATCTAAACATTATTTCTTTTGTCTTGCAAGTTGACAGAGCAACAACATACTTAAAAAAATACAAATGTCAGACTTAAAGAATCTCTCTTTAAGGTGATGTATATGTGTTTTTATTCATTAGCTTTATGATATGAATTACTTGAATATCTGTTCCACTGCTATCTTGCATTTTATATAATAGAAAGTTCATTTGGCCTTGTTCCAAGTGAGGTTTAGTGGCCATTTTACAAAAAAAAAAAATTTTCGTCAAGCCCTGGTAACTTTCAAATCCTGGCTTCGTCCCTGCATACACGACCCCGGCTACAAAAAGGACTTCAAAAACTGAGCTTGATTATCCCAATACTGATCTTTTGCTTGTTCCCCCATATCCCAAAATTCCCTAATTTCAGCCTGAAATCGAAAATGTGCAGAAAATTATAGATGAAACCACTCACCAATTCCATCAAATTATTAACCCAATATGAAAATCAGCAACTTAACTATTTTTGTACTTAATTATTACCTTTTCACCACAGTAGATGGCATTGATCATAAGAGTCAGATACGTCCTTATAAAATACTTTACTGCCCTTCAGATACCGGCTACCCTAATTTTACCTACTTCGAATTTTCAAGAGCATCATCTGACCCAGAAACCCAAGTTTGCAGAATGTTAGTTTTAGTATTAATATTAAAAGCACAAAGGGGATGTAGCTCAGATGGTAGAGCGCTCGCTTAGCATGCGAGAGGTAAGGGGATCGATACCCCGCATCTCCATTTTACGAGTATTGTATTTATATTTTATTAATTTCACTTTTGATGGTTTTTTTTCGCTTTACATGCGATGAAATTTCCGAAGCAATTTTCGATTATGATGACCGGAGTGGAGCTGCTACTGTTTCATCCATGAATGGCTCCTCTTCAATCTTCAAACTCACCAATCTGAATCACCACCTCCGAATCAGACCTTTCAACACCACAGCTACTCGCTTCTGCAACCGCCACGTCACTGTACTGCCGCTTACTTCTCTACGATGCGGAACGCTTCTGCAGTCCCTCGCCGCTACCAAATCCATCAACCAAGGTCAGCAGCTCCACGCTCACATCATTACGTCAAATACCCTCCTTGACAACTCTTATCTCGGCACCAAGCTCGCAGCTTTTTATGCAAACTGCGGTTACATGGACCAGGCGAAGCTGATTTTCGATGGGGTTCTCGTAAAGAATTCGTTTTTGTGGAATTCGATGATCAGGGGATACGCCAGTAATGGGTTCCCGGAGAATGCAATAATTTTGTATTGTAGAATGTTGAGTTGTGGATTGAAAGGGGATAACTTTACTTACCCTTTTGTTTTCAAGGCCTGTGGGGAGCTAGGGTTTGTTAGAGTGGGGAGAATTGTGCATTCTGAGGCTGTGGTTGGTGGATTTCAATTGGATTTGTATGTGGGTAATGCGTTGGTTTTGATGTACTCGAACTTTGGGGTAATGAAGTTTGCTAGAATGATGTTTGATGAAATGCCAAAGAGAGATATGACCTCATGGAATACCTTGATTTCAGGTTATGTGAAGAATGATGACCCTGAAGAGGTGTTGGAAGTATTTAATCATCTTATGAAACATGAACGATTAGTTGGTGATGGGGTTACGATGCTCGGTTTGATATCTGCCTGTGGGCACTCGATGAATGTGGTGCAAGGAAAAGAGGTTCACGGATATGTAGTTAGAAATGGTTTTGCGGGTTGTGTTAGTTTCTTGGCCAACTCGCTTATTGAAATGTATAGTAACTGTGGGAATTTATTATATGCTATCAGATTGTTTGAAGATGTTACGAACAAAGATATAGTATCGTGGAATTCATTGATTTCAGGTTATGCCAAGAATGGGAATGCTCTCGGGAGTCTCAACATTTTCTGTCAGATGATTTCGGAAGGTACAAGACCTGATATGGTGACTCTTGTAGCCGTGCTAGGAGCTTGTGATCAGATCACTGCCTTGCAATTTGGCGCCACTCTTCATTCATTCCTTTTAAAAGTGGGATTTGGATCAACCACTCAAGTAGGAACTGCGCTTGTAGACATGTATGCCAAATGTGGCAGTCTCTTGTGTTCGCGCCATGCTTTTGATGAGATTAACTGTAAAAGTTTGGTTACTTGGAGCACTATGATTTCAGGGTATGGGCTGCACGGGAAAGGAAAGGAAGCTATTTCCATCTTTAATGGGATGATAGTAAATGGTATCGCTCCAGACAATGCTGTGTTTACATCTGTTTTGTCAGCATGCAGTCATGCTGGGTTGGTTCTTGAAGGTAAAGAGATATTCTACGATACAACAAAGAAATACAATGTCAAGCCTGGGCTCTTACAGTATGCTTGCTTTGTGGATCTTCTTGGGCGCGCTGGACATTTGACTGAAGCTTACAACGTAATAATGAATATGGAACTTATCCCCAATGAAGATGTATGGGCCGCACTCCTCTCAGCTTGCAGGCTACACAAAAATATCGAGCTGGCTGAAGCGTCAGCTTTGCAATTAATCAAATTAAACCCAAAAAGGGTGAGCAGCTATGTGTCTCTTTCTAATATATATGCTGCTGAAAGAAGATGGAATGAAGTGGACCAAGTACGAACCATTGCCCGGCATAACAGATTGAAGAAACCGCCTAGCTGGAGTTATACTGAATTCAAGAAAGAAATACATTGTTTCTTGGTTGGTGATAGGACGCATCCCCAAACAGAAGACATATATGCCAAGCTAAAGGAGTTGCGCCACCAACTTGAGGACGCCGGCCACAAACCTGATACCAGTCCTGTGTTATATGATATAGAAGAAGATCTGAAGGAGAATATGCTCTGGGATCACAGTGAGAGGCTTGCCATTGCATTTGCCCTTATAAATACACGATCAGAAACTGTTATTAGGATCACGAAAAACCTGCGTGTATGCAACGACTGCCACGAGGTTACAAAATTCATTTCGAAATTGACAAGTAGAGAGATTATTATGCGTGATATGCGTAGGTTCCATCATTTCCAAAACGGAGAATGTTCTTGTGGTGATCGCTGGTGAGTGAGCAGCTGAGTTAAAATCACAACGATGAGCCAGTAGGTAGGAGATTCTTCACCTCTTCTTTTGTCATTTTTTTTTCTGTAGAATCATGTACCATTTTATACAGGAGAATAAGAACAGTGATGAACTCTATTGTCATAGCAGGGATGAGAAAAATGTAAACTTTAGTGGTTCTGATAAAGTAATGCAATTTCTGTGGCATTGCTATGTTTAATCTTGTATCAAATTAGCTTTACTTTGTTTTTTTGTGTTGTTTTTTTTTGTAGCTGTTGTTGACTTCTTTTTTTTTTGATAATACAAAGGAGGATCAGGAAACAAACCCACAAATGAAAATAAACAACAACACTGGACATGTAGCTAACAAACACAGAAAATAGGGTAACGTAATCCGTGTAAAGCGAAGCCAGTCGACATCGATTGTAATATCTTCACAACAGAGAGGCTTCAAGATCCGACATACGCCAAAGTGGCCAAACAAACGAAGCGGCTTAGACACCAACTTCAAAGTATTGTTGATTTGAGGTATTTTGAGATTTGCAGCTCTTTTAGTTTTTTGAATAAAGAGGTGATATAGTTAATAAATAAATAAATAAATAAAATATGATAAAAGTGTGTTTCAGTTTCAGGCACAGACAATGTTCCAGCAAGTTTATAAAATCAACAGTTTAAACTTTACAATGATTCCAGTCACTGCAGCAGCCAATCTCAGCTAACACAAAATATAGCTGAATGATTGTCCCCAAATGAGCAAAATTGACGCCGTGGCTATTTGTTTTAGTTGATAGATGTAACAGGGGATCCACAGTGAGCGGGCTGCAGCCCATGTTCTCCCAATTGGTTACACATACCTCACAAGGTGTGTGTTAAAGGGTGAGGAGTTCAATTCCCACCAACACCCGTATGGAATATAGGAAACCCCTTGACCATATGGTTGGGAGAACCTGGGCTACAGCCCGCCCACTGTGGATCCTTCGGCCCAACCAAAGAGCTTGGAGGCCCTAGGCCCAGTGGGTATCGCGTGGCAGGGTTCGCCAGAGCGCCTGGGGCCCTGTTACAATAGAAGACCTAAATTAACAATCCTCTCAGTCAATGATTTCTTGTATACCTCTTTACTGGGCAACAGTAGTATATTACAGCATAGCGTCAAAGAACCAAAAGCCATATGCAACCTGCATAGCTTGGATAAGAGCCGGAATGTGGCTTAGTCCAACTATGGAGAACTTCAAGCTTGGACAAAGAAACCCAACCGACTGCCCCCATTAAGTTCCAAGTTTGATTTAGAAGTTCGGCGGTCATTTGCTAATTCTCCAAGAGCAACAAAACCATCTGCGAAATATACAAGTATATACTCTGATAGTGATACAAGAATTGTCGATCACAATCTTCCTCTCCTGAGTTGGATTTGCTAGTAAAAGGTAGCAAAAAGTCCGTCCCAAAATGCATGATAACAAGTACTGCGGTCTGTGAACGTCTTGGCTCCGTTCAGGTATCTGCTCTTCATAAATACCATAATGTCATAGTCATTGTTGCATAGAGATAAGCTCATTGATTCCACATTGTCTGACGTCTATAACCATTGAGTCCCCTAAAATGGAACGGACACTGCAGCACTGACGTCTTGGTGACCTCAGCTATGAAGAATGTAAATAAGCAATGTTAGAATTATAAAAACCGTCAATCAAAGGACTATTTAATGAGAAGCCTGATGATAGTACCTCTTCAGCATCGAGCTCTAACTTCTTTGAGAAAACTCTAACACGCTTTAAACCATTTATCGTGCTATTAAAGCAGTTCCTAACATTGAACCTTTTGAAGCTGCTCAAGGCCCCACCTCTATGCGGAGCCAAACTTTGAAGAAAGTATACGGCAGGACTTTTGCAAGGATCTCTGGGGTTCATTCTCGTATTGAACATATAGTGACTAGCATTGTGATTTTTGTTTCTTCTCCAAGGCATGAATGTTTTCTGTAAACGAAGGAGATCGGGAAGAAAGACATTGCCTACATACACCTGAACTGAGTGACCCCACGACACAGATACTGTCAGAGAATTGAGACTGTCGTAGCAGACAGTTTGTTGCAAAATTCTGTACGGATCGAAATGAGCAGCCTTGAAAAGATGTTCGATGGAGTCAGCCTTGTTCATTAGAGGGAAAATAGGATCGACAGCATCCACGTGGTGAAGAGATAATATAGGTGAGAGTGGATGAGCCGATAACATGCCCAACAAATTTCCTCTGATATCAACCTAGTAAACAAAATAAGAAGAAAGAACGAAACTTTACTCAAGCGCCCTATTCGAAAAACTCAGCAATTGGCAAATGAAAACAATAACAATGTAGCATATGTGTTCGTTTAAAGATAAGATAAGACGCTTTGATCACCTGGTGAAAACCTAGTTCGCGAGTCAATCCAATACCCAATTCAGCAACACAGGAATAGACTCTTTCATCACTACCATACAAATGTCCATATCTCATCAAACACGAGTCCAAAACCGTAGCCAAAACCTCAGCCAGGCCGGCACTGATAGCAATTCCTCCACCACCATACGCCATATCAAAAGAGTGCTCCTGATTCTGCTCATAACTCTCCGACCAGCTCCCAAGATAAAACCACTTCTTATAATCATATTTCGACAAAACCCTAACCAAATTGTCAACAAAGAACACAGTGTCATCATCCCCAAATACAAACCATTTAACCCCAACCTCGTTCAGCTCCACAGCCTCTTTGACGATCCTCGCCACCCTAATCGCCGACCGCATCCCGCGAGGGTAAGTGTAAGGGAATCTGGAGGTGTCGTTGGATATTAAAATCGGAGGAAGCGCAGGATCCGGGTCGGAACTGGGAATGGGGCGATCGAGGAAGAGGAAAGCGCGGACATTTGGAGGGGAGTACCAGAGGCGAATGTAGGTTTTGCGAGTTGGGAGTGAGCGGGATGAGGACGCGATTGAGAAGAGCAGGTGGCGAGTTGTGGTGGTGGTGGTGGTGGTGGATGGAGATGATGGAAGTGGTTGGTGTAGGTAGTAAAGAGGTGGTGGGTCTGGAGGGAGGTTGTAGGAGAGGAGGAAGTAGACGGTAGTGATGGTGGCGAGAAGGAGGAGGAGGGCCTTGAGGGATGAAAAAGATCGCATCTTTTTCTCCGGCGAAGTGGAGGAGAGAGAGATGGGACCGTAGAGTTTGCAGACGAATTGGTCAACGGTCGGGGACTATGTTTGGTCGGTTGTCAACTCGATTTGTAGTAAACTGACAAAAGAGTGTTTTATGTGGAATTATGTCTTCTTTTTATCCTTTTTCAAAAATATTTTACTTATTTTATTTTTAAATGAATGACTATCAAAAAAAAATTTACTTATTTTATTTTTTCCAAATGGTTTTTATTTTTATTATTATTAATATGCAGATGATTTTGACATGAAATTAAACCGAGAGAATGAAAATTTCACATTATTTGTAATAATTTTTGCATTTATATTTATGGAACGGATCAAATATAACCTAAATTTACTAAAACCCCAATGAAATATTGTCACGTGTCTATTTCGATCAATCGGAATTCGGGGCGTTTTTTATAAATAAAAAATTAATAAGGACATATTTGAAAATACATAACAGATGCGAGGGTATAATCGTCCTAAAAATTGCTACAATAATAGTTTAAGTCTGATCATTGTATGTTTAAGTCTAATCATTCCTTTTTCAAGTCTGATCATTCCTATTTTAAGTCTGATCATTGCTACAGTAATAGTTAAGTGTGATCATTGTATGTCTCTGATCATTCCTTTTTCAAGAGTGATCATTCCTTTTTTAAGTTTGAGCATTCCTGTTTTAAGTGTGATCATTGTATTTTTTTTAAGTCTGATCATTGCTACAGTAATAGTTAAGTCTGATCATTGTATGTTTAAGTCTGATCATTCCTTTTTAAGTCTGATCGTTGTATTTTTTAAGTCTGATCATTCCTGTTTTAAGTCTGATCATTGCTAGATTAATAGTTTAAGTCTGATCATTCCTTTTTTAAGTTTGATCATTATATTTTTTTTAAGTCTGATTATTCCTGTTTCAAGTCTGATCATTGATACAGTAATAGTTTAAGTCTGATCATTGTATTTCTATTTTTTTAAGTCTAATCATTCCTGTTTTAAGTCTGATCATTGCTATAGTAATAGTTTAAGTCTGATCATTCCTTTTTTAAGTATGATCATTGTATTTTTTAAGTCTGATCATTCCTGTTTTAAGTCTGATCATTCCTTTTTTAAGTCTGATCATTTCTACAGTATAGTTTTAAGTCTGATCATTGTATGTTTAATTCTTATCAATTTTTTTAAGTCTAATCATTGTTATTTTTAAGTCTGATCATTCCTGTTTTAAGTCTGATCATTGCTACCGTAATAATTTAGTCTGATCATCCCTTTTTGAAGTCTGATCATTGTATTTTTTAAGTATTATCATTGCTACAGTAATATAGCTGAAGTCTGATCATTCCTTTTTTATGTCTGATTGTTTAAGTGTGATCATTCCATGTTTAAGTCTGATCATACCGAAATATGTTAAATGAACATAATACCCGACCAGCTCCCAACATAAAACCCTCCGACCAGCAAATCCTCCACAACCATTACGCCATATCAAAAGAGTGCTCCTGATTCTGCTCATAACTCTCCGACCAGCTCCCAACATAAAACCACTTCTTATAATCATATTTCGACAAAACCCTAACCAAATTGTCAACAAAGAACACAGTGTCATCATCCCCAAATACAAACCATTTAACCCCAACCTCGTTCAGCTCCACAGCCTCTTTGACGATCCTCGCCACCCTAATCGCCGATCGCATCCCGCGAGGGTAAGTGTATGGGAATCTGGAGGTGTCGTTGGATACCAAAACCGGAGGAAGCGCATGATCCGGGTCGGAATTGGGAGTGGGGCGGTCGAGGAAGAGGAAAGCGCGGACATTTGGAGGGGAGTACCAGAGGCGAATGTAGGGTTTGCGAGTTGGGAGCGAGCGGGATGAGGATGCGATTGAGAAGAGAAGGTGGCGAGTGGTGGTGGTGGATGTAGGTGATGGAAGTGGTTGGTAGTGGTAGTGGAGAGATGGTGGGTCTGGAGGGAGATTGTAGGAGAGAAGGAAGTAGATGGTGGTGATGGTGGCGATAAGGACGAGGAGGGCCTTCAGGGATGAAAAAGATCGCATCTTTTTCTCCGGCGAAGTGGAGGAGAGAGATGGGACCGTAGAGTTTGCTGACGAATTGTGTAAATAAACGGTCGGGGGACTATGTTTGGTCGGTGGTCAACTGGAGTGAAAACTGACAAAGAGTGTTTTATGTTGAATTATGTCTCTTTTTATCTTTTTCAATGGTTCGGGTACAAATCAATTTACAAATAAAAATTATAAATTGATTTTTAAGTTGATACGTGTTCTCTATAGTCGAAATCTCGAATAAACACATAGAGGGGTATTATAGTCATTCTATACGGAGGGGTATAAACCTAATAATGTTATTTTCAATTTAGTTCAAGAGTTGTTAATGATCAGACTTAAACTTAGAAATGATCAGACTTAAAAAGCAGCAATGATCAGACTTAAAAGACTTAATGATCAGACTAATAATAGACAATGATCAGACTTAAAAATAGACAATGATCAGACTTAAAAATAGACAATGATCAGACTTAAAAGACTTAATGATCAGACTTAAAAATGGAAATGATCAGACTTAAAAGCGGCAATGATAAGACATAAAAGACTTAATGATCAGACTTAAAATACTTAATGATCAGACTTAAAAATAGACAATGATCAGACTTAAAATAGATAATGATCGGACTTAAAAGACTTAATGATCAGACTTAAAAATAGACAATGATAAGACTTAAAAGATTTAATGATCAGACTTAAAAATAGACAATGATCAGACTTAAAAATAGACAATGATCAGACTTAAAAGACTTAAGGATCAAACTTAAAAATAGACAATGATCATACTTAAAAGACTTAATGATCAGACTTAAAAATAGACAATGATCAGACGTACAAGACTTAATGATCAGACTTAAAAATGGAAATGATCAGACTTAAAAAGCAGCAATGATCAGACTTAAAAGACTTAATGATCAGACTTAAAAATAGACAATGATCAGACTTAAAAATAGACAATGATCAGACTTAAAAGACTTAAAAGACTTAATGATCAGACTTAAAAATGGAAATGATCAGACTTAAAAAGCAGCAATGATAAGACTTAAAACACTTAATGATCAGACTTAAAATAGATAATGATCAGACTTAAAATAGATAATGATCGGACTTAAAAATAGACAATGATCAGACTTAAAATAGATAATGATCGGACTTAAAAGACTTAATGATCAGACTTAAAAATAGACAATGATCAGACTTAAAAGACTTAATGATCAGACTTAAAAATAGACAATGATCAGACTTAAAAGACTTAAGGATCAAACTTAAAAATAGACAATGATCAGACTTAAAAGACTTAATGATCAGACTTAAAAATAGACAATGATCAGACTTACAAGACTTAATGATCAGACTTAAAAATGGAAATGATCAGACTTAAAAAGCAGCAATGATAAGACTTAAAAGACTTAATGATCAGACTTAAAATTGAGAAATTAGACTTAAAGAGCGAATGACCATATTTAAAAATTGGTAATCATCTATTTTAAGTCAGATCATCATCTATTTTAAATCTGATCATCATCTATTTTAAGTCTGATCATCATCTATTTTAAATCTGATTATTTATTTATTTTAACTCTGATCATCATCTATTTTAAGTCTGATCATCATTTATTTTAAGTTTGATCATCATCTTCATCTATTTTAAGTCTGATCATTATCTATTTTAAGTCTGATCATCATCTATTTTAAGTTTGATCATCATCTATTTTAAGTCTGATTATTTATTTTTTTATAGTCTGATCATCATCTATTTTAAGTATGATCATCATCTATTTTAAGTATGATCATCATCTATTTTAAATCTGACCATAATCTATTTAAAGTCTGATTTTTTTAAAGTCTGATCATCATCTGTTTTAAGTCAATTTTACTGTAGCAAAAGTCAAATTTTATTCAAAATGATCAGACTTAAAGCATGCTGATCAGACTTAAAAACGTACTGTAGCACAGTCGAATTGTGCTGTAGTGAATTTTAGGACGATTATACCCCTCTTATCTTTTATGTATTTTTAAATAAGTCCGCATGTGTTTTTTTATTTACAAAAAGAACTCCGATCGAGATTAATTCTGATTGGTCGATTTTTACACGTGTCAAATTTTTTTATGGATTTATAGTTTTTATTTATAATGTTAGTTTGTATTTGATCCAAATCTTTTCAAAAATATTTTACTTATTTTATTTTTTCCAATTGGTTTTTATTTTTATTATTATTATTATTATTATTATTATTATGCAGATGGTTTTGACATGAACAGAGAGAATGAAAATTTCACATTCTTTGTAATGATTTTTGCATTTATATTGTTAATTTCAATTGAAGATGTACCGGTCCAATTACGCTTTGATTTTGGACCGAGGCAAAGCCCGGTTTGGTTTGATTTCTCAAATCACACCCCAAAAATACCCAGAATGCAGAGCGGCTCCGGTTTGCAGCGCCGCAGCAGAAAGCAGGAAAAAGAATATGGTGAGTGGGATTGATGAACGATATGCAGAGCAGGTTTCTGCGCTTCTTCAGCCTCCTACGACTCTTCAAGTCCATGTAGGTCAAAAGAAATTTATGTTATGCTATGTTATTTACAGTGTCCTCAAGCCAAATTTTTATATATGACCATTAATTTAGGGGTGTGTTAATGTTGGTCAGTTGTCAATATTTCTTAAATTTGAATGTGTTTGATGGTTTCCCAGAAATGCTTTCTGACATGGTGGTGTTTATTTCATGAATGCAGGAGTACTTTGACAATCTTTTATCTGAAAGGAAGATACTTGGACTCGAAGTGAACCAAAATGCGAAGATCGGAAAGGGTATGTGGGTGCAAGTGCTGCATCTCGTATGGTTCTCATTATTCAATCTAAGTAAAGTAGTAGTGATATTAGAAATGCTGGTCATTGGAAATGTACATAACTGAGAAATGGTTGTTTGGAACTAAATGTTCTCTTGTTGTCTTACCTATTAATTCGATATGGTTGCTTCTGAATCGAAAAATGCAGGTGTGTATGCAAATATGGACTTTGAAGAAGAGCAGGTAGTCTTGAAAGATCAAATGCTGTTTGGAAACCAACATTCATATAATAAGGTAAGATATATGTAATATTATCATGTCAGTGATTAGTTCGTAAGTTAGTTTTTTTTAAAGAAAAACTCACGTGCATGTCTCTTGATTTTTTATTTTGTAGATGGACTGCTTTGTTTGTAGTTTTTGTTATCGTTTTGTCGGATCCATTGAAATTCAAATTGGGAAGCAGCTCTATTTCCAGAGCTTAGGGATTTCAATGAATAACGGAGACCTTAGTGGTAATTGTTCACACGCTTCGAAAGCCAGCTGCCAGAGTGATTCATCGGATGATGGAGACAGTGTACATGCTGGAGATTGTGACAGTTCTGATGGATGTGCACCAAGCGTCTCTGAAGAGAAAAAAACTCTTCCTAATGAAGTTGTAGAGTCTTTAATGAACGGTGAATTAAGACTGCCCCTCTCAGAAAATTTCGCATTACCATCAGTCGTACCATGTCCTGGAGATTGTCAAGAAGCATACTACTGCAGGTTATTTACACCTTGTACAAACATGTTGATCTTTTGTTTCTTTAGGTCACGGCAAACATTTTTAGTGGATAGCTTCTACTTTCAATAAATAGTATACAAATTAGCTCGAGATACACCATTCATATATCGGTCCTAGGCACATAATCTAATGGTTAGGTGGAAGTTGGAATACCTTTGAAATTATTAAGTTACAAAAGGTTTGTTTCTTTCATAATTACTACAGGAGTAGAATTATCAGGATAACCATTACTTCATTTAATGTCACTCTCACTGTGGGAGTGTACATTTGCAATTAACAACAATGCATTTCCATAATTAACAATCCATACCGCCTGTGGATAAGAAAAGATTCATACCAAGCTGTACTTTTGTTTTAGCTTTAGGTACTGCACGACCACGTGTGTTTGTAGTATATTGTTCTGGTAGAACTTTCTCTAAACTCAAAAATGAATTTGGTCATTGGCAGAATTCCATAGTTTGGGTTATAATCTATCAAAAAGTGATTTATACATGATGATTCGTTCATCATCTTCATGTAAAACTTTTTTTTTAAGTGTGAATAATAATAAGTAATAGCGATGATATCTTGTTCATAACCAACTTTTAACTCAACCTTATAACAGTGGTGACTGAATCTATTCGTATAATGCGCTTGTTTGAGCTAAGTGCTCACTTGATATGTTTATCAAATGACTGTTTGCCTAATCTCTCTCTGGTCTCTGCGCTAATAGTTTTTCTATTCCTTCTGGTGACAATAATACTCATTTATACAGTCATATCTCTGTACTTGTACAGCGAATCATGTGCCAAAGCAGACTGGGAAAGTTTTCATGTTTTGCTTTGCGTTGGAAAATCAAATTCAGTACGTAGGGAGGCTCTTGGAAAATTCATTGATCATGCTAATGGTGAGGCTAATATGCTATGCCAGGAAACTCTGAATATTTTTTCGCATCTCCCTTTTTGTTGACGCCTCGTACTTTATTCTCCAGAAACAAATGATATATTTCTCCTTGCTGCCAAGGTATGGTCTGGCTCCGTCTATGTTTATATACACAGTTTATTGTTAAGATTTGTAAAAGATAGAACTAAATATGCTTTTGGACAATGATGCTGTAGATAAAAAGAATAAACATAAACATTGCTGGAAGCGGGGCTTCGCTCTTTGCATTGATGTATCTGTTATACATAAACCGACTTTAATGCTTCGCTGAAAAAGCAAAATTTTAATAGTTGCCACTATATGCTGATACTTGATGGATCACGAGTGTGTTGCTTATCATGCTAAACAAGTGTGGTTGCAATCATAATCCGATGCTTCAAAAATGCCTTTGTCCAGGCAATTGCTTTTACCATACTAAGGTACAGAAGAAGTAAGGCAGCTCATTGTGAAGACACAAGGAGTTCTGTTGTCTCCACTTCGACTAATCTATCTTTGCTCTTGGAGGCATGGAAGCCAATATCCATGGGCTATAAAAAAAGGTATGAACTCAACTTCGGTTGCATATAATTTTTATGAGTCATTATAATCTGTAGAATGGGGCATACAGATTATACATGGGCTCACTTACAAATAACTTTGTTTTCTACTCCACCTGTAAATACTGTGTAAGTTTAGTCCATGTATTATCTGAATTCCTACTAGAATGGCTTGTTGGACACACAGGTCTTGATTAATGGATGTTAATGACTAAAATGCACATGCCTGTGCTTTTAGGTGGTGGGACTGCATTGACGAATCGGAAGATATCGCAAAACTGGAAAGAAAGGAGTTAGCTGCCGCTGTATGACTTTCGAGATAACAGTTCAAAAAGATGCATCTTGTTTATTTTATAATCACCTAATGGGAAATTCAGATTTTTACTTCTTTTGGTTTTCTGGGGTTTGTTCAGTCACTGCAATTTCTAAGGGAAGCCATGTTCGACGAAGAGTGTGGAGCATGTATCCTTTTTAGGGACGAGCATATTATCTGTGTTGCTATATTATCTGTACGAGTTGTCAGACAATTCAGAATCCTTGACTCTCCTAGTATTCACCCTTGAAATTTATGGTCATATCATTGGCATGTTTGAGTTGAACAATCTGTAAGCATCCTTCACTTATTGACCCTATTCCATAACCACTAGTGAGACAAACTGATATCATTTATGGATAGGAATTTAATCGTTGAATCACCTGTGGAAGACTACATTCGGTTCATCACAGATCTGCCTGACCAGAAAAGGGTAAGGACTGAAGTCACAGAACATTACTTCACGCCACATATAATTGACATATTGAAAGTTAACCAAAGCATCTTATAATATACCTTGTACAGAAAGAGATCGAGGAAAGCATCCGTCCTGTATTGGATGCTCTTGGTGAGGATTATACAAATTTGTGTCAAGGTACGATAGAATTGCAATCAGATAGCTGTCACCTCTGTCTAGAACTGATAGCAGATTTTATTCTTATCTTTTTGTCATCCATCGACTGAAGCTTAGAAATTTCTGTGGTTGTCAATTTCATTGCTATATTACAAATGTGATGTTCAGTTAGATGCTGTCCTGCAGCCTGACTAATTCTGACTTTTTTTATCAGGTACGGCATTCTATCCACTGCAAAGCTGTATGAATCATTCTTGTTGTCCAAATGCAAAGGCATTTAAGAGAGAGGAGGTATGCACAGGCAAATTGACCTATATAAAAATTATTTTCGATCATCAGTTAATTGTGACAGCATCTCTGCTATCGACGATTTTCTTTTCTAGATATATCTTCCTATTTTCCCCCATTTGAATCACAGGACAGAGATGGCCTAGCAACAATTATTGCAGCAAGACCTATTCATAAAGGAGAAGAGGTAACCAAATTAATGCTCAACCCTTTTTGTAATATAAGGATCTAAAAACAATTTTGCATATAAGGAGTTCTTGGTTTTCTCCAGATTACAATCTCCTACATAAACGAAGACTTACCCTATGAAGAGAGACAAGAACTTCTCGCAGACTACCATTTTAGCTGCAAGTGCTCTAAATGTGCGAAGGATCAGAATCACATACGTGTTTAGTGAAGTATAAGAGTTGGCCCTATGTGAGAGCGTTGGCTCTCTGCGGCCAGTAGATATAGATGTGCCATCTATCGTTTATGTTTAGAACCATACAGCATACATTCAAATAACCTATGGCAGGGGGGAACTTGTCGCTTTTTTCTCTTTCGTTGTACGATTTCCTTTTTGCATACATTCAAGTGTTGTATAATAAAAAGAGTTATTATATTGAACTCTTTTATTCATAGTGAATGGACCAAAATATATGAATTGAAATGAAAGGGATAATAGCCAGAATGTATGAATTACTTTGTACATCTCAAGCCATTTTTTTAGTTGACAAGAGAACATTTCTTCCTTATCTGGCCTTTGCTGCCTGTAAGGACACCAATCTTACTCATTTTGATCATGGATTTCCCAAAATCATGCACGAAATCAGCGCCACGATTCATCGACTGACGTTTCACATATCTCCTGGTCAGGGGATTATCTAAAAGCGCCGCGTCTGATTGGAGCAGACCTCTTCTTTTAGCCACAGAGGTGAAGTAATCTTCATCGAATCGAGTGGCGGTGCGATCAAGGGAGACTGAGGAAATAGTGTCTCCTTGCTTGCATTTCTTCTTTAGGTGGAGAATAAAGTTTGAGTCCAATGTTGGGTCAGTGTCACCTTTACCAGTGAAATTATGCAACCTGTTTTCAAATGAAGTGCAATGAGAGATTCCAAGTGTGTGCCCACCTGCATGCATATTCAAGTCATGTAAATCATTTAGTTAATTGTCAGTTAAGAAATCACAATTCCTAAAATCATTACATACGAAATGATCGATAGGCGAACCTGATAAAACAACAAGATCCTTCAAGTTCAGTCCCTTGGAAGCGAACATTGTTATTAGTGTTGTTATGTTAGCGAAAAAAGGGGGAAGATTTGTCAGGGCCTCGAACGCAATCGATTGGGTTCCATCTCTTCGTCCGACTGGAACTTGCCAATATGGCCCGTAAATCTAAATACAGGGAAAAATTTTAAGGCCATCATAAACATATATAAGGCCATATATGATAAACTGAAATATGTATGTATATATACCAATGAAACAGCATCTCGAGCCACCAACGCCAGAATATCTGCGCAGGATACTACGTCAGGACATTCCTTTTCGAGTGCGTCTTTCACCGCATCGATGACATCGAATCCTCTGAGGCTAAGGTTAGGGATGTCATCTTTCTCAGCTTGATTTGTCTTTGTGGAGTTCAAAAGGACAGAAGCATCACATCCCTATGAAGTAATTAAATCATGAAAACTGAAAATACCATCTCAATAAATATGTATAAATAAAGATATGAAACTAAGGTTGATTGGAATTAAAATATTTACTCGAACAAAGCAGTCATGAAAATGCATTCTCAATAAAGGGGCAGCAAGAGTCCTGTCCCGTTGAATAAATTTCTCGGTGGCTCTCTTGACGATACGCTCTAGCCTTGGGCACGATTTTTCATAGAAACCAACTTTCAAGGGAGAATAAAATGCTGAAGCAGCTACAATCAGCTGAAAGATGAAAACCAAGGGAAGGAACTTATTGATCGACATTTTGTGCATTTAAATGATCATAAACTGAGTAAAGAAAACTTGTGATTTGATATGGATCCCAAATGTGGTATTTATAGCTTCATTAGGACTCTCTGCATTGATAAATTTCCATAGTATGTGAGTGAGGTTCTTGCTGCTGAGAATTTAGTTGTCTGAATTTCTTGTCATAGTTTTATTTAGTAGTGGCTCAGGTGTAACTTGTAATTATTCATGTCATATAAATTTATTAAACATTCAATTTCACCAACCATCATGCATGATTTCAAAAGGGATTTTAGACTTGAATACCAACATGATATCTTTTTTTATTTCGCAAAAGGGAATTCATATTTCTCAAAAAAAAAATTGCAGGTTGCATTTTCCAGTCAATTTAATCACTTAGCTTTTATCTGTGTTTGCATGTACTTCATCAGATTTATGCCTGATAAAGAAATATATGTTTGATGCACCGGCCATTTATAAACGATATGCCGACAAATATTCTCAAGTCAAATTTGCTGATTGCATTCTTGAGTCAATTTTGGTTATCATTTATGGCCACATTCCTTCATGTTTCAATCTTCTGCAACTATTTTTTTGCAAGCAGGCCAATCCAAACACTGCTAAACAATTGATTAAGTTGACTTCAGATATTCTATGATTTGTTGCTGAAAGGAATGTTGAGTTAATTAATAACACAGATTACATATACTTGAGCCACTACTTCGCGTTAGGCTATGACAAGTAATACCGACACAAGAACCTGACATCAGATGAAAATCACTACAGAGTTGGAAGCTATAAATGACACATTTGGGATCCATACAAAATCACAAGTCAGTTTACTATCATTTATCAGAAGCACATAATGTTGATCAATAAGCTCCTTCCCTTGATTTTAATATTTCAGCTGCTTGTTGCAGCTTCAGCATTTGCTACTACTCCCTGTACCTTGAAAGTTGGTTTCTATGAAAAATCGTGCCCAAGGCTAGAGCGTATCGTCAAGAGAACCACGGAGAAATTTATTCAACGGGACAGGACTCTTGCTGCCCCTTTATTGAGAATGCATTTTCATGACTGCTTTGTTCGAGTAAAGATTTTAATTCCAATCAACCTTAGTTTCATATCTTTATTTATACATATTTATTGAGATGGTATTTTCAGTTTTCATGATTTATTTACTTTATAGGGATGTGATGCTTCTGTCCTTTTGAACTCCACAAAGACAAATCAAGCTGAGAAAGATGTCATCCCTAACCTTAGCCTCAGAGGATTTGATGTCATCGATGCGGTGAAAGACGCACTCGAAAAGGAATGTCCTGACTTAGTATCCTGCGCAGATATTCTGGCGTTGGTGGCTCGAGATGCTGTTTCATTGGTATATATACATATTTCAGTTTATCATGTATGGCCTTAAATATGTGTATGATGGCCTTAAATTTTTTACATGTATTTAGATCTACGGGCCATATTGGCAAGTTCCAGTCGGATGAAGAGATGGAACCAAATCGATTGCGTTCGAGGCCCTGCCAAACCTTCCCCCTTTTTTCGCTAACATAACAACACTAATAACAATGTTCGCTTCCAAGGGACTGAACGTGAAGGATCTTGTTGTTTTATCAGGTTCGCTTATCGATCATTTCTTGATTTTATGAATTGTGATTTCTTAACTGACAAATTTTAACTAAATGATTTACATGACTTGAATATGCATGCAGGTGGGCACACACTTGGAATCTCTCATTGCACTTCATTTGAAAACAGGTTGCATAATTTCACTGGTAAAGGTGACACTGACCCAACATTGGACTCAAACTACATTCTCCACCTAAAGAAGAAATGCAAGCAAGGAGACACCATTTCCTCAGTCTCCCTTGATCGCACTGCCACTCGATTCGACGAAGATTACTTCACCTCTGTGGCTAAAAGAAGAGGTCTGCTCCAATCAGACGCGGCACTTTTAGATAATCCCCTGACCAGGAGATACGTGAAACGTCAATCGATGAATGGTGGCGCTGATTTCGTGCTTGATTTTGGAAAATCCATGATCAAAATGAGCAAGATTGGTGTCCTTACAGGCAGCAAGGGCCAGATAAGGAAGAAATGTTCTCTTGTCAACTAAAAACTAAGTCATTTTTTGTTGTTGTTCATCCATCTATTGTTCTATTAATTAAATTAAATTTATTTTGAGTAACTATTTATTAACTTGTGTAACAAAAATAAAAGTTCCTAATTTAAGGCGCGAATCTCATTTGGTTCATGGAGTTACATAAAAAAGGAATTTTTTTAATATTTGGAAAATATCAGAAAGTCATTAAAAACAAAGGGTGCGGTTCAGGTACAAACCAAATTATAAATAAAAACTACAAACCGATTATAAAGCCGACACGTGTCCCAGTTTAGTCGAAATTCCGGAGAAAACACGGAGGGGTATAATAGTCATTCCACACTAATGGTTATAAAACCTAATTATGTTATTTTCAATTTAGTCCAAAAATTGTTAGTGTTCAGACTTAAATGGTATTGTTCAGACTTAAAAAAGGTAGTGTTCAGACTTAAATGGTAGTGTTCAGACTTAAATGGTAGTGTTCAGACTTAAAAATACTTAATAATCAGACTTAAATGGTAGTGTTCAGACTTAAATGGTAATGTTCAGACTTAAAAATACTTAATAATCAGACTTAAATGGTAGTGTTCAGACTTAAAAAAGGTTGTGTTCAGACTTAAATGTACTTAATAATCAGACTTAAATGGTAGTGTTCAGACTTAAATGGTAGTGTTCAGACTTAAATGGTAGTGTTCAGACTTAAAAATATTTAATAATCAGACTTAAATGGTAGTGTTCAGACTTAAATGGTAATGTTCAGACTTAAAAATACTTAATAATCAGACTTAAATGGTAGTGTTCAGACTTAAAAAAGGTTGTGTTCAGACTTAAATGTACTTAATAATCAGATTTAAATGGTAATGTTCAGACTTAAAAATACTTAAAATCAGACTTAAATGGTAGTGTTCAACTTAAATGGTAGTGTTCAGACTTAAATGGTAGTGTTCAGACTTAAAAATATTTAATAATCAGACTTAAATGGTAGTGTTCAGACTTAAATGTACTTAATAATCAGACTTAAATGGTAGTGTTCAGACTTAAATGGTAGTGTTCAGACTTAAATGGTAGTGTTCAGACTTAAAAATACTTAATAATCAGACTTAAATGGTAGTGTTCAGACTTAAATGGTAATGTTCAGACTTAAAAATACTTAATAATCAGACTTAAATGGTAGTGTTCAGACTTAAAAAAGGTTGTGTTCAGACTTAAATGTACTTAATAATCAGACTTAAATGGTAGTGTTCAGACTTAAATGGTAGTGTTCAGACTTAAATGGTAGTGTTCAGACTTAAAAATATTTAATAATCAGACTTAAATGATAGTGTTCAGACTTAAATGGTAATGTTCAGACTTAAAAATACTTAATAATCAGACTTAAATGGTAGTGTTCAGACTTAAAAAAGGTTGTGTTCAGACTTAAATGTACTTAATAATCAGACTTAAATGGTAATGTTCAGACTTAAAAATACTTAATAATCAGACTTAAATGGTAGTGTTCAACTTAAATGGTAGTGTTCAGACTTAAATGGTAGTGTTCAGACTTAAAAATATTTAATAATCAGACTTAAATGGTAGTGTTCAGACTTAAATGTACTTAATAATCAGACTTAAATGGTAGTGTTCAGACTTAAATGGTAGTGTTCAGACTTAAATGGTAGTGTTCAGACTTAAAAATACTTAATAATCAGACTTAAATGGTAGTGTTCAGACTTAAATGGTAATGTTCAGACTTAAAAATACTTAATAATCAGACTTAAATGGTAGTGTTCAGACTTAAAAAAGGTTGTGTTCAGACTTAAATGTACTTAATAATCAGACTTAAATGGTAGTGTTCAGACTTAAATGGTAGTGTTCAGACTTAAAAAAAGTAGTGTTCATACTAAAAAATACTTAATAATCAGACTTAAATGGTAGTATTCAGACTTAAAAAGGTAGTGTTCAGACTTAAAAAGGTAGTGTTCAGACTTAAAAAAAGTAGTGTTCATACTTAAAAATACTTAATAATCAGACTTAATTAACTGGTAGTGTTCAGACTTAAAAAAGGTAGTGTTCAGACTTAAATGGTAGTGTTCAGACTTAACTGGTAGTGTTCAGACTTAAAAAAGGTAGTGTTCAGACTTAAATGGTAGTGTTCAGACTTAAATGGTAGTGTTCAGACTTAAAAATACTTAATAATCAGACTTAAATGGTAGTGTTCAGACTTAAATGGTAGTGTTCAGACTTAAAAATACTTAATAATCAGACTTATATGGTAGTGTTCAGACTTAAATGGTAGTGTTCAGACTTAAATGGTAGTGTTCAGACTTAAAAATACTTAATAATAAGACTTAAATGGTAGTGTTCAGACTTAAAAAGGTAGTGTTCAGACTTAAAAAAAAGTAGTGTTCATACTTAAAAATACTTAATAATCAAACTTAATTAAATGGTAGTGTTCAGACTTAAATGGTAGTGTTCAGACTTAAAAGCTTAATGATCAGACTTAAAAAAAAGCAATGATCAGACTAAAAATTCTTAATGATCAGACTTAAAATGGTAATGATCATACTTAAAAAGAATTCTATGATCAGACTTAAAATTAAAGAGTCTTGCCCTAAGAATTCTATGATCAGACTAAATTTTTTTTTATATTTTTATTTTTGATTAAAACATGAATTTGACCCTTCAGATGATCGAATTTGCCCTAAAAACACCGACCTCACCACGTAGTTGTGAGTCTTGCTCAGAATGCCGTTTCCACCCAAAAAATACTAGGCTTTCATCAAATTCTGACACAGGCGCATAAACATCAAATTTTGCATAGCATTCTTCAGATGTTCCAATTTCTGCATGTAAGTCTGATCATTACCATATTAAAGTCTGATCATTATCAATTTTAAGTCTGATTATAACCATTTTAAGTCTTGTCATTACTGATTTAAGTCTGAACATTGTAGTGTTCAGACTTAAATGGTAGTGTTCAGACTTAAGATGGTAAGACTTAAAAATACTTAATAATCAGACTTAAATGGTAGTGTTCAGACTTAAATGGTAGTGTTCAGACTTAAAAAGTCTGATCGTTAACAATGTTTTTTAAGTCTGAACAATGTTTTTTCAAGTATTGTCATTACTGGTTTAAGTCTGAACATTGTTTTTTTAAGTCTGAACATTGTTATTTAAGTCTGATCGTTAATGGTTTAAGTCTCATTATTATTTTTTAAGTCTGAACAATGTTTTTTCAAGTCTGAACAATGTTTTTTCAAGTATTGTCATTACTGGTTTAAGTCTGAACATTGTTTTTTAAGTCTGAACATTGTTATTTAAGTCTGATTGTTAATGGTTTAAGTCTCATTATTATTTTTTTAAGTCTGAACACTGTTTTTTAAAGTCTGAACAATGTTTTTTTGAAGTATTTGTCATTACTGGTTTAAGTCTGAACATTGTTTTTGAAGTCTGAACATTACTGTAGCAAATTTTGGACGTTTATACCCCTCATATCGTTTATATATTTTTAAATAAGTCCACATGTAATTTTTTTATTTACAAAAATAACCCCGACTGGATGAAATTTCGGCTGAATTTTAATTGGTTCATTTTGACACGTGTCGAATTTTTTATGGATTTGTAGTTTTTATTTATAATATTGGTTTGTATTTGATCCAAACCCAAAAACAAATATTAAAAAAAGAACATCATGGGTAATAGTAATTAAAAAAAAAGTCTTCAGTGGTTTCGTTTTTTCCTTTTTATAACCGCTCCTAAATTAAACACGATGCCATTTAAAAATGACAATGTGAATTTTACAGTTTACTATTTCATCTCTTGGATTTGCCAGCAGTTTCTCTGATCGCATTTTCTGCAGTATCCAAAAGTAGTCGCCCGGCGATCAGCTTTCACGGTAATTAAGCATACTCACCCTTCACTAATTTAGTTTTGTCATTGTTTTACTGATTGGTTTATTTATCAATTTTACATTCTGTAAATTAAAAAAACAATCCTTTGCGTTCAATTGGATCCACCTTTATTTGGTGTATCGACAAATCACGTTATCAAATTATGTAGAAGGTTTATAAAAGTATAAAAAGGATTTTGAAGTTTTATACTTGTTGTCCTTTGAGTAAAAAAAAAATTTAGGTGAAATATATAAGGTTGGCATTTCTGTTGAGTATTTTGGACTCACAGATTCACCAAAAATAGGATGTATAATCCATTTGGGCGCTAATCACAGTACGTAAATAAATATCTAATGAAAGAATAAATTGGCCACATTGAGAAAAAATGGGCAAAAAATTAAAAAGGTTATTTCATGCCATTTGTATATTTAAGAACAGATAATTGCCCATAACTGTGAACATCAACTGGAATTTATGAACTTTGCACCAAGTATCAAATTAATGAATCAACTATCTTATTTTATATTCATCGACTCAATAGGCTTGCAGATAAAAATGACTATAAATTTGTCACAAGTGGATCAATATGTTGTATAAAAATCAACAACCTACTAGCTCAAAACACAGACAAACCGATTAATCCATCTGAATTCACAATAATATTACAGGAATTGCAGAATGGAAAGCACTGACACTACTCAAAAGGCTAGACGACGTCATCATCGACGAGGCCTCAAGATTTGTTGTGGCCTTACAATCATCGTGGTAGTTATACTAATTATCATTTTCGTGACGTTGGCGTTTACTGTGTTCAAGCCTAAGGATCCAGAGATCAGTGCTCGCGCAGTGGGCATACAGAATATTCAATTCTCGTTATTTCCAAAGCTTAGCCTAAACGCGACGCTGGACATGGAGGTGACAATAAAGAATAGAAACTATGGAAGCTTTGAGTATGAAAATACTACAGCCATTGTAGATTATCATGGTGAAGAGGTGGCTGAATTTCCAATGGATTCGCGGAATGTGCCAGCTCGGGGACAGATCAGTTTGAGGGCTTTGGTAAGTGTCCAGGGCGATAAGCTCGTGTCGAACCCTTTTTTTATGGGTGATGTTGGTCTAGGAAGCCTTAATTTCACCTCTAATTCGGCCCTTCGTGGGAAAGTGAGTGTTTTCAAGGTGGTGAAATTCAAGGCTACAGCATATAGTGCTTGCCATATTTCTGTATTCATAGAATCTCAGAATGTAATCTCCACTTGCACGGCTTCGATAAAAATGTAACATATCGTTGGTGCATATCGTTTCGATCAATTCTCTCTTCGCGTTAATTACAGTGTGTGTCATTTCTGTTTTTAATTAGCTAGAAAACATGATGTTCCGCTTTTGAGCTACATAGTTTTTTTTTTCTTCACAAAGTCACTAATCTATATGTTATAGTTGAGATTGAAAAATCAGTAAAATGAAATAGTCCTTTTCAGCAGGTCTAACTCGCAGAATGTGGAACAAAGTGAGAATCGACACGTAGTTGCATTAGTAAAACACGCTATAATTAATTATGATAATCAAAGATTTGGAGACAGATTATGATATCTCAACACATTTTAAACTGAGTGTGACAGACATATCAGGACATAACTATGGCCCTAATCATCTAGAATCTGATAATTAAATGGTTAAAAGGTAGTCATCAGGAATTTAATTTTGGGTGACTGATAATCTGTCTCATATAGATCACATTAGTAGTTCATCTGTCGCTCTAGACATCGCATTATTGAATTTTACCGAAACATCTCAACACTACTACGCTGCCTATTTGGCTTGTGGTTTACTGACATAAGCTTCAGGACCAATATTGCATCAATAATCCTTAATGCCTTCTCTACAACTACAACAGCAGAGATTTATTTATCATGTTGGTTTCCATTTTTTTTTACTGTGACTTAGTCTTGAGTTTGTTTCAGTTTCTTGCAAGAGCCTATTTTTTCACAAAAGGAATTCTCTAATGAAATAATTGCGCAACGATGAATAATTGGGATCTGAATATCTGATTACTACTGAAAGTATCTGTGCGGATATATCATCAAACTCGTGCAGCTACCTTGGTTCATGTGATTTATTTGCGCAATCTGGCTATGAGATATCAAATGTGTGCTTCAACAGTTTGAGAACTTTTTTCCTTGCAGATCCCACAGATTTACATAATCAGAAAGTTAAATAGTAATTCATATAAATACTTTTCGTGCTACACAAACATAATTTGATCAGTCACTCTATCTCAATACACATATGCAAACCGGTAAATCAAACAGGTTCCAGACAACGAACATAAACACGCATATTTCTTTTGCCTTTCGCTGTTTTAAGTCCAAACAAACTCCAGTTTTCTTCATGTATTTTTTTCTTCATTTTCTCTGCAACTTAAATAATTGTCACTGTTAGTCCCATAGAATCATATCATTGTAATATATTTCTTGACTGAAATTAGAATCATTAAGTTCATGGAAAATGATAAAAAAAAATTAATATGTATATCAAGAAAAAGAATTCAATTAGAAAAGGAGAGGACAAAATACCTTCTTGGGACTACTTGCAGTATCATTTAAACCCTCATCAGTAATTTTTTTGGCTGTGGATTTCTTATTGTTACCCTGCGGCTTTTTCTTGGAAGCTGGAGCTTTAGATCTCCTTGATGCAGCAGCTGACGCGGAAGAAGCGTCAGAGAGCATAGAAGAACTTTCAGAAATACAAGTTGATGGATACTGCTTAACGTTATTCTTGAAATGATAATCGAAATACGTAGTCCATCCACTCTCTTCCTCCGGCTTCTCATGGGGCTGATGACTTATTTGATCACTGGTATTGTGTTGTTCCATCTCGGCGGTCACGCGGACAATGTTCGAATTGAAGGAAAATAATGTGGTATTAGGAGAAATTTTGGTGTGGCCTTAGTGTCTATATAAAGGGAAATTTTCAGCTGATTTTTTTTTTTCACTAAGAAGATAGAGAGAGGTTGAATAATATTTGTTGGCTGACTTACTTTTTCGCTTTCGGCTTATGATAAAACTAATGTAAACCATATTTGATGATGCACATCAAACCAAATAAAGGTTGGGTAATAGCTCCTCTTTGGTTGAAATTGAAAACACATATTTTTTTTATTTTACAAAAAATATCCATAAAATTTTCAGAATGGAGTGGTTAATGCTGAGATATACGCCCAAAAATATGATAAAATAAGTACATGAAAAAGTTTAATAAAAAAAAACAATTTCAGCAGGGTGCTAGAGCAAGATTAGTTGTAAGATCTACAAAAAAAGCTGATTGATCGAAGAAAAATTCATTCATTTGTTTTAAAGCACAATCTTGAAGATGTTTTATATCCTCTTGATCTTTGAGAATGGGCCTATCTCTGAGAAGTAAGTGCTCTGTGTGACTCTGCCAAGCAGGCTTCCATGAGCTTGTGGATTGCTAAGTTCAATCCCCTGGACAGGAGTAAAAGCCAAACTAGATGTTAAGCCTGATGTAGCGCCGTAACTCCTTTGTTTAAATTTCTTTGCAACTTTGGCAGCAAGCTTGCTCTGACCAACTGATGATACACGTAACTTCCCATATCCAGCCTGACCAAGCATTCCATACCCCTCACCAAGTCCATCCCCTAAGGAACTTTCTTCTGGTATACCAAATTGCATTCTGTTAGCCAATTTCATCAAATGCGTGATAGCATACTTTTCTTTCATTTTTCTTAGGCGACGACCACCTCTTTTCTTTTTTGGCTCTGAATCAGGCACAGGAAGAGGTTTAGGCTGCTTTGCTGGTGGCGGCTCTTGCCACTTAGCTATTTTGTTCTGAATCTCTTCCTTCAAATTTCTTCCAGTTTTCCCTGTTGGATCACCACAAGTAGAATCTACTCTTGCTGCAAGTGTGGATTTTGCAGCCACAAGCCGACAGGCGCGCATTGCCAATAGAGGAGGTGTCATTTGAAATATTTCTGTTTGCTCAATATATCCTATGCGCAGCTGAGACGTCGCAGTTGAAAAACCAGCCAGATTCTTTTTCTTGGCCCCAAGAAGCTGAACGTTACAAGCTGGCATCTTAGCTAACGAAGACAAACCGCCAGCAGTTCCCATAAGTTTCGCAGCAACAGCACTCCCAACAATGGCCGATAGATTTGGAGCAATATAACCCATTCTGCTCTCAACAAAATCAAGCACTTTTTTCTTGGCTTCATCAAGAGCAAGAGCTCGATCACATGCATCAATAGTCTTCTGAAGATTTACTTCTTGTAGAGGCTTTCCACTTGTCGTTGATGCTGTGATTGAGACAACCATTATAATAGCTGAAGGCAGAATGCCTTCAAGATCCACAAGAGTCAGATCTGTCTCATTCCCTATCTTCTTAACCACTCTAGCATAATCAATAGGGTGGTGAACAAGTGATTCAAGCTCAGGAAATTTGAGCCGGTAGTTGTTGCGTATGAAGTTATGAATGATTACTATCTCAGTTTCAATGTCCACGGACAGAGTATTACATTCCACAATCAATTGATACTCGGGATCGTTTGTATCTTTCTGAAGAGCTTCTTCCACTTTCTGCATGATAGTTGTGTAGCGTGGATTTTTCTGCAACTTAGAAACACTGTCTAGATCATCGTAATTGAGAGCTTCTATAACAGCCAACTCTCCATCCACGTCTTCATCCATTTCATCAGCATCCACAACTTCATTAGGAACATCATCAATTTCATTATCTGACAGCTCACCAAGGTCTGCTAAAAAAGAGTCTGCTAGCGTAGGCATATTTTTTCCACTCAACAAAAAAATTACGAGATCAGATGCGATGCAGTTCTTTAAAACCGCAAGTGAAATCACGGGAATCCTGTCCGTAATTTTTAGGGCAATGCGAGCGAGGAGCGGAATTGAATGGGAGCTCTGGAGATTGAAAAACAAAATAAAAAGAAGAATTTATAGAAGAAAGAACGAACAGGATTAGGGTTTGGGGAAATAGGAGCAGAGATTAGGAAATTGCTAATTTCATTCATTATCCCTTAATTGCTTTTTACATTATTTTTTTATACTAATCCAATTACATTCAATTGCAACTGAAGGCTGAAGCCCCTCAACTTTTTTTTATAGTACATTAAAAAGTATATTAAAAAAAGACAGAATGAACACGTGCAAATTGATATAAAAATTATTAAATTAAAAAAATTTAATATCTAATTTGAAATTAGAAGATAATGCGGTAGCCTAATGCTTCAATAGTTTACCTGCCAGTTATTTTATTCAGTGCAATAATTTTCCCTAAATTAAATAACCATTTTTTAATTATTTCAAATAACCTTTGTGTTAGGGTGAAGTGAATTGTCAAGGTAGTTTGGCGCTCCTCCGATATTTGTAGTTTGTAGAAGTTCAAGTACATACCAATGCATCAAAGAAAAAAAAAAGAACAGATGCTAACATTTGAACCTAAGCACCCAATCAAAAAATAAAATAACCTTTGTGGTTTGGTTCTAAATAGCGGTTATATGCTTCTGAAGATCTGAACAAACAAAACAAACTGCAACATATTGCGTGCGGATTCGAACAGAACCAACAGTTGATTCCAGCCAGGGCATGTTTTCGACGACCGTGGCACAGTTGATAAGAATGCCGTGAGGCTGCTGCGCAACTAATAGAAAAACACACGCATCTCGCTCCGTTGTCAATATGAGCAACTAAGTACTCTGAACAAGTATAGTTTCATTTCATCCCTCACTTTAAAACAAAAACAAAAACAAAAACAACAAGCTGCTTGCGTACCCCCTATGGTAACTGAAAAATTGCTCATTCCTGTCCTCAGGGTTTTTGCTTATGCAACTTCTAGCACAAGAGGCAGCACTTTATTTTTTTCACATTAAACAACAGTCCCAAAATGTTGTTGAAAAGGGGAAAGGTCTTGGAAGCCTATATGAACCATCTTATTGCTTGGCCAAGTTTCGGATCACGTATGGCAGAATACCTCCGTGATTGAAGTATTCCAATTCCACCTGCAAACCACCACATCACAAGATCAAACATGCAACTCAAGCACTTGACTGGTGCTAAAAGATCTTCACCAACTATCAACAAAAAATAGCTTCACATACCTCTGTGTCGAAGCGAACAGTGCAGGTAAAGGACTTTCCATTGTCAGTTGTAACAGTCACATCTTGGCCTGGTTTTATTTCACTAATGTTGCTAGGAAGGTGGATTGTGTATCGTTCATGACCAGTCAGTCCTAATGTGTCAGCATCTTCTCCGGCCTTGAAACACAGCGGAACAATACCCATTCCAACCAAATTACTTCGGTGAATCCTCTCAAAACTTTTGGCAATCACAGCTTTCACACCCTGTAGTCGATTAATTTTCAACAATATTAAAACATTAAATCAGCAGTGAAAAAGGAATATTAAAAAGAACTCAGGTGGCTACAGGGATCACTTACTAGCAGCATAGGACCCTTGGCAGCCCAGTCTCTGGAACTTCCACTTCCGTACTCAGCGCCTGCTAGAATAATCGTGTCATGTCCTTCAGCCTTGTACTTCTGAAAAACCAAAGAATAGCATTGTAATGACAAATTAAAGGCGTTGTTGCAATTGCAAAGTATAAAGATACATAGTAATAATGAGTGCATCTGAGTTCACAAATACAGAACATTGAACTCTTGAGAAATATATGAGTTGTACCATTGCAGCATCAAATACAGACAGCTTCTCTCCGCTGGGGATATGAACTGTTTTGGGACCAACCTCCCCATTCAACAACTTGTTCACAATACGAATGTTGGCAAAAGTTCCCCGGGCCATTACTTCATCATTACCACGTCGACTTCCATAAGAATTGAAATCCTTGCGGTCAACACCTCGTTCCATAAGATATTTTGCAGCAGGGCTGTCTTTGTGGATGCTTCCTGCTGGGGAAATGTGATCTGTTGTAATACTGTCACCAAAGTTCAGCAAACAGTAAGCATCCTTCACTTGTTTTGCTCCGGGAGGGTCCAGAGTCATATCCTTGAAATATGGGGGCTCATGAATGTAGGTTGAATTCGGGTCCCAAGAGTACAGAGTACCGGAGGGTACTGATAACTCATTCCACATAGGGTTTCCCTTTGTGATTGATTCATATGTGCTCTTGAACATGTCAGGCAGCACACTGGATTCAACAACCTAGCAATCAAATTATTGTATTTAAGCATTTTGTGAAGAATAAGCAGTTAGAGATTACAGAGTGTATCAAAAATGGACTTCAAAGCTTCGAATACCTGAGCGATTTCCTCGGTAGAGGGCCAGATATCCCTGAAGTAGACGCTCTTACCGTCCTTTCCTGTTCCAATAGGCTCCTTCTCAAAGTCAATGTCAACCTAAACGCATCAGAAACACAAGCTTAATGGACTAAACAATTACTCAAGGTGGATGTTTTGCCTACCCAAAATGAGGGAGAAGGAAAGATGGATTGTAAACTATCATATTGTTTTGAATGGCTCATGTTATAAGTGGACATAACAGGCTACTATTTTCATGGGAGAACTAGGTAAAGGGATTTATTTTGTAGAATGCGTCCTTACCGTGCCAGCAAGAGCATATGCAACCACTAATGGAGGGGAAGCAAGATAGTTGGCCCTTGTCAGTGGATGAACTCGGCCTTCAAAGTTTCTGTTCCCGGAAAGAACGGCAGCTGCGACTATGTCTGTGAGAAGTGCAATTGTCAGATATTAAAGACTGAAAGAAGAAACATATTGTAGTACATGTCAATGCTTGGCTCCAACCTATACACAATAATTTATGTACTAGTTCATTACATGCGTAATGTGTGTGGCGTGTGTGTTGGGTGCACATGTGTTTGCATGTCTATGCAAATAAATGAAGTTAAAAATGATTTACCATTCTCTGTAATTGCAGAGCCAACAGACTCGTCTAATTCTCCTGAATTACCAATGCATGTGGTACATCCATACCCAACAATATGAAATCCTTGCTCATTGAAGTACTTCTGCAATCCACTGTTTTACCAAAACAACATCCATTAGATTTGTAAGTACATACCCATGACAATCAATCAACATTTCACATCACATTATAGATCGTGCTGGGAACATATCAATACCTTTTGTCTAGATATTTTTTTACAACACCAGAACCTGGGGCAAGACTTGTTTTGACCCATGGTTTGACCTAATAATTGAAATACAGGAGTTAGTTAGGAAGAAAAAAATGACAGAACAATAGTCTTCTTAAATCGACATTTCAACTGAAATATAATTCACCATTTCACCTTTATCTTTTGATATAATATGTTACAATAAAACAAGGATCTAAAGTTTAAAGTAGATGTTGTATATAAGAAAAAGCATCCAAAGTTCAATATCATTTGAAGGAACGAATCAAGTCTAGGGCAAACCTTCAATCCCAGTTCGCAAGCCTTTTTGGCAACCAAAGCAGCACCAAGCATGACACTCGGGTTGGATGTGTTAGTACAACTTGTGATTGCAGCAATAACAACACTACCATGTTTAAGTTCGGCTTCCTCTCCGTGGAATGAAAATTTTGCCACCTTGTCTTGTGTTTCTTTTGGTATGGCAAACCCCTGTATTGTGTTTAAACAGTCGGCTATTGAAAAAACTTGATATCAAAAGCCCCAAATAACGCTAAAGAATTTTGGAAGTCGAACAATGCACCACACCAACATCCTTCTACGTGCATATTTAGCACCATACGCTACTATATGATGCGTTCTACAGACTACAGAGCATCACTGAGTCTTCATAATGTGCAAAAGATCCTCAACTGGGAAAAAGAATGCGAATATAGAAAGAACAAAAATGCCCAGCTCACATATCTTCCAGTCAACCATGACAGCACAAGCAAAATTTAAGTGACTCACCTTGAAACCGACTTTATTATCAAGACATGCATGCCAATCGGCCTTCATCTCTTTAAGTGTAACCCGATCGTGCGGTCTGTCAATAACAACATTTGAATGGGCACAAGCATCAACATAGGCGCAAAAAGAAGCTGAATTGTGGAAACTATACAGTAATCTGAGTAAGTAAAGCACCAACCTTTTAGGTCCAGAAACGCAAGGCTCAACTTCCTCAAGATTCAATTGTAAAATAGATGAGTATACCCTTTCAGGTTGTGGCTGAAACAAGGGGAACATAATGCTTAACACAAATCTGGGCAAACAATGAAAGTCACTTAGTAGAAGAAGGTACAGAAAGAATTACCTCATTATAATCAACAAACAATTTATTGGCGCGCAAGTATGATTCTATCATTGCAATCTACATCACACAAAAAAAAAAAGAATTAGTAGCAGCATAGATTAGTCAGCATTAATTCTTGCAAGTAGAATAAAGGTTACATGCTTACCGTTTCATCACTCCTTCCTGTTAATTTGAGATATTGGAGAGTAACGTGATCAACTGGGAAAAAGCCCATGGTTGCACCATATTCGGGTGACATGTTAGCGATAGTAGCTCTGTCAGCCAATGACAGTTCTGCCATGCCATCCCCTACAGGCATAAATGAGTAACAGATGTTACAACTCACATATTATGCCATCAGTAAAAATACTGTAGATTGGCCTTCAAGAGCAATAGATACCATAAAACTCCACAAATTTCCCAACAACTCCATGCTTCCTCAGGATCTGTGTGACTGTTAAAACTAGGTCGGTGGCAGTGACTCCGTTACGCAGCTTTCCATCCAATTTGAATCCAACAACACCAGGCAACACCATGCTCATAGGCTATTGAATGCCCCAAAAATCAATATCAATGCAGAATCGTACATAATAGTACTAACATACTGGAGTTTTGAGAGTAATGTGCATGTGATTATCAGAATATACAGAAAAACATTTGACAACATTACCTGGCCAAGCATGGTTGCCTCTGCTTCGATACCTCCAACACCCCAGCCAGCTACTCCCAAGCCGTCAATCATAGTAGTGTGCGAATCAGTTCCGACCACGCTATCTGGGTAAAGTAAGCCATCCCTGTTGAATACAACCCGCCCAAGATATTCGAGATTAACCTGAGACCATACCACGCAACAAGAGTAAAAACCAATTCTAAATAAAAAAGAATCAAGCAGAGGAGTATATGCTCTTGTTTACCAAAGGGATACCTGATGCACAATTCCAGAACCGGGAGGAACGACGAGCATATTCTGGAATGCATTAGAACCCCACTTAAGGAAAGCAAATCTTTCCTTGTTCCTCTGGAACTCCAACTCCATATTCGCTTGTACGGCATTTGGGTGCCTAGCAACGTCAACTTGGACAGAATGATCGATAACAAGATCAACAGGAACCTGCATCAAGAATTTATTCAGAGCATCAGGAGCTGCACTTTATGGTAGAGAGTAGAGCTGAAGACAGACCACTGTACAAACGTTATGTTAAGTAGTTTTGTGATCTGCTTGATCTCAAAACATCTGATTTCAACTGTTTTCATACATTGTGCCACGTTGCTAGTGGCTATGTAGTCCACATGTTGTACATTACACAGTAGTGGAAAATGAGTATGACTTTACCAGTGGGTTGATCTTGTTAGAATCACTGCCTAATTTGTTCATAGCATCACGCATACAGGCAAGGTCTACAACAGCAGGTACTCCGGTAAAATCCTGGAAGACACAGAAGACTTAGTAAACATGTAGATGCGTAAATATTCTCATAGAAACAGAGTAAAAATAAATGCATCAAGTACCTGTAAGAGGACACGTGCAGGCTTGAATGGTATTTCCACTAGCTTAGGAGCCGTTTTTTCCCAGTCAATTATCTTCTCAACATCAGCCTTTGTGACTTGGAAGTTATCACAATTACGGATTGCAGACTCCAGAAGAATTCGAATAGAGTATGGTAGCTTTTCTGTTTGTCAACAGGTCAGAACAGGTATAAGTATGTAAGTAAACATTACAGTAACAGTTTCATTTATTGAGGCCAGACAGCAGCATGATGGAATAAATAACTAAAGCTGAAATCAGTGATTGAAGAATATCTTAAAATAAAATGCAAAATACCTATGCGGGGATCGTTCAGAGCAGGGAGATTGTAGAACTTTCCGAACTCTCCACCTCCTGGCTTGGGCAGACTGGTGAAAATGTGCTTGAATGGATTCTCCGAAGCTGAAATTGAAGTCTTTTAGGTCAGTTGTAAGATCTAAGAAACAATTCGGGCTTCTACTTCTAATTAAAACATGTGTAGCTTCTCCATGACAATATACTTCATGATTTCTACAACAATCAGCTTAATTGATTACAAGGATAGGAGTCAACAAAAGCTGATCCTCGCAAGAAGGAAAAGAAAGAAGCTAGCCTCGCAGTAGAAAAAAGATTCCGTTGAAAAAAAAAACAACTAATACAAGATCATCGCTCATAATACAAAACATCAACCAGCGAGTGATAATTAACCCTAAAAAATTATTAATTCGAAAAAAATGATAAGCACAGACCCATGGTAGAGAATCGGCGCTCGAGACGTTCGATGAGAGGCGAAGCAGTTATGATCTGAGGGCGAATACTAACAGGAGAGCGCCAGTCAACGCCGTGGCACCACCTAGGAACAGCAACCGTGAGCGATCTAGAAGCCGGTGAGGAAGAGAAGCCGAGTAGCCGGAAGGATGTGTAGAGGATCTATAAATAGAGAGGGCTTGGAAGTGGTTGAGTAAAGAAGCCTACCGGCTCGGATAAGAGTGAAGGGATATGAACGAGGAGTGGTTTTTGACTTTTGTTCATGAAATTGTAAAAATGACGAATATGTATTTAATACTTTATAAAATATATTTTTAGTTTATATAAACGGTAACCATGTATATTAAAGATCGGTTAGAATTAATTCTTATTTTTCATATACTTATCTAACTCTAATTTAGTAATCTTTGATACACAATTGGCTAAAATTCTGAAATGAGGATAATTACCAACTATGATAAATTACAAAAACATTCTACTGAAATTGTTATTATATATTATCCAACAACGTGTCATTTCTCGTGAGTTTGGACGATAAGTTTTTATTGATTTTTATTTTTATTTTTTGATGGGTAGGTATTATTGATTCACTACTCATAACTATTATCTAGTTCAATTATTTAGAAATTGAAATGTCATCTTAAGACACATTTTGAAAGATAATATGTTTTCGGTGGGATTTGAACAAACCTCACTTGTAATATACAACACATTGCAATTCAACAATAACCTTGTTGGCGATTATTTTTTCCTTTTTAAAGTGCTACATTTTACATGTTACCACTCGCGGTGCATATGTAGATACACAGCTTACAAGGAACTAGCAGTAATCTTACACTAGAGCTCCACCCTTGGCGAACTCTGTGACGGCCAGAGCCACCAAACCCAACATCGCCAATCGGCCGTTTAACAGCTCTGCGTCGGAGTTCATGAAACCTTGTGATTTGGACTCCACATCAACCCCTTTTAAAAACGGTACGAAGGAAGCAACGGAGAACAAGATGGTAGCTCCGAGGAACAATTGAAGTCCACCATGAGATAGTTGTGAAAACACATCCTGCCCGCTTATTAGCTCTGCCCCGATGGCTGACACGAAGCCCAGCATAGCTAGACGGCCGTTGATCCTCTCAGGGGCAGGGCTACTGAATTCCAACAAGTCAGTGATTGAAGGGCTGCTCATTTTGGATGATGAAGGCGTGGCTTCTTCCTCTGGAATAATATCTCCTTCTTTCTGATGTACACAATATATTATATTAGGGGTTAATTACACAGCAAGACAATTAGACAAGTGTGTTGAAACTTGAAAGTGAAAGTTAGTCAGGAAGTTTATGCATGCATGCATACCTGAAGTGCGCATTTAACTCCCATGTTGGCGTTTCTCCTCGTACGTCGCCCAAACCTGCTAGTAGTAAACGCAGCTAAGCTTGGCGCTGATCTGGCGGACAATCCTGCTGCTGCTGCTGCTGCTGCTGCTGATGGGGTTGATAGGAAGATGCTTTGCATGGTTGCTGAAGCGGCCATTTTTTTGGGATCAAGTAGCTCAGAATGAAGAGGTCGATCACTTGGGAAGAGGCAGATGCTTTTGCTGCTTTAATTTTGATGTTGTGGAGGGAGGTGTAAAGCGTAGATTTATAGGGCGTGCTTGGGAGTGTAGTTGTGGATGTTTTAGGGCCACGTTTATCAAGTTTGAGATTTGATTGTCTTCATGTTTGTCTGCATATAATGATGAGCCACTGCAAGTGAATAATGTGGTTGTAAATGCTTCCATTCCCTGAGATTCATTTTCGAGGTCAGGACTGTTCTGGATTCTTCACTGTTGGACCCCCCGGCCCCCGCGTTCCTTGAATTCAATGTCATGGCTTTACCTTTGACTGTTTGACACGTGCAATACGGTCTCAATGCACGTGGCATACCAGCAGACGCTTCAAGAATTGGGCCTCCAAACTGGACTGTCCGTTAGCCCAGCTCCCCGACCCCAGTCTGCCGCTGCTACAATCGAGTCTCCGAAACTTCGATTTCAGGAACCGACGACATAAACGGTCGGCTTGCTATTTTAAAATTTCGATTCTGGGTGTTCTTGCAATTAGTTAGATTGATAAACCGTTAATTAATAACTTGTTGATCGGTTAGTTAGTTAGTTAAAGATTCCAAGTAGACAAACTTTTGGCAGTTTTCAAGAGTGTGACTGGTCTAGCTACTTCAGATTGTGATTAGAGTTTATCTTTACGAATTTTACTTCTCTGAAAATTAATGATTGCGATTCTCGACAAATCTGTGGCAGTGTGCCCTGATCATTTGATGAAACCCCATCACAGTTCATTCTCTGCCCTTGACAATGGATCGAGTTCTTGTTAATCACTTTGCTTTAGTTCACCCTGATTATGTTGTCAACGAAATTGGAGCTTCTGCTGTCTTTGCTTACTCTCTTCAGGAAAGCCCTAATTGCCCGAGGTGAATCCTTCTCTCTTCTTTTTTTTTTCTTTCTAATTTCTTTAAAGTTCTTATTTGGCTATCAGCCCACTACTACAACTGCATTGTGATTAGTGCTAACTGCTAGTGAAAAATAAACCTTACACCTGATCTAAAAAAAAACTAATAAAAGAAATATATATATATCCATATATGTCCTGCCGCTTCGATATTGAGCTGCTCTTCCACGACTTTCGTACCCCGCTTCGATATTCATCTGAAGTAAAGAAACCTTACACCTGCTCTTCTTCGATATTGAACCTTACACCTGCTCTTCTTCGATAAGTGGTTTTGTTACATGGAACAACCAATTTCACGTTCAAACGCGTGGCACTTTTTAGGTTTTGGAACAAATTAATTTTTAATTGGTTTAAAAGTTAAAACTATCTCAATTTAAAAGGCATAAATGTAGGGGGCGTTCAAATGTTATGTGTTCTTATTGTGTTATGTGTTACATGATTTTGCACCTTTGGATCTTTTGATCTAAAGGTCCAGATTCCTTCTTACATTTTTGTCTTTTAGGTAAAAGACAAAAGTGAAAGATGACAAACAACTTTGTCTATTTTTGATTTTTTGACTTTTATTTTGCACATTTAGATCATTTAATCTAAAGGCTGAGATTGATGTAACACATAACACAATAAAATAAGTGTAACATTTGAACACTCCTCTAAATGTAAGAATAATAAGTAAAATGCTTTTAATAAGTATGTATAAAAATTTGTTTTTGTTGTAATATAATGGGGGAGAAACAAGAGATGATGGAAATGGTAGAGAGAATTGTATTCTTGTTATTCATCCTTCTTAGCATAGACCCCTATTTATAGGATTACATGAGATAGATGAAAGGGCATGGCCCAACATAAATAACAAGGGGTATTATGAAGTGATCTAAATGAGCCTAACCAAAGGTTAGACAACCAAAGGTTGAGTGGACATTCATATTTCCATAATATCATAACACTCCCCCTTGAATGTACACTTCTTATTCGGTGAACTGCCTCGTTAAAACCTTGACCTGAAAAACCCAAAAGGGATAAAACCAAGTTAAGGAAAAAGAGTACAGTTATAAAACTCCCCCTCAAACCGACAAGTCTTTAAGACTGCACATCCCAATGTCATTTACAAGTTTCTTAAAAACTCGTGTCGGTAATGACTTAGTGAACAAGTCTGCCAAATTTTTACTGGATTGTATTTGGCAAACGTTGATCTTCCCTTCCACTTGAAGCTCGTGAGTGGAGAAGAATTTGGGAGATATGTGCTTTGTTCTATCACCTTTGATGTATCCCTCTTTGATTTGGGCGATGCAAGCAGCATTATCCTCATATATTACTGTCGGGCTCTGTTTGCCTGATACTAATCCACAAGAGGTTTTGACATGGTTGATAAATGATCTAAGCCAAACACATTCTCGTCCAGCTTCGTATAGTGCAATCAGTTCTGCATGGTTCGATGATGTGGCTACCAATGTCTGTTTTGTCGAACGCCATGAAATCGCAGTTCCACAATACATGAATAAGTACCCCGTTTGTGAGATAGCTTTATGTGGATTAGACAAATATCCCGCATCGGCATAACCAACTATTCACCATTTTGTACTCCATTTGTTCCTTTGAAAAATAAACCCATATTATTTGTTCCACGTAAATAACGTAGGACATGCTTAACACCGCTCCAATGTCTTTTAGTGGGTGATGAACTATATCTTGCAAGTAAATTGACTGCAAATGATATGTCTGGTCGAGTATTATTGGCAAGGTACATTAACGCTCCAATTGCACTAAGATAAGGTACTTCTGGACCTAAAATCTCTTCATCGTTTGACCGGGGACGAAAAGGGTCCTTTTCAATGCTGAGTGATCTTACTACCATCGGCGTACTTAATGGATGTGCTTTATCCGTATTAAAACGCTTTAAAACCTTCTCGGTGTAATTTGATTGGTGGATAAAGATTCCATTAGTTGTATGCTCGAACTACAGGCCGAGACAAAACTTAGTAGTTCCTAGATCTTTAATCTCAAATTCCCTTTTCAAATAGTTTGCTGCCAATTGGATCTCTGCTGGAGTTCCAATTATATTTAAATCATCGACGTACACTGCAATGATTACATACCCCGATTCTGTGCGTTTTATAAAAACACATGGACATATTTGGTTATTAATAAACCCTTGCTCTAGTAAATATTCGCTGAGGCGATTATACCACATTCGACCAGATTGTTTCAGCCCATACAATGATCTTTTCAATTTGATGGAGTACATATGACGAGGATTTGCATGTAATGCTTCAGGCATTTTTAATCCTTCTGGGATTTTCATGTATATATCTTTATCTAATAACCCATATAGGTATGCAGTTACCACATCCATGAGTTGCATTTTGAGTCGTTCAACAACGGCCAAAGCAACTAGAAACCTTAGAGTTGTTGCATCCACTACAGGTGAATATGTTTCCAAAAAGTCAACTCCAGGTTTCTGTGAAAAGCCTTGTGCAACCAGTCTAGCTTTGTATGTTACAATTTCATTACGCTCATTACGTTTTCGTATGAACACCCACTTATAGCCAACTGGTTTCACACCTTCCGGTGTTGGAGCTACAGGTCCAAAAACACCACGTTTATTTAAAGAGTTCAACTCTGCTTGAATTGCTTCTTTCCAGCTTCCCAATCATCTCGATATCGACATTCATATATGGTTTGGGTATCATTGTCATCTTCTCCAATGACCTCTAGGGCAACTGAATAAGCAAAGATTTCATTGAGATTTACCTCATCTCGATACCAACTTGATGAGTCGAGTTTCGACTCATTTAATGCCCGTTTTCACTATAGCTTTAGTTCGATTTCGACTACCAATCGATGTCATTTGATCCCTTTTCGTGCGTTTCAGGTACAAATCAAGTTTCCCCCATGGTCGAAGCCTAATTATGAAAACTCGGGAAAAATCGGTGTTTAGAGCAAAAGTTGGCAGGAATTCTACTCCAGTCGATCGACTGGGAAGCCCCCCCTGCTCCAGTCGACCGACTCGCCAGAAGAAACAGGAGCTACAGCAAATCAGCCTGGCTCAGTCGATCGACTGGTAGCCTTCTTTGTGCCAGTCGATCGACTGAGAGCAACAAACAGGAGGTGCTGCAAATTGACTCTTCTCAGTCGATCGACTGGGAGCCTTCTTTGTGCCAGTCGATCGACTGGACTGCTACAGTGCCGAATTTCAGCCGAGCCTATAAATAGAAAGAGGGTTTTTGACCCAAAAAAGGACTTTTTTGGGGGTATTTCGAGCTAGGGTTTTTGGGGGGTTTCTAGAGAGAACAAGCTACCAAAGCTCTAAGGGAAGATCATCCATTGAAGATTGAAGATCCAAAGGGGGAAGAAGATCATCTACACTAGATTGGTTCATTCCTTCCATTGTATTTTCATCTATGTACTCAATACACTTTGTGTTTGTCTATGAACATGATTTGTGAGTAGTGTTTTGTATTCTAGGGTCCTATGGATCTCATGTGTGTTTATACTCCTAATCTATTATGAATCAATGTTAGAATAACATGTTTGGATGATTGTGAATCTACTTATATGAAATGTCTACTCTATGCCCACCAAGTGTTTGATAAAATGCCTAAGTGGGCTAGAAACATGAATTTGAGGTTGAGTGCTCTAGCGAGCGAGACTAAGAGTTCTAGAATGAAAGTAGAATCACCCTTGCTTGATGACAATCACTAGCGTGACTCATCTTAGCATTGAGATAGGCTTGATCTTAAACCGCTTATTGGCTATCGATCACTCAACTAGCGTTGATGATTGAGAATCTTTGAGTAGGACGTGAGCTAACAATATCTAGCGATTGAAGCTCACGTGCGAGGTGCTTCTTCCTTAAATCAAGTAACAACATCTAGCGATTGAATTTGATTTAATAGTCGCACGCTTTTATCTAATCATCTAAAACAAGTATCTTGCATGAAATTGAATTCTTGGAGTCTAAAAACACACATGAGTGAAGTAGTTCCCTAGAGTGCACCCTTTGCCTTGGTAGTGACATTATCTCTAGATTCCCTTAGTTTGTTTACATTGTTCATATTCATCTTCTTTAGTAACTTCACCAAGCAAACTTTCCGCAATTAGGATAGACTTATCGGAACGAAATCGAATAGTGCTCATAAGTTTAAAGTTGCTCCTTGGACGACCCGGTACTTACCGGTCAATATAAATGTTTTTGACTTGTACCTAAAAACTACGATTGTCAAAATGGCGCCGTTGCCGGGGAGCAATGAATTAACTAGAGCACTAGAGTAGATTTTGTGAGATTTGGACTATTGTTGTAAATATTTTTTCATTTTCTTTTGTACATTCTATACACTCATAACTCTTGCTAACTTTTGTTCTTTTGTTTTGCGAGGATGTACTCATACAACCAACAAGTCTCATACAATGAAGAATATGACCAAGAGGAGGAGCATCGAAATGCCTATTGGGAAGATCATGGCTATCCGACACAATCATACACTTCTTATCGAAATGATAGCCAATACACGTTTGAAGATGCCTCCTACCCTCAATATCAATTGAATCCTCAACCTCCTCAACCCGCCCTCGAAGAATTGCTAAACTCCTTGAAGGCAAATGAGAAGGGTAAACAAGAGGAAGACTCCTACCCTCCATACCCTCAAAATCCACAACCTATGGACAAGGAGCTCTTCTACAAGGAATTGCTAAACTCTTTGAATGAAGGTGAGAGAGTTAGACAAGAAGGGATGGCCTCTTATGAAGCTCTTAATGCCAAGATCTCCCAAGATCGCCTAGACACACAACAAGCTTTCCAAGCTTTGAACCAACGCATGGATGAACTTATAGCCCAAAGAAAAGTGTTGGAAAGCACATTAGCGCGACAAGCAATGGAAAATGGGGACTTGGATGATGAAGAAGAGGTGTCCAAAGAGGAAGTTCTTGAATCTAATGCCTCAAGGCAAGAATGGGATCAATTAAATGAGGAGGAGTTCAAGAGAGCCGCTCTCCAAGCTTTTTATGAGGGGTGTGATGGTGAATCTTGTGACGAAGACGATGTGGAATGCAAGAGTGAAGCATCCTTCACTACTAGCACATCTAAAGATCATTTAGACGAGAACACACAAGAGCTCACCATTCCATCAACGTCTTGGCTCTCCGACGAGGAATTCTTCAAGGATGATGCCTCTTGCATAGAGGAAACGACTTTTATTGATGAAGAAGAACTCCTCCCTCCCGCTATAGAAGAGCCTAAATGTGAATCCCAAGTTCTTGATGATGATATGGTTGAGGAAGAGGATATTGAGCCACAAGAGCTTCAAGGGTATAGAGACTTTGTTGAGACTTTCATGGAAGAGACTAAAGAGCCACCTCGCATACAAGGAGACGATTGTTTAATGAGGGAGATTGAGGATTGGGCACCCAAGGACATCATCGAAAAATTGAAGGAAGGTGTGCCCATCAAGCTTGGGGCTAGCATTGAAGATCCCTTCTTTGTCACAAGGCCTCGGGACAAGTTTTGGAGTTTCCTACCACATTTTGCAAGATTTTTCAAAAGGAGCTCCAATGACCCCTTAATTCTAAAGGGTTCATTGTTTATGAAGGGGTCAAACTTGCAATTGGAAGTCCATCGTAGGCTTGATGGACGAGAATTCAAATGGGATTTGAAGGTGGATTGACACGCCAATTTCCAAGGCCCCGTGAGAAGGGATCCTAGCAAAGGACTTCTCACGAGTGATTCTATGGGGCGCTTTGCTACGTCTTTGCCAAGACGGGAAAAACTAGGCCCTCACGGGAGGTAACCCGGCTTGTAAGTTGTCTATTCACATTCTTAATGCTTAATTGTTTGGCATGATCATTGCGTGACTTGAATTTTGAATGTGGCATGTGTTTTGTCTTTTGAGTGTGAGATCTTAAGTGTGGAGTGAGTTTCACTCACTCCAATCCAACTTCACATTGCCAAATCCTTCACATTTCCCTTTGATTTATCCATGAATAATGATGTTGCCCTAGTGCTCATGTGCATATTATGAAGGATGTAGATTACTTTCCTTGTTTGAGGTGTATTAATCTTATGTCATGATGTTATTATGTAACTAGTGAAGCTCACTTGCTCATACTTGCGTTGCATGACCTTGTATGTCACTTGTTACTTTTAACCTCTCATGTTTTTCTTGTCATCAAGGGAATAATTTGCATCATGTTCGATCGCGTTTAGCACATTGACATCTTTTCTATTGGTGGGGCACATCTACAAACGAGGGGAGTTCCTATGCGCCTTTATCTCATTTTTTTATTGTTTGCGCTTAGGGACTAAGCTTGCTTTTAAGTGTGGAGTGGATTTATGCACGTCATTCACATGCTCACATGCTTTCATGCCTTGCATATCAATTTTTGATGGACACTTACATCTTTTGCACCTTATCCCTAACATGAGAGTGTTTTTAACCACATAGGCTTGTGACTATCGATTCTAAATTCCTATAAATCACATCTAGCCTATTCGTCGCATTTATTGAATCTTGAACCTAGAACCGACCTAGTCCTACGAATGTGCATTCTTGGGAATCAATATCATTGCTATCTCTTGTCTATCTAATTCTCTAAGTATTTTCGTTGAAATACCTTGGATCAAATTTTAGCAAGCACTTTTAAAAAAATTCCACGAAAAACTTAGACCCCTTGAGTATGCTCTTTGGTGACTTGAGTCCTCTTACATTGTGCCTTGCTTATGTTTGATTCCCGCACATTTCATACACTTTTTGAACATATTGTCAAGTTTTAAGTGTGGAGTCAAAAGAGGGCGAAGCCCCATTCAAAAAAAAAAAAAAGAAGAAAAAGAAAAGATTTTTTTTTGCGGTCAAAGAGGGTAAAGCCCCGACTAAAAACTTTCTCGAGGTACCCGAGAATTTTTGCTCCAAAATATACAAATGCCGGGGGTTAGGGAGGTAAGTCCCCCCTTGAAAGCATTTGTAGGCCAAAGGCCGTTCCAAAAAAATAAGAAGCACTTAAAACTTGACTCTATGTTTTTCCTCCATTTTTCATTTGTGCGGGATTCATCATTTGCATGTGTGCTAGTTAGATTGACTTTTGGACGACCCATGTGCTTGCACGGGAACTATCATTTGGTCTATGCTTGTTTTATAAGAACTCTTGTGTCGAACTCCTCTTCCCTTATGGATTACGGCTCAAGCGCCTAAAACTTGGGAATGAATTCCATGTCGCAAACCCGTGGACTAGCCCTAGCTAGCATAGGCGAGCGATTGACGTTTTTTGTGCAAACTAAAAACTTCACTTCTATTGTATTGCCTTGAAAATGAGTAGACTTTTGGATGAGACATTTGAAAGCTCTAGTATTGATGATCTTGAATGCACAACCTCATAGGATACTTAAATGGTTCAAAAGTTCTTTTGATGATAATGTGACGGTAATCCTAGCGTGGGGTGAGGACTTGGTTTTGAGAAATCCGTGCCTTGGTTAAGCACTCTTGAATTCACTCTTATGGGATAAGTGCATTTTGGGATTTGTGAGTATTCCCGTTTCTGAAAACTCTCACGAGACTATAACTCGTCCACTAGGGTAGCCTAGGGGTTTAAAGGCTTAATGCATACGCTAAATGCATTCGTAACGCCTACGAAAAGGAGCTAGGTAGATTGTACATACTTGTCTTTTACTTTTCAATAACACGTTAGAAATAAGGATCGAGACCTCGTGAAATCTAGTGTGGCAAATGCACGAAAAAACATAGCACCACTAGCATTTCGACATTGCACCTTCCTTGGCATATTTGCATACTTCGTTCGGGACGAACAAAGCTTAAGTGTGGAGTGTTTTGATGAGTCGAGTTTCGACTCATTTAATGCCCGTTTTCACTATAGCTTTAGTTCGATTTCGACTACCAATCGATGTCATTTGATCCCTTTTCGTGCGTTTCAGGTACAAATCAAGTTTCCCCCATGGTCGAAGCCTAATTATGAAAACTCGGGAAAAATCGGTGTTTAGAGCAAAAGTTGGCAGGAATTCTACTCCAGTCGATCGACTGGGAAGCCCCCCTGCTCCAGTCGACCGACTCGCCAGAAGAAACAGGAGCTACAGCAAATCAGCCTGGCTCAGTCGATCGACTGGTAGCCTTCTTTGTGCCAGTCGATCGACTGAGAGCAACAAACAGGAGGTGCTGCAAATTGACTCTTCTCAGTCGATCAACTGGGAGCCTTCTTTGTGCCAGTCGATCGACTGGACTGCTACAGTGCCGAATTTCAGCCGAGCCTATAAATAGAAAGAGGGTTTTTGACCCAAAAAAAGGACTTTTTTGGGGGTATTTCGAGCTAGGGTTTTTGGGGGGTTTCTAGAGAGAACAAGCTACCAAAGCTCTAAGGGAAGATCATCCATTGAAGATTGAAGATCCAAAGGGGGAAGAAGATCATCTACACTAGATTGGTTCATTCCTTCCATTGTATTTTCATCTATGTACTCAATACACTTTGTGTTTGTCTATGAACATGATTTGTGAGTAGTGTTTTGTATTCTAGGGTCCTATGGATCTCATGTGTGTTTATACTCCTAATCTATTATGAATCAATGTTAGAATAACATGTTTGGATGATTGTGAATCTACTTATATGAAATGTCTACTCTATGCCCACCAAGTGTTTGATAAAATGCCTAAGTGGGCTAGAAACATGAATTTGAGGTTGAGTGCTCTAGCGAGCGAGACTAAGAGTTCTAGAATGAAAGTAGAATCACCCTTGCTTGATGACAATCACTAGCGTGACTCATCTTAGCATTGAGATAGGCTTGATCTTAAACCGCTTATTGGCTATCGATCACTCAACTAGCGTTGATGATTGAGAATCTTTGAGTAGGACGTGAGCTAACAATATCTAGCGATTGAAGCTCACGTGCGAGGTGCTTCTTCCTTAAATCAAGTAACAACATCTAGCGATTGAATTTGATTTAATAGTCGCACGCTTTTATCTAATCATCTAAAACAAGTATCTTGCATGAAATTGAATTCTTGGAGTCTAAAAACACACATGAGTGAAGTAGTTCCCTAGAGTGCACCCTTTGCCTTGGTAGTGACATTATCTCTAGATTCCCTTAGTTTGTTTACATTGTTCATATTCATCTTCTTTAGTAACTTCACCAAGCAAACTTTCCGCAATTAGGATAGACTTATCGGAACGAAATCGAATAGTGCTCATAAGTTTAAAGTTGCTCCTTGGACGACCCGGTACTTACCGGTCAATATAAATGTTTTTGACTTGTACCTAAAAACTACGATTGTCACAACTCACACCAGTGTTGGCATAATTGATTGACATTTCAAAATTGTCATCTATATCTTTGTCTTTATTTTCAGTTTCGTTAGGTAAAGACTCTTCAAGAGTCCTTACTTCATTAATGTTCGTATTTGACATCTCGACATCCGTTTTACATCTTGCGTGTTCTTTCCTCTTCCGGGGAAGTATATCCTTAGACCCTAATGGTCTCCCACGCTTTCGATGTACTTGAGAATCACTTGCAATGTTTGTGTTTGGAGTTACTACAGGAATCTCCAAACGAGCTGGTGCATTTTCAGCAGGTATATGTGACTTCGTCACTTTCTTGGCATCAGTAAACGCATCTAATAGCCTATTTGCTACATTTTGCAAGTGTATGATCCGTTGAACTTCAAGTTCACTTTCATTTGTTCTTTGATCTAAGAACGACAAAGAAGGCGTATTCCACACAACCTCCTTATTAATCTCCTTTTCTTCTCCTCCTAAAGTTGGGAATTTTGATTCATCAAAATGACAATCGGAATATCGAGCTCGAAATACATCACCAGTTAATGGCTCTAGATATTTGATAATTGATGGGGACTCAAACCCCACATATATTCCCAACCTCCTTTGTGGCCCCATTTTGGTTCGTTGTGGAGGAGAAATAGGGACATACACCGCACAACCAAAAATTTTCAAATATGAGATATCAGGTTCTCTTCCAGAGATAAATTGCAAAGGAGAATACTTATTATAAGCGGTCGGTCGAAGTCTTATCAAAGCTTCTGCATGCAAAATTGCATGTCCCCAAGCGGAGGCGGGTAATTTTGACTTCATTAGCAATGGTCTTGCTATTAATTGCAACCGCTTTATCACCGACTCTGCTAGGCCGTTTTGTGTATGAACATGAGCTACTGGATGTTCAACCACTATACCAATTGATGTACAATAGTCGTTGAATGACTTTGATGTAAATTCTCCTGCATTATCCAGCCTGATTCTTTTGATTGGTTGATCAGGATAATGAGCCCTTAACTTGATTATTTGGGCTAAAAGCCTTGCGAATGCAACATTTCGCGTTGAGATTAGGCTTACATGTGACCAACGTGTTGAAGCATCTATCAACACCATAAAATATCTGAATGGTCCACATGGCGGTGCTATTGGTCCACATATGTCACCTTGAATTCTTTCAAGAAACATAGGAGATTCCGCGTTTACTTTTGTTACAGACGGTCTTGTTATAAATTTGCCAAGTGAACAAGCCGTGCATGTCAAGTCACCCATTGGGAGGATCTGCAGGTCCTTAAGTGGGTGTCCGTGTGAACTTTCAATGATTCTCCGGATCATTGTTTCACCAGGGTGACCGAGTCTATCATGCCACAAAGAAAATAATTTATCAACTAACTTCAGGTTAGTGACTTCATACACTTAAATGGGGTGGATTTTTATGCCATATAAACCAGATGCATGTGCTCTCATTTTCTCTAAGACTTGCTTCCGGCCAATCTTATAAGATATAAGAAATAGGTATTCAATACCATCTTCGCACATGGTTTCTTCGTGAAAATCATTTCTTCGAATATCTTTGAAACTGAGTAAGTTCGTTTGTGATTCACCGGAATACAATGCATCATTGATGTTTATTCTCGTTCCTTCGGGTAACAAGATAAAAGCTCTTCCGGAGTCTTCTATAGTACTACTCATTCTAGAGATACTATTTAAACTTCGGGTTTTTCAATAAAGTAGAGTAGTGACACTATCAACGAGACATAGCTCCCCACCATTGATATTTCCGTTGGAAAAACAACATGCACCACTACTGGAGTACTAGATTGATTCATTCTATAAAGAAATATAAACAATATATATGATTAATTGAAATGGAATTTAACTCTTGACAGATTCATAATAAATAATATAACTTCAGTTACGGAAATTAAATCTGTGTCATTAAAAAACTGAATTTAAAAATTAACTACAAACAGGAAAAATAATCATGATCCATGTACTACTACTGGAGTACAGGATTAATAGCATGAGAGATGAACAATCTTTTCTCCAATTTATCTCCGTCTTCATTAGTCTCTTCACATAAACTCAAGTTTGAAAACAATACCATATAGTTCAGAATTATAATCTGAGAACTAATTAAAATCTCATATCCTCAAGTGCATCCATATGCATTCATATATTGCACGAGGTACAATGACCGTCCTCTAATGATTAAAATAATCATTAAAGCTCTTCCAGAATATGAGGGGTCATTGACTGTAAAGTTTTTAGCTTCGGGATCTCGTGAAGATGATGACGAAGTAAGCACAATCCTGCTGGGATGTGGTGGAGTTTTCATTCTTTTACAGAATCTCTCAAGTTGTTACATGCTAAAATGAGTTCAACATCAGTTTACCCATGTAAAACAGTTTCTTCCGGAAACATTAAGGCAGTAAACTAAAGTCTTGAGACGTAGACATGTATATAATAGTTAAAGCATAAATTTAAAACATTTAAATCACTAAGTATTGATCATACACATCCAACATATTTAATGAGTAAATATACGAAATATGGATTGATCAATATGAATCCGCTCCAGGGGATTAAATATACGAAATATGGAATATGAATAAAAATGTACCATTATAAAAGTAAATAAATAGATGGATTTAAGCACGTGCATAAATAAAATAAATAAAACAGAACTTTATCACTTACAACAGGAAGTGATTTTATCTAGATTATAATCATCTACTACATGAGATGGTATAATCACACTACAAAACATATGCTTGATGTTTTATCACTTTCAACAAGAAGTGAATGTTACTCTCTTCAAGGAGTGAATTGAGACATCCTCTTCGGGGGATGAAGATAAAGAAGAATAATAATATTCATATATCCACTTCGGGTGATATATGTATATGACCCACTTCGGGTGATACATGTATATGATTATATTCTATTTCATAACAAAATCAAAGCATATATTATACATGTATCTACTTCAGGAGAAAATGTATATGATTCCTCTTCGGGGGAATAAAATAAAACATAAACTATTCATGTATCCACTTCAAGTGATACATGTATGTGATTCCCCTTCGGGGGAATAAAATAAAAACATAAACTATACATGTATCCACTTCAAGTGATACATGTATATGATTCCACTTCGGGTGAATCAAAAACATGTACTACACATTCATACATCATGTGAATATAGAACCAATTACATGAATAAGAATATTGAGTTTTCGAATGCTAGGCTATTTTGAGAATCTCTACAAAGAGGACTCATGGTTGCCATCATCGCATTGTGAACAAGAATCGAAGAGAGGATCAGAGAGGGATGATCACTACCTTTGAGCAACTCGTGCTGATAACGTGTTGTAATATAATGGGGGAGAAACAAGAGATGATGGAAATGGTAGAGAAAATTGTATTCTTGTTATTCATCCTTCTTAGCATAGACCCCTATTTATAGGATTACATGAGATAGATGAAAGGGCATGGCCCAACATAAATAACAAGGGGTATTATGAAGTGATCTAAATGAGCCTAACCAAAGGTTAGACAACCAAAGGTTGAGTGGACATTCATATTTCCATAATATCATAACACTCCCTCTTGAATGTACACTTCTTATTCGGTGAACTGCCTCGTTAAAACCTTGACCTGAAAAACCCAAAAGGGATAAAACCAAATTAAGGAAAAAGAGTACAGTTATAAAAGTTTTTTCATGCTAGACCCATTTTGATTTTGTTATTGTGAAGAGAGACTCATTAAACAAATCATATAATGATATGTACAAGTAGGATTAAAATGTAAGAAATACTACGGAAAAATAAAAGATCAGGATGCCCTTTGGCCCTAATAAACCAACAAGAGTTGTAGGATGACTGCATCAAATCACAGTAACTGAGATACAAATAAATTATTCCTCAGAACAAATATATTTTTATCCCTCACGTTAAAACTAAAACAACAAGCTTGCATGCCCCCTAAAGGGCAACTGAAAAATTGCTCATTTCTGTCCTCGGGGTTTTGCTTCTGCAACTTCAAGCAGAAAGGGCAGCCCTTTATTTACTTCACATTTAACAACAGTCCCAAAATGTAATTGGAAAGGGGATAGGTCCCGAAATGTGGTTGGAAAGGGAAAAGGTCTTCCAAGCCGATATGAACCATCTTATTGCTTGGCCAAGTTTCGGATCACGTATGGCAGAATACCTCCGTGATTGAAGTATTCCAATTCCACCTGCAAACCCCCACAACAAAAGATCAAACATGCAACTCAAGCACTTGACTGGTGCTAAAAGATCTTCACCAACTATCAACAAAAATAGCTTCACATACCTCTGTGTCGAAGCGAACAGTGCAGGTAAAGGACTTTCCATTGTCGGTTGTAACAGTCACATCTTGGCCTGGTTTTATTTCACTAATGTTGCTAGGAAGGTGGATTGTGTATCGTTCATGACCAGTCAGTCCTAATGTGTCAGCATCTTCCCCGGCCTTGAAACACAGCGGAACAATACCCATTCCCACCAAATTACTTCGGTGAATCCTCTCAAAACTTTTGGCAATTACAGCTTTCACACCCTGTAGTCGATTAATTTCAACAATATTAAAACATGGCATTTGAATCAGTAGTGAAATAAGAATATTAAAAAGAATTCAGGTGGCTACAGGGATTACTTACTTGCAGCATAGGACCCTTGGCAGCCCAGTCTCTGGAACTTCCACTTCCGTACTCAGCGCCTGCTAGAATAATCGTGTCATGTCCTTCAGCCTTGTACTTCTGAAAAACCAAAGAATAGCATTGTAATGACAAATCAATGTGTTGTTGCAAAGTATAAAGATACATAGTAATAATGAGTGCATCTGAGTTCACAAATAGAGAACATTGAACTCTTGAGAAATATGTGAGTCGTACCATTGCAGCATCAAATACAGACAGCTTCTCTCCGCTGGGGATATGAACTGTTTTGGGACCAACCTCCCCATTCAACAACTTGTTCACAAGACGAATGTTAGCAAAAGTTCCCCGGGCCATTACTTCATCATTACCACGTCGACTTCCATAGGAATTGAAATCCTTGCGGTCAACACCTCGTTCCATAAGATATTTTGCAGCAGGGCTGTCTTTGTGGATGCTTCCTGCTGGGGAAATGTGATCGGTTGTAATACTGTCACCAAAGTTCAGCAAACAGTAAGCATCCTTCACTGGTTTTGCTCCGGGAGGGTCCAGCGTCATATCCTTGAAATATGGGGGCTCATGAATGTAGGTTGAATTCGGGTCCCAAGAGTACAGAGTACCGGAAGGTACTGATAGCTCATTCCACATAGGGTTTCCCTTTGTGATTGATTCATATGTGCTCTTGAACATGTCAGGCAGCACACTGGATTCAACAACCTAGCAATCAAATGAACGTATTTAAGCATTTTGTGAGGAATAAGCTGTTAGAGATTACAGAGCATATCAGAAATGGACTTCAAAGCTTCGAATACCTGAGCGATTTCCTCGGTAGAGGGCCAGATATCCCTGAAGTACACGCTTTTACCGTCCTTTCCTGTTCCAATAGGCTCCTTCTCAAAGTCAATGTCAACCTAAACGCATCAAAAACACAAGCTTAATGGACTAAAAAAATTACTCAATGTGGATGTTTTGCCTATCCAAAATGAGGGAGAAGGAAAACTGGATTGTAAACTATCATATTCGTTTGAATGGCTCTTGTACTAAGTGGACATAACAGGCAACTATTTTCAAGGGAGAATTAGGTAAAGGGATTTATTTCATAGATTGCGTCCTTACCGTGCCAGCAAGAGCATATGCAACCACTAATGGAGGGGAAGCAAGATAGTTGGCCCTTGTCAGTGGATGAACTCGGCCTTCAAAGTTTCTGTTCCCGGAAAGGACGGCAGCTGCGACTATGTCTGTGAGAGGTGCAAATGTCAGATATGAAAGACTGGAATTAAAAACATATTGCAGTACATGTCAATGCTTGGCTCCAACCTATACACAATAATTTAAAATCCTATGTATTAGTTCATTACACGCATAATGCCTGTTGCGCGCACATATGTTTGCAAATAAATGAAGTTGCCACTGGTTTACCATTCTCTGTAATTGCAGCGCCAACAGACTCATCTAATTCTCCTGAATTACCAATGCATGTGGTACATCCATACCCAACAATATGAAATCCTTGCTCATCAAAATACTTCTGCAATCCACTGTTTTACCAAAACCATACCAACCATTGGATTTGTGAGTACATATCCATGGCAATCAATGAACATATTATACCACTTTATAGATCAAGCCGGGAACATAACAATACCTTTTGTCTAGATACTTTTTGACAACACCAGAACCTGGGGCAAGACTTGTTTTAACCCATGGTTTGACCTAATAATTGAAATACAGGAGTTAGAAAAAAAATGACAGAACAACAGTCTGCTCAAATCGACATTTCAACTGAAATAATATTTACCATTTCACCTTTATCTTTTGATATGATAGGTTACAAGAAAACAAGGATCTAAAGTTCAAAATAGATGCTGTATCTAAAAAATAGCATTCCCAAGTTCAATATATTTTCAAGGGCTGAATGAAGTCTAGGGCAAACCTTCAATCCCAGTTCGCAAGCCTTTTTGGCAACCAAAGCAGCACCAAGCATGACACTCGGGTTTGATGTGTTGGTACAACTTGTGATTGCAGCAATAACAACACTACCATGTTTAAGTTCTGCTTCCTCTCCGTGGAATGAAAATTTTGCCACCTTGTCTTGTGTTTCTTTTGGTATGGCAAACCCCTGTATTGTGTTTAAACAGTCAGCAATTGGGAAAAAAAGATATAGGAACCCCAAATAGGGCTAAATAATTTTAGAATTCGAGCAATGCACCAACATCCATCTGTGTATACTGCATACTCAGCACCATAAGCTACTACATGATGCATGGTACACTGCCTCACTGAATCTTCATAATGTACAAAAAACCTCAACGGGGAAAAATAATTCAAATATAGAAAGAACAAAAAAGCCTCGCTCACAAATCTTCCGGTCAACCATGATACTACAGCACAAGCTAAATTTAAGCGACTCACCTTGAAACCAACATTATTATCAAGACATGCATGCCAATCAGCCTTCATCTCTTTGAGCGTAACCCGATCGTGCGGTCTGTCAATAACAACATTTGAATGGTCATAAGCGCAAAAAGAAGCTGAAACCATATACTAAACTGAGGAAGTACAGCACCAACCTTTTAGGTCCAGAAACACAAGGCTCAACTTCCTCAAGATTCAATTGTAAATATGATGAGTATACCCTTTCTAGTTGTGGCTGAAACAAGGGGAACACAATATTTAACAGTTAACACAAATCTAGGCAAACAATGCAAGTGACAGTGAAGGAAGATACAAAAAGAATCACCTCATTATAATCAACAAACAATTTATTGGCGCGCAAGTATGATTCTATCATTGCAATCTACATCACACAAAAGAAATGAATTAGTCGCTGCATATATTAGTGAACATTAGTTCTTGCAATTAGATAAAAGATTAAAGGCTTACCGTTTCATCAGTCCTTCCTGTTAATTTGAGATATTGGAGAGTAACGTGATCAACTGGGAAAAAGCCCATGGTTGCACCATATTCGGGTGACATATTAGCGATAGTAGCTCTGTCAGCCAATGACAGTTCTGCCATGCCGTCCCCTTCAGGCATAAATGAACACCAGATGTTACAATTCACATATTATGCCATCAGTAAAAAAAAACTTTAGATTGACCTTCAAGAGCAATAGATACCATAAAACTCCACAAATTTCCCAACAACTCCATGCTTCCTCAGGATCTGTGTCACTGTTAAAACTAGGTCGGTAGCAGTGACTCCGTTACGCAGCTTTCCATCCAATTTGAATCCAACAACACCAGGCAATACCATGCTCATCGGCTATTGAATGCCCCAAAAATTAATATCAATTCAGAATCGTACATGTTTCATAATAGTACTAACATATTGGAGGTTCGAGTGTACGTGCATGTGCTTATCAGAATATACAGAAAAATAATTGACAACATTACCTGGCCAAGCATGGTTGCCTCTGCCTCGATACCTCCAACACCCCAGCCAGCTACTCCCAAGCCATCAATCATAGTAGTGTGAGAATCAGTTCCGACCACACTATCTGGGTAAAGTAGGCCATCCCTGTTGAATACAACCCTCCCAAGATATTCAAGATTAACCTGAGACCGTACCACACAACAAAAGTTAAAATCAATTCTAAATAAAAAAAAAATCAAGCAAATGAGTACTTGCTCTTATTTACCAAAGGGATACCTGATGCACAATTCCAGAACCAGGAGGAACGACGAGCATATTCTGGAATGCGTTAGAACCCCACTTAAGGAAAGCAAATCTTTCCTTGTTCCTCTGGAATTCCAACTCCATATTCGCTTGTACGGCATTTGGGTGCCTTGCAACATCAACTTGGACAGAATGGTCGATAACGAGATCAACAGGAACCTGCATCAAGAATTTATTCAGAGCATCAGGAGCTGCAATTTAAGGTAGAGAAAATAGCTGAGACAGACCACTGTAAAGACGTTATGTTGAGTAGTTTTGTGATCTGTTTGATCTCAAAACGTTTATTTTCAACTGTTTTCATACGTTGTGGCACGTTGCTAGTGGTTATGTAGTCCAGGTTGTACATTGCACAGTAATGGAACATGAGTATGACTTTACCAGTGGGTTGATCTTGTTAGAATCACTGCCTAATTTGTTCATAGCATCACGCATACAGGCAAGATCTACGACAGCAGGTACTCCGGTAAAATCCTGGAAGACACAGAAGACTGAGTGAACATGTAGTTGCGTATATATTCTCGTAGAACCAGAGTAAATACAAATGCATTAAGTACCTGTAAGAGGACACGAGCAGGCTTGAATGGTATTTCCACTAGCTTAGGAGCCGTTTTTTCCCAGTCAATTATCTTCTCAACATCAGCCTTTGTGACTTGGAAGTTATCACAATTACGGATTGCAGACTCCAGAAGAATCCTGATAGAGTATGGTAGCTTTTCTGTTTGTCAACAGGTCAGAACAGGTATGAGTATGTAAGTAAACATTACAATAACAGTTTAATATATTGAGGTCAGACAGCAGCATTGACACTATTGGCAAGAGTAGCAGTCATGGATAACTACAGTTATAGTCAGTGATTGAAGAATATCAATGATGTATTAATATAAAATGCAAAATACCTATGCGCGGATCGTTTAGAGCAGGAAGACTGTAGAACTTTCCAAACTCTCCACCTCCTGGTTTGGGCAGACTGGTAAAAATGTGCTTGAATGGATTCTCCGAAGCTGAAATTGAATTCTTTTAGGTTAGTTGTAAGATCCAACAAGTAATTCACTTTACATAAGGGCTTCTACTTCTAATTAAAACATGTGTATCTTGCCCATGACAGTATGCATCATAATTTCTAGATTACAATTTACAAGGATAGAAGTCAACCGAAACTGATCCACGCAAGAGTGAAAAGAAAGAAGCTTCATAGCTACAAAAGCTAGCCTTGCAGTAGAAAAAAGATTCCGTTGAAAAAAAACAACTAATACAAAATCATCACTCATAATTCAAAACATCAATCAGCTAGTGATAATTAACCCTAAAAATCGAAAAACATGGATAAGCAGGCACAGACCCATGGTAGAGAATCGGCGCTCGAAACGTTCAATTAGAGGAGAAGAAGTTCTGATCTGAACGCGAAGACTAACAGGAGAGCACCGGTCAACGCCGTGGCTCCACCTAGGAACAGCAGCCCTGAGCGATCTAGAAGCAGGTGAGGAAGAGAAGCTGAGTAGCCTAGCCTGGTTTAACGAAGGATGTGTAGAGGATCTATAAATAGAGGGCTTGGAGGTGGTTGAGTAAAGAAGCCTAGTGGCTCGGATGAGAGCAGCGGATGATGAAGAAGCGGACATGATGAGAGACGGACAAATCAGAAATCACGCATCCAGAGAAAAAATGATTGTTGGATGGATCTAATCTGACATCAAATCAGATAAGTCAGATTGATGAGGAGTGGGCGTTGCTGGTTGACGACGAAGATGGTGATGGTGATGGTGTGGGTGGGAGGGAGGAGAGGAGAGTTATGGCGGATGGAAATAGCAGAAGAATATGTGTTTTTATAGAAGCGTGGAGAAGACGAAGGAAGCGTGTGGTGTGGTGAAGTAAATGTAAATCTCTGTGTGTGTGATATTTTGTGGTTTTAACTTTTAAGGGGTAGTTCTATCAACAACAACAAAAACTTTTAAGGGGTAGTCAGAGAAATTTTGGAGTTCAATTTCTAATCGGTGTTTTGAAGTATGTCTTTTTCTAAATTACTTATAGTTTTAGAATTTTAATTAGGGATGAAATGAAAAATAAATTGATGAATAATTGGAAGTAAAATACCGTGGTTTAATGGCGTACACATTTTACGTGTGAATTTAATCGAAAATGAACTATCTAAAATTAATTAAATCAGTGTTTCTTCTTCTCTAGTATTAGCAGGGACGGATCCAGGAATTTTGGTAGGGGGTGACAGACAAAAAAAATAATTGCATCATGAAGAAAAAAATTCTGAAATTACTAGGTCATTTTACAAAAATTGTATAAATTTCTTAAAAAATAAACTTCAAATTCTAATAGAAAAATTGGTGCCAAAACATCTTGGGCTTTAGCCCAAGAATTTTTTTTCGAAATTAAAATTAACATAATTGGTTTGTCAAAATGAAACAAGTATCTCTAGGATAACATGAAGCAAAATGCAACTGATACAAAAACTGAATATATCAAACCAGAGAGAGCCTAACATGTTACATCCCAATGAACTCAGCATATTCTTCAGAGGCAGATCCTTCATCGCTCTTGAACGGAAATGTAATGACACCAGCCACCGAGCACATGTGCATTAAAATGAACACATTGACTCAAAAATTGTTGCTCGGGAGAAAAAATTATAAGAAAAAAATAATAACTTATTGATTCGGGAATAATGAACTCAATATAGGATTGATGAGTCAAATACTTGACTAAGTTTCTTCTATTTTTCTTAGTAGTTTTGATTCGTTTCCAAGTAATTTTGATGCCATTTCATACCATTCTTGGTCTATTAGGTCCCAAAATACATTTGTCTCATTCGGAGCCTCAAAAATCAAATGGAGCAAAAGTTGAGTGAATTTGAGCCAAATATGGAGTTTCGGACAAAACAGAGCAAACCGACCTTGCCGGCGTATTTTGCATGCCCAGATCTTATACGGTGTCCGAATTGGTTGATTCAAAGCTTGTTGGAAAGCTAACTCAAAGGGCTACAACTCTCCAGTTGACGCCAAAAACTTGGGGGTGACATGTATCACCCCCGGCCTCAAATAGATCCGTCCCTGAGTATTAGTATATGTATATTATATTTATTAGATATCTTATATTCGTGTAAGATTACCTTCAAACTCATACTTTGAATATGCACAACATGATACAGTAAGACAAATTGATGAAGGATGTCCCCAAACAAGATTGGCCTTTTGTATTATAGACATATAGATAATTGAGGAAGGCGTAGGCGTGGCATGAATAATAAAATTTTAAACCTTTTGGAGAACCAATTGGCCATATTCCGTTTCTCGCATCTCCAAGCTTTTTTCTTCTTCTTTTTTATAAAAAAATTACCTCCGTTGGTCATCAATTATAAATTGAATTGTAATTCAGTAAGACATATAGTCAAATTCAAAATGTTATAATTTGCTTTTCCCTTAATAATATATAATTAATCAATAAAAAACAAAAACATAAACAATAAGGGGTAAATATGTAATTTCAGTATAGAGGGCATCGTTCATCCTCTCTATCAAAAAGTGTGAATTCAGTGCCAGCAGATTATTGGTTTCGACCAGCAGCACAGCGGGCTCCAAAGCAGTAAGATTTTTCTAGGGCTTTCCAACCCATCTTCATCAAACGTCTAACTTCATACGGGTAAAAAATCTGCTGTTCAACTGATTTATGGGTCTCTTGATTTTGGTTACATTTCACAATTTTAACTACTTCAGAGTTCCCTGTTAGCTTATTATTGTTATCTGATATGTATTTTTGTCTCTGTTTCTCAGCCTGTGTTTTTCCGGAATGGCTTTACAACACGCAGCAAGCTTAAAGTGGTTGTTTTGTTCACCTGTGAAAGAGTGTAGTCTTATTCCAATTGGTCCTCCACTAGCTACTGTTGCTATTCTGCCAAATGCTGCAAAATCATTTCCTTTTAAAAAAGCTCAATTTCGGGTTAGTAATGATCGAAAAAGACTAATTTTTTTTATTTATTTCATGTTTCATTTAGGCTTTCCTTGTCCATTTGTTGCTATGAAATTTGTACAGTGATAAATTGTGTTGTTCCAGGGTGGATTTAGTCGTATCGTTAGCAGAATTGAGGCTTCTAAGTATTCGGAAAGAAGAGGGAAAGGAGAAGAAATATTAGAGACTGATGACGATGATGTTGTAATGAGCGATGAAGAAAGACTTGAATGGAGGAGGAAGATCAGAGAAGTGATGGACATGTGTCCGGATGTACAGCAGGAACTGAGCCTAGCTGAGAAGCAAGAAAGGATGCAAAGACTTCTTGCTGATTATCCGCTGGTAGTTGACGAGGAGGATCCTGAATGGCCTGAAGATGCCGATGGACGAGGCTTCAACTTGGATCAATTTTTTAACAAAATCACAATTAAGAACAATAAGAAGGAGAGCAATGATGACGATGATGACCAAGATGATAAAAAGGGCAAGGAATTGGTATGGCAAGATGATGATTATATTCGTCCTATCAAGGACATTACCAGTGCTGAATGGGAGGAAGCTGTGTTGAAAGACATCAGTCCTTTGATTGTCTTTGTACATAACCGCTATAGAAGGTAACTTCGGCTGATTTTTATGGTTGCATTCAGTTTCAAATTCTAAATCAAAGAACTTGCAATTGCGCCCATGTTTCATAATATTTGACAAGTTTTCGTTGGATCACATATTCGTCTGCATATATACAGCATCTGATAGAATGACTGCCATCTTCTCAAAATTATTTAACACAAACCATAAAAAATCTAATGCAAGTAATTGAGGATTTTTGTGATATTTTTCTTTGTCACAACAGCCTTGAGAATGTTTCTTCTTTGATTTGATATACTGTCCTCTTACAGAGCCAAGGAAAATGAGAATGTTCGCAATGAATTGGAAAAGGCTGTGCATGTCATATGGAATTGTGGGCTCCCATCTCCTCGGGTAAATCATAGCAGGTTTGAAATATTAGTTTTATTGTTGAGCAAAACTCCCTAAGAATGACTTGGTCCTTGCAGTGTGTTGCTATCGATGCCGTTGTTGAGCTTGACTTGGTATCTGCTCTGAAAGTTTCAGTATTCCCAGAAATCATCTTTGCAAAAGCTGGAAAAATCTTGTACCGCGAGAAGGGTAGGTATTGTGATTATTGAATTTTACAAGCTTGTATTCCTAAGGGTTGAATTTATAAGTGTCGTTTTTATCAGCAACACGAGGAGCGGATGAACTGTCCAAAATCATGGCATTCTTTTATTATGGAGCAGCTAAGCCACCTTGTTTGAGCAGCTTGGAACTCAAGGAAGAATCACTACCACTTACACACTAGGGATCTTGACATGGAATCTCAACTTACTTTGAAAATATCAGGTTAATGCTCAACACCCCACTGCTACAAGTACGAGTTTTGAGGATCGTCCAGTGCAGTTGGCAAATGCTGCAATACTATTGCAGTTGACGCGGAGATAATGACTGAAACTGAATAATCGAGGCGATACAGTTAAAACTAAGGAAAGAGATGAAAATGAGTCCAAAAGTATGAGATCTTTCGAAATGGTTAGAAGTGATCATTCATTTAGTGAATTCGGTCTTCGAAGAGTTGAATGATATCCTTCGAAATATTGTCAAGACATTTTAGGGATAAGAGACAGGGATAAAACGAGGTTGCTGAGTAAGCATTTCGGTAAATTGAGTTGGTTCTATTAACTGATAATTTACTAATTTAGTGAAGTTAGTGAAGGTGAATGTACTGCATCACGGAAAAGCTCAGTAAAATATTTATTTCAATTCGGTGATTGGTTGAACAAAACTTCAATGGTGAATCAAAATGCAGTTCAATTTGGGAAATTCTCAAATATTCACACTATGATTTACTAGTTAGATGTGAAGAAATCATTGTCGACTTCTTGCTAAAGAATTTGGAAGCATTTCGAGGGTCACATTTCAGAATTCTAACAGATGCCGCAAAATAAATACCAGTACATGATAGATATATGAGTACAGTATTTCATCAAATTCTTGTGTTTGAGACATAACAAAACTGATGGCCCTAAAGATGCAACACTTTGGCAGTTGTATTACTGCAACAACAGAAACTCCCCAGCAACAACAAACTAATTAGAAATCGGGTTGATAAAGAATGACGCAATCAACCTGCAAATTAAGTCCTATTTCCAAAAATGCATGGAGCTCCAGAAGTTAAGACGGTCTCCAACCTGGCTTAACAAGGTTTCATTGGAGGTGCAATTCCTGTTTGACTAACTCTTAGTAGCCTCGAAAGATAACTTGCTTGGATTGTACACACTGAAGTCCCCAAATTCTCTCCTACCACTGAAACAATAGTCTGCCTTAGATACTCATTGGTCAATGGAAATTTGTAGTGTTAAACATATAAAACATGGTAATGCAGTTAAGAGGGTTCTCCTTCATAAAAAAAAGAGTTAAGAGGGTTCTCGGTGAACAACAGCCTGAGTTGCACAATTTATCAGTTTAACTGGACGAAACATCAGAACAGACATGAACACAACACTCTAATGCATAAACTAAATAGGGCTAGGAGGAAACTAGAATGCATGAAATGGAAATGATCCTAATGTCAGAGTCTCAGAGATAATGCTGGTTACAAATTTAATGCTCAAGCTTCCTAAAAATTTAATTGTTCCAAAACCCATTTGATAACAGTTAGAGATGCATCATAAAGAAGGGTGAAATAATTATGAAATACCTGTGGTTGACATCCCACCCAGGGGCTAAGAAACGAGGATGAACTGCATCAACAAATACCCTTCTCCATTGTTGGCAAAACACACTTATTCCACTCTCCCCATATACCTTCAATAAATGGTCAACAACTTGCTTCCCATGTGGTCCATGCCCAAGAAGAGACAACTTTGAATTATGCTTTGGTGATACAGTTCCTTCAGGGGTAGGATAAGAAAATTCTGCTGGTTCATTTGATGACATTTGAATTCCATTGTTGTCCACTCTATCCAGATTACTCGCTTCTTGTGATTCAGAATGTTCATCTATTCCTGATTGTATATCATTGCTGTCACGAATAGATACTTTACCGTTGAACTTTCCATTAGCAAGAAATGTTTGGTTAACATCAGCGGGCATGGAAATGCCAAGGTCCTCTTGATTGTTAGATGATTCTCCTTCAATGGTGTTTGACACAACCTTCTCATCCGAATTGCTGGTGTATTTAACAACCGCAGTGGTTATGCAAGGATCCTTATAATCTTTAGACCCTTTGACTGGATTACCACTCGGCCTAGAATGTTTGAGAAAGACTCCTTTCTTCTTTTCTAGGCGTCTTTTCTCATGAGGACTCATACCAACTAAAAGAGCTTTCTCCAAATCTTCTTCAGTTATTACTCTTCCTCCATAGTATTTCATAACAGTCTGCGCACATAAATGTAATTAATAATGGATCAGACAGGAATCAAGAAATACTTTTTCCAAACAAGTAACTTCATATACCAACCTGTATCAATTCGTCACGTCTCTTAGATGGCATGCTAGTTCCGTGTCGAAGAAGAGCCATGGCAGCTGTGCGCAACTGTAAAGGAGACACACCTTCTTCATCTGCCTTAGATGTAGATGACCCATTTGTGACTTCACCTTGCGCAGAATCAACTACTTTTTGGATAAACAAAGGAATGTCAAGTTCTGCAGCGATTCGTCTCTTATACTTTTCTGCAGCAGCATGTGCAATCTCATGGCAATCAACACACAATAAGACGATATCATGAGACCGATGGCTTTTCAAATGCTCAGGGAAGTGGATTCTGTAGCATGAGGGTATCACTCGGTAACGAAGATAGTGATTTTGTTCTCCACAGCCAACACACATGTTTTTCTTTGTCTGAATATAGAAATCATTGTCTTCATCTTCTGGCCGGCCTTTAGGTTCAAATTTCAGTCTTATGCCTGGAGGATTCTCTTCGATAAGCTCTGCCAAATCCCTATGTAGATACCTGAAGGAGTGAGCTATCATTTAGTTGTGCTACAAAGATATCCAGATTCAAGACAAATGAATGTTAATAGAATTTAAAAAATAATCTAACCACTCTAGCTTTCTGCGGTCACAAAAACATAGTAGACGGCCATCATTTGCATAAATCCTACAGTTGTGATAAACAGGGGACTTGCACGAAAACTTTTGGACAAACTGATCTCGACGAGAAGCCCTTTTACTAAATCGCTTGGACTGCTTCCTTCCATTTTGTTTATGCACAAATTTATTTACTCGTTTCACGTTGCATTTGGTTAACAAAGCATAATTGAAAACGGTCAGTGGGCAGGTGCCAATGCGACCTAAGCATTTAGTAAGAATATCTTGAAAAATATCTTCAGCGGATGCATTATGGTTTTGCAATAGACAGCATAGGTCTTCCATATGACTGCCAACAACTGCAGACGGGGTTGTGATGCAAGAGTTCAGTACCACATCATTTTCATCAGTTTCCAACACCACACTACAAACATCAACTGGGTCGTCTGGGGTGTACTCTGCCAGAGTAACAATAGCTTGATCTGATAGCACATATTTTATATTTTCATCATGTATCCGAGCCTGAACAAAGGCACAAAACAAATGGCAAGAATAAATATACGGATATATATTGTTAGGTAAACTAGAAAAATTAAACCCTGATGGTTTCAGAAGAGCATATACCAACCATCAAATCCCGCCATGTACACAACCTTTTAACAGTGTCTTGAAACTGGAACAAAGGCAAAATCAGTTATATTATGATATTGAATTCAACGTGGACCTAAATAAATGATCATGCAGTGACCTTGGTATCATATGGTGATGTATGCCTGGAAATAATGGATGAGGCTGCAGACTCTCCAGGCAAATTTTCAATATCTTTCGTGTATAATTGTAGACAAATCATGTTCGAACGCCGGAACACCTCGGCTAGTAGAGAAATTCCCCCGTTCAAATTAGATGAACTCTCTATTGGGTTAGAGAAATTGAGATTATCAGCAAGCTCAAGTTACATAACAGAACAAATAAATGAGTTGCAATTACACAGTTTAGGAAGACATGTATAACTAAAGAGTTTTTAGTCAGTAGAAACTAGAAAATACCATATATCATTTCTCTATAAGTGTTGATCACAGTTATTTTCTTTTCAGTTGTATAAATTGAGACTGCATTTTGTATCGCAATAACTTTACATTCAGAACAGAACAATTTTAGTACTTGATATGATACTTCCTTCTAAGACAGGCAGGAGCAGGATAGCCTCAAACAAAAACACATATTGCTGTTTGGGAAACTGTACAACTGTTCTTGCCCAGAATGTTCATAATAGCCCGTATCCAGGGCAAACGAATTCAGCACGAAGACAAATTAGTTAATGCATATTACATCATAGCTATTCATGATAGTTCTAAGACAATCACTTTCCGATGCAATACTGAATGGTTAGGTCTTATGTAGTTTGCAACACTACCGACAGCGCCATGAATATAAGTCTGGGACACATAATACTCACCATTTTCATGCAACTTAATCTCAGCAATTAAGGAATTTGCAATGTGCAACAGATAATGGGCATCGCTTCGTGCATACTGCACCATTTCCTCTGAAAGTGGGCGTCGCCTCCAGTCTTCACGCTACAGCAGAAACATATTTAGGATCAATTTGAAATGTAGTCTACTGAAAAGCACATTTATAGATTCTGGAAGTGTTTGGGAGATGAATAACAGAACGAAAAATCTACGCTACAGAGCTGTTTATGTTATAATGATGTCTTGAGGTGAGCATGCTCCTTGGCATTAGCAATAAAAACTATTTATGGCCCTCTCATTAGCATTATCCTGGTAGATTTTGCTTATTATTCTCATGCAACCAGAGCTCTTGACGCAGACAATGAACAGAACAATACTACGAAATTATAGGATGACATCATTTGGCCAATTGATTAATTGTTCATTTGACAAACTTTTAGCCATATTAACATTTAATTACATTGCCTTCGATTAGTGTTTTCACAAAGACACCAGTCTTGATATAAATTTGTAACTATGGCGTGAAAATACTTTAGAGAGAAACATAAACAACTAAAAAACGCAAAACCTGAAGCGTTTTGTTTGCCATGACACCACAATATGTCTCAAGCAAGTAAGCAAGTGATTTTTGAGGCTTTGATAAAACTTCACATGCCTGCAATGTTACAAATAGCGAAACTGAGTACACAGATACATCTAAAGCACAAAAGCATCCGTTATTCAAACACATGCTTTGTACATGAATGAAAGCCCAACAAAGAATCTTAAGAACCCACCTTCGCAGTGTCAAACAAATTCACAACATATACATGGAAGTCTCTTTGTAGCCATAGAACATCATTATCGGCACCGTGAAACACCTATTATCAACGAAATCGTAACATATGAAGAAATACAAAACCAACAGACATGTCAAATGTTAACAACAAGAGTAACCATTATAATTGCAGCTCCCAAGCATTGAGTACCTTACAGATGCTAGGATCAGCGAAAATTGGACGTATGATCCCCATCACATCATGCAGAGCTATCGTGTCCAGTAAGTAATCTTCTCTTTGTGTCGAAATCTATGAAACCACAACATAAAACCAAACATCACACAATACTGCATAGAGAAAACAGATGCTCCAACATATTTATCAAAATGCAATCTCCAAATAGTATGTTATTTGTTATGCACGTCTAGACACAGAAACCAAACCTGTATAAGAGCTGTAAACCCCAAAAACGATCTCAAACTGTGCTGCTCCGTGTCCACAGCAAAGACACTCTCTTTACTCAAAATATCAACCAGCTCTTGCAGCTGAGCTTCTGTCTCAACCCACACGTAAGAATCCCTCAACTGCATTTCCACATTTCCCTCACAAAAGCAGACATCCAGCGGAGGCTTCTCCAACAAATTCGAAATTTCAGCTTCATACGGATGCGTCATTGATGAAACTCCACCTGAGTTTTATTACCAACACAATTTCAATAAAAAAATCATTCGTCCTGATACAACAATAAAACAAATTTAAAAAGGAAAAAAATGTTACCTGTTTTTGACTCTTTGAAGTTGAAATGCTTGAAAGGAGAGTAAGAGTTGTCGGCAAGCACACGCTTGAAAGCGTGCTGCGGTTTGAAGTCGGAGTGAAGATAGCATGGATTGGATGAGGCCTTGCGGCGTCTCCGGTACTGAGTAGCTAATAAAAGAGAGACTGCCGCGAAGGAGACGATCGCAATCGCCAGTTTGAATTTCTCCATTTTTATGCAACTTCTTGTTCCGTTGTTCTTCTCTCTCGTTAGGGTTTAAGATGGATTAAATTGACCGGCGAGACCAAGCCGACGGCAGCTGTTGCGATGAAGGAAGGGAGAGAGACGTTGACCGTGGAAGATGATGAGAAAAGCCCAAACTCACCGAGCCCAAATTCTGCGGCCCAAGTTCCAATAAAATTCAACCTTTTAATAAAGTAGTTTTTTTTTTTTGAACTTATTAAATATAACGATTATGATATTAATTATTAAATGCTCAACTAAATAGTCAAAAATCCCATAAAAAAAAAACTAAATAGTCAAAAATGACGAACAAATTATTACTTTTTTATTGCAGGGGAAGAATTCACATGACATGTTATCTTCATAAATGAAAATAAAATTGAAATGAATATTAATAGCTGTTTATTTTGAAATTATGAATAAAATGGCAGGATATTATTATTTAGTGAAAGAGACCCCCAATCTACAATTTTGCAGGTACACCCACCAATGACCAATCCAATTCACCACCAGTTACTGATGGAATATTTTCAAAACAAATCGCACTCGATTATTGCCAAACTCATCTGGTGAGGCCAATGATTTATTTAAAAATTTGGATTTAATCTTGGTATAAGAATTAAGATATAATGTTTAGACTTGGAGTAATTAAGTCTGGAAAGAAATGTTCATTTTTTTAAACCATTTAAATTAAGCAAAGCATATTTCAGACACTTTATTTCAACAACAAAAAACATTATATATAAAACTAAAAGTACAATAAAAGCATGTCTGTAGAAGACAATATTGAAAAGCATACATAAAGCAGCTTAGAGAAAAACTGATAGTGGAATTATTGTAGAGTTCAACTGGAAAGAAAGCATCATGGAGGGTGTGAAGAGCAACAAAGAATGGCTACTCACAAGATATGTGCCAGAAGGCATCCCAACAAGCGAGCATATGAAGCTCATAAACACTGAGATATCATTTGATTCAATCCCTGATGGGCATGTTGCAATTCAGAGCCTCTACTTCTCTGTTGATCCTTATCTTCGTACACGAATGACCGGTCTCGAAGACGGTCTATACTTCTCGCAATTTCCTCTAAATCAGGTATAGAATATCGATCGACCTTAATTTCATGATTTCTTGTTGGTTTACAACTCTTGCTTGATTTTAAATTTTAACACATGATGAATGTTGTAGGTGATGACAGCTTTTGGTATAGGGAAGGTGATCAAATCACAAAGTAGCGATTTCTTTGAAGGTGATATTGTCACTAATCCGTTTTCACCGGTTGCTGAGTATTTTACCACGCCCTGTGATTTTTTAAGGAAGGTTGATCCTGCGTCGGGCATCGATCTGCCTTGTTATCTCAGTGCTCTTGGTAAATCAAATATTTTTTTTGCTACTGTTGTTCTAACTCAAGAAGAATTAGTACAAAAGGTTTGTCAGTGTCATCGATCTCGTGATTTATGTTTTGTTACTTTGTTTTAGGGGTACCTGGATTTGCAGCATGGGTCGGGATCGAAGTGTTGGGAAAAGCGAAACCAGGAGAGAATGTGTTTATATCGGCCGCTGCAGGTGGTGTTGGCATGTTTGCAGGGCAATTGGCCAAGCTCAAAGGTTGCAGAGTTATTGGTAGCACTGGATCTGATGACAAGGTTTTTATATTCAGTGTTCTGATTTTTTTATTATTCAGTGTTCTGATTTTATGCAGGTGATTTATTTTATATGATTTATTGTTTCTCAGGTAAAGATATTAAAAGAGGAGTTTGGATATGATGATGCTTTCAACTACAAGAAAGAAACTGACTTTGACGTCGCTCTATCAAGGTAAATTCGTCACAAAAGTTGCGATGCTAATTGCCTCGATCTGAAAATTTTCTTCGTTTTGAGCGATTCGAATTCACATTTCAGGTACTTTCCTAATGGCATTGATATCTACTTGGAAAATGTTGGAGGAAAAATGCTAGAAGCCGTGCTTAATCATGTCAATCTGCACGCCAGGATACCCATTTGCGGAATGATTTCTCAGTATAACAAGGTCAAGACTCGCGCGTAGTTCCTTCAAAGTTCAAAAGAAATGTCATGTTATGTGAAGTTGATATGATTTTTGGTTTATTACAGGTATGGACTGATCGGGAAGGAGTGAGGAACTTGCTGAACTTGGTCGGGAAGGAAGTGCGAATGGAAGGATACTTGGTAGGTTCATATTTGGATCGCTTTGGTGATTTTATGATGGAAATGGAAGGTCATATAAAGCAAGGGAGTATAAGTTCAAAACACAAAATCTACAAAGGGATCGAGAGCTTCCCAGAGAGTTTAGGATCTTTGTTCTCTAGCTCCAACGATGGCAAAGTCATAGTCCGAGTCTGATCGAAATGGCGTCGTTTTGTCATTGACAGTACTTTGCTATGTTTTATCGGATCCGAATCCATCGATTGTAAGATCAATAATTTGACAACTATTATCGTCTCTAAAATTACTTGTTGAACTTACAAACATAAATTTGTTTTATCCATTGGATAAACATTTTCTCTTTGTATGTGTCAAATGAGTCAAGATCAGATGTAAATCTGATTTTTGGTGCAAATTACAAATCTACAAATTATGGTACACTTACTACGAACTATTCCGATCAAATTGAAGACTACTTTATAGGAAGTGTAAATATGAAAAATTATTAGATTAATTTATTTAATAAGTGACTAAATATGCAAATACAAAAATATTGGCTGAACACCACAGCTAGCCAGACATCCACAAACACCCAAATCCAGAAGATCACACAGTCCACAACAATGAATTATCCGATTGGTGTTCTTCTCCAAATTCTCTCTCTATTCTAATTAGCTCATAAAAAGGTCAGGTGGTTCACAAGAAGGAGATACTTACAAACCAGGAAAATGGTAACAGGCCTAACATGTTGTGCATCTACCACTGCTACTTTATCCGTTATCGGATCAACCACGTCAAGGGCACCCAAATTAGAATATCACTCAAAAACCATAGCCCAGATCCTAAAGTTTCGACCTTTATCTGGTTTCGATTCAAAGAATGGATTTTTACTGAACAGGTGCCGGAGAGGCCGGCTTGATTTGAGCACTAGGGCTTTAGCTGGATTCGATTTTGGAGCGGTTGAGAGCGCTCAACCTGTGTTGGAAGCGATTGGGGTGCTAACAGCTATCGTTGTAGTTCATGAGAGTGGTCATTTTCTTGCAGCTTATCTTCAAGGAATCCGTGTTAGTAAATTCGCTATTGGGTTTGGACCTATTTTAGCCAAGTTTAATTCAAACAATGTGGAGTACTCGATCAGAGCTTTTCCTCTAGGTGGGTTTGTGGGGTTTCCTGATAACGATCCTAATAGCGACATACCAGCTGATGATGAAAATTTGCTCAGGAACAGGCCTATGCTGGATAGAGTTATTGTGATTTCTGCTGGGGTTATTGCCAATGTTGTGTTTGCTTATTTGATTATCTTAGTGCAAGTCTTGTCAGTTGGTTTGCCTGTGCAAGAGGTTTTTCCTGGTGTTGTTGTGCCGGAAGTTCGAGCCTTGTCAGCCGCTGCTAGGGATGGGCTACTTGTTGGAGATGTGATTCTTGCGGTAGATGGCTATGAATTGGCCGAGTCTGGCCAGGGACTAGTTACTGGAATTGTTGATATCATCAAGAATAGTCCGAAAAAGAATGTTGTGCTTAAGGTTGGTCGAGGGGACCGTGGTGTGGATATCGGTGTCACCCCAGATGAAAGTTTAGATGGGACTGGTAGGATAGGAGTTCAGTTGTCGCCGAACTTCAAGATTTCAAAGGTTAAACCAAAAAATGTAGTTGAGATGTTCAACTTTGTTGATAAGGAGTTTTGGGGTCTCACATTCAATGTAGTGAATGGATTGAGGCAAACATTTGCTAACTTCTCGCAGCAAGCTAGTAACGTGTCAGGCCCTGTGGCCATCATTGCAGTTGGGGCTCAAGTGGCGAAGTCAAATATTGATGGGCTGTACCAATTTGCAGCTCTCCTGAATCTCAACCTTGCGGTGATAAATCTTCTTCCGTTGCCTGCATTGGATGGAGGTTCTCTAGCATTAATACTAGTAGAGGCAGCCCGGGGAGGGAAAAAACTCCCCAAAGAGATAGAACAAGGATTCATGTTGTCAGGGGTCTTGCTCGTGTTATTCCTTGGTGTATATCTGCTTGTTAGAGATACTCTCAATCTTGACTTCATCAAGGACATATTGTAATTCTTAGACAAATTTTACCATTTGAATCTGAAAATTGGATTCTGTTTGAGCTTTAAATATTGCGTGGCCGGCATCACCCGAGTTGTTATGCTCAAATGTTTGATAGGCTGAATCCATGGTACCTATTAAATAAGGGCATTATTTTTCCAACCAAATCTTATATGATTAATGAGATCAACTCTGCAAACGAACAATATTAACAGTATATGCTGGCAGACACCTCTCAAAGCTATAGAATTTTGACCAAATCAGGTGTGCAACTTGCACTGCTTCTGATCAGGTAAACTAATAGGTCTATGAGTTTTTTTCCATTTTTATGCGGTACAATTGTTCTTAGTCTTAACTTGGTGTTTGTTCATATTTGAGTCAGTTTGTGGCCGCTGATGGTGGCTTTGTTGCGAGTGCTCCACTGCCAAACTCACTAGAATTATGTGACAATAAAGTGACGGCTTGACCATTGTAACTGTACTGAGTGTGCCCATTGTAGTCAATCCTTTTTCCTTCATGTGGCTTTGAAAAAGACGATAATGGTAGTATAACTCAATTCTTGGTACTTGCAAGGCATATAATTATATGTACCCAGAAATATACAGTATATGTGCTAGTTTGCAGTACAACGCGGTCGTCCACTAAGGGAAGCAGACGACTCTTCCAAGTGACGGTATGTGAGTGGTTCTGTACTGACTATGCATCAGCACTAAGGTATTCTCAGCAAGAATCATTAGACATTATCGTTGACATCTGAAAAGATATTCTGTCCAGAATCCAGATTCAGAAATGCTGGATTCTGGAACGACTTCAGTGTCTAGCTTTAGCAGTAATAGCTCCAAATTTATATGTATTTCAGTTGCAGTCATTTGGGTTGCTGAAAATGTGTTTACTGAATTAAGGTTAAGACTTTGCAAATCTGATTACTCTTCTTGTGCATTCTGTTTAACTAATTTAAATTCTTCTTCAGGAAATTTGATTATATCTTTCTTACAACTCACATCAAGTTTGAAGTTTCTCATTTTGCAGGGCTGTTTCCTACCAATGACATTAAGAAAACGAGGATCCAGCCATGTCATATTATGACAGCTTGGTGACCAGGCTAACTATGGATCATTTATTTTAGTTGTTCGTCTCTCCAGGAATTCACAAAGTTTCTCAGATATTTGGTTGCTGTCTTATGGACATACCAGTTATGCAATCAGCCTTCTAACGAATATGTTCAGATGTTACAAATCTCGCCAAGCCATTTAACCAAAGGTTATCATCTAAATATCTCAGTTTTTGTCATTTGATGTCTTGATTTCCATATCTACAGCTTTCAAAATCAGTTCTCATGTTACTGTTTCTGCTAAATTTACCCGTCTTCCGCTCCGTCTAATAATTTTTTAAATAGTGCTGATAATTGATATGGACGCGTGCTGGGAACTCCATTTATATTTCAGAATTCTTTATACATATTCAACTTTAATAATACCATTTTAGGTAAGGGTCTACTATTAAATCACACTAACATCCAATGCATTATTGGTCCATGTGATGTAACGTAAAAAAGTTAGAAATATTTAACACTTCGAAAATAAAAAGAATGTTACGCACTACTCTAGCCTCCCTCTTGTGTAGGGTCTTGGTGATCTGTTCTCCTTTGTTTTGTTTCTGTTTGGTTTTGCTCAAAAGACATGAATGACAAGTTTCACCTTGATACATTTTTATGAAAACCTTTGGTAACGTTGACAAAGCCTTTAGCACAACTCAGCACCTCTACCATTCGAGAATCAGTAGAGTGGTTAGGTTGCATACTCGGTTAGTCGGTATGATGTACATGACCTAGAAAGTGGGCAATAGAACTTTAGAGAAAACACAATAATACACGAGACTTCTATTCTTTTTGTAGAAGTTTGATGTACTGTCAATGAAAAAGTGCACTCAGTAAAGGTAACACAGCACTACACGAGTGAAAGGTGAGTATTAGGTCTACAAGTTGAATTGATGCTTAATTTCCAGCCAGAAGCAAGCACCTATTTTTACGAGTAAACCTTGAACTAGCCTTGTGGCTAAATTCATTGAATCTAGTCACATTCTTGGACCATGAATTCTCTTTATATACTTCCGCTTGCTGCCCTCTTTAGGAGGCCTCTGCAAGAACAGCCATAGCTTGTTCAACAATTAGCCTTATAAGGTATTATGTTGGTGCTGTTTGTTTTTGTATTCATCACTTCTTTTTCCATTCTGTAATTTTTGCTGGGTATGCTCGAAGATTATGTGCTCGAGTTTCATCTTTTGTGCCTCATCGTCATCTTATTATTTACTGTAACTTTTTTTCTGCTCAACAAGTTTACAGTCATACATGATTATGGTGACTTATCATCAATGATCTAATCAATCCAGGTGGACAAGGACATCCATGGAGAGATCATCAACACATGATGTTTTGGCAAAAATTATTTGGTGGGCGCGAGAGATGAAGATATCATTATCCAAAGGAGATCAAGCCTTTTTTTGAAGGAATCCTGCTCTGGTGTTTGAGCTAAAATTGAATGATTTCTATTCATGCGGATTTTAAGCCGCATAATTATGCAACCAATCCAAAAAAGACGCTACCCCTAGCGAAGGTGCGTGTATATGGTTTTGGGATGAATGAGTGTGTGAGCTTCAAATTATGATGACAGTAAGAAAGAGTTCCCCTTCTGAACTTCACTTTGGTGTTTTCCAACACTTTTATTTTACGTCTGAAGATGCATTTGTTGCCTTTTTCGTTAAAATGAGATTATCTGTAATAGAGCTCTTAGTTTATTTTGTGTACCCAGAATACTAAATGTTCTACCTTTCGTAGTATCTCATCTCGTCTATTGTATTTTTTACAAAACCGGATCCTGGGGATCCGATTTTATTAAAAATGGGTCAGTTTTGAAATGTGAAACTCGAATGGATCAATTTTGAAATGCCCAAACTCGTTTGGATCATTTTTAAAAAAAACTCTTCGTTCTTTATGTCAACCAAATCCATTATTATGTGACGAAATGATATTAATATTGCGCTTCTTATTTCAGTTCGATCTTGTACTAAAAAAAATACTAACCATAATTGGCTTCGATTTTTTTTTTCTGTTCTTCATTTTTTTGTCTTTTCCCGTGTGGGTCCTGGATTCAAAGAAGTAGGGCCGTAGGGGGTAAGTGATAAGACCACGCGTCTGCGCTTGGATCTTGGATTACTAGGAGATTTGTCACGGCTAGGGTTTTCAGTCCCAAAGTGAGGTCGGCCGCCACCAGCCATGGCCCACATCATTCCCAATCAGGAATCTCCAATCCGCCACCCATTTACAATCTGGCAGCGTCGACAGAGGTGAAGCAGGGGCAATCACGCTCCTTTGCATCCCTCGTAGGTCCGACAAAATTTCTTCTGCGCTTCCCACCGAGGAAGATTACATCTCGTCAGATTGGGACAAAGGATGGATAGCCGGCAGTGTCATTTTCGGCGGCGGAAGTAGAGGCCAGAGCAAAACGATTGAAGTTTTCTTTAGTAGCGAAATTCACGGTTGGGCGTCCCCCCATCTCAGATATCCAACAGGCTTTCCAAAAAAATTGGAAAATCTCAGTGCATGCCACCATCAGTGAAAGCGTCACGTCATGGTCATCCTTGACTCGGAAGAGGATGCGACGGCGGCGTTATCCTCTCCTCTTCGGAAGATCGGACATTCCATGTTTAGATTGTTCCGCTGGTCGATGGATTATGATCCTAGGACAGAATCTAAGGTTACGACGGCTTGGATTCGCTTTCCCGGTTTGCCCCCTCCCATATAGGAGAGATGCTTTGTCGAGGTTTTGGTCTCTACTTTTGGGCATCTTTTAGATGTGGATGAACGATCAAAGGCTTGCAAATACCTTAAATATTTGAGAGCCTGTATTGAAATTGATGTTTCTAATCCCGTTCCTAGCGAAGTATGACTATTGGCAACTGATCGTAGTTGAAAGTAAACTTTCATACTGCTCAGCGTGTAAGATTCATGGTCATGTTCTTACAGAGTGCAGGAAAGCCTTGGCTAGAAAGACAAAGATGGCTGCCAAGAATAATAATCTAGATCGAATGGTTGATGGAAAAGGCTCTTCTATCTCCATTACGACATCGGGCAATGAGAATGGCAAGGATACAGAATCCCAAACCAAAGGTGCTGAGAGTAAGATAATGCCTAGTAAGGAGTCATCTTTCCAAAATGAACCTGTGAATCATGATGAGTCAGGTTGGACAGTTGTGACAAAGGAAAAAGTGCCAAAAGACTAACGAAGCGTATTAATCAGGAGCCTTCCATTGCTAATGAGGTTACGGATACGGAAAAAGTCCCTGACAAATCAGTTCATGGGGGAATTGATGGAAATGCAAGAACTGAAGAGCATACTGAGGATATGCGGAGTAGTGAATTGCAAATTCCGGAAGAAATTGCTCAAAAAATTTCTTCCTACGACGGTGAGCTATTTTATTGTGAGAAGCTTGGTGGTATGGTTGAGGCTTGAACCATATACATGCATTATATGACAGGGTGCGAGGATGATGAAATTATTTTAGAAGAAAAATTGTTAAAACTAGACAGGTCCAGCGAGAAGATTCGGGTATTCCTATAGAGGAATCTGAACGAGATCTTACCGACCCGAAGTGATTCGACATAGTGATAATGAGCTATGCGATCAGGTTCCCTCCCCGGTGCCAACTCTGCAAAAAAATCGTCATCGAAAAAAAAGGCACTCGATCTTGTCCGAAAAATAAAGACTCAAATTTCGTTTGGTCTTAATTGCTCTGTCTTCCTTGATCGTCGGTTATATTGCTACAGGTCCTAATGCTTCCATAGCTCGGTAGGGCCTTTTGTCCTTCTTAGTGCTTTTTGCACGAGTCTTGTTTCTCGCCTTGGATCGGGCTTTTGATTCCTCAATAAATTGGTTGAATTCCAAAAAAAAATGGTAGCTCACTTCACTTTAATTTAAACAGGAGAATCTAAATGATGAACTTAATCTGAATACTTAAACTTCAGTCCTACAGCTTAATTTAAGTATTTGTCTTTTTAGTTTTAAAGATTAAAGTGTTAATTTAAATTTGAGCTGAACTGAAATTTGTGAGTTGAACAGATCAGAACTGATGGCTTGCTTGGGCTCCTTAGGCCATCCTTAATAGGGAGTAAATAAAAAGATTGTGTGTCCAATCTTTTCTTTTAGTCTTTTAATAGCATAAAAATAAAAGATTGTCAGAGAAACGATCGTCACTTTGTGGTATCGGACGATCGATTCCACAATCCTTATTAATCACGGTGATGATGCCACGTTTTTATCTATACCACGTGTCATCATTTAATTCTTCTGCAATATTTAATACATTTACAATATTAAAAGTAATTGAAAGAGGATGTTGGGTCGCTATTAAGAAGGGATATTGAAAAAAAATCGTGACATCACTTTTACATTTTAAAAATCACTGACGATCTTTTTTGTAAGATCACCAATAAAGATGCTCTTAGGTCATCCTTAATAGAAGAGAAAAAGAAAGATCGTAGATACAATCATTTCTTTTTTGTGCTTAATAGTTTAGATCGTTCCAAACAAGTTCGTCAAAATGTTGTATCACACGATCCAAACCACGATCGGTCGTAGAGCATTGGAGGAGACACGTGGCAGAACATTAGTCTCCCTCTTTTTTTTTTTAAATGTTCTATATATTACATATGACAATAAATATCCAAAAGCCATAAATCATAAAAAAAATTAAGTAAAATATTTTTGAAAAATAACAAATAAACTTCTTTTTTTAGCTCTACAAGTGAAGACTCATATTGTGGACACAAATATATTTAAAAATGCTGAGATGATAAAAGAGATATAATAGAAAGTCTGATTAAATTTTTAAAGAAAGATTGTAATGATCATTTTCTTTGGTTCATTGGTGATCTTTTTTTTTAAGATCATGAATAAGGGTGCCCTAAGTGTTTTTTTTTTCTTTTTCTCTTTTTATAGCAAACAGACCCACAGTCCACAGATCTTTAAATTCAACTCTGACATGTTTCCATTTAACTTGTTCTCACGCGACAGTTGAACCAAGAAGGCTGCGCCCTATTTGTATTCAGTTTGATGAAGATGAACTTATCATGACACCTGGCTACATACAAGGATGTGTAGATAATAGAGAAATGGTATTCAAAATACGTAAGAGGCGGTCCGGTCCATCAACTGAAACTGTGTTGGGAGGAGATTTTTAAACGACATCGCTTATCTCATCCCAGCTTCTCGTTTGATGGAGCGGACAGACTATTCAGTCAGCTACCTTACGGTTGCTCTTTCACTGCGCAAATCAAATTCTAAACGGGGGATGTGCCATAGATATTTTGGTGGTTGGCCCATTGATATCATTTCTGGAAGCTAAACATCAGGCCAGTTCCAAAGCCAGAGAATGTGATCGATCCAGGAGGTCTGGGAAGGTGTCGAATGGCATCTCCTCCCTCCTCCATATCCTCAAAGTTTAGAGTAAGAAAAGACTTGGAAAGAGACGCAGCTTGGATGGACCTTGAAGGACTAAGTGTTGAAATAGAAATAACGATTCTCCACGAACTTATCGAAGATGCAGTGTTTAGTGGCGTTGGTGAAGTAATTAACTTCATGACATTTCAGTTCGTCAACGTAAAGCTTCGAATTTGCTCTTCTGCGGGGACTCTTCTTCACTTACCGCCATTGTCCATAGTACGTTATAATAAAGCTAACCTGTGTTTAAGGGATAGTACTGTGAACCCATCTGCAAACAGAATACATCTTGAGTAGCAAGACGAGTCCTTTACAAGTCAATTTTTGTTATAAAGTTACAGTCATGAGAAATAAGACTTCATTACTTCAATATGAGGCTTGACAACATCTGATAGTTTTTCTTTTCTGGTTGCTTCAATATATACAACACAAAAATCTGAATACAGCAAAACATTAAATTTGAAAGAATCATTCAAGTCTTGGCAAAATTACACAAGAAGCATGCCCCAGCGCTTATTCATTTAGCAGCTAAGGCTAACAGCCATGCAGACCAGTCTTCGAGCAAATAAATTCCTCATGTATATAGCAAATATATAGAGGAGCTTCTACTTCTTCTTTGCTAGGTGAAATCCATTTGGTAGGGTTGCTTTCTTTTTTGAAAATGCTTGGGACCTGCCGCTGGGCTCGTCTTCATCACTATCACTATTGTTATCTACAGAGGATCTTGTATATTCTGCTGCTATCTGAGATGCTTTTCTCTTGGTTGCATTCAACTTTGAATTCAGTTTTCTGTCAACCGGATCATTTAAAGGACCAATCTCATTGTGGCGGGGAACTTTCGCACCAAGACCAAGCCTAATAATGAGCAGCACATATATATATATATATATAGTCAGTTTCCTTTAAACTCATTGTGCAAAAATATTAATGACCGGTATCTGAACCACCACCAACCTTGATGGTCGAGCTTCCAGTTCCAAATCAGCTGTTTCATAATCTGTGGATTTTGACATGCCGTCAACCCATTTTTCAGCCTAAACATAGTAGATATACTCAACACTTCCGTAAATGAGCACATACAACAAGCACATAAAAGACAACTACGCAATGTGCCATAAAAAATTAGAGCAAATCGCAAGATTGAAAAGTAAACTAGCAAGCAATGGAAGCGCATAACGACTTCAGTAAACAAAACATGCAATGCATCTGATTGAGTTTAGCGCACATACCAACTTGAGGGCCTTATTCGACACCACCAACTTTTTCATCACAGTATAATACCTTGCGCTAACCTGAAAATTCATAAGAGTAACAAGTATCAGAGTTGCCTCTCATCCCATCAAGCACTCAAATATATTTGGCAAATGACAACATTAAAACACATGCAAAATATCCTTAAAAAAACAGTGACACGAAGATCAAACACGAAACCAACTCATAAGACTCGAAAATAAACTGTTATATCAAATCAACTAAACCCAGGGACAGCAGTAGAAAAAGAAAAAGAAAAATTTCTTTCCCCGACAACATTGCATAGTACACACATAAAAGAACATACAAGTCACACACCAGAAAACATCAAGTATACATCAAACCTAAATTTAGAAAAAACCACATGTTGTAAATGAATAGAAGGTATGTGCAATTCAGTATAAGGTTCATTGTTGAGTTCTCTAAGTCCTAAACCTTTAAGCCTTATAACTTGTTACTTTTCCGTTAATCCAAATTGCCCAGTTTTAACACTTATGTTTAACAGTTTTAACTATCATTTAACTTTGATCTGAATTTACTATTCGCAATAATACATCAGTACAATTAACAAAAGGCTACCTAGCCGATTACAGATGAATAAGCTTCACCAAAAACCTAATTATATCACGAATTAGAACTCTGGCGACTTACCGCTACAATCAATGACACCAAGTGTTCTCAAATCACGCTGGCACAGTCGACACAAACCACTGTCTGACTCGCTCGCACCGTCAATCGCCAAGTCGGGCTTCGTCTGAATACTCTCTCCAAAATCAATTTGGGGAAGAAGTTTGCAATAATGGACCGAATCCAGTGGGACTAGGGTTTCGAATAACCTAAGAAAGAAAATCAGAATACAATAAATCCGATTGAAATTGAAGAAATGCTAAATCGGGCAGTGGGACTAGGGTTTCGAATGAGCTTATTCACCTGCAAAACTGGGACGGCGATGAACGGCAAATTACGGTTTTGGAAACATCTATACGTATCGATTGGGGCTGAAACGCGATTTCGTAAAAGTTGAAGGACTCGAGTGAAAAGAATCAAAGCCCATTTTAATTGCTGTTCAGACTGGAAAACTTGAGGCCTTGGTTAATTGGGCCCAACTTCCCAGCATCAGACCTATTTTCTATTGATTAAATCGAACCAAACCAAACCAAACAATTTACTTTTGGTTTATTTTGACTTCACGAGTCACTCGACATATTTTCGTTCCGAATTTCACATCAATATTCATCATTGAATTAATTCATTGAGTTTGGGTAGGATTCAAAAATGGATGCACTTGTGCCCTTCTCGAGCAACTTGTCTTGTTGTGTAGCCAGTTCTGACGTTGCAATCGGAAAAAAAAATGGATGCACTCGTCCTTCAATTTAAATTAGCTAGCAGTTTTTATCAAAATTGAACCAGACCGAACATCGTGCTCATCCGATTGAATTAGGCATAAAACAAACCCGACAGATGGGGTCCAATGCATTATTGGTCCATGTGATGTAACGTAATAAAGTAAGAAAAATTTAACACTTACAAAATAAAAAGAATGTTAGGCAGTACTCTAGCCTCCCTCTTGTGTAGGGTCTTGGTGATCTGTTCTCCTTTGTTTTGTTTCTGTTTGGTTTTGCTCAAAAGACATGAATGACTGGATCAAAAAAAAAAAAAGACATGAATGACTAGTTTCACCTTGATACATTTTTATGAAAACATTTGGTAACGTGGTTGAAGTTTGTCGACAAAGTTGATTCAAACCTTTGGTTTTGCAGCAGACTCAAGTTGATTCACGTTTATCTTTTATTGTATGTACTGATCCAGCTGGATGTTATTTCTCAACTTTAAGACCTCGATTTGCCGTTGTCTTTGTAATTTACAGCTTATTAAAAAAAATTAAATGATCAAAAGTTGACACACTTATGTCAATAAAAAAAAAGCCTTTAGCACAACTCAGCACCTCTACCATTTCAGAATCAGTAGTGGTTAGGTTGCATACTCGGTAAGTTGGTATGATGTACATGACCTAGAAAGCGGGCAATAGAACTTTAGAGAAAACACAATAATACACGAGACTTCTATTTTTTTTTTGTAGAAGTTTAATGTACTGTCAATGAAAAAGTGCACTCAGTAAAGGTAACACAGCACTACACAAGTGAAAGGTGAGTATTAGGTCTACAAATTGAATTGATGCTTAATTTCCAGCCAGAAGCAAGCACCTATTTTTACGAGTAAACCTTGAACTGGCGCTGGCCTTGTGGCTAAATTCATTGAATCTAGTCACATTCGTTTTTTAATTTTGATGTACATAGTCACATTCTTGGACCATGATTTCTCTTTATAAACTTCCTTGCTGCCCTCTGCAACAAAAGCCATAGCTTGTTCAACCATTAGTCTAATAAGGTATTGTGTTGGTGCTGTTTGTTTTTGTATTCATCACTTCTTTTTCCATTCTGTGATTTCAACTGGGTATGCTCGAGTTTCATCTTTTGTGCCTCATCGTCATCTTATTATTTACTGTAACTTTTGTTCTGCTCAAGTTTACAGTCATACATGATTACGGTGACTTATCATAAATGATATAATCAATCCAGGTGGACAAGGACAATCCATGGAGAAATCATCAACACATGATGTTTTGGCAAAAATTATTTGGTGGGCGCGAGAGATGAAGATATCATTATCCAAAGGAGATCAAGCCTTTTTTTGAAGGAATCCTGCTCTGGTGGTTGAGCTAAAATTGAATGATTTCTATTCATGCGGATTTTAATCCGCATAATTATGCAACCAATCCAAAAAAGACGCTACCCCTAGCGAAGGTGCGTGTATATGGTTTTGGGATGAATGAGTGTGTGAGCTTCAAATTATGATGACAGTAAGAAAGAGTTCCCCTTCTGAACTTCACTTTGGTGTTTTCCAACACTTTTATTTTACGTCTGAAGATGCATTTGTTGCCTTTTTCGTTAAAATGAGATTATCTGTGATGGAGCTCTCTTAGATTATTTTGTGTACCCAGAATACCAAAATGTTCTACCTTCATAGTATCTCATCTCGTCTATTGTCTCGTGCATTTGAAATGATGTCAACCAAATCCATTATGTGACGAAATGATGTTAATATTGCGCTTCTTATTTCAGTTCGATCTTGCACTAAAAAGAAAAATAGCAACCATAATTAATTGGCTTCAAATTTTTTTCTGTTCTTCATTTTTATTGAAAAAAGGTGGGGTTTGGATCAGTTTTTCACTTCAATGGCCTCACTGAACTTCACTTTAATTTAAACAGGAGAATCTAAATGATGAACTTAATCTGAATACTTAACTTCAGTACCTACAGCTTAATTTAAGTATTTGTCTTTTTAGTTTTACAGATTAAAGTGTTAATATAAACGGAAAAGTACAAATTGGTGCCCTGAACTATTACACTTTTCCAATTAAAGGTCCAAACTATCAATTTTTCCAATCAAGGGCAAAATAAAAAATAAATTGACCAATTTTCGAACACCGAGCACTGTAGATTCACCGTGATTAATTTACAAACTCAATCATGTGAATCTCGTTAATAACGACTCAATAAAAAAGTGTATTGGTGTTAAAGAAGAAAGATCGATTTAATACGTTAAGAGTTTATGATGAAATCATCGGGTTTTTTTCAACATGGTTCACGTGATTGAGTTTGCAATTTAATCACGATGAAGTTACGGTGCTCAGTGTTCAAAAATTGGTCAAATTATTTTTTACTTTGCCCTTGATTGAAAAAATTGATAGTTTGGACTTTCAATTGGAAAATGACGATAGTTCAGAACATCAATATGTACTTTTCCCTAAAAAATAAATTGACCAATTTTCGAACACCGAGCACTGCAGGTTCACCGTGATTAATTTACAAACTCAATCATGTGAATCTCGTTAATAACGACTCAATAAAAAAGTGTATTGGTGTTAAAGAAGAAAGATCGATTTAATACATTAAGAGTTTATGATGAAATCATCGGATTATTTTCAACATGGTTCACATGATTGAGTTTACAATTTAATCACGGCGAATTTACGGTGATCGGTGAACTGAAAATTTGAGTTGAACAGATCAGAACTTCAGTACCTACAGCTTAAATTTGAGCTGAACTGAAAATTTTGAGTTGAACAGATCAGAACTGATGGCTTGCTTGGGCTCCTTAGAATATAGATCTGTTCATTTCTGACTCTAATGGGCTTCCCAGAGCCATCAAGATAAGCATGTGAACCTTGACACGACTTCTCTTTCTCTTCAAATTTATTGAACCATGTACGGGCTAAAATAATGTCACGAGACACGAAAGAATGGCAATTTCAGATACTGCCCATTACCCAGAGTCCATAAAGAGATGTCAAGCGCAGTTGGAGAAAAAAAAAGGTGAAAAATATTGGAAGTGTTTTCAATGAAAATAATGTAATACACTTTTAATTGAACCGTTAGACACTCGCAACAAAGGGGTGTGTCAACTCATTTTATGTTCGTTGGTCTGTTCTCTCTCTCGAAAAAAGCTCTCTCTCGAAAACAGCGAAGACCCTCGAAGCTTTCCTCTTCTTCCGCCGGCGACCATGGCCTTCCGCCATGGCTGGTCTTTCCTTCCTTCTCCACTGCTTTCCTTGCCTCGTCTGGGGCTGGTTGGGGTGTGGCGGGGGCGGATGGATTTTGCTGTGGTTGGAGGCTTCCCGTCGGGTCGCCGGTGTTCGTTTTGGGACGGATGTGCATCTTGATGTCGGATCTGGCAGCGGATGTTCAGATGGAAGGTTAGAGCGGTGGTGGGACGGCGGGCAGACTCCCTTTGTTGATTGGTCTCTTGTTTGGATGGGTTGGTGGAGACTGGGGTAGCGGCTCGGCGGGCAGGATGGCTTGGTTGGCTGCGTGATTGGCCCTCGGCGTGGAAGGTGAGATGCGTAGGCGAGTCACGGAGGAGGAGGGCTGTCGTCTTGGGTGGGCTGGGGCTTCACCGGTTGTTTGAGTATTGTGCTGTCGGTTTCGATTTTGACCGATTGTACCGAGGTGCACTTGAGTTGTTTAGTTTCAAGTTACTTAGTTTAGTTTAGCTTTAGATGAGTTGAATAAGTGACTATTCTCAGCCGTTTTCGGACTGAGTGAGTTGTTTGTTTCTCAGACGCTTGCGGATTGAGTTATAGTCGCAGTAGATGTCCTAGTTTGCCCTTTTCCCCGGCTCTAGCCTAGGGATATTAGTGGCTTTGATGGACTTTCTGACGAGGATGGGTTGGCCATTGTAGGCTTGTGCGATAACCTGACTATATGTACTGAATCGAGTCATTAAGTCGTCGATGCTGTACAACATTTCCCATATATAAAAAAATGTTTGACACTCGCAACATTTTGACACTCCAATTTGCACTCAATTGATTATTCTTAATTATTAAATAGCAAATCACATTAATTCTAAATTCAAAATTACAAAGCACACTAGGGAGAAGAGGAGCCTCAGTGGTTGAGGTCTCCCCCTAGGTGTTCCCCGCCTGGGTTCAAGTCCCTTTTCTGTCAAATTGAGCAGATACTAACTTTAATCCACTAACTCCATAAAAAGGAAAAATGACAAATAGGGGGTATGAACTATCACCCATTGACAAATTACGGTCCAAACTATAAAAATTGATAATTAAGGGCAATTTCAAAATATTTTAATCTTCAATTTCACAATTAAGGGCAATAATGTTTTTTCAATTCATTTGTTTTGTTAACTTTGTTAATTGACAAAGTGATATTTCATCAATTAAGTGTTATATACTTATATGACGATCAAAATATTTTGAAATTGCCTTTAATTGTCAATTTTTATAGTTCGAACCGTAATTTGTCAATGGATGATAGTTCGTACCTCCCATTTATCATTTTCCCTAAAAAAAAAAAGAAATTACAAAGCACACTTTATGATGCACCTTGTTCTTCTTCCTACGGTGCACCCTCACACAACGGATCAAACATATTTAATTTTTTAATCCACTCGCTGCACTCGGCCCAACGTACGCGGTTCGAACCGACAAAATCCTGCTTTACAGCTACACACATTTAATCCACCAACATCTTTGAATTTATGCTTTAAATGGAGCCTCAGTGCTCTCGCTGCTCAATCTCATTCAAGTCCCACACAAAAACCCCACACCGAAGAAACCTCAAAAAACACCACTTACTACTAACTAACTTAGCTTACTCACTAAGCCAATGATCTAATCCTTCTCTTCACTCATCACCGACTTAATTACCCAACAGGCCAACACACCAAAGCAAAAGCCAAGATTCAAAGCAGCCCAAAAATTAAAAGAGAATAGCTTGCTTGATATGATCACACAACCTGGATTAATTCTTCCAAAGTTTCTCTTTTTATCTTTTTTTTATATGCAGCATCCATCCTCTATCATTCTTTTTTCTAATTTGACAGCATAAATTTCTTCAAGTGTTGGTTGCTATAGATCTTATAGAGTGATTAACAAAAAAGAGAGTAGGAAATGGAGAACTCTAAATTAGGTCTGTATGTGGTACTTGTTGTGTTTTTGGGGTTCATATGCTGCACTAATGGAGAAGACCCTTATCGTTTTTTTACTTGGAATGTCACCTATGGTGATATTTATCCTCTGGGAGTGAAGCAACAGGTGATTTTTTATTTTTTGGCTTCTTTATGTGAATTTGTAGGGTTATCATTTGCTTGGTTTTGGTTGTATTTAAACTTGTTGTGTTGTTGAAAGATTGAATCTTTTGAATGTGCAGGGGATACTGATAAATGGGCAGTTTCCAGGGCCACAAATTGAGTCTGTGACTAACGATAATTTGATTATCAGTGTCTTCAACGCATTGGATGAACCCTTCCTATTATCTTGGTTAGTATTTGTTTTTTTCTTTCTCTGTTTGCTAATTTGTGCCTATTAATTTTGGTGATCCGTTATTGAGCTGATTTAGTAGCATTATCTCTGCACATTCTATCTTTTTGTAGCTTGAGCAACACATTGATAACAATCCTTTTAGGATCATAGCTTTAAGAAAATGATCCAGTGCTTGTCTCAGTTCTCTATGTCCATGCGCTTATTTTAGGTTTGGGTTCAAATCAGAGCTGTATTTGACCATCCAGATTTGATTATAGAATTTTATTAATGCATATATTTCGCAAGTAGATGATAAAGTCAAGTGTTTGTAGGTGTTTAATGACACTCTTGGACATTTACTTATATAACTCCCCAGTTTTATCTAGTCATTAAACACATTGGCCTTGGTGAACCAGGAATGGTGTGCTTCAGAGAAGAAATTCCTGGCAAGATGGTGTTTATGGCACAAACTGTCCCATACCACCCGGCCAAAACTTCACCTATGTGCTCCAAGTGAAGGACCAAATTGGCAGCTATTTCTACTTTCCCTCCCTAGCATTCCACAAGGCTGGTGGTGGTTTTGGTAGCATCAAAATTCTGAGCAGACCGGGCATTCCTGTTCCATTTGATCCTCCTGCAGGAGATTATTCAATTCTTGCCGGAGATTGGTACAAACAAAATCATACGGTTTGCTTCCATCTCTGCACACGTAACTTTATCAATCCTTGCAATATATTTCGCAAATAAGTAAGCGATGTTGTCTATGGGATTCTATGTTGCAGGATTTGAAAGCAATTCTAGACAACGGAAATGTACTTCCATTTCCCGATGGGCTTCTTATAAATGGCAGAGGGCCAAATGGTATCACATTTACAATTGACCAAGGTAATAACATTAATTATGAAGTAAGTGAACTAGTGATTAATTTGTTTTCCAAGCATCTTTTATTGTTTTGATGATTTAATAATGTGATCCCACAACCGGTTGTCTAGGCAAGACTTACAGGTTCAGAATATCAAATGTTGGACTTTCGACATCCATCAATATCCGAATTCAAGGGCATAAAATGAAGCTTGTTGAAGTTGAAGGGACACATACCCTCCAAAACACATATACCTCAATTGACGTTCACCTGGGGCAGTCATATTCAGTTTTGGTCACTGCTGATCAACCTCCACAGGACTATTACATTGAAGTCTCCACACGTTTCACTTCTCAGGTCCTTACCACCACTGCGATACTTCATTATAGCAATTCTGCCAGTGGTGTCTCAGGCCCTCCGCCTGGTGGCCCAACAACTCAAATCGATTGGTCTCTCAACCAGGCTAGATCTATCAGGTAAATATTTCATTCTCCAATTTTGATAAATACAGTACAACAGTAAATTAGCGTGTTCATATTCAGCTAAAAGAAATGTACTTTTGAGAACATGTAACTTAATCTGATATCAATTTTCTTGGACAGGAGAGATTTAGCAGCTAGTGGACCAAGGCCGAATCCTCAGGGCTCATACCATTATGGCCAAATCAACACTACTCGAACGATTAGGCTTGCAAATGGGGCACCGGTTATTAACGGAAAACAGAGATACAGCGTTAACAGCGTGTCATTCATTCCAGCCGACACACCACTGAAGCTTGCTGATCATTTCAAGATCCCTGGTGTGTTCTCCCTTGGAAGCATCCCTGACAGGCCAACCGGTAGTGGCGGCTACCTCCAGACTTCTGTCATGGCTGCTGATTTTCGAGGTTTTGCTGAGGTTATTTTCGAAAATCCAGAAGACACTGTCCAGTCATGGCACTTGGATGGTCACCATTTCTTCGTTGTAGGGTACGTTTACCAACTCCAAGTCTCATTTTGCTACTTGTTTGTTTTCGTTCGATCTTCCAAAACTTGAATGTGTGTATAAAACGAATGTCTTGAAATGTGCAGGATGGATGGAGGGCTATGGTCAGAATCAAGCAGGCTTAACTACAATTTGAGGGACACAATATCTCGTTCAACAGTTCAGGTATATTGTTCTCCTAGTCACTCGAAGCCAAAAAAAAACACTCAAACACTAGCTTTTCATTCACATTGGTCTTTTTTTACTTTTCTTTCAGGTCTATCCCAATTCGTGGACTGCTCTCTACGTGCCACTGGACAACGTAGGCTTGTGGAACATAAGATCTGAAAACTGGGTACGCCAGTATCTCGGCCAGCAGTTTTACCTTCGCGTATACTCCCCTGCCAACTCTTGGAGAGATGAGTACCCAATTCCAAGCAACGCCGTTCTCTGCGGCCGAGCAGTTAACCACTAGTTCAGAGCCTCTCTTTTGATCTAATTACATGATATGGGCAATGCTACAAGGTCACATAGTATTGGATCTTGGTCTAATCTCAATTTTCAAACAGCCACTTTTCCATATTTACTACATCAGCATGTAATAGATGAAAACTGCAAAGAGTATGAATGTCAGAGAAGTAGAAGAATTTCAGAAAATTGAAAAGTCATTTCTTTCATTAGATCATATCAACTACTAAACCCTTGCAAAACCACAAAACACCAACATTTGATGTATGCAAATCTGCACTGAAACAGGTCAAGCCTGACCCAAAATTTGACGCAGCTACTGGAAAAAGATAACAAGAAGAAGAAGAAGCTAATCTTTTCCAGATGAGTCTGGACCAGTATCCCTTAAAGGCTGAACACTGCTTGGAAAGAGCCACTGCTGAAGATGGGGCAGATCACCAAAGAGCCACACACACACACACACGCATGAAGTAAAACTGGACAAGGACTTGGTAGATTCAAGATGAAGAAAATGAATTTCAGCAGCAGAATAGTCCCTTGCAAAACCACAAAGCACCAACCATCATTGAATCACATTCCGATTCCGACGCCACAACTTGAAAGTAAAGGCAGATAATTCTTGACGATATATCAAAAGAAATTCATCCCCTGGTCGGATTCTTCTCATCACAATCAATTCCGAGATTTCTAGACTATAATGCCCATCAGGGCATTTCTGAAAGAGAGCCTGGTGCCTAAGCGTACTATCAAACATTAAATTCTCATAAGAGTCATAACCTGTAAAGTCCCAAAGAGTCAGAAAAATCCCTGTACCGTTCCCGAACACGACGATACTAGTCTCATACATGGACAATAACCTGAATACATGTTCAAAAGCTACATGGTGCGTCAGATGAATCTTTCCTTCGTGCACCTCCGAGTCGGTGAGAATTCTGCGAATGCCCAAGAAGGCCAAGCCAGGCTGTGACTGCACGTCGCGTATTTCGATCAGTTGCTCGCTCCATTGGAAAGGTAAATGCGTTTCGTTGCAGGTAGCTTCGACCATCTTTGATGGAAAGAAGTTGTAGAAGATCGTTTTCTTTACCGAATAGTATGTCGTCGAACAAATGGGACTCCAGAACTCCATTGAAACTTGCTCTCTTCTTGATCACTTTTGATCAGTTGATGTGTGCTTTGTGTATCAGTCCGTCAGATTCAAAAGCTGTAACAGAATTCGGTAACTGATTTTGGCGCGTTTATATTATATTATTATTGAACTGGAAGAGGACTCGGGGTTGATTTGTATGGATGTAGAACTCGTAGGACGTCGCTGTAATTATATTAGGGCTACTGTGTGATTATGTCAAACATAAGGGTGCGTTGTTTAAATTCTTAGCCACATAAAACGCGTAGTACGGGAACTACATCAGCATGTAATAGATGAAAACTGCGAAGAGTATGAATGTCAGAGAAGTAGAAGAATTTTCAGAAAACTAAAAAGTCATTTCTTTCATTAGATCAGCAAAACCACAAAACACCAACATTTGATGTATCCAAATCTGCACAGAAACAGGTGAAGCCTGAACCAAATTTTGATGCAGCTACTTTTTCTTTTCTTTTTCTTTTTTTGATGCAGCTACTTGAAAAAGATAACAAGAAGAAGAAGAAGCTAATCTTTTCCAAATCCCTAAAAGGCTGAACACTGCTTGGAAAGAGCCACTGCAGAAGATGGGGCAGGTCACCAAAACAAAAAAGAAAAACTAGACAAGGACTTGGTGGATTGAAGTTGAAGAAAATGAATATCAGCCGCAGAACAGTCCCTTGCAAAACCACAAAGCACCACCCATCATTCAATTTGAATCACATTCCCACGCAACAACTTGAAAGTAAAGGCAGATAATTCTTGACTATATCTCAAAAGAAATCCATCCCTTGGGCGTATACTTCTCTTCACGATCAATTCCGAGATGTCTAGGGTATAATGCCCGTCAGGGCATCTCTGAAAGAGAGCCTTGTGACTAAGCGCTTTATCAAACACTATATTCCTAAAACCTGTAAAATCCCATATAGTCAGAGCAATCCCTGTCTCATTCCCGAACACAACGGCATATGTCTCAAACATGGGCATGAACCTGAACACATGCTCAAAAGCTACATGGTGCATCAGATGAATCTTTCCAGCGTGCACCTCCGAGTCGGTGAGAATCCTGTGAATGCCCAAGTAGGCGGAGTCAGGCGGCATGTGCACGTCGCGTATTTCGATCAGTTGCTCGCTCCAATGCAAAGGTAAATGCGTTTCGTTGTAGATAGCTTCTACCCTCTTTGATGGAATGAAGTTGTAGAAGATCGTTTTCTTTACCGAATAGTATGTCGTCGAACAAATGGGACTCCAGAACTCCATTGCAACTTGCGCTAGCTCTTCTTGCTCACTTTTGATCAGTTGATGCGTGCTTTGTGTATCGATCAGTACGTCCGTGATTCAAAAGCTGTAACAGAATTCCGTATAACTGATTTTGGCGCGTTATTATATTATTGAACTGGAAGAGGACTCGGGGTTGATTTGTATGGAAGTAGAACTTGTAGGATGTCTTTGTAATTATATTAGGGCTACTGTATGATTATGTTAAACATAGGGGTGCGTTGTGTAAATTCTTAGCCACATAAAACGCGTAGTTTTTGTACAATGCTCGGCGTTTTCTCTTATTAAATTTCCCGCCAGTCTTCATCTTCCTCCTTCACATGAGCAAAATTAATGAGTTATGTTGTGAAATTATGGATTAAGGAGTTATGTTGTCGGCAATGATTTTGTAAATAAGTCCGCCAAATTTTTACTGGACTGTATTTGGCAAATATTAATTTTCCCTTCAACTTGAAACTCGTGCTTAGAGAAGAGTTTCAGGTATATATGATTTGTTCTATCGCCTTTAATATATGCTTCATTGATTTGGGTGATACAAGCAGCATTATACTCATATATTACGGTTGGACTTTATTTACTATATAGTAATCCACAAGAGGTCTAGGTCTTGATATGTGGTAAATGATCTAAACAAAACGCACTCTCGTCTAGCTTCGTATAAAGCAATATTGGTTTTTTTTTATTTTCCTTTCAGGTATATCCCAATTCGTGGACTGCTCTCTACGTGCCATTGGACAACGTAGACTTGACATAAGATCTGAGAACCGGGTACGCCAGTCGCCAGTATCTTGGTGAGACGAGTACCCAATTCCAAGCAACGCCATTCTCTGCGGCCGAGCAGTTAACCATTAGTTCAGAGCCTCTCTTTTGATCTACAGTAATTAACAACAGGATGTGGGGCAATGCCACAAAGTGACATAGTCTTTGCTCTTTTGGTCTAATCTCAATTTTCAAACAGTGGGAAGCCATGTTTACTACAGCCATCTTTTCCCTGGTTTACGACTCATCAGTTTGTTGTTCAAAATCTATTTCAGCATGTAATAGATATATGAATGTCAGACAAGTTGAAGAATTTCAGAAAACTGAAAGTTAATTTGCTTTCATTAGATCATAGCAACAAAACCTTTTCAAAACCATAAAAGACTGGCAAATGCATCAATGCGCAAAACACCAACATTTTGACGCAGCTACTTGAAAAAAAAATAACAACAGGAAGAAGCTGATCTCTTCCAAATGATTCTAAAACAGTATCCCTAAAAGGCTGAACACTGCTTGGAAAGAGCCGCTGCAGAAGATGGGGCAGATCACCAAAGAGTCACACACACAACAAAAAACTGGACAAGGACTTGGTGGTTTCAAGTTGAAGAAAATGAATTTCAGCAGCAGAGTAGTCTCAGAGGAAACCCTTGCAAAACCACGTATAGCACCAACCATCATTGAATCACATTCCGATGCAACAACTTGAAAGTAAAGGCAGATAATTCTTGACTATATATCAAAAGAAATTCATCCCTCGGGTGGATACTTCTCTTCACAATCAAATCCGAGATTTCTAAGGTATAATGCCCATCAGGGCATCTCTGAAAGACAGCCTGGTGACAAAGCGCAAAATCAAAAAATACACGCTCATAACCTGTAAAATCCCAAATAGTCAGAGTGAGAGCCATCCCAGTCGCATTCCCGAACACAACGACATTTGTCTCATTCAAGGACATGTATCTGAACACATGCTCAAAAGCTACATGGTGCGTCAGATGAATCTTTCCTGTGTACATCTCCGAGTCGGTGAAAAGCCTGCAAATGCCCATGTAGGCGAAGTCAGGCGGTATGTGCACGTCGCGTATTTCGATCAGTTGCTCGCTCACTTGGTAAGGTAAATGCGTTTCGTTGCCGATAGCTTCTACCCTCTTTGATGGGATGAAGTTGTAGAAGATCGTTTTCTTTACCGAATAGTAAGTCGTCGAACAAATGGGACTTATAAGGAGAAGAACCAGCCGACCGGCCAGCCGAGCGTTGAGGAGAACTAGCCGACCGGCCAGCCGAGCGTTGAGGGAGGTTTTGTAATTTAGTTAGGGCTAGGTTGTGGATAATTGTCTTAGTATAGGGAGTCATTTGTATTTTATTTCTTTGTATAAATACTGCATATTGTATTTGTTAATCAATTAATAAAATCAGAAAATTCCCGCTAAACACTGTTCTTCCCCAATTTGAAACCCTAGCGATTCCGATCTCTTTCTGATCATCTCCGATCATCCTCGATCGGATATCGTTCGGTTTCTGTGGAGTTCTACATGGTATCAGAGCCAAAACGACAATCGATTGTAAGTTGATTCGCTACTTACGTTTTCCTTTCGTTTTGAGATATGTCTGAATCGTCCGGTGTTGGTTTGGGAGGTTCGTTGATCTCTGGTTCTAGTACCGCTGTCCAGGATGCTTCCGATGATCCGTTTTATGTCAACAAAAACGACATCCATGGAAATCCTCTGGTCAGTGAGGTATTGACCGGACGCCAGAATTTCGTTCCATGGCGCAAGGCCATGGAAATCGCTCTGTCCGCTCGTGACAAACTGGAGTTTGTTGAAGGAGAAGTTCCGATGCCTACTGATGCAAAGTTGAAGACTCGATGGAGGCGTTGCAACAACGTTATCATGACATGGATTCTCAACTCAGTTTCGAAGAATGTGGTAGGTCAAATTCTCCACTCTGAAAATGTTGCTATGGCTTGGAAAAGTTTGAATATGAAATATGGAGGTTCCAATGTCTCTAGGAAGTTTTCATTGCAGCAGGAAATTGCAAACCTCATGCAAGGGGACATGGATGTGTCCAGTTATCATGAAAAACTGGTGAACCTTTGGCATGAGTTGGATTCCATGAGGAAATATAAATTGTGTGCTATAGCTGAGGATTGTGCCAAATGCCAAGCAACTAAAGCCTTCTATGATCAGGAGAAAGAAGAAGGAAGAGTTATTAAGTTCCTTATGGGACTCAATGAGTCTTTCACTCACATAAGGACTCATATTTTAGCCTTAAGGGAATTGCCTAGTTTGGATGTTGCTTATGATATGGTTTCAACCAATGAAACTGAGAGAGCAGTGGCTAAGACTGCTTGTATTGAGGCATCTGCTATGTATGCCCAACAAGAGTCTCCATATAGGCAACAGATGCAGTCTCAAAGGAATGGAGGAAATTTCAATGGAGGACACTCTGCTGGAGGAAATTCTGCTGGGGGAAATTCTGCTGGTGGAAATTCTGCTGGTGGAAAGAATAAGCAAAGACCTTATTGTACCTACTGTCAATTTAATGGTCACACTAAGGAGCATTGCTATAAGTTGAATGGATATCCTCCAGGTCACAGATTGTATAAGGGCAAAGGCACAAATCAGAAATCTGCTGCTGCAAACAATGTTTCACATGATCCTTCTGAAAATGGCTCCAAGTCTGTTGGTAACATCTCTCAGACTACTTCTAGTGCTGTTCATAGAGCATCTAATCCTTTCACTGCTGAGCAGGTTAATCATATTTTGAATATGATAAAGCAACAACAGGGACCTGCTGATATAGGGGATGGTCAGTGCAACATGGCAGGTATTTGTAGTCTAGCATTACATTCTCTTGCCAAGCACAGTTGGATTGTTGACAGTGGTGCCACAGACCACTTCATCTGTGACAAAAGCTTGTTGATTAATGTGTATGAATTGCCAAGAAAATACCACATTAGTCTTCCTGATGGACAAACTATTGTGGTCAGTCTTGCTGGCAAATATCAGTTGAGGCCTGGCCTGACTTTAATTGATGTTTTGTATGCTCCTGCTTTCAAATACAATTTACTGTCAGTCAGTAAGCTTGTCCAGGATAATCTTTATTCAGTGATCTTCACTAAGGATAAATGTATTATTCAGGACTCAGCAAGGAGGACCATTTTGGAGATTGGTGAAATGATTGGAGGCTTATTCCATGTTAAGGATTGCGGTACCAGTAAAGAAGTGAACTCAGCTGTCACTAATAAGGTATCATTGCAGACTTGGCACAATAGAATGGGTCATATGTCTTTTGATAGGATGAACAAATTGTTGCCCAAGTATGTTTCTCCTTTGAATAGCAAGACAAAAGATATTCATTGTGATGTTTGTCCTTTAGCAAAACAATGCAGACTAAAATTTCCTATTAGTGACCATGTGTCTGATGATATTTTTGATTTGATCCACTGTGATGTTTGGGGACCTTTTCCCATTGAAACTATGAGTGGAGCAAATTATTTCCTTACCATCGTTGATGATAAATCAAGAGGTGTTTGGGTTTATTTGATGAAGAGAAAGTCTGAGGTTGCAGATCTGTTAATGCAGTTTTTTGCCTTAGTTGAAACACAATTTGATAAGAAGATAAAAGTGCTGAGATCAGATAATGGGGGTGAATTTTTTGGGACAAGATTGGCTTCTTTTATGAGTATGAAGGGTTGTATTCATCAAAGTAGTTGTGCTTACACACCTCAACAGAATGGAATAGTAGAAAGGAAACATAGGCATATTCTTGATGTGGCAAGAGCATTAAAGATTCAAGCCAATGTTCCTAAATCATTCTGGGGAGATTGTATACTCACTGCTGCCTACATCATCAATAGAACACCTACTCCCATCCTTGCTGGGAAATCTCCTTTTGAGGTCATTTTTGGTTCAGCCCCTAGTTTGGACAACTTGAAGGTGTTTGGGTGTCTTTGTTATGTAAATACCTTACCAAAGTTCAGGGACAAAATGGATCCAAGAGCACATCCCTGTGTTTTTCTGGGGTATCCCTATGGGAAGAAAGCTTATAAGGTATATAACCTTACCACTCATAAGGTAATGGTTAGTAGAAATGTTCATTTCCTTGAGGATACATTTCCTTTTAAAGATAAGGCACCAGATACTATTAATGCAGGTTCTACTGTAGTTGTTCCTTTAGTTACACATGGTACTGATGCAGTTTATCATGATCATATGGCGATTTCTGGTGCTGGGACTGATCAGAACTTTAATGAAGATGATGCAGAATTTTTTGATACAGTTTTCCCAACAAATGACAGTGAAAGCAGTAGCCATATGCCTGATCTTGTTGCAAGTCATAGTACTCATGATGATGGTTTAGTACCTGAACAGCTTGTTACTAGACAATCTCACAGGATTAAAAAGAAGCCTGGCTGGTTGAACGATTATCAGTGCAATACAGTTTTCAACAACAGTTCTCCTCATTCAATTGACAAACAAGTTACATATACTCATTGCTCCCCTGCACATAAACACTTTCTTGGCCTGATTTCTACTCACAAGGAACCTAAGACATTTATTCAGGCCTCAAAGGATCCAATGTGGAGGGAAGCAATGCAAAAAGAAATTCTAGCACTTGAACATAACCAAACTTGGGAACTAACTACACTACCCATTGACAAGCAAGCTGTGGACTGCAAATGGGTCTTCAAAATAAAACATAACTCTGATGGCACTGTGGAACGGTATAAGGCGCGTCTTGTTGCCAAAGGCTTCACCCAAATTGAGGGTATTGACTACCATGATACCTTTGCGCCGGTGGTTAAAATGACCACAGTTCGCTGTGTTCTTGCTGTTGCCGCTGTGAGAAAATGGCCTTTGTTCCAGCTGGATGTTAACAATGCATTCTTGCATGGTCTTCTCGATGAGGATGTTTACATGAAGTTGCCTTCTGGCTTCTACCCCCAAGCTAGAAATCAAGGTCTTGTTTGTAAGCTTCAGCGCAGCATTTATGGCCTCAAGCAGGCTTCACGCCAATGGTTTTCCAGATTCAGTGATGCATTGATAGCATTTGGCTTTGTTCAAAGCTTCAATGATTACTCACTCTTCACACTGACCACCAATGAGCACTTCTTGATTCTCCTTGTTTACGTTGACGATGTGGTTTTAACTGGCACATCTTCAGCATTGATTGAGAAGGTCAAGTTATTCATTCATGACAAGTTTCAGATAAAAGATCTAGGTAATCTCAAGTATTTCCTTGGCTTGGAGGTTGCTCGATCTTCTGCTGGAATCTTCCTCAACCAGCGTAAATATGTCATGGACATGCTCGAAGAATATCATTTCACTGAATGTAAGCCAGTTAAAACCCCCATGGAAACCAAACATGGTCTGGGACTTTCCTCTGCTCCCTTACTTCCTGATGCTTCGGTGTACCGTCGTCTCATTGGCCGCCTCATCTACTTGACTATAACAAGACCTGACCTCTCATTTCCGGTCCACGTCCTTAGTCAGTTTATGCAGTCTCCCAATGAAGACCACTTGCGCGCAGCGCATCGTGTTCTTCGCTTTATAAAGCTAGCACCTGCACAAGGTTTACTCTTCCCAACTGATTCCTCTCTTTGCTTGACTGCTTATTGTGATGCGGACTGGGCGAGTTGCCCAACTACTCGTCGTTCCGTCAGCGGCTTTTGTATGATGCTCGGTTCATCTTTGATTTCGTGGAAAACTAAGAAGCAAGTCGTGGTTGCGCGCTCCTCTGCGGAATCTGAATACAGAGCTTTAGCAGGGGCGTGCGGCGAGGTCTTATGGCTCGTTCGTCTGCTAGCTGATTTACAAGTCCAGGTGCCGACTCCTGTTCTGGCCTTCTGTGATAGCCAAGCTGCGATTCACATCGCTCGTAACCCTGTTTTTCACGAACGGACGAAACACGTCGAAATAGATTGCCATTTCGTTCGCCATCACGTCAATTCGGGATTTCTCTGTCCGACTTCAATTTCGACTGTCGAACAACCAGCCGACCTGTTTACGAAACCTCTTCCGGCTGATCAATTGCCCTACCTCTCGTCCAAGTTGGGTGTAAGTAATTTCTTACACAGTCCAACTTGAGGGGGGGTATAAGGAGAAGAACCAGCCGACCGGCCAGCCGAGCGTTGAGGAGAACTAGCCGACCGGCCAGCCGAGCGTTGAGGGAGGTTTTGTAATTTAGTTAGGGCTAGGTTGTGGATAATTGTCTTAGTATAGGGAGTCATTTGTATTTTATTTCTTTGTATAAATACTGCATATTGTATTTGTTAATCAATTAATAAAATCAGAAAATTCCCGCTAAACACTGTTCTTCCCCAATTTGAAACCCTAGCGATTCCGATCTCTTTCTGATCATCTCCGATCATCCTCGATCGGATATCGTTCGGTTTCTGTGGAGTTCTACAGGACTCCAGAACTCCATTGAAACTTGCTCTCTTCTTGATCACTTTTGATCAGTTGATGTGTGCTTTGTGTATCAGTCCGTCAGATTCAAAAGCTGTAACAGAATTCGGTATAACTGATTTTGGCGCGTTTATATTATATTATTATTGAACTGGAAGAGGACTCGGGGTTGATTTGTATGGATGTAGAACTCGTAGGACGTCGCTGTAATTATATTAGGGCTACTGTGTGATTATGTCAAACATAAGGGTGCGTTGTTTAAATTCTTTTGCATATTAAGCGTGTAGTCTTTGTACAATGCTCAGCGTTTTCTCTTATTAAATTTCCCGTCAGTCTTTATCAGATGAGCAACATTAATTAGTTATGCCTTTTTTTAGTTTTTTCAGTTATAAATAATTAAACATGTTAAGATATTTTGTTAACTTTATTATATATATTTTAGGTCAAGATGAGGTAAAAAGTTAATTTTTGGTACAAAATATAAAATTCGTCAAAATTATTTTATCATTGATCAGTTTATTCTATAGTTCGTCACTTTTCGAGCCGAAAAATGAAAAAGACGACATAGTTTGTCAGCAAGAAAACACATTAAAAAATCAAGATTTAATCTCATCCATTCAAATCACAAGATCAAGGACTATGATTAATTTATATTTTATACCGAAAAATCAACTTTATACCTGATCCTTATTATTCATTTTATTTTGTTGATAAATACACTTATTTTGATAAAAGTGCATCATGATGAGTTATATAATTCATCAATGAATCCATGTCGGTGTTGTTGACGGCGTTGACCAAATCTACTTGCCAGCCAACCAGAATAAAGCTATTAAATGTTAGCTGTTGTAGCTCTTGATCCCCCAGCCCTAGTTATTGTTCATGAAGACTTTCTTCCATCATCGACATGTATCTAAGTGATCAAAATTACATAGATTGACCACAAATCTAACTACATTATTATCCACATCTTACTGCAAATTCAAATACTAAAACTATGTCCGTGTGAGAACCTATATAGAGGGTTTCAGATCCGGTGAAACGCATCAAAATGCTGTGAGTGCTTGAATGAAGTAATTTTTGTTTCTATATGATGTATCGTTTTGTCATTCACAATATTTGTTGCACTAATCAGTTTTGGTATTCACATAATTTTACTATGTTGTACCAAATTTTTTTCCATATATTTATAGATGTGATATAACTATAATGAAAAAAACAAACTAATCATAGCTATTGATCTTGCGATTTGAATGGATGAGATTAAATTTTGATTTTTTGGTATTTTTTTGTGACGAATTATAAAATGAACCTGACGAACTATGTCATCTTTTTCATTTTTTGGCTCGTCTTTTTCATTTTTTGGCTCGAAAAGTGACGAACTATAAAATAAACTGACAAATTATAAAATGATTTTGATGAATTTTATATTTTGTACTAAAATTTGACTTTGTATCTGATCTTGACCCATAACTATAATGCAAAAAAAAAATTTAAGAGAAGAAAAAGGTACTTTTGGCAGTTAATATATGAACAGACAATGTGGATCTCGCATGTGAGATGGAGATGGAGTGTGTATATATGAGAAGACTATTGCATTATTTCTGACTGCATAAGAAAAGCCAACTAGGACTTGGGTCTTAAATGTGTCTTGCCAAATCCCCAACGGTCCAACGCGCCACAACAATGCACCAATTAATGGTCGAGCAGTGGAGCAGTGAAGAGAAGAAGACTTCGTCCACGAACAAAATCATATAAGAATGGAAGATTATATTTGGTTCGAGTCAGAAAAGCATAACAACGAGAGCTAGCTGATCACTGCAGTACTTCAGCTAGACAGTGAGTGTGAGAGACGACACCAAAAACAATAATCGATACATCTCATATTGATTTTGCGGCTGCATTGTTACAATAATGGGTGTTTGTGTTTCTTCTAAGTGGCTGTTTATGAGTTTGTTGCTTGTTGTGAGTATTGTGTTGCAGTTGGGTGCAATTGCTTTTGGCGATGATAAGGTTGACAAGACTAGGTATGGCGATGAAGATGATTACTGTCGGTACCGTAGAGGTTGCCCTGGTCGCTATGGAGGAGGTCGATACGGTCGAGGCCGAGATCGTTATGGTCGTGGTGGAGGTGGATTAGGCGGTGGTCGTGGCGGTGGTGGAGGACTTGGAGGTGGTGGAGGTGGAGGCCTTGGAGGCGGAGGAGGCCTTGGTGGAGGCGGTGGTGGAGGTTTAGGCGGCGGAGGAGGACTTGGTGGAGGTGGTGGTGCTGGTGGAGGAGGTGGCATTGGTGGAGGAGCTGGTCATGGAGGCGGGTTTGGTGCTGGAGGAGGTGTAGGAGGTGGGGCTGGTGGTGGAGGAGGACTTGGAGGAGGTGGCGGTGGAGGTGCAGGTGGTGGAGTTGGAGGCGGATCAGGTGCTGGTGGTGGGTTTGGAGCTGGCGGAGGTGTGGGTGGTGGAGCTGGTGGAGGTCTTGGAGGAGGTGGCGGTGGAGGAGCAGGCGGCGGAGGCGGAGTTGGTGGTGGATCGGGTACGGGCGGTGGATTTGGAGCCGGTGGCGGTGTTGGTGGTGGAGCTGGAGGAGGTTTGGGTGGAGGGGCAGGAGGTGGTGGTGGAAGCGGTGGTGGAGGAGGACTTGGCGGTGGTTCAGGGCATGGCGGAGGTTTTGGAGCTGGTGGAGGAGTTGGAGGTGGAGCAGGAGGAGGGTTAGGTGGAGGAGCTGGAGGAGGTGGAGGAAGTGGAGGAGGTGGTGGAATTGGTGGAGGTTCTGGTCAAGGTGGAGGTTTTGGAGCGGGTGGAGGGGTTGGTGGTGGAGCTGGCGGTGGTCTTGGTGGAGGAGCAGGAGGTGGCGGTGGAAGTGGAGGTGGTGGAGGAGTTGGCGGTGGTTCCGGACACGGTGGAGGTTTCGGAGCAGGTGGAGGTGTTGGCGGTGGAGCTGGAGGCGCTGGTGGTGGTGGTGGTGGTGGCGGCGGTGGTGGAGGCCTCGGAGGAGGAGCAGGTCATGGTGGTGGGTTTGGCGCAGGAGGTGGTGTCGGAAGTGGAGTGGGAGGAGGGCTTGGAGGAGGTAAAGGAGGAGGCCTAGGCGGTGGTCATGGTGGCGGCTTTGGAATAGGGATCGGCATTGGTGTTGGTGTTGGGACTGGAGGTGGTGGTGGACAAGGATCAGGAGTGGGCTCTGGCGGCGGCGGAGGAAGATAAGTAACTTGTTTATCCTCTGTTTGTTGGCTGATTGAGTGTTATTTTGGAGCCAATTGTACTTTACTGTATACCATTTGAACTTTTTCCTATCAACAATTTGTAACTGTGAAATGTCAAATGTTACTTACCATCATAATGAACCTTCATTTCTTGAACGAACTAAAACTAAGATGAAATATTTAAAAATAATAATAATAAAGCTAAGCTAAGATGAAGTAGCAGAGCAACTGTCAAACTGAAATTGAATTCTTTCACTATCCAAGTCAAGCAGCCACACTTTGTTGGCAGCCAATTTACTACTAGGCAAAGCCTTTCAAAATGCAGCCCTGATGCTAAACTATTTCCTACAACAACCCAATTCAGTCAAAAGTAATGGTTGTTGAAAGCTCAACATTGACCAATAATCCACACCAACCAAGGCAGCCATTAGATCAAGAGTTTTCAAATTGTGTATAAAAGGATATCACACAACTTAAAGAATTACATCCCAAACAACTCAAGCCTTTTGTCTCTCTAGTATTCACAATGGCTACATTTTCAGTATCCAAAATTGCCCTGATCTCAATCTTTGTACTTCTAGCAGCAATTGCTATAAGCAGCTCAGAGGCAACCAAAGGTCAGAAACTGAAGAAGACTGAAATGACATTCTACATGCATGATTGGGAGACTCCAACTAAGGAAGAAAATGTCACCAACATTGTTATTGCTGGCAAGCCCAAAACCAAATGGTACATTCTCACTTTTGGCTCATTGTTTGCCTATGATGATGCCATTACAACTACCATTGATCGCAAGTCGACTGAGTTGGGAAGAGCTCATGGGATATACGTCAACACTGCCCTCGACGGCTCTGACTTGCACATTTTGGTCTCGTTCCTTTTCACCAACAAAGCGTATAACGGAAGCACGATCGAGATTCAGGGTGCTGATAGGTTGTTGCAGCCAACGAGAGAGGTGTCGATTGTGTCCGGAACTGGTAAGTTCAGGCTGGCGAGAGGATGGGCTAGCATTGAAACTGTCTTCCTTGACATTGCTCAGTCCAATGCCATTTTGAGGTGGAATCTTACTGTTTTCCATTACTGAAAATCAGAGACTTAAATTTGTTGTATTTTTTTTGATTACATGGTTAGTAGTTAGAATTAAAGTTAGTGAAGAAGCTAGGACTCGAAGTCGAGCAGCGGGTGAGGATTTAAGGGGTAACCACCAACTCGGCTAAACCCCCAACCTCTAAATTTGTTGTATTGATACAATTAAAGTGGTGTGTACAATAAGTGACAATCTGTCATGTATAGAGGAATAGTCATCCATTTGCATCAAGTTTTCCATGTTCAAATAAGCAAAAAATAAATTGAATAAAAATCATTTATCCCATTTACTTTCCATTTTTTTCTTCTCTAAAACCAACATGTTCTAGGAAAAATAATTACAAACCGACGATTTATGATACACACTTCCTACGAACTATGTCACATTTCGGGAAAGTGACATATGATTCGTTTGGATAAAACCATGACATATATAATTTGTGAGATGTGTAATATAATTTGTCGGTTTGCATGTTTACACCAAAAATTAGATTTACACTTTACTCAAATGTCCATATCCCAATATTCGGATCGGAAAGTGTTATAGAAAGAGAATAAAATGTAAAGGTCATGGACAATTTAAGTAAAAGGGTTTAGTAATGTTTTCAATAGTTTTGTTCAAAATTTTGAAGTATGAAAAACATCAGATTAGATATATAGTCCTCAAGAGCAGGCCTTAATGGGCTTTCCACATTATTCTATTTGGCTGCATCTCCTTTATACGATATAGTAGGGGTGGGCGTTGGACGCAAGGTTGTCAGAATCGAGTTTTTACCTTGATTCATTTTGCCTAGGTAGAATCGGAACGTAAAATCGTCGAGTTTACCTTTTATTAAAATTATATTATTTAAATATGTATTTTAATTTTTAATTATAAAATCATATAAACATATGAAAGAAAATTTCTTTTAAGATCAGCAGTGACCGGCTCATTCCAATAAGGAGACAAACAATCATACTTAACTTGACTGCCATTGCTTTTCCCACGGCCTAAGAAATCTAATCTGAATTGTGGCTTTATTTTCTAACATCCTAACCGTAACGAATAATTTTAATTTTTACCCCTCCACCAAACTACCCAGTTAACACTTCAAGCCAAAAGATATTGGAAAGCACAACATGGCCAATAGCACCATAACCCAACATATTCAAACAAACAAAAAATGCCCCAATTCAGTAGGAAAACTTTAGTCATCAGTCATAAAATCCAAAGCAAAACTTTCAGCTCAACTGGGGAAAGCGAGAGCGAGTCAAGCCGCCACGTCCTTGGGGTTGTGGACGAAGGCAGCAGAGCAGAGGATCAAAGCCACGAAGGAGAAAATCCCCAGTCCGATCATCAGTGAAAATCCTGCTAGCATCAGATCTAGCAAGCTCTGCACGCTCAATCCTAGCCCTAACGACACCATCGTTTACACGAATTTCTCAGACAGAGAGATTGTTGTTAATCCGAATGGAATCGGGGCTGGACGGAGACGACATGCAATCAGAAGCTTTGACTTTCTCTATCTCTCTTGCTCGTTGGATGCCACGTGAAAAAGGAAGAAAAAGCCTTGTCATCGCCATTGATGTTCAATGCGGTGTCGTTGCTGGTACAGTTGGGCCGACTCTCGCTAACAAGCCCAAAAATTAAAAACTTTAAAATCAGCCGATTTTAAACGATTTCAACGATTTTACAAAAAAAAAACGAGTCCAGCTCCGAGTTAACACGAAAACTAGACTTAGAAACGTAAAATCGGACGATTTTACTATTTAAAACGCGATTTTGACAACCTTGGTTGGACGGGTTGTGCTTGGTCCTAACCCGACCAAAATAATGATCAGGTCATTTATTCGAACTCTAATCCGGCCCGAAAGATCGGGTCAATTATATGAACCCGAACCCGACCCTAAAACTAAAATTTATAAAAATGCATAACACATTCATGGTCATCTATCATGATATAAATACTTTAAAGTTTAGTGTTACAGTTTAATTTTTCATTGCAAATCAATTACATATTCATATGTAGTGTGATATATCACGAGAACACAAATAAATTTTTATTCAGATGAGGTATAAGGTTTGAATCTCATTAAAAATCTAGTATTTTTTTAATATTACTTATGAAATTGGGTAACCCGAGCCTCAACCCTAACCCGGCCCGAAATTATACCGGGTTCGTTAAGTGAACCCTAACCCGACATTAAGTGGACCGGGTCAGGCCGGGTTTTCGGGTCGGGCCGGGTTTTATCCACCCCTACGATGTAGAGATGGAAGTGGACCCATGGGTTGATCCGTGTAGGTTGTGGGCTGATCTGATCCAGCACGATCCGTGCGACCCCACTTGTGGGTCCAGAATGGTGGGTTCAGTTCGTGTGTTGGGTTGGGTTGAGTTGAATTTTGATCAATCCAGCCCGATCCACGGCTTCGACCTACGACTCGACCCAGAAACCAAAACTAAAATTAAATAAACCCATGTATCCGACCTACGAGTTTAACCCGTGAGTTTGACCCACGAGCCAAATATTCAAAAATATAGCCGTTTGAAATCAAAGTATAGTCATTATCTTTCACTTTTCGAGTATCTTTCATAGTCCATTGACTATGACCCTGCTATTATGTCCGTTAGAATGAATCTTAGGCTTGTATAGTTGAACTATTTATAAAGATTCAACATAGAGTTTGTGCCAAGCTTTCGCATATATGTGTAATGCGCACGAGTCAAGAAATTTGGCTCCCGTTTAATTTTAAAATGAAATATTAATTTCTATTTTTTCACTTAGGTAATAATTGCTTTTAAATATAATTTACATAAAACTTATTAATAAATTGACTATTTTATAATATTGATAAAAATAATACTTTATGAGTCCAACTCGTGGGTCAAATCCGTGGGTTGGGTCCAGATTTTTTCCTTCAACCCGATTTGTGGGTCGATTCGTTACTGTTTGGACCCAGTCTGACCTAGCCCGAACTTATGAGATTTAATTGTTTCGATCCAGTATGATCCATGGGCCGACCCACTTTCATCTCTAAATTGTGATGGCAGGTTAGTTGTCAACTGGCTTATATCCATAAATGATTTTAATTGACCTTTCATGCGTTTCTAGAGATTTCTATAGGCAGGACAAAGGCCATGTGCATACTGATGTGTGTTATATCAAGTTCTTGGGGTCCTAGGATGTGTGTGTTGTGGTTGCTTATGTCTAAAGTTTTTGATAGACCAATAATGTTGCTGATTATTATGGTGATTGCGGTTAAATTAGTCTGAGAGTTGAAGAGATTAGGGATATATATATATATATCTTTTTGTAAGGGGCAACTAGGGTGGGCGGACGGGTTAGTAGACGAGTTCTTAATGGATAATAAGGGTTAAAAGAGTTGAACCTTAATAAAACCATTTTAAGTTAAAGAGTTCTAGAGGGTTAAAGAGTCAAACCCTTCAACTCTTATTTTTTTGTAATAACTTTCATTTATTTATTTATTTATTTTAACAATTAACGAAAGAGTTTCAAAAAGTTTAAACGTCGTCGTTACCGACCGTTGGGCCGTTTTTGTTCTGCAACATTGAGTTCTAACCCTTCAACTCTTTAGGAGTCCTTTTAACCATTTGAACCCTCTTAACCATTTGGATCCTTTTAACAATATAATTTTAGTCATTTTAAACTCTTTTAACTTTAACAGATTTAAGCATTTTAAACCCTTTTAACTCATTAAAGGGAAAAATAAATAAATTTAAGATCTGATATGTTTTATATCTTTTATTAGTTAAAATGGTTCCTAAAGGGTTGGAGCCTGGAGGGTTATCCGGATAAAACTCCTTAAACCTGTTTATAAAAGGGTTTTAATGGGCAAGGGTTCGTTCAATCCTTTTATTAAAAGGACGGGCTAACGAGCGGTTTTTAAATAGCGGGTAACGGACGGATTGAACTGTTTAGAATTTATTTGCCGGGTCTACATCTAGTAGATTAATATTCTTTGACTGATCGAGCACAATAGCTTTTGCAAACCGCGAGTAGAACCATTTGATTAAATGATGACGACTTTTCAAATGTGTAGGTTGCCGGAGATCAAATTTTATTAAACTGATAAGAAAATATGAACTAACGCTAGCTCTTAATGTGTAATGTGTACTTATGTTTTTTGATAAGGAAACAAAGCATTGTGCAATGTGTACTTGATGCACCAAAAAGTATACTTTCTAGTTTCTATCTTCTTTTTTATGGTTACCAGTACTAGGAGGAGCTTACGAGTCTTCTTTCAATAATTTGGTTGCATATATGGTCTGTGTGTACTGTGTATACAGTTTTGATAGACACTATCTCCTTGTCGCATACATGGCCATATCAAAATCTCTATTATCTTCTTCTTCTAGCACATCAAGATTTTCTCATAATCTCAACCAATCGGTCTATCTTTCTTCATTTTGCTAGACCCCTCCACGACACGAATTATTTTCCGACGTACAATCTTGATCATTCTGCAGTGGTACGTCATGCATGTACAAGGTAGTAAAAAATGCTAGGTGATAATTGGGCGGAATGGTCCCTAAAGATTAATCGTGCATTAATCAGTTTTTAATTTTTTTTATATTTTAATAAATATATATGAATATCATATAATATTTTATTGATTAGATTCTCAAATATTTATAATATAAATCACAAATCGTAATATAATCCATTACCATGCAAAATATTCAAAAGTAAATTTAAATAAATAAACACATATTTTTGGACTTTAATTTATCGAGATTGTAATTTTGGTTTTTGTTTAAAAAAAAGTTATTTTACAAAATAAATAAATAAATATTATTTATACTCCTTCCTAGAAGGCGTCTAGAGGCGCCTTAATTAGAAACCGTCTTGAGCGCTTAGGCGCCGTTTAGACCGTATAGACCCGTCAGTCGTCGAAGTTTTCGGTCGATTAATTGGCAGCCTAGAAGAAAAAAAGAACAGGTTCAAAGAAAAAGACTGCACCTAGGTGCCGGGACTAAAAGACCATTTTCTTTAACACTGTGCATGTACTAGTTATCTTTGTCATGACCTTTATTATGGTCTTTTTATAGTAAATTTTAAATTATGATAACTAGCAATTGACGATGATGAACAAACAAGTTAGGCTAAACTTATAAGTGCTCAGATAATCGAGTTCGTCACCATGCCAGCCAAATGGGCATGTGGGCTGTTAGCTAGGCCGGATAAGACTCACTTGGAGTACGTCATTATTGCTTCGTGTTCATGTGCATCACACTACTTTTGGCTATCATGCGGGGTCTGTTTCCACTTCAGTGCTAGCTATTTGAGGCACTGCACACTGCTGAAGAAGTGGACGGGACTTATCAAAGGTAGACGAGCACAAATTAACTTATTAGCTAGCTAGCTAGGGTAGATGATGATGGCCCACCTTTTGTAAACACAGCTTAGTATGAGTGGTTGTATGTAAATACCTAGGACTTCAGCCTCGGAGTCTGAGTAAGCAAAGTTGCTATAAATTCTCCCTGTATATGTTCACAACCTCTCTCTTGAACCAAAATCTCACTTCTTCGCGCATGCATGTAATGGCTATAGACCGCCAAACTACATGCTATCATGATCATCAGGCTGATCCCCAAAAGCCTCCAGTGTTTGATGCCTCAGTTCTAAAAAATGAGACCCAGATACCCAATCAGTTCATATGGCCCGACCACGAAAAACCATTGCCCAATCTTCCTCAACTTTCTCTTCCTATCATTGATCTAGGGAGCTTCCTCTCCGGCGACATGGCTGCAACAAATGAGGCTGTCAAACTTGCTAAGGAGGCCTGCGACGATTACGGAGTTTTCCTAGTTTCTAACCATGGTGTGGATGCAGTGTTAATAGATGAGGCACACAAGTGTATAGACCTCTTTTTTTCTCAACCCTTGTCTGAGAAAATGAAGGCTCGGAGAAAGCTTGGAGAGCATTGTGGCTATGCTAGTAGTTTCACTGAAAGATTTTCTTCTAAGCTGCCATGGAAGGAAACCCTATCCTTTAGTCATGTTTCTGAAGATAGTTCTGATGTCGAGAACTATTTTAAGAACATGACACTTGGAGATGATTTTAAGCAACTTGGGTATGTACGTCACTATGATACTACTGTTTGGACATTATTCACTATTTCGTTTGGACATCATGCACAATTTCTTAGAGTAAGAACTGATGCATAATATTCAAACGAAATATTACAAAATATATATTATGTAGTTTTATACTTTGACTGCTTTGTAATTTTTTTTCTTTTCTAATTGAAACTTCGTGGATCGACAAGTGAGAGTCACTTTTCTTCTGCTTTGACCAGAGAGGTTTATCAAGAATACTCAGAAGCTATGAGCCATATGTCACTTGTGATCCTTGAACTACTTGGGTTGAGCCTTGGCATCGGTCGATCACACCTGAGGGAATTTTACAAAGAGAATGAGTCAGTAATGAGATTAAACTACTACCCTCCATGCAAGAAACCTCATCTCACATTGGGGACGGGACCTCATTGCGATCCAACGTCGTTGACGATCCTTGATCAAGATCAAGTCGGAGGCCTTGAGGTTTTTGTGGACGGTGAATGGCGGTCTGTGGCCCCGATGCCTAATACTTTTGTCATCAACATTGGAGATACCTTAATGGTAAGATTTTCACTGTCGATATGATATTATGTATCGGTTTTTTTGAATTATGCAGTAATTGTTTTTAACAAATTATGCAGCGATTTTTTTATTGACATTATGCAATATTTTTGGTTTCGCTGCATAAATTGGGGGTTGCATAATGTCAGGCATTATGTACCGTTATGCATATCGATGTTTTTATTTACTGATGTTGTTAAAATTCGATCAAATAATTTGAGTGCTAATATAATCTTAATTTTACGTTAATTAGGCTTTAACGAATGGAAAACTAAAGAGTTGCCTGCATAGAGCGGTGGTGAACAGCACGACGGCGAGGAAGTCACAGGCATTCTTCTTGTGCCCGAACAAGGACAAGGTTGTTAGTCCACCACCAGAACTGGTCACTTCCTCGGAGCCGAGAATGTGCCCTGATTTTGTTTGGCCTTCGTTGCTTGAGTTCACTCAGAAACATTATAGGGCTGACATGCACACTCTGCAATTCTTCAGGAAATGGCTTGAAGAAAAGTAGAGCCGAGAGCTAGGTTCAATAAATAATTGTCGGTATGAATTAGATCGAGTCTCATGTCATGGGAAGTTAAACCCTTATGCTATGAATAATGAAATTTAATAATATAAGTGACGAGGAGCGTTCAAATGCGGACATGGGTTTTTTTGTAAGGACGTAGGGACAAATCTCATCCATTAGATCATCATCCATCTAACTTCCGTGCTTTGTGGGCGCGCCACTTGTCCAAATATTAAAACCCACTACCAAAAGCAAAAAACAAAAAGTAGTGGGTTTTACTATTCTGCACACGTGGCGCGTTGTGATTGGTTGTACCCACGTCCTCATTTCTGAAGGTGTCCTCAATTGAACGCCCCTCTGCAAGTGACATCACAACTTTATAACAAATCAAAAGCCATTAAAAGCCTAGAAATGAAACATCACCTGATTTGATGAACACAAGTAAAACTAGATTTTTAAAATTTGAAATCAACGGAGGCCAAGCGGAGTAGCCCAGTGGAGCACTCCCCCTGCGTGCCATAAAAGGTGCAGGGTTCAAGTCCTTGTGCTAACCAAAAAACTAACCTCTAACCCTAACGTCCAATCAAAAAAAATCGAAATCAACGTTATATAGTTACATTAGAAATCGGTAACAATCAAATCAAACTAGATTTTTTTACTTGTTAAACCATCTTATTCTTTCTTGATAAAGAGGAGAAGAAACCCCTATCTCATCCTCTTTTCAAATTACAGTTACGCAATCTTTATCATTTGTCAGTTTCAGCTACTGAAATCTAATCAATGTTTTATGTTTGTCGGGATGAAGTCTTGAAACATTGGACCAAGTCCAAACAAATTAGTACAAAGCTCCTTTTGTCTTGTAGTGTACAACATTATTTCTTTTGTTTCTTATCGTCCTTTCAAGTTTCATTCACACATAATATAAAATGCTATAACACATTTACTCATGCATGAATGATTTGTCTCTGTAGCAAGATAATGACAAACAGTGATTCGCATGTACCGCCAAAAATCTGCTCTAGCGGTCGACATAGTATGCAGTGGCGGTAGCGGTGTCGTTTCATTCGTACTTACGCGCGTGAGAATTTTAATATTTTTTATTTGGTCAGATAAGACAGTGATTTGGCCAATAAGATGGTGGATGAATTGATTGAGTATTTGTCTTGCAATATGTAAGGTCTTGTGTTCAAATCCTACAGTGATACTTTTCTTTTCCACAATTTTGTAGAATTTTCCTACTTTCACCTATGATGCGGACTCTTCCTACATCATTTGAGGAAGTTTATGATACGACTAAGGCAGTGGCAGTTCCAGAGCTTTGTCGGAGGGGGTCCCAATTTTTTTTCTCCGAACAACAAGGATATAAGTCGGATCCGACAAAAATAAAGGTACGCTAATGATCCGGAGAATTTTTTTCGAACAACAAGAACAAAAAGGTCCGCTAACGATCAACCAACCTTATGAAGCTTATAAAGGCGTCATCCGGTGTCCATTGAAGATGATCTACATATTGATCGAAAGTTAATTGAATGTTCTATAATTTTCATGTTTAACTCAAGATGAAATTCAGAGGTTAAGCCAGTAAAAATAGCCACCAAAGATAGATGATTAATTGAAATTTGCCGAAATTGACACGGGTCCGAGCCAATCTTGTAAAGCTCATAGACGCGTCGTCCGGTGTCCGTTAAAGATGATCCATATATGTATAGAAATCTAATTGAATGCTCTACAACTTTCATGTTTACTTAAATTTGAAATTTGGCGGTTAAGCTGATAAAAACAGTGACCAAAGATGGTTGATCGATCTAAATTAGCCAAAATTGAGGGGGTCCGAGCTAACCTTCGGAAGTTCATAGAGGCGTCATCCGGTGTTCGTTTAAGATGTTCTTTATATGGTTAGAAAGCTAATTGAATGTTCTACAACTTTAATGTCTACTCCAAAATGAAATTCAAAGGTTATGCTTACAAATATAGGGACCGAAGATGTATGTTTGATCAAATTTTCAAAAAAAAAACTCAAAATGTGAGAGGGGTCCCGGGACTCCATTGGACCCCCTAGAGCCGCCTCTGGACTAAGGGACTAATCCAGTGTTTCATGGACACTGCTCACGTTGCCGTATCAGGCCTGCATGCCATACATCCCAACCTTTCAGGATCAAGCCCATTCATGGGACACTGGCCCAGCCCAAGCCCATGGAAATGGAACATTATTCCTGCAGGATGTTGGTGAAGGGACTTGAACACAAGACACCCCCACCCTTTATCAAGGGTTTTAGTGTTCCCTTGACAACCACTGAGCTTTTCCTCTTCCTCGTCATTTGTGGACGTTTGTTGGTACTTCCCTCTCGCGGAGGTGGGCTTAAGCAGCGCTAAGGTCCTTCAATAATGAAGGTATTTGTCGATTCGTGGGTTTCAAAGTTAGAGGGGTCAATATGGCATGCGCTTCATCGAGTGACTCAAGTTCACATTCGGGTGGTGCCCGTTTACGTGGGTGTGCTCAAACAGACTAGAAATATACATTTATCCGAACAATATCTTATATGTTATGCATTTCTTGATATGTACTATATGAGATATAAACCTACTATAAAAAAACAATACTTTGCAATTAAAATGATATACGCCTTTTGCAATGCACTGCTACTTATTGTAATAAAAATGACATACGGCTTTTACCTGCACCGCTGCTTAGAATTATGTGCACTGTAACACCCAGAATTTTGAGCAAAGTATTGTATTGGCAAGTTTGAAAAGTTTAGTTTTACTATCTATTATGTGAGTTCGGTTTCGGTGAGAAGTGGTAGTTACGGTGAGAAATGAGAACTTGTACATTATTCGTACATTTTCAAAGGATTCTTCGTAGCTTCATACGAAGAATTCGTTGAAAAGGTACGAATAATGTACTGCTACGAATAATCCTTTGAAAAGGTACAAATTATGTAATTTAATGTAATTTAATTAAATCTAATCCTAACCATTAATAACAAAGATGAACGGATGATATTAGCTCTCATTTCTCACCATAACTACCACTTCTCATGTGATCTTTACTACTATTATGTTACTAATTTATTTATGATAGACTCTAGATTGTAATGGTATATAAGATGATGGTGACATGAAACAGTTGGTACACTCATAACACCTCGGATCGGATATCGTCCGATCGAATCGTTTGAGTGACTCATTCGTGTATACATGTCCAAAACTCTAAAGCAACAAAAAAACATACGAAAAATAAAAAGCAAAAATTACTTAATTACTGAATAAGCATGTACCAAGAAGAAATGATCATATCATATAGAATAAATAATCCAAAGATGTGACACAGAAAGAAAAAGATTTAACTAATGATAAATGAATGTTAATGCCAAAATTACTCTACAGTAATTTTGGCATTAAAGACTAAAGTAATTACTCTACGGTAGAGGCAAAGAGATAAGCCCAGTGGAAGGGCGTCCCCCTGCGCCCAAAGTTGTCAGGGTTCAAGTCCTCACCAGCTCAAAATGAGCAGATACTAACTTTAACCCACTAACCCCATCAAAAAAAAATTTACTCTACAGTAAAAAGCTAGGCAAAATTCTTAAGTATCTATATCAGTTGCTTCCAAGAAAACAACATCACAAACCGGTGTTATTAAATCCAGACCGAATCGGCAGGTTCGATCGATTGGATCGGGAATCGATCATCGGATCGGTTCTATTTTGTAATCAGACCGTTTGTGTAAATGATCCGATTGAACCGATCGATTTTTAATTAATCAGGTGATTACGGTTCAAGCGATTCAATTTGGTCTGAAAAAATCTTTATTTATTTTTACTTAGAACAAGTTTTTGTGCTTCTCAGGATTCGAACCGAAGTACCGTTTTGGACTTGCGCCATATCGTTCGATCACTTAGGCCAACCCCTAACAAGCATACTGTGTAAACCCCTAACAAGTGACTTGTAATTACAGATGTAAGCATATTTCATCGAACTGTGCGAATAAACTTTCAATGTATTATTCGCTAATACAACCATCGATCAGGAGCATAAAGCTTAATTAGTATTTCAAAAATGAGTCACATATTTAGAGCCACCGTAGATTAGGTGAGCCTGACACAAAAAGCCACAAAGAAAAGAAGAGGAATTTGATTTTGGTACACCGTCATTGACTTGTCACTTGTTTGCATAGTGTGTGTTCAACTTCAAGAAAAGTCTGCGCACCTTTTTTGGATAACCTCACCAAACATTTAGTACATTACCAGCCGGCTCTTTCGATTCTAACACTGCATGAATTTCAGTTTCAGCTACAGAATGAACCACAATTGTTGTTCATGACAAAAGTTGGTGGCATTCAAATTTGGGTTCACTACTTTTACCAACAACCAAAAACCAAGGAAGCTGCCACACATCTGATCGACGAACCTCTCTAACTTGACTCTCTATAAAAACACAACTCAAGCCTGCATAACTTCATCATTCAAACACATCTCCAATTGCTAATAACATAAGCAGCCTTTTGATAGTGTGTATACAAATTTTCTATATAATATGGCTTCCTCTTTAGTGTCCGTGGTGACCATCCTTGTGGTACTATCAGCAGTTGCAATATGTTCCGAAGGCGCAGCACACGGCCAGAAGCTGAAGAAGACTGAAATGACATTCTATATGCATGATTGGGAGACTCCAACCAAGGAAGAAAATGTCACCAACATTATTATTGCCGGCAAGCCTAATTCCAAATGGTACATTCTCACTTTTGGCTCATTGTTCGCCTACGATGACGCCATCACTACTACCATTGATCGCAAGTCGACTGAGTTGGGAAGAGCTCATGGGATATATGTCAACACAGCACTCGACGGCTCTGACTTGCACATTTTGGTCTCGTTCCTTTTCACCAACAAAGCCTATAACGGTAGCACGATCGAGATTCAGGGTGCTGATAGGTTGCTGCAGCCGACAAGAGAGGTGTCGATTGTGTCCGGGACTGGTAAGTTCAGGCTGGCGAGAGGATGGGCTAGCATTGAGACTTTCTTCCTCGACATTGCTCAGTCCAATGCTATTTTGAGGTGGAATCTTACCGTTTTCCACTACTAAGTATTCTCATTTGTCCCTGACACTTTATCTTCAGTTTTGTGTTGCTTTTGTGTTTCAAAATTTTTACTTTCAGAGTGATCATTCTGTTATGAATTACTTGCTGTTCATTTATCAATTTGTACTCGGCATGTCCTTATAAGAGCATGTGCAGCGACATCACTTGCTGCTATAAGTTGTGTTTTATCCCCAATTTTGAGCAGCAACCGTTGAATGACATGCTGAAACAAATGAATCAAGATCCACAGATAAACATGAAATTTAAATTTCTGGTGGCATCAGAAAAACTTTTTTTTTCCAATTTGTTGACAAATGTCCAAAAAAAATGATGAAAACAGAACACAACAGAAGATGAAATTGAAATACCTTGATGTATATTATTGTGCATCTTCACCCTGGTTGGCATAAACTCATAAGCAAGTACCCGGCCAGTATGTGTGACCTTTTTTCCGACAAATTATTACAATAAAATGTTGAAGCTCTACAAAGTTACCAGGAGGGTATCTTATCTGATACTCTGACATTTCATTTAGCCTTCACTACTGCCGTGACTGAGGTTGAATCAAAAGTAACATTCTCATACCTGGTGAACAAGTGTGCGACAAACAAACATGCAGTCATGCAAACAATGTCCTTGGCCGCGCACTGCTTGTTCAACTCACTAGACGTTCCGGTTTGCGGTCCATTCGACCAGTAGAGATAATTCAATAACTCACGTCCTTCATCACCCATGAACCTCTCCGGATTAAACGTCTCAGGATCATCGAACACTTTGGAATCTCTCATTACTATCTTTTGGTATCCACACAGCAACTCACCTTTCTTAATTTGGTACGTCGAGTCATGCGATCGCAACTCGAAATCTTTCCTGGCTCGAGCGTATTGAAGAGGAACTGGAGGGTTGAGGCGTAGGGTCTCGTAGACTACTGATTTTACGAGGTCCAACCGGGTCAATGACTCGAAGCTCAGGCTCGAGCCGCCGGTATTTTCCTTAACTTCTTTTCTGAGACGCTCTTGCAATTTCGAGTCATTCGCAATTGTAGATATCAAAGACGGGAAGAACACTGAAAATCCTCCGAAAGCATTGAAGCCCAAAATGAACAAAAGGTTATGAATGGCCTCTTGTTTCGTGAGGCCAAATTCCGCCTGGCCTCGTTCTAAAACTTCCGCACACTGAGTCTCCACAAACTTGGCTAACTTGTTGTAACTAGAGCTCACGAGAGCAAATGGGTAAGGAAATGAGTGTAGAAAGATCTCTTCCAGTGGTTGAATGACGTTGATGCTGACCGTCGGCAAGATCTGAAGACCGAGCCAAGTGTCCAACATCGAGTAGCCTGACTTGGCGATTTCGGGATTGCTGGCTGGATCAGCTCCGAGTAACGACTTGGTCAAGAACTTGAACAGAAATTGTTGCAAGGGGACGACGTAGCCTGCACTGGTGTTACCTGAGAGAGTGGATTCGATGGAGTCCCACATTGCGTCCAGCTCGGTAGTGAGATTTGTTGTCCATGATTTTGAGCTTCTCTTCAGGATGTCCATTGCAAAATTCTTAATCTGCATGTGGATGTGGTAATTAAGATACAGGTTGATTATATGATTATTTAATATCACTGCACTGTACTCGATCTGCTCTACTAATAAATACTAGTTAAATTTTCATACAGTTAAAAATAGTTAATCATCATTTTATGTTGCGAGAAAATAAACACCACACACATGCAGCTAAGGTTATCACTAAAAGATTTTCAAAGGAAAATGACAAACCTTCAGATTGGCATAAATATGCTTGGGCCACAGGAGAGGTTTTACAAATACATAAATCATAAATGTCACAATTTTGAAAGAGATTATTGTGCCTTGTATGTCATCTGACCACATGAGATAATTGTGAAATTAAGTTCACATTTTTACAAAGTATTATTCGACAATTATTCTGAAAATGAATCCTAAAATTTAAAACTATATTGGGTGGACAATGTCAATGTGTGAGTACTTTCTTAAATGATATTAATCCCTCCGTCCTTTTAATATTTGTCTAAAAGGACAACTAACATGATACAATCAAATTTTTTAGTTTCAATCGATATAAATTCAAGATTTAAAGCACAGAGATCGCCAACTTGAAGATGATTATTTGGAATTAATTATTGAGATTATGATTAGTATTTAATGCTTTTTTGATGAATGAAAACTTCCAAAATAAAAAAGAGGAAAATGGTATGTACAATTATCTCCTAAAGATAAGGACTTAATAATGGCGAGCAGATATAGCACTGCGCCACTGCTCACATTTCATTGATTGATGTTTGTAACTTCAAGGTTACTTAGAAGGAAACGACGTCGTTTCTCTGTTAGTACCCAAAACCCAATGACGGATCTAAAATGCTTATCACCTTAATTAGGGTTATAACCAAATTAGGTCAAATGAAATTCCAAATTAATTAGTGATCTGAGAATGAAAATAAGCAATAATTAAGTTGTAGAGATTAGATGAGATTAAGTACCTTGGCATGTTTGGGCTCAGCAGTATCCAAATAAGCACAAACCCTAACGCCACCAGTAAACTGAACACTAGGCATGAAATCTCCAACCAAAATATTTCTCTTCTCAACAAGCTCCATATCAAACATGTGAGCGAACGAAGCACAATCCAACACAGCCACCACATTAGGATTCACATCCCAAAAGAAAGGGAAAGTCGGCGGCATGTTGGTCCTAAACACCGTACTTTCGTGCTTTTCAATTCTCGTTTTGAAGAACTTATCCGGCCCTTGGAACCAGAAGTAGTCCATCCGGTCGGATAATGGTCCGACCAATGGGAGGCCATAGCTCCCTGGGATTGATCGGACAGGCAAGTTGGATGGCCGAGCTGATTGCGAGATTGGTGGCGAAGGAGGAGATGAGGCTGCTGACGAGGTGATGGTGAACATTCTTGTCACGGTGGTAAACGACATCGTTAAGCCTTATGGGTGCTCTGCAAGTCTCGTGTTTGTGTTTAAAAGTACATCATATATATCCATATGTAAGAGATGAGTGATGATCAATGGATGCGTATAATAGTTTTAGAAGATTTTTTTGTGCACATGTCCCAAAAACGATGATATGATTATGTAATGCCAAACATGACTACTTGACAGTTTACACATGTGAATTATTGAGTGTCCGTTTGCTCTATTTTTTTTGGGGTCCCAAAACACGTGAAATTATATAGGGGTCGGCAAAGGATTGGGTCGGGTAAATCGTAGCGATACCGCTATCGTACGGATCGAGTATGGTTTTTGGTAAACCTTAGTCATTTGCATATTAAGATCGGGTCGGGTCCTGAGAAAATTAATTAGTCCTAAAATCGTTAGCGACTCTCCATTTCATAGGGCTTTTCGGCTAGGGCCGAGTTTGGGCTAATTTCTACCCAAATGGATGATTAATTAATCGACAAATAATTCTTTAAACGTAAATTCTACTAGTTTGAGCGTATAAGATTTGATGGATGTGAAAAATATTCTTTTTATGTCATGAATGTCATTAAATTAATGAATATTTAATTTTAAATCGAATTCGTATTTCGGATAGAATCTAATCATCAAAACTTTAATCCGACTCTAAACTTTTCGAGTATAGGATTAGGATCGGATTATGGAGAGGGTCGAATTCGGGCCGCCCTACAACTCAAAATGTTAAGGCCTAGATTTAAATCATTAATCTTGGGTCCATAAAAAAAACATTAATCTTGGGTCAATGATAGCACGTATTGTGCCCACAGCCCACGACGGCACGACGTGACAACTGACCATGGTATGTGATTCCACGTTAGCATTGAGAACTGTGTTTAATCTTTAATGTGATTAAAATATTTCATTAATTATTTGATTTTGATGTGTATAAACTATAAATATGTTAAATGAAAGTTGATTTTTTAATTATTTTGATAAATATATTTGGGGGTTATTTAAAAAAAAAATTATTTGGATTGTCAAAGTGAATTTTAATTATATATTAAATTTAATATTTGGCTTCGGCCCATGTTAGATGATGTAATTGCCGACTTCAGGACACGATTTACAGTCGCACGCCGTTTTCTGGAACCGTGTTCCCGCAGTGTCGAAATCGCGTCCCCGCGACCCTGCCGTGTCCGAACCGTGTCTCGGTCTTGTAGCAACCACGTACCACTGTACCAGCCGCTTCGGAACCGTGTCTCCGCCGTGTGGTAAGTATCCTCTCTCGAGGACGCGGCGTCCGAACGCGTCTCTTAGTTTAGAATTGGATGATAATCATATCTAAGCTTCATTTCAATCCATCGTAGCTGCTAACAAAGTGTAACTTTGTACCAAAAATCAATTCTCAGGATTTGTGTATATTGCTCGCAAATGACATCTTATCTTCCGGGCTGGGAGTACGATGTTTTTCTCAGTTTCAACGACCAAGATACGAGCAGGAAATTCGCTGATCATCTTCTATCGGCCATGGACAAAAAAGGCATAGTTGCCTACTGCAGATCCGAAGATGTCGGAGAACGAGTCCAACTGCCCACGAGTGTTGAAGCAATTCGAGGATCGAGGTTCGCTGTTATCATCTTTTCGGTCAACTATGCATCTTCATTGACTTGCTTGGATGAGATTTCAAAAATTGTTGAAACTCGAAAAACTGTGGGGCGTACGATTCTGCCTGTGTTTTATGATGTTGATCCATCGGTGGTGCGCAAGCAGAGCCACAGTTTCAAGAATCCTTTCGATGAATATTTGGTTAGGTTTGAAAATGAGTTGGATAAGGTTGAGAAGTGGAGAGCAGCATTGAGTGAAGTAGCTTCTATCTCTGGCTGGCATTTGCACGACAAGTACGTTCAATTGCAATAAGCCCTCAATTTAATCAATATGCTTGGTTTAGAAAGGCTTTGATTTTTCGGGGTTTTGACAGGTCTGAAAATCAATGCATTCAGGAGATTGTCAAGGCGATACTCAGCAAGCTGAATGATTCCTTCACCAATGTGGCTGATGAGCTTGTTGGAATTGATTCTCGCGTGGATGAACTTATGTCTTACTTGGAGCTGCAATCGAGAGATGTTATTAGGACAATAGCGATTTGTGGAGTGCCTGGAATTGGTAAAACAACTATAGCAAGATGTGTATGCGATAAAATATTTGGTGATTTCCAAGGCACTTGCTTTTTGACCAATGTCAGCCAGGCTTCTCGGAAAAATGGTATAGAAAAGTTGCAAGCACAAATCATCTCTGAAATATTTAACGAAGATACTCAACAGCTATATGATGCTCGTAGAATGGCCGTGAGACTGAAAAACATGCTGCAGCGGCAAAGTGTACTTTTAATTCTTGATGGCGTAGATGATCTTGAACACCTTGAAATGCTGGCTGGAGACCAGGACTGGTTTCGACCTGGGAGCAGGATTATCATAACAGCTACGGATGAGGATCTATTCAGAAATTATGATGTAGATGACATATACAAGCCAGGTGAACTGCGTGAGGACGAAGCTTTTCGGCTTTTAAACCTTAAGGCTTTCAATCAGGCTTATCCACCAGAAGAGTATGTGGAGCTATCGAAACAGATTGTAACAAATGCTAAATGCATTCCAGCAGCGATTGATGCTTTAGGTACTTTTCTTTATGGTCGAAGTTCAAATGAATGGGAAAGCACAGTGAGAAGACTCCAAGAAAATCCAAAGTTGTGAAGGATTAGTTACACAACATGGTTCGGAACTGCCTTCTACAGTAGTCATCGAGTAAGATGGATTCAGTCATCAATTACATATTTTTATTTTCAGCAAATATTTCAAGATCCAAAAGGGGCCTTTCATGGGCAGAACACATAATTTATTTTCCTCAAATTGCCGTAGGACTAGAAGGTTTACCACCAATTTGTTGCTCAGCTGAAACAACATCAGGCACTTACATTTTTTGCTCCAAGTTACAAAATTCCACATGCTAGCTCGTTTATTTATATGTGCACCCGAATTGACATGTGCAGTGATCAGTGCTACTTCATTGGGAAAATGAGAGCTATTAATAGTTTTTAACAGGCTCAGGTAACAGATAAGAAGATGAAGACGTGCTTCGATCGCTAGAAAATGGAGCATTGCTTCTCGATGCGCGTTTTGTAGTCACGAGTTGAGGCCCACCATCCAACTCTTGTATCTCTTCATTGTCACTGTCATTATCATCTCCACTTTTGAAAACTGGATGGATGTAGGCATTTTGAAGATAGCCTTTCAAGTTCAAGTGTGGTTCTCTTGTGCGCTCCAATGTGTCTTTCATCATGGCTTCCTGTAAACCGAGGAGAATGATCAATGCATGAAAATGCAAATGACAGTTAGTTCTGTTAATGAAATGCACAGATGGAGTATGTGGATAACTATTATTACCTGCAAGGGATATCTGAGGAAAGCAGGTTCATATCGACCTTTACAGAACAGATGAAACCATATGGTCAGCACAGGAAGAGCAATTAACAACGGGGTTGAGTTAGCGGCCTTTTTTGTGCTCAGTAGTCCCATGAGGAGCAATTGAGAGACAATCAAGGCAGTTATGATGCGACCATGAACATCAGGCCAGAAAGCTGCAGCACTCTCATACTCCTGATTGTAGACATTTATGATCTGGAAAAAATGTTGGACTATATATATGTACGAACCCAGCTAGCAGAACAATAAAGTCTACAAGTGATAAGACAAGTACCTGATGACGGAAGACCACATATGCAAGTGCAAAAAATACTAGTACGAACGGAAGCAAGATGGGGGTCACTACTGAGTAAACAAGTCCCAGTAAGAAGTAAAGTTGTATTTGAGGTTCACCGGAATTAAATCCAAGGGTTCCTGGATCCATCGCCTCTTCCCTATCCTTTTCAGTTTTCACCAGGAGGAAATTCTTCAAGTGATAAATAATCAATGGTCTTACTCGTAAGATCTCGCCAGCAATACCAGCCCAACCATCGACCATGATATATGTTATAAAGAATGTAGCCTTCATTGGAATGGATACACCTATTGTTACTGGGATTCTGCACTCAAAAGGGAGATGTAGTAAGATACTTCGCCAATGGCCTAAGAACTTGAAAAGAATGGTAGTGCTTGTGGGACTTACTCATTTGCAGACTGGTGAAGGAATTTGTCCAGCTGTTCAAAGGCAGTGCCAGTGATGATACTCCCGATAAATACATTAATAAACTGAAAAGTGTAATACCGTGTTGCCGCTCTTCTCTCTAATGCTGAGATGGAGCTAAATCCTTCAAATTTGGACATCAGCATCAGTATTGAAGGCAAAAATATGAGAAATAGTTTCAAAGCGATTCCAGAAAGTAAGCCTTCAATAACAGATTTGATGAATTTCCTGCAATCAAATAAAAAGCACAGTTACAAGTGTGTTCTGCAGTGCAGCTAACAAATTGTCAATAACATCGCCAAAGGATCACTAGAAGAAGCTTTTAGCATATAGATGAACGAGAGTGTGAAAAGTAGCTTACACTTCAATGACGGGCTTAAGGAAGGGGGCAACTTTTTCTATTCCTTCTATGTTCGCAAGCGATTGAACAAATGTAATTGGGATCATAAAAAAGACGGTCAGGAAGAAGAATGCAACAGTGACGATCAGCCTTCTTATTGAAAGGGAAACATATGGGATAGCCAGATTATCCCAACAAACGTCACGAGGCTCTGGGGCCCATTCGGTCAACCATACGGTAGGGTTTCTTGATTGTTGAGTCTGAGCGCATACTGCAGCACCCCATCGAGTCTTGAATGAGACAAATGCTGCAGGCATGATAGATTTGGGGTTATTTGTTATCCTTTCTCTTTCATCAGTTATCTGCACCACATCATTTGAAGCGATGTGAAGTACTTTGGATAATTTAAAGCACTCTGAGAGCTAATACACTGCAAAAGAGTTTCACATATGTGAGAGGCTAAAGTAAGGATCATTACTTTCTTGGATAACTTCTCAATCTCTGACTCGTAATATTCAATGGCGTCAACCTTGTTCCCACATAATCCAAGAAAACCTGTCTGACAGTTAGATGGGCAAAGTGATGAGGTCATAAATTAATACTGACAGGACATGGTAGTGCGGGGAACAGTTTTCTCGGGGTATATTTGAAATACCTTTGTCAAAGGTCTTTTTGTTTGATTTCTAGAATATTTCCCCTGATAGTAGTCAAGCCAGTTTTGAAATTTCTTCTTCTCACTTACCAACTCCGAGAGAATGTTTGCATCATATACAACCTGTGAGTGTGCTAACAGTTAGGATCATTTATGAGAAATCTGAAGAAAAAAATGAACATGAAGTTTTTAACTGCAGGATCGGACCTGATGAGTGAGAAATTGGTCGGGGTGATTGACCAGGAAAAAATGTTCCACGAGTTCATGAACCGACTCATCAGGATCTGGTGGGACATTCCTTACAAGTACCTGGATGAATACAATTTTGTTACAGAATAAACTATGATTCAGTTGACCTCGTACTTATTAGCTGTTCTTGTTTCAGAAGGAAAAAAATGTGTGCTATTACAAGACAGAGCCAGGCCAAAGTTATGCATTGTTTGCAGTGCTATTTATATTGGAAACAGCCCAAGGATAAAAGGCAAAATGTAAACCTTCCTGTCTTAGACAAAATGTCATATTGTGTCCAAATAAGAATGGACACAACAATACAACAACCTGCACAAATTTTAAGTGAACTTCACAATGGTATAAGCAAAACCTACCGGAAAACCTTTTGTTTTTACGGTCCACTTACTCCATTTAGTTACAGATTATAGAAAGCCGAAATGATTTTTGCCAAGTATCATATGTCAAAAGTATATAAAGGGTCTCGCATATATGAACAATCTCATAGTCAGAATCATCAATCAAAGGGAAGTCAAAAGTTATCACAAAAACAACTATGTAACATAAATCGTAGGATATCGATAATTCTTGACCCCACATTCCATAAAACATAAAAACAGAACTTACGGTGAACTGATCTGGATGTCGCTGCTGTGATGCTAGAAACTGCAACCTCATTGATGCGATGAGTTCATACTCTGATTTAAGTACATAGCATGTCCAAAAGGTGAAGGCATAAGCCATCACCAAATGGATCCAAAACCTGAAGTATACAAAAAAGGACTGAGACTCAGCACGACCAGAGTGACATGCACTTAAAAAACACAAATTACAAAAGTTTAACAGCAGATTGATGCTCACAATGTAGAATATAGCTAGCTATTCATGATGTGGTAGACAATTTAAGCAAACCTGTTTGATCCAATTGGAATATTTGAAATAGAGAGTTTATCGATATCACTGTGAGATAACTTGGACTGCTCTAAGGTGTTGTTGGTCCAGTTTACAGGAACCATCACTGCAAACGCAAGGCAAGTGATGGGTGCAAATATTTTGAGCCTAAAAACGCAAAATAGATATAAAAAGTCAACAAATGTTAGAAATGTATGGAACTACACGATGACATTCTAATGAACGAGAAAAGTATGCTGGAAATGACAATCAAAATTTTGCTTCAGTGAAATGAAACAAGTCAAATTAATTACAACATACCCTAATTTGTATATTCTCAGATAGACAGCTGAGTCCAATCCTGCGTGATCAATTAACTCAGGTTCTGGCATTTGCAGAGCAGCCGGCATCCAGTTCAGAAACTTCAAATATGACCCCAAGTTCAAATTAACAAACTTGTGGACAAATGCACCTGATGTGATAGGACTGCTTCTGAGACCTCTGAGGTACCATTTCGGGAAGTACACTCTGTCGTTGAAAGGTTGAAGTCGAAGTATTGCAAAGGCTATAAAGAACACAAATGCACTAAGTATATTGACCGCTGCAGCAACTCCTATATCTTTCAACGTAGCCATTCTTTCTACTTAGCAGAGCTTACTCCTGGCAAAATATATTACATGGTATACTTAAATAATAGTGATAAGCATAAGCTACTACCATTAAAGCAATCTGTAGCTTATTTTTCTATGAATCTTATCAAACTCGGCTCAATGACTAAAAATTAAACAAAAAGGCTATCACTTCAAGCTGTGTGCAAATGTACATGTTAGAGTTTTATTTTCTAATACTTTATAATTTTAAAGATATATACGTTACAACATCTGGGTTTAAACTAATAAAGTTTTGACGCGTGACATGTGTCGCATTAGGATTGGTTCAGCTCTCATGACCAAAGCTAAAAAAAAGATCATAGGATGACCAAATTTTGGTTTGATCATAGGATGACCTTTTCTATGACTAGAAAAATCATGATGGGGAGTGCATAATTTTTTAATCACTTCCCATGACTATTTTTCATAATCCAAAAGATTATGGCGGAAGATGCTCTTAGAGTTCCGAATTGTGTAATAAAAGACGTTCGTTCATTTCATCCGGTATCACTCAACTCCAATTGTCAATATTCATCAGCATTTCACATTTTCCACCTAAACAACTATTCAGCATACTACTCCATTTGCGCCCATAAAAATAAAGAAAGAAACGTCAAACTCAACAACGACAGAATCATCCACGCATGCAACACCGATAGAGCTCAAACCACATTTCCCATAATCGTGTGTCAAGTTCAACCATACCTTGAGAAATTGATTACGAAAATCAAAAGAGACACGAAGAGTCGGTCAATCGATCTACACTACTGACTTGAGAAAAATGGGAACCGGAGAGAGAATTTATTAATCAGATATGTGAATGCTTAACAAACAGTCAAAATGGAAATTAGCAAGCATAAAGAGAGAGAGAGACCGGGAGTCGAGATTTTCGGGGATTCGCAGAAGCAGATGATGAAAAGGCGTTTTGAAAATTTTAAAGAAAGAAGGTTTTTGGTTTTGGTTAATATTTAAATTAATTAATGGAGAGTATTAATAAAATTGATTCTCTTCCTATTTTGCCTATTTTGTAAGTCATTATAATTATTAATTAAGATTTACACGCAGGTAAGATTCAAATTTACTTAATTACTAAGCTCACGGATAATTTGTGCTAATAATAAAAACGCAACTTTGTGTATATGGGCGCATTAATAATATTCGATCCATCCTCGTCGTCAGATCCAACGGCTGTCGCTTCCACTACGCCTCTTCCGGATCGCGCCACGTGTTCGCCGGCAGTTCTTTGACTGTTAATGCGTCCGTCCATCGCCCAGCTCGTCAGACTCAGCTACGAAAATTCAACACCTGAACAGAAATCTGCCATTTCTAAACATTGCTCGATATTTTCAGTTTTGATTTTAATTAATTTCTAGGGCGCAGAGTTTGTGGTTGGATAGAAATGGATGCGGCGGAGCAGATCGACGGAGATGGAGATCAAATTGTGGACGTCGAGATGATGGTTGCGACATCCGCTAGAGACATCGATCTGCCAGCTGATGTTGTTGGTAATGGCGAGGTTCAGGATGAGAGTAGACCCTTGTTGAATCAATCTGAGAAGCCCAAGATCAACATCTTCTCTATTTCATACCCTAGAAAAAAGCCCAGGGTAATTTTCACAACCTTCTGTCTTTAAACTGCTATTAATCTTGGCAGCAAAATATTAAAATGTCCCAAAGAGCAGGGATTTGGTAAGCAGCAAAATACATTTATGCAATTTTTGACCAATGCCAGTGAGGTGGTACTCGTACTACTAATTGGATAAGTTTATATGATTTCAACTTGCAGGATAAATTGTTGAGGTTAGCGGAAGCAGAAATCTCTGTAGTTTCACAGGCTGTGCAATGGGTGTGGAATGGGTCCAGATATTCTGGTCTAGTATGTATGGCCTTGTCCTCAGTCATATACTGTATAATGGAAGTCATTTCGGATATATTTTCAGGTCAGCATCCGTTTGTTCTTTAAAAAATGTGCATTGCCATGTAATCATGAGATTCATACTGTATAATTCTATGTTTAGTGCAGCAACTGTTCTAAAAAATTTAGGAATATAAAATATCATGGGAATGAATACGTTTGAGAAAGCCACACTATACTACTAACACTTACCAGTTGGATAATAATTGGGAATGACACCATCTGCAGCATTAAACCTTTACTGATCTTATTCTCATGTTTACTTGCTGAAGGTCTCTCATTCAATTGTTCCCTTCTACTGTGTTTGCTGAGAAAACAAGTTTCTTTCGCTTCATTGTTACAACGTACAGTTCAACCAAAATTCCCAATGTTGATGCCATCAATTATTATGACAATTTTGGATAATATATGTGCAACAATTCAGTTGAAACTCACTATGTTAGATGTCATCAATTAGTATGAAAATCTGTCTGTTTGTACTGAGCAAACTTTTAATTAGATTTTTAGTGAAACTTGATTGCTGATCTTTTGTATCTTGCAATGGCAGCTCAGTCAATACCTCTAATTGAGACTACTTTCGCGAGATGCACGATTATCCTGATACTTTCATATTTTTGGTTGAGAAGGAGTGGCCAACCCATACTCGGCCAAGCACAAGTTAGGAGTCTTTTGCTCTCAAGAGCTGTCGTGGGATGTCTTTCATTGTTCAGCTTCATTTATAGGTTGGTGTAGCATTATTCATGATTCAAACCACTAAACAGATCCTGTTTTTAGATGGGAGACACAAAACAGCTGTACTAATGCATGGTGTTGTACAAGTTGTAACATTTGTTCGCTTTTAGGATAACTCATGATCCGTACTAGTGGTCTTGTGAGTTGTGATGTTGGTTTCTTCTGTGAACATACTACATTTTTATGTGATATACGAATCCGGTCCCTTTCAAGAAGTTTGAAGTTCTTCAACCAGTAACAATAAAATCTTAAGACTATCATAGATTACTCTATACCATCTACCGTGACTTCAGTATCTAATGCCAGTGTTCAGTGCATTGATTCCAGCATCTAGTTTATCCTCTTAATTGACCATGTATTGTAAGAAGTTTCAGAAATGTAAGAACACAAAATTAGGTAAAGTTTACTTTTGTTTCAATGATGTTGGCAACTTATTATCCATGAAAGATAGCATGTACTTAAGAGATGGTTTTCTGCTGCAGCATTCAGAGGTTACCACTATCCCAAGCAATATTTCTAAGCCTCACAACTCCAGTTATTGCATCAATCATGGCTAGAATCTTTATGAAGGAGAAGTTGAAAGTTGCAGAGATGGGAGGTACACACAGTTGTTATGCATATGCTCCTTCGTGTTCTTTGAAATATTTTGGTTCATTCGCATCAAGCATCAAATATGTGTAAAGCTTAACCCTGTCTAGAACAGTCACCAAGAAGACAACGATTTATTTGGAACCTGACCCACAATTCGATATGAAGTTGTTACAAAAATAAGAAATGTGCAAGAAATATGCCGGTTAATTTGCTTATGATGACTAGACTTCGATATTTCTCAACTTAAAGGTCGTAAATGTTAATGTGCTGTCTGCCTTATAAAACAGTTCTCTGCATTGTTGATGTTCCATACTCTTAAATGGTCTCATCCTCTGAATTTTAATACTGAAAAGTTAAAACTCTCTGGTTGATTTTCATCTTTAAATTACCAATTACCATGAAACATTTACAGGTCTGGGTTGCAGTTTCTTTGGCTTGATCTTTCTGTTCTCTCCAATACTGACTACTCAAGGTACATTCTGAGGTAGAGAACAAGTGTTATTGTGAATAGTTAGCTCCCTTTGTGTACTATATCCCTGTTGCCATGACGAACTGTACTAAATCATAAATACAATTTTGTGACGTCGAAGGAATTTGTATGTTTATATTTGTAGCAAGGACAGAATGCAGTTAAATCACCTCTTCATAACTATCGATATATAGGTCTGAGTAGGCCCATAGAGTAGTAGTATGCCCTTTAAGTGTGTTATTTATAGTGTATGAGGCAGATGCTGCAATGTGCAAACCAGCACCTGATGAGGGTATAGTAGTTGATGTAGAAGGTATATGGCTGATAAATATCATGGTACAAATATTCTTTTTGTAGTTATTGCCTTATTGGTATCTGTGCATACACTACTTACTGACTTATTTCATAATTTCTTGTTCTAATAAGTAATAACCATGTATTGTAAACAGCATTTTATGAAAGCTGTGATTGTTTTGATAAATATCAACAATTATATCCTTGAATGTGTCTTAATATATCCTTAATATATTGCTAAGTGTGCTTTCCATGCCAAATAGTGGTGCACATTCTTATCGTGAAAAACATGGCCTTCAACTTAATTTTTTTGCTTTATCAGCCGTATTAATGAAAAAATATGTTTGCTGTCATTAGTTCTGTAAACTGATGAGTAAATCCTTTAACTAATCAGGAGGATTAGCCAGCAGTATATACATTACAGGAAGTAACCAAACATATGCCGTCCTAGTTGGCTTATTTTCAGCATTAAGTGGAGGAATCAGTTATTGTCTCGTAAGAGCAGCAGCAAAGACAGCCGAGGAACCTGTGTAAGATAATTAGTGACTTTTTAGTCCATCGATTTTCATTTTAAATTGACTAGTGAATAGTGAAACCTGTCAATGGATTTATGTTCTTGATTTGAGTATGAATTGTTGCTACTGACCCTACCATACTTATTTACGAGTTTTCTTGTAGAGTGTAGACACATGCGATGCAGCATAGCATTTCATAGACTGAACTAATTGGTTATGAGTACCCATCGACCTGCCTTTGTTTATCTTGCGGTCAACTAGTTCTGCATCTTAAAGTATTGTAGCCACCATATTTGGCTAATAGGATTTCCTTACCGAATACTATTCTCTTTCAGTGCGACTGTTTTTTCATTTGGAGCGTTGGCTTGTCTGGTTACTGGAATATGTACCTTCACATTTCAGGTACACACGCAAATGTTAGCCTGGTATCTTCATATTGCATTTTCTTAATTGAATTTTCTTTTGCCTTATGCCATTCAGGATTTTGTACTGCCGAGTGTTTACTCGTTACTTCTCATCATGATACTAGGAGTGCTAGCCTTTCTCGCAGAGGTATTGCATTTCAAACTCAGTTGTTTCTTGTTTACTAGCCCGTGGATGGTGCACCTAATTGCTACACTCATGCGACAGTAATAGTTTACTTGTGAACTCATGCTTAACTTCAGGTCCTACTAGCTAGGAGCCTTCAGCTGGAAAAAACCAGTAAAGTTGCTAATGTCCAATTTATTGAGGTATTTTTATACCATGCTGCTCTGCATTTATGATTTATGTATGCAGTTCCATAATGATTGCTTTTCTTTTATACGGAAATTTGATTTCTCAGAGTCCTACATTTGTTTTCAGGTTGCCTTAACACAAACATGGTTGATAAGTTCATCAAGGCTGGATTCATCATTTGGGCGACTTATAGGCATCCTGCTCATCCTAATTTCAATCAGCAGCACAATGTACATTGGACCTGATAAAGAGACTGAGTGAGACAAAAGGAACAAACTTCTGCAGCTGTCAACCAGAGGCCTTGCACCCCACCACTTTCATTGTTCGTTGTATACCTAGTTCTTCCATGCGATCCTCAATATTGGATTACATATTGAGGATGTGCTGCGGACATATGGGCTTATATCACGATTAGTCTAAATGCGTCAACAGGTTTGTATACTGGGAGATGAGAACACACAGCTGTAAACAATGACCACTTTAGGTGTCAGAAAACATACAGAAGCTACTGAAATGATTCTGATTTTGGATGTCTGGATAACTAATGAGAGAAGGAACAATAACAAAGTGGATACCATTTTTGTTTCTTTTGTGTCTTTTTCAACTTTATTCAAGGAATGTAATTTTTATCAGTTTAAATATCAGGACTAGGGCCAAGGGCAGACTGACTACATTCATTTTAAATCTTAATGTACTGCATTGGAATGCTGCCTTCATCTGCTGGTAATGAAGCCTGTGTTTTCGGTTCAAGAGAAAGATGCACAAGTCTACATTTAAGTATATCTCATATCTCTGTGCATGCTTTAAAATGTCTTCATAATGCAACTGCAGCACATCATTTATAACCTGAAGCACTTGCATCATTTTCATCATCCATTGCTGCACATTTCAATCTCAGCAAAACATACAAGGTAAAAATAAAACTATCTCTTTAAGTAAAATATACGCCATCAATGATATCATGTTATAACTTTCAACCATGGAACGTTGAAGAGTTGCATCATACATAGAGTCAGATAATGGTCTAATTGGTTGAGTACAAGCTGATAATTTAATATCAGTGATAGCAATTAGCTAGGCATAAGCTCAGTATAGCCTATAATGAGGCTGCTGAAATCATAAGTAGTGTCATTTAAACTCTGCAAGAAGTCTTGGAAGCAGATGCTGAGTTACTATACGATTAGTCTTTTCCGTTGGATGAAATGAGTCCCAGAAGATGTATTTGTCCGCATCTTTACATGTGAACGGATTGTATTTGTCGCATAGGTAGCTCATTTCAACTGTCCCAGTTCCACAGCAAGCCACACCAGTAACCTCATAGCCTGCTCCCAAAAAAAAAAAGAACTTTTGGTTTTTTTGAGGAAAATGTTTTCTAAACTTAACTTAAAGAAATTGTGTTTTCGAAAATACTTACCGTAACTCGAAGGTGACTGAATCATCTGTACGAATATATCATAAGGATTAGATATCACAACATTAATACCACCAAGCTGTAGATTCAGGTAAGCTGCAACATTGTTCAACTTATTGTTGAAATCCCACGCCACAAGGTTGTATTCATCAACACAAGCTCGTCCATTCATCGCATTTTCTGCTCTCTCCATCGGCAAGCACCCCATCGGAGGCAAACCAGCTAATGAAATCTTCCTAGCACCAAGTTCATAAAGCTGCCTAATGAAATTTTCAGCTATGCCAAGTAAAAAGTCGCCAAACTGTCCTACAGTGAACTGGTTTCGCCTAGTTGGCAAAGCGTAGTAATTCTCTAGGAAGTCATTTGTGCCTAAACTCATCACGTAGAGCGCATCGCTCAGTATCTGATTCGCTTTTTGATCACCCAAATATTGTCTAAGCTTTGTTTGATAATCCTTGTAGTACTCTAACTCCTTCCATAGCGGTATCACTCTCTGCGATGGAAAGTAAATAGTTAAATACATCAAAATTCAGTTAATTAAGAAACATTCATTTTGCTGAGTACCAACTAGTCAACTACCAACCCTTAAATGGCTTCCTAGGTAGCGGTTCATGTCAATAAAGGACTTGCTCTCGATCCATGCATGAACTTTAAGCGAAAGAAAATCATATGAATTTTAAGGACTTACCATGACATCAGAAGTGACATTATCATACCCAGTTCCAGCAGATGCAAAACAAAGACCAGTAGCGAAATCAGCAATATTATAGCTTGGGTCCAAATAGGCCGGGACAATTGGCTTAAGACCAAAAGCTTCAGAAATGAAGTCAGGAGGAATTCTTCCATTAGAAAATCTCCCGGTCGGTTTCCTTCCCATAAAATCCCTCCCATAAGGCTCAAAGTTGCTCTTCAGAACCGTTGAAATCTGGTTGTTGTTTCCAGCATCCACTGATGAGTCTCCAAAGACAATGATCGCCGGGACCTTACCACCACCAACTTCAGCTACTTGGATCAGAAGCAGAACATGTAACAACAGGAAGAGCCTCAGTAGAACTGCATGTGTTTGAAATGCTGTTGTTGTTGTTGTCATGATTTCTCTGATGCAATGTGTTTGAGTTTTGAAGAGGGTTTTTATTGTTGTTGTGTTGTTTTCAGGTTTAAGGAAGTTAGTTGAGTGACATAAATGTTGGGACTGTGAAAGGAAGAAAGGGTTCAATAATGGCATTGTGATGTTTCCCATACTTGGATGTTGCCATTTCCACCCAATTAGAGTATCTTTTTCTGAAGCTAAAAAGCTCTGCAACACCCAAGCCAATAAGACTGCTACTCTGGTGAAATGTTCATGATCAACATCACAAAAATAAGTAATGTAAAATTCTTTGCTTGAGTCAAAAATCAGATATGAATAAGTGAATTTACATCTTTTGAATGCAATCTAGCTTTTCTACTTCCCCATAAAGTGGCCAAAAATTTTATGGGCATTCAGACGGACTTGCAGAAACAAGTAGAAATATTGAAACGACGTCGTTTTTATTCATTTATGTAGTATTGCTTGACAGAAGACAATTTTCACTCGAACAAATTCCAAAAATATATACGCAAATATAAACGGTGCCGTTTTCAACTGGCAGCTTTTCTTGTGCTCTGTTGTTCGTAGAAATATATTGAAGAAAAAAAAACCTTTTGGAATTTCTGGAGGTCGAGAGTGATGTGAAGATGTTCAAATTGATGAAAAATCAGCATTTTCAAGTCAAAATTTCCGTGCGGAGACTGGAGAAGAGATGTATTTCATCAGCTCCTGCCAAATCTGCTCTCGAAATGGCAGCCAGTGACGGTGAATTGAGAGTTTTCGTCGTTTCAGGAGAGGTTTCTGGAGACGCCATTGGCTCTCGTCTCAGGAGAGGTTTCTGGAGACGGTAAATTTTTTTTAATTAAATTGCCAGATTCTCATTTTGGTGGTTATATGGTAACATGAAAACAATTGAATTGAATTGAACCACAATATATATTGATCAGAGATAGAGGGAATCTCCAAAAAGTCAGAAATAGTATATTCAATGCATCAGATACAATTTGTTTCAGGTATGTATATATGAGAAGATACTGACTGATTCATGCTTCATATAGTAATCAGCTTCAACCAAAATAAACAAGATAAGGCAAATCGCCTGATGATAGCAAAGTTATATATTACGACCTATTTTCAGATAATAACAAGTTCAGATTCTGAAGGAACATTGATGTACAAATGTAAAAATATTTGTTTTGATTTTTCATTGCTTTTGGAAACTTCAGATGTACATTGAACTAAAATAAATAATTGTGTTACCATTTTGTTTTTCCTTTTTCAGATATTTAATTGCCAGATTTGCTCCCTAATTCATCAATATTTTTTCTATCAAATCTGATTGATTGATTCTCTTAATTTCTCATCTCTGATAATTTCCTCCAATATATACATTTCGTCCCTATCCCTGTTTCAACCTTGCTTTTTGTTAATGTCAACTCTCTCCTGAAATTTCCAATGCACAGCGATCAACACACCATCATCATTATCAACAGCATCTGTAAGTGTTGTTAAATAAAATGTTATGTAAAACCCTCTTTCATTATTCAGTTTGTTTATGTATATAATAATTATAGATTGTCATCTGTCAGTGTTTTTTCTTCTTCTTATTTTATGTTGCAGATTTGGGTTTGGGGAGAAAGTTAAAAATATATGAATTTAAGTAGTGAAAATGTCAACCGTCAGCCGCCACAGCAACAGATGCACCACCGTACCCTTAAGAGGTCCAGATCACATGTAATGACCTTAAGTACCAAGTTCAAGGGTGTTGTGCCGCAGGTGAGTGGTCATTGGGGAGCACAGATATATGCAAACCATCAGCGTGTCTGGTTAGGGACATTCAAATCCGAGAAAGAAGCAGCCATGGCTTATGACAGTGCCGCGATTAAGCTTCGCAGCAGCGACTCCCACAGGAACTTTCCTTGGTCACCTCTCTCCATGCAAGAACCTGTTTTTCAGAAGCATTACAGTACAGAAGCTGTGCTCAACATGATCAAAGATGGCTCATATTCTACAAAGTTTTCTGAATTCCTCAAGCAGCAACACGCGCTGCAGGCTGCAGCTCATTCGGGCGACGAAGATTATGATACTAATAATAATGTTGCTGGGTCTGTATTCATGGAGAATAATAATTTGATGGTGATGATGAAGACGAGGCTTAACGTTGTGGAAAAGTTCAATTGCAGAAAACTGTTTCACAAGGAGTTGACTCCTAGTGATGTGGGGAAGCTTAACAGGCTTGTGATACCTAAAAAATTTGCTGTGAAATTTTTTCCGGGGTTAATGTCCACAGACAATAATAATGCTGCTATTGGAAATCAAGGCGGTCAAGTGATGGATAATAATGATATTGACGTGCTGCTCAGTTTCTATGATCCGCTTGCGAGATTATGGAAGTTTCGATACTGCTACTGGAAAAGTAGCCAGAGTTTTGTGTTCACTAGAGGTTGGAATAGGTTTGTGAAGGAGAAAAAACTCAAAGCTAAGGATGTCATTACTTTTTTCGTGTGCGAGGGTGATCATCAGGCCACAGGGAATAATGACAACAGTAGTCATTTTGTCGTTGCTGATGATCAGAAGCTATCGTCTTATTTTTATCTTATAGAGGTCAGTTACCATAACACACAAAACAATAATGGAGAAAACATTATTATGAAAGACGGTGATGCAGACCTGATCGATAGTGCGCAGGATCCTGTGCAGGTTGACAGTAATAATGCGCAAGATTATACATATAGCAAAACATCTCATTTATCTGAGAGTAGTGAAGTTGCAGAAGAGGATCAGGTACCACATGGATCTGCTAAGCTGCCACAACAAAGTGGTACTAAGAAGTTAAGTCTTAGACTCTTTGGTGTAGACATACAAAATTGATTATGGATCTGCATGGCTTCATTGTTTTGGCTTTGCATAAGTGCTTGTACTTGGTTTGGTATCGCTTCGAATATCTGGTTAATTATTTTTCAATGTTACTGTCCATTGCTTTGCTCTGTCGACAGTAAGATGTACAAACAATTACATTCTTGCTATATGATCTTTTTTTTTTTTGCTGAACAAGGATTCATAAATCAGATACATTGTGGCCAAATACAAAGTCACTCAATTGTGAGTTGCATTATTAAGAGCGTGTACAAAGGAATTTAAAACAAGTTAGGTGTATGCATCAGGTCATCCAGAACTGAATAAATAGAATTACATCTCTTGACATGTTGAAAGAAACTAAGTAGAAATGTTGATACGACGTCGTTTTTATTCATTTATGAATTATGATGTAGTATCACTGGAACAAATTCCAAAAATATATACGCGACTATAAACGGTGCCGTTTTCAACTGGCAGCTCTGATACTGTGATACATATTTTCAATTTTCTTGTGCTCTGTCGTTCGTAGAAATATATTGAAGAAAAAATAAGAAGAAGAAACCTATTGGAATTTCTGGAGGTCGAGAGTGATGATGTTCAAATTGATGAAAAATCAGCATTTTCAAGTCAAAATTTCCGTGGGGAGACTGGCGAAGAGATGTATTTCATCAGCTCCTGCAAAATCTGCTCTCGAAATGGCAGCCAGTGACGGTGAATTGAGAGTTTTCGTCGTTTCAGGAGAGGTTTCTGGAGACGCCATTGGCTCTCGTCTCATGGCGTCGTTGAATAAGCTATCTCCTTTTCCTGTGCGTTTTTCCGGCGTCGGAGGGTTAGCAAATTTATATGGAAATTTTATTTTAATTCAAATTACCAATTGTGTAACAGTGTAACCCTACATTACCAACTGCAAAAATATAATTTATTTATCAATTAAATGCATATTTATTTGGGTAAAGAAAAAAATGAAAGGCAGAGTGCATTTAAATATTTGTCATTGTTTAATTGCCAGAATTTCCATGTCCCAGCAAGGTTTGAAGTCTATATTCCCTATAGAGGATATTGCTGTAATGGGTATTTGGGAGTTGTTGCCCCATTTAAACAAGTTCAGAGTAAGTTTTAGACTGTAGAACCTTCACTTACAAATTATAACTAGGCTAATGATAGGGCAGTAGTTAGTGAGTTGATTAGCTGTGTAAGAGGGGAAGATTAAAGCTCATATAATGTTATTGAAAATGCAGGTCAGATTAAAGGAAACGGTGGAGGCTGCATTTTCGTTCCAGCCTCATGTTATAGTGACAATTGATTCAAAAGGGTTCTCCTTTCGACTTTTGAAGAAACTACAGGGTAACGGACTATCATATTTGAAGGCTTTGTGAGTCATTTTTACTTGGTCAGAAAATATGGTGTGGGAAAATTGGGGATACATTTTGCAGCTCAATACAGCCACCTAGGAATGGCTAGTCCTCTAAAGTTTCACTACGTTGCACCATCTTTCTGGGCATGGAAAGGCGGTGAGGAAAGACTCAAAGGGTTGACAAAGTTTGTGGATCACATCTTTTGCATACTTCCATTTGAAGAAGAAACCTGCAGAGCAAATGGACTTGCCGCGACCTTTGTGGGCCATCCCATACTTGAAGATGTTCTTGACACAAAACCGGTACTATTTGCATGTAGAGGTAGTACATTACTAAATTGTTTGACTCCGTCAGTTAGTCTATTGTCATTGTGGTCAGTTCTAATGTGCTTCATTTTTAGTCTTTAGAGACATTCAGATTTGAGTCTATCATTTTCAAAAATGTATTAGACTATTAGTTTGTGGGTTCAAACATGCAAAAGTACAACACTCGCATCGTTCGAGTAGTTTGTTTTTTGGTAATTCATTAATGTTGGTATTCAGTAATACACTGCTCATGTTCGCTGAAATTGATAAAATGCAGTATTTTTGTGACAATTCACTTTTGTTCTTTCAGGCAAAGCATGCTTTGGCAACTCAATTGAGAGTCCAGGGAAATGCTGAACATTTCCTTTCTAATTATGGGATTACTCCGCGTATAATTTTCACTTTTGGGAATACTTGTCTATCTGTTGTGTTTATTTTTCTGACCAGAGATGCAACAAAGTGGAGGATATTTATGTTTATGATGATTATTTACTTGAATTATGTGCTCGTGCGGTAAATTATTTACAGGATCAACAGTCATTTCCTTGCTGCCTGGTAGCAGAGTACAGGAGGTAACTCGCATGACTCCAATATTTTTGAAATCTCTGGAGATCATCAAAGATCAACATTCTGAGGTGACGACAGTGATCCATGTAGCTCCCAATGTGGATGTGGAAAAGTATCTCCATCAGATTGCTAACGAATGGCCGTCGTCTGTTTTACTGATACCAGGAGGATCAACTGATCTCAAATACGATGCATTCAGTGTATAATCATTGTTTCTCATTACCCTTTTTTTTACTCACATATTGTTTTTGTGTGAGCTCTCTTTAAGCTGTGTTCAAAAATCAAATTCAGGCAAGCAATGTAGCATTATGCACATCTGGCACAGTTGCTTTAGAGTTACAACTCGCTCGCTTGCCATGTGTTGTTGCTTATCGAGCTCAGCTCATAACAGAGTGGGTCATTCGCTACAAAGCAACGATACCATATATATCCCTACCTAATATCTTACTGAATTCATCTATCATTCCTGAAGCCCTCTTTAAAGCATGTACTCCTCAGAAGCTAGCCTCATTACTCGAGTATGTTATTCTTTCTTCAGTGCATAGTTCCTTTTTTATTGCTTTGATCTGCCTCCAGACCTTATAACGATGCTTTTGTAGTGGAATTGCTTTTGTAAGGCGATGATGCTTTTGTACGCTGTGACATATTATTTATGATTATGGAACTTTGCAGGGAATTGTTGAACAATGAAGGACCTCGAGAACTTCAAATTTCTTCTGCAGAGAAGACGATGCGTCTCTTAAGCCCTCCTACGACATTTATGGAGAAAACATCATGCGAGTATTCATTGCAGGAATTGCCTACTCCAAGCATGATTGCTGCATCTACAGTGTTAAATTACGTGAAGTCCTAGTTACCGGCACATTTGTCGTCCTAGTATTTTCATGGAACTTTGATTCATGGAAATAAAAAATTTGGTTATTGATTTTCAATATCTTGTTTTTTCTCATTATTGATTCCTTTCCTTGAAAATCAAGCACTAAATAATTGCAATCGTACCCCATTAGGCCATATTTCTGCTAAATGATGGGTGTGAAATTATTATGGACAATTGCAAAGAAGGTCCAATTTACAATCTTACACCAATAATCCTGATTTTTATTTGATCCGATTACAATCCAAAAAACATAAATAAATAAAAAGTATTAACAAAAGTGTAATTTTTCAATATCAATCATTTGGATGTATACAGTTAATTAGTTGGCAGACGCAAAACACCAAATGAGCGGATACAGTTGTGCAAGGTATATATTAGCCCTTTTTTTCTGAAGAAGGAAAGCATTTTCAAGGTATCTCAAATCCAAATTTGACATAGTTGATCCAAATTTGACATAGTTGTCACATACTTAATATGCAGTTCTCAAACAGATTGAAAAATACTAATAGACTAATCAACCAAATATAAAAAAACGCTTCTTGGAGGATGACTCATTGGTGGTTGTAGCTGCCTCATCCTCCTTTGCCATTGTCCTCATATCTTTTTTGATTTTAAAATTATTCATAAGCTGCATTTGAACGACCTACATGTCCTCCAAGTATGTCTGGTATGCTTGCAAACCTAAAGGAACCACAATTGCTAAACCGGTAGTTATATCTTGTAACTTCCAAAGCTCCGATTTAGGCAGCTCCTTCCTCTTAGATGCAGCATCAAGCCGAATTTCCTTTCTCAAAAAGCTCTTAATGCTTCTCAAGTTCTTCATCCTTGACATGCCTCGGACGAAATCAACCGCCTTCTTCTTCGAAATGAAAAACCCTAAAAAAGCTCTGACGAAGGTTTTTTACATACAATAGCCCACTTGAGAAGCATCAAAACTAGTTTAAGATTAAGCATATTGAAAGTCAAGTGGATCGTTGTCATCCATTAGTAGAGCAAATAAGCAGTTTCTTATTTTAGATTTTTTTAGTTTTTTTTAGTTTTTTTCCAATTTTTTCATTTTTATATTTAAACCCTCTTTAGGATTTCAGAAAAACATTTTTTTATTAATAAAAAACATCTTTTATTTGAATACAAACTTTAATTTTATTATTTTTCTGGTAGATTACAGAGTTATCTTTTACGGTGGAAAAAAAATTCAATCACCAACAAGTTTTCAACACACTTATTGCTGACTCTGGGTAGTAATCAAATGATTCTTCTGCTGCAAATGCTTATAAAAATTCATTAATCCCTCTATCGCTATCTTGTTCGACTTTGTGGCTACGGATGTGAATAGATTCTCCTCGGCCCACGCTCCGATCGAGTCGGCTACCTGACCACGTGCATTCATCACGGTTTGCATGACTCTTCGACGTGATCCGCTTGCGTTTGAGGAGTTGCATCTTTCGTGAATCGCCGGAGTAGCGCCGAGAACGGGCGACAAATATTCGAAATGAACAGCTTCGATGCCGAGTAGTGTTTATGAATATTATAATTTATGTTGGATGATCTTTAGCCCTTCACATGGCCATGTCCTTTAACCTTTCATGTACCGCTAATCGCTAATCGGGCGGACAAGGTCTTCGAGGATTAATCGAGTTTTTATTTTTATCCTATTTTTATGTTTATAATTGAAAAATAGTTATATAAATGCTTTCTATAATGCATTTGTTGACCTGTAATCAAAATAAAACAGGATGCATGTCAAAACTAAACAATCCATACCACTTCAAAAAATCAAAAAATCAATAGCAAAAAAGTCACAAATCTGAAATCACAATCAGGATCTTTACAATTACAATTACATAATTTGTGAGTAAATGTCACAATCACAGTCAATATTCAATACTTAATAGCAAAATACAAACAAACAAGCGTTAGTTCACAATTCACAAGTTTACGGAGGACCGATCGCAATTCGCAAGCCCTAATCGGACAAGCTTTAGTTTTAATTTTCAATTTCAATTTAAAAAAATCTTAATGATTACAATAAATTCCTTCAAGTTTATTTCTTAACACTTAGCTGTTCAGACCGATTAATCCCCGATTCGACCGATTAATCCCCGATTCAGCCGATTAATCGGACACCGAATCGCTTCTCCAATTTTTTATCCGATTAGGTAAAATCGGACCGGCTTCGAGAAATCTGCCAATTAATCCCCGATTAATCGGCCGATTCGGCCGATTTCTGGAACACTGGTCATGCATATGTAATTTACATGTGACTAATGTTTATTGTATTATTTTATTTTATTATATTATTTGAAATCAATTCATATTATATTTATCATATATTGGCAATGTCAATTTTATGAAGTTCGAGTTTAATACTCTTGAGCATTTAAATGATTGTTCGGCGTTGATTATTAATATTAAAATTCGCGTAAGTGTCATGTATTTTTAAGATACTATAAATGAAGGAAATATAACATTTGTTCATAAAAGATGGTTAAAGCCAAAATATCCTTTGGCATCATCTCGATGAGAGAGTGTATATGAAATTTGAGAATCAATGATCCATCTCTCCTTTGAAAGGATTTGAAGAGATGTACGATCGCCAAACGACAATGATATTAAACTTGCTTTGATTATATACATTTGCAAGATTATTAAAAATTGTACACGAGTATAATTTTGTAATTTTATGATTCTTATCATAAGTGATTATGAGATGAAAATATCATAATAAAATGATGAAGAAAAAAAAATATCATTGGGGTCGTACTTGTCGTACTTTCAAACACCTTGATTGTTATCAAGCCTATGTGAAAGCAAAAGGTGTTAAATTCCAGTATTCCACTTAACAGAGTGATGATCCTAAGGATATCACCCATTTGGACGTACATGAATCTCATCCATTTGGATGTTAGAGATTAAATTTTAAACGAGGCCAATGGAGAAATTGACAGATTAATCAGTGATGGAAAGACGACATAAAAGATGATGCTTTACTTATAAAATTTAAGCGTTTATGTTTAAGTATTTTTATATTTTATATTTCATGCTTTGTTTCCACTTCTCGTTAAAGTATTTCTATTTTTTTTGAAGAGACATGGATAATCGTCTCTCAAAAGCTAATGTTAACACAATAACTGGTGCATCAAGTCTTATTGAATGATATGAACCAATAGTGTTACCAAATGGTACACGATTTATCATTAATGGTGCAATGTTCTCAACCAAGTCAAAAAGAAACCTATTGAGTTTCAAAGACATACGTCGGAATGATTATCATGTTGAGACGACAAATGAAAATGATGTTGAATATTTATATATCACGTCATTGGTCTCAGGAATGAAAAAAAATGATGGAAAATAACTTTCATCATACAACTCTGGATTATATTATAATTTCATAAATCCAGTTGAATCATATATGATGATAAATCAGAATTCAATAGACCCAAATAACTTTCTAATATGACATGATTAATTAGGCCAATTAGGTTCAATACTTCAATACTTCAATACATGCGAATAATCATTAAAAATTTATATGAACAATCATTAAAGAGTAAAAAATTTGGTTACTGATTTTCAATATCTTGTTTTTTCTTTTTTCTTTTTTCTTTTTTCTCATTATTGATTCCTCTCCTTGAAAATTAAGAACGTAATAATTACAATCGTACCCCAATAGTCCATACTTCTGCGAAACGAGGGGTGTATGGACAATTAGCAAAGAAGGTCCAGTTCCAGTTTGAGCCATAATTGTAAATTACAAAAGAGGACTGCAAGTTGGACGAGTTAGCAAAACAAGTCTAATTGACGCATAAAGTTGCGAGGTCAAAATGAATGGATAGCTTGAGCGGCAAAATGGCGACGCAGGCAGGCGTTTCAATGGTTGAACCTCGTGAGCTGTCGTCTTAGCGGATGTTGAAGGTGATAGTCAATTAATTCAAATTCGAGTTCTTCTTTCTTGTAAATTGCTTGTTAGCGTTAACTTTGAGTATAGTGTGAGTTGTGGACATAGCCCTAGAATTCAATACTGCTTTGGTTAAGGTCGTTATGAGATTTATTTTTGAGTGACTGATGGACGGCCTGCTGTAATGAAGCTGAGATTTTTGTGTGTGACGTTTTGGATTGTGAAATTTAACGGATGTGAAACTTTTCTGTGGATTTTTATATGTAGTTCTGTAAAGTTTGTTATCTTATAGGTTGAAAATTTTGCAGGCTGAGTTATTAGGGTATTTCCCTTCTTTGTCCTAAACACCAAAATTACTAGTTGATTAAAGGAATAGGTTTCAAGTCTAGAAAGGAACAAAGAATTACAGTATGCAATCTTATAGCTAAACCTCTTGCATTCTTTGAAAAATCATCTTATTTTGATAATGTTAGTTTTTCAAGAATGCCTTCGTAAAGTTTATGTATGCACTGATGCTATATTTTGGTTAGTGATGTTAATTTTCTCCTTTAGTTGTTTTGTTTATTATTGTAATTTGATCTCTGAGGCGTTATTTATGTCTGCAGGGTAGAATCACAGTAGGTCATTTCTGCCGCAGAGCGCTCATAGCACGATTCACTACTTTGTAAATCAGCACAGAAACTTTGCTGATTTTATTACATTGGCAATATTGTTTGGTATGACCATTATGGCACGCTGTCAGTCTTCACTTAAACATGTTTCCACTATATGGAGAAGGTTTGATTCCTGTCACAGAGTCCTTCCAAGATGGTGTAGCCACATAGTTATTCATCCTACCATTTTGTGTAAAAATCGTATGTGCAGCTTATCCTATCAGCCGGGTGCAGTAAATGATGGGGTTGGTCGAGCAGCATCACAGTACTTAGCAGATAACATTTTGGCAAGTGATAGAATATTTTCTGCCAATCAGTTTGTTAATTCAAGTGATGCCAAAGACAAAGAACCTGAACTCAATACAGGTAGAGTAATGCTTATTGATGGCACTTCAATAATTTACAGAGCTTATTACAAGCTACTTGCAAGGCTGCATCATGGTCATTTGACGAATGCAGATGGTAATGGAGATTGGGTTCTAACAATATTTACTGCGCTGTCACTTATTATTGATGTCCTCGAGTTTATTCCTTCTCATGTGGTAGTGGTATTTGATCATGATGGAAATTCATTTTCTCAAAGCTCATACTCACCCAGACAAAGTGTGGCAGCTAAAGGCTTAAACTTTCGTCACACATTATACCCTGATTACAAGAGTAATAGACCTCCAACACCTGATACCATAGTACAGGGTCTTCAGTACTTGAAGGCATCTATAAAGGCTATGAACATAAGAGTTATCGAAGTGCCAGGTGTGGAAGCTGATGATGTGATTGGGACATTGGCTGTAAGAAGTGTTGAGGCGGGGTTTAAAGTGCGAGTCGTTTCTCCGGACAAAGACTTTTTCCAAATCCTGTCTCCGTCGTTGCGTCTACTACGAATAGCTCCTCGTGGAATGGACATGGTATCATTTGGAATAGAAGATTTTGCTAGAAAATTTGACAACTTAAAGCCATCTCAGTTTGTGGATGTTTTGGCACTTATAGGTGACAGATCTGATAATATTCCAGGAGTTGAAGGAATCGGAAATGTTCATGCAGTGCGACTGATCACAAAATTTGGATCGTTGGAAACATTGTTGGAACGTGTTGATGAAGTTGCTGAGGAAAGGATCAAGAATGCACTGATATCAAATTCTAATATGGCGATTTTGAGCAAGAACTTGGCTTTGCTGCGTTCTGATCTTCCTTATTACATGGTTCCATTTGCAATTAGTGATCTTTCGTTTCGAGGGCCAGAAGACAATGGGGACAAGTTTACCAACCTGTTGAAAGCAATGAGTGCGTATGAAGAAGGTTTCTCAGCTGATCCAATCATTAGAAGGGCATTTTACTTGTGGAAAAAACTGGAGCAACAATAAATTTGTCTTGGTGGTTTGAAGTGATCACCTGTTATGTGCACTTGATAATTTGGAGCATCCGACTTTATTCTTTGGGACACCATGTGTATTTCATCCTCTCTGCATTGGCCTCCTACCCCTTTGATACCCCCTATTCCAATTCATTGGGCTCAAGCGAAAGATATAGGAAGATAGCAGTGAAGGCATTTGGTACACAGTTAATGGTTAGATAGCCACAGGGTTCATCACTTCGTAGCACCTCAAGTATTCTAGCTGACATTAGCTTCACAAGTGAAAAAAGTATTCTTGCTGACATCACATCAGTTTGACATATGTTCCTCCTATTCTCCTTGCTCGTGCGTGGATCTGTAGAACTGATTCGAGCTTTGAAGACAAAAACTAAGGTGTACTCATTTTGTCAGTGCCTAGATCTTCCCCATGGGATGTAGGATTTTAAGTCTGATAGTCAGTCATTTTTTAACCCGACACATTGTATTGTATGTTCCAATTTCCAAACGGAAAGTTGCATGTAAACTTGAAACTGTGAATCAAGATCAGTGTCGTATGGATCTGTCTATACTTGCATTCTAGTAGCCCTGTAAGGGCTCAAGGGTCAAAAATCCTAACTGCATAATAGAATAGGGCCATTCCATTACTAAACGCTCAAATGTCCACTTCAAAATGAGCAAGAGGATAAGATCCAAGTTTATCCAAACAGCGTTGATTCAATATTCGTGTCCCCTTTAATTTGTTTCGTTGTGCAATAAACTTCAGACTCACATAACGTTTGCTAGTTTCGCTGCACTGAATCTTTTTCCATTTTGCTAGCTTGAGTACACGAAATTATCTTAAGATGTATATAAATGACCGGATTTATATCGGAGGTAGTACTATAGTAATTTGTTGTCAGTTTGGAACCACATGGTCATGATCCTCCTGTTAAAATCATTTACTGCTATGTTCAACTTGGTTTACTGTCCAACTGCACAAGCATTCATACCATCGTACATCGTCCATCTACCTTTGGTAGCCAAAACACAAGTTGTGTGTATAGTATAATATCAAGAGCAGCTAGGGGGTCTACAGAAAGATGGCATCTCATAACGTGGGACTTGGGAGGCTCCTTTCACTCATTTATTGTGTACAAGCTTAATGCCAACTATCTCTCAGCGTATTAATCTGACTTTGCTTCACATGAGATGTATATAGTTTTTGAAATATATGGAGAAGTTAGAGTCCCAGTAATTTGATCCATCATTGAAGACGTTAAGCTGCATTAAATAGCAGCTGGTTTTCAAAGAATATGTCCAAAGTCTATTCTTTATATGGACCATATATAATATTTTGTTTTATTATATATAACTCACTATTCATGTATCACATGCATGCATAATTTATAAATTAATTGACTAAAAATATTGTTGTTCACACTTGAAGGCTGTCCTACTCCATCAGGCTTCCTATCTCTCTATCTATGCTAGATTTTGTCTATATGGGGAATATCCATATCCTTTCAAGCATAATTCTACGTACTACTACTTTATTTAGTCTAAATTTGGTCTCATGATCCAAGTCATGTGAGTCGTATATAATCTATCACAGAGCCTAATAAACGAACCAAACAAAAGTTACAGAACCCAATTAAATAAATTAGTACTGCAGGAAACTTGAAGTATTGTCGATCAACAAATCAATCTGCATCAAACCACATATCTGCAGATGGAAAAACCAATTTTTTCCGAATGTACTTTCTTTTGTGGACTTGTGTCTAGGACAAAACTAAAATTTCAAATTTACAACGGCACACCATTAATGATCGGTGGTCTCAATCTCTCACTAAATTTCAATGTGCTAGAGATATTATAGGTGTCCCACTTGGGAGTTAATTGCTTTGATCAACATGGGGTGTGTACGTACACTATTGACTCTTTCAACTAAAATCTATCAAAAATATAGATGCCATATTGATTCTAAGCATGGCATTCATGATCAGATCCAGCAGACAAGATTTCCCCATTGGATTTTAATGTCTGTCTGAATTCTGATCACTCTCACATTGATAATCTTTAATTTAGTGAATGACTTCTCAGTAAACTCAATTAAGTCTTTCTTAATTGTATGCGTTAAAAATATCTCATTGTGTAGTTGCACATATCCTAACTTATACGTTCATATATGGCACACTCACTCCTATAAATAGAGATCAAACTCTTCTTAGCTTCTCATCCTTTTCTTCATAAATACCATTACAAAATGAGTTCAAAGACTTTCATTTACCTGGGTCTTCTTTTGGCCATTGTTCTACTCATCTCCTCCCAAGTAGCAGCAGCTACTACTGGTAAGTCAATCTCACATTAATCTTCTTCACAACATATTATCGATAGTAGACCAACCAGTCTTTATATACTATACACAGAAAGAATGATTACAGTTAATTAATATCAAATGTATACATCAGATAATATAACAGTAGAGTGTATCACAATAATAATAATAATGTCATCTTGTTGTGCAGAGGAAACCAAGGAGGTTGATGGGCTAGATGAATCCAAGTACGATGGTGGCGGTTACAACAATGGTGGAGGATACCCCGGAAGAGGCGGTGGTGGTGGATACAATGGAGGAGGAGGAGGACGAGGTGGTGGATACAATGGAGGAGGACGAGGTGGTGGATACAATGGAGGAGGAGGCCGAGGCGGTGGAGGATATTGCCGCTACGGACGTTGCTGCGGACGCTATGGTAGAGGTTACTATGGAAGCAGAGGCTGTCCATGCTGTTACTCAGCTCATCAGGCTGCTGGTGAAGCTGGCTCACAAACCCTACCCCACAATTAAAATTATAAAAAGAAAAATCGATCCTTAATTTCTGCTAGAGCCAAATTAATAATGTTGTTGCATGTTGAAAGAGATGAGGGAGCTCTAGGGCATGAAGAGTGAAGGTATCGTTTTAAGTCACCAAATTGTACCTTTGTTTGATGTGTTTCTGAATTCTGAGTATGTTTGAGTTGTGTGTGTGTGCAATGTTTGTTGCTTGTTGGACAACACAATAAATAAAGTGACCTTTTTCTTCCTTGTGTATCGAAAATGAAATTGACGCTTCCCATGGGCATTCTTAATTGTGAAATGTAAATAAAAATTATGTACATCTTGATAAGAATATTATAAAAAAATAAATATTTTTGGTATATTCCTTCTTACATAAATGTCAAATTACCCCTAAAGATAATTTATCTAGAACAAATTTTGTTGCTATCTGAACAATTTTAAATGTAAATTTTTTTTAAAGAAAATATCAAATTGTTCACAAATATATTAATTTTTTCAGGACTATAAAGTAAGTCATTCATGAGATACAAAATTGCTCACAAATATATAACCAATTATTCGAGGCAGATCTAATATAGTTCTAAGGAACATACAATTTACAATTTATAATTCGTAATAAAGAGTTGTAATATGATACGGAACATCAGTTCTAAGCATTCGTACTCCAAAATTTTATACGGATCGAAGTAACGGAATTGTAATATTAAAAGCATGTACTAAACTTTATTTTTGTTGATAAGACATGTACTAAACTTTTGAATCATAATTTTTTTTGATACAAGGGTTAGTGTTAGATTAATGTTAGGGATAGGATTCAAACCATGGTCACTGATTGTGCCAGGTGAGAGTGCTCCACTGAGCCACATCTCAATCCTAACTTTTGAATCATAATTGCGCAACGTAAAATGATGCAAAAAACAACAACAGTAAGTACGACAAGTATTCCCCTATATATAAAAAAAACTCCCCTATCGATATTTTCTTTCCCAATAGTTATCTAAAACTTATTTTGTCGTGATTCCAATTCTCACTTCACGCTATTTATTCACCTATAAATACAGAAAATTATACACGTAATTAAAATACAGTATCGTGATAAATAACTAATTATAAGCCACCAGTTTTGACGCACAGATTGAACACGTGGCGGTTAGTATGAAGGTCCAACAACAAGGACTGCAACCATGACGCACGTCTATGGCTTGAATTGTCCAACATGTGCCCAATCGATTATTCATTTAGGATCTCTAATTCTAAATGGATATTGATTAAATTAAACTAGAACCTAATTATACAAATTGAAAATGATAAAATTAATTATGAAACAATAAAAAAAGAAATGATTGCACTCAAATTATTTAATTTCGGAGTGGGTGTGAGGATCCATGGTAAAGGTGACGTACTTGACATACGCTTCAAAAATTGATAGATTTACCAAATAATGTTGGATGTGATCGAAATGCTTTAATAGTTATTTGATTAGATTTGATCGAATGGATCAGATTCTTTTGTATTTTGCATAGGATTTGTCGCTTTGTACCGAATCTGAACTCTATCGATATATATGTAAAATAGTTATCCCACCCATCATTAAAAAAAATTAAATAAAATAGAATCGCTATATTTCGAGGAGAAGACTATCTTAATCTAAGAGAAAAAAATAGCATCCATATCTGTTCAGTACATTTGGACTACGACTATTATACGTTCCATTAATGTGACATTCATTTCAAACTCTATCCAAACTACATTTGCATTATATTTTAAAAATAATAATTGCAGACTGGCCTCCTGATCGCCTGCCAGCCCTATAAATACAAACAAAGTAACACATAAGGATCACAGTGAGCTTTCATGTAACCAACAGCGCAGTTAACAAGACAGCCAGTGCTAAATATGAAGCCGTCCAAGGTCCTAGTTTTGCTTGGTTTGTTGCTGACTATCGTTGTAATTGTCTCGTCCGAGGTGGTGTCCCAGACATCCACCGACAAGAAATCAAGTAAGTACTCAATGATATAAGCAATAACACAAATTTGATTTTACAGTAATTTGTCTAACAGCACATGCATGCATGGTGAGTTGAATATACTATTAATGTGTGTAGATCATGAAGTTTATCAAGATGATACAAAAACAGTAGCTGATGGAAGAAGCTACAAGCCATGTAGTAGCTGGGGTGGTGGAGGTCGTCGCTACTGTGGTGGAGGCCGTGGAGGATGGGGAGGAGGTGGCGGTCGCGGTGGCAGTTACTCCGGTGATACCATGCATGCATATTCTTTTTATCTGTCAACACTACTATAGACTATATAGAATGAGATTTATGCAGGGCTAACTTAAGCAGCATCACCTAAATCACTATATAATATATAAAAAACTGTTGCATAATTTTACATCTGTAGTTGTGTAAAGCATATAGTTGGTTAATTATACGGTTCTTTGGTCTGATTCATTTATGTTTAAATTTACACAGTTGCTGAGGATCTAGAAGAGACGAACGCAGTAGAGGATGATAAACACCATGGAGGAGGATGGGGCGGAGGAGGTAGAGGAGGTGGATGGGGCGGAGGAGGTAGAGGAGGAGGATGGGGAGGTGGAGGTAGAGGAGGAGGATGGGGCGGTGGAGGTAGAGGCGGAGAAGGAGGAGGTAGAGGAGGAGGATGGGGCGGTGGAGGTAGAGGAGGAGGATGGGGCGGTGGAGGTAGAGGCGGAGGCGGAGAAGGAGGAGGTGGAGGTAGAGGCGGAGAAGGAGGAGGTGGAGGTAGAGGCGGAGGAGGAGGAGGAGGAGGTAGCATGAGAAGCGAAGATCAAGTAAGCGCCCCTATGATATGGAATTGTGCAGGTTGTTGCAACCGATGGGGTCGGGTCGGTTGCGCTATCTGTCGGTGTCCTTGAAACTGAAATCGGAGAGGCAACCAAGCCATGTAGCTCAGGAAAGATGTACAAGAATGAAACTGGCGTTCATAACTAGATAGCATCAGCTAACAAGAGTAACTTAGTTATAAATAAGCTCTTTGAAGTATGAAGTACCGTAGTGTTGTAAACGAGCGAGGTGTGTGTGGATGTAGCGTGCATGGATTTGCGCTCGTTGCTAAATGCTATGCATGCACATAACAAATAAATAAGATGTAATGTTGTTCCAAATCTCGGAGGTTTGACGTTAGCTTAACGGTAACTTATATAAGTGACATGGGTGTTGGGTGACTAATTTCACGAACACATCAGCTCTCCAATAATATTCTCAGGATGCAATTCAGTTAATTTTCTTATATAATTTTAATAAAATTGAACATTAGACATGCATCCTTCTTTTATTGATGTGGAACGATCCAAATGGAAGATGTCGACAAAATTTTTTTTTAAAATACTATTCATTTTTCTCTCTCGATATTGATTTAACGGTTCATTTGAAGTGTGCAACGTTTAACGAAAATAATGGATATAAACACTCCACGTGAAGCGGTTTTTTAAGTGTGTTTGGGCATAGCAAGATTGATATATCACTCACAAGTACATAATAATTATGTAGTACGTATAATCAATCTTTCTAACCACTTAACGTGTAAGTTTTATAGAACAATTCAACGCATGCATCTAATTTTTTTTGACATATATATTTAGAGCACATTCGACTTCATCGAACTATTGAAATCCATAACAGCTGAAGCATGCACTACCCCTTAACTGAAAGCATGACCTGACACGCGTGCATTGAGGCAGAATATTAAAAAACATTCACGCCCAGAAGTGATGAGAAAGGTGTCCATGAGGATGAGGAAAACATTCATATATATCAGAACCTAAACATTTGTGAATAGGTTTTCTTAACCATGTGACCAAACAATACTAAAATCATTTGAAGTTGTACATCTTCTCTCGAAACAAGCAAAAAGATAACTACATTAATTATAAAAGGAACGAAAAAAAGTGGAAAACAGAGATGACCATGCATACATTTTTATCAACAACAAAAAATGAAAAAGATGACCATGCTGCAAACATCAAGACATTACATATAGACGGTCAGAAGTCAAACAATGACGCCCTTATAGCTAAAACCTTATATTTTTTTTTGATGGGATACCTAAAACCTTATTGGACCTCTCTGGCGTAAAGGACGTCATAGTTTGCGTTTGGTTGTGATCAGAATCAGAATGTATATATACTGGTACGTCATCGACTTTGTTGACGGACCATGTGTCGGCTTAAAGAACATGCTGCACCACGACGCATGTATATCCTTTATGTTATCGTCATCGTCCCCGACAAACCCAAAACCATAAATAAACATGTATTGTATTTTATAATCACTACAAGTGTTTTTGTGCCAATAAAGTGATGATTGAGATAGTTGATATCACTTGCCTTGCAATATATAAGCATTATAAGGTATTGTATTCAAATCTGTGTGACATTTTTTATTTTCATAATTTTGTGAAATTTTTCATTTCGTGTGGACTCTTCCTACATCCTTTGTTGATGTTTTCCTCTTCTTCTTTTCTTTCCTCTTCCTCGTCCTTTGTGGACGTTTGTAGGTACTTGCATCTCGCGAGGGCGTGCTTAAGCAGTGCTAAAGTCCGTCTAATGAGGTGTTTGTCGATTTGTGGGTATCAATGTTAATTAGACGAGTGAATATGGCATGCGCTTCATCGAGTGACTCAAGTTCAAATCCGGATAGTGCCCTTTACGTGGATGTGCCCAAATAAATTAGAAATATACATGTACCCGAAAATATCTTGTATGCGATGTATTCCTTGATATGTCCTATATGATGAACCCACTATCAAAAAAAATTTAAAATGTTTTTTTGTGGATAAAATTGATCTCCTTGTGGAGGAGGAAATGGAAGCGAAATCCAAATCATATACAGTTTGACTAGCGTTGAATATATAGTATGGATGAGATCAGTAGTTCAATGTGGAAGGATGCGAGTATATCAAAAGAACCCTATTACTGGTTTATTGACGACAAAAACGCACAAAACACTTTGAATACGAGCATATCAAGAGTTACCATAACATTCATATCGCAAGGATGATCCTTCTACAAGTTTTTGCAAGGGCAAATCGTATCAACGAAGAAAACGTCCCTTATTAAAACAGATCGAAGGAGGAAATAATTATTCACATTGAAGTAATTGTCGAAGTGATCAATGGGATTGAATATTGATAGTGGAATTGACTCTATTAAAAAAGTAAGATGAAATAGTTCGAATATTAATAATTGTTTATTTTTCTTTTCTTTTTGGGATGTTTGAGTCGTCCACGAAACATAAATCATGCATATGTAATATACATGTGACTAATGTTTATTGTATTATTTCATTTCATTTTATTAATTGAAATCAATTCATATTATATTTACTATATATTGGCAATGACAATTTTATGAAGCTCGAGTTCAATTCTCATGAGCATGAAAATGAATATTCGGCGTTGATTAATAATATTGAAATCCGCTTAAGTGTCATGTATCTTTAAGATACTATAAATGAAGGAAATAGAGCACTTGTTCATAAAAGATGGCTAAAGTCAAAATATCCTTCGACATCATCTCGATGAGAGATTGTATATGAAATTTGGGAATCAATGATCCATCTCTCCTTTGAAAGGATTTGAAGAAATGTACGATCACCAAACGACAATGATATTAAACCTGCTTTGATTATATACATTTCCATTTGCAAGATTATTAAAAATTGTACACGAGTATAATTTTGCAATTTTATGATTCACATCATAAGTGAAGTTATAAGATGAAAAGGTTGTCATTCGGGTTCATTTATCAGGCCAAATCAGCATTTTCTTTTTTTTAAAAGTTATTTTATAGTTTTTTTAGATTTTATTTTCAAATTTAGTTTTTATATTTTCTATTTAAACCATCTTTAGGGTTAGAGAAAAACATCTTTTATTTGAATAAAAACTTTAGTTTTTCTATTTTTCTGGTGCATTCCAGAGTTATCTTTTACGATGGAAAAAGATTCAAACACTAACAAGTTTCCAACACACTTGTTTAATCTTTGTCATTAAAGTTAATTTTTGTTTGGAAATATTGCAGGTACCAGAAGATAGTTAGAGCAAATGAAGGCGTGCTTGAGTCGGCTACAATAAGAAAATACAATGAAGCCACGGTGAAGATGAAGTTTGAGGCCGAAAGGAAAAAGTAAGCTTGTTATTGATGAGGTTGCCTTAGTTTGATTCATTATGTGAACTTGGCCAGTATCCAGGTTTCATTTTGTTGGAATGCTTAGTCTGTTTTATAGTCAAGTAGCGAGAGCTGTGCTTTTCTATTATAAACTTCAAGTTGCAAGCTGTAAGGGTGCGTCTGTTTGACATTGTTTTTAGAGTGACTTAACTTAACTTGACTGATAATAATTTATAGTGATTGTTAGTCACTTAGAGTAACTTATAGTGACTGATGGAATAGTAATTATAACTTATATTGATTGATGAATAGTAATATTATGATAATGAATAATAATTATTATGATGATGATGAATAATAATATTATGATGATTGTGATGAATAGTAACATGATGATGATGACTAGTAATATTATGATGATGATGAATAGTAATATTTTGATATGATGATGGTATGATGAATAGTAACATGATGATGATGATGATAAATAGTAATATTATGATGATGAATAGTATTATACTGATGATGATTATGGTTGTGATGATGGTGATGAATAGTAACATGATGATGATGAATAGTAATATATTGATGATGAATAGTAATATTTTGATGAGGGTTGTGAATAGTAATATTTTGATGATGAATAGTAATATACTAATGATGATGATGGTTGTGATGATGGTGATGAATAGTAATATTTTGATGCTGATGAATAGTAATATACTGATGATGATGATGGTTGTGATGATGGTGATGAATAGTAATATACTAATGATGATGATGATTGTGATGATGGTGATGAATAGTAATATACTGATGATGATGAATAGTAATATACTGATGATGATGGTGATGAATAGTAAGATGTTGATGATGGTATGATGAATAGTATGATGAAGGTATGATGAATAGTTTGCTGATGGTATGTTCATATGTTGAATAGTATGATGATGGTTTGATGAATAGTAATATGACTTGTATTAACTTATAGTGACTGAAAGTAACTTATAGTAACTTAAAGTAACTTAGGATGCATGAATGTAACTTAACTTAACTTAGACAAGGCAAAAATAATGCCAAATGGACAGGCCCTAAGTGGTTTTTGGTGGTCTCAGGACCATTATGAATCAAAAAAAAGTTTCCAACACACTTATATGCTGAGTCTGGGTAGTAATCATATGATTCTTGTGCTGCGGATGCTTATAAAAATTCATTATTACTCCCTCGATCGCTATATTGTTCGACTCAGTGGCACCGGACGTGAACAAAATCTCCTCGCCCACGCTTCGATCGAGTCGGCTACCTGACCTCGCGCCTTTATCAAGGCCTGCATGACTCTTCGACTCTTACCCGCTACTATATCTTGGCGCTCTACCAAACTGACTCTTACATCTACTTCTTTTAATCATGCTGAAATATTAGCACTTCACGAAGCAAGCTGTGAATGTGTTGGCTGAAGTATTTAATCCATAATATTAGAGGATCATGTGATCTTTCAGGTGACAAAGAAATCCTAAATGTCATATTTGAGGATAATGTTGCTTGTATAGCTCAAATTAAAAATGGTTATATAAAAGGAGATAGAACGAAACACATTTCTCCAAAGTTCTTCTTTACACATGAACTTCATAAGAACGGAGAGATTGATATTTGTCAGATTCGTTCGTGTGACAAATTAGCCGATTTGTTTACAAAGACACTTCCCACAATTTCTTTTAAAAAATTGGTCTATAAAATCGGCATGCGAAAGCTTAGAGATTTATGTTAAAGACCACATTGAGGAGGAGAATACACGTTACACTCTTTTCCTTATTTTAGGTTTTATCCCTTTTGTTTTTCCTAAATAAGATTTTTAATGAGGTAACACTTATGCGTAATATACAATTATGTACTCTTTTTTCCTCTCTAGGTTTTTTTCCACCGGATTTTCCTAGTAAGGTTTTAATGAGACATAATATCTGTACGAGTCATTCAAATGAAGAGTGTTATGAATATTGTACTTTATGTTGGATGACCTTTAGCCCTTCACATGACCATGACCTTTAATCTTTCAGGTACCCCATAAATTCTTAGCTTTATTTCTTACATTGATTTCTAGTCTCTCCATATGTACATTACCTATATAAGGGATCATTTGTAAAGATCCATACCAATAAGAAATACTCTTCTTCTCTACATTTTCATTTTCATGTTCATCTTCTACGTACCTTTAAATTTCTCTTCTCCATACTCACCTATTTCACAACCGTTAGAATGTATTTATTCAATAAATTTTCTTATACAAATTGTTGTAAAATTTAATATTGATAGACATGCATCTTTCTTTTATTGATGTGGAACAATCCAAATGGTAACTGAACATCTCTTAAGACGAAGTTGCCGACAAATTCGAAAAGATTTACGATTCAATTTTTTTTTAAATATTGATTTACGATTCACTTTAAGTGTGTAACATTTAACGAAAATAATGGATTCAGATCGTAAACATAGACGACAACACATACATTTATCTGCATTTGAATAAAAAATCATTTGAGCTACACATCTTCTCGAAACAAGCAAAAATAATTAGTACATTAGAAAAAAGGAACGAAAAAAAAGGTGGTAAACAGATTTCCATCCTTATACATTATTCTCTTTCTTTTTCTTTTTCTTTTTTTGATGATGAAGGGGCTTGAGTGTAAGGTTAATATTTGTTAATTTTTTATAAAATATGAAGAATTACTCATCACTGAGGATTACTCACCACTGAGACAATCACATTCACCCTATGCATCTACATTATTCTACCAAGAGAAAAAAAATGACGACCATGCAATAAACGTCAAAACATTACATAGCCGAAATTGTGTATGGTCAAAGAAACACAAAAGTCAAACATGACGCCCCTTGTACCTAAAAGCAAGAAAACATCATTGGACCTCTGGCGCAAAGGACCGTCATCATCGACTCTGTTGATTAACTGGAATACGTGTCGGCCTAATAACATAAAACCGTGACGCATGAATATTGGTTAGAGAAAAATATAAAATGGTGTTCTGACATTCTTTTCCAATTAAAGATTTAAACTATCAATTTTTTCAATCAAGAACAAAATAAAAAATAAATTTATCAATTTTCGAATACCGAGCATAGTAGATTCATCGTGATTAAATTACAAAAAACATCATGTGAATCCCGTTAATAACGACTCAATAAAAAAGTGTATTGGTGTTAACGAAAAAGATCGATTTAATACGTTAAAATTTTATAATGAAATCATCGGATTATTTTCAACATGGTTCACATGATTGATTTCGCAATTTAATCACGGTGAAGTTATGGTGCTTGGTGTTCGAAAATTGATCAATTTATTTTTTACTTTGCCCTTGATTTGAAAATTTGATATTTTGGACCTTCAATTAGAAAAAGACGATAGTTCGGACACCATTATGTACTTTTCCCTATCACTTATGTTATCCTCATCGTCCCCGACAAACCCAACACCATAAATAAACATGGTATTGTGTTTTATAATCACTACATGCATAGTTAGTTTTGTTTTTGTTACTTGGGATGGTTATATTACACAATACACATTGCACGCAAGCAAACAGATCCAAACTTGATGCATCCATTAACAATGTATTTTGATCTAAATTATGCGTGATATTGACGAACGAGAATAGGCATGCTAATATTCAATATGATGTGGCAAAATGCTTCAGCTTCACGTGCCCGGTCCAAACAAATTTATGGCTTGAAGCCTATTATCAAGTGGGCCTTATTAGATAGATTAGATTTTAAAAAAAATGAGGCCTTATTTTTTTTTGAGGTCTTATTTGTTAAACCATAAATGTGACCTTTTTATGTGTAAAATGTGACCTTTTATGTGTAAAATTGTTCGAAACGATCTATGCTCAGGATCAAGAAAAAGAAAGAAACGATATTTTTTTTATTTTGATACAGAGAAAGAAACGATCTATGGTAGCTCAAATAAGAATTATTTTATATTCCAAAATTTTAAAAACTTTATTTGTAATTTTGAAATTAAGTCATTGTAATGTTGATATGTGTACGTGTCTAACTTGCATTTTTCACAGATGAAAATTGTTAAAAGTTTAAAATCATCAAATTCGAAAATGCATGCTAAAATGTCAACATGGGTGGTGGCCTGTTGATTAAAAGAGTCTCTCATGGATCCTTACACCATAAATTCGAATCCTGAGATTATCAATTTTTCTCATAATTTTATGACCTTACTAAAGCTTTTAATATATATATTTGTACTAAATGATAAAGCGTTAGCGCATACCGTATTCCTATTACACAAATGCACGGATGGCCCAAACCTAAATTAATTATCTCTATCCTCTCAGCAGATATGGTTGAAACTCAAATTCCCAGTTGTCCACTGTGTCTTTAAAGGGAGATGATGATCGATGATGAATCTGGACATGCACATATGAATCTGGACATGCAGCATGCATAACATGCATCATGCATGATGCTTTATTGATCGATCAAATAGTTAACATAAAATGTGCGTTATAAATCACACCATCGCAGTCAGCGTCAAGCAAAAGATTGATTGCTTATGTTGGACATGCATACAAAATATATAAATGGTAGAGATGGACAGTTGTCGAATATGTTTGTGGCTATGAATTATGATATGATGGAACGTGCACAAGTAGAGAACAAAGGCTGTGCCGGCTCCTAGTAGCCACCTCACAATACACTACTCAATCAGTTGCTACTGTTTATTTGATGGCATATTCAATAATGCTGATCGATATTTTTTATTGTGGGTTTACATGCAATACAAGAAATACATGTATATATTTTTAGATTTCGTTTGAAGTACATGTCACACTACCCCGAATTTGAACCTTTGACCTTGTCAATTAAAAGGTAGGCGTTCAACCAATTCAACCACCACCTTGTTGGTATGCTAATGAATATATTAGATGTTTGTCTCGTTTAAATATTATTACGAGGAGCATGAGAATTTATATATACTTTTTGACTTAGTCTTAAATTTTCAAAAAGTACATACAAAATGGAGCAAGCATCACAACAACTTAATCATACACTCGTAATAATTGGAGACGATATTGTCATACTTTTTTTTAATTTTAAGAGATTTTCAACTCATCGCGTCCCTCCTCATATCATTGTTATATAACTTATAGCAAAGCAGAGGATTGAGTTGTGGCCCGGTGGAGGCACATTCGCTCGACACTGCTGGTGCTCGGGTTCGAATCCTCACTAACACAAACAAACTAACCCATGTATCACAAAAAAAAACGTATGCCAAAGCATAAGCAAGTACGTAACCCAAAACAATCACTACGCCAATTTGATATTTAAGCGGCAGCAAAAAAACGCGTCGCTTAATGTACATTTTTGCCGCGTAAGTCTAATGTGACAACGCATCGTCGCGTAAGGAACGTCGCGTAATCCTTGTGACATGAGGGTTTAAGCGACGTACCCAAATGGGTACGTCGCGTAAACGTGTGGCAAGTAAAGCGACATTTCAAAGGTTTGTCGCGTTAAAATTGAACGACAGACGTCACCTAAAGCGAACGACGACGCATAAAATTGTTTAGGCTACATGACTTTAATATGCCGTATGATTCTAGTACGTCGCATTAGCTATATCCCACATCCGTCAGATAAAGTCAACCGTGTCGCGTAAATAGTTTTATAGGATATATTTATAATTGGTATAAAGTTTTAGGGTTGTCGCATTAGATATAACCCACATTCGTCAGATAAAGTCCACCGTGTCGCGTAAATGGTTTTATAGCACATATATAAAATTGCTATAAAGGATTATGTTGTCGCATAAAAGGGCATTCTGTGTCACTTAAAAAATATTAGGTTGTGCTATATAATTAAGCTATGTCACATAAAAGAGTTGTTGTCGCGTAAAAGGTAATAGAACTGTCCTGTTAATTAAAAATCGTGTCGCGTAAAGGTAGAAAATATGTCACTTAAAACTTAAATTTTAAAACCTGCTGTTCCTTACATCAAAAAGGGGTACATGTCAGTGTTTACCCTAGCAAGCAACATCCAAAATACTTGGCACATTTTTAATGTTCACCAAGACAAAACAAAGCATGTAGTTTTTCAAACATTGTAAACAAAGTCGCAAGTTTAAATTCGGACTTCAGCTACATTCCCCAAATTCAGAATTCATTCATTGCGCGCGACTGCCCGCGACTGGCAGGTGACTAGTGGCTCCATCCGAGGCATTGCTGGCCATGACTCCTGGTCCCCCTTGATCATTTCCTCGAGTAATCGTATACGATCCATAAACTTGCTGGCCTGGTCTGCCATTCGATCCTCGAATTGCTTAGCCATGTCCTCTTGTGTTTTCCGGAGTTCCTGTGTAATCTGAATGGTTTCAGCCGCAACTTTTGCCCCTCCTCGTGGCTGTGACTCTCTCGCCAAGGCCTTGCCAATGCCCGAAATACGCGTCCCACGCTTCGGGCCCACAAGCTGACTTATTATCTCAATTTGAGTACTCACTGGCAGTGGTTCATCTATCACTTCTGGATCCTCAGAGTCATGGTTCGCCACGAATTCAATCACACGCTGCCTCATTTGTTCCTACAATAAAAGCAGGATATATAGTCAATAAGGGAACTAACAAACTAAATAATACAAGCTGTCCAAGATAAAAAGGGACCAATTACAGAAAGCCATAATATAGGGATGCTTATAAGAGGCAAAACAAATAAGTGATAAACATTATTTTCATCATACAACAAGTCAAGTGACTCCCATAATCAAATTCAACATTGATAGTTACACACTAAAATATTCACGAAGGCATAAACCACAGCCAAATAATTATAGCGTAGAAAAGTAGAAATGATTGAAAGATAGTCAATAAGGGAACTAACAAACTAAATAATACAAGCGGTCCAAGATAATAAGGGACCAATTACAGAAAGCCATAATATAGGGATGCTTATAAGAGGCAAAACAAATAAGTGATAAACATTATTTTCATCATACAACAAGTCAAGTCACTCCCATAATCTAATTCAACAGTGATAGTTACACACTAAAATATTCACGAAGGCGTAAACCACAACCAAATAATTATAGCGTAGAAAAGTAGAAATGATTGAAAGTTTGTGGATATTACTGATCGGGTGCAAATATAGTGTAAATATTCAATAAGGATATCGAATACTTATGCTAAGTCACGTTAAATCAAAACATCTGTAAAGACTCGGGAAACCCAAGGTCGTACCCAAGAGATAGGTGATTAAACTAGTTGTGCTAAGGATTAAATTTAGAATGTTTATGGTTTGGGGGAGGGTTGTTCCTCAAAAGAGGTTGGTAGCCAAGTTTTGACTATCCAAAAGAGATTTCAAGCAAAGAAACGAATAAACGATCAATCAAAGAAGACTAGGGATTACTTCCCCACCTAGACAGTTATAGTGATGATGATATTAGATGTCAATTATGAATTTGCATGCACTTCAATAGAATTTAGCCATGTAACATTTCCCCTAAGTTCCACTCGCGCTACAACCTAGGATAAAGAGGTTACACCTCGCATAGGACCTCACACTCGCGCTCTATTGGCCCTATGGAACATGCATTTCTAATCTCACACTCGCGCTCTATTGACTAGATAAACATGTTCTTGTTAAACTCAAGCCAATCTCATTAGGTTCTAAGTGTCGCCATGTAACACAAAAGTCCTAATGCCTCTTCATTCATTTCATTAAATTCATATTGATCAACGTGAGCTACATCAAATATGAAATTAAACTAAGTTTCTCATTGAGGCATTTTCACAAACACCTTATGGGCAACTCTAGGCATGTAGTTCAAATGAAGAAGATTCATGTGCAAACTCATTCAATATGACATTAATGGTATTTACATCATCACAATATGTCTAAGGGATCCATAATCCCCAATCTAGGTCACTACTCACTCATGGTGAGATTACAATCAAAAACAAAGTATAGAGATGGAGTTTAGGAGTCTAAAACCAAATTGAGATTGAGAAATAGGAGGATCCTTGTTGTCGATCTTCTTCTTCACTCCAATCAACCTTGAATTCAGTGCTAGATGCTCCTCGAAATTCGTGCCAAAAGTCCTCCAAAAAGCCCCCCCTCGAAAACCCCAAAAAGTTTCTATTTATAGACAAAGTTAGGGTTTTCCGGAACTGTAGCTCCAGTCGGTCGACTGGCGTGGGCTGGTTTTCCCAGTCGGTCGACTGGCGTAGAAAATGTGGTCGATGAAGGGAACGCCCAGTCGGTCGACTGGGAGGCGAGTCGACCGACTCGATAGAGTCGTTTTGCAGGCCCATCTGGAAGTTCAGCGACTCGACCGACTGGCGCAGGGGAGGCTTCCTAGTCGGTCGACTGGAGGTCCTTTTCGCCAAAACTTGCTCAAATCTTCGGATTTTCCCTGACTTTTCGCGCTAAGGCCCTGAGCTCAAAGGATGGCTGCTCCAAGCCTGAAATGCAAGGAAAAGAGTCAAATGGCATCGAAATAGCATCGGGAATGGATCAAATCTCTTCGTAAATGGGTATGTAAATGAGTCAAGAATTCGACTCATCAAAACACTCCACACTTAGAGTTTGATCGTCCCGAGCAAACAATAAGAACAAGCCAAAGAGAAATAACGGGCAACTTTATTGCTAACTAATCTAACACATATTTACAATCTAACTCCTTTTCGTAGGTGTGACGAATGCATTTAGCATATGCATTAAGCCTTTAAACCCCTAGGCTACCCTAGTGGACGAGTTATAGTCTCGTGAGAGTTTTCAGAAGAGGGAATACTCACAAATCCCAAGCGCACTTATCCCATGAGAATTGAATTTAAGAGTGTTCAACCAAAGCCATGATTTCTCAAAACAAATTCCTCACCCCACGCTAGGACTATCATCACAATACCATCAAAAGGACTTTTGAACCACTTTGAGTACCATCAAGGTTGTGCATTCAAGGTTATCAATACTAGAGCTATCAATCATCTCATCCAAATTTCTATTCATTTTCAAGGTAATACAATAGAAGTTGAGCTTTTAGTTTGCACAAAAAGTGTCAATCGCTTGCCTATGCTAGCTAGGGCTAGTCCACGGGCTTGCGACATGGAACTCGTTCCCAAGTTTTAGGCGCTTAAGCCGTAATCCATAAAGGGAAGAGGAGTTCGACACGAGAGTTCTTAACAAACAAGTCATAAATCAAATGAAATACTCCCGTGCAAGCACATGGGTCGTCCAAAAGTCACTCCAACTGGCACACAAAACAAATGATGCATCCGCACAAGTGAATAATGATGGAAGAACATAGAGTCAAGTTTTAAGTGTTTCTTATTTTCTTTTTCTTTCTTTTTTTTCTTTTTCAAAAACTGCTCTCACTCATCATCGTCCTTTTGACGCGGGTCAAGCCGAGGGTCGCTCGTCTATTATCCCGGCTACTTGGACTAGAGATTGGATGGCGTGTACCACCATCCCACCTAACCGCATAAGTACCGCAGAGGCGGAGCAGAAAAATCATTTTTTTTTGCACCCACACTTAAAACTTGACAATATGTTCAAAAAGTGGATGGGATGTGCGAGGAACAAACATAAGCAAGGCACCATGCTAGAGGACTCAAGTCACCAAGGAATAATCAAGAGATTTAGGATTTTCACGAAGAGTTTTAGAAGTGCTTGCTATAGCTTGATCCAAGGTATTTCAACGAAAATACTTAGAGAATTAGATAGACGAGAGATAGCAATGATATTGGTTTTCAAGAATACACATTCAATGGACTAGGTCGGTTCTAAGTTCTAAATCCGATAAATGTAGCAAATAGGCTAGGTGTGATTTATAGGAATCGGAATTGATAGTCACAAGCCTATGTGGTTAAAACTCTCTCATGTAGGGATAAGGTGCCAAAAATGCAAGTGTCCATCAAATATGATATGTAAAGCATGCAATCATGTGAACTATGCGCAAAAACCACTCCACACTTGACTCAAGCTTAGTCCCTAAGCGCAAAGAATGATAAAATAAAGGCAAGGGCGCATAGGAACTCCCCTCGTGTGAAGCACCAGTGAGAAAACTCATGGGAGTGAGAAATACCCTTTTGGTTGCAAATGAAGATAAGAAGGTGAGTTTTGAACAATAGAATAGTATGTATATGCACGTCCTGTAGAAAGAACAGCAAAAATGGTAAACACCTTCGATATCATATAAAGTGAAGCAAGCAGCCAAAAGAAAGTAAAGGGCATGTCACTCAAAATGTCAAACAGCATCCAAAATTGCGCCTAAAGGCGACTTATCATCCAAGTACAAGATCAAGACAAGAAAGCATAGACATGAGGCAGAACAACATGCAATACAAGCTCAAGAAGTAGCCTCATCGTCTCCTGGGCTGAGTGCCCGAGCAGAATCTCCAACGCCTTCCTCATGCGGAATCGTGGCAAGGTTGGTCCGGTGGGTCTCCTCTCTGACTCCAAAGGCACTGAGAATGGGTAGGGGGTGGGTGAAGGCAATGGTCCATCAAAGGGTCCCTCGTGAGGAACAACAGGGACAATGGCGGTGGATGGAATCGCCTCAGCAATGGGCGAGGGTGCTCGAGCTGGAAGAGAGGGCTCTCTCGGTATGGGAGGAGATGGAGCTCTAGGAATGGGAGGCACGGGAGCTCGCCTCTTCTGAACCGGTTTCTTTGGTGGCGGCTTCTTCTTCGGCGGAGGTGTGGGAGAAACCGGTTGGGCATCTAATTCCTCGTCTGAGGATGAGCTGGAGTCCGCTAGTGAAGCTCTGAGCTGCTTCCTCTTGCGAGAAACAAGAGACAAATCGTCGTCCTCGGTGTCATGATATGCATCCATCTGATCATCGAGCGAGGGCTCATGGGCAACCTCCTTGCCTTTGGATCTGGAACTGGACGAGGCACGGGCACGAGGCATGACGAAGTCAGCTGAAACTGAGGATCAAACTGAGCAAAATTGAGCAAACACACTGGGTCTCAAACCAGTCGGTCGACTGGCGCAGCAGGGAAATGCCAGTCGGTCGACTGGCTGGCGATTTCTAGGGCAAATCTGGATTTTCGAAATCGGGCTCGGCCGCGCGAATCAGCGATTGGGTCTTGTAGGCGGACGAAAGGCGAGTTGAATGAGTGGTTGAACGAAGTCGGAGGATGCCGGAGTGAGGAGATCGGACGACGATGTGATTTCCGATCGGAAATCGAAGACGCGGACGGTTGCGTGGCTGAGGACGGCGGGACGGAGCAGAGGTGATGGCGGGGCGGATGCGAGTAGGTCTGAGGATGGCCGGAGGATTGAAGGTCGAGGTCGGGAGTCGGTCGATTTCGGGTGAGAGTCGGGAGAGAATTGTGTTTTGAAATGAAGACTGGGGTATTTGGATAAGGAGATCTCAGTCGGTCGACTGAGGTGCGAGTCGACCGACTCGATGGGCAGCAAAAATCAGCCCTCCTGAGGCTTTGTCTTCTCGACCGACTGGCTGTTTGGTCCTCTCCCAGTCGGTCGACTGGGGCAAATTCAGCATTCATGAATTTTTTTCTTCTTTTTCGAACGCCCAACTCCACACTTAAGATTTTTACCCCACATCACAAAATAGCATCACCCAAATAGCACAAGAATTCAAAATTTCACCAAGAAATCATTAGCATGAACATGCTTTTCAACCAAACGCAAGCTAGGGTCAAAAACTCAACACTTAAGACATGACCATCACCAAGATAACTCATAAGAGCACAAAATCACACCAAGCATACCAACTCATATAGAATCATGCATTTTGGATCAAGCAAGCACCAAGTTCACAACATAACTCAATGTGCACATGCCAAACATATATATAGAACGATTTTTGCATGAATGGACAACTCACAAACCGGGCTACCTCCCGTTAGGGCCTAGTTTAACGTCTTGGCAAGACCGAGCCGAGTCTTTGGTATGAAGAGAAACACGCTAAGAGAAGTCCCAAGCGGGATCCCTTCTCTAGCGGCATTAGCATGAAGCACTCAAGAAGGAGCTTCCAATAGGCTTTGGTTTCCATCAGCGGCATGATAAATCTTAACCCTTTGCCCGTTTGCCTTGAAGATATTCGCATTATTGTCAATTAGCTCTAGGTGGCCGTCGTTGAAAACTCTATGGATTCTATAAGGCCCGAACCACCTAGACTTGAATTTCCCGGGAAATAACTTGTATTTTGAGTTAAATAGTAGAACCTTGTCCCCCACTGAGAATTGCCTCTTCAAAATGAGTTTATCATGCCATCTCCGGGTTCTCTCCTTGTAGATTTTTGAACTCTCGTATGAGTCCAATCGGATTTCATCTAACTCGTTGAGTTGGAGGAGTCTCTTTTCTCCCGAAGCTTTTGTGTCAAAATTTAGCTCTTGAACGGCCCACATGGCCTTATACTCGAGTTCCACGGGAAGATGGCATGCCTTGCCATATACTAGCCTGTAGGGGGACATCCCGATTGGTGTCTTAAACGCGGTTCTATATGCCCATAACGCGTCGTCAAGCTTTAATGCCCAGTCCTTTCCCGACTTTCCAACTGTCTTGGTCAAGATATTCTTTATCTCTCTATTAGACACCTCGACTTGACCATTGGCTTGAGGATGATAAGGGGTGGAACACCTATGGAAAATCCCAAATTTCTTAAGCATGGACTCAAATCTTTTCTCCTTGAAATGGGAGCCATTATCACTGATTACCGCTCTAGGGACTCCAAATCTTGGGAATATCACCTTTTTGAACATTTTCATCACCACTTTAGCGTCACAAGAAGGGGAAGCGATCGCCTCAACCCATTTGGACACGTAGTCCACCGCTACTAGAATGAATGAATTTCCTTGAGACGAAGGTAGGGGTCCCATGAAGTCCACGCCCCATACGTCAAAGATTTCCACCTCTAAAATTCCCTTTTGAGGCATCTCCTCTCTTCTAGCTATATTTCCCATTCGTTGGCATTCATTGCAAGCCTTGACAAACTCGTATGTGTCCTTGAACATGCTTGGCCAATAGAATCCCGACTGAAGAATCTTGGATGTGGTCTTCGAAGCCGAACCATGACCACCATAAGAAGAAGAATGGCAACAAGCTATGATTCCTTTGAAATCCTCCTTAGGCACACACGTTCTATAAATCCCATCCGAGCATAGCTTGTAGAGAAATGGGTCATCCCAATAATATCTCGAGACGTCATGCAAGAACTTGCTCTTTTGATTGTAATTTAGGCCTTCGGGAAGGATGTTGCACGTCAAGTAATTCACGTAATCCGCATACCATGGGGCATCTCCTTCGGCACTCATCAAATATACACCAACGAAGGAGTCTTGGATAGGCGCCGAGAACCATTTTGAATAATATAGCTCTACTCTTGAAAGGTGATCCGCTACCACATTCTCCACTCCTTTCTTGTCCCGAATTTCAATGTCAAACTCTTGTAGGAGGAGAACCCATCGGATAAGCCTTGGCTTAGCATCTTTCTTCGCCATTAGGTACTTGATAGCGGCATGGTCCGTGTAGACGATAGTCTTTGTTGCAACAAGATAGGGCCTAAACTTTTCAAAGGCATAGACTACCGCTAATAACTCTTTCTCCGTGGTAGTATAATTCATTTGGGCACTATCGAGCACCTTGCTCACGTAGTATATGACATGAAGCTTCTTCTCGACCCGTTGTCCCAAAACTGCCCCAATGGCGTAATCACTAGCATCGCACATCAATTCAAAGGGGAGATCCCAATTTGGCGGTTGCACAATGGGTGCCGATACAAGGTTTTTCTTCAATTTTTCAAATGCCTCAAGGCATCCTTCATCAAAGTTGAACTCCACATCGTTGCAAAGGAGATGAGTCAATGGCCTTGCGATTTTTGAGAAATCCTTGATAAACCGCCGGTAAAAACCGGCATGGCCTAGAAAACTCCTTATTCCCTTTTGGTTTGTCGGTGGAGGAAGTTGCTCAATAACCTGGATTTTTGCTTTATCAACTTCTACTCCTCTCTTAGAAACCAAATGTCCTAGCACAATTCCTTCTTGCACCATGAAATGGCACTTCTCCCAATTGAGCACCAAATTTGTCTCGATGCACCTAGCGAGCACATTAGAGAGATTAGCCAAACAATTATCAAAAGAGGATCCATGGATAGAAAAATCGTCCATGAAAACCTCAATGCACTTCTCAATATAATCGCTAAAGATGGACATCATACAACGTTGAAAAGTCCCCGGTGCATTACACAAACCAAAAGGCATACGCCTAAACGCAAAAGTTCCATATGGACATGTGAAAGTGGTTTTCCCTTGATCATTTGGCAAAATAGGAATTTGGTAAAAACCACTATATCCATCTAAGAAGCAAAAATAATCATGTCCCGCTAGCCTTTCAAGCATTTGATCTATGAATGGTATAGGAAAGTGATCCTTTTTAGTCGCCTTATTCAATTTTCGATAATCAATACACATTCTCCACCCATTCACGGTTCTCGTAGGGACTAATTCCCCTTTGTCATTTTGAACGACCGTGAGTCCTCCCTTTTTAGGGACGACATGGATGGGACTTACCCATTCCGAATCCGGAACCGAATAAATGATTCCCGCGTCTCTTAACTTGGTGATTTCTTTAAAAACCACCTCGCTAAGTTTAGGGTTCAATCTCCTCAACAATTCCCTAGAAGGTTTCACATTTTCCTCAAGATTAATCCTATGCATGCATAGCGAGGGGCTAATTCCCGTAATATCATCAATGGAATAGCCTAGGGCTTTTCTATTGGCTTTCAAAACATGCACAAGCTTGGACGTTTCATCCTCATTCAAAGTGGCACCAACAATAACGGGGAATGTAGCATTGGACCCAAGAAATTCATACCTTAGATTCAAAGGTAGAGGTTTTAACTCTCCTTCGAATTCCTTACCTCTTGGCACCGGGTCTTCCTTAATTTCATGATCATTTAACTCTTTCTCACCTTCGTCCAAGGTTATGTCGCTCATGTCCTCAACTTCCATATTCATCAATGAAGCAAAAAGTGTACTAGAGTCGTCTAACTCCATAACTTCACTTTCAAAAGAGGTTAGCCCGAAAGTTTCACAAGATATATCAAGCATATTGCACTCAAAGGATGAAGTAGGGGCTTTCATGGCATTTTTCAGAAAAAACTTAAGCTTTTCATTCCCTATTTTCAATTCAATGGACCCTTCACCACATTTAATAACCGCTTCAACGGTATTTAGAAAAGGTCTCCCTAAAATGACGGGCGTCTCTTGTTCACTATCCATATCTAGCACATAGAAGTCCACGGGGATGAAAAATTTCCCAACTTTGATAGGCACATCCCTTAGGACTCCATTAGGGACTCTAGAACTCCTATCGGCTAGTTTCAAAGAGATGGTAGTAGGATGGAGCTCACCCATGTCAATTTTCTCATACAATGAATATGGAATCAAAGAAATACTAGCACCAAGATCACATAAAGCTCTATCAATTTCAATTTTTCCTATGGAGATAGGAATAGAAAACGACCCTTGGTCTTGCATTTTTCTAGGCATGCGGCTTTGCACAATTGCACTACATTCGGCATTTAAAGCTACCATGCTAGACTCTTCAATCACCCTACGGTTTGACACAATATCTTTCAAGAATTTAGCATAAGTAGGGTTTTGTGTGATTACCTCATGGAAGGGGAGCGTGACGTATAACTTTTTAAGCATCTCCACGAACCTTTGAAAGTGAGCATCGAGCTTGCTTTTGTTCAACCTTTGAGGGAAAGGCACCATGGGCACATACTTCCTCATTAGAATTGGCTCTTCGTGCTTCATTTCCTCCTCTATTGGAGCTTGAGGCTCCTCTTCCGAATTTTCCTTAGCACTTTCTCCTTCCACTTCTTTGCCCTTCAAACTAGGCTTCCCTTGAGGGGTAAGCAATACTTTCCCACTCTTCAACGTAATAGCTTCAACGTGCTCAATGTAATTCACGTCCGGTTGAGAGGGAAGCTTCCCTATTTGCTTCATTTGAGCAACTTCTCTAGCAAGCCTTTTATTTTCGGCCACTACTTCATCCATTTTCGCTTCCATTTTTCGGTTGCTCTCTTTGTTGCTCTCTAGTATTTGCGCCATCATAGCCATCATAGGGTTATCTTGAGAGTTGGAAGAAGAATTCCCTTGCTCATTCATATTAGACTTGGCTTGATAGGGCTTTTGGTAGTTCCCTTGGGAATATTGCAAATTTTGATTTGAGCCTTGGCCTTGATTTGAAGTGGAATTTTGCCCTTGGTTTGAATAAGAGTTTTGACCTTGGTTATGATTTGAGCTAGAACCATACGCTTGCCTTTGATTATTCCCTTGATAATTGCTTTGATAATTTCCTTGCCCTTGAGGTCTTGAGGTGAAGTTAGAATCATTGGAAATTCTCCTTTGTGGAGGCTCATAAGTTCTAGTGGTGGGATTAGCATTTTGATTGTAGTTCCTTTGTTGGTTGACAAAGTGTGCCTCTTCATAGCCATCATCATCATCTTCATATTTCCCCTCGGGGCAATTCTTGGTAGTGTGTCTCGTGCTAGCACACAAGAAGCAAGCTTGTTGCGCCGGGATTTTATCTTTATCGGCCTTGGCTTTGGTCGCCTCCACGCAATTCACCATACTTATCATGTTTTCCACCTTTTTCGTCAAATCGGCCATTTCTTTCTTCATTTCGGCATTTGAGGAATCATCACGTGGCTTACCCATTTTCTTGTGGTCCACTCCTTGGTACCTATCGGAGTTTGTAGCTATCTTATCCACAATTTTAAACCCTTGGCTCGCCGGTAAATCCATAATTGCACCTCCGCTTGCCGTATCCATTTGGTTCTTGGCTTCCTTGCTCATACCCAAGTAGAAGTATCTCATGAGATCGGCTTTTCGGAAGTTGTGATGAGGGCATTCCTTCAAATAATGCTTGAAGCGATCATACGCTTGGTGGAATAACTCATTGTCTCTTTGGGAGAACGTCAATATATAATCAATGAATTTCTTGGTCCTCGACGGTGGAAAGAACTTGTTCAAGAAGGAATTCGCTAGATGATCCCATGTTCTAAAAGTTCCCGGCTCTTGGTTTTGCAACCACTCCTTAGCGTCCCCATACAATGAAGAAGGAAATAGCTTCAAGTAGACATACTCCACGGGCACATTTCTTGGCTTGTAAGTTCGGCAATACTCTTGGAAATTGGCCAAGTGCGTGGAAGGGTTTCCTACTCCTTGATATTGGTCATGGGTGACCATGTGGACTAAGGAGGACTTCACATCAAAGTCGAAAGCATCTTCATCCGGGGGCATAATTGCCGAGCCATTCCCTTCAAGGGTGGGAGTCATGTAATCTCCAACGGGCCTCTCATGGTCCTCATCTTCATACCTCCAATTTCTATTGTTTCTTTGATGGGCGGGAGGATCTTCAACATTGCTTTGTCTAGCGGGAGGGTCATCTACCTCATCTTCATTTCTAATATTTGGGTCATCCCTTTGAAGACCCACACGGTTCTCTTGTTCTTCGTTCATTCCAAATCCCGGTGGCAAATAAGGGAGCGGATTTAGAAGTGGGGGTGGACGAGGTCTTGGCCCTTGGAAAGCCGGTGGAATAATAGGAGCAATAGGAAGGGTAGGCGGTAGAGGATTCTTGCGAGGTCTACCCCTTCCTCTCTTAGCGGTTGGGTGAGAAGGTTGGGAACTTGAACCTATAGCTACGTGCTTTTTCCCGTTGAATCTCGTGTTCATTCAAATTCCTACAAGAACGAAGGAGATTCTTAGCAATGAAAGGCAAGAGAATTTAACACAATCAAGCAAAACACAAGCAATGATTATCAAGCAAAGAAAAGAAAACAAACTAAATAACCAAATAGCACTTAGTTGATTAACCTATCCCCGGCAACGGCGCCATTTGATCGGGTGCAAATATAGTGTAAATATTCAATAAGGATATCGAATACTTATGCTAAGTCACGTTAAATCAAAACATTTGTAAAGACTCGGGAAACCCAAGGTCGTACCCAAGAGATAGGTGATTAAACTAGTTGTGCTAAGGATTAAATTTAGAATGTTTATGGTTTGGGGGAGGGTTGTTCCTCAAAAGAGGTTGGTAGCCAAGTTTTGACTATCCAAAAGAGATTTCAAGCAAAGAAACGAATAAACGATCAATCAAATAAGACTAGGGATTACTTCCCCACCTAGACAATTATAGTGATGATGATATTAGATGTCAATTATGAATTTGCATGCACTTGAATAGAATTTAGCCATGTAACATTTCCCCTAAGTTCCACTCGCGCTACAACCTAGGATAAAGAGGTTACACCTCGCATAGGACCTCACACTCGCGCTCTATTGGCCCTATGGAACATGCATTTCTAATCTCACACTCACGCTCTATTGACTAGATAAACATGTTCTTGTTAAACTCAAGCCAATCTCATTAGGTTCTAAGTGTCGCCATGTAACACAAAAGTCCTAATGCCTCTTCATTCATTTCATTAAATTCATATTGATCAACGTGAGCTACATCAAATATGAAATTAAACTAAGTTTCTCATTGAGGCATTTTCACAAACACCTTATGGGCAACTCTAGGCATGTAGTTCAAATGAAGAAGTTTCATGTGCAAACTCATTCAATATGACATTAATGGTATTTACATCATCACAATATGTCTAAGGGATCCATAATCCCCAATCTAGGTCACTACTCACTCATGGTGAGATTACAATCAAAAACAAAGTATAGAGATGGAGTTTAGGAGTCTAAAACCAAATTGAGATTGAGAAATAGGAGGATCCTTGTTGTCGATCTTCTTCTTCACTCCAATCAACCTTGAATTCAGTGCTAGATGCTCTTCGAAATTCGTGCCAAAAGTCCTCCAAAAAGCCCCCCCTCGAAAACCCCAAAAAGTTTCTATTTATAGACAAAGTTAGGGTTTTCCGGAACTGTAGCTCCAGTCGGTCGACTGGCGTGGGCTGGTTTTCCCAGTCGGTCGACTGGCGTAGAAAATGTGGTCGATGAAGGGAACGCCCAGTCGGTCGACTGGGAGGCGAGTCGACCGACTCGATAGAGTCGTTTTGCAGGCCCATCTGGAAGTTCAGCGACTCGACCGACTGGCGCAGGGGAGGCTTCCTAGTCGGTCGACTGGAGGTCCTTTTCGCCAAAACTTGCTCAAATCTTCGGATTTTCCCTGACTTTTCGCGCTAAGGCCCTGAGCTCAAAGGATGGCTGCTCCAAGCCTGAAATGCAAGGAAAAGAGTCAAATGACATCGAAATAGCATCGGGAATGGATCAAATCTCTTCGTAAATGGGTATGTAAATGAGTCAAGAATTCGACTCATCAATTACCACAATCGTTGCTCCCCTGGCATCAACGCCATACACCTCACCATATGCTGCAATATAAGGGGCCTTGTCATTTGATAGAGCATGTTGTTCAGCTCGATGGCTAAACGGGACCTTTCCCGAGTGATGATTTGTTCTGCTTGCTGCATTACGTACTTCCTTCATTTTACGACCTCGAGCCTATCAAAAAAATAGTATAAATAAATGAAGCATATTCATAATACTATAATTGCAATGTAAGTTGACAATAACCCATTGAGAATTGCATTACCTGCACACTTGGTTCCCTGAAATGGCCAATTAGCCAACGCCATTGCTCTCTGCGGTCAACAAACTCCACAGGCAGTTTAGCACCATACTTATCATAGTGTTTTTTACAGTCTGACTTCCAGTCTCGGTATCTTTCAATAGCTATTAGTGTAATGAACCTCCAAATCCAAGTATCATCAAAGTCAAGCACGAAGTTGGGCTATAGAAAATAACAGATGTTAAGTAATGGGAAAAAATATAATCAGTCATAATGTGAATTAAAGGAACAAGTACTCACAGTCAAATGGTCGAAGACGATGGCCCAATGCTCTGGGTCGAGCTCATTGAAGCTTGGTGCAAGCATTGGAATTTTGTCTCGCACACATGACCCTATCTCATGTGTTAGCATACTCCTCAGATAACGGTTCTTAGGGCCATTATGTTCCGGACCATGTTCGACTTTTATCTTGGTTCCCAACGACCTCACATAGTTGGCCACCTTCTGACCATTGACGACGCCCCTTGTCTTTCTATTAGGTTGATCTCCTACATTTGGTAAACACAAAGAAACTATATCAGTAAAAGCACATTACAAACAATATGTATATTATGATCAAACTAGACCAATCAAATGAATGGAGAACTGTAAAGGAAATTAACCTGTGTTTGCCTTGGCTTTGCATCTAATGCTCAGTGGATTCTCTGGAACAGGAATATCCCCTTCTGGGACTTCAAATACAACATTATCAACAACCGGTACATCATCCTCAAACTCTGGCGGTTGTGGATTATCAACAACCGGCTCATTGACATCAGGATTTTCAGCTTGTGGCATTGGTTCATCATTGGCAGGTAAGGGAGCATGTTCATTGGCAGGTAAGGGAGCATTTTCATTGGCAGACAGATGCTCATTGGTAGCAGGATTTTCAGCTTGTGGCAGTGGTTCATCATTTGTACTCCGAGTGGGCTGAACCGAAGAGCTCACTGTTGGTATCAACTCCGAGGGAATATCACTCAAATTGGATAAGGCAGGTAGGGGTGACTGAGCAGGTTGAACTGGCATATTGAGAGCAGCATGAGTGGAAGCCACAAAATTTTGTCTAGGTCTCGTCCTACGGACTGGATAAGGTAGTGGGTTAACATGCTTCTTTGGGGTAGAAAGCGGACGTGTATCTTGCTTTTTGGGGCTAGGGTTTTTCTTCCTTCGATCGTCCTCCATTCCACGAACAATCGCTTTCAACCTCTCGGTCGGTCTAGCTTCTGGATGGATAACAGCTGGTGGAGGCGGTGGGTTTGTCGCAGCACGAGTGGTAGCGACTGATTTAGGGTTTGCTTGCTTACCTCTTTTCGGTATGGGTTCAGGGCTGTAACCTTCAGCTGGTTTGATCAACGAGGACGATCGGAGTTTCATCCCTTGCCGAGTGGTCTCTTGGATTGCTTCGAGATTGCGTTTCTTCGTCTTTGGTGCCATGTAAATCGTTCGTTAGAGTGAAAGCAAGCGGCGGTTCGAAAGTGAAAGTGAGAGAGGCAAGCGGCGGATCGAGTGTGAAAAGTGAATAAGTTTTTACCCTAGCTACGCAATTAGCCATGTCCCGTTTAATGGGCCAAGCAGGCCGTGTGTTAAGTGGGCTGTGACATAAAAGAAATGTATGTCACTTATTGCTGCTTTTTTTACCGTGTACATGACTTAGCCAAATTTAACATCCAGGATTTTGACAACAAATTAACATAGTTGAACTCCTTGAACACATTATTCAAAACCACTTGCAAAAAAATCCCTGAACACAGCCATTACTCACAAACTGAAACATTTTGCTTTGAGCACAAAACTATTAAAAATGCGGACAACAATCAAAGCGTGAGTAGAGAGTTATTGACTTGAATCATCATCAGGTGACAAATCGATTGTGGCTCATCTTCTTCACCTTCACTTTGGCTTTAACACAACCAATGCACTGCAGTGTGGCTTGTTCTGAAACAAATCAACAACTTTCTTATCACTTTGAATGCGGAACCTGAAACAATTGCATGAAAAAAATGATTAAGACACAGTTACGCTATAAAATGTATAACATGACAACCAGTAATTACAAATAGAAAAAACATTGAGCTAAAAGTCTTCATGTTGCCATCAGGCTATCCATGAATTGTCACGTACCACTAGCATTGTAGAAAGGTAAAGTTCATATATAACCACAAAAACAAAACTACCTCCTTAGTCCATGTCGTCTTCATTGTCACTTATTCCCATGTCGTCTTCATTGTCATTTTCATTTTCACCTTCACTTGTGTAATGCTCATCTTCTTCACCTTCACTTGAATCATACATTCCTCCATCCTCTGAATCACTTGAATCACCATCATCTTCTAACACATCATTAGCCGTACACATATGAAGACCGATAGTAGGTAGAGAGCCTAAATCAATATCTATGCCGCTAATAGGGATATGACCATCTATAATATTAACGGCCACATCTTCTTGATACGGTTCAACCACGTGTGATAACATCACACCACTTTGGTCTCTCGCGAGCGAACTTTCACTATATATGCCATTGTGTGTGACAACATTAACAACCTTCCAAGGCTCGCCTGCCTTCGGATCATTTAAATAAAATACTTGTCTTGCCGTTGATGCTAAACAAAATGGTTCATCTTCGTACCAACTCGTAGACGTGTCAACTGATAAAAGGCCGTGATCCTTCCCTTGTGCTTCCACGTTCCTTTGGATCAGTGTTAAACCACTTGCATTGAAAAAAAACTACAGGAAGTCCATCTGCATACCTTAATTCAACCACATTCTCGACAATACCATAGTAAGTCATGTCTTTCGTTTCAACCATCACTCCAGAATTCTGAGTTTTCAGCTTGCAATCACGTTCCCACACCACGAACTTAATACCATTGACATAACATTGTGAATAGCATGTATGTGTTTGCGGTAAACATGCTAAAATATGCAAAACCGGTGAATAATGCTTCGATTGTTGTTTTTGCAGATCCAAAATCTGCATTAGTTAATTCAAACATTTGTTAGTACACAACTAAAGGCAAATCCCTAATACCCAAAAAGTAAACGTACATAGCTTACCCATTTTAGTAAGTACGAACGAAAATGCTTTTTTCGTCCTTCATTAGTGCCATCTGGAAATTTCTTGAAATATTTGTCTGCATGCTTAGCAATGTAATACCTTGCCTCTTTGCAATGTTCCATGACGCACCAATGCGCAATTTCAAGTGGTTGCTTATCCAACTTAAAATTGTGCTTATAAGCAATAGGTTTAACAAGATCAGAAACAACGGAGCATTTGAATTTAGACTCATACGATGTACCATTTTTTGCTGACGATAAATTAATTGCTCCATCCATGTATAACTTGCAATATATCACGCATTCAGTAACAACGTACTGCTAAGTTATACACCCCTCTGGATATCGAGTGTTCCTTACACTTTTTTTGTAGTGACCTAGTTGCCTGCAACAAGACTATTTGATTAATACCGTAGCAAGACTTCTTATTGTATAATGAAACACGATGATTGCTTAATTACATACCTTTCAATGGGAAACATCCAATTATAATGTACGGGACCCTTAAGTAACAATTGGTCAGGAAGGTGAATCAGTAGATGAACCATGATAGTGAAGAAGGGTGAAGGAAAAATCATTTCTAACTTGCATAAAATCATTGCTATGTCATCTTTCATTCGACAAACGTCATCTTTCTGCAGCTCTCTACAACATAGCTTCTGAAACCACCTTGACAATGCTATTAGCGGTTCGACTATATTATACGGTAAGTATGGATGGATAAAAACGGGAAGTAGACGTTGCATCATCACATGACAATCATGTGTTTTCAACCCATTAAATTTCTTGTCGGTGACGCTTATCTTGTTCTTCAAACTACCCGCATAACCATCCGGATACTTGGCTTCTCGAATCCACTCAAATATTTCCTTTCTACAGTCTGGTAAAACCGTGTATGGAGCTTGGGATACTTTGGCTTTCTTTGTCGATGGACCAGGTTCTTTCTCCCATAAGTTTTGACGAACTCCTTGTTATTTCAGGCCTTCCCGTGCTTTGGGTATGTCCTTCGTCTTTCCCTCGATTCCAAGCACTGTGCCTATAATGTTGTCAAACACATTCTTTTCAATGTGCATTACATCTAGAGAGTACGGCTGCCTCAAATATTTCCAATATGGTAGCTCGAAAAAAATGCTCCGATGGGTCCAACACAACTTTTCTGAACCATTTCTATAAGCCTTGAACTTTGGATGTAAACTAAGATCGGGAACTCATGATTAAATATCTCATCCATAATTTCATGGCCAGAAATGGAAGGTGGTGGATTCCTCAACTCATTTGTACCATCAAATTTATTAGCGGCTTGCCTCCAACGATGATATATATCAAGCCATCTACGGTGACCTTGATACACCATTATCCCAAATAAATGTTCAGCATCAACACCATCCAAACAAATTGGGCAAGCTTTGTAACCTTTAGTCTTCATACCTCCCAACATGCCAAGCCCTGGGAAATCACTGATAGTCGACATTACTGCTGCTTTCATAAGAAAGGATGAACCGTCGTATCTGTCATAAGTAACTACACCTGTGTCCCATAACATTTTCAGTTCATCAATCAATGGTCGCATAAACACATTCAAATATTTTCCTGGAGACTTCGGACCAGATATCAACAAAGTAAGTAGGTTGAATTCCTTTTTCATGCACATTGAAGGTGGTAAATTATAAGACATAACCATAACAGGCCAAGTACTGTGTGAAACACCAAGTGCTCCAAATGGGTTAAATCCATCAGTCGCTAATCCAAGACGGACATTCCGAATCTCACTGGCAAATTCCTGAAATTCCTTATTAAAATCTTGCCATGCCTCCCCGTCAGCAGGATGTCTAATATGACCATCTACCACACGTCTTTCTCCGTGCCCCCGCATCTCCTTGGCTATTGTTTCAGACATGTACAAACGTTGCAATCTCGGTGTTAATGGGAAGTAACGAACAACTCTCTTTGGTGTCCTGCTTGTACCTTCAACACAAACATATCTCGACTCATGACACACCGGACAATAATCTAAATCTTTATTCTCTTTGTAGTATAAAATACAACCATATTCACACACATGAATAGTCTCATATCCCAATCCCAAATTCTTCAAGCTTATTCTAACGTCTCGATAAGAACTAGGAATAGTCTCATATCCCATACCATTCTGAATCAAATGTGCATACATTTGATCCAATGAAAGCTTTCTATGATGCAATCTACAACGTGTACATGGACACAAATGGAAGGTGGTCTCGAGCCTGTTCTATCTCACGAAGTCTATAAAATTATTAATCCCATCAAAATATTGCTTGTCGTATCTTTGTAGCTTCATCCAACTTTTATCCATGATTTGCTGTATAACAGACAAGTAAACATGTGTTAGAAATTTTTTAGCTAAACAATCAAAGTTTGTACATGCTGAAGCATAAAAGAAGCAAAAAAACACTTATGGATTTCAAGCGGCAACAAAAACATGAACTGTGCTATCCATTCGACAATGAAGTCCAACATCATCTAGCTAGCCAACGTGCACAATAATGGATTTCAAGCGGCAGCAAAAACACTTAATAGTTTCTCCAATTCATGGATTCCAAGCGGCAGCAAAACCTCTTAATATACCAAATCTTCAATTCATCAAACTATGTCTAAGAACCAAATTCAGTTGGGAAAATATATGAAAAGATAAATACGAACCTGATGTAGTGAACTGCTGTTTGTTTAGGATCCAATTCAATTGCTAAATCTCCAAAATTACCAAATCATATGTGAGTTGTGCGCTACGTTGGGGGGATCGATGACGGCTGATGACGACTTGTGAGCCGATAAACCTTAACTGCTGATTGTCGATGGGCCGGGCGGACGATATGTGCGGTCAATATGGTTGAGACGGAGGGATTCAGGCTGTTGTGTATGTCGGAGGGAGTCGCGGAAAACCTAAATTGTTCTCGATTTTGTTTTGAATCTGTTTGTTTGTTTATGCGTCATACATTCGAGTCGTGTCGCGTTAGGTTTTAAACTCCAACGTTAAAATTTAAAAAGAGCGAAGAATATGAGCTCGTAAAGTGTAAACAATAAAGCGGCAAAATTTAAGATGTCGCATAAATATGTGACGTGTAAAGTGGTTTATGCGACATACATATCATGTCGCTTAAGGTTATGTCGTTTAAACGTACTAAAGCGACTCACTTATGTAGTCGCTTAAACTTTTTGTCGCATTAGTAATTTTGAGCGGCATATTTTGCGACGTCGCTTAAACATTTGTCGTGTAAGTCACATAAAGCAACATACATTAAACGTCGCTTAAACATTTGTCGTATAAGTAACTTTAGGCGACACTAGTGTCAATGTATGTCATTTAAATGAGTTTAAGTTACAAATTTTTAAGCGATGCCGAACAAAATTTGTCGCTTAATTGACAGAATGGCGTAGTGAATTAAGGGATTAGATATCGTAGCCAAGGAGATCTAACCACTAAATTATCACCCTTATTAGCTTATATACACGATAATTCCTCTCCCACGGAATAATATATAATTATTTTTCTAGTATCTACGAAAAAAATATATTGACAGGAACAACTATCATACGTAGCTTAAGCAAATTAGATCACTTGGTAATGATAGGGCATATGTACAAGACTGATCTGTTTGTGTCGCCATTGGTAGAGAGCTACACGTACGTACGTGTCATTAGAATGGACTCATTTTTCAACGTAGGCCTTATCAGCAGTCTTCTACGTACTACAGTAATAATTTACACACCAATAATTGATCATAATAATTGCAACACCGTACTTTCACTACTCTTCAGTCTAGTTGCTGCTTCCCGCCCCTATAAATTCCCAGTCCTCAACTTGTAAATAAAGCATCACAAACAAAATCATAGAAATCTCTCTTCAACGCATCTTCTTATCGCTGCTTGCCATGAAGTTGAAGGCTTTCTTTTTGCTCAGCATTTTGTTGGCTGCTGTGGTTCTTGATCTTGTGTCTGCAGATGCTCTGACTGAGGAAGAGAAAAAATGTGAGTAACGGAAAATGAAGCACACTTGAGATGTTAATATTTGATTGTATTATGGGATGTTTTAATTTTGGTTTCTGATTATGAATTCATGTGATTTGTGCAGTGCAAGAGGTTGAGAATGAAAATAAGGTGGATCAGTTAGATGGTGGACGCCGAGGCGGCACTAATGGAGGAGGAGGAGAAAAAGGAAAAGGAGGTGGTGGTGGTAGCAAAGGAGGAAAAGGTGGTGGTTATGACGAAGAGTTGGATTTTGGACCTGAAGGTGGACAAGGTGGTTTTAGACCAGGAGGTGGACAGGGCGGCTTTGGTCCAGGAGGAGGCAGGGGCGGAGGAGGCCGTGGCGGAGGCGGTATTGGTGAGGAAAATGAAGTAGAGGTTGATGATTTTGGAGGCAGGGGTGGATACAATGGTGGAGGCAGGGGTGGTGGTGGTGGTGGTGGATGCAATGGAGGAGGCAGAGGTGGTGGTAGAGGAGGCAAAGGCGGAGGTGGTGGTGGATACAATGGAGGAGGCAAAGGCGGTGGTCGAGGAGGCAGGGGTGGGGGCGGGGGCCGAGGAGGTAAAGGAGGAGGTGGTGACGGTTACGGTGGACCGGTGGAAGTGGAGGGCAACAACTAAGAGAAAATGAATGAAGAAGAAGGGAAAAAAATGTCCCACTGTGTAAACAAAACATGAACTGCATCGTCTTAAGAACTTGTATCCATCCATCTATGTAAACTATTGTCATGAAGAAGAAGATTATAATGAATAAAATTTCCAGCACTTTTCTGGAGCAAAATAACTCAACCCTTACCTTCTATATCAATCATTTTACTTGACATACCCTGAGTCCTGAACTCAACACTTAATTTTCAAACAAGGAACAACAGATAAGCATACAAGTATCAGATTTCAACACACTAAAATTAAGGTAAACCTGTTAATTACCAAGTATTTGCATAAACACCACTCACAATAAGAGAATGGTCAGCTTAGAGAGGTGGTGGGGAGTTGTTCCAATATTGCTCAATTTGCTTAGTGTGAACATCAATTGATCCTGGGAAATAGAAAGAATGAAGAAAGGAAATTTAGTGTTAGAGTCATTTCATTAAATCATTTTGTTCATCAATTCCTATGATTACTGTTTATCATCAACTCGCCTTGCCCGACAGTATCTTCCGGTCTTCCCAAATCAAATCATAAGCATAATTATCATCAAGCCTGATGCAGAAAATGAAGACAGGAAAATGTGAGCAAGCGTGACGGTTTTTATTTTTCACTTATAGATGCCTTTTTGTTTCCTCTGGAACAATAAGAATAATGAGCTTTGGGTTAAATTCCAACGCCTTGTTTATGAAATTATTTGCCAGAGACGCTTTAACGCCAAATGGGGGATTAAGCCCCATGATCTATAGGAAGGTAAAGAAATAATAGTGAAAGGCATGAATCTACAAATTTTGGACGTATTGTGGACTGCATGCATATTTTGTTTCATGAGATGTAAGGTATCGAAGATGTCTTAGGGCACGTGCATGAACACAATTCAAGTATTAAATTCAGGTGGTATCGTGCATAATTAATTTGTGTTTCAAAAGTCTCATATTTACATGTATACGATAACAAAAATTCTCATAAATATGTATACGATAAATTTATTCGTACAATGATTTTGATATGTATAAATATACCCACTAACATTGTAAAAGAGACAAAGTGAGTAGGGCTTCTTATTTCCCAAACAGATCCTCTTACATCTATATATAAACGCTGGTTTATCAAGAATACGCAAGAAAAGCACTTCGAATTGTTAATTCATCACCAGAGATGGATTAGAACCAATAGTTCATTATCTAATGGATCATTCCGTTCTAATACTCTATCCGAGAGTTATCAGTATTTATCAAACATGTTCCTATCTAACGGAAGGCTATTGGATCAAATGACAAAGACATTGTTGAGAAAAAAATGGCTTTTCCCGGATGAAATGAAAATAGGATAGCCTAGTGGGGAGGGCGCCCCCTTTGTGACACCTAACAAGCTTGCATCAAAAATAAAAAATAAAAAATATAAAAAACATTGTAAAATATCACATATGGAAGCTAACTGTAATTTATACAGTAAAAATTAATTTAGTAGGTGTAGATAAATAAAAATGAACGTTATTTTATAGGTCGAGAAGCTGAATAGCAAACAGTGATACTTCAATTTCACGACACGATTCAAATTTCAAGCCCTACCCTATTCTCTGATTAATTTAGGAGATAGCTAAATAAAAATGAACTTATTTTATACTCCGTATACTACCAAAACAAAAATAAAAACCAGCAAACAGAGGCGACTACACTCAGCAGAGAGCTTTTACGGGAGAAGGGATGACCCATGAGTTTGCCATTATTGCCATCACAATAGTGTGCATCTTTTTGAGTCAGTGCTGTGACCAATCGATTTTCTTGATATCAATGTTTTCCTGAACCATTTCCCAAAGTGGACTCATTGCCCTCAGCTTCTGAACCTGGCCAACAACAACTTCAACCATCCTGTCGATTTCTTCCTTGGTATTAAATCTCCCAATCCCAAATCTGATTGAAGTATGAGCCATATCCTCGTCCACTCCTAACGCCCTCAAAACATATGATGGCTCCAAACTCGCGCTAGTGCAAGCACTACCACTTGAAACAGCCATTTCAGTATTCAACCCCATCAACAGACTCTCACCTTCAACATATGCAAATGACAAATTCAAGTTACCAGGGCACCTCTTCTCCATGCTTCCATTCACCACAACCATGTCAAGCTTAGACCTGATTCCATTCAGCAAGCGCTCTTGCAAACCGCTGATTCTATTATAATCATACTCCATTTCCTTCTTGCATAGCTCACAAGCAGCGCCAAACCCAACAACCAACGGCGTTGGAACTGTGCCACTCCTGATTCCCCTTTCCTGCCCACCTCCTTTAAACAGCGGCTCAACCCTAATTCGCGGCCTGCGTCTCATATATAAAGCACCTATTCCCTTCGGACCATACACCTTATGCCCACTCAAAGACATCAGACTAACATTCCACTTCTCCACATCGATAGGAATCTTCCCCAATGCCTGCGCAGCATCCGTATGAAATGGAATGTTAAACTCCTTACAAATCTGACCAATCTCCTCCATAGGCTGAATAACCCCAATCTCATTATTCACGGTCATAACCGAAACAAGCCCTGTATCTGGCCTTATCGCTGATCTCAATCTCTCCAAATCCACCAATCCATCCCGCTTCACAGGCAGATAAGTAATCTCAAAACCTTCCTGACTCAAATGCCTGCAACAGTCCAACACACACTTATGCTCAGTTTGCACAGTGATCACATGCTTCTTCTTCTCTCTATAAAAATGCATCACTCCCGGAAGCGCTATATTATTAGACTCCGTCGCTCCAGACGTGAAAATAATCTCCTTTGCTGACGCCCCTATCAAGTCCGCTACCTGACCACGAGCCTTCTCGACCGCCTCATCAGACTCCCAACCGTACATATGCGTTCTCGAATGAGGGTTCCCGAAACAATAGATGTTGAAAGGCTGCATTAAGTCATAATTCCTAGGATCGATCGGCGATGTCGCTTGCATATCGATATACATAGGTTTACCATAGAATTTCACACCTTTCATCGTGACTACGCCCGCTTGCGTTTCCTGTATCGGTGTAGCCATCGTACCTTCAGAGGTCGAGAATTGCCGGAGTATCGCCGAGGAGTGGCGACGCAGATTCCGTAAGAGCAGCTTGGACGCCATTGTTAATCTCTATCTTCGATTTTCGTCGGCCTCTTCCGCGGAGATATAACGGAATGATTCCATTCCATAGTTCGCCCTAATTTCATCGGTTCTGTTTTCTCCGGTTCATCGATTTGTTTCGGTTCATCAAATTTTTTTTTTGATTGTATCGGTTCATCAAATTTTGGCAACGGGCGCTCATAATCAACATGTCGGCCCAACCTCTATCAAAAAAAATGCCGGCCCAACCGCTTTAGTGGTAGACGTGTCACTTCCCTGTGGTTACACGATGCCAACACAACTCAATATGTATTATTTTTTTGATACCTATTATAATTTCCATCGCACTCTCCAAATATACCAAACAGATAAAAACGAAAAAGGCTGATTTTCCTCCGCTTTTCTTTCCTGGATATTTTGTATATATTTTATTTCCATCTTAAAATCCCACAACCAAACAGAACGTTACTTTTTCGAGTTTGTATACTTGCCTAGGACTACCGTCGTGTTCAATCGTTCAACGCAGCTTCGAAGAAGAGACATGCCTTCCCGATCCGAAACCCTATCGCTCTTCCGATCACTGTACCGTGTATCTCGTCAATTCACTGATTACAACATCCGAGAATACATCAAGTTTAGGACGGTCGATGCGTTTCGTGAGAACCGGAATCTCGCTGATGCTGAGGCGGTTTTTGCGGACGGCAAGGCTCAGCTAGAAGTGGCCAAAAGACAGGCTATTATTCACTCTCTCTATCCGCCCAAACTCAGAAGCGTCATGGAACTAAAGCCCTAATGTTATATGTTCTGATATCTATAATTCAGGGGCATGCTAAAACCCTAGTTTTTTTAATTAATTAAACCTTAGTTCTTTTCATTGTTTCTCAGATTTCTGGTTTGTACTGGTTTTGAAATTTGCTTAAGCTTTGTGTATAGGAATTCGATTAAAAGCTGTGCTGGCTTGAACCAGTGTTTTTCTTGTAGAAATCCAATCCACGGATTGGAGATCGAATGAAGAGGGCGCAGACGACTGCACAGTGATGCAGCCAATGGCTAATTTTTAATGTTTTGAATGAACAGCACTGGGAAAGCTTGAGATGTACAAAGGATACGATTACAGTTAAGTCCCTGATCTAAGGACAATAATTAGAGGTAAAAGTAATTAAGTCCCTGAAGTAATAATATAGTTTAATACCCCCTCAAGCCGGACTGTGAAGGAAGTTACTCACACCCAGCTTGGAGGATAGGTAGAGAAGTTGATCGTGCGGAAGGGGCTTAGTGAAGAGATCAGCAGGTTGCTCTGAAGTATGAATGGATGTCGGGTGAATCTGACCTTTGTTGACAAACTGGCGGACGAAATGACAATCAATTTCAACGTGCTTTGTACGTTCATGGAAGATGGGATTACGGGCAAGGTGAATAGCCGATTGGTTGTCGCAGTAAAGACTGACCGGAGAGGGGACTGAAATGAACATGTCCGCAAGTAAACGAATGAGCCAAACGATTTCACTGCACGCGGATGCCATAGATCGATACTCTGATTCTGCCGATGATCGAGACACAACGTCTTGCTTCTTTGTTTTCCAAGAGACAACTGATGATCCAAGGAGCATACAGTAACCTGTGACCGATCGACGCGTGAGGGGGCAACTTGCCCAGTCGGCATCACAAAAACCAATGAGCTGCAGGTCTGAATTTGCCGAGAAGAAAATGCCGTGTGCTGGTGCTAGTTTAATGTAGCGCAAAAGTCTATGGGCAGCCTTCAAGTGGTCTTCGTTAGGCTTAGCCATGTATTGACTCAAAATATGTACAGCAAAGGCGAGGTCCGGTCTTGAAACTGTGAGGTAGATAAGTCTACCAATAAGACGCCTGTAGTGTGCAGGGTCGGATATAGGATTGGTAGTAGACAAACTCAGACCATGTTTGGCTTCAATAGGCGTTTTGACAGGCTTTGATTCTGTAAACTTGTAATCTTCAAGGATATCCAGAACATACTTGCGTTGATTAATAAAAATTCCTTCTTCTGATCTTGCGACTTCCAGGCCAAGGAAATATTTTAAATTGCCAAGATCCTTAATTATGAATGTTTCATGTATAAAACCTTTGATCTGCTGAATGAGATCGGAAGAAGTTCCTGTTATCACAATATCATCGACATAAACTAACAAGACAATGAGGTCATCATTTCTTGTAAGTGTGAACAGTGAATAGTCTTGTAAAATTTGGATGAACCCAAATGCAATCAACGCATCACTGAACCTGGAGAACCACTGGCGTGATGCTTGTTTCAGCCCATAAATACTCCTGTGCAATTTACAAACCAGACCTTGAGAATTCTCATCATGATAGAAACCAGGAGGGGGCTTCATATATACTTCTTCAGATAAGGAGCCATGTAAAAAAGCGTTATCAACGTGAAGTTGAAACAAGGGCCACTTCCTGGCTGCTGCTATCGCCAATAAGCATCGGACGGTGGTCATTTTGACAACTGGGGCAAAGGTGTCATGGTAATCGATGCCCTCGACTTGTGTGTAACCCTTGGCAACTAACCGAGCTTTATATCGTTCAACAGTTCCATTAGAGTGATATTTAATCCTAAATATCCACTTGCTGTCAATAATGTGCTTACCAAGAGGAGGGGGAGTTAAAGACCATGTCTGATTGTGCTCCAAGGCCTGGATTTCTTTCTGCATAGCAACTTGCCATAAAGGGTCTTTGGCAGCTTGAGCATAAGTCTTAGGTTCCTTATGAAGAGCCACTTGATTCAAAAATTTTGTATGTGCTGAAGAACATGTAGAATAAGATATAACTTTGTCCAGGGAATGTGGTGAAGTTCTGTTATGAATAGAGGTGCACACATAGTCCTTTTGCCAAGATGGAGGTTTGTGTTGTCTTTGAGATTTTCTTATGACAGGAGGCTGATCTGGTTCAGGAATAGGAACACCATCATTTGAATTATCATGAACATCAATATCTGCAGAATGGATATCAGCAAAATCAGAGATATCATGATTAGAAAGCACTGAATAATGATCATCAAACAACTCATCAGAATAGTCAAGGACATGTAGCACTGCAGATTTTTCATTTGCTTGAAATGATACTGTAGCCTTCCCTTTTTCAGCATCATCTGATTTTGCAAATGAAATATATCTTCATAAAAAACTACATTTCTGCTGATCAAAATTCTGTGAGATTGTAAGCAATAGACCTTGTATCCTTTTTGACCGTAAGGATAACCAAGGAATACACACGCAACTGCCTTGGGATCAAATTTGTCCCTGATATGAGATGGAGTATTAACGTAGCACAAACATCCAAAAACTCTCAAATTGTCGAGTGAAGGAGGAGCACCAAAGAGAACTTCATAAGGACTCATGCCTTGAAGGAGAGGAGTAGGAGTTCTATTCATTATATAAGTGGCAGTTAGCAAACAATCTCCCCAGAAAATTTTTGGAAGATTTGACTGAAGTCTCAAGGCCCTAGCAATATCCAAAAGATGCCTATGTTTCCTCTCAACCACTCCATTTTGTTGATGAGTATAGGCACATGAACTTTGGTGTATACAACCTTGTGACTGCAAAAAAACACTCAACTTATCATTAAAGAATTCTCCTCCATTATCAGATCTGAGAGTCTTAATTTTGCAGTTAAAATGAGTATGAACTAGTGCAAAAAACTGTATGAGTAGGTCTGGCACCTCTCTTTTCTCTTTTAACAGAAAGGTCCATGTACTTCTTGATTTATCATCCACAACAGTGAGAAAATATTTAGAACCACTCATGGTTGGAACATGGAAAGGTCCCCATACATCACAGTGAATCATGTCAAATACATTAGCGGAAGAATGATCACTCAATGGAAATTTCAGCTTGCTTTGTTTAGATAAATGACAAATAGAGCAATGTTTGCAAATATCCTTCTCACTGAAACTAGGGACATATTTCTTGAACAAAGTCTTCATTCTATTGTAGGACATATGTCCCATCCTACAATGCCAAAAAGAAGAAGCTACTTGCTTCCCAACAGTTGATGCTAACAGGCCAAGTTGAGCAACTCCTTGTTTTTCCAACTGGTACAAGCCTCCATGATATTTATCAATCTCTAGGGTAGTCCTCCTTGCTAAGCCCTGTATAATACAGCTTGTCTTAGTGAAAAGAATGGAACAATTATTGTCACAGATTAATTTCCCCACTGACAATAAATTGAATCTGAAACTGGGAACAAGAAGCACATCATGTAGAATTAATTCTGGTGTTAGTGCACATTTTCCTGCTGAAATGACCACAGTAGAAGATCCATCAGGCAGACTAATTTTACACTGTTTCTTCAACTGATATATATCAAACAACATGTGGTTATCACATACAAAGTGATCTGTAGCACCACTGTCAATAATCCATGAACTATGTTTAAGAAAACTGGATGTCAGACCACATATACCTGCCATATGGCACTGTGGTTCTGATTGACCTGCAGTTCCTTGTTTCAGCATTGCCAGAAGTTGTGTGACCTATTCATGAGTGAATGGGTTAGTGTGATTGCCAGAGGAAGGAACTTGAGGAGAACCAGAGGATGGATTGTTGCTGGTGTTGTCATCTGAATGTGTTACAGCATTATTAACAGTCCTGTTGTTGTTAGCTTTTCCTTTAAAAAAAGTTTGCCCCGGTGGATATCCATGGAGCTTAAAACAGGTGTCCTTGGTATGTCCAGGTTGATGACAATAACTGCAGTAAGGTTTCTGTTTCACCCTACCTGCACCATTGTCAAAACCTCTTTGAGTTGAGGAAAAACCTTGGGTAAACTGTTGTTGTTGATTCCTTGGCTGGAAATTACTTCCTTGTCTAGGCACTTGATGCTGATTAACATAATTACTTCCTTGTCTAGGCACTTGATGCTGATTAACATACATAGCCGAGGTCTCACTGGCAACCATCTTAGTCAAGGACTTTTCTGATTCATGGTTAGATACCATATCAAACACAACATTCAGCTGAGGTAGTTTCTTAAGAGCTAGAATATGAGTCCGAATTTGAGCTAAAGACTCATTCAATCCCATAAGGAATTTCATTACTTTGTTCTCCTGATTTTCCTTAGCATTTTCCTGGCACCTTACACAATCATCCGAAATAGAACATCCTCTATGTTCCTTCATAGCATCAAGTTCACGCCACAAACCACACAGAACCTCAAAATACTTCGCAACAGTCATCGTGCCTTGCATTAGGTTAGCTATCTCTTGCTGCAAAGCAAATTTGTGAGACAGATTGGAGCCAGCGTACATCATATGTAGACAAGTCCAGGCATCAGCAACATCAGTTGCATCCAGAATCTGTCCGGTGACTTCAGGAGACACTGAACATAGCAGCCACGACATAATCACGTCGTTGCAACGCTGCCATCGTGCTTTGAGCTGAGGATCCTTGGGTTTCGGATGCAGGCCATCCACAAATCCAAGTTTGAGCCTTGCTGACAGGGCGATGCGCATAGATTTTCTCCATTTGACGAAGTTCTCTCTTCCTGTGAGAACTTCCCCAACTAGCGAGTTCCCAGTGATCTCGTTGTTATTCACATGATAAATATCATCATCAACAACAGGATCATTAGAAACAACTGCAGGATTATCAGTTGCAACACCAGAAGCGGATTGAGAGGAATCATCCATCAGAAACCCTAACTATTTGAAGATCGAAGTGAACAAGCAAAAAATTGCTTAAAACTGAAATTGACTTACGATCCAGGCTATCGTTGTAGCTTCTGATACCATGTAGAAATCCAATCCACGGATTGGAGATCGAATGAAGAGGGCGCAGACGACTGCACAGTGATGGAGCCAATGACTAATTTTTAATGTTTTGAATGAACAACACTGGGAAAGCTTGAGATGTACAAAGGATACGATTACAGTTAAGTCCCTGATCTAAGGACAATAATTAGAGATAAAAGCAATTAAGTCCCTGAAGTAATAATATAGTTTAATATTTCTTAGCTTGTGTTTTTCTTCTTAAATGACTGTTGGTTTGATTGTTTAACTTGGTAAAATCTGTTGCATTAATGCCGTAACCATTTTCTTGAATATCAAAATGGTTATTTTGAACTTTGGTTTCCTGTTGTTTTGTTAATAGCCAGCTTCGGTTATGTATGCATACGTTCGAAGTGCTTGTATACTTGTAATTTTGGATGCAATTGTATGAAATTTTGCTTCACAAATTACTTATTTTAATTTAAAACTGGTTTTAGATGCTTATTTTTTTCAAGTGCTGAAACCTCATTTGGTGATCTGAAACAATCCTTCCTTCATCATGATAAAATTGATTTCTTGGTAGTATCAGTCATGACAGGAAAAGTATTGAATAAAATTTTAGTTTTCAATATGATGAGCCACAGTAGCCAGAGAGATGTGGACCTTTTGGGGGCTGTTCCTTTCATTATAAGCATTTTCTTAGAACATTTTTTTTTCTTTTTATAGATAGACACTTCGGGTCACAAGCTGTTTGTTGTCGGCAACATGACTATATTTGTCGGATCCCAAATTAATTTGCTTGGTGATTTATTTCATCTTGATGAAGCCTATACTTGTATGCATAGGTATGTTCATTTGATTTTTCAGATTTAGTTATGATGTTCCTCTTGTGATATTATTCACTACACCAGTTGGTCGATTATGTGACACTCTTTGTGTCAGTGACATAAGGATCAGTCGCATAAGTATTCTTGAGCGACTGAGAAAAACAGGTTGGTCATATAAGTATTCTTATGCGACTGACACCTATATAACTAACATAAATATGTTACGTAAGTGTACTTAAGCGACATAATCTTAGGTAACTGACATAAATGTGTTACATAAGTGTACTTACGCGACATAGTCCTATGTGACTCACTCAAACTCCCCGACATGAGTATTCTTATGCGACTCGGCTTCGTTTAACCGAAATAGTATGTCGCGTAAGTAAAATACATAAAGTGCAATAACTATACGCTTAAGCGACAGATATTGTCAAAGTGAGTCGCGAAAGGAATGAAGCATTTAATGAAGAACATAAACTTTTTTACCCACATCTCATCCCCACGGCTGAAACCGTCCGCAGCTGCTCCTCCATTGGAAAAGGCAAGGTAAATATGTTTTGATTTATGTTTTTAGTTTACATTTGTTAGTTGCAAAGCACCATATGTTGATTTGCTTTAAAAAGATTAGTTATAAATCAATCAAAATACTTATTACACATGTCTTATTACCTTGGTTCTCTTTTCTAGAGGTTGATTAGATCATTATTTAACATAGTTATCACTTGTAGATGACTCTAGCCAACCTCACAAGTGTACTGCGTAACTCTATAATGTCTTTTAAAATAAAATATTTCAGCAATTATATTAAAATTCAGATTGCATGTAAACTCATTTCTAACTTACTTTTTCATCCTAGAACATGATTATATGATTATAATACGTACATGTCCACTATGTTGTATTCTTAGTCTTTTACTTGAGCAAGTAAAACTAGATAACCTCATGTCTACTTGATTTTCCATTCTAAAACTGATCTGTATGATTTTAGTACATTAATGTCACTGTTGATGCATTTTTAATCTATTACTTAAGAAAGTAAATGCATACAAGCTCAATTCTAACTTACAATCTTCCTGTGGTTTAAACAGATGATGAAGCAAAGGCACAAGATTGAGCGGGAGCAGAACATTGGAGAGGAGGTTGGGTGGTCAAAGAACAGAGAAGTCGCAAAGAAAAACCCAAAGCTTGCAGCCATGAACAAGAAATTTGGCATGATCCACGGACTGTCATCGCTTGCTAATATCATGGCCTTTGGAAGCCTTGCAATGCATTCATGGTACTTTGCTGGTAAAATTAACTTGTAAGCAATTCTTATGCTGCTTTGCCACAAAGTTACTTCTGCTAGTCAAACATGTCTTTCCTCCAAGTGCAAATGATTTTGGACATTGGCTTGATATTCGGACTTGTATGATTCTGCTTCACACTTTTCAGTGGTGTGACTACTCTATCATTGAACCTTCGGCATATCAATTGAGACAAGAATGGCTTAAGGAGGGGTACGGAGAAACAAGTAGTAGTGCTACGCATCATCTGTGTATATGTTGAGACAACAATATGTATTGGACGAGAGTAGTGGAGGAATAGGTTCATCTAGCGGTACTTATAACACAAATCCCACTGTTGAGATTCTTAGGGATGCATTTCCATTTCGATATTTATATGAGATGAGTGTACAAGGTATGGATGAGGATGTTGCCATGCATGTGGATGATGGAGAAAGTTATGCATATGGAGATGGAGATGATGATGGAATTGGTTTGGGATCTGAAGAAGAAGAGGATGAAGATGAAGACTATTGGCACTGTAAAGATGAAGTTGATGATCATGTACATTTAAGATGTGAAGAAGTATGATGATTCGACCTAGTGCATGACTATTTAGTGAAGATGATTCTCATGTTACTAATGGATGTCAAATTTGACTTGTAAACTAAATTGGGTGACTAATTTCACTTCAACTTAAAGCATACTAAATTGTTTTTTACTTATTCTAACCAGTGCATTTTGAGCATTAAAATGGCGATACAAATGTAAAGTGGCGTTGTAAAATTAGGGAGTATGCGTGTTTGTTTGGAGGGATAAGAAGTAATGCTCCATGTGAAACAGCCGGAGGTCACGGTGACACCTCTATAGCTCTATCCATATGCCAGCCGGATGTCTCGTGGGACTGTTTGGAGTTGTTGACTTTTTTTTTGAATGAGGAGTTTGTTGACTTAAAATTAAAATTTCTATGCTAAGGATAGACATCATTCATGTTAAACTCGACGACTTCAAATTTAAAATCTCATTTTGGGCCAAAACTCAGTCCAGGAGGGAAATAATTCAATATACCCGCCCATCAAATTTTCATGGCAACTTTAAGTCAAACCCTAAATTTTGCCACAGCCGCTCAACATATTTTCACCACAGCTTACACCGATCTTCCCTCTTCGCCATCTCGCCCTCTCTCCTCTACACTGCCGTCTCTCGCCCTCTCTCCTCTACACTGCCATCTCTCGCCCTATGGACTGTTCCTCCTTCGCACACTCCGTCCAGATCTCCGCCTTCCTCAACAGATTCCATGGTATAACATCACATCGGTGTGAGCCAGTGCCACTCGGATCTTTTCCGTGTCCCGCTTTGGGAACCCGACTGCTACGAAGATGGAGTTCAGTTGGTTGAGATTCAGATCCTCTATGGTTCTTTTAAGTACGAAGCCATTTGATTCGAGATTCTGGTCTGAGATGGAGAACGCTGGCGTCTCCGATGATGACATCTGAGCTGAAATATACACGTCTGAGCTGAACGCTGGCATCGCCGATGATGACGTTTGAGTTTTCCAGTCCTTATTGTGTTTAGTTTTCCTTGGTCTGGTTTTGTTTGTTCCTAATTGTTGTTTCCCAGGCTTTGTAATCAAAAATAAAGAAGACAAAGAGACACTGAGATAAAGGAAATGTATGCTTGAAGGTAATATCTATCCTCTCTTTTACATATTTAGTACAATAACTATGATTCAACCTACTTGATTTCTTAAAAAATTGTACAACATCATTATTTTTTGTTGACAGCATTAGAGCTAAAGACTAGCCACCTAATAACACAAAATACAGCAAGGAAATGGTTGCTGGGAGCACTACAACCAAGCAAGAGCTGATTAAGGAGGCTTCCTCGCCTTAGAGGTGGACCATCTAACCATGTGCTTAAGGAAGAGTTGATTAAGGCAAAGGATGAGAGTAGGGACTTCATGACGTGGGCACTAAGGGCTTTGGAAGAAATGATGAAAGGGGGTAGTATGGACTTTAAGACATATGGGCAATGTCTCGGATGATGCTTCATTTGGTTTGGATACTCTGTGACTTGGGTGCAGCTTCACTTTTAGATAACTTTGATGCTTAACTTTTGAATACATCTTTGATGTGGTGTTGTGTAATGTGTACTAAATATTGAACTTGTTGAACTCTTTGAACTTGTTGGTAGATTGTTTCAGGTAGTTAGTTTATGAATAAGCTTAAATCAGGTAATTTTTGAATGTGCTAGATATAATTACAATATAGATAGTTATTGATGTCTTATGCAACTACGAGTCAATACAAAATCATACAAAAATAAACTTATGTGACGCATTAAAACACAGATACTAAACTTAGACGACTAAAAATGGCCACAAAACAGACTTGCGCGTCTGAGTATACTTGGACATTAATTTTACTAATGCGACTGACATTGCAAAAATTTACCTACGCGTCAAACCAAATCGGTAAAAAGGAAGTTTCACGAGAGGACATAGACCTCCTAAAGCGACTAACATGTCTCCTAACGCGGCTAAAGTTAGTCTGTCGCTCAAGTAGTCTTATGTGACTGATGTTCATAAGTGAGTCGCATTTTTACTTATGTCACACCCTTTATGCGATTGGTCCTTATGTCACTGATCTCAGTCGCATAAGACCTTAAGCGACTGAAAACGTCCTTACGCAGCATTTTTTGGTCAGTGACATAATCGACCAAATGGTGTAGTGATTTCTCAAATTTCACTGGAAAATCGATATGTATTTGAATGTTTGATATGAATTGTTATTATTTTGCCCTTTACAGTTTTTACGCCCCTAGTTAAACTGGCCGGCATAACTTGGGTTTGCAGTTTGTATGAGAATGTCAGAAAGTTCTGGTTCCACTTTTTTAGGTGGTGCAGAATAGCATTGTGGTTCAGCAAACCATGATGACATTGGTTGATGCCTATCTCATTCCCGAGCTTATTACATGTCTGATTATGAGGTCAATTAGAGCCAATTGGGTTCGAGTAAGCTACGGTGGTGAATTTTTTTGGGGCCCTTGACTACCCATTAGAACAGAGCATTTAGGTATACCAGGCAGGCATGTGTATGGACCCCGTCAGTTGACCTCCATCTGCTGGACCCTTTCGTATCCAACTCACTGTCTCAGGAGTTTCAATGATCAGTGAGTTTGGCTGTATGGTGTCAAATGCACCTAGAAGAATAAGAAATGGGTTATTCGTAGCTTTTGGATCACCTGTATGTGTGACAAAGTCCTTCGGGGCATAGTTAAGTATTAAGACAAACACAAAAGATACAATGATTAATACACACAGCAACAAAACCTACTAGTTATTGCATCTTAGCCCGGTTAAACTCCAACTTTTTGTCCAGAAGACTCCATGATTTCGTTCTCCATGTGCTATGATTACAACAGTGGTAAATGGATATTAATTGCGTCTGCTACTTTTGGCAAAAACTGAACAAGAGGTGCTTCTATTACAACAGATGACACATGTTAAAACCAAGATAGGTATTATACGGCAGCAGTAGAAAAGTCAAACCTTTTTCTCAGATTCGGTTGCCTCTCGAAATTTTGAGTTAAGTACATCCTGCTGCTCATCTTTAATTGCTTAGATGTTTCTCCAAGATGGCACTCTCCACTTTTGTTGAACGGGTTGAGTATCTTCAGTAGTTGGAGGGGCAAGATTTGGCAATGGTTGCCTTGGTCCTTACAAAGCTGCCTTCACTAACTCCGGAGTTAGTTCTCTATTCTATTACATTGTGACATAGTAATTAGCTTCAGAGCGTTATAGAACTCTGCTCGACCTAAAAAACCAACGCGGTTCTGGTCTGCATATGTCCAAATCTGCATACGGAAACACATACTTCAGTTAGCTACACACAACAAAAGTATCAATTTGTAGATTGCTCTAAATATATTGAGCTTCTATATTCTATTAAATTAAATTCTAATTCTAATTGCTTCTTGCTTGTTTTCCCTTTATTTAATATTTCGCCTCTTCGACGTGATCCAGGAGAGTCGCATCTTTCGTGAATCGTCGGATTAGTACCAAGAACGGCCGGCAAATATTCGAAACGAGCAGCTTCAACGCCGAGTAGTGCTATGAATATTGTAATTTATGTAAGATGACATTTAGCCCTTCACATGGCCATGTCCTTCAACCTTTCATGTACCCCTAAATTCTTAGTTTTATTTTCAACATTGATTTCTACTCTCTCTCCATATGTATCTACCCCCTATATAAAGGGATCATTTGTAAAAATCCATATCAATAAGAAACACTCTTCTTCTCTACATTTTCATGATCATCTTCTACCTTTAAATTTTACTTCTCCAGACTCACCTATTTCACAACACGTTATCAGCACGATGCTTCAACAAAATTCAAAGTAGGGATATACCATCTTCTATTCTTCCTCCCTTTTCTCATTGTGATGCGATGATGGCAACATTGAGTCCGAATTCGGAAACTCTCAAAAGCCTAGCATTCGAGAAAATTAACACTTTTCTTCTCTATAGGGACATTCATTAAAGAGTAAAAATATTCTCTTGTCCAAAGATCTCTCATGTGTTGCTTGTTTTCAAGGAACACTGATTACAAGACCATCTCCATTCTCCACTGAAAGTTGAGATTGAATGTCCAACATTTTTAGAACGGATTCAAGGAGATATATGTGGATCTATTTCACCATCAAGTGGACTATTTCAGTACTTTATGGTACTTATTAATGCATCGACCCGTTGGTCGCATGTTTGTTTATTATTCACTCGTAATATGACATTTGCAAGGTTGCTTGCTCAAATTATTAAATTACGAGTGCAATTTCCCGATCTTGCAATTAAGAAAATCCGTATGGATAATGCGGGAGAATTTACATCTCAGTCTTTTAATGATTATTGGTCTAAGTGAATATCTTTTGAAAGAGGGATACATCAACAATGCAAATTGCTCATGTATTTTATTAAAAAGACAAAAACCGGATTTTCTATTATCACAGTTTATGTTGATGATTTAAATATCATTGGGACCCAGATGAACTTACCGATACAATTGCATGTTCGAAAAAATGAATTTGAAATGAAAGATTTGGGCAAACAAAACTCTGCCTTGGCCTACAAATTGAGCATTTGTCGAAGGACATTTTTGTTCATCAGTCCTCGTATACTGAAAGGGTCCTCAACCGATGTAATATGGATAAATCACATCAGTTTAGTTCGCCTATGGTTGTTTGATCACTTAATGTGACCAAAGATTCATTTCATCCTCGAGAAAAGGATGAAGAACTACTTGGTCCTGAAGTACCATATTTTAGTGCTATTGTAGCACTAATGTATCTTACTAACTATACCCGACCTGATATTGCATTTTTGGTTAATTTACTAGCAATATACGGTTCTTCTCCAACTCAAAGACATTGGACCGGCATTAACCAAATTTTAAGATATCTTCGAGGAACAACGGATATGGGTTTATTTTATTCAAAAGACTCAAAATTAGGATTAATCGGATATGTCGATGTCGGGTATTTATTAAATCCTCATAAAGCGCGATCACAAATGGTGAATGTGCTTACATATGGTGATACCGCTATATCTTGGCGCTCTACCAAACTGACTCTTACAGCTACTTCTTCTAATCATGCTGAAAAATTAAGACTTTATGAAGCAATCCGTGAATGTGTGTGGCTGAAATCTTTAATCCATAGTATTAGAGGATCATGTGATCTTTTAGGTGACAAATAAATTCTTATTGTCATATTTGAGGATAATGCTGCTTGTATAGCTCAAATAAAAAATGGTTATATAAAAGAAGATATAACGAAACACATCTCTCCAAAGTTCTTCTTTACACATGAACTTCATAAGAACGGAGAGATTGATATTTATCAGATTCGTTCGTGTGACAACTTAGCCGATTTGTTTACAAAGGCACTTCCCACAACTTCTTTTGAGAAATTGGTTTATAAAAACGGCATGCGAAAGCATAGAGATTTATGTTAAAGACCACATTGAGGAGGAGAATACACATTACACTCTTTTCCTTATTTTAGGTTTTATCCATTTAGGTTTTCCTAAATAAGATTTTTAATGAGGTAACACTTATGCGTAATATACAATTAAGTACTCTTTTTCCTTCCTTAAGTTTTTTCCCACCGGGTTTTCCTAGTAAGGTTTTAATGGGGCATAATATCTGTACGAGTCATCCAAATGAAGAGTGTTATGAATATTGTACTTTATGTTGGATGACCTTTAGCCATTCACATGACCATGACCTTTAACCTTTCATGTACCCCATAAATTCTTAGCTTTATTTCTTACATTGATCTCTAATCTCTCCATATGTCCATGTACCTCTATATAAAGGGATCATTTGTAAAGATCCATATCAATAAGAAATACTCTTCTTCTCTACATTTTCATGTTCATCTTCTACCTTTAAATTTCAGTTCTCCATACTCACCTATTTCACAACGGTTAGGATGTTATTATTCAATCAATTTTCTTATACAATTGTTGTAAAATTTAATATTGATAGACATGCATCTTTTTTATTGATGTGGAACAATCCAAATGGTAGCTGAACATCTCTTAAGACGAAGTTGCCGACAAATTCGAAAAGATTTACGATTCAATTTTTTTTTAATATTGATTTACGATTCACTTTAAGTGTGCAACATATAACGAAAATAATGGATTCAGATCATAAACATAGACAACATACACATACATTTATATATCTGCATTTGAGCTACACATCTTCTCGAAACAAGCAAAAAGAATTACTAGCAGTATATTAGAAAAAAAGGAACGAAAAAGGTGGTACCATGCATATACATTATTCTATCAAGAGACAAAAAAAATGACGACCATGCAAACGTCAAAACATTATACATAGCCGAAATTGTATGGTCAAGAAAGTCAGAAGTCAAACATGACGCCCCTTGTACCTAAAAGCAAGAAAACCTCATTGGACCTCTGGCGCAAAGGACCGTCATCTGTTGATTACCTGGAACACGTGTTGGCCTAAGAACATAAGACCGTGGCGCATGAATGTTATCCTCATCGTCCCCGACAAACCCAACACCATAAATAAACATGGTATTGTATTTTATAATCACTACAAACTACAAAGTGTTTTTTGTGGATAAAATTGCGTGACCATCTCACAACATGTATACTTTGACTATTTATTATAATAGACTGGATGAGATCAGTAGTTCAATATCATGCGAGCATATCAAGAACATTTGACGACAAAAACGCACAACACAGAGTTACCATATATATTAACATTCATCGCAAGGGTGATTCTTGATCTACATGTTCTTGCAAGGGCAATCAACGAAGTACGTAAATGTCCCTAATTGAAACACAACGATGAAATAATTCACATTGAAGTCATCGTTTAAGATCTGACAGTGCATAAATCGTTAATTGAGACTAACAGTGGAATTGATAGTATACGAAAACAGAAAGATGATAAGAGAGATTATTCACATGAAATAATTATTTTTTTTCTTTTTCTTTGCATGCAGCAGGATGTTGAATTGTTCGTGGAATTGACAGTGCATAAGCTTTAACCGTCAAAGCTCTACTTCAGAATTATTGAGATGGTGTAGAATCTTTCATGGATGACTTGTACTTCAGTTTGCTTGTGATATCCTACAATTTCAATTAATCTTGTTCGAATTGTAACTTATCACACACAAAAAATAACTAACACGGCCCGACAGATATATGTAAATTAAATATTGATAGATAATTAATAATAGGGTCACTAATTTCATTAAAAAAAGGAAATTATTTTCTGTTAATAAATAACATTGCCAGATGTTGTTTTGATTAGTATTTATTAATATATTAACATCATGAAATAACACATCGAAGCTAACTTTGTACAGTAAAAAATTAATTTAGGAGATATAGCTAATAAATAATATAGAAATATATATCTTATTTTATAGGTCGATAAGCTGAGTAGCAAACTGTGATACTTCAATTTCACGACACGATTCAAACCCTATCCTATTCTCTAATTAAGTTAATAATATTCCACTGGGATCGTAGGCCTATAAATAGAGACGATGAAAACAGTACAGTTCCATTCATCTCACAGTTTCTATTCAGCACAAAACACATAAGAAAGTATGAAGTCAAGGGTTTTCATTTTGCTTGGTTTGTTGTTGGCCATTGTTGTTCTCGTCTCTTCCGAAGTGGTATCCAAAGATGAGAAATCCAGTAAGTACATCCTTACTGCTTTTACCAGTATAATTAAACATTGCTAGGGTTAAGAATAAGATGGAGTTTGGTTTATGAACATTTACTACTTTTTTTTTGTTGACAGAAGAAGATGCGGTAGCGGAAACAGTCAAGACAGAGGAGGAGGTGGAAGTACAAACGAGCCATCATGGAGGTAAAGGAAGTGGAGGAGGATACGGCGGTGGTGGTGGAAAAGGTGGTGGTGGAGGTAAGGGAGGAGGAGGAGGCAAGGGAGGTGGTGGAGGCAAAGGAGGTGGTGGATATGGTGGTGGTGGAAAAGGTGGTGGAGGCAAAGGAGGTGGTGGAAAGGGAGGCGGTTATGAAGGTTGGTAAAATAAATAGCTTATGACAAGTGTGTCTAGCTAGTTTTTGATTCAATTATATATACACTTCCCCTCTAAATGTTGAGACCTCATGCATATTTTTTTTTAGCAGCTGCTGAGGTTATTGACGAAAACCTAGGTGATGAAAAGTACGGCGGTGGAGGACACGGTGGATGGGGTGGTGGAGGAGGCAAGGGAGGATGGGGTGGAGGAGGACGCGGTGGATGGGGCGGAGGTGGTGCCATGGAAACAAATCAGAACTTCGATGATGAGAAATACGGCGGTGGAGGATATGGCGGAGGAGGACATGGTGGAGGATATGGCGGAGGAGGACATGGTGGAGGATATGGCGGAGGAGGACATCATGGAGGATGGGGCGGGGGAGGACGTGGTGGATGGGGTGGAGGTTAGTGAATAATATAAAATAACGGCTACTTCAATTACAATCTCTCAACATTGAGAAGCAAGTAGTAATACATAATTAATATCGCCAGACATAAATTGTGTGTGTGTGTATGTATACAGGTGGTGCCGCTCAAACAAATGAAATAGAGGGCGTTGATGATGAGAAATACCGTGGCGGAGGATGGGGTGGAGGAGGAGGAAAGGGAGGATGGGGTGGAGGAGGAGGAAAGGGAGGATGGGGTGGAGGAGGAGGCAAGGGAGGATGGGGTGGAGGTGGTGGTGCAGCCCAAGAAGAGGTAGACCCACAGGGATGGGGAAAGGGCGGTGGAAAAGGTGGAGGAGGAGGAGGCAAGGGAGGATGGGGTGGAGGTGGTGCAGCCCAAGAAGAAGTAGACCCACAGGGATGGGGCAGGGGCGGAGGGAAAGGCGGATGGGGAAAAGGAGGTGGAAAAGGTGGATGGGGCAAGGGCGGCGGTAAAGGTGGATGGGGAGGAGGAGGAGGAGGAGTGCAGGAAGCTGAGCCATAGAGAAATATCCCTAGTTAGCAACTGTCTACTGTATATTAAGTAATATGAGAATAAGGATGTTTTGTTTTAGCTCTGCATGGAATTAAATCTGTCCATGCAAAGAGCAAGAGAATGCATGTGTGTAAAACCCTACTGGGTATACTAGTAGTGGGTGAAAATGTGTAATGCATCGGATGATATCTGATTGCCTAAATGTAAACCTAAGCAAGCTTTTAGTTGAAACTTTTTAGTTATGAAACTTCTCTTGATGTTGTTTTTTAATAAGCAAGAAATTGTAAAGTTAGGGCTTCTTTAAGTACGTCATTATTAATAAGCAAGAAATTACAGTTATGGGGAGGACCTCTTTCTGTTTTTTGTCATTTTCAGATAAATTTATTGAAATTGCTCGAAGCACCTTTCATACAATGTTCAGTCTATTAGTGTGCAGATGCTAAATCGATCTGCAAAAAGAAGAAAAAATAGTTAATTAGCTGTGAATAAGAATTTACAGGGATTCAGATCCCGTGCAGCACAGCAGCAGTTTGCTGCAATTTCAAACTACGTCGTTTTTTGTTCTAGTTTTTTAAAGTCACGTGACCTATCTTTGTCTTCTTCTTCCATGGAACTACTTTTAGGCTCCAGGTACAGAAATCGAATCAAATTCTTCTTCCTTTTACGATAAAACCACAAAAATCAAATTACAGGGGCAAAGATCTAACCAAGATTCAACCTCTAGGTGGAGTGGAACCAAAAACAAAAGTTCATATCAGTGTAAAACAAGAGCAATCAAGTTGTCTTGACAAGATTTGTTCAGAAAACAGAGGAATTAGAAGAATTTGCCATATTGGATTGATGGATTCGGATTCGAATACTGCGCTCCATATTATTCAATATGATGTGGCAAAATGCTTCACTTGGCCCGGTCCAACTAAATTTCTGGCTTGAAGCCTATTATCAATTTGGGCATTATTAGATAGATTAGATTAGATTAAAAACAAATGAGGCCTTATTTGTTTACTCTTTTTTTCTTTCCATAAATGTGACCTTTTTATGTGTAAAATTGTTGGGTTTGGGCCGGCTTCATCAGTTTCATTATCGAGACGATCTAATGCTCAAATGAGAATTATTTTACATTACAAAATTTTAATAACCTTATTTGTAATTTTGAAATTAAGTCATTGTGTTGTTGATACATGTGTACGTGTCTAACTTGCATTTTTCATAGATGAAAATAGTTAAAAGTTTAAAATCACCAAATTCGAAAATGCATACTAAAACGTTAATAGGGGTTTGTGACATGTCGGTTAAAGAAAGAGTCTATCATGGATCCTTACACTCTAGGTTCGAATCTTGAGATTATCAATTTTTCTCATAATTTTATGATTTAATATATATTTATACTAAATAATAAAGCTTTAGTAAAATGCATACTAAAACTTGGAGAAATTTTAACGGATCGTATCCTACCCTACCGTATTTACTAGTACAAAAATCCAGCCACACATTGGCATGGCCCAAACCTAAATTAATCTCTATCCTCTCAGCAGATAAGGTTGAAACTCAAATTGCCAGTTGTCGACTGTGTCGTTAAAAGGGAGATGATGAATCAGGGCATGCAGCATAACACATGCATGATGCCTTATAATTGATCGATCAAATAGTTTAACATAAAATGTGCACACCGGCCATATTGCAAGTCAGCGTCAAGCAAAAGATTGATTGATTGCATATGGTTGGACATGCAGACAAAAAATATAAATGGTAGCGATGGACATATGTCGAATGTTTGTGGCTATGATGGAACGTGCACAAGCAGTAGAGAGAACAAAAGGCTGGACCGGCTCCTAGTAGCCACCTCACAATTCACTACTCGATCAGTTTTGCTACTGTTCATTTGATGGCCTATTCAATTAATATTAATGCTAATGGATATTTTAGATGTTTGGAGCATGAGAATTTATCTTATATATTTTGAAAGTTTTGAAAATCTCGTATGTATTTTTTTGAAAATTTAAGACTAAGACGATATAGTGTTTATCAACAAGCTTAATTTTACTATTGGAATACGCGCAAAGCATCACACAACACTCGTAAAGTTGGGGATGATATTGTCATACTTTTTAATAATTTTAAGAGATTTTCAATTCAGTGCTTGCCTCCTCATATTATTGTTATAACTTATAGCAAAGCATAATTAAGCAAGTACGTAACCCAAACAATTAAAGGATTAGATAAACTGACCCAAAACGAGTTTGGGATTTCAAAACTGACCCATGCGAATTTTACATTTCAAAACTGACCCATTTTTAATAAAACCGGATCCTCAGGATCCGGTTTTCTGGATTTTTCAAAATACCGGATCCCCATGATCCGGTTTTCTGTGTTTTTCAAAAACCGGATCCCCAGGATCCGGTTTTTTGTGCAAACTCAACACGTGGAGTTCTCTCATTCGAACGCGCACATAACACCGGACCGGGTATTTTGAAAAACACAGAAAACCGGATTCTGGGGATCCGGTATTTAGAAAACCGGATCCCCAAGATCCGGTATTTATGAAACCGGATCCTGGGAATCCGGTTTCATTAAAAATGGGTCAGTTTTGAAATGTGAAACTCGCATGGGTCAGTTTTGAAATCCCAAACTCGTTTTGGGTCAGTTTTAAAAAAAACTCTAGATGTCGTAGCCAAGGCGATCTAACCACTAGATTATCACCCTTACTATAATTCGTCTCCCACAGAATAATATAATTATTTTTCTAGTATCTACAAAAAAAAATTATTGACAGGAACAACTATCATACTTATTAGCATAATTAAGCAAATTAGTTCACTTGGTAATTATGATAGGGCATGTGTACAATATTTTTTCAATTACAAGGAAAGTCCTCCATCTATTTCTTTTTTTTTATATTAAAAAGCTGCAAATTACAAAGACAACGGCGAACAGAGGTCTTAAATCTGGGAAATAACATCCAGCTGGAATCAGTACAGATCAGACAATATAAAACGTGAAAAACATGAGGCCACTGCTCCACTTCGCCTCCGGCGTGGGCACGTCATCTTGTCATTCACAGCATGAAAAAGGCAGGACACCACTGATCATCGTCCAAGCAACATCCGCCTGCCGAAAACACCGGCCAAAGACCGGAAGAGACTCAACAGATCTACACAAAAATCGTGTCCAAAACAGACACGACGGAAAAAACTCAGACCGGAACGTCTGAGATCAAAAAGCTCCCACTTCGCAACCGAACGCCACCCCCTCCAACTGCCACCCAGTCGAACCACCAAAGCCGCCTAAGCTGCCCTTCCATCAGCCAGCAACCCTACGCCACTCCAGCAGCAAATCTGAACATGACAAACTTCCAGAGGAGCACAAAGTTGTGAGCCGAAAAAAGGAAGAACGAAGGAGGGACGGTGGACAAACATGGAAAAGATGGAGGAGGAGCGAGGGGAGGGAGAAGGGGAGAAAAAACGGGAGTGAACGGCGGCTGGAGAAAGGGAGGAGGGGAGGGTGGTCCTCCATCTATTTCTAAGTTATCGATTTAGAATCTACCGACTAGATCAAATTTATTGCATGTAGTAGAGATAGTAATTTCTTCAAACTGATTATACTGATATGATACTAATATGAATAAAAGGAAAACCATCGATTAATATCTTCAAAGAAACATAGAGTAAAGAAATATTTCATTTTATTTATCACAAAGCAATAGGATTTAGGGCTCAACTTTTTCTCAAAAATTTCATAATAGAAACATCTTTACGTTGAACTCGAATCTGGTGTCATTTTGCTACAGGTGACAAACTATGTCATTTCAATCAAAATAACATCGTTTTATTGTATTTAAAAAAGAATATATATCAATCGAAACGACGTCATTTTTGTTGAATTATTGTCGTTTTTATCTATACGACATCATTTTAGCGCTCATAACATTTGAGTACCAAAACTTCTTTTCACGACGAATTCGAATGCAGTGCAGCCAAGCAACATTCTAAGTTTGTCATATATCTTGTTCATGACTAAAACTGATCATCAGTACGTGTCTCAATAAAAAAACAGATATGACAGCTGATCTTGGAAGACAGCTGATCGAGTACGAAAAAAAGGAATTGTAGTGGACTCTGTAGTGTCGCCATTGGTAGAGCTACACGTACGTGTCATTAACAATTGGACTCATTTTTCAACGTAGGTCTTATCCTACACACCAATAATTGATCATATAATAATTGCACTACCGTACTTCCTCACTTCACTCTTCAGTCTAGCTGCTGCTTCCCACCCCTATAAATACCTTCCCAGTCCTCAACTTGTAAAGCATCACAACACAATCATAAAAATATCTCTTCAACATCTTCTTATCGCTGCTTGCCATGAAGTTGAAGGCTTTCTTTTTGCTCAGCATTTTGCTGGCTGCTGTGCTTCTTGATCTTGTGTCTGCAGATGCTCTGACGACTGAGGAAGAGAAAAAATGTTCGTAACATTATTCTCTTTTCTCTCTTAGTTCTATTTTTTTGGTATAAACGGAAAATGGAGCACACACTTGATGCTAATATTTGATTGTATTATGGGATGTTTTAATGTTGGTTTCTGATTATGAATTAACGTGATTTGTTCAGTGCAAGAGGTTGAGAATGAAAATAAGGTGGATCAGTTAGATGGTGGACGCCGAGGCGGCACTGGAGGAGGAGGAAAAGGAAAAGGAGGTGGTGGTGGCAAAGGAGGAAAAGGTGGTGGTTATGACGAAGAGTTGGATTTTGGACCTGGAGGAGGACGTGGCGGAGGGGGCAGGGGCGGAGGAGGACGTGGCGGAGGGGGCCGTGGCGGAGGCGGCATTGGTGAGGAAAATGAAGTAGAGGTTGATGATTTTGGGGGCAGGGGTGGTGGATACAATGGTGGAGGCAGGGGTGGTGGTGGTGGTGGATACAATGGAGGAGGCAAAGGCGGTGGTGGTGGATACAATGGAGGAGGCAAAGGCGGTGGTCGAGGAGGCAGGGGTGGTGGAGGAAAAGGTGGTGGTTATGACGAAGAGTTGGATTTTGGACCTGGAGGAGGACGTGGCGGAGGGGGCAGGGGCGGAGGAGGACGTGGCGGAGGGGGCCGTGGCGGAGGGGGTATTGGTGAGGAAAATGAAGTAGAGGTTGCTGATTTTGGAGGCAGGGGAGGCGGATACGATGGAAGAGGCGGATACAATAGAGGAAAAGGAAAAGGTGGTGGAGGAAAAGGTGGTGGTTATGACGAAGAGTTGGATTTTGGACCTGGAGGAGGACGTGGCGGAGGGGGCAGGGGCGGAGGAGGACGTGGCGGAGGGGGCCGTGGCGGAGGGGGTATTGGTGAGGAAAATGAAGTAGAGGTTGCTGATTTTGGAGGCAGGGGAGGCGGATACGATGGAAGAGGCGGATACAATAGAGGAAAAGGAAAAGGTGGTGGAGGAAAAGGTGGTGGTTATGACGAAGAGTTGGATTTTGGACCTGGAGGAGGACGTGGCGGAGGGGGCAGGGGTGGAGGAGGACGTGGCGGAGGGGGCCGTGGCGGAGGGGGTATTGGTGAGGAAAATGAAGTAGAGGTTGATGATTTTGGAGGCAGGGGTGGTGGATACAATGGTGGAGGCAGGGGTGGTGGTGGTGGTGGATACAATGGAGGAGGCAAAGGCGGTGGTCGAGGAGGCAAGGGTGGGGGCGGGGGCCGAGGAGGTAAAGGTGGTGGCGGTTACGGTGGACCGGTGGAAGTGGAGGGCAACAACTAAGAGAAAATGTATGAAGAAGAAGAGTAAAACTTCCGGGAAATGTAAACATGAACCGCATCTTAAGAACTTGTATTGTATCCATCCATCTATGTAAACTATGTCATGTAGAAGATTATAATGAATAAAACTTCCAGCTCCTTTTTGGAGCAAAATAACTCTTTTGTCCTCACCTCAATCCTTACCTTCTATATCAATCATTTTACTTGACACAACCTGATGCACCAAAAAGGAACAACAGATAAGCATACAAGTTGCTATAAAGCATCAGATTTCAACACACTAAAATTAAAGTAAACCTGTTACCAAGTATTTGCATAAACACCCCCTCACAATAAGAGAATGGTCACCTTAGAGTCGATTTCCAAACTTGTTAATCAAGACACTACCACTTAAAAAAACCCACTTCAGAAGCCAAGCCAAACGCGGTAAGCTCATGGCCCTAGATATGGTCTCGGTGCTGTGCCCAATCCTGGGATGGGTGGCAGATTATCATCTGTATGCGCACTCTGAAAGTACGGACTAGAGCCAATTATTGCGTATGGATTCACATATCCGGATGGCATGTATTGAGGTACATACTGTTCATATGGAACTTGTGGAAAGCTGGCCTGATGGTAATTCATATTGTTTCCATGAGGTAAGATGCCATAGGAATAGTGCTGCTGCATAGGTGCTGGAGCATAAGCATAAGGCTGGACCTCAAAGTTGGTTTGCCAATTAACATGTCCACTGCTATATGGGTATGTTACTTCATTTGCTGAAGCGTAGTTGAAAGTGGTATGGATATTTAGTGCCTTGAACAGCTGCACCAACACTCGAGATCCGAGAGCCACCGCCGAATTCAAGCTTATTTATTTCAACTTTAGATCTCGAAGAACTTCCAGCTGGAACAGGTTGGCTCCAATTCATAAGTCCCTGAGTGGTCCTGATCATTTCAGGCTTCGTGATGGCTGAGCTTAACTTGCTCTTGGTCTGAAACTCAGTCAAAAAAGACTCTTCCTTGCACAAACTTTTGTCAGACGGGTTGCTTGAGCTGGCTTCATAAAATTACAAAAAGGTTATAAGGCCTTCCATTTTCTGGTAGCTACATGCTATATAAGAAAACACTCACAGGCAGTATATCAAGACACGATTTTTCAGGAGACCATCCCATGCCCTTGTCGGAAAAAAACTTGTACACTCAAAACTTATGCTCCTGCAAGACCACACATAGCTTTAATCTTTAAACATTTCTGATAGAACTTCGTCAAGTGTGCTCCATTTTCCGTTTAAGATGCTAAAGTAGAGAATTTCTGATGACATTATTGACGAACAAAAATATTCCTGCTAACATACTTTATATATTCAATATGATGTGGCAAAGTGCTTCACGTGACCCGGTCCAAACAAATTTCTGGCTTCAAGCCTATTATCAATTTGGGCCTTATTAGATTAAAAATGAGGCCTTAATTTGTATAATTATTTTTCATGAATGTGACCTTAATTTGTTGGGTTTGGGGCTGGGCCGAGGCATGAAGCAAGAAGCAAAAGCTTCATCAATTTAAATTTAATTATCGAGAATTTTTTTTGATAGTGAGTGGTACAATAATCTGGAATAATATATTACATATGAGCTTTATATATTAATCTTTAAAGCTTTTAGTAAGACATATTAATCGTATCCGCAAATATCTGATACATCTCTTCATTTATAAAGCGTAGCCATGTTCGGCACCTTTACCATGAATCCGCACACATCCACCCAAATCATCGGTACATCTCTGATACTTGGATCTCAGGCCACTTTTTAGCACCTTTATCGCACACCTCCACGAGGGGAGGAAGACCTCCATGAGAGAGGAAAAACGCATCACACGCGAGACGTGAAGAGGAAGGCATCCACGAGGGATGTAAGAAAGATTCACGCGCGAGGCGGGACGAGGAAGAGGAAAAAGTAAAAGAAGGAAGAAAATTGGTGGCCCCGGGACTCGACTCAGGGCGTAAGAATCCAATCATTTTAAGGTGTACTCTTTAATTAACAGGTCAACACCCCTATTGGCAAATGAGAATTATTTTATATTACAAATAACCTTATTTATAATTTTGAAATTAAATTATTGTGCTATTGATACGTGTGTCTAACTTGCATTTGTCATAGATGAAAATAGTTCAAAGTTCAAAGTCACCAAATTCAAAAATACATACTAAAACTTGTATGTGGGGTTCTAGTTGAGTTGGCTCAACCCTTGGCTTTATAACAAAGTGGTCATGAGTTCAACCCCCCCCCCCCCCCACAAATGCACCATTCCCACCAATATTTGGTGAGGAATTTCCTCAGGTGTTCTTCCTCCCTTCGCAGGAGGTGCTTTCTTCCCTTCACAGGAGTTGCCCAAGATAGCTTTGCATTCGCCACGGTGTTTGAGAAGGCTTTGACGTAAGCAAGTCAACTACTCGAAGATATGCTTCAAAAATTGGATGAGTCAAAGACGCCACATGACTTTTGCTTCAATGAATATAAATGTACTAAATGGTATGCTTGACTTAAGAAATACATTAGTCTTGTATAAGATATAAAAATCTCCATAAAAAAATACATACTAAAACTTAGAGAATTTTCTACGGATCGTATCAGCCACACATTGGCATGGCCCAAACATAAATTTTTTTTGGATAAGCTGGCCCAAACATAATTAATCTCAGCAGATAAGTTTGAAACTCAAAATTCCATGTTCACACACACAGTTGTCGACACTGTGTCGTTAAAGGGAAATTTTGAATCTGGACATGCAGCTAGCATAACATGCATGATGCCTTATTGATCGATCATATAGTTTAACATAAAATGTGCGTTATAAATCACACCATTGCAGTCAGCGTCAAGCAAAATATTTTTTGTTTTGTTTTGTTACAAGGAGACTTGCAAACACCAGGCACCAAGGCCCGGAACAAGAACAGTAGAGATCAGAACAAAGGCTGTACCGGCTCCTAGTATCCACCTCACCGATAACACTAGCAACTGTTCATTTGATGGCCAATTCAATAATGCTAGCTAATGTTTGTCTCGTTTAAATATTATTACGAGGAGCATGTGAATTTATCTGTACTTTTTGAAAATTTAAAATTTTAACAAAATTTCCTTATGTATTTCTTGAAAAAAATAAGACTAAGACGATATGATGATTATAAATGTCATCGTGCTTGCATATCAAATTTGTATCAGTCAAAAGTTAAAATCAACAAACTTAATTTTATTGATGGAATACGCGCAAGCATCACATCAATTTAATCGTACACTCGTAAAATTGCATATGATAGTGTCATGCTTTTAAGAGATTTTCAACTCAACGCTTCCCTCCTCGTATTATTGTTATATAACTTATAGCAAAGCTTAAGCAAGTACGTAACACAAACAATTAAGGGATTAGATCTCGTAGCTTAAGCGATCTAACACTAGATTATCACCCTTATCAGCTTATATACGCGATAATTCTGTCTTCCATAGAATAATATATAATTATTTTTCTAGTAACCACCAAAAAAATAATATTGATAGGAATTAGGAACGCCTAGCTTAAGCAAATTAGATCACTTGGTAATGATAGGGCATGTGTACAATTATTCAGGTCCTCCATCTATTTCTAAATTATCGATTTAGAATCTACCGACTATATCAACTTTATTGCATGTAGTAGATCAGATAGTAATTTCTTCAAACTGATTATAATGATAGGAAACTAATCAATAAAAGGGAAAACATCAATTAATATCTTCAAAGAAACATAGAGTAAAGAAATATTTCATTTGTATTTACCATGAATAATAAAACAAATCAATAGGATTTAGTGCTCTCGACTTTTACTCAAAAATTTCATAATAGAAACATCTTTACAGTAAACTCGGATCCGGTGATATGTTGCATATGATAAACGATGCCGTTTCAATCATAATGTCGTCCTTTTGTTGTATTTAAAAAGAATTTATATTAGTCAAAACGCCGTTATTTTTATTGAAACGACATCATCTCTACAACAAAATTTTAAGTACCAAACTTCTTTTCATGACGAACTCCCATAAAAAAAATAGATATGTCAGCTGATCTTGGGGAAGACAAGTGAGTACGAAAAAAGGAATTGTAGTGAACTCCAGTCTTCTACTACCAATAATTGATCATAGTAATTGCACTACTCTACAGTCTAGCTAGTTGCTGCTTCCCGCCCCTATAAATACCTTCTCAGTCCTCAACTTCTAAAGCATCACAACACAATCATAAAAATCTCTCTTCAAATATCTTCTTCTCGCTGCTAAGTTTGGTTGCCATGAAGTTGAAGGCTTTCTTTTTGCTCAGCATTTTGCTGGCTGCTGTGCTAATTCTTGTGTCTGCAGATACTCTGACTGAGGAAGAGAAAAAATGTGAGTAACATTATTTTCTATTCTGTTCTTTTAGTTCCATTTTTCAGGCTTACATAACGATAAGTGGAGCATTTTCTGTTAATAAGGTGGTTTTTGATTATGTTCATGTGATTTGTGCAGTGCAAGAAGTTGAGAATGAAAATAAGGTGGATCAGTTAGATGGTCGACGCCAAGGCGGCTTTGGTCCAGGAGGTGGACAAGGTGGTTTTGGACGAGGGGGAGGACAAGGTGGATTTGGACCAGGAAGTGGACAAGGCGGCTTTGGTCCAGGAGGAGGAGGAGGCAAAGGCGGAGGAAGCCGTGGCGGAGGCGGTATTGGTGAGGAAAATGAAGTAGAGGTTGATGATTTTGGAGGCAGGGGAGGCGGATACGATGGAAGAGGCGGATATAATGGAAGAGGCGGATACAATGGTGGAGGCAAAGGTGGTGGTGGTGGATACAATGGAGGAGGCAAAGGCGGTGGTGGCGGATACAATGGTGGAGGCAAAGGTGGTGGTGGTAGATACAATGGAGGAGGCAAAGGCGGTGGTGGCGGATACAATGGTGGAGGCAAAGGTGGTGGTGGTGGATACAATGGAGGAGGCAAAGGCGGTGGTGGTGGATACAATGGAGGAGGCAAAGGTGGTGGTGGTGGATACAATGGAGGAGGCAAAGGCGGTGGTGGTGGATACAATGGAGGAGGCAAAGGCGGTGGTCGAGGAGGCAGGGGTGGGGGCGGGGGCCGAGGAGGTAAAGGAAGAGGTGGTGGCGGTTACGGTGGACCGGTGGAAGTGGAGGGCAACAACTAAGAGAAAATGAATGAAGAAGAAGCAAGGGAAATGTCCCACTATGTGTAAACAAACATGAACTGCATCGTCTTAAGAACTTGTATCCATCCATCCATCTATGTAAACTATTGTCATGAAGAAGATTATAATGAATAAAACTTCCAACTTCTTTTTGGAGCAAAATAACTCAACCCTTACCTTCTATATCAATCATTTTACTTGACATAACCTGAGTCCTGAACTCAACACTTAATTTTCAGACAAGGAACAACAGAAGCATACAAGCTTTTACTATAAAGCATCAGATTTCAACACACTAAAATAAAAGTAAACCTGTTAACAAGTATTTGCATAAACACCACTCACAATAAGAGAATGGTCACCTTAGAGTCAATTGCCAAACTTGTTAATCAAGACTACCATTTTATTTCTTATAAAAAAAAGACTACCATTTTATTTTGTGTGCTCTCACTTCAGAAGCCAAGCCAAGCCAAACGCGGTAAGCTCATGGCCCTGGATATGGTCTTGGTGCTGTGCCCAATCCTGGGATGGGTGGCAGATTATCATCTGTATGCGCACTCTGAAAGTACGGACTAGAGCCAATTATTGCGTATGGATTCACATATCCGGATGGCATGTATTGAGGTACATACTGTTCATATGGAACTTGTGGAAAGCTGGCCTGATGGTAATTCATATAGTTTCCATGAGGTAAGGTGCCATAGGAATAGTGCTGCTGCGTAGGTGCTGGAGCGTAAGCATAAGGCTGGACCTCAAAGTTGGTTTGCCAATTAACATGTCCACTGCTATATGGGTATGTTACTTCATTTGCTGAAGCGTAGTTGAAAGTGGTATGGATATTAGTGCCTTCAACAGCTGCACCAACACTCGAGATCTGAGAGCCACCGCCGAATTCAAGCTTATTTACTTCAACTTTAGATCCCGAAGAACTTCCAGCTGGAACAGGTTGGCTCCAATTCATAAGTCCCTGAGTGGTCCTGATCATTTCAGGCTTCGTGATGGCTGAGCTTAACTTGCTCTTGGTCTGAAACTCAGTCAAAATAGACTCTTCCTTGCACAAACTTTTGTCAGACGGGTTGCTTGAGCTGGCTTCATAAAAGGGATGATTGACCCTCTTCTTTACCAGTAAACTGCTTTCCCCACCACTAAGTTCAGTATCTTCCGAAGAATTATTGTACTTTCTCTTGTTTTCGCAGACTTCGTCAGGTTCGCTTTCATTTGAATACTCAGGATCAGATATGTCATCCAATATTTTAGTGATGTCAACAGGCATTATGTCTGAGAAATCTCCATAGCAGTCGTTACTCTCTTCCATTAAGTAATTTGAGATAGTTGTTGGTACACCACTATCGTGTTGCGCATTCGCCTCTCCTTGCATCATAAACAAATGACCGTGCTTTGTTGCAATACTCCTGTGGTTATTGCTCCAATCCGAGCGACTCCAAAGATAGAGAGGTGGTGGGGAGTTGTTCCATTGCTCAATTTGCTTATTGTGAACATCAATTGATCCTGGGAGATAGAAGGACTGCGGAAAGAAAATTTAGTGGTGGAGCCATTCCATTTAAATCATTTTGTTCATCAGTTCCATGGGTACTGCTTATCATTAACTCACCTTGCCCGATAGTATCTTCCGGTCTTCCCAAATCAAATCATAAGCATAATTATCATCAAGCCTGATGCAGAAAATGAAGAGAGGAAATAGTGAGCAAGCGTGGCGGTTTTATTTTTCACTTATGTTCAAATGAACAAAGTCTTGCTTCATGCCTTTTTGTTTCCTCAGGAACAATAAGAATAATGAGCTTTGGGTTAAATTCCAACGCCTTGTTTATGAATTTATTTGCCAGAGACGCTTTAACTCCAAATGGGGGATTAAGCCCCATGATCTATAAAAAGGTAAGAAAATATAGCGAAAGGCATGAATCTACAAATTTTCGACTGCATATTTTGTTTCATGAGATATATAAGGTACCAGTTTGGATCCAGTAGGCAGCTCTTTTGGTGTCACACTCATCCAATCTCTTTTCTCAAAACAAAAATCATTCTGCATAAGAATTATGAATACCATTTTTCATTATGAACTATTAGAACATCTACCGGTTAATAGCAACTTGCGTGTAAGAAGTATGGTCAACCATTTCATTTATGCCTACCAATAAATCAGAGACAATTTCAACAAGTGAAAAGTTATTTACAGTATTGATCAGGAACATGCATCAAGTACAACAGACATTAGGAATTATATATCTAAACCTCATTACTCAAACTCAAACTACGCCTATAAAATCATTAAAGAAGTACTACAACAGACATGCAAAGCCTTTTGCGAATAAGACTTTGCCCATAAAAAAGATACAAGGTGGCTGTCTGAGGTAAAAGACAATTGGTATACCTTCGGCTGAATGATATCATAATTTCTGAACGAGCAACACTTTCCCATTTCATTAAGTTTCTTTTTCATCAATAAGCTGAAGTCGTTAGAGCCACAACAAAAATCAACAATCTGTTGCAAAGAAGTTGCCGTTAGTAACATGGAGGAAAGAGGACCGATATTATAAGAAGATAATTAATGAGTTAAAGTGTTTTTTTTTACTTCAGATGATCTACAGAATCAAAACCAAGTCATAGCAACCTACATTACAGGTTCCCCTAGCCCAGAGTTTTATCAGCATAATCTGACAATTAAATTTGAATTATACTATATGTGACCATTATTTGCATGTAAGGAAGAAGAATAAGAAACAGATTAAAATCACAAGCTTCTGGTCATATATTGTCGAACTTTGAGCACAAACAAAGGGCACAACTGGGTTCGGGCGTCTTGTTGTTCATCTTAAACATCTGACAGTCGAAGTGAAGAAAGTTATGACACAATGGAATGTAAACAAAAGAGGTACCGTGTCACCATCTAGCACATAGTGGTGGAGCCTATGTACAACCTGAAAGAAAAGAAATAAGAATCAACGGTGAGATGGAGATCACAACATCAAACGCTCACTGGCTTCTCACATGATACCGGTAATATTCAAAAGCGAGATTATGCAAGTCTTTTTTCTGAGAAAAGAAACAGATTGTATATGGGTCTGCGATGTTATATTCCGTTTATGTTGGAAAGCTGAGCAGAATACTGATAACTCAAGCACAAAAGGGGTAGTTTCCTCTAAAGTAGAAACTAAACTGGCAATCTTATACAAGAAAGTTCTTGTAAACTTTTGTGATAAGGAGCTGGTGTCTAAAAATCACATGTTATCGGATGTGTCTTCTTTAACGGGGGTTCCACATATGGTGATATAGTGGATATTATGTTTCAAAATTACTAAATATGCACTATTCTTACAAACTTGAGGTACATTACCTCTTGAAGCTTTTCAAACTTTGTGAAATGGCGACCATAAGAGGTGTATCGCATGCCGTGGAGAAATGGTGCAAGGTAGACTCTAAGTTTTCTCTGCCAAAACATTGCAAGTGATGTGTGTCATTAAGGATATTATTTTCTTGATTGTAGATCATTTCAAAGATAGCTGACCTGTTCAAACTAACGAATGACTTAGTTTGTGCATTATACATTGTAGGCTACAGATCCACCCCAGGGACGGAGTATTACAAAACATTGTTTCACATACAAGGGTCTATGGAGTGATTTACCTAGTAAACCACAAGTTAACATCTAACATATAACCCAAAATATCATACTCAAGGCCATCATTATAAAGTAAAGGCTCAAACCTGCCATGTCACAATTTGATTCAATATCCGAGGTTCACAAATAGCTTTTGCCTCCTCAAGAGTGCCTCCTTCCTCTAGCTTCCGTAAAGCTTCTCGCACAGCCTGCATGAGCATAGTGTGATTTTCATTAATTTGATTAAGGGCATAGACATATATTGTTTAAAAAAAATGAGGGATTTACTTTAACAGAAGCATCCATCCGCCCCTGAGTAATTGCCTTGTCCAACATATTTCTAGGATTGCTTGAATGGGTAGAAACAACAGACATTTTGGATCTAAATTTCTTTTCATCGAAAGAAGCATCACACTTCTTCTTGAAGGCAGCCATTCTGTCATCCCAAAATAAACAAAAGGAGTTAGAGTCAGATCTCTTCAAGTCCGTCAAAGCACAAGCAGCAACATTTTCTTTAGAAAAACTAGAATAAGTTGACATTACCGCTCTTCCATCGCAGCACTGTTTGACCATGAGGAGCTCTTACGCATCATTTCCGTGTTCTTTATTCTTATTTTTCCAGTATCAGTTCCCTGCTTGTGCCGAGGCTCACTGTTTCTTCTAAGTAATTCTTCGACAAGCGCTGAACTTGCTGATAAGCATCCTCTAGCATCTGTGCCTGACCACTGCTCTTTTGGAAGAATGCCCGAGTAATTTGAAGGGTGTTTTGCAACACTGATGTTCAGACTTTTACTGGCACCAGAACATGCTTGAGAAAATCCTCTCTCAACGTTCTTGCTTGTCAGGTCAACCGGCTTTGACATTTTAGAGCCTATCTTTTGTAGCAAAATCTTCTTTGAGTCCCCAATGTTCTTCATTCTCCCAGATAGTTGTGAGGTATTCTTCATGCCACTTCTTTGGGTATCAGAAAATAATATATGATTTCGTTCTGGAGTTTTAAGCTCTGGGTTGACCTTATGTTTCCTAAACCAATATTATAAGTGGTATAAGTAAGGACAAGAGCAAATCCAAGGAAAACAAATTACAAAAAGGTTATAAGGCCTTCCATTTTCTGGTAGCTACATGCTATATAAGAAAAAACTCACAGGCAGTATATCAAGACACGATTATTCAGAAGTCCATCCCATGCCCTTGTCGGAAAAAAACTTGTACACTCAAAACTTATGCTCCTGCAAGACCACGTAGCTTTAGAACACTCTCATTGATGATTCTTTGAACATTTATGAGTACTACATGACAGTCCCTTGAACGAGGAAACATGATGGTCAGCGTGAACAAATCAAAGAAATGTTATGCAGAATTTGGACTTTATACAAAGAATTACTTGGGCATGCACTTCCGATGGTATGATGTTGGACAACGTCTGCAAATTGCGAACTGTAGCTCATGAAATGTTTTGTCCTCAAGTTTTTTACATGCAGAACATCTGTGCGCTGGACATGTAAATGATTCCCCTGTAGCTATTTGGTTTTGAAGGACTGCAGCTTTGGTGGCATCCTCCGGATGAATAAGTTTCGCAACACATACTGGATGGTAAAAATGACCACAAGTTGCTGATATGCAAGGGAACACCTGAAAGTCATGATGCCAAATCATCAACAGCTATATACCATCTGTACCAATTATAAGAATGTATCCACATAATTAGACAAATTAACCAAACGAATTTTTAAGAAAGGGATGCCAAGAGTCAGTGTTACACCTCTGCACCAGAAGCTACATCAGAGGACCCTAACAACCCACACGCAAAGCACTGATGGCGCTGAGATTTACAGTTTTGGCACTGGAAGCTTGTCATTGCCTAAAAGCATCAAGGATTACTGGTGTTATTAATTGTTTGATTGGTATTTGGGGCAGCACTGAATCATAAAATAAAAACATGAAGAAGCTTGTAAACATACCTTAACGTGTACATCAGTTAAGCCAAGGGACTCGCAATTAGTAGCAATTCCATCCTCCTTCGTTGCATGAAAAGATCTCATGCACCTCCCATCACAACTGCATTACATATATTCATAAAGATAGTGTAGAATGCTCAAAAAGTAGAAATCGAACGACACCTTTACAGGGATTAGTAGCTCAAGTGTTACTACAGACACCTTCATTATCTTACTACGCTTATTTAGTTTCTCTAATAACCCAATACCTTTGTTGACACTGCAGGTTTCACTGCTGCCCTACACTTTAGAATGAAACCCGTGGCTATACTGCAGGAATTATCCTTTAATGCATTCTTTAATCAAACTGCCGGAATTATTTACAATATCTATATGCAGCATGATATGGAATGTAGTAACTCACACACAATACAATCTTGACAAACACATATTTAATGTGAGAAACAATATGCATACCAGAGAAGCATGCCACCGTCATCACAAAACGAGCAGACACGATCGAAATCCATGTCATCTTCACAGTCTTCGTGATCTTCACCATCACTATCATCAGCATCCACAATAAAAATTTGTTTCCTTGCAGTAGGAACAGCCTTCTGCATTTTGCAAGTAAACTTCATTGAGAAACGGGACCTAATAAAAATATACATCAGTGAACTGATAAAGGACGAGAACTGACCTCAAATGATGTAACTTCTTTCCCGTAACTTCTTTTCAAAATATTGAGCAAGTACTGGGAAGGACATGATTGAAAAGGAAAAAATGCATGATATATATAAGAAACTGGAATGTTGGTAGTTATTTACTGACTAGGTTTACAATTTAATAAGAGTTCCCCCACATAAGTAGAAAACCAGAGATAACCTACTAGATTGAAATTTTGAATCAGATGATGTGAAATCAAGCAGAAAAGACAACTGGCTAAGAAGTATTGCGTTATGCTCAAGTAATTTGGACATGGCAGATGGAAGCTTTATAAAATACTTCCAAATACTTCTAATTAGAGAAATGAAGCAGTAAAAAAAAATTAAAACTGATTTTATTCACCCTCGCTGTGCATATATAGGAAACATCTTATTAGCCTTATTATGTCTAAGCCACAGTCAGGTAAAAATGAAAGGAATTATTTGGTTACCATACCCACAGGCCACAAGCAACACAAACGAAAGGAAGGTAAAAAAAACCCAAGAAGTAACTATTATTTTAACTAAAGTCAGGCCATGAGACTCTGGAAGTGCAAAAAAGTGATTTCAAGAAGCAAATGCCCCAAGAAGTACCCTAAAGATTCTTCAAGAAGCAAATGCACTTTCATTTGTGATTTCTGTGACATTAAACTAGTACCTTGGATGCGACTAGATCTTTGTCCACACTAAGTGCTGCACTTATTAAATTTGTGTGTCGCCATACATCGTTCTCAGATGGTCCTTCCTCGAAAGTGCTGAAAAAAGAATTGCTTAGTATTTATCCATCCAGATTCTTCTTCAGAGTGTTCTAATTGAAATTTCTATAAACCTGAAAAGCTTTAGAAGGCACAGGCTGTTCCATAGAGATGTGGCAGACGCCTCTGGGCTCTTTTTAGCCAAGTGCAACAAGTGAACTGTGACCAGAATTGACCTAACGATGTCCTGATAACTCCTCCTTGGCTTCTGAAGTTGAATCCAAATTTTGCTTTTGGACAACACGGAGATCTCAGGATGCACATAAGAAAGTTCAAACTTCCAGGCTATGATTTCCTTGAATGTAGCTTCCGTACCACTATCCACAGTACCGCGTAGAAAGACCTGCTCGTTGCAGGACTCTGAGCCTTCGCCGTCTTTCAATTGAAGGGGCAAAATGGCTAAGGACACCGGAGTTCCAATGTTGCTAACCAAATAGTAATTTGTAACACATTGGGGAAGAATCTCTCCTTCTTCATCTGAAGATGCCATGACTATACAGCTGCATCGTCAATAAGAGGGCAGAGGTAAATACTTACGTATGATTTACATCATTTTGATGTTGAATCAAAAAATAGATATTTAAACTATATCAATGTACCCAAAAGCATAATAAACTCTGCCTATATAGTTACTCAAATTACATAAGCAGATCAAATCAAACTCTGTTTCTCACCAACTCAGCATCGCATTTTGCAAACGAAAGAGAAATCCAAAAGCAAAAATACGCAAAAAAACAGAGCCAGAAACCAAATAGACATCTTTAAGAAAAACCTAATGCCAAATTATTTGCAAGGGTTGATGAAGCTTACCAGAAGTTTAACAAAGTTAGCGAAATCTCAACTCTCAACCTCCTGCTATTTCTCCAGTATCACAACAGAAGAAAATGAAGAAGCAGCCAAGCCAAAGCAAACCCTAGAAAAACTCTTTCGCTTCTTTCATGTAGCTGTCGACATTGCCGATTTCGGTTTGTAAGGAGAAAATGCTCAGTGAGTGAACTGAAGAAGAGACTGGCAAATACTGACAGTTTTCGTGCTTTTTCAGGTAATGAGCAACAACGATGCCGTTTTGTATCAACAATTCTGTTTGAGCTGCTTTATTCTCTTCTACGTATGTCTCAGTAGCACTCAACGTACAGACCTACATTTACGCGCAAATCGCCACGTGTCGTCGAGCCAACAATGCGAAACGTTTCATACCGCCAACGTTTTTTTGTCGTTTTGCGCCTCCACGTAGCATTTACAATTGGACCGAGGCCGTCAGTTTAAAACGATTCTTTTTTCTGATGCATACAACGCAGTTCTATACCGTCGTTTCTACTCCGTTTCATGCCCTACTGTCCTACATACAAGAAGCTTTTGTTTTGTACATGGTCTTCGACCTTTTGTTTCTAGCTGACCTAAAAAAACATACAAGGCCACTTAACGAATCACAGTATTACTCAACTTCAGGCCGCTCTTCTACTAAAGAAACGTTTGCAAGATCACGTATTTGGTCTCCTGTGTACCAATCCTCACCGTTAATCAGCTTTGGTTCTTCAATTGATAAGTGGGCCGAGTCTGAAGAAGGAGCACCGTCCGCATCTGCTATGATTCCAGGCGAGACTTCAGCTGCTGAAACAGTCGGGCATTCGCAACCATTCTCAGATTTTATCGTCTTTTCAGTAGTATTAGAACTGGAAACGGATGGTTGTTGTTGTAGGCTCTGTAGCATAATGCTTGCGGTTAAGGTCATCATCATCTTTGGATTGACCTGTAGACGTACATTCATGAGTATAGCAAATATGTACTTGGCTCTGAAATCTTAAGTAACAAATCTTCCAATCGACATTTTAATTACATCACTTGCCTCTATGATGTCCTCCGGCAGCAAGAAAATAGAACAACCAAGTTTGCGTGCCACACTAATTATGTATGTTGCATTCAGTTTTCTATCTTCGTCTGCAAGTGGAACAATAATTATAAGTAAGACGGCCAAAAATGAGACTACAGGAAATCTTATGAAGTTTTGAACTTACCACTTTCACCCTCCGTTATGACACTCCAGTTGACCAGTCTAGGCTCTACTGCGCTAAGAAGTTCTAGAAAGAATATTCCACTAGAGAGGCTCTTATCCTGAAAGTTTCAGGTTTGGATCAAAGGGTGCTTTCTCGAACAAGGGTACAAACCATGTACAGAAATGTATGAGCAATCATTTACCTTAAAACTCTCAATTTGAGACGTTCTACCTGACTCTTTTACCTTGTTGTTTGCCCATCTTAAGATATCAGCATCGGTAATTTCCTTACCTTGGAAGCGGGACCTCAGTTTTTGAAGAAGTTGCAGCATATGAAACCGCATCAGCTGCCATAAAAAAGCTGCAGCCGGGCATAAGTTGATGAAAACTACTTAATCAATAAACACTAGAGGTCTTATGATATGATGTCTTTCTAAGAAGATAAAAGGAAGACTCCCCGCAAACTATGATAATAGGCTAGCTGACAAATGATCTAGGAGTTGAAGCATACCGAGTATGAGCTTTTTATTTCCTTGCACAAAATCATTGCCTGCTACGTTTACAAGAGAGAAGTTCAACCTTTTTCCTATTTGAATAACTTGGTTACAGTTGCCTACTTTTGCGAAAGGCAGCTTAATTGGAGGTCTTGTTGCTAGCTTCCAGTTAACCGACCCAGGAGATATTGTGTCAAGAACCTCCAAAAGCACCCATCTGCATGCACGATAGAAAGTGAAATCATATTGTTATCAGTCAGTGTATGAAAAGGTTTCGGACTAAAATGACTTGCTTAAGAGTTTGCAAAGTAAAAATTTCAAAATGAGTAGGGCCCATTGAACATGTGACAGGTAGAAAGTCTAATCATGTTAAAGAACATAATTCCCACCCATCTCTGACATCATCAAAAAGATTATTAACATATGTAGAGATCCCTAGACTATTTATCCACAAACGGTAGCATCTCTCTTCTCTGGAAGTTTGTGCATCGTCTGTCATCATCTCTGCGAAGGACACAGTTTTGACATCCGTGGACAGACCATTCCTGAACAAGAAGAGTTGCATTATTAGCACCTTCATAACATCCCTAGAGGTGCTCAGTAAGTAGCAGAGCTTCTAAAAACACAATTGTTACGGAAATCAAAACTCAACCCATTAAACAATACTTCTTATGATGTAGAGAATGCAGAAATAGATGACACTGAAGTATGGTGCTAACCGATGCTTGAAAATTTGTGCAACAAATGCTAGATTCAGATTAGGTGAACCGTTAATGATGTCTTGTGGAGCGATATAGTTTCGGCAATCCAGTTTTTCAGCATGCTTGATAACCATCTTAGCTCTTTCCACAGGATCTTTAGACTTGGAGTGTAAAGTGGAGGGAACAGCATGTTCAGGGGCAAGAGCATTAAGGAGGTACGCATAAGCCTCTCCATCCTGAATGAATATATTTCCATGATTGTTAATAGGGAGATGGATACTCAAACATCCCATATTTAAGTTCATAACATTACAACAGATGGCCGAGACAACAAATACATGCTTAAACTTCTTATAAAAACTTCTGAATATTATGGCTTTGCTGAAGTAATATGTCACAAAGATGAGAAATATGAATCTAAGTTCTAACTAAGATCTAATTGCTTCTGCGATGAATAATTATAAATGAAAACTAAGTAAAAGTTAAGCACAAGATCAGTTTCATTACAATACCTTGACATCAGAAGAAAAATTTGTAACCTCTTTTTTGTAGCCAGCTTTCTTCAAGTGAAAGTTCATCCATTTCAGCAGGACCTTTTCTGGGGCCAAACTCAAGAGCTCATCTGTATCCTGTCATCATGTCCAAAAACGTAAGTTATACAAATGACAGTGAAGACAACAAAGATTCTAGTATACAAAAGAAATAAAATATATAGAGAGAGAATTAAAAACAATAGCACTGCAGCACTAACCTTGCCAGCATCCACCAATTGGACGAGTTGAGGAGTTTTTTTCAAACTGAGGTCAGCCAGCAACTGAATCTAATGTTTCGAGCAATCAACACATATTTAGCAGCGTCAGCCTCTCATACAGTCATACTGCTTGTCCCATTTCAAGATCATTGAGAGAGACATCTAACTCAAAAGAAAAAAAAATATTTAGTACCTTTATTATTTGGGAGATCAACCCGAGAACCAAATGTGGCTTCAGTTTGAATAAAAAAAAGCAAAACACAAAGTCAAGAGTCAATAATAAATAATATAATTCCAAAAATGCAATTTTAATAAAATTACCATTGCTGATCACTTACTCTTGCCTCTACCAAATCCTGTGTACCAATATTAACTACAGTGCAACCGATTGCCTTAGCAGAGTTCAGGCATAGAGTATGATTCTCGTTTCTTTCCCAAGGGTTCAGGAACCTTTTGGTGTTTATGACTCGCTCATCAATTGTACCGGGGACAGCAACATTGATTAACTTGCTGCATTAAGCCATGCCATACACAAGTAAACAGTAAGTTATTGATTTTCTCATTCGATGTCGTCAAACTGACTACATATTTACCACAAAACAACTCCATCCTTAGCGAGGTTAAAAATATCATTTGTGGCAGGGTCTAAAGGCAGAAATTCCTTCAAGAAAGTATCTTCCCCTAGGTAGTTGTGGATATGAGAAACATAAGCGGCTTTCTCAGACTCACTGACACTGTGATGAAAGGTGGTTGTAGAAGCTTTCAAAAATGAAGAGGAACTCTTAGGACTCCCAAGTTTGGCTGTAGCTTGTGCTTGTACATTCAGATAAGCCTGGTCATGAATAATTCAATAGTACAATTTTAGTCAACTTGCTCGATCTTTTATCGACATCTCAGCAGACAGACATTGAATTATAGTCATCTAAGCCTTACTTCAAATAGAAAGAAGCAGACAGCTGTGAAATATCGTAAACTCAACAAGCATTTGGATTCGAAATCAAAAGGTAACCACATTCTACCGGACATCTCAAAAGGTATCATACGGAGCTCAGTAATCACAAACCAAAACTGTACATGCATTTTAGGACCCACCCGAAGAAAGGATTCGAAATCAATTTCTTCATCCTGGTCCAAAGACTCATCATCCAGTATAGCTTTAATATCGTCTTCGGTGAACATTTTGCTAAAGTCCTTCAGTTTTTGCAGTAGGGGTGGCAGATTGCGTGCAGTAACGCACCCAGATTGTTTTCTTGATGAGATAAACTACACAACCCCAAAATTTTAAAACACTTACAACAACTGACGTCCCAAATGTTTTTAAAAGAATATAGCTGCACTAGTTTTTTTTATACCTTTGATTGGAGGGTTCGAAGCTCAACTTGAGTAAACTGGCTCTGGAGCCATGGGTCAGATACAACAACACCCACAAAATTTGACATTTTCACTACAAATGAAACAGCTCACCGGATCAGTATTCCAGTCCATAATCCAGATTAGAATGATATTGAAAAACTTGACCAAACATGAGCTCAGATTTCAAAAACCAATGTGTTCCACAAATTTCATGCTAATATTGACTGGCCAAAGTTGCCACCTGCTTCCTTAACTAACAGTTTCATCACTTGTTTTCTTAAAGAGGATTCCAAATCAATCGATGGGTCAACTGAAAGTCAATTGGTTACAATAGTTGATCAAACAATATTGCAATAAACAAATGCTTTCTCATATTTTGAATAAAGTATCATCCACTAGGATTTTTTTTAAAACATACCTTTTGTTTCTCAAACCTTAATCAATAATCATCATCATCAGGTATTCCAACACACTCAAGCATGCAGAGAAGAATCAACCCAAGGATAATGTCCTAAATTCCCTTACCATCAAAACCCTCTAAATTCATGCATTTCAACGAGTTCCTTGCGGTTGCTTAAACTATGTCAAACAACCAACCAAAACCGGGAGAGACTGGAACAATTCAGCAAATTGAGTTCATATATGCAGAAAGAAAGACGGAACCAACCTGATCGATGCTACTATGAGCGATGAATTGCAGTTAGGTCGAGTCTGAGGAGATGTGTGATAGCAAAATTGAGCCGAAACAGATGATGATGATGATGATGATGACAAATAAGGACAAGAGTGGGAATGCTTACGTGGCGGACCGCTGCCTTGTCTTCGAAGTTGGTCGTCTCGATTTCAACTACAACTTTGATCCTCTTCTCGTCTTCGTCGGACTTTTTCTTTTCACTGATGAAATGAAAATTAGTAACACTCCACAGTCGAACAAACCCGTTGTTGATGTGGGCTTACAGTTACAGTTACAGCCACTTTTGTCTTTTCATTGATTTTGTTTTAGGAAATCACAAAAAAACGCACTCTGATTAAATTATTGGATTTTTCAATTTTGGTATTAGATGATTAAAATATATAATTAGATCAATTATTAATTAATACGGTATTGAAAGTGGGTGGGAAAACGTGTAATATTTGAGGGAGCTCTTTCATTATGATATTATTATCAAAATCAAGCAGAATGTTGTGAAATCGATTGGGGGATCGATTCGGTCTGATTATTGGGTTAACGGATCAACTGATTAATGATTCAATCGAGTATACAGGGTTGATCCCCTTCATGAATAAGGTTATTAACTAACGCAACATCAATAGTCAGTATCATAACCTTCAACATTTTTTACAACGAAATTAGTACACTTCTTGAAAACAAATACGCTATAAAAATACAGATTAAACACGTGTCAAGTTCCAAGTTGTCACATTAACTTTTCAAACAAAGTACTGAGAAGTTTACATATAAACAAACATATTTTGCCTACTACAGTATTTTTTTAAAAAAAAGTCATTTTTGAACACCAAACATAACTCTTTGCCCTGCCCTCCCTCGTTGTTGCATGTATCATCTGGGCCTACCGGCATAGTACATCTTTATCATAAAATAGCATGTAAATGTAAAAGTAATTTGTTGACTTATCAATGCTTAATTAGATTATGATACAAATGGCCAAGCTTAATTAAGAAGGTGATGTATAAAAAACCCAAAAAAGAACGCAAAATGAAAAGTAAGAAGAAGTCAATGAGATACATTTAGGAACTTTTATGCAAATTATTTTAGATGGGCAATCTTTACCATTTAATTAAGTTTTTTTTATTGTAGATTTACGTCGCATACAATCTAAGTACTACACGAATACATACATGAGCACCCCTATACAAAATTGTGTAAAAAAAATATTATGGTGGGGTTTGAACCCTTAACCTTGTTATGGCAAGGCAAACTATTGTATTAAGTTAATGAGCAACATTGATAAAAGACCATCATAGAAGAGGTAAGATAGTATAAATAAAGAATTTAGTAGGGCTATGTAATGTAATACATATAAATAATATAAACTATTGATAGAACTGTCATAAATGTGGTCTGCACATTGAAGAAAAGTTTGTCATGTGGGTCCCACATGTGGGGCCCACACCAAAGAAACTAAGAGGTGAATTGAGTGAAATCAGGATATGTGTCGAGTGAATTGTGCTATAAATGAAGAGGTACGGGTGAAGGATAACTTACACCTTCACCTCCTCCTTCACTCTAAATCTTCAATAATATTGCAGTGCATTCGAGTTCTAATTTGTCTCAAAAGTTCTCTATATTCTCAAGGTAATTATAACACGTTATCAGCACGAGGTTCTAACCAACTGAGATATCATATTTTTCATCTGTTCTACTTGGATATCATAAGGGGTTCACTGCCTCAAAGGGAGCTCTACTCTCCCTATTTCACAACTTTCTGATTGTGTTGATATCTGAGTTTTCCTAGATAAAAAAACTAAGAATTCATTTACTTTTCCTTTGTTTGGAATTAAATTCTATTACGGCAACTGTTATGTATGTTTTACTACTTCTTACCACTTGTTTCATTTTCTTAATGTATAACAACATGTTATTATGATGTGCGGACTACCGCCCCATAGTAAAGTGTTGTGATCTGCAAAGTAACTATCTTTACTTTAATTACTTCTTACAACGTAACTCATTTTACTTTCTTAATGTATAACAACATGTTATTATGATGAGCGGACTACCGCCCCATAGTAAGGTGTTGTGAACTACAAATTTACTTACTTCATGTATAAACTTTTATGTTTATCACTTGTTATTGTATAACATCATATTATTACAAGGAAGGCTCAGCCACCGTAAAAATAATATGATGTGAATTACAATTACTTTACTACTTCACTCCTATGGTAAAAAAGGCATTTATACTATACATGTCTATCCTCACATGTTAATTAATTGCATTACATTTCTAATCAAATCTTAGCATAAATTAACCCATACACAACGGTAACATTGTGCTCAAACGGTAATAAAACGGTAACAAACGGCTAGTTTTTCCCCTATAAATGTGTTTTCATTCAACTACACTAAATCACATTTCCTCTTCTACTTCACACTACAAACACACTCAAAGATTTCCAAAGCAATAAAATGTCGGCTAGATTACTACTTGTCTTTGTTGCAATAATTATTGTAGTACTCACTATTCTTGATTTCACCGGAGATCTAACACCGGATGAATTTTCTTTTTGTGTAAAAATACTTGTAACAATGTATGTCGTTTTCTTCATTACATTATTTGTAGACTTGTATGTCCTGAATTAATAAAAATTTACTTGTTTTTGTTTTAGTTAACATCATGACAAATTTGGTGAAACTAGACTTCAGTCCCCTTGACATTGCTGGGACAAATTACATGCCGTGGAAAATAGACATTGAGACACATCTAGACTCAATGGATCTTACTGAAACAATCAATGAGGGGAATACCTCATCAAAAGTAGACGCGGCAAAATCTTTAATTTTTATTCGCCGCCATCTACATGAGGATCTAAAAAATGAGTACCTCACGGTGAAAAAACCATGTGAACTGTGGAAGAATCTCAAAGAGAGATATGACCATCAAAAGGCTGTGATGCTCCCACTCTACCGCGATGAATGGACCGCTTTACGGTTCCAGGACTTTAAGAAAGTCAGTGAATACAACTCTGCAATGTTCAAAATTGTAACCCATCTGAGGTTTTGCGGAGATAAAAAAACAGATGAGGAAATGCTGGAAAAGACTTTTTCTACATTCCATGCATCAAATGTGACCCTGCAACAACAATATCGTGTGCGGGGTTTCCAAACGTATTCAGAACTGATTGCTTGTCTCCTCGTCGCGGAGAAAAATAATGAGCTGCTCATTAGGAACCATCAATCTCGCCCGACTGGCTCAAAAGCATTCCCTGAAGCGAATGCTGTTCGTTTCAACAGAAATGAACATAGAGACCACCTTCAGGGTCGAGGGCATAGCCGAGGTCGTGGGCGTGGGCGAGGTCGAGGTCGTGGTCAAGGACGTGGTCGAGGTGGTTATTTTCATAATTCACCTTATAAGTTCACCAAATATGTCCACAAGAACCATCAAGATGGGAGGAATCATGAGAATCCCTACAAAAGGGAAAATGACCCCAACCCCTCGAAAGGTCATGAAACTGCTTGTTTCAGATGCGGGACCATAGGCCATTGGGCTAAAATCTGTCGAGCTCCAAAGCACTTATGCGAGCTCTATCAGAGATATGAAAAGGGGAAGGGGAAAGAAGTCAACTTCATTGACAACCCGATAAATGACTCCACCCACTTTGATGCATCCGACTTTGTGAGTCAGGGTGAAACCTCCAATGAGCACACAGAAAATGGGACTATGTAATCCCCTATTGGGAATGAAGCCAAGTTGTCCGATGTTATCTGCATGTTTTTCTTTTAAGATTTGAAATAAACTTGTACTATGTTTTATTCCATTACCTTTTCTTAACATATTCTTTGTTTTTATATTCTCAAGTTTTAACATGGATAAAGATAATCATCAAGCCAACAAAGGGATTAACATTGAAGAAATTTGCATACTTGATTGTGGGACAACGCACACTATCCTGAAAAATAAAAGATATTTTTCAAGGATAAAACCATCACAAACAGTTGTGAATACAATATCAGGTCCTGCAGACCTGGTTGAGGGAATTGGCAAGGCAAACTTTACATTGCCAAATGGCACAAAGTTTACGATAAATGATGCCTTATTTTCACCAAAGTCCAAACGAAACTTGTTAAGTTTCAATGATATATATTCTCATGGATTTGATACTCAGTCTATAACTGAAAATAACATGAAATATATGTTGCTCACAACATATAAATCTGGAACCAAATGTGTTTTAGAAAAACTACCAATGCTCCCTACCGGATTGCATTATACATATTTGAATGCAATTGAGTCAAATATGGTAGTTATCAAGCCTTCAGCACTAACCACATGGCATGACCGATTAGGTCATCCTGGTTCAACTATGATGCGAAGAATACTTGAAAATTCACAAGGGCATCCACTTAAGGATCAAAAGATCCCTCAAGGAAATGCTCTCCCATGCAAAGCTTGTTCTCTAGGAAAGTTGATCATAAGGCCTTCACAGGGAAAGGTTGAAGCAGAATCACCTATATTTCTTGAACGAATTCAAGGTGATATATGTGGGCCCATTCACCCACCATGTGGACCATTTCGATACTTCTTAGTATTGATAGATGCCTCTAGCAAATGGTCACACGTATGTCTGTTATCAACCCGCAATATGGCATTTGCAAAATTGCTTGCTCAAATAATCAAATTACGAGCTCAATTTCCTGATCATACAATAAAGAAGATCAGACTTGATAATGCCGGAGAATTCACATCTCAGACATTCGATGATTATTGTATGTCAGTTGGGATTACGGTTGAGCATCCTGTTGCTCATGTCCATACACAGAATGGTCTGGCCGAATCACTGATCAAACGCCTTCAGCTTATTGCTAGACCTTTGGTAATGAGAACAATGCTACCTACTTCGGTATGGGGTCATGCAATATTACATGCTGCGGCATTAATTCGCATCAGACCGAGTGCATATCATAAGTACTCCCCACTACAACTTGTATTCGGTCAGGAGCCAAATATATCTCATCTAAGGATTTTTGGTTGTGCTATTTATGTGCCTATTGCACCACCCCAAAGAACAAAGATGGGACCACAGAGAAGTCTTGGCATTTATATAGGCTTCGAAAGTCCATCTATTGTTAAATATCTTGAACCTCAAACTGGAAATATTTGCACAGCACGTTTTGCTGATTGCCATTTTGATGAGGAAAATTTCCCACCTTTAGGGGGAGAAAGAAAACAGTTTGAGAAAGAAATTACTTGGTCTGTACCAACATTATTGCATCTTGATCCTTACACAAAAGATTGTGAAGGTAGAGTACAAAGGATTTTACATTTGCAAGAGATGGCAAATCAACTTCCTGATGCATTTACAGACACAAAGAGAGTGACTAAATCTCACATACCGGCTGAGAATGCTCCCGTACAAATTGAAATTCCAAAAGGGAAGCCGGAAAATAAAGTCACTCATGATATCACAACACGCTTAAAGCGTGGAAGGCCACCCGGTTCCAAAAATAAAAATCCTCGGAAAAGAAAAGGGGAAGAAAAGCAAATCGATCCTATGATGGAGGAAAGTATTCCTACAGAAATACAAAATGAAAAGGATCGAGAAATTTCGATTAATTATGCTAATACAGGCATACTGTGGAATCGAAAAGAGAACATTGATGATGCGTTCTCTTATAATTTGGCATGTGATATTATGGATGAAAATAATGGTGATCCCGAACCACGGTCTATTACCGAGTGTAAAAATAGACACGATTGGTTTGAGTGGAAAAAGGCCATTGAAATTGAACTAGACTCGCTCAATAAACGCAAAGTCTTTGGGCCTATAGTACTCACACCTAAGGATGTGAAACCTGTTGGATACAAATGGGTTTTCATACGAAAAAGAAATGAGAAAAATGAAATTGCGAGATACAAGGCTCGACTTGTTGCACAAGGTTTTTCTCAAAGGCCTGGAATCGATTTTGAGGAAACGTATTCTCCTGTCATGGATGGAATTACGTTTAGATACTTGATAAGTCTAGCAGTTCATGAGAAATTGAATATGCACCTCATGGATGTTGTTACTGCTTACCTATACGGATCGCTTGATACTAATATTTACATGAAAATCCCTGAAGGATTCAAGATGCCTGCAGCATCAAGTTCAATGCCCAGAGAAAGATATTCGGTCAAACTAGAAAGATCTTTATATGGGTTAAAGCAATCCGGACGCATGTGGTACAACCGGTTAAGTGAATACCTGTTGCAAAAGGGATATGTCAATGACCCTCTTTGCCCTTGCGTTTTCATTAAGAAAACAACATCCGGGTGTGTGATTATTGCTGTCTATGTCGATGATTTGAATATCATTGGAACGAATGAAGAGATTCATGAAGTAATCTCTTACTTGAAAAGGGAATTTGAAATGAAAGACCTTGGGAGAACGGGATATTGTCTCGGATTACAGATTGAGCATATGCAAAGTGGAATACTTGTGCATCAATCAAATTACACGAGAAAGATAATCAAGAGATTCAATATGGATAAATCAAATCCATTAAGTACCCCAATGGTCGTTAGATCCCTTGATGTAGACAAAGATCCATTTCGTCCATGTGAAGAATCTGAAGAGATTCTTGGTCAAGAAGTACCATATTTCAGTGCGATTGGAGCTCTTATGTACCTTACTAATTGTACTCGACCTGACATAGCTTTTGCTGTTAATTTATTAGCCAGGTTTAGCTCAGCTCCTACCAAAAGACACTGGAATGGAATCAAGCATGTGCTTCGTTATCTTCAAGGAACGATTGACTTAGGATTATTTTATTCTAACAATACAAAACCAGTTTTGATTGGTTATGCAGATGCAGGTTACTTGTCAGATCCACATAAAGCGAAGTCCCAGACTGGTTATGTATTTACATGTGGAGGAACTGCAATCTCTTGGCGTTCTCAGAAACAAACACTCGTTGCAACATCATCAAACCACGCTGAGATCATCGCATTACACGAAGCAAGTCGTGAATGTGTGTAGCTGAGATCCATGACACAACATATCAGAACTACAAGCGGTCTTCTACCAGCAAATGATCCAATCACACTTTATGAAGATAATGCTGCATGTGTTGCTCAAATGAAGGAAGGATTTATCAAAAGTGATAGAACAAAGCATATCCATCCCAAATACTTTTCGTTCACCCAAGAGCTGGAGAAAGACAAAGTTATCAGCATACAATATGTTCGTTCTGATGAAAACTCAGCAGATCTTTTTACAAAGGCTCTCCCTACCTCAACATTCCGAAAACATGTCAACGACATAGGAATGCGAAAGCTGCAAAATTTATGAGCACATAACGCATGCCAATATGAGGGGGAGCTTCGCGTCGCTGCACTCTTTTTCCCTTAAGTTGGTTTTTATCCCAAGGGGTTTTTCCAACTAAGGTTTTTAACGAGGCAGCCTAAAACGCTTAATGTGCATCCCAGGGGGAGTGTCATAAATGTGGTCTGCACATTGAAGAAAAGTTTGTCATGTGGATCCCACATGTGGGGCCCACACCAAAGAAACTAAGAGGTGAATTGAGTGAAATCAGGATATGTGTCGAGTGAATTGTGCTATAAATGAAGAGGTACGGGTGAAGGATAACTTACACCTTCACCTCCTCCTTCACTCTAAATCTTCAATAATATTGCAGTGCATTCGAGTTCTAATTTGTCTCAAAAGTTCTCTATATTCTCAAGGTAATTATAACAAGAACATTATATGCCGATAGAAATTCATGACTGCCGTACACAGTGAAATAGTATTTAGAATGTGAAAGCAAAAGCTTCCTTGAAAGCAGAAGTCTCATCGAGAAGCATCTAAGGGTCGGCGAAGGCTGGGTCGAGTAAGTCCTAGCTCTATCAGGTCGGGTCGGATAGGGCTTTTGCTATAGCTCTTTGTACATAAGGGTCGGATCTTGAGGAAATTCATTGGCCCTAAAGTCGGTATCAGCTCTTCATCATATCTCAGGGTTTCTCGGGCTAGGGCTTATTTCGACCCTAAATGGATGACTAAATAATCAACAAATTTTGTTACGAATATGAAGATTTCTTAGCAAAGAATCAACAACATTTGGCATAACTATTTATTATTCCACATCAATTGCACTATTCTTAGTGTCGTTGAATCATAGACAGTGTTCCAGAAAACGCTAGGCGCTAGTCGGGCGGAAAGGGTCTCCGGGGCCTAGGCGGGGATTAATCGGGGCCTAGGCGGGGATTAATCGGTTTTGAATTTTTAATATTTTAAAATATATAATTATATATACATTAATTAATATACAAATTTATTCTTCCATATTCTCCAGAATGTAGACTTCTAATCAGTTCATGGCTTCATGCATATTGCAAAGAAATATGAATATTTAATCAAATCCAAATTATGAAAAATAAAAGACATGTATCAGAAATAATACAAATTGAAGCATTGAAATTTAAATCCCTAGTTTCAATAAGTTAATTTTTAAAAATTAACAAATAAGCCCTTCAAGTTTAACTATTGACATGTAGTTGACCATTCTGCCTAGAAACCGATTTAGACCGCTCAGAAACTGATTTAACCGCCTAGGACCGCCCAGGCGCCGCCCAGGAGCCGCCCAGACCGCCCAGGACCCGCCCAGACCGCCCAGGACCGCCTAATTGCATAAAACGGAACGGGTTCTAAAAAAAGGCCGCCTAGGCGGCCGTTTTTTAGAACACTGATCATAGAGATAGTCATACTTGAATAACAAGTTTTTGTGAATTTTTTAAACGTAAATGCTATTAGTGTGAGGCGCGCCACGTGTCCCACCCAAATCCCACTCACACTAGTAGTGTGAACGCAAAGACGGCTGTGAAACGTGACTTCGCCACGTGTCACAATGGAATGCCGAGATCGTGCCTCACTTTCCTCATTCTACGAAGGGTGATGTCGCCGAACGCTCCCACTGGACACAACATCAAAGTTTATAAGTTATTGATCCTTCAATAGTTTATATAATTTAAATGCCGAAGATAATTTTCACTTCACACTCGCTGGCCTTACAAAAACAACATGATCAAGCCTGAAATGGCCAGACAAAGCTGGCTCATGACGCCCAATCTCGCAGACCTAAAAGCGGCATTACTTCGCGAACGAGTAGTATTAGTATCTGGCGAAGCAGCAGTATTAGTGCCGTTGTCGCCTGTGGTGGATGGTGAGTCCACGATAGGGATAGGAACATTCGGGGCGGGTGCAGAGGCTGCAGTAGGTGGAATATCTGTTCCAAAAATGGCCTTTGGTAAAAGAACTTCGTCTACTTGGTAAACAGCCACAGGGTTGGTGGAGTACATACTGCTACTCACTTTTGTCTTAGTCAAGCCTGAATTGATCCCCACTGTGCCCGAATCATCAGTGATATTCAACGAGTACGAGCCTGCTCCTGCAAAGGTGCTGACGGGATTTACGAGACTCAAGTTCTTGAAATCCGCTAGGCTGTAGTAGTGTGGCAGTGCATGAAACAGGAACAACTGCATGAGCTGGTCGCTCGTTAGATTCGTAAGGGAAGGCTTTTGCGTCGAGGAAAAGGCTGAATTCTGTGGGACGAAGATAGTGATCCCTTCTTTAGAGTTGTTGGCTTGATTTTGGAAAACATCAATGACCTTGGTTTTCTCAAGGTAACTGAGATATGTGGAGAATGGACCAGCCAGTGTCAGTAGTTCAGTAAGGTTCACAAAATGCGGTGCTGGCGCTGGGGCAGGCGTTGGACTGCTCGTGCTTGGAGCAGTTTTCGCAAATGTCATAGAGCTACATACAACTAGAACTGTCAAGCTAACCATCAAAAGGACGTTGAATTCCATCGCTATGAGTTCCTGCATCAATTGAGCAAAAGAAAAAAAAACATTCATCATTTTAGCGGCTTCAATCTCACCAATGAAACCAACTTATAAGAACTCAAATGTGAGAAGTTCCTAAAATATGCACCAGATCATTAATCTCCATAAGCCAACCCAGTCCTCAAATTATAAGATTTAACAAATTCTCAGAAGCCCCAACTCATTATCTGTTAATGCATTTAAACTGTTTTAAAAAATGAAGTTAATTACAACAATAGACAAAACAAATTAGCACTATTAAATTTAATCTGCACAGTGACAATTTCTGGAGCCAAAAAAAATGTATGAAAAAACAGAAGCAGATCTGAAACAAGTAATATTAAGCAGGCTGTAAACAGTATATTTAAAAGGCAGTGATATCATCAATAGAGCATAAAGTGAAACAAGTAGCAAGAGAACAAGACTGACCTGTGGAAGAGGATTTCCAGAGATGGAGAAAAGCTGGTAAATGCAATGAAGAGATGTTGGAAAGTTTAGTAATTTATACTCATATAACTCGAATAATACTACTTGTTGTGGACAGCTGGGTTAATTAACATCGAAATGATAAAATAAATTTAACCATTCAGGATTTGAATTCAGTGGAGGATATTTGCATGTTAAATTTGTTTAGTTGACAACTTTTGTTCTTAAATCTCATTAAAAATTAAATGTGCAGAATTCGAGAAGTCATCTTTTCGCTTGTCAAACACAAAATCCTAAACAAACTAATTCAAAATAAATTCCTCAAGTAAATGAAATTCTTCATAGTCAAGTCAACATGTGAACTCCTTTATGGTGTTTGACACCTGAAAATTCCGTTAATTTATTATTTATTTCGACCATCTAAAGCTGTCCAGTAATGAAGTAATTTACAGCAGGAAGCCATTTGAATCCTAGTAAATCTTTTGCTAAACAATGTATCAATTCGTTAAGCAAGCAATACAATGATCATTGTTGCTGGAAGGTTATTATTAATCATCATTACTTAAAATAATTAAACCTGAAAATATGGCGTCGTCGTAAGATTAGACTGATTTAAAATTACTTAGTTTCTCAGAGCGTGACAAATCACAGGAATTACCAAACAACCTGAAACATGTCTTTTATACGAAATGCCAATTTAATTTAAATATAAAGATTTCGCAAAAAAGGTGCCTATTTTTCTATCGGTAATCAAGAAGTAAGATATAAAGTAAAAAAAAAAACTACACACTGAGATGAAAAAAGGCAAAAAAAAAATCAGCACTCATTTATTAATAAAACCAAAATACAAAAAGTTCAGCATCTGTCAATCCTGCTCTATTTTATACTGCGGAATTGCTGCACTGCACTAATCAAAAGTCAAAACATGGAGCAAGATTTGATGTGAAAACAGAATATGGCTATAAGGAGGCAACATATGCTGCTTATGTTCAAATAGGAACAGAGAACATTTTAAACTAATGTAAAACTTGAGATTGAGCTTGTAGAGATATACTTCTGACTTCATTTTTAAGTAGAGGCCCAATCTTTACGAATGTCGAATGTGTAGTTTATTTCCAGGTAGCATTTGTTGTCGTCGTCCAGAAACTGAAAAATACACAATGAAGCCAATTAGAACCAACATTTGTAATTTTAGGTTGTAAGCAAAAGAAATTGTTTTAGACAGATGGGGATGTCACTCTCTGTTTCAATTTGCTATATTGCTCGAGTGCTGAGTTGACACGAGAATGGAAACTAGCACAAGTCGCAACACATAATGTGAAAGCAAGAGAATGCAAAGACGCCTAATAGTTGCAATGTAAAAAAATCTGTTTGATAGAGACTTGTTAACTACCCAGGACCAGCTGCATTTGTTTGCCGTATGGAATTACAACTTTTTGTCAAAATAGTTTTGAGACTAACAATACTGTGTTCGAGTTTGGAGGTCAAAGAATCAAGCAACAAATATATGAAAAAAGAGCGAGTGGACTGAAAAAATGCACAATGCAATTAGTTAATCTCCAAAGCAGCATACATGCAATCCATCCAGAAAAACAAAAATGTTTGTCAATTTAGTCTTTTACCCTGAATTGCGATGAAAACATGGAAGGGGCAATCATGATCGAGGGGCATACAGTTAAAGTGCTTATTTACGACAATTCAGAAACGAATTCTAGGGAACCACACACGATAAGATGAAAAATCAGAAAACCATGTAGTCGTAAAACATCGTGACCTGATTGTTATTCATGTATAATGAGGCTACTGAATCAACATTGATCAAACAGGAAAAATGATATAAGCAGGGAGGATTCTATGAGAAAACACTTACCTTTGATTTAGCAGAATAAGATCCTCTAGCAAAAATTCCAGAAGGAGTCGTGTCTGCAGGCATCTGATGCGTGTAAGGCTCTACCTGAGGGCTAAAGGTTCCTATCATCTCCTTTGCGCTGTCAACTGAATAATTGACACATGCAATCAGAACGAATTTTAATTAATTTATCTTTTTCTGTCAGTTTATATTGACAAGGTACTCACCCTTCATGCCAGTTTTCCATACAGTGTTGGTGTACTTGAGACCAGAAACAATGTTGTTGCTGACTAGGAATGAAAATTTCAAACTGTAGCGACTACCTTCCTTCAAAGTAAACCATGAACCTTTCGGGTTCCCATTATCGGGAATCGGGAGAACTATATCATCTCTACCTGGGGAGACGATTGAGAGACTAGTGAATTTGACCTCTGGATCCAATGATTCTGCAAACCAACAAAACGAACAATGTCATAGATTTCAAAAGCTGATACTGCTTAACTTACAAGACAGAAAAGGCATGCTGGAAACCAAAGAAAACATAAAATTAAAAACTAATCCAAGTCACCTCCAACATTCTCCAAATCCACAGCCCCAAGCAACTGTTCCTTCCACCTTCTCAGGCTCTCGTCATCCTATAATTTTCAAAACCAGCCAGAAGAATGAGCACCATGGTAACTCAAACAGAAACCGCAGAATCAACAATCAACACACAAACAACAAACTTGAAAAATCAAAGTCATAATACAACAAAACCTTATCCTTCTCAAGCTGTTCCTTGAGAGTGCGCTGAGGACCCAATTCCAATTTGCTTTCCGAATCATCATCATCATCCTCACCCTCAGTTGTGTAAAGTGAATTCTCACTAGGCGTTCTGCCTATTCTTGAAACAGTTTCTCCCCGTTCATGTTTTGAATCTGCCTCACTTTTCTCCCCAATCTCATTCTGGTCATCATTGCCCATTTCTTCCAAAATCCCAAACAAAAAACAAAGATGATATCAACATCAAAACACATCAAAACACATCAAAGATTCAATCTTTTTCAAAAATAAAAACCATCCAAATCAAATCCAAAGCCACAAAAAACCCTAACTTTGACAACAACAACAACAACATCAAAAAAACAAAAACAACAACAAAAAACAAAATTCAAGAAACAAATAAAGTACCTGAATACTGAAAATTGACCTTACCCCAGCAAAAAGGGACCACAAAGACAGAGACCCAAAACGCGCAAAAGAGACAAAAGTAAGTCACGAATTAAAGGGTCGAGTTTTCTTTGGATCTAAGTGGTGAAGGATTTGGTGGAGAATGTGGGACGAGGGCGAAAAGCGATTGATTGATTGATAAGTTGAGACTCAGGTTGGGGGGTAACAAATGTTGAGAGATTGTGTGGTGATGCGATGTAATTGATTCTGAGAAGAGAATATAAAGGGGCTGGAACGTTATGACCACTGATTCACACATGCCAAATTTTTGTAGGCTGAAAATAGAATTGAAAGTTTCAGATCATGTTTTTTCACTGATTATGATTCCATTCAATGGTAGATGCATTTTCATGATCTTATGCCATTTCAGCAAATTATGTCATCATGAAAATGATTTCAACCTGTTATGGATGGAGCATCATGCCTTATTTGCATATTTTAATTAATTAATTAATTATTATTTGTTATATAAATTCGGGAGATTCCCAATGTTAAGAGTTTATTTCTTACATAGTTACATGTGATGCATAATCTTTTTGGTCCGTCTGGAAGTAACCTAAACTTGTGACATTGTTGGTAGCGTCAGAGATTTAAAGGAAGTATCAAACAGTTAGCAGTAGCAGTATCGTAAAACAAATATTTGCTTGTCCAAACTCCAAACTTATGTCGAAGGATTGAGATTCCAAACAACATAAAATTAAAACTATATCGTTCTGTCATGCAGATGCTTCATTTTAACTTTGATTGTACTAAAACTTTATCATCGTTGTTTTTAACTTAAATGTTCGGGATCTGAATCCTCAAAATAATGGTAAGTTCGGTATGTACTTGATTCATCTTTGATTTTAATAAATAGTTCAGTATGTACTTGATTCATCTTTGATTTTAATAAATATTAAGCTTCTGATCTTATATAATCGGTTGTGTAGCGGCCATTCTTTTCAAAGAAAAATGTTCAATTAAACTGAACTGTCTTCGTATGTCGTATTTTTTAAAATATGTGCAATCCTACCCATGGGGTGACTCGAATCCGGGATCAACAAGACCAGGTAGTGAGCGCCTCTCCACTAGGCCAACTCAACTTCGTCAATTAGGATGTTCTTTCATGAAACGGTATGAACTTTAGCTTATGATATGTATGACATCTCACACTCAGAAGAGTAAAAAAAATCTCTTATTTACTATTGAAGGAAGATTTAAAATCTCTTATTTACTATTGAAGGAAGATTTCCAACAAGGGGGCCTAAAAAGAAACATATTTCATGTTCTTCTCAGCGCATCACTGTAAAAAATGTGTTACTATGAAATTGTCAACAAGCAAGGGAACATGGTCCTATTTGGGTAAAGAAGCTGAAGCAGTGCAACCGTCTGGAAAGGGCTTGGTTATTGTTGCCTTCAGATTCTTACAAACAGCGATAGCCGGTCCATCTTTGCCACTGTACTTGAGATCGATGTTCCCAACCTCCACGTTCTGGCATGGAAAATCTGGGCTACAAAGTAGCTTCACCACTTCCCGTGTCGATGACGTGCCTGTAATTTTCTTGAAGCTCACATTGCTGATCTTTACCTTTGATCCAACCTGCAACCATTTCGTCAAACAAAATTATTTAAGCTAAAAGTCCTCGAAGCGTAATTTGATTGAGAAATGAGTGTGTATGTACCCCCAAAGTGCACTGATTCCATGGGCAATATTCTTGATCAATGAGCACAGGATTAGTGACATTATTCATTATGATGTCTTCGAAGTGCATTTCTGAAGCGAAGCCAGGCTCCGATTTAGGCCAAGTTTTGATCCTCACGCCGTTATCTGTGTTAGTCAGAGTGCAATTCTTAACGAAAATCCCTGTAACATTCTCTTCATTTCTGTACTTTCCTAAACTACCAATACTAATCCCGTGCCCTGGTCCGCACTTAACTCTTTCGATGTAGACATTCTTTGCTCCATCTCCGATTGAAATACAATCGTCTCCTGTTTCGATAGTTGTGTCTGTAATGTTGACACCATTTGACCTGCCGATGTGGATTCCATCCGTATTGGGGCTTTCTGCCGGAGCTGATACCTTGAAATTTTGGAATGTGAAATTCGAGCATCCCAATACATTAACATGGAAATTCTTGCTATCTTTGGTGGTCACATCCTTGATGATCGAGTTGGCCAGGAAATTGAATCTTAGGTTCTGTTTACATCGAGTAAAATCAAATTCAATGTCACAAAAAAATATTGATTGATTTTTGTATGAATTTGTTGAGGGAATCTTACATAAGGAAGGAGAGAGCATTTTTTGTTTTTGTGGCAGTCATTTTTCTCCCAACCAATATGTCCCTGGCCATCAAAGGCTCCATTGCCGGACATTGTGAAAAAATCAAGGTGTCCAAAGACTACCCAACCATCAGCTCCCTTAAAACTTTCAAGGTCGCTCGGCGACTGCAATGTGCCCTGAACATTGAGCTCGATCGGGGCCTTACAAGGGCCATCAAATTTAATTAGCCCGAGAATAAATGTCCCTTTGGGCACGATTATTTTGCTAGGAGTGGTCGACGCGCAAGCCTCTTTCCACGCACTCGTAAGCGCCTGCATAGCAAAAAAAAACATAAAAATCTCTATCGAAACTGAGCAAGTTTTACAGAAATTTTCGTATACCGCAGTTGCATCTGCATTCGGTTTTGCACCAAATTTTGTGATATCGAAAACCCCGCCTTGGGCTATTGCCGGTGTTGATTTTGTGATATCGAAAACCCCGCCTTGGGCTACTGCCGGTGTTGCAATGTATGCTGCTAGTAAAAAGACAGCAATGGTGTTAAGGTTGTATTTGGATGCCATTTTTTTTCTTGCGTCTTAAGTTGCAATTTTGAACACTGAAAGCATTGAGATTTATATGACTGGGAAATTAATGAGAGCCGTAGAAATTATAACGGACTGGTAAAATACATGAAGTAAGAAATCAACTCTGCTTTGCTTTTTCTGGCTTTTCTATTTTTGAAGTGCTTCAAATTTAGCATCACTAAATCTTTGTCAAGGCCTTGCGCAACAACTTTAAAATCATTTGGTAAAATAAGAACTTGACAAATGTTCGATGGGCCGAGAGCCCAAAAGTGGAGAAGTGGATTTACGCAACTTTTTGTTTTCTTTTTAAACATGACTTGACTTGCAAGATAGGCAAGATACAAATATATGTCTATTGTTTAAATAGTTGTTTACATTAATGAGCTTAAATAGTTCTATGTTCAAATTCCATCACTCGTCTATCAAAAAAAAAATTCCATTCACTCGCATCACATAAAACATGAAAAATATCGGGTGCGAGTGTCAAAATAGGATCATTTCAGTAAAAAAAAAATGACGTTGTTTCGATATGTAAATTGCTATGAATTTAAAGCTAAGCAATAAGACGGACATATTATAAAGCGATTTCAAACAAATATATTTTCTTCATTGCAAGTTCTTAGAAGAAATGAAAGGAGTGCTGCAATTATTCATGGGTGTCCCTATGTGGGATAACCCAGAAACTTTTCTTGATACTAAAAATCAAAAGTTCTCGCTATTACACTTGTGGGAATAGACATCCCATTTCCTAGATATTGTAATCCTCGCCGGAGGATTTCACTCCAAAAACTGACAACTAAATATGAAAAGTAAAACGAAGGGTCATTGCTCTCGAGTATAGCCTCCTTGACTAGATATGGAACACACATACTTGACTATACGCCGCAACCATTTTACAAATTCTCACTCAAGACAAACACAACTTGTGTACACTAGTATCCAAAACTGAAGACTCTGTAAACACAAATGCTCTACCGTTTCGCTACAACTCCATCATGTGACCACTCTGCATATGTTTATATAAAAAACGAGTTTCTTGATTAGCTAATTGAAAATGAAGCAACTTCCCTAATTGCTTGCTTCAACATGTTCTCTTCTACTTTTAATGAGCTCCTGATGTTCAAGAACCACCATCCTACAGGCAACAAATCCTGCAAAAAAATATAAAATATAAACTTAGCTTAATTAACCCATATATAATGACCGAGCTCACAAAAAGCGAAAAACAAGCATTAACACTGATTGTTTTATAAGAACATTTCCCACACACAAGTACAATATGAAACCGTCCCCGAATTTGTAATTGTCCTAATTTTGATTAGATTACTATGGCTCCTTGCGATCAAAACAATTTGAGAGGTGTAACACTAATTGATCCAACGCATTTATTAGTACTCGAAGAGCATATTTCTACTGCTCCACAAAGTTGTAAGACTTAAACATTATGGAGTGACTGGAATCTAAGGTCCTTAAAATGACACTGCCACAAAGTTCCTATCAATTTTCTACTCATATTTCAAATTGTGAGTAATTTCGTCAAGGAAATCAATGCTTATGAGAACATACATAAACTTGCAAAATACTATTGTTGGCAGTTTGCGCCAGTGTCAAGATTATTAGGAAAAGCAGACTTGAAATGTAGACCCTTTCACATGTAAAATTAAAATGATTTGGATACTGTTGATTGTTGAAACTAACCTGGCTAGTTTTATGCTGTTTTAAGAAAACCCAAAGCGAGGAAGGTACAGGAAATATTGATCATCGTTGTGCACAGTGACGCATCATTATGGATGCTATGACAGTCCACCGTGAGATGGTGGTCCTGTAAGAAAAACAAGTGTTGTTGCTTCACAGTATTTGACAATGAACATAATGAGTGCCAGAAAAAAGAAGATAAATGGATGTAAGAGGTCTAACCTTTATTTGCATGGCTACCAGCAACACCATAGTTTCCCATATAACCAGGAGAATCTTTAATAAACATATCAGAGGATGCATTGACCCCATCGCCACGAGAACCATATCCATCTCTTTCGGAACTTGCAAACCGCCAAGTGGAATCTCCATATACAGATCCACTGTTGTAAAAGTCCGTGAATGCCCCATCATAAGCAACATTTGACGACCCATAAGATGAATTTGGAGAAGCATTCGTTCCGATGCTTCTACCAAAACCACCAGTTCCCACACTAAGGTTGTTGTCCCTAACTCCATAACCTAGACTCCCAGTACGGGTGGAGGGATCATTTGCCCGGCCAATACCAGGGGTTGATATTTGTGAAGAACCCCAACCAACACCGGCGCTGCCAAAGGTGTTCCCACCAAACGAATCACTGCCTGATCCCATGAAAACAGATGAGTTTCTAGAATTTGCTGCTGCGCCAAAATTAAGACCACCATTCCCCCACAGGTTTCTTGTCACCGAGTTGAGTGGGGAATTATTACCAATACTGCTTCCATCATATCCTAGATTGTTACCATACCGATTATTACCGATGATATAAGGGTTCAAGCCACGTCCATAACTGAGATTAGCATTGAAATTTCCACTACCAATCAGACTTGCATTCATCCCCGGTTCATAGTTCATACTCATACCATAGCCAGAGCCAAATGGAGATAATCCAGAGCGGCCGCCAGACATAGGACTAAATCTACCATCCATCCTAATCCCAAAGCCTCCTATTGCAGTTGGGGAATATAGCGGATTATACCCACCAAGAATATCAACCCTACCCACACCGTAGTTAAAGCCACTGACAGGGCTCCGGTTAGAAGCTGGTGAGAGCTCTTTAGGGACAGCACGCTTTACCTCAACCATTTTACCACTAAGTTCATGAAATGTTTTAGTCAGCACTTCATCCACGGCTTCTTCAGAGTCAAAAGTGATGAAACCAAAGCCCCTTGGCCTTTGTGTGTTGTGATCATACATAACTACTGCATCTGTTATAGTGCCAAACTGTTCAAAGTATGCTTTAAAATCACTCTCTGTCACTGACGATGCCAAACCTCCAACAAATATTTTCCTTGTCCGACCTGGGACTGGAGAACCATGACCACTGCTATCATTCCTGCTCAATGTGCTTTGATCATCTCTAGGAACAGCCTTTTTGGCTTCAACCTGTGGGTGAAAACTTTCAGCGTGACTTTTGTAAAAGAAAAAAAGTACTTCAACAGCATCAAGACTATAATTTCAAAAAATTTATAATCGACCAAATAAGCATTATAATACAAGTCTCAAGGAGCTTTATTGAATCGCCTAGTTAATTAAATTCCACTTAAGATTGGTCTACAAATTAAGCAATTAAGTATGTGAACTGCTGCTTGGACCCTGATACTAAGTTATGGCGTATGTTTCTTCTAACCATGTTTACAGCAGACTTGTACAGATACTATGAGTAGATTAGGGTGACGAAACTCACCAGCCTTCCGTCAATGCTATGCTTCTCCAATACGACTTTGTCGGCAGCAGCAGGATCAGAAAACACAATAAAACCAAATCCACGTGCACGACCTGTGTTCCTGTCCTTCATAATGACTGCTTCCAGAACCTCCCCATAACTGCTAAAGTACTCTTTCAAGCGATCTTCATTTGTGTCCCATGAGATTCCTCCAAGGAATAGCTTGCCCAGATCGGATTGCATTTTCTACATTTCAAACCAACATTGTCAATAGTAACTAACTACATCATACAACACCATCAAAAATTGGCAGATTAGGATGTAAAAGATCCAATTTTGTACTAACTAGATAAAATAAATCTAAGGCATGTTGGGAAATGGTACGAGGATAAGAATGCCAGGCACTACCACTGCACAGAAATGCTGAGTCTACGAAAAGTGACTGAATTATCAGACTACAACCGTAACACATACACTAAAAAAAAGAGCCAATAACCGCTCACAAAATCTTCAGCTTGCCGTGGCAAATACTGAATTGTAGCTACTGGATGTCTGGATCGATGACAGCCTATAAAAACATTCCAAGATCTATACTTTTTCCGACTCAAGCCCTTGAAATACATAATTAGCTATTAACTGTGAAATATAAAAATCAATTCTGACAGCAAGTCAGCAACAAGATCAGCTTACCTCGGATGAGAATTGATACAAGACTGACCAGCACACTACAAAGAATAAACCTGGATAATTTCTAGTTCAATCCGAAAATCACCAGATCCTTGGCTGATGAACACAATCCAGAACTGGGCAAACACCTGACAACCCAAATCAAATTTGAGCGATCAGGAAACCATCAAAATCGAAAATACTAAAAACCCAGATCAGATTCTAACCAATACATCCAACAATCAAACACAAATCACAGATCTAACTTTAGAGTAGATAAAAAGATGTGCCGGAGTACAATTACATCATCAATACAGATGACTATCCAATCCCTTCAGACTTCAATTTTCCGTCCTTGTGTTCATTTCAATCTGTGGATGATGCAGAAACATTTCGGGACGTATCCGTTTCAAATAATAGACGAGGATTAATAGGAAACAAAATATTGATTTAATGAAAATTTATTTAGGAATGTAATTTTGGGACACAAACCGGCCAAAATTGTTTGAAAGAAATTGGAAATGTTATGACAGAGAAAAGATAGTGAATAGAATAAAATGGAGGAAATTTCTCTGATGGATAAGTGATAGAATAATTACGGTCATCAGCCTACCAAAATTCATTATTTTAGTTTTATTTTGCCATAATTTGATTTATTATTATGAGTGTAGTTCAGGTAATCATCGATTTATATATAAAAACTACAAATCAAATTTTAAGCTGACACATGTCTCATTTAGTCGAAATTCCGAACAAACACACCGAGGGGTATTATAGTCATTCCACACGGAGGGGTATAAAACTAATAATGTTATTTTCAATTTAGTCCTCGAATTGTTAATGATCAGACTTAAACTTGAAAATGATCAGACTTGAAAAATAGCAATGATCAGACTTAAAAAACAATGATTAGACTTAAAAAACCATTGATCAGACTTAAATAGTTAATGATCAGACTTAAAAAAAACAATGATCAGACTTAAACAGTTAATGATCAGACTTAAAAAACAATGATAAGACTTAAACAGTTAATGATCAGACTTAAAAAACAATGATCAGACTTAAAACAGTAATTATCAGACTTAACTAGTTAATGATCAGACTTAAACAGTTAATGATCACACTTCAAAAACAATGACCAGACTTAAAAAACAATGATCACACTTAAAAACAATGATCAGACTTAAAATAGTAATGATAAGACTTAAATCAGTAATGATCAGACTTAAACAGTTAATGATTAAACTTTTTTTATTCATAGAGCCCAAACGGCTACAAAAAACGCAAAGGCACAAAGGCATAAAAGCCCGAAAGGCACAAAGGCCCAAACCACGAAAGAGCTACGCAGAACTCTGTGAAACACTCGACCGACTAGGGTTATCTAATCCACTAACAACTCGAAAGCTGCCACCTCCAAGAAGCTACAACGCGCAAAGTTATCTCCTCTGACCGGAACCGCCTAAAAGCTACCCTGCAGACCGCTAACCCGAGCCACTGAACTCCTGCCTCAACACAGCTACGACAACTCCCTTCTCTCTAGCCTTTAAAATGAACATAAAGGGCCTCGATCTGCAAGCTACGAACCAAACCTCTGCGGAAGAAGAACTGTCAGCTTACACCCTTTTATCTCTACTTTATCTGCACAGGCTGGCATGAAGAAAGAATCCTAAACACTTTTTCTCTGTTACCTGCACACTTCACACCCAACATGTTTGCTACCTCTAGGGTACGCTCTCCTTCCTTTCTATTTTCTTCATTTAATGATCAGACTTAAACAGTTAATGATTAGACTTTTTTTATTCATAGAGCCCAAACGGCTACAAAAAACGCAAAGGCACAAAGGCATAAAAGCCAGAAAGGCACAAAGGCATAAAAGCCCGAAAGGCACAAAGGCCCAAAACACGAAAGAGCTACGCAGAACTCTGTGAAACACTCGACCTACTAGGGTTATCTAATCCACTAACAACTCGAAAGCTGCCACCTCCAAGAAGCTACAACGCGCAAAGTTATCTCCTCTAACCGGAACCGCTAGAAGCTACCCTGTAGACCGCTAACCCGAGCCACTGAAATCCTACCTCAACACAGCTGCGACAACTCCCTTCTCTCTAGCCTTTAAAACGAACATAAAGGGCCTCGATCTGCAAGCTACGAACCAAACCTCTGCGGAAGAAGAACTGCCAGCTTACACCCTTTTATCTCTACTTTATCTGCACAGGCTGGCAAGAAGAAAGAATCCTAAGCACTTTTTCTCTGTTACCTGCACACTTCACACTCAGCATGTTTGCTACATCTAGGGTACGCTCTGCTTCCTTCCTATTTTCTTCATTAATGTGTCTTCTATTTCTTCTCTTACTTTTTCTTTCTTTTTTTGGGGCTGGTGAGGGGAAGGGGCGTCTGCTGTCCAGAAGACTTCCTTTCAACGTCTGACAAGTAAACTTCCTTCTCTGAATTACTAGTCTCTTCTATATTGAAATTGGTCTTTTGAATTCTTTCTTTTCTTTGCTTCTCCGACGTTTCATAATGCCCTTTTTTTACTCTTGCCTTTTTTCAATTTTCATTGCCTTTTGAATCTTTAATTCATCCTCTAGAAGGGTATCGTCGTCTGATCTTGCATCGTCAACCTCCCATTCCTCTATCTTCTCTCCTATTTTTGGTCCCCTTTACACTCCTCAATCCTGACAGTCTCAGACGATAGTCCTTCAATGACTTCTCGTTGGGCAATATCCATCCTAATCCGTTCTTTTCTCAAAGCTTTATCCATCCAGCTAGCTTCTGAAGCCCTAGAACTTTTCTGACTCCTTCTCTGATATACGAAGACTATCTTTTGCTGATTTCCTTTTTGGAAATCTTTGCCTATGATAGGAACGTCGCTTCCAAAATCTCCTTTTATGATAGAAGCCCAGCTTTTCTCAACACCAACCTTATCTGTATCTAACCAACATGGTGATTCTGTTGACCTTGATATCTCTTCTCTTTCGTGAGGAGAAAGGCAATCCGCCCTGCGAAGTAGTTTTGAATTTCCATCCCCTTTTGAGGCACTAGTTTGGGGAACTGAGCCGACTGTCGTCTCCTTGTCTGACTGAACACAAGAGTCGTTGCCGAAATCCTCTCCTAATTCAGGCACATTTGGATACTCTTGAATTGGACTAATCCCAACTGAGGACACTTGGAGAGATTCTTCCCAAATAAAAACCTTAAAAGTCTTTTTTTTCCCAGGACCACCTCCAGTTCTTCTCTAATCATCTGGAAATTTTCTGTTTCTATTAAAACCAGTGTTCCAAAAAACGCTAGGCGGACATCAGACGGAAAGGGTCTTCAAGGATTAATCGGGGATTAATCAGGGCCTAGGCGAGGATTAATCGGTTTTGAATTTTTAATATTTTTAAATATATAATTATATATACATTATTTAATATACAAATTTCTTCCTCCATATTCTCCAAAATGTAGATTTTTAATCAATTCACGGGTTCAAACACATTGCAAAGAAATATGAACTTTTAATCAAATCCAAATTATGAAAAATAAGAAACATGCAGCAGAAACAATACTAATTGAAGTATTGAAATCTAAATCCCTAGTTTCAATAAGTTAATTTTTAAAAATTAACAAATAAGCCCTTCAAGTTTGACTATTGACATGTAGTTGGCCATTCCGCCTAGAAACCGATTTAGATCGCCCAGAAGCCGATTTAACCACCCAGGACCGCCCAAGCGCCGCCCAGACCGCCTAGGCGCCGCCCAAGACCGCCCATCCACCTAATTGCATAAAACGAAACGGGTTCTAAAAAAAGGCCGCCTAGGCGCCGCCTAGGCGGTCGTTTTTTAGAACACTGATTAAAACCCGACTGTTTTCCAAGCATAAGCCATTCATGGAGTCTGGATCAACTGCTACAAATTCGCCAAATATATTTGCTATTTTCTCAAAATTTGAAGTTTCCCATGCTTGAAAAGGGATACCCGTAATGTTTATCCAAACTGATCTTGTCTGGATCACGAACTCTTCAGTCCAAGGTTTGATTTCAATAAACAAGTCTTGCAACTCCTTCTTATTTTCCAGCAAGGTTTGTTTCATCTCCACCTCGTTTGGAAACCTTACCATCACCTTCAATGCGCCCATAGAGTATAATGATGTGGGAATTATGTTCATGCCTATCAGTTTCTCTTCAAGTTCCCACATAAATTCAAAAAAAATTGTCTTACCAACAACGCATCTCTTAAGCCAAGATTTGTTCTCTTCCACTACTTGGATTTCTACCTTCTTCTTACCTTCTCGGTTTGAATTTCTATTCACCACACAAACTATTTCCGACTCCTTTTCCGAGTTTTCTTCATGAAGAACCTTAGCTCTCCAAATTCTGTGTGGATGGCTCTTTTGAGGCTGATCCTCCATTTCTTTCGGAACCTTGTTGACTTTTGAATAACCTTCTAGCTTAACATCCAACATTTTACCTCCTACTTCCAACCCATTCCATCTATTAATTGCATTCTCAGCCTCAATCAATGACTGAAATCTAACGAAATAACGGAATGAAAGCATCCATGACCTTACCTACTTGATTGAAAATAGATCTCAACCAGCTTGAGTTCCTCCCTTCTGGAATATTGTTAATAAACAGGAATACAAACCTTTCTCTGAATATTCGTAGGTTTCCACTCCAGCCATCTCTTCCATTGGGGACGAAACTTCCCTCATTATGGCTTTTGTCTTGGAATTGAGAATAGCTTCTTTCCTTACATTCGGACCCTCCATTTCTTCGACTGCTTGAAGCTTGATCTCCATATGCTGCTGGTTTTGTGGCCTTCTTATTGTTTTCGACTCCTTCCTTGAAATTGGATAGATCATTTTCCATCCATTGTACCCATTCTTCCTTCAATACTTGGAAGAAATTGTTATACTTTTCTGCTCTCACTTTCTCTCTCATACCTTTCTCTCTCTCACCTTTTTATATGGTTGATTAGACTTAAAAAACAATGATCAGACTTAAACAGTTAATGTTCAGACTTAAACAGTTAATGATCAAACTTAAATAGTTAATGATCAGACTTAAAGAATAATGATAAGACTTAAAAAACAATGATCAGACTTAAAACATTAATGATCAGACTTAAAAAATAATGATCGGACTTAAACAGTTAATGATAACACTTAAACAATTAATGATCCGACTTAAAAAGTTAATAATCAGACTTAAACAATTAATGATCAGACTTAAACAGTTAACTATCAGACTTAAACCAGTAATGATCAGACTTAAAACAACAATGATCAGATTTAAAAAAATAATGATCAGACTTAAACAGTAAATGATCAGACTTAAACCAGTAAATGATCAGACTTAAATTTGATGTTTCTGCGTCAAAATTTGATGAACGCCTAGTATTTTTTGGGTGGAAGTGGCATTCTAGGCAAAACTCATGGCCTCGGCATTTTAAAGGAAAATTCCTTCCTGTAGAGGGTCGAATTCGCGTTTTACTCTTTTGATCATTATTGGTTTAAGTCTGATCATTGTTTTTTAAGTCTGAGCATTACTGGTTTAAGTCTTACCATTACTGGTTTAAGTTTGATCATTGTTTTTTAAGTCTGGTCATTGTTTTTTAAGTCTGATCATTGCTGATTAAGTCTGATCATTACTGATTAAGTCTGATCATTAATGATTTAAGTCTGATCATTACTGATTTAAGTCTGATCATTACTGATTTAAGTCTGATAATTAACTGTTTAACTCTGATCATTATCAATTTTAAAGCTGATCATTACCAATTTTAAGTCTGATCATTGTCTATTTAAGTCTGATCATTATTTTTTAATCATGATCATTTTTTTTAAGTCGGATCATTGTTTTTTTAAGTCTGATCATTACTGGTTTAAGTCTGATCATTGCTTTTTAAGTCTGATCATTACTTATTTAAGTTTGATCTTTGTCTGTTTAAGTCAGAGCATTACTGGTTTAAGTCTGATCATTACTGGTTTAACTCTGATCATTATTTTTTTAAGTCTGATCATTGTTTTTTAAGTCTGATCATTACTGGTTTAAGTCTGATCATTAATGTAGCAAATTTTAGGACTATTATACCCCTCCTTTATTTTATGTATTTTTAAATAAGTCTGCGTGTGTTTTTTTATTTATAAAAAGAACCCCGAACGGGATGAATTCTGATTGTTCGATATTTACACATGTCAATATTTTTATGGGTTTGTAGTTTTTATTTATAACTGTGGTTTGTATTTGATTCGATTTCTATATTTATAATTCAAACATTAAAAAAAGATTAGGTGCAAACATATGGATGAATTATAAAATGACGAATTATGCTATACGTTCTACAAATTATGTCAAAGTTTACTGAAATGATATTCTATAATTCGTCAATTTATATTTTTCTTAAAAATCAAGTTTGCAACTCATATCGACATTTTAGACATTATTTAAAAATAGTTTGTAAGTGGCAAACAAAGTGGTGATTGATTTCATAGAACACTTAACTTGTAATAGTAAGCTCAAAGATTTGAACCCATTGATATTAATGTTTTTTTTTTTGATGGGGTACAATTGTTAGTAGGTTAGAGGGCTAGTGAGATCGAACCCAGGCACCAAATGATGCCTGGGTGGCCAAGCTTTCCACTGTGATATTAGTTGGTGCCTTGCAAAATGTATACTGTATAGTTTTGATTTGAACGAGACGTTGTAACTAAAAAAAGGCGTGCAAGTGCAAAACAATTTCTATTTTAACAAAATCAACATTTTTCGATTTCGTTTCTCCCCCAAAATTGGCGAACCCTAGGCATCATTATTCCAATCTTTCCCTCCAAAAATTTCAGCGCTTTTCGTTCAAACGATGATGCTAACCAACCACTCACCGGCAATCACCCCTCCACTATATAAATTTCAATCCATGATGTGTAGCTTCCTCTGCACTCATCGATCCTCACTATTTAAACCCACCACTTCATCGCCTTACTTATTATCCAAAAAACCTCTTCCCTGTCCCAGATTTGTCTCTTTAATGGCTTCACTCAGATCTGCTATAGCGTCCGAATCTGTTAATGGAACTGCTAATCGATCCGGCGAGGTGCACGTAATTGTCGGACCCATGTTTGCTGGAAAGACCACCGCTTTGCTTAGACGGATCAAATTAGAGGATGATAACGGGAGGTACAATTTGGTTCAATAAACCTGGTTTGTGTAGTTTGCTGATTTATGTGTTACAGTTGACTTGTGGAAAGATTAGTTTTTAGGGCTTGTTTTTTTGTTATTGTATTTGTTGTTGAAGTTTGATGATTGGTATTTGGAAGTTTAATGAGTGAAGGTTGAAACTGAAGTTGTTTTCAATTTTGTATGGATGTGTGAAGGAGTGTTGCAATGATAAAATCAAGCAAAGACACAAGATATGCAGTGGATTCAGTTGTCACTCATGATGGAGTGAGATTTCCTTGCTGGGCTATGCCGGATCTGACCTCCTTCAGGCACAAGTTTGGTGTTGATGCTTATGATGAGGTAACTATGTGACACTGCGTGTCGCAGATGTCTTGCTCTATGTTCATGTTTGATCATTTGTATAGGTATGCTGAGTTAAACTGACGGATAGATTAATTGATAACGAGCTAATGTACAATTCACTCATATTAATTACATGTTCACGAATCACGCTTGATTGAGAAAAATTTATCTTACTCGCGTTTCAATAACCCACTTAATAAAACTGGTAGAATTGTTTCGTTTGTTCAGTAGGAAGTAACATCATTGCTTATTAAGGATCTCAACTTCACGTGAGAAAAAAGTTCCATAATTCCTTGTTATGAGAAAAATATAAAGCTTAAAAAGCTTTTGCATAGTGCCCGCTAGTCTTCTTCTTCTCTTATGCAATTGATTAACATTAATTCATGATATTTGCAGCTGGATGTAATTGGTATTGATGAAGCTCAGTTCTTTGGGGACCTCTATGATTTCTGTTGCACTGCAGCTGACAAAGATGGAAAAATCATCATTGTTGCAGGCTTGGATGGTGATTTTTTGAGGCAAGGGCTATATTTAATTATTTATTTTTTGGTAGCAAGGCAAGGGCTATATTTAATAACTGAAGTTTCTTGCCTGTAATAATAGTTGGGTTTTCTAATCTTCACAGTTTAACCTGTAGATTGTTTAATAAGTGTTTTGGTAAATACCACTTGCAGGAGAAGTTTTGGCTCAGTTCTTGACATTATACCTCTAGCTGATACTGTAACCAAGTTAACTGCACGATGTGAACTTTGTGGAAAGCGTGCCTTCTTTACCTTGAGGAAAACTGAAGAGACTCAGACAGAACTTGTAGCTGGTTCTGATGTTTATATGCCAGTATGCCGCCAGCACTATGTAAATGCCCATTCAGTCATAAAAGCTGCAAGGGATATCCTGAAATCCCATAAAATTCATAATGACAATTACTTAGACGCAAGTTCCACATTCTGAACAAATCCGGGTCATCCGCCATCAAAGAAGTCGTCGCAACTCATTCAGCTTATCTCAATAATAGCGCGTTGCATATATTATGATAAGTTTCTGTTGGGGTCACAGCAATAGGCTGCTTCACAACTCTTGTATTGTACATAATCTTCAATATTCAAATAATTATGTTCTTTTGCTGCAGCTGAAATTGGACCTTTCTAAAATGAAAATAAATATTACAATAAAAAAAATGAAAATAAATAATCATTTCAATATTTTCGATCGAGTCCCTTTAGTTTTAATTTCTACTAATCAACCCAGACGTTTCCCCTTTCTGCAAAACGCATCCTTGTTGTTATTAATACGCATACGGACAAAACGTATACGCTTTTTATCTAACGTATAATCATGAAAAGGTGATGGAGATCGACGGTTGATATTTAATCGTATTTAACTCAACGGCTGAGATGCGACAAGGAAAAGAGATGCACGGTAGAGAGGCACTTAGTTGATTGGGTCTCAAACCAGAGACCAACAAAACGGAGCAAGTAGTACAGATTCTCTGTGCTATCCTCGACACACAATTTCTCTCTCTAACTCCACTACTCGCTACAACCGACGACGAAGACTTCGGCTGCGGGTGTTTGTTAAGAGGCGATTCGATTGGGGGTTGTACGGCGAAATTCGATCACGATTAGGTATGAATTGTAGCTGGTTGTTTGGTGTGTGCGTGTGTGGTGAATTTTTTGTGTGGATTGTGTTAGTGAATGATCAATTTTGGTTTGGATTTTTGAGTAGGAGATGGGGATAAGGCTCTAGGGTTTTGGAATTGGGGTCGGAGTTGAATTTTTGTTGTTGATGACGTGATCATGTGTGTTTGTGTTTGATGAGCTTCTTGATCTATGTTAGGAAATTGTGGTTTGGATTGTTTGCTTTGTAGAAACTAAACAGTGTTGAATTTGAATTAGTATTTAGTAACTGGACTGCAAAAGGAAAGAAATTTTGGAGGAATAGATTGGTTGAGTGTTGTTAAAGGAAGATGGATCTTGAGTGGTGGTAATGATGGGGTACTTCCAGTCTGATCAGCTTATGAAACTTACTAACCCCTGATATGGTAAAGGTGAAACTTTTACTAACCCTCATATGGCCAAGGGCTCAAGTAGTATTTGCTGAGGTAGCCAAATGGAATTACAATCTGGTGCAGATGTTATAGATATAATTTTTATTTAGATCTTCTAGTTGATGAGTTGTATCTCTCCGGAGTCCCAAATATTCTCGCTGGGGATGTTTAGTGGTTTTATGTATAAGCATGTTCCATACTCTCGTGGTGGTTGAGTTACAGTTTCGTGAAATTTTTTATGTTAAGTAATTATTTGGAAATACCTAAGAAATACAAATTGTTTGCCTGGAAATATGAAGAACTTGATTTCTCAATCAACGGTGAACAAAATAACACCTTCATTGTTGATTTTTCATTATGTGAACTCAGGGACTCTTAGTAATTATCTCTTCAATGATATATCAGTAGCTTTAGCCATAAGGATAATGAATTAACAAATCCCTGATTAGCTTCATTACCAATGTCAGGACTTCAGAAGTCCTTTTCGTTTGTACTCATTGTCATCTTGTCTTTTCATCAATTTATTCAAAATCCTGCTTACCTGCCTTATTCATATGTTCTCGTGATGTCACAAATAATACTGCTTGAGTGTGGACTTCTAGTTTCATGACAAGTTTCACTTGTTTCAGTGTTCAACTAAGGTAAACAATTGGTGTGAAAGACAATTGAAGATGGCCTGAGCCCAGCCTATTAGCTGATGTTGTGTTATTACTTGGTCAAATCATGGTTGCTACTGAAGAAAGTCTGCGGGGTGAAGTAGCTTCTCAATTAGAAAAAATGGGCAGCCCCGAGTCTGGTATACTTTTGCTACGATCTGATCAGGAAGGAAGCACTCCACTTGTGACACCTGAAAAAGGTCCATCAGATGGATACAGCTGGCGGAAATATGGGCAGAAGCATGTGAAGGGTAACAAATTTATACGGAGCTATTACAGGTGTACTCATCCTGACTGCCAAGTGAAAAAGCAAGTGGAACGCTCCCATGATGGGCAGATTACAAACAATATTGTCTTCGGTGATCATGATCATCCAAGAACTCAACTGAGCCTGCCAGTAGTTAGCTGTACGGTGGTTGCTAAAGGTGCGACTGACGTGTCTTGCCCTGTTATTTCTGAAGGTAGGCATGCAACCCTTGACTCGGTTTATAATGTTATTTGATTTGTTTGTACATTTTATTAACTTATCTTGTTGCATAGAGAAAATTCCTGAGGCTGCTCGTCAGACACCGAAACCTAGTGACCAGTTACACTCTCCAATGCCGCTTACTGCTGCAGCGGCTGATTTAAAGGAGCTTGAGGTCACACAATCTGTTAAGACAAAAGACAATGCATACAAAGGTGGCTTGCCGGACTCGAAGAGACAGTATGTTTCTAAATTTTTTTTCTTGGTAATGTATCTGAAATACGAACTGTGGTTACCTATTAATAAATAAAATGACTGGAACAGAAAGAAAGAACCACGACGTCCTGAAGCAATCATAGCGGATAAGCCAACAACGGATTCGCCCGTTGTAACTGTAAGTGAAGATATGAATGATGGCTTTAGATGGCGCAAGTATGGTCAAAAGTTTGTTAAAGGCAATCCAAACCCCAGGTATTTCATAATATGTTACACTGGAAATTATTTATTGTTGGTTTGTGTATACAGTTCATAGTTTACAATATTTCAAAAGAACAATCCTTTCTCTATGCCTGAAACGACTTGTATATCTATAGCTACAGATATGTGATTTGTAACACTTCCAATGTGCTTCACTTATGCTGATTGTCTCAAGAATGTAAGTTTATGTAAAATTACAGAGTTATCCTAGACTTCTAATTGCCATATTATATGCATATCATTGAGTAACCTCAATTGCTATCCACGCACTTGGCATCGTTTGACTATGAAGCTGTCAGCTACCTTTTTAATTTACTATGTAAAAATCATCAAGGAGAACGAAACCATATTAAAACATACATAATGTTGAGCATTATCTTCGTATTCTTTGGTTCAAGCAGGAGTTACTATAGATGCTCAAGAGCTGGATGCCCAGTGAAGAAGCATGTTGAGAGAGCATCTTACGATGCAAAATCTTTCATAAGCACTTACGAAGGGAAGCATGATCATGAGATGCCTCCTGCCCGAATGACGTCAACTAGCACATCAGGAAATAGCACAAACCAATTGGCCTTGGAATACAATCCAGGTGCAAATTCAGATGCAGTCGACGAATCTTATGACCATGAGAAGCCGAAGGAGCAACTGAACGAGGATCCAAGAATAGAATTAGAAAAAGTGGACGAAGTGGGTAATAAGCTAGGCAATCACTCCAGCTCAGGTCCAGAGAGCAAAATAAGTGATCAAATTAGTAGCAAGTCAACTGACAACATAGAAGCTGTGGAAACATCTGGTCTTACAGATGTGGTTATGCCTACAAATCCAACATTGGCAGTGAATACCGACACTCAAGAAATTACCAAAGGAAGACAGAGTCCCAACTCAGCTTCCGCCAACTTCAAGGCTGGAGAGGACATGGAACTGGGGAATGAAACAACAGTCGAACCAGAAATTAGCGAAGCCATGGATGTCAAACCCGACCATAGCAGTCCGAGTACAAGATCCCTTGACGAGCCACATGAATGAGGTTCTTGAAGTTCATACCAAATCTAGTAGCAGCTTTGTTGCAAAATTATTCAGGCTGATGATAATAGAGAGTAGTTCTGATGATTGTTAATCAGGTTTCTTTTTTCTATTTAAACCGGTATAAATAATTGTGTTGGGGAACAGAAGAGGGCTGTGTTGCCTTATACCTATGCAGTCATTAGCGACGATTTAACGAGTAGTTCCGTTGGTGAAAGTTTTACTCTGCAGTGTATTTATCGTATCTTGCTAACGTTTTTTTTATTATCTTTTCTGCTTGTAATCTGCTTTAATGGCGGCATCCTTCTCCTCTACTCCACCACTGACTGCCTTCATCGCCTCCCCAAATCGGAAACCTGTCAAACCTGCCGCCGTCATCCGTTGCGGCGGCCCCCGCGGGAAACGCGGACCACTCGTCAAGGGCCGCGTCCTCAGCATCGAGGCCATCCAAGCCGTACAAGCACTCAAACGGCTCACCAACAGCGATGACGAATCCAATGAGGTTGTAATCGAGAGGACGCTTTCCCGTCTGATCAAGAACGACCTCGTTGCCGTCATGGATGAGCTGCTACGTCAGGACCGCTGCGATCTGGCACTCAAGGTGTTTGACACGATTAAGTCGGAGTACGCGATTGGACTGGATAAGTACGCGGCGATGGTTAACGGGCTGGGGAGGATTAGAAAGTGGGATGAGATTGACGGATTGGTGAAGGATTTGGAGAGGGGGAATGGAGGTGTTGTTGACTGCGAGGATGAGAAGAGCGTTGTGAAGATGTTGAAGGCGTTGACTGAGTCTGGAAGGGCTGAGTCGATGGTGAGGATGTATGAGATGATTGAAAGGAGTGGCTGGGGCGTGGCGATTCGGCCGGATGAGTACACTGTTAGGGTTTTGATTAGAGGGTTGAGGAGGCTGGGGGAGATGAAATTGGCTGATGAGGTTGAGGTCAAGTTTGGGATAAATTGAATCAAGGATTCATTTTTTTTGCTCTCAGGAAAACTTCCATTTTGTAGTGCAAATGTATACATGGCTTACAGTGGATTGCTCCTCTGTAAAATGTGGAAATTTCAACAAATTTCACCAGCTGCTGTAACTTGTAAAGCCTAATGTTAAGTGAGGTACTTTCTTCAACTATCGTCTCTAATATTGGCAGTGGTCAATGAGGTTGGGTTGTTGACACAATGCATGCAAGTGTTCTAGGTGATTCATGTAGGCGTCGCGTCCTTATAGCAGTCCACACTTATAGGTTATAGATGCAGGTGATGAGTCGTCTGCAGACTGCCGGGTCCTTATGTGTTTGACAATGTTGGAGGAACCTTACTGTCAGCACTAGAATTTGAGTTTATCACACGAGGCCATGGCAGCTCCATAGGCATGATGGGGTCATTAACCTTTTAAGTCTTTACCTTTAATGACTTTGAATCAGAATAAATGGAAATTTTTTTTGATGAGAAGCCAGATTTCATTCAAGAAGCCAAAGACAGGCACTTCTACAAAAAAAACACCACAGCATCCAAGGGACAAAAGGACCACAACCTGAAACAATATTCCAAGCTGACATAAATGGAATTTTTAGGCTGTACATAAATAGAATTTTTTAGGTTGTTTGTTTGTGTGCCTATTTGAAGTGCTGCTTCTGGCAACAAGCTTGTGTTTTGCTCGGGCTTTTTTTGATCCGGTTTTGCCAATGATGGATTTGTGTTATCCGGAGGCTTTTGTTCCTCCTAGCGAGTGTTTTGTAATTCATGGTGCATTCCTTGTCTCTTTGTATCTAGGCTTCGCCACTGTTCTGATAATCAATAATACAGGGGCACCATAAATAATATTTTAGAGGGTTATATAGGGCCTTGAAGTTATCTCAAAGAATTATTTATGTGTCTGTTGTCTATCTGCTCTGAATTCTTGTGAGGAATGTTATATGTGCCTGTCATTTGATCAAGCTTGCAGTGAAATTTTTTGTGAAATAAACATGTAGAACTTTTAGAGGCTCCATCCAAAATATGGTTGATAATCCAATTTGGGCATTGCTCATTCCTTATTAATTGGGATGACACTGTTTAGATCATCTATGTAGTAATTTATATATAATAATGTGCATAAATCATTGTACACTCCATAGTAAGGTTTTTATTAGAACCCTCTGAAAGGGAGAAGTGACACACAATATTATCATGATCACACGTAAACTCTTTTGAAAAGTGTATCTCATATGAGATTTCTGTTGGAAAAATGTGTGTTTAATGGTTTGAAGAAAAATGGTGGTGCGCCACATTTGAGACTTAAAATTGAGTGTGGAGGACACCTCGAATCGGTTTTAATTTGTCGAACCAAAACGTCAAACCAAGACCAAAGACTAGACTGAGTCAGTCTTTTCGGCAGTTGATCGGTTTTTTGATCATGGGGCAGTTCCTTCAGTGATGGAGTGATGGGTTCGTGGACAGTTTGGAAGACATGGCCTGTTCCCACTCCGTGAAGCAATTTAAACTCTTCACTATAAAAGGAGACCACTGCCTTCAGAAATAAAGATTGAAAAAACAATCCCCTCACAGTCCTCTCGACTTCCTCTTGTTCCGATACGTGATAGTGAAAGATCGAATAGGTTCGATCAGCGAGGCTACGGTGCAGAAGCGCTTGCTGTGATTCTTTCATCCTGGGAAGCTCATTGCCATCAGACCCAGCACCTACGGGAGGCAATACAGCTTTAAGGGCAGTGTCCTCATTGACGTGACTGAATCTTCGGTTTGCTGTCCTTTGTTATTTCTCTGTTTTAAACATCTCCCAATACTCATATTCATGTTTCTGTTTTCAGATTCATTTACATGCGTGTTCTGTTTGTTTAGTAAACCTGCATAACTCTGTTTGTTCAGTAAAGATTATTTTGCTTACTGTCACATATGAATGCTTGCTGTTTTAAAGTTTCGGATCACATCAGTTGCTGTTTGTTGCTGTTTCGGATAAGTTACAGATAGTTGCTGCTTCAACTTGCTGCATGAATTTCATCATTCAGATCTGTTACAATTAGTTGCTGATACAACTTGCTGCATGAATTTAATTATATGCTCAGTTTAATCATATGTATGTTCTGTTACAAAGCTGCATGTGAAATGTTCTGGTGCTCAGATTCTCTCTGTTTCATTTGAATTGTAATTATATTCAGATGTAGGAAAGTCCAACAATTTCGGCATGACCTTTATGAATCGTTGCTGACACTATCTGTTGTTTTGCAGTTACTGCCTGCCTGAAGCTAGGGTGAGATGTCTAATGTTACTGTTCGATCTCCTTCTGTTGTCCAATGGTTTTCCATGTAGCAGAGTGCCGCAAAAAGTCTCAGTTGTGTCCTTGACACGGATGAAGCTTTGGTTTGGTTGTGGTTGCATTAAATAGTAGTCAATAGGTATGCGGCAGAGACTTCTAAATTAGCCAGACATACTCTCACCTAGTCGCCCGGCACTATTGTAATCTGTACACACTTGATCTTGTTGTATCGGGGTGAGATCTTACAGGCTTACACTGAGTTCACAATACATGTGGTTTTATGATTTCAAGCATTTTTTTAGGAATTTAAATACGTTTATTCATTATTGTTAAATATGTCTGTCCCTTGTACAAATGCAAATGTGGCAGAAAACAAACACCAATGGGTTAAAGCTAAAAACCTGATGGATGGAAAGCTAAAAACCTGTCTGCTGGAGGTAAAGAAATCCTAATAAAAGCTGTTCTTCAAGCTCTTCCTCAGTACGCAATGAATTGTTTTCAGCTGCCAGAGGACACCATAAAGAAAATGCATAGTGCCATCAGAAGATACTGGTGGTCCTGTTCTGCTAGCAAGAAACCCATTCATTGGGTTAAAGCTCAGATTCTCTGTCAAGATAAAGAAATGGGAGGCTTGGGTTTTAAGGATTTAAAATGCATTAACTTGGCTTTTCTTGCTAAACAAGCGTGGAGGATATATACGCAACCAATCTTTTGATTTCAAAAATCTATAAGGCGAAATACTGTCATAACTCAGACATGTTTTGGAGAAGTATCGTTAAAGGTTTTGAGTTGATTAGGGCAGGATCAATCCAAGATCAAAATGGCAATGTCTCTTGGACAGCAAACTCTTCTAGTAGTTTTGACCCGAGAAGTGCCTATAACTTGATGATGAAGATAAATGGCATGGATAGTATTCAAGACATTGGATGCTCTGACTATTCTCAGCGCAGAAAGTTCTGGCAATCGTACTGGAAAATGACTGTTCCAAGGAAAGTGAAGATATTCGGCTGGCGGGGATTTCATGAGGCTCTTTGACAGGCAGTCGTTGTGACCTGCAAATTTACATTTCCACTAACTTAGGCTCACTATTGATTAGTAGAGCGGTAAGTAGGGGTCGAACCCAAGGGAGTTTGGTTGGAAACAGTTGTTCTTTTAAAAGCAATAAATTAAGTAAAGACAATTGGGGTTTTTGATTGTGGTTTAGTGCTGAAAATAAGTACTTGAAAGGTAAATGACTGAAAGTAAATGTGCGAGAAAGTAAAGTGCAAGAAATGTAAAGTGCTTGAAGGGCCAAGTCTTAGGAAAGTAAAGACAATAAATAAATGTGTGAGAAAGTAAAGTGCGAGAAATGTAAAGGTGCGAGGAAAGTAAAGGGTGGTTTTTAAGAGAAGGAATTCGGTTTAGGAGCCTTATATTATGTCTCCATTCATCCTCGACCACCAAAGATCTAACTAAGTGTTCTAGGGAAAGAGTTATTCCATTTCAAGATATAACTCCAAGCAAAGCCATTTCAAGCATTTGCACCTCCGGCTAGTCCCTTTCAAGACATAGCTTACTAGTTCTAGCTAGACTAATACCCCATTTCAAGGTATATTAGCCTAAGTGCAACCATTTGATCAACCATTTCCGATCAACCAAATGGCTAAAGAGGGAATGAACTACTCGGAAGACATTACCATTTCAAGCATCCACTCAACCTTGTTGTGTTCAACCCGAATGGCACATGAACTAGTTAGAACACTATAGTAGCATTAAGCAAGGGGTCTAGAATGGATTCATAATATAAGAACTCTTTCAACCGAATGAAGGTTTAGCTACGAATATTCATTGAAGTGAATACCATAACTATTGAAAGGAACAGTAAAGACAAGAACGAGTAGGAAGAAGTTGAAGCTTTGGATTTAAGTGCAAAGTTTACAAGGATTTTCGACCCACAAGGTTCTCGTTTTCCCTCTCTAGAGTTTCTCTCGGAATTGTCACGCTTTGAAAGAGATGGAGCTTTTCTGTTTATAGGCATGGGTGGCGGTTGAGCTTTCCTCTTCCAATGGGTTTGCCGCCCAAGCAAGTAGGTGCCAAGTGCCATCCTCTTGGAGCTTCCTTCATCCTTAAGCTAGCCGCCTTTGAGCTGGGTGCTTCCAAGGGCCAGCTGCTCTGTGAGCTGGTAGCTTCCAAAGGCACCGGACCTAGCAAGTAGCTGGAACTTGGCCGGAGTTTTCGTCGGAAAAAAAGTTCTACTCGGGCGCTTAGCTGGGCGCTTGCTCGACATGGCTCGGGTACCTGTCTCAGACGCGCTCGAGCGCTGGTATCGGAGGCGCTCGGGCGCAGGTCTCGGATGCGCTCGGGCGCAGGTCCTGGGCGCGCTCGGGCGCAGGTCCCGGACTAGGGCCCGACATTTCTCGGTAACGAACCTCAGCGCGCTGGCGAGCGCACAGTAGCGATGCTCGACACTGTTCTGGGGCGCACCCTTCTTTCTTTGGTACTGGCTCCCGGGCCACAGCCTAGTCTGCTCGGGTATCGACCTGGGACACGACCCGGTATTTCTCGGTCACGGCCCGGTACTGAAGCACGGTCACGACCGGGGCTTCTCGGGCACCGACTGGGTCCTCTCGGTCGCCGACTGGCCCGATTGACTTGTAATTCATTTCTAGCACAAAACTCCTCTTTTAAGCTGGTTTCTTCCCTAAACCTCAAAATAGCATGTAGAGAAAAAATGGAACTAACAAGTGAAAGTTGTTAAGACAAATTGTCTAATTTTGTGGGTTTAACTGCTTCGATGAGTCATATAAATATGCCCCGTGAAATCACCCCACACTTATACTTGGTCGTCCCGAACAAGGCTAGTCAAAAGAGGCAACTAAACGTCAAAAGATCCTAGACCTGAATGTTAGAATGCTAGTCTAGACTTTTCCTATTCATGCATCACTTGTTGTCAAAATAAAGTGTGTTTAAATTTTAGAAGATAACTTGATACTTGTACCTTCGAGCCGTGATGCAAACCAATTTGGATGAGTGAGAGATAGCCCTTTTTAGGTGCTAGTTTGCACTCTTCGGACCGAACTCGTGCTATATGATTATCTTTCGTAGCTTTCTCTAGCACTTGATTTATTCGGGCTAAGTGGGTTGAGTCTTTTATACTGTTGGCTTGGACGGCTCTTTGTAGTGACTTTTGGCCTTTGGCCTTTGACGGAGCCCACCGCACTGTCGTTAAGGTGCGGTGTTCTCTGTGCAAAAGCAAATTTATATTCAGTTACTCGTGACCTTACTACTGGGTAGCAAGTGGTAAGTAGGGGTCGAACCCAAGGGAATTAGGGGGATAGTCGTTCTTTGAGGGATTTGTACAGCGAGGGAGCGTGTTTTAGGTTGATTGAGGTTTTAGTGCGGAAAAGTAAGTGATTGGTTGGTTGGTTTTGGTTTTTTAGTGCGGAAAAGTAAATGACAGAAAAGTAAATACTGAAAATAAAAGTAGAAGACTTACAGCGGGTGATGCGTGATTGGTAAGTCCTCCGGAAGGTGAGCAGTTGATAGAGGAGTTTATACTAAGAAAGTAAATGCAAGGTGGTGTTTGATTTTAAGGAAAACATTCGGTTTCGGGGGCCTTGTATTATAGCCTGTTTATCATTGACTTTTAGCGATCCTTCTAAGTATTCAAACGTGCATCAAGGCCATTCCAAGCACTCGATTTGCCACACTGTCTAGTCTTTTGCAAAAGTGTTCGAAAGTGTATCAAGGCCATTCCAAGCACTCGATTTGCACACAATGTCTAGACCTTGCAAAAAACGTAGAGCACTTGTTCTACTTAGACTAATACCCCATTCCAAGGTATATTAGCCTGTGTGCATCCATTTGATCAGTCATTCCCGAGCAATCAAATGGTGTTTGAGAAAGGTCAAACTCCTCAGATAAGCTTTGCCATTCCAAGCATCCACTTATCCGAGTATGTTTACGAACTTCCACGGAAGAGCTTTGCCATTCCAAGCATCCACTCAACCTTGGAAGTTCTGGCCTAATATATGGCACATAGAACAAGTTTTGAATACGAAGAAAAAGTACTAAAGTATAGTCTAAAACATTTTATAATACAAGTACACCCCTTCAACCGAATGAAGGGTTTAGCTACGAATATCCATAGAGGTGGATACCATAGCTAAGTACTTACGGTTTTTGAAAGACAGTAAGTAAGGGAAAGAGGTGAGTACTTCAAGAACCGACAAGAGTACTCAAGAATAGAGAAAAGCTTGAGTACTCAAGAACCGACAGGAGTACTCAAGACCGAACTATAATACTCAAGAACAAACAGGAGTATTATATATTGAAAACCAAACTTACAAATTGCCAAACTTAGAGAGAGAAGTGTTTATGGATTGTGGGAAGGATTACAAATGAGTTTGGCATTGGTATTTATAGCCAAATGGGGAGAGAATGGAGGGTGGAGATGGCTTTCATCCAAGGGAGGAGAAGGGAGGAAGAAGGTTGTGGTGGAGGAGGAGACAAGTGGCAAGCTCTTATGGTGTGTGGAGGAGCCGCCGGTTGCAAGGAGGAAATGGAGGAGGGGAGGTGACTTTGGTCACCTTCTCCACAAAACCGCCGGTCACCATGGAGGGGAGGGGAGAAATGCCACCCATGAGTCATCCATTCCACCCAAAGCCGCCGGTCACAAGGGGATAAGGATGAGTTTTTGTGAGTTTTGTGCAGTTTTCACAAAACTATCAGTCCAATTTCACTCCGGTCTGACTTTGGTTGTTCCTCGGTTGGATTTGTATTGAGTGATTCCACGTCAGGATCTTGAGATTTCTTCATTCAGCGTCTGATCGTGACCTTGGACTAGAGATGAAAGTGGGTTACGAAACCTGTGGGTTGGCCCGCGTGGGTCGTGGGTCGACCCGACCCAGCCCGACCCGCGCAACCCAGCTCGTGGGTCGAGAGTGGTGGGTTCAACCCGTGGGTTGGGTTGATTAAAACTCAACCCAGCCCGACCCGTGGGTCGGACCTTTTTTTTAAATAATTTTTTAAATTAATATTTATTGAACTTTTTTTTGTTTTTTACTTAGATAATAAGTTATTTTGAATATAAATTGTATGAAAAAATTTGATATTTAATAACTAAGTATTTTAAAATTTTATTTTAATTAAAATTAATAATTTATGGGTGCAATCCGTGGGTTGGACCCAACCCGACCCAGCTTATTTATGATGGGTCCAACCCGTGGGTTGGGCTGGGTCCAATATTTTTGCTTCGACCCGGCCCGTGGGTCGACCCGTCACTGTTTCGACCCAGCCCGACCCAGCCTGAACCCACACGAAACCCACTGTTTCGACCCAGCCCGACCCGTGGGCCGACCCACTTTCATCTCTACCTTGGACTGACTCGTAATATCTTTTCAGCGTAAAATCCTCTCCTTAGCGTGTTTTCTCTCTAGAGTCCAAAATACCTTGCAGATAAATTTCGGAACTAACAAGCAAAAGTTAAATAGACAAACAGTCTAATTTGGTGGGTTTAACTGTGTTTATGATTTGTATAATTATGGTCCATCAGCCTTTGATATTGAATTGGAGTACTTCACTTTTGCTTTGGTTAAAACCTTCACAAGGTGGCCTTTGGCCTTTAATTTGAATCTTTGAGCTTTGCTCCTTTGTGAATTGCTCGTCCATTTTCTTTACCTTTGGGAGGTCCAATCATCGCCGTAAAGCATATGGAAATACCTCTTCGCTCTTTCTCATCCTCGCCCTTTCGCGCGGGTCAAGACGAGGGTCTCTCGTCTATTTTCCCGGCTACTCAAACTAGAGATAGGACGGTTTGATTCCCGTCCCGCCTCTTGCATAAACGCTGCATGGCGGAGTTTACTCGAAACCCAAATAACCCGAAGTGCTAACCTCCACTGTCTTCGGATAACCATATAGTGAGACCCGGTCCTTCAAGTGCTTGTCAAACCTCTCTAGGGCATTTTCTGTCAACTCCACATCCCTTTTTATCTCGGCACGCAAGGACAATTAAAAAGTTAAGTTCTAAAGTTTTAACATAGTTTAGATCTCACAAGGACATGCATGAATTCGGATCCATCTATTTCACATCATGAAGCTTATATTCAAAGAGTTCCAAAAAGATAAAAATTAAGGAAAACATGCTGACTACTATGTGCAATGACTCACCCCACACTTTTGAACAAAGCCGTGCCTCGCGGCACGTCTTAGTTCAAAAGACAAAAAAATAAGGGGGCATGGAAAGGAAATGACATAAGGGCAAAAGAATCGAACTCCCCTTATAGCGTCGTTGCTAAGTCATGGATGTAGGGGCAAACGACAGGCCCTGGTCCGGCCGGATTCGGTTGATGCTCGAGGAAGTTCGGTAGGGAACTGGGTTTCTCGGGCCCGCCCCGGTGTTCCTCGGGCGCGACCCCGATACTTCTCGGTCGCGACATAGTCATTCTTGGGCGAAGCCCGGTCATTCTCGAGCGTGACCCTTGTTCCTGCACAAAAAGTCAAATTCCTTCCAAATGCAAGGGGATGAGTACAACTAAAACCTAAACTAAATGAAATGCCGCATAAAACCAAAAAATGTGCCGGGTTACCTCCCGACAAGTGCCTTTGTTTAACGTCGTTGGCTCGATGATACATCGCTTATGTCGGGTCTGGTGGGCGGCTCAAGTCAAATTTAGCCGCGGCTCTTGCATTGATTCTTGCCTTGACCCTCTTTGAGCTCTTGTGACATGATGTGCTCTGGCCCGGTCTTGATGGTTCTGGTGGTTTCTTTGTACCCGTGCGGCTATCATTATAGACGTGAAAGTCTGAAATTTTACCACCGAATGCAAGCAACAATGAGCCTTCGCTCATGTCGATCTTCGCCTTTGTGATGTAGAGGAATGGCCGTCCCAATATGAGTGTTGGAGGGTCGTCCTTGCTGGCATCTCCAATTGGTATCACATAAAAATCTGTAGGAACGACTAGCTTTTCCACACGGAGCATTACTTTTTCTAGCATTCCAACTGGATGGACACACGACTTGTCCCCCAACTCGAGAGATAACTTTGGTGGCTTTAATGGACCAAGCCCTAGTGAGCAATATAGAGGGTAAGGCAAGACATTGACTGCAGCTCCAAGATCAATTAGGCAATGATGAACCTTGTCTTTGCCAATACCACATGTGACTGTGAAAGCCCCAGGGTCCTTGCTTGTGTCCAGTTGTGCCCCATGATTCCATGTAAGGGGCCTATTCGTCATCAGGCCATTCCTTGATTCCAATTCCTTTTCCATTTTTTTCTTTTGGGTCGCACGATCTTTGGAGGAAATAGTCTTCATAGGGTAAGATGAATCTTGACCCTCATCATCCCACCCAGATGCTGGAACGTCAAAGTGCGTGATCGGCGGAGGTGTCATGTTAACGGTGAACGCATAGCGTCCATTGTCGGCATGCGTGACCCAAGTTCTGCCATCATTGGGTCGGTCTTCTTCTTGATTCCAATCCGGACGGTGCCTTCGGGTATAGTGCTTGATCGTAGGTTTGTAAGCTTCGGGCCCTCACCGTGATTTCGTCAGTTGAGCTGCTTCTTCCAGCGCCGCCTTCCTGTCCGATGCTTTTATCATGTTAATAATTCCTTTTGGGTTTTGGATGGTTTGTGAAGGGAGTCGGCCGGGTTCATTTTTTAGCTCGAAAACCGTGGTAGCCAACTGGGACATTTGCTTACCCAAGTCTGCTATTGCTCCATCGGTTTTCGCCATGTATTGATGCATCGTGTTGGACAGATCCCTCACAATATCCTCGAGCGGTTTGCTCGGGCCTTGCTGGCTTGGACCGACCTGGTATTGATTCGGTCCCTTCGACTGATATAGGTGATGAGCCGTATTTATACGACTCATCGAGTCAACAAATCCCATCAATTCCAGCACTTTATTATGCAAACAGTTACTTCTTAGTGTTGTTTTGCATTTCAGGTGATTTGGAAGCTCTAGGAGGAAACGCGCTTAAAAGATGGCATTTTCATGCCAAAAACATCACAATGGCAGATCTGGAAGTAATTTCGGCCGTAAACAATAATTCTGGCCGTGAACAGTAATTTCGGCCCATGCAGTAATTTTGGGAAATTTCCTAATTTCATGCATGACGGTTTAGAGGCTTCTAGAAGGTTCTGGAAGGGTTTACACAGATCTGGAAGACTTGCAGAAGAAGAAAACTTAGAGACCAAGCAAAGTCGGGTTTAGGACATGTTTCCTAAAACCATTTTTGGACCGACTTCAATTTGGAAGCTTTGAGGCCCGTGTTTTCTCTATAAATACAGCCTCATATCAACCTTTCAAAGCATCCTCAAACGTGGAGAGCTTCTCTCTCTACAAAATCCATCCTTCCTTCGGCATTAGAGAAAAGCTTACTTCCCTTTTTATTCATTGTTTTGTTCTAATGTCTATGTCTATGATGAGTCGTATTTATACGACTCGTCGAGTGAATTAATCCCGTTTATTTCGACACTTTTATATGCGAACAATTACTTTTTAGTATGGTTTTGCATTTCAGGTGTTTCGGAAGCTCTAGGAGGAAACGTGCATAAAAGACGGCATTTTATGCCGAAAACATCACAATGGCAGATCAGACCTTTGGACGTTCGGCGGAGCGCTGGGAATGGATCAGTGATCAGAAAAATACGAGCTACATGGCGTTGCGTAGCTGACTCAATTCCCTACAATTCTCTAGTTCACACCGAGAGCATCCAAGGTCATTTGGAGGGTCAAAATTAGAGCCGAAGTCAAAATAGATGCGCAGAATGGATGAACACTCTCAGACCAGATCGCGGATACTGTTCACTTTATGAACAGTGACCGCGGACGCTAAAGTGAACAGTATCCGTGGATGAACAGTGTCCGTGGATGAACAGTATTCTTGCCGTGAACAGTATTCCCGGTCGTGAACAGTATTTTCGGACTTATTTCTTAATTGCGTTTTTGGCCCAGAAACTGATTTAGAAACCCTAGAGCATATATATTTAGACCAGAGGCAGGTTTCTATGATCATATCATCATCCATCATCCTTGGGCGAGACGAGTTCCTTCCTTCGGCGATAGAGAAGAATTTCCACTTTCATCATGTCTTTTATTTCTAGCATGTGTAGCTAATTTCGTTATTCGGTTTAGGGTTCAATATATTGTGACGAAGTTTTGAGATTCGTTGCTTAATGCTATTTTATGTTCCACTAGTTTTTGTGCTATTTATCTCGGTTTGAATTGCGAAGCTAAGTGGAGACTTGAAACGGTAAAACTTAGCCGAGCAATTCAGCCCTTATTTTTGCTGCTTGTTTGATACTGAAACGTTAGGATAAGTAGTCGCACGTTAACCTGATATAACCTGAAACGGAGTATTAGGTTTGCTAAAACTAGAAGTCTATAACCTGAAACGGAGTGGATTGTGGTGTAAGTGCTTGAAACGGCCTTACCTTAGGTTATAACCTGAAACGGAGTAACCACACTTAGGAACACAAAATTAGATTTTTAGAAGTCAATGATAAACGAGTTACAATAGAAAACCCTAGACCGAATGCTTTCTCTGATTGAATACTTTCGTTTAATTTCTCTTGCGTTTTACAACAATTGCTCACACCAAACCCCCAATTTTATTGTTTACAGAACGACTTCACCAACACCAGCTCTCTAGGGTTCGACCCTTGCTTGCCACCCTACTAGTGTTTCGCAAGGAAAATTACAAATATAAATTTGCAGGTCAAACGACGCCTGTCAAATTTTGGCGCCGTTGCCGGGGAGCTGCGCTTCGGTGAAGTTGTTTCTTTTTTGTTTTTTTTGTTTTTGTTTTTTTGTATGATTCACTATGTTTTCTTGTTATGGAAGAGAGTCTTGGAACGACGAGGAGTTCACCCCACCATCCTTCCAACTTGAAGTCCGCGAGAAGATCATTAACCTCAAGCAATCCCGGGACGAAACATTGGACGAGTAATTATTGTACTTTGATTCCATTGTGACGAGCTGCCCGCACCATGGATTCACATACTTATATCTTCTTCAAAGGTTCCTCGGTGGGATGATGCCACATGAGTGGAGTAGGCTTAATGATGCTGCAGCAGGAAGCTCGGTGAATAGTTTAACCATGTCCGAACTGTGGGACTTGATAGAAGATATGGCAGAACGCTCAAGACAAGATCAGGCCAAACGGCTCGAGGAACTGGCCAACACGGTGCACAAAATCCAGGTCGAAGCCGAGGAATCATGGGCAATAGTAGAGGCGGGGCTAAAAGAAACTGCATATCTGATCAATGAGATGCTAAACACCAAGCCGAGGGTCAGCGAGGAAGAGCCTATATTGGAGCCCACCGGGCCATCAGAAGACCTAGACCCGCTGATCACCGATGAGCTGACCGAGACGAGCCCTGACCTTATAGCTGAGATGGCCGAAACATGCCCGATCACATCCACCAAAGATCATGTAATCAATGATGCTGCGGTTCAAGGCGAGTTGGAGGCAAATCATGAGCCAGAAAGGCCAACGGTGGAACACCTACTTGCCACGAGTCAAGAAGCACCACCTGAAAAGTGTAAAGACTTGGGTGCTTTCATAATCACCCGTGATGCTGACTCTTATATGTTGCAGATGAGAGATGCTAGAGATGACGTTCCTCCAGCCCCTATTTTGGGACGATCGCTCCTTTTTGCCACAAAGACCAAGGTTGACGAGGGAACATGCTTGATGTCACTGGCATTTGCTGGCAAAAGACCGAATTTCTATAGTTACGAGGATGCCGACCGTCCATACATGAGGAAGCGATCGAGACATGGCACCTTTGGATGGAAACCCGGATGGAGAGACACGAGAGCACCACTAGAAGAGGGCTATGAGCAGCACAAAGGAGAGGCGAAATTTGACCTCACACGTCCATGGGATCCTAACTTGTGATTCCTAAAGAGGTAACATTGAGCCTACGACGTAAAACAAAGGCGCTCGCAAGGAGGCAGCCCGGCAAATTTTTCGTTTTTTTATTTTTTCTTTCTTTCACTTTTATTTCATGTTCTGTTTATTTGAGTCTTTAGTCGTGTTTACACATTGTCTTGTGGGAAAGAAATTTATTTTATGCAGGAAGAGGCGTTTTCCTCAGACGGGATCGCGGGTTACGAAGACGTTAATCCCGCGGACGATGAAGAGATTAAGTATTGACCGCGCCGATAAAATGCACATCGTCCGCGGCGTAGGTTTGACCGGCAAATCAGTTTTTTTTCTCAGAGAGTATCGCGGACCGTTCAAATATTATAGCCGCGGATGCAGAAGAGATTATGGGTTGACCGCGGAACTTAAAATGGTCACGACCCGCGGCATGTGTTGACTCGCTCCCTAACTCCTGCAGATTCAGACTAGGGGAGTCCTGCTGTTCTTTATTTCTCTTTTTCTTTCCTTTTTTTGTTGTGTCTGCATTTGTTTGTTTGTCTTTGAATTTAAGTCGTACGGTGAGGACACGGCTTTATTCAAAAGTGTGGGGTGGGAGAGTCAGTCTGTTGTGTCAGCACGTTTACTTTTTTTGAACCTGCATAGTGTCTGCACGTTTCCCTTTAAATTTTTTTGAAAGTATGAAATTTCTCTCTATTTCCTAGATATGCGGTATTGAATTTTGATGATGTGAAATAGATGAGCTGATTAGATGCATTTCTTTTGCGAAATTTGAATTATGTGACTATATGTGAATTTGACCCAGTATGTGTCCTTCTGAGTTGAGATAAACAGGGATGTGGAGTTGATAGAAATGTCCTAGAGAGACTTGACGAAGCATTCAAAGGACCGGATTCGAACTATATGTTTATATGGATTTCGTGGAGGCTAGCACTTCGAGACGACATGGTTCAGAGTTGCTCCGCCACTGCAGCGTTTATGTAGGAAGGCGGGACGGAGACGTAACAAACCGTCATATCTCTAGTCCGAAGTAACCGGGAAAATAGGTGGTGGGCCCCCATCTTGACTCGCGTCAAAAAGGTCGAGGATGAGAAAGAGCGGGGAGGTATTTCCATATGCTTGCGGGCGATGATTGGACCTCCTTCAAAAGAAAAGAAGAAAGGATAAGCTGTTCACAATAAGAGAGCAAAGCTCAAGAAAAAAATCAGCCAAATTGTGAAAGTTCTACACTCAACAAAAAGTGAAGTATAACATTGTTACATCAAGAGCCAAAGGCCAAGAAAATCACTACAAAAGCTGTCCAACAAAAAGAAAAGAAAAGAAAACCTTGAAGTTCGAACGAATCACGTGCAAGAAAAAGCAATGAAGTATAACCATATAGCTAGAATTCGGGACAGAGAGTGCAGATCATGGGTCTAAAGAGGACTATCTCCCACTCATCCGAATTGATTTGGATTTCAGCTCTCAGGTAACATGTATCAAGTTATTCCTATGTTGAGCATGATGATTTTAGTAGCGATTGAGTTATGCATAGAAAAGCGAGTCTAGACTAGCAACTCATATTCATGTAGCATTATCTGGGACGTCGAAGAAATTGTGGTGTTGCATTTATTTTTCTTCTATGACTTAGTTCGTGTTCGGGACGAACAAGTTTAAGTGTGGGGTGGTTTGATGAGTCGTATTTATACGACTCGTCGAGTCAATTAATCCCGTTTATTTCGACACTTTTATATGCGAACAATTACTTTTTAGTATGGTTTTGCATTTCAGGTGTTTCGGAAGCTCCAGGAGGAAACGTGCATAAAAGACGGCATTTTATGCCGAAAACATCACAATGGCAGATCAGACCTTTGGACGTTCGGCGGAGCGCTGGGCATGGACCAGTGATCAGAAAAATACGAGCTACATGGCGTTGCGTAGCTGACTCAATTCCCTACAACTCTCTAGTTCACACCGAGAGCATCCAAGGTCATTTGGAGGGTCAAAATTAGAGCCGAAGTCAAAACAGATGCGCAGAATGGATGAACACTCTCAGACCAGATCGCGGATACTGTTCACTTTATGAACAGTGACCGCGGACGCTAAAGTGAACAGTATCCGCGGATGAACAGTGTCCGCGGATGAACAGTATTCCGGACGTGAACAGTAATCCCGGTCGTGAACAGTATTTTCGGACTTATTTCTTAATTGCGTTTTTGGCCCAGAAACTGATTTAGAAACCCTAGAGCATATATATTTAGACCAGAGGCAGGTTTCTATGATCATATCATCATCCATCATCCTTGGGCGAGACGAGTTCCTTCCTTCGGCGATAGAGAAGAATTTCCACTTTCATCATGTCTTTTATTTCTAGCATGTGTAGCTAATTTCGTTATTCGGTTTAGGGTTCAATATATTGTGACGAAGTTTTGAGATTCTTTGCTTAATGCTATTTTATGTTCCACTAGTTTTTATGCTATTTATCTCGGTTTGAATTGCGAAGCTAAGTGGAGACTTGAAACGGTAAAACTTAGCCGAGCAATTCAGCCCTTATTTTTGCTGCTTGTTTGATACTGAAACGTTAGGATAAGTAGTCGCACGTTAACCTGATATAACCTGAAACGGAGCATTAGGTTTGCTAAAACTAGAAGTCTATAACCTGAAACGGAGTGGATTGTGGTGTAAGTGCTTGAAACGGCCTTACCTTAGGTTATAACCTGAAACGGAGTAACCACACTTAGGAACACAAAATTAGATTTTTAGAAGTCAATGATAAACGAGTCACAATAGAAAACCCTAGACCGAATGCTTTCTCTGATTGAATACTTTCGTTTAATTTCTCTTGTGTTTTACAACAATTGCTCACACCAAACCCCCAATTTTATTGTTTACAGAACGACATCACCAACACCAGCTCTCTAGGGTTCGACCCTTGCTTGCCACCCTACTAGTGTTTCGCAAGGAAAATTACAAATATAAATTTGCAGTTCAAACGACGCCTGTCAAGTTTTGGCGCCGTTGCCGGGGAGCTGCGCTTCGGTGAAGTTGTTTCTTTTTTGTTTTTTTTGTTTTTGTTTTTTTGTATGATTCACTATGTTTTCTTGTTATGGAAGAGAGTCTTGGAACGACGAGGAGTTCACCCCACCATCCTTCCAACTTGAAGTCCGCGAGAAGATCATCAACCTCAAGCAATCCCGGGACGAAACATTGGACGAGTACTTATTGTACTTCGATTCCATTGTGACGAGCTGCCCGCACCATGGATTCACATACTTATATCTTCTTCAAAGGTTCCTCGGTGGGATGATGCCACATGAGTGGAGTAGGCTTAATGATGCTGCAGCAGGAAGCTCGGTGAATAGTTTCACCATGTCCAAACTGTGGGACTTGATAGAAGATATGGCAGAACGCTCAAGACAAGATCAGGCCAAACGGCTCGAGGAACTGGCCAACACGGTGCACAAAATCCAGGTCGAAGCCGAGGAATCATGGGCAATAGTAGAGGCGGGGCTAAAAGAAACTGCATATCTGATCAATGAGATGCTAAACACCAAGCCGAGGGTCAGCGAGGAAGAGCCTATATTGGAGCCCGCCAGGCCATCAGAAGACCTAGACCCGCTGATCACCGATGAGCCGACCGAGACGAGCCCTGACCTTATAGCTGAGATGGCCGAAACATGCCCGATCACATCCACCGAAGATCATGTAATCAATGATGCTGCGGTTCAAGGCGAGTTGGAGGCGAATCATGAGCCAGAAAGGCCAACGGTGGAACACCTACTTGCCACGAGTCAAGAAGCACCACCTGAAAAGTGTAAAGACTTGGGTGCTTTCATAATCACCCGTGATGCTGACTCTTATATGTTGCAGATGAGAGATGCTAGAGATGACGTTCCTCCAGCCCCTATTTTGGGACCATCGCTCCTTTTTGCCACAAAGACCAAGGTTGACGAGGGAACATGCTTGATGTCACTGGCATTTGCTGGCAAAAGACCGAATTTCTATAGTTACGAGGATGCCGACCGTCCATACATGAGGAAGCGATCGAGACATGGCACCTTTGGATGGAAACCCGGATGGAGAGACACGAGAGCACCACTAGAAGAGGGCTATGAGCAGCACAAAGGAGAGGCGAAATTTGACCTCACACGTCCATGGGATCCTAACTTGTGATTCCTAAAGAGGTAACATTGAGCCTACGACGTAAAACAAAGGCGCTCGCAGGGAGGCAGCCCGGCAAATTTTTCGTTTTTTTACTTTTTTCTTTCTTTCACTTTTATTTCATGTTCTGTTTATTTGAGTCTTTAGTCATGTTTACACATTGTCTTGTGGGAAAGAAATTTATTTTATGCAGGAAGAGGCGTTTTCCTCAGACGGGATCGCGGGTTACGAAGACGTTAATCCCGCGGACGATGAAGAGCTTAAGTATTGACCGCGCCGATAAAATGCACATCGTCCGCGGCGTAGGTTTGACCGGCAAATCAGTTTTTTTCTCAGAGAGTATCGCGGACCGTTCAAATATTATAGCCGCGGATGCAGAAGAGATTATGGGTTGACCGCGGAACTTAAAATGGTCGCGACCCGCGGCATGTGTTGACTCGCTCCCTAACTCCTGCAGATTCAGACTAGGGGAGTCCTGCTGTTCTTTATTTCTCTTTTTCTTTCCCTTTTTTGTTGTGTCTGCATTTGTTTGTTTGTCTTTGAATTTAAGTCGTACGGTGAGGACACGGCTTTATTCAAAAGTGTGGGGTGGGAGAGTCAGTCTGTTGTGTCAGCACGTTTACTTTTTTTGAACCTGTATAGTGTCTGCACGTTTCCCTTTAAATTTTTTTTGAAAGTATGAAATTTCTCTCTATTTCCTAGATATGCGGTATTGAATTTTGATGATGTGAAATAGATGAGCTGATTAGATGCATTTCTCTTGCGAAATTTGAATTATGTGACTATATGTGAATTTGACCCAGTATGTGTCCTTCTGAGTTGAGATAAACAGGGATGTGGAGTTGATAGAAATGTTCTAGAGAGACTTGACGAAGCATTCAAAGGACCGGATTCGAACTATATGTTTATATGGATTTCGTGGAGGCTAGCACTTCGAGACGACATGGTTCAGAGTTGCTCCGCCACTGCAGCGTTTATGTAGGAAGGCGGGACGGAGACGTAACAAACCGTCATATCTCTAGTCCGAAGTAACCGGGAAAATAGGTGGTGGGCCCCCATCTTGACTCGCGTCAAAAAGGTCGAGGATGAGAAAGAGCGGGGAGGTATTTCCATATGCTTGCGGGCGATGATTGGACCTCCTTCAAAAGAAAAGAAGAAAGGATAAGCTGTTCACAATAAGAGAGCAAAGCTCAAGAAAAAAATCAGCCAAATTGTGAAAGTTCTACACTCAACAAAAAGTGAAGTATAACATTGTTACATCAAGAGCCAAAGGCCAAGAAAATCACTACAAAAGCTGTCCAACAAAAAGAAAAGAAAAGAAAACCTTGAAGTTCGAACGAATCACGTGCAAGAAAAAGCAATGAAGTATAACCATATAGCTAGAATTCGGGACAGAGAGTGCAGATCATGGGTCTAAAGAGGACTATCTCCCACTCATCCGAATTGATTTGGATTTCAGCTCTCAGGTAACATGTATCAAGTTATTCCTATGTTGAGCATGATGATTTTAGTAGCGATTGAGTTATGCATAGAAAAGCGAGTCTAGACTAGCAACTCATATTCATGTAGCATTATCTGGGACGTCGAAGAAATTGTGGTGTTGCATTTATTTTTCTTCTATGACTTAGTTCGTGTTCGGGACGAACAAGTTTAAGTGTGGGGTGGTTTGATGAGTCGTATTTATACGACTCGTCGAGTCAATTAATCCCGTTTATTTCGACACTTTTATATGCAAACAATTACTTTTTAGTATGGTTTTGCATTTCAGGTGTTTCGGAAGCTCTAGGAGGAAACGTGCATAAAAGACGGCATTTTATGCCGAAAACATCACAATGGCAGATCAGACCTTTGGACGTTCGGCGGAGCGCTGGGAATGGACCAGTGATCAGAAAAATACGAGCTACATGGCATTGCGTAGCTGACTCAATTCCCTACAACTCTCTAGTTCACACCGAGAGCATCCAAGGTCATTTGGAGGGTCAAAATTAGAGCCGAAGTCAAAACAGATGCGCAGAATGGATGAACACTCTCAGACCAGATCGCGGATACTGTTCACTTTATGAACAGTGACCGCGGACGCTAAAGTGAACAGTATCCGCGGATGAACAGTGTCCGCGGATGAACAGTATTCCGGCTGTGAACAGTATTCCCGGTCGTGAACAGTATTTTCGGACTTATTTCTTAATTGCGTTTTTGGCCCAGAAACTGATTTAGAAACCCTAGAGCATATATATTTAGACCAGAGGCAGGTTTCTATGATCATATCATCATACATCATCCTTGGGCGAGACGAGTTCCTTCCTTCGGCGATAGAGAAGAATTTCTACTTTCATCATGTCTTTTATTTCTAGCATGTGTAGCTAATTTCGTTATTCGGTTTAGGGTTCAATATATTGTGACGAAGTTTTGAGATTCTTTGCTTAATGCTATTTTATGTTCCACTAGTTTTTGTGCTATTTATCTCGGTTTGAATTTCGAAGCTAAGTGGAGACTTGAAACGGTAAAACTTAGCCGAGCAATTCAGCCCTTATTTTTGCTGCTTGTTTGATACTGAAACATTAGGACAAGTAGTCGCACGTTAACATGATATAACCTGAAACGGAGTATTAGGTTTGCTAAAACTAGAAGTTTATAACCTGAAACGGAGTGGATTGTGGTGTAAGTGCTTGAAACGGCCTTACCTTAGGTTATAACCTGAAACGGAGTAACCACACTTAGGAACACAAAATTAGATTTTTAGAAGTCAATGATAAATGAGTCACAATAGAAAACCCTAGACCGAATGCTTTCTCTGATTGAATACTTTCGTTTTATTTCTCTTGCGTTTTACAACAATTGCTCACACCAAACCCCCTATTTTATTATTTACAGAACGACTTCACCAACACCAGCTCTCTAGGGTTCGACCCTTGCTTGCCACCCTACTAGTGTTTCGCAAGGAAAATTACAAATATAAATTTGCAGGTCAAACGACACCTGTCAGTCTAGCGAAGCCTTTTATTCGGGCTAGGGTTTCGAATATTGTGACGATTGTTTGAGACTTTGTTCTTATTGCTAAATTCATGTTTTACTGATTCTTGTGCATATATCTATGAATTATTGCTAGCCTAGGTGGAAGCTTTGTCGCAAAACCTAGTTGAATAATAGTTCTATCTTTATTATCTATCTAATACTTTGTCGTTTGGATAGGTACCACATCTAGGTTAAACAGCACCTTTGTCGGGTTGTTTGACTTGGAGGAATTAGAATTCTAACACCTTTGTCGGGTTAGGTTGTGGAATAACACCTTTGTCGAGTTATTTGGGAAGTCACCTTTGTCGGGACGACCACACTTAGAAACATTGATTTAGATGATTAGTAGTCAAGGATAACAAGTCACAATTAGAAACCCTAGTCTGAATATTCCCTCTCTGATAGACATCTTTCTTTATTTCTTACTTGTGCACTGTTTTCAAATCTCTCACAAACCCAATTGTCTTTCCTTTTTTCAGAACAACAAGTAACCTCTCTAGCTCCCTTGGGTTCGACCCTTGCTTGCCGCTGTACTAACCCATAGACAAGAGTAAGGAACATTATAAATTCAAATTTGCAGGTACCAACGACGACCTGTCAATAGGCCCGGTCCGCCCTGGTTGTATTGCCGGTGAGGCGGTTGATAGAATTGCAGAGCAGGTTGAGGAGCGGCCTGTTGCGTTTTCCTCGGGGCGTTGTTGTCGTATCGCCGGTTCGGGCCCGAGTCATTTCGCCAATTCTGCCTCGAGTCATTCGGCCAATTTTGTCCGGGCGCCTGCCCGAACTGCCGACTCGGTCCTGCTCGGTCGCTGTTGTTGTACCCTTGGTATCCACCTACTGCGTTCACTTCCTCCGGGTCATCCTCCATTAACATCGGGCAAGCATCAGTTTTATGGTCCCAAGAACCACAAAACTCACAAGGCCTCACTTGAGCCGGCTGCCTTCGTAGGATTTGCATCATCATTTCCTTGAGTTGCTTTATTTCCTCGGGCATGGAGCTCGTTGGTACCTCGGCCTTTGCCACATTCTTTGCTCGGGAGAACTCCTCTTGCCGAGTGGTCTCCTCTCTAAATCGGGCATTTTCAGGGACATTGGTAACGAGTTGCCTGATGCCGCTCAATGGAAGGCTCATCATCGATCCTCCAGTCGAGGCATCTAGGAGCATTTGTCGAGGGGCTTCAGTCCATCAAGTAGGTACTCGATGATGAGTTTCTCGGGTAGCCCAAGAGTGCAGCAACTCCGTTCCAAGCGATTGAACTTTTCTAGGTACTCGTACATGGTTTCATTAGGCCCTTGCCTTATCTCCTGCAGTTGTCTCCTCACTTGCATCTCCCTTCCTGCTGGATAATACTTATCCAAGAATTTCTTTTGCATTTGGGCCCATGTTTGAATGCTACCTGAAGCTAAGGAGAGGAACCAATCGTTAGCCGAGTCAATAAGGGAAAAATAGAAGGCTTTTAATTTAAAGTCATCTACATCTACTCCATAAGGTTTTAAATTTTGGCAAATGCCATGTAAGCGTTGAAGATGAGTAGTAGCAGATTCTCCCTGATTTTCCGAGAACTTGGGCAAATTATGGACCACCGATGTGTTTATAGCAATGTTCTCAAGGTCCGGGCCTTCGTATATGCACCCCGGCTGGTTCCGGAAGTCAGGCAAAGCCATTTCAAGGGAGTGAGTTATTCCATTTCAAGATATAACTCCAAGCAAAGCCATTTCAAGCATTTGCACCTCCGGCTAGTCCCTTTCAAGACATAGCTTACTAGTTCTAGCTAGACTAATACCCCATTTCAAGGTATATTAGCCTAAGTGCAACCATTTGATCAATCATTTCCGATCAACCAAATGGCTAAAGAGGGAATGAACTACTCGGAAGAGCTTAGCCATTTCAAGCATCCACTCAACCTTATTGTGTTCAACCCGAATGGCACAAGAACTAGTTAGAACACTATAGTAGCATTAAACAAGGGGTCTAGAATGGATTCATAATATAAGAACTCTTTCAACCGAATGAAGGTTTAGCTACGAATATTCATTGAAGTGAATACCATAACTATTGAAAGGAATAGTAAAGACAAGAACGAGTAGGAAGAAGTTGAAGCTTTGGATTTAAGTGCAAAGTTTACAAGGATTTTCGACCCACAAGGCTCTCGTTTTCCCTCTCTAGAGTTTCTCTCAGAATTGTCACACTTTGAAAGAGATGGAGCTTTTCTATTTATAAGCATGGGTGGCGGTTGAGCTTTCCTCTTCCAATGGGTTTGCCGCCCAAGCAAGTAGGTGCCAAGTGCCATCCTCTTGGAGCATCCTTCATCCTTAAGCTAGCCGCTGATCGCTCGTAAATATAGAGTAAATATTCGATAAGAAAATCAAATACTTATGCTAAGTCACGTTAAATCAAAACATTTGTAAAGACTCGGGAAACCCAAGGTCGTACCCAAGAGATAGGTGATTAAACTAATTGCGCTAATGATTAAACCTAGATTGTCTATGGTTGGGGGGGTTTATGCCTCGAAAGAGGTTGATAGCAATGATTTACTATCCAAAAAGAGAGATTCTAGCAAAGAAACGAATAACGATCAATCAAAGAAGACTAGGGATTACTTCCCCACCTAGACAATTATAGTGATGATGATATTAGATGTCAATTATGAATTTGCATGCACTTGAATAGAATTTAGCCATGTAACATTTCCCCTAAGTTCCACTCGCGCTACAACCTAGGATAAAGAGGTTACACCTCGCATAGGACCTCACACTCGCGCTCTATTGGCCCTATAGGACTTGCATTTCTAATCTCACACTCGCGCTCTATTGATTAGATAAACATGTTCTTGTTAAACTCAAGCCAATCTCATTAGGTTTTAAGTGTCGCCATGTAACACAAAAGTCCTAATGCCTCTTCATTCATTTCATTAAATTCATATTGATCAACGTGAGCTACATCAAACATGAAATTACACTAAGTTCCCATTGAGGACATTTCACAAACACCTTATGGGCAACTCTAGGCATGTAGTTCAAATGAAGAAGATTCATGTGCAAACTCATTCAATATGACATCAATGGTATTTACATCATCACAATATGTCTAGGGGATCCATAATCCCCAATCTAAGTCACTATTCACTCATAATGAGTGTACAAGCAAAAACAATGAAGGAGAATGAGTTTAGGAGTCTAGAACCAATTTTTAGATTGAAAAGTATGAGAATCCTTGTTGTTGATCTTGATCTTCACTTAATCCCCCTTGAAACTTGTGCCAAGAGCTCCTCAAAATTCGTGCCAAAAATCCCCCAAAAAGCCTCTACCTTCTCTTACTTGATCACTTTCTATTTATAGCTGAAAATTAGGGTTTCCGATACTGTAGCACGGTTGAACTGGCCGGTTCAAATTGTGTGAAGGAATCCAGCCGGACGGTTCGAGCAGGGGAGGCTGGATGGGAACCTTCTGAGCACCTCAACCGGCCGGTTTGATTGGATAGAGGAAGTTCAACCGGCCGGTTCGATCAGGGGAGAGCTTCCTTGGAGTTTCTGAGCATTTGAACCGCCCGGTTCAAAGTGTGTTCAATTCTCAACCGACCGGTTCAATGCTTTAGAGAATTCTATCTTCTGGCCTTCATTTCAACCGGCCGGTTCGATCCAAGGCCAATATTCAACCGGCCGGTTGGATCTGCTCCTTGGGTGCTTTTCGCTCCAAAAACTCGGTTTTGCTCCAAAATCACTGCTCACTTGTGTTCTTAGCTTAAACGCTGCAATTTGCCTGAAAATGAACCACAAAGCGTCAACTAGCAAGTGAAATTGTGATAAAATGATCGAAACAATAAACGTGGCGGTTGCCTAAAGTGCATATGTTTTAGTGCCATCAAATCACTCCACACTTATCATTTGATCGTCCCGAGCAAACTAATCATAGAGATCAACAACAATAATGCATTTTACTCGTTCAAGGTTGGTTCAAAGGGAATTCCATACGGTGATGATAACTAACTAAGAACACTAAGAAATAAAAACTACTTCCGATAAATCACTTTCGTAGGTGACACGAGTGCATTTAGCGAATGCACCAAGCCTTTAAACCCCTAGGCTACCCTAGTGGACGAGTTATAGTCTCGTGAGAGTTTTCAGAAACGGGAATACTCACAAATCCCACATGCATTTATCCCATAAGAGTGAAAAACAAGAGTGTTAAACAATTAAGGCAATGATTTCTCGAAACTTACTTCACATCCCACGCTAGCATCACAATCACTATACATTTCAAGAGAGTTTTCAAACTGTTTAAGTTCACATGAGGGTGCACTTTCAAGGAGGTCAATACTAGCGCTATCAAGTGCCTAACCTAGAAGTCTATTTATTTTTGAAGCAAGATTTCTGAAAAATGGTTAAAGCTTTTTGCACAAAAATGTCGTTCGATCACTTGTGCTAGCTAGGGCTAGTCCACAGGCTCACGATATAAACTCATTTCCAAGTTTTAGACGCTAAAGTCGTAACCCATAAGGAAAGAGGAGTTTGACAACAAGAGTTCTTAAAACAAGCAAAAACCAACCAATAGCTTTCGTGAAATTACAAGGGTCGTTCTAAAGCTCAACTTGCTAGCACACAATGTACGTGATGAACTCACACATGTAAGGGATGATGGAAGGGCATAAAGTCAAGCCTTAAGTGCTTTTTATTTTCTCTCTCTTTTTTTTTTGCATACAAATGCTTTCGAGGGGGGACTTACCTCCCTAACCCCCGGCATTTGTATCAATTATCATTTCTTTTCTTTTTCTCCCCTTTTTTTTGATGGGGCTTCGCCCACTTTTGACTCCACACTTAAATCTTGACAATATGCCCAATGTAAATGTGGAATGTGTGAGAAACAACCACGAACAAGGTACGAGGCAAGAGAACTAAAGTCACCTAAAAGCAATCGAGAGATTTAAGTTTTTCATAAAGGGTAAAAAGTATGCTTGCTAAAACTTTTTTTCAAAGCATGCGTGAAAAATACTTAGATTGCTAGATAGGCACGAGATAGCAATGAACATTGATTCACAAGAATGGGCATTCAATAGAACTTGCTTGATTTTAAACTCTAAATCATGTAAAGGAAGATTGTGAGCTAGATGTGACTTATAGAAGATGAGAATTGATAGTCACAAGCCTTTAGTAGTACAACACTCAAGAAAAGTTGGGATAAAGCATTACGCAAGTGTTCATTTTCAAAAGATATGCATGGTGTAAACATGTGGACTATGCGCCTAATCCAAATAACAAACCAAACCACACACTCCACACTTAAATGAAGCTTAGTCCCTAAGCGCAAGAAATAGTGAAAGTAGAGACAAAGGCGCAAAGGAAACTCCCCTCGTTTGAAGAATGTAGTCCATTTCAATCAACTCGCCTCCTTTTGGATAGAAAAACTTCCCCTTGATGGCAATATAAAACAATGAGAGCCAATGTGCACTAGCATGAACATTTTCATAAAAGCATTAGCATGATACAAGTGAAAATCAACCTCCTCATGTCATAACATAAAATATCCAACAAGGGTACAAACTAGAGTCATACAACCAAAATGCGCACCATGGCGACTTTAACATCCAAAGTATCAAAAGATAGCAAGTCAAATATCATCACAAAACTCATAGGAATAGAGGTGCAAATTCAAATGACCACAAAATGTAAACAATATCACCGAGCAAGCTTCAAAATGGAGCATCATCATCATCATCGTCGTCTAGGCTTGCAAATCGATCCTCGGCGGCTGGAGGTCCGGAGGTAGGATAGGAAGGTGGAGGAGCATAATATGAAGCCGGTGCATAAGATGGAGTATATCCAAGCGGCCGAGAAGGGCCAGCACGAGGTCGAGCAGGGACAAATGGGGGCGCGTACTCAAATGGTGGAGGAGGAGGAGGGGCACTTGCACTGCTGGATGCGGCGCTCATATTCTGGACAATAGAAGTGAGAGTAGAACGCACCCACTGAGCCTCCGGGTGATGAAATTGAGACTCCTGACGATGGAACTGGGATTCCCGATGTGTAAACTCCTCTAGGCGACCAAATCACATCCTCAAATCAGCCATATCCGCGGCGAGCCTCTCAAACTGTGAAGTCCAAACCGCACTAGAAGGCGGTATGCTCTCGGATGAAGGAGGGATAGATGGAGGAGCGGATGGCTCGGGAGATGATGGTGGTGAAGGAGTGAGAGGGTAGTTCCGGTGCCTAGTTATGAAGGCGGCCTTGTTCCTTTTGGCTCTCTTTTGGACATCACTACCGTGTGGCTTGTCATCATGGTCCCAAAGCGTTGTGCCGGGAATGAAAAAGAGGCTGCGCCTCATAGCGCCGATGTCAAGGATCCTCCTCAACGGTCGGGGGCAATCCGGATTGTCAAAGCCAAAGCCACAATTCATAGCTATCAATGTAATCAATGATCCTCCTCCGATAGCGGAATTTCGTGACCCTTCCCTCACACACTCCGCAAACTTCTCGGTGAGGATTGTAATCCAATCGAGCTTAAGCCCATGATCTATGGCCATCATTAAGTCTATGTCCGGGTTTGTCAATGCGCGAGCTTTTTCTCCTCGAGTGTTGATTCCCAATGCGATGAGGTGATGTATTACCTTCCAGCTTGGAACTTTGATCCCGGTGGCATTGTAGGACGAAACAAACCATTCCTTCCTCCCGGAGATTTTCTGCCAAAACTTAGTCCTATTGTGATCATTATACCTCCGCAAATCATCACGAGGATGCAAAAGGTGGAGCCAATCCTGTAAATCTCTACGCTTCACTTCAAAATCCCTTCCACCCAACCTAAACCTCCACAAAGTCACATAATCTTTTTCCCATTCCGCCTCCAATGTACAAAGAAACTCTATCATCACCATTTCAAATGACCCCGGATCATCCTCAAAATAAAAATGCAAACCACAATTGTCTAGCTTTTGACGTACCTCATCCCTTATTTCAAAATCACCGAGTAGAGTCCAATCGGGATATGAGGTTGCCATGATTGTCTTCTTGCCTCCTCCAATCCGTTCGAATCTATCTTGATGCTCCTTTGTCTCGAAATACAATGGCTCCGAGAATGGATATGGAGTTGGAGGTAGCGCCAATGCCCATTCCTCATCGGGTTGAGCTGCAGGAGGAGGCTCAACTTGATGCACGGCTTCGGTAGCTGGACCCTTGCCCTTGGAGGCCCTTGAGGATGATTCTCCGGTTGAAGTTTTGCTCTTTTTCGGTGGAGGTGGAGTAGGCGATTTCCGGGGTGGGGAAGGGGTGTCGTCCCTAAGCACAAGACGTCTAGCTTTTCGCGGTGGATTTCTCTTCAAACCATCCCTATCACCCTCAATGGAATTTTCAAATGGATTGGGTTTGGATGGAGCTTGGGATTTGGGGGTCGCTCGTTCACCATCTCTAGCCATGGTTTGGGATTGATGGAGAAGAGAAGAGGAGGGATGATTGGACGGACGAGCGGTCAAGATCTGTGAGCTCCGGCAGGCGTCTGAGGGGAAGGGAGGAGGCGGGTCGGTCGAATTGTGCGGAGGGAAGGAGGTGTGGACGGCGTCGGGTGATGGAGAAAGGAAGGGAGGGGTTGTGTTTGGATTTAGGGTTTAGAATAGAGATGAAGGGGCAAAATTAGAATTTTGGGCAAAATTGGAACAATTGAACCGGACCAATTGGAAATGAACCAATAAGAAATTTCTTGAACCGACAAAATTGATCCAATTGGGTTACGTTTGAGCCGCCCGGTTGAGGATTATAGGCAATTAGCGAACCGGGCTGTTCAATGCCTCAGAAAAATCAGGCGGCTTAGTATGAAGATTGAACCGACCGGTTGGATCTGTAGGTGGAAGTTGTGCCGGCCGGTTGAATATCTCAGAGATATCAGAGATCAAAATTACCATTTGAACCGCCCGGCTGGATTTAGGAGCAAAGTTGAACCGGGCGGTTAGATTGCTCAGAGAAGTCTGGTGCATAATGTTGAGTTCGAACCGGGCGGTTGAGAGTAGAAGGAACAATTGTGCCGCGCGGTTCAACACCTCAGAAAGTTTAGTTGAGTTAGCACAAAGTTTGAAACGGGCGGTTCGATTTATGGTCCGACTGGGAACCGGCCGGTTGAATGGCTCAGAGAGTAATAAGGGATGAGGGCTGAAACGAACCGGTCGGTTCGATGGTGAAGGCAAAATTGAACCGGTCGGTTCACTTGCTCAGAAAAGCAGAATCATATACCAAGCATTCTAAATGTTCGTGCGAAAATGAACACTTACAACGGGTTACCTCCCGAGAGGGCCTAGTTTAACGTCTTGGCAAAGACCGAGCCGAATCCTTTCATAACAAGAAGCACACTAAGAGAAGTCCCGAGCGGGATCCCTTCTCCAGCAGTATAGAATTCACGAGGGCGCTTCCAATAGGTCTTTGTCTCCATTAGCGGCATGGTAGATCTTTACTCGTTGTCCATTTGCCTTGAAGATGTTCTCTTGGTTATCCACTAGCTCTAGGTGGCCATCATCGAAAACTCTATGGATCTTGTAAGGCCCGAACCACCTAGACTTGAATTTCCCGGGAAATAGCTTGTATTTGGAGTTAAACAACAGAACTTTGTCTCCCACCGAGAACTGTCTCTTCAAAATGAGCTTGTCATGCCATCTCCGGGTTTTCTCCTTGTAGATTCTTGAACTCTCGTAGGAGTCCAATCGGATTTCATCCAACTGGTTGAGTTGAAGGAGTCTCTTTTCACCCGAGGCCTTCGTGTCAAAATTCAGCTCTTTTACTGCCCACATGGCTTTATACTCGAGCTCCACAGGAAGATGGCATGATTTGCCATATACTAGCCTATAGGGTGACATCCCAATTGGTGTCTTAAAAGCGGTTCTATACGCCCAAAGCGCATCATCAAGCTTTAAAGCCCAGTCTTTCCCCGACTTCCCACTGCTTGGTCAATATGTTCTTGATCTCTCGGTTAGACACCTCGACTTGACCATTAGCTTGTGGGTGGTAGGGAGTTGAACATCTATGATAAATCCCGTGCTTCTTTAGCATGGACTCGAATCTCTTCTCCTTGAAATGAGAGCCATTATCACTGATTACCGCTCTAGGAACACCGAACCTCGGGAATATCATCTTTTTAAACATCTTTATCACCACTTTAGCGTCGCAAGAAGGGGAAGCGATCGCCTCAACCCATTTGGACACGTAGTCCACCGCTACCAGAATGAATGAATTCCCTTGAGACGAAGGTAGGGGTCCCATGAAGTCCACGCCCCATACATCAAAAATCTCCACTTCTAAAATTCCCTTTTGAGGCATCTCCTCCCTTCTAGCTATGTTTCCCATTCGTTGGCATTCATTGCAAGCCTTGACAAACTCATACGTGTCTTCGAACATACTTGGCCAATAAAAACCCGACTGAAGAATTTTAGACGTGGTTTTTGAAGCCGAACCATGACCACCATAAGAAGAAGAGTGGCAACAAGCTATAATCTCCTTGTAGTCTTCCTTGGGCACGCATGTTCTATATATACCGTCCGAACATAGCTTGTATAAGAATGGATCATCCCAATAATATCTCGAGACATCGTGCAAGAACTTGCTCTTCTGATTATAATTGAGGCCTTCGGGGAGAATATTGCACGTTAAGTAGTTCACGAAATCTGCATACCAAGGGGCATCATCTTCAGCACTCATCAAATATTCACCCACAAATGAGTCTTGGATAGGCGCCGAGAACCACTTCGAATCATATAGCTCTACTCTCGAAAGGTGATCCGCCACTACATTCTCTACTCCTTTCTTGTCCCGAATTTCAATGTCAAACTCTTGTAGAAGGAGGACCCACCGGATAAGCCTTGGCTTAGCATCTTTCTTCGCCATCAAATACTTGATGGCGGCATGGTCTGTGTAGACTATAGTCTTTGTCGCAACGAGATAGGGCCTGAATTTTTCGAATGCGTAGACTACCGCTAATAACTCTTTCTCCGTGGTAGTGTAGTTCGTCTGGGCACTATCGAGCACCTTGCTCACGTAGTATATGACATGCAGCTTCTTCTCTACCCGTTGTCCCAAGACTGCCCCAATGGCGTAATCACTTGCATCGCACATTAATTCAAACGGAAGATCCCAATTTGGTGCTTGCACAATAGGTGCCGATACAAGGTTCTTCTTCAATTTTTCAAATGCCTCAAGGCACGCTTCATCAAAATTGAATTCCACATCGTTGCAAAGGAGATGAGTCAACGGCTTTGCGATTTTTGAGAAATCCTTTATAAACCGCCGGTAAAAACCGGCGTGGCCTAGAAAACTCCTTATTCCCTTTTGGTTTTTCGGTGGAGGAAGTTGCTCGATAACTTGAATTTTCGCCTTATCGACCTCTACTCCTCTCTTAGAGACCAAATGCCCGAGAACAATTCCTTCTTGTACCATAAAATGGCACTTCTCCCAATTGAGTACCAAATTCGTCTCGATGCACCTAGAAAGAACATGGGAAAGATTAGCTAGACAATCATCGAAAGAGGATCCATGGATAGAGAAATCGTCCATGAAAACCTCAATGCACTTCTCAATATAATCGCTAAAAATGGACATCATACAACGTTGAAAAGTCCCCGGTGCATTACACAAACCAAAAGGCATACGTCTAAAAGCAAAGGTTCCATATGGGCATGTGAAAGTGGTTTTTCCTTGATCATTTGGCAATATAGGAATTTGGTAAAAACCACTATATCCATCTAAGAAGCAAAAATAATCATGTCCCGCTAGCCTTTCTAACATTTGATCTATGAATGGGATAGGAAAATGATCCTTTTTTGTAGCCTTATTCAATTTTCGATAATCAATGCACATTCTCCACCCATTCACGGTCCTCGTAGGGACTAATTCCCCTTTATCATTTTTAATGACCGTGAGTCCTCCCTTCTTAGGGACGCAATGGATGGGACTTACCCATTCCGAGTCCGGAACGGAGTAAATAATGCCGGCATCTCTAAGCTTGGTGATTTCTTTAAAGACTACCTCGCTCAATTTAGGATTCAATCTCCTCAACATCTCCCTAGAAGGTTTCACATCTTCCTCTAGATTAATCCTATGCATGCAAAGAGAAGGGCTAATCCCCGTTATATCATCAATGGAATAGCCTAGGGCTTTCTTATTAGCCTTCAATACATGCACAAGCTTGGATGTCTCATCATCATTCAAAGTAGCACCAACAATGACGGGGAATGTAGCATTAGACCCAAGAAATTCATACCTTAGATTCGAAGGTAGAGGTTTTAACTCTCCTTCGAATTCCTTACCTCTTGGCACCGGGTCTTCCTTAGTTTCATGATCATTTGGCCCTTGCTCACCTTCATCCAAGGTAATGTCTCCCACATCCTCATCTTCCATATTCATTAAAGAAGCAAAAAGTGTACTAGAGTCGTCTAACTCCATAACTTCACTTTCAAAAGACGTTAGCCCGAAAGTTTCACAAGAAATATCAAGCATATTGCACTCAAAGGATGAAGTAGGGGCTTTCATAGCATTTTTCAGAAAAAATTTCAATTTTTCATTCCCTATCTTCAATTCAATTGACCCTTCACCACATTTGATGACCGCTTCAACGGTATTTAGAAAGGGTCTCCCTAAGATGACGGGTGTCTCTTGTTCACTATCCATATCTAACACATAGAAGTCCACGGGGATGAAAAATTTCCCAACTTTTATAGGCACATCCCTTAGGACTCCATTAGGCACCCTAGAGCTCCTATCGGCTAGTTTCAACGAAATAGTGGTGGGATGTAGCTCACCCATGTTAATCTTTTCATACAATGAATATGGGATCAAAGAAATACTAGCACCAAGGTCACATAAAGCCCTATCAATTTCAATTTTGCCTATGGATATAGGAATAGAGAACGACCCTTGGTCTTGCATTTTTCTAGGCATGCGGCTTTGCACAATTGCACTACATTCGGCATTTAAAGCTACCATGCTAGACTCTTCAATAACCCTACGGTTTGACACAATATCTTTCAAGAATTTAGCATAAGTAGGGTTTTGTGTGATTACCTCGTGGAAGGGGAGCGTGACATACAACTTTTTAAGCATCTCCACAAATCTTTGAAAATGAGCATCAAGCTTGCTCTTGTTTAGTCTTTGTGGGAAAGGCACCATGGGCACATATTTCCTCATTAGAGCCGGCTCTTCATGCTTTTTCTCTTCTATTGGGGCTTGAGGCTCACTTTCCGAATTTTCCTTAGAAATTTCCCCTTCCACGTCCTTGCCCTTCGAACTAGATTTCGGTTGAGGGGTAGGCAATACCTTCCCATTCTTCAACGTGATAGCATCAACGTTCTCAATATAACTCACATCCGGTTGGGAGGGAAGTTTCCCTATTTGCTTCAATTGGGTATTCTCCCTAGCAAGTCTTTTGTTTTCGGCCGCTAGCTCATCCAATTTTGCTTCCATTCTTCGGTTGCTTGCCTTGCTTTCTTTGTTATCCTCCATCATTTGAGCCATCATTGACATCATAGAGCTCTCTTGAGAGCTCGAGGAAGAATTTCCTTGCTCATTCATATTGGCTTTAGCTTGATAGGGCTTTTGATTTTGATAGTTTCCTTGATAGTTTTGAGAGTTTTGATTTGACCCTTGGCCTTGGTTGGAGTAGGAATTCTGCACTTGGTTTGAGAATGAATTTTGCCCTTGATTTTGGTTTTGGCCAGAGCCATAACCTTGCCTTTGATTATTCCCTTGATAATTGCTTTGATAATTTCCTTGCCCTTGAGGCCTTGAGATGAAGTTAGAATCATTAGACATCCTCTTTTGCGGAGGCTCATAATTTCTAGTGGTAGGATTCGCATTTTGATTGTAGTTTCTTTGTTGGTTGACAAAATGCGCCTCCTCATAGCCATCATCATCTTCCTCATATTTCCCTTCGGGACAATTTTTGGTAGAGTGCCTTGTACTAGAACACAAGAAGCATGATTGGTGCGCCGAAGTTCTCTCCTTATTGGCCTTAGGCTTAGTCGCCTCCACAGAATTTACCATACTTATCATAGACTCCATCCTCTTTGATAACTCATTAATTTGCTCCTTCGTTGCATAACTCGAGGAATCATCTCTTGACTTGGCCATCTTTTTGTGGTCTACTCCTTGGTATTTATCGGAGTTTGAAGCTATTTTGTCCACAACCTTAAAACCTTGGTTAGCCGGTAACTCCATTATAGCGCCTCCACTAGCCGTGTCCATTTGATTCTTAGCCTCCTTACTCATCCCCAAATAGAAGTAACGCATTAGATCGGCCTTTCTAAAATTATGATGAGGGCACTCCCTCAAGTAGTGTTTAAACCGATCATAAGCTTGGTGGAAGAGCTCGTTGTCCCTTTGAGAAAATGTTAGAATAAAGTCCGTGAACTTCTTGGTTCTAGACGGAGGGTAGAACTTGTTCAGAAAAGCCGTGGCTAAATGGTCCCAAGTACGAAAAGTCCCCGGATCATGATTTTGTAGCCACTCCTTGGCATCTCCATATAGCGACGAAGGAAATAATTTCAAGTAGACACATTCAACGGGTGTATTCCTCGGCTTATAGGTCCGGCAATACTCTTGGAAGTTGGCTAGATGATTGGAGGGATTCCCAGCCCCTTGAAATTGGTCATTCGTGATCATATGCACTAGAGACGATTTAACGTCGAAATCAAAGGCATCCTCATCGGGAGGTTGAATAACCGAGCCATTTCCCTCGAGGGTCGGAGTCATGTAGTCCCCTACGGGTCTTTCATCCTCATCTTCTTCATCTTCCTCCTCATACCTATTGTTTCGGTTCTCTCTACGATGAACACGAGGATTCCGGATAGGACGTCTCTCATTCTCATTATAATTGTCATTTCTAGCTTGAGGATCCTCTACTTCTTCCCCATCAATTCTAAGATTTTGAACATTTCCTTGAAGAACCGGACGGTTCCCATCTTCATTTTCCATAATGACTTATTGTCTTTGATTTTGGATGATAGGTGGGACAATAGGAACCAATGGAGGTAGAGGGTTCTTGCGAGGTCTACCTCTTCCTCTCTTAACGATCGGTTGAGAAGGTCTAGAAGTACTTGAAGAAGAGCCGGTTGCTACGTGTTTCTTTCCTTCAAATCTTGTGTTCATTCAATTGCCTGCGAGAACAAAAGAAATTCTTAGCAATGAGCGGCAAAAGAAATAAACACAATCAAGATCAACACAAGCAATGGCTACCAAGTAAGGAAAAGCAAACAAAACTAGATAATCTAATAGCACGATAGTTAATTAACCTATCCCCGGTAACGGCGCCATTTGATCGCTCGTAAATATAGAGTAAATATTCGATAAGAAAATCAAATACTTATGCTAAGTCACGTTAAATCAAAACATTTGTAAAGACTCGGGAAACCCAAGGTCGTACCCAAGAGATAGGTGATTAAACTAATTGCGCTAATGATTAAACCTAGATTGTCTATGGTTGGGGGGGTTTATGCCTCGAAAGAGGTTGATAGCAATGATTTACTATCCAAAAAGAGAGATTCTAGCAAAGAAACGAATAACGATCAATCAAAGAAGACTAGGGATTACTTCCCCACCTAGACAATTATAGTGATGATGATATTAGATGTCAATTATGAATTTGCATGCACTTGAATAGAATTTAGCCATGTAACATTTCCCCTAAGTTCCACTCGCGCTACAACCTAGGATAAAGAGGTTACACCTCGCATAGGACCTCACACTCGCGCTCTATTGGCCCTATAGGACTTGCATTTCTAATCTCACACTCGCGCTCTATTGATTAGATAAACATGTTCTTGTTAAACTCAAGCCAATCTCATTAGGTTTTAAGTGTCGCCATGTAACACAAAAGTCCTAATGCCTCTTCATTCATTTCATTAAATTCATATTGATCAACGTGAGCTACATCAAACATGAAATTACACTAAGTTCCCATTGAGGACATTTCACAAACACCTTATGGGCAACTCTAGGCATGTAGTTCAAATGAAGAAGATTCATGTGCAAACTCATTCAATATGACATCAATGGTATTTACATCATCACAATATGTCTAGGGGATCCATAATCCCCAATCTAAGTCACTACTCACTCATAATGAGTGTACAAGCAAAAATAATGAAGGAGAATGAGTTTAGGAGTCTAGAACCAATTTTTAGATTGAAAAGTATGAGAATCCTTGTTGTTGATCTTGATCTTCACTTAATCCCCCTTGAAACTTGTGCCAAGAGCTCCTCAAAATTCGTGCCAAAAATCCCCCAAAAAGCCTCTCCCTTCTCTTACTTGATCACTTTCTATTTATAGCTGAAAATTAGGGTTTCCGGTACTGTAGCACGGTTGAACCGGCCGGTTCAAATTGTGTGAAGGAATCCAGCCGGCCGGTTCGAGCAGGGGAGGCTGGATGGGAACCTTCTGAGCACCTCAACCGGCCGGTTCGATTGGATAGAGGAAGTTCAACCGGCCGGTTCGATCAGGGGAGAGCTTCCTTGGAGTTTCTGAGCATTTGAACCGCCCGGTTCAAAGTGTGTTCAATTCTCAACCGGCCGGTTCAATGCTTCAGAGAATTCTAGCTTCTGGCCTTCATTTCAACCGGCCGGTTCGATCCAAGGCCAATATTCAACCGGCCGGTTGGATCTGCTCCTTGGGTGCTTTTCGCTCCAAAAACTCGGTTTTGCTCCAAAATCACTGCTCACTTGTGTTTTTAGCTTAAACGCTGCAATTTGCCTGAAAATTAACCACAAAGCGTCAACTAGCAAGTGAAATTGTGATAAAATGATCGAAACAATAAACGTGGCGGTTGCCTAAAGTGCATATGTTTTAGTGCCATCAGCCGCCTTTGAGCTGGGTGCTTCCAAGGGCCAGCTGCTCTGTGAGCCGGTAGCTTCCAAAGGGCACCGGATCTAGCAAGTAGCTGGAACTTGGCCGGAGTTTTGGTCGGAAAAAAAGTTCTACTCGGGCGCTTGGCCGGGCGCTTGCTCGACATGGCTCGGGTGCCTGTCTCGGATGCGCTCGGGCGCAGGTCCCGGACTGGGGCCCGACATTTCTCCATCACGAACCTCAGCGCGCTGGCGAGCGCAAAGTAGCGATGCTCGACACTGTTCTGGGGCGCGCCCTTCTTTCTTTGGTACTGGCTCCCGGGCCACAGCCTAGTCCGCTCGGGTATCGACCTGGGACGCGACCTGGTATTTCTCGGTCGCGGCTCGGTACTGAAGCACGGTCACGACCGGGGCTTCTCGGGCGCCGACTGGGTCCTCTCGGTCGCCGACTGGCCCAATTGACTTGTAATTCATTTCTAGCACAAAACTCCTCTTTTAAGCTGGTTTCTTCCCTAAACCTCAAAATAGCCTGTAAAGAAAAAATGGAACTAACAAGTGAAAGTTGTTAAGACAAATTGTCTAATTTGGTGGGTTTAACTGCTTCGATGAGTCATATAAATATGCCCCATCACTCTTCCAACTGGCATAAATTTGCATCAGCGCGGTCTGACTGTTAATGTTCGATGCGCTGAGTGTGGATATAAAATTGAAACTTATGCCCATATATTTCTACACTGGTTGTTTGCAAGAGCTACATGGGAACAACTGGGAATAGCAGAGCTAAGCAGGCTACCAGAATCTGCTTCACATTTGCTGACATTGTTCAGTTTAGCTGGAGCCAGTTTTCTTGCAGGAAGATACAGTTAACTTTAGTCACCTTATGGTTATTGTGGCACAATCGGAATAAGCAGAAGCATGGGGAAAGTGGGTATAGTCTTCATGAAATCATATATAGAGCTTCCAATTAGTCAAGATCTTTTGCACAAAATAATTCCAAATACTTATCCAGCATGAGGTTTTTATACATTGCTGAATTTGAATGGAAAAAACCTCCAGTTGGCTTCATTAAAATAAATTGTGATGCTTCTGTTAAAGATTGGGTGGGCGGCGGTATTGGAATCGTTGCCAGAGACAGCGACTGTAACATTTTGGCAGTTAGAGCTACCAGAAGACTTGACATACAAAGCAGCGCCATGTGTGAAGGTTTAGGTCTAATGGAGAGCCTTAGGCTGGCTGACTCTCTAAAGGTTGATAAAGTTATCTTTGAATCAGACTGTGCCGAGGTGGTTAAATGGTTTAATATTTGCCCGGATCCCTGTGTCGCCCAAATGGATTGGTTTAAAAATAGTATGCACCTCTTGAATTGTCATATGGAGTGGAAGATCGTTCTTATTCGAAGAGAGGCAAACGTCGTCGCAGACCTTCTCGCTAAACGTATTCTGGATCAAAATTTGTGCTGGACGAGACTAGACTGCTGCCCTCATCTGGCATGTTTGTATAGTTAATTAAAGTCCTCTTGTTCTCTTTGTAGCTTCAGCGCTACCTTTATCAAAAAAATATCAGGAAAATGATCCGTAGAGATTTTTTATGATTATCACAGCACTTGCGGGATGCTGAAATGTTTGGCCATGTTCTCAATGTTTGGATTCTTCGTCCAAGCTTAAGTCACAGGAAAGGGACCAATTGAGAACTCGTTTGACCATGTTGCTGATCCTGTTGCGAACAACGCTTGGGCTTACGCAACAAACTTTGTCCCTGGAAAATGAGCCTCGAATCTGAACACAAATTGTAGGATGCTAGGGTGAGAGTGTTGGTGGAAACGAATAGGATGGAGAGAATTTATGAGGTCTTCGAAGCGGTGGTTGGCGATGATGTCTTTGAATCTGTGATATGCGAAGAATGCTTTTTTAACGGAAGGGAAACAGAATGGAGGGCGGAGGAGCCGGCAGGAGATGGGGAGGATGTGCCTATATGTTGTTCTCTTAGTGAAGGTCTTTCCTGCAGGGGCTGGCAGCAGTGTATGGAGGAGAAAGGAGGAGGTCGAGATTTGGCTTCAGGTGGGGATAAGTATCAGGTGGAGTCCGATGAAGCCATGTCAATCCCTTCTGGTAAGGAGTTTCAGGGTCCTTCGGAGTCTATTCAATGTGTGGAAGAAACTCCTATAAGGAAGGATGTGTCTTGGGAGCCTTCTTTGACGAGGCTAGGAGGGGAAGTTAAGGAGTCCGGGAAGTTGATCTCAAGACGGGAAGTGTCAGATTGCAGCTGGGGCGATACGTTGAAGTCCTTTCTGCAGCAAGTTGGAAAAGGGACTGCGGGGCTGGGGTTAAACGATCAATCAGGGGAAGGTTTGTGTCTGTCAGTATCCGGGAAAGAGGGCCTAGATAAAGAGTTTGCACAGGTGGATTGTCGTGGTCAGATTATTGAGAGTAAGGTGGTAGTTGCTGCAGAAGCGGGTGACATCCCGGATGCTCAGCCTACTGATTTTAGATCGAATAGAGGTGGTGATGCCATTGACAATTTCGAAGTAGGTTTCTCTCAAGTTGTCATTAGTTCGGAGGATGAGAGTTTCAGCAGCAGTGTAGGGTGCTTAGAAGGCGCGTCGGTAAGGATGGTAAAGAAGTAGCCGAGCTTGGCTAGGGTTCCTGTTGCTAAACCTCATAATTCCATCAAAGCGGCGAAAAGGAAGGAATCAAAGGAGATGATGGTATCTCAGTTTTTCAGAAGGAAGAGAAGGGTTGAGCTTGATCGCCTCAAAAACTCCCACGTTAAGGAGTTGGAATGGTCAACCAAGCCCATCCATGAGCCTGAAGAAGAGATTGTTTTGGACAGGGAAGGAGAAGGGGTAGATGAAGTGGAGAGGAAAACGATTCAGAGGAAGGAAGCTGAGGAGACCGTCAATCTCGCCAAAGCTTTAGGGATTAAAGCTAGCTTGTCGGATGAGGAAGTAGTGCAGATATTCATCAGAAGGGATGAGGAACGGAGAAGAGAAAGGGAGGAGGATAGAAGAAATTTGGAGCATTGATGTATTAGAGTGTTTCTTGATAAAGAGTTTTTATCCAGATGTTGGCGGTGGAAGGAGGTTGGGTTGTCATTTGGTTCTAAGGAGCGTGTTAAGAGGGTTGCGCTAGTGCTAGCGAGTGTGTTATCTTGGCAGCGCTTGTTTGTGGTTAGGTCATTTGGACCTCAGTGTGTTTTTTTGGTCCCCTATGTGTTGTTTCCAGTTTGTTTGGTCCTTTGGACCTCAGTGAGGGGCCTAGGACCGTAGTGTATCCTTTTCGATCCCAATCAGGTTTGGCTTTTTAGTGGTAACTCCACTTAAGTATCAAAAAAATAATCACTCAATTCTATTTCTTCACTGCATCACCAAGCAGCTGGAAAAGGACAAATTATTCGAGTTCCTTTTTTCTTACGCAAGGTAAAATGCAGTTTGAATGGAAAAGAAACAAAAAGAAACAAAATAACTCAGATTTTTCTTTTTCAATGATACATAAATTACATTAACAAGATTGAATGAAAAAAAAGAAGAAAATATTAAATTGCTTTTCAATGAAACAAAGGATCACATAAACAAAATGATTGATGTAAACTACTCAAATTTTGCTTTTCAATGGTGCGACTGCGAATCGCCAAAAACCAATTTGAATGTAAGAAAGTCACAGAAGGCAGAAAAGGCAATCAACATGCTTGCACGAGGTCATCCGATTCATCCCCGATGCACGAGGAGTTAGTACTTATGATGTCTCTTGTTCCCATTAGGTCACGCTCAGTTAGACTCTTTCCTTCAGCCTGAAATAAAAATTTAGAATTGTACATTGAGGAGAAAATGTCAGCAAATAGATCGTAATGTCTACTGAAGTAGGAATGATTGGAAGACTGATATTGGTGTGGGGTACTGATGAAACTGATTTTTGCTTGTAAGGAAAGATATCTTCCCTAAACACAACATGTCTGCTCACAATTATCTGGTTGTTGGTCAAACAATAAGTTTTGTATCCTTTTTGCCCCATAGGATAACCAAGGAATATGCATTGAAAAGCTCTATGATCAAATTTGTCTCTTTGACGTGCAAACGTTGTGACATAGCAAAGACATCCAAAAGTTCTCAAATTATTTATGGAAGGCACTGATTTAAACAACATCTCCCAAGGTGTTTTGCCATTCAATATCTGAGTAGGTAGCCTATTTATAATGTAAGTAGCAGTTAGGACACTATCACCCCAAAAACATTTAGGCAAACCTGATTGGATCATGAGTGCTCTAGCCATTTCCAGCAAATGCCTATGTTTCAAAAAAAAGAAAATAAAATATAAAATTGTTTTTCAATGATACAAAGGATCACATAAACAAAATGACTGACGTAAACTATTCAAATTTTGCATTTCAACGGTGCGAATCGCCAAAAACCAATTTGAATATTTTTTTAAAAATTAAATTCCACTATTATAAGCAATGAATGGACAAGTCCCAAACTCATGCCGGTGCATCCGAGAGAATTCGAACCGTCGACCTCCTGATCATTCGACCAAGACTGTGACCGCTAGACTAATACCCATGATGCAACCAATTTGATTGTAAGAAAGTCACACAAGGCAGAAAAGGCAATCAATTACAATGCAGCTAATAATGTAATGCAAGTTGTTACAAATTTTGGTTCTTTCCTTTTGGGATTACCTCCCCCCCCCCCCCCCCCCCCCCCTATTCTACCGTAATCCCCACGAGGGCATCCGATTCTGAATCCCCGATGCCTGAGGAGTTAGTTCTTATATTGATGTCTCTTGTTCCCATAAGGCCGCTCTCAGTTAGACTCTTTCCTTCAGCCTGAAATAAAAATTTAGAATTGTACATTGAGGAGAAAATGTCAGCAAATAGATCGTAATGAAGAATAGCATAGAGGGTGACTGGTATGCAAGCCATAGAGGTGATAAGAATTGCTGCTCCATGTGATCCGTCTCGGAATATAACAATGAACATGCTTGCAGTAAATGCTATCATCATCGTCACCATGGAGAAGAAGAGTGTTGAAAGTCCTAATATCAATTTTGTGGGCAATGATTGGAGGAAATCCTCCTCTTTGTATCGTGAAGTGAGAATGGATAGGAACATGAGAATGGAAGCTGTTGAGGAAAACAATGACAAGGAGTCCGAAATCACAAAAATCAAGAATGACTCTTTTTTCCAGTAGTTTGGTGTTCCGTCGTCCATTGTCCCTCCTGGCAACGTGAATGCTGCTGCAAACATGACTGTCGCTATCAAAGCTGCTACAAGCATGCATGAGTGTGCCGTGTTCTTCATCCATGCCTCCCCCTCCTTTCTTAACTCTTTATGTTCTGCTACAAATATTTCTTTTGGTGTGAGATTATCAGCATTCTTCATTTCTTTGTAAGATGGCTGCACAATCTTTTCAACCTCCTACACATTTGAAGTGTTCACATCAGGCACCATGGATTGATAATTTTAGCTCGACCACTATATTTATTACAATGAGGTTCGGGAAATCAACAATTGCACGCTCTTCTTCTCGAAAGGTAGCAAAAATGCATGTGTTAGGAAAACTTGAGGTTTGAGGCATATACCTTGAACCACAACAACTCTCTTTGGAGCTGAAGAGCTGCACCAGATACAATGCTTAGTCGATTCGAGGGAGCTATTTTGGCAGCCAAGTGCAACATGTTATTTCTTTCACAATCAACGCGAAGAGCTATGAGATGATCCTTCATGGCTCCAAAATCTATGATATTAAAGATACTCTCTTGGCGTTTGTAAACTGCCAAATGGAACATGGTTCTTTTTTTGGGATCAAGTTCCCATATCAAATCTGGATAGAACTTGAGGAATATTTTGATGAATTCAACATTTCCTGATGCTGTTGCCACAAATAAAAGGTGTGTTGGCACTCTTATTAGATCATATATTTCGCTATCATCTAACAGTTTCACTGCTTTCTTCCAAAGCTTCCTGACTAGGTCTAGGCCGGCTTGGGTGTTTATATCAGAGTTATTACTGACAAAAATACTGAAACCTGAAATCATAGAAAGAAACATTTAGACAAGTGTCAATCACTTCATATTATCGATCTTTTATGATAATGAAAATGTTACCCGAACTTATCAGTCCCTTCCTAACTCCTGTATCCTGGTGAACTTTAGATGATAAACATTTTCTCGCCAAAACATGCAGCGCAGTTTCCCCTTGCTTGTCACGAGCCGTGGCCAGAGTTGGGTACCTTCTCAGCATCGGTAGCGCAATATCTGTTCAGAAAATTCAATGTTAGGCAGTAGAACCCCCTTTAATGAATCTTTGTCACTCACACTTTTTATCCAAATATTTACCGCTTGGGAAGTAAGATAAAAGTAATCACTTTTGGAATAAGACTGATCGAGGGATGTTCGAATAAATGTGCTTACCATACAAATTGGTATTAATCAATGATATGAATAATGCCACGAGTTCTTCTGTACTAAACTCAACGTACGGATCTGTGAGTGGTAACAAATATTTCACCATGTCGCTGTGCCCTAACTCGGCTGCCATGTGCAACGGCGTCAATCCTCCCTTACATCTCATAAGTGGCAAATTTCGATTCTTTTTCACCATTTCTTTAGCTATGTCGACTGTACCTGAAGCTATGGCAAAACATAGAGCAGTGTCGAAACTGTCGTTTGTGATAGCTATTTGATCTGGAGTCATTAGTGTCACCAGCATCCTCACAAATGATACGCTCTTCCCTGCAGCAGCAATGTGGAGACCTGTCTCACATCCTCTGGTGATTCTTGCCCGCACTATATCCGGGTACGCCTCCAATATCCGTATTGCCGTGTCTGTATCACCCGTCATCGCAGCATAGTAAAATGGAGCACCAAATTTCAAGTACTCTTTTTTATATTCCACTGTCAAAACAATACGCATGCAACATGATCGATAAAAGAATCACATGCACTTCATATGTAAGCATTTTATTCTTGTATCTTCTCCTTCTGCTGTCACAGAACCAAAAAGACACAAAACAGAAGTCATAACACATATCAAAAATTTACCTGACAAAAGGTTCAGGATAGGAAATTCAGTCTCCACCATCTGTAACTCCGCGGAATTACTTGTACTCCCGACAGGCATAGTAACTTATGATGTTCTTAGTAGATCTTGATGTACGTACATATATGCTGCCTGCATCTGTGAAGTTTTGAAACAGGATTTGGAATTCTTTATAAAAGAAATGTCATTATTTATCAGCATTATTATCGGAAAACTAATTAATATGTGTTGACCCAGCCTGGAGCAGGTTGAAAGTCATTAAACAATCAACACTAGAAAGACTTATAAATCCAACAAAGTCTGCCGTCTACTTTATTTATCAGAGGAGTTTAATACCTCATTTTCTTGTGTTCTGATTTCTTGCTAATTTAAATGGTAACACTCAAAATACAGTTGTACCGACAACTTCCTATCTTAATAAATGAATATGGTTGAGAAGAATTTAATGCCGCTCTCTTCGCTGCAACAGCAATGTGGAGACCAGTTTCTGATTCTCTAGTGGCCACGCTACGACGAGGCACTCTGCGAAAAGCGCGGCACAAAGCATCTGGAAAGCCTCTCTTCTCTTATACGACCTCCTCCTCTAATCAATCGGAATAATCTCTCAGCTGTACTTCTGCGCCCTAATTGAACATCCCCAAATGATACGGGGGACTCTGGGACTCTAGCACGTTGTCCGCTCCCGCTCCCTTTGGACTCTTGGACTCTGGACTTTGGGGATTTTGCCCCGCTCCGCTCCCGCTCCGGTCACCCGTATCAGGCCTGCAGGTCATACGCCCCAACTATTTAACAAGAGTTTTGGTATTCACTTGTTAAATGTGTGTTGGAGGTGGGAATTGACCCAGGCTCCCTTTGACACATAACCCACCTTAGTGGGAATGTGACACCAATTGGGCTGCAGCTCAAACGTAATTCTTATAGTAACATATTTCGACGAACGATCAAACGTGCGCATGAGTAGAACAAAAAAAAAACATAAAAATCGATTCGAGGAAAAAAAGAAGCAAAAACAGATGGAACGTGCCCAAAAAATAGGATCATGATCTTTCGAATTGCATAAATGATTGATTTATCCTTAAATACAAATTTAATGCATAAAAATAATTGAAAAATTAAGGTCTAAAATCCAAATTATTTCTCACCATAATTATTATTTATCATATGATCTTTACTAACATATAAAAATACTGATCTTGAAAGGGAAAAGAAAATAAAAAAACTCAGATTTTGCACTTTCAAATTCAAGGGTTAAGATCCGGTGAGAAGTGAGCTTATGGTGAGAAATATAAATTAATTATGTCCATTGATCTTTCTTAATCAACAGCCCAGATTAGACATAAAAAAAACTCAAAAACACGCTAATAGGAATTAATTATGTCCATTGAAGTAAGTTTTTTTAAAAAGTATAACGTTGTCGAGCTTATTTCAAATCTGTCTCGACTCTCGACCTCGAAGAAGTTTCAAATCTGTAACTTGGTTTAAAAAAGCTCAAGGCGCAAAGGTGTCCTTAGTGCCTGAGGCACACAAAAAAAAGCGCGCCGTTCGTAGGCGAGGCGCACTTCGTGCCAACAAAGTTGTATATAGATTTTACGTCATATATTGTACTAGAAACAAAGTATTAATGTATTTAAAATGCATATAAAACCTAAATAAGCAAAATTCATAGATAGAGATAAAGAAAGAGCTGCACAAACAACCCAGGCAGATGATTGACGAAGAGCAAAGTCGATCGATCGTATTTAGGTTTTGAAGACTAAGTTCGGAGGCACGTATTTAGGTTTTTTTTAATTTCTAAATCGCCCCAGGCCCAAAAGTGACAGGCGACTCAAAAAGCACAAAAAGCGCTCGCCTTACGGAATTAGTCGCGTCTCGACGCACTGAAGCGCCATGGCCATCGCCTACCATCGCCTCGCGCCTAGGAGGTGCGCTTTTTTAAACCAATGTATGTAAATGCTTATTTTGGCACTTGGATGGCATGCGAGTTTGAAGGGTAAAATTTCCAATAGAATGTGATAACCTCATTCTAAGATGCTCTTCTTCTATGATACAAAATGTCAAAACAAATTTCAATGCAAAATAAAACAGATACTGTTTTCATTGACACATAGAAAAACTCAAATACCAATACTGAATGTGAAAAAATACCATTTATTTTTTGCTACATACACAAGGTAGTATATTTACTACCCGATATTTATTCTTGCTAGATGTACATGTCATTATTTTATCAGCATTAATGAGCATTTTCATTGGAAACTGATCACAATAATGTGCGACTGTGAGGGTGTGTTGCCGGAAACCCAGCCTGAAAAACCGGAAAGCCCGGATTCCAACTAACACTCCACACTAAATAAACCTACGAGTCCAATAGAATTCATGCTGTCAAATTGTGAAAACATGGTGAACCTTCAACTAGTTTGTGCGTGCAACTTGTGACCCAGCCTACACAACCGGAAAGCTCGGACGTCAATTAATACTCCACACTAAACAACGCGCAGATCCAATGAAATGTTGTCTAAATAGAGAAATCTGGTGAAGCTTCAATTAGCGTGTGTTCTGCAACTCGAAATCCAATCATCAACATTCCACAGTACGAAACATACAAGTCCAATAAAATATTGTAATAGTGGAGAGAAGACTGAAGGTTGGAACCGTACCATGGCCGGCATCTCAAAGCCCAAAGCGTTCTGACGTTCGGTCCGTACCATTGATGGTCTATTTGAAGCCCGACCAACATTCTCCTCTACTATGGTGTCATTCAATCGCTCAGCACACCGGACGACTACACGCTTCTACGACCTTTGGCAATCGGATCTCAATCTCTTGGCTGTAATTGAATACTGTACTTCTGTGCCCTAATTGAACATCCCCAAATCCAATTTTTAAGTCTCTCAGACGATGCTAGGTGCTCTATCAAAAAAAAAGAAAAGACGATGCTAGGTGCAACTGCGCGTTTCACTATGAGCTAAACCGACACCGTACGAACGGCTCTCCTAGCCGTTAGGTAACCCATAGACGATAGACCTGCTGTTCTAGCTAATACACAAGGGAACTGTGAGGAATTGGTGCCTCATAAGTGTCCTAGCCTCATAACTGTGAGAATTAGCGCCTTCTCCCGAATGCATAGTTTAGAACACCAGTGTGTGTACCTTGAATGTTGTTCTACGATCAGTCTTCCGAGCACTAGAACAGACTGAATCCGAGCGCCGTGAATAATCAGAGTGATTATATTGCCGACTGATTACCTCCCCCTCCCTTCAATGAATATGAGCGTGAGTAATTTCTCCGTAAGTGCTAACTAATACCTAAGCATTAGCCTTACTTATATAGTGCGGTAGAAACCCTAAAACGAATAGGATTCCTAATCTAAACCGCCTATATCTTTAAGAAATCTTTCCTAATATCTTGTGCATAACTCTTGAAGATAATCCTCCAATATATATTCAATCTTGTTTAGGAAATCTTCGATTCTCTTCAAGACTAAGATATCATCAGGCACAAGCAAACTCCCAACCGACTTCTCGATACTTTCGATATGCACCAAGCACCGACTTGCCAAATCCATTCTCGGATATTCTCTGCAACGTCTAAGTTGTGCTACGTCAGTTGAAACAAGTTTCCAAAACTGAAAAAGGAAACATCCAACTTCTGTCCTTCCATAAGCGACCTCCTTGATCTCCAACGATCGATTGTGTTTCCTAATCTGAATTAGGAAACATTCCAACTGCTTCAACTTGTTCCAGGATAGATGTCTCTGTCAGTCTTGAACAACAGCTTAAATAACTATTCTAAGTTTTGCCAAATTATATGCCATAAAACTAACAATCTCCCCCTTGGCATTTTTGGCAAAACTACTACCTGTAATCTACCTGTACTACTATTACAGTTGAATCTTTGAAGGAGGTTTCAAACTCCCAAGCTGTGCTACTAACTAATAGCTACTAACAGAATCTTTGAGGAGATTTCAAACTCCGAAGAATATTAACCCTCGACGAATAACATGTGACTAACAAAAAGCACACACGAATCTTTTAAGGAGCTTTCAAACTCCCAAAACTACTCTCCCTTTTTGCCACAAATTGACAAGAGAGTACACAACCTAGTAAAATATCAAACTCCTCACTTGCTTCAGCAGCAGCAAAGACAACTATGTCTTCCTTTATAGAATCACAAACACACCAATAGTAGTAGAGAATTTGATTACCTCGTTATGCAGTCTTCAAAGTCGTTCTTCCTTCCTTCCCTGTCAGTCCTTAGCACATATCTCAATTAAGCTCCAGCTGACCAAGTTGTACTGAAACAACTAAATTGTCAATGACACACAGACCCAGTGAGGATCTAAGTGTCTCGAACTGAATGTTGTCCAAGGCTTTGGTGAGGATGTCTGCTAGTTGCTTCTCAGTGGTAACATGAGTCAAGGTAATTATCTTCTTCTCCACTAGCTCTCGGATGAAGTGATGCCTGATATCGATGTGCTTTGTTCTGGAATGCTGAACTGGATTCTTGGATATGCTGATAGCACTCATATTGTCACAATATAGGGTCATCACATCTTGTTTTACTCCGTATTCTTCCAACATCTGCTTCATCCACAACATCTGCGTACAACAACTTCCAGCAGCGATATATTCAGCTTCAGCCTTGGATAGAGAACTATTGTTCTGCTTCTTGCTGAACCATGACACCAGATTATTTCTCAGAAAGAAGCATCCTCCAGACGTGCTTTTGCGATCTTCGGCATTCCCAACCCAATATGCATCGCAATAGCTGACCAAGCAGGAATTAGTATCCTTGGTGTACCACAATCCATAATCTGATGTCCCACAGACATATCTGATAATTCTCTTTACATTCATTAGGTGGTTTTCCTTGGGATTATATGGCGCAAACCCCAACTGCATGAGCAATGTCTGGTCTGCTTGCCGTCAGGTATAGTAAGATCCCAATCATATTTCTGTACAAGGTTTGATCCACACTTGTACCTGCTTCATCCTTGGTGATCTTCACATTAGTTGTGGCGGGGTTCTCTTATGTGATGCTTTTTCTAGATCAAACTTCTTGATCAAGTTCTAGCATATTTGCTTTGGGATATAAAGATACCGTCTGCCTTTTGCTTTACTTGCAAACCAAGGAAATAACACATCTCTCATACCATGCTCATTTTGAATTCACTCTGCATCTGTTCTATGAATTTGTCCACCATCTTCTGATTACTAGAGCCGAACACGATGTCATCCACATAAATTTGAGCAATGATAAAGTCTAACATTGTGTGTTTCACAAATAGCGTCTTGTCTACTCCCCCTCGCACATAGCCATGGTTGATCAAGAATTCAGTAAGTCGCTTGTACCATGCTTTGGGTGCCTGCTTTAGACCATAGAGAGCTTTCTTCAGACGATACACGTGGTCCGGATGGTGAGGATCTTCAAATCCCTTTGGTTGTGCCACATAGACTTCTTCATTCAGTAGCTCATTCAGAAAAGCACTCTTGACATCCATCTGGAACAACTTGAATTTCAGATGACAAGCAAGGGCCAAAAGTAATCGTATAGCTTCTAGGCGAGCAACTGGAGCAAAGGTCTCATCGAAGTCTACTCCTTCAATCTGAGTATTGCCTTGAGCAACAAGTCTTGCCTTGTTTCTAGTGATGCTTCCTTGTTCGTCAGATTTGTTCTTGAAGATCCATTTTGTTCCAATAACATTCACCTCATCGGGTCGTGGAACAAGATCCCAAACATCGTTTCGCTGAAATTCACCAAGTTCTTCTTGTTGTGTTGTTCAGCTTGTGGATTGCTCCTCTGTAAAATGTGGAAAATTTCAAAAAATTTCACCAGCTGCTGTAAGCCTGTAACTTGTAAAGCCTAATGGTTAAGTGAGGTACTTTCTTCAACTATCGTCTCTAATATTGGCCGTGGTCAATGGGGTTGGTTTGTTGACACAATGCATGCAAGTGTTCTAGGTGATTCATGTAGGCGTCGCGTCCTTATAGCAGTCCACACTTATAGGTTATAGATGCAGGTGATGAGTCGTCTGCAGACTGCCGGGTCCTTATGTGTTTGACAATATTGGAGGAACCTTACTGTCAGCACTAGAATTGAGTTTTTCACACCTTTGAATCTCCATAGGCATGATGGAGTCATTAACCTTTGAAGTCCTTACCTTTAATGACTTTGAATCAGAATAAATGGAAATTTTTTTTGATGAAAAGCCAGATTTCATTCAAGAAGCCAAAGACAGGCACTTCTACAAAAAAAACACCACAGCATCCAAGGGACAAAAGGACCACAACCTGAAACAATATTCCAAGCTGACATAAATGGAATTTTTAGGCTGTACATAAATAGAATTTTTTAGGTTGTTTGTTTGTGTGCCTATTTGAAGTGCTGCTTCTGGCAGCAAGCTTGTGTTTTGCTCGGGCTTTTTTTGATCCGGTTTTGCCTATGATGGATTTGTGTTGTCCGGCGGCTTTTGTTCCTCCTAGTTAGTGTTTTGTAATTCATGGTGCATTCCTTGTCTCTTTTATCAGGCTTCACCACTGTTCTGATAATCAATAATAGTATAATACAGGAGCACCATATAAAATATTTTATAGGGTTATATAGGGCCTTGAAGTTATCTCAAAGAATTATTTATGTGTCTGTTGTCTATCTGCTCTGAATTCTTGTGAGGAATGTTATATGTGCCTGTCATTTGATCAAGCTTGCAGTGAAATTTTTTGTGAAATAACCATGTAGAACTTTTAGAGGCTCCATCCAAAATATGGTTGATAATCCAATTTGGGCATTGCTCTTTCCTTATTAATTGGGATGACTGTTTAGATCGTCTATGTAGTAATTTATATATAATGATGTGCATAAATATTGTACACTCCATAGTAAGGTTTTTATTAGAACCCTCTGAAAGGGAGAAGTGACACAGAATATTATCAAGATCACACGTAAACTCTTTTGAAAAGTGCATCTCATATGAGATTTCGGCATGACCTTAATGAATTGTTGCTGACACTTGACACTATCTGTTGTTTTGCAGTTAGTTACTGCCTGCCTGAAGCTAGGGTGAGATGTCTATTGTTACTGTTCGATCTCCTTCTGTTGTGCAATGGTTTTCCATGTAGCAGAGTGCGGCAAAAAGTCATAGCAATCAGTTGTGTCCTTGACAAGGATGAAGCTTTGGTTTGGTTGTGGACTTGTGGTGGCATTATATAGTAGTCAATAGGTATGCGGCAGAGACTTCTAAATTAGCCAGACATACTCTCACCTAGTCGACCGGCACTATTGTAATCTGTAAACACTTGATCTTGTTGTATCGGGGTGAGATCTTACAGGCATACACTGAGTTCACAATACATGTGGGTTTTATGATTTCAAGCATTTTTTAGGAATTTAAATACGTTTATTCATTATTGTTAAATATGTCTGTCCCTTGTACAAATGCAAATGTGGCAGAAAACAAACACCAATATCAGGAAAATGATCCGTAGAGATTTTTTATGATTATCACAGCACTTGCGGGATGCTGAAATGTTTGGCCATGTTCTCAATGTTTGGATTCTTCGTCCAAGCTTTAGTCACAGGAAAGGGGCCAACTGAGAACCTGTTTGACCATGTTGCTGATCCTGTTGCGAACAACGCTTGGGCTTATGCAACAAACTTTGTCCCTGGAAAATGAGCCTCGAATCTGAACACAAATTGTAGGATGCTGAAATATATACTGCACCATTCACTCAGTTCTATTTCTTCACAGCCAACGACACTCCAACATTCTCACTCGGACTGACGAAGAGCGGATCATCTGAAGGATGTGTGTGCATCTCGTTTGAATTTGCGGTAGATGAAGTAGTCATCGCAAACGATTGAAGAAGAAAAAGGGACGAAAACGACAGAACGAAGAAAACGGAAAACTGGAAAAACGAAAGCCACCAATCGAATCAACTTACCGATTGAAGCAACGACGAACGCGGAGGCGTAATCGCCGGCTCTGATACCATGTGCGGAGTTGACGACTGGCGGAGGACGGCGAGCGCACGAGCGAATCGCCGGAGAGACGAACGAGATTGGAGGACGAGAGAAAATTAGGGCTCGAACTCACAGCTGGACTCCAACAGAGCCAGCTGCCTTTTGTATTCAGTTGTAACGGAAATAGTTTGTACAATTACAATTGAAGCCCTTAAGATGCTAATCTATCAATAAACTACCAGCAAGTAATATCAAATACAATTAATTCCCTGGACCGTTTATAGCATCACACCAAGCGGCTGGAAAAAGACAAATGTTAGACTTCAATTATCAAATTATTCGAGACCACTCTCTTCCGTTCCAGAGCTTTCGTGAGAATACAGTAACCCTTTCATCGCCTAACTCTTCCTTGGCCGCCGTTGGCTCCCTACGCCCCTCCTCGCCTCCGCTGCTTCCTCCCCACTTCATCTCCCCATCCTCTTGTTCTCCACTGGCTGCGCTAGCGATTTTGCTGGTGGTGGACGGTGGCGTTTCTAGCGGTTGGGTGCGGACGGTGGTGCTTGTGGACGGCGTGGGTGTAGGGGAGTTTAGGGGATAGCTGGCGGGCAGCTGTTTCTTTTTGGGTTCGACGTGTACATATGGTTGTTGCGCGGTTGGACGCGCGTAGTTAGATGCTTGGTCGGTTTACTCCGGCGTGTTTGTCTGTATTTATTTTAGGTTCTTTCATTTTTTTTTACCCCGGTGTCTTCCTATTGGGATTGATCCGGTTCGTAGCTTGGTCGGTTTGGTCCGGCTTTTTGGTTGTACTTAGGGATAGGTTATACTCCTGCCTTATACGTGTAGTTGATTGACTATATTTTCAGTTGGAGTGGCAGACTCCTATTCCTATCGTGCTGGATTTGTTTGAAGAAATGTGACCGGCGCAAGACCGATGGTTTGAAGTTGGTTTCTGTGCTGCTTCTTCAGTTTGGCCACCTTGGCGTGTGACGATTCTTGAAGCTTCTCTGAGGGTGAGGATATTACAATAGCCGAGGAATCTTACACGGATTACGTTACCATGTTATCTGTGTTTGTTTGTCATCTTCCGTGTTGTTGTTTATTTTCATTTGTGGAGTTATTTTCTGAATATTGTACGCCTTGTAATATCAAAAAAAAATTATCAAATTATTCAGAGTTTCTTTTTTCTTATGCAAGGTAAACTACTTCAAATTTTGCTTTTCAATGGTGCAAATCGCGAAAAACCAATTTGAACGTAAGAAAGTCACAGAAGGCAGAAAAAACAATCAATTACAATACAGCTAATAATGTAATGCAAGTCCAATCAAAATAAATAAATAATGTAATGCAAGTGGTTACAAATTTAGGTTCTTTCCTTTGGGATTTCCCCCCCTATTCTACCTTAATCCCCACGAGGTCATCCGATTCATCCCCGATGCATGAGTAAGTTCTTATGATGTCTCTTGTTCCCATTAGGCCGCGCTCAGCTAGACTCTTTCCTTCAGCCTGAAATAAAAATTTAGAATTGTACATTGAGGAGAAAATGTCAGCAAATAGATCGTAATGAAGAAAAGCATAGAGGGTGACTGGTATGCAAGCCATAGAGGTGATAAGAATTGCTGCTCCATGTGATCGTCGGGGGAAAACAATGAACATGCTTGCAGTAAATGCTATCATCATCGTCACCATGGAGAAGAAGAGTGTTGAAAGTCCTAATAACAATTTTGTGGGCAATGAGTGGAAGAAATCCTCCTCTTTGTATCGTGAAGTGAGAATGGACAGGAACATGAGAATGGAAGCTGTTGAGGACAACAATGACAAGGAGTCCGAAATCACAAAAATCAAGAATGACTCTTTTTTCAAGTAGTTTGGTGTTCCGTCGTCCATTGCCCCTCCTGGCAACGTGAATGCTGCTGCAAACATGACTGTCGCTATCAAAGCTGCTACAAGCATGCATGAGTGTGCGGTGTTCTTCATCCATGCCTCCCTCCTTTCTTAACTCTTTATGTTCTGCTACAAATATTTCTTTTGGTGTGAGTCCATCATCATTCTTCATTTCCGTGTAAGGTGGCTGCACAATCATTTCAACCTCCTACACATTTGAAGTGTTCACATCATGCACCATGGCTTGAATTTTAGCTCGACCACTATATTTTATACAATGAGGTTCGGGAAATCAACAATCACGCTCTTCTTCTCGAAAGGTAGCAAAAATGTGTTAGGAAAACTTGAGGTTTGAGGCATACCTTGAACCACAACAACTCTCTTTGGAGCTGAAGAGCTGCACCAGATACAATGCTTAGTCGATTCGAGGGAGCTATTTTGGCAGCCAAGTGCAACATGTTATTTCTTTTACAATCAACGCGCAGAGCTATGAGATGATCCTTCATGGCTCCAAAATCTATGATCTTAAAGATACTCTCTTGGCGTTTGTAAACTGCCAAATGGAACATGCTTCTTTCTTCGTGATCAACTTCCCATATCAAATCTGGATAGAACTTCAGGAATATTTTGATGAATTCAACATTTCCTGATGCTGTTGCCACAAATAAAAGGTGTGTTGGCTCTCTTATTAGATCATATATCTTGCTATCTTCTAACTCTTCCACGGCTTTCTTCCAAAGCTCCCCGACTAGGTCTAGGCCGGCTTGGGTGTTTTTATCAGAGTTATTACTGACAAAAATACTGAAACCTGAAATCATAGAAAGAAACATTTAGACAAGTGTCAATCACTTCATATTATCGATCTTTTATGATAATGAAAATGTTACCCGAACTTATCAGTCCCTTCATAAGTCCTTTATCCTGGTGTACTTTAGATGATAAACATTTTCTCGCCAAAACATGCAGGGCAGTTTCCTTAGATTTGTCACGATCACGAGCCAGTGACAGATCATCTGGGTACCTTTTCAGCATCGGTAGCGCAATATCTGTTCAGAAAATTTAATGTTAGGCAGTAGAACCCCCCCTTTAATGAATCTTTGTCACTCACACTTTTTATCCAAATATTTACCGCTTGGGAAGGACGATAAAAGAAAAGTAATCACTTTTGGAATAAGACTGAGGGATGTTCGAATAAATGTGCTTACCATCACTACACCATTTTACAGATTAGGAGACATTTTTTCGCCCGTCGCATAAACCCCTAAAAATGTCGCATATATGTTATGCGATAATAAATGTGTCGGGAAAGAACGGTCGCATATTCGAAGTCGCGAAAAGTTTAAGCGACAAACAAAAAAAGCACATGTCGCGTTAAGTTAAACTCTTATGCGACATTTGTAACATTTAGTCACGTAATCAATGAGACGAGTTCCATTCTTATATGAGCGTAAAATTGTCGCATAAACCCTTTTTATTATTTTATTTCAATTCTATAAATATTAAATAAAATTTATATTGGAAATTAAATTTACTGAACCTTAACAAGCCAAAAATTAAATAATTTAAATAATATTTTCATTTGAATTAGAAATTACAAGTTCCTTGTTTAATTGTCACGAGAGAGACATCACAAGTTCCACCACCAAGATCAAAGATTAACACATTCTTCTCCACCAAAAATCTGGTTGCCTTCTCCTCAGCACCAAACTGCTTCTTCTCACCCTTGTAGTTAACCACAATCATGGGCTTTCCAACTGCTCCTGATATAACCTCAAAAGGCCACAACTCCATATCCCAATATTCAACTGTGACATCACTGAATGTCTTTCCGATCAGCTTTTTGGAATCTGCAATAAGAAAATATACATGTTCAAACAACAGACTCAATATAAGCAGATCTAGAACAACAACAATCACAAAAACAAAAAACTCAAACTTTTGAGCAAAATGAACATGCAAGTGGCTGAGAAATGGAAGAGAGGATGAGAGGATGAGAGTTATTTTCGGCTGAGAACATGCAAGTGGCTGAGAAACTTTTGAGCAAAATGTTCGGATGAGAGGATGAGAGGATGAGAGTTAGTTTCGACTAAGAGGATGAGTGGCTGAGAAATGAAAGAAAGGAGGAAAGTAGCATCAACTTAGGGTTTCTGGTTTGGGCCTTAGATATTTGGGCCAAGCCTTATTATTATGCGACCTATTTGTCACGAAAATGTCGCTTAAAGTTACCGGGAAAAAATTGAAACTGAAATTTCATTTCCCTCCAATTTGAAAATTGTTTTTGCCCCCAAAACGAAATATTATTAAGCGACATTGTTACCTAAATTTGTGACGTAAACTATACAGAACAGAATGAACAACACAAATCTTTGACACAACATTGTTTTCATCAAAAGTTCTCTGCATCACAAGTTTTCATCCTAACAAAACACAATCTGCATCAACAATATGGGTGAAGGTCATCATCAGAAAATGGAAATAAAAAACATGACAAGCTATAATTAAGTATGAGAATGTGTGTGAGTGTGAGAGTTTGATCTATATACTTTCAACAAGTGTGCCTTTTACATGTGAAGATCTGAGCAAATGGTGTATTATCAACAAGATTTAAGGTTGTTGCAAAGTATATTTTTCAGACAAATGATGTATTTTCAGACAAAATTTAAGGTTGTTGAGTCGAATTGAAGGCAGGTTGTTGGGTGTTCTATTTTTCTGCATTTAATTTGTACCCTTATGCGACTTACTTTGGATAAAAATGTCGCTTAATCCAAACACATTAGGTCACCTCTCTTTAATGCACAGAAAGTTTGAAAAATTCAAGGTTGTCATGCCAATACCTGCTTCGAAGATTTTATTTCGTACTATTATGCGGCAAATTGTCACTTGTCGCAAAAGGTAAGTCACATAATAAGTTTAACGTGACAATTTTTTCGCGTCGCTTAAACTAATGTCGCAATAACCATATTACGGGACATATATTTCGTGTCTCTTAAAGTTAAGTCGCTTAATCATCTTTATGTGACACTATGTTTGCGTCGCATAAACTTATGTCGCATATTTCTGTTCTTGCGACAAACACATAAAATCGTAGTCATATAAACCTTGTTATGCGACAAAGCTTTTGCGACGGCGCTCAAAATTTGTCGCGAAGCATGTAAAATGGTGTAGTGCATACATATTGGTATTAATCAATGATATGAATAATTCCATTCGATCTTCTGCACTAAACTCATGATGGTCCTCTGTAAGTGGTAACAAATAGTTCACCATGTCCCTGTGCCCTAACTCGGCTGCCATGTGCAACGGCGTCAATCCATGCTTACCTCTCATAAGTGGCAATTTTTGATTCTTTTGCACCATTTCTTTAGCTATGTCCACTTTACCTGAAGTTATGGCAAAAACTAGAGCAGTGTCGAAACTGTTGTTTTGCATAGCTATTTCATCTGGAGTCATTAAGTGTCACCAGCATCCTCACAAATAATACGCTCTTCGCTGCAGCTGCAATGTGGAGACCTGTCTCCAATCCTCTGGTGATTCTTGCCCGCACTATACCCGGGTACAGATCCCATATGGCCATATCTGTATTGCCGTGTCTATATCACCCGTCATCGCAGCATAGTAAAATGGAGCACCAAATTTCAAGTACTCTTTTTTATATTCCTCTGTCAAAACAATACGCATGCAACATGATCGATAAAAGAATCACATGCACTTCATATGTAAGCATTTTATTCTTGTATCTTCTCCTTCTGCTGTCACAGAACCAAAAAGACACAAAACAGAAGTCATAACATATCAAAAATTTACCTGACAAAAGGTTCAGGATAGGAAATTCAATCTCCCCTATCTGTAACTCCGCGGAATCACTTGTACTCCCATTATCAAAGACAGGCATAGTAACTTATGAAGTTCTTAGTAGATCTTGATGTACGTACATACATGCTGCCTGCATCTGTGAAGTACTTTTGAAACAGGATTTGGAATTCTTTATAAAAGAAATGTCATTATTTATCAGCATTATTATCGGAAAACTAATTAATATGTGTTGACCCAGCCTGGAGCAGGTTGAAAGTCATTAAACAATCAACACTAGAAAGACTTATAAATCCAACAAAGTCTGCCGTCTACTTTATTTATCAGAGGAGTTTAATACCTCATTTTCTTGTGTTCTGATTTCTTGCTAATTTAAATGGTAACACTCAAAATACAGTTGTACCGACAACTTCCTATCTTAATAAATGAATATGGTTGAGAAGAATTTAATGCCGCTCTCTTCGCTGCAACAGCAATGTGGAGACCAGTTTCTGATTCTCTAGTGGCCACGCTACGACGAGGCACTCTGCGAAAAGCGCGGCACAAAGCATCTGGAAAGCCTCTCTTCTCTTATACGACCTCCTCCTCTAATCAATCGGAATAATCTCTCAGCTGTACTTCTGCGCCCTAATTGAACATCCCCAAATGATACGGGGGACTCTGGGACTCTAGCACGTTAGTTGGCCGCTCCCGCTCCCTTTGGACTCTTGGACTCTGGACTTTGGGGATTTTGCCCCGCTCCGCTCCCGCTCGAAATATGTTAAATGTGTGTTGGAGGTGGGAATTGACCCAGGCTCCCTTTGACACATAACCCACCTTAGTGGGAATGTGACACCAATTGGGCTGCAGCTCAAACGTAATTCTTATAGTAACATATTTCGACGAACGATCAAACGTGCGCATGAGTAGAACAAAAAAAAAATAAACATAAAAATCGATTCGAGGAAAAAAAGAAGCAAAAACAGATGGAACGTGCCCAAAAAATAGGATCATGATCTTTCGAATTGCATAAATGATTGATTTATCCTTAAATACAAATTTAATGCATAAAAATAATTGAAAAATTAAGGTCTAAAATCCAAATTATTTCTCACCATAATTATTATTTATCATATGATCTTTACTAACATATAAAAATACTGATCTTGAAAGGGAAAAGAAAATAAAAAAACTCAGATTTTGCACTTTCAAATTCAAGGGTTAAGATCCGGTGAGAAGTGAGCTTATGGTGAGAAATAGAAATTAATTATGTCCATTGATCTTTCTTAATCAACAGCCCGGATTAGACATAAAAAAAACTCAAAAACACGCTAATAGGAATTAATTATGTCCATTGAAGTAAGTTTTTTTTAAAAAGTATAACGTTGTCGAGCTTATTTCAAATCTGTCTCGACTCTCGACCTCGAAGAAGTTTCAAATCTGTAACTTGGTTTAAAAAAGCTCAAGGCGCAAAGGTGTCCTTAGTGCCTGAGGCACACAAAAAAAAGCGCGCCGTTCGTAGGCGAGGCGCACTTCGTGCCAACAAAGTTGTATATAGATTTTACGTCATATATTGTACTAGAAACAAAGTATTAATGTATTTAAAATGCATATAAAACCTAAATAAGCAAAATTCATAGATAGAGATAAAGAAAGAGCTGCACAAACAACCCAGGCAGATGATTGACGAAGAGCAAAGTCGATCGATCGTATTTAGGTTTTGAAGACTAAGTTCGGAGGCACGTATTTAGGTTTTTTTTAATTTCTAAATCGCCCCAGGCCCAAAAGTGACAGGCGACTCAAAAAGCACAAAAAGCGCTCGCCTTACGGAATTAGTCGCGTCTCGACGCACTGAAGCGCCATGGCCATCGCCTACCATCGCCTCGCGCCTAGGAGGTGCGCTTTTTTAAACCAATGTATGTAAATGCTTATTTTGGCACTTGGATGGCATGCGAGTTTGAAGGGTAAAATTTCCAATAGAATGTGATAACCTCATTCTAAGATGCTCTTCTTCTATGATACAAAATGTCAAAACAAATTTCAATGCAAAATAAAACAGATACTGTTTTCATTGACACATAGAAAAACTCAAATACCAATACTGAATGTGAAAAAATACCATTTATTTTTTGCTACATACACAAGGTAGTATATTTACTACCCGATATTTATTCTTGCTAGATGTACATGTCATTATTTTATCAGCATTAATGAGCATTTTCATTGGAAACTGATCACAATAATGTGCGACTGTGAGGGTGTGTTGCCGGAAACCCAGCCTGAAAAACCGGAAAGCCCGGATTCCAACTAACACTCCACACTAAATAAACCTACGAGTCCAATAGAATTCATGCTGTCAAATTGTGAAAACATGGTGAACCTTCAACTAGTTTGTGCGTGCAACTTGTGACCCAGCCTACACAACCGGAAAGCTCGGACGTCAATTAATACTCCACACTAAACAACGCGCAGATCCAATGAAATGTTGTCTAAATAGAGAAATCTGGTGAAGCTTCAATTAGCGTGTGTTCTGCAACTCGAAATCCAATCATCAACATTCCACAGTACGAAACATACAAGTCCAATAAAATATTGTAATAGTGGAGAGAAGACTGAAGGTTGGAACCGTACCATGGCCGGCATCTCAAAGCCCAAAGCGTTCTGACGTTCGGTCCGTACCATTGATGGTCTATTTGAAGCCCGACCAACATTCTCCTCTACTATGGTGTCATTCAATCGCTCAGCACACCGGACGACTACACGCTTCTACGACCTTTGGCAATCGGATCTCAATCTCTTGGCTGTAATTGAATACTGTACTTCTGTGCCCTAATTGAACATCCCCAAATCCAATTTTTAAGTCTCTCAGACGATGCTAGGTGCTCTATCAAAAAAAAAGAAAAGACGATGCTAGGTGCAACTGCGCGTTTCACTATGAGCTAAACCGACACCGTACGAACGGCTCTCCTAGCCGTTAGGTAACCCATAGACGATAGACCTGCTGTTCTAGCTAATACACAAGGGAACTGTGAGGAATTGGTGCCTCATAAGTGTCCTAGCCTCATAACTGTGAGAATTAGCGCCTTCTCCCGAATGCATAGTTTAGAACACCAGTGTGTGTACCTTGAATGTTGTTCTACGATCAGTCTTCCGAGCACTAGAACAGACTGAATCCGAGCGCCGTGAATAATCAGAGTGATTATATTGCCGACTGATTACCTCCCCCTCCCTTCAATGAATATGAGCGTGAGTAATTTCTCCGTAAGTGCTAACTAATACCTAAGCATTAGCCTTACTTATATAGTGCGGTAGAAACCCTAAAACGAATAGGATTCCTAATCTAAACCGCCTATATCTTTAAGAAATCTTTCCTAATATCTTGTGCATAACTCTTGAAGATAATCCTCCAATATATATTCAATCTTGTTTAGGAAATCTTCGATTCTCTTCAAGACTAAGATATCATCAGGCACAAGCAAACTCCCAACCGACTTCTCGATACTTTCGATATGCACCAAGCACCGACTTGCCAAATCCATTCTCGGATATTCTCTGCAACGTCTAAGTTGTGCTACGTCAGTTGAAACAAGTTTCCAAAACTGAAAAAGGAAACATCCAACTTCTGTCCTTCCATAAGCGACCTCCTTGATCTCCAACGATCGATTGTGTTTCCTAATCTGAATTAGGAAACATTCCAACTGCTTCAACTTGTTCCAGGATAGATGTCTCTGTCAGTCTTGAACAACAGCTTAAATAACTATTCTAAGTTTTGCCAAATTATATGCCATAAAACTAACAATCTCCCCCTTGGCATTTTTGGCAAAACTACTACCTGTAATCTACCTGTACTACTATTACAGTTGAATCTTTGAAGGAGGTTTCAAACTCCCAAGCTGTGCTACTAACTAATAGCTACTAACAGAATCTTTGAGGAGATTTCAAACTCCGAAGAATATTAACCCTCGACGAATAACATGTGACTAACAAAAAGCACACACGAATCTTTTAAGGAGCTTTCAAACTCCCAAAACTACTCTCCCTTTTTGCCACAAATTGACAAGAGAGTACACAACCTAGTAAAATATCAAACTCCTCACTTGCTTCAGCAGCAGCAAAGACAACTATGTCTTCCTTTATAGAATCACAAACACACCAATAGTAGTAGAGAATTTGATTACCTCGTTATGCAGTCTTCAAAGTCGTTCTTCCTTCCTTCCCTGTCAGTCCTTAGCACATATCTCAATTAAGCTCCAGCTGACCAAGTTGTACTGAAACAACTAAATTGTCAATGACACACAGACCCAGTGAGGATCTAAGTGTCTCGAACTGAATGTTGTCCAAGGCTTTGGTGAGGATGTCTGCTAGTTGCTTCTCAGTGGTAACATGAGTCAAGGTAATTATCTTCTTCTCCACTAGCTCTCGGATGAAGTGATGCCTGATATCGATGTGCTTTGTTCTGGAATGCTGAACTGGATTCTTGGATATGCTGATAGCACTCATATTGTCACAATATAGGGTCATCACATCTTGTTTTACTCCGTATTCTTCCAACATCTGCTTCATCCACAACATCTGCGTACAACAACTTCCAGCAGCGATATATTCAGCTTCAGCCTTGGATAGAGAACTATTGTTCTGCTTCTTGCTGAACCATGACACCAGATTATTTCTCAGAAAGAAGCATCCTCCAGACGTGCTTTTGCGATCTTCGGCATTCCCAACCCAATATGCATCGCAATAGCTGACCAAGCAGGAATTAGTATCCTTGGTGTACCACAATCCATAATCTGATGTCCCACAGACATATCTGATAATTCTCTTTACATTCATTAGGTGGTTTTCCTTGGGATTATATGGCGCAAACCCCAACTGCATGAGCAATGTCTGGTCTGCTTGCCGTCAGGTATAGTAAGATCCCAATCATATTTCTGTACAAGGTTTGATCCACACTTGTACCTGCTTCATCCTTGGTGATCTTCACATTAGTTGTGGCGGGGTTCTCTTATGTGATGCTTTTTCTAGATCAAACTTCTTGATCAAGTTCTAGCATATTTGCTTTGGGATATAAAGATACCGTCTGCCTTTTGCTTTACTTGCAAACCAAGGAAATAACACATCTCTCATACCATGCTCATTTTGAATTCACTCTGCATCTGTTCTATGAATTTGTCCACCATCTTCTGATTACTAGAGCCGAACACGATGTCATCCACATAAATTTGAGCAATGATAAAGTCTAACATTGTGTGTTTCACAAATAGCGTCTTGTCTACTCCCCCTCGCACATAGCCATGGTTGATCAAGAATTCAGTAAGTCGCTTGTACCATGCTTTGGGTGCCTGCTTTAGACCATAGAGAGCTTTCTTCAGACGATACACGTGGTCCGGATGGTGAGGATCTTCAAATCCCTTTGGTTGTGCCACATAGACTTCTTCATTCAGTAGCTCATTCAGAAAAGCACTCTTGACATCCATCTGGAACAACTTGAATTTCAGATGACAAGCAAGGGCCAAAAGTAATCGTATAGCTTCTAGGCGAGCAACTGGAGCAAAGGTCTCATCGAAGTCTACTCCTTCAATCTGAGTATTGCCTTGAGCAACAAGTCTTGCCTTGTTTCTAGTGATGCTTCCTTGTTCGTCAGATTTGTTCTTGAAGATCCATTTTGTTCCAATAACATTCACCTCATCGGGTCGTGGAACAAGATCCCAAACATCGTTTCGCTGAAATTCACCAAGTTCTTCTTGTTGTGTTGTTCAGCTTGTGGATTGCTCCTCTGTAAAATGTGGAAAATTTCAAAAAATTTCACCAGCTGCTGTAAGCCTGTAACTTGTAAAGCCTAATGGTTAAGTGAGGTACTTTCTTCAACTATCGTCTCTAATATTGGCCGTGGTCAATGGGGTTGGTTTGTTGACACAATGCATGCAAGTGTTCTAGGTGATTCATGTAGGCGTCGCGTCCTTATAGCAGTCCACACTTATAGGTTATAGATGCAGGTGATGAGTCGTCTGCAGACTGCCGGGTCCTTATGTGTTTGACAATATTGGAGGAACCTTACTGTCAGCACTAGAATTGAGTTTTTCACACCTTTGAATCTCCATAGGCATGATGGAGTCATTAACCTTTGAAGTCCTTACCTTTAATGACTTTGAATCAGAATAAATGGAAATTTTTTTTGATGAAAAGCCAGATTTCATTCAAGAAGCCAAAGACAGGCACTTCTACAAAAAAAACACCACAGCATCCAAGGGACAAAAGGACCACAACCTGAAACAATATTCCAAGCTGACATAAATGGAATTTTTAGGCTGTACATAAATAGAATTTTTTAGGTTGTTTGTTTGTGTGCCTATTTGAAGTGCTGCTTCTGGCAGCAAGCTTGTGTTTTGCTCGGGCTTTTTTTGATCCGGTTTTGCCTATGATGGATTTGTGTTGTCCGGCGGCTTTTGTTCCTCCTAGTTAGTGTTTTGTAATTCATGGTGCATTCCTTGTCTCTTTTATCAGGCTTCACCACTGTTCTGATAATCAATAATAGTATAATACAGGAGCACCATATAAAATATTTTATAGGGTTATATAGGGCCTTGAAGTTATCTCAAAGAATTATTTATGTGTCTGTTGTCTATCTGCTCTGAATTCTTGTGAGGAATGTTATATGTGCCTGTCATTTGATCAAGCTTGCAGTGAAATTTTTTGTGAAATAACCATGTAGAACTTTTAGAGGCTCCATCCAAAATATGGTTGATAATCCAATTTGGGCATTGCTCTTTCCTTATTAATTGGGATGACTGTTTAGATCGTCTATGTAGTAATTTATATATAATGATGTGCATAAATATTGTACACTCCATAGTAAGGTTTTTATTAGAACCCTCTGAAAGGGAGAAGTGACACAGAATATTATCAAGATCACACGTAAACTCTTTTGAAAAGTGCATCTCATATGAGATTTCGGCATGACCTTAATGAATTGTTGCTGACACTTGACACTATCTGTTGTTTTGCAGTTAGTTACTGCCTGCCTGAAGCTAGGGTGAGATGTCTATTGTTACTGTTCGATCTCCTTCTGTTGTGCAATGGTTTTCCATGTAGCAGAGTGCGGCAAAAAGTCATAGCAATCAGTTGTGTCCTTGACAAGGATGAAGCTTTGGTTTGGTTGTGGACTTGTGGTGGCATTATATAGTAGTCAATAGGTATGCGGCAGAGACTTCTAAAATTAGCCAGACATACTCTCACCTAGTCGACCGGCACTATTGTAATCTGTAAACACTTGATCTTGTTGTATCGGGGTGAGATCTTACAGGCATACACTGAGTTCACAATACATGTGGGTTTTATGATTTCAAGCATTTTTTAGGAATTTAAATACGTTTATTCATTATTGTTAAATATGTCTGTCCCTTGTACAAATGCAAATGTGGCAGAAAACAAACACCAATATCAGGAAAATGATCCGTAGAGATTTTTTATGATTATCACAGCACTTGCGGGATGCTGAAATGTTTGGCCATGTTCTCAATGTTTGGATTCTTCGTCCAAGCTTTAGTCACAGGAAAGGGGCCAACTGAGAACCTGTTTGACCATGTTGCTGATCCTGTTGCGAACAACGCTTGGGCTTATGCAACAAACTTTGTCCCTGGAAAATGAGCCTCGAATCTGAACACAAATTGTAGGATGCTGAAATATATACTGCACCATTCACTCAGTTCTATTTCTTCACAGCATCACACCAAGCGGCTGGAAAAAGACAAATGTTAGACTTCAATTATCAAATTATTCGAGACCACTCTCTCCCGTTCCAGAGCTTTCGTGAGAATACAGTAACCCTTTCATCGCCTAACTCTTCCTTGGCCGCCGTTGGCTCCCTACGCCCCTCCTCGCCTCCGCTGCTTCCTCCCCACTTCATCTCCCCATCCTCTTGTTCTCCACTGGCTGCGCTAGCGAGTTTGCTGGTGGTGGACGGTGGCGTTTCTAGCGGTTGGGTGCGGACGGTGGTGCTTGTGGACGGCGTGGGTGTAGGGGAGTTTAGGGGATAGCTGGTGGGCAGCTGTTTCTTTTTGGGTTTGACGTGTACATATGGTTGTTGCGCGGTTGGACGCGCGTAGTTAGATGCTTGGTCGGTTTACTCCGGCGTGTTTGTCTGTATGTAATTTAGGTTCTTTCATTTTTTTTTACCGGTGTCTCCCTACTGGAATTGATCCGGTTCGTAGCTTGGTCGGCTTGGTCCGACTTTTTGGTTGTACTTAGGGATAGGTTATACTACTGCCTTATACGTGTAGTTGATTCATTGACTATTTTCAGCTGGAGTGGCAGGCTCCTATCATGCTGGATTTGTTTGAAGAAATGTGACCGGCGCAAGACCGATGGTTTGAATTTGGTTTCTGTGCTGCTTCTTCAGTTTGGCCACCTTGGTGTGTGACGGTTCTTGAAGCTACTCTGTGGGTGAAGATATTACAACAGCTGAGGAATCTCACACGGATTACGTTACCATGTTATCTGTGTTTGTTTGTCACCTTCCGTGTTGTTGTTTATTTTCATTTGTGGAGTTGTTTTCTGAACATTGTACGCCTTGTAATATCAAAAAAAAAGTTATCAAATTATTCAGAGTTCCTTTTTTCTTATGCAAGGTAAAATGCAGTTTGGATGGAAAAGAAAAAACAAAAGAACTCAGATTTTTCTTTTTCAATGATACAGAAATTACATTAACAAGATTGAATGAAAAAAAATATATAATTGCTTTTCAAGAGTTTGTTTCCTGTGAGAAGTGACATTTTGGTGAGAAATGAGAACTAATGTCATCCATTCATCTTGTTTAATCAACGGCTAGGATTAGATCGAATTAATTTACATTCTTAGTAGTTTTTTAAAGGATAATGCGTAGCATTACATTATTCGTAGTTTTTCAAAGGATAATGCGTAGTATTATGTGTATGAATACTACGCATTATCCTTTGAAAAGCTACGAATAATGTAATGGTACGCATTATCCTTTGAAAAGTTACGAATAATATAAATTAATTCGATCTAATCCTAGCCATTGATTAATAAAGATGAATGGATGAGATTAATTCTCATTTCTCACCAAACATGTCACTTCCATGTGATCTGTTGGATCGTAGTTAGCGCCCTGGCAGGTAACGTTCCCTGCCAGGTAAGTGTAATGCAGCGAAATTAAATTAAACAGGTAAATTAGAATGACAGAATGAGTTATAGTGGAAACTCCAGTACTCAAGTGAGGACTAGAGAAAAACCACTACCTTCTAGCAGAACTAGAAGGATTTCGAAATAGCTCCTTGTATTGAACGTGTTACCGGTTACAAAGAGTTGATTACAACCCAACCACTATCAAGGGTGTACCGCCATACTTTCAGACGAACCTTAGTTGTAATCACTTCTGTTGATCACCACACAGCAAGTCGCTATTTCCGTCAGGCTCAGATTGCTCGGTTCGTTCCCTCACAGGTATGCAGTCAGTCTGTTCACTCACAGGTATCCAGTCAGTCTGCTCTCCTTCAATCAGCAATCTGCAGTCGTTGCTCGGTTAGTAGCATTGACACCAGTGGTTCCCAGAACGAACAAGTCCTAATGGCAGCCGTAGCATCCATTTTATATCTCGTTCCTTCTCTCGGGAAACCTTCCAATATTTAATTGTCATCCCATACTGACATATTAAATATTCACGAACAAGTCCTAATGGCAGCCGTAGCATCCATCTTGTGTCTCGTTCCTTCTCAGGGAATCTTTCTATATTTCAATTGTCATCCCATACTGACATGTTAAATATTCATCCCATAATATTCTCATTGGGTGTGCAGTAGCTTGTCCTTGAGTAGATGGTCATCAACCTTATTTTACTACACGCACTCTTCATTAAGAATGACCCATGATATTCTCATTGGTTACTCCAAAAGGTTAGATGCCCATCACTCTTTACTTGTTAATGTTGTTGCCCATCATTCTTTGCCCATACGCATTCTCCAATAAGAATAACCAATGTTATTCTTATTCACTATTCGACAAGAGTGATTGCCCATCATTCTTCATTTATTATCCACGCTTTTTAAACCCACACACGTGAATGCCATCCACGAGATTTCCAGCTGGATCAAGAGATCTTCGGTAACAGCAAGATCTACATTCAGTTACCAACTGAGGTAACGTTACTTTCGGAGTTTCTGTGCCCTTCGATTACACACTGAGGTAACGTTACCTCTGGAGTATCTGTTAATTAACCTGCACTTTCAAGTAACACATCAGTAGGATGTTTGTCATATCAAAACCAGTAGAGTCATAGACTCCAACATGATCTTTATTCTTGCTTTTCAATGATACAAATGATCACATAAACAAAATGATTGCTGTAAACTACTTCAAATTTTGCTTTTCAATGGTGCAAATCGCGAAAAACCAATTTGAACCTAAGAAAGTCACAGAAGGCAGAAAAAACAATCAATTACAATACAGCTAATAATGTAATGCAAGTCCAATAAAAAAAATAATAATGTAATGCAAGTGTTTTTATAGAGTTATTACTGACAAAAATACTGAAACCTGAAATCATAGTATTTTTTTAAAGAAACAGTTACACAAGTGATCGCTTTTCAATCACTTCATATTATCGGACTTTTATGATAATAAAAATGTTACCTGAACTTATCAGTCCTGTAATGCCTTGTAATCCCAACATGCTTGGGAAGTCACTGGATTTGTTTCCAGGCAATAAGGATCAGTTGTCAATTGAGATCTCTTATTACAGTGTAGTATAGGCTAGTATAGGATTTGCAGGACTAAAGGCTAAACGATGGCGTTTGGTATTGGCGCGCTGAATTGCATTTGAAGTTCGCAGGAGACGACGGCGTTTTGCGAAAGGAAGAAGAGCATAGCCGGTCGGCCAGCCGGGCGAGAAGGAAGGACCTCCGATCGGCAATCCGAGCGGCCAGCCGATCGGCCATGCGAGCGGGGATGGAAGGCAGCCGTTCGGCCATGCGAGCGTTCAAGTCGCGCGGAAGTTCGGTTTACGAGGAAACGTCAGCGTTTCGTTTGGGCGGATAAATCGGTTTTGAATGCGTGGCCACAACGCAGCGTTTCGCTTCTATTTAAAGAGCTGAACTCAGCTGGAATTAGGGTTCATACGAATTGGGATTTTTCTGGGAAACACGAAGAACAGAGCGTTTGATCAATTCGACGGATTGAAGCTTGATTCGAACTGCGAGAAGATTGTTCTAGTCGCGAAGGATTGCGACGTTGCCTGAGGAGGCCGAATTCCTCATCTTCTCTTCTCTTATTCTTCTGCATTCTTGTATTAGCATTTTTAGGGTTCTTGAGTCACATTGCGCATTTAGGGTTTGTAATTGATTCATATTATAGTGGAAAATGGCTGAGCAATTCCCCCCGAGGCTCCCAGGAGTAGGGCATCCCCCGAACCTGGTAAAAAGTTTGTGTGTCTTGTTGATTCAATTTGGATTCCGCTTTGTGATTGAATTGAACATAGATTAATCCTCGGGGTTTATGGCAAACAATCCTTACAAATTGGTATCTAGAGCTTGGTTTATTTGCTTGTGATTAGGACATACTGAGACCGACTTATTGATTGATAGTGATCTTTGGACTTGTCTATTTTCCCCTGTTCTGAATTCTATCACTTGCACATACACTGTTTGTTGAATTGCCTGCTCTTAACTACTTGTTTTCTCTGATCTTGCGAGGGCCTGTAACATCTGGTTCCCATGGCTGATGGAAGCAAGCTAAAGCCCTATGATGGCACTTCAGACTTCTCCATATGGAAAATGAAGATGAAGGCCATACTGATAAAAGAAAAATGCTACAAGGCTATTTCAGAAGAATGGCCTACTGGAATGACAGATCAGTCCAAGAAGGACATGAAGGAAATGGCTCACTCGGAAATCATAATAAGGTTAGCAGATGATGTTGCAAGACAAGTGGTAAGCCATACTGAACCTAAAGAATTGTGGACTGCATTAGAAGATAAGTATCTTACTAAGTCATTGCCTAGCAGGATATCTTTATTATGCAAACTGTTCACATTTAAGATGGAGACCTCTTTGTCTATTGCTGAAAACATGGATATTTTTCTAAAAATGACCCAAGATCTTGATAGATGTAAAGATAAGATTGCTGATACCCATCAGGCTGTGATTTTGCTTAACTCTCTTCCTTCCCAATTTGATAATCTAAAGGATGTGATACAATATGGTGGGGAAGAGGTGACTTTAACTAGGATAATAGATTCTATTATACAAAAGAATGACTCTCTTAAAGTTTTTAAAAGACCTGGTATTAAGGGTGATACTAGAACTGATTCTAAGAATGAAGTAATGTTTTCTAAGGGAAAACATAAGAATAAAAACTCCTTTAAGAGGTCTAGAAAACCTGAGTCTCAAAACAAACAGTCTGATGGGAAATCTGAGAATAGAAACTGCAATGTAAAATGTTTCTATTGTAATCAAATGGGTCACTTTGCTTCTGATTGTCAGAAAAAGAAAAATAATGAAGCTAACAATAATAACAGAAATAAGGGAAAGAACCAAAGGGAAAACCAGTCTAACAACTGTGAATCTGGAAAATCATATGATCATGAATTGTTTGTTGTGACTACTGCTAATGAATCTGATTCATGGATACTTGATTCTGGTTGTAACATGCATGCCACACCAAATAGAAATGTCTTCAGTAATCTGAAACTTATAAATGATGGTGAGGTTAGATTGGGTGATCAAACTGTCTTGCATATTAGGGGCATAGGGAATGTACCACTTAGAATGCATGATGGTGTTGTTAGGGTCATCCAAAATGTTAGATGGGTCCCTGGTTTGAGAAGGAATCTGTTATCTGAGTCTGCCTTTGATGATCTTGGCTGTCATATTACTAACTTTAATGGTGTTAGAGAAATTATGAGAAATGGCAGGACTGTTCTGAAAGGACTGAAGAAAGGAGGGCTTTACCATGTCCAAGCCACTCCTGAAATCAATGCTGTAACTTCAGCAAAGGACATGGATGAGACCAAGACTTGGCACACAAGACTTGGCCATATAGGTAACAAAGGTTTGTTCCACCTATATAAGCAAGGTATCATTGATTCTGCTCCAGTGAACATTGATTTTTGTGAAAACTGCATCTTTGGAAAACAGACTGCTCTTAGTTTTAATAAATCTACCATGACAGTTAAAGGTCCACTTGATTATATTCATGCTGATTTGTGGGGACCTGCACAAGTGAGCACCATTGGAGGGAGAAATTATTTTCTCTCCTTGGTTGATCACTTTAGCAGAAAAGTTTGGGTATTTTTGTTAAAAACTAAGGATGAAACTTTTGATAAGTTTAAACATTGGAAAGCTTTGGTTGAGAACCAATCTGGTTGTTCTGTTAAGTGTCTTAGAACTGATAATGGACTTGAATTCTGCAATGGCTTGTTTAATAAATTCTGTGAAGAACATGGCATTGATAGGCACTTAACCATCCCTGGCACACCCCAACAAAATGGGACTGCTGAAAGGATGAATAGGACATTACTTGAAAAGGCTAGATGCATGCTCATTAGTTCAGGAATTAAAAGTACTCTTTGGGGTGATGCTCTTGTGACTGCAGCATACTTAATAAATAGGAGTCCCTCATCTATGATTGGGTTTAAGACTCCTCAGGAAATGTGGACAGGGCATAAGCCAAACATTAATCATTTAAGGCCATTTGGATGTACTGCATTTGCTAAAATTGATCAAGGTAAATTGCAACCTAGGGCTGTTAAATGTGTGATGATTGGTTATCCTCATGGTGTGAAAGGGTATAAACTGTTAGTGATTCAACCTGGTTCATATAAGGTTATTGTTGCCAGGTCTGTCACATTTAATGAGCATGAATTCTATTTTAAAACAAAGCTAATGCAGTCTACTGAGCAGACAGGTAACTCTGAAGGACCAGATGTTCCCTTTGCTTTTCCCCAGCCTCAAATGGAAAATGATGATGCTGATAACCCAGTGGGAGAAGAATTTGATGTGGGATACTCAGTCCCAAACTCAGCTGATCAAGGAGGGAGCTCAAGCCAAAATGGAAATGGTGAAAATGGAGCTGCCCCTGCTGCTGAGCAGAATGAACTCCCTCACCAATCTGGTGGGGAGGTAAGTTCACATATCCCTACCTCTAGCATAAATACTTCACCCACCAGTGTTGGTGGTTTGGATAACAGTGGAACTGTGAATGTTGATGATTATTCTGTTGTTGAAAATAATAGAACTGATCTGTCCAATTATGTACTTGCTAGAGATAGAACTCCTAGGGAAAGATTCAGACCTAAGAGATATGATATGAACTTGTTTGAGGGCTGTGATAAAATGATACATTATGCTTTGCTTGCTGCTGAAAGTGTGAAATTTGCTGTGCCTGAAACCTATGAACAAGCTTTACATGATAAAAATGCTAATGAATGGATTAAGGCCATGCATGAGGAAATTCAATCTATGTATGAAAATAAAACTTGGACCCTTGTCCCTAAACCTGCAAATGTGAAAACTGTTGCATGTAAATGGATCTATAGGATCAAGGAAGGGAATGAACTAGATGAACCACCTAGGTTCAAGGCTAGACTAGTTGCTAAAGGGTTTACTCAAAAAGAGGGAATTGATTTCAATGAAATCTTTGCTCCTGTTGTGAAATATAAAACCATGAGGTTATTGATTGCAATGGCTGCTGTGTATGATTGGGAAATAGAACAAATGGATGTCAAGACTGCCTTCTTACATGGTGACTTAGAGGAAACAATTTATATGAATCAGCCCATAGGCTTTATTGATAAAAATTCCCCTGATTCTGTGTGCTTGCTGAATAAATCAATTTATAGTCTTAAGCAATCACCTAGGCAGTGGAATAAGAAGTTTGATTCATGTATGTTAACTCTTGGTTTCACTAGAAGTAAATATGACACTTGCATGTATATGAAAGTGGGAAAATCTGACTGCCATATTTTTGTTCTGCTGTATGTGGATGATATCCTGTTAATGAGCCATTCAATCACTGCTATTTCTGATGTTAAGAAGGAGTTAAAGAAACACTTTGATATGAAAGATTTTGGAAAGGCTCAAAAGATATTGGGTGTAAAAATCATTAGAAACAGACATGATAGAAAAATCTGTTTGTCTCAAGTTGATTATGTTGCTAAGGTGTTAGATAAGTTTGCCATGACTGATTCTAAACCTTCACCAATCCCCTTAGGAGGGCACTTGGATATTTCAAAAGATGATTGCCCAATAACTGACTTTGAAAAACAGAAAATGGAAGATGTTCCTTATGATGTTGCTGTTGGTTCCTTAATGTATGCTATGCTATGTACTAGACCTGACATTGCATTTGCTGTGAGTGTGCTTAGTAGATATATGTCTAATCCTGGTGAAAAACATTGGATTGCTATGAAATATTTACTAAAGTACATGAATGGCACTAATAAACTAGGACTGGTATATGCAGACTATGAAAAGGAACCTGAACTTAAAGGGTATGTGGATTCTGATTTTGCTAGTAATAAGGACACTAGGAAATCAGTAACAAGTTTTTTCTTCACCTGGGGTGGCTGCTGTATTTCCTGGAAATCACAGCAGCAATCCATTGTGGCATTATCCTCAACGGAAGCTGAGTATATTGCTGCAACCGAAGCATGTAAAGAAGCCATTTGGCTTCAAGGTTTTCTAAAGGAAATCACTGGTAAAAGCTATGTAACCACACTGAATATAGATAGTCAAAGTGCTATATATTTATGCAAGGACCCTGTTTATCATGAGAGGACTAAGCACATTGATGTGCGACTTCATTTTATTAGAGACTTAGTTGACTCTAAAACTGTTATGATTGAAAAGATACTTGGTGATATAAACCCAGCTGACTTTGGGACAAAAATAGTCCCTGCTGTGAAGTTTGTGTTTTGCAGGGATGCATTGCACATTGCTGATGTTGGATGAGATGGAAGACTTGAGACAATGAAGGAATATTGCTCCTCCCCCTTTTAGTACCACTCCCATATGGTACACCACTATAACTAATGATTCAATTACATTTAGATGCGCAAGTTAGGATTAGGAGGGCAAATTGTAATGCCTTGTAATCCCAACATGCTTGGGAAGTCACTGGATTTGTTTCCAGGTGATAGTGCTAAAATATATGCATTTTAGGCGACCTCTATGCTTATTGTTCTGTTTGTTTTATCACGATTTCACTTGCTATTTGATGTCTTGTGGTTCATTTCAGGCGAGTTACAGAGTTTAAGCTGAGAACACAAGTGGGCATTGGTTTTGGAGCAAAACCGAGCATTTCGGAGCAAAAACATGGACTTTCGGGCAATCGAGACACGCAGACCTCTCCGGAGTATTTTGGACCTACAGATCTCATGTGGTGTCCGATTTGGTCAATTCAAAGCTTATTGGAAAGCTAACTCAAAGGGCTACAACTCTCTAGTTGACGCCGAGACCCAAATCGGACGTTAAGACAGCAAAAAGAGGCCAGCAAGAGACCATGCGTTTGCACAATAATGTCATGCCAACGCACAGACTCGACCAGTCGCATGAGAAAGTCATGCGCTCGCATGAAAGGCTCCAGAGCTCGCATGGCTTCGACCAGTCGCATGAGAAAGTCATGCGCTCGCATGAAAGTCTCCCAAGCTCGCATGAACTTGACCAGTCGCATGAGAATCTCATGCGGTCGCATGCCTCAAGCCCAAGCTCGCATGACCAACTTTTACGCATTCATGCGCTCGCATGGTCCATCCATGCGCTCGCATGAAGTCATGCGCTCGCATGAAGTCGTAAAAATCAGATTTTTAACTTTGGGGTATAAATAGAAATTTAGGGTTTCCAAAACCGTGTGTTGTTTTTCTGGGATTTTTCTGGGGATTTGAAGAGAAGAAAGCTTGGAGAAGAAGCAAGAATTTTACATCATCATCAACAACTCGGATCGTGGATCGTCCTTCATCATTATTCCTCCATATTGGTTCTAGAATCCTAAACCCAACTTTGTTTATGTTTTTCTACTCATCTACTATTGATATGGGTTGTAATCTCACCATGAGTGAGTAGTGATATTGGTTGGGGTTCTATGAACCCCTAGGCATGTTTGTGACGTTTTGAATACCATGAATACAATTGATGAATGAATTTTACACACGATTCTTCTTCGTTTAATCTTAATGTTTTTGGATTACCTATGACATGTTTTTTTGACAAGTCCGAAATAGGGATTCTAGTTGATTTCATGCTTGACGTAGCTAACCCCTGAAAAGTATGATTTCAAAGAAACTAAACGAAGGAGCATTAGGATTTTAGTGTTACATGGCGATGCTTTAATCTTAATGAGAATGGCTTGAATTTAATAAGTGCATGATTTATTTAGCCAATAAAGCGCGAGTGTGAGGCTAGATAAATAATGTGCTATAGCACCAATAGAGCGCGAGTGTGAGGTGTTATGCGAGGTGTAACCTCTTAATGCTAGGTTGTAGCGCGAGTGGAACCTAGTATTAATGTTACATGGCTAAATTCTACATGTGTATGTTCGAATTCATTAATGGTGTTCTAATTCGCAGTCACAATAATTGTCTAGGAGGGATTAGAACCCTAGTCATCCTTGATTGATTGTTTACTTATTCCATTTGACTAAATCTCTTTGTTCGGATAGTGAATTATTTGCTATCAACCTCTTACGAGGACCAAACCCCCCCCCCCCCCCCCCCCCCAAACCATTAGACACTCTAGGTTTAATCGTTAGCACTAATTAGTTTAATCACCTATCTTTTGGGTACGACCTTGGGTTTCCCAAGTCAAAATATAAATGTTTTGATTAACCGTGTTTGGCATAAGTATTTGATAATTCTTATCGAATATTTACACTGAATTACAATCGATCAAATAGGCCTATGTTTTGACATGTTTTTACTACATGAGATGTTTGTTGTTTGCTTGACGTGATTTTATGTGTGAAATCCAATCAATTTATATGATTAAGGGAAAACACTTACACCATTGCACAATTCATTCAAAATTTTGAAATATTAATGAAAACAAAAAGTCTAGGCAAGGCTACATTTCGATAAACTTCATCTTTAAATTCAACTAGTCGTGCATGATTTTACTTGATTGATCCTTTAGATGACTAATGGATTGGATTGTTGATTTTCATTCTTGAGGATCAAAGCATCTACTAGCATTTCTTTATCATTTATTCTAAGCTTTTTCTCGTTGAGACTAAAGAGTTGATCTTTGAAAGCATAAAATCGAAAAAAATATAATTTTAAAACTCTTGCACGCCATGACTGCCTTTAGGTGACTTTAGTTACCTTGTTTGTCTTGTGGATTTGTCTTGTTGGTTTGTCATGCTCCATTTTTCACACTTAGCCCTTTGTCAAAGTTCTAAGTGTGGGGTCAAAAGAGGGCAAGAAAAAAAGAAAAGAAAAAAAGAAAAAAATAGAAAGAAAAAAAGTGTGAAATAAGCCCCAAACCCCTTCCTTATGATTGATCACCATTAGGAAGAACTTTAAAGAAGTATGTGCTAAGTGCCGAGGGTTAGGAAGGTAAGTTCCCCCTCGAAAGTGCTTAGTACGGCTTCTACCCCCTTTAATGTTTCAATTAGACTTGACAATCGGCTATTCCGCCATTCTCTAGCATGAAAACCGACAAAACAATTGATACTTCCTAGCAAGAATTCACTAAGGGACGAACCTCGTATTCTTTTATACTTAGGCATGATATGACTTGCAAGTGTATACAAAAAATGTAATGTTGGAACTCCTCTTCTCTTATGACTAAGTGACATTTGCGTCCTAGGCTTGAGAATGAGTTCAAAGCCCATAAGCCAATGGACTAGCCTTCTTGCTAGCATTTGTGAGTGATCCAACAAGATTTCTTTGCAACGATTAGATTGTCTTCTTGAAGTCACTAATATAGAAAACGACTAGAATCCTTGATCAAAGACTTATTAGTCTATGTTTTGATTTGCTTGAATGTCTTGATGCATGAATTTCTATAAGGATTTGAAAAGGTTTCATGTAGTGATTGAAATGCACATATCTAGTTGAATACATTTTAAACTTCATGAAAAACACCTTGCCTAGTACTTTGAAAATTGTGACCTTAAAATGCCTAATTGGATGATTGTTCTCTTTGTGGGATTTGTGAGTATTCCCGTGTCTGAAAACTCTCAGGAGACTACAACTCCTCCACTAGGGTAGCCTAGGGGTTTAAAGGCTTGGTGCATTCGCTAAATGCACTCGTGTCACCTACGAAAGTGGTTTATCAAAAGTAGTATTTGTTTCTTTGTGTTTTTAGTTAATTTTCGTGACCATATGGAGTTTCCTCTTAACAGATCCTTAGTAGTTGAAATGCGATGTTGTTGATGATCTATATGATTAGTTTGCTCGGGACGATCAAACGTTAAGTGTGGGGTGATTTGATAGTGCTAAAATATATGCATTTTAGGCGACCTCTATGCTTATTGTTCTGTTTGTTTTATCACGATTTCACTTGCTATTTGATGTCTTGTGGTTCATTTCAGGCGAGTTACAGAGTTTAAGCTGAGAACACAAGTGGGCATTGATTTTGGAGCAAAACCGAGCATTTCGGAGCAAAAACATGGACTTTCGGGCAATCGAGACACGCAGACCTCTCCGGAGTATTTTGGACCTACAGATCTCATGTGGTGTCCGATTTGGTCAATTCAAAGCTTATTGGAAAGCTAACTCAAAGGGCTACAACTCTCTAGTTGACGCCGTGACCCAAATCGGACGTTAAGACAGCAAAAAGAGGCCAGCAAGAGACCATGCGTTTGCACAATAATGTCATGCCAACGCACAGACTCGACCAGTCGCATGAGAAAGTCATGCGCTCGCATGAAAGGCTCCAGAGCTCGCATGGCTTCGACCAGTCGCATGAGAAAGTCATGCGCTCGCATGAAAGTCTCCCAAGCTCGCATGAACTTGACCAGTCGCATGAGAATCTCATGCGGTCGCATGCCTCAAGCCCAAGCTCGCATGACCAACTTTTACGCATTCATGCGCTCGCATGGTCCATCCATGCGCTCGCATGAAGTCATGCGCTCGCATGATAATTTCATGCGCTCGCATGAAGTCGTAAAAATCAGATTTTTAACTTTGGGGTATAAATAGAAATTTAGGGTTTCCAAAACCGTGTGTTGATTTTCTGGGATTTTTCTGAGCATTGGAAGAGAAGAAAGCTTGGAGAAGAAGCCGGAATTTTACATCATCATCAACTACTTGGATCGTGGATCGTCCTTCATCATTATTTCTCCATATTGGTTCTAGAATCCTAAACCCAACTTTGTTTATGTTTTTCTACTCATCTACTATTGATATGGGTTGTAACCTCACCATGAGTGAGTAGTGATATTGGTTGGGGTTCTATGAACCCCTAGACATGTTTGTGACCATATGAATACCATGAATACCATTGATGAATGATTTTACACATGACTTTTCTTCATTTGAACTTAATGCTATTTGAATTACCTATGACATGTTTTTGACAAGTCCGAAATAGGAATTCTAGTTGATTCCATACTTGATGTAGCTAACCCCTGAAAAGTATGTTATCAAATGATAGAAATGAAGGAACATTAGGATTTTAGTGTTACATGGCGATGCTTTAATCTTAATGAGGATGGCTTGAATTTAACAAGTGCATGATTTATTTAGCCAATAAAGCGCGAGTGTGAGGCTAGATAAATAATGCACTATAGCACCAATAGAGCGCGAGTGTGAGGTGCTATGCGAGGTGTAACCTCTTAATGCTAGGTTGTAGCGCGAGTGGAACCCAGTATTAATGTTACATGGCTAAATTCTACATGAGTATGTTCGAATTCATTAATGGTGTTCTAATTTGCAGTCACAATAATTGTCTAGGAGGGATTAGAACCCTAGTCATCTTTAATTGATTGTTTACCTATTTCATCGACTAAATCTCTTTCTAGGATAGTAAATCATTTTGCTACCGACCTTTTTTGAGGATCAAACCCCCCAAACCATAGACATCTTAGATTTAATCGTTAGCACTAATTAGTTTAATCACCTATCTTTTGGGTACGACCTTGGGTTTCCCAAGTCAAAATATAAATGTTTTGATTAACCGTGTTTGGCATACGTATTTGATAATTCTTATCGAATATTTACACTGAATTACAACCGATCACCAGGCAATAAGGATCAGTTGTCAATTGAGATCTCTTATTGCAGTGTAGTATAGGCTAGTATAGGATTTGCAGGACTAAAGGCTAAACGATGGCGTTTGGTATTGGCGCGCTGAATTGCATTTGAAGTTCGCAGGAGACGACGGCGTTTTGCGAAAGGAAGAAGAGCATAGCCGGTCGGCCAGCCGGGCGAGAAGGAAGGACCTCCGATCGGCCATCCGAGCGGCCAGCCGATCGGCCATGCGAGCGGGGATGGAAGGCAGCCGTTCGGCCATGCGAGCGTTCAAGTCGCGCGGAAGTTCGGTTTACGAGGAAACGTCAGCGTTTCGTTTGGGCGGATAAATCGGTTTTGAATGCGTGGCCACAACGCAGCGTTTCGCTTCTATTTAAAGAGCTGAACTCAGCTGGAATTAGGGTTCATACGAATTGGGATTTTTCTGGGAAACACGAAGAACAGAGCGTTTGATCAATTCGACGGATTGAAGCTTGATTCGAACTGCGAGAAGATTGTTCTAGTCGCGAAGGATTACGACGTTGCCTGAGGAGGCCGAATTCCTCATCTTCTCTTCTCTTATTCTTCTGCATTCTTGTATTAGCATTTTTAGGGTTCTTGAGTCACATTGCGCATTTAGGGTTTGTAATTGATTCATATTATAGTGGAAAAGAGCTGAGCAATTCCCCCCCGAGGCTCCCAGGAGTAGGGCATCCCCCGAACCTGGTAAAAAGTTTGTGTGTCTTGTTGATTCAATTTGGATTCCGCTTTGTGATTGAATTGAACATAGATTAATCCTCGGGGTTTAGGGCAAACAATCTTAACCTGCACTTTCAAGTAACACATCAGTAGGATGTTTGTCATATCAAAACCAGTAGAGTCATAGACTCCAACATGATCTTTATTCTTGCTTTTCAATGATACAAATGATCACATAAACAAAATGATTGATGTAAACTACTTCAAATTTTGCTTTTCAATGGTGCAAATCGCGAAAAACCAATTTGAACCTAAGAAAGTCACAGAAGGCAGAAAAAACAATCAATTACAATACAGCTAATAATGTAATGCAAGTCCTATAAAAAAAATAATAATGTAATGCAAGTGTTTTTATCAGAGTTATTACTGACAAAAATACTGAAACCTGAAATCATAGTATTTTTTTAAAGAAACAGTTACACAAGTGATCGCTTTTCAATCACTTCATATTATCGGACTTTTATGATAATAAAAATGTTACCTGAACTTATCAGTCCCTTCCTTAGTCCTTTATCCTGGTGAACTTTAGATGATAAACATTTTCTCGCCAAAACATGCAGGGCAGTTTCCTTAGACTTGTCACGAGCCCATGACAGAGTTGGGTACCTTTTCAGCATCGGTAGCGCAATATCTGTTCAGAAAATTCAATGTTAGGCAGCAGAACCCCTTTAATGAATCTTTGTCACTCACACTTTTTATCCAAATATTTACCGCTTGGGAAGTATGATAAGTAATCACTTTTGGAATAAAACTGAGGGATGTTCGAATAAATGTGCTTACCATACAAGTTGGTATTAATCAATGATATGAATAATTCCATGAGATATTCTGCACTAAGCTCATTGTCCTCTGTAAGTGGTAACAAATATTTCACCATGTCCCTGTGTCCTAACTCGGCTGCCATGTGCAACGGCGTCAATCCTTGCTTGCCTCTCATAAGTGGCAAATTTGGATTCTTTTTCACCATTTCTTTAGCTATGTCTAGGTCTACTATACCTGAAGCTGTGGCAAAACATAGAGCAGTGTCGAAACTGTCGTTTTTCATAGCTATTTCATCTGGAGTCATTAGTGTCACCAGCATCCTCACAAATGATACGCTCTTCGCTGCAGCAGCAATGTGGAGACCTGTCTCTCATCCTCTGGTGATTCTTGGCCGCACTATATCCGGGTACAGCTTCAATATCCGTCTTGCCGTGTCTGTATCACCCGTCATCGCAGCATGGTAAAATGGAACACCAAATTCCAAGTACACTTTTTTATATGCCACTGTCAAAATAATACGCAACATGATCGATAAAAGAATCACATGCAGTTCATATGTAAGCATTTTATTACAAGCATGTACGCTACTTGTATCTTCTCCTTCTGCTGTCACAGAACCAAAAGACACAAAACAGAAGTCATAACATATCAGATATTTACCTGACAAAAGGTTCAGGATAGGAAATTCAAGCTGAGGGGGAGTCGGAATTCCACTTGTAAGAAGTATAGTCTCCCCATCTGTAACTCCGCCGAAGCACTTGGACTCCCATTATCCAAGACACAGGCATAGTAACTTATGATGTTCTTAGTAGATCTTGATGTACATATGCTGCCTGCATCTGTGAAGTTTTCAAACAGGATTTGAATTCTTTATAAAAGATATTGACCTATCAAATGTCATTATTTATGAGCATTATTGGGATCTCGTTCAGGTTACTGATTAAAACGTGTTGAGCCAGCCTGGAGCAAGTTAAAAAGTCATTAAACAGTCATGAATCAACACTAGAAAGACTTACAAGTCCAACAAAGTCTCGTCTACTTGATTAATCAGAGGAGTTTAATACCTTATCTTTGCGTGTTCTGACTTGTTGCATATTTAAATGTGAGCTTCAACACTCAAATACAGTTGATGTGATGTAGCGACAACTTCCTATCTTAACTGAATATGTTGAGAAGAATTCAATGCCGCTGGTCAGAGTTCTTCGCTGCAACAGCAATGTGGAGACCATTTTCCGATTCTCTGGTGGCCACTCTGTGAAAAGCGCGGCACAAAGCATCTGGAAAGCCTCTCTTCTCTTATACGACCTCTGCCTCTAATCAATCGGAAAAATCTCTCAGCTGTACTTCTGCGCCCTAATTGAACATCCCCAAATCCAATTTTTAAGTCTCTCAGACGATACCAGGTGCAGCTGCGCGTTTAACCGAAGCGCGCCTATGCTAGTAGCTCAAAAAAAAAAAAAAACGGAAGCGCCTTAAGCTAAACGGCACCGTATACGCTTACTCAAATCTAACAGAACTCTTCTAGCCGTTAGGAAACAGAGCATCTCCCAAAACGCATCGTTCCGCGTAATGGAGCACCAGAGGCGGCACACGCAGGCCGCTACTCCGAGCGAGCTGTCGTCGAGGCGGGTGAGGGTCTTTTTCTTTCTTTTTTTTTAAGTATAACGTTGTCAAAGCTTATTTCAAATCTGTCTCGACCACGAAGAAGTTTCAAATCTGCTCCTCTTATGGTTCGGTGGCGTATGAAAATGCTAATTTTGGCACTTGGATGGCATGCGAGTTTGAAGGGTAAAATTTCGAATAGAATGTGATAACCTCATTCTAATTAGATGCTCTTCTTCTATGATACAAAATGTCAAAACAAATTTCAATGCAAAATAAAACAGATATTGTTTTCATTGACACATAAAAATACTCAAATACCCCAATACTGAATGTGAAAAAAAAATACCATTTATTTTTTGCTACACAAGGTAAATATAATCATGCAGAAGAAAAGATAAACTAAAACCCATATTTTGCTTTTTCGTTGTTACAGAATGGTAAAAACGTAAGTTTGAATGAAAAAGAAAGAAAAACTCAAACAAGTTATACAACTTGAGAGTTTCTTTCTTCATTGGGACTGAATCCAGGATATGAGGAGCTGTTTCTTATCACATCTCTCTTATTCCTCAATAGTCAGGCCCTGATAGAGTGATAGGTTCTTTCCATCGGAATGAAATATAAACTTAGAATTGTATGTTGAGGAGAAGAAGTCGGCCAACAGTTGGAACTGAAGAAGAATATAGATGGTGACTGGCATGCCCGCCATACAGCTGATAGCAATCGCTGCTTTATTTGATTTTTCAGGGAAAACAATGAACATGCTTGCAGTAAAGGCTACCATCATCGTCACTATGGACATGGAGAGGGTCAAAAGTCCTAGTATCAATTTTTGTGGCAATGAGTGCAGGAAATCCTCCATTTTGTAGCGTGAAGTGAGAATCGACAAGAACGAACATGAGAGTGGATGCTGTTGAGGAGAACAAAGACAATGAGTCAGATATCAAAAAAATCAAGAATGATGGTTTTTTCAAGTAGTTTGGCGCTGCTCCGTTGTCCATTGTCATTCCTGGCAAGGTGAATGCTGCTGCAAACGTCACAGTTGTTATCAGAGTAGCTACGACCATGCTTGAGACTGTGCAGTGGTCTTCATCCATTTCTCTCCCTCCTTTCTCAACTCTCTATGATCTTTATCAAACAGTTCTTTTGGTGTCAAGTCATTATAATTCTTCATTTCTGTGTAGGATGGCTGCACAATCTTTTCAACCTCCTACGCATTCGAAGCATAAAATAAGGCATTTGGATTTGATTTTAGCATCAAATAACTCATAATCAAGCCCATATTTCTTTTTCAAAACGTAGGGAAAAAGTGTTCACTGAGATTTCTTTGCAGGAAAAGCTGAGGTTTGAAGTATACCTTGAACCACATAACCTCTCTTTGGAGCTGAAGAGCTGCACCAGATACAATATCCCCAGTCGGTTTGAGGGAGCTAGTTTGGCAGCTAAGTGCAACATGTTGTTATTATTGTTTTTATCATCACTTCCTCGTGCTATGAGATCCTTTATGGCTCCAATTTCATATATGATCTTAAAGATACTCTCTTGGCGGTCGTTGTCAACTGCCACATGGAACATGCTTCTGTCTCTGTGATCAAGTTTCCAAATTAAATCCGGATAATACTTTATGAGTATTGTGATAAACTCAACATTTCCAGATGCTGTTGCCACAAATAATAGCGGGGTTGGCCCTCTTATCAGCTCAGATATACCACTATCATCTAACAGCTTCACAGCGGTGTTCCAGAGCTCGGTGACTAGTTGTAGGGGTTTAGAGTTACTGTCCAAAATACTGAAACCTGAAATCATAGTATCTGTATAAGGAAATATCTAGACATCCTTGGTGGATCAGAAAAAAGTTCGCTTGAACTATTGTAAGAATATAGTGTCATGCCATTTTGCAGATTCAGAAAAAAGTTACCTGAACTTGTCAGTCTCTTCCAATCTCCTCTATCCTCATGAAATTTAGATGATGAAGGTTTTCTCGCCAATACATGCAGGGCGGTTTCCCTATTATGCATGTCACGAGCCGTGGCCAGAGATGGGTACTTTTTCAGAATATCTAGTGCAATATCTGCACGGAAGATTCAAAATAAACGTTAGCCACTTCAACACCCTGCTAGCTAGAATGGATCTTTGTTACTCACACTGTTTATGCAAGCATATAAACCTTGCAGAAAGTTTGATACATATCACCTTTTCGATTGAAACCAAATAAGTAGATACACATGCTGTGATCGATTTCATTTGCGGTAAACTGCGCATTATCCTATGACAGTGAATTTTCGAAAATGTGCTTACCATACAAATTTGTATTGATCAGTGATATGAATAGTTCTATGCGATCTTCCTCAGTCAGCTCATTTGTAATCGGTAGCAGATAATTCACCATGTCCTCATGCCCCAACTCGGCAGCCATGTGCAACGGCGTCATTCCTCTCTCACCTCTCACTAGTGGCAAATCCTTATCCTTTTCCACCATTATTACCTTTTCTACCATTACCTTAGCAATTTCTACGATTCCAGAAGCTGCAGCAAAACATAGAGCAGTGTTGGCATTGCTGCTGGTCATACATATGTCAGCTGAAGTCATTTTTTCCACCAGCATCTTCACAAATGGCAAGTTCTTTGCGGCGGCAGCAATGTGAAGACCTGTCTCCGATTTATTGGTGATTCTTGCCCCCACAATACCCGGGTGCACCTCACATATCATTTCCGCTTTGCGACAATCACCCTTAATGGCAGCATGGTAAAATGGCACACCATATTCGATGTACTCCTTTCTTGTTTCAACTGTCAAAACAATAAGATGACCAACAAAAGGATCTCAGGCACTTCAAATGTACGTAGCATGTTTTTTATAACATATTGTCTACTCTCTACACTATCTTCTGCGGTCACAACCAGAAAAACAGTCCCACAGAAAAGTGCAGATATCTTACTTGGCAAAAGTTTCCCGGTCTTGGGGCTATATTGATATTGATATTGAGGGGCAGTCAGATCAGTTTCAATAACTGTAGGCGGAATATTGATATCTTACTTTTCGTGTCGCTTAAAATAATGTCGCTTCATCCTCTTTATGTGACAACATGTTTTGCGTCGCATAAAATAATGTCGCATATTTGTGTTATTGCGACAAACACATCAAACGTAGTCGTATAAACCGTTTAATGCGACAAAGCTTTTGCGACAGCGTTCAAAATTTGTCGCGTAGGATGTAAAATGGTGTAGTGATAGTCCCGGCCATCTGTATCTCCGATCCGCCGGCAAAGCACTTGTACTCCCATGTTCCCAGCCTGCAAAGTACAGACAGTAACTTGTATTGTTCATAGTAGATGTTGATATACGAATGTCAGTAATAATATCTTCTGGGGTCACAGAACTATGACTGGAGTGGCTGACGACAAAAAAACACAGAAGAAACAAAAGCCATGTAAACATATAAGATATCTTACTTGACAAATTAAGGCTCCAGGTTAGGAGATTGAGACTGAGGGGCAGTCATAATTTCATTTTCAGGCGAAAAAGTTATCGGCAACAATGGCGAAGCACTTGTACTCCCATATTCTAAGTCTACAGTTAGATCAGACATGGTAGCTTGAAGGTTAGGAGATTGAGACTGAGGGGTGTTGGAGATTTTAGGTTTATACATTGTGAACATGTATGAAACCTTGTAAAAGTGTTGTTTGAATGAAATGAATCATTTACAACTCTTGTTAATCTGTGTTTTGAGCCTGCCGGAAGTCATGCGTGCGATCGCACGAGAGTCCATGCGAACGCATGAGAATATCATGCGACTGGTTTGGACTGTGCGATCGCACAAGTAGGACTGTGCGAACGCACAAGGTGGCAGTTCAGGGCAGTTTTGTGTCGATTTATGGCAGTTTAATGGCAGTTTCTGGCTTGGTTCTGGATGTCTTTGGACTGGAAAAACACAGAGAAAAGTAAGAAGAAGATTGATAGGAAAGCTTAGAGCTTTTTGATCTCCGATTTTGATCTTGTTCGTTTTTGTTCGGAAAGATCGATTCGCCAATTTTGCTGTCCAAGTTCAAAGGGACTGTTGTCTTATCCCTATTTGTTGATTTCGTAATCCCTACCCGGTTGAAATAACAAATCAGGAAAGCGAAGGAACTTCGTGATTCAATAGCATCCAAAGTTTTCATCTTTTGAAGCATCTAGAGACGACCGGGCGACCTACAATCTGATTTGTTATTTTCAAGATGTCTGATGCTTGTTTGAGAGATGATGTCAAAATCTGGAGTCTGATTTTGATGAAGGACTTGGAAGGAAGATGATGGCGAGTTTGGAAATATGGAGAGGTGCAGTCGTGTGGATCTTATTCAGATTTGAAGGAAGAAAGATGTTTTCTCGGACTTTGGTGTTTGTCTGGTGAGGTTGTTGTGACTACAGACTGGCGCATCAATTTGATTAAAGAATGGGATTGGCTGTGGCTGAAATCTCAGAGAGTTTAATGGCGAGCAGCGGTTACTCGGATTTGAAATCGATAAAATCTGAAGAAACTGCTTTGAGATGATACGAAGGGGCTCTTTGCTGTTGGCACAGCGTGTCTCTTGAGATGGATGATTGTCTTCTGGTGGCTTCTGGCTGTTGGTTTATGATATATAACCAGGAGGAAAACTTGTATTCTTCTGGCAAGTTGTCTAGAAGATGCAAGGCAGCATGATAATAATTATGAGTTTCACGCTCATTGGTAAAAAAAATTGCTGTGCATATTAGTATTAATATGGGTATTATACTTGCAAGAGTTTTCTGCACTTGGCTAGTTGAATGGTTAAAACGACCTACTTACCATTGGGTTTTGAAGTTGGTCAAATCTCGTGGAGAAGATGCTGTGCATCTGTCGGTCATCTCATCTAAGGATGAAACATGATTGGTTCAATGAAAATGAACTTTAGGTTGATACAATTAAGGCTGTATCAATTGGTTTGAATAAATAAAGTCATCATATTGGTCATGATGATTGGGTGCAAGACCTATGTCTGGAATGTGCCATGAGATTTGATTTAGACCCATCCGGTTACTTGGGCGGTCGTGTGAATATGTTCTGACATATTGGTTCATCAAAGATGATATAAGTTGATTGCTGCTAGATTTCTTGTGAAATCTGAGATGGAGAGAATTAAATTTCCTCCAAGAGTGGTTTAATAATCGCTGTGATAGGCTAGTGAATTGGAATAGTCTTTGTTCGACAGCCGGAAAGTAAGCGGTCCATGAGGCGCAAATCAGGTTTGAGTTTCAATCATTATTTGATAAATGCGAGTATGTGAAGCATGCCTGATTTAATATGGTTGACAGTTCATAGTAATCGGACTGATTATCTGATGATGTGTATAGTTTCTAAAGCATGTATAGATTGACATTGCTAGTAAGTTAAAGACAAGTGTTTTGATGAAACCAATATATATATGTTTTAGGTTGACACCTTAATATGTATGATTTATATAGCATGTATTGCTAGTGAATTCATAATCAATAAGTTTCTGATGAAAACTTTGTATGAAAACTTTGGCTGATACCATGATGAAATGTTTCATAGAACACGTGTTGCAATGGTTTTCAACCAGAATAATCAGATGGAATTTTCTGATGTATAAACTCCAGTCAATGTGTTTGTAAGTTTACCATGTTGGTAATACTTGATTGATGGAGATTATGGTTTGAAATAATCAAAGTTTATGTGATTATTTCGGGGTTTTCTGGTTTGAAATAATTTAAGTGTTCATGGTGGTGTTGAGCACTGATGTTCTAATGGTAGCCTGTAAAAGTTGTTAGAAAAGCATGTGTAAGTTACTGTGCAAATTCTGATTTGATTATGATTTATCGTATTGTGACTTGCATGTTAGTAGAGTATGTGTACTTGCATAACTCTGTTTTTCGCATATCACATGATTTATGTTTGCATGTATAGTTGCATATATAATGTGGGTTACTCACCAAATTGAAGCTCATTGACAATGTGACTTGTCAAGATTGTGTGATGAATTATTCACATAATGGGTTCTCCTAAATGGAGATGGATATTGATATCTTCTAAGTGTAGAAGAGAATTCAATGAGAATGATGCTTCAAGGCAATTTTGGTGGTGAGAAGCAAGTTAATATGCCTGAACGAGTAAAGCTTGTTGTTGACTAATGTTAAGAACCGATATAGGTGGGAAATAATACTTAGGTATTATTGTATCTCCCACCAGGTTGCAAGCCATTAGGCTGCAAGTGAATTTTCAAAAGAAATGAAGGTTGATGAATCGGTATATATGTTTAAAGTTCGATAGGTCATCGAAGGTTTAAACAAAAGGAGGGTATTGATGCTTTCGATACAGATGCTCCTGTTGCTATGATCTCCATTATTAGATTGTTAATTGCTCTTGGTGCAATTAAAATCTGGTTGTACACCAAATGGATATCAAGACAGCGTTCTTGAATGGTGATTTGGAAGAGGAAATATGTGTGTAGCAGCTGAAAGGATTCATTGTGCCAGGAAATGAAAACAAGGTTTAAAAGTTAGTCAAATTACTGTATGGGCTGAAACTAGCACCTAAGCAGTGACATCAAAAGGTTGATGAGAAAATCTTGTCTAAGGGATTCAGGATGAATCAAGCAGACAAGTGTGTATACAGCAAATTTGATAACTCTGGTAATTGAGTAATCATATGCATGTATGTTGATGATATGCTGATTTTGGTATTAACCAAATAGGAACCTCTTATCATCAAGTTTTATGGGGGAAGCAAATGTGATTCTTGGTATTAGAATCAAGTGTGAGAACAAAGTCTTAGCACAGTCATAGTCTCACTACGTTGAGAAAGTGCTTAAGGAATTCAAGTGTTTGAATTGTTCTCCGGTAACTACTTCCATAAAATCAAATGTGAAGCTTATGCCTGGTACGGATGAAGCTGTTTCACAACTTGAGTACTATTAAGTCATTGGTCGCTTAATGTATGCAATGATAAGTACAAGGCTTTAATATAGTTTATGCAGTGGGAAAATTGAGTTGATATACTAGTATTCTAGTACTCATCACTGAGAAGCTATTAGGCAGATACTTGAATACATTAAGGAAAACATGAATTATGACTTGGTGTATGCTGGTATTCTCTCGGGCTGAGAGGGATGTACGGATGCGAATTGAATTACTAGGTTAGAAGATGATGCTTCTAAAAGTACTTGAATATTCTTGCTTGGGGGAGGTGCCATCTGTTGAGCCTCAAAGAAGCAAATTTGCATCACCAGCTCTACTATGGAATCTGGATTCATGTATCTAGCTATTGCCGGTAAAGAGGCAAAAGAGCTAAGAAATTTGAACATGAGATTCCTTTGTGGCCAAAACTGATAGATGTCTGTCCTTTGGGATAGTAAGGAAATTCGGTTCAGGTTTATACCCAAATGTACCATGATAAATCGAGATACCTGGGCGTTAGACATAGCGCGGTTCGTGAACTGATCACTCACGGGGCTATTTCGATTGATTATGTCCGGACACAGTGAAATCTAGCTGATCATTTGATAAAATGGATTAGCTAGTGACTTGGTACAGAGTTGGGTAAAGGGATGGGCTCAAAGCACATCTAAGTCTCTTATCGTAGGACACCTTAATTCCCTCTTAGTATGACGCTAAGAGCTGAGTTAAGTACAAGCCTATTATGAGAGACTTGAAGCACATGGTTATATCCATCCCAAGGTTGTGCTTGTATTACCTGCAGAGAAAGGGAGGATGAAGGTTATCTTCTTAATGGATCCTTTGGAAAAGTGCATTGCAGGTGCATGCAAAAGGAATCCACCTATGTAAGTGTGAAGTGAGCCGCTTCAATTAGCTCGTGCTTGGCTAATCATACACTTATGAATGGATAGGGACACATGGCTATAATAGTGTCCAGTTGTACTTGGATAGTAGTAAACTATGTGCGTGTTTTATTTTCCCGTATTCAAATGAGTTGATGGGTTCAATCCGTAGGACACCCTGATTCTCGAGTATTGGAAAATATTACACTACGTGCAGTTCAATCCGTGGGACACTTCACTTATGCGCTAGTTTTGTGGTGTGAATGTTTGCAATCAAAGTATAACCCTAAAATGGGGGAGGATTGTTGGAGATTTTAGGTTTATACATTGTGAACATGTATGAAACCTTGTAAAAGTGTTGTTTGAATGAAATGAATCATTTACAACTCTTGTTAATCTGTGTTTTGAGCCTGCCGGAAGTCATGCGTGCGATCGCACGAGAGTCCATGCGAACGCATGAGAATATCATGCGACTGGTTTGGACTGTGCGATCGCACAAGTAGGACTGTGCGAACGCCCAAGGGTGTGCGAACGCACAAGGTGGCAGTTCAGGGCAGTTTTGTGTCGGTTTATGGCAATTTAATGGCAGTTTCTGGCTTGGTTCTGGATGTCTTTGGACTGGAAAAACACAGAGAAAAGTAAGAAGAAGATTGGTAGGAAAGCTTAGAGCTTTTTGATCTCCGATTTTGATCTTGTTCGTTTTTGTTCGGAAAGATCGATTCACCAATTTCGATGTCCAAGTTCAAAGGGACTGTTGTCTTATCCCTATTTGTTGATTTCGTAATCCCTACCCGGTTGAAATAACAAATCAGGAAAGCGAAGGAACTTCGTGATTCAATAGCATCCAAAGTTTTCATCTTTTGAAGCATCTAGAGACGACCGGGCGACCTACAAGGGGCAGTCATAATCTCATTTTCAGGCGAAAAAGTTATCGGCAACAATGGCGAAGCACTTGTACTTACATATTCCGAGTCTCCAGTTAGATCAGACATGGTAGCTTGAATTGATCTTAATAGATGCTGATATACAAATGCTGCCTGCAGATGTGAAGTTTTAATGTATGGTTTGATTTGTGTGTTTCAGCGCGCTGGAAGTTTATATACTGCCGGATATTTATTCTTGGTAGGTGTACATGTCATTATTTTATCAGCATTATTGAGCATTTTCGTTGGAAACTGATCATAATAATGTGTGACCCAGCCTGGACAACCGGAGATCGAGCCAAAATGCCAACTAACACTCCACATTAAATAAACTTAATAGACCGCCGTCTATGTATAAAAACACGGTGAACCTGCTTCAACTAGTTTGTGTGTGCACTGTGCAATAATATGTGACCCGTAGAAATTGTTAACCTTCAAAAGTTTAGGTTTGAGAGTCATGGTTTAGTAATCATATATAAGCTATCAATAATTCTTCTCCTCATTTAGTAATGTGGGACAATTTCTTCAAGTGCACCATTCTCAACATGTCCCAAGCTGGACAACGAGAAAGTTGAGAAGTCAATTAACACTCCACACTAAACAACGCGCATGTCCAATGAAATGTTGTATAGGAATAGAGAAACTGGTGAATCTTCAATTACCTTAAAATATTATCTTGGTGGAGAGAAGCCTGAGGGTTGGTACCGTATCATGGTCGGCATCTCAAAGCCCAAAGCGCTATGACGTTCGGCATCTCAAAGCCCACAAAAATACAATTAGGATATGAACCAAATACATAATTGCGATTTGTAAAAGTTAGGATGCTTATTGTAATAAGAGTTGAATTCATATGAGAAAGGCTTATTATATGAGAAAAATTAATAATTATTAGATTAGAAAAATGGACAATTAAGATTAGTACTAAATATAATTAAATTCGTATTGATGTAAACATTTAAACATGAAAGTTGTAGAACATGTAATTAGCTTTCCGACGATATATAGATCGTCTTTAACGAATATCGGACGAGGCCTTTGTGAGCTCCAGAAGATTGATCGCTCATTAGCAACTTCAAACATACGGTCTATTTCGACTTGGTTTTGAATTACCTTAACGTTATATTTTAGTTTAGGGGTAAACATAGAACTTGTAGCCATTATCCTTAGCGTTATGTTCTAGAAGATCGATTTCCCAAATGGTGCTCTGGTTGCTTGTTATACTGTTGCAAAGTTGCTACGGTTATATGTGGTTGACCACGCACACTTGTAAGCGACCTTAGTGTGATCATGTTTTCAGTTGTTTTAACATCCAATTTAGATCTTAATATCAACTGAAGAGTCGTAACCTATTAAATTATCTTTCTAATGACTTATCAATTGAACTGATAGGGTAATTGATGTGAGTTTTATGACCTTCCAAAGTTAGGTCGTCAATAGACTACATATATGAGTTTGAATTTAGTATGTTACTTAATTTCTTATGTTGTTGAACATAAAGGATATATATCTGGAAAAAAATTTGCAAATCAGACCAATATCTTTATTCATCGATGAAAACAATTTAGGACACCCCTCTTACAATGCTCTGGAATCGTCACTGTTGATACCGTACCATGGCCGGCATCTTGAAGCCCAAAGCGCTGCGCTCTGACGTTCGGTCAGTAGTCAGTACCATGGAAGGTATATTTTGAAGCCCGACCAATAGTCTTCTCTACCATGATGTCAATCAACGACGCCGTATCAATGAAACAGCTTCATTTTGATTGAGAATATTTATGTTATTTTGTCACTGGTAGGATTTGGGTAGGACTACTTTTACTAGGGATGCACAAAATTCACTTCCGGTCTGGACCGGATTTTACCGGACGATTCAGAACCGGATCAGTCTACGAGTCACTTATTTAGAGATTTCTGGATTACGGGTCGGTCTCTGTCCAGGCCGTAATTTTACAGTTCGGTCCCGGTCCGGACCAGAAAAAAACCGTGTTTATTTTTAAATTTTCCTAACCCTAAACCTAACTCTAACCGAGTACTGACGCAAATCACAAAGCCACAAACGCCGTAGCCAGAAGCCGAACGCGATTACGATTTACGACGTAGCCAGAAGCCGAACGCCGATTTACGAATGGTCGCTCTACCACTACGAGTAGTTCCGTTGGTGAAAGTTTACTCTGCAGTCTGCAGTGTATTTATCATATCTTGCTAACGTTTTTTTAATTATCTGTTCTGCTTTTGTAATCTGCTTTAACGGCGGCATCCTTCTCCTCTACTCCACCACTGACTGCCTTCATCGCCTCCCCAAACCGGAAACCTGTCAAATCTGCCGCCGTCATCCGTTGCGGCGGCCCCCGCGAGAAACGCGGACCACTCGTCAAGGGCCGCGTCCTCAGCATCGAAGCCATCGAAGCCGTACAAGCACTCAAACGCCTTACCCAACAACGATGACGAATCCAACGAGGTTGTAATCGAGAGGACGCTTTCCCGTCTGATCAAGAACGACCTGGTCGCCTCCATGGATGAGCTGCTACGCCAGGACCGCTGCGATCTGGCACTGAAGGTGTTTGACACGATTAAGTCGGAGTACGCGATTGGACTGGATAAGTACGCCGCGATAGTTAACGGGCTGGGGAGGATGAGAAAGTGGGATGAGATTGACGGAATGGTGAGGGATTTGGAGAGGGGGAATGGAGGTGTGGTTGACTGCGAGGATGAGAAGAGCGTTGTGAAGATGTTGAAGGCGTTGACTGAGTCCGGAAGGGCTGAGTCGATGGTGAGGATGTATGAGATGATGGAAAGGAGTGGCTGGGGCGTGGCGATTCGGCCGGATGAGTATACTGTTAGGGTTTTGACCAGCGGGTTGAGGAGGCTAGGGGAGATGAAATTGGCTGATGAGGTTGAGGTCAAGTTTGGGATAAATCAATTAAATTAGGGATTCATTTTATTTTTTTGCTATCAGGAAAACTTCCATTTCGCTGTGGAAATGTATACATGGGTTGTTGTGTTGTTCAGCTTGTGGATTGCTCCCTCTGTACAATGTGGAAAATTTTGGACAAATTTCACCAGCTGCTGTAACTTGTAAGTCTAATGGTTAAGTGAGGTACTTTCTTCAACTCTCTTGCGTAATGAGGTTCGAACTGCTGTAACTTGTGAGCTTAGGTGAAGGTGGCCAAAGTGTATGCTAATTTGGCACTTAGATGATATTTAAATTTGAAGGGTAAAATTTTGAAGAGGGTTTGGTTACCTAGCCTCCTATAAGTTTGACTTACCTAAGAATTTTTTGGTTTAACTCAACAAAAACATATAGAGAAAAACTTCGAATTTACTTTTCAATGCACCGTGCAAATCGTGAAAACAAATTTGAATGCAAAAAAAATCAGAAAATGCAGAATACTCCATCAATGACGGTACACAAGTGATTACAAATTTAGTTCCCTTGAGACTGTCCTTCCTCGTTTTGTACGATAATCTCCTCCAACTCATCAGTTGTGAGGTCAGCAGCAGGATTCACACCTGTGGTATTACTGAGTTGGTTGACATCTTCTCTCGTCTTCAAGTCAGGCCCAAATAATCTCGTTCTTCGGGACTGAAATAGATTTAGAATTGTATGTTGAGAAGAAAATGTCAGTGAATAGCCTGAAATGAAGAAAGAGATGACTGGTATGACCGCCGCACAGCTGATAGCATACGCTACTGGAATTAATTTACCCTGGAAAATAATGAACATGCTTGCAATTAAGGCTATCATCATCATCATCACCATGGACACGTAGAGGGTCAAAAGTCCTAATAACAATTTATTGGGCAATGCGTGCAGGAAATCCTCCTCTTTGTAGCGCGAAGTGAAAACGGGCAAGAAATGGAGAATGGTAGCTACTGAGGAGAACAGTGCCAAGTAATCAGCTATCACAAAAGTTAAAAACCATGGGTTTTTCAAGTCTTTTGGTGTTCCGTCCGCCATTCTCCCTCCTGGCAAGTTGAATGCAGCTGCAAACATCACAGATGCTATCAGAGTTGATACAATCATGTATGATTGTACAGTGCTCTTCATCCATTTCTCCCCCGCCTTTCTCAACTTTTTGTGATCCTTACCAAATAGTTCTTTTGGTGTGAACCAATCAACATTCTTCGTTTCTATGTCAGATGGCAGCACAATCTTTTCAACCTCCTACACAATTGAAGCATTCACATCGAGCATATGGATTGGATTTTAGCTCGATTTCTATATTTTATTCGGGAAATACATAATCAAGCCCTCTTTTTTTATTTAAATAAGTAACAAAATAAGTGTTAATTGAGAATTCAATGTAAGAAAAGTTGAGGTTTATGATGCATACCTTGAACCACATCAACTCTCTTTGGAGCTGAAGAGCCGCACCAGAAACAATGTCGAGTCGGTTCGAGGGAGCTAGTTTGGCAGCCATGTGCAACATGTTATTGTTTTTACTATCATTGCGCCTTACTATGAGATCCTTTATGGCTCCAATTTCGTATATGATCCTAAAGATACTCTCTTGACGTTCGTAAACTGCCACATGGAACATGCTTCTGTTTTCGTGATCAACACACCATATTAAATCCGGATAATACTTAATTAGTATTGTGATAAACTCAACATTTCCTGATTTTGTTGCCACAAACAGAAGCTGCGTTGGTACTGTTATCAGATTAGAGATACTCCTATCATCTAATTCCAGCACCGCGATTTGCCAGAGATTTTTTACTAGAAGTAGAGCTTTAGTGTTTTTGTGAGAGTTAATACTGTCATAAATACTGAAACCTGAAATCATAGCATCTGTATCAGGAAATATCTAGACAATCACATCATATTATCGATCTTTAATAATAATAAAAATGTAACAAGTGCCGTGCCATTTTTCAGGTTCAGAAAAAAATTACCTGAAGTTATAAGTCCTTTCCAATGTCCTCTATCCAGGTCAACTTTAGATGATAAAGGTTTTCTTGCCAAAACATGCAGGGCAGTTTCCCCTCGCATGTCACGAGCCACGGCCAGAGTTTTGTACTTCTTTAGTATCTTTAGCGCAACATCTGCACAGAAAATTGAAAGAAAAAAAATTTGGTACTCCAACAACTTGAATGGATGTTGTGACTCGCACTTTTTATCCAAGCATGTACTGTGCAGAAAGTTTGATACCTATCACTTGTGCAATAAGACTTAAGAAGTACTTGGTGGTCGAGGTTACATTATACTATGCATTCATTATCTTGGATGTGAGGGATGTTCGAAAATTAGCTTACCATACAAATTGGTTTTGATCAATGACAGTAAACTCATCACCCACTGTAAGTGGTAACAAGTATTTCACCATGTCCCTATGCCCCAACTCGGCCGCCATGTGCAACGGCGTCATTCCTCCCTTACCTCTCACAAGTGGCAAATCATTAACCTTTTCCACCATTACCTTAGCAATGTCTACTATTCCTGAAGCTGCAGCAAAACATAGAGCAGTGTTCTTACTGTTGCTGATCATACGTATGTCATCTGGTGTCATTTTTTCCACAAGCATCCTCACAAATGACAAGTTCTTCGTGGCAGCAGCGATGTGGAGACCTGTCTCCGATTCACTGGTGATTCTCGCCCGCACAATATCCGGCTGCAGCTCACATATCTCTATCGCTTTGCGACGGTCACCATTTATGGCAGCATGGTAAAATGGGATACCATAGATGATTTTATTCTCTCTTGTTTCGACTGTCAAAACAATATGACCAGAAAAAAAAAACCTCAGGCACTTTGAAGTAGCATGTTTTTTTAGCGATCATACAGTCTATTCTCTACACCATCTTCTGCGGTCACAGAATCAGAAAAACAATCGCACAGAAAAGAGAAGTCATAACAGTGCAGATATCTTACTTGACAAAAGTTTCCCGGTCCCGGGGCCATATTGAAATTGATATTGATTGGCAGTCAGAGTTTCAACTGTAGGCGGAATAGTCTCGGCCATCTGTATCTCCGGCAAAGCACTTGTAGTCCCATGTTCCCAGCCTGCAAATTAGATACAGTAACTTGTATTGTTTATAGTAGATGTTGATATACAAATGTTACTATTAATATCTTCTGCGAATATGACTGGGGTGGCCGACTCCAAAAAACACAGAAAAACACAAAAGTCATAACATATGATCAGATATCTTACTTGACAAAGGCTCCAGGTTAGGAGATTGAGGCTGAGGATTTTCAGGCGAAAAAGTGATCGGCAACAATGGCGAACCACTTGTACTCCCATACTCTGAGTCTCCAGTTAGATAAGACATAGTAGCTTGAAATTGATCCTAGTAGATGTTGATATACTAAAGGCTGCTGCCTACAGCTGAGAAGTTTTATAGTATGATTTCATTACTACTGTGTTTCAGCTGGGGGTATATATACTTCCTAATATTTGTTCTTGCTAGATGTACATGCCATTATATTTATCATCATTAATGAGCATTTTCATTGAAACTGATCACAATAATGATTGACCCAGCCTGGACAATTGGAGAGCCCGGATGGCCGATGCCAACTAATTAACACTCCACAATAAATAAACCTAGAGTCCAATAGAATGCTGTCAAAGTGTAAAAACATGGTGAAGCTTCAACTAGTTTTGTGTGTGCAATTGCAACATGTGACCCAGGCCGGAAAGTTCGGAAGTCAATTAACACTTTAAACTAAACAACGCGCAGGTCAGATGAAATGTTGTCCAGGAATAGAAAAATGTTAGGATCGCAGATTAGTTTTAGAACTAAACTAGAAACTGTAAGGAACCTAGTTTGAGCCTGCAGGTTCTGGAACGTAATACAGTGCAGCGGAAAAACTTCAAGTTTGCCTAAATATCTTTTTATTGATAAGTAGACTGTACAAAATACAACTATTCTGTACACATGCAATAGCTACAGCTACTACGATAACAATTTGGAAACTACTTACTGTAATACCAACCCTAGATCGATATTGTAGTTCCCGAACAAGCGTGCCGAAGGTACCAGTACCTGAGCTTGTCCAATCCAGACTTGTCGTCACCGCTATAACAGCCGAGCTCTCAAACTCACTAATCTCTTTAGTATTTGCAGAACTCCAAGTGATGACAATGTCGTAATTCGCGCACACATATCTCTTAGGTTAGATATGTGTATATATATGAATGTTGGTCTTCAACGGTTAGTTCCCATGATTTGCTCACGTCCGGTTGTGGTTCCACTTGCTGTGTGCTCAACGTGGCTTCAACTGTCCGAGATTTTCTCCCTGGGTTCCAGTCCGCAAATCTCGCAACCACCCTTGACTCGGTCTTTTAGCTCCAACTGAATGTATCCACTTGATCCATTGTCTCAGCCGTTGTGTGTCCACTTGATCCATGATCTTCTCTAACAGAAAGCAACGGCTACATCTTTGAATTGTTGTTTGACTTCCCTCGGCAGGTTCCAGTACCTCACATAATGTCTTACGTTCTTGAACCTGCACACTTAGTTTAGAGGTTAAATACCTAGGTGTTGTCATCATCAACCACTGAGGCACTTACAATTTCCCCCTTTGATGATGACAAACACCCTGAGCAAAAGCTTCAAAGTCAATTGCAAGTTTCAGAACCCGACTGCTACGTTCCCCCTCAGTCAAACAGCAGAAAGACTTTCTCGAGGTCGAGGAACAGATACCTGACCGATTCCCCCTCAATGGGTTGCTACTAACGCTTTCCCCCTTTTGGCATCATCAAATAGGGTTAGCTAATCCAATAATGTTAGCATAAGTAAGGTTAGTCAGCAAAGGTCAGCATGCAAATAATCATGTAAGTAACTAGAACTTCAGAATTAAAAGCAATGTTCAACGCAGTGCATGGATCAGAATCAAAACATAGTTCAAAGTTTAAGGAGGGGATATGATGTGGTTGGGATTGAAGGATAGGGCAAGGAGATGGCCGGTGCTGGTACTTGCATTCTCGCAATCAGGTTCTGGAACCTGTTCCCGACATCCTGCTCTTCAGATCAGCAATCCCTGCCTCAATAATCTTCTTAAGTCCACTGACTTCTTCTTCAATCATCCACTGACTAGTAGACATCTTCCCAACTTCAGATTTCAGATCTGCCAACATCTCTTTGATCTCAGCAGCACCTTTCTCACGCTTATTGAGTCTGGCATCGATATCCATGGTAGTATCAAGTGTGACTTCCAAAGTATCATCCTCTTCTGAAACTTTACCAGGTCATACACTTTTTCAAGCTGATTGACCACCAAAAACTCTTCATCAATGCAAAACTCATCCATAACGATCTTGGGTTTCTCAACCGTCGCCATAACAGGAGGTTCAGGAACCTTCACCTTCTTTCCTTTCTTTGAAGAAGTCCTCTGCTTCTTTCCGGATCGAGGTGGTTGCTCCCTCCTCTTCACCACTGAATCTTTCTTTTTGTTTGAGGTCCTGCTCAATGGTTCTGGACTCTCATCTCCTCCAATGATTTTAACATCATCCAATTGTGAGAACGCTGAGGTTGAACTGATGAGTAGTGAGTACTAAAACTCTGATTTGAAAGCTAGGGTTTTCTCCCAGATTCACGCACTCATCAATATCATGAAAACTTCTCGTCTTCCACGTGTCAAGTCTTTCAATTTTCAAATTAAAGATCTTTACTCCAGGTCATATCTGAGCCCAATATCTGAACTGGTTCTGGAACCAAACTGAGTGAATGCAGTACCAATACCATGCCATAACCTTCTCAAGGGGTGTTGTGATGGATCGGCTTAACCGTAAGGGTCATTAGATTTGTAAACATCACAACGAAGCACTCAATATAGTCACACAATACATATGTACCTTTAGTCGCAGTAGTCCAGCATTAACAAAGGGTCATTGGACGTCTTCGACAAGGTGTGAGCTAAGGTGGCTGTGTACTCTTCCTTCATGGGGTTTAGTGGGGTGCAAAATCCGGAAGGTACAAAAGGCTTAAGAATGAAAGATCCCAAGCACAAGCAGAGAACACACAACCTTTAATTGAGAAGTAAAAGTATGCTAGCATGTTATCACACAAAGACCTCAGTGACTTTCCAATACTTCACGCAACAATACAGGATCAAGAACCTTATTCTAACCAATCATCGAGAGAAAGGTTAAGAGTACCTCATTAGGTAGAGATCAGGCCAAGCGCTATCCTCAGCCTCTCAAAAGGCTCTCTGTGTAAGGCCTTGGTGAAAATGTCCGCAACTTGGTCCTCGGTCCTACAAAACTCAATAGAGACTAAGCCCTTTTCGACACAATCTCTAATAAAGTGATGTCTAATTTCAATGTGTTTCATTTTACTATGATGTGTTGGATTTTTAGCTACGCTGATTGCACTTGTGTTATCACAGTAAATAGGTATATTATCAAAGATTAGACTGAAATCACTTAGCTGGTTCTGTAACCACAGAAGTTGTGCGCAGCATGCTGCTGCAGCCACATACTCTGCCTCTGTTGTTGAGAGAGCTACCGAATTTTGCTTTTTGGACCCCCATGAGACTAAGCACGAGCCAAGAAATTGAGCCATCCCGGATGTCGATTTCCTGTCTGCTCGATCTCCTGCATAATCTGCATCCGAGAAACCTTCTAGTACCAGGGACTTATCCCTCGGGTACCACAGCACCAATTCCTTTGTCCCGTTCAGATACCTCATAATCCGTTTGACAGCCTTCAAGTGAGCTTCCCTCGGATCAGCTTGATACCTGGCACATTGACACACGCTGAACATAATATCAAGTCTAGAGGTTGTAAGGTAGAGAAGTGAACCTATCATGCCCCTGTACTTAGTCTGGTCTGTGGGCGGTGAGTTCATCTCCTTTGAAAGCGAGTCCGCTGGGGAGCTGGGTGTACTGATGGTTTTAGAACCATTCAACTCGTACTTCAGAAGAACTTCTTTCAAGTATTTCTGCTGATGAATCTGTGTCCCATCAGCTTCTTGCTGGATCTGTAGTCCCAAGAAGAAGGTGAGTTCTCCTACCATGCTCATCTCAAATTCGCTTTCCATGAGGTTCTGGAACTCCTTGACTAGTGTGTTCCTGGTTGAGCCAAACACTATGTCGTCGACGTACACTTGAACTACAAGAAGATGATTCTTAGTTCTGAGTAGAAACAACGTCTTATCCACAGTTCCACGCTCATATCCGTGCTTTATCAGAAAGTCAGACAATCTTTCGTACCATGCCCTTGGTGCCTGCTTAAGACCGTATAGTGCCTTGTCAAGTACATAAACCCAGTCGCTGTGTTGATGGTTCTCGAACCCTGGAGTCTGTGAAACGTAAACCTCCTCCTTGAGGTTTCCATTCAGGAACGCCGTCTTCATGTCCATCTGATGAAGCTTGAATCCAAACTGAACAGAGTAGGCAATGAGAAGTCTAATGGCTTCTAACCGTGCCACTGGTGCGAAGGTCTCGTCATAGTCGATTCCTTCCTGCTGGTTGTAGCCTTTGACTACCAGCCGAGCCTTGTTCCGAACAACAACTCCTTTCTCATCCCTCTTGTTCCTGAAGATCCATCTCGTTCCAATGATCTTCCTGTCCTTTGGCCGAGGTACTAGTCTCCACACCTTGTTTCTCTCAAACTGGTGAAGTTCCTCGTGCATGGCCTGAACCCAATCTGGATCCTTCAATGCCTCCTGAACCGTGCTAGGTTCCACAAGGGACACAAACGCTGTGAGGGTCCGTTCCCCCTGAACTGCTGCATAGCAATGGTAATCTGCAAGTCTCGTACTTGGTCGTCTGGACCTTTGATCTCTAGTCAAAGGTACGACGTCTCCCATTTCTTCCTGAATTCCTTCACCTTCTGATACTTGATCATCGTCATGATCAAACTGGTCGTTCTCCACGTCTGGATGTTGACCGCCATCAGGTACTTGGTTCACCTCAGGTTCTGAAATGTTATCATCAGACTCCTCGTTCATTATTCCATCTGCGTTCTGAGCAGGTTCCTCTAAGACATTCTCTGGTTCTACAACCTCTGGATCAACCTCTGGTTCTGCAACCTCACCGACTTCATCAATGATCGGATTAGCACAAATTAGCACAAAGATCTCATCATCTGAGTCCTGTTGGTCAGGAACCTCCACTGATTTTTCTGCCATGTTTCCCTCATCGAAAACCACATGCACACTCTCTTCCACTTTCTGAGTCTTCTTGTTGTAGACCTTGTATGCCTTGCTATCTGAGGCATATCCCACGAACACACCCTCGTCACTCCTTGGGTCGAACTTGCCAAGCTGGTTCTTCCCGTTATCATGAATGTAACACCTGCAGCCAAAAACTCTAAGATGTGCTATGTTAGGCCTTCTACCTTTAAGAAGCTCGTATGGCGTCTTGTTCAAAATAGATCTTAGATAAGCTCTATTGAGAACGTGACATGCTGCGTTCATGGCTTCTCCCCAAAAGCTCTTAGGAAGACCACTTTCTAGAAGCATTGTGCGCGTCATGTCCTGCAAGGTGCGATTCTTGCGTTCCATAACCCCGTTTTGCTGAGGGGTTCTAGGAGCTGAGAAGTTGTGCTGCACTCCATGTTTGATACACCAGCTGATGAACTGTGAGTTCTCAAACTCAGTTCCATGGTCGGTTCTAATACCTGCCAATTTCTGACTGTGGTTCCTTTCGGTAACCTTTACCCAATATTCAAACTCAGAGAAAACGTTAGTTTTGTTAGCAATGAAAATAACCCAGGTAAACCTAGAGTAATCATCTACTAAAACAAACACGTATTTGTTACCTCCCCTGGTTGTGGTTCTCATGGGTCCACAAAGGTCCATATGTACCAGCTCTAAAGGTCGAGTAGTGCTGACCACGTTCTTGACTGGAAATGAGGTTCTTGTCTGTTTTCCTCTTGTGCATGCGTCATACACATGTTCCAGACCTTCTGATACCTCGGGTAAACCACGAACCAACTCAAGCTTGTGCAACTTCTTCAGCAACCTCATATTGACATGACCTAGGCGTCGGTGCCACAACACAGAGTTCCCGGTCCTTGAAGCCAAGCAGAGGTACTCCTCCGGATTGAAGTTCAAATCAGTGAGATAAACACCATCTTCAACAAAACCTTTAAGGAGGATTCTACCTGTTGCAATGCACTTCACATAACAACTATCATCCGTAAAAACAACTTTGTTTTTACCTTTGAGACACAACTGGTGAACACTCAGCAAGTCATACTTCAAACCATGAACCAAACTAACCTTATCCACACTAATTTTTCTGTTTAATTTGATCATACCTTTTCCGAAGACCTTACATTTGCTCTTGTTAGCAAAGGTTACAGTACCTCCGGAATGGTGCTGAAGAGAAGAGAACCATTTCACACTTCCGGTCATGTGCCCTGAGCACCCACTGTCAACCATCCATGGATGCCTTCCTCCCTTCTCCTGCAAAAATGAGATCAGTTCTTACGAACCCAAACCAGCTTAGCTGCCTTGGGTCTATGATTAGAACTAGATGAATTGCAGTTAGTATGAACATCAGAGAAATAGTTAGTGTTTGATGTGGGAACTCGATTCCCTCTGTCTGGTTTTCCCGGTTCTGGAACCCTCTTCTTAGTTCTAGGTTTTGGAACCTTCTTCAGGGAAGTTTGTCTGCCTGTCTGATGAGGTCTCTGAACCTTGTTTTGTAGGTTACTTCCTGGACATCTGTTCCACAAGTGTCCGATCTGACCACAATGGTAACATATCTTCTCCTCTTTGAAGTTTGTCTTCTCACGTTCAGCAACTTTCCTCTTTTGTTTACTGAAGTTGATGCCTTTCGAGTCCTTATATTTGGTGTACCGGTTCCAAATCTGAAATCCCTTACCATAGACTCTTGCATCATCATGAAGATCAACTTTCGGGTCGAGGAGTGCTACGTGGCTCTCCAGCCTTCTGAGGTCGCTTCAGTATTGTTACCTCACCATAGCCAAGTCCTGGTTTGGACTTCTTTCCCTTGGGAGCAGTTACCACCTTCTGCTTAACAGGTTCCTGAACCTGTGTCTTAGCAGTAGGTCTCTGAGCACTGGCAAGTTGTTTCTCCAATTTCCGAATTTTGATTGCTTGCTGATGATTTTCCTCAAACATTTTACCAGCTTTGCCGTCTTGCTCAGCAATGATGTCTTTGAGCTCATCATTTACAGCAACCAATTTTCTAATGATATCTAACAGCCCTGAACGTGAATCAGTATTTGAAGAAGCTGAATTTACAGAAGAAAGAGATACCTCAGAGTCAGAAGATCCTCCTGCAGCCATGAGACACACATCGCCTTTTTCAGAGTTCTGATACTTGAGCTCCAGTTCAAGGTCACTGTCATCTGCAGAATCGTCTGCTCCTCCCCAAGCGCACATGGCCTTCTTGTCCTTAGGCTCATCATCTTTGGGCTTGTTCTCCTTCTGAGACTCATCAAATTTCTTTTTGCGGCAATCCTTCTGGTAATGTCCTTTCCTCTTGCAGTAAAAACATTCACCCTTTTTTGTCGGACTGTGCTTTGAAAACCTACGAGGTTCCTGAACCTCGCCACGTCTCTCTTTAGCAACTCTGAGCGCCCTTGTCAGTAATGCTAACTCTTCGTCAGATTTTGAAGAGAACTTTCCCTTTCCTTTTTCAGTAGACTCCTTGTCCTTCGAGTACTTCGATTTTTCACCCTTGCTGCCCAATGCGATCTGTCGAGAAACCTTCTGAGGTTCTCGATCCTTATCCAGCAGCATGTTGCTATCCAGTTTAGCAACCAGGTCTTCCAAGGTCAACTGTTTTGTGTGAGCCAAAGCTTGCATAGTCCTCACAATGTCGTTCCATTCTGGACTCAATCCGTGAAGGAACATGTGATTGATCTCCCACTGTTCATATCTCTTTTCAAGGTTTGCAAGGTTTGAGACGCAACCTTGAAAACGAGAGTGAAACTCATGAACTGTCTCGTTCTTGTCCTGCCTCAGGTTGAACAACTCAGTATGAGCAGCAAGAACTCGGTTCTTCTTGACGTCTTCTGATCCCTCATAGATCCTCTTGAGTGTCAGCCAGATTTCCTTTGGGCATTTGAGGTGTGAAACCTTCTGCATGTCACCTGGTTCCAAAGCCGCATGAAGTACCTTCATTGCTTTAGCTGTTTTCTCAATGCTCTTAAAGTCATCCTTTGTGTATGTGGCTGATGAGCCGTATTTATACGACTCGTCGAGTCATTAAATCCCACCATTTCATTCACTTTATTATGCGAACAGTTACTTTTTAGTGTTGTTTTGTATTTCAGGTGATTTGGAAGCTCTAGGAGGAAACGTGCATAAAAGACGGCATTTTATGCCAAAAACATCACATTGGCAGATTGACCTTTGGAGCTTCACCGGACGACTGGGAATGCACCGATGATCAGAAAAATACGAGACACATGCCGTTGCGTAGGTGACTCAATTCCCTACAACTCTCCAGTTCACACCGAGAGCATCCGAGGTCGTTTGGAAGGTCCAATCAAGAATCCATGAGTCCGATCAGCGCAGATTTCAGGACTTAGCCAAATTCAGGGCCTGTTTTTCCGGCTGGCTGAGATGCCAACTTTGAGAGCCGCTCCGGCCTAATCCGTCCACACAATGGGGTGATTTCAAGGTTTGGACATCAAGTATACATGTCCAGCTAGTGCTCCAGCTCAAGAGACCGGCCAGAAGAGTTTCCGAAGGCGAGTCAAATCGGCCCCAAAGTACCCAGTCCGATCAGCCCGAGCATCCGAGTACCAGCCGAGTTGACCGAGTTGCATCCGAGTTTGACCGAGTTTGACCGAGTTCCAAGCCCAAATTTCGTCCAGCCCAATGTCATATTTAGGGCAACTTACATCTAGGGTTTCGGAATATTCAAGAAGGTTTAAGGTGGCTTAAGTCCCAAGCAAAGAGATAGCTTGAAGATAAAGCAAGATTATTATGGAAATATTTCCATAGTTATCTCTTGGCTTATTTTGGGAACTTTAGGGTTTCTCAAACCCTATATATAGAGGAGCATACCAGCCACAATAATCATCCTTCACACACTCACTCGAGCTCCCTCTCTTCCCCACTCGTCCGCCCTTGCTCCACCGTGCCTTCCTCCTTGCGCCGCCGTGTTCAAGCCCTAATCTCGGTCATTAGTGAAGTTCTTATTTTCCTTTCATTCATGCATTGTTTCTCCATGATCATGTGTAACTAATCCGATTATTCGGGTTAGGGTTGAATAATTGTGACTACGTTTTTGAGACTTGGATTTTAATGCTATATTCTATGTTTTACTAATTCTCGTATATGAATTCCATGAAATATTGTTAGACTAGACGTATACTTTGTCGTGAAATCTAGTTGCGCATATTTCTACATTAATCATCTATCTAATACTTTGTCATTTAGATAGGTAGTACGACTAGGGCAATTAACACTTTTGTCGGGTTAATTAAACCTAGGGGAATTAGGTCGTGGCGTAACACCTTTGTCGGGTTACTTGGGAAGTCACTTTTGTCGGGACAACCACACTTAAAACACGAGTTAGATATTTAGAAGTCTATGATAAAACAAGTCACAATTGAATAAAACCCTAATCTGAATACTTCTCTCTGATATTTACACCTTAGCATATTTTCGAATTTACAATTGTTTCACTAACCTTTACTCTCATCTCAGTTTCTTGTTTTTCTCCATTACAGAACAAAGTAGTAGCTATCTAGCTCCCTTGGGTTCGACCCTTGCTTGCCATTGTGCTAACCCACAGTTCAGGACAAGGAAAATATAAATTGTTTTTGCACAGGTACCGACGACAGCCTGTTCAAAAATGGCGCCGTTGCCGGGGAGCTATGCACGGTGAAATTTGTTCTTCTTTTCTTTTTCGTTTATTTTTCTTTCTTGATTATTTAGAAATTTGCTATTCGGTGATTTCAATAATTCAAAAACCCCAACTGTTCGATTCTTGTTTTCAATTTCTTTCGATTTTGTTTTCTAGCTCTCAGAGGGTCCTGTCACCAAGACTTACGAGTCTAAGGAAATTGGGTTTTAAGTGGGACCGCTGTGACCCCTCCAATTTCCTGGGGACCCTTTGTTGCTAGTATGTGCTTGATATTCGGTGCCATGCTAGCTTGCACGTTTTTCTGATTCACTTGCAGATTCGACATGACTTCCTACTACGGAAGTGAGCCGTGGAATTATGGGGAGTACTATCCACCACCCTCCCGACAAGAAGTCCGAGAAAAGATCATGCACCTTGAGCAATCCCGGGATGAAACTTTGGATGAGTACTTACGGTACTTTGATTCCCTTGTGATAAGCTGCCCGCACCATGGATTCACAGACTTGTATCTTCTTCAAGGGTTTCTCGCTGGGATGTTACCACATGAGTGGAGTTGGCTCACTGAGGAGGCAGGATGCTCGGTCTATGACATGACCATAAGTGCTATTTGGGACTTGATAGCTGATTTGGCCGAGAAATCAAGACCAATACAAGAGCAGACCGAGGCACGAGAGGACAATGAGAAAGAGTTGGCAGCTAGCGTCCAACAGTTGGCCGACATAGTGGAGCAATCTCGGGCCGAAAACAAGAGAGACTTGGCCGAGTTATCAAGAACATTGTCCGACTTGAATCAGATTGTGTCAGAGTTGAGGAGAAATCAGGAAGAATATGTCAGCACAAAAACAGAGGAGGACATGGCAGAGGCTCTAATAGAGCCTATCTCGGAGCCCATAGAACCGGTAGAAGATGAGGACCAATGGTTGAAGGAAGAAGAGCTCAAGTCGGACTACCCCGAGTATTTGGAAGAAGGCAGCCCGCTGGCACCTAAAGAAGAGCCGACCGAGCCATTCGAATCAGACCTCATTACGGATCTGCCTGAGGAACAACCGGTCGTCACTATCAAAGCAGCCGAGGAAATCAAGGCCACGTCCATCGAAGATCCTACCTCAGTTCAGGGCGCGGACGCCTCTACGATTCATGCGCGGACGTATGAAGAATTACCAATAAATCAAGAGACGTCCGCGGAAAGCATCAATTCAGGTAAGGACCCAGGAATCCTCTTACTCGCCCGTGATATTGACTCTTATATTTTGCAGACGGGAGATGCTAGGGATGATGATTCTCCACCACTTATTCTTGAACGACCACTCATCCGTGCCAAAAAGAGGAGGGTTGACATGGGAACATACTTAATGTCGCTTGATGGCAAGAAACTGAACTTCCATGCCGACCACTCATACATGAAGAAACGACCAAGACAAGGCGCGTTTGGATGGAAACCAGGATGGAGGAACACTAGAGTACGACTCAATGGACCAGTGACTGTGACAAAGGTGACCTCGCCAGCTCAGAAGGATGTGAAGGCGAATCCGCCTGATCTTTGGAAGGTAGAACCGAATGGACATCCAGAGGGGCAGTATGGACGAACAGAAGGAGAGGCCAAGCAGAAGTATGACCTCACACGCCCATGGGACCCTAACTTGTGATCCCTACAGAGGTACCGTCGAGCCAACGACGTAAAACAAAGGCGCTCGCAGGGAGGCAGCCCTGCACTTTTTACCTTTCAGTTTATTTACTATTTATATTTTCTATTTATTATGTCTTATCATCACATTGTACCTTGGGAAGTAGATGATATTCATGCAGGGACAGAGGCGAACGAATCAGAGATGATTAGCAACAGACTGCATCCGGCATGAGTAGTTCACACCTTGAATAAGTTGCGTCGAGAAGCATGAGCGTTTACAGATTTTGTCACAAAAACTTACGAGTCTAAGGAGGTTGGGTTTTAAGTGAGACCGATGTGACTCCTCCAACCCCCTGGGAATCTGTTATTCGTCTTAATGTCATTGACGCAGACCTGTCGGTGTGCAACAAACTCACGCTACGATGCAAGCTCCAAAGGTGCTCTTCGAGGACTCACAGGAGAATTATCAGTCGTTCCTGATCGTCACGCACGCACGAGGGAAGTGCCTGTCCTTATTCTATTTCCCTTTTGTTTTATTGCATGCATTGTGTGTCTAGATTTGAGTCGTGCCGTGAGGACACGGCTCATTTCAAAAGTGTGGGGTGGGAGAGTCAGTTATCGAGTCAGCACGTTTATTTCATGCACCCTGCACAGAGTCAGCACGTTTCGAGTCATTTTTAAAATTTTTTGTACATGATACTTCACTATTTCCTAGACTTGCAGTATTGGATAATGATATGGTGAAATAGATAGAGCCGATTACATGCATGTCTTTGGTGAAAATTGATTTGTGCGACTAACATGTGATCTTAAAATTTTGCGTGCCTTTGTTAATTGAGATAAACAGGGATGTGGAGTTGATAGCAATGCCCTAGAGAGACTTGACAGATCATTCAAAGACCGAACTCAGGATATATGGTTATGTGGAGTTCGTGGAGGCTAGCACTTCGAGGCAACATAGTACGGGTCTGCTCCGCCACTGCGGTACCTTGCGGTTGGTCGGGACGGGAATACTTCACACCGTCCAAGCTCTAGTCCAAGTAGCCGAGAAAATAGGCAAGCGACCCTTGACTTGACCCGTGTCAAAAGGACGATGATGAGTGAGAGCAGGAAGGTTTCTAATCCGAGTAACCGGGAAAATAGACGAGCGACCCTCGGCTTGACTCGCGTCAAAAGGAGAAGGAACCATGGTTCGAGCAAGTCACAATCCGCACTACGAAGCAACAAATCCATCATCATTGTGATAGTCCACACGAAATCAAGTGAAAGCATCATTGAAATATCAGATCCGATGACACTATAGCTGACCGATTAGTACTCGTCACTTTGGAGCTCGAATCAATCACGTGCAAGAAAAAGCGGCAAAGCATAACCATATAGCAGCGAGTTCGAGTCCGAGAATGAGGGTTCATGGGTCTAAACAGGGCTATCTCCAGATACATCCGAATTGATTTGCATCTCAACCCAAAGGTAACACGTATCTTTAACCCATGTTTTTCGCACACTGACATTAGTAGCAAGCATGCATAATAGGTAGGATCTATAGTAGCCAAGTCACGTCCATGTAGCTCGTCTAGGATGACCGAAGCATTGTGGTGTTTACATTATTTATTCCTCTTATGACATAGTTCTTGTTCGGGACGAACAAGTTTAAGTGTGGGGTGGTTTGATGAGCCGTATTTATACGACTCGTCGAGTCATTAAATCCCACCATTTCATTCACTTTATTATGCGAACAGTTACTTTTTAGTGTTGTTTTGTATTTCAGGTGATTTGGAAGCTCTAGGAGGAAACGTGCATAAAAGACGGCATTTTATGCCAAAAACATCACATTGGCAGATTGACCTTTGGAGCTTCACCGGACGACTGGGAATGCACCGATGATCAGAAAAATACGAGACACATGCCGTTGCGTAGGTGACTCAATTCCCTACAACTCTCCAGTTCACACCGAGAGCATCCGAGGTCGTTTGGAAGGTCCAATCAAGAATCCATGAGTCCGATCAGCGCAGATTTCAGGACTTAGCCAAATTCAGGGCCTGTTTTTCCGGCTGGCTGAGATGCCAACTTTGAGAGCCGCTCCGGCCTAATCCGTCCACACAATGGGGTGATTTCAAGGTTTGGACATCAAGTATACATGTCCAGCTAGTGCTCCAGCTCAAGAGACCGGCCAGAAGAGTTTCCGAAGGCGAGTCAAATCGGCCCCAAAGTACCCAGTCCGATCAGCCCGAGCATCCGAGTACCAGCCGAGTTGACCGAGTTGCATCCGAGTTTGACCGAGTTTGACCGAGTTCCAAGCCCAAATTTCGTCCAGCCCAATGTCATATTTAGGGCAACTTACATCTAGGGTTTCGGAATATTCAAGAAGGTTTAAGGTGGCTTAAGTCCCAAGCAAAGAGATAGCTTGAAGATAAAGCAAGATTATTATGGAAATATTTCCATAGTTATCTCTTGGCTTATTTTGGGAACTTTAGGGTTTCTCAAACCCTATATATAGAGGAGCATACCAGCCACAATAATCATCCTTCACACACTCACTCGAGCTCCCTCTCTTCCCCACTCGTCCGCCCTTGCTCCACCGTGCCTTCCTCCTTGCGCCGCCGTGTTCAAGCCCTAATCTCGGTCATTAGTGAAGTTCTTATTTTCCTTTCATTCATGCATTGTTTCTCCATGATCATGTGTAACTAATCCGATTATTCGGGTTAGGGTTGAATAATTGTGACTACGTTTTTGAGACTTGGATTTTAATGCTATATTCTATGTTTTACTAATTCTCGTATATGAATTCCATGAAATATTGTTAGACTAGACGTATACTTTGTCGTGAAATCTAGTTGCGCATATTTCTACATTAATCATCTATCTAATACTTTGTCATTTAGATAGGTAGTACGACTAGGGCAATTAACACTTTTGTCGGGTTAATTAAACCTAGGGGAATTAGGTCGTGGCGTAACACCTTTGTCGGGTTACTTGGGAAGTCACTTTTGTCGGGACAACCACACTTAAAACACGAGTTAGATATTTAGAAGTCTATGATAAAACAAGTCACAATTGAATAAAACCCTAATCTGAATACTTCTCTCTGATATTTACACCTTAGCATATTTTCGAATTTACAATTGTTTCACTAACCTTTACTCTCATCTCAGTTTCTTGTTTTTCTCCATTACAGAACAAAGTAGTAGCTATCTAGCTCCCTTGGGTTCGACCCTTGCTTGCCATTGTGCTAACCCACAGTTCAGGACAAGGAAAATATAAATTGTTTTTGCACAGGTACCGACGACAGCCTGTTCAGTGGCCCTTGGTTTTTCTTTTGTTGCATCGTTTGGATCCGGAATGATCTTTCGACCTTGCTCAATTACTTGCCATACTTCACCATCTGTGCCTAACACGTGAGCTTCGAACTTAACAACCCAGGTTCCGTACTCGCCGGGTTTAAGCTTCGGAGGATTCGATAGGGAGTCACCTGACATACCTGCAAACTAATCAAGATCTAGAACCTTTCAGCTCTGATACCAAATGTTAGGATCGCTGATTAGTTTTAGAACTAAACTAGAAACTGTAAGGAACCTAGTTTGAGCCTGCAGGTTCTGGAACGTAATACAGTGCAGCGGAAAAACTTCAAGTTTGCCTAAATATCTTTTTATTGATAAGTAGACTGTACAAAATACAACTATTCTGTACACATGCAATAGCTACAGCTACTACGATAACAATTTGGAAACTACTTACTGTAATACCAACCCTAGATCGATATTGTAGTTCCCGAACAAGCGTGCCGAAGGTACCAGTACCTGAGCTTGTCCAATCCAGACTTGTCGTCACCGCTATAACAGCCGAGCTCTCAAACTCACTAATCTCTTTAGTATTTGCAGAACTCCAAGTGATGACAATGTCGTAATTCGCGCACACATATCTCTTAGGTTAGATATGTGTATATGTATGAATGTTGGTCTTCAACGGTTAGTTCCCATGATTTGCTCACGTCCGGTTGTGGTTCCACTTGCTGTGTGCTCAACGTGGCTTCAACTGTCCGAGATTTTCTCCCTGGGTTCCAGTCCGCAAATCTCGCAACCACCCTTGACTCGGTCTTTTAGCTCCAACTGAATGTATCCACTTGATCCATTGTCTCAGCCGTTGTGTGTCCACTTGATCCATGATCTTCTCTAACAGAAAGCAACGGCTACATCTTTGAATTGTTGTTTGACTTCCCTCGGCAGGTTCCAGTACCTCACATAATGTCTTACGTTCTTGAACCTGCACACTTAGTTTAGAGGTTAAATACCTAGGTGTTGTCATCATCAACCACTGAGGCACTTACAATTTCCCCCTTTGATGATGACAAACACCCTGAGCAAAAGCTTCAAAGTCAATAGCAAGTTTCAGAACCCGACTGCTACGTTCCCCCTCAGTCAAACAGCAGAAAGACTTTCTCGAGGTCGAGGAACAGATACCTGACCGATTCCCCCTCAATGGGTTGCTACTAACGCTTTCCCCCTTTTGGCATCATCAAATAGGGTTAGCTAATCCAATAATGTTAGCATAAGTAAGGTTAGTCAGCAAAGGTCAGCATGCAAATAATCATGTAAGTAACTAGAACTTCAGAATTAAAAGCAATGTTCAACGCAGTGCATGGATCAGAATCAAAACATAGTTCAAAGTTCAAGGAGGGGATATGATGTGGTTGGGATTGAAGGATAGGGCAAGGAGATGGCCGGTGCTGGTACTTGCATTCTCGCAATCAGGTTCTGGAACCTGTTCCCGACATCCTGCTCTTCAGATCAGCAATCCCTGCCTCAATAATCTTCTTAAGTCCACTGACTTCTTCTTCAATCATCCACTGACTAGTAGACATCTTCCCAACTTCAGATTTCAGATCTGCCAACATCTCTTTGATCTCAGCAGCACCTTTCTCACGCTTATTGAGTCTGGCATCGATATCCATGGTAGTATCAAGTGTGACTTCCAAAGTATCATCCTCTTCTGAAACTTTACCAGGTCATACACTTTTTCAAGCTGATTGACCACCAAAAACTCTTCATCAATGCAAAACTCATCCATAACGATCTTGGGTTTCTCAACCGTCGCCATAACAGGAGGTTCAGGAACCTTCACCTTCTTTCCTTTCTTTGAAGAAGTCCTCTGCTTCTTTCCGGATCGAGGTGGTTGCTCCCTCCTCTTCACCACTGAATCTTTCTTTTTGTTTGAGGTCCTGCTCAATGGTTCTGGACTCTCATCTCCTCCAATGATTTTAACATCATCCAATTGTGAGAACGCTGAGGTTGAACTGATGAGTAGTGAGTACTAAAACTCTGATTTGAAAGCTAGGGTTTTCTCCCAGATTCACGCACTCATCAATATCATGAAAACTTCTCGTCTTCCACGTGTCAAGTCTTTCAATTTTCAAATTAAAGATCTTTACTCCAGGTCATATCTGAGCCCAATATCTGAACTGGTTCTGGAACCAAACTGAGTGAATGCAGTACCAATACCATGCCATAACCTTCTCAAGGGGTGTTGTGATGGATCGGCTTAACCGTAAGGGTCATTAGATTTGTAAACATCACAACGAAGCACTCAATATAGTCACACAATACATATGTACCTTTAGTCGCAGTAGTCCAGCATTAACAAAGGGTCATTGGACGTCTTCGACAAGGTGTGAGCTAAGGTGGCTGTGTACTCTTCCTTCATGGGGTTTAGTGGGGTGCAAAATCCGGAAGGTACAAAAGGCTTAAGAATGAAAGATCCCAAGCACAAGCAGAGAACACACAACCTTTAATTGAGAAGTAAAAGTATGCTAGCATGTTATCACACAAAGACCTCAGTGACTTTCCAATACTTCACGCAACAATACAGGATCAAGAACCTTATTCTAACCAATCATCGAGAGAAAGGTTAAGAGTACCTCATTAGGTAGAGATCAGGCCAAGCGCTATCCTCAGCCTCTCAAAAGGCTCTCTGTGTAAGGCCTTGGTGAAAATGTCCGCAACTTGGTCCTCGGTCCTACAAAACTCAATAGAGACTAAGCCCTTTTCGACACAATCTCTAATAAAGTGATGTCTAATTTCAATGTGTTTCATTTTACTATGATGTGTTGGATTTTTAGCTACGCTGATTGCACTTGTGTTATCACAGTAAATAGGTATATTATCAAAGATTAGACTGAAATCACTTAGCTGGTTCTGTAACCACAGAAGTTGTGCGCAGCATGCTGCTGCAGCCACATACTCTGCCTCTGTTGTTGAGAGAGCTACCGAATTTTGCTTTTTGGACCCCCATGAGACTAAGCACGAGCCAAGAAATTGAGCCATCCCGGATGTCGATTTCCTGTCTGCTCGATCTCCTGCATAATCTGCATCCGAGAAACCTTCTAGTACCAGGGACTTATCCCTCGGGTACCACAGCACCAATTCCTTTGTCCCGTTCAGATACCTCATAATCCGTTTGACAGCCTTCAAGTGAGCTTCCCTCGGATCAGCTTGATACCTGGCACATTGACACACGCTGAACATAATATCAAGTCTAGAGGTTGTAAGGTAGAGAAGTGAACCTATCATGCCCCTGTACTTAGTCTGGTCTGTGGGCGGTGAGTTCATCTCCTTTGAAAGCGAGTCCGCTGGGGAGCTGGGTGTACTGATGGTTTTAGAACCATTCAACTCGTACTTCAGAAGAACTTCTTTCAAGTATTTCTGCTGATGAATCTGTGTCCCATCAGCTTCTTGCTGGATCTGTAGTCCCAAGAAGAAGGTGAGTTCTCCTACCATGCTCATCTCAAATTCGCTTTCCATGAGGTTCTGGAACTCCTTGACTAGTGTGTTCCTAGTTGAGCCAAACACTATGTCGTCGACGTACACTTGAACTACAAGAAGATGATTCTTAGTTCTGAGTAGAAACAACGTCTTATCCACAGTTCCACGCTCATATCCGTGCTTTATCAGAAAGTCAGACAATCTTTCGTACCATGCCCTTGGTGCCTGCTTAAGACCGTATAGTGCCTTGTCAAGTACATAAACCCAGTCGCTGTGTTGATGGTTCTCGAACCCTGGAGTCTGTGAAACGTAAACCTCCTCCTTGAGGTTTCCATTCAGGAACGCCGTCTTCATGTCCATCTGATGAAGCTTGAATCCAAACTGAACAGAGTAGGCAATGAGAAGTCTAATGGCTTCTAACCGTGCCACTGGTGCGAAGGTCTCGTCATAGTCGATTCCTTCCTGCTGGTTGTAGCCTTTGACTACCAGCCGAGCCTTGTTCCGAACAACAACTCCTTTCTCATCCCTCTTGTTCCTGAAGATCCATCTCGTTCCAATGATCTTCCTGTCCTTTGGCCGAGGTACTAGTCTCCACACCTTGTTTCTCTCAAACTGGTGAAGTTCCTCGTGCATGGCCTGAACCCAATCTGGATCCTTCAATGCCTCCTGAACCGTGCTAGGTTCCACAAGGGACACAAACGCTGTGAGGGTCCGTTCCCCCTGAACTGCTGCATAGCAATGGTAATCTGCAAGTCTCGTACTTGGTCGTCTGGACCTTTGATCTCTAGTCAAAGGTACGACGTCTCCCATTTCTTCCTGAATTCCTTCACCTTCTGATACTTGATCATCGTCATGATCAAACTGGTCGTTCTCCACGTCTGGATGTTGACCGCCATCAGGTACTTGGTTCACCTCAGGTTCTGAAATGTTATCATCAAACTCCTCGTTCATTATTCCATCTGCGTTCTGAGCAGGTTCCTCTAAGACATTCTCTGGTTCTACAACCTCTGGATCAACCTCTGGTTCTGCAACCTCACCGACTTCATCAATGATCGGATTAGCACAAATTAGCACAAAGATCTCATCATCTGAGTCCTGTTGGTCAGGAACCTCCACTGATTTTTCTGCCATGTTTCCCTCATCGAAAACCACATGCACACTCTCTTCCACTTTCTGAGTCTTCTTGTTGTAGACCTTGTATGCCTTGCTATCTGAGGCATATCCCACGAACACACCCTCGTCACTCCTTGGGTCGAACTTGCCAAGCTGGTTCTTCCCGTTATCATGAATGTAACACCTGCAGCCAAAAACTCTAAGATGTGCTATGTTAGGCCTTCTACCTTTAAGAAGCTCGTATGGCGTCTTGTTCAAAATAGATCTTAGATAAGCTCTATTGAGAACGTGACATGCTGCGTTCATGGCTTCTCCTCAAAAGCTCTTAGGAAGACCACTTTCTAGAAGCATTGTGCGCGTCATGTCCTGCAAGGTGCGATTCTTGCGTTCCACAACCCCGTTTTGCTGAGGGGTTCTAGGAGCTGAGAAGTTGTGCTGCACTCCATGTTTGATACACCAACAGATGAACTGTGAGTTCTCAAACTCAGTTCCATGGTCGGTTCTAATACCTGCTAATTTCTGACTGTGGTTCCTTTCGGTAACCTTTACCCAATATTCAAACTCAGAGAAAACGTTAGTTTTGTTAGCAATGAAAATAACCCAGGCAAACCTAGAGTAATCATCTACTAAAACAAACACGTATTTGTTACCTCCCCTGGTTGTGGTTCTCATGGGTCCACAAAGGTCCATATGTACCAGCTCTAAAGGTTGAGTAGTGCTGACCACGTTCTTGACTGGAAATGAGGTTCTTGTCTGTTTTCCTCTTGTGCATGCGTCACACACATGTTCCAGACCTTCTGATACCTCGGGTAAACCACGAACCAACTCAAGCTTGTGCAACTTCTTCAGCAACCTCATATTGACATGACCTAGGCGTCGGTGCCACAACACAGAGTTCCCGATCCTTGAAGCCAAGCAGAGGTACTCCTCCGGATTGAAGTTCAAATCAGTGAGATAAACACCATCTTCAACAAAACCTTTAAGGAGGATTCTACCTGTTGCAATGCACTTCACATAACAACTATCATCCGTAAAAACAACTTTGTTTTTACCTTTGAGACACAACTGGTGAACACTCAGCAAGTCATACTTCAAACCATGAACCAAACTAACCTTATCCACACTAATTTTTCTGTTTAATTTGATCATACCTTTTCCGAAGACCTTACATTTGCTCTTGTTAGCAAAGGTTACAGTACCTCCGGAATGGTGCTGAAGAGAAGAGAACCATTTCACACTTCCGGTCATGTGCCCTGAGCACCCACTGTCAACCATCCATGGATGCCTTCCTCCCTTCTCCTGCAAAAATGAGATCAGTTCTTACGAACCCAAACCAGCTTAGCTGCCTTGGGTCTATGATTAGAACTAGATGAATTGCAGTTAGTATGAACATCAGAGAAATAGTTAGTGTTTGATGTGGGAACTCGATTCCCTCTGTCTGGTTTTCCCGGTTCTGGAACCCTCTTCTTAGTTCTAGGTTTTGGAACCTTCTTCAGGGAAGTTTGTCTGCCTGTCTGATGAGGTCTCTGAACCTTGTTTTGTAGGTTACTTCCTGGACATCTGTTCCACAAGTGTCCGATCTGACCACAATGGTAACATATCTTCTCCTCTTTGAAGTTTGTCTTCTCACGTTCAGCAACTTTCCTCTTTTGTTTACTGAAGTTGATGCCTTTCGAGTCCTTATATTTGGTGTACCGGTTCCAAATCTGAAATCCCTTACCATTGACTCTTGCATCATCATGAAGATCAACTTTCGGTCGAGGAGTGCTACGTGGCTCTCCAGCCTTCTGAGGTTGCTTCAGTATTGTTACCTCACCATAGCCAAGTCCTGGTTTGGACTTCTTTCCCTTGGGAGCAGTTACCACCTTCTGCTTAACAGGTTCCTGAACCTGTGTCTTAGCAGTAGGTCTCTGAGCACTGGCAAGTTGTTTCTCCAATTTCCGAATTTTGATTGCTTGCTGATGATTTTCCTCAAACATTTTACCAGCTTTGCCGTCTTGCTCAGCAATGATGTCTTTGAGCTCATCATTTACAGCAACCAATTTTCTAATGATATCTAACAGCCCTGAACGTGAATCAGTATTTGAAGAAGCTGAATTTACAGAAGAAAGAGATACCTCAGAGTCAGAAGATCCTCCTGCAGCCATGAGACACACATCGCCTTTTTCAGAGTTCTGATACTTGAGCTCCAGTTCAAGGTCACTGTCATCTGCAGAATCGTCTGCTCCTCCCCAAGCGCACATGGCCTTCTTGTCCTTAGGCTCATCATCTTTGGGCTTGTTCTCCTTCTGAGACTCATCAAATTTCTTTTTGCGGCAATCCTTCTGGTAATGTCCTTTCCTCTTGCAGTAAAAACATTCACCCTTTTTTGTTGGACTGTGCTTTGAAAACCTACGAGGTTCCTGAACCTCGCCACGTCTCTCTTTAGCAACTCTGAGCGCCCTTGTCAGTAATGCTAACTCTTCGTCAGATTTTGAAGAGAACTTTCCCTTTCCTTTTTCAGTAGACTCCTTGTCCTTCGAGTACTTCGATTTTTCACCCTTGCTGCCCAATGCGATCTGTCGAGAAACCTTCTGAGGTTCTCGATCCTTATCCAGCAGCATGTTGCTATCCAGTTTAGCAACCAGGTCTTCCAAGGTCAACTGTTTTGTGTGAGCCAAAGCTTGCATAGTCCTCACAATGTCGTTCCATTCTGGACTCAATCCGCGAAGGAACATGTGATTGATCTCCCACTGTTCATATCTCTTTTCAAGGTTTGCAAGGTTTGAGACGCAACCTTGAAAACGAGAGTGAAACTCATGAACTGTCTCGTTCTTGTCCTGCCTCAGGTTGAACAACTCAGTATGAGCAGCAAGAACTCGGTTCTTCTTGACGTCTTCTGATCCCTCATAGATCCTCTTGAGTGTCAGCCAGATTTCCTTTGGGCATTTGAGGTGTGAAACCTTCTGCATGTCACCTGGTTCCAAAGCCGCATGAAGTACCTTCATTGCTTTAGCTGTTTTCTCAATGCTCTTAAAGTCATCGTTTGTGTATGTGGCCCTTGGTTTTTCTTTTGTTGCATCGTTTGGATCCGGAATGATCTTTCGACCTTGCTCAATTACTTGCCATACTTCACCATCTGTGCCTAACACGTGAGCTTCGAACTTAACAACCCAGGTTCCGTACTCGCCGGGTTTAAGCTTCGGAGGATTCGATAGGGAGTCACCTGACATACCTGCAAACTAATCAAGATCTAGAACCTTTCGGCTCTGATACCAAATGTTAGGATCGCTGATTAGTTTTAGAACTAAACTAGAAACTGTAAGGAACCTAGTTTGAGCCTGCAGGTTCTGGAACGTAATACAGTGCAGCGGAAAAACTTCAAGTTTGCCTAAATATCTTTTTATTGATAAGTAGACTGTACAAAATACAACTATTCTGTACACATGCAATAGCTACAGCTACTACGATAACAATTTGGAAACTACTTACTGTAATACCAACCCTAGATCGATATTGTAGTTCCCGAACAAGCGTGCCGAAGGTACCAGTACCTGAGCTTGTCCAATCCAGACTTGTCGTCACCGCTATAACAGCCGAGCTCTCAAACTCACTAATCTCTTTAGTATTTGCAGAACTCCAAGTGATGACAATGTCGTAATTCGCGCACACATATCTCTTAGGTTAGATATGTGTATATATATGAATGTTGGTCTTCAACGGTTAGTTCCCATGATTTGCTCACGTCCGGTTGTGGTTCCACTTGCTGTGTGCTCAACGTGGCTTCAACTGTCCGAGATTTTCTCCCTGGGTTCCAGTCCGCAAATCTCGCAACCACCCTTGACTCGGTCTTTTAGCTCCAACTGAATGTATCCACTTGATCCATTGTCTCAGCCGTTGTGTGTCCACTTGATCCATGATCTTCTCTAACAGAAAGCAACGGCTACATCTTTGAATTGTTGTTTGACTTCCCTCGGCAGGTTCCAGTACCTCACATAATGTCTTACGTTCTTGAACCTGCACACTTAGTTTAGAGGTTAAATACCTAGGTGTTGTCATCATCAACCACTGAGGCACTTACAAAAAATCTGGTGAAGCTTCAATTACCGTGTGCCAAACATACAAGTCCAATAAAACATTGTCTTGGTGGAGAGAAGTAGTGGTGGCAAGAGCAGGCTGGCGGGTTGTAAACGAATAGTAGGTTTAGCGGGTCAAACCCGGTTTAGCGGTTCAAACCCGGTTTAGCGGGTCAAACCCGTTTAGTGTTATCTGATTTAACGGGAGGGTTCTCAAGGTACCTGATGCAGGCTCTAGAGACCAGCTCCATTCAGGGCAGCTCAATTGGTGATACATACCTCACAAGGTATGTATTAAAGGGAGATGGGCGTCTCATGTTCCATACATACCTCACAAGGTATGTATTAAAGGGAGGTGGGCGTTTCGTGTTCGAGTTTCACCGCCAACATACTGCAGGCTAATATTCCTTAGAGGAATCCTGTGATCTGACCTGCAGGCCTGATGAGGTTCCAGGAGGGAGGACCTCCGGAGACAGTAAAACCCTGAGAGGAGCCGGTCTCTAGAGCCTGCATCAGTACCTGAGCGGATTAACCTGGTTAAGTGTATTAAGGGTACCAGGTTAAGCGTATTAAGGGTTCTTAAGGGTATTGGCGTCTTCTTAAGGGTATTAACCCGGTTAAGGGTATTGGCGGGTTCTTAAGGTTAAGGGTCCAATAAAATATTGTCTTGGTGGAGAGAAGCCTGAAGGTTGGTACCGTACCTTGGCGGCATCTCAAAGCACAAAGCGCTCTGACGTTCGGTCCGTACCATGGATGGTTTATTTGAAGCCCGACCAACATTCTCATCTTCTCTCCTGCGGTGACATTCAATCGCTCAGCACACCAGACAATTCGGATCTCAATCTCTCAGCTTGTAATTGAAAAGTGCCCTAATTGAACATTCTCAAATCCAAATTTTACGTCTCTCAGAAGTCAGAAGAGAAGCTAGGTGCAACTGCGCGTTTAACTGAAGCGCATGAGCTAAACGACGCCGTAATCAGGACTCTACTAGCCGTTAGGCAACCCAAAGACCTGCTAATACACAAGGGACTAATTAATACATACAGCCTGCCTGGGCAATAGCAATACAACATAAAACACTGAAGAACCGCACAACACAACTTACCCTGGGGGATCCTTTGACCCCCACTTGGATTGGCTGATGAATCGGATGCGTTTGCTGAACTGAAGGAGACGGAAATCAAGAACGGGCGATTGGCAATGTTCTCCATGTTTGGATTCAATCTGAAAGGAAAAATTCAGATTTTGCACTTTCAATTCAAACATAGAGAGAATAACTTCGAATTTGCTTTTCAATGGTGCAAATCGTGAAAAAAAATTTGAATGCGAATAATTCATAAAATGCAGAATACTCCATCAATGACGGTACAATTGAATATCCCCAAATCCAATTTTTAAGTCTCTCAGACGAAGCCAGATGCAACTGCACGTTTAACTGAAGCGCATGAACAAAACGAGCCCGTATCAATGATACGGCTTCATTTCGATTGAGAAGATTTATGTTATTTTGTCACTCGTACTATTTGGGTTCATTATCAGATTACTTTTACTTCACTAATATTGTATCGCTCGGTAGAGCAAACAAAGGGTTATTGATTTTGCGACAGACGATTCTTTGTGACAGTAGACCCATTTACGGTCGCTATTGTGTTTTGATAAAAGGTTTGCAACAGAAATTCTAATTACTGTTTAAAATGTTGTTGCTAGGCATGAAATGGTCTCTTGTCGTAGCACAAATGACGTTAGTATGTACTGGAATATCAATATATAAGCTCAATCATTTCTTTATAAATTAGCTTAAACACGATGGAGAGAAACAAAATATACTACAATTTAACTAACATAAAAATAAAAAAAGAATTGAAAATTCAACATTTGCTTACTTTATTACGAAATAATAAATAATCAGAAAAAAATATTCAAATAATTTTCTTGACAGTAACTCAAGTCAAACCTAGTCAACTCAAGTCTAACCTCCACCATTTTCAAACATTCACGGGCTCGTACAAAAACATCAACGAAGGCGTCGCCGCCATCAACCCATGTCCTCCGCCCACGGCGTCGCTACCTTTCTTCCCTCCCAGCCTCTCATAACAATCCACACAGAACAGAGACAGGGAAAGCTGCACCTCCTCCCTCGTCCACCCTCTCTCCGACCCAAGCCGACCCATCACCCGCCGCACACACACCATGTAAAGCTTCTTATACCCTCCCAGCGCCACCACCACGTGCCGCACGCGTTGCGACGGCGCTGCGTGGCGGAAACAGAGCATCTCCCAAAACGCATCGTTTCGCGTGATGGAGCACCAGAGGCGGCACACGCAGGCCGCTACTCCGAGTGAGCGGTCGTCGAGGCGGGTGAGGATCTCGATTAGGACGTCGGCGTCGTCGTTGATGTTGAATGATTCCGTTCGCCTTTTTCTCGCATTGGTGGTGGTGCCTTCCGCCATGTGAACTGCGAAACAGAATGGGATGGAAGTGGAGGAAAATGTGAGGTGGATTTAGGGTTTTGAGGACGAGAGAAGCGTTTATGTAGAGAAGGAGATGGAGGAGATAGAGATGAGAGAGATGATCGAAGCGTTGTGATGGTTTTATGCGATGGATTTGATTGAACAGAGACGAGCTCTGCTCTGCTCTGTTCTCTGCTCTGCTCTGGTTTCGAGAGACAAAGATGACAAGAGAAAAATTCCAAATGTCGAGAGGAAAAAATAACTCTAATCGATGTTTTTCAACGTCTATTATTTATTTAATATTATAAAAAAGAGTTCCGTTGTTTAGAAAAAAAAATTGGATCTTTTTATTTTGTTGATGGATGAGTAGGTTAAACAGTATCTACTTGATTTTTGGTATAAATAATAAAATTTATTAAAATTGATTTATTATTTGTTGTCAAAAATGAAAAAGACGATATAGTTTGTTTGTATATAATTCGTTGGGTAGAAAATATATCAAAAATCAGGATTTAATCACATCCGACTATAATTTATTTGTATATTTTACCAAAAAAAATGAACTTTATACCTCATCTTTTTCCGGATGAATTATTGAAAAATTGAGAAATTTTAGATTTTGTATTTCCAAAGTTTAGCTTTAGAATTAAGTCGAGTCAAATAGCGCAATAACGTAGTTTGGGGTTGGGCATTCGCTGCATTTTGCTTTGGTGCGCCGAAATCCGAATCTAATAGAATTTTAATCAAATTTTGAACGAGTAGTCCGAACTTATCAATTCTGCTATCGAAATTTAATATAAAACTGTTATGATTCTCCCATTCGTAAGAATTACATATATTGGTTGCAATTTTGTATATTTTTTCAGGTTATATGTTTTTGATCATATTACTTAGGTAAAGGGATAAAAGTAGATTAGGTGCTAGATTTATATATAATGTAGTACACTATTCGGTTGATTGAGGTCGATGGGGTTGGGGAAGATTTTGGTGCTTGTCAAATTTGTTTTTCTCGTTGTTGTTGTTTGTTTTGTTTTATAAGCAATAATTCATAGATTTGGGCACCTTTTTTTTTAGCTGCAATAATTCATAGATTTGAGCCGTTGTTGTTGTGCATTTCATTAGCTGTTTGAGAGGTACGGTTGAATAGTCTTTTTCAATGACTACTCCTTTCTCAAGCCATTTGTTTCTTCTTCCCAACCACACTCTCGCATCCAAGTCGATCCCCTCATCATTTTTCTACATGTTCTTTCTTCTAAATCATGTGTCCAAACTCCAAAGTCAATTAAAAACTTTTGTAATGCATTATTGGATAGAAATGGAAATGATATAGCCAAAAATGATACACCGAAATTGGTTTCCTTCTCCAATGTGTGTCGTCTTCTAGTCTTTTTTAGTGCTCATTCACACTAAGCTTGTTTTTTTATTTCCTCATTCAAAAAATTATTTTTATGACGCTTCTTCTTATCATATTGAATTAATCTTACAGTCTTACTAAACTTGTCTCTCTTATCGTATACAAACGAACAACTAATATAAGCTTGCAAATCTACAAAATATTTCAAAATAGACCATTAAAATTTTCCCAATCATTGAAGATTTATTTCTACAAAAGTAAAGGTAAAAGTAAATATATTTTGAATAAAAAAAGTAAATATATTTATAATTATCTCAAAAGTGATTCTGTGTATAAACTTGCGTCTCTCGTGTCGTCCACAAACGAACCATTAATAGAAGCTTGCAAATCCACAAAACATTTCAAATTAGACCATTAAAATTTTCCCAATCATTGAAGATTTATTTCTACGTACAAAAGTAAATGTAAAAGTAAATATATTTTGAATAAAAAAAGTAAATATAGTTTGAATAAAAAAAGTTTGAGTATTTCAATAGTAGAACCTGAAAGACGTTATGAAGATCTCGGAGTTATTCATAATAGTGATAATGAGTTATGTGATCAGGATTCATGATGATTATGTTGATCCCTCCATGATGTCAATCATAACTATCCCGCAAAGAACCCGCCGCCGGAAGGGGTCTCGCTCCTCCGCTAGATCATGTCCTACAAAGAAAGACGCAAACTTCGTTTGATCTTGATCCTTGTATTTTGTTTATGTGTTTCCTTACCTTTAAATAAAATTACCTTTAAAAAAATAAAAAAGTAAATATATTTATAATTATCTCAAAACTGATTCTGTATAAATAAGACTTGTCAATCCAAAGGGCTTCTGAATTGTCAATGTCCGAGATGAATGGGTAACAAAATAAAGAGAAGAAAATTTGTCTGAGATACTTGTTGTGTCATATTTAGGCGAAGTGTTGTTTTGTACTCTGTTGGACACACTTGACACAACACTCATCTGTTGATTCTTTTATTCGTGCTAGCTAGCTAGCTAATTCACTCTCAGCACCTCTCAGCTCACACTTCTCTTTCACGAATTCCTTAATGGCAAAACTACAAGAAGATCAAACATTCACACCCCGCAGACACTACCAAAAAGTAAACTAATAGTTTACACAAACACATCCATGCTTCTACGGTTCTACCTCAAAACGATTGGATGCTGTCTAGTCAAATGCTGCGAGAACAAACAAAACAACATCGTTTGTTCAGAGTGATTTTTTTGTTTGAACTAAGTTTGTTTAGAGTGATTTTGAAAGCATATTAGAACGATATTATTTTGTATTAAATTCAATTCCTGCTTGTGCTTGGACGACCTATTTACAATTTTAATCAGACAAGTTGTGTTTTTGCGTATGGTACAGTAGATTGTTAAATCATGAAATGACACACTATGCTCGTACATTAGTCAACATTGTCATCTCTCTACTATGTGTAGACGTGTAGTTCAGTAGTTGTGTACTTGCTCTCTCTCTCTAGGGTTTATAATGTGCATAGAAATTTGCATCAGTCACAACGTATACATGCTAGTAAAAATGAGGCCATTTTCACATGTATGTGAAAGCAGTGAACCTGCTACTTGGTTAATTGGTCCTTCTCTAAACCCTAGGTGTTGAATTTCTGAAAGGTGTTTACTTGCTAAAAAGGTTATCATTGTCATTGAATACACTCTAACACTACTAGAAAGATGACAATGAGAGGAAAAGTCAAAAACAAGTATAAAACTACTGTGATTGTCTTCAAATATACTCCTATAATAAGTGATTTTAATATTTTATACATAAGTCTCCAAATAGAAAGAGTTTTCTGATTAGCTGACAAGCTTTTTGGTATATGGATAACATGAACAAACAAGTAATGGTAAGCAGATGAATCTCATGGATATGAAACCATGAATTCACTGCCAAGTGCCGTCCAACTAACCCAGTAACCCTAGCTATATATACTCAATAAAATATTCGGACATAATATTCAAGCAAAAAACATACAGATAAATATATATAACTGGTGAACTTGGAGAGCAGTATGTGATTAGCTGCTTGTTGACTGTTGCATTTGGAGATGACATTCATTCATCAACTCTCCATAACTGCTCTCTTATTATTAGATCCAAGTGATTGGTTTTATTTGAATGCATGTATGCTCTGATTTTCTTCGCTCTATTATTTGGATAATTTCTCAATTTATTCAAATTTAGAATTTGAGTTCCAATTTTACACAATCTGCAGATTGATTTCCCAATTTACACTAGTTTTCTAAGATGTCGTTGACAACAACGTCTTAATATTAAGACGCTCCTGCCAACATCGGCTTAAGCTTCGTGGCGTTTTTGCGCCAAAATATGCAGTCATGTGCCATAATATTACCAAACAAGCGTAAGGCACTGTTGGGACAACGTCTTACCTTAAAACGATGTTGGTATGAGGGTTCTAATAGAACGATGAAGATAAAAACTAGGGCTCGAAACTTAAGCCGCTGTTAAGGACGGCGTTTTAATAAAAAAAATAGATTTAAACGATACACATCAGCTTGAGTCGCTGTTGGCAAGAGCGTTTTAATGTTAAGACGATGTTGTCAATAGCGTCATAGAAAACTAGTGTAAATTGCGAAACCAATCTGCAAATTGTGTAAAATTGGAACTCAAATTCCAAATTTGAATAAATTGGGAAATTTTCCCTATTATTTGGCATACATCATTTTTTTGTGTGGTTACAAATGAATAATATTGATTAAATTGAACTTGTGTACTATAAATTTTGACATATTTGTACGATAATGACCGTTGTCGTATAAATTTGTGCGATAGTTGTGCTACGAATATGCTACAGCTGTGTAATTTATGTAACTGTGCGATTAACTGACGTTTCCGCACAATAAAATGTGGATTTCAATAATTTATACTATGGGTAGTTTGTCATGTAAAAATGGATGGATGATGTTGCTTGCTGTATGGTACATTTAACTGTTTAAGCCAAAAAAATCAAGCATTTGAAATGAGTTTTAAATATATAAGATTAATATGTCAACGGAATAGTGGTCTGTTGATTGAGATGTTGCTTATAATGCTTTAGGTCTTGGGTTCGATTCTGGTTCGATTTGTAATGAACCCATTAATCAAAAAATATTAATATAATTATAAAAATATTTTAAGTGTTAACTTTTTTTTTGATCGATAAGTGTTTGTACTTTGTTTACCTTTGACAGTTCATTTTTTTATGGAAACTTTTTACCATTCAGTAATGAATATTAGATGTTGACAACGACAAACCGTGTCAAAACGCAGTGTTGCACTTAAACGACAACAAACAGTGCGTTTATCAAAAATCAGATCCAAAACGCAGCGTTAGAGTCGGAGAGGCATCCATGGCGCGGCGGTGAGATACCTCAAATGGCTGACTGCTGCTGCATCCCTAAATCGATTTCCCCGAGTCACCGAACCTTCCTAATCGGAACATATCCAAAAAAATGATAGGGCTCAGTTCGTCTCAGTTTATGTAAATCAGTCATCTGTGTGTATACCCTCAAGCTGTTGTTGTTCATACACTTTGTACATTCGTGCCCTAAATTCAGATAATTGGGATCGATGGGTCGCTCTCGAGCAGTGTCTCATTCTGCTGACGAGGATTCCAGCCAAAGGTTTGTATGAATTTCAAAAAAATTGCTAATTTTGGCTGAAATATATATACTTTGGAAGTATGATCATTAATTGTAGTGAATTTATGTACCTTTCTGCATTTTCACACGTTGTATCTGTATGGAAGATGGAATTCAGCACTTGGATGCTTATGGTTATTGTTCGGTTTTAGAACTTGATTTTGCATGGATGAAATCGTGTCATGGTTGAATTTCTGTAGCTTAAAGCCTTGGCTTGGTGGATTTGGCATAAAGTTTTGGTTTCGGTTATACATGTATAATGAAAGTGGAATCAAATTTTACATACCTGTTGTGTTTTTATTGTTAAGAGTTAAGTTTTCATCAGAAGTTATGCATGCTGACAAGTGGCCAGTGGCCACTAGGGGGATGAATTGTGGTTTCTTGTCAACTAGATAGTTTAGTTTAGGATTGTTTGATACAAGGGAGACTGTATGTCGAAATTCTATTTCCGTCAAAGCTAGTCATCAGTGTTGTTTTTCTCCTACTTGGTTTTCAGCCGTTCCAAGAGGAAGAGAACTGCATCGAATACAGAAAATTTAGAGAATGCGTCTATCGGTAATTTCCATTGAAAGCACTTTATGCATCTACTGATACTTAAAAGATCGACGGGGCACATAATGGTTTCCTAATTTTCGTACTTTGCTTTTATTTCACCGTCTCTATTGGTTGATTAGTTAAAACATGGCATTGATGGGAATTAAGGATGAAACGAGGGTCAAGTGACATACTATATTTTGCCAGAATTACGTGATAATTACCATATCTATACCAATTGCGTTTCATTCTCAACTACTACTTTCCTTTCATATAAATTTTTCTTTATCTTGATGAGTTCTCTTTTATCCCAAATTTCTCAATTGTGCGATATGGAAGGTTCCGGGATGGGCGAGGGAAAAGGGGCTTTATACCATTGCAACTACTGCAATAAGGACATCTCAGGGAAAATCCGCATCAAGTGTGCTGTGTGTTCCGACTTTGACCTTTGTGTAGAATGCTTTTCTGTTGGAGCGGAGGTTACTCCTCACAAAAGCGGGCACCCATATCGGGTTATGGTATGAATCTCCGAGTGTTTTAAACAATTTAGTTTTTGTATTGTTATGTTTTGCTTTTGAGGACACCAAATATTGTAAGGACATGGTGATTGTTTCTGAAATATTTGAAGTGATCTTCAGGTGCGCGTGATTTCAAGTATTATGTAGTTGGAATCTTATTTTGGGGTATGTAGATTGCCCTTTGCAAAAATTTCTTTGCGGTCACTCATATTTGTGAAGGTCGGTATATCTGAAGGTGTTTTTTGTCCTTGGAATGCACGAGAGAGGGATTGGATAGTAGGAAAGGAAGCAGCGTATTAGTATCATCTAATCCAGAAGCGCTTACAATCTTTTATTACATATAATCCAAAATTAAAAGAGTTTTTATACAGTAGAATATTTAGGTAGTTTTACCTGTAGTGAAAAAGGACAACTAGCAAGGTCTAGTGAAATTAACCATCACATAAATGAATTATGTTAGGATGCGGAAATCCCGTGCCATATTTTGACTGTCCATATTACCCTTTTTGTTAATCCATTAATGTCTTACTCAAAATCGAGCTTATTGTATCCACCCGAGTACCATAAAGTATTTCCCTTTTTACAGGACAACTTGTCTTTTCCATTGATTTGCCCGGACTGGAATGCTGATGAAGAGATATTGCTTCTGGAGGTACTCATATGCGTATACTTTTTAACAACATTTAGAAGTTAATCCTCTAATATTACCACCCTCTTAAAAGCTACTGTGCATGGTTGTACTGATGTTTCTTCTGAGGTTTGGATCCTACATTTTGTTATATGCAGGGAATCGAGATGTATGGGCTTGGGAACTGGACTGAAGTTGCGGAACATGTTGGTACAAAGAAGAAGTACGAGTGTATAGATCACTATAATTCTGTATACATGAATTCCCCTTGTTTTCCTCTTCCAGTAAGATTCTTACTTTGATTTTTGAATTATTTCTTTCTTGAAAAGAACTGAAAGAAACTATCCGTGTTGAAAATTTCCAAAATATTTCCATGCAGGATTTGTCTCATGTGATGGGAAAGAGCAGAGAGGAGCTCCTTGCTATGGCTAAAGACCGTGATGATTCAAAAAAAGGTTTGTCAGTTAATTGCTAAAGATCGGGCTTATACAACTTTCTGTCGATTGCCTATGTTATTTGTAGAGTATGATACTTGGTGAATCTAATGAATTTTCTCTAATAAAAAACGATTTAGATTGCAGTAAGCAAACTATCATCTGCATGCAGTTTGAGTTACTCTTTTTGTCCTTCATCGACAGATCAGAATTATCAACTCTGAGTCTCACATTTTAATTTGCTAGATACTCTATACCCACAGTCAAATTAAATTCAAAAAAGATAGCAGACACTGAAATAAATATTGGTCAGAGTCTATCATATGATACTAGATGGGCATGCATCATTTGAGTGTATCCTTGAGATGCGAGGGATATCAGTCACCCCCTCTGACCATCTCATCCACGCCCTGGCGACGGGCTTTATGTTGTAGCTGTAAACCCTCTTGGTATTTTAGATGAGACAAACCTAGACGATAAAGATACAGGTTAAGAAAGGAATTCATGAAGTTTATTGAGCTCTCGGAGTGATGTGCATGATTAGAACCCAGGTCAATAAAGATAACTAGAAAGTTACATGTGTTATAAATGACCTTAAACATTCCTTGGCTACTCAGGAACGCTTGGAGAAGTAAAGAAAGAAGAGCCTTCCTTCACGGCAGGAATCAAGTATGACATTCTAATCTTTTCTAATCTTTCTTTCCCAAATGAATTATGAATATATATTAAACTGAATATCAGGATTGAAGATTCTAGAAAAGAAGGTCCTCCAGGGCACTTGTCGCCTGCCTTGAATGGAGGTCTTACTAATTTGCCTATTTGTATAAATCAATTATGTAATGTTTATGAAGTTATGTATATATTGAAAATAGTAACATTAAATTTTCCTTCGATTCTGCCTAGGAGCTGGTTCTAGTGGTGGTAAGACATCCATGGTTGCAGCTAAAAGGGCATCCGATGTGACCCACAATAAGGGTGGTAGGGAAAATGCCAAGGAAGGTAAGAGTTCCCTGTTTCCGCATATATACTAAATGATTTTTATGTAGGTTATTCATATATTCACACAAGTGAAGAGTTCCCTGTTCCGCGTATCGTAGTTGGTTTTCAGTAAATTTGAGGAAATTATTTCTGTTGGATTTACATGCGATTGAACATTGTCATTTAACAATCCATAGTGTGTTTTCCTTGCTATATTGACCGTTTTTGTCCCTGAAAATGAACACTAATCATGGCTCATTGTTTTATTTGAATTTGTTTGCCAGAGTCTCGTTCGGAAAGAACTACAGGGGAGAAGAAACTCAAACTTTCTCATAATGAAACTCCTCCAGCTACAGAGGTGAATGGGTATAACTTCAAGAGACAAGAATTCGAGGTTGAATATGACAATGATGCTGAGCAGCTTCTGACAGACATGGAATTCAAGGAGACGGATACTGCTGTTGAGAAAGAACTGAAATTGCGAGTTCTTCGTATTTATTGGAAGAGGTACTTTTCTATAACTGAATCAGATTCGTGGACTTGAAATAGCCAACACACATTAACTTTAGCCTTCACAGGCATGCATACAACAAACAGAATCATTGCCATACAATGAACATTTGTATTAATTATATTCTATGCTTCATATGTATATTTTGATCATGAAGCTTGTCCTATATATCCAATTTACATTGTTTGGAATCACTCCTAGATCTTTTCGAACCAAAATGATAATATATATAGTAATACTTTTCTAAGCAAGACAGGATGTTGTCTAATGTTCTACTATGATGTATATTAAACATTTTTTGTTCGCTTTCAAAGTGTAAAACAAGTTTCTTCGGCAGGTTGGATGAAAGGAAGCGCAGGAAGGAGTTCGTACTGGAAAGGGGATTGCTTTATCCGGATCCCTACGAGAAGACTCTCTCACCTGAAGAAAAGGAAATATACAACAAGTACAAGGTCTTCATGAGGTTTCTCCCCAAGGAAGAGTATGATGACCTGGTTAAGACTGCTATTGAGGAGCATAGAATTCTCAAGAGAATTCAGGAACTTCAGGTGTGGGCATATATTTGCACTTCACATATAATTTAGCTGATTTGGGGACCAGTTCAGCTATAAACTAAATACACACTGTATACATGAACAGGATGCTCGAGCTGCTGGATGTCGTACATCTTCTGAAGCAAAGAGATACATTGAACAGAAGAGGAAAGAAGCTGAAGAGAGTGCTAGAAAAGAGATGGAAAACATTCAGCCTGGCCCTGGTGGCAAAGCCTTAATGTGGGCGAATCATATCAAGGGAGATTTTGATAGCAGTCCACGTGGTGGGCCGAGGAGATCAATGGTGCTAGAGTCAGGGAGCAAGGACTTGTGTTCACCGAATGTTGGGCACTCGCTGGCTAGCTCTATAGATGTCTGGGATGTCTCTGGATTTCCAGGAGCCGATTTACTCTCAGATGCTGTAAGTGCTGTGAATTTCAATTGACATAGATTGCTATTCATATTTCTGATACGATAGACATGATGATTACATACTATTATTGATCTCTGCAAACAGGAAAAACAGCTTTGCTGTGAAATCCGGATAGTGCCTGCGCATTATCTCAGCATGATGCAAACCATTTCCATGGGGATGCTTAGTGGAAACATAACAAAGAAATCAGATGCATATTCCTTATTCAAAGTTGATTCCAGCAAAGTGGACCGCGTATACGATGAACTTCTGAAGAAGGGCTTCACACCACATTGATGGCATCAGGCATCAGGAATCGTCTCATGGCATCAGGAATCGACTCAAATAGCTGGGCTAGTTCTAAATCTTTTAGCTGGATGTTTCAAGTTTCACTGAATCTTATCATGATGTTTAAGCTGCACCATTTTGCAAGTTGGGATGACTTTGGACCTTGGCAGTTGGTAATATCCATATGTGGGAAAAAAAAATTCAATGTTACAGTCATGAATTTTTTACCTGTTGTATTTATATGAACTACAACATGAAAGTAAAAGTAGGAATGGGTATCGATCTATATGCAGTACTAACTTGTTGCAAACAAACATAAGGATGCAAAGCATAATCTATAAATATTGATTCAAGGCCCTCTGCGAGGTGAGATCTGCCTGGTAGGCGAGCAAGAGATAATCAGACCAAACAAAGTCTCTGCTGGATCTCACAAATGGTAGTTTCACTGTAATTCAACCAAGTTTCCGAAAGCAGATGTCATGGTGGTTGCATTACTGACTGGCATGTTTCTGACGTTCTCAATCAGTCCTGTGAGTTCTCTATGAACATAATCAAATCTTTCTCTGGTCATTATCGACTCTGTAAGTAAAGTTGCAGATAGAGTGTGGAAGGCTTGACGGCACTCGTCCATTCCTGTCTGCTGATTTTGATTGTCAACTGAATATAAACTGCTATCTGATCTCCATCTGGGCAGGAAGTACGTTTCTGGGAGCTGGAAGCAGTTCTTAAGGAGAAGTATTCGTAGACAATGTCTGCATAAGATGCCTGAATGTTCAAAAGCCTTGCAGGAGCACTGGATTGGCTCTGCACAACCCACCACTGCGGCTTTATCCAGTCCTTTGTAGTGGCGAACATGATACGAACCATCAGGCATATCTGTGATTTCATATTGCATAGACAGCACCAACTCATTTTGTAACACGTTAAAAGCATAAGGTGTGAGAACACTTCGCGCATGTTCCTCAACAGGCATGCATGTTTTGATATGCGTATATTGACTTTCTTCATTTTTCCGATAGTCAATATTGACTGCAGCAGTTATCTATAAATAACATCACATTAGATACCACAAATACCATGCAGCAAAAATGATTTGAGAACTGGTATTTCGCCCAGTGTTATACCTCTTCAAAGAAACCTTGCAAACATGCTTGAGAGCTTAATATTTTCTTCAAGAATGTGTTCATAGATTTCAAGAACTCTTTAGTCGCCATGCGAGCCAAGAAATAATTGCTAATGAAGCAAAAAGGCCAGTATTCTCTGTAAGTATACAGCAACGCCAAGTGCTTATCTGAGCCAAGCTCATACTGAGTGACTAAATGGTTCCACTGATGTTCAAAGTCTTCAATTCTCTCCAAGTAACATGTCACCTCAAATTCAGATCTGAAGTCTCCATAGTGTGATCCCAGGGGAACTGAGAACCAACTAGAAATTTTGGACAGAATATGCCACAAGCATATCACATGCTTAGTATTAGGAAGTTCGTTCGCTACAGCATGTATGATAGCCGGATCCATATCAGTCAGAATAGTCTGTGGTTGTCTTCCTCTCATAAATCGATGAAAACTCTGTTGACAAAAAAATAGATATTGAACCAGGCAGACACAATAAATTGAGCATGTGGAAAACTAGAAAATTCGCGCAAACCTGAAAGGCCCAAGCAAACGATCGAGAAGTTTCATCTTGCAATAGCACACTCCCAAATAAAATAGGCTTGCCATGATTGTCCATTCCAAACCAAGCTCCAAGAACCAATCCATAGGTGATTGACCGGTATGCAGAGTCAAAAAATACAACATCACCAAACATTGTATAAGCACAAACAGACTGTCCATATGACCATGCAATATTTTCAACCTTGCCATTTTCATCTGTGGAATAGTCGTACACAAACTCAAAATCCTTTTCAGCCGCGGCTTTACAAGCTTCCAGGAATTCCAGAGTGTCATTTTCTCTCTTTTCGGTCAACAAAGTGTCATTCTCTTGAACAGTCTTCTTGCATGTTCTAACAAAATTTCTCACATCTTTCTCTATGAAAGGGAGCTGCCCAGGCTGAACTCCCTTTTCTAATTCCAAAACCTTCACAATCCGGTTCACAGGAAATCCAGCTTTTGAGAGCAAAAGTATCTGTTCTTGATCCGCCTCCTGTATTTTCCGGTAAGCTGGAAGTAGACGAACTTGGTCATCTTCCAATAGCTCATGGTTGTGAATGTTGCTAAACTGAGAAATATACCATTGGGCCACACCATCAACAATCTCCTTGGTCAAATACATTTTCGCATCACAGCCACAACGAACTGATTTCCTTTCCCGTGGGTGCTCTACATTTGCCTTCTTTCGTGGCTGATTAAATCCAGATCTATAACAAACATAATCCCGACGATATACCCCCAAATTTTGGCTTTCAGTTGAACGCGCCTTTCTAATAGAGAACCCATTTTTCCTAGCAAAATTACTGTAATGCTCAAACGCATCATTGTCACTTTTGTATATCTGACCAACATATGGAGTAAATATAGCACCAGATGAAGATCGCGATGACAATGTTTCCATCTTTACAAGTTGTGAGCCAGCAGCTGTCTGATCTTCTCCTTCATATTTAATATAGCATTTCCAATCTCCACATGGACATTGTTGTCGCCTTATCCATATATTGTTGGATGGTTTCATAGTCATATTATAGAGATATTTTCTAAAATACTAACTCCAAGACGAAATCTGGCAATTGAAAAAAGAAAACATTTACACGCATGTAAAACAATTATACATATAGTCCAGTGTACGGCACTGCTCGACAGAGCCAAATGCTCTGGCATGGTTTATGAACAAATATCCAAGCAATGACATTGATAGACTTAAGTGAGTTACAATGCAGACCACCGCATATATATACTGGAAGAATACTTGAAGCCTAAAAAAAAGTGGAAATACAAAAAAATATAAAACACAGCAAAGTAGTGAAATTTCGCACACATGGAACTCCCTTGGGGCTAACTATTAACCCAGTATAACACAAAATCAGACTCTGATTCTTTCATTTGCTAATTCTTAAACCCTACATTTTAAACTTAGGGAAATATGAAACACAACAAAACAAGCGGCTCATCATAACCCTAAATCGAAAACAGCCAACCAAAAGGCATTGAAGACTCGTCAGTCTTATTGCTGCAGACACGATTGAGGAAAAGGGAGCAGAAGCAACATAAAGTGAACGTACCCAGTTGGATGTTGTTGCAATGGCCAACTCTTCTTCTTCTTCTTCGATTGCAGCCTACTGTTGAATTAATGATGCCACAATTTCAACTGAAGCACCTCTCTCTCGCCTCGCCGTAATTTTGCTCCTCTTTCGAGCTTCGTCATCATCTCAAAAATTTATATTAAAATAATTAAACAAAAAGACAAAAATCAGAATATCGCGAAATCGTTGGTTTTTCTTTCTCTAAAATTACATCATAGACTTTTATGATTAATCAACTCGCGAATTTTGATATCCTGTTAATTCACTCAATTTTTTTATGAACTCGTTTGACTTTGTTAGTATCTGTTAGTAGTGTTAAATGTTAGTGTGAGGGCTTGATCCCTAGTCACTTTGGGCGCAAGGGGGAAAGGCTCACTGAGCCAATCCACTTTGATTCCACAGTTAAAAATTTACCCGATTTTTAAACAGGTTGTTTACCGATCTGTCTTAAATGAGAATTTTTTAGTAAAAGTGTTGGCATTGACGTTTTGTAATGTTGAAAAATTTGGGTACTTCAAAAAAAAAAGTATGCACTATAAAATTTGGATAGGTTTTAGTTGAGAAGTGTAATGTAAATGCGTGGTTTCGATTAAAATGGCGTCATTTCGATCAAAATAATGTCGATTAGTAATATTTCAACAAACATATCCATCGAAATGACGTTATTTTTATTGAAATGATACCGTTTTAACACTGCACTAGATCTTTTGGTGGCACTAGATCTTTAGCCTAACTTAATGCGTACAAAGTCGGTTTGAAAATGTGTTGTCTATGCTAAGGTAGATTGACAACTCACTTTTGTAAGCAAATTGTTGGGAAGCTTAATGTACTTTACAACCTTAAGCAACTTATAAGCATACTTATGTTGTGATATTGATAAGCAGGTCTATGGAGAGCTATAGAGTCTTCAAAAAAGCAACCAATAGCCATTTTGTTAAACTATAAGCAGAGCTGATGGCTGCTTCAGCTTGTGCTTGTCACAAATCACAATACAGAGCTTAAAATTTCTACAAAACTGAAGAATTACACCAATTGATAACCTAAAACTTACATTACATCAGTACCACGAGATACTAAGAAGCCCTGCCATAAAGTATAAGTAGCAACATCGTATGATACAGAAAAAGCCATATCGTCTAAGTAGTGATCTCATACTTCTATACTTTTTGATGTTACATTGTTACCTTTGAGTACCCCCAGAATCTTCTATGTCCCAGCTAATTTTTTTTAATAGAACGGCAATAGGACAACGCATACCTTGTGGTCACCATGCAAACCTAAAACCTCGTTGATGGGAAAACTTCAACTTCAGCGGGTCCTGAATTCTGATGCAGAAGTAAAATATTCACAACACCCAAGTCCCCGAGCCCTACATCACATGCCTTACAGAAGTACCTATCGCATGACGTAACTACCTACCATAGCCCATAGGCAATTAATCAAAATAGAATGAAAAAATGAAAAATGGTTGAACCTCATAAGCACAAACCAAAGGAAGATGGATTTAAAATGCAATTTCAAATTACTGTTATTTTTTCTTATGTTTTGTTTTTTACCTGTTCTACGCTCAGCTATTTCGTTAAACTATCTTAAGGGAAAGAAGGAAGAAATAAAAACATGATTCATTAGTACAACAATGTATAGACCTCAACAAGCAGACGGCAAGAGTCTTAGAAACAAGATGGGCTGCCTCTCTTCTTGTACATTTTAGCGAAGCTTAAACACAATTGGCGGTCTCTGTCGTCCCCCCAGCCTCCCCAACCCTTAAACCCAGCTTTATACCCATCCTGATGCCTATACACATGCAGAATCCATTGAGGATTGATGTTCACAACCTTATCAGTTTCGTCCACTGGAATATTTACCTCCCCATTAATAACGCAAGCATTCTGCTCCCCTTGGCCCTGATGCAGTCCACATTTGCCAAAATGGACTGCGCTAGTCTTTGGTCCTCTTAAAGTATAAACAGGTGCTCCAAAGGATGGATAAACAGTAGCCCACATTGTTATATCCCAATTATACTCGTCAAAGAGACAGAACTCGTTTGCCTTCCTGTGGATTTTGTTCCATACAGATCGATTAAAGGCATAACCAACATTCCCCATCCTCTCAGCGATAAGACTATCCCCACCTTCGCCCTTCGAAGTCACGTCAGAGGGTGCCAGATTGATAGCGTAGCATTCAGGACATTTGCTAGACTTCACAGCTGCAAGCACTTGCAGATTGCGATACGCATTTGGAAATATAAAATGGTCCTCTTCAATAAAAAGAATATGGCCAGAGTGATACCTAGTTTCCTTCAACCCATCCCAAACCGTGTTCATCATCCACCACCAATGATGCTTCAACGACACAATTTTGGGAGACCTATGGTTTCCATACTGGTCAGGATTACCTGTGCAATGCCTTTCCGTTGCATTATCCTTCTCCCTGCAATCACTTGGCGACATGCCAGGGAAACTGTTTGGAAATATATGAGGAGAATATGGGGCGAAAATCTGCTTCACTTGACAAAACTTGATGCCTTCAACGATCTTATTCATCTCCTCAAAATACCCATCATGGCTTACTACAAGTAAAGTTTCATTTATTCCCTCGACCTGAGACAAACTCTGAACGACTATTTTCAGATACTGTGGTCGATTGTGCACATACAATACTATCGGGATATGGTCCATCGCTAACCTAGGATAGAGATCAATATTCCGAGGCGGCATCTTATTTCGTTTCTCTAATTTTAACGACAGATCACTCCTCTGAAGTTCAATACTGACATCAGAACAGTTATAGCTCCCTTGATCATCTCCGGTGCTCTCATCATCATTGACTACAAAACGCGTAACCAAACTTCCTCTAATAAGAAAAACCGTTAGACTAACAAACATCAAAGTAACACAAACTAAAGACAAGAACCGCCTAAGAGCTGCCTCCCTCAACCGTGGCTTTTTGTATGCCGCCATAGATCTACACAACTCAAGACCTGCAAAGTTTTTGCTCCTAATAACAAATCTAAATAGTTAGAGGACCTCCCTAGTTTCCCTCTGAATTAAGCTCCAAAGGAAGCACCTTTAATGCAAGTTGACCTTCACTAGCACCTTTTACACTGGAAACTGAGCTAGGGTTTTGAATTTCAGGTCAAGAGGGACTAGCTATAACTTCAACAGATGTGAAAAGCAAAGAGAACCCAATTCGATTCGATCGATGATTTCAAATGGGTGCCGATGAATTTCACAATTGCCGCAATGGATAATGGAATCGACGGTCAAGATCCAAGGCGAGATTTGGAAGAGAGAGTGAAGTTTCAAAGCTGAGAAAAAAAAGATTTAATAAAAATCCCTGATTTATGGATTTAGAGACGCAAAGATGGAGATATGTAGTTCAATACGAGAAGTTAAGCAGGACGATTGCTTCGAAGATGAACAAAATCATGGCTGAAGCATTTGGCTATTTCTGCTACTGTATTCATTCCAAAAGGCTCGAAAATAGTTACTGCCTGGACCCTGGAGGAGGCCAAAGTTGACTTCAAATATTATCCAATGAGAGAGAGCCACGTCACTGATTTTGTGCTTGAAAATTCACTGATTTTTTTAGACAAGGAACCAATGAAAATACAAAACGACGTAGTATGAGTTCAGGGTGAAAATAACTATCAGTATCACATAAATTAGGAAAACAATCTCCACTCCACATTTTTGAACTTTTGAAACCTTTGAAATGTCAATGCATAAGAGGAGATTTGATTTGAATGTAAAGTTGGAAAGAAAAAAAAGCCTCGTTATGTTAAATGAAGTCAAGTGAAATATCATGTCTATTTAAATATTGAATTGGTCATACTATAAAAGTCAAGTGATAGTGAATATCATGTCTATTTAAATATTGAATTGGTCATACTAAAAAATTTGAGTGACTCTCCAATATTGGAGTCAATTTTAAAGATTCTACAAACTTATGTAAATTTATAAAGTTATTGTTCAAAAGATGCGACTCAATTTGCTTTCATTTGTGTGTAAAAACGGGGTTAGCTGAGTGACTTGTACTTTTGAAGTTAAGGGTTTGACTCCTTTGAATAATATAATTTTCTACACTTTTGTGATGGAGTGTTGTCCTCGTAAATAACATTCTTATCTGTCTTGGAAATTTGTGTGTTTAATGGTGAAAAGGGTGAAATCTTATTTTATAGTTTGAATTTTGAGGGTTTTCATGACCAATTGGAGGTTTAAACTTTAAAGGGGATGTTTAGAAACTTTAACTTCTTCTTGGAAATAACAAATATAAATCTTATGTTGAAACGCAGGGGCGGATCCAGAAGTTTTTCGGACCAGGGGCAAGATAAATATTTTCGAATCGGGAGCGGATTCAGCAATTTATTTTCATACTATAGGGGGGCATATAATCAAAATGACTAGGGGCAAAATGGAAAAATCATTCAAAAATACATCACATTAGCCCTAATATTAAAGAAAAATCGGAAAATCGACCCGGGGCAATTACCCCCTCCCCACTATGTGGATCCGCCACTAGTTGAAAGTTTCATGACATGTAGGGAATAGAAGGGATTGCCTTTGGTTTAAGATAACTTAAAAGAGTAATCTTAATAACTACGACTTTTATATATTTTTTTCAATGCCAGTACTCTCTATTTATTTATTTTTTTGGATTGGAACCAGTACTCTCTAATTAAACGAGTAAAATTCTAACTTATATATTTCGTGCGCGAGAGAAAACATGTAACACAGCTCCGATATTCCTCTTTTGACGTACTATTTGCCGGCACGTTTTCTCTTTTTCTTGTAGTTATTTTTGGTGTAATTGTCGGCGATGGTGAAAGAGAAACCCAATTCACTATAGGACCGATCCAAGAGGTTTTGTGGCATCAAGTAAATAAAAAATAATAGATCTTTCTTATCCTACTGTTTAGTAAGTGCAATTCAAAATGAGCTTCTTCTTTTTTGTGTGTGATGGAAACGGCAAAGAGACTAACAACAAAACACTCTGGAGAGGGATCAACACACTTAAACAAAGGCTCAATATCTAACAGGAGCCAAATCAGTGAACACAACTCGACAACTCTTGATTTACTAAAATTAACACCTAAACAACACAAGACAACTGTACAACAGACTCAACAAAATAAATAAAGGAACAAACAACAATAACTACAGCACAACGCACAAGACGCAATACAAATCTCCCCAGCTGCTTCCTGTAAAAGCTTCAAAGCCTGTCAGGCCCCACCAGAGAAAGTGATTCTTCTGTAATCTTCACTTAAGCTCAGACCTTCATTTCTTGATCCTGCTACTCCAATCTTCTGCATCTCATCTACTTCTTGCCAAGGAAAACACTCCAGCTCTAGGGAATGCATCATAGAGGTTTAAAACTAGAAAACACCATCTAACTAGGAGCAGCAATGACAATGAAAATACTCCGGATGGAGAACAGCCGGCTGCAAATGAGCCTCTTTTTATTTTCTTTTTTGATTCTTTTTTGTTTTGTTTTGCTGAAGCCTCTTTTTCTTTGTATAACTAAAATATGATATTTTGAATGAGGCCTGAAGCTCATGCTTTATTGGTTTTATGGTTGGATTGGGCCTAGTTCGCTACAAAAAATCAATTGAAACTTGATGAGGTGCTCAGGTGCAAGGTTTCAATAGAAGAGGCGTTATATTTTGTCAAAATAAATAAATAGAAGAGGCGTTATATCATGTGAGACAGTGATCGTCATTCCAAGCCTACAATAGAAGAATAACAATGTTTTATGAAAAGCGTCCAACACGCTCCAAATAATATTTTACGAAAAACGTCCAGCGCTCTACACTATACCGTCTATACGTAATTGACTTGATCGTATAATTACATCGTAATTACTTATTACTTACTAGTTTAGTCTATGTTATGTTCATGTATTCTGCAAATTGTCTATACTTACATGTTCATACTGATTATCTGTATATACTGCTAAGCCATTTGCACCTCTTAATTGTAATTCGTTCCAATCATAATTCATTTTTTTTTACTCATGTCTGTGGAGGACTCTGAAAATTTCCCATTGTGAATGCTACTTAACAAAATTAAGCAACCGACTGTTTTCCTCCTCTTCTCCATCATATAGTCTCTCCCGGCAAGTCAAAAATACGAGATACAACTCATGCAGTAAATATTACATTCCGATACGAGACATTTTACGTTCAACTTCAAAATCCAGAAAACAAAAAGTTATTTAGACTCGAACATCTGATTCCGAATTGCCAAGAATCAAGATCAAAAGAAATTACTAGAACTCTCGAGCTTTCGCTTGAAAAGGCGCTTCAGGAGGTATACTTGGAGGATGCTGCTTCCCACCAATGCCACTGATTCCACCGCCGCCTTCGTGATTGCCCAAAAGCTCATATCTTCATTAACTACGACGCGTAACAAGATATTCATGTCAGCGCAAATTTACAGTTGTAAAAAATGTGAAGACAATAATGCTGCAGTTAGTTTGGTTAAATCCAGTGTGCTTACCTTCTTCGATGCGGTAACTGTCTCTAATCAAATAATCAAGTTTAAACTCCACTGCTTTAAGCCACCTCTGTAGCTTGCCTATTTTTTCCTTCACACCATTCAAATGTTCTACAAAAAAAAAAAGTTTAACGCCGATGGCTCGATTCTCAGTCACTTTGAGAATTATGTAGTATGGCCATGAACAACTAGAATACCATCTTTTGCAGGCTCCAGGTGATCCTGGTGATTGATTGCAACGTTAAAGTCTACTAATTGATAAGATCCGGCTTTGTTGGTGAAGCAAAATCTATACATTCCTTTTCTCTTTGCGACGAATTCATAATGTTCGGTTTTTTTGTCCCTGTCGTCGTGCACTTGCTCCCCATTAGGTCCTTTAACCTACAAGAACAGTAAAATAAATTAACCATTTGATCGGTCATCACCCGTGTCAATTAGAGTTTTAAGCAACATAGTCCCTAAATGACTGAGACATAATTAAAACTCGAATTCGTATATACTTGTCCTTAAACACGAGTCACACATTATAAAAAGTATATCCTATCTTTATTTTCACGAACGTACATAGATTTTGTATGTTAATTAATATCCAAAAACGCACGTCATAAGAATCGATCTCTCAAGTTTTCAGATGATATAAATTAATGATTAACACGACATGTTAAACAAGAAATGGGGCGGATAAAAGGAGTAATACCACAAGATCCACGCCAGCCGTGGAGGCATGAAGTTTTGATTTGCGGCGAACAACAACAAACGAGACACGAACTATATCTCCGTCCTCATCTACTTTCTGCAAGAAACACTCCTCTTTTTGAAGATAAAACTGCATCCCAAGTGCAGATTGGGCCACCGTGAGAATCACGGCCGCTGCGATCACAAGGACTAAGATTGAAGGCTTCTTAGTCATTCTGCAACACATCTGCAGGCTCAAAAAAATGATTCTCTGGTCAGTTGATGAATATGTCTTGTTGAAAATGTAGGACAAGGATGAAACTGACGAAGAGATATAAACATAAATGTTTCAGTAAATGCTATACGATTTGGTGAAGAAAAAGTTTGTAAAATGTACAGTTTTCGAGTAATGAGATTGTTGTTTTTTTGACATTGCAATATTTTATTTGATTTACTGCCATTTATGGAGTGAAATAATCCGGTATACTTTACTATTTTATCACGCTTTGTCTATTTCTATGGAAAATAAAATACTTATTTCATTGAAAAGACTTTTTCATAAAAGGGAACTATAAAAAGATTGTAAAGATTAGAAACTTAAAAAATGTTACTGTTTTTAGTCAATTTTAAATGTACATTGAGATTATAAAAAAGTGTCACCCAGGCTTTAGTTTGTGTAGTTTTCCACGTATGATGTATGCACAAGTCGGTCAAAAACTGTATTTAATATGGCTCTGACAATCATAAATAATTTTAATTAGAAACAATATAATTTTTTTAAAATAACAGAAATCCTTTTGACTATGGTTGTAAACTTGTAGTTGTAGTTTTTTTTTGATATAGAGTAGTTGTAGTTGTACTTTGTACACATTGGTTTTAAAAAAAAAACATGTAGTTTGTGTGGATTCGTCATAATGAAGGATGGTGCCTTAATGGTTAAACAGTCTGACAAATGACCCTTAGACTCAAATTCTATTTAATTAAATCAAATTGATATAAAATCACCAAGTTAAAAATTAGAAAAGTTCAGAATCTAATTTGAAATGAGGCGTTAATTTGAAATGGTCTACTTTTTTTTGCCCATCATTTCAAACTTTCATGGCAAGAGGGGTCCAACATAGGCTTGGCTTATTGAAACAGTAAGTCTCGCAATAAACATTAATTGCTTACAAAATAACTTATATTAAATTGCACTTTGTAACATTGTACAGAGAGTTCTATCAACAAAAAAAAACATTGTACAGAGAGTCTGCAAGTATCGACAGTTACATGTGGCTTACACCGAGCAAGTCTCACGTAGGACCTAAGTTACCAACAATCCATCCATGTAGAGAACACATAAACTTAGTTTCTTCTTAGATACTCTATGTTCATTTGACACGAAGAGAATGTAAACCTACTTTGAGGAGTTTATCTGCCGCTTCTATTTCTTACTTACCAAATTGTCTCGATATCTTTTCCTCCTCAAATGCTAGCCTCCTAAGCACAAGTTTATGATGACGATTAAACTCAGTGTAGTTTTCTTTATGCTTCTTGGATACGAGGTATTCATCTGTTCCTGAGCAAATAACTTTGAGTTCACTATTGCTTTCCATGCCGTTGCAGTGTTCCTGTGACAAATCTATATTTATCACAAACCAGTTCTGGTGGCTACTGATAAGACCATCATATGATAGAAAAAGATTCATTACACGCATAAACAATGAATGAAATAGAATTTGATATGGGGTAGCAGACATGTCAGTCTGGCACAAAACACAGTCATTAATCCTATGTAAGCTACACAACACACTCTTGGTAACCTGTTGCATACTTAGTTATACTAAGCAACAGTAAATTAAATTTACCATAGTCGTGCCCATATAATCCTCCCCAGATAACATCTCAGTAACCACCCATGGCCTGCAGAGAAACATAATGCATATTGTTACATGCAATGGATCGACTCAACTTTGTACAAAAACAATTGTTGCGACTTTCGTAATAATATAACAGAGGATTTCTAGTAGTTATTTTACAGACCATGCTTTTAAGTCGGAACAATGCTTGCACTTCTAACATTTAGATGACCACCCCATCTATGGGATCATTCACTACACCAAATTTTCTCGATGAGTTGTTTCTTTTCATAGTAGTAAAATTCTCAGTTAATCATGATTAATTGAAACTGAACCACATTATAGTCAAAGTAACTTGCATTATAATAATTTTTACGAAGACCTATTTAAGGAGAAAGCCTAGTGAACCAGTTAGTTCAGAAATAAATACGGATCCCCCCCCCCCCCCCCCCCCCCCCTCTTTGAAAACTGATGGATAAAAAATCAACCAGAAGATACCTGTTGTGTGATGATACGATGATGTGATTAGGGTTTTCTAAGAATTCTAGCAGTTTTTCAAACTCTCTTTCTGTATGCACCTTAAGAATGCCCCTGGTAAATAGATCAGTCTTCAAACTAGGAAAAATGTGAGCTTCAGGTAAGATAGTGGTTTCTTTGTGAATGAACTTCGTCACTGTTGAAGTCGAAAGGTCTTTTTCCATATTCTCAATTGCTAACACATAATGGCATCTGCCTGGTATGTTTGGGGACACATCTGCAACTGACTTATCACTGCATGTGTCTTGAACTGTAAAAGTGCAGTAAAGAAGTTAGCATAGTAAAATAATCAATAATTGGAGGAAGCTTTGAAGGTAGGAACTAAACCACAACTTTTAGCTCTAAAACCATGTGAAGGGTAAACATGAGTCCCATGGCCATAGGACGTTATACCATATGCCCCATAGTCATATGGAGGGTAAACATGTGCTGCGGAATTATATTGAGGAGATCCTTGTGCTCCAAATCTGTAAGGATGTCTTGCTTCTGGAACTGTAACAATAGAACTTGCAGTCGGATGTACGCTCTTCTCCTTATCATTTGACCTCTTTGGTTTACCATGGGAGTGACCATCTGGCCCCATGAACTCCTTGTCGTTGGAGTCCTTTACCCTATCATGGCAGCCACTCTCTTTCCTCCGTTTGGTATTTTTAATAGGTAAATCTTCAAGAGTTGACGGGATGATTTCGATAAGGTCTGATCCAATCATGGTCTTATTCTTGGACATGGCCTTCTTAGCATCCTCTTCAGAAATGAACTCCAAAAATATCTCTCCCGTAGGGTTCCCATCCGGATGGATTACATTATGTACCATATCTTCACTCAAATTGCAATCACCAAAGACACCAATGACGGCTTTTTTGTCTGCCAAACTAGCAAGACCATGTACTTTCAGAATATGGCGAGTCTGCTTTGCATGGCCCTTGTCTAAGATGTTCTCTGGTTCAACTTCAGAATGTCCATGGAGTTTACCATCACCTACTGCATCACTCCTTCGTTTATGAGGTCTCGTTGCTTGGTCTTGAGGACTTTCATGGTGGTTGTAAGAACTCTTAGCATGAGCTCGCGGATCTCCGAAGTCCACCCCATCATTCACTTTCGCCGCAACAGCATCATAATATTCCTCTATTTTGCATGTGGAAATTTCAACAAGTTTGTTACCAAGCTTCTGCTTATTTCTCTGCAGAGCAGAATCAGCTACAGTGGAATTTGAGAAGACAACAACTGCCTTCCCTGAGAACTTTTTATTAATGAAAACGAGAAATATATGTAGAATATGAAGCCCGTCAAAGAACTGGATTATGTCAGCCTCTCTACAGTCGTTGGGAAGCCCAGAAAGAGAAATAGCAGGGAACTTAGGAGACGGAGCTATGGCCCCAGGTTCATGGGAAGGGAAACCATGTGCCCAAAAGCCATGGAAAGGAAGATCATGAGCTGCAAGGCCATGGGAATAGGATGCATGACCAGGACCTCTGACACCATATGGAGGACCAGAAGCTCCAACCCCATGACGAGGATAATGAGCTCTAGAACCAGGATAAGGAGGATAATGAGCTCTAGAACCAGGATAAGGAGGATAATGAGCTCCAGAACCAGGATAAGGAGGATAATGAGCTCTAGAACCAGGATAAGGAGGATAATGAGCTCTAGAACCAGGATAAGGAGGATAATGAGCTCTAGAACCAGGATAAGGAGGATAATGAGCTCTAGAACCAGGATAAGGAGGATAATGAGCTCTAGAACCAGGATAAGTTAAACCTAATGCCCCATAGTCATATGGAGGGTAAACATGTGGTGTGGAGTTATATTGAGGAGATCCTTGTGCTCCAACCCTGTAAGGATGTCTTGCTTCTGGAAGTGTAACAATAGAACTTGCCGTAGGACCCACTGCAGTTGGATGTATGGTAGTATGATCTTTTGCGACTGGTTCTCTTCTCCATGAGAGATCATCTGAACTGGTGTTTTCTTGATGCACAAACCTCTCCCTACCTGATCCATGCTGTCCGTTACTCATTCCTCAACCAACACCCTGATTCAGTGTGAAAACCCAACTGGTATTAAAGAGTTCCTGATACTCAGGCCTCTTGGAATGTAATCTTAAAATTGTGAGACTGATAGACTCCAGGGTTGATAATGACCACCCCTACCTGAATCCAAAGTTTATCAAGTAAAAAAGGAAGTTCACTTTCTCAGGTATATCTGAAAAATAATAATAACACACAACAAGTTTATCTTTGGAACAGACAAAAAATTAATTAGTTAATGACCGCCAATATAAAACATGCATTTGACAGTTCGAAACACCTTCTTCTGTAGATACATCATGTAACCTGTAAAACAAGTCTCTTGATGACTACTAACTCATCACCAATAGCAACCAGAAATGATCAATAAAAACAAATCATCAAGAGAACCTCTAATTTAAAGAAAAACACTCCCGTTGTCTCTCTTAAAACAAAATTAGGCAATTTCATTGTACCTTCAGCTAAGAAACACGGAGAAATGCATCTATCAAGTCAATTATAACCTTCCAAGAAAATGAAAGATTTAACAATCTGAACCAATTTCTCATGTCTAACGCAACACAACAATAAACACGGTGAAATTGCCGGAACGGACAAATATAAAAGCGAAAGAATTTCTAGGGCTTACAGTTTAACTGAGACACTTTCTGTAGCACCTGATTCTTCAGAGAATGCTTTGCATCAAATGGAACTCCGACAACTCAAGGCGTAGCGACATTTGAGATTTCGAGAAGTAAACCCTAATTTTGTTGCAACTGTAAAAAAGAATTTTGATGGGATGTATACAATTATTGTCTATACTGCTGAAATTTTCAACTGTAAGAAGTCACCTCGGAGTCGGACACCTCACCAAATATTGATAAGAATTGTACATTTGTGGGGGGAGTTGACTCATAACGTTTATAAAGTCAAATGATAAGCCAACATATGGATTGGGATTCTCTCCTCATATCTTCTCCTCATATCTTCCTCATAAATCCTCTCCTCATATCTTCCTCATGGCCACGTGTCGACCAACGATTGGTTCGTAATTAAAAGAAAAACATTAAATCTTCTCAGTACAAATGTCACTCACTGATTGGTCCACAATTAATAGAAAAAATCATATAACTTGTAACTATTAAACATTTTTTATAAAATATATCAATATTTTTAATTTTGCGGACTCTATTTAGAGAGATCCATATTGCATAAATATAATATTATATAATATGTTGGTAAATTAAACCACAAGTAAAAAAAGATTGAAAAAAGATACTACAAATTTCGGGTGAAACTTGCGATAACACATATTTATTTTAGAGTTATCGTATTGTGGATGAATGCGATAACTTTGCATAAAATCGCGCGATTTTACGATAACAATACATTTTTTCGTAAAGTTATCACATTCATCCACAATACGATAACTCTAAAATAAATATGGGTTATTGCGATAACTTTGCGAAAAATGTATTGTTATCGTAAAATCGCGCGATTTACGATAACAATACATTTTTTCGCAAAGTTATCGCATTCATCCACAATACGATAACTCTAAAATAAATATGTGTTATCGCAAGTTTCACTCGAAATTTGTAGTATCTTTTTTCAATCTTTTTTACTTGTGGTTTAATTTACCAACATATTATATAATATTATATTTATGCAATATGGATCTCTATAAATAGAGTCCGCAAAATTAAAAATATTGATATATTTTATAAAAAAATTCATTTTATATTATATGATTTATGAGATGTTTAATAGTTACAAGTTATATGATTTTTTCTATTAATTGTGGACCAATCAGTGAGTGACATTTGTACTGAGAAGATTTAATGCTTTTCTTTTAATTATGGACCAATCGTTGATCGACACGTGGCCATGAGGAAGATATGAGGAGAGGATTTATGAGGAGAGAATCCCAATCCCCAACATATGAGCTTGTTTGAGCAATTATAAATAAATAATAATAATTAAACTACGAGGAATAGTAGTCATTTAAATCACCTTCACTATAAGCAGGATTTTCGGATACGAATCAATTACAGAGTTCTTTTCCCTGCTCATCAATTCCTGATCTGGAGTATATAATCAAGCAGTTAGAAGCAGTGTTCAAGAAAAAGGTCTTCTAGATCGTCTAGACAGTTTTTTTAGACTGTCCGTTTTTTTTCTAGGCGGCCAATTAATGGGTTCGAAGCTTTTAGACATTTTAGGCGACGCCTAGGCGGTTCAGGTACAGGCGGCGCCTAGACGCCATCTAGGCGGAAATATAAATATTATTTATGTATTAATTTTTAAAATAATATTTTAAGAAAAAAATTAAGGGTGCGGTTAAGGTACAAACTGATTTAAATATAAAAACTACAAATCGATTTTTAAGCTGACACGTGTTCCATTTAGTCGAAATCCCGAACAAACATACGGAGTATTATAGTCATTCCACACAGAGGGGTATAAACCTAATAATGTTATTTTCAATTTAGTCCACGAGTTGTTAATTGTCAGACTTAAAAACAATGATGATCAGACTTAAAAACTATGATGATCAAACTTAAAAACGATGATGATCAGACTTAAAAAAATAATGATGATCAGACTTAAAAAGAATGATGATCAGACTTAAAAACAATGATGATCAGACTTAAAATTGATGATGAACAGACTTCAAAAAACAATGATGATCAGACTTCAAAAAACAATGATGACCAGACTTAAAAACAATGATGATCAGACTTAAAAACGATGATGATCAGACTTAAAAAAAACAAGGGTTAATTACAAAAAGGTTACCTGGACTACCATATCGTTTCAAATCGCGGCCTGGGCTATTCCAATTTTCATTTTAGTGTTTTTGGACTAAATTGCAAAAAAATAAAGTAACATTGTTAATTAATCCATTTACATTTATTATTATTTTATTTAAAAACAAATGTCACATCTAATTTAATATTGTCTAATAAGCCAAACCACCTGTTTACAAAATAATTTGACAAAACCCGTTACTTTATTTTTTTGCAATTTAGTCCAAAAACACTAAAATGAAAATCGGAATAGTCCAGGCCGCGATTTGAAACGACATGGTAGTCCAGGTAACCTTTTTGTAATTAACCCAAAAAACAATGATGATCAGAACTTAAAATTGAGAATGATCACACTTGAAAATGGTAATAATCACACTTAAAATATTTGAAAATTGCCCTTAAATGTCAATTTTTATAGTTCGGATAGTAATTTGTCAATGTATGATAGTTCATACACCCTCTTTGTCATTTTCCTTTCTTTTTTTGATAGGGTAGTTGTACACATTGGTTTTCAATATTTTTTTATAAATTTAAATAGATTATATTTTACCAATTTGTATTATTAATAATTAACATGTAGTTTGTGTGTCATAAAAAAACATGTAGTTTGTGTGTATTCGTCGTCATTAAGGATGGTGCCTTAATGGTTAAACAGTCTGACAAATGTGACCCTTAGACCCGCGATCAAATTCTAGTTAACTCAATCAAATTGATATAAAAGTCACCCCTACACTTGCAAAGCAGTTAGGGTTCAAATCCTCATTCTAACGTCTTACAGATACTGACAAGTTCAAATGAACACCCATCACAAAAAATAATATCAAAAAATCAAATTGATATAAAAGTCACCAAATTAAAAATCAGAAAAGTCCAGAATCAAATTTGAAATGAGGCATTAATCCAAATAATATTTTCACAATTTACGTTCTTTTTTTTTCTTCGAATGGTATACTTTTTTTTTGCCCTTCATTTCAAACTTTAATGGCAAGGGGGTCCAACATAGGTTTGGCTTATTGAAACAGTAAGTCTCACAATAAACATTAATTGCTTACAAAATAACTTACATTAAATTGCACTTTGTAACATTGTACAGAGAGTCTGCAAGTATCGACAGTTACATGTGGCTTACACCGAGCAAGTCTCACATAGGACCTAAGTTACCAACAATCCATCCATGGAGAGAACTCATAAACTTAGTTTCTTCTTTGATACTCTTATGTTCATTTGACATGAAAAGAATGGAAACCTACTTTGAGGAGTTTATCTGCCGCTTCTATTTCTTACTTACCAAATTGTCTCGATATCTTTTCCTCCTCAAATGCTAGCCTCTCAAGCACAAGTTTCTGATGACGATTAAACTCAGTGTAGTTATCTTTATGCTCCTTGGATACGAGGTATTCATCTGTTCCTGAGCAAATAACTTTGAGTTCACTATTGCTTTCCATGCCGTTGCAGTGTTCCTGTGACAAATCTATATTTATCACAAACCAGTTCTGGTGGCTACTGATAAGACCATCATATGACAGAAAAAGATTCATTACACGCATAAACAACGAATGAAATAGAATTTGATATGGGATAGCAGACATGTCAGTCTGGCACAAAACACAGTCATTAATCCTATGTAAGCTACACGACACACTCTTGGACCTTGGTAACCTGTTGCATACTTAGTTATACTAAGTAACGGTAAATTAAATTTACCATAGTCGTGCCCATATAATCCTCCCCAGATAACATCTCATTAACCACCCATGGCCTGCAGAGAAACATAATGCACATTGTTACATGCAATGGATCGAGTCAACTCTGTACAAAAACAAATTGTTGTGACTTTCGTAATAATATAACAGAGGAGTTTTAGTAGTTATTTTACAGACCATGCTTTTAAGTTTTAAGTCAGAACAATGCTTGCACTTCTAATATTTAGATGACCACCACATCTATGGATCATTCACTACACCAAATTTTCTCGATGAGTTGTTTCTTTTCATAGTAGTAAAATTCTCAGCTAATCATGATTATTCGAAACTGAACCACATTATAGTCAAAGTAACTTTCATTATAATAATTTTTACGAAGACCCATTTAAGGAGAAATCCTACTGAACCAGCTACTAGCTGGCAGCTGGTTCAGAAATAAATACGGATCCCCCCCCCCCCCCCCAACAATAAGATACCTGTTGCGTGATGATACGATGACGTGATTAGGGTTTTCTAAGAATTCTAGCAGTTTTTTAAACTCTCTTTCTGTATGCACTTTAAGAATGCCCCTGGTAAATAGATCAGTCTTCAAACTAGGAAAAATGTGAGCTTCAGGAAAGATAGTGGTTTCTTTGTGAATGAACTCCGTCACAGTTGAAGACGAAAGGTCTTTTTCCATATTCTCAATTGCTAACACATAATGGCATCTGCCTGGTATGTTTTGGGACACATCTGCAACTGACTTATCACTGCATGTGTCTTGATCTGTAAAAGTGCATTAAAGAAGTTAGCATAGTAAAATAATCAATAATTGGAGGAAGCTTTGAAGGTAAGAACTAAACCACAACTTTTAGGGGTATCGAGATGATAAAGACTATTTACTATAGGCATCCAAAAATCTACTCAAGCATGATCGGGATATTTAGTATGAAAGCATCACATTCATATTATACAATCATAATATGTAATTTCCAGTAGAATCTCAAAAAGATGAAAATATAAACAAACCTTTGAGTTGTTGGCTTGTAGTCCGGAGCTGCTGGTTTGGTGGTGGTACTTCCTACAAATGCAAAATTCAAAGAATAAAGCAATGATTGCCATTTGAAAGGACCATAATGAAAATAAAATGGAACCGAGTTATGGAATTGGAAAAAATATCCAAACATATGATTACTGGCTATAAGATATACCTTCAAATACATGAATTATTTAGCTATCAGGGCACAGCGACATTGTTACCCTCAATAAGCACACATGGCATTTCTAGAATGTTTGTATTGGGTGGATCATTAATTAAAATTCCAAGTGCTTATGTCAGCTTGACACATAATATTCTTCTAATTCAAAATGGTCTCTAAGCTAAAACAATGTCAGATAATTAAGTGTGAGGCTAGGCCTAAGAATTCCCATGTTTACCACTTAGTAGTCAGGAGGATCGGAAACAACATGGAATCAATGAGCTAGAAAATAAGTATCTGACCTGTCCTTGTGTTGATTCATCCATAACATCTGGGATTGAGGACTCTATATCAAGAGTAGTATCAGTGATCGGAACTGGAAGCAATGTAGAGTCCTTCGAAGAGTTCACCACCGCCGTCCTAGCCATTCTTACAAAATCTACCAAGGTCTGGTCAAGTGGACCATCCCGTAAGAAACAAAGACCCTCTATGCCAACAATTGCCGAAAGTCCGGCATTTGGTCCATTTTGCCACGACAATGTGAATGAGCACAGGCACTGCTCCTCCTCATCCCTAAAGAAATGCTCTTTCTGATTCACCTGTAGAGTTTAACCACACATGAATATAAAAAGATAACAGGATTTACCAATAGAGTTGACAACAGTGCTTGAATACATAGTTTCTATAAAACAGTAACAACAATGACATGTGTTTCACAATCTAGAAAAAAGATTACATCTTTCAGCTATTGCAACATAATCCACACTTTTATAGGTTCCAAAATAATTCGACACTTCAGCTTTTCACCATTAGTAACAAAGTGAAACATATCATCATCATCTAAACTCACTACAAGAGTCCTCAATCGTCTGTCACACTTTCAGTACTCCGTTAATCAAAAGTAAAAAAAAAAATCAACAACAAAAAAGTGAAAAGCTCAGACCTTTAAATTTTTATCATCACCTTTTCAACAATGGCGTCGAAGTAACGAAGATCGTTGTCAGCGAAAGAGGACGCAGCGCAGACCTTGATTCCGGGAACGATCTTCCGGCACTCATCGTCTTGGGCCTGCAGGGAGTTGGTACGGAAACTATCGCGAAACCTATTGACGTCCTCCACTGTTTCAAAATTTCCAAGCTCGTAAACCTCGTCGAACTCGCTGGACAGCGACCGGTACTTGATGATAAGTCGATCCCCATCGCGTGACAGGTCGACGTCGTACCACGCGTCGTCGCTTGAGCGGAACTCGAGTCGCTCCTCGTCGGCCGGAGAGCCGGCGAGAGCTGAGTGGGCCATGTGCGGATTCTGTTGGAGAATGGAGAGTGGAGACAGACAGTGAGAGTGAGACAGCACCAACCAGCTCTCTCTCTCTCTCTTTGAAAATTGAATTAATTAATTTTAAAATCTACGGTAAATACTTTTTAAAAAAAAAATTTAAATAAAATAAATCACGAGAAAATAAACAAACCCGAATGTTCGACGAGAATAAAATAAATTATAAATATTTATCTTTTCGGAATACAAATGCGATTGTTCGACGATCGATTTCGATCTCTGGCGGTAACCGAAATCAGCATCGAGCTAAGTGTAAATGTCATTGAGTTGCGGAAGGCGATAATCAATTGTAATCGATTTCTGTACTTACTGTGATTGCGCTCGATCCGTCCATATAAGGGTTTTGTAAAAGGTTGAATCCCCCCGATCGGAGATTCAATTAGGTTTTGTTGACGCGGTTGGGATGGATTGGTGATTGGTGTGAGAGAGATGGCGGGAGGCGGAGAATTCAGCGATCACAATCATTTGCTGGCGGTGTCGGAAGGGGAGTTGGAAACATCGCATAGCCCTAGAAGTGCCAGGCACAGTAGCGGCAAGGGTGGGATTAAGGATTTGCTGATACATTTGGATCGTGGACTGTCGGGGCGTCGTTTGAGTTTCAAGCGAGATAGGGATAGGGATAGAGATAGAGATGGAGATAGGGATCATCATGAAGAATATGGAGCTGGTGGTGATGCGCCTCCTGAATGGGCACTTTTGCTGATCGGATGCTTCCTTGGATTGCTTACCGGATTGTGTGTGGCAGCTTTTAATCGTGGGGTTAGTTGACAGTCTTAGCCTTTTCTAAATTTGTTTCTGATTGTGAACCAGCACCTGTAGACTGTAGTTTCACTTTCACCCTGTGGTTATACAGTAAGATTTCTTTCTTCCAATCTAGGTGCATATAATTCATGAATGGGCGTGGGCTGGTACTCCAAATGAAGGTGCTGCATGGCTACGCTTGCAGAGGCTGGCTGACACATGGCATCGGATCTTATTGATACCAGTCACAGGAGGGGTTATTGTTGGAATGATGCACGGTCTAGTGGAAATACTGGAGCAAATTAAACAGTCCACTTCTACCCAAACACAGGGTTTTGATCTACTTTCTGCTGTCTTTCCTACGGTAAAGGCCATCCAGGCTGCTGTGACCTTAGGAACTGGATGTTCCTTGGGTCCTGAAGGCCCTAGTGTTGATATAGGCAAATCGTGTGCAAATGGATGCTCGCTGATGATGGAGAACAACAGAGAGCAAAGAATAGCTCTTGTTGCAGCGGGTGCAGCTGCTGGCATTGCATCTGGTATCTGTCTAACTTACTAAAGCTTACTTTCAGTCGGATTTTCATTGGTTTTATTATTTGTCAACCTCACCTTGAATCCTATGAATATTACTAGTTATCTCATTTACTGCCTATAGTATTTTCGATTCAAACATATAAAGATGAATCTTTTTTAGGCTTCGGATCTGCAACAAGTTACATATAATTTCATTTTCTGGCTCATTGTATAGTTGTTGTAATATGTTGATCTTCTGATTGTCAACTTGGTTTCAGGATTTAATGCTGCTGTTGCTGGTTGCTTTTTCGCTATCGAAACTGTGTTAAGGCCTCTTCGTGCTGAAAATTCACCTCCATTCACTACAGCAATGATAATATTGGCATCTGTTATTTCGTCTACAGTTTCAAATGTACTCCTTGGAGAGAAACCAGCTTTCACTGTGCCTGCATATGATCTGAAATCAGCTGCAGGTATATTGTTAAATTCATTGAGTTAGATAGCCAGTGACATGTACCAATTCTAGATCCACTTCAAATTTGATTCTGTGAAGTTTGTCTTGCAAAAGGGAGTGTCACAAATCCCACACTATAATCAAATAAAAAGCCCTCTTAACGTCATTTGGCAATAACAAAGATCTGCTTAATCAGCTGCCAATACACTTTATGCACTTCTTATCCTTAACTGACTAATAAAACATAGTGGTGTTTGTATGTAAGACTCTGACATGTAAGCATATATTTCCATGGATCATTTATCATAGTTTATAAGTTTCTTTATTAAAATGTTGTTTTATTTCCTTTTGATCTGCAGAGTTACCTTTATACCTGATATTGGGTATGTTATGTGGCGTTGTGAGTGTGGTATTCACTCGCTTGGTTGCTTGGTTTACAAAAGCATTTGAATACATAAAGGAAAGATTTGGACTTCCTGCCGTCGTATGTCCCGCAATAGGTGGTTTAGGAGCTGGTATGATAGCCCTTAAGTACCCAGGAATATTATACTGGGGGTTCACCAATGTTGAGGAAATCCTACATACTGGGAAAACTGCCTCGGCTCCGGGAATATGGCTCCTTGCTCAACTGGCGGCAGCCAAAGTTGTTGCTACTGCACTATGCAAGGGTTCTGGTCTTGTGGGTGGTCTCTATGCTCCAAGCCTAATGATTGGTGCTGCTGTCGGTGCTGTGTTTGGAGGTTCAGCGGCAGAATTTATTAACTCCGCCATTCCAGGGAATGCTGCTGTCGCCCAGCCACAAGCTTATGCACTGGTAAAGCTTCCTTGTGATTTTAAATTCTGTTCGCCTTGCCAAGAAACTTATGATGACATTTCATCAGTTTCACCTTACAATGGGACAAACCTGACTGCAGGTTGGAATGGCTGCTACCCTAGCATCAGTTTGCTCAGTGCCGTTGACATCAGTTCTACTGCTCTTTGAACTGACAAAAGATTACAGGATATTGCTTCCGTTGATGGTATGTCTCGATTAATCATCTTCATGCTCCTTTAATCAGCATTCCAGGTCATATTTTATTCAGTTATCCTGTTGGTTTAGTCAAGCCAGTGAAATTTAACCAGACTGAATCTTGGTACTGTGACTTTTGACATATATTGCTCAAAACATAAATAACATTATTACCTGCAATGAGTCATCAAACAGAATAATGTCGCTCCTCATACAGTTAAAGTGTTAACCTATTTTTCATTTAGCATGCATGTCCAGGATGAGGAGACGTCTCTTTATGTGGTGAGATATAAAATAGCGTGCAGCCTGTATATGTTTCTTCTTATTTACTCCATCTGTTAGAATAATATATGAACTTGGAATGACTATGCAGTCTCAAGTTTTTCCTTGTTTTTTAATGTAGTGGTGTATTCAGAATACTTTTTTGCCAGCAGAACTGACAATGAGAATGAAAGGAAATGATTAGAGCCGTCTTTGAACTGAAAGTGTTGATATATTTTGTTCATCTGATTTTCTTTTATTGGTTCCGACAAAAATTATTTTTTGGATATTCACTTTCATCTAACTTCGCGTACAGGGAGCTGTTGGATTAGCAATATGGGTTCCATCGGTGGCAAACCAAACCAAAGAGCCAGAATCCCCAGATGGAAGAAATATGTCCAGAGGTTATTCTTCCATTTTGCGTAGTGAAGATAAGCATGGTGGGAGTTGGAGACGAACCGGTTCTGATGCAACCGATCTTGAGCTCTCTGGTATAGGAAGTGCCATCGACCATATAAATGAAGATGTCATACTGGAAGATCTGAAGGTTTGTGTTCTGCTTTGTACTTTTTATATTCACAATAGGCATATGGCGATTGATATGTGAAGGAAAATTGCTATTTGCTTGTTGATGTCTGCACATATCTGTCAGCATGCCTGTTTCTTATTTTCTGACCTCCTCCAGATATTTTGGTTATCAGGTCTCTCAAGCCATGTCAAAAGACTATTTGGCGATTTCACGAGCTGCTACTCTTAAAGAAGCCATGAAACATATGAATGACAGGCATCAGAACTGTGCACTCGTAGTTGATGCTGATGATCTCTTAGTGGGAATTCTGACATGTGGTGACATTAGACGTTTTTTGTCGAGAAATTCGACCTATGGTGCGAAAGACCCAACACTTCCAGATGTATGTCAGTAGTCGTGCTTTTATTTAGATTATTGTATGAATTTGTTAACCAAGGCGATGATTATAGTTAGATAGCATGTGCTGCTTTGCTCATTATCGTTATGTTGCCATTGGTGGCTGGTCCATAGCATGTCTTCTATGATGATCTGTTTGTGTAAATTTTGTGCGACACTGCCACTTAGGTGTATTAAACTTAAATATTTTGCAGGCGGATTCTTGTCTTATTATCTCTGCTTGTACTCGTGGGATAAGTTATCGCGGGCGTAGGCGGGGATTATTAACTTGTTACCCTCAAACTGATTTAGCTATTGCCAAGGAGCTGATGGAGGCAAGGGGGATCAAACAATTACCTGTGGTCAAGCAGGATGGAGAATCTCGAAAAGAAAGAAAACGGAGAATCCTTGGGATTATTCATTATGATTCCATCAGAAAACTTCTCAGGTTATGATCCTTCCCCTGGATGCCCTGATTTCATTGAATTATGCCTAAAGGCAAAATCTCTAAATAGAGCAACATATTTCCTTTTATGTCCAGTAACTGAGTAAATTTTTAGTTGTCTCTTTCGTTTGTTTGTGACTATGTGTCAATAGCAATCTCTTATGTTTCAAACTATTAAGTAAACCACTCTTGTCATTTGACCAGTGTGATAATTGAGTACTTCACATTTTCTCTATAGCTTGTTTTTCTAGCTACTGAACCTCTGAATACTAAAAAAGGCCCTACTCTGACACCATTTTGAATATGTTTGTTTCTGTCTTTCCTTTCCAAGTCTATAGAACAATGTTATTGTAGTTCTAAGAACACCTGGATTTCTTTGTGCTATAAATAAGACCTGTATCATCATGATTCATGTGCCTTGTGATTAATTAAATTTAGAGTTCACACAGATATTATCTATGGCCCATCATCTATTTAAATACGAGTTAAATTTTTGCATGGCATGCAGTTGACATTTTATCAATACTTTCAGGGAGGAGATGGATAGACAGCAGTCAGTATTCGAAACGAGTGATGAAGGTCTTGACGAAATTGTTACTGACGAGCGTTGATGTGATGACAGATAGATCGCTAAATATGATTTTCCAATACTTGTGATAGAAACGATATGAAAGCTTGTGAAGTGAGGCCTTCAGGCGAGGAGCACCTCCAACCAACTTGTTGGGGGCTGCGAACACGTATTATATATAAAGAGCCGATTTTGATGCCACGTGCAAGAGACGAATACAATTCAAATGCAATCAAGTCGCCCTCCAATTCTGATGTTTTATATATCCACTCTCTTAGTAGTCCCAGAATTCACATGGTAGAAATTGAAAAGTGTACACAGGAGCACAGTCAGAAGTGTGTTTAGCAAATGCAAAGTTGTAGATTCTGTTACATGAGGTGGTTTTTGAGGGTTACAAAAACAGCCTAACAAAAATGAATTTCTTTTTGAAGTCAATATGCTGAATACAGATGTGAAGCTGCAACTGTAAATGTGAACTAATGCAATGTAAGAATAATTTCATTTTAATGCCAAATGAGAAAGGTGCTAAACAGCTAAAGGATGCCCACTACACATAAATGTAAATCTATCTCATTCAGGCTACCTAGTAAATTGATTCTGTGTATAAAATAAATATGAGTTATGTTAGTCTTCAGGTAGCCAGTAGCCATCAGAGAAGGCTTCACATTTCTAAGGTCCCAGAGGCAGCTTGTTCACAATCTGATGAGGAACCATCAGGGTCGGCTCCGCTTTGGCTTCCCATTTAAAATCCATGTTATTCACCTGTTGGTGCTGCATTTGATAAGGGCGATAGGCAAGTTCACTACGACTTGATTGATTCAATCCAATTGTGAACCTGAACCCATGTGGAGGAGGAGGACCAACTGGCTGCTGCATCATGGGCATGTTGATCAAGCTTTATTGAGATGGTTTTTCATAGCTTGCCATGTTCCTAACTTGTGATGGCTCAGGCTAGGAAGATGCCAGCTGCAGAAGAAGAATTGAAATGGCTAATGTTACGGGCTGCTGGAACTTCATGGTTGTGCTTGCCTTCATATGATGTGATAACAGATTTGAGATCATTTGATGCTCGCTCAACATGCTTCCTCACCGAGCAGCCAACACTAGTACATTTGTAGTAGCTCCTGCATGGAATCACATGTTTCTCAGTTTCACGAGCACATAATGAACCAGGAAAATTAGCAGCTGTGCTTTGTGAAAAGAAGCATGACAAAAATAAATGTACCTAGGGTTGGGATTTCCTTTCACGACTTTCTGACCGTATTTGCGCCAGCGGTATCCATCATCCATTATATCAACATCACTTGTAGTCTGAACCACAACTCTAGATTCATGGATACATCTAGTGGCTCCACCGCCCATCTCTGCTGCATATGTTTCAATTTTCCTGACATAACCAAACATTTAACTATCTAATATACATGTGTGAATTGAACTATTTTACGTCATACCTTCGTTTTATTTCAGATTCATCTCCTTCCCAATCATTGGTTATCAATGCACTTCCATGTGTTCCGCGATCATCTACTTCTTCATCATCAGAAAAGGTGTACAAAGGATCAATAGCATCACCTGACTCGACTATAGCACCATGGTGCATCTGCAATGAAGAGGGATTATGAAGCTCAGAGTTCATCGATGTCAATGAGTTGTACTCGAAGGAATCATTCCTCAATTCACGAGTTTCTTGAAGAAGTCCATTTTGTGCTGCCCGCCAAACTGAATCCCTTTTGACACCATTCTCAAGACCGACTTCACTATGAGTGTCATCGAATCGACTGGAGCCCATTGATCGGCGATTCAGGCCAGGTTTGGGATGATTATGACCCCCACTATAGATAATTTCTGTTATAATGCCCTCAGGAGATCTTTCAACCTTCTTCTTACCAGGACAATGCAAGTGCGTACACTTGTAATAGCTACGAGGGAAATCACTTCCTTTGACTTGCTTCTGCCCATACTTTCTCCAATTATAATCATCATATTCCGGACTACCCGGACTAACACCGGCATATGAATAATCACTGGCCCTTTGGTACCCTTTATCATCTTGTTGATCACCTAGTGATGGGAAGCGTTCAGCAGTCCCGCTGTTAGTCTCTAACCCCCTTATTTCCGACCCTGGAGTTCTCTCCACTAGATCGTTTTCAGTCAGTGACCAGGAGAAGCCTTCATTACCAAATACTTGTGATGGCCCTGAATTCCAGTAAATGTTGACAGGCATAACCGAAACCTCAATTTTGGGAAATGCCTGGGGATTCATCACTTGGCTCATCTGAAATCATAAAGCACATATGTTAACTTACAAATATTTTGTTCTCCTACACGTGTAGGATGTCATTCTAATTTGAAACTGTAATTTTTCCAATTATTTCATTGTTCAAAGAGAGTGAGAGTGCTGATTCCTACAGGCTATCAAAGTATGGAACTTCACGATTCTGCCTTGCGCACTTCCAAACATGTCTCAATTTTGTATTCAGTTCAGAAATTTTTAAAAAGAGTAAAGACTTACATTGTTTGAAGTGCCAGGTGGATAGGATAAGCCCAGCTCTCCATGAGGCTTGAATGCAAAAGATGATGTATGGAAGTCATCAAAGAAGTCTTCTTTACTTTGACCATTTACAGCCATTGAAGAGCCTGTTTCATTTCCATATGGAAATAACGGAAATTCCCCTGTTGTGACAGATGCTTGAGTCTGCAAGGAGAGTGAAGTGTCACAAATAACATGCTAGTAAAGCAACAAAAATGGCAATATACATATAAGAACAATAGTATGCATTATGGCTTTCGCATAGGTAAAAGGATGGTCTCAAATTTAATTATCTGGATCCAGTGTCTAGAAATTATCATTGTTCAAGAATGGCACTAAAACATCCGATATCCAAAGTGCTTACACTTATATTTGTGCATATGCTTGTGTTTTAACTTTTAAGGTTGATTATTACAAAGTCGCATCCGTTACATTTTGCCCACATGAAAAATCAAAATCTCTAGCCTTCAATTATAACATCAGTTGCACTAGTTTTCACACGACAAGTTAATCAGCAAGCTTACCAGAGAATTGGAAACAAGAACTGACGATTCAAGAAGCGCAGCAGGATTGATACCAGGCGGAATGGTGAAATAAGGAGACTTTACTACATCAGTAGACAATTGGTCATCAGTTGATCTGATACTTTCAGTATTCAAACCCGAAGCATTGAACCCCGCCCTAGGCGCTATTCTATCAGTTAGTGCTCCTTGATAATTATGTCTATGATCAGGCAACGTACTCACAATAATATCATTGTCAAAAGAAATACCCCCTTGTTTTGCATTATTATCCTCGAATCTCATACTCTGATGATATTGCACAGACCTACTCCCATTTGTAGCCTCTCTAACTATCTGCGGCATCCATCCTGAGCTGAACTGCTCATCACCTCCAACAATTGAAGAGAAAAATGCATTCGGACTTGGAGAAAGAGTTCCCCATTCTTCCATCATAGCTACACGTTCATCCATTTCAAGCTAGTATATTATATCAGATCAAAAGTAACAACTTCACATCAGTAAATCAAACAACTAAAAGAATAACTATCCAAAATTTCACAAGTACACTGTACACAGGACATCATAAATCCATCCAATCCTACTTGTCAAACCTAAACGGCTCCAAAATTCAATCACCATCTCTTTTCAGCATACATCCATAAATCCAGTCAATATCTGGCTTCAATTGTATAATTGAGTCCATCTCCAAAATGTATCTACAACCTCAAACAAAAACATAAAACCAAAACAAAACCTAACTCTCCTTTCTTCCACCAAATCAGTGTCGAGTCCACTAGAGGAGCAAAATCAGAGGCCAACTAATAAAGAAAAAAAATACTGTGAAAATGGCGGACACATCATCCAGCAGGAGCAGTAGAACTCCCTTGTGCTCCATTCTGCAGATATTTGAGCTCTGTTAAAATATATTTTGGGTTCAAATCAGAAATATGTTAAATGCACAAACAACCCCTCAGCTAACACAGTTTCTGATTTGAACTCAAATTTGCTTATCATTACCGCGTTTGCAAATGGAAAACTGCCACGTGTTAAGTGAAGATAAGAATGTGATGGAGTGGGACAATTTTTAGCTCTTTTCACAGTTCAAGTGCTTTTATTGGCGGATAAATAGGCATTTTCTGGTAACTTCATATTAATAATGATAATAAATAATCATTTTATTTCTATTAAATGCATTTCTCCTATAATAACGTTATGCATTGTCCTACTTTGTTACTAATTTTAGGTTTTGTTGTGATATGAAAATGTGGCATCCGGATAGGAAGGTACACAAAAATAAAAACTCCATTTTTAGGCATTTAAATATATGTGGTGAACCGTTTGTGCAGATCAAATAAATGATAAATCCAACTCTTTTTTTGTTATAAAGCCTATAAAAATGGGAATTCAGATTGGATGCAAGCAAAATGGGGATTAGAGCTCAACTCCGTGCATTTAAGTTGGATTGAATCTTAATAAACTTGTTAATTAAAGGAAAAAATGGTGGCAATGGAAAAAAAATCTCAACGTTCATTTTTATCATGTACCAAATCTTGCGGACCGTGTTTTAAATTTCTACCGTTCATTTATCATGTGCTGCAGTCTGGCAATAATTTTAATTAGAATATTATCTTTACAGGAAATTAGTTTCTTCCCGGCTGCAGTCTTCAGCCCTTACTAGCAAGGGCCAAGGGCAGCAATGAAGAACCAATGATGAGGTCTGCAACTTTTACACATGCAATATCTTCATACTTGTGTTTTGACCATGCCTCAGGCTTCCTTGGCCCTCTCTGAAAACACCTATTTACTGTGAACACTTGCACCGACTTTGTTACCGTGGTGGTTAGGGGTGGGCGCGGTGCGAGTTGGTGCGGTCTAAGAGTAAATCCGCAACCGTACCGCATAATCTGGTTTGAAACATTTTCAACCGCATTACAAAAGTAAAAATCAAATATGCACCGCACCGTATTATGTGGTGCGGTGCGGTGCAATTTGGTTTAAAAACCGCATTACAAAAGTTTAAAATTCTTTAATTAATTTGTGTTTTGGGCATGGGGTTGGGCCTGAAATTATGATTTGTTTTTTTAAACGTATTAATTTTGATTATTTAATTATTAATTACATATGCGGTGCGGTGCGGTTTAAACCGGATGGTTTAAGATAAAGAACCGTTTCCGCACCGTTTTATTTGGTTGCGGTGCGATTTTTGACAAATCGGTTTTTTCCAAAAGTGGACATTTGGTGCGGTTTTTGTCCACCCCTAGTGGTGGTACTGCCGTACTGGTCTGCAGTGGCATGAGGTTTGATAATCTGTGCAAATCCTGACTTTAGATGCGACCTGATTGTGAGAGGCTGACAGTTGGCCATTCTCTTCTGTCTACAGACCTTGAGAAGTGAGGACCCCAGAGGCTTGCTATTGTGATGTCCACATCAGTCAAAATTTATGTATGCATTCCACCTGTAACCATTTGAAATTCATTCACCAGACGGCACGAAACATCTCCGTGAAGCAAGGATGTACGAATTGGAGCATGGTTTCTGGTTCAGGAACAGCATCTGCTCCAAATGCTTGGTAATATATATCCATACCTCACCTTGCAGTAAATTGTATCCATGAAGCATCTTAGTTCTGCCATTTGCAATTTTTCGCAGTGCCACATGTAGAGCAAATAGGCCAGCAGCTGCAAAAAAAAAAAAAATCTGTTCTTTACTTTCCATCCACATTGAGAAGATACTTTTATATACTAAATTGTGTACAGGTACTAAGTACAAAAGAAGTTGAATTGGCAAAATTTTTACAAAGACTAGCAGCAGCTCACATTATGTTGCAGCAGGACCTCCCAACTGGTATTTTGTCATGACTCATATCAATGACCGCTGTGAAGCCAACATTACAGCAAACTCGGAGAGACAAGAGTGAATAAACTGATGAGTTATGGTTCTTTTTCTTTTGATTCATCAACCTCTGTATCTTGCAAGGAAAACCCATCCAGCATATCACTCTCAGTGTCCATTTGTAGCTCTTTGAACATAGCCATTACTTGAATCATTGTTGGTCGACGGAATGGTCTGTCATCTAAGCAGTCAAAGGCAATTTTAAGATACTGGAAGAGTTCAGCCCCTCCGGACACCTGCTTAACTATCTCTCTGTCCAATATCTCATGGCATTTATTAGCTCTTTGAAGCAGTTTTGCCCACCCAACAAGATTGTTATCACCAAATTCCAATGGATCTATAGGCTTCTTTCCTGAGAGAAGCTCCAGCAAAATGACACCATAGCTGTAGACATCCCCTTTCGTTGTGCACCTAAAACTCTGATAATACTCTGGTGGAACATAACCTGGTGTACCGGCTAGTGTGCTCACACTCAAATGAGTGTCAAGTGCATTCACCAATCTTGCCATGCCAAAATCTGAAACTCGAGCCTCGAAGTTTTCATCCAGTAAAACATTGCTCGACTTCATGTCCCTATGAATAATGTGAGGTATGCAGCTATGATGAAGAAATGCAAGTCCTCTTGCCGATCCTACAGCGATTTTCTTTCTAGCCTCCCAGTCTAGTCTTGGGATGCCAACTTTAGCACCATCATGAAGAACAGACTCCAAGCTCCCCCATTTCATGTACTCGTACACAAGTAGCCTTTCTTCACCTATCTTGCAATATCCTAACAAAGGAACCAGGTTACGGTGTTTGATCTTCCCAATGGTCTCCATCTCGGCCATGAATTCTCTGTCTCCTTGACCTGTGACCTGAATTAGTTTCTTTATTGCCACAACGCTGCCATCTTTCAGTTGGGCCTTGTATACCTCCCCAAACCCACCGGAACCAATCATGCTGTCAGCACTAAAACCATTGGTAGCTTCAAGGAGATGTGCAAAGGTCAATTTTCGCAATGGCTTCTCAAATGTTGCAACATTTATGCTTAGAGGTTCTGCAACACTAGAAAGTTTCCAGCTGCTGCTCCCTGAAGTGGGAAGGCTTTCAATGTATTTGTCCCTTCGTTCTTCTTTTTGTTGGTGTTGTTTCATCCGGTATAACGCAAATAAAAGACTAAATATGCACAAAAGAAATACCGTTATGCCAATTAACATGCCTGCAGCAACTGATCCCCTGCTCCGTCGAGTATTCTTGAACTTGTGTGAACCAGGAGCAGATCTGCATGGGGGTAATGGAACCCCACAAAGCCCAGTGTTGTTCTCATATCTAGAGGCAGGGAAAGTTGTCAATTGACCTCCAGCAGGAACAGTACCACTAAGGTTGTTGTTGGACACATCAAGATCATTTAGGAAGGAGAGGGATACTAAAGAACCAGGAATAGATCCCTGAAGATTGTTATAAGAGACATCCAGAACTCCAATTGACTTCAAGCCCCCAAAGCTGTCAGGGATATTCCCACTCAGCTTGTTATGTCCCAGATTCAAGACTTGCAAATATTCCATTGACCCCATATTGTCAGGTATAGGTCCCGAGAGAAAATTGTAAGAGAGATCAAGGTATATCATGCTACCATTGCTCGAAAAGGTATAAACCGTCAGTCCAGAATACACTCTTGTAGATGCACAAGAGTGCACCATTGGGTGATTTGCAAGCCTTTCTGGTCGGACACCCTCAAATTCAACCAATCCTCCAGAACCTCTGCAATCAGTCCCACCCTCATTTCGCACAAACACAAACTGCTTTCCAGTAATAAGCCCAGGAATGACAAAACCGGCTTGCTTAGACAGCTCCACTGGGATAGAGCCCGTGAAATCATTACTGTTTAAGTCCAGCCAGATGAGTCTGGGTAGCTTGCCAAGCTCTGGTGGTATTTGACCATTTAAAGAATTGTTTCCCACTTGAAGAATAGCAAGGTTCACAAGACTACCAATGCCTGCAGGTATAGGTCCTGTTAGCTGATTGCTTGATAGAGACACCCATAAAAGATTAGTGCAGTTTTCTATTGAGAGAGGAATAGTTCCAGATAAACGGTTATTGTTGAGGATCAGCATCTCCAGATTGCCCCCAGTATTACAGATACCTTCCGGGATTTCTCCTATTAGCTCATTTGCCCAAATAACTAAATCCAAAAGGTTGGGAAGACTCCAAATCTCGCTTGGAATAGTGCCACGTAAGTTATTGAAACTGAGGTCTATAGACTTCAGTTTTCTACAGTTTCCGAGTTCACTGGGCACAGAGCCTGATAGGTAATTGTTCGCAAGTAGTAGTCTCTCAAGGACAGATGAGCTTGAACAAAATCCAAAGGGAATGCTCCCCGTGAACACATTCGAGCTAAGGTCTAGCACTTGAAGTTGAGTACAGTTGCTGAGTGAAAGAGGGATGACACCTGTTATATTGTTGAACGCTAAATATAGATATCTCAGACTGGAAAGTTTACTAACAGTAGTGCCAAGGAAGTCCCCGGTGAGCTGATTGTTTCCAAGGTTTAGAGTTGTCAAAGATGTGCAAGAAGCAATACTGGAAGGTAGCCCTCCAACAAGCTTATTTCCAGAAAGATCAAGTTCTTCCAAAGTGCTACATACACGTCCTAATTCAGGTGGTATCTCCCCCTCAAATTGGTTATAAGCCAATGACAACCGCCTCAAGCCCCTCAGGTAGTTCCCCAACAGTAATCCAGGTATTTGCTGCTGAAGCTGATTATGGCTGAGATCAAGTGTCTGCAGATGATGGCAACGAAACAGGCTGAGTGGAAACCCTGACCCTGAGATACCATTATGCGATAAGCTCAATGAAGTCAGGTTGCCACACTGATTGAACCGGAGAGTAGAAAAAACACCAGAGAAGTTATTATGAGACATGTCCAGCACCGCCAGAGACACTGGTGCATCTTCAAAAATCCTACCAGGTAACTCACCAGAAAACAGGTTATAAGATATGTCAAAAACTGAGAGGCTCTTGCAAGAGGAGAGAGTAACATCCAACTTCCCTGTTAACTTGTTGTTTGATATGTTGAACAGATTTAAGTACTGACATCTAGCAAGAGATTCTATCAAAAGCTGTGAATCAGAAATCTTATTCCGGGAAAGGTCAAGATGTAGCAACGAAGGCCCGAAGTCAATAACCCCTCCAGGAATTGAGTTGCCAGAGAGATTAACAGACACTAGACCACCGCAATCCAGAAGAAACGAAGGCGACCTAAGAGGCTCGGACAAGTTGTTAAAAGACAAATCTAGGGTTTCAAGCGAGCAAGGTGCCGAGCCGCCTCCGCCGCCGCCGATAGACAAATCACCAGCCGAGAACGAATTGCCGTGTAAATTGAGGTTTCGGAGATTAGGCAGCGATGATATCAAGTCATCGAGACGAAAAGCTCCGACGATACCTCCATTACTGAGGTCGAGAGAGGAAACAAGGCCGCCCGTTGAGCATTTGATGCCGCGCCATGAACACGGACTAGAGGAGTTTACCGAAGTCCAACTCGACAAGAAACCGTTAGGATCGGACGTGACTGAAACTCGCTTAAAGTTCATCAACGCAGTCAAATCATCTGCTGCTTCTGCTGACCCCATCATCACAACAAAACAACAAACCACCATCTGAAAATACGATGAAGCTATAGCGCTCCATCCTCGCTTCCTCATCTTCCTATTTCTTTTCGCTTTGTGAATTTCGTTGCTCCAAAACCGAGTTTCACGTCATCGAAATTTCTACAGATTAATTTCAATGTCTCCTTCAGAACAATACAGTAGTAGTGGTTTCCACTTTCCCTCTGGGTTTCGTTTGACTTCGTAACCGACGGATTAATTACGTTCCTCGGATCTCCACCAATCACTGATCTCTGCTCGCCTTCTTCAAACACTTCCGAAAGCGACTTCGCTGAAGAAAAAAAAATCAAAATATTCAAAATCGAATTGAAGACAATATACAGTGAAATGTCGAGAATCGCTGTTGTCGATAGATGTTAACGTTTTTTTTTAAAAACAAAAAACAAAAAGTCAGATCAAAATTTGTACAGTGAAACTGTACATAACTTGAATCAATACCTGGACCTGGAGACTTGGTGCTGCTAATGATGATTAGGACGAAGATAGCGACTTGTACCAAAATCCGACAAACCACCGCCACCCGTGCTTTTCCTCCTCCTGTACCGTTCTGAAACTTTATGACAATATTGACGACTCTGTGACTGACCAATCAACTCAAACAAAAATCAGAAATGGATAAAGGTCGCTCTACAACAGCTGCAAAACCCTAAATCTCTATTTTGAGCGGATGAGACAAAAATAAACCGCGGCGAGGAGTGAGGAAGCAGCTGTGCGATTGGAGAAGAAGGATTTAGAAGGAAGAGGAGAAGATTTAGGCGAGATGAAAATGGCGGAGTAGTTAGCAAACTTTATACGCGATTAGCTGGTACGCATACGCATATATCTATCGATGGACGAGGAAGAAGAGGAGCTTGTCTGCTGTGGAGACTTGTGATTATGCTTAAACTAATATGTAATTAATTACTTTGATTGGTAGATTAATTGCTAATAAGAATCTCAATTCTCAAAGCGACGTTTTTGGAAACTGGTGAGCACGACAAATTGACGGAATATAGCTTTTTTGGTTTTTATTTATATTGTTCGGCGTCAATTACTTGAACAATATTTATTATTATCAGTTTTTTTTTCTATTTTAGTATATGCTCTTATTTCATTTTCAGACCAAAATTCATGTTATGGTCTCGTCGTCAATCTAATTAATAATCTTAATGGATTGAATTTTATGACACACGTAGCACCTCGTTTCGGTCAAATATATCACAAAGATGAAAATCTAGCCTTAACTATGTTAAAGTTAAACTACCTGATAATAAAGATTATGACGGAAAACTCTCACATTTAAAGATGAATAACAAATTCCAATATGAAAAACATTTTATCGGTATATTTATTTAAGGGGAAAAGCATAAATGGCGTTGGTGAATTTCCATCTCTTTTCAAATTATGGTTAATATTTTTACAAGGCAAAACAAAAATAAACTGAAAACTTCGAACGCCGAGCATTGTTAAGTTAATATACTATAATTATATTTCTTACTCATTCATACAAACTCTATTGAAAACAATACAAGTAAGGTGTTAAAGAACAAATATTGATTTATTACATTTGGAGTTTAGGATGACACCCCTTGATTATTTATAATAGAGTTAACAAGGATTTAATGAGCAATCTTATCATGGTGTAACGATAATTTTTGGCGATCGAAAATTATTCAATTTTTATTTTTACTGTAATTTAAAGAATAAAAAAATAGTTTAACCCAATTTGTAATTTTCGTTATATTTAAGTGTAGTTAATAAAGGAGCTAAATGAGAGAATTTAGAAGGGCCCATACATTTCAGGGGTTCATAAGTCAAAATCAAACGAATAACACTTAATAGTTATATTTGTTTTTTTAATTTACTTAAAGATGTTTGATTAATTTAAGGTTGGCTTGTAATGCATAATTCAAACCACACGTTTCTTTTTTACTTTTCATATGACTTTCTTAAGTATTTTTGTATGGGGTTTACATCAAATCGATAAATGAAGATAATACACTTACATAGCATGTTTCGGGTACACATATATATATATATATATTGTTAGGTCGTTTGAAGCACAGAACACACAAAGGGCATCACCCCGGACTTGAACTTGATTCACCGTTGAAGCACGAGCTGTTTTGGGACCTCTAACCTACTAGACACACCTACATGATAGAGGAAGAGGTCCACACCATAGGTAGTAACTAGGAAAAATTCAAACAAAATGTGGGATGGAAAATATCATGGGTGGGGCTTGAACCCTCCACCATATGAATGTAAGATAGGGATTCAACCATTAGGTCACACCCTTGTTGGCAACTTTCTTTCGTTTCAATTTCATTTCGTTTCACTTGTTGGCAAACTTTCTTAAGTCTTTGATACATATATGTTTTATATTTACGTATTGTGTTTTTTTCTTCACCTACTCATAACTAATAAACCGAACCATATTGTGGACAACCCAATTTTTGGTGCAACTAATATCCTGCATAGACTTTGAATTTGTCATTTTATTTGAAAGAAAAATGAAAAAGTGGATTTTTAAGTTCTTTGACTTATAAGCTAGCGCATTTAGATACTATTAGGCGAAAATGCTGTCCGCGTTTTTTTAAGTTGAAAGTCACATTTAGGTAAAAGACAACCCAAGTCCCAAAGTGTGATCAAAGAAATATAATCGTGCCGCCCATACATCCATTCCCATCACATATTATTTTAAACACAAAGTTGGATATAAGGTTAAAATTTACATAACTAATTTGTTTAAGTTGAATACTAAAATTATATTGTTTGTTACTAAATTTACTTTTAACAAATAAATAAATATTTAAAAAATTAGATACAATAGTACTAATTACTGTAATTAGTAGTAGCATAGCTTTGACAAAAATAGCAAAATGATAGTTTTGTTGAGCGACCCGTAACCCTCTGATTATCAGTTGAACCGAAATGTGAAATATAATTATTGGTTAAGTTAATCTATCAAGCTAGCCAAGGTAAATAAACACAAATCATTCTTTGGGTTGAATCCCGCTGTGGGATAATATTATACTTTTCATCTATTACTAGATCAGTCCCTGATCTTTCTTAATAAGCGGATATTTGAAATTGAAAAGTTGTCTAAGATGAGGGAAGAAGGGTGGTGTGAGGGAAGGAAGACAATGTCATCGTGTTGCGAGAAATGCCTAACTCAAAGCAGTGCTCGAATTTCTGTGATTTATGGGGGCACGGGCACCAAATTAGCAAGTACGATTGACGAGCAAATATGCACCCCCATTCTACGCTAAAAGCATTCAATACACAATATGGCCACATAGGTTTTGTTCAAAGGCTGACATAGGGGTCGACTTTTAGTTTTACGAGTAGTATATTTATTTCCATCATTCAAGTAAAGATTATAAAATATTAATATCTTAAAAATTCACGAGCGAATACGCACATTCACGCCATTTTTCCCACCAGATCCGTATGTGTTGTTTGTGAATGTCCCTCCGATCTTCGCCAATCTTCATAGATGCGTAAATGTGTATTTAAAATTTTGATTCAATCCATATGATTATTTTTGTTTTTTTAGTGTCGGCCACTACGGTTGGTCCGACCAGAACTGTATGTTTGGTCGTGCCCTTTCTATGAGTAGTGCCCCTTCGGGAGCATCTGACTCGTCTTTGTAGCCTTTGTGGCGTAATCAATCCATATGATTATAATAAAATAATTTGGTGTATTTTTCATATACGTATTACCATGAAGCATTAATATTTTTGGACAGTTTATGATTTAAGAGTTAAAGGTATATGGGGGAATGGGGGCAGGGCACAGGTGGCGGGGGGGCAGGGGCAGAGGCACGGGGCGCGGAGAAGTTTTCTCCCTCAAAACGCTGCCCGAAACCCTTGTCGCTTTCCCTTTTTCACATCTCTCCATTCATTGTTTTCTTCAAAATTACAAAACCTGTAACATAAATTACATTTATACCCCTCAGCTATATTATATAAATTTCGTTATTATACAAAAATTTAGACTAAATTAAACCAGTATGTCGCTTTAAAATGCTAATAAGAATAAGATACACAATATTTCTCTTAATGAAATGGATGGGGAAGGAACAGTTATAATAACATTTTCACACATTTAAATTTATTGTGAAATTAGTCTTGTCCCTGAGTACGTCTAACCAAAGAGAATTGTCAAAAAGTTACCAAAATTGTATTTCATAAGAAAGTGGATATTTAAAGTATAATAATACTCCCTAGTCCCTCAGCCCTCATTGTTTGTCCAAAAGGACAATTGGCACGCTAATTAAGAAAAGTAAATAAAGGACGGTGAGAGACGAAAAAGAGGGAAGAAAATGGAGAAAAGTGTGTGTGGAGGTGGGTCCGCTACAAAATATTAGTTATTTATCATTGAAAGTACAATTTTTTTAATAATTTGGTAGAAAAGAGATGATTGATTTGATTATTGGGTTGTATATAAAAGGAAAGTGGACAAACATTAGGGACGCCTAAAAAGGAAAGTGGACAAATATTGAGGTACAGAGGGAGTAATAATAGTAATAAAAAAAGGTATAATAATAATAATATAAAATGTGAGAGTAGTTATTATCAAAAAGAAAAATGTGAGAGTAGTTATTATCAAAAAGAAAAATGTGAGAGTAGATAAGCAATACTAAAAGAGTATTTATGTCATTTCACTACAAAAACGCCATTATTAGGGCCGTGGATCTAAAGTTGTAATGACCATTTGACAGAAATTCGGATGAACTGTGACCGTGTTTGAGAGGTCACATACAACTTGACCTCACGGGAATTTTGATTTCCGTCACACGTGCGCCCACCCACAATCTTATCTTTGCCTCCTTCATATTCCGTAATCATCTCACACGTGGGTTTTATTACCAAAAAAAATTGAACCAATCAATCATATCAACAACAAAAAAAACTCAAAATTGAACCAATCCTGGTCATGCTTAATCCAGTTATCATACGAACCCGAATGCAATTTTTTTTTACTACTTGGCTTCCCTTTTTTTTGTCTCATTATTGTAACCAGACACATTTTTAGCATCTTATTTATTTTGTTCCATTTATGTCCTCTTACCCAAATTCTTCCCCTAGGCAAATACAATTTAACTTTAGGATTAATTTAAACATTAGGGTAGTATTCTCATAGTTTAGGTTTGGTTTATAATGTATCAGTTTCCGACTTTGATTTCTGGTGATAAAGACTTTGATGGTGACAGTCATGGTAGAGTTTTGAAGTTGGACTCTGCGAACGTTGATAAATCACTGAAGTCTAATCTTAGAATGGGAAGAGGAATTCGATACGACAGATATGCGTTTCCATTGATTGAAAAAGTGTATTGAATATTATGTATATTTACTTATTAGACACCTACTTAAAACCAATCCATCCATTAAACTTTTGAATTAATTTACTACAAAATGGTCTGCATCATGATGATATTATCAAACGTGCACACGGGGTACGAACTTTAGGTAAGGTCGATTTTATAGTAACGTATTGCACGTATTTGGTTAGTTGGTGAGTTTTGAATTCAAAGCTTTATCTGCACGTCATTGCATTGCATTCGCCGCTGGTATTCGCACACAATATATTATTATGCACGCGATCGACAATAGCCACAATTAAATTAATGTTCAGGTCGATAGTTGAACTACATAAATTAAGATTAACGTCATCACTATTTAATTAAATTTATTTATCAAGCTGTAGCTTGCACGGTTAAAATTCAATTGTTTATCTAGCAGCTATAATGACTTCAATCTAGGACTTGAATCTCCAGGTGTAAAATAGAAAAAATAACTTTTGACAAATATCGGAAGTTAGAATGTCGTAATTACATCGCGATTAACTTGCTCAATCATATGAACTATATCGAAAATGACTGATTGATATCAAACTCTAAATATATTAAGTCATTTTTCTTCTCTAGCACCGTATATACCCTATTTATCATGTCATTTTATACCCTATTTATCATGTCATTTTTTTAGTATAGTTCAAATGACTGAGGATGTAATATATCACGGTGGAATAAAAGTGCTTAGTGTACGAAAAATTGATCAATTTATATTTTAGTCTATTATTGAAAATTTTGATTATTTCTCCGTATTTGTACCCCAAAAAAAAGGCAAGAGTTGGTGACCACAATTTATACATGGGTGCGGTTCAGGTACAAACCAAATTATAAATAAAAACTACAAACCGATTATAAAGCCGACACGTGTCCCAGTTTAGTCGAAATTCCGGAGAAAACACGGAGGGGTATAATAGTCATTCCACACTAATGGGTATAAAACCTAATTATGTTATTTTCAATTTAGTCCAAAAATTGTTAGTGTTCAGACTTAAATGGTATTGTTCAGACTTAAAAAAGGTAGTGTTCAGACTTAAATGGTAGTGTTCAGACTTAAATGGTAGTGTTCAGACTTAAAAATACTTAATAATCAGACTTAAATGTTAGTGTTCAGACTTAAATGGTAATGTTCAGACTTAAAAATACTTAATAATCAGACTTAAATGGTAGTGTTCAGACTTAAAAAAGGTTGTGTTCAGACTTAAATGTACTAAATAGTCAGACTTAAATGGTAGTGTTCAGACTTAAATGGTAGTGTTCAGACTTAAATGGTAGTGTTCAGACTTAAAAATATTTAATAATCAGACTTAAATGGTAATGTTCAGACTTAAATGGTAATGTTCAGACTTAAATGGTAGTGTTCAGACTTAAAAATACTTAATAATCAGACTTAAATGGTAGTGTTCAGACTTAAAAAATGTTGTGTTCAGACTTAAATGTACTTAATAATCAGACTTAAATGGTAATGTTCAGACTTAAAAATACTTAATAATCAGACTTAAATGGTAGTGTTCAACTTAAATGGTAGTGTTCAGACTTAAATGGTAATGTTCAGACTTAAATGGTAGTGTTCAGACTTAAAAATACTTAATAATCAGACTTAAATGGTAGTGTTCAGACTTAAAAAATGTTGTGTTCAGACTTAAATGTACTTAATAATCAGACTTAAATGGTAATGTTCAGACTTAAATGTACTTAATAATCAGACTTAAATGGTAATGTTCAGACTTAAAAATACTTAATAATCAGACTTAAATGGTAGTGTTCAGACTTAAATGGTAGTGTTCAGACTTAAAAATATTTAATAATCAGACTTAAATGGTAGTGTTCAGACTTAAATGTACTTAATAATCAGACTTAAATGGTAGTGTTCAGACTTAAATGGTAGTGTTCAGACTTAAATGGTAGTGTTCAGACTTAAAAATACTTAATAATCAGACTTAAATGGTAGTGTTCAGACTTAAATGGTAATGTTCAGACTTAAAAATACTTAATAATCAGACTTAAATGGTAGTGTTCAGACTTAAAAAAGGTTGTGTTCAGACTTAAATGTACTAAATAGTCAGACTTAAATGGTAGTGTTCAGACTTAAATGGTAGTGTTCAGACTTAAAAATACTTAATAATCAGACTTAAATGGTAGTGTTCAGACTTAAATGGTAATGTTCAGACTTAAAAATACTTAATAATCAGACTTAAATGGTAGTGTTCAGACTTAAAAAAGGTTGTGTTCAGACTTAAATGTACTAAATAGTCAGACTTAAATGGTAGTGTTCAGACTTAAATGGTAGTGTTCAGACTTAAATGGTAGTGTTCAGACTTAAAAATATTTAATAATCAGACTTAAATGGTAGTGTTCAGACTTAAAAAATGTTGTGTTCAGACTTAAATGTACTTAATAATCAGACTTAAATGGTAATGTTCAGACTTAAAAATACTTAATAATCAGACTTAAATGGTAGTGTTCAACTTAAATGGTAGTGTTTAGACTTAAATGGTAGTGTTCAGACTTAAATGGTAGTGTTCAGACTTAAAAATATTTAATAATCAGACTTAAAAAATGTAGTGTTCAGACTTAAATGTACTTAATAATCAGACTTAAATGGTAGTGTTCAGACTTAAATGTACTTAATAATCAGACTTAAATGGTAGTGTTCAGACTTAAATGGTAGTGTTCAGACTTAAATGGTAGTGTTCAGACTTAAAAATATTTAATAATCAGACTTAAATGGTAGTGTTCAGACTTAAATGGTAGTGTTCAGACTTAAAAATACTTAATAATCAGACTTAAATGGTAGTGTTCAGACTTAAAAAAGGTTGTGTTCAGACTTAAATGTACTTAATAATCAGACTTAAATGGTAATGTTCAGACTTATAAATATTTAATAATCAGACTTAAATGGTAGTGTTCAGACTTAAAAAAGGTAGTGTTCAGACTTAAAAAAGGTAGTGTTCAGACTTAAATGGTAGTGTTCAGACTTAAAAATATTTAATAATCAGACTTAAATGGTAGTGTTCAGACTTAAAAAAGGTTGTGTTCAGACTTAAATGTACTTAATAATCAGACTTAAATGGTAGTGTTCAGACTTAAAAATACTTAATAATCAGACTTAAAAAAGTTAGTGTTCAGACTTAAATGGTAATGTTCAGACTTAAAAAAGGTAGTTTTCAGACTTAAAAAAGGTAGTGTTCAGACTTAAATGGTAGTGTTCAGACTTAAAAAGAAGCAATGATCAGACTCAAAATACTTAATGTTTAGACTTAAAAAATAGCAATGTTCAGACTAAAATACTTATTGTTTAGACTTAAAAAAGGTAATGTTCAGACTTAAAAAGAAGCAATGATCAGACTCAAAATACTTAATGTTCAGACTTAAAAAATAGCAATGTTCAGACTAAAAATACTTACCGTTCAGATTTAAAAATGGTTATGTTCAGACTTAAAGAGAAGCAATGATCAGACTTAAAAATACTTGATGTTCAGACTTAAAAATGGTAATGATCAGACTTAAAAAGAAGCAATGATAGATTTAAATATGGTAATGATCAGAATAAAAATAATCAATAATCAGACTTAAAGAATTAATGATCACACATAAATTTCTATTTATTTCAAACACCGACGGGCATTATGGTCTCTTTCACATATACGGTTAATTTTATTTCCAATTTAGTCGCTTATTTGAAATTCCGTCTGACTATTTCATTCAGTTTACACTTTAGGGTTTGTCGTTGTAAGAGATGGACGATTTAGCCAGCGTCGTTGCAGGTTCCATTCGGTTTTGATTAAAAAATATTTTGAATTCTGTTTTAGTTTCTGTATTTAGTGTATACGTTTCTGTATGTTTTTGATCTTAATATGCGCTTTCTTACATTGAAGTCGTCTTACAATGATTAAACTTGAAGTTGAAAAGTTTAATTTGATAATTTTCAGACTTAACATCCTTGATCAACAGTGTTATAGATTAGAAAGTTGGTAATTTTGTGTTAATGCATAAAAAATCATACTTGTTCGATAAAAAAAATTTCATACTTATATGTCTAATGTTATAATATTGTTCTCACATCTATACTAACATTATTCTTTATATGATAATACAGGGGGCATTAACAATGAGTCTGAGAATGAATGTGTTGATTCAGAATGTTCAAATAAATCTGTTTCTACACCTTCCTGTGTGCAGTTTTACACACCACCGTGTCCTGATGAGCGTAAGCCATTCATAGGGCTTTTGTTTGATACATTGAAGAAGGCGTTTAAATTCTATGACAAATATGCAGATATCTGTGGATTTACAATGCGCCATGGTACCAGGAAACTTCATAAAGATGGCAGTACAGTTCTTGTTCAACATATGTTGTGTCACTATGAGGGTCTTAACAAGAAACAAAAACCAAAAGATAGCCTCTTAAAGACAAAAAAAGAAACAAGAGGCAGAAAGAGTACTCGATGTGGTTGTTTAGCTAAAATGCGTGTCAGGCTTGTTGATGGTGGTAAATATGAGGTCTTTGTATTTGAAGAAAACCATAATCATCGATTGGCTACTGAATTGGGCAAGCAGTTTTTACGTAACAATAGACAATTGAGTCTTGAACATCAGCATTTAATTGTTGCTGGAGGAAATATAAATATAGGAGCAACAAAAGCTCATCGGATAGTATCAGAAATTTCTGGTGGGAGTTCAAATGTTGGTGCATTGGTAGTTGATTTCAAAAATTTTAAAAGGGATTTGAAAAGTTATATTGGTGGCGGAGATGCTCAGATGTTAGTGAACTATTTAACGGAGAAAAAGAATTCTGATGCTGGATTTTGTTTTGAGCATTATATTAATGAAGAAGGGGCTCTGTCTCGGTTATTCTTTGCTGACAAGATATCGATAAAGGACTGTAAAATTTTTGCTGATGTGGTTTCATTTGATGCAACATACCGAATGAACAAGTAAGAATTTTAAATCAGAAATCATTGAATATTTTTGTGTAAATATCCTTCTTTTGCAGTAAAATTCTGAGTCATTTACATATTTAATATTCACTGCTTTTCAGGTATAATTTGATTTTTGTTCCTTTTACTGGAGTGGACAACCACCGTAGGTCTGTCACTTTGGCAGCAGGGCTTATATCAAATGAAAACATAGATTCTTACACATGGCTATTGACTTGCTTTAAGAATCTACTATCTGAACAGCCAAATATTATTATTACTGATCAAGACCCTGCAATGAAAGCTGCAGTTGCTCAAGTATTTGATAGAAGCTACCACAGATTTTGCATGTGGCATATTGCAGAAAAATTAAAAGCAAAGGTATTTAGTTTTGAATTATGAATGACAAAATTATTTACATATGATCTTTAAGTGTTAAAGTGTGATCATTATCTTTTTGCTTTCTGATTATTCTTTTTTTTTTGGTGTGATCATTTAAGTCTATGAGTTTGATCATTATGGATTTTAAGTGTGATCATTAAGTGTTTAAGTATGATCATCTAGTTTTTAAGTCTGATCATTAAGTTTTTAAGTCTGATTATTTTTTTTATATTTTGAAGTCTGATCATTAATTTTAATTCAATTATGATCATTAACATTTTGAAGTCAAGATGTTATTTACAAATGGTCACTTAACTTGTTAATAAAACAGACTTTAGTTGCGAATTTAATAATTATTAGCTGTTTAATGACGTGCAGGTAGGTCCTTTGTGTAATGTAAATGAGTTTCTGAAAAGAATTGGTTCTGTAATTTGGGGACACCACAATGAACCATCTGATTTCGAAAATGGATGGAATAATGTCATTGAAGAATACAAGGTAGGGAACAACACATGGTTATCTGATATGTTTGACAAACGATCATCTTGGATTCCAGTTTATTCAAAACATGTGCTTATGGGCAATCTATTAAGAACAACCTCCCGATCTGAAAGTGAAAATTCATTCTTTGGAAGATATATTCATCATTACATGACTTTTATTGAGTTCTACCTTGGCTTTCGTACTGCTATGAAGGAACAAAGGAAAACTAGAATTCAGTTAGATTATGAAAATGATACAACATCTCTTCCTGTTCAATGTCCTCTTAAAATTGCTAGACACGCATCAGAAATATTTACGCACAGAATTTTTAAAGATATTGAAATTGAGATTGAGGCTGGAGTGTACAAATGTTCGATTGAAGAGGTATTGAAAGATGTAGACATAAGATTATATACAATAAAAGAGAGAGATCAGACAACAACAAGCTGCCAAGTAAGTTAAAGTTTAATTGACAATGTTTGTTCAGTCATATATTTGAAAAATGATTAAACACTAATTTCTCTTCTTATTTTTATGATAAAATTTCTTATAATCAGGTATCATTTGCAATCTCGACGAGTAATGCAGTTTGCAGTTGCAACAAGTTCCAGTCATACGGTATTATATGCAGGCATATATTTCATGTTTTGAACTCGAATGCGGTGGACAGAATTCCCCAATGTCTTATCATGAAAAGATGGTGCAAGGAAGCATCAAATTTAATTGAAAAAGATACATCTATCAATTCTCCTTCTATTATGAATCAATCACCTTTAGTATCAGAGATTTGGCATGAATTCCGATCAATTGTTCAGCTTGTAAAAGATGATGAGGGAAAAATGAAGATTTTATTGGAAAGTGTGAAGAATCTACGTGGAATGTTTCACTCAGATGAAATAACAGACAAGTCAAAATCTAGATCAGATTTTTTCACTTCTGTTATTGGCATTCCACGACCAACTGAAGTAAATATACAAGTACCCAATGTTGCAAAGAACAAAGGACGAGCAAAAAGGTTAAAAACCACAAGGGAAATATGCATAGAAGAATCAAAGAAGAAAAGGTTATGCACAAACTGTGGTATGAAAGCTTTTCATAATAAGCGAACCTGTCCATCAAAAGCAGTTGACCAAGAAGAACAGCCATGTCAAGAAGATGAGATAGTGCAATCAAATTTTCAAGAAGAAGGTCCAATCAAATTTTCATAATTTCTCTGTTTTTTTATATATGAAAATTGTTTGCTGAATAATTCATTTTAATCTATATCACTCAAAAAAAATATTCAAATTTTTTTTTGTACTTAAAATAGATTAGACAAAAAATACTTATTGTTCAGACTTGAAAATGGTAATGTTCAGACTTAAAAAGAAGCAATGTTCAGACTAAAAATACTTATTGTTCAGACTTGAAAATGGTAATGTTCAGACTTAAAAAGAAGCAATGTTCAGACTAAAAATACTTATTGTTCAGACTTAAAAATGGAAATGTTCAGACTTAAAAAGAAGCAATGTGCAGACTAAAAATACTTATTGTTCAGACTTAAAAAATGATAATGTTCAGACTTAAAAAGAAGCAATGATCAGACTAAAAAATACTTATTGTTCAGACTTAAAAAATGGTAATGTTCAGACTTAAAAAGAAGCAATGATCAGACTAATAATACTTATTGTTCAGACTTAAAAATGGTAATGTTCAGACTTAAAGAGACAAATATCAAACTTGAGAAAAATAAGTGCTCATAATTAAAAACAAATAATGAATAAAACTTTAAGAGACAATAATCCAATTAATAAGTGATTTGGTCAGGGTTATAACATAGTGTTTCATACAATTTAAATTTCAAAAATATCAGTCTCCTCAATTGTCTACTCGTCATGCTCCTCTTCTTTCTTCACAATCACATGATGATGAAGAGCTTCAACTACTTTCGGTTTCAATGGATTGGAATCAGCAAGCAACATTTTGTGTAAGTATCTTTTCCTGAGTTTTCTTATTTGATCTTTTTGCTGTAAAAAAATTAATTTGGTTAATCAAAATTTAATTGAACAGTAATTTAGTATTTGAAAATGTATCTTTGAATTCAGGATTACCTTTTCAGATTCAGGAGCAAATCCACTATACCAATTCCCAACTGCTTCCCCATAATAAGTCTCCAAATGGCGCATTGCAAAAACTCCACAATCATTTTCATTAGAAAATGTTCTCCATGACATTTCTAACAGATTCTTTGGTGTATCTACCGATATCCAAGATACATCGGGATGCTTAATCTTAAGAAGATAAGTTTTGAAAAGTTTTATCTGAAAATGGTTATATCCTCAGACTTATAAAAATTATCACACTTATAGCTGAAATGAATAATGATCAACTTTAATTGATAATGATCAGACTTAAATTAATAATGATCAGAATTAAATAGATAAGATAATGATGAGACTTAAATTCATAATGATTAGACTTATCCGACTTAAATTATATAGAACAAAGTAAAACGAAACATACCAGGCTTGGAAGACTTTCTCCATATTTTTTTTCAATGGATTCTTCTCCTCCACAGAAATTGTCTAATATATCTATGGTCCTTCCAGAGAAATTGAAACAGACAACAAAGTAGTGTAACAAATGACAGATGGGAAAGAAAACCTGATAAGAACAGAATAATTGTTAAAAAAAATAAAAGGTTGCTGATGATCTTTTTACATAATAGGAGATTAGTTTACCAGTTTAGCTTTCTTAATATCTAATTTAGGAAACGTTTCTTCTGTAAATTTCAGAATGCGTTGGAAATCCTTATATCTAGGTCGCCGATGATCTTCATGAAGAGAATAAAGCTAAAAAGAAAAGATAAAAATTAGGAAACTGCTAAGACCTAATGAAAAATAAAAGCAATATACTTACGGTTTCACTGATAAGGCAGAAATAACGCCCTATAGATGGTGGATGACTACTTTGTATTTCCATTTCATTCAAAATAACTATCCAGGAATTAAGAGCATTCTCGCTTATAAAGTGATTGTATTCCAATGACTGAAAGTCAGATCTTAGTGAAAACAGCCCACTTGAAGCGAAGATCACCTCATCTTCACTGTGTAAAAACAGAAAATCATAACATATATGGTAAAAAGATTGTCTACAAAAATAAGATAAGTTATTCATGTAAAAAAAAAGACTTACGAATCAGATATGACGGTTGTCACCCAATCATATATTCTAATTTCTTCTTCAGAGAAGTCATCATCAATAGGAATTATTCTATTGTTGTATTGAGATTCTGTAGCAACTAAAGGCTTCTTTAATCGTTCAAGTATCTTGTGTGTTGTAGCTGCTTTCCCCTGAACTTCAGCTGATGTAGTTTTACTCAACTCATACATGGATTCAATTTTGGTAACCTCCGCCAAAATTGCTTCAAGCTCATTTTCCATGCTATCTCCAAGTGTACTATAGTCGGTCCTTTCAAAACCTTCCTCAACAGGTTGTGTAGCTTGTTTTTTTGATAAAGGAGAATTTATAACATCTCCTAAACTTAAATGGAAAAGGTCTTGTTCTGAAAAATCATCTAATGACCTTTTCCTGTTGAGCGACTCTGGTAAGTCGTCATTCATTACAGACTTGATTCTCCCATATAAAGTATTCACTTCATCGTAAAAATGTACATTATTTTTCAGAATAATGTACAAATTTTTAAACTCGTGTACTTTTTGTTCAAGCTTTCCATATAAACTCCTAAAAACTGCCATCACATCCTAAAAAAATAGAAACAAATTTATCAGTCTTTAACCGCATTGCTCAGAATTAAAATCAATATTGTTCAGACTGAGCAGAAATAATTATTCAGGGTACCTCACTGGAGATTTGATCAGTTGTTACTTCTGCTTCTTTGTCTAATGTCTTGTCTTTTGGAGTTTCAATTTGTCTTTGCATTGCCTATATAAAAAGATAACAATTAATCACCAAATTAAGGTATAAATAAAGCTGAGTAAAATAAAATTTGTATAGATATTTGGTGATAGTTATGTTTTATTATCTCTGTCAGGGATGTCTTCTCTGATTCTGGTACCTGTGTATTTTTTTGCAAGGAGTGTTTTCTTTGCTGTATAACCTTCACAAATGACAAAGAGGGGACAACCTGAAGTCCCTTGTACAAACTATTGTATTCAGGTACAACACCAAATTCTTCGCTATCTTCTATAACCTCATCACGATCAAGAGGTTCTGTTGCTTCAGTATCACCACTCTCACCTTCTACTATTTCGGTTCCTCCACTCTCACCTTCTACTATTTCGGTTCCTCCAGTCTCCCCTTTTGCTAATTCAGTATCACCAATCTCACCTTCTACTATTTCGGTTCCTCCAATCTCACCTTCTACTATTTCAGTATGTGTATTACTTTCCCCGTCAGATGTCAGGTCAATGATTTGTTGTTGGTGGCCTTCATATTAGCAATATAATAGAGATTAAAAATGATTCCCAAAAAAACTACTGTATATAGAAAAACCCTAAACCCTATAAAAAGAGTACCAAACGCCGAAATGGAATCAGATGCTTCGATCTTCATGTTGATCGAAACCCTAACTTGCGGTTGTCCTACTGCGAATTGGAATGATGATAGAAGGAGACGTTCGTTAACCAAATAGATTAAGATCTTTTTTTTATTTAAGGGACATTTGAAATAAAAAAAATTTTCAATTCCGTACGAGTATTAGATATCGGATCAAATAGGCAATATTCAGACTTAATAATGGAAATGTTCAGACTTAAAAAGAAGCAATGTGTAGACTAAAAATACTTATTGTTCAGACTTAAAAATGGTAATGTTCAGACTTAAAACTAGCCAATGATCAGACTAAAAATACTTATTGTTCATAATTAAAAAAGGTAATGTTCAGACTTAAAAAGAAGCAATGATCAAACTTAAAAATGGTATTGTTCAGACTTAAAAAATGGTAATATTCAGACTTAAAAAGAAGCAATGATCAGACTAAAAATACTTATTGTTCAGACTTAAAAAAGGTAATGTTCAGACTTAAAAAGAAGCAATGATCAAACTTAAAAATGGTATTGTTCAGACTTAAAAATGGTAATGTTCAGACTTCAAAAGAAGCAAAAGATCAGACAAAAAATACTTATTGTTCAGACTTAAAAATGGTAATGTTCAGACTTAAAAAAGAAGCAATTATCAGACTAAAAAATACTTAATGTTCAGACTTAAAAAAGAAGCAATAATCACACTAAAAAATACTTATTGTTCAGACTTAAAAAGAAGCAATGATCAGACTAAAAAATACTTATTGTTCAGATTTAAAAATGGTTATGTTCACACTTAAAGAGAAGCAATGATCAGACTTAAAAATACTTAATGTTCAGACTTAAAAATGGTAATGTTCAGACTTAAAAAGAAGCAATGATCAGACTAAAAATACTTAATGTTCAGACTTAAAAAGAAGCAATGATCACACTAAAAAATACTTATTGTTCAGACTTAAAAATGGTAATGTTCAGACTTAAAAAGAAGCAATGATCAGACTAAAAATTCTTATTGTTCAGACTTAAAAATAGTAATGTTCGGACTTAAAAAGAAGCAATGATCAGACTAAAAATACTTAATGTTCAGACTTAAAAAGAAGCAATGTTCACACTAAAAAGTACTTATTGTTCAGACTTAAAAATGGTAATGTTCAGACTTAAAAAGAAGCAATGATCAGACTAAAAAATACTTATTGTTCAGACTTAAAAATGGTAATGTTCAGACTTAAAATACTTATTGTTGCAAAAATAAGACGAGTTGAGCTCATGGGCATCGGGCATATAAATACATTAAAATGTTATTTGATATATCAAAATGTTCAAAGATATATCAAAATACATTCATAAAATACATCAAAATGTAGCACACATACACATTCATAAAATACATCAAAATGTAGCATAAAATTACATCAAAGAACGTTGTGTTCTTTTTCTTTTTAAGTTGAACTCTTTTCCTTCAGACTCTTGCTGTTGGGAAGTCATCATTCAAAAGTGATTTCATTGTGCCATATATATTATCCACATCAACTTGAAACTCTGTCCTTTTTAGCATTGCATAGAACCTTTTAAACTGACATATGTCCTTTTCAAGACCTTCAGATAAGCCCATAAAAATTGCCATCATCTTCTAAAAATATACATAAAATTTAATGATTAAAAAAGTATACTTGGATGATAATTAATGTGAAGAAAAGTTTCAAATAATAAAAATATTGGAAGAGAAATAATCAAAATGTTCAGCCCTACCTCACTTGACATTTGATCCCTTATATCTTCAACATTTTCACTTGGAGTTTCAAAGAGTCGATCCAACAGCTTCAGCTTACCAAACTTATTATTGTAGATATCTGATTTTTGACGAGATATCAAGTACTCGTTGGTCATGTAGCTGATGACTGGCCATTTTCTTGTCTTATAACTTTCACTGTTGAATAGTCTATCAGCATACAACATCTGCAAAATAAAAAGAAATAAAATAAATATAGTAATTCATAATTCATATATAAGCTAAATGATCAGAGATAAAATTAAAAATGTTCGCACATGATATTAGTTTGTTCACATATAATTTTAAATTTTCAATCATGAATAACAAATTTAAACAAAATGTTGCAGGAAATTAAAATAATGCATAAATAAAATTTTAAAAAAAGAACATACAGCGAGGAAGAGGATTGGTCCCTTGTAATTTTTCATCTTGTTTTTCATCCATTCAATCTTTGATACCTTAAGTAGTTCAACAATGAACTTACACCAATTAAAGCGTGGTACCTCATCCTCAGAGTCTATACTGTTTATAATGTTTGAATTACACCATGTATTTTTACTTGGTGATATCAGAATGGAGTAAAACAGTACTAGAAAGTCCAGCTTGAACCAACTGTCAACAACTTGCACTTCTTTCAACCTCTGAGCAATATCTGTATTTTTTGGATATAATCCTTTGGTGGTTATACCATATTGTTGAAGCCATCTCTTCTTTAACGCCTTGTTGCTTTTTCCCTCTATTATGAGTGTCTCGCCGCTTAAATCAAATCCGAAAACATTTCTCACATCAACTTCATCAATTCCCATTGTCTCACAGTTAACCTTTAAACTGCATTCGTTTGCGTCAAAACATTCAAGAACTTTCAATGAAAGTTTTGTTGGTAACTTGTCAATCTTTAATTCCAAAATGTGTTCTAGACCCATTGAGGAAACAGCAACTTTTTGAACTTCGCTTAAGCCATCAATTACATCCTTCAGAATTTGTGGAGTTCCTCTAACTTGGATTCCAGAAGTTGATTTTCGACGTCGTATAGGCTTAGCAAATCCTAAATAGGGAACAATTTCAAATCTTTTGTTGGAATCATTGTATTGATTAAAATGGTCACTTCCTTCGCTATGTTGTTCAGCAACATAACTGCTCTCTCCTTCAGTATCACTACTTACTCCATCCTTTGGTGTCAGTGATCTTTGACTTAAACTTTCTGAACTGAAATCAGCAGGACCAGTCATTACTTTTTTTCCTTTAGAAATGTCCTTCATCCGTTTTGAGTATACTTCATTTGGTGGTGTGCAGCTTATAACATCATCATCATCAGAGGTAAGATCGATTATTTCTCCTCGTATACCTTTATATTTGCTGCATTTAGACCGTAGTAGATAAGATCTTCTTTTTAAACCTGAAAAAAAAAACATACGATACAGATGAACTGTAAACCCTAAAAAAGAACATACGATACACAAGAAAAATCCTACAAATTGTAAACCCTAGAAAAAAACGTACCCGAAACCGATTCGATGCCAGATACATTTGTCTTCATATTAGAAAAAATGCAAAACCAAAAAAGTTTCGATTTTCGGAAACCCAACTTCGGAAAACAAAAAAGTTTCTATCTTCGGAACCTTTTGCAAATTAGTGTAGTGAGAGTGCCGTAGTGAGGATGATAAAATATGATAGTTGATAATCAGACTATGCTCAAATGGTCGAACTTTAGTCATATGCTTAATAAGACTCAAATAAAACCAAAACCATCAACAACACCAAATAGAATTAATGATCAGAATTAAAATAAAGTAAATGATCAGACTTTAAGATAAATATAATCAGAGTTAAAGGATAGACAATGATCAGACTTAAAATAGACAATGATCAGACTTATTATTGATAATGATCAGACTTAAAATAGACAAAGATCAGACTTATTATTGATAATGATCAGACTTAAAATTGACATGATCAGTTTAAAATTGTTAATGATCATTACTCATTTTAAGTCTGAGTAAACAAATTAAATATTTGAGGGCTTTTTTTCATTTTTCAAAATTCAATTGTACATTTTTTAAGTTTTAAGATTACAACACTTCAAGCAGGGGTAAAACATTTCCATCAGTCAACAAAAAAAATCAACGAAGAATCTCGGACGAACGAAGAACGAAGAGTCTAAGGCGAACGAACCGACCAAGAATCTCTGGCAACACGAAGTTTTGAAGTTTATCAATATGTCCACTAAACGTGGCAGTACGTTTCCTTTTTTCTACCGAGTTTTCTATCATCACTATTCACTTGGATTGTGCTACTGACTGTTTCATTATGTATTTCCTATCATGATGTGTTAGATGTGTGTTTTTCTAGGGTTTTCAATAATCCTATTTGTTTTTAGCACTGTACTATTGCGCATTATCAATTTTATTTCTGATAATTAGAATGTTAAATTTAAAGAATAACATTTTATGTCTGCTTATTATCTCTTTTCATCTAGTAAGCATATTTGTAAATTTATTGTGATAATTCTGCACATTTTTGTCAGAGTTAAAGACGCATTGTGTTGATCCTACTCAGCATTTACAATGTATTGAAGAATCATCAAGTTCTTATTCAAAGGCGTCTTCTCATAGTGACGTTGAATCTGCTGCTGAGTTGATTCTTAGTTTAACGGGTGTTACTACGAAAGATATAAACAACAAAAAGAAAAGAAAGAAAGATATGAATAAGACAAAGAAAAGAAAGACTGGTCTTCAACAAAGAGGAAGCCCATCCTTATTAAAGGAAGTTATTGATAGCTTAAACAGAGAGCAAAGAATTGCTGTGACTTCAATGGGTTTAGGACCTATTTTGGATATCAAATTCAAAAAACTCCCTTCATTTCTAGCCCTTTTAGTTCTGCAGTCCTTCGACCCGAAGAAACTAACTTTAACAACTGAATCCGGAATTCTAAATATAGATGAAATGGACGTACACAGAGTGTTTGGATTTGATTTGGATGGTAAGGATATTCCGATAGTCAAAACTAGGAAGAGAGGGGCCATATATAAGAAATGGAAACAATCATACGGGTTTCCGATTAATAAATATCCAAAACATTCTGATATAGCAGAACGATTGAAAAGTATGGATGGGGTCGAATATTGGTTCAAGGTGGATTTTCTAGTCCTGTTCTATTCTGCAATCATACATCTACCGAATAATCAAAATTCTCGAGCAGATATTCTAGAATTTATAGTTTCGGAGGATCAAATTCCAAAGTTCAACTGGTGCAACTTGGTAATTTCCCAACTTATACAAGCAACATTAGATTGGAAATCTGGACCTGCGACAAGTTTCTACCAGGGGCCCATTACTTTCATTACCGTAAGTTGATTTTGTAATGATTCTTTTTATTCATTTTTAAATGATTTCTCTTCTATTATTTAAGTCTGATTTAGTTTTTGGCTGTTTTATACATATTATGCAGATGCTCTATGTGGATAGATTCGTAAATGAAAAATGCTGCATAAGAAGACGAAGTCCAGTCATCAGTTACATTACTGATGACTATTTTTCTGCTCGGGAACTTTATGATTTCAAATTAAATGAATTTGGAAAAGGAACGTTGATTGCACACGAAATCCCTTCTGATGTTATACAGAATTATTATACAAGAACAAAGAATAATATTAATGAAGTAGAATTACCTCGCACAGATTTACCTCGCACAGAATTACACGAGGTATTTTTTTTAGTCTCATCATTTTTTCTGTTTGTGTCCGATCATTGTATATTTAAGTCTGAACATTATGCTTTAATTCTGTATTTGAGTACCATATTGCTTGATTAGCTCTGAACATTATCCTTTAATTGTGAATTCCACATCATTGTTTGTTATTGTCCTTTCTAAAACATTATTAATTCTAATAGGAATTGATTGCAGGATGAATATGTGTCTGATGAAGAAAAGAAAAATGAAGAAAATGAAGAAAAGCAAATGAAGAAAAGAAAAATGAGACCAAACGGAAAAGAGGTAGACCTAAGAAAAATGTGTAGAGAATATTGTGCTTTTATCAAATACTTTAGTTTGATCTCTGTTTCAAATACTATCATTATTATTTGTAAATCTGATCATTGATTTGTAAATCTGCACATTGTTTTAATATTAAGTCTAAAGATTAAGTCTGAACATTAAGTCTGAACATTGTCTATTAAGTCTGAACATTAAGTCTGTTTTAATAGTAAGGCTGAACATTAAGTCTGAACATTTTGTATTTAAGTCTGAACATTATGTTTGTTTTAATATTAAGTCTGTTTTTACATTAAGTCTGAACATTGTCTATTTAAGTCTGAACATTATGTCTGTTTTTATATTAAGTCTAAAGATTAAGTCTGTACATTAAGTCTGAACATTGTGTTTTAAGTCTGAACATTAAGTCTTTTTTAATAATAAGTCTGAACATTGTCTATTTAAGTCTGAACCTTAAGTCTATTTTAATATTTAGTCTGTTTTAACATTAAGTCTGAACATCATCATTTTTAATTGTGATTTTAATATGAACATAATGATTTTCATTCTGTTTTAAGTCTAAATATTATAAGTTACATCTGAGCATTATGTTTTTGAATACGAATAAATCATGATTAGTTCTGAAAATTATCTTTGAAGTGTGAATTCCACATAACTGTTTGTTATTGTGCTTTCTAAACATTTTAAATTTAATAGGAAACGATTGAAAGATTACGCATCAATGTTTTTTTAAGTCTGAAGGAACATTGTTTTTTCAACTATTTGTCATTTCTGGTTTAAGTCTGAACATTAAGTCTGTTTTAATAAAAAGTCTGAACATTAAGTCTGAACATTGTCTATTTAAGTCTGAACATTATGCTTTAATTCTGTATTTGAGTACCATATTGCTTGATTAGCTCTGAACATTATCCTTTAATTGTGAATTCCACATCACTGTTTGTTATTGTCCTTTCTAAAACATTATTAATTCTAATAGGAATTGATTGCAGGATGAATATGTGTCTGATGAAGAAAAGAAAAATGAAGAAAATGAAGAAAAGCAAATGAAGAAAAGAAAAATGAGACCAAACGGAAAAGAGGTAGACCTAAGAAAAATGTGTAGAGAATATTGTGCTTTTATCAAATACTTTAGTTTGATCTCTGTTTCAAATACTATCATTATTATTTGTAAATCTGATCATTGATTTGTAAATCTGAACATTGTTTTAATATTAAGTCTAAAGATTAAGTCTGAACATTAAGTCTGAACATTGTCTTTTAAGTCTGAACATTAAGTCTGTTTTAATATTAAGTCTGAACATCAAGTCTGAACATTGTCTATTAAGTCTGAACATTATGTTTGTTTTAATATTAAGTCTGTTTTTACATTAAGTCTGAACATTGTCTATTTAAGTCCTGAACATTATGTCTGTTTTAATATTAAGTCTAAAGATTAAGTCTGTACATTAAGTCTGAACATTGTGTGTTAAGTCTGAACATTAAGTCTTTATTAATAATAAGTCTGAACATTGTCTATTTAAGTCTGAACATTAAGTCTATTTTAATATTTAGTCTGTTTTGACATTAAGTCTGAACATCATCATTTTTAATTGTGATTTTAATATGAACATTATGATTTTCATTCTGTTTTAAGTCTGAATATTATAAGTTACATCTGAGCATTATGTTTTTTAATACGAATAATTCATGATTAGTTCTGAAAATTATCTTTTAAGTGTGAATTCCACATAACTGTTTGTTATTGTGCTTTCTAAACATTTTAAATTTAATAGGAAACGATTGAAAGATTACGCATCATTGCTGCAAAAATTATTGAAGATATGGCTAAATATCATCAACTGTCCGGAAGTTTGAAAAATAATCCTGAATATAAGAGTGAGGTTCAGTGTATTGACAGAAGTATTATCATAGCGGCTGCGAATAAGCAATGTAATGATGTGGATCAACAAGCTGATGCTTCTAAAGATGATGTTAATGATGTGGATCAAGAATCTTATGCTTCTCAAGATGATGATGATAAACAAGCTAAATCTTCCCAACAAGATGATGATGATGATTTTCAAGATAAAAGTATGTTTTCAATGTCTCCTGAATCTAGATCAACACATCCAGGGCATCTAAATGAAAATTCATCAACACAGTTACTATTTTCTAAAATCATCATGTTTAGTCTTATCAATATAATCTTATTCAATACAGTTACTCTTCAAGATCCTATTATTGCTGATCATGTTCAAAATCTGGGTCAAGATAAGGCAAATGACATTGCTATTGTGCCTATTGTACAACCAGAGCAACATAACAAACTAGTTAATGTTGATGATGTGGATCAACATGCTGATGCTTCTCAAGATAATGTTATTGATGTGGATCAAGATGATGATGATCAACAAGCTAAAGATTCCCAACAAGATGATGCTGATGATTTTCAAGATAAAAGTATGTTTTCAATGTCTCCTGAATCTAGATCAACACATCCAAGGCATCTAAATGATAATAGGATAATCGTACATTTTATTTAAGTCTGAACATTATCATTTTAAGTCTGAATATTATCATTTTAAGTCTAATCATTTGTCATTTTAACTCTGTTCATTCGTTTTCTATTCAGTTTGATCAATTTTAATTCTGATAACTATTCTATTAAATACAGATTCTTCTCAAGATGTTAGAACACATCCAAATATTCAAAAACTTGGTCAAAATGAGGCAAAAGAAACTTTTACAGGTGATTATTTGTTTTTTTAAATATGATAATTGTACATTTTATTTAAGTCTGAACATTATCATTTTAAGTATAATCATTTGTCATTTTTACTCTGATCATTTGTCATTTTTACTCTGATTATTTTCATTTTAATTCTGATAATTTTAATTCTGATAACTATTCTGTTCAATACAGATTCTTACCAAGATGTTAGTACACATCCAAATATTCAAAAAGTAGCAGAAGACATCTGTGAAATGAAAAGTCTGTTTACATTATCTCCAGATTTTAGATCAACACCTCCAGCATTCACATCCTCTTTAAATGAAATATCTCAGGATGTTGATCATTTTGATAATACAGTTCAACCTTCAGATTTACCAGATTCGTATGTGTTGCCTAATTTGCCAATTTTACAACCGGTTGCATATCCTTTTGTTCTCCTGCACACTATCAAAGATCGTCTTATTAATTCGACAAAAGATGGTACGATTTTTCTTTGTTAGAGTTTATTATGTATAGTTTGATTTTATGTGTGCAATTCTAAAAGCATCAAAAATATTGTTATCTCTGCTGGTCTGACTGCTATCCCTTCTCATTGTCCCATTGTGCAAACAGAAGTAGATGCTTCCAACGAGAGTGTATTTCCAAATTTAACAACTGAGGAAGGCAATCAAAAACTGAAGCACCAAGGTCTGATCATTGAATCTTTAAGTCTCCTTATTATTTAAATCTGAACATTAAGTCTGTTTTAATATTAAGTCTAAAGATTAAGTCTGAACATTGTCTTTTAAGTCTGAACATTAAGTCTGTTTTAATATTAAGTCTGAACATTATGTCTGTTTTAATATTAAGTCTGTTTTTACATTAAGTCTGAAGATTGTCTATGTAACTCTAAACATTAAGTCTGAACATTAAGTCTAAAGATTAAGTCTGAACATTAAGTCTGTTTTAATAATAAGTCTGAACATTAAGTCTGTTTTAATAATAAGTCTGAACATTGTCTATTTAAGTCTGAACATTAAGTCTATTTTAATATTTAGTCTGTTTTAACATTAAATCTGAACATTAAGTCTGAACATCATCATTTTTAATTGTGATTTTAATATGAACATTATGATTTTAATTCTGTATTAAGTCTGAATATTATAAGTTACATCTGAGCATTATGTTTTTCTATACGAATAATTTTTGATTAGTTCTGAAAATTATCTTTTAAGTGTGAATTCCACATCACTGTTTGAACATTAAGTCTGAACATTGTCTATTTAAGTGTGAATTTCACATCACTGTTTGAACATTAAGTCTGAACATTGTCAATTTAAGTCTGAACATAAAGTCTATTTTAATATTTAGTCTGTTTTAACATTAAGTCTGAACATTAAGTCTGTTTTAACATTAAGTCTGAACATTAAATATTGTTATCTCTACTAGTCTGACTGCTATCCCTTCTCATTTTCCCATTGTGCAAACAGAAGTAGATGCTTCCAACGAGACTGTATTTCCAAATTTAACAACTGAGGAAGGCAATCAAAAACTGAAGCACCAAGGTCTGATCATTGAATCTTTAAGTCTCCTTATTATTTAAATCTGAACATTAAGTCTGTTTTAATATTAAGTCTAAAGATTAAGTCTGAACATTAAGTCTGAACATTGTGTTTTAAGTCTGAACATTAAGTCTGTTTTAATAATAAGTCTGAACATTAAGTCTATTTTAATATTTAGTCTGTTTTAACATTAAGTCTGAACATTAAGTCTGTTTTAACATTAAGTCTGAACATTAAATATTGTTATCTCTACTGGTCTGACTGCTATCCATTCTCATTTTCCCATTGTGCAAACAGAAGTAGATGCTTCCAACGAGAGTGTATTTCCAAATTTAACAAATGAGGAAGGCAATCAAAAACTGAAGCACCAAGGTCTGATCATTGAATCTTTAAGTCTCCTTATTATTTAAATCTGAACATTAAGTCTGTTTTAATATTAAGTCTAAAGATTAAGTCTAAACATTAAGTCTGAACATTAAGTCTATTTAAGTCTGAACATTGTCTATTTAAGTCTGAACATTAAGTCTATTTTAATATTTAGTCTGTTTTAACATTAAATCTGAACATTAAGACTGAACATCATCATTTTTAATTGTGATTTTAATATGAACATTATGATTTTAATTCTGTATTAAGTCTGAATATTATAAGTTACATCTGAGCATTATGTTTTTGTATACGAATAATTTTTGATTAGTTCTGAAAATTATCTTTTAAGTGTGAATTCCACATCACTGTTTGAACATTAAGTCTGAACATTGTCTATTTAAGTGTGAATTCCACATCACTGTTTGAACATTAAGTCTGAACATTGTCAATTTAAGTCTGAACATTAAGTCTATTTTAATATTTAGTCTGTTTTAACATTAAGTCTGAACATTAAGTCTGTTTTAACATTAAGTCTGAACATTAAATATTGTTATCTCTACTAGTCTGACTGCTATCCCTTCTCATTTTCCCATTGTGCAAACAGAAGTAGATGCTTCCAACGAGACTGTATTTCCAAATTTAACAACTGAGGAAGGCAATCAAAAACTGAAGCACCAAGGTCTGATCATTGAATCTTTAAGTCTCCTTATTATTTAAATCTGAACATTAAGTCTGTTTTAATATTAAGTCTAAAGATTAAGTCTGAACATTGTCTTTTAAGTCTGAACATTAAGTCTGTTTTAATATTAAGTCTGAACATTAAGTCTGAACATTGTCTATTTAAGTCTGAACATTAAGTCTGTTTTAATATTAAGTCTGTTTTTACATTTAGTCTGAACATTGTCTATTTAAGTCTGAACATTAAGTTTGTTTTAATATTAAGTCTAAAGATTAAGTCTGAACATTAAGTCTGAACATTGTGTTTTAAGTCTGAACATTAAGTCTGTTTTAATAATAAGTCTGAACATTGTCTATTTAAGGCTGAACATTAAGTCTATTTTAATATTTAGTATGTTTTAACATTAAGTCTGAATATTAAGTCTGAACATCATCATTTTTAATTGTGATTTTAATATGAACATTATGATTTTAATTCTGTTTTAAGTCTGAATATTATAAGTTACATCTCAGCATTAAGTTTTTGAATACGAATAATTCTTGATTAGTTCTGAAAATTATCTTTTAAGTATGAATTCCACATCACTGTCTGAACATTGTCTATTTTAATATTTAGTCTGTTTTAACATTAAGTCTGCACATTAAATATTGTTATCTCTACTGGTCTGACTGCTATCCCTTCTCATTTTCCCATTGTGCAAACAGAAGTAGATGCTTCCAACGAGAGTGTATTTCCAAATTTAACAAATGAAGAAGGCAATCAAAAACTGAAGCACCAAGGTCTGATCATTAACTCTTTATGTCTGCTTATTATTTTATTTGAAATCTGAAATATGATTTTATTTTAAGTATTATCATTAATATTTTAAATCTGATCACTACAGAGGCTCCCGAAGATACTATCATACTAAATAAAAGATTAAGGCTTCCAAGTCCTTTTGTGAAATCTCCATACCAAATCAGATCAACTCTTATGACTACCAAATTATCAAATTTTGAAAAAAAAAGCATGGCAGTGGATATTTGACCCAAAAGTGTTAGATAAAGAGTAAGTCTGAACATTTATGCTTTCAAGTTCTTTTTTATGTCCTAATATTATTATTAGAAATTTTATTTTATATGTGTATAATATTTGAGTAAGTCTGAATTTTCTTTGATGTTTTTTTTTCTGCTTGCAGAGATTATGATTTCGTGTTTAAAGATACAAACGAAACTAATAAACTATCCAAGGCTGACTTTCGTACACTTAATTTTTTCAAGTATATTGAAAGCAATATAATCGACTGTTGGGTAAGTATTTTGAACATACGTGAAATGTACAAGAGTTCATCAACTGTCCAGCGGTTTTTCATCCCTATTAGAACAACTGTAAGTGCAGTCTCTATAGTCTTTTTATTTTATATCTTTGACATAAACTAATTAGGTTCATTTTTTTGGTGGCAGAGTTTTTGTCTCTTCGACACCCATATCAACAAGGAAAGAAGCTACAAGTTTTTCAAAGAAGGAGTTGAATATATAATAAAAAAGTTTGATAAGATGTTTTTTACATCAAAGCTGGTAAAACTAATACTATATGTTATATCAAATATTTGGTGGAACATTTTTGTATATTATTAAATGAGTCTTTTTCTTTTTTAGATTTTCTTCTCGCTCTGGCACTCCAGGCATTTCTTCTGTGTATGTTTCAATTTTCTTACAAAGAAGATTGATATATTAGACAACTCAGCAAGTACTTCAAGTATCAAAGATAAATATGGAGTAATTGTGCCAAACTTGGTATGTGTTATTTTAACTCTGCAATATACTGTTTGTATGTGTAGAATTTTTATTTATGAACAATTCTTCTTACTTGTCTGAATAATTTTCCAGAAAACAAATGTCGTGTCCTTTCTTGAAGAGGTGAAATTTAAGGACAGTAGTTGGATTGCTGATACAGAACCTATTCGTATTGAAATGAAATGGCGTACGAAATACAACGGCGATGATTGTGGTATATTCTCCATGAGACACATGGAGACTTATTTTGGGTACCATGAAGAATGGGAGTCAGGTTTTGTTTCTGAAAGTGAAGAGGTAATCCAATCTAAAATTTCAAATCTCCAAAAATAGTTAGTATGTTAAAATTCTTTATTAATGCAAATTTTTTTTTCAGCAAAGAGTTCAGTTGAGAAAGTTGCGAGTCAGATATAACTTTCAAATTCTTACGGATGAAAGTAACACTTTCAAAGATGAAATACTGAGAGAAATTGTTACTTTTATACCATCAATTCCAGAGCCAAATATTTATCAGGAAAAACCAGAAGTTGAAGACATTACAGAGGAAAATCAGGATGAAGCAGATGCAGCGAAGAAAAAACAGAACAAACGGGAAATTAAAGAGCAAAAGAAAATTAAAGCAAATGAAGAAAAGAAAAATGAGACCAAACGGAAAAGAGGTAGACCTAAGAAAAATGTGTAGAGAATATTGTGCTTTTATCAAATGCTTTAGTTTGATCTTTGTTTCAAATACTATCATTATTATTTGTAAATCTGATCATTGATCTGTAAATATGATTATTTGTAAATCTGAACATTGTTATTTAATTCGGATCGTTTATCGTTAATGGTAGTGTTCAGACTTAAAATACTAATGTTCAGTCTTAAAAATACTTAATAATCAGACTTAAAATGGTAGTGTTCAGACTTAAATGGTAGTGTTCAGACTTAAAATACTAAATGTTCAGACTTAAAAATACTTAATAATCAGACATAAATGGTAGTGTTCAGACTTAAATGATAGTGTTCAGACAATGTTTTAAGTCTCATTATTATATTTTAAGTCTGAACAATGTTTTTTCAAGTATTGTCATTACTGGTTTAAGTCTGAACATTGTTGTTTTAAGTCTGAACATTGTGATTTAAGTCTGATCGTTAATGGTTTAAGTCTCATTATTATTTTTAAGTCTGAACAATGTATTTTTAAGTCTGAACAATGTTTTTTCAAGTATTGTCATTACTGGTTTAAGTCTGAACATTGTTTTTTAAGTCTGAACATTGTTATTTAAGTCTGATCGTTAATGGTTTAAGTCTCATTATTATTTTTTAAGTCTGAACAATGTTTTTTCAAGTATTGTCATTACTGGTTTAAGTCTGAACATTGTTTTTTTAAGTCTGAACATTGTTATTTAAGTCTGATCGTTAATGGGTTAACTCTCATTATTATTTTTAAGTCTGAACATTGTTTTTTCAAGTATTGTCATTACTGGTTTAAGTCTGAACACTGTTTTTTTAAGTCTGAACAATGTTTTTTAAGTTTGATTGTTAATGGGTTAACTCTCATTATTATTTTTTTAAGTCTGAACAATGTTTTTTTAAGTCTGAACAATGTTTTTTCAAGTATTGTTATTACTGGGTTAAGTCTGAACAATGTTTTTTTAAGTCTGAACATTACTGTAGCAAATTTTGGACATTTATACCCCTCCTATTGTTTATATATTTTTTAATAAGTCCACATGTATTTTTTTTATTTACAAAAAGAACCCCGACGGGATGAAATCTCGGCTGAATTTTGATTGGTTAATTTTGACACGTGTCGAATTTTTTATGGGTTTGTAGTTTTTATTTATAAGATTGGTTTGTATTTGATCCAAACCCTTTATACATTTCAATTTTTTTTTTGCAGAGTAAACCTAAAACTTTTATTGTTTATATCCTTTAAATCTTCCATAAATAAAACAAAGACTTTCAATAATGTGTATTTTGGATATGGGATTTTGTTTGATGAATATCACACCCAAATTAATTGCAATCTTTGCTTGTGTTAAACACTAAGCAAAGTAATAATTAATGGGTGGATCAGTTCAACAAAGTCAGAGCAGACAATAGGAAAAAAAGCAATTAATGAACGCAAATTCTTCATTTGTGTGGCGTAGTCTATTACTAACTTTCCAGAAGATGAGAAGTAACTTCTAATATAAAGGCTATGAGCAACCATTTTTTCCACAAATAATTCAAACTTGTTCAACCAAATAAACCACTCGTTTTAGCTTTCACAACTGCCTCCATTTTCTATCTTTCCTACATTGTTACATGAATCACTATTTAAATTGTTGCCATTTTCTTGTACAAATGATTTAAATTTCGCACCAAATTTCAAATGCTTTTTATCGACACGACACTGGAATATAACATACAAGACAGCACGACGATCGAGTGACATGCTCGATTTGGTTTCGATTGATCGTGCATGCATATCATGAAAAACAAAGCTTCGTAGTTATTGGGTGGGCATGCACTTTGCTAGATTAATGATCATTCATTAGACATTGATTAACGATAAACCAAGCTAATGTTCATTATAATATTTCTTTTTTTATTTAAAAAGGTTTGCCCTAGTATAGACCCATAGCCTGCAAACAGACCCAATAAGGTGAAACCGGCCCACTACAAGCCGATAGACTCCACCGAGTTGTAGGAATTTCACTCATTATAATATTTGATACTAGAATAGAATGAAGAATATGGCAGAGCAAGAATTAATTGCAGAAAAAAAGTTTAAACACGAAATACATGCATGATTATAATTAATGGTTTAAAACCTCATATACACTAAAAAAAATTTAATTCTTTTTTCAATGGCAGAAACAAATATCAGTTATTCACCAAAGAAAGATAATGTGCTAATGATACTTCTCAATGGGAATTAGCAAACAAAATTTTTAATAGAAACAAAGCATAATAACAAGGTCCCTGATCTTTGCTGATGCAAAACAAGTATGTCTACAATTGATCACCGATAAACGTTACTTTAATTTTTTTTCCAGGTTGCATAGCGGTGCTAAAAGTGAATAAAGAGTGATTTAAACTTTAATACAATCTGCATCAGTCAGTGTGCATATTCGGTTTTGTAGCTCGAAAATGCACTCTGGCGTTGTTTGAATGACTTATAGTCACTCAGTCAAATGAAGCCAGTCCGGCCACCCCTTCTAGTATGCCTATCGTATGCGACGTTGAATTTGTCAATCAGCTCATTCATTGTACTGCAAAAAGAGAACCGAGTGAGATATATGATCTCTGATACATTAAGTTGCTAGGTAGGTAAGAATGCAAAATGCATTTACAGTAGCTTTTAGAGCAGACGTCCACTGATAATATATAACCCATAGGAGCCTACACATTCACTTGTTCAATTCCGAATCCCACCATATCGTGATTTCCCCCATATCTGGAGTAGTATTCTCAATTCTGTAACCCCACATCTCATATAGTAAATCAAGTTTCATTAACTTTTGAAGTCATTTGCATATGACAATGCTTGTTTTCTTTTGCTTCTCTGTTAAATATAAATTACATTTACATCTTGGTTCAAAAGTTAAGCAGTTTCTAACCATGACAACTCATCGACGTAGATTATTAACATAACAGAACAGAACAGAACAGAACATAATTATGAATTTGTAACTCATCAGCGATGGTTGGTGTTCAAGTTCAACTGGATCCGATAGCATGTCATAGAGGAAAGAACAAGGGGTGCTTTTGCTACAAAAAAGCCTTCCCCTTTTATGACATGTCACATTTATAGACCTGTTTTTATATTATTGCAATGAATTTTCTCAATATCAGATAAGAAACAGTACAGGACACCATAAATGGTTACGATTCTCATACGAGAAATAGTAGTCATATGTCAACAGCACAGAGGTGATGCAATAAATGTATACCTTCACTAGCCCAGATTATATTTTGCATGTTATCTTGATGAAAAACACTTTTAACTGAACTAATACAATCAATACTAAGAAAATAGAACACCCTGAAATATTCTTTGATAGTAAATACACGTAATAGAGGAACATCTAGCCAGTCTATCAAAACCGTTTCACATTTCATTCAGTCTCATGTATTTACATTTTACAAGTCAAGTGATTTAATCCACATTTCTTGGATGACATAGCAGTATTACCATCTTGCTTTAAGGCAGTACTCGTTGTACCCGACTGCTAACAACTTTACAGTATATGGTACTCTGAGAGAGGGCCAGCAAGACAATAAAAACAAACAAAATGAAAGAAAACAACCAAAAATACAAAACCTTTTCTACATACCTTGAACAGTTGGTGAACATTGCCAGGTAAGCAATTAACAAAGTGTCATTGTATTCCTGCAAATGTGAAAAGTTGTAGTTGTCAAGATCCTTATAAAATTTGTGAGCATTTGACAGACAAGCTTTAGAAATGAAGTTGTCCTGCTCTTGTATGAACTCCAAAACATTATCACACATAAAATTCCAATTGCAGATACTGACAAAGTGTGGGCGTGGAAACCGGAAACACTTCAACAATGAACAGCTACTGTGCATTGATGTACCATACATAACCCTACGAGAAAGTTATAGACGCCAGAACACAGAAATACCTTATCGAAGTCAACAGAAAGGTAACAACTCTCTGAGCATATAAGACAAGTGTCTTACCATCAAGAAATCATCTTGAAACTTTTCTGACTCAATGGCTGGTAGTCTTCTTAAAAGACTTGACATTTGCCTTATAAGTGAATGGTCACATGGAACCTCGCCTGCATATAACACATCATGGTTTGAGAAACAATTATCAAATATAGTAAAGTCTATGATGATAATTCAGATAGCTAATTCATGAGTACATCCACAGCATTTCATTCTCCGTTTAATAATTTAAAGACTTTGTCAAAATGAAATTTAGTTTACAAACTGTATAATTACTCAATATGGAGACCATTGTAATTTCATTCTCGTACTAATTATTTGTGTACTACAAAGCTCTTATATGCATCCAAACCTTTCTCCATGGCACGTAGATACTGATGAAGCACACTGACTCTGCTATTTAGCATTTTGATAGCACTGTGGATTCCAGTGAGATGAGCAGCCACTGCAAAAGCAAGAAACTAGTAAGTCATTTAGACCACCTTCCTAAATCCCTGATACTGAAATTAATATTACTTAAAAGTTATAACCAGCTAATAACCAGAGATGTAGCAAAATCACGTTTGATGACCGCTAATATAGGATGGAATCTCACACTGAGTTGCCGCAGAACCCCCATCTGACGGTTTAAGATGTGCTACGTGATCAACTGAAATTCTTTCGGCTTCAACAGTCTTTCAAAAGAGGATGAACTTTGAGCTCATTTGTCGAGTTACAATGATAAAAAAGAGAAGCCACAAAAAAATGGATACCTCAATTGTGTAGTTAGAGCGAACAAAGATAAGCTGAGGGATGTCATCGATGATATGCAATTCTTGAAAATAAGAAAGTGAAACAGTGAGAAAAGGTCAGTCGATTTAGGAGTAAAGTTGTCCATAGATATGTACAGAAGCTACATATATAAGAACTGACATAGACACTTATCAAAATCTGGTCATTTCTACTTCATTCAATACAGAACAGATTTTGCTACATTTCAAAACAAAAATCTCCTGTATTATCCATCTGAAGGGTGTGTGAGTGACCAATGGTATGTGTCAACATAGTTATGCCTTATGTTTAGTGGGAAAATTTCTTGTTAAATTTCTTACTTTAGAGAAATTTAGACAGAACATACTGCATACCGCTTTCAAAAATAGTGACAGGGAGATCCTTCTTTGCATGATTGATCAAAGGATTAAGAAGAAGGTATACAGGACTTTCATTGATATCCATTAACTGTAGAAAAAAGATGGTACAATGAAGCATAGTATAAAACTTGAAAACAAGATGAAGAGCGAGAATAAAAGGCATATAACAGAACAAGTTCCAACTCAATTATGCTGAAATGTGACTAGATATACAAAAACAGATTCAGATACTCTTCGTCACCAACTAAGATCAATGTCAAATATAAATAGAGCCACAACTAAGCAAAGAGCATTAGTAATATAAACAGACTCTTCAAGTATGCTAAATAAGAACAAAGAGGGAATCTTATGAGTAATAACTACTCACAGCTCTATGAATTTCCATGTCCATCTCGTGTGCGTCACTCCCGGTTGAGTACCATCCTAGGATATAAAAATTAGGGAACACCTTCTTATCTAGTTCACCAAAATACACTCAATTAAAATCAGTACGAAATGTCTAACCTCCAAAAACCCTAAAATCACATAAACATTCAAAAAAAAAATTACTGACATAGCTCTTGCTTCTTCTCGAGAAAGATTCGGTCGAGAGTATTAGTCTCGGCGTCATAGAGAAGCTCAAAGCTGTTGAAAATCTCAACGGTTCGTCCCTTCTGGATCCCGATCACGCAGCCGAAAACCCTCGGCGGCAGCGCAGCATCGGCGGTGGTTGTAACTTCGCAGCATCCGGCGGGTGGGTTGGTCTGTGTCTTGACGCGCGTGTAGTGGTCGGAGATGTTGAGGATTACTAATGGATGGAGCTTGAACGTCAGCCCACTGCTCGAAGACGACGCCATTTCTCTCTCTCTCTCTCAACTCTCTTCGCAACTGAGATCAGAAAATTCCATTTTTCTTCTTATATTTAAAAATAAAATAAAAAGTGCTGTTTTGTGAATATTGATCTTACGCGGCCCATTAATGATATATTTGTTGAAAAATGAAAAATAATGTAAAATAAAAATGAATGGATAATGAAGTCGTTCGGAGTCGGCAATTTGCGGACCTAGGGTTTGGATTGAAGCCTCAAATTAATTTGCCGGCGAGTAGGATTCAATAGGAGTATTCGTCTGCTGAAGTTTCAGACTGTCACCGGATAAGCGAGCTATTGGCATTAATAAGTTTTAGTTTTTAAAATAATATTCAATTTAACGAGTGGAGGGAGGCGATAGGATCAGTTTTTATTGGGAGAAGCAAAATTGCGTAGAGGGAGAGAGAAGAAGCAGCAGCAAGATGGCGATGAGGGACCTTGTCACGGGAGGAGCCGCATGTGCGGATCCTGGTTCGACTTCTTCGTCTAATCCACTCGGTGCTCTTGCCAACGCCCTCGTCGGTTCGTCGTCCAAAACTCAGGTGCGTGTATGACTGTGTGTTGTCTCTTGGAGCTGTATTTGATCGCAATATTTTCAATTTCAGTCGCTTCTGTTGGAAGTTAATTAGGGAATGATAGGAATGAAGGAGATTCTAGGGAGGGCCGAGGATCAAGTTTCCACTTTGCTTGTTGTTTTTAGATATTGAGGATGGTTCCTAACTTGGGTTTGATTGGGTACACCTGACAGGAAAGGTTAAATGAGATTCCAACTTTACCTGGTACTTCTGGTAGTGTGTATCCTGATTTTAGCAATCAGGTAGGACTTCCAGGATCGGAACTTGACCAGCAGCATTTTCTTCCGCCCAGTGCCCAGGTACGGCTCACAATGTATATCTGTGGTGTTTATGTTTCATCATTCACATATTTGTTTTCTAAAGATATCGAGTATGATGTGAAGGGTTCAGAGTTCCTTAATCAATTCCGTGCTGCGGATCATGGAGGATTTGATGATGCCTGGAATGATATTCATCGTCCAGTGGGTAGAGAAATCCCTGCTCGTTTTCAGGAATTCGATAACATATACAATGATGGAATGGGATCTCAGCATCAGCCAGTTTTAGATGGTAGTGCTAGAGGTTCATTATTCAAACGTGTCACTTGATGATATTTTTCTCTGTGTGCTATATTTGTAGTTTTGTGTTAATTTATTGGTAACTTTTCTTGAATCACTCGTGTTTACATTTTTATGTTGTATGATTTACAGGCCCTCCACAAAGAGTTTTATCAAATTTCTTGCATTCATTTGTTGAAACTAGCCGTAGCGGTGTCCCTCTTCACCCTACCCCACTTCCAGTGCTAGGACTGTCGCAAGGAGATAAAGAATGTATACGTGATCGCAGTAGTATAATGGCTAGACACATCTTTGCAGACAAGAGCGAGGATTTTATAAATTCTCAGGTTGGAACTTTATCTTTTTATCATACACGAGAGACGAGACCTTAGCATACCCATGCACTTGTTTACCAGACACTCAAGGCAGTACACTCAAATAATTAACTGAGTCAACACTTCTACCAGCATGCACAATATTATAAAGTTTTCTTGGCCACTCGCTGGCACAACTTATTGAACTTCTCTTCTCAGATGATGTAAATCTAAATAACATGTAGTTAAGTACCGTTATTTGTTTGACTATCACTCTGCATATGAACTTCCATGATATCTGGTACTATGTTTATGCCTCTACGTCTAGATGTGCTCATATAATGTTGCTTTATGATGCTTCACTTGTGTTTAACATTACACAATATAAAATTTGACTTTTTTTCACGTTTGATGTTTACAGTCAGTCTTGTCAAATCTGTAATGTAACGACACCAGTCACACCAGTGATGCATACGATGCCTCTACAAAGGCCTTAAGGCTTAATGTTCCCATGTTTGCTCTGCAGCTGACCCTCGCTTTCATTTTTTAAAATTCTCTTTTCTAGGTTAATGCGTTGTTGAGTTCATTAGATATCGACAATGATATGAGGATGAAGGGGCCCACACGTGGGAGATTCCAAGAACTAAATGAGTATTGGAACGAGTCCCAGGGTGCCATGAACCGCGGGCCTTTTCCTTCAGATAGGTGGGTTTCTGAATTTCAGCAGCAAAGGCCAGTTGGTGACCCTGATGCTTGGGCTCAAGCATTTGAACAGCAGCATGGAGCTAATGGCTGGGCTTCTGAATTTGAACAGGTAGTAACTTTGCTGCCATCTTGGAGATTTCTTGGTAGCTTCTTTAGGTGGCTCTTCATGGCAAAATATTATGATTAGTAAAATTTAATGAATTACAATAAAACTTTCTATTTCTTTAGCTCCATGGCTCGTATAAGCCTGAGAACTGAGCATAATGCTTAATATATTGGCTCTAGTTGGACTATTGCTCCGTTGAAGGGTCCCATCCTGCATCTGAATTGAGCAAAATGAGTATTACAGTTCATATGACTGTTTCCTTGTGTGTATAAATGTTTCGTTTTCTGTTTGTAGGAACAAAATCAAATATCCTTAATGAACCCAATGATGGCCAGAAATGCCCCAAACTTGGCTGCCATGCAGCAGACTCGCATGCTTGCAGAAACAATGTCACGAAACAATGATCCTAAATTTCAGGTATTAGGGTTTTTGTGCCTGATAGGCTGATACAATATTGGGGTGCATATTTTGAATCTAATCTAGTAGAAATTCCACTGGAATCATGTATTATGAGGCTCATTGCCAGGCTGTATTGTGTAGAGTTCAATAATAGATAAGGTTCCTCGTAATAGTGCCAACCTTCTGTAAGCCCATCTGTTGGCCCATCATCTTGCTTCGCTTCCATTACACAATCTTGCTATCCTATTTACTGCCTACTCTGTGCCCTTCCCCGTCCTCTTAGTGGACGGAAAACTCAGGACCATTTGAGGATGAATGGCTTATGATTAGACCCAATGACTTGATAGCTGTTAGTAATTGAATCTATCTTTCTGCTCAGATTAAGGATGTTATTTTTGTATATAAAACCTGATTATATTTTGAGTGCAGAATTCGAAGTTTCTCCAGTTTGTATCTAAAATGAGCCGGGGAGAATTGATAATGGATGATAATCAGATAAAGAGTGCACAAGGGGATTGGGCTTCAGAATTTGAACAACAGCATGATGTTGGTGGTGCTTGGGCCAGTGAATTTGGGCGCAATGCGGTAAAATTAAGTTTCACTTGGTTTTAGATTGCTCTGCGTACCTAGTAATAGGGTAAGCATCAAGTTAAATGCAGGTGCTGGTCCTCGGAGCCATAGTGACCAGAACATTGTGCTTGTTCAATAGTAGGCCTTTTCAGATGCTTGGGTTGTATATTTAAATATTGTGTGTTCACAGACTTCAGTTGGGCCTGACGGATGGGCAACTCAATTTACTGCTGAACTTGGCCAACATGAATCGAGTGACGACCAGTGGGTCAACGAATTTTCTAAGTTGAATGTTCAGGATTGGGCTGATGAGTTTAGCAATCAGGTTGAGAGTGGGGTGTTTGAAGATAATGCTACTGAAAACTGGGCACTTGGGTATGACGAGTAAGTCAACTTATTTTTTCCTTAATATTTCATGTTTCTAAAAATCAGGGTGTACCCTTTTTTTTATAGCCTCATTATGTTTTAGTTGTTTTACTTGTGGTCACACAAAAAATGTCCAATCCTTCGTATTTTATAATGGGGTATGGAGTGTAAGGGCTCTCTTTATCAGCTCCAAATAGGTCCGACATTCTGTATTGCTGGTGGCACCAAATTTACTCTCTTGGCTTTTTTTTTGTGCGGAAGAAAATGTGTGATGCATGTTCGCAAAGGATAAACAAATCTCAATGTTTCAGACTTGAAGCACAGATCTTCCCCCTGATCTGATGTGTTTAACTTCAATTGTTGTTTAATGTAGATTTTTGAGTGAACAAAGAGCATCCAAGCAAAACACAGGGGTCTATGTGTTTTCAGATATGAACCCTTATGTTGGTCATCCTAATCCTTTGAAGGAAGGTCAGGAGCTTTTCCACAAAGGGCTTTTGAGTGAGGCAGTACTTGCTTTAGAGGCAGAAGTCTTAAAAAATCAAGACAATGCAGAAGGTTGGAGGTTGCTTGGTATTGCTCATGCAGAGAATGATGATGATCAGCAGGTGTCTATTCAAATGATTCTCGCTCATTTCTTTATTGAAGTTCTTGTTACATCTTGTTCTAGTGTTTCAATTCTTTGAATAACTGCAAGAATTACATCTTTCTCTGGTAGGGTTTTTTATGTAAGAATTAAGTTTTATTTATATGTTCATGTATTTTTAATTTAAGGTTTACTGCGTTATATTTATTGTCTCACCTGCGATACTAGCCTTCTTGACTCAGATCTGCACAGTTTTTCATGTTCCATAAACCCTAAACCCTTATTATGCACTGCATCAATCAGTAAAGCTGTATAAATGTATGCCCTTGTATCTTTACTGTCATTTGAAACCGGGGAATAACAGTATCAATCATATTGATTTTGGTAGTCAGTATCTTTGTTCACCATGTGCCATGCCATGGCTGAAATCTCTCCTTTTTCTTTTTTGTGTTTTGTTAAGCATGTATATTACGTACCAAGAAGACATGCATTGACAGTATTAGATGTTGTCCTTCTTGTGCAGGCTATAGCTGCCATGACGCGTGCACAAGAAGCTGACCCAGGTAACTTGGAGGTTCTTCTTGCCATGGGAGTAAGTCATACCAATGGTAAGTAGTTAGCTTTGGCAATTATTCTTGGACTGAATTTTAAAATTAAGAGGGATGAATTGTTTATGAAGCATCGCCGTTTAGATTCATTCAAGCGTAGGGTATTGCAAAATAATGCTGAAAGTCCTCAAGTGCCATTTCCCTCACTTTATCGACAGTGTAATTAATTTTGGGTTGCCAATTGCAGAACTTGATCAGGCTGCTGCCCTGAAATATCTCTACAGCTGGCTTAGCCATCACCCTAAGTATAGGGAACTTGCCTTCCAGGAACCATCTAATTCACTACATTATGCTGATGTAAGTAACACTCTTAATCTATCATGCCCTTTTAAGTGTTGTGTCACATCTATCACAGAAAGTTTGCAATGGTAAATTTTGCACTCCATGTGACTGACTTCCAGTACAGTCCAAAATATCTTTTAGGTTCTTGTAATGGCAATCACAAGGGTATTCGTGACATTGACATAGTGTGGTCTATGATTTGTGGACTGCAAAACTTGTTTTCTGATGGTCCAGAGGATGTCGCCTCTCTTTACGTTTCCTCACAATCTTCAGTTTGTTTATTAGTCTTTCAGATATTTTGGGAGATGAGCATGCCCTAACTAAATTTACTAGTCAGCAGTGCCAGTGACTCAGAAACCATCTAAAATCCCAAGCTTAAATTTTGATGCATCCCATATGTTAAATCAGCTGACAAAGTTTTAGTTAACATACACCTTGATACCAATTTAAAAGTGACATATATCTGAATCATCCTAAAAAATGGAAAATGAAAATAGTTGTCACATGTACTTGCAGGTGGCGAACCTGTTCAGTGAAGCTGCTAAACTGGCTCCGGATGATGCTGACGTTCACATAGTTCTTGGTGTCTTGTATAACTTGTCAAGAGAGTTTGATAACGCTATTGAGGCATTTGAGACTGCTTTAAAGCTAAGACCACGGGATTATTCCTTATGGAATAAGCTTGGTGCAACACAAGCTAACAGTGTTCACAGTGCAGATGCAATATTAGCTTATCAGCAGGTAAAAGATGCTTCAGTAAAACATTCTGAGACCGGCATGCATACCATCTTTCTAATGGCACTATATACTGCTATGGCATCATACTTAAATCTTTCCAAATCTATCTCTGCTGTCTTGAGGTAAAAAAGAACAGGAAAATATTGATATTAATTTTATCCATATTTGTAATCAATATCACTTGTGTTCATTAGGTGATTTATGTTGGTCTGGCATAATCTTGAAAGTATCCCATCCTCTGTAGCACTGTTATTAATATGCAAGACAACCTGTCCTTGTTGCACCAACTTTGCGTTATTGGGCGTAGTGGGGATGGGGTGGTCTTTGCATGAATGAAATTTGTTTGTTCGCAAGTTTGTCAAATCTATCTTAGGACTCTTACAAGCACATCCTCCTGCTTGTTGGTGAGCAGGCACTTGATTTGAAGCCTAACTATGTTCGTGCTTGGGTAAACATGGGAATCGGTTATGCTAATCAGGTTTGTCTCAGGGGTTTGATTAGCATTTTCTCGTTTTAATTATTGAAAAAAAAAGAGGAAGACTACTTTATTTTGCCGCTTCATTGTTATTTAATCAAATGGCAGCGCGGTTCAGCACCTTATGAGTTATTGTTGTCCTGGCTCAAACATAAGCCAATCATGTATATTTTTGTTGCAGGGCTCATATGAAGAGTCGATTCGTTATTATGTCCGTGCACTTGCTATGAATCCCAAAGCAGATAATGCCTGGCAATATCTCAGGATATCCCTTAGGTATTTGAATTTAATCTCTAGTAATCAAGTACTCATTCCAGTTGACAGACATTCCTCACATGAATTCCCCCCTTGCAGTAACTCTCCGCGAACGGACATGCTGCAAGCCTGCAATGACCGGAATATAGATCTTTTGCAGAAAGAATTTCCTCTGTAAAGCATGGCTGCTCTGCTGCTTTTATTTGCACAAGATCTGAGCTAAAGGTGGTCATTCATGACTACTCCTCTCAGCACACAGACTCCCAATGGTGATATACATTCATGCATTTCTCTGGAAGGAAATAAGATAAAAGTGAAATAATTTGTAGCCTCAATTTGCACAAAATTTACACTGCCAGTTGAAGTGGAGGCTATAGTTTATGAAGATTGTACTTCCCATATGATGAAATAGAACTGAAATGTTATAAATCTCATGCCAATCAGGTTCAACTCTTTTTAGCTAAACAGTCTGATAAGAGCTTCTTTTTGCTATGTGAATGGAGTTGGTTCACGATCCAACATACATATCCTCGAGACAAGGACATAGCTGCAATATGCATAATATATATATAGTAAGTGCTATAAGGTTATAACAAAAGAGGCAAGTAGAGTAGGGAATCTTGTTGATCTTAATAGTGTGCACTTTTCACTAGTCTCACTTTAGTACGTGATGATCTCTACCAAAAGCATGAGACAAGTTGATTGTTGTTTATATAAATGTGGTAAGGAATGGAACTGTGGAAAGCGCATAAATCAGAAGTAGATAGAGTTTGCTTATAGAAAGATGCCCACTTTTTATCACATTATTGTACCAATATGATATATTATTATTGAATTCACTATACAATGAAATAATGCATGCATTTTGTTTACAAGCTAAATAGGGGAAAGGTTAGAGTAAATTCTGTTTTAAGAGGACATGGCATTTTTTTTGAGTGATCTATGGCTGAGTCATATCAGAGTAGGGTCGAATACGATGTGTTCAAACATAATTTTAAGTGAAGATTCCAAGACAGAGTTTGGAAAGACGGTTAGGGTAGGAGGGTAGAGTAAGATTCTTTTTTGTTAACTGATGAGTCGAGTTTTCGACTCATTTATGGTCATTCTTCACTATAGTTTTGGGTCGTTTCCGACTTTATTTTGATGTCATTTGACCTCTATGTCTACATTTTAGGTAGAAAACAAGTTTCCCCCATGGTCAAGGCCTATATATGAAGATTGGTTGAAAAACAGGAGTTTCGGCGCAAAATATGGAGTTTCGGGGCAATACCGAGCATATTGACCATTGCATCTTGTTTTGGACCTAGAGGGCTCGTCCGACCTCCGAATTGGTTGATTCAAAGCTTGTTGGAAAGCTAACTCAAAGGGCTACAACTCCCTAAGAGACTTCAAGACCAAATTCAGCCGGAAAGGCAACCAAAAAGGCCCCAGTCGATCGACTGAAACTCCAGTCGGTCGACTGGAAAAACGAAGAATGTGGGGGGCTCTGAAACTTCATTAAGTCGATCGACTGGGAGTCAAGGCCAGTCAAGCCTATCCCCAGTCGATCGACTGGAGGGAAAAGTCAGATTTGATGCCCAAATTTCAGCCGAATCTATAAAGGGAAAGTAAGGGTTTTGGACCAAGTGTGGAGGTTTTTGGGGAAAAGAACATTGGAAAAGAGGCTCATACAAGGTCATTCAACATCATCCAACCAAGGAGAAGTGAATATCAAGGGAGTTCAAGGATTAATCATCCTATTTCTATCCCTCTTCTACTCTACTTGTTGTGTAAAAACCCTACTCACACCATGTTGTCTTACATGATGTGTGAGTAGTGGATCTTGTGTTTAGAGGGTCTTATGACTCTCCTTGGTACTCTTGATCATGTATATACATTGATATTCATATAGATGATTGTTGATTTCATTTTCTCTTGTGTTATGAATGTTATGCACTCTAGGTGTTCGACAAAATGCCTAAGTGACAATTTGGACCTAAAACTCGAACCTAGGACTTGGAAACCCTTGGGGATAGTTCTAGGATGGAGAAAATGATCTATATCTTGAATCATGTATATGAACCTTAGAAAGTTGATTTCATTTTACTATGATCTTCATGATTGACATGTCTCTAAGTGTTTGATAAAATGCCTAAGTGACATGTTTATGTTAGAATTATGATCTAAGTATTGAGAGATCTTAGTGATGGTTTGGATATAGTAAAATTGAACTTAACCTACATTTATGAGAGTAAATGCATGGTGAGAGGTGAACTAGAACTTTATGCATATAGCATTTATGAGAGTAAATGCTATATAGTGGATCAACACCCTTTAATTAGTGAGATCCTAACTAAGATGGCTTGACTAGGATTAGATATGCGTGATTGCCTAATTCTTAGTCTAAGCTAGGTTTAAAACCTATCAACTCATACTTAATTGAACTCTTGTATGCATGATCATTGAGAATTTGCCAAGGAGAGGGGTAAGTCCTCGAAACACCTCTTACTTAACGTTTTCCCCAATTACTAACCACATAGGATTTAGATATATTCACTCTTTATACATTTTTGTTTAGAATAGCCGAATAGAAACACAATCTTAAATAGTGCATGCGCTTGGCTTGCTCCCTTGGGTTCGACCCGGTACTTACCGGTCAATATAAATGTTTTGACACTATATTCGATCCTCTCTTCATTGATACTATTTAGAGGTGAAAAAGAATTAGTGCGTCAAATGGCGCCGTTGCCGGGGAGAGTACGATCCGAGAGTGGTTTGGTTTTCCACAGCCTGTGGCCTCGCCCCGGGTATTCACTGAGCACGACCAATCCAGACTTTGGAAGAGGATTTCCGGTAGGAATGAGTGGTTCGTGTCTTCATATAACTCTTCTGCGATCGTTGACCCGGTTTGGAAGATTATGGACCATGTCATTGCTATTGATTTTAACACGAGGACGGAGAGGGCTAGGAAGGTTACTTTCCCTGATATGGACCTCATGGTTGCCATGGATCACGGGGAGGCCATTGATTGGCTAGCGGTTCTCATCAACCGGTTTGAGACCGTTGTGAAGCCGAGCACGAGGAACAAGAGCATGGGGGGTGGCTCTTTGATTACATTGATAGCCCAAAGGTGTAACTTCACCTTTGGCCATGAGGGTAGTGAGGCCCCTGCTAGGAGCAAGCTTGACATTGATTTGATGAAAAATATGCATATGGTCAAGCGGGATGGTAAGACATGGCGTAGTGACCCGTCACCTCACGTGGAGGATCTTGTGACCGCCGCTACCGCGAGGAGGAGAGCCTTCAAGCAGCAGCACCCACTCTACTGTCTCGCCCACCTCTCCCCCTCTCCCTCTCCTCCCGGTTCACCTCCTCCAGCAGACGCTCCTGAGGGACAGGAAGATGGAGATCTCCCCGCAGATGATGATGAGCCACTCCCTGCAGAGCCAGCAGCCGATGTTCCCCCTCCAGTCGTTGATGACTTAGCGGAGTGGAGGCAGAGTGTTACATCGGGGATTGCTCGTTTATCGACCGAGGTGTCTGATTTGAGGAGCGGATTGACTCGCTTAGAGGACTTTGTCCGAGAGTCTGATGCTAGAGCCCGCCGGGAGTGGGAGTGGCTGAGATCCACGGTTTTATCGTTCGGCAGAGGCTCCGGCACTCCAGTTGCCACTCCACTCGCTCCTGAGTTCTCAGCACCGCGTGGCGCCTCCCCACTACCTTTCTCGCCAGTTTCAGCATTCGGGGAGGCGGGTACTCCACTCCTAGGAGAGACGATCCCCTACGTGGATTCTGCTTTAGGCGATAGCCCTCTCTTCCCCAGTGTCATGCAGCCGCTTGAGGACGATGGAGCCGTTGATTCAGCTAGGAGGACACCTCCGGGAGACGACGAGGCTACATCTTAGTCCATGCTTCATTTCTTTTTCCACATGTGTATTATCCTTATTTGACTTGTTGCATTGGATGTTGATTTGGATGATAAGTCGCCTTTTGGCGCATTTTTGGTGATGTATGCTATTTTGGTGATATCTATCCTTTCTTGCCTATTGGTTGTATGCTATATTCTTATGATGATATTGGAGGTGTTTACCATTTATACTGTTCACTCTACAGGATATACATTCATATTTTCTTATCATGTCCAAAACACCCTCTTATATCTACACTTGCAACCAAAAGGCTATTTCTCGCTCTTATGGATTATATCACCGGCACTTCAAATGAGGGGAGTTCCTATGCGCCTTTGCCTTTATTTTATCATTTTTTTTGCGCTTAGGGACTAAGCTTGAATTAAGTGTGGAGTGGTTTTGATGCGCATAGTTCACATGATTGCATGCTATACATATCATTTCTAGATGGACACTTGCATACTTGCATATCGTCCCAACATGAGAGTGTTTTTAACCGCATAGGCTTGTGATTTTAAATTCTAAATCCCTATAGATCGCATCTAGCCTATGTGCCACATTTACCGACCTAGTCCTTTGAAGCTTGCATTCTTGAGAATCAATATCCTTGCTACATCTTGACTATCCAACTTTCTAAGTATTTTTGCCACTTACGACTTGACCCTATGTTCCTCCATCATTCTATATTTGTGCGGGATTAGTCATTTCCATCGTGTGCTTGTTAGAATAATTCTTGGACGACCCACGTGCTTGCACGGGAGTATCCACTTGGTCTGTGCTTGTTTATTAAGAAACATTGGTGTCGAACTCCACTTCCCTTATGGATTACGGCTTAAGCGCCTAAAACTTGGGAATGAGTTTCTTGCCGCGAGCCCATGGACTAGCCCTAGCTAGCATAGGTGAGCGGTTGACACTCTATCGTGCAAGCTATAAGCCTTACTTCTATTTTGTTGCTTCGAAAATGAGTAGAATTTTGGATAGTCTCTTCATAGCCCTAGTATTGACGCTCTTGAATGCACGTCGAAAAAGTTACTCAAAAGGTTGAGAAAGCTCTTTTTATGATATTGTGGCGCTAGTCTAGCTTGAGGTGAGGGATTGGTTTTGAAAAATCGTAGCCTTGGTTGAGCACTCTTGCATTCACTCTTATGGGACATGTGCATATATGGGATTTGTGAGTATTCCCTTTTCTGAAAACTCTCACGAGACTATAACTCGTCCACTAGGGTAGCCTAGGGGTTTAAAGGCTTAATGCATATGCTAAATGCATTCGTAACTCCTACGAAAAGGAGCTAGTTAGATTGTATATACTTGTCATTTACTTTTCAATAACATGTTTAGAAATAAGAATCGAGACCTCGTGAAATCTAGTGTGGCAAATGCACGAAAAACATAGCACCACTAGCATTTCGACATTTGCACTTCCTTGGCATATGTGCATACTTTGTTCGGGACGAGCAAAGCTTAAGTGTGGAGTGTTGATGAGTCGAGTTTTCGACTCATTAATGCCCATTTTTCACTATAGCTTTAGTTCGATTCCGACTACTTTTTGATGTCATTTGATCCTTTTCTCGTGCATTTCAGGTACAAAGCAAGATGTCCCAGTGTCAAGAGCCATTGGAAGAAAACTCGGGAAAAATCAGTGTTTAGAGCAAAAGTTGGCAAAATTTGGTCTTCAGTCGATCGACTGGGAAGCTCCCCTGGACCAGTCTATCGACTAAATGGACAAACAGGAGGAGCTGAAAATCGACCATCGCCAGTCGATCGACTGACCCTTTCAGTCGATCGACTGAAGAGTCCCCTGCCCAGAGCATGCAGATCACGTGACGATGAGTCGATCGACTGGATCTCCGTCGATCGACTAAATGGACAAACAGGAGGTGCTGCAAATTGAGACTTGTCAGTCGATCGACTGGGATCCTACCCTGTTTCAGTCGATCGACTGAGAACATGCTAGCCAAGCGACTTTTCTTCTTCCAGTCGATCGACTGGGCCATCAGCCCAACGCCAGTCGATCGACTGGACCTGCTACAGTGCCGAATTTCTGACGAGCCTATAAATAGAAAGAGGCAAGTTTGACCTAAAGAGGGGGATTTTTCTGGGAAAGAAGACAAAGGAAAGGGATCAAATCAAGGGTTTCATCATCATCAAACCAAGGAGGAATCAAGATCAAGGGAGTTCATTAGGACTAATCATCTTACTCTTTCCCTCTTCTTTTCTCCTAGATTTGCTTGTAAAAACCTACTCATCATGTTGTCTTACATGATGAGTGAGTAGTCTCCCTTGTGTTTTGAGGGGTTCTATGAACCTCCTTGGTACTCAATGATCATTGTGAACACATTTGAATAGATCTATTGAAGTTGATTTCATTTTTACTATGCTCTTTATGTTAGACATGTCTCTAAGTGTTTGATAAAATGCCTAAGTGACATGTTTATGTTAGAACTTTGATCTAAGTCTTGAGAGAGCTTAGGGATGGTTTTGATATAGTAAAATTGAACTAAACCTACATTTATGAGAGTAAATGCATGGTGAGAGGTGAACTAGAACTTTATGCATATAGCATTTATGAGAGTAAATGCTATATAGTGGATTAACACCCTTTAATTAGTGAGATCCTAATTAAGATGGCTTGATTGAGATTAGATACGCGTAATAGCCTAATACTTGATCTAGGCTAGGTTCAAAACCTATCAACTCTTAATTAATTGAACTCTTGTTTGCATGATCATTGAGAGATCGCCAAGGAGGGGATTAATCCCTCGAAACTCGCTTTTAATTGAATTCAATCCCTAAAACCACTTCACTCTTGTTTTACAATCATTGATAACTCAACCAATTCGAATTTTAGGAATTAGCCGAGTAAGAAAACTTGATTGAACTAGCGTGTAATCCATTTGCTCCCTTGGGTTCGACACCGGTCTTACCGGTTGATTATAAATTGTTTTTGATCAACGTACTAAAAATTACAGCGATCAAAATGGTGGTTTAGTTGCATAGTTCACTCTTTTCATGTCGTACATACCATGTTTGGATGAGCACTTGCATTCATGTATTCTATCCCTAACATGAGAGTGTTTTTAAACCACAAAGGCTTGTGACTATCGATTCTAAATCTCTATAAATCACATCTAGCCTATATGTCACATTTATTGGATCTTGAACTTAGAACCGACCTAGTCCCTTGAATGTGCATTCTTGTGAATCAATATCATTGCTATCCCTTGTCTATCTAATTTTCTAAGTATTTTCGTTGAAATACCTTGGATTAAGTTATAGCAAGCACTTTTGGAACATTTAACGAAAAACTTAGACCTTGTGTATGCTCTTTGGTGACTTGAGTTCTCTTACATTGTGCCTTGCTTATGTTTGTGTCCCGCACATTCCATACACTTTTTGAACATATTGTCAAGTTTTAAGTGTGGAGTCAAAAAAATAAAAGAGGGCGAAGCCCCATTCAAAAGAAAAAAAAGAAAAAAAATGATACAAATGCCGGGGGTTAGGGAGGTAAGTCCCCCCTCGAAAGCATTCGTAGGCCAAAGGCCATTTCAAAAAAAAAGGAAAAAAAAGAAAAAAAAAGAAAAGAAAATAAGAAACACTTAAAACTTGACTTTGTGTTCTTCCATCAATTTCATTTGTGCGGAATTCAACATTTGCATTGTGTGCTTGTTTGAATGACTCTTGGACGACCCATGTGTTCGCACGGGAGTTACCACTTGGTCTATGCTTGTTTTTAAGAAACTCTAGTGTCGAACTCCTCTTCCCTTATGGATTACGGCTTAAGCGCCTAAAACTTGGGAATGAGTTCCATGTCGCAAACCCATGGACTAGCCCTAGCTAGCATAGGTGAGCGATTGACAATTTTTGTGTAAAGCTAAGAACTTAACTTCTATTGTATTGCCTTGAAAATGAGTAGACTTTTGGATGAGACGATTGATTGTCCTAGTATTGATGACCTTGAATGCACAACCTCAAAGGTACTCAAAGTGGTTCGAAAGTTATTTTGATGATATTGTGATGGTAGTCCTAGCGTGGGGTGAGGAATTTGTCTTGAGAAATCATAGCCTTGGTTAAACACTCTTGAATTCAATTCTCATGGGATAGGTGCATTTGGGATTTGTGAGTATTCCCTTTTCTGAAAACTCTCACGAGACTATAACTCGTCCACTAGGGTAGCCTAGGGGTTTAAAGGCTTAATGCATACGCTAAATGCATTCGTAACGCCTACGAAAAGGAGCTAGTTAGATTGTACATACTTGTCATTTTCCTTTCAATAACATGTTTAGAAATAATGATCGAGACCTTGTGAAATCTAGTGAGGCAAATTACGAAAAACATAGCACCACTAGCATTTCGAAATTTGCATGACCTTGACATATTTTCATACTTTGTTCGGGACGAACAAAACTTAAGTGTGGAGTGTTGATGAGTCGAGTTTTCGACTCATTTATGGTCATTCTTCACTATAGTTTTGGGTCGTTTCCGACTTTATTTTGATGTCATTTGACCTCTATGTCTACATTTTAGGTAGAAAACAAGTTTCCCCCATGGTCAAGGCCTATATATGAAGATTGGTTGAAAACAGGAGTTTCGGCGCAAAATATGGAGTTTCGGGGCAATACCGAGCATATTGACCATTGCATCTTGTTTTGGACCTAGAGGGCTCGTCCGACCTCCGAATTGGTTGATTCAAAGCTTGTTGGAAAGCTAACTCAAAGGGCTACAACTCCCTAAGAGACTTCAAGACCAAATTCAGCCGGGAAGGCAACCAAAAAGGCCCCAGTCGATCGACTGAAACTCCAGTCGGTCGACTGGAAAAACGAAGAATGTGGGGGGCTCTGAAACTTCATTAAGTCGATCGACTGGGAGTCAAGGCCAGTCAAGCCTATCCCCAGTCGATCGACTGGAGGGAAAAGTCAGATTTGATGCCCAAATTTCAGCCGAATCTATAAAGGGAAAGTAAGGGTTTTGGACCAAGTGTGGAGGTTTTTGGGGAAAAGAACATTGGAAAAGAGGCTCATACAAGGTCATTCAACATCATCCAACCAAGGAGAAGTGAATATCAAGGGAGTTCAAGGATTAATCATCCTATTTCTATCCCTCTTCTACTCTACTTGTTGTGTAAAAACCCTACTCACACCATGTTGTCTTACATGATGTGTGAGTAGTGGATCTTGTGTTTAGAGGGTCTTATGACTCTCCTTGGTACTCTTGATCATGTATATACATTGATATTCATATAGATGATTGTTGATTTCATTTTCTCTTGTGTTATGAATGTTATGCACTCTAGGTGTTCGACAAAATGCCTAAGTGACAATTTGGACCTAAAACTCGAACCTAGGACTTGGAAACCCTTGGGGATAGTTCTAGGATGGAGAAAATGATCTATATCTTGAATCATGTATATGAACCTTAGAAAGTTGATTTCATTTTACTATGATCTTCATGATTGACATGTCTCTAAGTGTTTGATAAAATGCCTAAGTGACATGTTTATGTTAGAATTATGATCTAAGTATTGAGAGATCTTAGTGATGGTTTGGATATAGTAAAATTGAACTTAACCTACATTTATGAGAGTAAATGCATGGTGAGAGGTGAACTAGAACTTTATGCATATAGCATTTATGAGAGTAAATGCTATATAGTGGATCAACACCCTTTAATTAGTGAGATCCTAACTAAGATAGCTTGACTAGGATTAGATATGCGTGATTGCCTAATTCTTAGTCTAAGCTAGGTTTAAAACCTATCAACTCATACTTAATTGAACTCTTGTATGCATGATCATTGAGAATTTGCCAAGGAGAGGAGTAAGTCCTCGAAACACCTCTTACTTAACGTTTTCCCCAATTACTAACCACATAGGATTTAGATATATTCACTCTTTATACATTTTTGTTTAGAATAGCCGAATAGAAACACAATCTTAAATAGTGCATGCGCTTGGCTTGCTCCCTTGGGTTCGACCCGGTACTTACCGGTCAATATAAATGTTTTGACACTATATTCGATCCTCTCTTCACTACTACAAAAGGGACTTTATGCAACGGTTCTGAGTACCCTTATGCAACGGTTCTGGATCCGTTGCATAAGCTACCGTTGCATAAGGTCATGACCTTATGCAACGGTTCAAGGAAAACCGTTGCATAATGTCTTGACATTACGCAACGGTTTTGAGCACAGAACCGTTGCGTAATGTCATGACATTATGCAACGGTTTTGAGCAAAGAACCGTTGCATAAAATACGGAAAATTTTTGCAATATTTTGATTATTTTATAGCTCAAATCCACCTAAAAAATTAACAAAAATGCAAACAAATGTAATTTCCTGTTACTCATTTTTCAAATATCAAAATACTTTCATTTCACTAAAAATACAACCATTCATTACATCATTCATACAACTTCACATAACAATCAAATGTAAACACTACAATAATTGATGTGTACTGAAATACAGGTGACTGTACTGCTGAGTGAGCGCACGCAGTATGTTGATGATTCACCTCAACCACCATCTCTGAGCAGCTGATATTGGTGTGCTTAGGAAAGGTGCATATTGATGAATGAGCGGATTCACACTCCTCCCAATCTTTGCCCACACACTCTGATGATAGCCAGCAGTCACAGGAGCCTGGTACATGAATTTTAGTAGCTGCCAAGGAAGAGAATCATGATGTTTAGTTATCAAATACAATTGGCTGATAAATATATTAGGATAACGGCGAATAAATCATATAGAAAGAAGATGGATGACAGCAACCAGATCGGTGCAACAATAGAGAATTCAGATGGAGCTTAGAAAATAGGTGGAGCTGAGATAATAAATAACATGAGGTACTAGATCCTAACAAGAGGCAGAGAATGGTGGCAAAATGTAAACATAAATTAAAATTTCAATTTTTCCACTGATTACTAGCAATAGCAGACTTAGCAATCCATTCAAATGGACAAAACTAAACAGCTACTGCTTTACAAGAGTACATGCTTTACAAACCTGCCGGTACATAAACGTCTGAATGATGTTACGCTGCCACCTGCATATGCATACGAGGCAATCAGATCACCAGAGGAATTATATTCTCAACAATTCTCCTATTTTAATTATAATCTTATTAAGTATCATGTAGATTTCACCATACAAACAATATTAAACGATAAACTAAACTTACGATAATAGAGATACCAAGTGCAATCTCAGCTTGGGAGGACAAGGCTCTTCCAAGTACTTCCTGCCACCAATAACCCAAAAAAGAAAATGAATGAAAACACACCATCATCATACTGCATTTTGATTGATTGTACGATGGCGGTATTCAAAAAGGCTAAAGCTATCAAATGTTGTATTGATATAAAACTTACCTATACAAAGAAGAACGAGTAAAATTACGTCAGAGGAACTTGGCAACTTGTTCAAGTGAGCGACACAAGATCGGAATCAATGCAACTATAATTCAAGACTCGAATTCTTTGCTCATATGTCCTATTTTCAGTGTTATTAAAACCCTCAATTGGAGTCCATCAGTTCAAACTCTTAAACGGAAACATTAAAAAATTAACACCAAAAGATCTCAAAATCAAAACATTAGCTCACTTACCAGTGTGGCTTACAAAAGCAGTATCAACCAGTGACGTAATGGGATCAGCAGCCAGGGCCAACGCATCAGGCAGTGCTATCGACAGAATCTCCAATTCAAGCCTGTCGAATTTAAACACATCCAAAATCCAAAAACACCATATGACATCCGTCCATAAAATCCAAATCCACAAAACAAATTCGCCCAGCCATATCAATCCCCAACCATATCAATCCACAAACAAATTGATTCAATTACCACAAAAATGCACGGTTCATATAAATTAACCTACAACCAGTTCATATTGAAAATAGAACCTTCACAATTGAAAATCGAACCATATCAATCGAACCTACAAGCAGTCACGGTGTACCTCCTCCGATTTGAAACCTTGAGGGGCTGTCTTCGTTCGACCACTCTTCCGCCCCTGGCCCTGACTGGTATTGTTTTCATTCATCAAGTCGCCAGCGCCTACTTCGTTCGGATCCGAAGACCGGGAGACGACTGAGCGACTTCCACCACAGCGACAATCGAAGCTAGGGGTTGATGGAGTGGGAGCCGAGTGGCCGACGGCTGCGATGATAACGACGGAGGCAAGTGTCGACGGTGGCAGGCGAGCAGGCGGGCGACGATGACGGATTGACAGAGTGCGTCGAGAATCTTACGTCGGAGGTGCGAGAGGCGGACTGATAAAATTTCTAATAAAACCTAAGTTTGTTCACTTTGCTTATGCGACGATTGAAACCGTTGCAAAAAATAAACATTATGCAACGGTTAACACAAAACCGTTGCATAAGGTAGACTTTATGCAACGATTCTTAAAAATCGTTGCATAAGGTAGACTTTATGCAACGGTTCTTAAAAATCGTTGCATAAAGTCTACCTTATGCAACGGTTTATGTAAAAAACCGTTGCATAAACTATAACCGTTGCATAATGATAAATTTGAACCGTTGCATAAAGTCCTAACTGTAGTAGTGCTTCATTGATACTATTTAGAGGTGAAAAAGAATTAGTGCGTCATTAACCCTTATTGTTAGGTTTAATGGACAGTATAAAATAAAAGGATAGAATAGAATTCTGTCCATTTGGACTTACATTTTTTACGGTTAAGTCAAATTAAGTTAATTTCAGTTAAATTCAATTAAGTTAAATTAATTTCAGTTAATTTAAATTAAGTTAAGTTAAGTTCAATTTAAATTGATTTTTTCATTATCATCATTATAACATCATCATCATCATCATCGACATATCACCATCATCATATCATCATTGTCACCATCACCACCACCACCACCATCACCATCATCATCATCATCATATCAACATCACCACCACCACCACCACCACCACCACCACCACCACCACCACCACCACCACCATCATCATCATCATCATCATCATCATATCAACATCATCACCACCACCACCCTCATCATCACCAACATAACCATCATCTTTATCATATCATCATCATCATCATCATCATCATTGTATCATCATCATCACCGTCGTTATATCATCATCATCACCATCATCATATCATCATCACCATCTTCATCACCACCACCATCATCATATCACCATCATCGTATCATCATCATCATCATCATCATCACCATCACCATCACCATATCATCATCATCATCATATCATCATCAACATCATATTATCATCATCATCATATATGATGATGATATGATGATGCTGATGAAATGATTATGATGATGATATGATCATATGATGATGATGATGATGATAATGATGATATGGTGGTGATATGATGATGTTGATGATGAAGGTGATGATGATGATGATGATGATGGTGATGAGTATGACAGGATGACGGTGATGATGATGACATAATAATGGTGATGATGATGATGACGACGATGATGATGGTGTTGATGTTTATGGTGATGATGATGATGATGATGATGATGAATGATAATATGATGATGAAGAATTGGTGATATGATGATGTTATGATGATGATGATATAATGATGATGATGGTGATGATAATGAAATCATCATTATCACCAATACTAAATTATATAATTATAGATTCAATAAGATCAAATATCCCAATAAAAAAATAAGATCAAATATTAACTAAATAAATATATTTCTGCCCGATTGTAAATTTAAGTGAAATTAAGTTTAGTTAATTTCAGTTAAGTTAATTTAATTTCAGTCAAGTTAAATTAAATTAAGTTAATTTCAATCAAATTAAATTAATTTCATTTAAGTTTCAGCTCAAATAAACAGACTCTTTAAGATTAGTACTCCCTCCGTTCCTCAATGTTTGTCCACTTTCCTTTTTGGGCGTCCCCTTGTCCACTTTCCTTTTATATACATCCAAATATCCAAAAATCAAATCAATCATCTCTTTTCTATCAAAAAAATTTATTTTTATTAAAAACTTATACTTTCAATGATAAATAACTAATAATTCGTGTGCGGAATCCACCTTCACATACATTTTCCTCCTCTTTCTTCCCTCTTTCATTATTCTTTATTTACTTTTCTTAATTCCCGTGTAAACTATCCTTTTAAACAAACAAATCGGGACGAAGGGAGTATAAAGTAAGACGCAAGAGTTATTGTATGAGTATTTTGACCCACTTGTCAATAATTAACCCCTACACGGTATATGTAAAATTGGATATTTAGTGTTATTGCATGAGTGTAGCAGTTGATGAAATGATTGATGGACAGGGTGCGATGGGATTGAAGAAGCATATGAAGACACAACACATACACGCACGCACAGTGTTTTCACATTACTACTACTCCGTAACTTTAACACAAAGGCATATATTGTAATCATGTAAAATGGACGTGACTGATATACACACATGCACACGCAAGCCCTAGCTGATCAACACATTGGAGTAACAGAGAGAGACTAGGGTAGCTCAGTTTGATTTGAGGTGTGGTGCCTCCTCCCGATAGCTTCAGCCTTGTGTTTGGTTCACATTTATCAACACTGATCGATCACATACTCTCACAATAACCATCTCTTCACTCTCACCCCATCCATCACTCATTCATCTCAAAATATTATAGTACACCACACCAGTCTGTCGATTTTCCACTACAAGAAAAGGAACCCTTTATGTTTAATTAGTTTGTCGTCATGAAAATGCTGCAAGAGATTATGTAGCTAATCTGTTGTTCAGAATACACTAGAACCCTAGAGCCTAGAGGTCAATGGTATATATATTACGTAATTATTATATATATTTTAAATCTACTAATAATTAAGTATTGAAATTGAAGTTTACTCACAACTCATTCCTGATCAAATTACAATCTCGAGGCGCTTAGTAGTTTCATTATTTGGAAAAAGATTCAGTGCAGCGCAACCAAATACTACGAATGTCAAAATATCATTGTTTCAATAAAAATGAAATCGCTTCGATTGATATTGATTTCTTTGATCGAAACTACGTCATGCTGTTATCACAAGGTCACGCTTCCGGTAAATGTAACATTACTTATTAAAATAATGAATAAGAAAGTATCATTAGAGGCATCAGGCATCAGGCATCAGGCATCAAAACATATAACATGGTGCACTGTTGGAAGCCTTGAAAACCATTACACACAAATTGATTCAAGTGGACATGGGATTTTGGAGAAGATAAACAAACAAATACATGCATAATGGGTTGGCAAGGAGGAGACATCCATTTGTGAACTTCAATGGATTTGTTGAGAGGGAGACATTTCAGCATGATTTGAGGGCATTACTTTAATGGGGAGAGTATCTCTATCATTTATAATAAAGTTTATAAATAAATAAATATACGTATCCTGTTGTTCAGGGTACATACTACATAACATAACTCGTAAAACAAGCATCCTCGTTCACATCTCTCTCACTATTTATTTCTTAACCACAATTACGGCAGACAACTAATGAATGTTTCTTTGCTCCCTCCCTTGTTTTATTATTATATTATTCTTATTATGTTTCTCATCTTTTAAGCTGCTGCTGCCATTTTTTGGGGTCATCTTGATCTTGAGCAATGCATGTAATTAGTGTCATTCGCTATGCACAGGATTCTCAATTCTGTTCCTAATCACAATTCAAGACAGTTTTTTTATGCCTCTTTTTCTACTCTCTCGTCAAGTGCTTACGTGTTATTCATGTTCAGTTTTTGTGGTATTGGAAGGAAAATGTAATTTCATGTTTGGTTTGTCATCAAAAATCCATTCGAAATGGAAGGACAGGTAACGACTTTTTTTTAATATACCATTTTACTTAAAAAGGTAATTTTCTCATATACTTAATATTATATTTTTTTCCACTATATTTTCATGATCCAAACGGTAATTAAGTTTTTACATGTAATAGACATCCACAGGGTATTCAAAGCGCCTGAAACATATTTCAGATCTAAAGAAATGAATATTGATGATGAATAGGATCAATTAGTATGTTTTCAAGTTTAATTGTAGATATTTATTTCATATTATTTATAAAAATAATGAAAAGTGAGAGAATCACCTGGTGGACTTCTTATAAGATAACCAAAGATATGATCTCGTTTTAGAGTCAAAGAATGACTACCAAAAACACACGATTAGATAGGACAACCAAAACCCGCCCCACTCATTATATACCACTTTTTACTCCTAAAATTAACTAGTTTATTATAAGATGCCCTCATTTCAGTTTTTAAATAAAAATGCTCCACAAAGACACAATGGTATCTGTCCCACACCCCGACCCCTTTCTGCCCTTCTAAGACGCTCAAGGAACACATTAAAAATATTTTAAAGATGAAACCCTAGCTAGATACCATATTGACAAGCCAAAACCATCAACGTCATAAGATTATATAGATCATAGATGGGCTTAATGCATTATGAAAAGTATCAAATCAAAAAGGGAAAATGAAGGTTAGTGCTGATTTTATTATGGTTTATAACTGATATGTCATTGATCAATCATCATAAAACTACAAACAAAATGGATAAAAAGAAACAAAAAAATAAGGAAAATTGAACTTCGTTGGAGGAAAGGCTCATTATATTGTACAATTTGGCCTTAATTAAAGTTTTTGTTTTTATTATTATTATTATTATCAGAATTTGGACTTCAAGTCAGATATAGAGTCTCACCTGACGATTTCTATGTAGTTTGATTCCTTAGAGAGAACCAAAATTCAAATTAAGATGAAGCACGTCAATATATATATCTAAATAAAACATATGTTGAGCTGTGATTCTAACTTCAAGAACAATATCATTCCATGCAAAAAGTCCAAACATTCAATCCCATACATCCTCTCTAACTTAACTTATGATAATCTATCTATTCAGTGACAAAAAATAAATAAATTAAAGTTGACATTTATAAACAAGTTCACTATCAAGAAAAATAAGGGATGATAAAAGAGTAGGGCAGCTCAAAAGGCATCTTAAATAATAATAAAAGAAAAGTAACATTACATATAAAATAAGAGTAAAAATTTAATAATAATAATAATAATGGAATAAGAATTATTAGGTCAACTTTACTAAGCTAATGGAAGCAGACAAAAAACTAAACCTGGAATGAGGAATTGAGGATATGATCGGATCAGCAACGGAGTGCATGGTGACGAAGATCCAGTGACAACCACTAGTCCGGCGCCATTACAATACTCAATCTAACAACTGCCGCTTCTTCTTCTTCTTATAAAATTTCACTATTTCAGGAACCACTACATGATATATATTTATATCAACACATCAATTCACGTCCAGGCAATATTTCCACTCCCCAATTTCATGCACCTAAATCACTTTTAATGTTTCAGATCGCCTGAGTTATGGTTGCTGATATTGGCTTCAGGAAACTGTTGGAGCAGTTTTACGGGGACGAGAAAGATGAACTAATAGGTTTGAAGAGAGAGAGAGAGAGAGAGAGGGCGAAAGTTTGACTCTAGCCATGCGTTGACCTCGTCTTAGGGTTTACAGTGATCAGTGCCAGGAGGAGATGGAGAACAGGAGTCGATTCTTCCAAGAAAGGAAGAAGCAGTCGCTGAAATTCTGTATCTTGTACCCTTCGGAGGGATAATGGAGCCGGAGAAGCAGCTTGGCTTGCGAAAAGGCGAACGAGCTCAGCGGAACCTTGGAGAAGCCAGAGCTTCTAAGCATCACCTCCCACGACTCGAATCTCCGGTGCATCTCTCTACGGTTAGCTCCCTGCATCCCAACGATATCCAATATCTCACTACCAAACCAGACCTGCTCCACCGCGAGCCTCTCCTGGCTGCTCGGCGGCAGGTTCGCCTCCAGCGAGTTGAATATGGCTGAGTAGTGATCCAGCGCCTCCACGAACCGGTGGAGGAAGATTGGCGTTTTGTGGTTGGCTTCTCGCTCAGCGAACGTGACGATTCTAGGGTTGAAGGATTTGATGGTTGAGAGAAGTTTGTATAGGGTTTCGTCTGTAAATTTGTGGAGATGAAGGATGCAGTTGACGGCTAGGGTTTCGTGTTGGTGTAATAGTGGTGTGAACAGCGAGGAGATCAGATGGGTGGTGTGATGGAGGAGCAGAGGATTGAACTGGAATCTCAGGTTGAGAGATTGTGCAAATTTGAGGAGGCGGTCACCGGTTCGCATGAGCACGTCCATATCATGACCTGTTCCAGTGATTCGAAGCATCGGTGGATGATGAAGATGATCTGAGGAGCTAAAGCGTTCTGCTAATGCTTGCATAAATGGCGGCCATTGGAAACCCTGCATGATGTCGAAATCGAGTATGTGAATGTCTGATTCTCCATCAACTGCTTCCAGAATCGCTTGATTTGCAGTCAAGTGGATGAATCTGATGAATGGTGTTATCTTGTTGAGCGTCAGGAATGTTGAGTGATGTAGTGCATCAGAACAAGGTTGTTGATTGAGATTTGACGTTGATATGGTTGAGGATGGAGATGAAAATATGAATGGGATGAAGTTGTTCACACTAGGGTTGATGATGTTGTTAAGTCTGTATGAAATAGCTTTAGCGAAGTGATGGACTAATCTCTCTACCGAGTCTCCGTCCGGCGAAGAGCGTTCCAATAGTAGAACAAGTAGGCGGTGAGCGGCTGAGAAGTCTGATTGTGAGGTGAGCTCTGCACATTTGATTAGGAGTTGGCGCATTTGTGGAGTTGTTGCTGTGACTGAGTTGAAGGTTTGGCACTGGAATGAGGGTGAGGAAAATGAGGTTGAAGATGATGCTGATGACAATGATAGAGATAGAGGAGGTGGTGGTGGGAGGAGCTGTGGAAGAGTGAGTTGGAGGAAATGATGATGAGCCAGATCTGATGATGATGATGAAGATGGGTGAGCTTCCTGATCTTCTGAACTGATTGATCCCATCATATTTCCTGGATCTCTAACACTGACAAACCCTTCAGTTTTCCTCTTCTTTTTTCTTTTCTTCTTCTTCTTCCTTTCTTTGTGCTCTACTTTTCAGCTACTTGTAGTGAGTGAGTGAATATGAATAGCTCTACACAGATGACAGTCATCCACCAATGGAGAGATTGAATAATGGGTTTCTTCAAGTAACTGGTTTGATCTATGTTGGTGTGGAAAAAAAGGTGGAAGATAGTATGATCAGATTGAGAAATTGGAAGGATCTGAGCATATGGGATGTAGAGTTGTTTGTTTGATGAAGAAAAGTGTGAGAGCTAGCTTTATCTCATTTATATATATATTTTTTGGCATTCTAAGATGAGAGAGAGAGAGTATGGTGTGTGGACAGGAAGAAGAGGGTTTGATGATTCAGCTAGTAATGAAGGAAGAAGGAATCTCTCTATCTAAATCCTTCTGGACAGGGACTGCTGGGCTGAGAGAAAATTTAAGGGAAAGTAGGGCAACTGAGTGGTGGTAATATACCCTATCAGGAAGTGGTTAAAATGGTACTACTAGCTGCTAGTTTTTCTTAAGTACGTAGTTTATACTACTTTATTATGTAATTCTCTCTCTCTCTACTTTCTTTTACTTCTGGTCAGGATTTACTATATTACGTATAATATTACTATATTTCCCTAGTAATGCTATTGAGTAGTCTGAATCCAGGTAAATATTTTTCCAGTTGATTGTTGATGGAGTACTTAAATTTATCAATCTGATCATTATCAGCTCAATCACCAATTTCATTTGATTTGTCAGTACACCAGCTTACTGCCTTACTGATCCATTCAGTCATTCTCTGCTCTCTTTTTCTCTCTCTCTCTCACTAAAGTGTAATCAGCTGTGCTGTGTTTGGTGAGTTATTAGATAGAACAGCAAGATACCACAATTCAAAGGTGTTTCTAATTTGCCTGTTTTGAAACAAAATTCATTGTTTATCCATGCCACTATTAGCATTTAAATACTGCAGCCTTCCATATATATATATATATATGCTAGTAGGTTCAATTTTTTTTGTTGATAGATGCTAGTAGGTTCAAATTGATTGCAAGGTAATGGAGATCTATATTGCCTATTAGAAGTTATTTTGTGTATTTTTCTTGTTCTATCCTTAATCCTTTATCAAAAATGCATTTTGATATTCGAGAGTGATTTTTATGAAGTCTCACTTAATTATTATGTCTAGCTCAACTCTTAATAGCCTTTCATAGAATTCCAAACTTCATTAAACACACAGATTCACAATATTCATCGTAGAAAGTAAACTTCAAAGTCTAACTCTCATTATTTCTACTCTTCTGTATACTCATTAACAGGAGAGTAATATGATCATTGCTCAAATCACGGATTCGAATCCTGATTAGAGATTAGAATGGATTTACAATGGCGGGTAGGGTTAGATAGGTAAAATATGTATAAGAATTAGATATGACATATCCATAAGAATAAAAAAAACTTAATAAATATATTGTAAACATTCGTATCTTGATGATGGTGATCAAGTTAACTTTAAGGTTACACTTCATTCTAAAATCTGTGGACAAACAAGTCTCACCAAAACCTTAAAACTAAAATACTTGCCCTAGTTCACATATTTTCTTTATAGTTGACTGCAACCAAAATACATGGGTATATCTGATAAATTAGGGCGAGGTAATGTTGTCACATACAAAGAGGAAACAATCAACGGATCGCCATATTTATTGCATGAGTGATTCTAGGTAGTTGAATTTTATGTAGCTACACGCACGCAAAGCAATAAATGTAAGACAAGGAGGAGGATGAAGAAGAAGATCCATTGCCTCACACACAAATACACTTGGATACACATGAGCAATGCAAGCTGCGACATGGACATATAGACATAGATGGACATATATGAACATTGTTAAAAGTAAACCCAAACATTCGCCAATAAGTCTGACATTGACACACACACTGCATTTACTCTCCCTGATGTCCTTTTTTTTTGCTACTACACTCTACACCTTCCTTCCTTCCTTCCCTGACTTACATCCCACGTGCATTCTGTAGCCCCTGCAGCAATTTCAACACTATCGTCGACACACAATAAAAAGTTGATGAACAATGCTAGTATGAAGAGGAGAAAAAAAAAATACACAAAGAACAAATGAGTTGTAACTTCAAATCGTACGTAGCTAGCATGATTTATTTTTCTAATGACACAGTTCACATCTTTCACATGCATGCTTAAGAGCATATGCCCTGTTGTTAAACAAGAGCAGTTGATGCTCTAACACCTATTGTAAATTTATTTAGTCTACAATTTCGTAGCAGTCAGCTGTCTCAATTGTTGAAGTGTAATCAACTATCGAACCTATATGATTTCTAATTAATTGATTATTCTGAAATCTTCTCTTTCCATCATATCACGTTGTCCCGATTAGTTAAATTACACATGAAAGGACTTAAGGCATATGCAATGTTACAAAAGGAGAGGAACTACGTACTGGTTCAGCAATGTGCTTGTATTATTGATGATGTTAAAATATAGGAGGGTGGCCTAATATACGTGTGACCACTTTTGGTTTGGAGTGTACAATGTACTAAACCCTAATACCAGCTAAAAGAACTAAAGAAGCATCTCTATAGATCATGTAATAATGCACTTGATTAACTTAGCCCAGGAAGAATCTAGCCATAGGTCATTATGGTTTTGTATAGAAAAATGTGTGTAATTACTAGTATAAAATCTCATATGCATGCCAAAGAAGCAAACAACAAAAAGAATGATAGTTGATGATGAGTACTGTAATAAACTTGCACAGATTCTCAAGGACCATGCAATTGTTAGCACATCAAGTAACTAATGATGTCTGATGATATATGCATGCTTAGCTAGCTGCTTTCTCATCATCTACACTACTGTTGCTGATGGTGGAAGAGACAAATGCAGGAGAGAAACATACATAAATACAAAGGATCGGATCTATGTAGTATCTAGCATTGACATATATGGATGGATCGGAGGACTCTTGCTTGATCTACCATTAATGCACTCATTACCTCTTTAAGGTAATTACTTCATCATGATGTGTTGCAGGGTTTATTTGCAGTATCTAAATGATGCTGATTCCTTAATGAATGGGTATGTATACAGTATACATGATGAGTAATGTGTTTGCTCTTTCCAAATGTTACTGGGGATGGTCACAGATACTGTGGCTTGCTAGAATTAATGTCACCTTTCTTCTTCTTCTTCACTGTGTTTTAAGAACATCATTTAGGTTATAATTAATGACATACCTTATCTTAGTGTACCATACAATGTAACACAATTTTTTTTTAAAACATGTGTAGTGGTTAGTGCAAGGCGGTTGTTGTAAAGAGAAGATAACGTAAAAGGAGATGTTGTTGTTATTTTCATTTTAACTTTATTTTTAAGCGGCAATTGTTGCATATGCTCTTATATCAATATAATTAGAAATTTTAACTTTTCGAAGCTTTAATCGTCTTCCAGATCTGCCCGCTGGCGGGCGTGGGCCTTCGGCCTAGGGTTGGTGTTGGTTTTCGTCGTCTTTCCTGTGGCGCTCCTCCATCCCGTGTCGGTCCCTCGCTTCGCCTTACCCCCGTTATCTCCGCCTCTCTCGTCGTCTTCTGCTGCCGGCTCCTCCTCCATGTCACTGTTCGGTGCCGTGCGTGCGTTGCTGTTGTTCCCGTTTTGATGTTCCGGTGGGGTGGGCGCTTGCGACGGGGCTGGTGCTATGGAATCGAATTTGCGATTGTGGGTGGGTATGGCTGCGAGTTATGAGGTTTAGGTTGTATGGCAGTGTGGTTGGGGCGGTGGTTGTTGGTGGTGATGTAGGTTTTAGTGGTGGGTATTTCGCTTCTCTTTTGCTGGCGGGTTCGACGATTCGGCCTTGGACTGGAGGCCTTTGACGTGTTGCCGGTGATTGTTTTGACACTATATGTATAGGTTTTTAAATAGTTTTTCTTTTCTGTTTTCTTGCTTTTAGTTTTCTTTGGCTACACTTGTTGTAATAGTAGTTTTCTGTCTTCGGTGTCCTGGTCACCTTCCGTGGTGTGAGGCGAAGTGATTATCTCACTGCTCCCGGCTAGTTAACTTGTCCTAGCTCTTAAGTTCTTTTTGATGCCTTTTATGGAGTTCAGGCGCTGTGCTACCATTGGCAGGAAGCCGGCTTATGAAAATCACTTGTGTAGCATTATTCAGTGTTCAAGGGAAATTTGGCCAGGGTTTCATTGTCGCTTCGAAGTTGACTGACGAGTCACTTCTACTGTTTGGCCAGTTTGGCATGGCTTGGACCTTGGAGCCTTTTTACTGCGAAGATAACTAAGCAGCAGATGGATTGACTAATTTTGCTTGGATTAATTTTCATGTTTGGATGTTCTGTTTTCCAGTACTAATTGGTCGATTGTATTGCTGTTATTGTTTCTTCCTTTTCATCAGGTATTTGTATGACATTTTCTTATATCAAATAAAATTTAAATTGATTTTGTATCATTAAGAAATAGATAAATAAAAAACTTGTATAAATCGTGTAGAAACAGATCTTTTACATGCCTTCAACTCAACCCAAGAAGACACGGCAAGCACATCAAATCATCTGCCTAGCATTTAATGTCTTTCTCTTTTCATCTTTGTGTCTCTACCTATCCCTCTCTTTTCAACACCTAATGCTACAAATAACATCAACATGTGGAGTGCAAGCATTAAAAAGCTGCACTGCAATCACTCTCTCTCTTCTTCTCTCTGCTCTCGCTTCATTCACTTTGCTCCATCGATTTCAACTCCTCTCTCTCTCATCTTGCGTCTCTGAGTATTAACTATTCTAACATGCCCACTTTAATAAACATATGAACAATTAAGAATGGCCCATAAGAGAAAGTATAGCGGTAAAAAGATAGGAAGATACGTTGGAGAAACAGTTTTGAGTAGCAGCTGTTGTCTTAATTATTAAAACATCTGAATTTAAGGTTAATTCCAACTTCATGTAATAGCTGCCTTATAAATTGTTTGAAATTGACTATTTTAATTTCATAAGAACTCCCTAAATCTCTATCTATTTACAATATATTTAAGCAACAAAAAAAACATAATACGTCCAAATTTGAAAGTCAACTAAAAAGGGCCTCTTGGCATTGCATATTGGGCTCGACCTCGGCCCATAGTCAATAACTAGAAAACCGATAAATCAGTTATTACACACATACACCAACACCAACTGACCAACGTAGTTTCTATTCATCAAATTTTCAGAAAAAACATTCGGGAAACTAAACCAATTTCATTCCTCCACAACTGACAGCTCTTCCTCCTCCTTCTTCCGCTTCTTACAATCTTTCCGATGTCGAAACATTGAACCCTGGATCTTTTTTCTCAATTATTTACACAGCTAAGAGCCAACAGAATCTGGGTATTTTCCCGCATACAAATCCCGCTATTGTGTTTTCCTTCTGGTGTACATTTCCCATTGATCTGATCCGCAATGCCAGCTTGATCTCTAGATCTCTTGTTGTTTAATATGACATGAGTTGCATAAAGTTTGGATCTTTTTTTTGTTTCCTCAATGTGTTATGTTAGCATTTGTGTAAATTGTTATTTCATCTCATTTTCACATTATGATGTTAGATTGTTGAAGCTAAATCTGATTTTTTTTATTGCATAGATTGATGATGGAGAGTGCTTGTTAGATTCAGTTAATTGCGAGTCGGTAGAGTTGCTAGCTTGCTTTGTTTGGGCTATATATTTATACAGTTGATATCAAATGGATACATCATTCATGATGATTGTATGCTGTTGGGGCTTTCTGGCATTCCTCGCGACTTATTATCCGAATTCGTGCGAAGGATTTTATCTACCTGGTAGCTATATGCACACATATTCAACAGGAGATGAGATATTTGCAAAAGTTAATTCATTGACATCCATAGAGACTGAGCTTCCATTTAGCTATTACAGTCTACCTTACTGCAAGCCTGTTGGTGGAGTGAAGAAGAGTGCAGAAAATTTGGGTGAACTTCTTATGGGAGATCAGATTGATAACTCTCCTTATCGTTTCCGAATGAACGTAAATGAGTCTGTTTATATATGCACCACTGACCCACTTACTGGAGATCAAGTCAAGCTTTTGAAACAAAGGACTCGAGATTTGTATCAAGTGAATATGATTCTTGATAACTTGCCTGTTCTGCGATATGCGAAGCAAAATGGAGTGAGCATTCAGTGGACTGGATTTCCTGTGGGATACGCTCCACCGCAAAGTAATGAAGATTACATAATCAACCATTTGAAGTTTACTGTGCTGGTTCATGAGTATGAAGGGAGTGGTGTGGAGATAATCGGTACCGGTGAAGAGGGCATGGGTGTTATTGAAAAGGTGGATAAGAAGAAAGCATCAGGTTTTGAGATAGTTGGTTTTGAGGTTGTGCCCTGCAGCGTGAGATATGATTCTGAAACTATGTCAAAGTTACATATGTATGATAATGTGTCATCAGTGAACTGCCCTTTGGAGTTCAGTAAATCTCAGATCATAAAGGAGCAGGAGAGAGTTTCATTTACTTATGAGGTTGATTTTGTGAAGAGTGATATTAGATGGCCTTCGAGATGGGATGCTTATTTGAAGATGGAGGGTTCCCGAGTCCACTGGTTTTCAATATTGAACTCTCTTATGGTCATATTCTTCCTCGCTGGTATCGTGTTTGTAATTTTCTTGAGGACTGTTAGAAGAGATTTAACCCGGTATGAAGAGCTGGACAAAGAAGCTCAAGCACAGATCAATGAGGAGCTTTCAGGATGGAAACTTGTGGTTGGGGATGTGTTCAGGGAGCCAGAACATTCGACGCTTTTATGTGTCATGGTTGGAGATGGGGTTCAAATAGCTGGAATGGCTGTTGTCACGGTTATGTTTGCCGCCTTAGGATTCATGTCGCCAGCATCTCGTGGCATGCTACTCACCGGGATGATCATTTTCTACCTCTTCTTGGGAATTGCTGCTGGATATGCTGGTGTACGAATGTGGCGAATTATCAAAGGAACTTCAGAAGGATGGAGGTCCCTTTCGTGGTCCATCGCTTGTTTCTTTTCAGGAATCATCTTCGCTGTACTAACTATTTTAAACTTCATTCTTTGGGGCAGCCAAAGTACTGGTGCACTTCCTATTTCATTGTTTTTCAAACTTTTGGCTTTATGGTTTTGCATCTCTGTACCACTGACACTTGTGGGAGGATTTTTGGGAACGCGGGCTGAAGAAATTCAGTATCCGGTGAGGACAAACCAGATTCCTAGGGAAATACCCGACCGAAAATACCCGTCATGGCTTCTAGTCCTCGGTGCAGGAACTCTTCCTTTTGGCACACTCTTCATCGAGCTGTTCTTCATCCTTTCGAGCATCTGGCTTGGAAGATTCTACTATGTCTTTGGTTTCTTACTAGTGGTCTTTTTGCTGCTATTTATTGTCTGTGCTGAAGTATCCTTAGTGCTCACCTACATGCATTTATGCGTGGAGGATTGGCGATGGTGGTGGAAGTCTTTCTTCGCATCTGGCTCTGTGGCTCTATATGTGTTCCTTTATTCGATCAACTATTTAGTGTTTGATCTTCAAAGTTTGAGCGGACCCGTGTCAGCTATACTTTATATCGGATACTCGTTCATCATGGCATTTGCAATAATGCTGGTTACAGGCACAATTGGTTTCCTCACTTCCTTCTACTTTGTTCACAGCCTATTCTCATCGGTGAAAATTGATTAAAATCAAGACACTTCGGATCCGATTGCATTTTCAGGTTCACTCTGCAGACACCTCTCAGATTAATTACTGAATTTCAGGCTCTGCAGGCTTTTATTCTACCTATGATTTATTCTTCTTTTTTTCTTCTAGAAAATTCATTATTATTTTTTTCTTTCATATTATTCCTTATTTGATAGATTAAGATATCGATATGCCCGTAGACATTTTGAGCAGGTCTGTCATGTTTGAATAATAAAAGTTGCATTGAAAATTTCATTACATGTATTTATGCTGATCTTCAAAAATCCCATCCATGATTTGAAGGAAAAGTTTTCATATTTGACCATTTTTTGTTGTCACATTATCGGGATTAAACAAGAGTATCATGAAATATAAAGCTCTGAAAATTGTCTTGAATATCCAAAAATCTGAGATAGTAGATTAGATATTCATACACAAATGCATTGCAGACACTGGAACTGGAAATCAGAGATAGAAGGGGCTAAGCTGAATGTTGGGCATCTTGATATTGCTTCCTTTTGACTGTCAGATTAGGGAACATCATATGTCCTGCATCCTCTAGCAATGGATCAATGTCCTGCTGTTCTGCATTTGTCTACCTGCACGCAGCATATAATACAAGCCAGTTTAAAAATTGATGGAAACTCATGTAAATTGACTTCGACAATATTTAACCACATATTCCTAAAGAACTTTTTGGGTTACAGGTTTATAATTCTTTCAGTGATTCACATAACAAAGACCAACTCAGATGCTCTACTTATCCAGCATTCCAGCTAATACGCAATTACAATATTTAAAAGAGAAACATAAAAGCGGACGAACTAAGCTAAACTGATATTCAATCATATATTAGAGACACTTAGTCCCAAATCACAATTTTTCTGAGGCAACTGGATTTTTGCAGGTGTAGCAAATGCAGAAGGGTTTAAATTCATGGGAACGATTCCTCAAAATATATGACTTTTGCCATATATCATTTTCTTGAAGCAGACAATGAGACGGAGCACCTCATCAGTGTGCACCTGAGTAATAGCTGACAACAAGAGTTAATTAAATAGTAGAGAAAGAACAAGACATTTTGCAATGTCTTCTTTTGTAGTTTGCAAAGTATTTCTGTCAATATTTGATAATAAAATGATATGTAAAAATAAACCAGTACAGGTTTTAAGATCTTCAGATGACCCTTAATATCCTTCGCACTCAATATCTTTATGCCCATATTTTCACATACAACTTATGGATGGATATGCATGTCTAACTTAATAGTATCAGATAAGTTCATTCTCAATCAGTTTAGAAAATGAGCTAGCAATCAATAGTCATATGGACAAACTAACGAACTCAGATCTGTAGGAAACTAGTTGTCATTCGACCGGTTTAGCCGTTCACCGTTAAGGCATAATTAGATGTGGAAAAGAAACACAGAGGCAGCACACGAATCAGGATATATCAAAACAGATCACTAGCGCCCGCCATTATGTAGAGAGATCTTATACGCAAAACTCATACCTTCAAGAAAAGTCCCTTTTAAACCTTATCTTCCAAAGAGCCTTCTTGTCGGCCAAGTATTCCAGGCACTGAGCAGTGAGCACCTACACTTCAGGATTAAAGGCTCTGCTAATCATGATCTCCTTTACTTTTGGGGCAAACAGGCTTCCCTCCAAGCCACCATTAATTATGTTTCTTATCTAAAGAAAGAAATTTACAAGCAGAATCTTTCATCTTCAGAACATAACACAATTACAATTAGGGAGATGAAAAGCCCTGCACCAGTATACACTTACTGAATACCAAAGAGATTATATCGACACTGTTCTGTCAGCTTAGGGAGCAAACTGGACTTCAGACAACTGATTCTACCAATAAGAGGGATACACTAGGAGCGAATAAAAGACTCCAGAATGAAAATTTTAAAATAACAACCAATTTCAAGCCTGACAAGTAACGACTCTCCAAACTTTTTAAGATCATTATTTTAAAAAAGAAAAAGACAGATGATAAATTGAACTGAATTAAATTATGTCTTAAATGAAACTTTTTTCCCAGAAAGGCAATAATTTTTTGTTTATGACATTTACATACGAGAGTGGCTCTCAAAGATGGGTGTTGTGAATTCAAGGTACTCATCCTCGTTTATTTCTCTGTCAAGCTCATCCCAAAGGAACTTTAGACGTGCGCTAATAAGATTATTCATGGTTTCCTTCTCCACTCCTGAGCTATATTTGTTGACTAAAGATTCAGAAGCAACTTCATTTTGGACGTGCACTTGTTCCCTTCTTCCCATAGAGCTTTCACATCTACCACTTCCTTTTGTGAAATGAAAAAAAAAATTAACTTGATAAATTGAGATTTGAGACCCAATTACAACATATTAATAGTTTGGTAAGAGCTTTGCTATAGAGATGGGGCACAAGCTTTTCATAAGACCAGTTATTATGTTATTCTACTGTCAAACTAGCTCACCCAAGGGTATAATACTAACTTACTTGACTATCAAGTAACATACTATAAGCCACCAAACATCATGAACTACTGCATGAAAATAAATATTGTCAAAACATCATAAAAATAGAAAACATACACCAACTACACATTCTGAACTTTGCGATCAGCCTAACTTATGGTTTACTGGAGAGAATTTAGTCATACTGTAGACATCGTAGTAAACACTCAACAAAATTGCTTCCAACAGAAACCGTGATTAGTTTGGCAGAAAGCAAGATGAGGTAAAAGAAAATACCTGTTCCTGCCGTCTTCTCCTTTCTTCGACAGGTCTATTTTTCAAAACAGAATCATTAGTTTCGTGGTGCATAACAGCATTTGAAACAATAAAATTAAATTAGCAGAAAGACCTGGAGATGACTCTTAATAGTTAATCTGGTCAACCCATAACCACACATCTTTTTATGGATACTGGATGGCTTTGCCTCTGAAAAATGCATTACACAGCTTCCATGAGAACCAATACACAATAAATGTAACGCTTGTGCATATATAGCGTAACTGTTGATGCTGGAGTATTAACAATGCATGATGGTAAAATACTTCGGTATAAATGAATCAGAAACAGATCAGCTAGACTCGGGAAATAGACATCAACTCAGGAAAAGATTTTCTTGAATATCAAGAAGTGACATTTGCTCTGGCTTTTCAAAGTATAAATTGAGATAATGGCATCAATAAATATCACGATCTAAGAACAAGAAAAAATAATGCTATCACTGATCAACAACGAAAATATTGTAGAAGTATACATCTGCAAGAACGCTATGACAGAGGCTCTACCCAACGAATAAACGATAAAAGCACATAAATGCAAGTCGAGTTAGGGTGAAATGAAAAAACGAGAAACTTTATCTGTTAAACCATGGTACAAATGCCAAAGATGTATCGATAAATTAGCTATCCTATGTTCATGATTTCGTACCTACAAATACATAGCGTGTGAATGTAAAACGATAGAGCCCATACAAGCTAGGAACTCAACCAGAGACTAATCTTTCTACTACACTGACAAAAATTTCTTATTCCAATTCAAAATTCAGGAAGCCACCTCATTATTATCAAATGAAACCGTGCTTCTCAAATCAAAGAAACATAAGAAAATCAGAGCAAAGCAAAGCAAACAAAAAAACACAGATTCAGTACTTTTACATGCCAGCTCAACTGTGTATTAGAGTGCTTACAACTTAACTCAAGGATCTCGATCAATTTAATGTCAACCTTCCCCTAAATTACTTCAGCCACACTCGCATTAAATCTATTTTACTTACCAATGTGTAGAAAATCCAAAGCCACTCTTGTTGTTAGTAATTAGGGGAATCACACTTTTTAGTAAATATTGAGGATTTTGGAGCCTTTGACATTATTGGGAATAAATTAATCAACTGCAGTCCTACGATGCACACAATGGTGCTAACTGCTAACACAAAACAGAGAAGTCATTTTTAACGTTTCTGCCAACAATATATAAAAAAAGTCCTCCAAATTCCAAACACCTTCAAGCATGCAATAAGCAGATTAAATTGTTCATGGGCACAGAAAAGGCTAACAAATAGTAAATACTACTAAAACGGGAATCATGACATCAGAAGAAGAGAACTGACTATAAAGTCCACCAAGCTGATTCACCGCCTCCATGAATTTCCGATGAAGTTCTTCGCTCCATTCAAAAGGGGGGCTACATTGCTTGAAACCCGACCCTTGTTTCACCATCTCCAACCAAACAGAATGCTTCTTCTTCTGCTGAGGAGTCAGCTTTGGTACCTCTACCTGCTGGATAACACGATTACTAGCAGGTTGGCGATTCAAACCAGAGTTAAATTGACAATGAGCGCCCAAAGAACTCTGATAGCCACCAACACCAACATCATTAAACTGCAAGCCCCCATGATTCGCCATCTGAGTGACAGGTTGAAAATTCAAACGACAAGAAAGTTGGGGCTGCGGAACCAAGTATTGATAATTGCCGAGACCATCACCAGACATGAAACCTTGATTTTCAGGATTCATTGTTACTTTCCAGTGCAGAATGATCTGTCACTCTACAATCTCAATTTTCTCAATCACACTACTGCTCTCCAAAACTAGCCTAAAAGACTCTAAATTGGGTGAATGATGGATGCGTATATAAATAGAATAGACGAAGACGAGAAACAGACCCGCCCCGCCGCTCCATGGAAACACGCAATCTCACTCAATGGAAGACACACACGTAGGATGCGTTACGTTGATGGACCGAAGCAATGAACAAAATCAAAGCTGTAATGACTGAACTAAAGCTTTACGAAACCGAATGCATATGAATCCAAATTTTATATTCACTCACCGGAACTGAACGAGCTTATTCCTCGCTAGCGAAGGACGGCATTGTGTGACAAAGAACGTGACGCGTGACGCAAGCTAGTCAACTGGTCAATCGGACGCCGACGCAGAGAAAAGATAGAGAGGAGAGTCCGGCTCATTGTCTCTCGCTGAGGTGTCGGTTATGTGCCTTGTGGGTGAAGATTTGATAATGCTTTACTTCTGGAAGAGGGTGAGAACGGTTAGGGTTTAAGCCGAAATTGATCTTCAATTTTGTTTGTCGATTCGAATTCGGCCATATGAGATGTGTCGATGGAACTATCAAACCGTTCATTGCTCCATTTGCAGACCATATTTCTAAGTAACTGAACGAAATAATCAACAAATGATATTGTATTGAATTTTAAGTAGTTCTTCTTTTTTACAAAAAAAATATATGACTTTACTTATTTGTTCAACTTATTAATTATAGACTTATAGTACATATTTGTGCCGCGGACCTGTCGATATTTTTTAATTGAAGGTAAAATGAAAAAAATAAATTAACAGCACACAGTTCAAATTGTTAATTTAATCATGTGAACCCCGTTGAAAACTCGTCAATAAAAAGATTTATGTATTAACGAAGAAAAATAGACTCATAAGGTATTTTTAACAAGATTCACATGATTAAATTGATAACTTAATGATGATACAGCTATCCTACTCGACGTTCAAAAATATACTAATTTATTTTTATTTTGCCTCTAATTAGAAAAATTAATAGTTCCAATCTTTAATTGACACCAATAGTTCGAAACATCATTATGTACTTTCCTTTCATTCTATAAAAATTTTAGGGGCGCAATTCATACATTTACAATTTGATGAGCCCCCAATTTGGGTGGATAAAATCATGTCTATACTCCACATACCTTGATTTGTACCACCGCAAAGAGGCTCAGAGAAAATCAGCCCCAGAGCTATCGTCCCCCGCCCATCTAGATCTAGTAATCAAACCCGGATCTGTCCCACAACTTAACAATGACACAAAGCGAAGCACAGGCTTCTTTATTTCGAATGGTTGATATGAAAAATGACTAAAAGGCTAAAAGAGAAAAGTGAGGAGATAGGGATAAGATGAGTACAGAACACAGGATCGCATTACACATGAGAGCTAAAAGACTCTTGAGTATGCACAACAGTCCTTCTCCAGGACAACATCCAGAAAGGAAGACAAAAAAAAGTAGCTCAAATAAAGCTTATTGCTGCTTTGAGCTACAATCTACATAACAAACTTGTAGAGGGGCAGTAGGTAGGTAACTACTTGCTGAGCGTGCGCCATGGGAACTTCATGTCTGTACACCAGTTCACTACTAGGCGCAGCAGCAGCCGCACACTAAAACTCTAGTTTCGCCACACTCAGTTGTAGAAGCAGTCAGCCTCTTCTTCCTGGGGCATCATGGGAGTCCTGCAAAGAGGACAAGTAGTGTTCCAGTAATTGAGCCACTTCTCTAAGCAGGTGTTATGGAAAAGATGGCCGCATCCGAGCTTGTTGATTTTGGACTCGGGTTCAAAATTGTTAAGGCAAACTGAGCACTCTTGCTGTACTTCCAAACAGTCTCCAGAAGACACTGTCTTGAAAAAAATTGGTGGTGACCAGCACCTAAAATCCTCAATCAGCTGTTGGGTGTAGCTTTTGTGAGTTTGGCATTGGTCTGGACTCACGGCGGGACTGGACCACGCTGCGGAACAAGGGTCGCAGTCTTCGGATGGGAAGTCAATGCCCACTGCGTGGAGAATGACACGGAACAGCTCCTTGACCATGGCGAAGGAGGTGGCTGTGTTCACCAGGAGCAGAATGAACATTCCTTCGGATGGAGATGGCAACGCTTCAAGCCCCATATCTCTGTTATCTCACTTCAGTAGATATATCTGAACAAACACACAACACAAAACATCAATACAATACAACAGAACACTCCATTTAGATCTATCTTTACCAGTACCTGAGCAGAGCTAATACCAGAAAGAAAGAAAAAAAATCAATCTTTTTCAGCATCCATTATCATGAGAGAGTAAAAAAGTCCAATAAATTCCAAAACCAAATTTGGAAAAACTAAACACATACCCTAACCCTAATCCCCAAATCTCATCAGATCCAATTCATCATTCCTAGCGGAAATTGGAACTTGGTAACGAAAATATGCAACTTCTAAACAGATAAACAGTAATCCAAACGAAGAAACAGATTGGATTAGGATCTTACCAGCAAATCGGGATCTGGGCGCGGAATCCAACCAAGCAACAAGCGATAGATTGACAGCAGGAATCACGTACATGTACGAGGATCGGAGAGATGAGCTGAAGAACCAGATGATGGTCGATAGAGAGGGGCAAGATGATGATGATGATGGAGGATTGAACTTCCGAAGATATTGCTGCTGGTGCTGGTGTGTGTACGTTTCGAGTTAAATACAGTACATCAAATGAATGAATACCGGTTAACCATGGTTAAGGATCTCGGGAAGTAGTTCTTTGTCTATTTTCGAGTTTTTGTAATGTAGTGCATTTTTTAACTAATCGTGGTTACTTTATATCGCCATCGCATTCATCAACTTCTTCTATTTTTTCCTTCTTCTACCTTCTTCTTCTTCTTCCTTCTACTAGTGTGTTAGGTGTGTTTCTTATGCTATAAAATTTAGGACTTTTACTATTGTATATTGTTTTTTTTGTGTCAATTTTTGTTTTGTTTTCGTATAAGTTCATATTAGGGTATGCAGATGTTCTTTTTTATAGTAAAAATAAGGGAAAAGTACACATTGGTGCCTCGAACTACTGCCATTTTCCAATTGAAGGTTCAAACTATCAATTTTTCCATTCAAGGGCAAAACAAAAATAAATTGACTAATTTTCGAACACCAAGCACCGTAACTTCACCGTGATTAAATTGTGAACTCAATCATGCGAACAATGTTGAAAAATACCCAATGATCTCATAATAAACTCTTAACATATTAAATCGATCTTTGTTCGTTAACACTAATACACTTTTTTATTGAGTCGTTATTAACGAGATTCAAATGATTGAGTTTGTAATTTAATCAGGGTGAATCTACGGTGCTCGGTATTCAAACATTGGTCAATTTATTTTTTTATTTTGCCCTTGATTGGAAAAATTGATAGTTTGGATCTTCAATTGGAAAATAGTGGTAGTTCAGGGCACCAATTTGTACTTTTCCCTAAAAATAATAAAGAGAGGGTACGAACTATCATTTATTGATAAATTACAATTATAACTATAAAAAGTAACAATCAAGGGACAATTTAAAAATCTTTTAAATGACATATAATAATTAAGTAATTTCAACACATAGTTGACAATTAAGGGCCGATTTCAACATATAATTGATGCCTTAGTTTTTATATGACAGTTAATTGTTATATGCTAAATAAAAGATTTTGAAATTGTCTCTTAATTATCATTTTCAATAGTTATGACCGTGATTTATCAATAGATAGTAGTTCGTACCCCCTCTTTGTCATTTTTTCTTTTTTTATATTATTCCTACAAAAGCTTTAACCTTAATAGGCATGTTTTTTCTAGTATTTACTATACAAAAGCTTTAACCTTCATTTTCATTAAAAGTTGTATCCAAAATTAATTTTTATAACGTCTCATTTGGACAATATGTATAGAAGAAGTATCGATTTATCGGTCATAGTTTTGGTTAAATATCTGAAGTTCGATGGTTCAAACCACCTTAATACAACATATAATATGAGTGCGAACTAGGGTCTTCTTCCCGATCTAAATTGTATTTAAGTAAAAGAACTAAACTTCCCAATCATTCAATTAAAATACGTATCTACATAAATATCAAACTTTGAGTTAAAAAAATTAATTAAATGAATTATTGAAAATTTAATTAGTTAAAATATGATATTATACAGTAAAGAAGTGTAGTTTGATTTCAACAACAAAGCCCAAACAAAACCTACATTTTGGAGTTATTGTAATTTGCAAAGGCCGGAGGGGGTCGGGTCGGGGGAGGCATGGGTAAACACACTTGTCCCTCCTGCATTGGGTAAGCCCTCGTGCATCATGTGCTTATGTTTTCTAGTGACTATCAGGACCCCACCCACAGTTGTGAGACAAACAATAAGATAAGACACAACTTGATAAACTTAATTCTTATAATAATAAAAATTCATATATGACGTAGATTTTTGTCTATAAATGGTAATCCGATAAACAATCGGACAAACATGCTCCAGTGCTTTTCCGAAATTTTGTTCTAAAAAATTACTTAGTCCCTGTCCAATGTCTCTTGGAGCATCCGCACCGGTGAAAAGCTCCAGCACCTCCTCACCTAGCACTTCCTTTATTTTAGCTCAAAATAAGCATAGAAATGTTCCCGCACTTGCTGAAGTAGGAGGTGTTGGGCACCTCCTTCTTATTTTGTGCTTAATTTCTGAGAAGTGTTAGGTAAGGAGGTGCTGGAGCTTTTAACCGGTGCGGATGCTCTTAGATGCGGATATAGTGTAGCACCAAAATGTTATGAGTGTCAAAATGACGATGTTTCAATCAAAGCGGTGTCGTTTTTATATATTTTAATATATATATATATATATAGGGAGCGTTCGGTTGAGAATCTTTAAAAATTCGAAAACTTGAGAATTCAAATCTCGCCATTAGATCATGATGCATCTTTGAATCTGTATGTGACACATGTCTAAAAAGCAAAGTAAAAAAAGTGGTTTTGACTTAGCATTAAATGCATCTTGGAAAATACACATGAGTAATGTGTCACCACCAAAATGCATATTGGAAAATGCATTTGCATTTTGGAATGTGAAGATTGAGGTCTCAAGTTCTCAAAATTTAAAGTAATTCTCATTTGAACGCTCCTCCATATATATAAAAATAATTTCGTTTTGTTGAAACGGCATCATTCTAACACTCATTACATTTCAGTTAGCTACACCAAATCGTTTTCCACTAAACTTATTAACATTGACGTTCATGCAAATAATAGTTTTACCTTTACCCAGTATGTAATATAATCATCATAAATAAAAGGCGAGGTTGAATTAATGAAAATTGATTATAAAGTACTCAACATAATAGAGTAATATTTTTACGCTAACAATAACTTGTACCATTGCAATTTTGTTTTTACAATGTGATTTTTTTTTGTTTTTATATAAAAAGAAAACTATATTATCATGGTGGCTATCTATTACTGTATCTAATGCTAGCTTAATATGAAAACTTATATGTTCACATTTTTCTCCAAGTACATTGAACTAGGGACGTGCCTTCAAATCATAAACCACACATGTGAAAGTCGACAAAACTAATTATATTGGTTGGATTGGGTTGGAATTTGGAATATATATCTATCCACCGCCCTATCAAAAAAAAAAATCTATCCACCGCCAGACCTGCACTGATTATCATTCATTATGACCTGACAGAAAGACTTTTTTTTTTTTTTTGATTACATGTGACCTGACAGAAAGACTTTCAACAAACATAATAAGTATCCTTTTTGCATTTGTGTGATCCTAAATTACAACATACGCACATCAAGCGACATATCACCAAGTGTCAACTTGAGTCAATTGCCACTTGCCAGAAAGGTGGTTGTGGAGTGTGTGACTTTTACTTGTGACATGTAAATATGTAACCGTGTCAGCTTAGGTAAAACGTTTTTTTATTAGCTTTAGCCCCAATAATATAAAAATAAATAAAAGCATTTGCTATTAAATTTGGCTAATAAAAATTACTCCTTCGTAGGCTATAACATAAAATATAGTAATATTTATGAAGTATATTGTGGATTTTAGTAAACATCATTCTTGGATGGAATAGCCTTCATAGATTCGAACAATAAATTGTAAAGAATACGAATTTCCTGATTTTATTAGTTCGAAGACAGACTGAATATACATTCATCATTAAACGGGCAATTTATTGATCAATTAATGCAACAGACAAGCGGACGACCTTCCGGCGACTACCTGGAAGACTTATAGCTGCCCAATTTCTTCTAGCTTCGAAATTCGCCATAGGTTGCCAAGAACCCTAAACCCCCAAATTTCTAATTCTGTTAATTTTGTATATCGAACTAAAAGTTCCCTAATTTTTAAACTCGAGATCTAAACCTCTTTTATATTACCAAAATGCCATTAGCTTACACGCACGCCTAACTCGTCAAAACGAACGAGGCTATACGCTAGTCTTCTTTGCACCGACAACATCGTCAGGTTCAGCCAAACCTCGGCACTGGCCCGAGTTATTACATAGTAGTTCAGTAATATTCCTATGTCTTAACTCAATAGGCAACGGTCAGCAGCTGACATCTCAAAACTGAAAATTAATTTCTATGCAAATTCATGGAAGCTTCCATCTAAGACTGCACATTTCTATATTTCGCATACTACTAATTAAATTTTGATATAAACTATCATAAAAAGTTTCCTAGCTAATAATTTATAGAAACTACCTTACAATTAAGAAATCAGGAGTACGTGTATAAATACTTGCACACATATAACTTTTATTTTTAGTTTGTAGTAACAATGTCAATAATGGCAGATGAATCAAAGTGGTTTGAGTTTCGTCCAAGTGATGAGCAGATTTTTGGGTATTACTTGAAGCGTTTGTTAACGAAGGGAACGCTGTTACCTACAATGGCTCGAGAAGTTATACGTGAAATCGACATTTACGGTGAAGTTCCACCATGGGAGATTGCCAAGCAGTTTCCGGAGTCGAGTAGAGACAACTTTTACGTGTTTACAAAGCTGGTGAAACTAAGTATGAAAAGGTTCTTGAGGACTGCGAAGAATGGGAAAGGCACATGGAAAGGGCAATCGAAGAAAAAGGATTTCGAGGTGTCGGGATATGGGGTGCGGATGTGGTAGGGAAGAAGAAGTGTTTAAGCTTTATGATGGCTGTGGAAGACCAGCAGCAGGGGACTAAGAAGAAACATGTGACGACTGTTTTCTTAAATGGAAGAGTTTCTCTCTTTTTTGTCAAATCCATTTATTTAAGGCGGCGGCGCTCATGTCATAACTAATAGAGATCGACATCTCTACGGTGAAGTTCCACCAATAGAGATATCCAAATTAAATAATTTCCGAAGTTGAGTAAAGACAGCTTCTACGTGTTTACAAAGCTGGTTATACGAAGTACGAATAGGTTTTTGAGGACTGTAAAGAATGTGAAAGGCACATGGAAAGGGCAATCAAAGAAAAGGGACATTGATGTTAAGTTGCGCAACATACAAGACAACAATTTATAATTGGATGGTCTTACAAGATGATTCTCTCACACCTCTCACTTCACTCACATTTTCTTACTCAAGTGCACAACACTACTACAAGACTCCCCTATTTATATTACTCTACTCCTTATATCAAAAGCCAGGATCATTTTGATCATATGGATATAAAACAATTTTCTAGAAAATTCTACATAAATATCTCAACTCCAATCTTCTCCCTACTATGTTAGAATTCGCCAAACTTTTCTACTTTTTTTCTTTTGTTTTTGTCTCGATGGTCTTCTTCTTTATTGGGCCTTGATCATTTGTACCATATTATCACAATCCAATTAGCCATTAATAACTCAAGGGGTCGGGATGGGGTGGGGATGTGGTAGGGGATAAGAAGTGTTTAAACTTTAATAACTCAGGGTAACTGTTTTCTTAAAAGAGTTTTTCTCTTCTTTTTTTTTTTGATTACAAGTTTTTCTCTTTTTTGTCAAATCCAATATTTGGCCAAATTAATTATCAATATCCTTTCTATGCGTTGCAGGTAACTTCGCATTGGAATATATAACAGAGTATTCCCTGACAAAGATTAATGGAAAGAAGATCGAAGACCATGGGACTGAAGCAGCTTACGTAATATGTCATGTTACGAACAGCAACAGATTATGATCATTAGCACAAGAAGCTCATAATAATACTGTCAACGCCGATACATTAAGGAGTATCAGGGCCAAAAGGCCTAAACCTAACCCTAACCCTAACGCACATGCCCATCTGCAGCAGATGGGTCACACAGCTTTTGCCGGCTAGGGACGATGCTCTCGATTTGGAGTATATTTTGAGACGGATGAATCATCATCACCATGCAGAGCTGGAGGGTCAGGTTATAATGTACTCCTTAGAGCATATACACCGGTTGGCTTTTGGAGGAGCATATACACCGGCTGGCGCCGATGTGTAGGAACTGCTGTTGCGAGTTGAGATGCAGCGGAAGGGAGGTGCTGCTGGGATGGAGGAGGTGCAATTGGGAAGTGGTGCAGCAGCTCTGGTTGGAGCTGCTGCTTGCCTCGCCTGAAATAAAACCCTTTCTTTTTTTGTTTAATTTCAATGACATGGTTCAGTCCAAATGAAATTCAGTAAGCCTAAATATTTATTTGTCTTAATTAAGAGTAAAATTGATTAAAACTTATTATCAGATTAGGAATAAGTAAATTGTATTATATATATGCCCAATTTTGATCTTAATTAAAATTTAACATATTCGAAGCAATTTTTGATACATCTAAATTTTTTATAATATATTTGTTTAATGATATTTCACAAATCTTTTCCAATATAAGTGTCACATAATGATCAAAATTTTTATTAGAAATTCAAACGCATAATTTATAAGGTAGTTTTAAAATATCAATTATTTTTATTTGATGAATATTGCGAGAAAGTGCTATCGCTTACTCGGGGAGCAACTGTCATTTGTTTAGGAAGTGTTACTTAAGAAATTGTTCATAGATGCACCTCCTCAACTGATGTACATACTCTTAACCAAGAATAAACAAACCACCACTCATGTTGGCCTAAACCCTCAAAATTTTAATTCTGTTAAATTTGTATTTGGATCATCAAAAAAAAATTTGTATTTGAAACTAAAAGTTCCCCAGCTTTTAAACTCGAGACCTAAACGTCTTTTATATTACCAAAACGCACGAGCTCTACGCTAGTCTTCACCCGAGCTTCGCACCGACAACGTCGTCAGGTTCAGCCCAAACCTCGGCACTGGCCCGAGTTATTACATAGTTCGGTAATATTCCTATGTCTTAACTCAATAGTCAACGGTCAGCAGCTGACATCTCAAAATTGAAAATTAATTTCTATGCAAATTCATGGAAGCTTCCATCTAAGACTATGCACATTTCTATATTTCGCAGACTACTAATTAAATTTTGATATAAACTATCTTAAAAAGTTTCCTAGCTAATAATTTATAGAAACTAGCTTACAATTAAGAAATCAGGAGTACATGTATAAATACTTGCACACATATAACTTTTATTTTTAGTTTGTAGTAACAATGTCAATAATGGCAGATGAATCAAAGTGGTTTGAGTTTCGTCCAAGTGATGAGCAGATTTTTGGGTATTACTTGAAGCGTTTGTTAACGAAGGGAACACTGTTACCTGCAATGGCTCGAGAAGTTATACGTGAAATCGACATTTACGGTGAAGTTCCACCATGGGAGATCGCCAAGCAGTTTCCGGAGTCGAGTAGAGACAACTTTTATGTGTTTACAAAGCTGGTGAAACTAAGTACGAAAAGGTTCTTGAGGACTGCGAAGAATGGGAAAGGCACATGGAAAGGGCAATCGAAGAAAAAGGATTTCGTCGAGGCGTCAGGATGGGGTGCGGATGTGGTAGGGAAGAAGAAGTGTTTAAGCTTTATGATGGATGTGGAAGGCCAGCAGCAGGGGACTAAAAAGAAACAGGTGACGACTGTTAATTTTCAAAAATGGAAGAGTTTTTTTTTTCTCTTTTTGTCAAATCCATTTATTTAAGGCGGCGCTCATGTCATATAATATTATCACGATCCTTTCGTGCAGGTGACTTCGCATTGGAATATAACAGAGTATTCCCTGACAAAGATTAATGGACAGATGATCGAAGAGACTGAAGCTTACGTAATATGTCATGTTACGAACAGCAACAGATCATCAGTAGCACAAGAAGCTCATAATAATACTGTCAACGCCGATACATTAAGGAGTATCAGGGCCAAAAGGCCAAAACCTAACCCTAACCCTAACCCTAACGCACATGCCCATCTGCAGCAGATCGGTCGCACAGCTTTGCCGGCTAGGGACGATGCTCGCTCTGGAGTATCATCATCACCATGCAGTGGTGGAGGATCAGGTTATGATGATGGTCAACTTTGGGTTGGCTATGATCATGATGGTCAACTTTGTTTTGGCTATGATCAACAACAACAACAACAAGTGAATGAAGGAGCAGTAGCAGTGCATCAGTTTCATACTGGGGAAGCAAGGGAGTATTCTATGAGGCTGGACACGGTTGTTGATGATGGCTCAGCAGCAGCAGGTGGTTCTGGTGCTGTGATAGCCGCGAGGGGCGAGGAGTACGAGACGACGACAACAGAGAATAATAACAATAATACGGACTCAACCACATGGCAACAACTTGAGAATTGGAATCTTGATGCAGCGGAGACTTAGGAGGCGAAGCTAATCAACATAGCTTTCGCAACAATTCTAATAATCCTGATTTTTTGGAGTGGAGAAGCTGATGGATTTGTAGCATATAAATAGTAGCTGAATACTTGATTGACCTAATTTATCATCAAAATTTCAGAATGTGTAGTAGGGATAGATGATCAATACTTATATCATAATCTGAGTAATGTTATAATTAACACTTGTCATGTATTGATCATTACACTATCAATAAAACTAGTTTTATTTCATCAGTAATATAATTAAGTTTCATCCTCTGTTTTCTGTTCTGTTTTTATCACAGTATCAATGTTTTCTTTCATGTTTTGCAGTGTTGGTTATAACTCACACCACAATGTAAATTGTAACGCTTGTTCCTCTTTATCTGCGGCTTCTCTTTGTGAGGCTAACAGTGAGAAAACTGGACCTCAAAATAGGTATTCGATGACCTTGGTGGTGGTGGTGTGTCTACTGAGTTCAAGATGTGGAACTTCATCATCATGAACACAATAAATATTTTGCAATCAATTTAATTTAATTGTAATTTGTACATAACATTACTTTACAAATAAATCCATCAAAACAAATTGATTTCAGCAAACTTGGTATTTCTGAGCTCAACAAGCACACAGCTACACAAGTTCACATGATTAGCTAAACATATTGTAAAAATCTTGACTGACTTGCACATTCATCCATCAGACCTTACTTTCATTTTGGTTCTCACCTGATCCGACCCTCTTACGAATTTCAGCATCAGCTGGATCAGAATGGCTATTATTCGATCTTCCACGCATAAAGAAAGAGGCAGTAATCAGGTGATGGCTTGGCAATAGCTGAGTGATAATTACTGTCACTGTCGTCCATATCACTTTCGTTGTCTGCGTCGATAGGCTTGAAGATAAACATGCCGTGACCATGGCCAGGGCTGACAAACAACCAGTCATGCACGTCCCAAAACACTTGTATCGACTGTTTGTTAACCACCACGGTCTGATTACCTCTGAACTTCCACTGCAGGTTTTTGACATGAATCAGCACAACCCCGTCTATGCTAATCCACATCTCGGGGTCTTTGAGGCCTATCGTAGAGCTCTCCACAACGATATCATAAACCTTCTGTTGTTTCTGATCTAGGACAGCTCTGGTGGAGAACGTTTTCTTTGCAAACACATGCTCAGTTTTTTGACACAGGACGGCATCCACCAAGGCTGGTCTGGATTTGGTTCTTTTAAACACTTTTTTCTTCATATCTCCCAGTAACAACACAACCTCTCCATCAGAGACTAGAGCCACATAATAGTCTGAGATTGGCTCGGGGCTTGTGGAAAACTTTGCTGATCTTAGATCCCAAAAAACCTCCACTTCAGCCCCCTCCACGTCGAATGACTTGAACCCTTTTTTGCTCCAGAAATGCCAAGGCTTAAGATCAATCTTGCACGTGTACTGAGCAGCATCTGTTCTGTTTCCATCAACTACAACGCTCATGGAATAATTCATCAGGTTTTTGCTCCACATAACTGTCACATTCCTCCAAAATGCAGCAATGCTGGCTCGATATAGACATGACACAATGCTTTGGGACGCCTTCTGCGTTTCTGGCGGCTCTATTATTTTATCTGATGAAGATGAGAGGTAATAGCTAAACGTTTGAGCTCTGGTGGGATGAACTGCCATTTCTCTTCAACACGCGGTTTGCTTCAGATGTTATAAAACCAACAGAAACAACATATTTCTGTTCTTACAATTACAAATAAAAACTTGCAGATCAGAAGCTTCCCTGCAACTATTGACACCTGAAATTTAAACCCAGAAAACTAAGATATCAAATATCATCGATCAACACGATATCTGAAGAATCAACTGCAGATATGATATGATAAAAATGTAAACGAGATGATCAAAGAGCAGTTAACAAGCAGCCTGGATGGAGAAACTAACAAAATTACTGTTAATGTCTCAACGAAAAATTTCAGAAAGTTGTGGAAGAAATGAAGGATTGTGAATGATAATTGTTTGTGGTTGAAAAACTTTGGAGCCAGAATTGTGTGAGATCAAAATAGGTGGAGGATACAGAGTGTTGTATCCAACAATAACAACTTTCTCAGAATAAAACTCTTGTGCTATATTTAGATAGCTCACCCACTCATCACCTAACCTATTTTCTCATCTTGGATACCACCTCAGCCATCTCATTCAATGGCATTAAGTTACAATTATCGCATTTAGAGACGAACAATGTCTGTTGTAGATGAGTGATTTCTGTATGTTTCCCGAAATTGTAAAAGCATGTGCAAGAACATGTTACAGAAGAAGACAATAGATGCCCATGCCACAATGTGTCATTAAGTTCAAGTCATACGCACACCATTTTAGCCCAAAGCATTCAGTAAAGGTTCTCTAAATAATCTCAATTCGTTTCTCTTTCTTTAGATTGATTATCTAATTAAAGGGTTAGACAATTTATGTTTCCTCATCGAGTACAATGTTAATACTTTAATAATGCCTTGGCCCTTGGCAATGTTATAATTTTTATTATCGTAAATTTACCGGTTGGATTTTACTCTTGTATCATAAGTTGTTAATTTTATCTGAATTGTCATTTCATTCGCATATTTTTGTAAACTAGAAATCATAGATTTCAGGTCACCTGAGTAGAGGAAGGCATCTGATCGGATAGGCCTAATGCATTGAATGTCCAAGCTAATTGTGTGAAGCCAAAGATAACAGAAATCGGGGTTCTGACAGCCTAATTAAATAAGCTGACACAGCTTTGCTTTTCCAGTGTGATAAGGCAGGATTTTAGGACTTTCGGAAGCTTAAGAGAATTTTGGTCTGGGAATGTGAAACTCGGGAAGATTTCAGACAGAGCCAAGTTGGAGCCCCATCAATTATTGCCAGTTGATCCCACATGTTACCCTAATTAAAGTAATTTGTTCTTATATACCTTGCTTGTTGTATGGACTGACAAAACTATTTAAAATCCTGTAGATCTTACTTTGTAGTATTCACAGTATAAATCTGAAATGTTACAGGCACCAGAACTTCATCTGCACAAACACATATTTGCTGCATTCTCACACTCAAGACTCAAAAAACGATGCCCGCTGTTATCCAAAGATTAGTCCTTATTGTACTTGTACTATTTTCTGTTCTGCAAATCTCGTGTAAGTTTCATTTCTAGATTTGACAGGAGTCTCAAGTTCTGGCTTCTGGGTAATAACATTATGTTTTTGTTTCGATATGGATGTTTTTATGTTGTAGATGGTGAATTCGAGCAATGGTGCGTGGCTGATCCACAAACACCAGACGAAGAGTTACAGGTGGCTTTAGATTGGGCTTGCGGGAGGGGAGGTGCAGACTGCAGTAAGATTCAAGTGAATCAGCCGTGTTATTTGCCCAACACTGTCAAAGACCATGCCGCATACGCCTTCAACAGTTATTACCAGAAGTTTAAGAATAAGGGTGCAACTTGCTACTTCAAAGGCGCAGCCATGATCACTGAACTTGACCCAAGTAAGTTCCATGAACTGCCCTTGTTTTCTGGGGGTCTAAAAATCTGAGTAAAATTGATTAGGAAGCAAAATCATGTGCGGAGGAAGATGGGCACCATGTGAACTAAAGATGCCTAACTGAAATATAAAGATGGATTTTATTACGCAGCTTAATTGACTAAGTTCATTAGCATTCTTTTATTAGATATTTCGACATTATCATAAAAATCACAGCAATAATGGTATTGTTGTTTTTCTCTTACCTGAACTTGTGTGTTATTATTTGCAGGCTATAAGTCTTGCCGCTATGAGTATACTCCATGATCAGATTGCACATGGTGGAAGAAGTATACTTCACCCTACGGAATTTTCATGCAGTGAAACCGAGTTTAGTGAGGAACTTTCTTGTCAGACGACTAAATTTGTTGTGACACTGTAATCAATTATTCAGATTCATATTCAAACAATGATAAACTTAAATTATTCAGACTTTAATCAGTATATTTATGGAATTTTGAATAGAAAATTCTTCTTCCCATCTTGGTATGATATTCAAAAATGTGCATAACAACATTTATCCACGGATATTGACATCAAGTTATAATACAACAGACTGAGTTTGTAAAATTCATAACCAGATTTGCAATTATATCAACAGGGCGAAGTCATTTTACATTCAAAGAAAATACGTCAAATGATGTCATCACATACCTCGGCCAAGACATGGCTTTGATATATCATGAATTCATATATTATTCATTTATCCGCTTGTTGAGGCAAGTAACCGATTAGAAAAGCAAGCTTCCCCAAGCAGCCATGAATGCAAAGCCGCCAAATGGAGCTAGGGCAGAGTATTTCCTATCCTCAAGAACGGCTACCGCATAACACCTACAAGAATAACCACGATATCTTAAATTGAATTTTGAAGCAACAAGATATGTAATTTGCTGCAAATCGGCAATGCAGTGGGCAATTGGGCATACTTGGATATCAAAGAACGAAGTATCAGGTGCGAAGTGTATCAGAAACGAACAAACGGGTGAAGATAAGATGGAAAAATCAAGGGAACAATGTGAGACAAGTAGCACCTCTTAAAGGTGCAGATGAAACCCAATTTGAATGACCGAGAAGCTGCTAAATATAAAGTAGGACTATAGCAAGCCCATCAATATTCTTTAACCAGTTTCAGTCTTTGATAACGAGCACAAGAGTTGGAGAAAAAAACGATTTAACGATTTCCGTACGAATGTACATAGTATCGAGCAGCATTAGAATTTAACGTACTTTCAAGTACATACCGGTTTCGTTACATGAGTTAAGTTCTTTCATATCAAAAAAGGAAATAAGATTTAAATTTGGTATCGATAATAAGGGAATCATCATAACTATATATATTCTGTTCCATGTCAAAAGTGGGCAGTTCATTACAGTAACGAGATAGCATACATTAAAAATGCAAGACTCGGAATGAATACAAGTTATTTAACACTTACGTTCCAGAGAAGGCTAATATTCCAGTAGTCAACAGTCCTCCAAACTACATCACCCAATCAGGAAAATCATCAATATGCATAGAAATGAAGGAACGGAAATATTTTCAAAGAACACAAATTTTAGCCAAAACTGACAATGTGTGGTCGTTTGACCATAGGCGCTGAAAGCAACGCTGCAGAGTGAATCAAATGGTACAAGGCTGCTGTTTGCCAAACCTTCACAATTGAAAAACCATCAATTAACAATCAGATAACACAGAACCTAAACTAGAATAATATTCGAAAGGGCACACAATAAAGATCACATCTTTGTATGCCAAGTTCTTCGGCTTGAAGACGTGAGAACCATATGCTCCTAACCCAACAGCTGCCACCCCTGATTTCAATTTCTAAAATTAGGGTTCATCTTTGTCGACAAACTTTCAACCAACCGACATACAAACCAAAACAGAAAAGAAAATAAACAGGTAAGAGTTGAGAATCATAGCAAGAGAGAAGTACCAGATACAGCTGCAACCTTGTGCCATATATGAGGATCCATCGATCTCAAAATTTCCAAAATCGGAAACCAAGCTGACTTTTCAGGCTCTTGTTGGAGGACTTCAGAAGAAGTTGAAAGAGGATCAACCAGACTCATCGTCACGCCGTGTCAATTCAGTTCTCAGCAAACAAAACGATGCGTTTCGATATTCATAGCATCAACATGTTTTCACCAGTCAGATTTGTTCTGTACTTCCGGGCGTTGATAAAGTTTGTGAGTTTTTATTAGAAATGATCCGAAATGAATTTGACATATAAGAAATGATTTATCGAGTTTCACATTTTAAAAATGATTCATTTTTAATGAAATCAAATTTTCAGGAATCGAGTTTCTGTGTTTTTCAAAACACCGGATCTCAGGATTCGGTTTTCTGTATTTTTTACAAAATCGGATCTCCAAGATCTGGTGTTATGTGCAAACTCAACACGTGGAGTTCTCTCAGTCGAACGCGCACTTAACACCGGATCCTGAAGATCCGGTGTTTTAAAAAATACAAAAAACTGGTTTATGGGGATCCGATTTCATTAAAAATTGATCATTTTTGAAATGTGAAATCGCGTGAATCATTTCTAATATTTTGAAACCCATTTGGGTCATTTGAGAGCAAAACTCAAAGTTTGGATCTTTAAGTGAATGAAGAAGTTGACCACGGGTGTGTTACTGTTATGTTCTTCTGTTCCAACAAGAATGAGTAAAAGCAGAAGATTTGAAGTACAAGTACAAACTGAATCTGGTTGGCTTCAGTATTCAGTTTCATATAAAATATGATCAAAGATGTAAATGTAATGCCTTTTGCCACAAATTCTAATTTAGCAAACCACAAAGGGTTGCTGCAGGTACAGAAATTCCAGATACAATTTTCCAGCATAATGCAAGACAAACTGATGTCAAAGTTAAAAAGTTCATATTTTGATCCTAAAATTTTGCCTCTGTATAACCCTGGCATTTTTTTAATCGTTGGGGCTCTGTAACCCATGTATGGTGTATTGTACAGCTCCATCCTCACCTGTCCCCCAATAAATATTAGAACCGGAATCATAACTCAAATGGGTTCGCTTCTGAGAGTTGGGGTTGCTCTCGAGAAGCCTGTGGTGGTATGGCCGAATAAGCATTGCTGACTACTAGCTATGGTTCCTCAGAAGCTCCATGTTGGTTCCCAGCATGGTGCTGATCTCCTTTTGTATGACCTTTAACTTGTTGTCCAGGTCGCACGTCAGAATGATGAAGTCCTTCGGAGGCTGGTTCTGTGATACACTTGGAACTTGGCGGAGCTTGTTTGTTGAAAGAATGAAGCAGGTCATCTGGTGTAGCAGCAGGGTCGAGATCCCAGCACCCATCTGGCAAGCCATATTCGTCCCCTTCTAATGGCCAAGATGGCACTTGGTGAGAAAAGCGAAACATTTCTTGTTTCGGGACCCACCGGGTGGCATTCTCGTCCGCTGACCGTCTGTAGACAGTGTTATACCCTTCTACTTTCACAAGTGGAAAAACAGGAACCCCATGCTGCTCTGAGTAATCATCAACGACCACCACCATGTCATATTGTCGTCTCACTTCTTCAGGTGTGAAACTATCCCAATCAGGTGACCAGTTACGATAAACAGCCCAGATATCACCAGTTTTTGGGTAAATCCGAACACGACCTCCCCGTCCAGCTTTGGTCTCATCACTTAAAACATGAGAAAAGATGTTGACTTGGTCAACCGTATCCGAGTTCATTGTCTTAAAATTTCCACAAGATTTTGTGAATCCAGCTGCGATCCAGTCCACTGATCCAAATTCACCACAAGTTTTAGAATTCAGGTAGGTGATGTCAATCATGAATGGATCGAGTGAAAGGACTTGACGGATCATACAGTATAAACGAGGCATGCCCTCTTCTTCATCATACAAAGCCCAAATTTGCTTTGTCTTGAAGCACTGCTCCGATCTATCCTTGTCAAAATCATGAAAATCAGGGTCTGGGACACTAAACGATATAGGCTCGCTTTTTTTATCAAGTTCGATTGATTTGAAACTGTCAGAACACAGAGTCATATTCTTCTCAGCTGCAGGTGCAGCTTCAGCAGGCGATGTAATCTCCTCAAGTTTCTTTTTGATCTCTGTTTTTGCTTTGTTAAGTAGCATACTCCTAATATCCAACTGAGGTGCAACCAGAGAGCGCCTAGCGTGTGGTTCACTTGAGATAGAGGCTTTTAAACCATGGTTGGCCGTTGCACCAGTAGTCGTATTAGGCAGTTTCACCTCACATGGAGCAACAGATCCTGTATCCTCAAACAAACTCTTTAGAACAGCTGCTGTATCAACCCGCCTTCTTTTGTCAATCCTGCCGTCTTTGGTGAGTAATGGGTTCCTGTATGCGGTTGATAGATTGGAAGACACCTGGAATGAACCTGTCTTCATAAAACTTCTTATATCTTGATCTGCCAGTTTTCGCTTCTCGTTTGACTTCAATTTGACCTTTCCTTTGGTCTTGTATACTTGATCACCAGATATGGAAGATAATCCGTTATGGATCACAACTCCCGCGGAAGTCTTAGAACCTGAGCTCCATTGAAATGACAGATTTGAAGAATACTCGGAACCATGGCCTATAGGAACCCCATTTCCATTGTACGCCGCGGCATTTGATTGATAATTTGAAGCCTTACTAGCACCATTACTGGCATACCCATTAGTAGGCGTAGACGTAGTGGACCAAGTATAAAAAGGGTAAGAACCATTGAGAGGCGTTACCCCAGTTTCCACAGCCATGAACACGCCTCTGCAGTTCTTGCAAGAAAGTTTCTTGTTAAGATACTTTCGGAGATATTCGTATTGCACTCTGCAACTAGTGCACACGGTCCAGAATGTGTCGAGTCTGTGATGGGGCATGGGAGGAGCTTGACTCCGATCAATGTGAGCGGCTGCATTCCTACGAACCGAGGACGAGCTGGTCTGGTTACTCTGAGAAGGAACCTGATTGCTCATTCGCACATCATAGGCGGCTCTCTTTGCTCGGTCTGACAATACAGCCCAAGCTTCAGATACAAGCTCCAACGCACCATCAGCTCCCACACACTTGTTCTTTTCATTCTGGAGCAAGACTGCCATCTTATTAAACTGTTTTTTCACTTTATTATCATCTGCAGTAGGCGGAAGTCCAAGCATGGAATAGTAGTCAATTTCCCCATTGACTCGTGCCTCAGCTGCTACATAAATGCTGAAAGTGGCCACCATTTGTGAAACACCATCCAGCTCTGGACACAAAGACTGGGCTTCCAAAGCATATCCCTTCGCGCCCAAATAATTTCTCTCCATGAACATTCGCTCTGCAGTCTCTTTAGCCTTTAAAGCTTCTTTCTTTTCAGATTCCATATCAGCCAGTCAGCGCGGCAATCGAGAATTCAGCTCCAGGGACCAAATCTACAAGCAACAATTACCAAAATTTATCAAAACATCCCAGATCTCATTTCTACATTCAAGTTTAGGGCTTTCTACAAATCAGCCAGCTAAATTCTACTAACAACTACTCCCTATCCGTATTCTAACCGTATCAAATCTGAATCCAACTCCATCAAGTCCCTTAACCCCCTGGGACACTAAACATTCACACTAAATAACATCAACATCAATCCTCATCATCAAAAATTCAAACCCCCCAATTCAAAGTCCCCAAGATCAAATCAAACACATCACTAAATAACACACACAAATCACAACATCAAACCAAGGATCAGCAAAAGAAGCATCAACATTATTCAAAACCCCCGATGACTGTTCCAGCATCCATCCAAAAAATACTTTTATCATAAACAAAAATAAAAAGATTAACACCACAAATCAAACCCCGTAATTTAAAAAAACCATTAAAAATACTGAAATTTACTTGTGAAATGAGCAGCAGCAGCAGCAATTTTATCGAAACTTAGAAGAAACCCAGATCTCCACTTTGCTTTTCTCGGGACCTTCAGCAGATGAAAACCCCAGCTGGTAAATTTCTAGAAAGAAAAAAAAAATGTCAATTTCGATTCAATCCCCTTGTAATAAAGAGGAGCAAATAAATAATTAATTAAACTAAAAATTTATTACAAGAGTGCGTAAAAGTAAACCAGGGTTACTTACGGAACAAAATTATACACAAAAATCTCTCATTTTTGATATTTTCTATCATTTCCTAAATTTAAGGATTCTTTTTTGGATTTTTTTTTAACGTGAGCGTGAGTCTAGATTACAACAATATGGTCAAATTGAGTAAAAGATAAAGAAGTACACGGTGTTAGAAAAAAAATGGTCAATTTAAACAGTGTTAAATAATGTTTTGCTGTAATAAGGAAATCTAAGGTGGGATGTAAATTACTTTTTGGTCCTCGTGGTTAATTTTTGTTCCTCTGTGCAGCATCATTAATTTATAAGACTTGGTCCCCACCGATTTTTTTTTTCACTTTGTTTAAACCGGGTTCATTAAAGCTGAATTCTGAATCAATAATTAGTGGCCTGGTTGGACCAAGAATTTTCATTGAAAATATTTTACTAGGAAACAGTGTAGAAATACAACAGTAAAAGCTACTACAACACATGATTTTCATTTGAACTGAATATGCTTGCTGCCTGTGCCTTGAGCTGAAATTTTGTGTTCCTGCAAAATATGTTTTCTTTAGTGTAGTGTGTAGAGTGTGGACTGGGATGACTTTGCTGGCTTTGGTCCAAAATCCAACAGTTCAAATCTGAAACACTCACATCAATTATGTATCACTGTAGCTTGTAGCGTATTTGGTTATCCCTTTAAACGATGGCAATAGAGATTTTTTGAAACTCGCCTTCCAGTTAGAGTGAAGCACAGTTTCATTTACGCCGAGGATAAGTGTGAAAAACTGTTTCTCCGTTGGGCACAAATGTAGCAGAAGCTTTTCTGAATATGGGCCGGGATATTCCTAAACAAAAACAAACAGATTACTGATGTTACAGTTTTAGAGGGTGAAAAGATTCATTACCGTTATTGTACTGAAAAACGATATTCGCAGAGTTAGATACTGAAATAAGTGTATAAGTACTTCAGAACTTGTTATCGTATCTTACAATATAATTTCCATGATTAAGCACATTTACTTGTCACAACTCATCCAAAATGAATTTAGACCCATGCACATGCCTCTACAGCTCTTATTAGATATCGGTAAAGCTTGATAGTCTTAGAAAGCACTAGGGCACAAACATATGATTACAGTTGATACTTGAATGCCACCAATATAGGGACTGAACAACAACAGGATAGCAGTACAGCTGAATGCCTTTTTCGAACATGGTTAAATTTGGAATGAGGATAGGAGAGGAAAAGTTTTGCCCCTTTAGCATCAAAAATATGAAAGCTAACTTTCTTGAATACCAACCAAAAGGTGATTAACTTTTTATGTACTAAAATCAGGTATACTCTTACAGGACCATCATCAACCAACTGGGATATATCACTAGAATAAACTAGTTTTCACTAAAAACCTTCAAGAGGTCACAATGACAATTAGTTGAAACATAAAGGTGAGACCTTTCCCCTCTATAGCTCCTCAAACTGGGAAAATGAACCAAAATGCACATGAACAAAGTTATTCAGGAAGTTACAACTGAACCGTAGACAAGGCTGGCTACATATTAGGAAATGAAAAGGAAATGCTACCTTCCACAGGAGACAAGTAGACAAGTGCTTGTGATTTCTGTTTCAGTGATGAATGTCATGTTTGTGTATGGATCATTTCACATGTGAGAATAAACATATCTTTTAGAGCACCGTTTTATTGTGTTATAGTCTTCCAGAAAGACATGTCTGTCAATGAAAAACCTCGTTATAAACTAAGTTTCCTGAAAATGAGAAAACAACAAGTACCAGGTCATTAAATTATGTAATGAAAGCCATACACATGATTCTCGATTTTCCTTAACTCCCCCGGCCACCTCAGCCAGAGTCTCTTAAATGATGCAACTAATCATGGTCGAACTACTTTAAATGAGTTACCACAAAGAGTAGGTAACAACCTAAGTTGAGGTCAAAGACTTACACCTTAAACAAGGACATTACTTTTTCTCTCTAACCAGCCGATCCATTTGAGATCTTGGCACAGCCGGCTAAGTTATCAAGAAAGGTTCCATTAATGCATCAGAGACAAATGCAAAGGTATTACTGCATACATTCATCTTCAGGTACATGTACTATAAATGATAGTTTGGTCGATTTAGATAGTTAATCTCACTTTGGTAAACCAGAAATCAAATAAATTAATTTATATTGTAAAGATTTCACATATGCTGTACTAAAATTGTCACATTTGAGGCATGCCAAATGCATCTTTAAATAAAAAATTTATAATTTGCATAGGAAGCAACTCCAGAACTAGATAACAACTCAGATCAGCAGTTCTAAAACACTAGTTTTGCGAATTGTTTCAAATGCCTAACAACATGTGATCTAAGACAGGATAAGCCATTAAACAGAATTGCCAACAAATTAAGCAACTCAAAATCATTTTAAAAAAGTAAAAAAAAAAAGAGAGTTACAACCATACCATTTGAAAGCAATAGAAGCAGCTGATTGCTTCTGCGACGAATCCATTTCCCTCGTCTGCCGTCAGATTTATTAATCGGAGAGACGCGGCGACTGAAGTGGTATACAGTAGAGAGAGTCGGTCAAATCAACGCCATTGTTGCAATTTGAGTTGGCTATATTGTGAAAATATAAACCTTGAGGGGCTCAAAGTTAACTACAGGTAGTTTAAGGACCAATCTGTAAATGTAAAACCCTTTCCCAGAAACGCTCTAAGCAGATGCTGCAGTCGTCATCATCGTCGCACAGCGAAAATGGAGGTCGACGGAGAACGCAACACACCGACGCCGCAGCACGAGATTGAGAGACAAAACGACAAGAGAGTGGAACAAAACGACGATGATGAACAGCCAATGTTGAGCGCTCACGCTCTTGAAGCTCTAAAGGAGTTTCTGACGGAGCGAAACCAGTTGTGTACTGTGGATGAAGATAATGAAAATGGAGCTGCTGGAAAGATCGGGATGGATTCGGAGGTGAAACTGGTGAAGGAGAATTGGAACCTCAGCCAGTTCTGGTACGACCCGGAGACGGCTGAGACTGTTGCTGCAGAAGTGGCGGAATTGTGCAAGTCGGATGATTTTAGGGTTGCTTGCATTGCTTGCCCTACGCTATATGCGTATCTAAAGGTATGGACTTTTTTGTTTTTGCGGTTTTGACTTGCAGTGTTTTGATTGCTTATTATGATGTCTGATTTGCTGAGGTTATTGCAATTGTAGATTACCAGTAACTTTTTATATGTATTTAAGTTCAGTTCATCTATTATTTGAGTCCTTGGATTATAAGCCGTACATTGTGGATCGATCAGTCACAGTTGGTGCTGTTAATTTTGTATCACTTGAAGAAAAGAAAAAAATCACTACTTTTAGGCCAGTTTAGTTCATGGAAATTTTTTGGGATGGAAAGAAAATTTGGAGGAAAATGCAGTTTCATGTTTCGCTTGTCATGGAGAATTCAACCAAAACCAAATGATCTAATACAAATTTCTCATATATTCCATGATCCAAACGAAGGGTTAGTGTCTGTGCCATGATTATGAGAATAGGGAGGAGAACTTAACAAGATGGATTTGAATTAATGTTGGAATGTGGGATCTGTTATGAAAATTAGTCCATGGTGACTTGTATGTTTGAGACGGAACTTGACTGTATTTCCTTATCTTCCGACGAGCAGCTTTCATGTTGACTGTCTCAGTCTATTATTCAGATCACTGATGTGATGTCTAATCTTCTCACTCTGCTTGTTTCTGCAGAAGCTGTACCCAGCTGCTTCAGTGCAACTTCTTGAATATGACAAGCGATTTGAGCAATATGGATGTGATTTTACTTTCTATGACTACAATCAGCCAAATGACTTGCCAAGTGCACTACAACACTCATGCAAAATTGTAGTAGCTGATCCCCCATACTTGGTACACGCTTTTACTTCGATATAATTGTCATCTTTAGTTTGTTGGTAACATTTTGCGTAAATGAAGAGTATTTCCTCTTGGCTTCAGTCAAGTTTGAGATTTAAGGCCAGAGGTATTGTCGACCATTATGGTTCACACATGTCATGGTCATGGTACTTGAAGATGCCAAGTTCTAAAAGTGCCAAACTCTTTCAATCTTATAACATTACAAAGTTCACAATCTGACAGAGTTAATTGTATGCTCAGAGTAGGGAATGCCTTGAGAAAGTTGCTCAAACAATCTCATTCCTTGCCCATCCCAATGACTCGTACGTGCTCCTACTTACAGGTATAGACTAGTCCATGTCTTTGCCAATTTTTCATGCTGATATGACATGCAAATAGAGAAAAAACATCCAACATATTACAGGGAAAGAAATATAATTGTAAAGGGATTGGTGGCAGCCTCATCTGCTGTGTTTATGCAGTTGAGTTGAAGTTTAAAATATGCAGTTACCGATCTTAGTTTTGGTTAATGACTTAACTCTTATATTTTCCACACACTTCAATTATGGAGTAAAGGCACGGGAAGCTAAATGATTCATGTTTAGGCGAATAAAGAAGTCGTGCTTATGGTATTTTTATCTGCAGGCTTCATATGTTACTTGAGAATTATGTTAAAAAATATAATCAAGTTTTGTAAGTGCTTTGATAGTGTCCTTTTGAGTGAGGGAGCAATTGAATGTTTTTAATTCATCTATCCTGTTACACAAACCCTGCTGTTTTTTATAAACAGTTCCAAACCCCTACCATGGGGTGTGAAATGGTCCAAACATGATTTCCTTAAGTTAACGTGAGATGCTAACAGCGAGACCTAAATTTTAATTTCATTGATATAAAGAGTCTTTGATATTTTCTTTTCCGACATAAAGTGTTGAATGTTGAGTGATTTGTAACTTTGTACTTGTGTGGATGGAGAGGAAGTAATCGTTGTTACCAATTTATAGATAAGTAGCATGCTAACATTCTTCGTGATAACGCTGCTACTGATTTTAAGCCTTTAATGTTTGATCAAGTTTAATATATTATTTTTTCTGTCAGGGGAGGTCCAGCGAGACAGGGCAGCAGAACTACTAGGACTTCGACCTTGTGTTTTCAGGCCCCAGCATTCTAGCAAACTTGGAAATGAGTTTCGGCTGTACACAAACTACAGGCCTAGCGACAGATTAGGGGGCTGGGAGCAATAAAAGTGGAATGTTATCGCCGGACGCCGATTGCAGCTCGAGCATCTGCCATGTGATCTATGCTCCAAATCAAAACTCAAACTCCACAAAAGAAAAGTCCTGGGCAGCGGAATAGAGTAGGGGTACACAATTATTTCCTTGGGTTGTGTTCCAACTCTTTGAACAAGTTTTTTTTTTTTTGATAAGGCTTTGAACAAGTTTTGAACAGTGTGAAAGTCTTAACTTTATGATTACCAACACCAAGTCTATTCTCTGATTATTAAAATAGTAAAATAAATAAATAAAGGGTGCGGTTCAGGTATAAATCTGTTTATAAATAAAAACTACAAATCGATTATAAAGCCGACACGTGTCCCAGTTTAGTCGAAATTCCGGAGAAAACACGGAGGGGTATAATAGTCATTTCACACAAATGGGTATAAAACATAATAATTTTATTTTCAATTTAGTCCAAAAGTTGGTATTGTTCAGACTTAAAATACTATTGTTCAGACTTAAAAATACTAATGTTCAGACTTTAAAATACTTAATAATCAGACATAAAATACTATTGTTCAGACTTAAAATACTACTGTTCAGACTTAAAATACTAATTTTCAGACTTTAAAATACTTAATAATCAGACATAAAATACTATTGTTCATACTTAAAATACTATTGTTCAGACTTAAAATACTAATGTTCAGACTTTAAAATACTTAATAATCAGACATAAAATACTATTGTTCAGACTTAAAATACTATTGTTCAGACTTAAAATACTAATGTTTAGACTTTAAAATACTTAATAATCATACATAAAATACTATTGTTCAGACTTAAAATACTATTGTTCAGACTTAAAAATACTTAATAATCAGACTTAAATGGTATTATTCAGACTTAAAATGGTAGTGTTCAGACTTAAAAAGGTAGTGTTCAGACTTAAATGGTAGTGTTCAGACTAACATACTTAATGTTCAGACTTAAAAAAACTTAATAATCAGACTTAAATGGTAGTGTTCAGACTTAAATGGTAGTGTTCAGACTTAAAAAGGTAGTGTTCAGACTTAAATGGTAGTGTTCAAACTTAAAATACTTAATGTTCAGACTTAAAAATACTTAATAATCAGACTTAAATGGTAGTGTTCAGACTTAAATGGTAGTGTTCAGACTTAAAAATGTAGTGTTCAGACTTAAAAGACTTAATGATCAGACCTAAAAAAAAGCAATGATCAAACTAAAAATTCTTAATGATCAGACTTAAAATGGTAATGATCATACTTAAAAAGAATTCTATGATCAGACTTAAAATTAAAGAGGATTAAAACACGAATTTTTTTATATTATTATTTTTTATTAAAACATGAATTTGACCCTTCGGATGATCGAATTTGCCCTAAAAACACCGACCTCACCACGTAGTTGTAAGTCTTTCTCAGAATGCCATTTCCACCCAAAAAATACTAGGTTTTCATCAAATTCTGACACAGGCGCATAAACATCAAATTTTGCATAGCATTCTTCAGATGTTCCAATTTCTGCATGTAAGTCTGATCATTACCATATTAAAGTCTGATCATTATCAATTTTAAGTCTGATTATAACCATTTTAAGTCTTGTCATTACTGATTTAAGTCTGAAAATTGTAGTGTTCAGACTTAAAATGGTAGTGTTCAGACTTAAGATGGTAATGTTCAGACTTAAAAATACTTAATAATCAGACTTAAATGGTAGTGTTCAGACTTAAATGGTAGTGTTCAGACTTAAAAAGGTAGTGTTCAAACTTAAATGGTAGTGTTCAGACTTAAAATACTAATGTTCACACTTAAAAATACTTAATAATCAGACTTAAATGGTAGTGTTCAGACTTAAATATACTTAATAATCAGACTTAAATGGTAGTGTTCAGACTTAAATGGTAGTGTTCAGACTTAAAAAGGTAGTGTTCAGACTTAAATGGTAGTGTTCAGACTTAAAATACTTAATGTTCAGACTTAAAAATACTTAATAATCAGACTTAAATGTTAGTGTTCAGACTTAAATGGTAGTGTTCAGACTTAAAATACTTAATGTTCAGACTTAAAAATACTTAATAATCAGACATAAATGGTAGTGTTCAGACTTAAATGGTAGTGTTCAGACTTAAAAAGGTAGTGTTCAGACTTAAATGGTAGTGTTCAGACTTAAAATACTTAATGTTCAGACTTAAAAATACTTAATAATCAGACTTAAATGGTAGTGTTCAGACTTAAAACACTTAATGTTCAGACTTAAAAATACTTAATAATCAGACATAAATGGTAGTGTTCATACTTAAATGGTAGTGTTCAGACTTAAAAAGGTAGTGTTCAATGTTTTTTTAAGTCTAAACAATGTTTTTTTAAGTCTGAACAATGTTTTTTCAAGTATTGTCATTACTGGTTTAAGTCTGAACATTGTTTTTTAAGTCTGAACATTGTTATTTAAGTCTGGTCGTTAATGGTTTAAGTCTCATTATTATTTTTTAAGTCTGAACAATGTTTTTTAAGTCTGAACAATGTTTTTTCAAGTATTGTCATTACTGGTTTAAGTCTGAACATTGTTTTTTAAGTCTGAACTATGTTTTTTTTAAGTCTGAACAATGTTTTCATAAGTCTGAACATTGTTTTTTCAATTTAAGTCTGAACAATGTTTTTTTTTAAGTCTGAACAATGTTTTTTTAAGTCTGAACATTGTTTTTTCAAGTATTGTCATTAATGGTTTAAGTCTGAACAATGTTTTTTTAAGTCTGAACAATGTTTTCATAAGTCTGAACATTGGTTTTTCTAGTATTGTCATTACTGGTTTAAGTCTGAACAATGTTTTTTTAAGTCTGAACAATGTTTTTTTTAAGTCTGAACAATGTTTTTTTAAGTCTGAACATTGTTTTTCAAGTATTGTCATTAATGGTTTAAGTCTGAACAATGTTTTTTTAAGTCTGAACATTGTTTTTTCAAGTATTGTCATTACTGGTTTAAGTCTGAACAATGTTTTTTTAAGTCTGAACAATGTTTTTTTAAGTCTGATTGTTAATGGTTTAACTCTCATTATTATTTTTTTAAGTCTGAACAATGTTTTTTTAAGTCTGAACAATGTTTTTTCAAGTATTTTATTACTGGGTTAAGTCTGAACAATATTTTTTTAAGTCTGAACATTACTGTAGCAAATTTTGGACGTTTATACCCCTTCTATTGTTTATATATTTTTAAATAAGTTCACATGTATTTTTTTTATTTACAAAAAGAACCCCGACGGGATGAAATCTCGGCTGAATTTTGATTGGTTCATTTTGACACGTGTCGAATTTTTTATGGGTTTGTAGTTTTTATTTATAAGATTGATTTGTATTTGATCCAAACCCATAAATAAATACTAAAATAAATGGTAGTAATAAAAAATTGCTTACAAATAAGCATAATTAAAATTTAAAAAGAAGTTGGATCGAATTTTTTTTTTAAACAAGTTCATTGCTTTTGTGGCCAATCAATTGCCAACGCGTGTCAATATTCAATCACTGTATTGGCGATATAATACCATAATTCTCAAAGTTGAATTTGGGGAAACAAAACTTCATTTTTCCTGCCCTAAAAAAATACAATCTTTGCCGATCATCACTCCAGAGGCTTCCAATACTCTCCACACCGCCAGGCGCCAGGTGAGTTTTGATTCCCGTCTCGTTCTTGATCCGTTTCGACAAGCAATTGCCTTTATCAAGCTGACTGGTTGAATAGTGTCTGACTGATTAAGTCTGTTCTTGTTGTTTTGAAATTCTAGGGTTTATCCGATATCCAAAACCATACCCAATTTCATGTATTTGGAATCGGAGATTTCGATCTATGGCGTTTTCTTCTATGGTCCTCAACAAATTGGCAAGCGTTTGGCCATTTTCAGCATTTAAATTTGATGACATTAAAGCCTCCAATCAGCTGGTTCACAAGCTTCCCATTCCTGAACACACTAAGCAATTTGTCTATGCAGTCAAAGAACCCGAAACAGGCACCATTGTTTACATTCTTTGTGCTCAGAATTTGTCAGAGCAATCGGCTGAGGATGCCTTGTGTTTAATCAGGGCAGTGAAGCCCGATGCTGTTGTAGCACAACTTGGGAATTATGCTGTGCCTGATTTTCAAGCTGAAAGTATAGAGGATGTTGAGTGTGTGGTGCCAACCACTGTTATGGAAGTCGTTAAAAGGTCTTTTCTTGACAAATTGGATAAGGAGACGTATGAGTCTACGGCTGGGACCTTGGTTTTAAAGGAGATTTTTGGGGTTGGTTTTCATGGGCATTTTTTGGCTGCAAAGGATGCAGCTAAAGAAATTGGTAGTTCATTTCTCGTACTAGAGTCCCCTTTTGTTAAATTGATGGGTGATGGGACCAATTCACAGGTTGAATCTGATGGGCGAAACATGTATCGAGCTTTTGTTAGTAGTTTGGTTTCTCAGAAAAACTTAGTGTCTATCACGGTCAAGAGTTGTCCAAAGTTTTTCACTTTAAATGAGGCACAGTTACGAATGCTAAGGCCGATGTCAACCTACATGGATGCTTCCGTATTGCGATTGAATCCTGAAATATGTGAGCCAATTCAGCCGAAGATTGATTATGTGCCACCTCCATTTGCCCAGCAAATATATCCTCTACTCTCTGACCTACATGCTATGTTCAGTGAACTCCCATCCATTGGAAGAGCATTAGCCCATGTGCAAAAAGTATTTGATAATGTTAATGCAGGAGAACCTGTTGATACAAAAGTGTTGTATGATGTTTTTACATTCAGAATGGCAGTTGAGGTCTTGCGGATGACGCACAATAGGCTTGGTAGGGTTCCTATCAACACAACCGGGCACAATGCTGATTTCTCTGAGCTATCTGCTGATGAAAAATCCCATGCTGTGCTTGCACAAGCACTGCGATACCAATGTGGTAAGTATAAATCTGTTGTGGCAGTGATTGATGCCTCATGCTTAGAAGGCCTCCGTAAACACTGGAGTACATCGGTGCCTAAAGAAGTGAAAGATTTGGTTGGAGAACTTGTTACATCCTGTGAAGATTATAGTGATGTTTCAAATCAGAGTGACAAAAAGCGACTACTGACAAGTAATCCCGTGTTAGCAGTTGGTGTTGGGGCCACCGCGATTGTAGGAGCATCTTCACTCTCCAAAGTAGTTCCTGCTTCAACTTTTATAAAGCTCCTTACGTTCAAAGTACCTGCAGCTTCATTGAAACTCATGGCGGCGGAGAGTCACAGAATGTTTGCCATGGCTTTAAGTAATGTGTTTGGTCCTCTAAAAGTGGTTGCCCCTGGATTAGCCGGCTCTGGAACTAAATCAGCATCAACAATGAAAGCGATCGCTTCTGCAAAGAAGATCCGCGCAATAACTCACGGTGTTATAGCATCAGCGGAGAAGACCAGTTTCTCAGCAATGAGAGCAGCATTTTATCAGATTATGAGAAATCGTGCTGTTCGTCCAATTGGTGTCTTGCCATGGGCTACTTTTGGCTGTAGTGTTGCAACCTGTGCTGGTTTAGTGACCTATGGTGAGAGGCTCGAATGCGCTGCAGAGTCTCTCCCGGCAGCTTCCTCAATTGCGAATCTGGGTCGTGGGATCAAAAATCTACACCAGGCTGCTGAACAGACAGAACGCTCCATTATACATAAGTCACTAGAAGCCATGATGTACAGGCTAAACAAAGCAAAATTTCAATAAGATTTAAGGTTTTTGATCCAGGGTGATTTTTGCAAGTTGTGTAGAATTGATTCACATTTGGATTGACATAACTTATAAGTTATAACAAATAAAGAGTACTATATTGATATATTATACCTCTTCGTTCACTTACTCGTCCCTCATCCATTTTGTAGGTTTTATATTGCAAGTAAATAGAACAGATGACATCAGAATATATAAGAAATAGCAAACCTTGACATTTTGATTTCTGGATGTTTCAAAGTTACTATTCTCTTTTGTGAGATTTGTAGTCTGGATAGTTGAAACATTCTAACAACACAGGTTTGTAGTCTGGATAAATAACCAAAACAACAAAACAAAAACCAATCATCGAAGAGATTTATTGACGCTCTTCTGGCTGAATGACATAAAGATTGGGTCAAGATCGTGCTGCTGAAATTTCACAAGGGATTTGATGAAGCTCTTTGATTGGCACACATTGACTAAGAATGCCACCATTCCCTCAGAACATCCAGAATTCCATATAAGATACTATCATTTAGTTTTCATGCTGCTCCAAGGAAACTTGGCTGGTTCATGAGGTTCTTCTGGTCGCCCCTGACCACCACGCTTGACACGGGGAGGCTTGATGTGTATTCTTTCTTTAGCACTCTTCCCTTGTTTAAAATCGTCCTTGTCTTTGTTGTCAAGCCAATGAGACTTCACTTCTCCTTCTTCCACAATGCTAGACTTGGACTCCTTACTCATGTTCTTCCTTTCTTCCTCAATTACACGGATCGGGAACAAATCGGGATTGAGGGACAAGGGGTTTCTAAGGGTTACATAAGCTTTTTTGTAGTCAGGCTGCGCAAATAGAACTCCACCTCGCTTCTTTTTCTTCCCTTCCATGTTAAGAGTTTGCACCTTCTCAACTTCAAATCCATAAAGTGACTCCAATACCCGTTTGATCTCAACCTAAGAAAATCACAACAAAACACCATAAGAAAGAAGTATGCTGAAAATCCAGAAGACTCTAAAAAACTACAGACCTTGGTGGCAGAAGGGATGGTTTTGAGAGCAATTTCCCGGATGTTTGTGAATGATGTTGGCATCAAGAGCTTGATTGGAAGGTTGGCAAAATGCACAACTCTTCTTCCCAATCTGCTTCCCATATTTCCTGAAGAATCGTTTGATACATCTTCTTTAAGTATTTGACAATCATTCTACTTTGGCTTATTAGCAGAAAATGTTTGTAGCTTAACAAGATTATCAACTTTCCACTCTATTCAACTTTGAAGTAAACTCATAAACCATGACATTTCTGATTCCACACATTATTTATTGGGAAAAAAAAGAATGATTTCCATTCCAATTGAGGTCAAAGCTATTAGACATACAACTACAAGTAACCACTACTGAAAACGCTGACTTCTGAGCAAGAACAGCAGATTAAAGTCCAAAAACAGATAGCAAAAAAAACATTTTTGAGACTGCAGACAGCTTAGAAGCAATCACAAAAAGCACAACCTCCAGTCTTGGAATTTATAAAGTGCAGAAAATGCCATGGAGCACAGTGGCAAACAGGCAATATATTTACAATTGCCAGAAATGTTGGCTCTTCCCGTCAGAGGGAAATACAATGTCACTAATCCTAGATTAATTTCAGGTAGGATGACAGCTTAAATTCAAAAGAAAGCAAGAACTCTATTTGAATTTCTACAGAAGCTCAAAATAGAACCCTAGTAATAAGCAATTGAATCTCTCAATTGCTGAAACCAACCGAAACTTTTTATGTTAAAAATAAAAGGCACCTGTGACTGTGATGTGAGTTACTGAAACCCTAAATCAATTCCATTTTCCACAAAATTAGGCTTTGCAATCAGGAAAACATAAATCACAAATCGACTAAGCAAATTAGTATTCAACAACATCGGAATGCAATTTCAAAATCATCCTTCGTTACCAACCTCACCGGGCAACTCCGTCGCCAACCGTCAAGTAAGTTGTGAAGCAGTGTGCGTCAAATCTGGTCGAGTCTCTCTCGCCTGAAGCACACAAGTCTCATTTACTGGGCCTTGTTGTTTATTTCGGCCCACGGCCCAAATTGGATTAAAAATTCTAAGACAAATGTCTTATAAATATGTTACTGGTATAGCATATGCCCTATACGGTCAAGATCAGGTACAAAGTTAATTTTTGATACAAAATATAAAATTCATCAAAATCATTTTATAGTTCGTCAGTTTGTTTATTTTATAGTTCGTCAAAATTATTTTATAGTTCATCACTTTTCGAGCCGAAAAATGAAAAAGACGACATAGTTCGTCAGTTTCATTTTATAATTCATCACCAAGAAATTACACCAAAAATCAAGATTTAATCTCATCCATTCACATCACAAGATCAAGGGCTATGATTAGTTTGTATTTTGTACCAAAAAAATCAACTTTGTACCTAATTCTTTTTCTAATGGTATAAATTCATAAACTGATATCCATGTTAATTTTAATTCAGTACAAAAGTCAATGATTTATTTAAATTGGAAAAAAGAAGAAGCTATACTTACATTTTAACAATTTTATTCACACACATATATTCATTGGGTATTTTTTTTTTATTTCGAATTTTTTCTTTTACTAAGAGAATTTGGTAGTGATTGGAGTAATATATTTGGACTTTGGAGACCAAAAAATTTGATAGGCGGCCAGCCAAACACAACCACATCCATATCCAATGTTGAATGTACATCCAATCCAATTGATGGGTTAAATGGTATATGTGATTGTCATCAAATCGACATTTTTTTTCCAAAACTTCTTTCAAAGAAAATGGCAACAACAACAACTACACTCCTCTGCTCCTCTTCTTCATCATCATCTTCCTTACTTGCCACCAAAATCAGCATCACAACCAATCCAGCTCTTGCATTACCTCCAAAGAGAGCCAAGATGCTTCATTTCAAGATTCAAGCCAATTTAGGTCATCATTTACTAATACTACTTCAGATTTTGTGTTGCTTGTGAATACTTCTTCAGCTAATTAGCTTTTGAGTTGTGGCAGTTGTATGTGAATTTTGGGTTTTATTTATTTATTAGGTGGATCAGGAGAAACTGATGCCAAGAAAGCTGCTGCTGCCAAGAAGAAGTTTATAACCAAAGAAGAAGAACCACAACAGTGAGCTTCATCAATGTTTTTCATTGCTATGCTGATAAAATTTAAGATGATGAATTCCATGGTTATTAGTGTTCATGTTTTATATTGTCACTGCAAGCGAGTTCGTACTCCAACAATATGCTATTGTGTAAAAAATTTGAAGTTGCAAGTGTGGGAAACTATATGTAGTTACTTGTTTCGGACTTTGATATTTTTTTCTGTATTTGGATTGATTTTTGTTTGCATAACCAGTGTGGATTGATGTAGCTTTGTGCCGGTGTAGATACTGGCAAACAGCAGGAGAAAGGGAGGGAGAGAACCCGATGAAGACACCGATTCCTTACATTATAATTTTTGGTATGTCAACACCATTCATAATCCTGGCGGTTGCCTTCGCTAATGGCTGGATCAAGATGCCCATCAGATGAGTTATTTATTTGTGAGACAAAATTTCACATGAAGTCAGTAATACATATAGTTTCACAGATTGTGAGAGCATCCTTTACATTTACTGAATATCTTTGAGAAAATACATCTGAGTCATGTTCCTTATGGAGGACACCGGAATTGAAATATACGAGACATTGTTTCAGATAGCAGTTAAAGTCTCGTAAAGCATTCTATACCAAACGTGTTCTTATGCTGCAAAACCCCGGTTTTTTAAGACCTAATATTCGTCTTCATGGAAAGGATTTTGAAAAAAAAATGTTTCACTGGTATGGCTTTCTCGAGGGCCTGTATAACTCGATGGTGACATACTTTCCTCTGAAGCGCTTCGTAGAGCCAATGGCTACTACAGGAGGGTTTTCTATGGTCTCCTGGATGTATAAATGGTCCAGGACTACATGTGGTGGCCGTGGAAGAGGTGTATGTGCAGCAGGTTGAGAAACGTTTAAAATTGTAGAGTGTAGTATTGGAGGTAATAAAGGTGGCCCCTTGGCATAGAATGTTCCATCGAGAGTGTTGTCGTAGCTTGAGTCTGGAGATGGAGGCGATTCAAGCACTGATCTGCTTTCTATTGCTTCTGGTACATAGTCCTGCATAATATGTCAGTCAGACGCCTTTCATGGGAACTTTGATGGTGATAATGGCACATTTATTCCTGGACATGATTTGAGTCAAATCTAAAATCTAAACATGTAATCAAAACCAAGCAATGTCTCCTCAAATTATTTATGCCTTCAAGCTACGTGAAGTTTCAAATATCACAAAGTAATGAGTGGAGGACCCTAGAGCAAAGATGCCTATATCATTTTAATTGTTCTCAGCGCAGCTAAGCCAATAAATTTTTCACATGAAAATATTCGTATTGTTGCAAGGTTTGAGCTCCTCTATTGTGCATCAATATTTTTGTTAGTCAGTTTCATCAGTAATATTCATGCCTGAAACATTCGTTGAACGATATGATGATTTACTTAAAGCTCTAATTCTAACTTTACAATAAGGTGTGACATCACTTCTCATCCTAAGGACAATGATTGATGTCCTTAACACTGAGATAAAGCGACGGAGCGACCACGTAAACACAGCCCAATAAATCATTTTCAAGCACTATAAGATTTATGGTTGTCAATATCAACTTAGCAATATAGTGAAAGCATAATAAATGTACCTGCACGTCCAAGATATTGCAGACACTACCCATATCATCTTTGGCCCAAGGCAACTTTTCGTCATGTGCCCATCGTCCATTAACTATGAACCGGTAATGATATACACCTGAATGCAGCAGCTTCACCGTCACAAAATCATCACCTGATTTCTCTAATAGTTCTCTGATATTACAAGCAATGACAGCAAACTTTGATGTTAATGCACAATCACTTTAGCTTACGAAAAGAAAATGAAAGCAAGTTAGTGTGGTTTTCTAACTGCAACAGCTCAAAAAGGGTTGCAAATTATTTTACTTCTTTGTCCAGTTATCCCATGAGCCCTCAACAGCTACTGTTATGCCACCATGAGTCCACATGATCATTGTTGGTATTTGTTTCTCTCGGATATAGTCCTCCTCAGGAATTGAAATATGCATTGTTTCATGTCTCCGTGTTCGCATCTGCTCATCGTGCATTTTCAGAGGAGATGTGGGAACCTGGGACAAAATTTCCAAATTACGACATGTTTAAGCAAAATGGAACTCACATCTTGCGCTTTTAAACCGAACATCAGTTGAATTTCCCTCGAGGTAAGGTGCTACTCTAGATGATGTACAGATCAATAGAAAGTCATAGCAAAGCTAAAATAAAGTATCATTTTCATTTTCAGCAACAAGAATTCAACCCCAGAAATCCAAAAAGGTCCATTTCCAAACCTAGTGTGTTATGACTTATGAGCAACACTTTGAAAGAAAGTTACCAGCTTTGAACTCATTGCATAACACCCAAATACACTACAAAAGCTAAAAACCTGAAAATAAAAAATCAGTTTGGACACTGACCTGAGGAGTGAACACCACAGGATTAATTGTCATATGGTAAGGAGAGTGGGACACAGTGGCTTGGTGCTCATCATAGACTTCAATAGGCATATCTTGAGCAACATCCATTAAGCTACTTTCTTCCTCATACCTCCTAACCCTAGATGAGCCACTGCTAACATTACCCATGGCTGACACACAAACAAAAAAGTACAAAAAGGGAAAATACTCCCCAAAAGATGAAATATAGAGAAGCCCCTTATTTCCTGAGGCTACTTTAACTAAAATATGAGAAAAGGAGGAATTTTTATTGACAGAAACGTGTGAAAACTGGCCAGAATGAAAAAACCCAACTGAGAACAGAAGAGAGAGATGGAAATGAAAATTGCAGGTTGGTTGGTGTTGGTGGTGGTGACTGAGGTATGTGACATCCTCTTTCCCATCAGATGACAAAAATAAAAGCAACTAAACAGCAAGTAGTGTAAAGTAATTATATTCTCCAATGACTTTGGAAGATCTAATGGAAGGTGGGCCTGCCTGCTACTATATTTTTAATTCAATTATATTTTTTTTTTAAATTTAAATTTTACTATAATAAATAAGGAATGGATAAATCTTAAATTCATGTTGGTGCATCCGAGGGATTCGAACTCCTGATCATTCGATCAAGACTGTGACCGCTAGACCATTACCCATGATGCTAATTCAATTATACTCAAATATCAATCCAATGATGTACTCATCTTTTATTAATTAGCTCTAACATTGCTCATGAAACTATATATTTTTTTCAGATTAATTGTGTAACAAAAAATTATATTCTAATCCTCCATTTGAATTTTGAATGTTTTAGTGCAAAATTACAATAAGTGTTTTATTGGTGTAATTTGCAATTAATTCGTATTGGAAAGGATTAGGTAATGAGTTCTCAACCAACCAAGCTAAAAAGAGTCAATTAAGGAAATGAAGTAGTTTTATGTGTTTTAAGACAAAACTGTGTAATTTTGAAAATATTCCAGTTATCATTAGGGATTATATTAATAAAACAATATATTTATATCAAAACTATATCATTTTCGAATAATTGTCTTTAACTTGACTGCACCACATATGAATCCAGAAACTAGCAAGATTGAGTAAACGATCCAACAAGTACATAATAAATGAGGAGGCATTTAAATTTGTTGGATCTGATAACACGACGTTGTTTTAGTGTATGTACGATGTAGTTTTCATTCTGAATAAATTTTATGCTTAGTCATTTCATATCATCATTTGTATATATTGTGACAAAGACTAATGATATTTGCAGAACCAAAAAGAATTATTATTTTAGTCAAAAGAAAAAAAGAGTAAAATTTATCATAGCTTTTCACAAACGACAATTTCATAACCTTGATCGGTTGGAAAACTTTGGACGATCGTAACTTGAGAATCGAAGTGTAACTTTATTCGGAGTGGCATACACAAAAAGCATTCACCAAAGTCAAAATTTCATATATGTTTTGGCCACTGATTGGTCAATTTGAAAGAGAATATGCTCACAACTCTTTCCATCTGATAGCATATATAAATGCATTTATGCCCGAGTAATTTAGATATTCTCTTACGGAGGATCGTTCAAATAAGAATTTTTTTTGTTCGAAAACTTTGATAATTCATTTGTTATGCAGTTTCATCTTCGTTATGAACTTTTGAAAATGCATCAGTTTTGCCTAAATACAGTTTCTGAAAGCTTAAAATACATTTAAACAAAATACATACTCGAAACTGCATAATGAAGAAAAAAAAGTTAGTGGGACACGTGTCGCCTCCACATTCAAAGATGTAACTTGATCCAATGATGAGGTTTGAGGTCTCAAGTTCTTGGATTTTTAGGGATTCTCAACCGAGCGCTCTCATTCTCTTAAGTGCTCACAATCAATGGTTAATTAAAGTTGTAAATAATGAAATGTGACAATGAAAAGAAAACAACAATAAATTATTAAAGCTGTAAATAAATTAACAAAATCTAATTAGTTAACTCACATGATACAATTGAATAGGACTGAAGTTAATAATTAATAAAGTTTAACATAAGTTAAATATCTCATGTCAATCACAACTTTTGTAGGATGAATACATGATTTTTAGTCTCGGTCGGAGAAGAATAGGAAATGTAAGTGATGTGAAGCCAATATGCATATGCTTGTGGGTCATTCTCAAAGGGCCAAACCTACAACAACAACAACAACAACGTGAAGGGGCTTCGATAAAATCAAAACGACATAGTTTTATTATATTTGGTCCGAAAAAGCACTTTGCACTGTCCCGGATCTTTTTCCGGCATTGAGAGCGACAAGTTGACAAATCAAGTGATACACAGTGGGCTTTGTTTGGTTTCTAACAACTTTGAAACATAATAGAGAAAATTTCTAAAGTGTTACATGACAAATTAAACTAGTATCTAGCTACGGGAGTAACCAAAGTAGGAATAATGGTAACAAGGCTGCTAATGGAAGCACAATTGGATTATGCATGTGGCTGCTTAAAGGCACTGATGCAGAGAAGTTGCCGTATGGAAGGTAGGAGTACGGATTCTGAGGCGGCGGAATGTTGTTGTTGTAAGGCATCTGTGGCGGAGAGTTCTGCTGGCAGCACTTGACAGGTACCGTCGGGCAATTTACGGGCACTTGCGGCGGTGGCGGTGGTGGTGGAGATGGGTCATTAGGTGGAGGACATAAATGGTCACAATTGGAGCAATTTAGGCAATTGATTGTTGCAAATCCTCCTCCATTATCTCCAGGAACAGTTCCTTCAATTTGGGCAAATGCAAAATGTGACATGAACAAAAATGAGAGGATCATAGAGATCAATAAGAGAGAGAATTTTGGTAAAGACGACATGCGGGAAGCGGTGGCGAGAGTTGTTTGTGTGATTTTTGACATATGATCAGTTTTTATAATGGATAGATACACTTGATGATGAGTTTCATCTTAAAATTATGAGTTCGGTGACACATACCATTTCCATGTGGCACAAAACCAAAGCAGTGAGTATACATAGCTCCAAATGCATTTATTGAAGCTGTGCATGCCGAGGATCGATAGTTGGATTTGGAGCTGTACAGTACAATACTATGAACAAAAAATGACTCAAAACTTTTTTAAATATAATCATAAGTAACGATAGAGTAACAGTAGCATTTTGATTGAAACAAAATCATTTGATCTGCGTAACTTTTTCTGACTATACTTTTTTAATAACGTATACAAATTTATAATTTTGAAGAAGAATTCAGTTTCAAAAATATTGTACTTGAATTTTTGTTTGAATATTTTAAAAGAGATTGACCTTAATAAGACCGATATATCTTTAACCTGTGTTGAAAAGAAATACACAAATTATATTTGATCAGCATTTTATACTTCTTTGTTGTTTTTTTTTTACTTCTTTGTTGTTGATAAAAACATTTTATTCTTCATTTTCGTCGAATAAAAAAAATTAAGAAAAAAACTTAATTGAGAACTGGAAGTTGAGATAAACCGAAAAATACCAACACAGGAGTGACTCGACCGACCATCGGAACTAAATTGAGGATTCAGGGGTCTGGACAATGCTGGCCAGCACGAGCCTACTCTCCTGCAACTTCCCCACCTCCAACCCTAACTGCAACTCAGTCCGACAAGCGCAATTCCGTCCGCAATCGGGTCTCAAAGTTCGCAACTTTAACAAACCTAAGTTCGGTTTCTGCAAGCAAGAGTCGTCTTACCAAACTGGAAATTACCCAATTCGACCAAAGGGGGTGCGTCAAATATGCTGCTGTGCGCTGAAAGATCGACAATCGGAGGACTCAGTTTCAAAAAGCGGAGTTTCGGGTGGGAAAGATGTCGGGGATGGACAGGGGAGAGATTGGTCAACGTCGGTCTTGCTTTTGGTTTTGTGGGGTGGACTCATGTTCTACGTGTTCAATTTGGCTCCTAACCAGACTCCGGTATGGACTCTTTAAGTCTATTTTTATGCTTATTGTTTGAGATTTTTGTGTAATATTTTTTTATTTAGTTATAGTCCTCTTTTCCTGATGGCCAAATATTAGTTTTTGAGTGCTATACATGTCCTAAGTCGAAAGATTAGTCTATACTGAATGACCTTTGTGGCCAAAACCGGTGCTTTTGTAACTGAAATCTATCACAGAAGTATCTTTATCTCATGTAATGTAAACGGTTTTGAACATGTAGTCCATGGACATTTATCTACTTAAGAAGCTGTTGAATTTAAAGGGTGATGATGGATATAAGATGAATGAAGTCTTGGTGGCATTGTGGTACATCATGGGTTTATGGCCCCTACTTTACAGCATGCTGCTTCTTCCAACTGGTAGAAGGTATTTAATTTATGCTTCTACAAACAATTGAAGCTTCAGTCGGTGGTTTCTGTACTCACCATCTTACTTCATGTTTGAGTTTCTTCCAGTCCTATATCCTCACTTGAAATGCCTGTGCTTGAATTGCTGTCAAAATTAAATCTTGTTTGACCGACGGCCTTTATACTAATTACTATGTCTAAATTTCAACTAATAGAGACCAATACCATTCTCATGACTGCAGCTCAAAGGCAAAAGTACCTGTTTGGCCATTCTTGGTGCTTTCATGCTTTGGTGGCGCATATGTTCTTCTTCCTTATTTTGTCCTTTGGAGTCCACCGCCTCCTCCTGTTGATGAGGAGGAAATCAGAAAGCGGCCTTTGAATCTCTCAGAGTCGAAATTAACTGCAGGGGTAAGTTCTCATATACCATTTTTAGCTTGACTCCTACTCCATCATCCAACTCTTCTTTTAATTAATGTACTATTTAAACAGAATGTTAAACCTACACGTGCTTCGTAATTTAATATGCTCTGCAGTTCTTCAAGACTCTTCTGTACTTTGCTGTGGTTTTTCTACACTAGTGGTGTTTCTGAAAGTACTCGTTGATTTTTGCCCATCAGCTTACTCTTGCGGCAGGATTGGGTCTCTTTGCATATGCAGGCTTTGCCGGTGCAGATTCCTGGAAAGAATTTTTCCAGTACGTTAGAGGAAGCAAATTTGTAAGTGTTATTGATCCTAGCAAGAAGATCGTAGCTCTAACTGAAACTCACTAACAGTGTCTTTAACTGGTAGATTCATGTCACGAGCCTGGATTTCACTCTTCTTTCCACCTTCGCCCCATTTTGGGTTTACAATGACATGACTGCTCGGAAATGGTTAAAATCTTCACTGAACTTTCGTATACAATCCTTTCAACATTTTTTTTTCATTCTATTAAAAGTATTCATTCTTTTGTGATGGTAGGTACGAGAAAGGCTCTTGGCTTCTTCCCTTGTCTTTGATTCCGTTTTTGGGGCCTGCTTTATATGTTCTTCTACGCCCATCGCTGTCATCAATGCCTGTTTCACTTGGCCCAACTATATCAGATCAAGAATGAGAGATACACAAACACATCAGGAATGTTTCTTCTGTCCCTGAAGCGTGGAACAAGAGAGAAATATGGAAGGTATGACATATTCAACGTCCAGCACAGTAGCTCGTGGCCGTTAGGGGAAGGCATTGTCATAATATTATTTAACTGTATTTACCTGAAACACATTTGCCAAAAAAGGAGATAAATTACGACATATGAGCTTCACTTCATATCTCCACACTGAAGTTTAACGTTCTTTCTTCTTTTAAGTTACTTGTAACCAGGCATCATGACAGATTGGCCAACATTAGTACATTACCTGTATAGAAATAGAACATATGCATTATTTTCTGGCATTGGAGAAAAACTTGTCATTCCAGTATTGACAGTTTGATACTGTGTATTATTGTTTGTAGGTGACTTGAGCTGCATCATAAAGGTCATCCATTACCACGGACTCAATTTTTATACCTATTATACCCTTCTAACTCTATTCACCGAGGAAATTCAATCAGATCCATCAAGATTCGAACCCGTAATTTGAGGAGTGTTACCACTACACTAGGTCGAGTGCAGCTCACTGTTTGCCTCACAAATATAAAACAGAGGATGAAACTTATATACTGATAAATAATGATTAAAATAATTGTATTAATAGTGTAATGAGCAAATACATCACAAGTGTTTGTCTCAAAAATAATAATAATACATCACAATTGTTAATCATCAAACAGCTACTACTGTGCTACATTTATACGCTCCATCCCTCTCTTGGATCAATCAGCTTCTCAATCCCAAAAATCAGAGATCAGCACAAAGCTCACGAAAAGCTTCCTCGCCACCTTCATTGAAATACCAATTCTGAAGTTGTTCCCATGTCCATGTGGTTGGCGACTCCCTATTATAGTTGTTTGTCTCGGTCGTAGTCTTTTCCTCCTCCGTCGCGGCTGAGACATCATCAACAGCCATGTCCATGTCCAGCCCCATAGAACACTGATCCCCTGCTTCGCCAGTATGAGACTGATCCACGGCTACTGCTACTTCATTTACTTGTTGTTGTTGATCGTCAAAGTCAAAGTAGAGTTGACCATCATGCAGGTGACCTTCCTCTCTTGCTCCTTCATTTACTTGTTGTTGTTGATCGTCAAAGTCAACGTATAGTTGACCATCATGATGGTGACCTTCCTCTCTTGCTCCTTCATTCACTTGTTCTTGTTGTTGAGCATAGCCAAAACAAAGTTGACCATCATGATCATAGCGAACCCAAAGTTGACCATCATCATGATCATAACCTGACCCTCCACCACTGCATGGTGATGCTGATTTCTCCGTCTCAAAATATACTCCAAAGCGAGCATCGTCGTCCCTAGCCGGCAAAGCTGTGTGACCGATCTGCTGCAGATGGGCGGCATGTGCGTTAGGGCTAGGGTTAGGTTTAGGCCTTTTGGCCCTGATACTCCTCAATATATCGCCGTTGACAGTATTATAATGAGCTTCTTGTGCTAATGATGATCTCTTGCTGTTCGTAACATGACATATTACGTAAGCTTCAGTCCTGTCTTCGATCTTGTTCCCATTAATCTTCGTCAGGGAATACTCTGTTATATTCCAATGTGAAGTCACCTGCACACATAGAAAGGATATTGTGTGATAATTTGGCCAAATATTATCAAGAAAACAGCAGTCGTCACCTGTTTCTTCTTAGTCCCCTGCGGCTGGCCTTCCACATCCATCATAAAGCTTAAACACTTCTTCTTCCCTACCACATCCGCACCCCATCCCGACACCTCACCTCGAAATCCTTTTTCTTCGATTGCCCTTTCCATGTGCCTTTCCCGCTCTTCGCAGTCCTCAAGAACCTTTTCGTACTTAGTTTCACCAGCTTTGTAAACACGTAGAAGTTTTCTCTACTCGACTCCGGAAATTGATTGGCGATCTCCCATGTGGAACTTCACCGTAAATGTCGATTTCACGTATAACTTTTCGAGCCATTGCGGGTAATGGCGTTCCCTTCGTTAACAAACGCTTCAAGTAAAACGCAAAAATCTGCTCATCACTTGGACGAAACTCAAACCACTGTGATTCATCCGCCATTATTGACATTGTTACTACAAACTAAAAATAAAAGTTGTATGTGTGTAAGTATTTATACATGTACTCCTGATTTCTTAATTGTAAGCTAGTTTCTATAAATTATTAGCTAGGAAACTTTTTAAGATAGTTTATATCAAAATTTAATTAGTAGTCTGCGAAATATAGAAATGTGCATAGTCTTAGATGGAAGCTTCCTGCATGGATTTGCATAGAAATTAAATTTCAGTTTTGAGATGTCAGCTGCTGACCGTTGACTATTGAGTTAAGACATAGGAATATTACCGAACTATGTAATAACTCGGGCCAGTGCCGAGGTTTGGGCTGAACCTGACGACGTTGTCTGTGCGAAGGCTCGGGTGAAGACTAGCGTAGAGCTCGTGCGTTTAAGCTAATGGCATTTGGTAATATAAAAGACGTTTAGGTGTCGAGTTTAAAAGCTGGGGAACTTTTAGTTCCAAATACAAAAAAAAAAATTTGATGATCCAAATACAAATTTAACAGAATTTAAATTTTGAGGGTTTAGGCCACATGAGTGGTGGTTTGTTCATTGTTGATTAATAGCATGTACATCCGTTGGGGATATGCATCTATGAATAATTTCTTGAGTAACACCTCCTAAATAAATGATAGTTGCTCCCCCCAGCAAGCGGTAGCACCTTCTCGTAATATTCATCAAATAAAAATAATTGATATTTTAAAACTAACTTATAAATTATGCGTTTGAATTTCTAATAAGATTTTTGATCATTATTATCACTTATATCGGAAAAGATTTGTGAAATATCATTAAACAAATATATTATAAAATTTTTAAATGTATCAAAAATTGCTTCGAATATGTTAAAATTTAGGAAAAAGTACAAAAATGTGATATGAACTACCACCCTTTTGCAAAATCTTGTCCGAACTATACACATTTTCAAAACACAATCAAATTCTAATTAATGGGCCAAATTGCAATTCTGAATAATACAATGAGCACCCAAACCTTTCAAAAATTATGTAATTGATTTTATCTAAAAGTATTTTTTTTGGTTGGACCAAATAAACAAAATAGGATTTTGAAATATATTTGGTTTATCCAAAAAAAGTTGGTTGTACTCTTCCCTAATTTAAAATTTATGTATTTGATTTGATTAAAATTGGTTTGATCTAATCTAATAATACAATTATAAACCAATATATTATAAATTGTCTAAAGATTTACAATAAATTGTTTTTTTATAATTACAAAAAATTGTTAACTGCAACATAATTTATACCCTAAATTTTTAAATATACAAATTTCGTTCTTAATTAATTTATATATATTATATATGCAAATTTCGTTTTTAGTTTGGTTTCGTTAAAAGATTTTAGTTTGGTTTCTGAACTGGTGAATGCAATTTGTATATTTAAAAATGAAATTTGCATATATAATAAATATAAATTAATTAAGAACGAAATTTGACCACTTCTCACCTCTCTGAAAAATCGTTAAACGATTTTAGTTTTGTTTATGAACCGGTGAATGCATATATTCTGATGAATTGGTTCTCCTTTTTCTTTTAGTTGTGATTTTACTACTATTGAAATGGGTATGTTGCTGCAAAATTTTATATTGTTCTTGATGATTTCTAAATGAATAGTTATGAAGTTGGTAGTGATCAATTATTCGTATTTATTATGTTATTTGAACTCGTAGGTTACCATACAATTCTATATGAGAATCAACATCATCTCAGCCATCAACAATCCTCAGATATGTGGTGAGGTGACCAACTGACTTTCTAATGATCATTTCATATCAGTTATGTATTTTCTTTTCTCTGAAAAAATTTGTATATTTAAAATCAAATTTGCATAAATAATATATATAAATTAATTAAGAATGAAATTTGCATATTTAAAATTTTAGGGTATAAATTATGGTGCAGTTAACAATTTATTGTAATTATAAAAAAACAATTTATTGTAAATCTTTAGACAATTAAAAATATATATTGGTTTATAATTATATTATTAGATCGAACCAAATACATTTAATCAAATCAAATACATAAATTTTAAATTAGGGAAGAGTACAACCAAATTTTTTTTGGATAAACCAAATACATTTCAAAATCTATTTGGTTTATTTGGTCTAACCAAAAAAAATACTTTTAGATAAAACCAAATACATAATTTTTGAAAGGTTTGGGTGCTCATTGTATTATTCAGAATTACAATTTGGCCAATTAATTAGAAATTGACTGTATTTTGAAAATGTGTATAGTTCGGACAAGATTTTGCAAACGGATGGTAGTTCATACCACCCTTTTGTACTTTTCCCTAAATTTTAATTAAGATCAAAATTGGGCATATATATAATGCAATTCACTTATTCCTAATCTGATAATAAGTTTTAATCAATTTTACTCTTAATTAAGACGAATAAATGTTTAGGCTTACTGAATTTCATTTGGACTGAACCATGTCATTGAAATTAAACACAAACAGAAAGGGTTTTAATTCAGGCGAGGCAAGCAGCAGCTGCAACCAGAACTGCTGCACCACTTCCCAATTGCACCTCCTCCATCCCAGCAGCACCTCCCCTTCCGCTGCATCTCTTAACTCGCAACATCAGTTCCTACACATCGGCGCCAGCCGGTGTATATGCTCCTCCAAAAGCCAACCGGTGTATATGCTCTAAGGAGTACATTATAACCTGACCCTCCAGCTCTGGTGATGATGATTCATCCGTCTCAAAATATACTCCAAAGCGAGCATCGTCGTCCCTAGCTGGCAAAGCTGCCTGACCCATCTGCATGGGCGGAACCAGCCCTATATAAGGGTGGCTCCTGTCACCCCCAATTATTTCCATTTTTTATATATAATATAATATACATAAAATACATATAATCAAAATATATTAAAGTAGATTAAACAAAACTAAAAATTATTCTAAATCAGCAAAATTCCATCTCACATTTCCACTACACCCACAAGTTAATATTAGGCATCGTAAGTCCTTAAATCTTTTTCCGGTCAACATCGAATTATGAAACTAATCATTTTCTGAATTATGTCAATGGTTGATGAGGGCAAAAAAATCAAACATGATTCATTCTTAATTAGTAAAAGGTGAAATTTCATATTCTGATTCTTCCAATTTCCACGCTTTTGCTCAATGTCATTTTTAAGAATGAATATAGTAAAAAGTGCACTTCACAACAAGAGGAACGTAATTTCTTATCAGATTGCGTGGTTATCAACATTGAGAAAGACATAACTTAAATGTTTAGCAATGATTCAAAAATATAAATTTTCGTGATATGGAAACGTTGTAATAGAACTTTTTTTAAACGATGTTAATATTTTTAATAATACAGTCTCCTTTCGACTGTCACCCCCTCTCACTCAATTCCTGGGTCCGCCCCTGCCCATCTGCTGCAGATGGGCATGTGCGTTAGGGTTAGGGTTAGGGTAGTTAGGTTTAGGCCTTTTGGCCCTGATACTTCTTAATATATCGGCATTGACAGTATTATTAGCTAATTGTGCTAATGATGATCTGTTGCTGTTCGTAGCATGACATATTACGTAAGCTTCAGTCCCATCTTCGATCTTCTTGCCATTATTCCTCGTCAGGGAATACTCTGTTATATTCCAATGCGAAGTTAACTGCAACGCATAGAAAGGATAATGATAATTTGGCAAAATAATGGATTTGACAAAAAAGAGAAAAACTTTTTTAAGAAAACAGTTACCCTGTTTCTTCTTAGTCCTTTGCGGCTGGTCCTCCTATTGAAGCTGACGGCCTGCGGAGTGCGGCGGAGCAGCCGGTAAAGTGACCAAGTCGATCAGCCTGTGTGGAGTGAAGCGGCAGCGTTTTCAGTCTGGCACGAACTCAATATTTGAAGCTCAACTGCAGACGTCGTCGTTTCCTTATGGGGTTTCTTGTGTAATTATGTGTTCTTGATTTTGTCTCCTTTGTGAACTTGAGGGGTCAATCTGTAAATTGTAAAAACTATAAAGCACAACTCAGCTGTGCGTTTCAATGCAATTGAAATTTTCCCCAAATCTCGCCTCCGCGCCTTCATTTCTGTCCTGCTCCGATCATCTCTGATCGAGCTCCGATTATGAAAATCTATATGGTATCAGTTTAGGTTTTGATTCACATCGCTTTTGTTTCAGATCGATTGCAGTGTTTCGATCGGTCGCCATTTTCTGTTTCCGCTTTCGAATTATTTCTTCATGAATAGGGTTCGTGATAATCAACCTGAGGATGATCCGTATTATGTCAGCAACACTGAGATTACTGGCTCTTCTATCGTCAGCGAAGTCCTTGTTGGCCGGAAAAACTTCGTTTCTTGGGCAAAGTTCATGTAAATCGCACCGTCAGTCCGATCAAAGCTTGATTTTGTGCTAGGTAAACATCTTAAACCAACTGATGCTACTCTGGCTTCTAGGTGGAAAATATGTAATGATGTGATCATGACCTGGCTTTTGAATTTTGTTTCTAAACAAGTTGTTAGTCATATTCTCCATACTAAAGATGTTGTTAGTGCTTGGCGTGTGTTACATGCTAGATATGCTGGTTCGAATGTGTCAAGAAAGAAATTAGCAACATCAAACAAGGTGATCTAGATGCTACTTCCTATTTTGAAAAACTCAGTAACTAATGGAAAGAACTTGATGCTATGAGTAAAAGAGTTGGCTGTGATGAGGACAGTGAATGTGTCAACTGTAGAGTTGGAGCTAAGGAAAGGGAAGAGGATAGAGTAATTGAATTTCTTATGGGACTTAATGATGTTCATGCTCATATAAGAACTCATATCCTGGCCTTGAAAGAGCTTCTAAACTTGGATGTTGTCTATGATATGATGTTGAATGATGAGAGCCAACAAACTGTTACCAAATCTACTTACTCAGAAGCATCAGCCCTGTATAGCAGGCATCAAGATGGTGATTCAAAGGGCCAAATGAGGAACTCTGCTTCACAAGGCAAATCTAAAGGCAGACTGTTCTGCACTCATTGTCAGATGAGTGGACATACTAAAGAGTTCTGCTACAAACTCAATGGTTATCCACCTGGACATAAACTGTACAAGGGAAAGAACACAAATAACAGAAATGTTAATGGTGAGAAAGGAGCAAATGCTGTGTCTGTTGACATTTCTCATGACTCTGATGACTGTGGCACTTCAAAAGGAAACAGAAATGAGCAAGCTACTCAACTCAGTGGTGCTCAGATAAATCAACTCATAGCATTACTAAAGAAAACTGAAAGTGATGGAGGTAAACACACAGCTTTGGCAGCTCATATGGCAGGTATCTGTTTACTATCTTCTAAGCAAAATGATAAGTTGAATGAGTGGATCATTGATAGTGGTGCCACTGATCATTTTACATGCAACATTGATGTCTTATCTAATATTCATAAAGTTGATCACAATTGCTCAGTTCTTCTATGAAATGGTGAGACTAGTATTGTTGAAGTTGCTGGTAAAGTTGTCTTGAGTAATAGTATAATTTTGCATGAAGTATAATTTGTACCTGAGTTCAAGTTCAATCTCATCTATGTTCACAAGTTAGCTGCTCAGTCTAATTGTTCTATTCAGTTTACTAAAGATGCCTGTCTGATCCAGGACCATGCCCATAAGACCAACTTGGGGATTGGTAGGCTGGTCAAGGGACTGTATCACCTAGAGGTTGTCTCATCTAACAATTCCATTTGTACAGATACCATCAAGACTAATTCTTCTACCATTTGACACAGAAGAATGGGACACCTTCCTATGAATAAGCTGAAGAAATTACTCAGTTCTGCTTCAAAAGATGTTCAGTTAGTTGATTGTGACTTTCATTGTCCAGTTTGTCCTATGGCCAAACAAGCCAAGCTGTCTTTTCCTGTTAGTCATCATAAGTCTAGTGAGTCATTTGAGCTCATTCATGCTGATGTCTGGGGTCCTTTCTCTACAAGTACTATGACTGGTTGTAAGTACTTCTTGACTCTTGTTGATGATTTCAGTAGGAATACATGGACCTTCTTGACGAAACAGAAATCTGAGGTTTTCACTCTTGTTATTCAGTTATTTCATTTGGTTGATAATCAATTCAACAAGAAAGTTAAGATCTTCAGATCAGATAATGGCAGTGAGTTCTTCAATACCATATTGACACAGTTTCTCATTAGTAAAGGCTGTATTCACCAAAGCTCATGTCCTTACACACCTCAGTAAAATGGTGTTGTGGAAAGAAAGCATAGACACTTGTTAGATGTTGCAAGAGCTATAAGATGTCAGTCAAATCTTCTAAAAATATTTTGGGGGGACTGTGTGTTATCTGCTACTTATCTGATCAACACATCTCCAAGTGATGTTCTGGGTTTCAAATCTCCATTTGAGATGCCATTTCAATCTCTTCCCTTAGTTGATCATCTAAGAGTTATTGGGTGCCTATGCTATGTGAATACTAATTCTCATCAAAGGGACAAACTTGATCCCAGATCAACCCATTGTGTTCTTCTTGGATATCCTTATGGCCAAAAGGGATATAAAGTTTATGATCTTCAGTCTCAACACACTTTGGTGAGCAGGAATGTTACATTTTTTGAAGACATTTTCCCTTACAAAGATTTCAATGACAGATCCTCATCAGATACTGAAAATGCAAATCAGGTTTTATTTCCTTCTACTGTTCATTTGCCTTCTACTGTTCATTTACTTGAAGTTGTACCACCAGACACTGAGCATGAAATTCACATACCTGAAGTTGATCATGATGAACCTGAGGCCAACTATTACCCTCCAACTGATCATAATGAACCTGAGACCAACTATGATCCTCAAACTGATTAACCTGTTATTCAACAAAATGCTGTGGAACCTGTAAGAAGATCTACCAGACAACATCAACCTCCTCAATGGCACAATGACTATGTTTGCAACAACATCAAGATCAGGAAATCACCTCACAATATTAATAAGTTCCTTAGCAACTCTCATTGCTCTATCAAACATGCAGTCTTCTGAGCTGTTGTTGCTAATCTGAAAGAGCCAAAAACTTATGCTCAGGCTAGCAAAGACCCTCAATGGTGTGAAGCTATAAACAAGGAAATAGCAGCATTAGAGGGGAATCACACATGGATCATCACAGATCTGCCCTCTAATCAGCCACTTACAGATTGTAAATGGATCTTTAGAATCAAACTCAAGTCTGATGGAACCATAGAGAGGTACAAGGCCAGATTGGTAGCAAAGGGCTTCACTCAAATTGAGGGACTTGACTACAATGAAACCTTTGCACCAGTGGCAAAGATGACCACTGTGAGATGCTTATTGGCAGTTGCAATCATCAGATCTTGGCCTATCTTTCAACTTGATGTTGACAATGCTTTTCTGCATGGCTCCTTAGATGAGGATGTCTATATGAAACTACCTCCTGGGTACTTTAAGTATGAGAGGGAAGTAGACAAGGTTTGTAAGCTAACAAAGAGCTTGTATGGTTTAAAGCAGGCTCCTAGGCAATGGTTTGCTAAGTTCACTGAAGCATTACTTGAGTTTGGGTTCACACAAAGCCTAAATGATTACTCTTTGTTCACTCTTCAAGAAGGTACTGAGTTCATCATCCTATTAGTTTATGTTAATGATGTGCTACTTACAGGTACTTCTCTTGTTCTAATTGACAACATCAAAGCTTTCATACATAACAAGTTCAAAATCAAGGACTTGGGAACATTGAAGTACTTTCTTGGATTAGAGGTTGCAAGGAATTCTACAGGCTTATTTCTACATCAAAGAAAATATGCTATGTATATTCTTACTGATCAAGGAATGGTGGATTGCAAACCGGCTAAAACTTCTCTGCCAATCAAGCATCAACTCAGCTTGTTAGATGCCTCTCCTATTGAAGATCCCATGATTTACAGAAAATTGGTTGGCAAGCTCTTTTATCTGACTATTACTCGGCCTGATCTTGCAAACTCTGTGCACATTTTAAGCCAATTCATGAGTGTACCCACATCTGATCACCTCAAGGCTGCTCACAGGCTCCTCAGATACATCAAAGGGGCACCTGCTTAGGGTCTTTTCTTCTCATCATCCTCTTCCGTGGTCATGAAAGCCTTCTGTGATGCTGATTGGGCTGCATGCCCTAAGACAAGGAGATCAACCACATGTTTCTGTATATGCATTGGAGATTCACTAGTATCTTGGAGGACAAAGAAACAGGCCATTGTCTCAAGGTCTTCTGCAGAGTCTGAATACCGTTCCATGGCAGTCACATGTTCTAAAATTCTGTGGCTGACTCGTCTTCTTTCGGACATGAAAGCTTCTGTTCCAAGACATATTACTCTCCATTGTGACAATCAAGCTGCCATCCATATTACCAAGAACCCAGTTTTCCATGAAAGAATGTAACACATCGAGATCGACTGCCACTTTGTAAGGCATCATGTCAATGCCAAGGTCCTTCTGCCAGTTTACATACCAACGGCTGATCAGCCTGCTGATTTATTCACCAAATAGATTCCAGCTGACCAACTGCATAGACTCCTCTCCAAGCTGGGTGTGTCGAACTTCTTACACTCTCCAGCTTGAGGGGGGTATTGAAGATGACGGCCTACGGAGTGCGGCGGAGCAGCCGGTAAAGTGACCAAGTCGATCAGCCTGTGTGGAGTGAAGCGGCAGCGTTTTCAGTCTGGCACGAACTCAATATTTGAAGCTCGACGTCATCGTTTCCTTATGGGGTTTCTTGTGTAATTATTTTTTCTTGATTTTGTCTCCTTTGTGAACTTAAGGGGTCAATCTGTAAATTGTAAAAACTATAAAGCACAGTTCAGCTGTGCGTTTCAATGCAATTGAAATTTTCCCCAAATCTCGCCTCCGCGCCTTCATTTCTGTCATGCTCCGATCATCTCTGATCGAGCTCCGATTATGAAAATATATACCTCCACATCCAACATAAACCTTAAACACTTCTTCTCCCCTACGTACCACATCCGCACCTCATCCCGACCCCTTGAGTTATTAATGCCTAAATGGATTGTGATAATATGGTACAAATGCTCAAGGCCCAATAAAGAAGAAAGACCATTAGAGACAAGAACAAAAGAAAGAAGTAGAAAAGTTTGGAGAATTCTAGAATAGTATGGAGAAGATTGGAGTTGAGATATTTAAGTAGAATTTCTTAGAACATTGTTTTATAGCAGTAGGATCAAACTGATCCTAGCTTTTGATCGAACAAGTAGAGTAGTATAAATAGGGGAGTGTTGTAGTAGTGTTGTGCACTTGAGTAAGAAAATGTGAGTGAAGTGAGAGGTGTGAGCGAATCATCTTGTAAGACCATCCAATAATAAATTGTTGTCTTGTATGCTGCGCAACTTAACATCAATGTCCCTTTTCATTGATTATCCTTTCCATGTGCCTTTCACATTCTTTACAGTCCTCAAAAACCTATTCGTGCTTCGTTTAACCAGCTTTGTAAACACGTAGAAGGTGTCTTTACCTAACTTCAGAAATTATTTAATTTGGAGATCTCTATTGGTGGAACTTCACCGTAGAGATGTCGATTTCACTAATGACTCCTCGAGCCATTGCGGGTAACGACGATCTATTCTTTAACAGACGCTTCAAGTAATACCCAAAATTTTGCTCATTACTTTGGACGAAACTCAAACCACTGTTATTCCAATATTCTTACTACTAGCTAAAAAAAGTTGTATGTGTGTAATAAGTATTTATGCATGTCGAGCTTTCTTTAATTGGGCGCTAGCTTCTCTACATTATTTGGGAACTTTAAAGATATTTTAAATCTAAGTTTTGTAGTCTGCCAAGTATAAAAGAATAAAGATCACATGAGAAATATCATTTTTAGTGAGAAATGAGAATTGTTAATGACCATTAGATTAATAATCTAATGACTTTTATTCAACCTAACTTATACACACAATCATCCTTTTTAATTGCGATTAAGGGTAAATTAGTAATTAGCTTAAACCTAACCGTTAATCAATCCCCGTTGCGTTTGGCGGTCGGCTGACAACGATCGGAATGACAACCTTCGTCATCGTCCATGGAAATCGCATCGCTCTGCTCGAATCGGACAATTCGTCGGCATCAGTAGACATTTGTGGTTTTGAGAAAGATGAACAATAATCAGATTTGCCGCGCGCCTAATCTTAACATTAGCGTCGCGCCCGACCTTTACATTAACGTGTTAATGTCTACATTGGGCACGACTCACGTAATGTGAACGTGGGGTGCGCGGCCGTGGTACGAATAATCCTTTGAAAAGCTACGAATTATAGTTTATAATTTGTAGTAATTACATACAAAATTCGTAGTATTCTATTTGGTCCCGTTTCAAAGGATAATTCGTACCAATCATATTTTGGCCAGAGGATAATTCATACCTTTTCAAAAGATAATTCGTCGTAATTATATATATAATTCATGGCTTTTCAAAGGATTATTCGTAGCATTTACACAGTAATCCGCGCGTTCCACGCTCACATTAAGTGAGCCGCGCCCAAAGAAGACATTAACAAGTTAATATAAACGCCGGGCGCGGCCTTAATGTAAAGGTGATGGACCATAATTGTATGAAACATAAATGCAGTTAAACCCACCAAATTAGACTGTTTGTCTATCTAACGTCTACGTGTTAGTCCCGATATATTTTCACAAGGCATTTTAGAGACTGAAGTGAAAACACGCTAAGGAGAGGATTTTATGCTGAAAAGATAACAAGAGTCAATCCAAGGTCAAGATCATATGCCAACTGAAGAAATATCAAGGATCCTGACGTTGAATTGACCATAACAAATTAATCAGAAGAATCAGGAGTGGATTCAAGACAGACCGGGGAAGAAACACATTGACAGTTTTGTGAAAAGACTGCACAAAACTGTACAAAACTCACATTTGGGCAAGATGACCGGCCACCATTCAAGGAGGTGGGCAAGGGAGGAGCTCCTCCCCCTTGGGTGACCGGCAACCGGCGGCGCCACCTCCTCCACCAAAAGCCGCCGGCCTCCTCCCCTTCCTCCACATGTGGCCATCTCCTCCCTTGATTTCTCCTCCAATCAAAATGCAACACTTGCCACCCATCTCCACCACCCATCTCCTCCCCTTTGGGCTATAAAAGGAGGAGCTCCTCCTCCTCCAAAAACACACCTCAATCTCATTTCACTTCTCTCTCTAGAAGTTGTAACATTTGTAATGTTATAATCTTGGCTTTGGAAATAAAGGATAGCTCCCTTGGCGCTTCAACGGTTGTAAGTAATTCTTAGTATTTATTCAACTATTTTATTTCCTTAGTTATAATGTTTAGCGCGATGAATAGTAGCTAAAATTGTAGTTCGGTCTAAGGGGCGCACTTGTATTATAAAATGTTTTAAGACTATTAACTTAGTGTCTAGTCTTAGTATTCAAAACTTGTTCTATGTGCCATATATCAAGTCAGAGTTTCTAAGGTTGAGTGGAAGCTGTCACAAGCAAAGCTCTTCCGTAGAAATTCGTGATCATACTCGGTAAGTGGAAGCTGTCACAAGCAAAACTTATCGAGGAGTTCGACTTATCTAAAACACCACTTGGTCAAAAACGTAACTGGGAGATCAAGTGGATGCACTTACAGCTAAGATACTTCGAAAGAAGGAATTAGTTTTGCTTAGAACAAGTGTTGCTTTAAACGATGTTGCAAGTCTTGCGCTACGAAAGGGCCTCGATTCATCTTTGAATACTTAGATAATTCACTAAATGTCAATGATAAATAGGATATAATACAAGGCCCCTGAAACCGAACATTTCTCTTTAATTATAAACTGTAATTTACTTTCTAGTATTAAAATCAACCAACCAACCAATCAATCAATCAAAATAGCTGGTAGCTTTAAAACCAACCAACCGACCTTAAACACGCTCCCACGCTGCGTAATCCCCCGAAGAACAATTATTCCCCTGGTTCCCTTGGGTTCGACCCCTACTTACCAAGTACTACCCAGTAGTATAGTTGCGAGTAGCGGACTATTATAAATTTATTTGCACAAATCGCTTTGACGACGAGCGGTTCTGTCAAAAGGCTTAGCGCGCGACAAGTACAAAATCCGTAGGAGATGATGACGATGCGGCTGTGTATGCTCCGACGATGCGGCTGTGTTCGTCTCCGACAATGCGGCTGGGTTTCCGAAATTGATCCGTTGAAGAAGGAATCAGAGTCTCGCCTGTCGATGCAATTATTTTGGGTTAATTAGTTTGCCTAATTTACTCTTTATGAAAACAAAATCTGTTTAATCCTAACCATTGATTAACAAAGATGAATGTATAAGATTAATTCTCATTTCTTACCAAAATGATACTTCAAACAAGAACCGGACTCAGTATAGAAACTTGTAGGACTGGGTTCGGTTAAAAAACCGAACCGAACCGATTTTTCGGTTTAGTGGAAAATGTTACCGACAATCGAACCGACTTTTTCGGTAAACCGACATTCGGTTTCGGTTCGGTTCGGTTTTCTTTCCTTTTTTTTTTGCTAAGAAGGAAGGTTTTCATTTTGTGTATGTTTGTGCTTTTAATTTTTAAACAAGGATCAAATCTAGGGTTGCTTGTAAGGATCAAATTTGTGCTTGTAAGGATCAAATTTGTGTGATTATATGACTCTTGCCAGTTAGGAGCTTAGGGATGGTGATTGTTAATTTTTACCACAAGCTTTTTCATCATTTTCATTATTTTTGTATTCCAAGTAGCAGAACTCAATTTGAACATGCTAGTTTCTGAGTATTCACAATTGATTATTTATCATCGACTATTTATTGTTTATTTTTGTTCTTTGTATTCAAGTGGTCGAGTTCTTTTTTGATTGGCTTATTAATTATTTATTGTTTTTTTGTTCTCTACAATAGTACAATAATTTTCAAAAAAAAAATTAATTCGGTTCGGTTCGGTTCGGTAAACCGACAAAACCCAAAATGCAAACCGAAACCGAACCGATATAAATCGATTCGGTATAATAAACCGACATTCGATTCGATTTTACGTTTGATTCGGTTTCGGTCGATTCGGTTCAGTTTTTCGGTAGAAACTTGCTGGGTTTGGGCACATCATAACCTTCTCTTTTCCCAAACAAAAGTCAAAGCAGTCAAACCATTAACTCTCCAACTACGTGACCCTTTGTCTCTCCCAATCGTTGAACGTTCGCTGCTACCTGCCATTCTTCTGCATCGACCGGTCAACGCAACGCTCCATCGACTCCGCGAAAATGCGTACTCCGAACTACTCCTCAACCGTCTCCGGCTCCGCTACGTACACCACGATCGAGATCTCCACCGGCGACGTCATATCCCGATCCTTCCAGAGCTTCACTTCCTCCATCTCCCGCTACCGTCCATGGCCAGAGTTCATCGACTTCGGCGCCTTCGATTTTCCAGAATCCTTCTCCGCCGCTGTTGAACGTGTGAAGAAGAACGGTAGGGTTTTCTTCGTCAATTACGCGATCGTCCTCTCTATTTGCGCCGCCTTGTCTCTGATCGGCTCGCCGTTGTCGTTGATTTTGGTGGCTATTGTGTGTGGACTTTGGGCGTTGCTTTATTTCTTCAGAGAGGATCCTTTGCTGGTGTTCGGACGAGTGATTGGAGATCTGGTGGTGCTGGCGGGTTTGGTTGTGGTGTCTGTGATCGTGGTTTGGTCACTGGGAGTTGTTAGTAACTTGTTGTGGGGGACTGCGGTAGGGATCGATGCTTGTATTGTTCACGGAGTTTTCAGGAACCCTCAGGGACTTTTCTTGGATGAGCATGAAGCACTTTCTGACGGTTTGATCAGCTCTGGATCGTCCCGGCAGCCTGCCATTTTGCCTAAATGATGTGAATTTCATAGTGGATTAAGGTGTCATTAAATCTGGGGATTAGTTGATTTTATGCCCTTACACTGAAGGACTACATACAGAAGACACTACCAAACTATCCAAGTTCACAATTGAAGTAAGAATTTTATAGAGATGAACACATTCTTTGTTTGATGTAAATTCATATTGGAGTTTCTTAACACAGGGTGGCTGTGGTGAGTTCATTGTGTGCTGCATGTTTGTAATTCAATTTGCTTATTTCTAGTAATTGGTTTTGTGGGATCAAGCCTTCACTTTAATTCTGTGCTGCTGGTTTGGTGTGCTTTTTCTCCCTGGTCTTATGAAGAAAATTTTCTTTGCTCAATTGCATTTTTTCGGTTTCAGTAATCCATAACTGTGCTTTTCCTACATTTTTGAAAATTGCTTGAAATTTTACAATCGGGGGGTAGTGCTTAACAATTCTAGAACCGAGCCCTCCCAAGTTATTGATATTTTATAGCGAGCAGCTGATATCTTGTTCACATTTACTTAGTTATGAGTTGCTGAGTATTTGTTTAAGCCAAAGCCATTCATGTAATTAATGTGTAGCTACAACAGTTGTATTGTCATGGATGCCTATTATTTATCTACTAAACTGATGGATAATAGTGGCTGTGTAATGTGATTGCAATGCTAACAAAATTGATCTCCCAGCTGGGAGGCCGGGTAACCTGACTCTTAGAGAAGAAAAAAAGAAGTCACATCTTACTTCTCTGCCTCACTAACTCTGCTAGTATGTCTTGAGCAGCCAAGGTTTGCTGGTGACTGTGACCGAGCATCACTGTCCGGATACTGATACATGTTCTGCACAATTCCTCGCCTGCATCGAATTGCCCTCCTCGCAATAACAACTTTGCCCTGGTTTCAAGTAGTGTAGCCTTAAGGAAGGTCACTTCTTGCCATACATACTCATCGACGCACTGATTTGACTGGATCTTCTTTTTCCAGCAAAGGGAACCGTCACACCAATCCTGTATTTGTGATACAAATGATTTTTCCACTTCCTCAAGTGCATTTGTGCATACTTTTAACAGTTCGAGGGCTGACGTGCATCTTGAATACGTAGTGAAGGCGTTGATAGCCAAGGGAATTGCTGTCATTTTGATGAATGATATCATATCGATTGCCTGTAGCTGGACAAGAGGAGGCTCTATTTTGTACCCGAATACTAGAAATACAGAAGCCCACAGATGAGGGCAAGCAGCCACTGGGTTTCCGTATTTACTTAGGCCTTGTACAGCAGCACTAGCAGCAGCTAAGCCATATCCTTTCTTGGCAAAGATCTGAACTATGGGGTTGAATCCTATCCAGCACCCAGCCTGACCATTAGCTGTTCTTGCCAGCCCTAGTTTAACCAACAAATGGGCAGATTCCTCTTCACTCTTCCAAGTTTTACCTGAACAACAGCCACATAAGACCCTTCTGAAGCACCTGTGCCACTTCTTAAATTTATTCCTGGGTTCTGAAATGTTATCAGCTGCGGTAGCAAGAAGTCTTGCTGAAATGGGCGCTGGAGAAAACCATGCTCCCACAAGGAGCATCCTCAATGCAAGAGGGTCACTTATTCCACTCTTTTGCTGTAAGATTGCCAAACAAAAACGAAAGGCTTTCATTAGGAAAACATTGTTGCTGCAAACCTGATCATCACTATAGCTCATATGAGCGTCCTTTGCACCTTCATCATATGGAACCTGGCTTATAGCTGCGAAAAGTTGAGAAGGTGATATTGCCAACTCTGACAGCAATGAACCAACTAACCAGAGGCCAAAACTCAGTCTTCTCAGCTTCTGATCGATTTTGCTAAGGAATTCAACCTCATCATTTGGGTATTCTCTTCTCCTCCGTCCACGAATTAAAATCATTGCTTCAGTGTTGCTCAATGTGGGAAGCCGGAGCATTTCATAATTCATTACCTTGGAAAGCCTTGTTGTGATGATTACGTGACTTCCTCCTGTGTTTCTAGGAATCAGTTCATGCAAGCCTTTACCTTCCCACCATTCGTTTTCGCTCTCAAGGTTATCGATGATGAGCAAGTAAGGCATGTCGCAAAATAGCTCTCTCTTAACTCTCTTGAATGCTTCCATTTCCTGCTCTTCAAAGCTCCTGATCCTTCCCCGATCTTTCTCTGGATCAGCACACAGATCTAGCCCCAGATTTTGTGACAGGTTCAGCAAGTTTTGTCTTAAGTAACGAGCTTCTCCACCAACCCAAAACACCATCTTATATCTCTGTCGGCATCTGTAAGCAAACTCTAATGCTAGCTCCGACTTCCCCATGCCTGAAACTCCATTGATACACATAATGCTGCTGGTTCCATAACGCAAGCCCTTGTTATTCAGACACTTGGATTTCTTGTGCTTCAGCCTCTTTACTAGTTCAACTGGCCATCTGGGGGCAACTGTATCGCTCTCCTCATCTGCAAGTCCTTCAGATTGCCCTGAGGCTTCTCCTCTGCTGACTGGAAGTGAACTCCCTGTATCTAGACAATCCCTGCATCCGAAAAAAGCAGCTTCAATTTCCATAATCTCTTTCTCTCTTCCAGTGAAGTACTTGTTCCTCGGAAATGGTAATTCTGCAGCCCCTCCTTCAGTCTCCGTCTGTACCGCACTCTTCCGCCCTAGCCTGTTCTTTAAAATTCCAGCAGCTTTACCAACACAACTCCTCCAGTTACCGTCTCTTGCCTCCAACTTGAATTCGTTGGACTTGACCAACGCATCAACGGCTTCTTGGCACTCTTTATCAACAGAGCTCCTGTCAACCATTTCCCTGACCTCGTTAATATCAGTATCGAACCATACTGGGATCAAGTTTCTTTTCTGTGTAAAGAACCGTATTTCATCTATACTTGACTGATTCAGAAAGCTCGAGTCAGTAATGACCACAATGCCATGTGTAACTGAGCAGATCACGCTGTCTGCTATTTCATGACTCTGATGGTCTGTATACTTGGCTCTATCTGCAATGAAGCTTGCTATCCCTTGTAGCTCCAGCTCAGATTTCAGCCACTTGCAAAATCGCATTAAGTTAGGATTCTGGCCATGAACTCCAATATAAACATCGCAGCTCCTGAGCTTTGCATTGGCCGTCAATGGAGACACTGATCCCTTCATAATCCTAGAAGCTGGAAATGAAAAGGACATCCTCCCTGGTATAGTTTCCGAGTCCTTGAAAACTCTCATCTTCGGGTCACTTGGCTCATCAGAGTATTCATAAATGTCTGTCGGGGGTGTATACGAGCTGCTTGGGATATCCTCACACAGGGAAGCAGCTTTGGACACCAGTGGCGACTGGCCGTTGCTCGTAGCTGAAGCATGAGATTCAGCTAAAGGGTTCCCGGTGACTCGTGGAGATATATAAGGAGACTGCAAAGCGGACACAAATGCAGAGGAAGGTGGAGAAACTAGAGAAGGTGAGTTCATGGGAGATGGTTCACTCAAGCTTTTGATTTTCTTGTAAGAGAAATTGGAACTGGCAGTTTTGATGGTTAAGGACTTGTTGATATCATCTGGTGAAATTCCAACTTCAAATCTATACAATGGAGCTGTTTCACTGTCATTCATCTCTAGATCAAGCTGTATCAATGGAGATTCTGAGAGTTGAAGAGACTGAATGACTGGTTTTTCCCAGGGTGTAATCAAAGCTGATCTGTTCCCCTCAGCTGCTGCTGATCTCTTTCATGTTCCTACTCTGCAAGAATCTGACACATCAATGATGGAAGATGATGAATGCAACAGTTCAATTTTAACGGAGTGTACAAATCTAAACATGTGAATGGTCACTGCAAATGTATGATATTTCCCTTCCTCCATGTGGGTCTCCTGATCAGAGTCAGAAAACTCAGTACCTGACCTGCAAGCAACATTTGTTATCTTCTGCCAGTTTTTTTACCATCTCTAACAAACTTACCATTTAGTTCCCAGACTGTCACATTTATTTCTCACCTTGAATATGCTTTGATTGATCAGGTAAGGAAGGTAGTGGTGGACTAGTGGGCTTGGACTTCCATTGCTGCCATCCTGGTAAGCAACATCTTTCAAATCTCTGTTCTTTGTTACTGTAGATACTCAACGGTAGGGCTGGATCTGCATTAGCTGTATTGTACTCAAAAAAAATTTCTTTTTCTTTTTTCTGAGAAATATAATAATACAAGAATGGTGTTGAGAGTTAAGATGCAGAGAAGGCAGTGAATGGGGCACATTGTTTCACACAGTACACATGTTAGTTATAATAAATGGACACTTAAGACAAAGTATTGAGATTTGTTTTTAATTATATGGCTCTGCTCTCTGCTCCTCATAACAAATAAGTAATTCTGAAAGACCAGAAAGAATCTCTAACATGGGTTGGACGCTTGGAGCTCTGCTGCTAACCTCTCTCTGTCTGTCATCACCATTACATAAAAGATTAGTTTTGGCCAGAAATGGAGGATATGGCTGGCATGAAATTAGGTTCTTATGCTTTTAACTTAAAATACACTAACTAGATCACTTAACACTTAAACATGAATTTATTTTCTAAGTATGAAAATCACAAGTGTTTTGTAGCACAACCCAACAGCCAGTTATAGGAAGGCTGTTGTTAAGTAAGATTCCATGACCAAAAAAAATTGAATAATGAGATGAGTTGTGTTTTACTTTATTTCTGGGTTATTGGCCAGATTGCCCCTTTTTAAAACTCAAATAGCTCGTTTGCCCCCTTTCAAACTCAAATAACCGGATTGCCCCTTTTCTTTATATTCTCGGTTTATGATTAACCGGTAATATGATTTTTCAACATTCCCGGTTTATGATTTACCGGTAATATGGTTTTTCAACATTCTCGGTTTATTATAAATCGGTAATAATATATTCGATTTTTTGAAAACTTTGATTAAACACACATCTTCGATCACTATATTTATGAGCTTAACCTTTGAATTTGATTTTTGAGTAAACATGAAAGTTATAGAACATTCAATTATCTTTCTAACCATACAAAGAACATCTTAAACGGATACCGAATGACGCCTCTATGAGCTTCCGAATGTTAGCTCGGACCCCCTCGGTTTCGACAAATTTTGATCGATCATCCATCTGTGGTCACTATTTTTATCAGCTTACCCTTTGAATTTGATTTTTGAGTAAACATGAAAGTTATAGAACATTCAATTATCTTTCTAACCATATAAAGAACATCTTAAATGGATACCGGATGACGCCTCTATGAGCTTCCGAATGTTAGCTCGGACCCCCTCGGTTTCGACAAATTTCGATCGATCATCCATCTTTGGTCACTATTTTTATCAGCTTAACCTTTGAATTTCATTTTCGAGTAAACATGAAAGTTATAGAAAATTCAATTAGCTTTCTAACCATATAAATAACATCTTAAACGGATATCGGATGACGCCTCTATGAGCTTCCGAATGTTAGCTCGGACCCCCTTGGTTTCGGCAATTCGAAATTAGCCGAAACCGAGGGGGTCCGAGCTAACATTCGGAAGCTCATAGAGGCGTCATCCGGTGTCCGTTTAAGATGTTCTTTATATGGTTAGAAAGCTAATTGAATGTTCTATAACTTTCATGTTTACTCGAAAATGAAATTCAAAGGCTAAGCTTATAAATATAGTGATCGAAGATGGGTGTTTAATCAAATTTTTCAAAAAACCGAAAATATTATTACCGGTTTATAATAAACCGAGAATGTTGAAAAACCATATTATCGGTAAATCATAAACCGAGAATATAAAGAAAAGGGGCAATCTGGTTATTTGAGTTTGAAAGGGGGCAAACGAACTATTTGAGTGTCAAAAAGGGGCAATCTGGCCAATAACCCTTTATTTCTGACTTCCCTGTAAATTGAGTCAAAAAATCGGTCCAACATCAGGACTGAATATACATACATACAGTAGGAGGGGTAGCGTTTGGGGTGATTTTTTGGTTGTCGGTTGGGAAGTGTGAGCTTTTTGCCTTTTCTTGTTTGTGTTTTCTTGTCCCTCTAATTGAGCTTCGATGATGGTTGTATTCGCAGTTGTTATGATCTGAGCTTTTTTCGTCGTGTCTGTTCGGACACGATTTTTGTGTAAGTATGTTTCTTCTCGACGGGCTCCGAAATAGTATTTTAGTATTATTTCTTTGTTTTTAGATTTTAGCAGCTGATGATTATCTTTAGCAGTTGATGATTATCTTTTAGCAGCTGATGATTATCTTTTAGCAGCGAATAATTATCTTTTTATATTTTCTTTCCTAATTAGGTTTTATGTTTTCCTATTTAAACCCACATTAGGGTTTCAGTTATGTATCTTATTTTTCAATCAATAAACCTTTGGTTTGTTGTTTTTGGTGGATTCTAAAACTTTCTTGGTGGATTCCAAGCTTTCTTGGTGGATTCCAAGCTTATCCCAAATTCATTGCTAGTGAATTCGTTTATCCGATTTTCCCGCTGCGTCAATTCCAAGCTTTCTTGGTGGATTCCAAGCTTATCGTGAATTCATTGCTGGTGAATTCGTTTATCCGATTTTCCCGCTGCGTCATGTTCGCCGGTGTTTTCGGCAGGCGGATGCTTGGATGATGATCATTAGTGTCCTGCCTTTTTTCATACTGTGAATGACGAGATGATGTGTCCACGCCAGAGGCGAAGTGGAGCAGCGGACTCAAGTTTATTCACGTGTTATATTTTATGGTCTGTACTGATCCTAGCTGAATGTTATTTTTTAACTTTAAGTATTCGGTTCACCGTTGTCTTTGTAATTTACAGCTTATCAAAAAAAAAAGAATATACATACAGTTACAATTAATCAATTATTTGTCTCTGTCCTGGTTGCCAGACCAAGATCAAGTTCAGCGAAAGTAAAAGTAAATTCCCATCTTTTCATGTAATCTAAATTAGCAATAGCAATAAAGCCATTTTTTTAGGCTTCCTTTTTGGGCTGTATTTTTATGGGCCGACATTGGAAAGGAAGGTTGGGCCAAGAGAGTACGATAGTGAGTGTGTGGGTCCATCTGTTGATGATTATCACACATGTGCTGCCGTCAACTTACGGCACCCCCACGTTCCATCTCGTAATAATCAATGATGATTATTAACTCATTTAATTTAACTAAGTTGTGATTGTAATTAATTAACTGCACGAATCACAGATTAATAGTTTCATCAATAAATAAATAAAATGTTTTCATTTTATACTATTGAATGGAAAAGTAGTAGTTAGCAAAAAAAAAAAAAAAGGAAAAAGTAGTGGGCTACAAACTGCGTTTACATTTCCAATCCTCGATTTAGGGTTTCGGTGCCTTGCAAACGATCCTCCAAATCCCACCTCCGATCTTCGTCATCCTCGATTGTAGTGTAAATATGCCGTACACTCAGGTGCGTATTTCAGTTTTCAGTACTATCGTCTTTGTTTCATTCGGATCGTATATGAGACTTATTTCATTGATGCTGTTTTTCTTGCTTGCGATTTTTTAAATTGAATTCCGGTTATTGTGATGATTGATGAGTAATTTTGAATCTCATGTGTTGCTGTGGGATTGATGTTTCTTGGAATTTTGTCAGATCTTTATTTTGATAGATGCATCCGTTTGCTGGAATGATGGGTTATCCTTCGCATTGATCTGATTTCCGAAATCTTATGGTGGCTACGAGTCTAGGATTAGGAGGATTTATTAACTGCGGATCCTGATAGTTAATCCTACGTTTTAAGATTCATGGATTTGGAGGGTGATCGATTGGATCCAGATGCAATGCCTGAACCAGTAGCAAGTGCCCGAAGTGGTAATGACTTGGATAGTAGTGGATCATGTGTGAATGAGAAAGTCGGTGATCGGGTTGAATCAAGAGATTCAACTGTTGAAGTGAATAAAACCGAGGGACCGTCTTGCTCTCCAGGCATGAATTCTACATCGCCAAGTGCGTCTGCAGAGTCTGCACGTAAGAAAGGTTATGGGTTGAAGAAATGGAAGCGAATTAGAAGGGTGGATGTTATTACAAACATTAATCACGATCTAGATACCGGTAAAGTGCTAAAGCGAGGTCTGTCTGCTTCCAACAACCCATTGTCACCTGCACGCCAATTAGCTGAGGAGAAGCAGGGGACTGCCGATTTTGTAGAACCTGTCAATACATTAGAGAAGAACTTGGGGGATTTAAAATATTTTCCAGCCCAGGCATCAAGCTCAATCGCATTTGCTGTGGGTGCTGTTTCAGAGAACAGTGAAGATCAAAGTAGCAAGTCTTCAACGGCCGCAAGTGCTCTGAGGCATGGATTTGATATGCCTTTTGTTTCTCCATTTTCATGGGAAAAAAATAAGCAGAATAACCTTAGTGGAAAGGGTTCAAATCACTCGACTCAAAAGGGTCAACTTGGAAGGGGCCGTGCAGATCCCAGCAAGAAGCTTAGAGGAGGGGAAAGGGTCAAATATGAGAAGGAAAACTCTCATTCCAGCATGGAATCTGACTCAAGAAGCTCCAACTTTGTATTTATGCAGGTTAGCAATGGGAGGCAAAGTGAGGCGTCCATAAATTATAACGAAGAGAGTGATGGAGATATTCCGGGTGCAGATGATCAAACGGCTTACAGTGAAGTGAATGCGCGAGAAACTGAAGATATTTCATCGCACAATTTAGGAGCTGACTTGTCATGGGAAGGTAACGAAGAAAGTGGTGGGAACCACCGTCAACCACCAGCTAGAGTTGATCCTTTGGTCGATTCTGTTCTTGCTCTCAATTCTGTGCAGGAAGCCCTTGAGAAAGGTTGGTATCCCTGCTTTTACGACTATAGTACCATTGGTGACTTACTGAGGTGTTCATTGGTATTGTTTACTTTGGAAATATATTACTAATTGCCTTTAGCGTTTCTGATAGATTGTGTGGTAGAAATTTTTTAACTGATTGCTGGTTTGCTTTTACAGAGCTCCAGAAATTCAAAGAGATAGGGAAGGGAAGTTATTTCACTTCTCCAGACCCTGCATCCAGTGTAAACTCATCTGATTATTTCAACCTCGAGGAATTGTCACAAAATGCATCTGGTTCCTTCAGTTTAGAAGAGAAGATAAGCTCCCTGGAAAGCCAACTGGGAGAAGCAAGGGATGCTTTGAGGGTAAAGGACTCACGAGTTTGTGAACTGGAAGCCACTTTGAATTCTGAAAGTGTGTACAAAGGAGATTCAAAAAGTGAGGCAAGAAAACAAGAAGCAACTGAAAAACTGGAAGCAGAACTTGAAATTCTGTTTCACCAAAGGATAGAGGCTGATATCAAGTATCTCGTGACAGCCAATGCATTACAGGAGGCTAAACATGCTCCAGCAAATCCCAAAACTATATTAGCCGAACAAAAGGCTCTTGTTGATGAGCAATCACATTTGAGGAACATGCTCAGACAAACGGAATGCAAAGTTGTGAAAATCACAACGCAAGCAAAGGAGCTTAAAATGTACTCTGAAGAGATTATGGAGACGGAACAAGCTCTTTCGTTGCAGAAAAGTGTCAGTAAACTCAAATGGTACACACTCGCTCAAATGTTGATGCTTCTTTTAGCTCTATGGATAGTTTATTTGCAGGTGGTATCTGATTCTGATGTGGTTGTTCCCACCTGAGACCTTGGTAGCAATGAGTTTTTGTATTTGATTCGTCAACTGTTTTTTTGTGTAAAATTCAAGTTTGCTTGTGGGCATGTGTATGTAGACTTCTTTTTGTTGCTACCCTCTCTCCCTAGGAGTTGGTAGTATCAAAATTTTCATTTACTGCAAGGAAATTCTCAAACATCCCCCCCCCCCCCCCCCCCTTATAACTAATTTCATTTATCCTGAAAATTTGTATGATGTTCAGTGTCTGTGTTCCATTACATAAGTACAGCAATTGGATCTGATCTGATCTGATCAGACTCGACAGGAAGTCTCATACATATATCTTGTTCGCGAAAATACATTCCCATTTTGCACTCTTATTATCATTGAAATGTTTAGGTTTGCTACCTTTCATAAAATGTGTAGTGGTTGATCATTTCAAGTCTTTGTACAATTGTACTGCATCTCTACTTCTTGGTATGCTATCACAATAATGTGTGAAAAGACAAATGAATCAAATGATTGATCAATAATGTAAAAGGAGTAGAATACGACATACACACCACCACACATTTTATTATGTTTCTAAATTTCAAGTTGTGTTTTTCCTGAAAAACATAAAAAGAATCAAATGAATAAGAAGAAGAAGAAAGAAGAAAAGAATAAATTGTGACATTTTTCTTAAAGTGTCACTCGCAAGAAGTCATCGATCGCATATGCAAAAGTAATTTCTTTTGTTTTGGAAAAAACTAAAGGTTGATTTTTTTGAAGCAAAAGTCAGAAGGCACTTCCTGATCTCAATATATACTTCTTAAGCAAACTGATACAAGTATATGAGATATCTATAAATTATCATTCCAGTCACAGACCCCCTTTAATTTGTACTTGGCTAGCTAGCAATATCACGGCCTTTTTAACGTCTCAGTTGATCTCGATCCACCTCTCTAAATGGTCATAAAATCTTGTGCTTTTAGCTGTAGTACGTACATGTGTAACATATTCCGGTAAATCAGTTAAGTACGTTGCGATGAATTCTAATATAACGAAGAACGTAAAAAACGGCAGGATCAAGAATACCATGATCATCTGCATGCAAAAATTTAGTTGCAGCTAGCTAGTCTTGTTTGAGACTAAAATTAAGATATGCAGCAGTCTTGACTCCATGACTATACGAAGCCGAAGCCTAGCTATATGGTCTCTGCTTGCTATGAGTGAATGATTTATGTGCATCAAAATAGTACTAACCGTCAACAAAATTTAAACTACATAGTCAATTATTTTCCTGTGTGGATTATTGTGTAAAAGTCATTTAGATTGAGATAGGATAATAAGAAATATAACACACCTCCTTAAGAAAATGAATCGAATATATCATCAGATTTGAATGGAGCTGAGAGCTGCAGAATATAATGTATTCTGAGTGATCAACCACAGCAGTAGATATATAATTGATCGGTGGCTTTGTACATGCATGAAACTCAATGGCAAGGGGTATATGTCGCTGACATGCATATCATATCTTGTATCACAGTGATCCTGTTGATAGAGATGAATGTGAGAGTGGGGACCATCATATGCTTTCAAAGGAAGATAAAAAGTACAACATTAAAAAACCACACCAGGAGTGTCAACCAAAAAGTCTATTATATACAGGAGTATTCAAATGAGACTTTCTTATTTTTTTGAGAACTTGAAACTCCAATTTTCATCTTCCAAAAATGCATTATCAAGTCATTTTGGTGGTGACACGTGTCTCATATGCATTTTCCAAGATACATTTAATGCAAAGTCAAAGCCACATTTTTTTGACTTTGCATTTTGGACATGTGTCACATGCAGATTCAAAAATGCATCGTGATCTAATGGTGAGATTTGGATTCTCAAGTTCTTGAATTTTTAAGGATTCTCAACCGAGCGCTCCCCTAAAGGCTATATATATATATATATATATATGCTGGGGGGCGTTCGATTGATGTAGAGTTGTAAAAATGAGGCACGTTGTGAGCCACTCATTTTGATGATGTGGTAGGGAATAGTGCAGGAATAGTTATTTGTTGTTTGCTTTTTGATGGATTTTTGGTAGTGGAACACGTGGCGCGCCCACAAAGCACGGAGAGTTTGAATGGGACCCGTGATTGGCTCAAATCATGCCTCACTTTAAGAAGGAGTGCCTCATTTGAACGTTCTTCTATATATGCTTCCCTATTCTTTTATATCTTTCTTATCATCTATTATCTTCTCTTATTCTTCCTTATATATCATATCAATCAGCCAAGGGGTCCTCTACTAAAGCTATTTGATTCAAGGAAAGCAAAGCTAATCAACAGCCACTTTAACCATTATATGGAGAGATCGATCGATATGAATCCTGAGAAAAGTATTATATCTACTGCATGATTTTTTTTTTCTCTTCATGGATAGATCACTGCACTATAATCAGTAGAACCTTTTAACAGCTAAGAAGAGCTGAAGATTATTGTATATTGCTCCACATGATCAAAACTAGACGAGATGATAGGTACGTTAGATAAAAAGAGGTAATTAACCTGAGGCTGGAGGAGCAGAGTGAGACGCCGGGACATCCTCAGCAGCTTCTTGTAGGGTTTGTTGAACTGCAATAATACTATAAACTGGTTGAATTAACAATGGCATCCTGATCTTCATGATGACCATCCACTTCTACAGAAGGCAGCTCATTCAGATCAAATTTGCAAACTTCACGAGCATTATCAGAAGCTTGACCTGCAGGTAGTGGTGCAGCTGGAGGAGGAGGATGAGCTGCTTGAGGTTCTGGGATGACCCTCATAATAGGGAGATGCAGCTGAGTTTTCGAAATAGCCGAGGAGCAATGAAGCCTTTTGTGGCCCCCAAGAGCCTGACCAGTTGGATAGATCTTGAAACAAACATTGCACTGGTGCAATAATGGATGAGCAGAAGTAGTAGGAATAGCACCCATTTTCACTCCATAGTTGAGGCTTGCTCCACCATGTACATGTACAACACTGTTATCATAACAACCTTGAGGTATAACATTCTTCTCCTGGTTATGAGGATGATCATTATTCTTGAAACCCGGTCCATTCCGTAACTTATTGTGGCTGGACTTGTGGCCACCCAAGGCCTGGTGGCTTGTAAAGGACTTGTTACAAGTGGTGCACTTGTATCCCTCGCTTTCTTGAACCTTCAAGTTAATTTCATGATGGAGAGCAGTTGCAGTAGTAGCAGGCTTATTCACGGGAGATGAATGAGGATGATTAGCTGTCAAGTCATTAACCATCAAATACTTTCTGACTTTGTGCACCTTCTTATCTTCCTGCATGATGAGCTCAGCAGCATTGTACACACCTGCTAATGCACCCTTTATTGCATTGCCATAAGCCCAATTAGGCGGCGGCGATGGATCAAACTCCTTCAAATCATGAGCTCCAGCAGCAACTTTATTATTATCAACTTTTAATTTCTTCTTGGCAGAAATTGTCAGGCCACTCATGATCTCTTCAGCTGTCAATACTTGTGAAGACCTCCTCTTCTTCTCCTCCTTATAACTGCCACAAGATTGATCAGCAAGATGATCTGAAAAACCAGATTTTATATCGTCAACGCCTCCACGTGAAAGAAAAAGCAAGTTTTGCACGCCAGCAGCCTGGTCAGGAGGTAAGGAGGAGGACTCGACGACCAAGTTGCGAAAACCAACAACTGGGCAGCCAGCTGGCCGGGAAGATGTGCATGACTTTACAGCGGCTTCTCTACCTCTCATGGCCTTAGTTCCCCACCCGAAATCCTCCAGCTCCTTAGCCAAATCAACAATATAATTCTTAATCTTGAGCTCCTTCAGACCATTATCGTCATCACCACAATCATTGACGTCATCATCAGATTGAGCTTGAACGTCAGAAACAGTTGAGGAGGAGCTGTAGACCGGCGGCTGAATCCCTCTCCAATTCCTCTCAGGATGACACCTCATGTGTCCGAACAAGGCCTTGTTCGACGGGAAATCCTTCCCGCAAATCGGACACATCGGTTTCCCACCGCTCCTCATCTTCAGCTCGTCATGTTCATCGTCCATCTCAGAACTACCACCACCTCCACCAGCGGCCGAAGAAGCAGTAGCAGCAGCAGCTCGTTCGACACCAGCAATCTCCAGCTCGTCGTTCCGCTCTCGCTGCGAATGAACTCTCATGTGACCTCCAAGAGCCTTCCCGGACCTAAACCCCTTCCCACACAGCACGCATACATGCCTCTCCTCCTCCGCAACCACTTCCACGGCCTGATCTCTTTCCTTCCTCATTCGATCATCCTCCAGCTGCTGCTCATGACTCTCGCAGCAGCTCCTCTCCGGCATCTTAATCTTAATCCTCACCTTCTTCACACCGCTCATCGACGTCAACATCGTTCTTTCACTCTCCGCTCCTCGATCTGACGCCGCAACAGCCTCCGTAACTGGACGACTCATCATCCGATCGTCCTCCATGACGTCCTTGCTCATGATTATCCGTCGCCGAGCAGAATCTCACCAGCAACAGCGCAACCGGCAGCAGCTCGATCTTTCCAGCTCAACGCAAAAACGAGTATAGAAGAAAAACTGAGAAGGAGATTTGGGATTTAGGGTTTGAGTTAATTAGCTGATCGATAGAGCAGAGAGATATGAGAGTGAGGAGCGGACGATATATGGGGAGGTTTAATTTGTTTCTGCTTCCAGAATTTAAACTTTTCCGATTTTTCTTATTTATTTATTTATTAATTATGGGAAGGTTTGGAGATAAATTAGGCAGTTATTTTGGGGGACAGGCAGATACAGAGGTAGATGGTCAAACAATGAATATTCGTTACCAAAATTACTCAGTCTGTGACCGAATTCCCATGTTGATTTTAACCTTGTTAATTCATACTACTAAATATTTTACTCAATATATCATTTCATTAATTCATATCTATCTGCTTATTGCAAATTACTCTTCAATCAAACTCATCCATTGTACCCATCACATACTTATCTCTAGTTAAAGAAATTGAAATCATTTACATTACTGTGATCAATCATCACAATACACTATTTATTGGGAAGTGATAATGCACTTTGATTAAATCAGAGTGAGTGAAAATCCAGTAATCAATTCAATTCAATACTGGTCAACTGAAAAATTGTTGCTGGTTTTTTGGGTCAAACTTGATTTTAATCAGCATTGAAAACATATCATTTTCCATCACTAACGCCTAGCATTTCTTTTTTTGTACCAAATATAAAGCTCTGGAATTTTATTTGTATTAAATAGTTTATGTTAATACTGAGCTTTGTTAAATAAAAAAAAGATGCTTCTGAAGTGTTTGAAATCAAAATATAAGTAAGGATTGGGTCAAAGTATGCCAAAGCTGAATTCAAGGCAGACAATTAGGGTTTAAATTCTACAATAACAGATCAGGGGGATGCACATAGGAAGATGATTTGCCTAAAATCAAATTTTCATATCATCAAGTTGTTGTTTCCTGTTAGGTTTTCTGAGTAATCGAATCCGGAGTGCTTCTCCATTTAAGCTCTTCAGGTTAGCAAGCAGCATGACCATTCGAACTTTCTCGTGATGGGCCTGCATCAAATTGATAAATGTCATGGAGAAGCTCCTGAATCAAGCACTTCCTAAATTTGCTTGTATAGTATTTGAAAAGCATTTAAAAGGACAAAAAATAGTTGAGATAGATTGCTCGGAAGTGAGGTAAATCGGTACCAAACTAACAGAACTTAGACAATCAAATGCTGATAAGATAGATTCAAGCTCTTCAGGTTAAGGAAAAAAAACAAATGCTGATACGATTATGTACCAAAATTACGAGAAGGTTTGATTGTGATTCTATTTTGTTGGATTGGCTAAGCTAGAAATTTGTGTGCGAAGCTAAGCTAAATTTTTTGCAATGGATGTAAAAATCAACACACAGTAAAGTATATCATGATAATTTACAATACCTGTTTATCCACGCCAGTGAGCTCGCTCCAACTGCATGGCTTATTGATTATTATTGGTTGTCACTTTCTCTTCCTGCTCAGAACATACAGGTTGAACCCTTGCATAATCTTCAGAAAATGATAAACTGTAGCTCTTCCGAGATTTTTTGCTACGCGATGATTTCTGAGATCTCTTTCTGTCAGAAGGAGCGAGTGCTGAAGCATTTGAGGTTTCAGATATTTGAGATGCTTGGGGAATATGATATAGAACACCCTTCAAAACTTCACCACCAATTTTAACAGAAACTAAATACCCACTATCAAACTTGCCATCGATGACTCCAATCACAGAACTACCCTCCTGCGGTTCAGGGCTGGCGGGTTGGGCTACCAACACAAAAGCAAACAGTTAGCTGCAAAGCAATTCACACATTCATGAAACAAGAGAACAGTTAGGAGTACCAGGTTCTGGTGTTTGAGGCAGAGGCAGTTCTTTTCCAAAGTAATAGACCTGCTCGAACTGATGAAGGAGGGATAAATAGTACTTCCGGATCACAAAAGATGCACTAGTGATTGTTGATGGGAAATTGAAAGCAGCAATCACCTCCTTCCATCTACGGTCACTAACAACCTGGATAAGTATGATGAGAGCCACACATATCAACATATGACTCATTCAACTAAAAAGAATTTAAATTTTTTGCAAACACGAACACGACAAGACTATACATAAGAATGCACGGTTGCCTTATCGGTTCCTTCATGCTTACCTTCTCAAAGCCTCCACGAGAAGTTACCTCAATAAACAAGAGATGGAGATCTAAAGTCTTTCCTCCGATCTTGGGAACCCTAGGAAAATATAAGAGAGTAACGGTAATGAATGATGACGTAGGAGTACCGTTAATTAGAACAGTTGTTTTTGTCATGAAACATTCAAACTCATATTCATCATTTAAAATCATCTCAGGCCCATGGATCCGTAAAATTCTTTAAGCATTATTAGCATCTGAATTACCAAGTATGCGCACGTAAAAAAATACACCGAACAAGATGAAAATCTAGCTACATTCAGTCAACTTATTAGTACAAACGGACATATTCAGCTTTTAGATATCACACAACTATCGACTAGCACACACCAATAAACATCAAGATCGTATCCTCTGTTATCACAAAAGAACCTTCAGCAAGCTAGAATCCCAATCCGGGACACTCAACAATCCCATATATCCTTCTGCTTGCGGGATTTGTGTTACTGGTTGCATTCGCCGCACTCTAAATGACATGCTTCCATATTCTACTAAGCAAATACCACTACCACCTAAATTAGAAATCTCAAAACAGCCGTCAGCAGTCAGCACCCCACTCACACTCCAACAAGAAAAATCCAAACAAGCAATCACTTTTTTCACATCAATCGCTTTCTTCCTGGTCCAGAATCCATGGATCTTGTATCCTAGTATTCAGAAATTACTAAACAAGATCCTTTCCTACAATCCAGCCACAGGCCACAACTAACTGATATACCTAAAGGCATTGACAGCTCCTGATTAATGAATGTCCAAACAAGACTAATTCCAGCAATAAACCCTATAATTAGAAATTCCAAGCTAAAGCAGATTCCTCAAAATGCCTTTATTACTATTTACTACACGCTCTAGGGCTCAGATCGTGTTCACTCACCATGGTACAAAATTCAAGGCAACAATCACAACAATACAGAAACAGAGAACAGAGAACAGAGAACAGATCAAAATCATCACATACGCTGATAATCACCTAATCAATTCAATTCATATAAACCCCAACCAAAGCCCACATTCACAAACAATTTTTTGATCCCAATAAAAAAAATCAAAATCAAAACACAGACACGAACGCAAAGAGCCGACCTGATTCTGTTTCCAACGGATGCATGAAATTGATGAATCAATTTCCAGAAAACATCGGCATTCTGGACAGCATCCTGATACAGGGCGTGAGTGGGGGTAATAAAAGAGTGATTTTTTTCACCACCAGCAGCATCAACATCCGCAGTAGTTAAAGGCAGAGTAGGGTTTTCATAGTTGGATGACGAGGACGTCGGTGGAGGCGAAGTAGAAGAAAACATTTACTCACTGTAATTTGAGAGATTAGCGGATGCTAGACAGACAAACCTGCTCGATTTCTTACAATAAATTTATTTAATTATCGAAATTAGTAACTATTTAATTTAATTTTAAATTATTACATTGTAATAAATGTTGTTAATTAGAAAATAGCCCACCAAACTCTCCTTTATTCCATTCCTCGCCCCCAAAAATCCACTCACTCCTGAGAATCTTCGTCATCTAGGTTCTGCTCCACACCCACCCCACTCGTGCGTCTCCCTTGTAAATCCAATCTTTTCTTTTTTTCTCTCCTCAATTCAGCCTTAATTGGGTTTCAGTCAACTGGAACTCCGCGCCGTCTCTCTGTTTTGGGTCCTTAAGTTTGGTGAGCAGAAGTTGACTGGTGTGTTGAATTGAACTTTTATATGTTTTTCTGATTTTTTTTTCCAATTGAACCTGGTACTGAGTTTATTTATATGTTAGGTGACCTTAATTAAGCTATATGAATTCTGTATCATCAAGTATGTCGAGAAAGTTGCTGCCTTTATCTTCCCAATATTAGGAAAATTGTATGCCAGAATTTCTGTGCTTTTTCTTTTTGTCTATTAAGAATCTTAATTTAAGATTAAGGTTGGCTTGATTGATGAGTCTATGCTTTGGGCTGTGAATGGAAAACCAAGCGAGTTAATTAATTTATTGTTTCTTTGCATGTGGTGAATTTTGTAGTTAGACAAAAGCCAAGAGTGTGTAGAGGTTCCTGCAAAGACATTTCATTATGTGGCGATTTATAAATTTTATTTATCGTGTTATTGGATGGTTTCACCGTGTTGCCATTGACTGATTGACTTTACTCCTATCCAATTTAGTTCATTGGTATAGGGACCTGCTGCAATCCTATTTTGGCTTGCTGCTATGGGAGGTTCTGTGAGTACGGGGGACATCCTGAAAAGGACTTGGAAACATGAATCAAAGCTTGAGGCCAAGGTGGTTGAGGCTATGCAAAGTCGGGCAGTTGCAGGAAGCCCACTGAAATCACTTAACACCATAATTCTCAAGTTCCCAAAGATTGATGAGAGTCTAAGAAAATGCTGGTCAACATTTGAGCAGTTTGGTAAGTAATAAGTCTATCTGCGCAAGTCAAATAAATCTGTATCGTACTATGTTTTTTAGTATGCCTTATATAATGTCCTATATTTAACATTTGTGATGATTAAGAAGTTTCTGATAACTAATGACGACCTAACCATAGCATACCAACTTCTAGTCATTTCTTTTTCTCTTTTAAAAACACAAGTTTTGAGTAGCATCCATATTGTTATCGTCATATTTAAATATTCTTTTGATGGTCTTACACTGCAAGGTTAGGCATTTAATTCTTATTTTATTTTTTTTCATCTTCATTCTCCTGATTTTAGATGAGGACTCAAATGGAGTAATAGATCAAGAAGAGCTGAAGCGCTGTTTCCGCAAGCTTGAAATTTCCTTTACAGATGAAGAAATTAATGAACTGTTCAAGGCTTGTGAAATTCACAAAGATATGGGGATGAAATTTAAAGAGTTTGTTGTGCTTCTCTGCCTTGTTTATCTACTCAAGGATGATGTTAGTGCCATTCAATCAGTATCCTACTAAGCTTTATTTTCGCCTTCCATTTATTATATCTAGTGAATTTTATTTTATATCAGCTGTCACTTTATATATAGGTGAAAATGGTGAGTTTACGGGGTCGCTAATGGCTTTTAGTTAAATATGAGAAGACATAAGTTACTATACGAGATGATAATGCGACATTCATGTTACTTGTGTTTCTCATGCCATGTGCTCCTATGCCATTTTTTTCCCTTCACCCTAGTAGAAATCTAGGCTAGAAATGCCGCACCTGGAAGCAACCTTCCAATACGTCGTCGATGCATTTGTATTCCTAGACAAGAACAAGGATGGGTATGTTAGCAAGAGTGAGATGGTCGAGGCAATAAATGAAACTACTTCAGGAGAACATTCATCTCGACGAATTGCCATGAGACGATTTGGTTTGTATCTTCTCTCTAGTAAATTCCGCCATTTTCCATTTAAATGTTATTCTAGTCATCCTAACCAGCAAGTAACTGATTTTCTTTTGCAGAAGAGATGGATTGGGATAAAAACGGCATGGTGAATTTCAAGGAGTTTCTCTTTGCTTTTACCCGGTGGGTAGGAATAGATGATATCGAAGATGAGGAAGAAAGTAAGAACTCAGACTAATCCAAGAAATGAAGACTTTCAGCATCTTTTGTTCTCAGGACTCCGACCTGCTCATCTCGCTGCAAGCTAGAATGTGACGTCTAATTTAGTTTTCTTATGCTAGTATGTATTATAATAAAGTATGTGAATAAGATGATCTGAACTTACTACCTAAACTCAGTTCCGCAACATGCTTTTCAGATTAACCAAATAACTGTCGCTTTACTGCACAAAAAATCGTTGTGTTGCATCATTAATTTCCTATTGATTTTGATCCTTTCGATATCAATTCCAGAAGATGATAGTCAAAATATCGTGATGAAATGTTAACTATTTTTGGTAGTAAAGGAAGTAAATTAGGTTCCATCAAGTCAAAAATATCTTTCATATGCAGTGAAAACTAAGTCGATCAGTTATCAAAATCACGATTAAAGAATTGATTGCATTCTCCATAATGTTGAGCTGCAGTTTGATAGGTTTGAAAGATACAATATTTTTCAAGCTCTCGGAACTCAACGACACGAGCAGTGTGTCATTTGGATGGACGGACGAAAGCTTGGAACTTTTTCAACTAGCAGCAATCGATCAGCTGCAGAGAATCAATTTGCAGGTAGGGACAAGAACTCCAGTCAGGCAAATTAAGACAAACACAATCAGATTCCTCGACGCCCAGCTGACCGGTCCCCATTTAACTTCCACGCTAGAGCTCTTCATCGTCTTCCTCCCACTTACCACCGCCCCCTTCCCCAAATCAAAGCTCCAACCTTTCATCCTCAGTTCCACCACACACCTACTCAAACCCCTGCTCTCTGTTCGCAACTTCTCCATCTGCTTCCACACCTTCCAGTACTTATAAATTCTAACCTGGACCAAAAAAATCAAAACCATCGAGAAGGACAGAGACCCGACAGACGGAATCCACCAAGCTGTACACGAGTTGGGATTATTCAGCGTCGAGGCGAACAAGATGGCTAAACAGAGCATGTGGAAGAAGAAGTAGAACGTGCAAAGCTGAGAAATTTCTTGCTTGATTGAATTCGTCTTGGTCTCCTTGAGCGAGATTCGGGAGCTGTAGATGCGCTCTTCTCTTTGAAACAGTTTCAGGAGCAGGAGATGGCCAGGACTTTCGGCGATCTCCATCAGTGGGTGGTTTTGGATCGCCGAGATTTGCAGCTGCATCTGATCGCTGTCTTCGTTGATGGGTATTTCGACAAATTGATCACAGTCGAGCTTCTCCATTTCTGCAGAACGTAACTGAATTGAAAATAGATTGAGATTGAGAGAGGAACAGAGCACGTCGATCTGTATTTCAATTGTTGTTCGGAACCTGATTTCCCAACGGTTATATTTTTTCATTCACTGCTCGTTTGGCACGAATTTCCCAACGGTCACATTTTGGATTTGTTCCTCCTTTGGTACTAAACGACGCCGTTTAGGATGCACAGAAAACGCACATGATTACGACGTCGTTTTATGTTTGGAGGAGTTTATTGAAAGAAGGAAAGAAGAAGCTGTGCCCTAAAACGAACGCTCCGCCACAAGCTTGAGTTTTGCCGCTGCGGCGTGAAGGTCTCAAGTTGGTTCTTTTTCGTCGTGAAAGATGAAGCTCGTCAGGTAACGTTTTTTTCTTGTGGATTTATGAAATGGGTATGAGAAATCGTAGGACTGTGTGAGGTTTTAGTTCTGGTGAAAAATTGCAGGTTTTTGATGAAATTGAACAACGAGACAGTGTCAATTGAGCTGAAGAATGGGACTGTTGTTCATGGAACCATAACAGGTATTATCTTTAGATGTACTAATTTGCTTAGTATGTTTAATAGAGTTTTTTCAAATTGATTTTGGGTTTGGGGAGGCGCTAGGGTTTGTGCCTTTTGGGTCTGACGTTTTAAGTTGAATTAATTTTTGGTGAGATTGTAGTTGGTATTCGTGAATGGCTCTTCGATTTGGCTAAGTGATGTGAAAATGGATTAACTTGTTCCATTGACATGGGATTTTGTGGGGCTATACATTGATGTGTAATATTGTCAGCTAGTGATATATGGAGAGAAACTCTGATTAGTAACTTATGTCGTTTTTGGTAGACAATGACTATTCATCTCTTCTGAGGGAGATCCTACTAAAATGAGGTTTGAGTTCTGTAAGAAATAAATATGGATTTGATAGAGGAAGGGTGTGTCACAATATGTGAATCTCGGACGTTAGCGAACCATAGTTAGACCTTGCGTGATTCGGATATTCTATATTCATTATTGTATTTACATTACAGTTAGGTAAGTGGATTGGAGAGTCGTAGATGGTGTTGTTTCTGTTGTGCTGGTGGTGTTCTGAAGTTTGAAAATATATGCACAAACTGACCTCATATATCGATGATGGTTTCTCTATAACCGTGAAAGACAGTCCATCTGTTGTCATTTGTCTTTATAAGTGAAGATTTTGATAATGTGTTTGTGAAACCTATGTGTTGTTACTTATTGCCTTCAGTAAAAACAATATGTTATTTACTTTGTTTGTAGGTGTTGATATCAGCATGAACACACACTTGAAAACTGTGAAATTGACTCTGAAGGGCAAAAACCCTGTTACACTTGATCATATGAGTGTGAGGGGAAGCAACATTCGTTACTACATCCTTCCTGACAGCTTAAATCTGGAGACTCTATTGGTCGAAGAGGCTCCAAGGGTGAAGCCTAAGAAGCCAACTGCAGGTAGTATGGTGCATAGAAATCTTTGCTTTAAGTATTGATTCAATCTTTTCACTCTGAACTAATTTAGTATTTACTTTTGGTCTTGTCAATAATCAGGGAAGCCTGTGGGACGTGGGAGAGGCCGTGGGCGTGGTCGTGGACGTGGCAGAGGCCGTTAAATCATGTTGCTTTGCTTCTTATATTTGCAGCAAGCATGTTTTGGAAAGCTATCGGGTCATTGAAGCATACTGTCTGAAAACCTTGGAAGTGATGGTTTGTTATAATGATCCCATTAGTTACATGCTGTCTCTGAATCGGAGGAAACTAAGGACTTTTTGTTATTGGTTTTTGCAATTAGTATAATGAAATAGAACGCAGTTCATTTTGAATCTTTTTTTCTTTCCCGAAAATAGCTTCTGCTGAAAATAAGACCAAAAGGCAACAGTTCAATAGAAAGCAGATTCACTTGAATAAGCTGGGCAAAAGCAACCACATGTTGGTGTTGGAAAATATGGTGCTCATGAAGCGTGCTGTGACTGTGATCGGTGAGTTTTGAGATAATATCAACCTTTTATTCATCCCAATGATGGTACAACATGAGCAGTCTTAAAGGTACAATATGATGGATTGGTGATGGAATCTCTAGTTTTCAGCTGATAGCAATTCCTCCGGCTTAATCAACCAGCTCACTGTGGAATTTCTGCTCTGTTGACGGTGCATCATATATGAAGCTCAATAAATCAGCTCACTGGAACTTTTGGCTCTTATTTTAAGCAGAATATAAATTGCCTAGAACTCGACTCGAATGTCCCATTGATATGCCTCATTTTCTGGAGCTCCAAGTTCAAGTGTCACCAGTCGCTTGTCTTCATTGTACTCAAAGGCCACTTCTTCAGTACCAGCTACCACTCTCTTAGGCTGATGAGACGAATAAAAACCCAAGGTGCTACACCCACGAACTTTCATCTCTACTGTTCCAGTTCCATCTGGTTCGTATTTCAAGTCCTTAATAGCGCCTCCCGAGTTAAACATTTTGACAAGTCCAATAGGAGCAAATGCCACACTATTGGTGAGTTTCTTGACTGGCACTACGGTGAATACTTCAAATTGTTTAGCGTTCAGCGTTACAGGTAGTGAAGCATTCTTAGGGAGATAAACCACATCACCTGATGTAATAAGAACAAGCAACTGGTAAATCAATGCACAAGTCTAAAACAATTTTCAGGTATAGATTTTGTACCAGCAAGATGAGAATATATGATGACATCTCCCTTCCATCCATCGCTGGCAATTTTTGATAGATAATTAACATCTTTTGCTCTAACAACCCCGGTCAAGGTACTGGGTTCCTGATTGTGAATAAGATTTGTCTTCCCGACCTTGCACCACCCAGCTCCTTGACAGTTGAAGACCCCAACAATGCCTGTGAACTCATTAAGATTCCAAATCTTCAACAAACTGCAACATGACATAGATGACTGTTAGTATACTGTATTATGCGAGGGCATAAGTCTATTGTAATACAAAGAGATCAATTGTTAAAACTTCACGTTTTTCCATCTCTGGCTGGATCAGAAAACAGGCAGTCCCTTGATGGTCTTCCAGGAAGTTTTGCCCTCAAAATTGAACCATCAGGAAGTACGAGTTTCTTCAAAAGATTAAAGTCATGCTGGCCAGGCTTGTCACTGCATATCCATATCAATAGAACCAAGGATTAAAGAGTTGCAAAATTCAGCTTGCCATAGGTGAGAAATGAGAGGACAGAATGACAGATTGATGAGTGAAAAGCAAAAACACACCTGACATAAATGGCACAGCCACCGACTGCACGTGCTGCTCCATGATATTCAGCCATAGGGTGTAAACTCTGAAAAATTAATTTGATCCGTTAGCCTGAGAATTCTATACACTACAGAATAAATTGAAGTAGGCAGAATCAATGATGGAAACTTGGTGCACTTTATTGATAGTGATATATGATTCAGTTCTATGAATTAAATGAAATTCCATACCAATCAACAACTACTGTAATAGGGACTGAAAATGTAACAAATAGATGATAGATGCACTGACAATGCTAACTGTTCAACTTACATGGAACATGTCCCAATCTGGCTGCATAAACTCCCCAAGAAACACTGTGTTGTAAGCTACCGATGCATTATGTATTGTGTGTGATGCAGGGTCCCGCGGAAAAAAATCATCTGATGCTCGGATGACAGCTGACTTCTTCGCACTGTTCAAGCAGATCATATTCAAGGATAAAATATTTAGTTCGAAAAATAAAACAATTACTAAAAATGTTCTCACTTCTCGGAGTCGGTAAGTTACCTGTATAAACCATCTGTGTTATGGCTCATGCAATAAATGATGCCATTATCAGGAAAGTTTTTAGAAACAGATGCCTCCAAAGATTGGTGGTATTTTCTTGTAAGCTGCACTCTTCCACCATGTCCGACCCCAAGAGTTTCAAGAATATTCTGAACATCTACTTTCACACCATCAATGCCAGCAGATGAAAGATATGAGTGCAGTTCATTGTAAAATGTAAAGACTTTCTCTGGATGCACTAGGCCGAGCCCATTCTCAGCAATGCTCTTCAGAGCAACACAAGGTTCATTCAAGTCAACGCCTGGAGATGCCACAGGGTATGCTAGCTTTGGATCATAGTGATTCATCTCTGAAGCACCAGATCTAACACCACCCCAGTACCCAGTTATTGCATGCCACACATAGACATACCTGTGGGTTAATTTGAAACATTAGACAAACTCCCAAACTGAAATTCAATAGTATGTTTTTAAATGCAACCCATTTTGCAATGGGTAGGGGATGTCACATGTGCTTCAAATGTACTTTATGAGACCCTTGCAAGGGCAACCTAACAATGTATGCAGGGGAAAACAAAACAATACATATAGAGCAAACATATCATCCAGTAAAGAGGAGAACAAGCCACCCTACAAAGCTGAGAGCACTATTATGTCATCAACTTGAGATTGTTGGTGAAATCAATCCATCAACTACCAATCCAAGCAATTACAACCAGATTAACTTGTAACTCACTATTAATGACACTTACTTTAAAGCGTGATTGTCCTTTATTTCACTAACAAAATGAGAAAGGCCCATTGATGGATCCTCAACTCTTTGACCTTCCTTTCCATCCTTCTGGAATTTGTGGTTCTCTTTGATATCAGTTAACCTGTTTGCGAAGCTGTGAGGAGGAAAAGAAGTTATCAGTCGTTATAGTTTTCTGTTAAACTCAGGTGACGCTTCTGGAAAAAAGCAGTAAAATGAAGTAATTCATCAAACTCACTTGGCGGTGTTGTCTGCTTTGCAATCAGCACTAGAAGGATCCTTCCCTACGGATTGCCATCCATCGTCAATTATGACAAATTTTGGTGGAATCCCACCTTTCTCCAAACTGCCAATATTTTGGAGACCGTTATTTGGGTTCTTTTCAGTTGTATCGAAAATAAATCTGATATAGAAGAATATCATATGCATAAGACTCACCTCCTTAATCCCTCTCTTATACCATCAGCTGTGACATCAGTATAGAAAGCATCCCAAGTGCACCATCCAAACCAGTTAAGCATATCAGGCATCTACGTAAATAATCATATACAAAAGGTCATTTATCATCCAACTCAACTAGAACTATGATTGAAATATCTGCACGACAATAACATTATATTATACTACTAACATGATTTGATTAAAAGTTGTCACGGTTGCCTGAATACAGTAAACTTCGGGCTTACCTTCTTCCTTTCCCGGTGGGAAAATGTCTGCAAATGCTGTTCGATCGTCCTGTATAATCGACAAATTCACTTGTGATAACTAAATACTAGAGATGACACCTGAAAGGTACTATGTTATTATCTATACAATTGGAAAAACTGTTCATGTCTAAAGCCAAAAGACTGATTCACATTATCTATGTCAAATCAGAAGACATCTCACATACGAATCATATACTTACTTAACAGCATTTGTAATGACGTCAAATGGGTCTGATCCAGCTCCCACAAAAACCAAATGGCTGCCTTCAAATCCCTCAACAGCAGGATCACCTATAGCAGATAAAATCGCAAACCCATCAATCCATAGACATCAAAAAGTTAATGCCTCATCCTTAAAGATCATTTCACAGAAGGAAACCAAATATTTACCGCTCTCCAAACATATCTCCAACTCATTATGCTCGTTTCCCTGAAGAACAGCCCTGAAATCCCCTTCGAGTATGGGAAAAAACACTGCATAAGTCGCAGATTCTTCATCCTCTGATGAGCCTCCATCACATTCCACCAGCATAAACTGAGTCTCAAATGGAATGTCTTGCCCACATGTGCCCATTCTCTGAGTCATCCACCATAACTTGAATCTAAATAAACACATAAACCTCCGACCCCTGCATTCAATCAACTCCAAACATCAATGATCAATCCATGCCCTGAAGTATATTTGTTATCAAATATTTAATCATCAGACAATCACTTTCCAAAAATCAAACATAAAATCCATGTCAATTAAAGCATAAACACAAATTAAATTCAAGTAATTTATGCAAAAACAAAACCGATTAACAATAAATAAAATATTTATCAACAAATCTCAAAGACGAGTTAAACTAAATCAGTTGAGATCAAACTGAAGGGACGACGACATACTCAAGTTTCCCAACGCGGAACACACGACGACTCCCAGTCTGATCGGACCTAACTCCGAGAAACGCACCTTCAATGAGCCTATCTCCGGATGCCGGAGTGACAACAACATTCTCAGGAACATCCGTCAGCACCGGTTTTCCCAGTACGACGAGATTTCCATCAGCCACATTGATTCCCGCACCGACCGTCATCTTCCGAAAAACACAAAAACAGAAACTTCAATTAAAACAAACGATGGGAAGAGTGATAGCGTATAGGGTTTAGCAGCGAGATGATGATGATATTTATTTGGGGAAAGATTTTGGTGGAGTTTGAAATCTGGGAGAGAGAAATGAGCTGTTTATATACTGACGAATGAGGAGAGAGAGAGATGATGAGTCCGTGAAAAGATGACGGAGGGGTATTTTGGGTAGATAATTTTGTAGACAAATTGTGCAACAAATCGATGAATTTTCTTATGGAGAAATTCTCTGCAATTTTTTGAATGTTCCAGATATTTATAATACAATTGTCACATGATATTTCATTTGAGGTGAAAAATAAAAAGAATGTATATCTATTTAGAAAAATATCATGTGCTATTCCGTTTCTTTTAATTTAGTTCTTTTTCATTCATTTCATTTTAATTTGGTTGGGCTAGAATTATTAATGTTATAAAAAATATTTCCAATTTTATAAATTGAACTGGATAGAGTGAAAGAATTCAATGATTGGCATCACATAAGTGGAAAATGGCGATTTGACAGGTAGGTTGGAACCTAGTAGTACTAGTTGAGGAGCTGGACAAGGACAATAATTTTCTATGTGTGGGTTTGAATATTCAAAATCGGATGGGATTTGGAGTGTCTTGTTAGGCTACTTGTTATCAATGATTGTGTTAAAAATAACAACAATAATAATAATGATCCACATATATTCATGCATGTTTATGTGGTGTATAGATTGCGATTTTTGAAAGGTGAGAGATAATAAGGAGAGGATAATGTCCAATTATCGTGGTTTTGATTATTACATATGTTTTGGTAGATTTGGCTTATAAGTTATCTTAACCAAATCCAAAAAGGCACCTCAACATGTGATATGTGTGTATCATGATATTCAATGATGAGTTGTCATGGTTGGTGTTAGCCTGTTAGGTTGTGAATCAATAATGGTTGTACTTTTAATTGGACTTTGATTATTGTGGCAACAAATTGCCAATTTGGAGTTAACTTGTCTTGATGTAACTCTTATCCGTCTCTATCAAAAAATTTATCATGATTGGATTGGGCGTATTATTTGGTAACATTTTTTTATTTATCGGTGCTGGAAAATGATCAGCTACAAAGTTGATATTTTGGTACAAAATACAAACTAATCATAGACTTTATCTTGTGATTTGAATGGATGAGATTAAATCTTAATTTTTTGATATTTTTTTGTGTGTGACAAATTATAAAATGAAACTGACGAATTATATCGTATTTATATTTTTCGATTCGTCCTTTTCATTTTTGGCTCAAATTTTGACGAATTATAAAATAAACTGACGAACTATAAAATGATTTTATAGATTTTTATATTTTATATCAAAACTTAACTTTATACCTAATCTAAACCCTATCAATACTTGTAAACATTTGAAACAAGTAGAAAAGAAAAAAAATGGCTGGATAAGTTTAACAGGCAATCAGGCAAAAATAGCAGTGAACGTAGATGCGTCACATATTTGAAGGTATTATTAAGAAGCACAAGATCTCAAGCTCCACCTTCTGTAAAGGGATTTGGCCAATTTATAGTATCAGACCACTAGAATAAAGTCAATAACACTACAACAAACTGTAAACTTCGCAAACTCAACTAGTAAAAACATGTCGCTATAGTATGCTGTTTCTAGCGGAATAAAGAGTTATCTGAGGTCATGTATCTCGAACACCCTAGCAGTTCCATCCAGGGACGAGGAAACTATGAAGTCCAAATTGGAAGACACAGCCAAGACCTGGATAGCATGCGAATGGCCACTGAAGGTTCTTGCGCACATTCCAGATAGACTATCCCAGACTCTCACTTTACCATCAACACAGCCAGTGGCGATGTACCTCGATGAACCTAGCCATAGTAAACAAGTGACACCATCCTGGTAATAAGACAAAGATTGGGGATTACTTATTCTGGTTGCAGATAGTTAATGGGATCGGAAGCTAAAGATTGAGTTACATTGTAGAGTAGTATCCCGAGAATATAGTTCATTAGCACCGTACCGGATGATCACATACGCTACGGGGAACAGAATGGTCTAGATCCCATATAATGAGCTTATTATCCAATCCACCAGTTGCGGCCCACGGAGAACTGCCACAAGTTGAAGATTTACAGCTTGTCAAAAACATAAAACTGATGAAAGTAGCTCTAAATCTTCCCTCAACTCTATTGATGAAAAAATTGCTTTTGAAATCATGGTACTCAAAACTCCGTACATGTATACATGTAGGCACGAAACAAGAATTAGTAAGAATCTCTATCAAAAAAAAAAAGAATTAGTAAGAATCTGATAGCAAAGCACGGCCTTAAAAAACTAGCACTCAGGCACAATCTAAGACAGAAAACCGCGAAATAAAACCAATAGTAGCTTATACAAATCGACCTAAGCTTTTATTGTATCCTTAGACCGTACGCACAAATGGATGATACCTTGGTGCGAATCCAACACATTCAACTGAATCTGAGTGTGCAGTTTCTGGGTGGGCAGGATCCAGATGAGAAATCAAAGACGTGACAACCTGCATCCCCAATTTAAATAACGAATTGTCAATGAAAAAGATAATAAAAGATGGCCGGCTGATTATTCCTCTTGCTACAAGAAAATAAGGACAGAGGCATTACATGTATATGACATGATATGTTTAAGAAACTACATCTAAAACCATGAAAACGACAAACCTTTCCAGTGTTTATGTTTACGATGTGAACAGATCCATTGCTCGAACCAGTAATAGCCAGAGTGGAATCAGCGCTTCCAGCTTTCATTGCCATGCATGTCAAGCCTTCAGTATGATATGGATGACCTTTATGGAGGACGAAGTATAATAAGTTTTCCTAATTAGTGACCACTATAATAGATATGAAACATCAAGAAAGTAAATCAGATGAAAAAAGACAAGAGTATTTCAGACTGTCCATCAAAGATAAACAGGATATGGATCTTGCAGTAAACTCTTCAAATACATAGGAAAAGGTCAGAAAAAGAAGATATACAGAGCCTGAGATTGAGTACCATCTAACAGATGCTCCACCTATTGCTTGGATCCCGTCTGAGGTGGCTAGGGCTTTCTTAGGTGTTACCATCAATTTGGATTACCTCATTGTTTCAATTTTGTCTCATTCGTCACAAGATTCTAGTGAAGTGCTGGGACAATTCAACTCCTAAAACCACTAATGATTCATAAGCTTAGGGAACAAGGTATATCACAGCCTACAACTTGAAGAACTGTTTTGCTCAGATTTGATGGGAGTATCTTTTTCCAAAACTGACAAGATTATAATTTATAAGCATAAATTGTCTTGTTCTTTTTCACTAAAAGCCAATAAATTACTATTCTGAACAAGACGAGAAAAAGAACGGAAGGCTTAGGGCAGTGCAGATTGAGTTTCAAATTGTTACAAACAAGATAGAATATAAATTAAAACGCATAGTTCAAAACTGGCATGGGAACATTTCTGTACCTCTAACAACATGAATAGTATCACCGGTTTGCGGATTCCAAACCCTCAATGTTGCATCATCTGAACCACTACATATTGTTCTACCTAGAAAGATATGGAATTACCAATAACGTAGGGGGTAACAAGAAATGGGAAATGAAGAACAAAAAAATATAATGTAATACCATCTGGTGTAAAATCACCACAAGTCACACTACTAGCATGTCCTGTAAACATATTAAGATATGCGCCTTTGTCAGCATTCCACATCCAAAGAGTTGAATCCTCTGAACCAGCCAATAACAGATGTCCTCTTGGATGCCACCTCAACCACTAAACATTTGAAGTTTTCAGGATAATCATATAAGTCATTCTATGATGGAATATATTGAAGCAGCAATTCCGTACCTCAATGCCACCTGCAGGACCATCCAGGGTGCATTTGAGATTTCCTGATGGAATATCCCACACTTTTATCACCCCATCTAAGCTTCCAGATGCAAGCAACAGTCCATCATTACTGAAGGCCAATGTTGAAACAGAATCACCATGTCCTAGATGTTTTGAACAAAAAAGATTATATATTAGAATGTACGCCCATAAAAATTGCCTAGAGGCGTAGATAAGATTCACAATATTGACTCCAATTATCAGCATAAAAAGGTATACGAGACATGCTTTAGCATTTTCTATGTGAGAATCATCCATCTTGTGAAATTTAATACAATCATATCTGCTAGTGCTTACCTAGGAGTTCGAATGCCCAGTCTCCCTGCCCAATCTTCCAAAGAAAACCTTTGTCATCTCCTCCTCCAGTTGCAACTAAACTTGGATCAGTTGGACTGCACACAACTGCATAAAGTTCACCTATTTCCAAGGAATAGTCACAGATTAAATATTAACACAATTAAAAACATCGACTCATAAAAGAAAACTGAATGTGTAGCTGAATAACTGACCAGTGTGACCAGTAAAGGTATGCATAGAATCATCCTCATCATCATCCCCTGATATTGAAAAAAAAAGAGCTAACATCAAATCTCCCAACACAAATAACAACTAAACAGATAATTGTTAAACAGAAAATTTAATCACCGAAACCGCCACCAGCTCCATCAAATCCCCCTTCTTCGTCTTCGTCGGCATCAGGAAGGTCTAGTTGGTGAAATTCGTGGAAAAAGAAAAAAACAAACTGATTAATGGTTTGCTCAAGAAACGCAGAATCTTGAAAGGTATGATAAGAAAAAGACAAACCTTCAACGTCCACATTGATTTCCTGAACGATGTCTTCTTCGTTCAGAAATACGTCTCCTGAATCGTCTTCCTCGTGGATGTTGCCGGTAGTATCCATCGCCTATTGATTTAGGGTTTTTGCAGAGTCAAAATTTTTTAGGCGAGCGAAGGTTTATCCTTTTGCTAGTTTAGCCTACCATAATATAGTAATTAGTCAAAAAAAATATGATGTATCTCGCATAAGAATGAAGTGCACCTTAAAAGAACATAAAGCATCAGTGATATAGCTTATAGTGATGCATATAGTGCTTACAATAGACGATGTCTCGCTAAAAGATGCATAATATAATATAAGTCACATTTAATTCAAAACAAGCAGTATTTGACATTTAAACTGTAGCATTGAAATAGTTGGGCCTGCTCACTTCAATGTAAACAATTTGTAAGAGATATGAGCTAACAATAAGCATGACATTATCAGAAGCATAAAAACAGATCAAGTTGGACAATCAAAAGGGCATCAGTCAAAACAGAAATGGACTTTTCACCACTAGTAAATAGAAATTGATTCAATTAGATAAAAATAGACAACTTGATTAACTGATCGATGTACTGACCTCTCCTAAAGAATTTAGAATCTAAACTGACTTCTTTATCTGTATCAATATCAACTCCAATTCATTGCAGGTTTCCATATTTGGGAAAAAGATGAAAAATTTACTAGATTTCAGATGAAAATATAAGACTGGAAATTTATGATGAATGGGGACACTGATAAGTGATAACAACTCGAATAATTGCGTAACTTGTGGAATTAGGCAAAGCAAATGGTCGAATTTCAGTGCCACAACTTGAAATCACATATAACACAATCACAACAATGAATCCCAGCAAACAAAGGACAACTTGAATAAACCAACCTGTCGATTGAGTGTCGTCGCCCCTCGGATCGTGCCTCTTCCAGAAGCAGATGACTCTTCGCTAGTCGGCGTCGGCAGAAGGCAAATTACAGATGACGAAGATGTCGATTGCAAAAAATATATAAAAAATTGGGCCTGAGTTTTACCCGGGCTGCAGCCCGTTAGCCCAGGTGGCTTCTCATGGCTAAAATTCATATCTTTGCATGTTCACAATTATGTTCTGCAAAGGTGCAAAGATCATCATCCCATCTTTGAGATAAATAAATCAAAACCTTTTTTGACAAATCACTCTCACAAGTCACACCTATTCATTCTCCAAACTAACATCAAATTAAATTGAATTCTTTCTCTAACTCACAAAACCCTCAACTATGTATTCCTCCATGTACGCCACCATTCCGATACCGATCAATCATCTTTTCCGCTCTTCGCCTTTCAAATTTAGCTCATTTCCCCTGACCAAATTCCCAAGAAAAACATCTACATCATCCTCAGCAGCCATTCACGCCAAAATATCATCATCTGCGCCCTCAGTTTTGCTGAAGGGGGAATAAGCCAGAGAGCAGCCTGTATGAAGTTCTTCGGATAAAGAGAAATGCGTCACTGATCGACATCAAGAAGGCCTATAGGAATTTGGCCAAGCTTTACCATCCGGACTCCTTGTCTGATCAAGCTGACAGTAGGAATTTTATGGCCATTCGCGACGCTTACGCCACCCTGTCTGATCCTACTGCTAGGGCGTTGTATGATTTGTCCATCGGTGTAGGACAGCGTAGTGGGCTGAGGGTTGGGAATTTCGCAGGAAGCGGGTATTGGCATGGGTGGAGATGGGAGACTGATCAGTGCTGGTAGATGAAAAAAAAAAAAGCGCCATAAAGATGTCATCTTAGGAGCGCTGAGATCATGATCGACCCCTGAATAAGAACATTGAATTAATCACCAGTGGAAAATTTTAAAAAAATGTTACAATTTCGCACGGTTAGTTCTGATGGAACAAATAAATATAAAACCGTACTGCTAGCCTAGTTTCCATCAAAAATGAGAATAAATACTGACCACATAATTAGTGTAATTTGTGGCTAATATTAACCCTATTTTTCGTCCAGAAACAAAATTAAAAAAAACTAATTATGGATTTAAAGGGTAAAATCGGGATCCTAATCGCTTAAAGAAATCACAATCCCGTTAATTGCGTATCTCGGGTTCAATCGGCGAGAAACGTATCTCGGCTTTAATCGGCGAGAAACCTAATCAGTCTCTCTCTCTCTCACTACGAATTCGAAATCGTATCTCGACTTCAATCGGCGAGAAACAACCCGACAGACCGCGACTTCAACGACGCATCGACGACACCCGACGGCGCCATGACTGAAGAGGGCGACCGCGTATACGGTAAGCGATTCAGAAATCTTCGCTTTTAATTTTAGGGTTACAATCGTATCTGGGTTTTTTAGTTTTACGATTCAGAAATCTTCAATTTTAATTTTAGGGTTACAATTCGACTGAACATGGCTTAGCATCGTATTTTACACACATCGATCGTATGTGATTTAATTACTTTTTATTATTGTTCGTATTGAACACAGGTCATTCGTACGGGTGTTTAACTGAGTTCCTTATGAATTATTTCAACTGATTTCGTTTCTTTTAGTTATTGTTCGTAGTGTAGCACACATTATTTGTAGTAGGATTCCTGCATTTATTCGTAGTTTAGCACACATTATTTGTACTATGTGATTTAACAGTGTCTGTAGTTTCAGGATTGTTGTTGTTGTGGTGATCAATGACTTATAAACAGGATATGTTCATCTGTGTATTCTTATGTATTCTGCAAATAAAAAAGGAGCAGACATTTAAGACTTTTTTGTTTTCCTTGTTGCATGAAAAATGCTGTTTGAAAGATTTGGGTTACTCTGCAGTGATTTCTGATTGCTTGCAAAATGTGCTTGGAACATCAGATTCCATGATTTTTCATCAAGTTTGTTTGATTGCTTTGAATTATAGTATTATTTGATTCATTGTTGTTTGTATGTGGCTGTTGAGTTTTAAGAATTCTACATGGCCATATGGATATCATTTATGTATCTTTAGCTGTCTGATTTTAGTCATTATAAACAGGTATTGATTGTTACTAATTGTAAGTTTATAATTAGTATAAATTTTTTGAATACTTAGTAGTTATAGTTTGTATCATTTCTTTGCGTAATAACTACACTTTAAGTTTATAATTTGTATTATTTTCTGAAAACTTCGTAGTTATAATTGTATCAATCATTTTGCGTAGTAACTAAATTTTTAAGTTTATAATTCGTAGTTATAGTTTGTATCATTTATTTTGCGTAGTAACTACACTTTAAGTTTATAATTCGTAGTAAAATATGCATCATTCGTACTGTAACTTGTGTCTTATTCGTAATCTGATAGGACTGGACATGCTCTGCTACATACTCTTTATGGACAAGTCATGAAACACAATACACATACACAGTTCTGTGTTGAATATTTTGCTCTGGATCTCATTATGAGGAGTGATGGTGAGAAAAACTTATTCTTGGTTAATTATGTTGTTATTTTTCTGAAATCTTTAGCAGGGGTTTTATGGCCTTATTTGTGTGCCTTTCTTTATCAGTTAAAACCATATATAACTGCTTATGCAATTTCCTTTTATTGAAAGTTAAACGAATTCTTCCTTAGTAGCAACTGTAGGTAGCAGTAGTATTGCTGATTTCTGTTCAACAAATCGTGCAGGTAGTTATAATGGGGCGGGAGTTTGCACACTGCAGCAACCATGATGTCGTGTGAGTTTCAAAGATTCAGAAGGTGCTGGACATAAGCGGTGTGCAGACATATGTGATCAACAGAGCAAGAGTCTTGTTCTTGAATGAGAGACCACAGCCCAAAGCTGGGAAAGGAGTAACTAGAGCTGTCTATTCTATTACATGGCAGCTCCCTGATTACTTGCAGACGCTCGCTGCAAGTGAATAAACAGATTACTCTAAAGAGAGAGTTCCTTATGTAAAAATCATGTTCTCTTTCATTTATCTCAAGCTTGTTGTTGTGTTGTATTACATAAAACGTTCTCTTTCATTTATCTCAAGCGGTTTTTATTTTGTATTGGTTATCCTACGAATATTATGTACTTGGTATTTTCATTTCAATGTAAAAGTTGTCATTTCTTTGTAGTATTATTGCATACATTTATTTTAGCAAAAGTAACCTAAAAGATTGTAATGAATGTCAATTTCACATAAATTGTTATTACGAAAGATAAAACTGATAATACAAATTATAAATCTGGTAATACAAATTATAAATCTGTTATTACGAAAGATAAATCTGTTACTACAAATTATAAATCTGTTAATACAAATAATAACAGCTTCAGCCTCATCTCATCCATCTTATCATAATCTTCTTTCTTAGAACCCAAGACATTTGGCTTCACTAAATCCTCAAACTTTACTCCGACAGAATGAACAGTGTACCCTTCGCTCTCAAAGAATCAGATTTTCCATCTTCTCATAATCTTCTTTTCAAGAAACTCGATGCACTCGGGGTCTAAGAAGGAGAAAGATCAGGTCATTAACAACTTAAAGAGGTCAAAAATATATTAACATCCAATCACACAACATGTACCTTTAACAATGGTCCCTTCACGGCCATCCTTTTTGAGTGGCTTCGGCATCTGCTGTGATGGAGCATACTCAACTTGAACTTTAGAGGAGCTTACCTAGGACACCAAAATAAATTACTTAGCTGATTACTATCGTTTCCTTGAAAAACCAAATCAAAACCTGACGTTCTAAGAAATATATATATTGGGCATTCGACACATTAGGTTCGTTACTTAGCTGGGTTTCATACAAAAGTTGGTAGCTGCAATTTGCCCAATCCAGAAAAGTTGAAATTTGCATTGAAACTCCCAAGCGGAATACATCCAGATATCTCCCACATCTCATTGAAGTACTCTGCCATCTGTTACATGAATCGTCAGCACATTGCATTTCACATATAGTCAACAAACACCCCTATCAGTTACGTGCAGCTAGAAAATTACATTAAGTCTATAAACACCCCTATCAGTTAACTGGAGTAAATCCTACGCACTGAACAAAAATATAACACTATAAGGATTAAGGACTCCCCAAAATCCCTCTTCTTCCATTTTTATAACAAACTACAAAATAAAATAGCACTATAAAACTTAAAAAAGTGCAACATGGATATTTCACATAAGGCCCAACGCCTGACAAAGTGACAATTTATCCGCAAGCATCCAGCATGAGCAATTGAGGTGAGCACAATCAAATTTATAAATACCACCCTTAATTATCTGATACCATGACATACTTCTATTGTTTGATCAATGAACATGCCATCCAGCAAAACCGTATAAATCAACAGCCTGGATAAAACTCCATCCAACTCCCAACCGTACAAAAATCCAACTTTCTCACAAAATCCTACCACACTAAAACAACAACCAAAACAAAAGAGCAAAAATTTCCAACTCAAATGAAAAGGTCACATACAGATTAGCCGATGATCCTTTATTGCAGAAGATTCTCACTGAAAGCGCCAGAATGACTCCAATCATCGCAAATATCAACGTAGTCACCACAAACCCCATCTTAATCAATCCTCCTCAAATCGATCCCAAACCCTTCCTATCAACAACAGTCCAAAATCAAAATCCAAACACTAAATCTGCAATTTGAACAATTGCTCACCTGTTGATTCCGAATTGGATCCGGTCCGAGAGCGATCCTCTCCTCTTCTATCGAACTCGCAATCGCTTCATCGCGGCGGACGAAGGGCGCGGTGGTGGAAGATGTGGAGGCCAATCGAACCGATCGGCGTCGGTGACAGAGGAGTTCGATTCTGATTTTGCGGAGGAGAGAGAAGAATATGACGTGATTGAAAAAGAAAACAAAAGGAAATTCTGATTTATTCCGAAAATGACATTTAAACTATAATTAGCAATTAATTAAATATTAAATATTTTGATTATTAACCGTCATACGATGTTAGATCTAATGATGCTGAATACTTCTCATTTCTCACCGTAACATACAATTCTCATGTGATCTTTTCTCACTGCTATATATATAACATTATATGTAATAATGTCATCAAAATGTAGAATTTATATGAAGTATATATATAATTTTCATTTTTACTTTTATCACAATTTCACCGATGTGAGTAGTTTGTTCACATGACCTTCGTGATCAGTGTTATTCTTTATCTAACACACATCTTTGTGACTTATTTGGCTGATTAATGAATGTTGGAATTTGTTAGAAATTAATGATGAGACAGATTCAAACGAGATCTTGTACCCAAGTTCTAAATTATCTTTGACCAATTACCCAACTCCCTAACCTGAAATTATTAGTCTTTAAATTAACCGGCTAAACGGATCAACACAAGGTTGACCTAAACTAAGATCAAAAGCAGCAAAGGAAAGCTGGCCAGGAGGCACAGCAGAACTGAAGGAACATATAAGGACCAAAAATTGTAAAAGATCGAATTCATTTATAAGATTAAGTTCAAATGAATTGTATACATATATATATATTTACGAATCAGGCAATGGAAGTATTTCCAACCTAAAAAGTAATATATATATATCATAAAGTTAAACCCTGCTAAATAATTATGATCTAGATCAAGATTAATCAACTGGGGACAGAAAACAAAACAGTCCATCTTAATTAATTAAGCATATTCCTGTGGAGACTAAACTTATATTTAATGATCTATATCGATTACGAACATCATGGTATCATCACGCAATTGCATCATTTTCCTAATGATTGAATATTTGATTATTCCAAGCTGCTAATTATATATCTAAACTGCTTGTGTCCGGCCTTTGTCATCTGCTTGGAAAGATGCCATATAATTTGAACCGGTCAAATTATTGCCATCCACGCATAAATGATAAATCAAAGCTCAGTGTTGTATTTAGTCGTCCACGGTTCATTTGACGTGAAAAAATATTATTCGGCTTGTGTATAAAACTACAACTTATTATGTAATATAAGATTTCAATATGGATAGAGATGATGACATGCACTCCATCATTCTGCATTTGTTGTCCATATCATAAACCTGCAGGGTACTTGCACTCCTCATTATCTCCCTCAAACAGTAACCTTAAAAATAATGTTAAAGGATGAACATTATTGCTTGTGAAATGGAGTACTCCATATATAAAGGTATAAATGTGTAGCTAAAACATGCACATCACCTCAAAAGCTGAGATCATAATACCTCCCTGCACCGAAAAATGGGAAGAAATTCCAAATACAAGCGAATACAGAGCGTGGCAACAATAATAGCGGAGGATTGCAATGAAGGCGGAGATGGAGTAGTAGTCTCTGAATGGGTAGTCAATATCAACTCGATCCTCAAAAAGGGAGTAGTTTATGATTCGGGGAAGAAATGGACCGTATATAGAGTCCCAACCAACATACTCAAGATCCACCGGAAGGCATTTTTACCCAAGATCATATCAATCGGTCCGTTTCATTATAGAGATCCGAGGCTGAGGGTCATGGATGAGCACAAGGAACGCTACTTGTTTCGTCTTCTCGGTGGAAAGTTGTCCAAGAGCCTTACAAAAGAGTATCAAGAAGAAGCTGTTCCCGGAAATGAGAGGAGATTATTGAGGAGTTGGCGAAGAAAGATATTGCGGCTGAGGGTGCAAGAAAGAAAATAACGTTGGAGGATCTTGAAAGTGCAATGAAAACTTTAATGCAAAAAACTAGGGAGACATATTCTGAGGTTCTCACAATGAGTAATGAGAAATTTGTGGAGATGATGGTCCTCGACGGATGCTTCGTCGTTGAACTCCTGCGCCTTTACCACAAATCATTGAAGGTAATTAGTTAAATTATTCATCTTCATTGAGAAACAATAGAGGAATATCATATATTCAGTATTTGCTAACGGTCAGATATATTTGACATATTTTTATTTTCTGAACTACACCAGGAGAAAATAGATGATGCAATTTTCACAACGCGTTGGATGCTACGGACCCTCCAAAGAGACTTGCTAATGCTAGAGAATCAACTCCCTTTCTTTGTTCTTGAAGAACTATATGAACTGACAAAGTTAGATGAACAAGAACCACCTCTCATCGAGCTTGTTCTCGAGTTTCTTAATCCACTACTCCCACGAACAAACTATGTGACCGAGTTCAAGAATGTAGTACCAGAGCATATCCTCGATGTACTTCTCCTATCCTTTATCTCACCTATGCAGAATGAGGAATGTCAGTGGTCATGCCTGTGCAACAATAACAATAGGACTTCATATGTAAACCGGGCACAAGAAAGACAACTGATCCACTGTGTGTCATGGAGCTCCAAGAAGTAGGAGTTCGATTCAAGAGAGGGGACGAAAAAAATCTCCTAGACATCAAGTTCTCAAATGGGACTCTTGAAATCCCACCCCTATACATCAATGACAACACCGTTCCGATTTTTCTGAACTTCTTGGCCTACGAGCAATGTGACCAAGAAGCCGAACCCTATTTCACGAATTTCTTCACGTTTCTCGATGGCCTAATAAGCTCGTCGAAAGACGTCAAAATACTCCATCAATATGAGATCATCAACCATGCCTTGGGGAGCAAGGAAAATGTGGCAAACTTGTTCAACAAGGTATGTAGGGAACTTGTGTTTGATGTGGATCATTGTTACTTGTCCAAGCAAATGGTGGAGGTGAATCAATACTGGACGGACTATTATGCGACTAAATGGCATGTTTGGAGGACTAATTTAATCCATGATTATTTCAGTAGCCCTTGGACTGCCATATCACTTGGGGCTGCAATCTTGCTGTTGATCCTTACTGCATTACAGACTGTTTACTCTGCAATCACTTTTTATCATCCTTGACCACCACAAGACCAGTTCCCAATTATTGTTCCAATTCTCATTTATCCTTTTGTTTTGTTTATTGGATGTCAAAGTTGACTAATAAGTTATAAATAATTCAATTTTTATTTATTTACCCTTGTATCGATTTTGTTTGATACTAAACATTTTGATCTTGGTAAGTTATTTATGCTTAATTTGTCGAAGAAAGTAAGTTAGTTATGCTTCTTCTTTTTTTCAATGTACAATTTTTTTTTATGCTTTAGTTATGCTTTACACTAGGGCAGAGCATTGTTCGGTAATTTCCGATTTACAGAATTAATTTACCGTTCCCGAATTAATTTGGTTTGATAATTCGGTAGTTCGGTAATTTACCGATCGGTAAAACAATAAAAATAATTCGGTAATTGGAATGATTTTTCTTATTCGATAATTTACGAATTACCGAACAAGATATTTTTTATAAATATAAAAAATTACATATTAATTAGGTTATTTCTCCTCTATTTTAATAACTTTTGTGATTAAATTTTGTTGATCAATCATTTCGATGTTGAATTGTTTGATTTCTTTTGTTTTTTGTCACTAGATGATTAGTCGATTTTTATATTAAAAAATTTAAATTTTTTAATAAAATATAATCAAAATAAATTTTGGTAATTACCGATAAACTACCGACTTAATCGGTAAATGGACTAATTAATTCGATTCGGTAATCGGAATCAAAAAATGAATTTGATAGTTCGGTAATTCGATAAATTACCGAATACTATGCCCTACTTTAAACAATACTTTAAATTAATGAAATTAATTCCATATTTAATATACTTGTATGAGTTCACAACTTAATACTCAAACAATAAAATGAAAATTGTATGATTTTAATACTTATATAATAAAATTATTTTTCATATTTAAATTTAAATTTAGTAAGTTATAGTCAATCCAGTTATCATCTATCTCATAAAGTCGACATCTCATTGACCGTGCCTCTCCTTTATCAAGGTTCTTTTTTCAATTCATGAGATTTCTTAACGAATTGGTGGATCTTAGAATTCCACGCCCCATGTTCAACTCGTCTTCGTGGGTTTGGTGCGCATTTTTTAAACATTATAGAAAATAAGGGAAACGTACAAAAAAGCGGCCCCGAACTACCATCCTTTTCCAAATTGAGGTCTAAACTATCATATTTTCCAATGATATGACAAAATTAAATTTTTATTAAAGTTAACGAACGGATTTAAGTCCGTTAGTCAACTTATTATTCTTAGGTCGGGCCATGATGGGCTCTGTCATGTGTCCATATGGTATATATATTATATAAAGTCAAACCCTAGCTAATCAAGTTTAGATCATAAAATCAACTAGATAAAAAAAGTACTCAAACAGTCCATTGTCAGCATATATATATTCCTGTCTAAATTAATCATATTTAATATTTTATCTAAACCATGATCATGATGGTACGGGTACCTTAACGATCACGTACTATCACGTAATGCATCATCTCCTAATAATAATTGACTAGTTTATGAAACATGTAATATACAATTATCCATCTCGATCTATTCGTTTTGTCCCTTGGTGATCCTGCTGGAAGAGGTCACTTGTTGAATCGATCAAACCATCGCGCTCTCCTTGATATCCAGCTGGCTATATTTTATTAAGTCTGTGCTGTTCATTCGACTACCATCGATCAATCATGAATCAACTTGTTTTTTAGTATAAAACTACAACATATTTTGTAATATAGAACATGATATGGGATATGGTGACATGAACTCGATCTCCATGCTTTTGCGTATTTTTTAAGGGTTGGTCTCTGATCATTGGTTGTATACTTTGTAATTTAGGACAATCAGATGTGATCATTCCAATACTATGTGTTATGTTCAAGCAAGTTACCAAGAGTTTTATTCTCCATCTTAATAGTATTTACCAATCGAACCTGAAACTTTGTCCATATCAATTACTTACCCACCAACTTGACCACACCAAATATATTGGCATGAATTTGGAGTGTTGACATTCTATCAATATCTCAAAATTGCCGTCCAGGTCCAAACTGTTGAGTTTATAATCCTAACATGATTGATTGAGCAAATATAAGTGAGTTATATGTTTTGGGAAGCTGGTTTTGGTATGGTTTGCTTTGGTGCCCAAGTGCAGGATTTTGGTTAAGTTCTTGTGCAGGCAGGGGCGGAACCAGCCCTAAATAAGGGTGGCTCCTGTCACCCCACATATATCCCATTTTTTATATATAATATAATATACGTAAAATACATATAATCAAAATAAATTAAAGTAGATTAAACAAAACCAAAAATTATTCTAAAACAACAAATTTTCATCTCACCTCTCCACTACACCCACAAGTTAACATCAGGCGAATTATGAAACTATCATTTTCTGAATTATGTCAATGGTTGAAAAAAAATCAAACATGATTCATTCTTAATTAGTAAAAGGTGAAATTTCATATTCTGATTCTTCTAATTTCCACGCTTTTGCTCAATGTCATTTTTAAGAATGAATATATAGTAAAAAGTGCACTTCACAACAAGAGGAACGTAATTTCTTATCAGATTGCTTGGTTATTAACATTGAGAAAGACATAACTTAAATGTTTAGCAATGATTCAAAAATATAAATTCGTGATATGGAAACGGTGTAATAGAACTTTTTTGAACGATGTTAATATTTTTAATAATACAGTCTCCTTTCGACTGTCACCCCCTCGCTCAATTCTTGGGTTTGCCCCTGTGTGCAGGCTTCTTATATTTTGTGACAAAGGGATCAAACGTGGCCATTTCACTTGGCGCGTTTGAAAAACGTTGTCGTATCAAGCAAAGGAAGGAGATTCGGCTGGTTAATGCCTGAGATGCGCCAATGGTCGTTATTTCTGTTACGCCTAAACAATGTTATTAAAACCGAACCGTGAATCAAACCAGTCAAGTCACTGGGTCAATGTGTCAGTGGTTCAATTGGGTTGAACCGGTTTGACCTGCACATATTAAAAAATAAAAATAAAATACTTATATATGATATTATAATTTAACATATTTATGACTTGAATAAATATTAAATGATTATGATCTGATTATAACAACATAACATAACAAATTTAGAATTTGATAAAGTACAAATCAATAATACAAAAATAATAGAACAACAATAACAATTTTGGTCTTAATTTGCAAGTCACAACAATAAGGGATTTTTAAGACTAATTGAATTTCTAACTAAATTGATAATAAGTAATAAATTTTATAGATTTGATAAATGAATATACATTATTGAAACACATATTAAAACAAGAATCATGTTTAGCTTGGTGGAAGGAGAGGGGATAATTATAGAAGAAGACTAGGTTCGAGTCTTGTCTATTTCAAAATAAATAAATATTTTTTCATAACAAATCGAATCGATTGAACCGATCAAATCACATTTTCATGAAAAATTGGGTCAACCGGGTTTTGACCGGGTCGCTTGTAAACCTATCGATTAACAGAACCGAACCGGCCGGTCGGTCCGAGTTTAATAACACTCCGCCTAAACGTTGCATTTCAACGCAGCTCAAACGTGCCTTAAAGCGCCAGGAAACTCAGCTAGGGCTCATAACTTCAAAGTTGGGATTTCTGCAATTGAGAGCGATTCTTGAAGATTAAAAGCGCGTTGAGTCAGAGATTGACGGACTGAGAGTGATTCGAAGTCAATTAAGAGTTTGAGATTGTTTCCTCGAGTGCGTGAATCAATCAACCGATAAAGATGAATGTAGTGAGAGGTTGCGGAGAGATTCCGACGACGATTGCGGCCTGTTGTCAGAGGGCTTTGGTTCACCGGTGTTCAGGGAAGTTCCAGTTTCATTTGATTTGAGTATTGATTCCTAATTTGAATAATTTGGATTGGATGTGAACTAGGATTCTATGAGTCACACCTTAAACTTTTTTTTATAATTTTGCCCATTCAATAAAGTTAATAGTTCATATACAAAAATAAAATAAAGTTAATAATTAATCTATTCTGCATTTATCACAAACCGTAAACTTGCACGTACTCCACTTCCTCTCACTATCTCACTGTCACAATTGTATAATGAGAAAGCCCTAATTCCTAGAAAAGAACTACATTTGAAAACATAATATTAAAAAAATGTATTGCTTGTGAACCGAGCCTATTATATTGTACATATGTATGCTGTATGCACGTATAGTCATATAGATGCCCTCGAATGAGAATTTATTTTATATCTAGAGAATTTGAAAACCCAATGTATTGTATATATACATTTAAAAATGCATCACTAACTCAATGTCTTGAAAATTTAAACTTGCATTTAATGAAAGGTCAAAATCATCAAAGTTCGATAAGACAGTGAGACACATGTCATACGTAGATTCGATGATGCATCTTGATCTAATGGTTAATTTTGAATTTCAAGTTCACAAATTGCGTAAATACTGGATTTTCAATCACCGTGCACTTATATATACACATGTATAGTGTAGCTGATCAATATGCACTTCACCCCAAAATTTCGTATACCACTCCTCGACCAAGAAAAATGAGAAGAACGTCCAAATACAAGCGCGTGGGAACATTAATAGCCGAGGATAGACATGAACGCAGAGATGAAGCCCCCGAATGGGTAGTCAACATCAACGCGATCCTTGAGTTGGAAGTAGTCTACGATTCGAGTAAGAAATGGACCATATACAGAGTCCCAACCAACCTACTCAAGATCCACAGTAATGCATTTGTACCCAAGATCATATCAATAGGTCCGTTTTATTATAGAGATCCGAGGCTGAGGGTCATGGATGAGCACAAGGAACGCTACTTGCTTCGTCTTCTCGGTGGAAAGTTGTCCAAGAGCCTTACTAAAAAGTATCAAGAAGAAGCTGTTACTGGAAATGGAGCGGAGATTACTAAGGAGTTGTCGGAGCAAGATAATGCGGCTGTTCCTGGAAGTAGAGGGGAGATTACTGAAGAGTTGGCTGAGCAAGAGAATGCGGCTGTTCCCGGAAAAGGATGGGAAATTACCGAGGAGTTGGCTGAGCGCGAGTTGTCGGAGCGGGTCAAGTTGAGAAAGCCGCTCGACCTCGAGTTTGCGGAGCCGGTCGAGTTGGCGGAGCCGGTCGAGCTGGCGGAGCCGTCCGAGTTTGCGGAGCCGGTCGAGGGAGGAGTAAAGAAAGTAACAACATTGGAGGTTCTTGAAGGTGCAATGAGAAAGCTAATGTATAAAACTAGAGAGACATATTCTGAGGTTGTCACAATGAGTAATGAGAAATTTGTGGAGATGATGGTCCTTGACGGATGCTTCGTCGTTGAGCTCCTACGCCTTTACCACAAATCATTGAAGGTAACTAGTCATTAATTAAGGCACAGTAGTAATTGCTAGCAGCCTTTAAATATAATAGGATACATCTGACATGTTTTTATTTTATGAATGCTTGGAGTACATCAGGATGAATTTATAGATGATGCAATTTTCACAACACGTTGGATGCTACGGACCCTCCAAAGAGACTTGCTAATGCTAGAGAATCAACTCCCTTTCTTTGTTCTTGAACAACTATATGAACTGACAAAGTTAGATGAACAAGAACCACCTCTCATCAGCCTTGTTCTCGAGTTTCTTAATCCGCTACTCCCACGAACAAACTATGTGACCGAGTTCGAGAATGTAGTACCGGAGCATATCCTCGATGTACTTCTCCTATCCTTCATCTCACCCATGCAGAAAAAAGTTACAAATTCTTCGTGGTCCTACATGACTCAAAATAACAGGAGTTCATATGTTAACCGAGCACAAGAAAGACAGCTGATCCACTGCGTGACGGAGCTCCAAGAAGTAGGAGTCCTATTCAGGAGTGGGGAAGATAAAAACCTCCTAGACATCAAGTTCTCAAACGGGATACTTCAAATCCCACCACTATACATCAACGACAACACCGTTCCGATCTTTCTTAACTTCTTGGCCTACGAGCAATGTGACCAAGAAGCGGAACCCTATTTCACCAATTTCTTCACGTTTCTTGATGGCCTAATAAGCTCGTCGAAAGACGTCAAAATACTGCATCAATATGAGATCATTAACCATGCCTTGGGGAGCAAGGAAAATGTGGCAAACTTATTTAACAAGGTATGTAGGGAACTTGTGTTTGATGTGGATCATTGCTACTTGTCCCAGCAAATGGTGAAGGTGAATCAATACCGGGCGGACTATTACGCGACTAAATGGCACGTTTGGAAGACTAATTTGATCCATGATTATTTCAATAGCCCCTGGACAGCCCTATCACTTGGGGCTGCAATCTTGATGTTGATCCTCAGTGCATTACACACTGTCTATTCTGCAATCACTTTTTATCATCATTGACCATGCACTGCAAGACCAGTTCCCAATTGTTGTTCCAATTCTTATTTATCCTCTTCTTCTTTTTTTGTCTATTGGATGTCAAAGACTCAAAGTTGACTAAGTTATAAATAATTCAATTTTTATTTATTTACCCATTGTTTGATATTAAACATTTTGATCTTTGCAATAAGTAAGTTAGTTATGCTTTCAAAACTTAGTTTTAACTTAATGGATAGAGAAAATCAATAGAAGTTAACTTGTTATCATATTAAATAATTTACAAACAGAGGAAAAACTGATTAATCCAGGCACAACTCAGATGTAGACTTCTGGTAGACTTATGTTATTCTTTTTCTTTTCTTTTTTTGGATCTGACTTATGTTATTCATTTGTATGTAAAATGAATAAATTCACCAATTGAACCAGGTGTTGGGATGCCTTGAAGGAGATCCATAGTAGACCAAATCATATGCCAGAGGAGGAGGACAAAAATTGTTGCGATATTCGTAGTTCCAGTTCACTATCCTGTACTTCAGTTCTTCTTCTTCCTTTTTCTTCTTCGCTTCTTCTTCTTTATTTTTCTTCTCGGCTTCTTCTTCCTTCTTTTCTTCATCTGACTTCACTATCTCAATGCTGATGATCTTTGTGAACCCCACTTTCTTTTTCAATGAGTTCACCAAGTGTGCTGTTTCTATCCCCACCCCGACGAGTATCAGCTGATTTTTACTAGTGTCAATATCCATCGATAAAAAACCTGGAAATAAATCCCAGTTATATATATAAGCATTCACAGCCTGTATTCAAAATTCTGAATAACATTAGAAATTTAATTAAAGATTTGCATTTTGATATGTGAAATGCATTTTGCATACCATCAACTGATGCTGCAATCTTCCTGATCTTCTTTTGGTTTCTGACCAAGTACATTTCAACTTCCAGGACTATCTTTTGCTGTAAAATGACAAAAATGATACCACTAATCAGCAAGCGGTCGATGTCGATCATCAAAATCCGAACATCATGAACTTCATAATTCTATATTGTATCATGAAAGAAAGAAAGGGGAGTAAAAGGGGGCACCTACCTTATACATCATTTCTGTAGTTTGCTGAATGAGATTAAACTTACGTCGAGGATCTTGGATTCAGTTCGTTTATAAAATGAGCAAGGGAATATATAAGAGGGGGGTACTTATAGTGTTTAGCAGAGGAATAAATCTGCAGGAATCAAAGTAAGTCTAGGTAGTTAACCAGATACTTTTATTCCACATGTAATATATTAAAATAAAGGCTTTTCCTTCAAACCGAGTAGTTACGTTTTGTATGACTTGGTCATATCCGCCTACGCGCATTTAGTACATATCACTAGGTACTTAGTTCCTCAGCTTTGGTATATAATGGATTTGGTTAAAATTCGACGAAAAGGACAATGTTTGACAAAAGGCTAATTTAACCAAATAATTCTGTCCAGCAATTGTAATCAGCTTTTTATAATGCTACTTTGTAGACTAAGGATACAAAAATAAGGAGTGGATTTCACTGAGACTTCATATATTTTTTTCACAAAGATGCATTCAGTCAAAAAAACTCAGCTCTGTTGGATCAAATTTCCTTGGACAGAAAGCCTACTGGCCTTAATTCATACTTATTCGTACAATTAAGTAAGTTCGAAGCTAATTAAAAAATTGCAGTTGATTCCAATCTGTTGATACATATCTGTATTGTTAAATCCATACTGAAAGCTAAGAATTGCCCATAGAATAATCAAATCATATGCAACAAACAGAACTAGTAAATATGAGAGATTTTGTATCAATACATTCTTTTTAAACAGGTATTATATTACAGAAATGCTTCGGCGATTCTATTTAGTTTTGTTGGAGACTTGATGATCACCAATTGAACCAGGAGTTTGTGAACTGTGGAGCACCATAAGGAACCACAGCATATCCTGGAGGAGGAGGTGCAGAATAGGGCGCGTAATAATTATAGCGATATGATCCTCGGTTGTTTCCTTCGTCATTGTCTTCATCATCCTCATCCTCATCCATTTTCTTAATGCTTATGATGTTAGTGTGTCCAACTTTCTTCCGCAATGACCTCGTCAAGGTGGCTGAATCTATCCCGACGCCCACCACCACCAGTCTGTTTCCTTCCGCACCTGTAGTAGAAATTGACATCACTCCTGTGGGAAGTTAATTAACAAAGAAGAATTTAAGCTTTCAAAAGTAGTTTTTCAAATTTTGAATTACTTGAAAAATTGTGCAAAAGATTTTTAGGTGTACCATCAGTGCCCGCAGCGATCTCCATTGCCTTCTTTCTGCATTTCTCAGAATGCATTTCCAATTGCAGGACTATCTTTTGCTGTATCAATGCATACAACATAGTGATCAAGCAAATTTCAAATCTATGAATACGATAAAATGATCCGAGTGTGGATGAAATGCTTTTGAAGTTTGAACATACCTTCATCGTCAAGTTATTAAATTTCAAAACTGGATGAAACTGGTGAGGATGATTGCACTGAAGATATGGACAGATCCAATTTATAGTTCATAAGATGGGAATTTATGGGGGAATTATCCGATCGCAATTAAGTAGACTTTCATTTTTAGTGATGTAAATTGTAATAAAATATGGGATTCGTCCGAGTAGCGTGTAGGGTTCATGCTTAACGGACTTTGTCAATAAGGTCAAGGCGCGTGCGGACTCGCAAAATGCTCAGATCTCTCATCACAAGAAATGCAGGCAGGTCATATTATAGTACATCACTAATAACTAAGCACAATTTAAACAATCAAGTTGCTTGAGAAGCAAGCAATTTCCTAAAAACTGAAACACTAATTGCAGACACTTCAATTCTCTGTACTTGTTGAATTTTGCCAACTCAACTTAATTTTAATTGAAGTTCTATTTCGAAGTGATCAATCACTATACATAAAAGGTGCAATGCAACAAAATTTTAGTTCGATTTTGATTCAAAAATCTGTTAAAAAAAGTTAATTTCTTTAACCCTAATAATTAATGAAGAACAATGTCATGGAATAAGGGAGCTGCTAATCGCACCCCCCAGGCGACAAAAACTTTCAGCCAAATGACTCTTTTGCCCTCCTTTGTTTTCTTAATTACATTCATATGCCAATAGTTTATATATTCTTTAATTCAATTAAATGATTATTAAAATTCAATTAAATGATAATTAATATTCTATAAATTAATTGTACCATATTTATTTATTATTATTAATCAAAAAATATTCTATAATAATTAATAGTAAAAAATTAAAATAAAAATACAACATGTAGCAATTTTTAAAAAAATTATATTCTACTTGATTTTTTTAAAAATTTTAATAGAACTTATAATTAGGAGTGAGTGAGTAACTAGTTTTATTTTATTTAGGGCGAATAATAATTTATTTCGTTTAGTTTGGATTTAGGACGAATAATAATTGATTGGATAGCTCAACATTAAATTAGATTCAACAAAACATGCAACGGTGCTAAAAATAAATACATAAACAAGTAGACATATTTAATCAATATTTCCTCCAAATTGTGCTCCTGGATGCCCCATGCTTGTGATTTCGCGCCATAAATCAGCTCGTACTTGATATGAGGATGCCCATCCTTTAGCTTCGTACGATGAATGATTCCACCACCATGTTGGTATAGGTGGCACCGGATGATAAGGGTGCAAAAAAAGTTGTACGAAGTGATTGCCAACGTGTCCGATAACTATTTCCATGCGCTCATTGTCTCTAATCGGAGGGGATCTTAATGGCAAATGGGTATAACAACTCCAATTAGTTCCGCCAAATATATAAAGTACAATATTATACCTTGATGCTATGACAGTTCCCAAAGTCATAGACTCCATCCAATGCCTCTCAGGTGCTGGTGTCTCAAAGTAATTCAGCAAAATTAGTAGATTGTCTGATGTACTGTTATCTGGGAAAATGACATCATATTGAGCCTTATTTTGCTGAATCTCATCAATAAGCTCCGCTCGTACTTGCATCCAACCCTCTTCGCCGTATCCGATTAGTGCGGCTATCGCCCTAAATCCACAATGACCATCTGGTGCAACGTCAACAATTTTAGAAATATATTGATGCATAACCGCAGGTAATTGATCAATGTAGATGTCATAAGTACTCGGAAATCTAGAGTGGTCATTGTTTGGTGTAGTACTACGAACCCCAGATCCACTCTTATGTCGGCCCCTCTTTGGCTCTATTAAACTTTTTTGATTGACCCCAGATCCTGAAGTTGATATATCCACAAAAGAAGGCATGCGGCGTCTGTTTCGCTCGTCTTTATCACTAGGTCGTCCTTTACGCTCTACATTGTACGAAGGGACTCGAACTGTGCTTTGGGATGGATCTGCCATATCAAGAAACCGATCTATCATATGGTCCCGCATTTCTGGATTCATCTTATCTAATATCTCAACAACGTAAGATGTCCTATCTCGCCGTGATTCCTCATTAGGTTGGTTCCATGCGTGCATTGATAACCTCCTCCAGTGACCATGGATACTTATTATAGGAATTGGAATAGATAAGTGGCGATAATTTGCAAGATCATGCTTGCATGGCAATCCATATATTTTTCTTATTGCACAGCTGCAGCTGCCCACTGGTTGGTACGATGATTCATCAACACATTTCAGCTCGGTTGAAATAATTTCCATTGCCTCCAGCGAAATCTGACACCTCACTTCAGAGAAAATATTATCATGTAAATGTGCACGGCGCGGAATGTGGAGAGATCTCTCAAATGACTCTTGAATGTCTCCAAATTGATTTGTCAGCATCTTGTGTATTTTATCAAATGATGTATCTATGGACGACATAGTGTCTCCCAAATACATTTTCAATCTTGCATGTGCACCTTCCGCTCTGAAAGATATATATTATTCTTCATCAGATGAATATACTATAAAATAAAATAAAAATAACATTCAAAATAATAAGTTAGGTGTACCTTTGGCTTGAATTGCTTCCCAGATGCATATATGCGTCGATCCATGCTGACACAAACTGTTCTCGATGAGGCTGCAACCATGTCTCCCATAGGTATTTTAGGGCGCGATCAAATCGTTGATACTCCTCGCGCATTACGTTCCACTTCTTGTTATAAGACCACTCCGTCGATGAATTTATGAGGGAGTGCCATGATGAAGAAAACTTGTTCCACTCCAGGCCAAGCATGGGTCTACATTTCTTCAGTACACACTGGTTTATGTGCCAAATGCAGAGGATGTGATGCGACGAAGGAAAACATTTTCCTATGGCATTTAAAAGCGCCAAATCTCGATCCGAAACAAATACAGATGGCAATGTCGCCCCTTTTTCAAGCATCAGTCTCTTCAAAATGCTTAATGCCCACTCCAGATTTTCTACCTTCTCATGGCTAAGATATGCGAACATAAGGGAGTAAGTTCGCAGTGTGGATGTTATACCCACAACCTCCAGTAGTGGCGAGCGATACTCATTAGTCTTATATGTGGCATCTATAATCAAAACAGATGAGAAATTGACAGCAAGGGCTAGACTCTTTGGATGGAGCCAAAGGATGTCAGTAATTTCATTTGTATCTGGGTCTGTCAAATAATCATGTAGGTATCCTTTTTTGATTAGTTGCTCCAAGACATATTGAACTTGAGTTAGACCACCCCGTTTTGCAGACTTGTTTGCTCTAATCACATTGTAAATGCTTTTTACCCCTGTACTGTTTGACGAATCTTTTTGTTTCAGAATACTAAGAATCTCCCGAGGTGCAGTGCTATTAGCCATGTCCAACACAAGTTGTTTCTCCATTGGTTTTAACCTTGACGGGTACTCGTGGCCATCCATGAACTCTACTGTCGGATGGTTGTGAATACCACATAGCACCCTCAAACCCCACATGACACCATCTGGAGGAACTGGAATACCTCTTAACTCAAATGGACATTCACATTTCTTGGTTCCGGTATTTCTTATTTGGGATGTCTCTGGTCTGTACTTCCCTCCTCTTTCACATGCAAGAATACACTTCGGCATCTTACCACCACTTTTTTTTGCAGAATTTTTAATCACCACTACAATGCCATTTTCCAAACCAACCCTCTTTGCCCAATTTAGCATATCTTCTCTATTTTCAAATATCTGCACAAATGGTGGACATTTATGATGTTTTTTTAATTATGTAAATAAGCATACACTAATGACACTAACCTGGTTTGTGGTGAATTCGGATGTATAATCCCGATTCTTGTTGGATATACTTTCCTCACTGCGAGGATCACTCCCGTATGACCAGCTATTTGAAAATCCCGCAAAACTATCATTATCCATGATAGAGAGATACGGTTGTCTTAAAGAAGTGTGAGTGAGTGACTTGCTACTTATAAGTCTATCCATTATATATACTACATTATGTACGTTTAAAATTTGAAATTCAAAAAGTTAGTGGGAAATAACAGATTTGACAATACATTACGAAACAAAAATAGACAACTCACTGCCAAGATTCTCTGGCAAAAGCAAATTACACTATTCATAGGTAGTGGACAGAAACAGATTTGACAATACATTACGAAACATAGATTGACAACTCACTGACTAGATTCTCTGGCAAAAGAAAATTATACTATTCATACATAGTGGACAGAAACAGATTTGACAATACATTACGATAGACAACTCACTGATACATTACGACAAAATAGACAACTCACTGACAAGGTCCATAATTTATTTTTTTGAATTAACAGTAATATCTCATTAATTAATATATATTACATATATTAACTTCTAAATACATGTAAGTTAAAATTATTAACTATAATATATGTAATATATTAATACTAATTTTTAAATATTTTTAAATCATCATTTATAGTATATAATATATATTATATTAATACTAAATTTTAAATATTTTTTAAAATCATTTGTATATATTAATACGAAATTTTAAATATTTTAAAATCATTTTTTAGAAATTTTAAATATTTTAAAATCATTTTTTATAATATATATAATATATATAATATATATAATAAGTAGAAGGGCATAATGGTAAATTTACCTGGGCCCCACATGGGGGGTGTGGGGGGTGGGGGGTGCGATTAGCAGGAGGTCTACTTCAAGACTAGTATTTAATTACAGTTTCCCAAACAGCCTTCCTTCTTCGCGCCATTTTTGCACCAAAACCCTAAATTACTCAATCGAAATTGGGAATTTCATTTGGCGAGCGAATTGAAGATGAAGATTCAAGCTTTACAGGGAAGTCATCATATTCCAGGTAAAATCCTTCAACGTTAGCTTTCAATTTACTGTGAATAACACATTAACATTTGTTTACATTTGACGCACAAATTTGACCTAACTGTTCGTGGGAGTTCCTCGCTCATATGAGTCCATTGATTTCTATTTTTGTGATGGAAACTAGTATTTACGTCGCCGGAGTATCAGAATCTACTAGTATAATTATTCTGTGTCATTGCTGTAAGATTTTGGCATTGCGGATTGGGGACATACAAAAATCTGTTGATGTAGAAATCCATATTTGTTAATAAAAATGTGATTTTAGTTTATTCGACATGTGGTGTGTTTGGTTTGGGTCAGGAGATGGATGCATATTCAATATCGTAACTGGGACAGTTTGGATTGATCTTTTGAAGGCTGGCTGGCTGGCAAGTCTCTTTCATTGGAGCACAATGCCATGTGATTTGTAGAGCCGGGGTGGTCCTTGTGGGATCTGAGTTAATAGACAGCCTAATGAGAGTTGCACAGAAGACAGGTATTTCAAGGAACATTATTCCTTTGAGCGCAATTTTGAAGATATTGTTCCAAAAATAATACGCATTCAGTCAATCAATTATCGGATAATAAGCATTTGCTTTTTACGGCTTACAATGATGGCAACCATCACAGGACACAGAATGTTATTTTTGCTGCGCTCTGACATTCTACTTTACAAATTTTAGCATGCTGGAATAGTTGACGTTTACTAGGCTATGGCCAAGGAAATCACACAGGAGTTAGGACTAATATGCACCTAAATGTGGACTGCGTTGTGATTCTACTGTGACCCATTTTATGAGGTTGAGTCATCTGAAAAGGCGAAGGAACAGTTCGAAGAACCTTGTATCAGCATCTTGGGACTGGGAGTCGGAGAAGGTGAAGGGATTGTGGGTGAACTTTCTTTGACTTTCTCTGAGTCTGTTCTGGATGATTCAACGTGTCTGATCTCCTTTAGCATTGCCACCACATCTTTCATAGTGGGGCGATCATCAGGTCTGGTACTGATACATAATAATGAGATGGCTAATGTTTGGAGCATCTCATGCATTTGGGGATCTGCTCTTCCTCTAAGCTTGATGTCAAGAATGTTGCTTGGTTCATTTTTGCTGGCCAAGTGGTCTTTTACCCATTGAAGCAAATGTGCACCACCTGGCATCGTTGGGTCCAGCGGATGCCTTCCTGTCAGGACCTCCAACAGAACCACTCCGAAACTATAAACATCACTCTTTTCCGTGATCAGCTGCATGGAGGCATGTTCTGCAAACATCCAAAGAGAGCAAAGTACTGAGTACATTTTCACACTCTAACAAGCCATTTATCAAAAGAAATAAAGATTTTACCTGGAGCCATGTACCCAAAGGAACCGGCAAGGTGAGGCTTGTAGTTACCTTTGGAGAAGTGACAGTTAAAATTGTGGTTTACAATCCTGGCAAGGCCAAAGTCAGCAAGGTAAGCCTCATTATGTGTGCCAAGCAAGATGTTCATGGCCTTAACATCTCCATGTATGATAGCTGGCAAACAGTCATGGTGTAAGTATGCGAGAGCATGAGCCACACCCAACGAAACCTTGTATCTGGTTTCCCATTCGGCCGAGCCCTTGTTTGCTCCATGAAGAAGGGAGCTCAAGCTTCCATTTGGAAGATAATCATAAAACAGAAGCTTCAGGCTCTGGTTTGATCCCCAGCCTAATAGCCTGACAATGTTCTTGTGTCGAATTGAACCCAGTGTCTTGATCTCATTACTGAATGCTCCAGAGTCTTCTGATGACCACATCTTCTTCACTGCTAACTCTTCACCACCTGAATTTTGGATTTTGTATACGACTCCGGAGCTACCAGTACCAATCACATTGGCAGTGGTCAAATTCTTGACAACGTCGTCTACTGAGAATTCCAGCTTTTGGTACAATGTCAGCTCCCAAACATCATCTTCCAAGAGCTTACGACGCATCATTCTGGCACGAACCAACATGTATATTCCCAGTAGTACCAGCACTGCAGTGACACTGACTAGGATCGACATGGCTAGCCTCATCTTAGATTTGGCATCGCCATCAGACCCAACTCTGTCTGCAGGGGTCCTTACCCCATTAGCCATGTACAGAGCTTTGTTTCCAGCTAGATCACTGAGAGGGAGCTTACGGAAAAATGGAGTGCTAGGCAGCTCCCCCGAGAAAGCGTTGAAAGAAACATTGAGAGAGACTAAGTTCTGAAGGGATGCGAGGACGTTCAAATCACCAGAAAGCTGGTTGTGGGAGAGATCAAGTAGTGCAAGTTTGGTAAGACCTGAGAACTGGGATGGGATTTTACCTGAAAACCGATTGCAGCTGAGGTTGAGAGAGATTTCAAGTGATGGAATTTGTCCCAGTTCCTTCGGTATTTCACCAAATATGTCATTCTCTCCAAGATCTAGGAGTTGCAGCTTGCTGCAGGAGAAGATCTCTGATGGCATTCTACCTGATATCTGATTCTTTCTCAGGATCAGTTTGGTCAATTCAGAGAGTGAGCCAACATTGGGAGACAACGGACCTTTGAGCCTATTCTCCGAAATGTCAACAAGCTGTAGACTCTTTGGTAAGCTGTCCGGCAATGAACCAGAGATTCCATTTGTATGGAGGTCAAGAAACTCAAGGATTTGGCACCCAGAGATAGCTGGTGGAATCTCCCCAACCAAGCGGTTGTTACTTAAGTCAACGAAATTCAGCATCTTTAAGTTTCCTATCTCTGCTGGAATAGTGCCTCCTAACCGGTTATCATTCAGTCTAAGCCGGTATAGGTTTGTGCACTTACCTATATCAGGAGGTATGAATCCTGATAATTCATTAGAAAGTAGGAGCAGCTTTGTGAGATTTTGTAAGGCAAAAATCTGTTTGGGTATTGGGCCGAAGAGGTTGTTGTTTGAAAGATCAAGAGCTTGGAGATTTTCACAACCCGAGAATGTTTCAGGAAGACTTCCTGTGAGCTTATTTTTCCAGGCAAAGAAAATAGTCATTTGCTTCAGGTTTCCAATGAGAGGGGGAATTTCTCCGGATATCTCATTGTTGTCGATCTCAAGATGAGTAAGGGCTGTACAGTTTGAGATTTCATCTGGAATAGTACCTGATAGTTGATTTATACTCAGCTGGAGTTCTTGAAGCTTTTCTAGCTTTCCAAAACTTCTTGGTATGCTTCCAGTGAGTTGATTTTCAGAAAAATCGATAACTGTCAGTTCGGTGCAGCTTCCGAGCTCCTCCGGGATTGTACCCACCAAACTGTTTTGCCACAAAAGTATGCTTTGAAGTTTTTTGAGCTGGCCTATTTGCTTTGGGATTGGTCCAGAGATTGAATTTTGATACAAGTAAAGGTTCTGCAACTCACTGCACTTTCCAATCTCTTCTGGAATTGGACCTGATAATAAGGCTGTGTAAAGAGCAATTGTTTGAATCTTTTTGAGCATCCCGATGGAGGACGGCAAGCTCCCTGAGACACCTGTTTCAGCCAGACCCAAGATAACTAAGTTGCTGCAGTTCCCAATCTCCCAAGGCAGCTCACCTTTGAGATTCTCATTGCCTCCAGCTCTGAAAGTCTCGAGCCTACTTAATCTTCCAATACTCTTCGGGATAGTGCTGCTGAGCTGATTGTCATAGAGTGTCAAGTACACAAGGTTTGTCAGGTTACCGATATCTGAAGGAATAGCACCTTCGAGGAAGTTTGTATTGAGTGCCAGAGTTTCCAGTCTGCTTAGCCTGCAAATCTCTACCGGAATCTCTCCTGTGAGTGAATTGTCGCTCAGATCAATGACTGTTAATTCATGACAGTCTCCTAGCTGCTTCGGGATAGCACCAGTTAAGTTAGTTGAAGATAAGACCAGAGTTTTCAAAGACTTGAGAGCTTGTAAATTTGAAGGCAATGAGCCTCGCAAATCCATTGATTTCAAGCTTATCTCCACAACATTTCCATTTGCGTTGCAGCGAACCCCAAACCAGTTGCAGGGACTCTGGTCTAAAGAACTCCATGACTTTAATGCATCTCCTGAAATATTCAAGCTGTTCCTCCATTCTAGAAGCACTCGGCCTTGATCCTCTATTGAAAAACAACATAAGAATAATGAGTTTAAGCTTAATAGTAAGGTGAGGAAGTAGGGGAGATTCCTTAGAGTTGCAGGCATTTCTGAGAGCAGAAAACAGGTGGCCTGTTGGGGAATTATGGAGGGAGGAACCCCATGTTTTGTTTATAGAAAGAAAATCAGAACATCTGGATGGATCCAAGAGCACTTTCTTTTTTTCTTTTTCTTTTTTTTTGAAATATTATAATTATTTTTTACTAATTATTTATTTCTTTGTATTGTTGTTTGCTGTATGATAGTGGATTGGTGATGCAGATGGGCTTTCGTTTTCATTAAATACAATTTATCATTTGTTTGTAATTCTGATCCAATCTTTGATTTCACATTTTGTTGGGCAGGTTCAACTATCAGCTTGTAATGAAACATGCTGATACAAAAACCAGACAAATATGCGGTGAAAAGTTTCTTGTCAATTTTCTATGGTCACTTCTTCCAACAGGTAAACTCAGCTAGTTTGTCTGACTAAAACTATTGCTTTTAAATGAAGTCCACTCCTTTCTCTTATTATTCGGTACTTTTTACGGCAAGAAGAACTTTTTGCATTTGTTGTGATTAATCTGCCTAAACTGATTAATAGAATGCGGTTTGTTTTGTTCCAGGAATGAACTGTAGTTATGCCGCTTCCCCACCAAGTTGGGCTTGGCTTAAACCTGTTAAATGAATCCGACAGAGAGAAAGGCTCCACAAACACAAAGTTTTAACCATCATTCTCTGATCCAAGGTACTGTTAATGAGCCAAGTTTTGTATGTGGTCCCTTATACTTTAGTGGACATCGGTAATGGGTCATTCACATGTTAGTACTATAAGAATCACGTCAGTTTCATATCATCAGACGTCACCAGAGTAAATAAATGTAAGTTGATTGTATATATTTTGCAATTGCAAACTGGTTGGCATACAAGCCGAGATAGTTGCAGGATTTGCTTGTTTCAGTTCTATCATTTGCATCAGTATAAGAAAAAAGATTTTGTTCCAGAATGAGTTCTTAACAAGCAATTTAGGCCTTCTGCGACTTTTTCTTGTTCAATCCTGGAATTCAGGGATATGGGCTAGTCTTTCTTTAATATCCTACACATGTTTAAGTGGTAGTTTTTAAAGGTATTAATTGCCATGTTCTGGGTTTTTTATATTTTATTTTTGAAGATGAAAGTACTGAAAGGGGAATCAAAATGGTACTCATGTGTTCTGCACATGTAGGCGAATATGGTTAAGTTAAAATTAAATAACTTCTATTAAAACGCTTAAATGAACACATTGTCGGACAGTCTTTGCTGTAATAGATGATTAATTAATACTGACATGTTCAATGGCATTGAGTGGAAGGGACATCATGACACTATTTCTTGACTAATTTCCAGATCAAAACAAAACTCATATATTCAGTATTTGACACTGCTTGCTTTGCTAATAATTGTGTGATTAGATCTGCCCCTCGTGTCTCGTTGTATTCCATATGATGATGCTTAAAGATTGCTAGATATTGTTTAATCTTCTGGGTTTCACTTAAACTTAGCTACTGTACCAAGTGATAACTTGTTAAGGTGTGTGTAATTTCTTAGATCCACGTATCGAGTCTAGATTTCTTAGTGCAGTGGGCTGTGATCAGAGTCTAGTTTCTAGTGCCTCTCTGTAATGTTTTTGGTGGCTTGTCCACTTATGAATCAAAAAAAAAGATCCACGTATCGAAGTTAAACTTCAGGTATTCATAAACCGACGCACTGTTTCTGAAAGCGAGTAATTCCCTGTTTCTGAAAACAAGTAATTCGTGCTGCCAATGATTTGGTACAATGTGTTTTTATTTATGAAAGGAACATGTAAGAGATAGGAGCAGACAAAGTTGAGAGAAGAGACAATAAACATGAAAGCAAAATGATAAAAAAGTTCATCAAATTTAAAATGGATCTTCCCTAACTCTACTTTTAATAAAAATAATTAATCTCAGCATCTACTTTTATAAAGCTCATTTGATTAAATGCCTATAAATCAATGACTTTGGTTTAAGTCTACACATTCTCCGAAAACATGAATTAAACTCAATTAACTAGCAATCATGCAATGAGAGGTGAAAAGTAAAGAAATTTCTTGAGATATTTTCCGTATGCATGTAGTCATTAGAGCTGCTGTTAGCCCCTTTGCTGTAGGATAGGTTATAATTGAAGATATCTTGCCGAGTTTTCAAATGTATGAACACGAGCGGGTCATTGCACTTGCACCTATGAACTCACTTTGTAGATTAAGTTGCCTAGTCATGTTCTCTATTGATTTTTAAAGCTGAATAAAAAGACACAGCGTTTGGTTTTAAAGAAGTGTTCCTACTTCCTAGTGCAGTAGCATGTGATAGTTAGTATGACGCTGCGGATTAGTAATTTAGCACAGCCTGTAATTGCCGTAAAGACTAGATTTGATTCAAGTTAGTGACCTATGTAATGGAATGGATCTAAATCTAAACTTCCATTTTCTTATAATCTGTTCTAATTGAATTACTACATGTTATAGCGTCAGAGATCTGAGAGCATCAGGCAAACATGTGTGAGGGAGTGACGCATGACGCTCCCAAAGCTAATGTTAATGTGCTGGATTTAAAATTAGAGGAAGTGCACATGATGAAGCAACAAACATGTTTGTGCTAATGTGGATAATAAAAACAAGTGAAGGCAAAAGGAGGGAGATGATGGTGGAGAGGAGCTGGAGACTGTTGGGGAATACAAACAAGTTAGTTTACGAAAATTATCCATTGAGTTGCACCATGTTATTTAGCTTCCACATTTAGTACTAAATACTACTACTGTGATGCATATTGTTTATTAACTGGTTTTGTTCTCAGGCTACGAGAGGCGAGATCAGCAGAGGGTGTCGTCCTATCTCCAATTTACAAAATTAGAATCAAGTCAGAACTCAATTACAGGTTTTTTTCCTGCAGGTGAATTTACAGTTTGATCCCAGATATATATAGTCAAATAAGCTACATCAGCATCTAATGAAACAACTAACAAAAATCGGCCTTCAATATATGATGACATTCAGCATTGAATACTCTTTTGGCTTTTGCATTCATGCTTTCTATAAATAAATTAAACAAGAAAAATCTGTACAGTATAATCTTATGCCATTTGTTACCTAAAACCTCAATTCGGATCTCTTTGTTGTTTGTTCATCTTTGTATTCCCTAGTGGTGATGTTCCATTGATACTAACCGAGAAAATTGATGGAGATCAGTCAAAGTCACAGCCCTGTAACGACAAAATTAATTATATTAATCAGTCCGGAAATCCTGGATTTGTGGGGATATATACATTTATAGAAAATTTATCTTTCAATTGTCATTTGATGATTTTTCTGAAATGATGGACATGATGTAATGCAAAAGTGGGTGAGTAGAACTGCCACTACTAAGCATATTATAATTTTGCTGCAGACTTCATTAGGATACTTTGAAGGTTGTAGTCAACAGTGTTCAAAAGGCTTGCAATGAAAATATTGGGGTTTTTGTGTGTGAAGAAAGATGATATATCATTTAATCAAAAAATGAGTACAAGAGAATCACACCCAACTAAAGCAACAAAAAAACATGTATGATATGACACTATTAAACTAGGACCAACAACGAGGATCACAAAGTATACCCTAAGACCTGACATCACTCTCTATCTTCCAGATTAACTTTTGTACAATCAATGGTAGTTATCTTCATCTTTAAAAACCAAACAACTCTTCTAACAGCCCTTTCAACCGAGGGGGTTTCACTATTTAAAAAATTGCATTCCTGGCCCTCCAAACTTCGTACGCATCCATAGAGATTGCAGCGGCCAGAGTGCTCCCTATGACACTATTAGGGAGCACTCTGAAAAGGTTGATTGGCATAAAATGGTTTGGAATAGGTTCAACTCTCCGAGGAGCTCGTTCCATCTTTGGCTGCTGGCTAAAAGTAGACTCCTTACAAAGGATAGGATGCAAAATATCGGATTGTTGGTGGATACTAATTGTGTCTTGTGTAGAGGCATGGCTGAGACGACGAGGCATCTGTTCTTTGAGTGCCATTTTGCGAAAAGGATCCTTAAGACGGTCTTTCTTTTCTTTCAGGTGCGCAGGGCTCCTAACTCCTGGCACCTTTTGATCCCCTGATTTATAGCATGAAACAACAAGCCTTGAGAAAATATTGGTTTTACTCTTTCTTAATAAATCATTTTGTTTAAAAAGAAATGAAACAAAATCCATATTGAGCAATTCATGTCGTGGGAAGGAGCTATTAGGTATGAGTCACAATAGCATGAAAGTGGTAAAAACAAAAGTGGGCATACAATCAGTCCTCTTTAATAAGATCCCAAAAGTAAAAGAGGGGCTTTGGGAATAAGGGGGCAAGCCAAATTATGACTCCAATAATGGCTACCTGTGACCTGAGCTACTTCACTTTGGGACATTGCAGAATTTTATGGATGTGATAGTGAAACACGCTTTATTGTGTCTCCTAACTGCAAGCCCAACCATGGAAAATGTTGGGGTCCTGGTTGCCCTGTGTTTATCATGGTACAACGATTCCATGATTGATGCACCACACTAATTCTTGCATTCGAATCAATCCTGATTCAAAAGTTCCGATTTATAAGAGGGGGAGGAGGTGCTCAAAAAATAGATAACAAATAAGCAATTGCTGCTCCAGCACCTCCTCCCCCGCTTTTACCGTTACACTTGCTATAAGTTGAGATATTATAATTCAATACAAAATTCGTCGTCGGGCAGAACTAATAAAAGGAACTGATGGAAATCATTTCTTGTTGGGCAATAGGATCTGATTTACAAGTACGGTTAGCTTTATTTCTTTTGTTCTGGAGCCAAACAAAAGAGTAAAGATGACAACTAGTGTTTCTTTCTTCTGGAATGAAATGGGACATAAAGCTTTGAGTTGATCTCATTAAACCAAATGTAAAAAACAACATCACTTTGGAATCTATAACAAATTCTCGCGCATGTTCGAATCCTTATCATATGGATTTGCATTGGCTCCGTTGCACCATTTCTTTCGGTTAGAAATTAAAGCAGACATTGCTGGGAAATTTCTGCAGTCGTCGCTAAAGGTTTCAAGTTTCGTCGCTGAAGACCGGAAGAGTCTGTCGCTGTTTCCAGGAAGAGTTCTCGTCTCGTTGCTGAAGACCCAAAGTTCGTAGCCGAGGGAAAGTAAAGCTGACCAATAGGAGAGCGCCACGTCAAGGCGCGAATCCGCGTTTAATTGTTCGGTATGTTCGTTGTTGATGGACGGACAAGATTAGAAGGCTGTTGGCTCATCTGACGGACGCAGTTGAATCTGGGAACAAAAGGAGGGCGTTTAAAAGCTCAGAAGAACGCGAGCTAGGGTTTACTCCGCGCAACTCGTTTTCTCTCTCGTTCGACATCCAAGTGTGATCATCTTGACGAATTGATTGAGGGCTTCTACTCAGCGGACATCCATGCGTGTTTCGGCGTTCGATTGGGTAAAGCGAAGCTGGTTTGGTACTGTAATCGGTTGAGTCAGTGCGTGTAGTCCATTATAACATTCTCCGGGCGATCTTGGTGCGATTCCGGCCACCCATAGTGCATACGGGCCCCGACAATGAACCAAACTGGATTAACATCTTACATTGACATTGAATTGAATTAAGTTTTACTAGTAATCTGAAATTCAATCCGAAGATCATCATTAGGAATTACTACACTTTTTTTTTGACCATTCCGTTGCACCAATTCTGAATAAGACATTATTGTTTTTATTCGACTTTACTTTGTGAAATTTTTTTGGGAACTGCAAGTACCAAACAATAGTTTGTATTCAACTTTCAATTTTCAAAGCATCTCAAAGCCGAGACACAGCACACAGCAGATGTTGTAAGAAACTTACACTGGCCAACGGCCCAATTTGACGGCCCGATTAAACGGCTCAAATCGACAACCCAATTCAATTGTCCGATTCACCGGCCTAATAGGCCCACCACACCACACTGGTCAAACCATGGGTCGCTCTCCCAATCTCAAGGATCAAGTTGCGAGAGCCGAGAGACATTTTTAATCTCACATCAACAAGCTTTGTGTCATCTCACAGACAAATTTCATTGGCCAGGTGAATGACGTGTCATAGCCTCAATGCAACTTCTTCAACACGCCATGCCCGTTCCTGTAACTCTATCCCTCCCACATTTAAGCAACAAAATTTTAAAAATAAATTAATAGGATTATTATTTTCGTCAGTCATTATTAAATCAAAGTAAATAGAAGGATCTAGAACCCTAAAAAACATCAGTATATAAACAAAACTTGAGCATCTCTCAGTCTCTCACGATTCCTCCAAAACCCTAGCCTCCCCTCTCTTCTTCCAATTTCAAATCCGAATCGGAAAGAGCTTACTGCTTGTGTTGTCACGATGTCGGATGTTGAGACGTTTGCTTTCCAGGCTGAGATCAATCAGTTGCTGAGTCTTATTATCAACACTTTTTACTCCAACAAAGAGATCTTTCTTCGTGAGCTCATCAGTAATGCCTCCGATGTAAGTATCTGATACTCTGATCTGTTTATATTATTGAGTTATTCGTTGTTTTCAGTCGCGATCTGAGTTAATGTGAGAGTAGGAGTTGAATATGTAGATTCGAGTATACTAAATTTGCTTGTAATTAGCGTTGTTTCAGCTTCAATTGAGTGATGTAGGAGGCTATTAGTTACTTTGTCGTTTTTGATTAGCAACAGTCGAAATTGGATGGCATGTTGGACTGAATTGGATCAGGTTGAGTTGGTTTAGCTGATTCATAGTTTTAAGCTTTACAGGTTTACGCTTTACAGTATATTTTGGTGGCCTAATTGACATATGATGTTTAGTAAGGCAAATTGAGCTGTTTAATCATTGTTCCTGAGGTTTCAAATTGATGTGATATGTATATTACCAGGCACTTGACAAGATTAGATTTGAGAGCTTGACTGATAAGAGCAAGTTAGATGGACAGCCAGAGCTCTTCATTCACATCATCCCTGACAAGGACAATGGCACCTTGACTCTTATTGACAGTGGAATTGGGATGACCAAAGCTGGTAGGTTAACAACTCTTGCTGATTTGTTTATGATTGTTTACGAATTGAGCTAATCTGTAATGATATTTGTTTCGCTGTGCTAATTTTTCCTGTGGAAGTTTAAGCTCGACTGTTTTTGTTTTCTTGAATCAGATTTGGTGAACAATCTTGGTACCATTGCTAGGTCTGGTACCAAGGAGTTCATGGAAGCAATTGCTGCTGGAGCTGATGTTAGCATGATTGGACAATTTGGTGTTGGTTTCTACTCTGCCTACCTTGTAGCTGAGAAGGTTATCGTGACAACAAAGCACAATGATGATGAGCAGTATGTATGGGAGTCTCAGGCTGGTGGATCTTTCACAGTGACCAGAGATACCTCCGGGGAGAGCCTTGGGAGGGGTACCAAGATTGTTCTTCACCTGAAGGAAGACCAACTTGAGTACCTTGAGGAACGACGTCTCAAGGATCTTGTCAAGAAGCACTCCGAGTTCATCAGCTACCCTATCTCTCTTTGGATTGAGAAGACCACTGAGAAGGAGATCTCAGATGATGAGGATGAGGAAGAGAAGAAGGACGAGGAAGGAAAGGTCGAGGAAGTTGATGAGGAAAAGGAGAAGGAAGAGAAGAAGAAGAAGAAGATCAAGGAAGTGTCTCATGAATGGTCTTTGGTTAACAAACAGAAGCCCATTTGGATGAGGAAGCCAGAGGAGATCACCAAGGAAGAGTACGCAGCTTTCTACAAGAGTCTCACTAATGATTGGGAAGAGCACTTGGCAGTGAAGCATTTCTCTGTAGAGGGTCAGCTTGAGTTCAAGGCTGTTCTGTTTGTTCCAAAGCGAGCGCCTTTTGATCTATTTGATACCAAGAAGAAGCCGAACAACATTAAGCTTTATGTTCGCCGTGTGTTCATCATGGACAACTGTGAAGAGTTGATCCCCGAGTATCTGAGCTTTGTGAAGGGTATTGTGGACTCTGAGGATCTTCCCCTGAACATCTCCAGAGAAATGTTACAGCAGAACAAGATCTTGAAGGTTATCCGCAAGAATTTGGTTAAGAAGTGTGTGGAAATGTTCCAAGAGATTGCTGAGAACAAAGAAGACTATGCGAAGTTTTACGAGGCTTTCTCCAAGAACCTAAAGCTTGGCATCCACGAGGACTCCACCAACAAGGCAAAGTTGGCTGATTTGCTTAGGTATCACTCTACCAAGAGCGGTGAAGAGATGACCAGTTTGAAAGATTACGTGACTAGAATGAAGGAGGGCCAAAATGATATCTTTTACATCACTGGTGAGAGCAAGAAGGCTGTTGAGAACTCTCCATTCCTTGAGAAGTTGAAGAAAAAGGGGTATGAAGTTCTTTACATGGTAGATGCCATTGATGAGTATGCCATTGGTCAGCTGAAAGAGTATGAGGGAAAGAAGCTTGTTTCTGCAACTAAGGAAGGTCTGAAGATTGATGAAACTGAAGATGAGAAGAAGAAACAAGATGACTTGAAGGCTAAGTTTGAGGGTCTCTGCAAGGTTATCAAGGATATCCTGGGTGACAAAGTGGAGAAGGTTATTGTTTCGGACCGTGTGGTTGATTCTCCATGCTGTTTGGTCACTGGTGAGTATGGATGGACTGCGAACATGGAGAGGATCATGAAGGCTCAGGCACTGAGAGACTCGAGCATGGCAGGCTACATGTCAAGCAAGAAGACAATGGAAATCAACCCAGAAAACCCTATCATGGATGAATTGAGGAAGAGAGCAGATGCTGACAAGAATGACAAATCAGTGAAGGATTTGGTACTGTTGCTGTTTGAGACTTCCCTCCTGACCTCTGGATTCAGCTTGGATGAGCCCAACACCTTCGGAAACAGAATCCACAGAATGCTGAAGCTGGGATTGAACATTGATGAAGACAACGAAGCTGATGTTGAGATGCCACCACTAGAAGAAGCTGACGCTGATGCAGATGGTAGCAAGATGGAGGAGGTGGACTAATTTACTGTTAAGTCTCATTGACAGTCTGCTTCGAGTTGTTTTGCACTTTTGCTCCTTTAATTTCATAAACTACTGTCTTCTGTTTTTTTATATTTCTGTCATGTTTTGAGGTGGATTTTGTTAAGCCTGGGGCTTTATGTTGCTGGGTATAGACATCCTTGTATTCAATTCCAGTTTAGTTGTTGCACCACATCCTTGGCAGTTGGCACTTCTACTTCATACCTATACTCATTGCTTGAATTTTCTTACATGAAAATTTTACTCTATTTTACTGAAATGAATGTAAATTACAAAATATCATTATTAGATAACGTGCGCAATTGATTTTCATTTCCCCTTTCAAAAAAAAAAACTTATCTGAATTTCCAGGAATTACTAATTTAACTGCTAATTATTTATTCACACATTCCATCAGAAAACAGTTCATTTACAGCAAACATCAAAATACAGGACATTCCAAATTACCATCCGAAACTTTCATTCCAGGAGCAGTAGGGCATCTAGCCAAGTTGCAAAAATCATCCTGGTTCAGTCCCCACCATTTCACTGCAATGTCATTCCCTGATAGGCAGAAGTATATCAAAACACCCGCAAACGCAACACCAGCATCCAAAGCCGCAGACATCACGTAATTGTTCCTAGCCCACCACGACTTGTATTTTCGATACACGTAAACATTGAAGACCATTCCAACAGTAAACCAGCAAATGTAATGCACTGATCGCGACGGAGGCATATATGAAGTTGCACCTAAAATCAGTGGCATGTGGATCAGACTGATCCATTTCTTTTCGGGGAATTTCCGTGCTAGGATGTATACTGGGAATGGAGACAGAAGCCCGATTAAAAAGAACCAATTTATTTCAGGGTAGAGGCCTTCTTTTGTGAACATTTTCGCTGGACCGATGACTCCCCATATAATCGAAGCATTGTAGAACACATCATCGCCCGGGCAAGTCCATGGAGATCCTTTTGGAAGATTTTCCGGGTCACAAATGTGTTTGATCGACGTCAGAAGCCACCACGCCGTTCCAAAATGCACGCCAGACGACACTACTGTTCCAGCAAGCTGAGCAGATCAAAAGATCACCACTTTTTATCATTGTCAGTAATTTTCAGCAGCTCATATTTACATCATGATGGCTTTAAAAAAACAGCAGACATTGATTGTGTTATTCAAAAATCCTTGCCTGAGCTATAAACATGGAAACTGGTGGAATCTTCATATAGGCGCCTAATTTGAAGTCTTGCATAAATTGGAGTGCTTGGGTCATGCTAATGTATCCATACGTCTTGAACGCAACGTTCGCTAGAGGCTTTCCTGGGTAAAGGTACCCGATGATCAACTCGGTGATCACATTTAAACCCGGTTGCTGCACAGAAAGTCGTCAATTAAGTCACTAATAAAAGTATACGAGCACTTGAGATTCGAGTCGTTTCAATCGATTTTAGCAAGCAAAAAAAAAGAGAGACCTGATTAGTAGTGGCTTGTATGATCCCAACAGGTAATGTGAAAAGGAAAGCAATGGCACAGGCCATGAGCAATCCCCACCAGGGTAGCTGAAGTTGTCCTCCAAATCCTTCACAAGTAAAAATTGAAAGACAAATCAGACATACTAAAATTATATGGAACCACCATTGCGGAACTTCCTTGTAATTCTTTTTCATAATCCTTGTATGCACATCCCTCGCCTTTTCATCTGTTCGAGTCTTTTTCCACAAGTCCCAAATTTCACTGCAAGAACAGATTATTCTCAATGTCAGCAATGCAATAATTTTCTTGCTTTAGCTGCAAGAGATCGTAATTTGCGAACTTACAGTCCATGGAAAAGCGCGACATGTGAAATAGTAGCTGTCAGAGTGGCAAAGCTGAGGCCATAAGTGAAGGCGAAAAACACACTCAGGTGAAGTTTACTGTAACTGTTATATCCAGCCTCGTCGAGAGCGAAAGTCTTGTGATTCAACACTCTCGATACATTGTACTCTTGGCCAGTATAGTCAAAAGTATGCGACGTAATGATTGGGAACTTTTTGGCATCATAAGTATTGCTCCAATATGCAATAGGCAAAATGATGTACACAACTAAAACAAATCCAGCCAGAAGGTTGAATATGGCGAACGCCGGTGTGGCCAAGGGAGTTCCAAGATACCCGGCAACTGTTGACCAATCGAGCCCGAACGAGCCAATGCCTAAGCCGTATACACCTGAGCCTATTTGATGTGCTGTAACTGAATTTTTCCAAATGTGACAGGCAATGGAAATGAATGAAATTGTTGGAATGAAATAGCCTGGGAAAATGTAGTATGCAAAACTTGCTGCAAATATCATGAAGAAAAATTGCAGCCTTGTGTTCCCTCCCTTTTGCCTCTTCTCATTTTCATGCAGTGCCCTACAAAATAAAAATTACTCAAATTTCAAAAAAAATTAAAAATTACATCATTTTTGTAAAATCTCATTCAATACCTGAAAAGGGAGACATTGATGAGATTAGCAGGCCACCACATATACGCGGAATCGACTAAGTACTTACGGAACAAACCAGCCCAGCCATATCCGAGCAGCTGAGTGGTTTGAGCCAACAAAAAGGCTGCAACAATGTGCATCTTCTTATGATAAAAGACGGTAACAATGGTCAAAATGCTAACTGCATACACACCATTCGCGCCAGACGTAGCGAAAATGGTGATGAGGACATGCTCCTTAATGTTAAAGGGACCTGGATTGAGTGTCAGGGGGGAGTTCAAAAACAGAACTTTGAAATTATCAGAGGGTAAGGATTTGGCCATTATCCTTCCAGCAGGCAAAACTAGGATCTGAGCAGTGATGGTGGTGAGATTTAAGTAGTTCTGTCGGTATCCGAAGAACTGGTTTACGAATGCTAAAGTGGCACATGTGATTATGCCAAGAACCCATGTTCTGAAGGTCAGTGCTGGGAGATTTGGATCGTCGGTTATCGGTACGGTGAGCTTCACTTCCTCAATTGGACTGTCATTGATCTCCTCATCATCTGCAACACAAATGATAAATTCAACATTCAAGAAAAAAAAAAATTAGAATCTGACTCGCAAGAAAAACGTCGAAAAAGATTGAAACTTTAGGCTTGGGAGGGATTACCTGTTACGGTAATGTGTGTTGCCTGATCAAGCTCAAAGCCCTGCGTCATAGCTTTGTGGATCAAATATTCAGATAAAATGTAAATCCTACACTAATTTTCAGGCATTCAAAATGAAGTACGTAATTGAGAGGAATATAAGATGACAGAAGTAGAAGATTCTTTGTGTAGAAGGAAATTATGATGTTGGGCAGATTCCTGAAAATGAATTTGGATTCCTAATTGGTAACGATTCAATTCAAGCAAGGTAGTTTTACTTTTACCTTGATTTAGAATATTATTCATTTGATTATTTCTACACTGAATTTACGAGGAATCAGTTTTAACGGTTACTAGTGGATTCAGTCAATATGTGATTCTACTCTCTCGGGAATATTCCATGTAATCTAATTTTTAAATGTAAAAGAGATCTGTTAAAAAGTACTGTAGTTAAAATAAAAAAAATGCAATTTATCAGAGCCAGGTTTCGATCCTGGGACCTGAGGGTTATGGGCCCTCCACGCTTCCGCTGCGCCACTCTGATTAGTTATTTACTGTAATCAAAAATAAAATTATTAAATATAGATTTAAGAATAAATAATCAGCCAATAAATAACAAGCTTTAAAGTTTAAATGCATAAAATATATACTTCCCCCTTTTTTACCTCATGACACATGACGTGCCAAAACCGAAACAAAATATTTAAAATTAATATCCAACAAAGATCAGATACCATTAAAAAAAATATTAACTAGAAAGTTTTAACATTTATTTTTAACCAATTAAAAATAATATTGATTACGTTTATTATAAGTTTTTTTATAATGAATTTTTATATCGAATACATATTGTATGAGAACTTTTTCTTATCGGATACATGTGATATTCGATTCGATTATATTTATTATAAGTTAACATGCAACAATAACTTCCAACTTATGATCTCAATCGAACGTGTCGTCTTTTATTTTTTTTATTTTTTTTTGATGGAACGTGCAGTCTATTATTAAGTACGGAGTACTACAGTAGTTTATTTTTCAAAAAAAGAAGAAGAAAGAAAATAAAAAAAAGTGAAAAAATAGAGTAATTTTGACTCCATCTGCTGCGGCTCCTTTGTTTGGACTCTCACGATTCACGAAGCTTTTCTTCTCTCTCCATCTCCACACAAAGTTCCACCATTTCAGATGTAGAGAAATCTCACTCTCACCTTTTCTCCCTCTCAATAGCTTAGTCATAGTGCATCCCAAAAAGCTCAAAGCCCTAATTTGCTCAGGTAACAAAAATCCCTGTCGGGTCCTTGTCTTCACTTTACTTCATCATCAACTTGATCTTATCATTTTCCTGTATTTGCTTTCTGGGCTTCTGTTCTGATTTCCCATTTCAGGCATCTGGGTATGCTTGAATGGCGTTGTAGGTTGTTAAGTATAAGCACTTGACAAGTTATCCCACATCGCCCGTTTCAAAGAAGAATGACTACCATATATTGGGTTACACCACCACAACTCATAAGCCAAGGCTTTTGAGTTGAATGAGGGTGTAAGTCGGCATATGCTAGCATTTCCACATGGTATCAGAGCTGAAGGCACACGACCTAGGCCTTGTACGTGACGCAAGGGATGCGCCTATGTGTGCGCCAAGTGCATGACGAGACGCCCGTTTGTCAGCCATGTTGGTCAAGGGGAGTTGCAAGTTGCACACCCGCCACACGAGCTTATGCGTAGGTTAACAAGTCGCATATGCGCGCCTACTGCTTTCCGCTACAATAGTTAGCGAGATTTCACGGAGCATGTCCAACTTCCCAAGTGAGGGGGAGTGTTAAGTATAAGCACTTGACAAGTTATCCCACATCGCCCGTTTCAAAGAAGAATGACTACCATATATTGGGTTACACCACCACAACTCATAAGCCAAGGCTTTTGAGTTGAATGAGGGTGTAAGTCGGCATATGCTAGCATTTCCACATAGGTGAGTACTTGGTTTAGCTTGTCTGAGATCTGGACTAGTTTTTTCGTGACAATTTTGGAGCTTGTTGTTTTTATTTATGGTTGTTGAGACTTTTTTTGTGTGTGATAGAAATGGTTGCTGAGACTTCAGAGTTGCTCATTTGTGAAAAAAAATGGGTTCTTTTGTTTTGATTGATTGAATGCTGTTTTGGGATTTTGATTCCCCTATTTTACTTATGATACCTGCAAAGAAGTGGCTGCTCCCATGCCTTCATGATTTTGTTTTTGTGTTTGTAAATTGTACCGTAATTACTAATTAGTTTTGCTATCTGATGTGATTTGTGTGTGGATTTATTTAACCACTGAGCCAGCCAACATCATTATCAGGGTTATCATTATCTGTTGGAATAGTAGTTTCGGAGAAGACTATGTGTTGCCGTTTTAGGTGTGATGTTACTAATTTTATGCCTCTTTGGCATGTGAGCTGCATGTGTTTGTGTTGCCAACCTTACTTGTTTGATTAGGTATGGATTTTGCTGCGGCTCATCTGTTGTTTTCTGATTGCAGAATCACATGCTATTTGGGAGGAGTGGATGTGCATATGTAATGTATGACTTGGGCGGAGATGGTAGTAGTGTTGAAGTTTGAACCACTGAGAGAGTGGGCAATGCTTTTTTACAAACTGTGACAGTGTTAGCTAGGTTGCAGCTCATCTGATGGCATCCAGGTCGGCGAGGACTTCACCTGACAAGCAAAGAATAATAGATGGAAGTTCTCGTAGGCCGTCACCTGTGCTGCCATCCAAGCCTGGAAAACCAGAACTGGTCACTCCCATAGCATTATCCAAAGCAGTTACACAGATTACATCAAAGCAGCCCAGCACAGAAGTTAAGTCTACTGTAGGAACTGGTTCTTATGGATCTGTCGAATCATTTGCCTCTGACGTCCCATGGAAGTTGGCCATTGGAGATTTGAGAGAATCGTCGGCAAATGTCATGAATCCTTCTGTTTCCGGTTGTAATGTTTCAGGTGAGAATAATATTGAACAAGAAAAGAAAATGTATGATCACGGTGTTGGTCCAGGTTCTGCTAAGGTTAGTGATGGTACCAGCAGCTTTGTAAACACTAGTGGAAGTGCGATAATTAGTGACCGCGTTGACTATGTTGAGAGTGGCAAGAGCAGCATGTGTAGAGGCAGCACATGTAGTGATGTCAGCGATGAAAGTTCATGTAGTAGTAGCGTCAACAAACCTCATAAAGCCAATGACACTAAATGGGAAGCCATTCAAGCCGTTCGAGCTAAGGATGGGGGATTGGGATTAAGTCACTTCAGGTTGGTAAAGAAGTTGGGCTGTGGGGACATCGGAAGTGTGTATCTGTCAGAGTTAAGTGGTACTAAATGCTATTTTGCAATGAAAGTTATGGACAAAGGAACATTAGCAAGTCGTAAAAAGCTGCTTCGAGCTCAGACAGAAAGAGAAATTTTACAATCTTTGGACCATCCTTTCCTTCCTAGTTTGTATGCTCATTTCGAAACTGAAAAATTTTCCTGCCTAGTGATGGAGTTTTGCCCTGGAGGCGATTTGCATACTCTGCGTCAAAGACAACCTGGGAAGCACTTTTCTGAACATGCAGTGAAGTAAAACGCTTTCCCTGACAAACTATTATTAGTTTCACAATTTTGAATGTTTTGTGATAAGATGATTCTCAACATTTAATGTGTTGTCCTCCCATGCTTTTCATATTTGCTGTCGTCGCTTAATATTTCTAAAGCTTTCTCTTTTTAATCGGTGATTGTACTTGAACTTTCTCTACATTCCTGGTAGTATTTATTCTCTGGTAATATTTGTATCCCAGGTTGTTAGCCCAAAATGTTCTGTCTCCATATGATTTTAAGTGCTAGAGTGAACTGCATTGGCTTTGATTGAACATCATTTCTCACTCTTGTTAATCGTGCATGCAGGTTCTATGTGGCGGAAGTTCTCCTTGCTCTGGAATACCTCCACATGCTTGGGATTGTTTATCGCGACCTCAAACCAGAAAATGTTCTTGTTAGGGAAGATGGGCACATCATGCTTTCTGATTTTGACCTCTCCCTCCGCTGTTCTGTCAGCCCAACACTCGTGAAGTCCTCGTCTCTTGATTCTGAACCTCTTCGAAAAAATTCAGCATACTGTGCTCAGCCAGCTTGCATGGAGCCCACATCATGCATAACGCCTTCCTGTGTAGCTCCTACCACATGTTTTGGCCCTCGCTTCTTTTCAAGCAAATCCAAGAAAGACCGTAAACCCAAAAATGAAATTAGAAACCAAGTCAGTCCAATGCCCGAGTTCATGGCAGAGCCAACAGGGGCAAGGTCAATGTCTTTCGTCGGGACCCATGAATACTTGGCACCAGAAATTATCAAAGGCGAAGGACATGGAAGTGCAGTAGATTGGTGGACCTATGGGATATTTCTTTACGAGCTATTATTTGGTAAGACACCGTTCAAGGGATCAGGGAATCGAGCTACTCTATTTAACGTGGTTGGTCAGCCTTTGAGATTTCCCGAGTCACCAGTGGTAAGTTTCTCAGCTAGAGATCTCATACGGGGCTTACTTGTAAAAGAGCCGCAACACAGATTGGCATACAAAAGAGGTGCCACTGAGATAAAACAACATCCCTTCTTCGAAGGTGTAAACTGGGCTTTAATCCGTTGTGCAAGCCCCCCAGACGTCCCGAAGCCAGTAAACTTTGAGCTCTTAACATTCCCAGCAGCTTCAACCAGTGAGAAACCTGCAACAGTTTCTGCTTCGCCCAACCTTGGTCCAAAGAATTCAGATAACTATCTGGAATTTGATTTCTTCTAATTATTTTCGGCCATTCAGCTGTTGCTGTGTATTTCTCTTCATGCTGGGATCTGTGAAGATATTTTTGTTTCTTATATTATAAGCTTGGGAGATTTTTTCCTTGCATTTTTAGATGTTGATTCATGTTAATTATTCTTATATGAATACTGTTGTATCATTGTTGCTGGTCTCTCAAAACACTGTCCTGTAATCCTTATCGAACAAAGAAAAAAAAAACTGTCCTCTAATACAAATTCATTTTTCTCATTTGCCATATTTTGATAAGTTCTATTTATTATATTTTTAAACCATCTATCACATTTTTCATTAATTCAGGATTGTTAACTTTTATGCTTCCTAAAAAATGAAATGTATTTCCTTTCGTAATCATAAATTATCATCACGGCTTGGCCCGGTGATATTAACTAGGAGAGGTCATAAAAACAAAACACATAAAAGTCATCAGGTTTTGTAGATCAATGTTGAAGCTTTAGCGAGATTAACGGATAGAATAAAAGGAACAAAAATATATTGAAGGAAGGAAGGAAAAGGATCAGGTACAAAATTGATATTTTGATACAAAATTGATATTTTGGTACAAAATTGATATTTTGGTACAAAATTGATATTTTGGTACAAAATACAAACTAATCATAGCCCTTGATCTTGTGATTGAATGGATGAGATTAAATCTTAATTTTTTGTGTTTTTTGTGTGTGACGAATTATAAAATAAACCTGACGAATTATGTCGTCTTTTTATTTTTCGGTTTGTCTTTTTCATTTTTTGGCTCGAATTTTGAAGAATTATAAAATAAACTGACTATAAAATAATTTTGACAATTTTATATTTTGTACCAAAAATTTACTTTGTACTGGATCTGGCCTCAAAGGAATACACATTTATAAAATAAAAAGGCAAATGGAAAAACTACTCTTTACAATTACATTCATATTCTTCAAAGTTGAAACTTGGCCTTGCAACCTATCCTTATTTAAAACTCGCTTTAAGTGTCACAGCTGCCTTAAGGCCATCATGGTCCCTGCAAAATTGATTCAATTAGGACAACACGTGTATTTATGGATGCAATGACATGTGTTATTTGGACTTTTGAACATTAAACGAAACTCAATGCGTAAGCACCTAATTTATGAATATGTTAATGACTTCAACTTCAAATAATCACATTAAAGTATTAAAAGTATTGCCTTTTCTTCTTGAGTCACCTAACTTACCCATTGGCCATTACCCATCAAACCTTGTTATTTGTAAATATGCCACCGGCATATTCTTTCTTTTTTATATCAATATTTACAGATCTATAACAATTAACAAGACATAAAGAAAACATCCATTTGTTTTCTATAGAAAATAATGACAAAAATCATTCTAAGTTGGAGAATTACATTTATATAAAAATACATACTAAAAAGTATGATGACCACAAAGTTCACGCAGTTCCCATTTTATGACAAAAAAGGCATACGACCCATGACTAGATCTACCAAAACGTTATATATGCTCACACTTTATTTGTCAAAAAATTTGCATTTCACATATAAAGTGTTCTATGGAGATGCATCGACTTTAATTAACATATCATTTCAAAGATTGATCGAGACCTTTCGAGCACAGATCACATGTTTTCACTTCATTTCAAAGATCTCGCTTGCAATCATTTAGTGGCACGATCTGAAGGCTGAAGCCACTAAATATAGTGTGACACAACTGTCTCTTATACAAACAATATTTTCATATGATATACAAACATATTTCAAGTGTTACAATTAATATTCATTCGTAGAGATCCACATCCGGTACAATTCGGATTGGACCGGACCAATAGATCGGATTTTTTTTTTTGAAAAAATAGACCAAAGACCGGATCAGACTGGAGTTTATACGGTTCGGGTCAGATCGATGGATTGGATTTTTTTAAAAATGGACCGAGGACCGGAACAGACCGTAATTTTACATTATAATCATTAAGTTTACGGCTCGGGTCGTAATCCAGGCTGATGTACCGACAATTTTCAAAAAAGTGGATCGTGGACCTGCTGGATTTTTATGAACCGGTCCGATTTTGTGCATCCCTACTCATTTGCGTGTAACCAACAAAATATGGTATCAAAATGATGATTTATGTAAAGGGTCAAGATCAAGTACAAAGTTAAATTTTGGTACAAAATACAAAATTCTTCATAATCATTTTATAATTTGTCAGTTTATTTTATAGTTCGTTAAAATTATTTTATAGTTCGTCACTTTTCGACCGAAAAATGAAAAAGACGAGCCGAAAATGAAAAGATGACATAGTTCGTCAGTTTCATTTTATAATTCATCATCAAGAAAAACACCAAAAAAATCAAGATTTAATCTAATCTATTCAAATCACAAGATCAAGGACTATGATTAATTTGTATTTTGTACTAAAAAATATACTTTGCACTAGATCATTTTCCTTATGTAAATTTATAAAACTTTATTTTTTTTATAATATTTTGAATTAGTAACATATCTGATTTTCCTATTTATTTTAGAAACAAAAAATAACCATACCGAATCTAGAAAAGGTATAGGCGCTGGATAATCAAAATTTTAAAAACTAAATTAATTAATTATGTCGTCACTCCATATGCGCAAACTTGTCCTTTTTTTTTCAAGAGCTAAGCAGAAGAAGAGAGAGAAGAGCATCCATTGTGGAAAAAACGAATGACCCTTTTCTCCGTCAATCTCCACCGTCTCTCCGATCGAAAAACCATTAACTGAAGTTTCCACCTTTAGCTGATCGGAGTCCATATTCCGTGCGATTTGATTGCTAATTTGTCTGCTTTTTTTTTTGTTCAAAGCTTGAAGCTATGGCCGTAGCAGACCAAGCTGCGGTCAAGCAATTCGGTTCGTTGATGGAAGGCGGTAAGCTACTCCGATCTATCTAGTTCACCACTGGTTCGGATTTGTTCGTAATTGAGTTGTTGGTGGTAGTATTGATTTTCTTTTCTTGTTCTTCTAATTGTGAATTGATGCCTTTCTTTTGGCGCAGTCGATGGGCGGTTGAAGCAGTCATTCGAGGTTTTTTTTTCTTCTTTTCCTTTTGTTTAATTTCATATCTTTTACAGTTGTATGTGATCTGTTAGTTTCGGTTTTGTAATCAGTCAGATCCTATTACTTAATTGTGGACAATTTTAAATTGAAATTAGGATATTATTATTATCTTTGCTTTGAGATGGTTGAGTTAAGTTTAAGGAGCTGGCATTTGATTGATTTGCTTGGTAAAAGTGTGAATTGGTCAGATTGATCTGCAGTCTCATCTAAATGAATGCCCAGAGCCATTTAAGTTACTATATATGACTGTCTAAGTCTAAGAAAATTCTAACTTCTGATTGGAGTTTTGGTTGTTGGTTTTATGATATTGTTTCACAGACTTTGAAACCAATCTTCCACCGTATGAATCAACCTTGAATTGCTGATTTTCAAACATCTTTTTTTCTCTCCACATTTTGCAACTAATAGCTTTGATTTTGTTCTTCAGAATATACATCAAGGATACATAAAAGAATCACTTGTACGATTTTTGAATGCAAGAGATGGGAATGTTGCTAATGCACATAAAATGGTCAGCGTGTTTTACTCGAATCAATTTCAGTTTCTAGTCCTACAGCTCTGTATGTGTAATTGTGTATGCATATGCATTTGATTATAGTGTTGACATTTCATTAATTTACATTTTACAGTTGCTTGACTGCTTAAACTGGAGGATACATAGTGAGATTGACAACATACTGACAGTGAGTCTTTGAAACGTAGCTACTTGCCGTTAAACATTTCCTAAAACTGCATCCGTAGTTATTCTTACTCAGTTTTTAATAATGCAGAAACCAATCTTGCCGGCTAATTTGTATAGAGACATCAGAGATTCTCAGCTTGTCGGATTGTCTGGTTACTCGAGAGAGGTATTACAGTCATCTTTTGTTCAACGAGCAGCCTCATCTGTGGCTTTCTTTCTTTCTTACTGCTAAATTATGCTAGGGTGTTCCTGTCCTTGCTGTCGGTGTAGGACTAAGCACATACGACAAAGCATCTGTAAGTAATTTGTGATATCATTCTTTCGACTAGAGTTGGGTTACAGATTACACGTTAGCGGGCCATCAATATTTTCTTGTATTGTGTTCTATGTTTGGTTGCTCTTATGATGTCCTAAATGCGTTACATGCTTTGGTGTGGCAGGTTAATTACTATGTGCAGTCACACATTCAAATGAATGAATACAGAGACCGAGTAGTATTAGTAAGTGTACGCTTGCAGTGATGAGATTTTCATTTCTTGCGGCGACTTGTGGTAGAAGCATAACATGCCACTTTGTTGCAGCCATCAGCAACTATGAAGTACGGGCGATACATAGGTACTTGTATCAAAGTTCTGGATATGACTGGATTAAAGCTTTCAGCGTTGAATCAAATCAAGGTAATTACTTCCCCGTGATTAATTCTTTTCAAAACACAATGCCTTGTTTGACTTCTTGCTCATACTCCCTTGTTATCTTGGTGATGCAGCTGTTGACTGTTATTTCCACCATTGACGACTTAAACTATCCTGAGAAAACAGATACATATTACATTGTCAATGCGCCCTACATTTTTTCAGCATGTTGGAAGGTTTGTATTTTTTTATCATCATTTTGGATGTAATCTAGTCAATTTCATGAAAGGAACCGAAATTAGTTGATTTAAGAATGCCCATGTCAATGCTCGGCCAGGTTGTTAAACCTCTTCTTCGAGAAAGAACAAGAAAGAAGATTCAGGTACTACAAGGTTCTGGAAAAGACGAACTGCTACAGGTGAAGTTGTCTTTCATTATCCTCCCTATGTAATTATTTGAACAGATGTCCACACTCCCCATGTTATCCAATCTCTTTGAATCTCCATTTTGGAAATATCTCAAGATCATTATATCTCAGACCATTGAGGCAGCATACTGTGGGAATTTCTTATCCGTCTATAAGCTGTGTATGGCTCTCTATGCTTGTCACTCATGATTTATGGACCTGTTGCAGATAATGGATTATGCATCTCTACCACATTTTTGTAAACGTCAAGGCTCCGGGTCATCAAAACACTCTGCAAATGGTTCCACTGACAACTGTTTCTCTCTGAGCCACCCCTTCCACCAACAGCTATACGATTATGTCAAGCACCAAGCATCGCTCTTGGAATCAGGTCCGATGATCAAACAAGGATCATTTCATGTTAATTTCCCAGAGCCCGACACAGATGGCACCAAGATTGCCAAGACCATCGAGACTGAGTTCCACAAGTACGGTGATTGTAATGGGAGATCTAACTCATTCAAGGACATTAGGATTGGGGACAGCTGATCCACAAATGGTTACTGCAACCTGTTGGCTGAGACTATTTAATAGCATGTAGCTGATGCTGCCTTTTAAAGAGGAGACTGGAAGGGCTGTTAGAATTATCCAAACAAAAAAATTCTTGTATACTATTTACACATATGTGAGCTATGAATAATGTTACTATTATTGGACCAGCCCAAAGGGAATTGACATCGAAAGTCCTTAAGATTAGCCGGTTAGGTACCTCCTCTATATGGCTGTAGTACTTGTACTTCATCCAACAAACAAATGCAAGTAGCTTCAAAGCTAATATTCAGTTCAAACAGTTCACTTATCATTTTCTCAGTAAAAAGATGACACGATCATTTGCTTTGAGCAAATAACAAAGAGCACACATGTACATGGAATCCTAACCATTTGTTCCTATCACACCATTCACACTTTCAAATCTGGGTCTCCAAGTGCAGGTTCTCAAATAGGTTTCTCACCCGGGAGGTAGGAGGGAGAGCCACCAGCAATATTGCTCTTCTTTCTCTGAAAGATGCCACTAAAACTCGGAAGGAGGGTTTTCTTAGAGACATATGATGGCCGGGTTTCTAGTTTCTTGACCTCGACGATTCTCACAGAAGGATTCTGATTCTGCTTTTCTACCATGAGATGAGTCGGTGGTGATACTGGTGGAATCTCTGCTTCTGCCAAAATTCGGGAAGCTGCTTCTGCAGCTTTTTTCTGTTCCCGGTCACGCCATTTACGAAGCTCGCCTTCTACAGCCCTCTTGGCTGCTTCAGCCATTTCTGCTTTCTTTAAAGCCTGAGCCGTTGCAGCCCTCATGTCCTCAATAACTTTTTGAGTTGATTCCAACTTCTTCAGAGCCTCATTTTCACTAGCCTTCACAGCTTCAACTTGGGCCAATGCAGCAGCCACTTTCATATTTGCTATTGTGTCAGACTCCACAACCTTTCGGCTCAAAGAATCAAACTCATCCTTCGAGATGGTGATATTGGTACCAGAATCAGAGGTGGAAGACCAATCAGCTGTGGTTCTTTCTGATAATGCCTTTATCTGATCAAGGGCCCTAGCTTCAGCTAGTTTTGCTTCTTCAGCTTCCTGCAAAGCATCTCTTAGCTTACTCTCAGCTTCTGCTAGTGCAGCCCGAACAGTTTCTGCTTCTTTCTTCAATTCCTCAGCTTTTAGCTTCATCTCTTCTGCTTCTTTCCTTGCTTTCTCAGTTTCAATTGACAACTGCTGAAGCGTTGAAACCATGTCGTCAGCAGCATCTCTGGCTTTGGACTCTTCTGCAATGCATGCTTCGAGATCAGACTTGGTCTTACAAAGCTGAATATTCAACTTCCCAGCAATAGATTCCATTTCAGCTTCCTTCACCTTCATTTCCGCATGCTCTTTCTTTACGTTCTCAAGTTCCACCTTCAGAGATTCGAGAGAGCTTCTTAAAGAACTTTCTTCTTCTGCTACTTTCTGCAAATAGTCCTTAGCATGGTCCAGCTCTGATGTCACTGTTCTAACTGATTCTAGTTCGGAAGCTATTGCATTTTCCATCTCCATTTGCAGAGCTTTAATTTCATTATCCACACTAACAACCTGTGTTGCTAAGCCTTCAGTGAGTGAAGGATTCAACTCTTGCTTCAAGACTAGAAGCTTTCTAGCTGAATCTTCGGCTTTGTTTTTATACAACTGCTTTTGAATATCTTTCTCAGCAAATATCTTAGCATGTTCTTCCTGTGCCTGGACTACTGCTAGCTTTGCACATTCAAGCGATTCCCTAGTAACAGAAATCTCCTCTGAGAGCTCAAGAGATCTATCCATATTTTCTTTGGCAGCATCCTCAGCTTCCTCTGCCTGTTTAAGTGCGGTCAATTTTGCCTCCAATGATGCATCGCAATCCTGGCGGAGTTTCCTCAGTTCTTGTTTGGCATCATCAAGTTCGGATACTGCAGATAAGTAATTCTTCTTAGAAAATTCCAAATCCTCGTACCAGGAGCCAGGCATACTATTAGACCTGCTAAATTTAGTCTCCTCAAATTGCTTCACGTTATTCTCTGACTCTTCTTTAGCTTGAACGGCTTGTGCTTTTGACTCCCCTATTGTTACAAGCTTGCTGTTTAGATCCTCGACTGTTTTCCTAGCATTTTCAAGCTCTGCAAGAGCTTGGGATTTAGTTGTCTCTGCATTTGCGAGTTGCTCCCTCAACTTGTTAAGCTCTTTCTGGGCAAGGTGAAGTTGCGTCTCCTTGGCCAATACTCGCTGAAAAAATCCCAAGCTTCATTAAGTAAACTGCAAAACACACCTTCCAAAACCTCAAAAACTAGATGCTTTAAAGAAAAAGAATATTACATCAGCTGATTGTGGTTTTATCCTCCTAATAGCAGGCCTTTCCCCAGAGAAAGCACCTTCCCCAAAGAGGTTGACAGCGTCTTTAACAGACTGAAAAGGTGCACGGGTATCTATCTCTCCTACCTCCACTTTCGGAGAATCCGAAGTTCTTTGACGATCCTTGGCAACCATTATGTCCTTTATTTTACAAGCACTCCTGATCAAATATAAATCAACACGAGGATGAAATGCAGACTTGAAACGCGGCGACATTTTGCAGCATAAGAAAAGCACATAATAAGATCCCGAGTTGAGATACTTGCTATACAGATACAATAAGCTTTATAGAGTCACTTATTTATTTACACCGCAGAAAAATAATGATATCTAAAAGTAAGCTTGAACCCTTAATTCTTATTTATAAGTTTTCACCATCTGATTTGAGCCAAAATGACCTGAATCAATAGTAATGGACCCAGATGACATATACGAGAAACGAGACTGATAAGTGATAACTGTTATTCTCTTAGAAGAAATACTTACACATTTTCTATATAAATTTATTCTCAGACAAGGCTTCTCTGTATCAAAAGAGACCTATAGTAAGAAGAGGTGCTTCATGCTTGACAGAAAGATGGAAACAAAACATATGTGCCATGCTCTACCCAACTAACAGAAACGAAAAATGGCACTCTTTAAGGAACTGAGTATCATGCTAGATAATAAATAATAAACATGTTCGAAAACCAGTTGATCCATCTATTATGCAACTATTAATTTCACTGTATCTGTATCATACTGAATTCATACATGAACAGTATCAGCCGCATAAATAGGGACTACACATCAAACAGAATCAAATTATGAAGCCTTAAAATAAGCACAAATCAGCTCAGCTCAGTAAACACAACATAAGATGCTCAATACACAAATCAAACTTGATAGCAAAATCACCCACCCACTGATCAGAATCAAGAAAAACACCACCATATGTCCACATCAAACAAGTCAAAACCATCTCATGCTAACAACTTACAACTAACTTCTCAACAACAAAGACAAATTAATTAGCAAGGGATTAACAAGAAGCCAAAGCCAGGTCAAACCTGAAGAGATGATGCACCGGGAGTCAAAATCCCAGTAACCCTGGATAAACCCTAGAAACAAACCCTGAAAAAAATCTGGCAAAAATTCCAAGCCTGCCGACGAAAGACCACAACTTTGAACAACTGGCGGTGGCGCAGCGCGTTTTGCGATTGGGGAAAAGAAAAAGATTATTCAAAAAGTGGGCTTGCAGAACAGCGAAGTATAAGAAGAGTAAAAGCGACCGGTGGGGTGGATTTGATTGAAGTTTGAAGTTGGGAAAGAGATGGGAAAATATATTTAAGAAAAGTGGTGGTGGTGGTCGGCAGGAACAGGGCCCTTTTTTTTTTTTTACATCTACACAGCAGCAGCTGCAACAATAACAAAACCAGGTAAGAGTTGTTGGATTTGAATTTGGGGAGACAGTGAGAGGAAGCGGAACAGGTAGCGCAGTCCACAAACAGAAACTCAATGCAGTGATTTTGGGTTTTTTTTATTGATTTATTTTTTTTAAGTGGGAAAAATATATTTGAATTATAGTTAGTGCAATTCAAGTAACTTGTGAGAATTTAGATATGTTTTTGTAAAATTATTTCAAATATGTTTCATGTTTCCATTTCGAAATTACACTCTCGATCTGTTCCATATCAACGTCTATTTTTTAGCCATGATTGTATACTTTTGAACTGAAATAGAAATCGAAGTCAACCCATAAACATAACTTTGATTTTTTTTATTGTGGGTTTACATATCATACAATTGCACTACATGAATACATTTTAAATATATTACATGAGTACTTTTTAATTCGGATACATATGAATTACTTAGAGCATGAGCCACACAAGACATCCATCCGGATTGATACTTGAATCGTCCACTGAAGCACAGACTATAAAACACCTCTTATCTTGAAAATCCACTAGCGAACACACACCTCTAGGCTCCACACATTCATGAAGACCGGTGAAGCAAAGGAACACCCTGTACCGCATGACACAACACGTCCACAAGAGACGGACAACACCTCCTAACTTGATTTAGACGAAATAATTTAATTAATTTAATTTTATAATTCAATTTAAATACTGGACTGTTGAGTTAAATGATTTAACTCCAATTACATAGAAATTCGGAATGAGATACTTATTAAAAAGATAGCGAATTTCAATACAAAAAAGGTGTTGTCTCGAACACTTTTACTTCAAAATAAGAGAGCATATTCAAAACTAATACCATGATTCCCAATAAAACCAAAATTGGACAAATAAGGATAAAGCATGAAAATTTTAAATTTTGTAGGATATACCGTTTGTGCAATTAAATTGGATATTGTTTTTGATTCTATAATGATTTATAATTCGAACATTTGATTGAATTTTGTTATTAGATTCTCACTTACCGCTAAGAACTAATCCTCAAATATCTCTATTTGATTCTTGATAAATTCAAAAAGCCTGAACTTTGAAACGACATTATTTTGATGTATGTTAAATTTTAATTTCACCAAAATGATGTTATTTAAATAAAAATTGCGTAGTTTTCTTCTCGCAGTAAATAAACTTGCTACATGCATGGGATCTGAATCCTTGGCAAGTGTGAAAAGAACGGGAAAGACCAAGTTACTTAATTATAGCTCCCTAAACCTTAATTATAATAATTCTTTAGTAACTATATAATCACAACGTCATGTGTTTAATTTATTATGATGATCATTTCCAATTGAAAAAAAAAATGTGTTTACGATGAAAGCCTACTTTCATTTAAAACTGTACCTTATCGATTTAATTGACATTATTTATAAATAAAATTTTTTTTTGTAAATATCAATGGATATGGAAACAAAAAATATCTAAAAAATATCCCTCATATATCTCTAACCCTTCCAAAATATAATTTAAAAAGAAGAAAAAGAAAAAGAAAAAAAATGGATGAATATCTCTTTTGACTTGTTTTCGCAAACAATTTCTATTGGAACTTAATTTGTTGGAGATCAAACCAATTGATTCTTAATTCTCATTTTAATATAAATTTGCTTCGGCAAACACCCAAGAAAAACTACTTGCACATCCTTTATTCTCTGGTTTAGTTAACAGTACTGATGGATCAGGCAATGACATTTCTCTGGATGAAGAGGTAATGCCAACATGTTCATCGCATTTTTATGGGTCGAGTATAATTTCATTCGGCGATAAATTTCTTAATTTCCCTCGCTTCAAATTTTATAAAAAAAATTCTTTGTTGCAGAAATGCAGTGGTGACAGGAGGGAACAAGGGGATGGGATTTGAGATATGCAAGCAATTGGCATCAAAAGGTGTTAAGGTGATCTTAACTGCAAGAGATGCGAAAAAAGGCCTTGAGGCTGTGGAAAAATTGAGGGCTACCGGTTTATCTCTTGATCAAATTACTTTTCATCAGCTTGATGTTGAGGACGCTGCCTCTGTCGCTAACCTTGAAGATTTCGTCAAGACCGAGTTTGGAAAACTCGATATCTTGGTATGCCTTGTAAAATAACATGTCGCCTTTTTTATTTAATTATTTTGGAAGAAAATGCAGTCATGGTCATGGCTGTTGTGCAGGTGAACAATGCAGGAATTTCAGGAGGTACACCTGATGAAGAAAAGATGAAAAAGGTATTTTCCAAGCATTATAACCAGAAAAAGATCTGGTACAACGCAATTAAAACGACGTCGCTTCAATTAGAACTGCGTCGTTTTGTTAGATGCGCCATTCTAAATATTTATAATAATAATAACTCAAAAATTCTATAAAAAAATATTTATTTGACCATATATGCAAAAAAAAAAAAAAAACTGACCATTTGAGTGCATGTTTGATAACAGTTAACACAGGCAGGAAAAGACTTGGAGTTAAGTGACTTTCTGATTCAAACATACGAGTTAGCTGAACAATGCATACAAACCAACTACCATGGAACGAAGAAAATGGTTCAAGACCTTCTACCTGTTCTGCAGCTATCTGATTCCCCAAGAATAGTCAATGTAACTTCTTCTCTGGGGCGGCTCATGGTAAATAAATTTTCACCACATTCCCGTGTCCACACATACGATCATTTTTCTAAAATCTCACATTTCGAAATGTCATAATTTCGATTCATTTCTCAAAATGTCACCTTTTTGACCAACGATATATTAGTATTCATCAGAATATTTTCGGTAAGAGTTATATATTGTTGCAAATTTTGTATAAATCTGAATATAATAATGAAACAGCAAGCCAACTAATCTGAGTATATGAATAAGCTATTCTGTAAATAATCCAGCAACAAAAAGGCAGCAGCTTGACTGAACATGCATAAACAGCAGTAAGTATTGATAAGTAATTTGTTTATCAAAACTGTAACAGCCACTGAAATGAAGCAGGTATATAACAGAACAGTGATCAGCGTGCAGTTTTTAACAAAACTAAAACAGAACATTCATACAAATACACTGAACATACTTATGACTAAAATCATGCATCTGTATTGAAACTGAAGCAAACATTGAGATGTAACAGTAAGCAAACTGTGAGTAATAAAGAAACGGATCAACTGATACTGAGCATTGATAAACAGCTAATGCAAAACAGAAAGCAATCTAGTAAAGTAAATACACAGAGCATGAATCTGATAGACAAAACAGAACATGCAATTTTGCGATCATATAATCATGCTGTAAACGGAAATATAAACTGTAAACGAAAATAGGACAGCAAACCGAAGATTCTGATTCAGTCACGTCAATGAGGACGATGTCCTTAAAGCTGTATTGCCTCCCGTCGGTGTTGGGTCTGATGGCAATGAGCTTCCCAGGATGAAAGAATCGCAGCAAGCGCGTAACACCGTAGCCTCGCTGCTCGAACTTATTGGACCTTCAGCTATCACAAATCGGAAATACAAAGTGTAGTCGAGTGTGTGGGATGTGTTTTCTATATGTTTTTCAGAGGAAAGACTGACTTCCTTTTATAGTAACTGATGCATCAGCAACCGTCCCATAACTCCATCATTCCACCAGCGCATGATCTCCATGACAGGTGAAAGTGGGCAACTGCCCCATGACTCCACACGCCTCATGAACAAGACTGACTCAGTCAAGTCTTTGACGTTTTGGTTCTTGGTTTGACAAAATTAAAAGAACGAATTGAGCAAAATCGAACCGAACGATTTTAGGTCTCAAATGTGGCGCACCACCTTTTTTCTTCAAACCTTTAAACACATTTTTCCAACATATATTTGGGAACATGAACTTCTTTTTTTAGATACAAAAAGTGACATACTGAAATTGTAATGTTGGTGATTTATCAGTTCGTACCTGGTGAAAAAATAAAGGCAGTGCTCCGAGACACAGACAATCTAACAGAAGAGAAACTGGACGCGTTGGTGAACGAGTTCCTCGTCGATTTCGACGCAGGTTCATCTGGAAAAAAAGGCTGGCCAACTGAATTCCCTGCATATCAGGTATCCAAGGCAGCTGCGAATGCTTACACAAGGCTTTTAGCCAATAAGTATCCGAAAATGTGCATCAATGCAGTGTGTCCTGGATTTGTCAAAACATATATATGAATTGCAACACTGGAGTATTCACAGCTGCAGAAGGGGCTGCGCACTCGGTGAGGCTGGCGCTTCTGCCGCGTGGTAGCCCCTCTGGCCGCTTCTACTATTTGGAAAAAGTCGGATCATTCCAATGATGAGTATATTTAGCAACTGGCGTAGAAATAAGTGAGACTGCATTTGTATTTGTCGTGTAACCTTTCAGAGCCAAACTCAATTAAAGTAGTTATTCAAAGTTTATCAAAATTTGTTCCTCAATTATATTTATTTTGAAACTAGTTGGGATATCTTAACATTTGGTATCATAACTAGTATTTTACATAAAAGATAAGGAATCGTATTTTTATGGTGTGCTTAAATTATACATAACAGATAACAACACTATACAAACGACAATTAAAAAATGTCCAATTTAACCGTTAAGTAATGCAATAAAATCACATATAATGGATTGACAACTCAATCTTATTCAGGATTCATATGCACAATGAGAGAAAATGAGAAGAAATGTTCTGAAAATTGCAAAGGAAAATGCAGCGATCTATAATTATATTTAGTATTCATTTTTTCTGAAAGAAATTAATTTGCACACATGGAAAAAATATACTCTGGGACTGCAAGTGCAAGGTGATTTATCCAAACGCTGAACACTTCGTCGTTTCGATCGTATACAAAATGTCAAAGCAACAGGAGATGGAAATCCCCAATTCTTCCGAGCCCTCGATTTCATCTCTCTCTAAAACTTGTGCAATTAGGGTTTGCGGGGGTCTCGTTTCATCTCACTTGCTCAGATTGCTCTCTTCAATCTTCGTCCGTAATCCGCCCTTGATTAACGACCTGCTTTTCGATCTGGTAATTCTTGTTTCCCGTGATTTATTTGATCTCTGGCGCTTCGTTTGAGGCTCGCATCGGTATTCTAGGTTTTGGGATTTGATTTTTAAGTGTTTTGTGGTAAGAAGTAAAGCCTAATTTTTGAGGTTAGTTTCGTTTTCGGTGAGTTGTAAGACATGGATGAAGGTGGGGGTTATGGACACGGGGAAGATCCGGGCGAGCAGTTTCATAGGAATGAAGCAATTTCGGCTGTTGCTGATGAGGGGTTTCTTGTTGAAGAGGAGGATGATGATTATGAGGATCTCTATAACGATGTTAATGTTGGAGAGGGTTTCTTACAGTCTTTGAAGAGGAATGATGAGCCTGTGGTTAGGACTACTGAGGAGACTGAGAGGAAGATTGATCCGCCACAGATATATGCAGCTCCTCCACCTCCACCTCCGCCTGCAGGTATTGTTACTGCTGAGGTTAGTGGAGCTATGATTGGTGGTGGATCTAATGTCTCTGAAAGAGGAGCTGAGGAATTTGCAAGTCAAGGGAGTAGAGGACCTATGCTGCCAGGGCCTCCTGGTGGTGGACTCAGGGTTGAATTAGGGCAAGTTAACCGAAATATGGGTGGTTTGGATGAGCAAAATGTTGGCCAGGTTCAGGGTTTTGTTCAGCCACCATTCCAGCAGCCTCCAGGGAGTAGCGGTGGTGCGCAAGGAATTTTTCAGCATCAGCAACCTCATAGTGGAGGGGACATGGGGAACTTAGGAAATGACGGATTTGCTAGAGGGGGTAACATGAATGCTAATGGTATTGGTGGAAATGGGATCAGCAATCTTGGTGGTGTAGGAGGGGTAGGTGGTAATACTGGTGGTGGGGGAGGGACAATGCTATTTGTTGGAGATTTGCACTGGTGGACAACAGATGCAGAATTGGAGGCCGAGCTTTGCAAATATGGGATTGTGAAGGAGATCAAGTTCTTTGATGAGAAGGCCAGTGGAAAGTCGAAAGGGTATTGTCAAGTTGAGTTTTATGATCCAGGAGCTGCTGCTGCTTGCAAGGAGGGGATGAACGGCCATGTTTTCAATGGAAGGCCATGTGTTGTTGCTTTTGCATCACCCTTCAGTGTGAAAAGGATGGGTGAGGCGCAAGTCAGTAGGACCCAACAAACAGGTCAAGCTCCTCTTAATCAATCAAAGCGAGTGTCTAATGATAATGGTGGTAAATCAGCTGGTAATAACATAGCAACGGGTGGTGCTTTCCAAGGCGGTGGCGATAACAACAGAGGAGGATATGGGAGAGGCAACTGGGGTAGAGGCAATTCCCAAGGAATGGGTAACAGGGGAGGAGCTCCTGGTGGGATGAGGAGGGGTGGTGGCATGGGTGGTAGAGGCATAATGGGGAATGGTGGTAATGCCTTCAATCAGGGCATGGGCGGCAATCCACAGATGATGCACCCTCAAGCAATGATGGCTCAGGGATTTGATCCAGCATTCGGCGGGCCTATGGGGAGAATGGGAGGCTATGGTGGGTTTCCTGGTGGACCCATGGCTCCATTTTCAGGCATGATGCAGCCCTTTCCCCCTGTTGGGGGTGTCGGCATGCCAGGAGTTGCGCCCCACTTTAATCCAGCCTTTTTTGGTAGAGGGATGCCTATGAATGGTATGGGTATGGTTCCCACATCTGGAATGGATGGACCTAACATGGGAATGTGGCCGGACCCTAATATGGCTGGCTGGGGAGCTGAGGATCACCCTGGGAGAGGAAGAGAATCGAGCTATGGAGACGAAGTTGCTTCTGACACTCAATATGGTGAAGCCAGTCATGATAGAGGAACTACTAAAGAGAAAGATAGAGGTTCAGAGAGAGACTGGTCTGGTTCTTCTGATAAGAAGTATAGGGAAGAGAAAGAACCTGCATATGACAGAAATGTTTCTAGAGACAAGGATAATGGACCTGATCGTAACTATGTCGAAGGTAGTAGGCATCGTGATGATAGAGAAGTCAACCGGTCCAGGGACAGAGAGCAGTCACGTGATCGAGATCGAGACCGTGAACAAGAGCGGGAACGGGAGCGTGAAAGAGAGTGGGGGCGTGAATTGGAGCGGGAGCGGGAGCGTGATCGAGATCGTTATAGAGACGAAAGGGATAAGTACGCTGATCCTCATAGGCATAGAGATCGTGAATCTGAGCGCGATGGTGATCGAGAGAGAGGATCCTCCTCAAGAACTCACAGCAAGTCTCATTATGATGATCGACGCCCAAGGTCAAGGGAACCAGAATACGAGAAGAAGCGCCGGCTTGTTTAGCCTCAATAATCCTGTTCACTTGATAGGTACTTTTGTGCTGCGTCATAACACTTTCCCGTTGTTCGTTGAGGTCTTTTTCCTTTTGTGAACTCTGTAGAGGCTCGTGCTTTGTGAAGAAACGGCTTGGTTGGAAACTCACTTCTATGCAGGTAATTTTATTGATTCTGTTTTTTTGCTGTTTATTTCCTTCTGTAAGCTTTTGAGTTTTTCAGAGCGACGAGTTTGTCTATCAATTTCTGACTGGTTTATTCGGCTTACAGGTTAGTTATGGTAGACGTAATCCTAAAATATAGACTTTAAATGCTAGCGACTGATGGATAGTTTCTTTCATGTAAATATCTGTGTTTCCTATGAAATTTCAAAATATGTATGCTCATTAGTTTGTTATACTTATACATATGCTTTGGTCTTTCAAAGGTTTATTCTTTGTACAGGATTTATGCTGGGCTTATTTTATTTTGCTGGTGCTGATGTTATAGAAGTTAGATTGTATATAAACTGATCATACTTATGACCTTGATGCATTGTTGTGCTTAAATATGGATTGGATCATTTGGTGGTCTGTATATCAAATAACTGGTAGATCTCTGGTTGAGTTAGTCATCAGTTTTGAGGCCTCAATTTTGCGGAGTTAAAAATGTTTGTTCTCCTACTTTTGCTGGTTTTTTGGATTATGTCACTCTTTCATTTGCTATATGTGTGATGATTCCTGCTTTTCACAGGTGGAATTAAAATATAAGCTACTTCACACAGGCAGTTTCATGGAGTTCTTATGCTGGAGGCATCACCTTCTTAATGGGGAAGACCAACTTGCTTGACGAAAATATGGAACTAGCTCTGTTTTCTTTGAAATTTCAAGTACTGCAGTAGACTATTGTGTTCTAGACCATAAATACGTGTAATGGACAAATGGTGGAATTTTTCGTGATGGCTCTAGAGGTCGAACTTTAAGATGTTATTTGTTTGATAGACTTCTTTGATTGAATATCTGAGTTGTAATAGGTGTATTGTTGTATGTAATATGTATGTAGCTGATGTCTGTTGTGCCCTTTCATTTAGTTAAACTTGTTGTAGAGGCGTTGTCTGTAAAGTGTTGCCATGTAACCTGTTGTAGAGCCATTGTCTGTAAATTTGTAAAATGTTGCCATGTAAACGGCAATGGGTCGCATTGATTTTGTATAATGTGAGCCATGTAGGTTTAGCTAGCTCTCTCGTAGTTTTGCCATATTGAGATGTCCATAACAGGCAGCCTTTTTGTATATGTAAATTCTACATATATTACAATTTTTGACCCATCAAATTGTGCATTTTGATTATACTGAAGGCTGAATTCGCTTGACGGTCTGGTGTTATTGGACGCATAGGTTCCAAGTTAGGAAAACCCTTTTTTGTTAAAGAAGTGATTAAGGCTGTGGAAGTGAGTGTCTATAGTACAAGTACTTATTCTTTTTTGTTGATTGGGGTGTTAATGTTAAGTTAGTATCTGTTAGATAGGGTCTTGAACCCGGGAGCTCTAAGTCACCGGGAGAGCGCCCTTCCACCGAGCCACTCACTTCGCCCTCTAGTACAAGTACTTTGAATCTTCCTTTTAGGTCCTGAAGTGTCTGCATTCTGAACTTTATTCGAGTCTCACTATTGTTTGATGTAGGATTATTCAGGTGCAATTTGTGGAGGTGCTTCAGACTTTGTCATCTGCAATGTTTATCTTCTCCTCAATCATTCGTTTATTGAAGCTCTTCATTATTTTTCTTGAACTTAAAAATTATAGTATCATGATATATCATTAGTTGTTGATGATGCTAGTAGAATTGTCAGCATGCAGTGGACTTGACTCTGCTGAAGTCTGCCTAAATGCCGTGCAATATAAAACACCAATTAAAGTCCCAACTTCCAACTAAACATAACATGTGGCTGTGTATATATTCCACATTTTTGAGTTAATGAAATCATGGAATTGGACGAGCCGATCGCATTTGAATGTTATAAGAGCATTCATCGAAATTTACATAGTCTAAAAGACAATACGAATAGTTGCTTCCACATACTCTAAAAGACAAATGATTCACATTAAATACAAGTGTTGAGCTACTTTTACATAGTCTCATCGAAATTTACAGCCATTTCTGAGTTTCCGGCAGCAGCTGCAAACAGTCCTGCCCTGCCCAGTCCAGTCCACTTTTGCAATGTCTCATGATCATTTCTCATTCCATGACGACCTCCATAACCAATCCATCATGCAGGCTAGCCATCTGATTCATATGCAAAATGTGAGTTTTTGTTATTGTTGTTGTTTCCTCTCTACTTAATCTTAATGTACTTTTTTTTGTTTCACATGACATTTTCTCTATTTATGCGTACTTGATTATTATAATTGTATTCAACATTCCATAAAGTGAAAAGTTCTTATTTTGTAGTGTCTCCAATCATTTACGTGACGAACTGAATGAACAAATCTCATGTCATGTCGAAACATTCTTTTTTTTTTCTTCCTCACAACATTATGACTTTTCTTATGCATGTAGATGAGCATGATGGCATCTTCAGGACATGATCATGAAAACCTTTATCAGCTCCTTAAGCGCATGTATAACAACATCAACGAACTGAGGCTGCACAAACCATTACTGTCAAACGAGCTCTTCATACAGAAGCTCCGTATCGGTGATCATTTATTTTCCGAAAGACTAGGAGGAACTTATTCCCATCATGGAATCTATATCGGCAACAACACTGTTATTCACCTTCAGGGTCCACACAGCTCCGCAAAATATTCAAATCCCTGCAACAATTGTCACTATGTGCCCCCTAAAAATGGGACTGTTGTTAAAACATGCCTCGACTGCTTCCATGGCGGTCACTCGTTCCGTGTTCGTGAATACGGTATCCATGTCTCCGGAGACCTTATCGACGAATGGATCCTGAACAAGCTGGATGCATCTAAGGCTATATACACTTGCAGGAAAGGGGATATTTTTATCGGTAAATGGACAGAAAGAAAAACAGTTAGGCACCTGATCTCGATGAAACCGGGTTCCGCCAGTCATTATTCGTCTTGCGAAAACTACAGTTACACGACGAGTTCGAGCACTCTTGAAACATGTCTCAAGTGTTTTCTTAATGGAGGCTTGCTTTACATCAATGAGCTAGAACTAAGTGTTGCTAGGTGTGGCGGAGGAGATGATTGGGATTCGTGCCGGGATAAACCCATTGCTTCCGTGTTCCGCAAGCTATGTGGAAAACCAGTTGACAAGGTGTACGAGGTTTGGGATTCGATCAGCTCAACAAGATATGGCATTAAAAAGATGTGGAAACAGTTGAGAGCTCCATCCTTTATTATTTATGAGAATCAACAAATTCAAATTTGTGAGCTTGCTTCTACCAAATCACCAGAGCAGATTGTCAGTTCTGCCATTCAGAATTTGGAACATGGTTTGAACAAGTATAAGTTGCTGTCTAATAACTGTGAGCGTTTCGCCACGGCTTGCAAAACCGGCTCTCGTAGAAGTGTCCAAGCGGAAAATCGAAAGCGTACGCGTATCGACAAAAGGATTCAGCGTTTCCTTGATGAGTGTGAGCCTCCGTCCTTTATAAGACCGATGGAAACTCTGGTGAATTTGCACTTATCAACAGATGGCTGAACTGTTCAACCAGGCTGCAGGCGGCAAGAAAAGGCTAAGATGCTTTTTCTTGCAACCAAAGCTATCTCAAATATTAGTGTGGTTTATTTGATCAAAATAACTATTACTGTGTTTTTTTCCCATTGAAATTCAAATATTAGTGTTGAGTATATATAAATTAATCCGATATAAATTTATTTTTTTGAATTTTATCGATAATGTACTTTGATATAATAAAATTTAAATCATGAAAAACATGTGACAATAAATGGAATGGAACGACTTCCAAATTAATTGATATAAAAATTCTAAGCATTCTTGGTCAATGAAATGTTGTCATTTATTGATATCATTCATTCATTCAAAAAAAAAATGTTGTCATTTATTTCTATTATGTTTTTCTTAATTCCACTATGAAAGGAATGTTATACACCAAACTGATAAGATTATTCGGATGATTCGAACCGGCCTTTGTAAATATTATTTAACGATTGATAAAAAAAGTTCCATACATTGTGAATAAAATCATGACTCTCCCCTTTTTCCATCTCCTCATTTTCATTTCTATGTTTCCACATATCACTCACGTCAAAGCAGATCAAGCTCTAATCGACAAGCTATGCGCCACAACACCGGAAGAAACAACCCGATGTCAAGTCTGCATTCGATCCCATCACGATAGCGCATCAGCCGATGGCAAGGCCATAGGGGCAATCCTCTCCGACTGCTCCCAATCAGACACCGCAGCGCTCCGCGATACGCTTATCGCATCAGCCTCAAGCGCATCCGATCCAGAGGTGTTCACCGTGCTTACCAATTGCGTCGATAAAGTCGTTACGTCGTGGACTTACTTCTTTGTGCTCAAGGTAAATCTTCAAGGTGGTGACTTCGATGGTGCAATGAAGACTATCAATGAAAATATCAGTCCTAGTGTGAATGAATGCTTGGCTTCGTTTATAGGTAACCCAAAAGTTAAGGTACCTCCAGAGGTGCTAACGGGCACTTCCGATGTCAATAATGACCTTAATATTCTTATTTCTGTCATAGGAAAATTACGATAAAGCATATATCGAATTATTTATACCATTTTTTTGAGTCAGAGACGATTTTCTCTTATGGTATGTTTTTATTGAAATAAAGAATCGTTTGTGCTAAAGTTTGCAATATGATTGAGGCGCAAATAAATTATGCAAAAACGTCCTTAATTAAATCACAATCTTTGATTGAGAGGGAAAGAGATATAAACAGTCATTAACTTTGTCATTAATGATAAAGCATTAATTGAGAAATAAGGGAGTAATTCAAATTTCAAGACAACTAATTATTGAAAATAATAATATAATATAGGCAAAAGCAAAACTAAACTAAGCATTTTATTCGTTCGTCAGCTGCCAGAAATTCGCTAGGGCTTTTGCGTAAAGTGGAGATTTTTCAAGCACCACCGAACCGCGTCGCATCCTCCGCTTGTTCAATCTTCGATCCAAATTGCACGGCGGTTTGTTATTATTTTATAGCCCTAATTTTCCCGCTTTCATCAGCCGGCTAATTCCTTGATCAACAGTATCTGCTCCTGATGGATCCGTCACCGGCGCCGTCCAGTCCTCAAATCGATGAAGACGACGAATGGGGTAAAATTACATCTCTTGTAACGAATTTAGTATCAAGTTTGAGTTATCTGTGTTGATTCTTGGTTGCTTGTAAACCTGTTTACTGTTGATTTTTTTAATTGTGATTTTTGATAGGTTTCTGATCTGGTCATGGAATTTGCCTATTTTCTTTATATATTTATTTTCGGGATTTTGCCTATAGATGATTTTTGAAGACTAGCTAGAAATAAGCAATGGACTTCTGTGTTCAAGTTGTTATTTTGTTGAGTTATCTGGAGATCTGTTCTGCGAATAATTGCTGACAGAAGGTTACTAATATTTAATACTTAACAGTAGGGATGCTATACTATCTTAGCACTCAATTCATGATGATGTTCAGTTTGAAGAATTAAGAGTTGTTGCTGTTTGAAATTGTAATGTCTGCAGCTAGTCAGTATAACTGGATGGTAACGTAAAAACCCATTTTTGACTGTCAAAACTTTTTTGGACTTGTTTTTTTTGGAAGCCCGGTATGATATGTTTTAGTTGTTGTTGTTGTTGTTATGTGTTATAGACACGGATGGATTTGTGATTCCAAGCCTGGCGATGGAGGACCCAGATCATAATGGAACTCCTCCCGTCCAAGCAGAAATTGCAAAGCCTTCATCCCCTAAGGTCAGCCACGATTCTTCTTAACTTGTAACATCTGACAATAACAATGTGCCGCAACAGTGATCTGAGCTGCGTCTATCTATGCGACATGAATAGACTCCTAAGATAGAAGAGAGTATCTACCTGGGACCTCATGGCGGCCCTCCTTCCCAGCAAAAACAGATAGAATCCATCCCGGCTGGGCGTAAGCAGAAACTGAGGCACAAGCTGAAGGAAGCAGACAAGAGGAGTAGTGGGATTGGGCGTGAAAATAAGCTAGAGAATTTGCGAGAGCTTGTTGGAGTCGGCACACAAAATACCACTAGCAACATGCCTAAGAGTTCACCTAGAGACTGGCTAGACCCTCATTGCCATGAGTCAGAGTTTGAAAGGCGGTCCTCTCAATAGCAACGCATGGTAACTTCAAACAATTGTACCACAGATTAACTTTTCGTGCATCTTATTTGTTGTGCTGCTCATAGCTTCAATTTCAGAACATACTTATGTAGAGGGAAAGATACAACATTTACATCCCATTTGTATGACATCACAGCTAAAGATTGGAAATGCATTTAGGTTCATCATCACTGTTTTACCTAGATCTATTCTCAATGATCAAAATAGTCAGCACTGCACCTTAAAACATTAATATTGTGTCTTTTTTTTAAAAAAATTTTAGATTAGCAACAGGGAACTGTATACCGAGCCTTGTACCTACTGATGCACAATTTTTTCAGGACTATTATTCAACTGGTAAATCCCATAGGAGCCAGTCCAGTCACTCAGGCAGACAAAGATGATGATGATGGAGTGAATGGGAATATGGATAAAAACGATAGTCTTGGCTGCTGAAAGTGTGAATAGTAATGAGAACGTTTTTATTGTGCTCTAATCACGATGGAGATTGGAGGGAGTGTTGGGTCGGAAGGGGCCCTGATTATTGTGGTTTACGAGTTCCAAGGCACACAAAAAATGAAAAAAAAGTAGAGGAGCGTCTTGTGTACTATAGATGACCAGAAACACGGCTTGTACTATGATTTACATTATTGAAATCGGTGGACCATATCAATAAATTCCAAAACGTGGCTTCCATAACTCAAAACTATATAACTATACCATGCTTGTGGTTCTGGAAATCTATTCTAAAGCATCCTAATTCCTACTCTTACAGCTTAAACCAATCCATCAAGTCATTCCTTTCCAGCAAAAATCACTACCCAGATTGTTAGGACTCAGTTTTCAGCCATATAAACTATAATACATTCATGATCCCAAAAAAAAACTAATACATTCAGACTTGTGGATTTGACAGTTAGGTCCCAACACCACTGCTGAAATCTAGAGCTGTGTGTTGGCACTTGGCATCTGCTAGAAATATATACGGATCACTCAAATCTTTGAAATGAAATCCTCACTTTCTCTCTCTCTCTCTCTCTCTCTCTTGCAGCATCGGGACATGAACATGGAGGGATTGCTTGAATAAAGATTTGAGCTTGATAGCTGTATCGTCTTCTTCTTCTCCCACTGGTATTCTTCTTCTCCTTTTTCTTTTATTTTAGTAGAGCTGTCATTTTCTGAATCTTTCTGGTCTGTTATTTGTTTTGCCTCCAATGATTGAGAAGCTTTGAGGATGAGGGATACCAGGTTGGATTACTTTAGTATGTCAGGCTCAAATTACAGATCTGGGAAAAAATATTTAAGTGAATGTTTCTGAATGGTTTCAGCTTTAGTTAGGGTTTTGCTTTGGCTGATGTTGGAGGCTTTTGGAGAAGTTGATAAATGATATGTGGAACTTCTGAGGAATCATGTGTTGAAATCCTGATGATTTGTGATTCCTGTATGTTCAGTTTAGAACTTTAGATTCATAATTTTACCTATTAATAGTAACCGACAGACACTGTCTGACTGGAATCTTACATCAGAATGTTGCATTCCTTCGTTATATATGTGGTTGCTGGAATTAGACCAAGTTGCTCGAATTTGATATAATCCGAACTGCTTTGAACTTTGGCAATTTACTTATGTGTAACTCGAAGTGTCTCCTGTTTCTGCAAGCAAGTATGAGTCTTGTTTGAACTTTGAACTCTGAAGATTGAATCTTTTTGGATAATTCGTAGGGTGACCACTTTGTTGTTGGATAACTGTAAGCTGCTTTCATGGCTGAAGTGGATACGAAAAGGCCAGCAGTGGCAGCATTGATAGATATCCCACTGGCATCGTCAAAAAAGGTACCTAAAAGGAGATATCGCAGGTGCAGAAGTGCCCCAGCATATGATTCTGATCATGGTCCAAAGCACCAAAATGATGAGTCCTCGCTGACGAGATTCGAAGTCATTTTAAAAAAGCTCCATCCGAGTTTTAGGCGAGTAGGAGTGGTTTTATTTATCTACCTCGGGGTAGGAACTCTGTGCTTCTACCTAGTGAGGCACCAAATCAAAGGGAAGAAAACAAATGGGGTTCTCGATGCAGTTTACTTCTGCATTGTGACTATGACTACTGTTGGGTACGGTGATCTTGTCCCTACTACTACGGCTACAAAGCTCCTTGCCTGTGCTTTTGTTTTCACCGGAATGGCAATGGTGGGACTGCTGTTGAGCAAATCTGCTGACTACCTCGTCGAAAGGCAGGAAGTTCTCCTAGTGAAGGCTATTCGCAGGAACCAAAAGGCCAATGCACTTGCAATCACACAAGAGTGCGAAACAAACAGATTAAAATACAAGTGCTTGACAGTTTTGGTTATTCTCTTCGTGCTCGTAATCGTTGGGACTACATTCCTCACGATGGTTGAGAAACTCAGCTTTGTTGATTCGTTTTATTGTGTCTGCTCTACAATCACAACACTTGGGTATGGTGATGTGAGTTTCACAACCAAAGCTGGGCGCATCTTTGCCATATTCTGGATTCTTGCTGGAACTATTTGTGTAGCTCAGTTCTTCCTTTATGTTGCGGAGCTTTCTACTGAGAAAAGGAGGAAGTCGTTGGTGAAATGGGTTCTCAATCGGCAAATGACCAAGCTGGATCTTGAGGCTGCTGATTTCGACGGTGATGGGGTTGTAGAGTAAGTAAAAGTTGATTTTTGCATATTTAAGTCCTTTTCTTTACCTTAAAACTACTGATGAAACACTTAGCTCATTTCTCTTATTTTGTCTGTTTTTTTTCTTTCAGTGCTGCTGAGTTTGTGTTATACAAGCTAAAAGAGATGGGGAAGATCGAGCAAGAAGATATCGAGCTTGTAATGGAGGAGTTTAAGCATCTCGACGTGGACCAAACTGGAACACTCTCTGCCTCGGATATTACTTTAGCCCAATTACCCGAAAATGGCAAATGATCATCAAAAGATCTCAAAATCTGACAGACTTCCATCAAGTTTATACTAGATAGAAAAGAAAAAAAAAGCAGACTTGGTTAGCTCCATATATGTTACTTATAAACGAAAACTTGAAGTTGGATTCAGTGTCAAAAATAATCCCAAAGTCTTATTTTCTAACACTATTCTCTATTCCTTCTTGGTAATGATCACTGATGTTTCAGTATGACAACATGTCTTATTTAAAGGCAAGATTACAACAAGAAAATCCACGACAGCCGAAGAGCTAATGAGGTACTTATGTCCAGACATCGACTATATGCTCATCCGCCCTGCCACCCACTTGCTATTACCCGACGAGATCTCTGGTGGCAGGTACCCATCTTTGTCTTCCATCATAGTACCTCTTATTGTCCTTATTAATGTTGTCCCAAAGTCTGCGAGGAAAAAAAGGGAAATTTTATGGAATTGGGGGCCTGCTCATTTGTCGAAATATTTAGTACTCCTGTGCTTAATGTTTTCTTTTTGAGAAAATGCCATTGCATCAAACTAAATTCCTTGTCTGCTCAGTTTTTTAGTATTTAGCAGTGACTTGCACTTCTTTAATTTGTTTTATCAAATACCGATATGAAATACTGACTCATTAACACCTGATTTACAGAACTGCACACTATAAATTAGGGGTCTCCAAACAGCCTTATGGGCTCAAAAGCCTAATGGGGGCCTCGTGACCCACAGGCCGTAAGCCTAGCCCAGCCCATGTCAAGGCCTATTAAAGCCCAGCCTTAAGCTTGACGGGCCGGGTAAGGGCCGGTACTGTCTGGCCTATAGGCCCGGCCCATCTTGGCCCATATCGAAAAAGCCCAATGAAGCCTATCAAAAGCCTAGTGAATCCTTCTAAAAATAAAAGAGATACCACATTTTGTTTCTATGAACTGATTTTTCTTGATATTTTGCATTGTTGACAGTGATGCTAATGATATTAATGTCCTAAATAAAGAAGATTTGTGAATCTTTTGACTATAAGTCAGTGTGTAGCCGCCATATAAGTTATTCACAAACATGAAACATTATATTTATAATTGTCATAACAAGATTACCTAGCCCGACCTAGTGATATTTAAGGCCAAGCCCGGCCTAGCCCACACAAGCCCATCAAAAACAAGGCCCATGGGCTGCTTAAGGCTCCGAAAATATGTATGGGCTTGGCCCAGCCTAGCCCATTAAAAATTGAAGTATAGGCTAAGGCTTAACCAAGCCTAACCCAAGCCTATTTTTTTGGGCTTAGGCCGGCCCAGCCCAGCCTATTGGAGACCCCTACTATAAATAATGGCCTAAATCTCTTGCAGGATCCCACAAGGGAGCAAATAATAAGGCTTCCCCAAAAATAAGTATTTCTGATAACTTTCTGTGAGTACCTGTGGCTTTATTGTCTAAAACATTTTTGCAGGATTATCAGGCTGTTCAATTTTTTTCCCAAGCTTGTTTAGATTCGTCAAATGGATACAAATAAGCCAGTACTGCCAGCAGCATGGTTAGATCTCCAACAACAACCTGTAACTAACAACAAAGCTCCTAAAAGGCGATATCGCCGCTGTAGAAGTGCCCCACTCGCAGCTGGAGTTACTGATCAGGGTTCCAAGCCAAGTGATACATTTACTGAGGAAACGCATTCAAATCCCAACATCTTAAATCATCTGCACCCGAGCTTCCAGCGAGTAACAATATTTTTAGCAGTGTATCTCGGTGTAGGCACGTTGTGTTTCTCGATCGCAAGCCACCAAATAAAGGGCAAGAAAACTAATCGGGTTCTTGATGCTGCTTACTTATCTGTTGTGACAATGACCACTGTTGGATATGGTGATCTTGTCCCTGATAGCGTCTTATTGAAACTTATCGCTTGTGCTTATGTTTTTCTTGGAATGATGCTAGTCGGGCTGCTACTGACCAACGCAGCAGACTATCTTGTCGAGAGGCATGAAGTTCTACTGACTAAAGCAATTAGAAGGAACCAGAAGACAGGCACAGCACTAGTTAACATTACACAAGAAAGCGAAACAAAGAGGTTGAAATATAAGTGTCTGACAGTGTTGGTAATTCTTTTCGTTCTGGTTGCTCTTGGAATCTCGGTCTTAATGTGGACTGAGGAACTCGGGTTTGCAGACGCATTTTACTGCGTATGTTGCACGATTTCAACTCTGGGATACGGTGATGTGAGTTTCACAACTACTGGTGGACGCGTCTTTGCCATATTTTGGATACCTGCTGGAACTCTTTGTGCAGCTCAATTCTATTTGTACATTGCAGAGCTGTCCACTGAGAAAAAGAGGAAGTTATTGGTTAAATGGGTTTTATCTCGTAAACTGACCAAGCTTGATCTCGAGGCTGCTGATTTTGATGGCGATGGGGCTGTCGAGTAAGTCATTAAATTTTCTCCGAATATGCTAAAATTTCCAAATTGTCAGTTTCCTAACGGTTTTCCTGCAACGAACCAAGATGTTCATTTTTGAACTACAGAACTAAAAAAAATTTAGTCATGAAAGTGGATATTCAATAATCATTCATAATCTTTATACCTGTGCAGTGCTGCTGAGTTTGTAATATTCAAGCTGAAAGAAATGGGCAGGATCACATCGAGGGATATCGAGCTTTGCATAGAGGAGTTTGAGCATCTTGATTTGGATCAGACCGGTACACTCACTGCAACTGACATAACTCTTTCACAGTTGTTACCTCAAAATACCAAGTAACCAATTATTTCCCCAATCCAAGACACATTGATTTCAGTTATTCCCCACAAATGAACTTATTCTGATAAAAATGGAAGAAGAAAATTCCGACCTGTTTTTCCACTGCAAATGTAAAAAACCATGCTGATGCGTATGAAACAGAGTAACAACACCTCCAATGTCTGCTTGGAAAGGACTGCGCTTTCTTTAAGCATTGAGCAATATCACTTCAAAGATATTAGAAAACAGTTGAAACCAGTTAATCAACGGTCGAAACTGAAACTAACCACGACTGTATCTTTAGCTAAGTACTCGAAACCAGCTAAAATATTTACAATCCCAGTCAAAATGGAAACACCGCAGTGATCCAGATGCGGGCTAATTCATATGACATTCTAATTGGTTCCATAATCGAATGTGCATGCCCTTTCAGCAAAAATAAAGTTTCAGGAATTCTGAAAAGAGAGTCAGAGTCTATGTTGCAAAAAATCTCAGAGACATGAATTGAAATTCTGATATAAAAAATTTGAAATGTTATTGCTAAATTAAACTTTTTTAATGCCACAAAATTAGTTTTATACTAAAATATTTCTCATTAAAAAAAACCAACATACAAAATCAGTGATCAGACTTCTGGTAACAGCTCTGAACAAGCTCCTCAATTTCGACATGATTCCCGACCACAAACTCGATGTAACTCTTCCCGGGAATGTCGTCAGCTGAGATGGTCGTCGCTCCAGTCTTCCCGACCACGACGCTGCCGATCAGAACCACAGCCGTCGAGACAAAAAGCGGCCAGAAGAAGGACATGAATGTGAGAACTCCTGGACAGAAGCGCAGCGCGAAGGCGACGGCGATGACGGCGGCGGTAATCTCGTACTTGAAAGTGAGAAGCTTGCCGGCGATTTTCATGGCGGATTCTGCTGCTTAGGGATTCGCTGAATGCTGATGATGAAATTATAATTAATGATTACTAAGAAAATTCGATTCGCTATTTTTAGTAATAATTATTATTAAATTTTTTTATGGTAATTACTTTTTGGAAATTTCAAAAGTTTCTAAAATTTTCAGTACGTTCGATTTTTGTTACTTTTTATTACAGCCGTTGATTTTGTTGATGTAAAAAGAAGTGGAATAATAAATACAAAATGGAAACAAATACAAATTTAATATAAGAATCATCTGAAATCTTCCCAGCAGGCGCGTATAGGTAAGTGTATCAAACACGACGCCGTTTGGTACAAGTTTGATGCCAGCACGTGCTACTCACGTGTAAGCGCTATCTTCTTCTGCAAGCGTCTTCCACCATCGTCCAGTTGACCAAAAAGTCAACCGGCCAGAGAACTCGAAACAAAACGTTGATCAAACATTGTTAACTTGGTGTCTTCGAATTCTCAACCTTCGATTTTTAGGAAGAGATGAATCTGAGTGATCTGAACAAAGTCTGGGAAGTGAAACCTCTCAAGAAGATCGGCGAAGAAGAAGCGAAGAAGTTTCTAGAAAAGATTTCCAAACAAGTCCAACCGATCATGCGCAAACGCCAATGGCGCGTCCAGCTCCTCTCCGAATTCTGGTAAACATTTCCATCAATTGTGCAATTGGGGTTCAATTAGTTGAGTTGAGTTGATTTGAGAGTTGAGTGTTTTGTTGTGGAGTATGAGTTGAAAAGTGGGGATTTTTGCAGTCCGAGCAATCCGAGTTTGATGGGATTGAATGTTGGGGGAGGAGTTGAAGTGAAGCTGAGGCTGCGGAGGCCGAATCGGGATTGGGACTTTCTTCCGTATGATCAAGTGCTTGACACTATGCTTCATGAGCTTTGTCATAATGACATTGGTCCTCACAATGCTGACTTTTACAAGCTCTGGGATCAAATCAGAAAGGTTGTTTCCTTGTAAAGTGACTATCATTGTGCGTTTTCATCGTAAATTTTGTTTCTTTTTTTGGGTTGAATATGAACTTCTCTAGTGGTTTGATTCTGGAGCTTTGAGTAGTGGAAGTGAAATGATGGGATATTGATGGTTATAGGAGTGTGAGGATTTGTAAATCGATGATCTTTTTACATCCTCATTGTAAATTTTGCATCTTTTTATGGGTTGAATATGAATCTCCAAATTAGTTTGATTTTAGAATTTGTTCTGGTTCGAGTTGTGGAAGTACTTTGATGAAATGGTGTGATTTTGATGGTTATAGGAATGTGAAGAGCTGATGGCGAAGGGTGTAACGGGTACTGGGGAGGGATTTGATCTGCCGGGAAGGAGATTAGGTGGGTTCTCACGCCAGCCACCTGTTTTGTCTTTCCGTCAAACTGCCTTGGCTGCCGCTGAAAACAGAGCTAGGAAGGGATCGTTAATGCCTCCTGGTCCTAAGCGGCTTGGAGGAGACGGCTCTATTAAAGAGGCACTAAGTCCTTTACAAGCTGCTGCGATGGCTGCAGAGAGGAGGTTTCGGGATGAAATCTGGTGTGGTTCGAATAATTATGATGGGTCCAACGAAGGAGCCAGCAGTTCCGGCAGTGGCCCTGCTGTCCATTCTAACAAAGGTTTAGAATCAGCTATCAGTGATCCAATTCCAGCATCATCGAAATCCACCCGTGGTCTGAATGAAACACAAAGTATGGACAAAGCAAACATGTGGGAGTGTGGAATATGCACTTTGTTGAATCCGGTAAGTTTAAAATTCAAATTATGCAAACAAATATCTCTCGCTATATGCAATGCTCGTAATTTACGTTTTTTTCAGCCATTAGCGCCCATCTGCCAAGCTTGCACCACGGAAAGGCCTAACGATAGTATCACGAAATACAAGTGCTGGTCTTGTAAATTCTGCACTCTACAAAACAATGCGAAATTAGATAAATGCTCGGCATGTGGGGAGTGGAGATACTCGTATGGGGCACCTTCGTCAGATCCATCTCCCTTTCTTGGAACCTGACATCAAATATGCACTCTGCAGCCTAGTACACTAGTTCGGTCAATCAACAAAACATAGATTTCGGGCTTGAAGGAAGGCATGTATCCATACCAGCCAAAATATATACTTCAGACGCATATTGTAAGGATTATTTGAATTTTAGTATATATATTGGTTGATAATCTATTTCCGTTTATTCCTCTCAGGTAGTAGAAATTTTTTTAACCTTCAACTAACATAAAGAATTTTAGGTTCAACTGATATAAGATCAACTTGATCTAATCTGAAAGAATACACCCTCTATAAAAATTTCACTCATCTGATTGTAAATATTAAGAGTATCTGTATCTGAAGTTTTTGAATGTAGAACTTCCAAGCTACAGCTGTAACCAGTTTTCTCTGTTAATGTAGTTTGTATTCAAAAATGGTTTCGCAGCATCGTAGCTTAAAGATCTCGACCATGGTGCACGCCGGCTTCTGTCTGCCCCTCTTCCTCTGCATTTGTACTCTCCAAAGTCCGCAGTCCTGCATTATTGAAACTGGTAAGCACATTTTACACAGTAAAATTCAGTCATAGCAACTCTTTTTTATGGTCGAGTTTAATTTACCTTTGTCTATCTGGAGAATTCCAGTCACTCCACCCGGATGGAGTTATTATATCGTTAATGTAACAGTGCGAGTATATAGTTCTCGAGTAGTTTCCCCAAGCTCTTCCCAAAAATACCTTACCCTTTCCTTCTATGACGCAGTTGACGAATGAGAATCCTGTATCTTCATCAGCTGAATTCCTGTGGTGGGCTGCAATCGCACCAGTTCCCTCTGCCGTCGAGTGAAGCACACATTCCTGTTCCAAAGTTTTTTTTAAATGTAAATGTCAGAGATGTCTTGCAGGTATGATTTTGTCTTTAATTACCTTGAACAGCGACTTGGCGTTCCCGCAAATGAAGTCCACCCTGCCCTGGATGAAAGAATGGTAATAGTAATGCGTCCCAACTTCATCCAGCAATGTGTCCTGAGTGCCTATAATGTGAACTTTGTAAAACACAGCTTTGTCACCAGCTACACGCAACGCGACTGCCTGCATATTGTACCCGCCGGGCACCGCCACAACTGTGTTCTGCACCAAAATCCAACATTGTCAGACTCACAAGTCACATCTCCTGCTGTGATTATTTATGATGTTCAGCAAAATCACCTCAAAGGTAATCCCAGTGGCACAAAAGTAATCAGACTCAATAGTCACGGAAGCTGATCCAGCTGTGCCCCTCTCCTGCCCGTTTTCGTCCTTGTCTCCTGCTTTGTTGTTCCATGAAATTACTGTTTCAGAAATTTTATCCTCACTTCCTATGAATGATATGTATGGCTTTGATTTTGGGACAAACACCTTCTCCCTGCAAAAATGACAACATTTAGATATCACTGCTGTCCTTTTTGATGCAATTTATTTACTTGTTTTCAGATCAATAGACATCAAGAGATAAGTGATCAGGTTCAACATTTTTGCTAGAGGATGAAAAATTGGATACAAAAGTACATGACAGTTAAGAAAGAGATAATGAACCTGTAAATCCCAGGAAGAATGAAGATCTTAACTCTCTCAGAATTATTGTCAGGAACAAGATCAACAGCACCCTGAACTGACACAGAGTCCCCACCACCATTTTGATCAACAACAATCACAGAAGATGAGCCAGTTAATAACTTTGAAGAAGAAGAAGAAGATTGCTTAACTTCTTTCCAGCCAGGTTTGTCCACGTCCACTTTCAAGTCATCCCATGTTATGTAATCTCTTCTGCACTCCACAACCAACAACATATTCAAACCCACTAACAACACCACCAACATTGTTCCATCATTAACTCCCATCATCCAAATTATTTCAGCAGACCCAACTTGAGAAGTACGTACTTCGCAGTTAGAAGAGAACTGCTCCAAAACTGCAACAAAAAGAAGGCCTCTAGCTGGTCAGGAGGTTGAAATTTGAGAGAGTGAATGTGTAAAGTTGGGGACTTTTATGAAGTGTGGGGTGTCGTTGAAATGGGGAGATGAAGAGAGATGAATTTGGAGTGGCGAACGGTATGTATGGGTTTTGTGAAGTTAATAAATGCAGGGGAGCGTAATGGAACTAAAGTAGTTAATGGGACATGGTAGTTGTACTAAAAACTGCAACTCAAAGATCAGTGGAGATCGTATACCCAAAAAAAAAAACATAGTACAAAGATCATGACAGTGATCATGATTATGATGATGAGGGCAGATGAAGAGGGAGAGACATGTTTCTGCAGCTGCAGTTGATCAGAATGATTTCATGTATATGTTGATGATCGTCGTATTTGAATCATTTTTTAATTTTGGGTGTGTTTGAAAAATGGAGCGACGGTTTTTGATAGGATTGGAAGATGGAGAGAAGATAATTTAATATTTAATTGATGGTGTGTTAATTAATGTTTATTAATAAGAGCAGAGGAAAATGATCCGATGCAAATTTAATTTTTTGTTACAAAATACAAACTAATCATAGTTCTTGATCTTGTGATTTGAATGGATGAGATTAAATCTTAATTTTTTGGTATTTTTCTTGGTGACGAATTATAAAATGAAACTGACGAACTATGTCGTCTTTTCATTTTTCGGCTCGTCTTTTTCATTTTTCTGCTCGAAAAGTGACGAACTATAAAATAATTTTGACGAACTATAAAATAAACTGACGAATTATAAAATGATTTTCACGAATTTTGTATTTTGTACCAAAATTTGACTTTGTATCTGATCTTGACCCTAAAAATAGATAAATTTAGATTTTTGACTGATGATTAATTGTGAATTTGAGATTAGATAGAGGCATAAAGATTTATTTATTAATAGAGTTTGATATATATAATGAGGGCTCAAAAATACAATCACAAATCCGTCAAACTCTACAAATTTTTTTGGCGATAAAAAACGTCTAACAGGCTACAATAAGTTCTCACTTGAGAAGGGCACAACAAAACTGACCGGCATACGAAGCCCGACACTCAATTTGTTCAGTGCAAAATTTGGCACAACTATCTAATGCATGTGTTTTGCACTAAATGCTCGTGAGATAATATCACACTATAACATTTTTATCGTGTATTGCTTATCGTTATAGTACCACATGATAAAACTTGCTACAATACTGGATATGTATTTAGTACGAAACGCTTATCTTGTGCAAAAAAAATAGATATAAGAATTTGCCGATTTGAATATGTAACGCTACATTGCAAATACATGTTAATTGGATATACCGATTTATTTTTTATTTTTTTGATAGGTTGTATCGATTTATTGTTATTTAGTTGGAGGATTAATATCAGTTTCATTTTATAATTCGTCACTAAGAAAATGAATCAATAATCAAGATTTAATTTCATCCATTTAAATCACAAAATCAATAACTATGATTAATTTGTATTTTGTATTGAAGAATATTGAAAATTATTTTTGCGAAAGCTTAATACAAATATGAACTTGGAAGACAATAAATAAGCCAACTGAAAATTCAATTGGGTCACTATCAAAAAAAAAAAGAAAATTCAATTGGGCCCATACAATTGTGTAAGTCATTACAACTGTGGGAGTTGATACAAGGCGGCCCAGGCGCCCAGCCCAGCCCAATGCTTAAATTTTTAATTGCAAAGGCAAACTGTGCTTAACGACGTTTTATATGGTTTAAAATAAGGGTAACATTCAGTCTGAGGGCTCAAAAATCTTAAACAAGCCCTATGATCTATGGGCCATAACGCCGGCCCGGCCCTAAGTTTTGGTCCTAGAGCCTAAATCTTAAAGACTCAAAGTCGAACAAAGCTGTGAGTCATGTTCGACCCTCAAGCTCGACTTAACTTCGACCTATTCAAGCTCGGCCCTGCCCACCCAAAAAAAGCTCGACCTAATTACAACCTAATAAATATGTTACTCGGCCGACCTAAAAAATTCCGACCATTAAGCCTTATCATACTTCACACATTTCACATTTTATATACCAATAATTTATATCATATTAAGTTACTTAAATTAGTTTTTATCTATAATTTTCATTGAATGATAGATGATATAAATCAGTATATCAGATTAATTTTACACTCTTTATGTATTTATAATTAATTGTAGTAATTTATTTAACTTATATTAATATTATTCAATTATATAAAAAACTATTTTTTTGGGAGAATAGGAAATTCATATTGTTTGATATTTTGTGCCTTAGGGCATCCGTAGCAAGGTGAGCAATAAACAATAATAGAGAGACTTTATTGCTTATTGTTCTCATGCAACATGTAAGTAAAAAAGAGCAAAGAGTAATCATTGTTAGGTGAACAATAATGGAGAGGGTGTTAGAAATGAAAGTAATAAGTGAAAAAAAGAAGAAAAAACGAAAGTAATAAGTGAGACCCGCATACATTTATGAAGAAATCGAAAAGAAATGTGTTTTTTGTTTTAAATAAAAATACGAAATGTCATAAAATGAATGTTAGAGGGATATACAAATATTTAAATTTAAATTCAAATCCAAAAATAAAAATAAAAAAATTTTAAAATAAAAAAATTCAAAAAAATAAAAATCGAAGTTTTACTTTATTTTCTGCCCTGTTTTATTGAAGTTGGAACTGACAATATCGATTTTAACGGAAAATTTTTACGTAGACAGTGTCGATTCCATTACAATAGGGTAAAATCCAAACCTGAACCTTTAATCACGAAAAACAACAAATCGAAACTTACGAGATTTACAAACAGGGCAAAAAAAATTATTTTTTCTTTGAAAGTCTATGCATGTAGAATCTGTTAGGGATGTGGCGAATATGCTTTGTATAATAATGCAGCACAATAAGACATTTGAGTGCACCATCATACAAATGAACTTGTCTTTTTATCACAGCCATTGAAGCTTTGTACAAAGCAAACATTCTTGCCAGGTTCAGTCCATCTCCGATATTTTTTTGGGGATCCGAGTCCATCTCACATCTGAAATATAGGGAAATTCAAACCATTCACATCAGTTTGCTGACTCATATAAATACGTCACGATGCTTAAGTCACTGTCGGCTAGAGCGTTTAAGGTTAAAGACGCAACAACATCTTAGAAAATTTAAATAAATTGAGAAATCAATATATAAAATTGAGTACAATTCAAACTCAATATTCAATTTTAAGCGTTGCCCAAAAATTTCCGTCCGCCCAATTTAGTGGTACACATTTGACCAAGATGATGAGATGTCATTGTCGGATAGGTCCCTTTCGAAATAGTGGTGGATCAAATCTAGTAGAAAGAGAGGAGGAGAATGAGAGGTTGGACTCTTTTTAGCTTTATGGAGATTGATGTGATTTTTAAAATTGTGAAGAGCCGTATTCCCTTGTCTGGGGATTACCCTCCATCCAAGTGATGATTCTGCCACTTCGATCTTTTAACATTTACATATGCCTGTTGATTTTGTTTTATGATGCAAAAATTTGTTTAGTTATCTCAAAATTGTAGGGAAACAAAAGAAAATAATATGATTCTTACTCCCCAAAAAAAAAACACAAATGGAAAAATAAGATAATTTGAAAAGGACTAGGAGACCATTTTCCCATGATCTCAATAATTTCAATCATATTTTTATTTCCAACAAAATAAAAGTGGATCAAAATGAAAAAGAAAGAAATCTCTTTTTTTTTTCTTTTTTTGATGCTTCATTATTAGTCGGTACAAAATAATATATATAAATATTATTAAGTACACTTTATTTCATTCGAAGCACATATCTCTTATGTTCAATTCATCTTCCCTTTCAAAGATCAGACTTCATTGATTTATCAATGTTCGCAGCGCGCAACTCCTGAAATCTATTATTTTCATCAAAGTCTTGAGGCGGCATGGGCAGCACAAGAGAATCTATGACCGAAACAGAAACAATTAGAAGGAATAGAAACTAACAAGAGAAATCAATGCGATCATCAAAAACTTAGACATAAGACATTATAACCCAACACATCAACCAGACCATCCTAATGGCAGAAATCACATGTTTACTTATAATTGTGTTTAAGGTTGCTTCACTTTTGAAAAAAACAAGTAGAATAATCTCTATTTAAGCTAAGCTGTATTAAGGAACTATATTATATAAATCTCAAATTTTTAATTAATTTAGTGTTAATCCTTATCCACTAATCAAATTGTTAAGCTCCATCAATCTTCATCATCCATCCCACGGAACCCAATTTTTTTTTTTTGATGAGTCCACACCACAGAACCCAAATTTAAACTTTGATTTCTCACAAACTCCATTTTTATACCAAAATCAAGAGAATTCATCATCATCGTCGTCAACATCTTTGTCACCACCTCCATTATTTTTCATCTGCAGATTTTTCAAGCAACCGATTCCATCATCTCTTACGAAATCAATCTCTCACCACCTCAACCACAAATGCCTCCTCCTTCCCTTCTCTTAAAGCCTCTCCTATCTTCACTCTCCTCCCTTCACACCCCCACCAATCTCCCCATCATCTCCTCTTCCATGGCCCCTTCACAATCTTCCCACCAATCCCTCCATTTCCCACAACCCAAAAACTCTCTTACTTCCATGGCCGCTTGCGTCGACGTCCCCCAAAAATCCAATCTTTCTTCCTTAAACAACTCCAAAATCGACGGCTGCCTTTACCAGTACATGAAGTTATGCAGACCGGGTCCGGGTTTGTCCGCCGATTGCCAGAATAGTGTTGAATCTAGCTGCGCTGCTGTTGCGGATAGGGTTGAGGTTGGGATTGAGGAAGCTAGGGTTGGGAAAGGAAGTGATTTGTGGTTCAGAGTGAGGGATGAAGCTAGGTTGGATATTCAGGAAGAGCCTATTTTGGCTAATTACTATTTTAATCTTGTATTAAAGCATTCATCTTTGGAAAGTGCTTTGGCTAATTTGCTGGCAATGAAGTTGAGTAATTCTAGTTTGCTTAGTGGGACTTTGTATGATCTGTTCATAGGGCTGTTGCTTGAGGATGAGGAGATTATGGGAGCTGTTGAGGATGATTTGAAGGCTGTCAAGGAAAGAGACCCAGCTTGCGTTAGTTTTGTGCATTGCTTGTTGAATTTCAAGGGCTTTCATGCCTGCCAAGCGCATAGAGTCGCGCATAAGTTGTGGACGCAGGGAAGGAAAGTGCTGGCTTTGATGATTCAGAGTCGTGTGTCTGAGGTTTTTGCTGTGGATATTCATCCAGGTGCAAAGATTGGACGTAGGATATTGATTGATCATGCTACTGGCTTGGTGGTGGGAGAGACGGCTGTTATTGGAAATGATGTGTCGATCTTGCATAATGTGACATTGGGTGGGACTGGGAAGGCTTCGGGAGATAGGCATCCCAAGATTGGTGATGGGGTTTTGATTGGTGCAGGAACTTGTGTTTTGGGAAATGTTAGGATTGGCAATGGCGCTAAGATCGGTGCTGGTTCTGTTGTGTTGAAGGATATTCCTCCCAGGACAACTGCTGTTGGGAATCCTGCTAGGTTAATTGGCGGGAAGGAGAATCCATCTAAGCTTGACAAGATGCCGAGTTTAACTATGGATCAGACTTCACATATATCAGAATGGTCTGATTACATCATCTAGTGGCCTATTTCTGGATCTTAGCCTTTAGTCTCGTCAGTAACCTCTTAGTTTCCATTTCTATCTCTATGATGGACGAAGTGAACTCAAAAGTTCTCCCAGTAGAGATTATCAGGTTTGAGCTTGCTAGCTCATCCCTTATTTAGATCTATACAATCTAAAGTTAAAACTCGTGTAACCCGCCACAGAAAACCGAGTTATCTTTTTGTTTGCTATTATATAAAACCGTGTTAGACATTTATATATTTCCTATGGTTGCGGTTTCAGCACACTTGGTACTACTTTTCTATCTATTTTTTTCCTACGACTATTTTTGTACCTACTCATATGTTATTTGTTCAGGTAATTTGATATGAAAAGTGGAAATCTATTGCTGACGATTAAATGATGAAATAAAAGTCACCAAGTACCGAAAGGTTCTGCATTGTTGCTGAAATCAAGCTGTTATGGCTTCAGGGCTGTGGAAATCCTAATTAAACTTTCCGCGGTCCAGACAGATTATAACTAGGAATTATTGGAACCTCTGCAGACCCATGCTTATCTTGGGCTACCTTAATCAGTAAAAGTACACTGGAGGCAAAATTGTTGTTCCTTCTTGCACTGACAGGCCTCGGAAGGTGTCATCGTGCTGCTTATGCTGTAACCAGTTAAAGCAGCTAAAGTGAACACAGAGGGAGTCATCTGAGGACAGAAGCATTACGTTAGAAGCAACAGGGGTTGAATAGTTTGTGGAGCCTTTTCTCCGAGTTCAGAAGGTTGCTGCAGGTATGAATGCTGCTGAGTTTGCCCGTACATTTAAAATTTTAAATTCATGATGGTATTATTTATTTGAAGGTTAGTAATTAGTATGATTAAGAAGAAAATCTGTTTGAAGTTCTCAGGAGTCAAAATATTTAAACATGCCTTGAATATGTGTTGATCTCCAATAGCTCCAAATTAAAGCAGTCCTCTTGGTATATAGTCCCAGTTCCATTTCTTGATTTGCTAACATGTTGAGTCAGCATATTCTTTCGTCGTATCCTATATGTTCTTACGTCTTCCAATAGAATATTCTGAGTATTGGGAACAAGGGGTTTGTGACACATTCATATTATAATCCGTTACGCAATGAATTCCTCAAAAACTCATGTTCCCGGTTTTAATGCGCTCATTTTTTGAATTATCAATCCTTAATTTTTGGTTCACTCTTTTGTTCATGTTCATCTATTTCCAGTTCCACAATTATTCTTTTGATAGTCAACTTTTATATCAAATGTATTCACATTTTGGGTATTGATACTCATAACTACTTTTTCTTTCCCTATAAAATTTATTACTCCAGTATCAACCCATTTTTCATATGGGGATTGAAGTTTTCTCTATTTGAGAACTATTTAAGAGGTGTGAAATGTCACTTTGCTTGGTGCAAGGCTAGTTCTTCTCCGTATGGAGTTTCATCTCTTATCCTTTCCCATAATTTCTACTTTTGCCATCTTCATCTTTTTTGTTGCAAAGCTAGTGAAGAAGAGTTCCTCCAGAAATGCTAATCTGCCGCCCGGGCCATGGAAGCTTTTGTTTATTGGAAACTTGCATCAGCTCGCTAGTTCAACGCCTCATCGTAAGCTGAGAGACCTGGCAAACAAATATGGACCGTTGATGCACCTGCAGCTTGGGGAAGTTTCGACCATGATTGTATCTTCTCCTGATGTGGCTCAAGAGGTGATGAAAACACATGATGCTAACTTCGCTTCAAGGCCACACACTATATCTTCGAGGATAATATCTTATGACGGAAAGGATATTGTATTTGCTCCTTATGGAGATTACTGGAGGCATATGCGCAAAATCTGCAATCTGGAGCTTCTGAATTCGAAGCGCGTGCAATCACTCAAGCCCATCAGGGATGAAGAGATGGAAAATCTAAACAGGTTTATTTTGACCAATGCAGGGAATCCAATTAATCTAACTCAGAATGTTGCCTCATACATGTATGGCATCATTTCGAGGGCAGCAATTGGTGGAAAATTGAAAGACTTGACATTGTTGATAGCCCTTATCAAGGAGGCTGTTAATCTTTCTGCAGGTTTTAACGCAGCAGACTTTTACCCTTCAGTATCATTTATCCATAAGATGAGTGGGGCCAAGGCGAAGATGGAGGCCGTCCACAAAGAGATCGACAAAATACTTAACGAAGTCATTAGTGAGCACGAACAAAGCATGGCAGGAACTAGTTGCCCCAAAGTAAATGAAGACATAGTTCATATTCTTTTAAAGCTCAAGTATGACACTGAGGTTCCACTGGAGCAGGACCACATCAAAGCAGTAGTATTGGTGAGCACGAACAATTTATTCTCGTTCCGTTTCATTTTCAGTTTCATTTTGATGTATAAGTTTGTTTAGGTTCTTTGTGGCATGTATCTGTTAGCTTGATGTTTACCGTCCTATATATTTCCAGGATGTTCTTGGCGCTGGCAGCGATACATCATCAAGGACCGTTGACTGGGCAATGTCTGAATTGTTGAAGAACCCTCGAGAAATGAAAAAGGTTCAAGAAGAGCTGAGAAATGTGTTTGACGAAAATGGAGACGTCGACGAATCACAATTCCACAAATTAAAGTATCTCAACATGGTTATCAAAGAAGTTCTTAGACTCCACCTTCCGGCACCATTACTGATTCCAAGAGAAAACAGCGAAAGATGCGTCGTCAATGGCTTTGAAGTGCCAAGCAAAACTAAAATTATTATCAACGGATGGGCACTGGCAAGAGATCCCAAATATTGGACAGATCCTGAGAAGTTTTATCCCGAGAGATTCCTCGACAGTTCCCTTCAGTTGAACGGAAATGAGTTTCATTATGTCCCTTTCGGAGCTGGGAGGAGAATCTGTCCTGGATTGACTTTGGGTGTAACCAATGTGGAGGTGTTTCTGGCAAATTTGTTGTTTCACTTTGATTGGGAGTTGGGGAATGGAGAAAAGGGAGAAGATATGGACATGAGTGAAATGTTTGGGGCAACAATAGCAAGAAAACAGGAGCTAGTTATAGTCCCTATTCTGTATCAGAAATCAGTGCTTGCAAAGGTTAAGTGAAAAGAGAATCCCTTCAGAGTTCCAGTAAGGTGACATTATGAATATCCCTTTTAAGCAAGTTTGTTGCTTCATTCAATTGCAATTGCAATTCAGTTTATTTCTCCCTTCAATATTCTTTTTTTTGTTGTTGATAAAGTTCCCTTCAATATTCAAGCATCCAGAATTACTTTTTTTTAGTTTGGGTTAGTGTGGGTTAGGATGAACCTGGGCTCTTTGAGCTCTCAGGCGGGCATGCCAACCGGTCATGCTCCTCAGCATCCAGAATTACTTATACATCTAAATTTCTTTACAAAATGTCATAAGATTTCGAATTAGAATGAAACGTAAAATTTGATTTTAGTGGCTTAATTCAAACAGGAATTTTGTCTCCAACAACATGCACTTTCTTGAAGTTTACAGGCTCGGCCCAAGACGGAGACCAGTAAAGATTGTCTCAGCTTCAACCAAATCTCAAAAGACCATATCTATTTTATAAGCCCACTTTTAGACATATATATTTATATAATCAACAAATCATCATTATTGCGAAAAGAGGGAGCCGGTTGAAATCAAGAGGTCAATAATTCAATTCCTTAGTAACATAATTTTTACTTAGGTAGAGTTTTGTAGTCTTGATTATCATTATGGATGAATTGTAACCCATCATCCTCTCCTCTCCATGCACTCTGCAGCTCACCTATTTTGGAAATTTTTCCAAATTTTTGTCAATGGATCCGAACTATATAGAATTTTCCACATTTTTGTCCGAACTACTAAAATTTCCAAAATAGGTGCGAACTATATAGAATTTTTCCAAATGTAAAACTTAAATTATTATCATATTTTTTCCAAAGACTGTGCATATTAGTATGTTGAGACTGCATATTAAATCCACAAATCATATATAGAGAGATGCTAAGATTTAAAACTGTATTAAAACCCATAAATCATATATAGAGTGATGCTAAGATATCCACACATCATATATAAAATTACATTCTAGATAAATCTACATTCGAGTGACGATATTTGATAAATTAAAAAGGTGCAAAAATTATAAAAAATTATACCGGTCTGAGGAGGAAGACAAAAATAAAGGGCACATTTGGAAAAAAATTGATAAGAATGTTAGGTTTTACCTTTGGAAAAATTCTATATAGTTTGCACCTATTTTGGAAATTTTAGTAGTTCAGACAAAAATGTGGAAAATTCTATATAGTTCGGACCCATTTTGGAAATTTTAATAGTTCGGACATAAATTTGGAAAAATTTTATATAGTTCGCACCTATTTTGGAAATTTTAATAGTTCGGACAAAAAGTTGGAAACAGATGGTAATTCGATACCCTTTTTAAAAATTTTAATAGTTCAGACAAAAAAATAGAAACATGCAGTAGTTCGACACCTTTTTGTACTTTTCCTTAAAAAAAATACATACTTACACGAACCGAATTGTAAAATTGCTCTCCCTGAAACTGTAAAATTCGCTTCGTGTAATGAACCATCGACTAAAAGAAACATTAAATACAATTTCACTCAAAACTCAAAACTCACAACAACACACTTCGAACCAGAGCATACTTCAACCGGAGGACGGATCACGGAGCAGTTTCGCCGGACACGAGTCCGTTCAACTTCAACCGAAAATCAGTTCCCTCGAAACGAATCAAAGTCTCTCAGCAGTCGCCAGATCGGGAGTAAACGAAGAAAAATCACTAGTTTATGGTGTTGGTCTGGTTTTGAATTTCCTTTTTAAGTTGATTTGAAATCCAAGACTTGATTACCGGCAGTTGAGACTTGTATCAATTACTCGAATTGGGGTTCCATTTTCATACTATCGATCGCCTCCGACTTAGACATCTGATGGCGTCTGCTGACGGAGAGGGATTGGAAGTTGAATACGGCTTACATGAGGTTGTTTTTAATTCCATTAGTTTTCATTTCCTTTGTAAATACCATTTTCATAGAGTTGAAGCTATTACCTGTAGTGATAATTGTTTTCGTAAGTGTAATTTGGCATTTAATGTACTTTATCATTAATCTATAAAAAAAAAGAGCAAATTATGGCATATTCATTCTTTAAAGATTTTGTTAGCTAACTTCATGGTCATATCTTTGTGATGTTAGTTTCTATGATTACCCTTTTGCATCTTAGATGCTATTTGATTTTGTGGTTCTCTTTCTAGTTATGTGAGCACTTTTTAATTTCCCCACTCTATCTTTTTCTCTCTATCTTTTACATAGGGGCCTCGATGTTGTCGCCAAGTATCTTCTGGTGTAGATCATTGCAGTTCCAACCATAAAATGACATGCATCTGACCTTTTGTGCTACATATTTTCAGGTCATGAAGGTTGTTGAAGCTGCAGAAGCTACTATAAAGCAACAGGTACACAACTCAACAGTTAGTATTTTTGTTTTCCTGGATTGTTAATCATTATTTATATTACTAGCATATTATTGTTATAGGGTGGAGAGTGCATGATCATCAAATTCCAGTCTAAAAGTTCATAAGCTCTCTAGTTCCTCCTCAAACCTGATCACTAAGAAGCAGTCTTTTTTTGCCAATTTCAAACGTACTATAGCTTCCCTTTCGTCCTCAAGATTCAGTTTATTTGCAAGGGCATGCCTATACTTGGTTTCGTCTTGACCTTGCTCCCAAAGAGCAAAACACAGAACTGTTGGCCCTCTTTTTGTGTTAGCATGTTTCACATCTTATTCTAGCAGAGAATTTTATGCAAGCCTCCTTATGCTTGTTGACTGCATGTGGATTTATGAGGTAGTTTTATGTTGGAAAAAAGAATGGCTTAGAAATTCAATGTTAGAGTCAGGATCAGCATAGGAGGATGGTAGGCTGAAGCAAATGTGCAAGAGGGTGAAAGCTCTGGTGGAGGCTATTCCCTAATTGTTTTAGGGGGTTCCGGTTCCCAAATTTATATTGTCATGGAGGGTAGATACTCTGTAAGTGATGGCCAAGTCTTTTGCCATCCAATCTCGATTGCTTCTTTTGAGAGAGTTTGTAAAATGTTGCCTGAGCAGTTCAGAATACACTCTTCAAGCAGAGTATAATCTTTTAAACAGTAAAATATGTCTGACTGGAAGAACTCTCTTTTCCTCCTTCACATACCACCAAGATAACATCCAATTGTTGATTATAATCTCATGCCTTTATGTTCAATCCATGGCAACTATAAAACTCCTGATACTGTTTGTTTAAATACCATTAATGATTGTGAAATTTATAGTTCCTTTTCACATTTTACCGATATTTTTTTTCATTTTGGAGTAAGTTTTGTGGTGTTGATTTTTATAATGATGTGTCTGAGTTTGTGATACATTTTTGACATTCATTCATGTATGTATGTATAATTGATTGTCATTAAATAGGTGGATGACAATAACAGATTAAGAGATGAGCTTCACAGGAAGACACTGGAGTTGGAGAAATATGTAAGAATTGTTTGACGATTTTCATGTCACTTGTCCAGGCCAAGTTGTGACAATAATTCTCATGCTATCAGAGTGTTAGTAACTATAAATAGACTACTCACAATAGGCCAACATTATTTTGACTTTTCTTGATATCACCAGTTGTCACTAAATAGTTGAACAATGCTGTTATTTTCACTATGGCACTAATTATGTATCTTCATTTTTGAGGTGTGAAATATTATTATATAAATATACATAATTTATCTCTACTCCTAAAACTGCTACTTCGTGCAGAGTGCCAAAGAATCAAATTTTCAAAGACCCAGATCTGTTGGTAAACTGGACGGGCATTCTCATTTAACGTCTGAGATTAGTCATATAGATGACGGGGAGAGAAGTGTTGATGAATCTTCTGTAGATGTATCGGGGGTCTTGACTCTTCACCAGGAGTTGTGTGCAAATAGAAACAGTCTTAGAATTCAAGTTTCTGAGGATAGAAAGATGAATGGCACAATGAAGGGGCTTCCCAGTGGTCAGGTGTTGGATGACAGTCCTGGCTCATATACTCCTGAACGGTACTGAAATTGAGAAATGTGCACCTTGCTTATTGTTTCCGGTTTTGTCACATTGTCTGATAGTTCTGTATCTTTCTAGGTTGCAGACTGAGGTTGACTATCGTCCTGTTATGAATTCATCCAGACAAGGAATGATGGAATTAGCAGAGGTTAATAAATCTAAAAGCTGGAAACAGGTTTTGTCTGATTTTGTATGATGCAATGATTAGGTTTACATAAAAAATTAATGATCAGATGATCTATATCTACAGGATATTATTCTTAAGGTCCGTGACCATGAAGAAGAAATTTCGATGTTAAGGAAACATCTAGCTGATTATTCCATCAAAGTAAAAAATTAAGCCTCATTTCATTTGATCAAACTCTAATGCTGTTGTTCTCTTCTAGTAGTATTTGAGATAGTATTCAATGTGCAGGAGCATCAAATACGCAATGAGAAATATGTTCTGGAGAAGCGAATTGCTCACATGCGTTTGGTATATGGTCATATACTTTTGCTCATTGTTTCTATTCTTGATCTTACCTCGTGAACATTGTTATCTTGAACGACTTTAATTTTAATCCATTTTTCATTTTATTTTTCATTTTACTATTCATGAATTTGAGAGATATACTTGTCTTTATTATTATTTACTGTTATTATTTTTATTATGATCCTTTTGTTTAGGCTTTTGACCAGCAACACCAAGATATTGTTGAAGCTACATCAAAAGCCATCACTTACAGGCAAGACATCATTGAGGAAAACATCCGTTTGACATATGCGTTGCAGGTGATCTTGTAAGCATGTCCCAATAGGTTTCCATTGATGTGTTTCCAAGTTGCATGCGAAGTACATTGCATTTAGCTAATTATTAATGCAAGTGCTCGGATTATAGTTATGCGAATTTTCTCAAGTTTCATTTGTTTCCAAGAAGAACATGTATGCAAGAAGCATGCACCTTAACGCTAATGAGTTTGAGGAGTTTAAGAGAGAACAAGGTTCCTTCCTATAAAAATGTTAACGGGTCGTGTAGATGTGTATATAAAGATCAGCAGAACAAATGCTTTTAGTATTATAACTAAGGAATTGGTGTACGTTGTTGGTGGCTTTTTTTTTTTGGTGGCTTCATTCATGGCTATGATTTCAGGTCAACTTGTTGACTATGTTATGAAATTGGTCTGTTTTACAACTTGATTGGTTAACATGATTGTATTTCTCACATGTCTATACAGTATACAGCAATTAGCTTTATAAGTACATCTGGTTATATGTTCACACGTTGACATTGGGTCATTGCCATTGAATGGCTGGACTCAAATTGGTTTCATTGATTCTCGTGTAAGTTAATTGAATGTGTAAACATTTTGGTCCTGGTTGAATTTGAAGCTGCTCTGAAACAATGTATTAGTTGAGATAAAAAAATCTCTGACAAAATCAGAAGATTACAACATGTGGTACCATATCACTGGTTGTCATAATAGTATTCTTGATTTAAAGGGTAATGGTCAACCAGCTGACATATTACGCTTTTCAACATATAGTTTTTCCTAACATTTATTTTCCCTTATAACTAGATCAAACTTCTTTCTATTTGCGTAAAATTTTAAAGATATGATGCAGAAATGAAGTGCTCTAATGGAGATGATGTCTCATTTTCCCCTTAATTTTTGCAGTCTGCCCAAGAAGAAAAATCAACATTCGTTGCATCTATACTACCCCTCCTTGTTGAGTATTCGTTGCAACCTTCCGTCCCCGATGCTCAGTCGATTGTCAGCAATCTCAAGGTATTATATACTTGGCTTGATAGTTCATCTTTAAGAGACTGACGTATCCGGAAAATCCCAAGTGTCTCGTGTAATCGGCTAAAGCCTTTTGACCTACAAGGTCCTTTATTATATCAAAAAAAAAAGACTGACGCGGTCTCTCCTGAACAGTGCATGGTTTATAAGTATAATATTCAGAGATTTTTGTCCAACTTTTACAAAGCTTTAGTGATGACCTCATATAGACAACCAACATGATAACTATTTCATTCTGTTGGCAGGTTTTATTCAAACATCTTACTGAAAAGCTGATAGCTACAGAGGTATGAAGATTATACATACATTATGTGCGTTCAGCGGGGTAACATGACCTTTATTCTTGGAATAGCATGGTATTTCATGTAGTCGCACTCTGAGTGTCAGAAATAGGTGTTAACAAAGTTCTCTCTAACTGTTGTAGACTAAACTTAAAGAGTGTCAATACCAGTTGGCACCTTGGCATTCAGACCACCCAAATTTGCCTCTGTCGTCTGGGGCCGTACTTACAACATCTGTAAGCTTTTAATGCAATACAAGTCGCTAAATTAATTTTTGTTTCTTCTGACATGAGGGGTTCTTAACAGACGGATGGATTTGGGCTGGTACCACAGCCAATATACTCACACGGCATGGTCTCCGAGTTTTATGGCACGCGTCAACTAAATGTACAAGGTGAAACTGAAACGAGTAACATCGGTGCCAGTGAGGCCGAAAAGAATGAGGATAATGACTTGGGTCGGTATTCACCTGCTATGAGCGGTGACAACAGGTAATATCACTGTTATTATACAATGTGTTGTGCTGTAATGCCATGTCCATTTAGAGATCTTAGACAGATGCGCTTCTAGTACTTCTTTGAACTCGAAGTTTTTATTCTCTCAAGCGGCCTTGGTTCATCTGATTTTTGTTTATGTAATGTGTTTATACTGGTGATTTGAAGGGTCAGTAAAACAACTTGGCTTTGTTTTCTGTTAGCTTTCGAAATATGAGTTTACACGAGATTCAAGTGTTCTTTTGTCCTGAACGAAAGGTCAATCAGCAGGCATTTTTATTTATATTTAAAAGCCTCGTTGGATCATCCAAAGTTAGATTTGTGATTAGTGTGCAGCTGAATAGTATAGTATGTGCTTTGTGCTGTCCCAAACTAAGCTGCTTGGATAATTTACTATCAATCTTGAGAATGAAAGAACCTTTTTGTCCTTAAATTTTGAGTGATGCTAAATAACGGAAGTAAGCACTTACACAATCTGGTGAATGTTGCAAGTCATCTGTATGTAAAAAAATTTCAATGAGAAAGCCACCTGATTAATTTAGCATAATTTCAGTGCAAGCTAACTGGATACAACCAACAATTTGCTCGAGTAACGTACAATCTGTGAATTGTGTGTAGTTTATTAACTTAGTTAAAGATGATCATGATGTTTTTTTTTGCATAATCTTGTGCCAAGGGATTTACTCGTGGTGTGTTTAAGTTTTGTATTTCTTGTCGCAGATATTCTTCAGCAAAAGATAGATCTGCTCAGTTTCCAGTTGATCACAGAAATGATCATCAAACACATTTTGTCCCGGAGTCCTCCAGCAAACAAGTCACATTCAGTGATCATGTGAGTAACAGTGAGATGGAGAATTTAGGAGCTAATGCACATCAGGATGGGATTGAAGCTTCAACTAATTGGAATATGGGAAACACTCAATATTTGGCCTTGGCCCCAGTTCTTGAAGAACCATCATCCTCTTTTTCAGAAGGTGATACCCTTTCATTTTCCAGTTCTTAGTTTTTCTACTTCATGATTTGTACATTCATAATTTAGTCTATGTTAGCTTACAATGCGGGGCTGCAGATTATGATCCTTTACCAGCCATTGAAGGACTTCAAATTAATGGAGATGCATTTCCTGGACATGAACTTCAGGCATGTGGATACCAAATTAATGGGACAACTAGTTGTAATTTTGAGGTAATATTCTATGACAGTCAAACATTTTTCACTAATGTTTGTATAAAACAAGTTTTTTTTGTCAAACATTCACCTTCATGTTTATTTTTTCTTATCCATTTTTCATAATTATAGTGGGTTCGACACTGGGAAGATGGTTCTGTTAATTACATTGAAGGTATATTTATTTTTCTCTTCTTTGTCTTTGCCTTCTTAGGTAGGTAGTGTTGGAAGTAAACCCTTGGTAAATTAGTCTAAAGTGGTTAAGAACTAGTTATGGTAAGCATGTTCCAGCTGTCTTACAAATGTGCCATTATTTGAAGACGATAGTAGCATTTAGATAAAGGCTTAGCAAATTGGCTTTGGATAAACATGTACTCTACAGGTTTTTTTAATACATAGATGACTTCATGTATAAATTGGGGAAGAAACCAATAAAGGTTTGTGATACAGGTGCTAAGCAACCAAACTACCTTGTTACTGCTGATGACGTTGATGCGTGTCTTGCTATTGAAGTACAACCATTGGATGATAGGAAGCGGAAGGTATTTCATATGATCATCACATGTCATTTCTTTCCTAGCTCAAACAAATCTTACGAACTATTTGTCAATTTTGATATAAGCGAGAATGAGGTAACAGGTAACATTCTCAAACGAAAGAAAGAGCATGTAGTCAAACAAACTTGTTGGAAAATAAAACAGCAAGTACAAAAATGAGTATTAACCCCCAGTAAAGACTGGTACGATTCAATTCAACACTTTGTTCGTTTGGATTTGATTTTGTCGTAGCTCTATAATTTGGATTAGATTTATCGTTGGATGGACTGCATTGCTGATATTGAACCCAAAAAAGAAACGGTAGGTACAGCTAGTCCGTGAATAGCCAACCATCGCACTGTAAAAATCGGATAGGTTCGATCTTCAAAGCCACCACAATTCCTTCCTCATTTGTAGCCTTGAGTATTGGATTTTTTTTCCATGTGCCCTTTCTTAACGAAATGCTTCCAGATTTATCCCACCGTATAGTAATATTCCAAATTTACTCTTAAGCGCCATTAAATTAGCGCATTGACTCATTGCGCTAAATTGAAACGCGCTTATAATGCTGACGTAGGGTTGACACGAGGCCGAGGTAAATTGACCCCAACGCACCCGTTGCAGAACATCAGCCCCCTTCCCATTCCCTCCACTGTTCGTCGTGCTGCTCATCCTTTCTCTCAAACCCTAACAACCAAAACTACAAGCAATCCACCCAAATCCTCGGCGGCGACAAAGACCCACAATCCTAAACTAATGGCGAGTCACAATTTCCTCCCAAAATTCCAACAGCAGACCAATGCCCTAAGTTTTTTTATGCTTCAGATACAATCATGATGTGCGGGGCTGGTTTGACTGCGGTGGACATGACAAAAACCATGAAGTTGAGTCGCTATTGGACCTGTTTTGACTAATTGTCAAGTCCCCAAGACATGGTGGCGAAGATGAATCTTGTGAGCATGAATGGAGTAGCTAGTATGTACTGATTGATCACGGCTTGAACACTTGCATTCTTCTTGGATTTGGACATAGTGAGTAGCCAGAGACTCTGCAACAAACATCAGGGCTTCTTTAATTGTAGACACTAGCTATATCTCACGGATAACTCAGATCAGAGGAGAAGTTTTGAAGTTCCCTCAAGTGTGGAATCTCAGCGCGTCTAGCAATTCCCCTAAATTTAGGGTCTTTCCGACTTCACTTGAAGCGTTTTGAGTGAGAGCGCTAATTTGTTCAACGTTTTTCTTCAAAGTGCCGATCTTAATAGCGTTTTCACTCAAAGCGCCAATCCTAATGGCGCGTTTGGGTAGACCTGGAATGTCTTTATCCGGCAGGGTAAATCTGGAAGCATTAGCTAAGAAGGCTATATGGAAAAAAAATTGCGAGTATGGGAGCATTTCGTATATGTAAAGTAAAAACTAAAAACATTGAATACAAAAATGAGCATGATCAGCTATTGTTTGTTGCAGGATCTTGGTCTCCAACTCAGAACAAACTGGTTATCATACTAGGCAAAATAACGCTTCCATCTCACATGCATAACAAATAAAACACTACAAAGAGGAATCACAGTGGTGGATGTCAATGACAAGCTCATACATACTGCCTGGTCCACTACTAATATGATTAAGTTTAGTGATACAGAAGAGCATGTATATGTTCTAGAAATAATGAGTGCTGAGATATTCTTATTTTCTTGTAGTATCTGATATTTAACCTCTTTTATGTCGTAACTTTTTAAGCATATTAGTACATGATCTTGACTTCAACAATCTTGTGTTTCTCATAAAATTCAAAATTCACGACCCTTAATGTATACTGTTTTTCTCTTTTGTATTCTGTTTCAGGGAGAGCTTGTTAAAGTGTTTGCTAATGATCATCGAAAGATCACTTGTGGTGAGTTAATGCTGTAATTATATGAATCAATCGAAGCAAATTTTGTTTGTTATATTATTTTATGTTCTATCTGGACAAATAATTAAAGGTCACTTCTAGCTTGTTAACAAAATGTGAGAATGTCTTCTTATATAGTAGATCCTTTTGACGAGACATTTTGATCTTTTTTAGCTTAAATGTTTTACCAGAATATTGACACGCATTAAAGTTGCACCATCTATTTTTTTGTTTTTGCATTGTGACTTTATTTTTTTATGACATTGCATTGCAACCTATAATTCTACATGCAATGGTCTATCACTGATACAGATAAAAATTTACTCGTGCTAATGATCCTCTTATTTTGAGATCAATACACCCTTAGTTAGCCAGACATTCTGACAGTTCTCCTATACATGAAGCATGGTATTGCGGTTTAGAATAAGATCCATTACAGTTTAGATGGAATTTGCGTTTTTTTAAAACTAAATTATAAGAGGCTGTATCACATCGAGTTAGCCACTTTTATCATTAAATTGTGAAATTTACTTCTTAGTTTTAACTCGTGGCTAATTGAGATAGGTTGTAATTTGACTGACAAATACCTAGTGTACTCTACATTCAGATTTCTGTACTTCACTAGTTCACTTTAACCCAACTTGTGTTCTGCTATGATTATTCAAGCTGCAGATCAAAGATGAATTTCAATTCTACAGCATCTGTTTTTACTAATAGTAATATTGTTAATTTGTTGATGGATAAATTTTTAGATAATCATGATATTGTGATTATTGTCAGTTGAATTTTATCACCAAGTACTAAAACTTCTTTGGTATCAGTGTGTCATCTTAATTATCCAATAGACTTGATGAAGTCCGATTGATCGTCAATGCAATAATTCAATCTCTAGTGGTTTCTGATGATTTTCCATCTTTGTTACATATATGTGGTAGTTACTTCCATTTTGTAATTATTTGCTGCAATTGTTGGCCAGGTATCAAATTTTTTTAACTTGGGAGATGATTCATCTCTTCCTGAAGTACTATCCTTGATTATATGTTTCTGCATTTCCGCTAGTTCTATCAATAAAAGAACTTCGAGTATTACAAGTTAACAAGCTTTATCACTTAGAACCACTTATGATGTATCAGCCTTGACTTACTTTTTAGCTGTCACCCTTTGAGATGTTTGTTGTATCTCTTGCTTAGATATGGAAATGCATAGCAATATCGAGAAGGCACTCACCACTGGCCATGCTTCCTATAAAGTATCATTGCCGGTAAGGCATCATTTATCATTGTATTTATATATTGTATTCCATGATGTTCTCCCTCTATTTTTCGGCCATTTCTTTTTCTTTTTCTTTTTTTAAGTAAGAAGACTTCCATGAAAATCCTCTATTGTAGTTGGCTTCTGTTACGTGAAAATCATCATTATGCGAGTCCTCTTGCTGGCTTGACTTTTTCTGTCCAAAAAATTACTCTTTTGATTGAAGGTTAAACATTAATGGTTTGCACCTTAGGAGAGGCTTTGTGTTGCGTTTGTGATCTGTTGTGTTTTGTATCCCCATGATGATCTGTGCCTCATCAATAAATTCTGAGAATTCACCATGAATCAGTGCTCCTGTCAATCAGAAGAGAGTTTTATGACGCTCCTGATGCTTATGCTGTTTAATGGTTTGCACCTTAGGAGAGGCTTTGTGTTGCGTTTGTAATCTGTTGTGTTTTGTATCCCCATGATGATCTGTGCCTCATCAATAAATTCTGAGAATTCACCATGAATCAGTGCTCCTGTCAATCAGAAGAGACGCTCCTGATGCTTATGCTATTTATCGTTCTTCATGAATGAGTGATCTTGTTTTCATGCAGAAAGGTTTTCTTAATATATGGGAACCTGCTATATTGACTATTAAGAAGGAAGGTTATAACATCAAGTCCAGTATGCCTGGTGGCCTTGTTGTCAATATAAAGTTTTCCGCGGCCATGATCGTATGACTTCTTTCTGCCTGATTTTTTGTCTTGATTCATCCCAGTTATATTTATAATTGTATTGTGGTTTTGGATAACTGATGACACCAGACACTTTATAAATGACCATATAAAGCCTTTTGTCAGCTAAATAAAAATCTGCATTCTTTTGTGTTGAAATGATATGTCATCACCCTAATCTAAGTCACTTTTAGTATTTTTGTTGTTGTTTGCATTAATGTGAGTGTATCGAGGTCGAGGAGTGTATATTGAGAAAAATGTTTTCATAATTTCATGACAAGCATAAGTGTATATGCAAGGTTCAAGTCAAATGTATCTCGGCATTGTTGCTATTTAGATTAAGGTCATTAAGAAAACCACCACACTTTTATGTCTGTGCCTGAGCTGCCGTTGAGAACTGTACTAGGGGGCTACTTAAGTAATTGCTCCAGATCACCACTTGTGTTTTGTCTTAGCTGTTTTATATTTGTGGTAATTTTAACATTTTAGGTGTTGAGGAGATGAATGTAGGAGGACTTTTTGGGGCTTCCTTTAGATGTGGCTGCAATTTTGTGGAAATATGCAGTCGTGATCACACTGTAGACACATCTAATAAATTTGCATCGTTGTGTTTTGTGTTTCCATTACATAATGTATAATTGGCGACACCCCTGCTGTCCAAAAAAATGTTCTTGACACCATACATTGTTTGCTAACTAATTGTTTTTAAGTTGCCTGTCTTACTCATATCATATGCAAATGACTGCAATTTATTCACCAATGTGATCAAGGTTGTCATTCCATATGGACATGTTGCGGAGTTTTCTATAATTTGCACCGATAGAGACGAGCATCACCTTCGGGTGGAGGGCGACCCTGCAGATGTGAGCTGGTATGAAAAGTATTAGTTGTATCTTTCAATTATCTGTTTTAGTTGCATGTGCATACACCTTCTGGCGTTTTGCACATCTAGCATATTGAAAGAAAAAAATTGGGCTGATTCTCAATGAAACATCAGTGCATCAAAATCTTTTAGAGCTGAAACTGCAGCTACAACTTTTCTTAGACCGCTATAACTAAAGTATGTGGAATAGGACATTTCAAAAAACTCTCATGTCTTTTTTATTATACATTTAGATTTAACGTAGACCAACATAAGAAGTCAAATGTTGACATAAACATCCGCTACTACTACTAAGACAGTTTGATTCTGTTAATACTGGCAAGTAACATTGATATTAATTAAACTATTAAAACGACCCTTGACGTCTGTTTGTACTGAAAATGTCATATTAATTTTATTTCATCTTGGAATATGTCAAAGTTATCTTTATATCCCCTGTTTACTCATTTCAAACTACCTTTTTACCATTTCATTGGTGTTTGTAATAACTAATAAATGCTCAACTCGTGTATTTTTTTAATAAAATTTTATAGTATTTGTCTCGTTAGTCGCCTTCTTATTAAAGAATAGGCAGCGTAGTATTGTTGGCTAACTTTTAAGAGTTTGCATCTGATAGTCTTTTTTTGTCTGTCTTATCTTTGTTACTAAATGTGCAGTATAAGGGATACGATCGTGCTCATCCTAAGATACTTTATCATGAGGGTAAGTGACATAATCTGAAAGAAGCTATGTTTTTAGATACAATGTTTGATATTTGCATGTGTGGGCATGGGCCTTTCTGTGAGTTAGGCACTGCGTTATTCAAATTTATCCATGATATCACTCAAAACCTTACATTTACAACGTATTGGGTTGTAATTCCAGATGTGTGAAATATTGGTTGTTAGTCAATCAAATATCTTGGTAATGGAAACTGGGCAGCTTTCTTATTATATCTTTGACGGTAGTTTAGCTATACCTGTAGAAATCAGCTTTTGAGGACAGGAAAAAAAATGTTGTATGATTGAGATGAATGACTGTGTTATGAAATTTTTTTTAAAGCATCTTTTGGTTGGGAAGATTTCCAGTCTTTTTCGTAGTGGACTTCGTGTGCTGAAGAACAATCATCTGGCCCTAGCAATCCGTCCTAATATTTCTTTCCAGTTGTTCCTTTTTTTTATTGACGGATTCACACTTCAAGTCCTTAAATCCATTCAATATAATTCATTGACATGAAACTAGTTGTTTTTATGCAGATAGTAAACGCTTCCACTTGTAGAAGCAAATAAAATTTTTTTTTTAATTACTCCGTGTTGTTGTCATCTCTCATCTCAATCTTATACAACATGTTTGTGTAGGCTGGTGAAAATCGAAAAAGGAGAAAGAAGAAAGGCTTATTCTTCAAGTGAGCTGGTTTGCTTTTTGTCGTGCCTCTGTCTTTCTTCACATAATGGAGGCTGAATTTTAGGAACATGCCTAGACCACAGAACTCAAGTTCTTAAAAAAACAAAATATCTGCAGCTGTTGTGTACCAGTGTACATTCCCGTTTAATTAATTGACTGTACATTTGTCAGCGCCGCCTCTCCATTTAGATGGTGGTTGCAGTTGTAATCAGTTCTGTAGTATCATCCCTGAGGTATTGTTCATCTATGATAAACACCTCCATATTCAGATGTGGATCCAATGTTTGACGAAAATGGATGCGTAGACGAATCACAATTCCACAAATTAAAGTATCTCAACATGGTTATCAAAGAAGTTATTAGACTCCTCCTTCCCGCACCGTTACTGATTCCAAGAGAAAACAGCGAAAGATGGTGTCGTCAATGGCTTTGAAGTTCCAAGCAAAACTAAAATTATTATCAACGGATGGGCACTGGCAAGAGATCCCAAATATTGGACAGACCCTGAGAAGTTTTATCCCGAGAGATTCCTCGACAGTTCCCTTCAGTTGAACGGAAATGAGTTTCATTATGTCCCTTTCGGAGCTGGGAGGAGAATCTGTCCTGGATTGACTTTGGGTGTAACCAATGTGGAGGTGTTTCTGGCAAATTTGTTGTTTCACTTTGATTGGGAGTTGGGGAATGGAGAAAAGGGAGAAGATATGGACATGAGTGAATTGTTTGGGGCAACAATAGCAAGAAAACAGGAGCTAGTTATAGTCCCTATTCTGTATCAGAAATCAGTGCTTGCAAAGGTTAAGTGAAGAATCCCTTCAGAGTTCCAGTAAGGTGACATTATGATCAATTTGCCTTTTAAGCTAGTTTGTTGCTTCCTTCAATTGCAATTCAGTTTTTTTTCTCTTTATTTTTGGATTAATTATTTGAGGTTTTTGTCCTTCATTAATGTTTTTTTTGATATAATGAAATAGGCATACAAAGACCTGGACAAACAGAGAAAACAACAGCAAGACAAACAATCAATAATTACAGGGACAACACATATATACAAGAAAAGTATTTCGTGCAACAGTTAGCGATCCATCAGATGTTATTATCTAGAAATCTTGACATCCCGCCAGTCAATCCATGTCAAACCGGCCAAACAGAAGAAGAGATTCGTCAGCCAACTTCAAAGTGACAATGGAGATCCGATGGGATTTCCACCGAAAAAATTGAGTAAGGCTGCACTTGTGTCCGTCACTAGGGCTGGGTTTTTGTACCGAAAAACCGAACCGAACCGAAACCGAATCGACCAAAACCGAACCGACCAAAACCGAACCGAATTTCGGTTTTTCTTACCGAACCGACTTATTTCGGTTCGGTTTCGGTTTTCATTTTGAGAACCGAAATAAAACCGAACCGAACCGACAAAAACCGAAAAAACCCGACAAAAACCGAAAAACGAACCGATAAAACCGATAAAAACCTACAAAATCGACAATTACCGACAAACCGAACCGAAACCGACAAAACCGACAATTTCGGTAAAACCGAACCGAAACCGAACCGAAACCGAAACCGAACAGAAATCGAATGTAGGTTTACCGAAAAATCGGTTCGGTTTTCGGTTTCATTTTTCACTAAACCGACAATTCGGTTCGGTTCGGTTTTTGTCGGTTCGGTTTGGTTTTTGAACCGAACCCAGCACTATCCGTCACAGCTCAGTTTCCTGTCAAAGGTAGCACGCCGCCGGAACTGTATAAATGGCAATAGAGTTGATTTCAAGCTAAGTCAAGTTAACTAGCCGAGAGCAGTTAGATATTCCACTTTGCCTCACGCCGAAAGGCGAAAGAGGTGATAGAACAGCGAAGACAGGAAAGCAACAAATGCAGCCGAATAAACCTAACACTAAAAACTAAAACTACTACCTCTAAAAACTACAATGAAGACCGCAAGTAAAACTAAAACTATACACAGGATAAAAATACACACCAGCAACACACCCTACGCCCAGAGTCTCAAAATAGCATCGTCGAAATCCAACTGTCAAAATAGAAGCACCACTGTCACCAGTAAACCCACATCACTACACGTCTACAACCATCTACATCTAGAGATGAAAGTGGGTTGACCCACGGGTCGGGCTGGGTCGAAACAGTGTAATTCGTGTGGGTTCGGGCTGGGTTGAAACAGTAACGGGTCGACCCACGGGCCGGGTCGAAGGAAAAAATTTGGACCCAACCCAACCCACGTGTCGGACCCATCATTAATGAGCTGGGTCGAGTTGGGTCCAACCCACGGGTTTCACCCATAAATTATTAATTTTAATTAAAATAAAATTTTAAAATACTTAATTATTAAATATCAAAATTTTCATACAATTTATATTTAAAATAACTTATTATCTAAGTAAAAAACAAAAAAAAGGCTCAATAAATATTAATTTAAAAAAAGTGTCCGACCCACGGATTGAACCCACCACTCTCGACCCACGAGCTGGGTTGCGCGGGTCGGGCTGGATCGGGTCGACCCACGACTCACACGGCCAACCCACGGGTTTCGTAACCCACTTTCATCTCTATCTACATCCCAACGAACCAGCCCACACCATACAACCCACAACCAAGACCGTCCGCCACTACTGCATCCAACGGACGAAAATGCACACCCAAAAGAACCAACTCCGTACCCAGCACCAAATCCACCACCCTCTCCATCATAGCCACACAGCACCGCTGAAAACGCTGACGGAGCCACCCACGAGACCAAGCTGGACCTGGAGCAATGAGTCAACAGGGGAGGAGGAAGGCCGGTAGAGATGGATAGGGAGGAGAGTACAGGCGATGGGGAGAAAGAACAATAGGCCATGGGTACACTTGTCCTTCATTAATGTTAGAAGATGCAAGAGACGTGAAGCAAACAACAACTTTCCTACTTCACTCTCAGTATGTGAGAAATGATTTAGCAAATCAACTTAGGCCCTACCAGAATGGCAAAACAAAAATCATCAAACAAAAATGGAAAAATAAACTATAAAAAGATAGAATCCAATTTTCCACGTCCCATATATATATTTTTTTTTGATAAGGACTTGAAAAAAAAAATATGGGACGTCCCATATTTTTTAAGATCAAATTTGTTTGACTCATAGTGCATTGCATGATAATATATATCATCTTTAAGCTTTTAATTAACACGACCAATCAAGTTCCAAACTTTTTCTTAACGTAACCCTATCTCAATTTTCACCAAGTATACCCTACCCGTAGAATATAACATTGCAATTTTGGATTTGGCTTCTTCCAACATCTCTTTATACATACCAACCACCAGCACTCAGTTTCACTTATCATCACAAGCACACAAAATCAACAAGCAGCCTATAAATAGAATGGATTGCAATAAGCTTAAAATCACTCAACTTATAAAAACACTACTTTATCATTCTCATCAAAATGGCTTACTCTAAGGCTTTCCTTTGCATCGGTCTTTTGTTTGCTGTGGCTCTTGCAATTACCTCTGAAGTGTCTGCTCGCGATCTCGCAGCAAAAACCGGTAAAAAGAATTGAAATATGACTAGTAAAACACACAAATATAATCTAAATATTTTCAAGCTGCTAATTTCTGATGATAAATAATATTATATGTTCAGAGGATGTTGTTGAAGGTGGTGGTGGACATGGCGGTAATGGAGGACATGGTGGTCACCAGGGGCGAAGTCAGGATTTGAAACTTACCAGGGCTTGACGCAAAAAAATTTTTTTTTGTAAGATGGCCACTAGAGTCACAATTGAGTCTTGCGCCGAATCAAAGCAGATGTGGCACTCGAATGTAAACGAGTGCAGCAAAATTCAATGCAAAGATAGCCATAGTAACTAATCTCTGCAATTCTGCAACAAACCAACTGGTGTTCACATGATGTTTCAAAGTGTTTTCTTTGAAATAAATAAGCAAAAAAAGGCCTAGAGAAATAAGAGACTGCATTTATTACTTGGTATTGATGAAAATTAGTTTCTGAAGCCTCTGCTGTTCCTTCTTCCTCTTTCCTTCTCAAACTTCCCTTCTCAAACTTCCTACCCTTAGAGCGAACATAGGGCTTGGTGTGGCTGTGGGGAACACCGGGAGCTGGACCGAAGTGCATGACAGCCTCACGAGAGTTCTTGGGTCCTCTGAGAAGAACCTGAAAACAGATTTCCCATGCATCAAGGAGATGAAAATATGGATCTTTTGCATAAAAATGCTTCACTGAGGCATGAGGGAACATTCAAAATGGTCAATTTAGATTCATCAAACCACCCAGCCAAGCCTATTTCATCAAAAATCACACCATACAACAACAACATATTCAAAATCGCATAATTACGCCTAATACGAACACCATTGTACCCAATTCAACAAACAATCAACGTGTCCTACAAACCCCCAATTGCACGACGATTTCATAAACCCTAACAGCACAAGCAGAAGCCGCTTCCGGATCCAAAACCAAATCCCACACAAATTCATAAAGAAAAGAGACAAGACTTACAAGTCCGAGCGATGTCGTGGTGTTAGGTTAATAGGTTTTGATTTTGTTTAATGAATGAGTAACTTATTATGAGTTGGGATTGCAAAAAAAAAAAAAATTGGGCTGAAAGTTTGTCGGGCTGCAGCCCGATAAAGTTAACATGTGGCTCCGCCCCTGGTGGTCACGGAGGGAGTGGCGGACATGGAGGGAACGGCGGCCATGGGAGGACGTGGAGGAGGCCACCCTGCAGAAGATAAAACAGGTGATAAGAGTTTGTGACAATGTATCTGTTGAAACCCTTTGGTTTTGATGATTACAAACACTTAACTAATGTGGTGTTTAAGTGTGCAGAAATCCATGAAGATATCCAATTAAGAATACATGGAGATTGATTAATGATTGAAGCAATTACATATGGCGAATGTAATGACAGATTTAATCAAGGAGTAATTACTGATTGAAGACAAAGATTAATTGCAGATTTAATCAAGGAGTAATTGCTGATTGAAGACAAAGAATAATTGCAGATTTAATCAAGGATTAATTACTGATTGAAGACAAGAGTTAAATGCTGATTGAAGATAAATTGGAAAGCAAATGGAAAGCAAATGGAGAGCCGTTTGAATTGCTGACGTTTGGAAAGCAATTGAAGAGGCAAGCATTTATGGACAACCATTGAAGAAGCCGAAGTAATGTGTACTAATGAGGCCGAATCAATGTGACGATGAATCACGAATCTGGAGCGGCAAGATTACTTGGACTATGAGGACAAGCCTACACTCTATATAAGAAAGAAGAAAGCTCAGATTAGAGTGGGCGAGAATTGAGCAGATAAGGGAGGCTGGTTTTGGAGAGATAAGCTCTTGCATACAAGGAGCAGCATCGCCGACATTGCACGCACTGAGGCGTGGCGTTCTCTTGGGAAGAACGGAGCGACTGCATTCTTGGAGCAAGGTTGCTGAAGTCGCACACATGGAGGTTTGAGAAATGAAACGATTACTTTGTCGGATTGAGTAGAGGTCATCAAATAGAGTCTCGATAGTAGACCTAGTTTGTAAACTCTACAAGTATATCGGAATATAAAGTAATCGGTTTCGCAAATTCTTTCAGAGCAATCTGAAAGGTAGTGGTTTTTCCTTATCATTGTTGTGATAAGGTTTCCACTCTATATTCGTGCGTAATTTTTTCAGTCATTTAATTTCCTGCATAATTATTTCCGCTGCTATCTAACCATCAGACGAAAAAGCACTTTGCGACTTCCGTCTGACAGACTGCTAACACTAACGATCCAACAGTATCCTCTTTATTTTTTGTGTTATTTTATTTATTAGTCTCATAAAGTCATATCATGTTAATTTAATTTTTCAGATGAAGTAGTTGAGGAGGATATTATGGAGGAGGAGGAGGACACTATGGAGGAGGAGGAGGTGGACACTACGGAGGAGGAGGACACGGCGGGAACGGAGGTGGAGGACATGGTGGACACCCTGAGAATGAGAACTGGAAATCAATTAAACCTTATGGGATCATATTTGTGCGCTTATAATTAATTAATAATTAAATATGCAAAAATCAGATATTGAGTCCCCTAAAAACGGGTTTGTTATGAAATAAGGTAAAAATGTTTGTACCAATGTCATCGTTGAGTATATGAATGGGTAAAAGTTTAAATCAGGTTTTCGTGTATCTTCATGTTTTGTATTTTCTTTAATTGGAGTGTAACATGTTGATAAGAAAACTGAAATACTCCGATGTTTGTTGAGATGTTGTTCTTAACGTGTATGGAACAAATAACTAAAATAACTCAATCATTCGTTATATATCAAACTTAAATACAGTAACGAAACTTAAATGAAGTAACGAAACTTAAGTTATATATCAAACTTAAATGCAGTAACGAAAATCAAACAAATCATGCGTTTTATTATCATTAATGCGTTTTAAAAGACTATTTTATACAAAAAAATGTGTACATAAACGACAACGTTTTATTCAGTTAATTCATTGCAGCATCTGGACGTGGAAACACGAAATCCTGAGATCTGCACACCCTAAACCTCAATCTCATCACTCATTATCACACCATCGATCAACCAAGCATACACCATATCAATATCAGCTTTCGCTCTCTCTCGCTCTCTCTCTCATTCTCATGGCCACCAATCTTTCCTTAGCCACCTGATCCCTGGCCTCCTTCATCCGCACCACCGTGTCCGAGATCGAGGAAGTAGTTCACCGCCCTACACGAGGACCAGGATCATGCGACAGTCAGGAGTCAGCTTAGATAGATGGACTTGTCTCCATCACTCCATGCATGGAGACTGGATGCGCAATCGCGCATGCTTCAAAACGCAGCCGTTTAGCATTTAACAGATAATTTCCACATAATACCCCTTGCTGGAAAAAAAAAAACTTCTTCAGTACAAATGCACACATTATTTTTTACCTCAGAAAGTCCAGGAAAAAAAAGTACCAGCACCCAGCCACCCACTCTGTTTTGTTTCTATGCTTTTTGAGGCTTCATGTGTCTGTTGGCCTTTTGTTCAAGTCACGCTACATTCCTCAGAGGCTGTTTTCCCATTCAATTGTATACTGATACATTTACTTAAATGCTCAGACAAAATGCCTTAAAATAAAATTGTCTCATCCACCACTTTGTATGTTTCTACAACTGTTTTCGCTAGAGAAATCTCTGCGTAATAAGTTGTTGCGACGCAGCTCGTCTTTTCTCCACATATTTCTCCATTAAAACAGCAAAAATTATTAGAGATCGATATATCAGGATACAAGAAAAATGCAGGCAATGTGGGCGTCTATGAGTGAGTATGTTAAATGTGTGTGCAAGAATAGTGTGGAGGTTTTGAACCCTGGCGATAAGGTCAAGTACTGTCGCAGAAGACCTAGTCATGATGCGTGCACAGGCAGAATAAGTGAGCATAGGCCTAGAAGGAATTCAGAACATAGAGAGGCCAGTACCACCTTTGTTCGTAAGTTTTGGAAACAAATCTTATATTGGAAGTTTTTATCTTGACAAAATGTTTTTTTGTAAATTATTATCGCAATTTGAAATGTCATGTTATAATGCTGGACAGAGCTGAGCAAAGGAGATACATCTCGGAACATTGTTGAAATGATATACCAAGCAGCAGTAAGGGACTTGAAATCGGAAAGATCCATGCCTGTCATTTCACAAGTGTTTAAGGTTCAAAACTCGATAGCGATAAGTAAGAGGTTCGAGGAACATAGAGATGCTGTCAAGAAAAAGGAATGCGAGAAGAAAGGTAACCGGCACTCGAGAGTTTTGGTGGATGGAAATGAGTTGCTGCAGTTTTATAGCACGACGATAAGCTGTAACTGCAGTGAAACTAGTCAGAGAGCTGGTTTATGCAAGGAGTTTGTTTGTGGAGTTTGTAAAACAATTCAGACAGGTTTTGAAATGGAGTGCAAAGAAAAGAAGGGGATTCTGTTGAGTGCTAGCAGTGAGGCTTTAACGATGGAGAAGAGGAATGAGCGACGAGCGGTTATTGTTTGCAGGACGATTGCAGGGGTGATGGGATATATGAATGAGAAAAATGAAGGATGTGATTCGGTAAGGAGTGTAAAAGGCTCTAAATTAGATTATCTGATTGTCAGAAATCCCAGGGCAGTTCTGCCCTGTTTTGTTATTGTGTTTGAGTAGTAGTTTTTGTATTTCAGTTTCATTGAAACTTCAGTTGGGAAAGAAAAAAAATCCCCAAACTTTCTCATTCTCAATAAATATCAGACCCTGACACTTTTCTGAAAAACTGAGCACATTAACTTTCAACAGAAGCTCTGTTTTGCAAAATGTTATGTTTGATTTTAGGTGGCTGCTGCTTCAATCATGAAGAAGATACCATCCAAGCTGCTTAACATGTTCAATAAGTTTTTGACATTTACTGTCCAATATCTCTCTTACAAACATCATAGAAAAGTTTGACATGCTCGGGAGATGTTATCAATAACATTCTTCTGGTTGCAAGCAACCCAACTTCACAGTTAACACCCTACCCGTAATTCGGAAGAAGGGACCAGACGATAAGTTGTGAGCCCTAGCATCATGCATTTGATTTTGAATGTGAGGCTGAGAGACAGTGTGACCTGTGTGTTGCTGCACATCATTAGAAAGTAACCAACAACCAAAAACCACCTCAGAAGCATCCAAGTACTCAGCTGTGTCATGTTTCAAATCCATGCCATTTGCATCCAACCTAGACACAAACAAACAACCTGTATAAAAGAAGAAATAAATAAGCATATCAACAGACAACAATCATTTATCATATGTCGCTAACTACTTATTCCCCATGATTAACACCCCGGGAAAAAAAGAGTACCTTCTCACAACCAGACATAGATATCCCTCCGCTTTCACAAACTTCCATCGACAAGATCCAAGACAGTGTTTTGGACGCGCTTACTTGCCATTATACGTCTCATAAGGATTTTGTAGTTTGTACTTGTTTCTACACCCACAGCCACCAAGCGATAACCAATAAACTCGGGAGCACTAAAACCTTTTACTAGTTGGACTACGGGAACATTGTCGCCAATCATTCCTTTCCCGCTTTGATTGTTACAATGTACCGTTTCAATTTCAAATGTGCACCAAAGCATCTATACGCACTCCTTTCGAACCATGTATATATAGAACTAGGCTTCACTTGAGGTAAGCATACCAAAATACATATTGCATGTAATAAGATTTTTTGATGGGTGGGAGAACCGGCGACTCGGCTTCTAGCAGCAGTTCCTCCATTGTCTTGCTGCAAGAAAGATTTAAGAAATTGCAGCAAGCTAGGGAAGTGAGACAGGAGCAAGAGCTGTCAAAAAAGCTAGCTGAATTAGCAAGGGTGAACCCTATAGTGTTCCATGAGCCATCAGGATTGTCTTTCAACAATGAGTATCCTTACAGTCCACAGTCAGCTCAATACTACCACAGGACTGATCATCACCTGCAAGTGAACCGAGAACCAAAGTATGGAAACTCCCCTTATACAACTGCTGGCATGGGCGGCGGGACACAAGTCTACGTCGATGATGATGACTCCGATGTAGACACATCACTTCATCTGTAAAATCTTACGTCCTATGTCAATGTACTTCATTTTTATTTTAATTCAGTCATCTCATATCCATATTACGTCATCTGATTGAATTAAGTAACACGAAAATTGGACATAATTTCTTACAGTTATTGTTAGGTTCGCTATAGCGTATAGTACTGATCAATTCTTTAGTGATATAAACCTTTAGTTATCACTTTTTGACCTCAAACTCTAATTCCAGTACTTGCACATTGCACTCATGTTTACTTTATCTTAGGCAGTTCAACTTTTAATCCATTCTTTAAGGAATTGTGAGATAGGATTTTCCATCTCAAGAACCGTCAGTCAACACACAAAATGAAAATGAAATGCGAGCAAGAACACCAAGCAATTACAGATACTTGACTTGCCTTGCAAGGTAATAGACTCGATCGAGTCACTGCTAGGGTTCCAAACTGGACTTTCCAAAGCCGGCGACCGACTGTGTTAGTTACCTTGAACGCACGTCGCCTGAGTCGCGTCTGAACCGCATGACTCAACGATCGACTAATTCAGTTACCGCGAATCGCATCGTCGCTGCCTCTCGTGCCCTAAAATCGCCTCTTAGCTCGATTAAAGCCGATTTCGTTTTTATCAACCGACACCAACAAAAAACCATTTCACTGTAGCTTTCCCAAATAAAAGATATTAATTAGTCATACTCTTTTTTGAAATAAATATATCGAAAAATAAAATACATGGTATATATTTTACAAAGGAAAAATTTCCAATATATTTAATTTCCTTCGTTTGAAGAAATTAGCAATTATTGTACAACATTAGCAATAGTTCTTCGTCGTCTTCTGCTTCATTTTGAGGTTTGTTTTCTTATCAACATTTTACTACTCTCTCCAATCAAAGAAAATACAAAAACATGAAGATATATACAAGAAAACCTGAGATCATCGATCTATATATGATTTAAACTTTTCTCCATTCATACTCAACGATAAACATTGGTACACACATTTTTATCTTATTTCACAACAAACTCGTTTTTAGGGGACTCAATATCTGATTTTTGCATTTTTAATTATTAATTAATTATAAGCGCACAAATATGATCCCATAAGGTTTAATTGATTTCTAGTTCTCATTCTCAGGGTGTCCACCATGTCCTCCACCTCCCTTCCCGCCGTGTCCTCCTTCTCCTCCTCCTCCTCCGTAGTGTCCTCCACCTCCGTTCCCGCCGTGTCCTCCTTCTCCCCCTCCTCCGTAGTCTCCTCCACCTCCGTTCCCGCCGTGTCCTCCTTCTCCTCCTCCTCCTCCTCCGTAGTGTCCTCCACCTCCGTTCCCGCCGTGTCCTCCTTCTCCCCCTCCTCCGTAGTGTCCTCCACCACCACCTCCTCCTCCTCCGCCTCCGTAGTGTCCTCCTCCTCGGCCTCCTCCTCCTCCATAGTGTCCTCCTCCTCGGCCTCCTCCTCCTCCATAGTGTCCTCCTCCTCCTCCATAGTGTCCACCCTCAACAACTTCATCTGAAAATTAAAAACAACATGAATGACTTGTGAGACTAATAAATAAGACAAAAAATAAGGAGGCAAAAAATGATACATTTTCACAAACTCTAATCACCTGTTTTATCTTCTGCAGGGTGACCTCCTCCACGTCCTCCGTGGCTGCCATTACTCCCTCCGTGACCACCATGTCCTCCATTACCGCCATGTCCACCACCACCTTCAACAACATCCTCTGAACATATAATATTAATTATCATCAGAAATTAGCTTGAAAATATATATATTTAGATTATATATTTGAGTGTTTTACTAGTCATATTTCAATTTTTTATATACCGGTTTTTGCTGCGAGATCGCGAGCAGACACTTCAGAGGTAATTGCAAGAGCCACAGCAAACAAAAGACCAATGCATAGGAAAGCATTAGAGTAAGCCATTTTGATGAGAGTGATCAAAGTAGTGTTTGATAAGTGAATGATTTAAGCTTATTGCAATCCATTCTATTTATACGCTTGTTGATTTTGTCTGCATGTGATGAGTGAAACTGAAACTGAAACTGAGTGCTGTTTGGTATGTAAAGAGATGTTGGAAGAGGCCAAATCCAAATTTGCAATGTTATTTTATACGGTAGGGTATACATACTTGGTGAAAATTGAGATAGGGTTAAGAAAAAGTTTGGAACTTTATTGGTTGTGTTAAAGCTTAAAGATGATATTATCGTGCAATGCAATGAAGTCAAACAATTTGATCTTCTCAGTTCTCACAACCCAACATAGATATCCCTCCGCTTTCACAAACTTTCGTCGACAAGATCCAAGAGTACAGTGTTTTCGTACTTGTGTCTACACCGGCCACAGCCACCAAGCGATAAAACCGATAATTGGGGAGCAGTACTAAAACCTTTTACTATTAGTTGGACTACGGGAACATTGTCACCAATCATTCCTTTCCCGCTTTGATTGTTACAATGTACCGTTTCAAATGTATGTGCACCAAAGCATTTATGTAGAACAAATATTTGGTTTCACTAATTCCTTGTATCTTTTCATTCATTTGATGACCATAATTTATACATGTGTTATCTTCCTCTACAAGATAGAATATTACAGAATAATACTTATTCTATAAATATATAATTACTATAACTATAATTAGTATATACTATTTCCATACTCCCCCTCAAGTTGGCGCATGAATGTCTATCATGCCCAACTTGTTGATCGAACACTCGAATTGTTTTTGAGATACGCCTTTGGTAAGAACATCAGCTAATTGATCCTCAGAAGGTACGAAAGGAAAGGAGATGAATTTTCTGTCGAGATTTTCTTTAATAAAGTGGCGATCAACTTCAACATGTTTTGTCCGATCATGTTGAACGGGATTTGCTAGCTGAATGGCAGATGCATTATCACAATGTAGCTCCATAGGCTTTTGAAGCAGAAACCCTAATTCTTTTAAGATGTTACTAATCCATAACATTTCACAAACTCCTTGCGCCATGCCACGGAATTCAGCTTCAGCGCTTGATCTAGCGACAACCTTTTGCTTTTTACTACGCCAAGTAACAAGATTTCCACCTACAAAAGTGAAGTAGCCCGACGTAGAACGTCTATCGGTTTTATCACCAGCCCAATCTGCATCTGTGTATCCCACAACATCGAACGTATCATTCTTTCTAAATAATAATCCTTTTCCCGGCGCCTTCTTTAAATACTTCAAGATACGAAAGACTGCATCCATATGTTGTTCGCTCGGACTATGCATGAACTGACTAACAACACTCACAGCATAAGCAATATCGGGTCTCGTGTGAGAAAGGTAAATTAATCTTCCCACAAGACGTTGATACTTTCTTTTATCTGTTGGTACCTGGTCAGGAAGAATAGTGAGTCCATGATTCATCTCTATTGGTGTCTTCGCTGGTTTGCAATCTAACATTCCTGTTTCAGTTAGCAAATCAAGAACATATTTTCTTTGTGAAAGTGAAATTCCCTTCTTCGACCTTGCAACTTCAATGCCCAAAAAGTATTTCAATTTTCCGAGATCCTTCATTTCAAATTCTTTTGAAAGGTATGTTTTCAATGCCTCAATTTCCTCCGAGTCATCCCCTGTAATTATCATGTCGTCAACATAAACAATCAATGTTGTAATTCTACCATTTTTCTGTTTGATAAACAGAGTATGGTCAAAATTACTTTGCTTGTACCCAAATATTCTCATAGATTTTGAAAATCTTCCAAACCATGCTCTTGGAGATTGTTTTAGCCCATATAATGCCTTCTTCAAGAAACACACCTTACCGACATCCTTTTGATCATAGTTTACACCTGGGGGCATATCCATGTACACTTCTTCTTCTAAGTCCCCATTGAGAAATGCATTTTTAACATCAAGTTGGTACAATGGCCAATCTTTGTTTGATGCAAGTAAAATTAAGATACGTACAGTATTAATTTTTGCCACAGATGCGAAAGTCTCTTCATAGTCAACTTCATAACGTTGTGTATATCCTTTAGCAACTAATCTCGCTTTATATCGATCCACAGTTCCATCAGCATTGAGCTTCACATTAAACACCCAACGACATCCGACAGTCTTTTTTCCAACCGGTTTGTCTACTAGTTCCCAAGTGCTATTCTTTTGAAGAGCTTCCAGTTCTTCATTCATTGTTGCTGTCCAACTTGCATCGTCTAATGCGTCCTGCAAATTACTTGGAATAGATACAGTAGATAATTGATTAATAGCAAGTGCATGTGATCTAGACAACCTATGGTTGGACAGAAAGTTTGCAATGGGGTATTTGGCTTGGGCTTTTATGCTTGGTTCATATTATTTTTTCGGGACTCCCTTGGTGGCTCTCTGTGATTTTCTAGGTACATCACCTTCTAACTCAGAGGACTCATGAGTAATAGAATAAGGAATAGGGATAGTGGGTACCTGACGTGGATCATTCTGAGGACGATCTTCAGTTGATGGTGTAGAAGGGGGAAAAACTTGTTCAACTGTTTCAAATTCACGAGGCATATCATTTTCCATATCATTTTCTGCTACAGGGGAGCTAGTGTCAACTGTTTCTGATTCATGGGGCATACTGTTTTTTGCCACTGAAGGGCTAGTGTCAACTATTTTCGAAGTATCAAATTGATCCTCTAAGTGTTCCACTTCTTCAAAGATATCACCATTAAAATAATGTTTTTCTTCATAATAACTCTCCCCCTGAAGAAAAGACGCAGAATCACTCTTGGTGTAATAAGGTTCTGATTCATGAAAAGAGACATCAAGTGAAATATGCATTCTTCTTGTGAGTGGATCAATACATCTATATCCTTTTTGATACTCTGCATATCCCACAAATATACATTTCCTTGCACGAGGATCCAACTTACTCCTTTCTGACTTTGAGATGTGGACATATGATGTGCATCCAAAAACTCTCGGCTCAAGGTTAGGCATAGACGGAATGGACAACAGTGAATGTAATTTCTGGTGAGGAGTTTGAAAGTCAATTACTCGTGAAGAAGTACGATTAATAAGATATGATGCTGATATTACTGCTTCACCCCAATATGATCGAGGTACGTTCATGCCAAACAACGAGGCACGCACAACTTCCAGCAATTGTCGATTCTTTCGTTCAGCGATACCATTTTGCTGCGGGGTGCTTGAATTGGATGTTTGATGACGAATGCCATTAAGCCGACAAAAATCTGACATGAGATCATTCACAAATTCTCCACCATTGTCGGATTGAAAAACTCTAATTGATTGTTGATATTGTGTCGCCACCATTTTATAAAACTCAGTAAACCTTCCAAACACTTCACTTTTATTTTTCAGCAGTGATACCCATGTCATGCGCGTGCAATCATCAATAAAACTTACATAATATCTAGCTCCAGAAAAGAAAGTAACTTTCGCAGGACCCCAAACATCTGAATGAATTTTCATAAAAGGTGTAGAACACCTATGATTGCTTGGATAATACGAAATTCGATGACTCTTGGCCAGTTCACAAACATGACAATGAAAGTCTGAATCATTAATACCAGAAAATATATGAGGTTGTAATTTTTTTAGATAACTAAAAGATAAGTGTCCTAACCGACGATGCCATAACCATATCACTTCTTTTGCATTATCAACCCTACTCACTTGATTAGCTTGCCCAAACATGTTCTTGCATTTTTCTCCAGCCTTTGTCAAATCCAAGTAGTACAATTTTCCCCTTCTAACACCATAACCAAGAATCTGTCGAGTCAGAATGTCCTGAAACATACAAAAAGATGGATAAAAGGTCACTGTACATGAAAGGGTCGAAATGATTTGAGAGACAGAGATTAAGTTGTAAGCAAGAGATGGGACAACTAAAACGGATTCGAAAGTCAGAGAGTGGGACAACACAATAGGACCTTCTCCGCTTACTGGAGTTAAGTTTCCATCAGCGGTTACAACAAATTTTTGGGACGAGACACTAAGATTCTCCAAAAGGTGAGGACTATTTGTCATATGATCAGATACACCTGAATCAATTATCCAAGTATTATTCAAAGTAACTTTACCGTTCATATTTGATTTCGCAGCATTTGCGGAAGCATTATTCGAATGTTCCTCTCCGGCTGAAGCAACAGTTGCCTTACTTATGGTTTTCCGTGGTTTCTTTTTGAAATCCCACCAATCAGGATAGCCAATCACTTCATAGCATCGCTCCTTGCTGTGACCTAATTCACCACAAAAATTACATTTTGTTTTCGCATATAAATTTTGTTTTCCGGGAGGACGACGAGATGCTAAATTAGCAAGGCCTTGGGGAGCGCTTGAATTACTCTTAACAGTCATAACTGAAGACTCTGATGGTACATCGCGTCCCATTGCTTGCTTTTCAGATTGCACCTTCCGGATGTATGCATAGCTTTGCTCCAAGGAAAATCTGGGTTCTTTACGTAATATTTTTTCCCGAACTTAATCATACTCTGAATCAAGCCCACTCAAAAACATATGAACTCGCAGACGAGACATCATTGATGCTTCATGAACTACATCTGCAACCTTGTCGTTCTTAGAGGCCACCCTTTGATCAATCTCCTGGAACATAGCTACCAATTCATTGTAGTAGGTAGGAATAGGTCTGCCATTTTGCTTTGCTTCAAAACACTTTTTGTTAAGCTCAAAAATTCTGGTTTCATCAGAATCATCATAAAAAGTTTTCTCTACAGCTTCCCAAATATCTTTTGCAGTTGGAAGTCGAATATATCGATTCATAAGAGAAATTTCCATAGAGTCGATAAGCCAACTTTTTACCTTTTCATTGTCTGTAGCCCAAGCATCATACTCAGGAGAGCTTTCATCAGATGGCTCAATCTTTGCGCCAGTCAAATAGCCAATCTTCCCTCGTCCACCAATTCGCATCCGCATGAGTGGAGCCCATATAGCATAGTTGGATTCATCCAACAACACAGTTTTCGAAAATACTGAATGATCCTGCTGAGTGTAATGGTTATGAATGATTTGTTGAGTTTCCGGTACATCATCTTTCACTTCAGATGAAGCCATGGATTCAAGGATTCGATGATTCAAGAAGAAAGAAAAAAAGGTTCAGTGAGGAACAAAAAAGGAATTCAAGGGTTTTCAAATACCAGTTCAAAATATTGAACCATGCTCTGATACCATGTAGAACAAATATTTGGTTTCACTAATTCGTTGTATCTTTTCATTCATCTGATGACCATAATTTATACATGTGTTATCTTCCTCTACAAGATAGAATATTACAGAATAATACTTATTCTATAAATATATAATTACTATAACTATAATTAGTATATACTATTTCCATAATACGCACTCATTTTGACCCATGTATAAATAGAACTAGGCTTCACTTGAGGTAAGCATACAAAATAAATATTTCATGTAATAAGTTTTTCTCATGGGTTAGAGAACCAGTGACTCAGCTTCTAGCAGCAGTTCCTCCGATCCATTGTCTTGCTGCAAGAAAGATATTTAAGAAATTGCAGCGAGCCAGGGAAGTGAGACAGGAGCAAGAGCTTTCAAAAAAGCTAGCTGAATTAGCTAGGGTGAACCCTAGTGTGTTCCATGAGCCATCAGGATTGTCTTTCAACAATGATCAGTATCCTTGCAGCCCACTGTCAGCTCAATACTTCCACAGGACTGATCATCACCTGCAAGTGAACCGAGAACCAAAGTATGGAAACTCTCCTTATACTAATTCCAGTTATCACTTCTCTTATTGACCTCAAACTCTAATTCCAGTTCTTGCACTCATGTTTTTTCTTATCTTAGGCAGTTCAATTTTTACTGGATTCTTCAAGGAATTATGAGATCTCAAGAATAAGCAATCAACACTTGAAACGAAAATTAAACGCGAACAAGAACACCGAGCAATTACAGATACTTGAGACTTGCCTCGCAAGGCACTCGATTCGAATCACTGCTAGGCTCCAAATTGGACTCTCCACAACCGGCGACCGACTGTGTTACCTCGAACTAACGCATGTCGCCTGAGTCGCGTCTGAACCGCATGACTCTCCGATCGACTAATTCAGTTACCGCGAATCGCATCGTCGCTGCCTCTCGTGCCCTAAAATCGCCTCTTAGCTCGATTAAAGCCGATTTCGTTTTTATCAACCGACACCAACAAAAAACCATTTCACTGTAGCTTTCCCAAATAAAAGATATTAATTAGTCATACTTTTTTTTGAAATAAATATATCATGGTATATATTTTACAAAAGAAAATTTTCCAATATATTTAATTTCCTTCGTTTGAAGAAATTAGCAATTATTGTACAACATTAGCAACAGTTCTTCGTCTTCTGCTTCATTTTGAGGTTTGTTTTTTATCAACATGTTACTACTCTCCAATCAAAGAAAATACAAAAACATGAAGATATATACAAGAAAACCTGAGATCATCGATCTACAGATGATTTAAACTTTTCTCCATTCATACTCAACGATAACATTGGTACAAACATTTTTACCTTATTTCACAACAAACCCATTTTTAGGGGACTCAATATTTGATTTTTGCATTTTTAATTATTAATTAATTATATGCGCACAAATATGAGATCCCATAAGGTTTAACTGATCTCTAATTCTCATTCTCCGGGTGTCCTCCATGTCCTCCACCTCCGTGCCCGCCGTGTCCTCCTCCTCCTCCATAGTGTCCTCCTCCACGTCCTCCTCCTCCTCCATAGTGTCCTCCTCCTCCTCCATAGTGTCCACCCTCAACAACTTCATCTGAAATTTAATTTAACATGACATGAGACTAATAAATTATCACACACAAAATAAAAGGCCAAAAATGATACATGCAGACCCATTTGCACAAACTTACCTGTTTTATCTTCTGGGTGGCCTCCTCCACGCCCTCCGTGGCCGCCGTTCCCTCCCTTGCCGCCACTCCCTCCCTTACCGCCATGTCCTCCATTACCGCCATGTCCACCACCACCTTCAACAACATCCTCTGAACATATAATATTTTATCATCAGAAATTAGCTTTGAAAATGTTTGGATTATATGTTGAGTGTTTTACTAATCATATTTCAATCTTTCGATCGATCACTTACGGGGTTGAGCTGCGAGATCGCGAGCGGACACCTCAGAGGTGATGGCAAGAGCCACAGCAAACAAAAGACCAATGCAGAGGAAAGCCTTAGAGTAAGCCATTTTGATGAGAGTGAAGTAGTGTTTGATGAGTGAATGATTTAAGCTTATTGCAATCCATTCTATTTATAGCCTTGTTGATTTTGTCTGTATGTGATGAGTGAAACTGAGTGTACTAGCTAGTTGGTATGTAGAGATGTTGGAAGAGACCAAATCCAAAATTGCAATGTTATTTTCTACGGGTAGGGTATACTTGGTGAAAATTGAGATAGGGTTAAGAAAAAGTTTGGAACTTTTTTTTTTTGATACAGAAAAAGTTTGGAACTTGATTGGTTGTGTTAAAGCTTAAAGATGATATATTATCATACAATGCACAATGAGTCAAACAATTTGGTCTTTAAAAATGGTAGATGTGTATTTCCTATGGGACGTGGAAAATTGGATTCTATCTTTTTATTTTCATTTTGGTTTATTTTTCCATTTTTGTTTTGCCATTCTGGTAGGGCCTAAGTTGATTTGCTAAATCATTTCTCACACACTGATCAGTGAAGTAGCAAAGTTGTTGTTTGCTTCACGTCTCTTGCATCTAACATAAATGAAGGACCAATGGACCAGCCTATTATTTGTCCTAGCACACAGCACGAGTTGGTCCCAACTGATTTAATTTCCTTCATTTGAAGAAATTAGCAATTTTTGTACAACATTATATTAGCAACAGTTTCTTCGTCTTCTGCTTGATTTTGTTAGTTTTAGTGACATGTGTTTTGTCAAAACCCTGTAAAGTTGTTTAAGTTGTTGTACTAGGAGGAATAATTCAAGGCCAAAGAGAGACAATCGACGTGGAACAAGACTGTCGCAGCAGATGTTTCCTAATTCATATTAGGCAAGTCGGCACTGCACATATTTAAGAGATGATGCATATCTTGAAGTCGGTTGAAGGAAATATTTGCGCTTGAAGATTTTTGGGAAGAAGATAATCGAAAATCTAAATCGAAGATTAAAGATATACTTGAAGATTATCAAGATTCAAGGAGCGCGTGTTTTTGGGAATATTTCCTAAAAAAATCTAAGGAAATATATCCTAAAGGATTTTGTGCGGTTGAAGATTGGAACCTAAATATCTAAGGATTTCACCGCCCTATATAAAGAGGGGCTAAGGTTTTCGAACCATAAGCACTATTGGAGATATTATTCACTCATATACACTGATCTGGAGGTGGAGGCAAACGATCGGTGAACTTATTATTCCGATAAGACCACGGTGCTCAAAATCAGTCTGTACTGGGTGATGTTCAGACTGATCTTGGAATAACAGAAGACACACGCACTGTTCTTTACTGATGCGCATTCGGAAGAAGGCGCTGGACTTCGTGGAGGATCAACTGGTGGAAACAGAGGGGAGACTCTGATCTGGGAGAGCCTAGATAGCAATCGTTGGAGTGTTACAGGTATTGGTTGTTTTAAGAGGGATTCAGTAAACGTAAGCTCCTTGTACTCTAAACTCATCAAAGTGAATTGCTTTCCGCCGGGCTTGGAAGAAGCCCCCAGACGTAGGCTCGTTAACGCCGAACTGGGTAACCATATTGCGTGTCTTTATTTTCTTTACTGCATTTAAGTTCGATATATAACTTAATATTCGGCACGAGTTGTTCTAGTTAGTTATTCCATACACGTTCAGAACAACATCTCCACATACACCGGAGTAATTTCGGTTTTCTTATCAACATGTTACTCTCGAATGAAAGAAAATACAAAACATGATACAAGAAAACCTGAGATCATCTGTAGATGATTTAAACTTTTACCCATTCATACTCAACGATGACATTGGTACAAACATTTTTATCTTATTTCACAACAAACCCGTTTTTAGGGGACTCAATATTTGATTTTTGCATTTTTAATTATTAATTAATTATAAGCGCACAAATATGATCCCATAATGTTTAACTGATCTCTAGTTCTCATTCTCAGGGTGTCCTCCATGTCCTCCACCTCCGTGCCCGCCGTGTCCTCCTCCTCCTCCGTAGTGTCCACCACCTCCTCCTCCGTAGTGTCCTCCTCCACGTCCTCCTCCTCCTCCATAGTGTCCTCCTCCTCCTCCATAGTGTCCTCCTCCTCCTCCATAATGTCCACCCTCAACAACATCATCTGAAATTTAATTTAACATGACATGAGACTAATAGATCACACACAAAATAAAAGGCCAAAAATGATACATGCAGACCCATTTGCACAAACTTAATTACCTGTTTTATCTTCTGGGTGGCCTCCTCCACGCCCTCCGTGGCCGCCGTTCCCTCCATGGCCGCCACTCCCTCCGTGACCACCATGTCCTCCATTACCGCCATGTCCACCACCACCTTCAACAACATCCTCTGAACATATAATATTTATCATCAGAAATTAGCTTGAAAATATTCAGATTATATATTTGAGTGTTTTACTAGTCATATTTAACTTTTTTTTACCGGTTTTTGCTGCGAGATCGCGAGCAGACACTTCAGAGGTAATTGCAAGAGCCACAGCAAACAAAAGACCAATGCAGAGGAAAGCCTTAGAGTAAGCCATATTGATGAGAGTGAAAGTATAGTGTTTGTGATAAGTTGAATGATTTAAGCTTATTGCAATCCATTCTATTTATAGGCTTGTTTGATTTTGTGTGCATGTGATGAGTGAAACTGAGTGCTGGTTGGTATGTATAAAGAGATGTTTGGAAGAGACCAAATCCAAAATTGCAATGTTCTTTTCTACGGGTAGGGTATACTTTGGTGAAAATTGAGATAGGGTTAAGAAAAAGTTTGGAACTTGATTGGTCGTGTTAATTAAAAGCTTAAAGATGATATTATATCATGCAATGCACTATGAGTCAAACAATTTGATCTTAAAAAATATGAGACGTGGAAAATTGGATTCTATCTTTTTATTGTCATTTTGGTTTGATGATTTTTTGCTTTGCCATTCTGGTAGGGCCTAAGTTGATTTGCTAAATCATTTCTCACTTAGTGTGAGTGAAGTAGCAAAGTTGATGTTTGCTTCACGTCTCTTGAATGAAGCACCAATTTTTTTTTTTGAAGCAAAAACTGTTATTCAAAGAGAAAGGAAACCTAAACAAAAACAAAAGATCAAGACCAACTGAAGTTTGTGTCTTTCTCTTTAAGACAAGATCTAGCTGAAGAGTGGAAGGTGGAACCCTTTTTTTTCGGTGACGAAATTTCTACAGAATGGGTATGTCACCCTGATCGCAAAAATCCTTATTACTAATATGAGACACTTCGTGAACATCACAAACTCTATCAGCTTCCTCAATAAGACTACATGAACCTTCTTACTGAACATGATTAGTTCCAATAAGAAGATCGTCCAGGGCTTGGAAAATAAAAGTATCAGTCTCGCTTCCTGTTCTGAAATGCATGTAGATGTCTCTAGGCTCAACCTGTTCACCAAGTTCTTCACAATAAAACTGAACACTACTGTAGGAAGAAAATTTTTGAGTAATTTCTTCCGGTATTTGTAATTCAGTACTAGCACTACCATCAAATCCCCCAGGAACAGCACTGGGAGCTATAGGATCAATGGGGTCGGTTACGACAGCTTTATTTCCTTTCACAGCATGGCAACACTGCGCTGCTTCCTTGACTGATATATCTTTCACCTTCTTTGCGTTAGTCTTCTTGCAATTCACTGCTCGACATGTCCTCGTTTATGCTATTTAGTGATTCCACTTCCATCAATTATGCTCTTTTTCGGCACTGCTTTTGTCATTTTGACTAATATTATAATCAATGATACCATCAAATGTTAACCTCAACAGCTACAAGTGCCTCGATGAAGGCAATGTCTTTTCCACCATGTGAAACTACCTCTTCATGGGAGATATTATTATCATAAGTGGGGTGGTCCACAGGGGGATCAACACGAGTTCCCACTTCCCAACACGTGACTGTGCACTTTTGACCAATGGAGCAGCCTATTATTTGTCTTAGCACACAGCGCATATTGTTGGAGCTGGTGGTCCTAGCTGGATTATTTTTCAAGTTTACTTTCTTTTTCCAGTTATTTAAATCTTTTAATTCATTTTTTTTTGCTGAATTAGTAGTTAGAACTTAGAATTAGAAGTTAGAGTTAGAAATTCGTGTGTTAGTGAGGAATCGGTCCCAATCGGCATGAGGATTTGGGAGGCTTGCCACCAACTCGGCTAAACCCCGAACCTCCTTTTAATTCACTTTTGTATCTTCTTTATGCAGTTTATAAAAAAAACATAAATGAAGGACAAAACTTCAAATCCAAAAATAAAGAAGAAAACACAAGAAACATTCAGAAAATGAATCACATAAATTTCTATCAACTGTCTCACATTTTTAATATACATCACAATGTTTGTACATACAACAAGAGCTTCCTCTGCTTCTGTCCTTTGAACTACACTTGCAACATCCCACACTAACCACAAAAAATACAAGAGACTTAGCCACATTGCAGCTATATTGAAATCTGAGGCACTGTATAAAGAATAAAAAATATAAGATCAATCAGTGGTTAAAGGCGTAGGCGGGGCTGAGATCGAGTATCTCTTTTGTAACCTTCCTTTTAATTGCCTAATTTTTGCGTCAACCCTTGCTGTGAACCCAATATTTGTTTTCTGCCTTGCTTTGGATCGTTCTCTTGTCCACATGCGCCGATCCTCAACATCCTTTTTGTAATACTTGATTTCTTGGATGATGTGATGATCCATTGGGTGGAAACTTCTTTGGAACGATATGTGGAAAATGTATGGGAGATTGCACACAAGGGTCACTAAGAGGGTGGCGCTCCAGAAAACAGGCGCGGGGGAAAGTTCTTCCACAAATACTTTGTATGCATTTCCAGATATATCTGAAGATAAAGCTCCATACAGCATGAGGAACAAGTACCAGGATACAATGCTTCCCCATATAAAGGCATGTTGGATCCATGTGAAGTGACTCATCGTTAAGGCAATTTGGCAGTTGACGACCCAAACTATGCAAGTGAACATTGTCGTGCCTATAGTTGCCATGTCTGGGGTTTGGCCTTGTGTATCGAAAGGTTGGAGATAAAAGATACAAATGTTGAGGAAGAATATAACAAGAGAGCAATATAGACCATTGCACATCCATCCAATAATCCTATACCAGTCAAAGAACAAATTCTTGGGCCCCTGCTGATACAGTGCCGGGAACTGCATACATCAAACGAATACATTACAATACTGCTATATCAACGACATGAAAATTGCATCCTCATCAATCCTAGAGAAGTATATTTGAACAAGGTATTTTAGATTAAAGCACTGTGGAATGGCTGTTATGTTACCTGTAAGCAGACTTCGGAAGAAACGTCTTGTTCAAAAGCTCCTAAAGAGATAACTGGCAGAGAAGTGAGAAGAACATTGAAAATTATCATGTACCAATCATTGTAGATTGATTGCCCAGAGAAGCCCGCAAATGCTTCGAAGTAGAACATTGTGAGTCCAAATGCTATATTTTTATAAAAGAAATAGCATATCTGCAAGCAGAAGGTTGTAGTCACATACTTTCCCCGTAAGAAGGTATAGAAAATTAAACAGATACCACATATATATTCTGTGTAAAGACAGTTTATGATTACCATCTGCGCAATTCTCTTATAGCACCAGTGCCCATGGACTACCAAAAGTCTCTCCAAAAACCTGAACTGAGCTATTGAAAAATCACTAGCCATCACCGCCTGTGTAAACAGTAGTCCATATTAAGTAGGTAAGCTTAGGATTTAGGAAAAATATCATTTGATTATTTTTCTGCACCAAGTTACTGAAAACCACTTTTTAACTCATCCCAGCTCAAGAAAGCAGCACAATGAATGTACTTTAAGGCAGCTGATCAAAACAACTAATCAATATTTGGCACCTGATCATATGTAACAATAGACATGTAAAGAACAGAGAAGGCTCTAAGTATGGGGAGTAACCTGCATTCCCTCCACACCACTTATTCCGATACCAATATCAGCTTCTTGAATCATTCCGACATCATTTGCCCCATCTCCAATAGCAAGGGTGGTCTTCCCCGTTCCTTCCTTAACAAGTCGTGTTACCTAGGTAAGGTAGATTCATAAATTGTGAGAAAAGGAGAAAGAAGCATGCCTGCAACTACCAAGGTAAGAAACATCCTACCATTGCCTTCTGCTTGGGAGAAACCCGGCAACATATAACAGATGCACAATTAACAGCCAAGTCCAGAAACTGATGTTTAATATCATCATCCAAAGCATGACTCAATGTCTTCCCATCGATGATTAATGCGAAGGCAGCATGAGGGTCTTTTTCTAGCTGGATCATTCGAGAGGCGTTGGTGATTTGCATAGTGATGTTTTCTTTCACGGCCTGATCAGTAACCAACACCCAAACATCCTAAAAATGATGAAATCAATTTCCTGTTACGGATTCCAACACTAATTTTAAATACTAAAATATACCTTATTTGCATCCTGGGTCTTAGTTTCCGTAATCATTGTTATGCATATCTGCTTCATGCCTTGCCGGAGCAGACTGCATGCAAAACTACAACAATGGGAAACAGGGTCATATCATTTGCTTTATTGATCTTATGATTAGTTCTTGATTTGTGACCGAAAATCTCTCTAGGCAATGCATCAGTCACATACCCTATATTAATTGCAGTTTCCATTTTATCTCCAGTCAAAACCCAGATCTTCAGACCAGCTTGTGCTAATTTGTCAATGCATTGAGGTACCTATGATAAATAACAGAAGCAAACAGATTTAAGTTCAAATGAAGAACTTTATATCTTTTGGGGGATTCGGCAAACGCGTTATTTTAATAATTAATTGATTCTTTATGGTTTCAGACACTGTATAACCTAAGTGTTCACTTGATAAATATTTCTGCTGAATCTCGCTAGGCCAAATGCACTTCTAAGAAGTGACCAAGACAGACAATTGCGGTACTTGATGATCATCTCGTGTTTATGGATTTTCTAGTGACTTTGTGAACAAGTCCCGTCATTCAAATTGACAGATGAAAAGAGCTCACGATTATTCTACATACCCCCTTTTGTAGTTTATCCTCAACAGCAGTTGCACCTACTAGGATTAGATCCTTTTCCATCGCCTCAGATATCTGCTCAAGCATGGCCTCCCTGTCACCCCCTATAGCAGTCCGCGCTTTATTGTACTCATTGTTCCAAGCAGCATACTCAGCCTCCTCGAGTTTTTTGTACGCAAGTGCTAATGTACGCAAACCAGCTTCCCCATATTCGTTTAAATGCTTGGTAGTAGCTTCTTCGTATTGTCTTCCATTCTTAGACAGGCGGTCAAATATTATACTGCATAATCCATTTGAGAGATCAATGCATTGAAAATCAAATGTTATGACTGGAAAAGGTCAAAATCAGATTAAGACTAGCAGTTATTCAGAGAGTGGAGATCTGATACTAAAACGATGAAAATTAAACAATAAAAATACATTCAAGTATTGAAATTTGAAACTACAATTAAATGCTACTTGTGGCTTATTCAATATTTATTTTTGTTCTTTAAATATGCTTTGGAGTTTGGATCATCACCACATGTCCTCCTTGGCTTGTATGAGCACACTTCTAACTAGATTCATGACACCTTTGATTTAAGCATTTATATTTTACTTTGTTTCAACTAGTAGATGCTTGTTTCAATAAATTAGCAACATAAATACACAATAGTAAAATTATCTGCACTTAACTGATACTGTTAAGACTGCCTAAAATGATACTTAAATATATGCGTGTTTCTGAAGGGAGTAAGAAAGCAGTGATCATCAGAACACTAACCTATCTGCACCTTTGCATAAGACGAAAATTTGCCCTTCCTCGTCCTGCATGATTACAGTCATCCTTTTTCTTTTGCTAGTAAATTCCAAGACATTAAGAATCTTGTACTCCCTGTTAATAATGCAAAAGATTATAAAATAAGAGCCAGATTGACTTAGATCAGTCAAGTTTGCTGAAAAACTAAGTCATCATTCAGCTCTAACCTTTCAATAGGTTCCCTAGACGCATTACTGCTTTCACGGACAAACACACTACCTTGGGTTCTCTTACAGAATTCAAATCCAAATTCCCTAGCAGCAACAAGAAAAGCTCCTTCATCAGGTGATTCTGCCTCATAGGTAAACCCACCAGTCTCCTTATTTTCCTCTGGAATGGCAGTATGGCAGACTGCCAGTATACGGAAAAACAGTTGAATGACTTCAGGATCTGGCTCAGTTATCCAGTTTCCACCCATTATACGGTTGTCTTCAAAATTAAACCCCTTGATTGGCAGTTTCTGATTCCTCCCATATTCAGATGTAATGATCGTCTCTAATTCAACCTCCGAACCTTCCATGTTCCGGTAAGATGGAGAGCCAGAATTCCTGGGAGTTTTATCATCAAAGTCCTGTGCCATTTGTTTTGCTGCAGCTAGTTCAACTTCACTGGCACCAACACCATATGCTCTACCAGCAATGGAACACTTGATAAAATCCATTTGATTGCATGTAAGAGTGCCTGTTTTATCAGACAGAATTGTGTCAACTTGTCCTAACTCTTCATTCAAATTTGATGTACGGGCATTGGCTGGTACGCCAGTTTCTTCATCATACATGTGCAAGTCCTGGTTTATAAAGTTTGCCTGAAGGAGTTTCACAATCTCTATTGAGACATAGAGAGAGATCGGTATCAAATACCCATAAAGCATAAGAGCAGTGACTAAATGCAAGAGCCCAGCAATCACAGGCTTTTTCGGATCAAATTGTGAGTCAGTGTTATCGGGTTGTAAGTACCACCAGTCTGGCGTCTCATTCTTTGTCCTCACGGCAAACCCTATTGAGCTGATAACTGATATCAATAATAGTACGCTGAAAAGTATATAAATAATCTTGTCCATTTTCTTCTCAATTGTGCTTCTTTTAGAAGGAGATTTTGTGGCATTTTGCATTACTTTGCTATCATGGCCAGTGAAAATCACAACTCCATAAACATAAGCCGTATTCCTAAGTTTTGAATCTCTCAGAAGAATCTGCGACGGATCAATAGGATAAACCTGACGATCATACTCCAAATTACCAACAAAGGTATACAAACTCGGATTGGGATCTTCACATCTGATTGTTGCAGTGAAATCCTTGAAAGACTCATCGTCGTCCAAAGGCATCGTCACTTCCAAGGCCCTTTTCACCTTCAAGTTTGTCTCACCGTCTAAGTTCATAGTTTCAACATAACAAATCCCATCCTCATAACAAGATGACAAAAAAAGCAAATCTGCAGGAAAGAATTGGTCCTTTTCAACTTTGACCAAATCCCCCACCTTAATATGCTGCCATTGCTTGGAACCAAAAACCCCATCTCCTTTATGAATTATGGCCTTCCTCTTATTAACTTCCATGTCCTGCATAAACCTGTGCCAATCCTCCACGCCTTCTTTCAATATACTAAGCCCAACCACAAGAGCCAAAGGAGCAGCCATACTAAGAGGCGAAAAAGGTGAAATGGATGTAAACGATATGGCCGCAGCAATGAGGAAGTAAATGTTGGCCACCCGTATAAACTGCTCAAATATTGCTTTCGGCAAAAAAGTAATGACATTGTACTTTGTGGTGCTTACATAGTTAGAGGGGTAATTTAGTGGTTTCTTGGTATGCAGACGTGGCTGATTACAGTGCACAACTCGTGAGAATCCAGGTCCTTGCAATGAATGAGGCTCTTCAGGCTCAAGAGTAGTAGGCTTCAGACACGAAAATGTGTAAAGATGGCTCCGCCGCAGCCTAGCCCTTATTCTACCCTTTGCCATCTCTATGGGACTTCAGCTCAAACTAACCAGCTGTAACCCAACTTTTAAACAAGTTCAGCCGTGTGCTCCAATTCAACCAGATCAAGATACCAAAACCCCCCGCCACAGCTAAATTGTTTTCTATCAGTACATCAACTAGTGAACAAACACAGCTTCAGCCTGCAAGCACTACAACTCATAACCAGAAAAATTCAATCTTCAACTTGAAACACAACACACATTCGAAAGTCCTAATACTGAACCATAAAAAGAATCACAAATAAACTTTTTTTCAAAAAAAAAACAACAATAAAAATGAAAATAATCAGAAACGTTGAAAATAGATTAAATGAATCTGATCGGAGATCCAATCATGAAACCGGCCCCTTCTAACATTTCCAATCCCCAGAAACAAAATTTTAGGGAGCTAAAACGCGTCTAATGTCCAGCTGGACGCACGCATTACATGACACTCCACACACGATCTCAACGTGTGATTGCGATTGTGAATGTGAGTATATGGAAATCAGAAAAATGAAAAAGATTTCGAAAACGCCTGTACCAACCTGCAGGACGAGGCAGATCAATCCGATCGGGGGAACCGAAACCGATTGAAACTCTTCACCAATAATCCAAATGACAGACAAGACAGACGAATGTTGAGATTTGCAAATCGAGCCAAAATTTAGGGCCGAGGAGAATAAAGATGTCAGCTTTCCGGCGACACTGGAAACCAATAACAGACGAGGAATCTCCGCGCCTTTCTCCCTCTCCTCGTCTTCTTCTTCTTCGTGTTCTTCTTCTCAAATCTCGCAACAGCAAGCAGCTGCATTTAATATTATATTTCGAATTAAATTATTTTTTATTTTGTTCTTTTGTTGTCATTACCATAATTTTTTTTAAACAAATAAATAATGTAAAATAGGAAGGAGCATGCGCGATGGAAAAGGTCGATTTGCCAGCTTTGACGATTTTTTATTTTTATTTTTATTTCAAATTTTGATATTTTCTTTTTTCTGTTTCTTTTGTCGACTAGATGTAGATCTACCGTTTTCAAAGTGCCTCGTTCATTTTCGTATTTTTTTCGGAAACAAATATAAAAAATGTGCTTGAATAAAATTTAAAAATATCTTTTGAATTATTTGGTAATTTCTTTTACTATAGTATTATATTTTTGAAATTAAATTACTTTTGGAAACAATTTTCACACCTACTATATTCTTTAGAAAGTCTCCAAATTTTATTTTCACGAAAATTTAACATTTATCTCAAACAAACAAAAAAGTATACAAGGGCAGACAGGATGAAACTGTGCAAACACTTTAAACGTTGAAATACTTTAATTTATTTATCAAAAAAGAAATACTTTAACTTAATTTTACATGTTCAAATCAAAAACTTAACTTTACATGTTAATGTCCTCAATCAAAAATGTAACAGGTGCGTAATTAATAAGCATTGGTTGTGATTTTCCTTTTAGAAAAGTTTTTGAGGAGTTTTTGAATTAAGTTCTTGCTTGTTCTTCATATCCATCTGACTTGTAAATGCATAGATCAGAATTCAGATACACATTTTATAATTGGCTACTTGAGTGAACAATAATTGATTAAGATATTGCAATCTTTGTATGTTGTCCAATTGAATTTAATAGGAACTTCAAAATACAGAGCAATATCTTTTAATCCGATAACCATGTCCATGTGGGCAAAAAGGAACATTTAGTTTTCAATTTTCGGCTAGCACTTCGTGCAAACCAGTCATGCACTCACAGTTTGATCAACGGGGATGAGATCTGGTCATGTAGATGTAGTCGTCTTTGGACAAGATCTTGATAACAATTAACAAACCTAGCGTGTATAAACTCGAGTTAGATCGGTAGGGGTGGTGGTCTGTTGGTTAAGGAGTTCGTTCAAAGACGGTTGTATCCTTACATCCTGGTTTTGAATGCTGGGGCCATCAATTTTCTCAAAATTTTTCCTTTCTATTTTCCTCGTCGCACGTGGATGCTTCATTCATCCATGACGGATGCCTTCCTCCTCCATATCTCGCGCATAGATGTTGTTCTTACTATTAAATCATTATGACCAAATCTCACATATATCCACAAATATAGTACATGTCACATCGTACACTTTTATCTTGATAATTTGAACAACATTCACGCTTTACCTAGCAACAGAGCCCTCACTAGAGCAGAACTATTAAAACTCTTTCATGAATTTCAGGAAAATATGCTATTGCAGGGAATTTAATTTTCTAACTTGATGAAAAATCAAAAAATTCAACCACCCCTTCCACAATGCGAACTTGCCTCTTTAGATGAGTTGACAATAGGGGTCATCATTTGATCCTAAGGTCAAAATGTCTATAGGGTAATCCTGATCTTATCCTTGTCCTATCATGTCCGGTCGTCCACTCTATATGTACCCTGCCCTGTAAGTTTTAGGCAAGGTAAGAGTCATAGAAAAAAAATCATACTCTACCTTTCTACCCTGCCCTCATACCCTATTATCCTACTGATGGACCATATTTATATGATTCATTAAGATAGTTAAACCCACCAAATTAGATGTTTTATCTGTACAACTTTTACTTGTTAGTTTCACTTTTGTTCTACAGGCTATTTCAAGGAGTAATGACGAAACGAGCTAAAATAGAGTTCTTAACGCTGAAAGTGGATTACAAGTCAGAACTGACCATACTCCGACAATACTCCGGTCAAGCCACAACTAAGTCCCAAGGACTAGTTGACAGATGCTTGTCGTCAGAGCAAATGTACAAATAAATTTATAAGTCCGCTACTCGCGACTTCACTACTGGGTAGCAAGTGGTAAGTAGGGGTCGACCCCAAGGGAATTAGGGGGATAAGTTGTTCTTTGAGGGATCGTACAGGGAGAGAGCGTGTTTTAGGTTGATTGAGGTTTTAGTGCGGAAAAGTAAGTGTTTTTTTGTTGGTTTTGGTTTTTAGTGCGGAAAAGTAAATGACAGAAAAGTAAATACTGAAAATAAACGAGAAGACTTACAGCGATTGTTGCGTGATCGGCAAGTCTTGCGGAACGTCAGCAGTTGATATTGCAGTTTATACTAAGAAAGTAAATGCAGGTGGTGTTTACATCTAAGGAAAGTATTCGGTCTTAGGGGCCTTGTATCATAGTCGTTTATCATTGACCGCTAATGATCATACTAAGTGTTCAAAGATGAATCGAGGCTATTTCTAGCACAAGACTTGCAACATCGTTAAGAACACTTGTTCTATTTAGACTAATTCCTCCTTTCGAAGTATCTTAGCCTTATGTGCATCCATTTGATCTTCAGTTACGATCAACCAAATGGTTTTTAAGAGAGGTCGAGCTCCTCAGATAAGCTTTGCCCGTTAAAGCATCCACTTACCCGAGTATGTTCACGAACCCCACGGAAGAGCTTTGCCCGTTAAAGCATCCACTCAACCTTGGAAGTTCTAACCTAATATGTGGCACATAGAACAAGTTTTGAACACAGAGAGGCACTAGGTGCAGGGTCTAAAACATTTTATGATACAAGTACACCCCTTCAACCGAATGAAGAGTTTAGCTACGAATATCCATAGAGGTGGATACCATAGCTAAGTACTCGAGGGTTTTTGAAAGACAGTAAGTAAAGGAAAATACTCAAGAACCAACAGGAGTATTCTCAAAAACTACTAGAATACTCAAGAACCAATAGGAGTATTATAGATTTCAAATAAAAGCTTACAAAGTAGTGCCCAAATCTAGAGAGATAAGTGATTGTGTTGTGGTGGAATGTTGGGATGATGATACAAAGGCAATGGAGGTGTCTATTTATAGGCATGGAGAATACTTGGGAGCTAAGTTTTGGAGAGAAAAGATCTCAAAGCCATCCAACCACAAGCTTCCACACAAGCCCCTCCCTTAGCCGCCCATGTGAGGAGGAGCTTCCCCTTTAGCCGCCCCCCCCCCCCATGTGGAGGAAGGGGAGAGGAGGAGATGAGGATGAGAGGAGGAAGCCGCCGGCTAGGTGGCATGAGGGGAGTGGTTTGTGAGTTTTGTGAGGTTTACACAAAACTATCGATTCATTTCAGCTCCGGACTGATTCTGGTTGCTCTTCGGTTGGATTTGTTTTGAGTGATTCCATGTCAGGATTATGAGATTTCTTCAGTCGGCATCTGGTCGTGACCTTGGAATGACTCGTAATATATTTTCAGCTTAAAAACTCCTCCTTAGCCTGTATTCTCTCTAGACTCCAAAATACCCTGTAGATAAATATCGGAAATAACAAGCAAAAGTTAAATAGACAAACAGTCTAATTTGGTGGGTTTAACTGTGTTTATGATTCATACAATTATGGTCCATCACTAGTTTCAACAACGATCAAGAACACAAGTGAAATGCCAAGTATAAGTGACTTATCTTTTGATGTCAACTAAGAAGCAACCAAAGAGGCAATCAAAGGGCAAACAAAGAGGCAACCAAAGGACAACCGGAGTTACATATCAACCGAAGGCTTTTGGGGAGAAAAGATCTCAACCCACTCACACTCTCCTCCCCTCCACCTAAGGCCGGCGGCTTTGCATGTGGAGAAGCCACATGGGCGGCGGCTTCTTGGCCATGCCACCTTGCCCGGCGGCTTTGAGCTCCTCCACCCCCCTCTTGACATGTGGCTTGCTTCTCCTCCACATCTCCTCCTCTTCCCTTGCCTATAAATAGCACATCCCCTTCCCTTTGTAAATCATCCCAAAAATTCCAACATCCTCAATCCCATAGTCACTTATCTCTCTAGAGTTTGGGCACAATCCATGTAAACACTTTACTTTGAATCAAAAGCTCCAAGTTTGTTCTTGAGTACTCTTGTTGGTTCTTGAAGTACTCAAGCATTTCCTTTACTTTACGTTGTTCTTGAGTTTACTCCTGTTGGTTATTGAGTATTCTCCCCTTTACTTTTCCTGTCTTTATTTTCCAAAACCTTTACTTTCCTGTCTTTCAAAACCTTTACTTTACTCAGCACTTAGCTATGATATCCACCTCCATGGATATTCGTAGCTAAACCCTTCATTCGGTTGAAGGGGTGTGCTTGTATCATACAATATTTTAGACCCTTCTCTTAAGTGTCTCTTTGTGTTCAAAACTTGTTCTATGTGCCATATATTAGGTCAGAACACTATTGGTTGAGTGGATGCTCGAAAGAGCAAAGCTCTTCCATAGGTTCGTGAACCTTCGTGGTTAAGTGGAGGCTCGAAAGGGCACAGCTTAACTGTGGAGTTCAACCTCTTTAAAACACCATTTGGTTGATCGGAAATGATTGATCAAATGGATGCACATAAGCTAAGATACTTCGAAAGGAGGAATTAGCCTAAATAGAACAAGTGTTCTAAACGATGTGGCAAGTCATGTGCTAAAAATAGCCTTGATACATCTTTGAACACTTAGTATGATCATTAGAGGTCAATGATAAATAGATTTATGATACAAGGCCCCTAAAGCCGAATCCTTTCCTTTAATTAAAACATCACATGTCACTTTACTTTCAGTCTCATATCAACTGCTTACTTTCCGCAAGTCTTGTCCTTCAAGCATTTACTTTCAGTAAGTCTTGTCCTTCAAGCACTTTACTTTACGCATTTACTTTCAGTAAGTCTTGTCCTTCAAGCACTTTACTTTACGCACTTACTTTCAGCAAGTCTTGTCCTTCAAGCACTTTACTTTTACGCACTTTACTTTTCGCAAGTCTTGTCCTTCAAGCAATTTACTTTTCAGTATTTACTTTCAGTCCCGTACTTACTTTCTTTACTTTCAGTCATTTTCTTTTCAGTACTAAAATCACAACCAACCCCCGCTACTTTCAGTACTAAAATCACAACCAACCCCCAACTGTCTTACTTTCCATCTTCGAAAGAACAACTATCCACTAATTCCCTTGGGTTCGACCCCTACTTACCGCTTTACTACCCAATAGTAGAGTACGAGTAGCGGACTTATAAATTTATTTGTACAGACTGCCTAGCGACAAGGGATAGTTGTGCGCCGCCTTGTTGGATTGAGGGGTCGGTTCGATCTTTTGACAGTGCAGTGCATCAGAGTTTGGTGCATATTCATAATGCTGGGTTCACGGTGGAACAAAGGAGATTGGTGGGGCTGCCCCTTAAGTTCGGCGGGTTAGGGGTTCCGATTGGGAGCGAGGTTGCTCTCTCGGCGGCAGTGGCTTCCTTGGTGCAGGCAGGGGGTTTATGGGAGATGCTCACGAAGGATTCTTTCTCTTCCTCGAGGTGCGGGGTCTTACTTGAAGAGTGGAACTTGAGGTTTCGTTCTAGTTCGCCAATTGGTATGGAGGAGCTGAGGTCGAAGGCTAAGCCACATCAGTGGCTCTCCAGTCTGGCAGCAGAAGTTATCAGAGAAGAGATCAAGGGTCGGGGGAGCACGGGTAAGCACACTTGTGAATGCCGTTTCTGTTTCAGGGAGTGATATTTGGACCACAACGATACCATCGCCTTTTTCTGGGCTTCGCATGAACCCGACAGCGTATCGCTTAGCTCTCAAATACCGTACCGGGCAGAACGTGTTCGCGGTTTCTCGAGCTTGCACGTCCGGTAGGGGGTTGCAAACTTCGGACGCAGCCGGTGATCACGATTCTCATTGTCCGGGTGGGGGACAGAGGATTAGGAGACATAACGGTGTGAGGGATGCGTTGTTCACCTTTTTCAGGGAGGCCAGCATGAGGCCTAGGCTAGAGGTGGCGGGCCTTCTTGAAGGTGGCGAAAAGCCTGCAGACATATTAGTTCCCGCTTGGGACGACGATAAGGATCTGTGTGTGGATGTGTGCATTGTCTCTCCTTTTGTTGGCGAAGGAGCTGAGATGGAATCTGGTGAGACAGCTAGGAGAGCAGAGGAAAGGAAGATTTCCAGATATGATGCCGGTTGTTCTACTAATGGGCTTATTTTTGAACCTTTTATTATGGAATCTTTAGGAGGTTTTGGAGGGAGAGCGGATCGGCTGATCAGAACAGTGGCGGAGCGATGGGCTGAGGCCAAGGGTTTGGAGCCCCCGACAGCTCTCTCTATTTTGAGATAGAAATTATCTTTTGTCTCGCAGAAGGCTTTGGCAGATGGATTTTTATTACGAAACGGCTAGATGATGCTATTTATTTCATTTGTATTGGTCCCTTTCAGTTATAAGAAATTCATTCATTTCATTTTTGTTAAACTAAGGGCCTGTCCACTTTGACTGAAACTTATAGTGTCTTAATTATCTTAACTGATCTTAACTGATAGTAATTGATATTAACTTATCTTAACTGATATTAACTTATCTTAACTGATATTAACTTATCTTAACTTAACTGAAACTTATATTGTATGATGAATAGTAATATTATGATGATGATGGTATGATGATGATGATGAATAGTAATATTATGATGATGGTGAATAGTAATATTATGATGATGGTATGATGAATAGTAATATTATGATGATGGTGAATAGTAATATTATGATGATGAATAGTAATAATTTTATGATGATGATGGTATGATGAATAGTAATATTATGATGATGAATAGTAATAATTTTATGATGAATAGTAATATTATGATGATGAAGAATAGTAATTTTATGATGATGGTGAATAGTAATTTTATGATGAATAGTACTTTTATGGGGGTGATGATGGTGGTGAATAGTAATTTTATGATGATGAATAGTGTGATGGTATGATGAATAGTATGATGGTATGATGATGGTGAATAGTATGATGATGATGATGGTATGATGAATAGTGTGATGGTATGATGAATAGTAGTCTTATCTTATCTTAACTGATCTTAACTGATAGTAATTGATATTAACTTATCTTAACTGATATTAACTTATCTTAACTGATATTAACTTATCTTAACTTAACTGAAACTTATATTGTATGATGAATAGTAATATTATGATGATGATGGTATGATGATGATGATGAATAGTAATATTATGATGATGGTGAATAGTAATATTATGATGATGGTATGATGAATAGTAATATTATGATGATGGTGAATAGTAATATTATGATGATGAATAGTAATAATTTTATGATGATGATGGTATGATGAATAGTAATATTATGATGATGAATAGTAATAATTTTATGATGAATAGTAATATTATGATGATGAAGAATAGTAATTTTATGATGATGGTGAATAGTAATTTTATGATGAATAGTACTTTTATGGGGTGATGATGGTGGTGAATAGTAATTTTATGATGATGAATAGTGTGATGGTATGATGAATAGTATGATGGTATGATGATGGTGAATAGTATGATGATGATGATGGTATGATGAATAGTGTGATGGTATGATGATGATGGTATGATGATGAATAGTGTGATGGTATGATGATGATGATGATGGTATGATGAATAGTATGATGGTATGATGATGGTGAATAGTATGATGATGATGATGGTATGATGAATAGTGTGATGGTATGATGAATAGTATGATGATATGATGGTATGTTGATGAATAGTATGATGATGATGATGGTATGTTGATGAATAGTGTGATGGTTTGATGATGATGATGATGGTATGATGATGGTGAATAGTATGATGATGATGGTATGATGAATAGTGTGATGGTATGATGAATAGTATGATGATGATAGTATGATGAATAGTATGATGATGATGATATGATGATGAATAGTGTGATGGTATGATGATGATGATGGTGAATAGTATGATGGTATGATAAATAGTATGATGGTATGTTAAAAGTAACTTAACTTATCTTAACTGATCTTAACTTATAGTGACTGATATTAACTTATGTTAACTGATCTTAACTTATCTTAACTGATATTAACTTATAGTGACTGATATTAACTTATAGTGACTTACAAATCAAAAAAACAAGTCAAAGTGGACAGGACCTAAACCTAATATAATAAATATTATTTTATTATTTATACTGGTCCCATCTGGATTTCCGAGCTTTAAATCCTCTGTCTTATTTGCTTCGAGCAACTTATCAAAAAAAATAAAACCTAATATAATAAATAACGGAAAAAATATATTGTAATAATACTCGGTAAATAAAACATCAAAAGCAGCTGTGCAGTAGTCGAGTGATCGGAGCTGAGCTGAGAGATGAACTACGCGAAAAACTCTCCACCCGTTTCTTCCGGCAAGGTCTACGAATCTCAATCCCTACTCCATTTAGTAGTATTCTCTGCGTTACTGATGTTACACTTACTGACCGTTTCGTTTAATTGGTTTGTGACTTTTTTTAGGGTTTTTGATGTCTAGGGTTTTGTGTAAATGCGTGTTGTTGTTTCAAGTCAATATCTCCGAATCTTATACTGCGATTGTTGACATTTTATTTGATGGAGACAGAGAGGCTTCGATGTGGATTTTTTTAGGGCTTACTGCTGCAGTTGTTTTTCAGTATGAGAGTGATTTTGTTCTTGAGATGATTGAGGCGTCAAGTGTTTTTTGAACCCCTTAATTATGGTTTTTTTGGGGGTATGTTGAAAGGGGTTTTGAGACAATGCATGTTGATAAGAAATAGCACTTTCATTCATACCAAATTTGTTGACTATTGTTTCTGGGAGTGTATGGCATAGCATATTTTGCATACTTTAGTGTTTACCGTGCAAAACTGATATGTTCGTCATTAGAAGAATACATTGGCTTGCAGCACCATTGGGCTGCTATTTTGTGTTGGATTGACCTCTCGATTTGTTAAAGATTGATGTTTTAATCGGGTGTACATATTTAACTTTCAACAGTTGAGAAGTGATTTGCTTTTGTATCTGGTTCTGTCGGCTTTCAAGGCAGATTTTGTGGATTTTTTGATGTCGTGATAGGAATGTGTAGTTCATGGATATCATATCTTGTAGATAGTGAGTTAGAAAATCTACAACAATGATGAATTAGACTTGGGACTAATCAAAAATTGTACAATTCATGCACTTTGGGATCCTTTGCCAAGCACGGGTTCTCCCTTAAGTGTTTGTATCCTGGAGAGCTCTGCGAGTCTGCGATGACCGGCACATTAGTATTTTCAGAAAAGGTTCCTAGTTTCCTTTCCCCATGATCTTTCGCTGTAGTATTTGTTTCGTATCTATGTTGAATTTTTGAAAGGTGATATCTTCCGTAATCCTCGCAAATATCAGTATTGTCCCACCTGCTTCACAGTCACGAAAACGTCTGAGAATAAAATTCCTTACTAGAATAACCTCGAACTAAATTCCACGAATAGTCGGACGGTTGGTGGAAATAGTCTGAATCGTCCTGTGTGCTATTTTACTCATGATGTATGTGATATTCTAGACACTGACTTTTCTGTGTTATTATCGCATGACAGAAATCTCAGCAACATGGTGTTGAACGGACAGTTGGCATGTACAGTGTTGAGTGTTCAGAGTGCTTTAAATGGAGACTGATACCAACTGAAGAAGAGTTTGAGGAGATCAGGAGTAATTTAACAAAGAACCCATTTCGCTGCAACCGGAAGGAAAATACCAGCTGTGATGACCCTACTGACATTGAGTATGATGCGAGTCGAACATGGGTAATTGACAAGCCAGATCTCCCAAAAACCCCAAAAGGTTTCAAGAGAAAGTTGGTGCTCAGGAGGGACTACTCCAAAATGGATGCTTACTTTGTTACACCAACTGGGAAGCGAGTGAAAGGACCTGCGGAAATAGCTGCATACTTGGAGTCTAATCCAAATATCAAAGGTGTCTCTGTTTCAGACTTTCATTTTGCCACCCCAAAGATTATGAAGGATACCATTCCTGAGCATGTTGTTAGGGAGAACAGCGCTAAGAAGATGAAATTCCCAGTCTAGGTATCATCTTTCATTTAACCTTTCATTTGCTACGCTGACACGTGCCAGTCTGAAGGATGGTACTAACTGTTCAAACTTTGTCTAGAACTTATGCTTAATGTCTATTAACTCGGAGACCTATTTTATGTTATTTTCAGTCCTTTATGTGTAATCTTATCGTAGCATTGCTCAGTAATATGTTAAATGTGCTGTCAATTAGATGGCTCATCCTGTTATCCAACAAAAGACTGAGCTCAGGCATTGTTCTAACTTTGTGTCTCAATAATCAGACTCTGTATGTGAACCCAATGTTTTTTTTTTGATTATGGGTATGTGAACCCAATGTTGTTTTCATATCTTTCGAATCAGAAGTTTCATGCCATGTATAAACTCAATCAGCAGACAAAGAACCCCTATAGTCCTTTAGGTCTATATACTTGCTACACTCGCATAATACTGCGGGAAAGAGCGTTCGAGGGCTAACCCAAAACTCAATTGCAGTCGGAATTATAAAAATAGCTCCATCAGATAAAAATACAAATGATGCACCTCAAATGAGAGTGCATACATGGAATACTTTCTCAATGCCATCCTCTTTAGAAAAATTTTGTTGAAAAAATGTTTGAGAAATGAGTTTCATCAATCATCTTGAAATTCAGCCACATATTTCTGAAAATATGTTCAAAAGAAATGACCTTAGAAATAAATATTCATCAAAATGTGGTGTGGCAATTGGAAAAAATAATTTATTTAGGAGATCGGAGAAAAGAATCCGAGAGTAAAATTAATGAAAAATGAAATAATTTGGAGCGATTCAAAAGGTAGTTACATTAGTTGGTTACATGATGCATCATCATCACGATGCATTCAATAACGGCTCCTATTTGGCCACCATGCCAGTCAAAACCCGGACAAATCCTCGACCAGAAGAACCTCCTTCGTCCCCAGAAATCCACCCTGAAAGTGGAGGGGAGAAAGAGAGAGAGAGAGGCGCCATTAGTCCTCCTCATTTCCCCCTCCTCTGTGAAACACCCGATTTTGTTCTCCTGTGTCATTGGCGCAGCATCAGAAGATGGTTTGGGCGTCATCCATGCAAGAATCAGATTGTGGAGACAGGCGTGAAACGATTGTGGTTGCGATTGGCGAGGGCAAGAACAGCCAGCACGCTGTAAAATGGGCAGTGGATCATCTGGTGAACGAGGAAAACCGATGTGTTTTTGTTCATGTCGCTCTGCCCCAGAGCTTAAATGATGGTACGAATCGCTTCTCTGATGCTCTATAAGGTTTTGATCTTTGTGCATTTGTGGTTTGGTGGGTCTTTCTGCAATTGATCTTAAGTGCATGAAAGGTGTTTGTGAAAATGTCTCATAGAAAATATTTTAAAGAAGAATGCGATTCTGCCCACTGCCTATATCTGGTATTTTATAGAGCCTGATTTTGCTAGCCAGATTATGAAGTTTAACTTAATGAAGTTATTGTCAAGTGAGGGTTGGAAATGATTATATATGTGTTCATTTATTGAATTTTGTTGGTCATTTTGTGGGTTTTGTGTTCCAGAGGATTCAGGGCTAAAAAACAGAGCTCGTCCGCCAACTGAATTTGAAGCGCATCAGTATTTTCTTCCCTATCGTGATGTCTGTGCTCAGAAAGGGGTGCGTAATTTTGCTACAGTCTTCACATTCTTTGTATCATGTCTTCTGTTACATGTTTTCATATGCGATCTCTTAAGGTGTTACTTGTTTCAGGCATCAATGTTTCATTCTTAAAATGGACAGTGAAGCATTTTTCAAACAGTTCCATATTCTCATCGGCAATTCACTTGCTCAAATATAAAAAGATTCATTTGTTCTTGTTTTTTATTCATTAGCTGATAAAGAAGACACAAATTCTGAATTAGCACGCTCTGGAATTTTGTTCTACAAAACATCTGGGCTTGACAGTGTGTACCACTGAATACAAAATATGGGAGTCATGGTTATAACTAGTAGCATTTTGGTTCAGATTAAACCCAAAGAAGTCATTTTGGAGGGCCTTCAGGTCTCAAGTGCACTCCTGGATTACATTAGCACCAATGATGTAAGTAGCTTAGTCGTGGGAGCCTCAACAAGACATGTGATCACAAGGTAATTCCCTATTTGAGTCCTGTAATAAGTTCATCTACATGTTTCCTCTTTACCTGTTTTTGATCATCTACACACTTTTATCTGATCTACATTCGCTATGGATTTTTTTGAATGTTATTCCTATTCAAACACTGATCAAACCCTGCATGAATGTCACCAGTTATTGTAGCTAATTACAGAATGAGCGTGTGTTCAAGTCTAGATAGCACCTCAAATCCTTTTTTAGTCTTTATTATACACGATGCACAGTTGGGACTCGTCTCTATATTGAATTTAGTCATAAACACCAGCATTTAATTGTAAGAGCTTTATATGCCTTCAACTTTCCCGAGGTTCGTTGCATGTATAATTTGATGAGCATGAATATGACTAGGACCTGATCACCATTAAATATCCATCACATTCTTCATGCTATTTTTTCCTTCATGCAGAAAATTTAGAAATGCAAGTGTGGCAACTAACTTAGCCGCAAAGGTCTCATCATCTTGTACTGTTCACATTATAGCGAAAGGAAAAGTACGGTCACGGCAACCAGCAAATCAGTTAAGATTACCAACCAATGTTGTTATGCCGTTGCAACATCCTCAAGCTCATCAACTTGACAATACTGAAACGTACATTGTGGACAGGTAAGTCCAGAGAATTGTATGGTTATATGTATATGGTATAGGTCAATAAGTATACTTAACCTCAAATTGGCAAGCAAGTATGGTGGGTTCTTTTTGGAAATTTTCTTAAAATGCCCATTGAAAAATGATTTTCCGGTGTTCATATACAAATAATTGGATTATAATAAGATTGATGTCTCCTTCTTTTTTTGCCAACCATGAAATTACTTCTTCTCACACTTGAAACAATTACCAGTTTAACCTTTGATTCTTACTTTCCGTGACATGTTTACTGATTTGAGCAGTGTAAGTCCTGTTGCAAGCAGTGAACATAGCGACAATGAAGACACACTGACCAATCGTAAATACTTGCATGAAAAAGGAGACCAGTCAATACGCACAATAGGGAGTTCATACACACCAGAATCTCAAACAAGCAGCATGGTCTCCGTGCCGTGGGATGGATTCTACAGTGACATGGTTCCTACACCCAAAACATCAATGGAGAGTGTTGGTTTTCCAATAGGAAACCGGAGTACGCCATATCATTTGGATACTTCTTCATACAGCAGTGGTTCTTTTGGAAGAATACGCTACAAAACTTGTGATGCATCACCACTGGGGGAAATGTACTCAAAGGCAAAGGATCCGTGGAGTTTATCACCTTCAGCACCCTCAGTAAGTATTAATAGATACCAGTCATTGTGTATGAAAATACGCTATTAATTTTTATGTTTTCTTGAAGTTTTTCAGACAGTGATTATTGTGTGTTGACAACTATTTTGAAAGCCAATCATCTACAACTTTCACGACAATACTGAATTGTTTGATGTATTTTGAATGCATGAGATGGAGACTGAGTTGAGTAAGATGAAGTTAGCCCTGAAGCAAACAAAGGAAAAATACGAGTCAGCTTGTGACGCGGCAGCCATAGTTTCTTCTCAGGCTGTTGTAAGTAGTTTTGTCGGTAACTTTGCTGAAGTTATTTTTCCCTGACAATGTTTGTCACGTCTTAACTCTTTCAGCCCTTAAACGCGTGTCCAAAGAAAAGACTTGAAGAACATGTGTACGCGTGTCCAAAGAAAAGACTTGAAGAACATGTGTACGCGTGTCCAAAGAAAAGACTTGAAGAACATGTGTACGCGTGTCCAAAGAAAAGACTTGAAGAACATGTGTTAGCATTAGATGAGCAGGCTGCAGTAAAAATAGAAGCACTAGCTAAACTAGAGGTGGAGAGGCAGATGCGTGAGATTGCTGGCGAAAAAGCAAGAAAAGCACAATGTCCAGAAAGATATGGAATCAGTGAAAAAACTGATAAAGTCAAGACAACACGTGACGTGCTAGAACGGAAAACCATAATGGTAGGATGTAAAAGATACAGCATTGATGAGATTGAAGTCGCAACAGATCACTTCTCAAACTCATTGAGAATTGGAGAAGGGGGATATGGTCCTGTATTCAAAGGCACACTTGACGATGCTGATGTAGCCATTAAGATCAGGCGGCCTGACATTTCCCAGGGACCAAAGCAGTTTCAGAAGGAGGTAATTTATTTGCATTTATTTTTGATGTTTTTTATACAGTCAGAAAAATGGTTGACTTATAGCTAATGCCTTAAGTTTTTCATCTTTCTTTTTCGGATCCACAAATGGAACTGCAAATGTAAACAGACCTGTTATTTACAACTGATGCCCCGTCTTTTCGTCTATAACGGGAAGGATTTTTTGTTTTGTTTTTGATAACAACGGGAAGGATTAGTATCTTCTTTTTGTTGTTAGTTACGCTGAAATTTTTATTATGGAATTTCATTATCGGTGTTCTAAACGTTTGCTCATCTTGATATGTGAAATTCAGGTCGATATACTAAGTTGCATGAAGCATCCACACATGGTCCGCCTTGTAGGAGCTTGTCCAGAGTATGGGTGCCTTGTTTACGAGTACCTGGAAAATGGAAGCTTAGAAGACCGATTGTTTAGAAAAGATGACACTCCCCCTATTCCATGGAAATCACGTTTTAGAATGGCATCTGAAATTTCCACAGCCCTTCTCTTTCTCCACCAAGCCAAACCAGAGCCCTTGGTGCACCGAGACCTTAAGCCAGCCAACATCCTTTTGGACCGCAACTATGCAGCCAAGATCAGTGATGTAGGATTAGCGAGATTGTTGCCTGCGCCTGCTGCTGACAATATGTCAAATTATCAGCTGACTGATGCTGCGGGAACATTTTGTTACATAGACCCCGAATATCAACAGACAGGACGACTGGGCGTGAAATCTGATGTTTACTCGCTAGGAATTATCTTATTACAAATTATAACAGCTAAGCCTGCCATGGGTCTAACCCACTTTGTTGAAGGGGCTATAGAGGCTGGTACATTTTCAGAAATACTTGATCCGACGATAGCTGATTGGCCTCTCGAGGAGACACTGTCTTTTGCTAAATTAGCTCTGAAGTGTTGCGAGCTGAGCAAGAAGGACCGACCAGATCTTTGTTCAGTTGTTGTCCCAGAGTTGAATCGTATCAGAGATATTTGGATGGACACTGGATCACACCTAGAGCGAAGATCTAGCTTGCCATCAGATTCGTCATGCCAATTTCCACCAGCAAAGCAAGTCAGGATTCAGGTAAAAAGTTCAGCCTCACATTTTTCGGATTCTATGATTTAACTCAGGCCCTGATTTAGACTTAATTTGACAAACTTGAAAACTCTTTTTTGCAGCTTGGCTTCAGGGTTAATGCAAAGAGTAGATGGAAGAAAATCAGAAACAGATGGAGTCTGCTAGCTGCCTGCTCCACCAATACCAATTTACAAACAGCTATAACAAACACAAAACAGATGGACTTTAATTGTTGGACTTGTTCTTTTTCAAACCGCAACCTGATCCGAGATGAGATGGAGAAGATGCCATCTCATAAAATTTGATGGCCTTGAAGGTCCACGATGATCTCATTTTAATGTGTGGTGACATTCCTTTGTAGTTTATTCATCCTTTTCTTTCAATTTCATGCTCAAATTGTGTGCATTCTTGCCTTGGGAAATATATACAGAGTATTCTTATTGGGTGAGTCCCCCAATCCCCCCATTTGTTAGATTTCAGACGAGCTAGCATACTAAACGACGGCGTTCAGTAACAGCCTGCTTATATCTTTCTAAACGAAACTTCAGCGGCTGTCGGGAGATATTCCGATCTCGACCCAAACAGACGCGAAGCTGAACATCACCTCGTGTACACACAATTCAACTTAGCAGACATATACGAGGTAATCCTTATCTCTTCTCACAACACATCACGCCACTATTTTTGTTCTTCAATTTCTAGCGACTTCGATACATTAGCGTTCGATAATTGGCATTTAGGGTTTTACTTTTCGGTCCTTGGTATCATTGCGGTCAGATCGATTATCCGATCGATATATTATGCTTCATTAGTTTTTGAAGTTGGCGTGGCAGCAAAAGTTTGATTTTTGGGCGGATTACTTCGCTTGGGAAAAAAATTGATGCATTTGTTTATGCTCTTGCTTTGCTTGCTCTGTTTCGATGTGTAATTTACTGTTGTTAAATTGCAAAAACGCTTAAGAACCGTGTCCGATTTTATTAGTGGTTGTTAGGGGGAAATGGTGCCATGATGTGGGAAGCATTTTTTCCCCCCAATCTTGTTGCAGTAAAAGTGTAATTCAGTAAAGATTACAAATGACACATTTGATTAGAACATGGTTCAGACTTGAGAGCAATTTCATTTCATATAATATCTTGTAGCTTTTGGGTTGTGCCCTTAAGGTGTTTTTTTTTAATGTGCTGTTATTGAAGTGAAAACTACTTGCTGGAGAGTGCATTTTGGGACGTATGAAATTAGTTTCGATTATCTGCCTTTGTATGTACCTGCCATTTTGATGAATCGGATATGCATAAATGTAGGGAACATATTATGTGTGGGATTTCATTTAATTGATCAACAAAGCTCCAGTCTTTTTAACATAATTGAAAAATAGGTGTTGGCAGTTGAGATACATATGTGCTTCTTATCTCCCAATATTGATGTGAAAAGAATGTTCTGCAAAGAATAGAATCTTGATGAAACTGTAGCTCATGCAAAACAGAACTACAAAACCCGTTCTCTTCATCCATTGCACTGTTCTTGTTGCGAAGGTCATGTATGACTATAAGACTTAGGATCGATGTTAGGAAACAGTTAAATGGGATGAGTGTGTTAGCTTTTGGTGATTTTTTTTCTTAGCTTGTCAGCTCATGCAGATAAAAGTGGAATATGAAATGTTTCTTATATTGCAATGCTCAACCTTTTAACGCTTGTGTTGTGTTTGAGAAGACAACCCGTGCTGCATAATTGTTGTGAAGGAATGTGCTGGGGAAGTTTTGGTCTCATCCTAGGGGACCCTTATATATGATTTAATACGCCATTATATATTTGAATTTTGAATAACAAGTGTGTGCTTTTAATGGTGATACCGTACTACTGGGTTACATACATTAACAGATTTTTGTAAATGTACATTTCTTTCAGAATGCTCAGACATGCGAAATCATCTTTGTAGTTAGCGGGGAATGAATTGCTATTACTCATGATGATATGACATACTTTGCGTATTCTCAACTGTAGGTATAAGTATAACAGAACAGAACATGACCATTAAACCAACTGTTGCATTGAGAGCCATGTTGGTGGGAGGCATAGCTGTCTTTGCAAAAGCAGCTGGTCTAATGAAAGCCGCAGGTGGTGTCAAGCTTGGTGCTGCAGCTGCGGCAATGACAGCAGCAGCCACTGCCGCCATGGCAGGTTCAAAACAAGATACAAGCGATACTCAGAAGCCCCCGCAAAAGTGATACTTGTTTTTGTTGATAGAGTCAATAATGCTAAACTGGTTCGTTCCCCGTTACCACAGGTACTGGCTCATTAATGCAAGTTGAATTTATGAAACAAAATACCTCTTTTATTCAAGTCAAGGTATTATCATTCCTTCCGGTGTTGAAGTCTCTTGATTCCCCATAATATGGTCGTTTTACTATCAGATTGTTAGTATCTTAAATTCTGCTCCTTCATATTTTTTTTTTCAATTTACCCTAGCATTTATTGAATATTTGAATGTGCAAGTGAAAAAATAGTTTGGGTAAGGGAAATGTGCATTTTGACTTGTGCTATGGTGTACTCTGAAACCTTGTGTCCTTTATGTAATGCATTGAGATTTTAATAAAGTCAGCTGTTGCTTTCTCAGAACCCTATCCAGTGGTCCAGGCATTCTTCACCTAAACATGATGTTACCTTCTTGGTAAAAAATAAGTTCAAAATTTGGATCTTTGGTATTTCAGGGTTCTGTATTAGATTTATTATGAAGAAAAAAAAAATCTCTAGGGGAATTTTCGGTGATTGATTGTGTAATGGGGTGCGATTAATTATTAGGCATGTAGCTGTAAGAGAGCTCTGTAACAGACCATATACATAAATGTTGTTCCTTTAGGAAAGTAAAAATTATAGAAAGAAAGACAAATATACCTTTGCATTAGACCAAACCACCACCACCAAAACATGTTTTTTTTTTAGTTTTTACCTACACACTGCTGTTCACTGATTTTCAAGTGGGGCAATAATATGAAATTGATAAAACATTGATTAATGTAGTGGGGATGGCTCTGGGATCCATCTTAGAGAATCTTAATTGGGTTATTTATGCATCTCCTGATCAATGATTTAAATAGGTATAAAAAAGAACCTCTTACCTAATTATTCGATCTAATCTTTGTTACATTATTAAGCTGATACAATGTTGCATCTTTCTGATTTACATTTTTCAGATTAAATTAATAGTAATATACAAAAATATTGATCAATCTCGGGATTTGATTTAGACACATTAATTAACTACATCTATCTCTCTCTCTCTCTCTCTTGTCCCTTTGCTGTTTAAAGCTTGTTCCTTTTTTTTAACATGCTTTTGGCTGATTTACTTTTCTGTGTCTTGATGATAACCTAATCATGCGCTTATATATACATTTGATTGCTATATGATTTATATGAATGTCTATTGAGTCTCTGCCTCTGAGTCAATTTGTTTACTCCTATGAATGACCCATACCTATTCGGCTACTCATCTCATCCGTCTCTATATCTCTACTTCTTATTTTTTTTCAAGGAATATCTGTTGAGGTGAGTGGCCTGCAAATGGCAGAGATTCTGCCCACTTTTGGGTTGAATTCAAAGCAGCAGACAGCATCTCTGCCCTCTGGTGCTTCCTACTGTTTGAAACTGAAATAACACAGAGACATACCTAGCTATGCTCCATCTCTCTGCTGCAGCTAGCACCTTTGGACATCTCAATTCAAACAACACAAACCATATTGCAGTATCCAATGTCAATTTACTTTTCTTTATCCAGATTCCAAACTAACATGCAAGATTAGGTTTCTGTAAGATAAATAAATGCAGGTACTCAAATTAAATCATCTTAATTTAATCCTCAAGAGGTCTTATGTGACGATGTCAAAACACTAGGGTATCTAGTTCAGAACCAAATGAAAACTCCAGCAACCTCAACCTTGCCATACTTGTTGTTGATTGGGACTCTGATGTAGTGGTGATTGTGAGGCAGCAGCAGCAACAGTACCAGTGTTATTCATGCAATCACTAAGATCACCAGCAATACTGAGAATATCACTGTGTGACAAATCCTTCAGCCCCAAAAAATCTCTAGTCAAGCCATGCCCATTTCCTCCACCAGCTGATAATTTACTAGTTCCATGATCATCATCTGCAACTCCTGATCTTGTGTTTGGTGGATCATTTTGTTTATTATTGTCCTGATGATTCAGCATCTCTCCAAATACATCTTCATATGAATGATGATGATGATCAAACCCAAAAGAGGTTAGAAACCCAGTTGAAGAGTTTACTGTGACATCATGTGAAGAGGACAAGTTTAGGCCAAAACTGTTGTCAGCAGACACGTGAGTCTGGTTATGGGTCCCTGATCTACTTGAGATCATGGATGCAGCTGGCTGAGACAACCCTGTCTTGCTCATGGTTGTACCCATTTGAGCTGCCTTTTGAAGCAATGCAGTGGCTGACATGTGTGATGAAGATGACATTATTGGTGGTGGGTTATGGTAATGAGGCAATATTGTAGGACCCATATTATTAGGGTTAGGGTTACTGCTAGGGTTTTCTTTTGTCGTCAACTCTTGATGAGCTTGTCCTGTAAAACCCTGATTGATAGAGAAGATTGGGGATGAAGGAGATATACCAAAGTGTGCTTGAGGAGGTGGGTAAGGTGGTAGCCATGGTGGGAAGCCATTGCCATGCTGCTGCAGCTGCTCTTTCTTCATTGTTTGAGTACTGAAAGCAGGATGGATCTGATGGTCAGGGGCAAAAACGTAATTTGGGTTGATGTGATGAGAGATATTGTTGTCTGATGTTGTTGGCAGCTGATGTACTGAGGAGATTATGGGTGGGTTGGTGGTGGTGGCACGTCCTCTTGCACCTTCTTCAGCTAGTGCATCACAGAAAGCTCTGTGAGTGATGAAGCTGTCCCTTCTGAAAAAATATTTTCACTTTGCATCAATTTTTTCACTACACAACAAATGCATACATAACAAAAAATAAAAGAAAAGCCAGACAAACCATACAGTGGTAGCTTTGTCTTATTATACTCATAGTACTAGTACTTCATTTCTTTTCCTCATCTATCCTCCCAGCCTCTCTCTCTCTTTCACACACACATCTAAATTTTCTAAGTCTCTCTCTCATCCTTGCTTTCTGTCCCCCTTTCTTTTCATTTCTCAAATTACACAGCTTTTAGCCATTTGTAGCTCTCTCTCACTACAGTTTTGAATCTAACCCTTGAATGTGGCTAGCTACGACTTAGCTAAATAATGCTTTGAAATTTGAAGTAATTTAATGTGACCAACTTGGATCAGATAAATGTAGTTTTACCTGGAGAAAAGGGTGCCACAGTCACATCTATATTCTCTGGTGCCACAGATTTTGGAATGAGCTTTCCAATCAGACTGAACAGCATATTTCTTAGAACATTTATCACATTTCCATTTCTTCTCACCATGCTTTCTGCAAAAATGCTTCTTAATACCAGTCAAGTCCCCCAGTGCCCTAGCTGGGTCATGGTGCACACAGCTCACTTCAGGACATACATACACTTTCTTCTTTATCTCCTTGCTTGACCTTTGCTTCAATTTCCATGGCAAGTTGTGTCCTCTTCTGTGAAGTTGCAGGTTTTGGTCTCTCTGAAACCCCTTACTGCATATCTCACACACAAATCTGTTTGTTGCCATCAGTGTCTTTGGTGATAAAGCTATCACTTCTGCATCTGGGTCTGTTGATGAAAATTCAAAAATCATCTTTCAAATGTCAACCCTAGCTACTACGTACCTCTGAGCTAGCTTGAACTATATTAATTTTGTAAAAAGAGCTGAAGTAGAGTAGTAGAGCTAGCTAGGAGCTGTTTGTGACCTGGGTTTCCTGGTAAGTTTCTTTTCTTCTTAGCAGCTGCTGGTTGCTGTATAGATGGGGCAATATGGCTATAGATGATGCTTTGATTGGTAGATTGATCATGTCTAATGTTGCTTGAAGAAACACTTCCTTCATTTGATAGAGATGACAACTTGGACATGTTTTCTTTATATATGATCCACTGTAGGATTAGAAAGATTGATTGCTGCAGCTGCACTGGTTCCCAGAGACTATAGCTTTGAACCCAATCTGATCAAAGAAAAAGTAATCTTTTTAACCAGACTTAACAAAGACATCCACAAAAGATGACAAAGAGAAAGATCAAAGAGGCACACACCAGCAGCAGCAACATATCAAACAAGTCAAAAAGAATAAGTTTACATATCTCCAAGGGGAGGAAACAAAGAGCATGACAAGCAACTGATCAGAATCTGAGATATAAAATCTTTTGCACTAAACACCCAAGAATAAAAGCTATATTGCTGAATCTGATGTGGGTTGTCGACCTCAACCTGATATATTCTCTCTTGGCACCAACCAAAGAGACAACAACAAAGCACTTAACTTGTTTGTACATGAAACTTAACAATGGAAAGAGAAGTTGCATATTCAGACCACCAAAAAGCCTTTTCTTGGTTTCTTCATCAGGCTTGTTTTTGTCTAATATTGGATCAACAAGGATATATGAGCAGCAACAGAATTGTATATGAACTAGAAAACAGTGAATCAAACCTGGATGGGGGAAGCCAGAGGCAGAGGGCATGCACTTGTGGGTTGTCTTCTTATGTTTATTTAGAACTTTTAGAGAGAGAGAGTTGTGAGAGGGATGTGTATCACTTGTTTAGCAACCATATCTTGTTGTATGTCGACCAAAACTATGCATTATTCAGAGATCAATTAGATGATGATTTTTAGAAAATAATTATACATATATAATAATAGAGAAATGATGAGTAGTGTTGACCAAGAGAAGCAGATCCAGCCCTACCATACCATGGCCGAAACTCTCTGACGCGTTTGCTCATGCTTTTGTCCTATCTCTTGGACTCTCTTCAAAACTAAAATTCAATTTTTCAATTTCCACCAGTTTACAAATATTAAAATATATCATATCTATCGGAGAGTGTTCGGTTGCAGAACTTATAAAAATTCAAAAATTTGATAATCTAGATCTCACTATTATAGGATGATGCATCTTTAAGTCTGTATGTAACACATGTCCAAAAAAACAAAATTAAACTTCGTGGTTTTGAATTTGTAAACAATGCAAATTTGAATATGGACATGAGACACGTGTCACCACCAGAATAACTTAAATGATCCACTTTCAAATGAGAGATTTGAATTCTCAAATTTTTGAAGAAAAAAAAAAGATTCAAAAAAAAAGGAATACTCAATTGATCGCTCCTCCATATCCCATCCGTGTATTGAAAGTTGAGATCAGTTAATTCTTTCCACTTTCTAGTACGGAGTAGTAGTTAGTATTCTTTCCCTTTAGCCAAACATGCAGATACCTGTTGAAATGTCAGTCCGTTAACTACAAATGGATCAGCCCAAATTTAGAGCCTTCTGAAGCCCATTGAATTTTTATAAAAAAAGAAGAAGATAATCTCGAAATGTCGTAGATGGAAATATTATGAGCTTAAAATCGAACAGAAAATGCTATGAAAAAAATCGAACATAAATTTTATTTTAAGTCATAATTCATTCGAGTACATAATACTGATTTATGCTTTATATAAAATTCTGAACTGTGCTTTCAAAACTTAAAATGTTTAGTAATAAATATAACACTTCTAATTATTATTTAATATTCACCTGTTTTAGAAAACTATAATGATAAGTCTAAAATAAGGAAATGGTCCGATATGAAGAATTCCAATTCAAGGGGAAGAATTATCCAGAAAAGTGTGTAGAAATGTGAGTAAGAAGGGAGAGAAGATATTTAAAGATTAATCAAGAATATTAATTGTAACCATAGATCAAATTGATCTTTGCTCCTTCAATTTGACAGAGCTCGCTCTGCGTATAAATATAGATAGGGTTGTCACCATTGAATCAAAAGGAGAGACATAAAAGTGTGGATGGGTCAATTTTGATAATAGGTTGTTTAAAATTTGCAATTGGTATGTCATTTTAGTAGATAGTACTATTAAATATAGTTCATTCTAATGTATAACAAATCTGTTCAAATCCTCTAGAATCAATAATCATTAAGGAGATACATGGTATATAGCTAATAGTATTAATACACAGAGATGATACAACTTTTGCACATTAATTACTCCAATGAAGGTTTGATCATAGGGTGACAGGCGACAGCGTCGTCGTATGACAGCAACAATGAACAGAATCAAGTGATTTCGAGCGGTAGCAATACTGGTGGTCGGCGGATATGGACAGATCTGAGTTGCGGAGCAGATCTCAGAGACTCGACCAGATCTGGTCTTAGCAGCAGTGGCGAGCAGTGAACGGGACAGGTTGACGGCTGTGACAGCGGCGGACAGGTGGTTAGTGTGCATATCGGCGGCGGCGGTCAACTCGACGGCGGCGGCGGATGTAGTGAACGGGGAAAAAAATCAAAGTTTCAAACCAAAGCGTCTGATACCATGTTATGAATATAAATTGTATATTGATATGAAACGAATACGTCAATATATAGTGATTAAACCGTTACCGTCATAATCGACACCAAAATATAGGACCTTATCTGCCAAGCCCTGCACAACAACATTGAACACATTCAACAAAAAATAATGCAGCAAAACAAAAGAAAACGACAAAAATTATATTAGATGACAACAATATTGCAGCAAAAGAAAACGATGATAGTTGCCTTACATTATATTGTTCATTAATTTATTATAACATAATTTAATAATACCTTTTTTCGATGGGGAATAATACGTTTTTTAAGTTTCGGTTTTTGAAATGACCTAACATATCATATCATAGCACTACAAAAATTGTCCGAATTGTCGCATAATTGTGAATTGGCGACTAATGGTGGGCAATTAACCATGAATATGAAGTGAATGCTCTCCATATATTTGGTGAAATACCGGGAAGTGAAGCTAGTGAAGGCGTTGTTAATGACAAATAAATTAGTGAAGTGATATGTAGAAGAAATTAGTAAAGCTAGTTTCATCAACACTTTCATTAGTTTCTTTTTCAGTAACACTTTCACTTCTTTCAGTTTGTATTTCACTAAGAATATAGGTAGCATTCACTTCATAATCATGACTCATTTCTAAATCATGCACGTTCACTACTTCCATCATATTCATCTCTAATTTAATTCATAATCTCTAACACCTTCGCTAACTCCATCAGACGACTCGTGGATTATAAGAAAGTTATACAATAAATGAAAGTATATTGATTAGTGAAAGGACTAACTAGTTTAGATTAGATTCTAATTTTAAAATGTTAAACCTAATAAAAATTTTCAATTCAGAGCTGAATATTTCTTAGTGAAGCAATGCATTAATTGTGCTTCATTTGTGTTGAACTGTTTTGTTTTCGCTTTTACAATGTTTCATATTATCAAAAATGAAAGAACAAAAAAATAATGAAAATTTATTTTTAATTATAGTACAATTAAATTAAGGGAAAAGTACATAAAGGGTACCTGAACTATCGTCTGATTCCAATGTGTGGGCCTAACTATAAAAAGTTCCAAAGAGGGGGCGAACTTTGGTTAGTCTTTCCAAAGAAGGGGCACAGGAAAACCTGAACTATCGCCTAATTCCAATGTGTGGGCCGAACTATAAAAAGTTCCAAAGACGGGGCGAACTTTGGTTAGTCTTTCCAAAGAGGGGGCGAACTATAAAAACCTGAACTATCATTTTTTTAAATTCAGATTTATAAAATTCCGTTATTCTTGTTTATTAATTCCGTTACAAAATTGAATTTTATATTCCATAATCCCTACTACAAAATAACGGAATTTTATAAATCTGAATTTTGTACAAAATCTGAATTTATAAATCTGAATTTTATAAAATTCGATTTTGTAGTAGGGATTAGGGAATATAAAATTCAATTTTGTAGTAGGGATTAGGGAATATAAAATTCAGATTTATAAAATTCCGTTATTCTTGTTTATTAATTTATATAAATAAATTTAAATTAATGTTTTGATTTTAAAAAAATGATAGTAGGAAAATCACACTCGCCCCTTCTTTGGAACTTTTTATAGTTCGGCCCACACATTGCAATTAGGCGATAGTTCAGGTTTGACTGTGCCCCTTCTTTGGAAAGACTAACCAAAGTTCGCCCCGTCTTTGAAACTTTTTGTAGTTCGGCCCACACGTTGGAATTAGGCGATAGTTCAGGTTTGACCGTACCCCTTCTTTGGAAAGACTAACCAAAGTTCGCCCCCTCTTTGGAACTTTTTATAGTTAGGCCCACACATTAAAATTAGGCGATAGTTCAGGTACCCTTTATGTACTTTTCCCTTAAATTAACAAGTCCAAACTCTTAAAGTATATTTCAATATTTGCACAAGGCTTCAACACTAGGGTTAGGGTGTGACGCACTTTCCATTCAGTCAAACATGCAGATACCTTGATGAAATGTCAGCCCGTTAACTACAAATAGAGCCTTCATATTTAATATTCACCAAAACTAAATGTTAAATTGATTTAATTCACCATTTATAATAAATAATTAATTTGGTTTTTATTGAACCAGCAGCTGAGTGGAAACACGAGATCGAAGCAGAGGGGTTTTTTTATTTTTTGCCCTGTTTTTGAAACTCAATATCACTTTTGCCCTGCCTGAAACTCAAATCTCGTTTTTGCCCTGTTTTTAACAAAACCGATTTTGCCCAATTCGGTTTCACTCATTTTTGAATGAAACCGACTTTGCCCATATCGGTTTCGTTGATTTTCAACGAAACCGATTTTTCAAAAATCGGTTTTATTACTGTGGTGCCTTGCGTGGCACAACCTGGGCCAACGAATTCAATATGCACAGTGAAACCGAATTGGGCAAAATCGGTTTCATTCAAAAATGAGTGAAACCGAATTGGGCAAAATCGGTTTTGTTAAAAATAGGGCAAAAACGAAATTTGAGTTTCAGGCAGGGCAAAAGTGATATTGAGTTTCAAAAACAGGGCAAAAAATAAAAAAACTCAAGCAGAGGACGTGATTCAGCCATGAGTGAAGCTCCGAAGCTTTTCGCTTACAAACCTAAGAAAGGTGACACTGACACATGTTGGCGCTGATTCAGTTTGTAATTGTAAATTTTATGTTTTTTTCGGAGGTGAATGATTTTGGCCTGAAGACTTTGAGGTTTCTTTTATTACTTTGTATTTTGTTAGAAAAACTGGGGTAGTCAATTTGTGTAATTTTCTGGGACTACTGTGGAGATTATATAATGGTGGCTTATCATATGATCTCTTATTTAGCAATAGTTTGATTTCACAGGGGTAAAAAAAAGGGTGTCAGAATCAAGCATCAATTGTGCCCATCAACTGTTTGATTAAAGAGCTGGCTTAAGTTTAACTGCCTGACTATACTGATGTTATCCCTAGTTTTTTTTTGAGAGTTTTAGGATGGCATTTTAGAAGTATGCTGGATATAAAAAAAAACTAGTTCTTAGCTGTGAAGTGTTCTATTTAAGATTTGTTGATGTATGCCTGGTTTGATTGCTAACGGATAGTATTGTGATTAAAGCAGCTCAAATAAAGCAAGTTCAAGGAAATGTTGCAAATAGTTTTTCTCCACCACCATCAGCGCCTCCTACTCCCCCAACACCTCCCGCAGCTCCTGTCAAGGAATCATTTGCTAGGCGTTACAAGTTTTTGTGGCCACTTCTCTTGACTGTTAATCTAACAGTTGGAGGTTTTTCTTGATCCCTTCATCTCTAATGTCATTTTCTTCTTCTTTATAGTTGAATGCACACTATCAGGAAGCCGTGGATAAAATTATATACCCAACTGTTTTCAATCTTTTATCGTATCAGGTTTGTTTGCCTCTTGTAAACATGAAATGCTTGTAGATGTCTAAATTTAATAGGTAAGAACAAATGGTTTCCTTATAACAACAGCAAAAGCTGGCTGAAGCTGCAACATTCTTATGCATAAGCTCTTTACTAAGTTGTTGGTTTTCAATCTTGCAAGTATCATCATGCCTGGTTTCATTTACTAGGCCATAAAAATCTGAATAACAACTTATTAACTATAATTTTGTCTTTATACATGATATTCATCTTGCTTGAACCATGCACATCCATGGAGCCTTAAACGACATATGTGGCTTCAAACCCAATAAAGAAATGAAAATATATATAGGTGCTCGATGATGAAAATGCCAGATCAATTTATTGAGCCTCAGTTGGAGATTATCCATATTCAACCCTTTCACTTGAAGTTGTGACAGAACATTCAAATCTTCATCACCCTCACTTGTTTAGAAATGGCCACCTTGTTAACCATATAGTCAGAATAATTAATCAGATATTTGCATTGCACGTCACTGTCACAAATGGGTTCATTTGAAATAGCATGGTTAGACAATGTAGGAATTGGCATGTGGCCTTAGATAAACTAGTATGGATTCCCTTCTTAGGCTTTTTGTTGTCGATTCGTTAGAATTCTTTGTAGTACGTGGTATTCTAACCTGTCATTGCTCTATAAGTTTTGTTCCTTTATAATCGAATAATTTCCAACTGCGTGGGAGTAACCAGTGAAACTAAACCTTAGGTTTCCTGCACTTTTTCATATTTTGTTCAATTCATTTGATTGAGTAATAACTTGGGCATTTTCATTTTATGTAGCTTACATTTTTATGAGAACCAAAAAGAAAAACACTTCAGGGGAAGACGAAAGTGCTGCCTCGGCAGCTGTTTCAGCCACGGATTCAGTCTCCACTGCGGCCCCTTTTGCTGACAAGTCAGCACCTTCTGCCGTCGCCTCTTCTCTTCCGGTATCCTCTCAGGTCTCAGCTGTTGTTCAACAAACAGCCCTTTCGCCAGCGACCACGGCACCTCAATATAAAACTGTCATAGTGCCTGAGGAACAACAGCGTCAACTGTTCGAATGGATTCTGGACGAGAAAAGAAAAATCAAACCAGAAGATGCTGAAGAAAAGAAACGCATTGATGCTGAGAAGGATGTTTTGAAGCAATACATCAGAGCTAAATCAATCCCCATTATATAATCGCGGCTGATGATTCCAACATCTGGGACCAAATTAGAGTAAAACAGGGTACAGTACAGCATGTCAGAAATGTCTTCCATAGAATTGTTGCTATGTTTTCAGATGTTTACTTTCTCTTGACATATGGATGCCAATGGGTAAGAGATCCTGCTCACAATTTTCTCAAGTTATTAGAAATTGTTGAGTAAGAGTCACTTGAAGAAATTATCGTGAACTATCGAAATTTAACTGCTTTTTTTTCATCAATTTGTTATGTCTCTCGAAAGTCTTGTGATGTAAAAGGTGAAGCATTATTAAACTGCATGATCCCTTTCTATTAATAACAATAATGATTGCCTGCGTGCGGCCGCGTAGTCATCATCACTTCATGTAATCATGATCACAGAAGATATCAGCTATAAGAACAGAATTAGATAGTGAGAAAGAAACATAATTCTCACACAGACTAGTACTCTCTAGTCTCTACATCTTCCTACAGCTGAAAAGAGAGGACATAATTTTAAGGTTATAAAGATGGACATCTTTTGTTTCTGGGTACTTGTGCTGATGATGACAACACTACTGCTACTGATCCTATGTTGTTGTTGTGCTTGTGCCACCACAAACCAGCTGGGAGGAGGAAGAAGAAGAAGAAGGTCATCATCATCAGCATCGTCCGTACTTCCTCTAGGCACATTTGGCTGGCCCTTTATCGGCGAAACTATTGAGTTCATCTCTTGTGCTTACACTGACCGTCCTGAGTCCTTCATGGAAAAACGACGTGGTTTGTACGTATATATTTCCTAGCTTCACTCAATTATTTTCTATCATATTATATTTTTAGTATCTTAGTTTTCATGTGGTGTGAAATGGTTATGCAGGTATGGGAAGGTGTTCAAGTCGCACGTATTTGGCAGTCCAACAATTGTATCCACAGACCCAGAGTTTAACAAAATTGTGCTTCAAAGTGATGCAAAAAGTTTTGTACCTTCATACCCCAAGTCGCTTACCGAGTTGATGGGGAAGTTCTCTATATTGGTCATCAGTGGAGGCTTGCATAAGAAAATCCATGGACAAATCGCATCCTTCCTCAAGTCACCGGGTCTCAAGAATCAAGTCACCAAGGATATGAACAAGTATGTTCAAAGATCAATGGCTATGTGGACCGAAAATGCTCCTGTTTTGATCCAAGACCAAGCTAGAAAGGTTAGTTTTCTGGTTGTCACTGGACTGAGCTATTCATTAGTTTGAACGATTTTTTTCAAATTTGCATGTTTTGCACCTTTTTTTTTTTGTCAATTATAATGATGCATAATGCTTTTTTTTTTAACCCAACTGGTTGTGCCCCATTTGATTATTGGAGTGTTCTGATCTGAAAACAAAACCAGGTTGCATTTGAAGTTCTTGTCAAGATATTGATTGGACTTGATCCCGGTTATGAAATGGAGCTTTTGAGAAAAGACTTCCAAGAGTTCATGCGTGGACTTATGTCTTTACCAGTAAAGATTCCTGGCAGTCAATTATATCGATCACTTCAGGTGTTTATCCATTTCCAAGTACGAAGTAATCAAGAAATACAAAAGTAAAATATTTGACATATTTGTATTCAGGCAAAGAGGAGAATGGTAAAGCTTGTCAAGAAAATAATTTCTTTCAAAAGGAGTAAAATCAAGCTCGGCCAAGAGTTTGCTCCACAAGATGTGGTTGATGTGTTAATATTCAATGGGGATGAACGGTTACCGGACGATCTTATATCAGACAATATGATCGATTTGATGATCCCCGGTGAGGACTCCATCCCTATTCTCATGACACTGGCAGTCAAATATCTGTCAGAGTGTCCACAAGCTCTCCAACAGTTAACGGTACCAAATTAAATAGCATTTTCATTCTGTGTTACTCTTTTTTTTTTTTTTTTTGGAAAAAAGAAGAGAAGGAAACTACCTACTCTTTATGATCTGCAAGCTATAATCCATAATTTGAGTTTGCAATATCAGGAGGAGAACTTGAGACTAAAAGATGAAAAGTATCGACGCTGTGAACCATTGATTTACGGAGATTATATATCACTGCCTTTTACCCAAATGGTGAGTATTCTCTTATTTTCCTGGAACTTGTTTTTCATCACTGTGCATTCAGAGTACCTTTTTTTTTCTTCATTAATGCGGAAACAGGTAATTACTGAGACTCTACGACTAGGGAATATAATAAGTGGAGTTATGAGGAAGGCCACCACGGACGTAGATATAAAAGGTTTTTGTATACCTAAAGGATGGTGCGTCTTCACATACTTCAGATCAGTGCATCTTGACGAAGACCACTATGATTCTCCTTATAAATTTAATCCCTGGATGTGGCTGGTATGTCATAAATTAGTATTCATCAAAATGATTGACAAAGTTGCCTTTTGCAGCAAATTAGTTCATTGAAGATGGTAATACTTCGTCGGTTGAATGATGCGTAATTACAAAACTTCTACTTTTAGGATAAATCTTCAAGTTGCAGCAGCAGCTACTTTACCCCTTTTGGGGGTGGACAAAGACTTTGCCCTGGAATCGACCTGGCCAGACTCGAGGCTTCCATCTTCCTACACCATCTTGTGACCAACTTTAGGTACTTCCATGACTCCCAAATATTTCTTTTTCTACTTGATCACTTATTGTGTTATCACACTAATGCAAAATAGTGTATATTATACACTTGATCAGTGTTTAATGTTTAAGAAGTCACGCATTTGGTGGAATTAACACAATACATAATTATCGTAGGAGCGGTACTTAGGAGTTTGGTCATGTCTCTTATAATATGGGTTAGGGAAAGTTCTCTTTTTGACTAACACCTAAAGTGAGCTGCTTTAAATCCCATTTGTACTAATTTTCAGTTTAGAAATTACTCGTTGCTGAACTTAAACCCTTAATTATATATCCGTGTCATCACTTACAAGCCCCTATATACAGCTTATAGTCTTTATTCTCCTTTTGTTTAAAAAAAGTTGGATTTGATTCTGCAATTTGCTCCTGTCTAAACCATAGCAAGTGCTTTTTTAGGAGTAGTATTTTGTATTGTAGTTTGGTATAAAACCTCCAGTCAAACACAGTCCACAATCATTGTCATCAAAGCAAATTAATAAAGCTTAGTTTCATAATAACAATTAACTCAAATCATTACAAGATACATCCACACCTGCTTTCTGGCAATATCAGTTGATTAGTTTATACTTCATGCAATTATTAGGCTTTGAACCATCTATATATGTTCTTGTGGCTTTATCATTTGATTCTTTTGGATATGAAGATGGGAGGCTGAAGAGGATTCAGTGATCAACTTCCCCACAGTGAGAATGAAGAAGGGCATGCCAATACGGGTCGAGCTAAGAACATGTTCTCGAATATGAACTCCTTTAAAATGTATCATACTCGATCGATCAAGACACCTTGGACTTAGCTACTGTTATTTTGTAACATGAGTTCTACACAACTAGCCAATCTGCGGAAAAAGGCAAGAAAAAGCAATGGGTAGATGATAGAAATAGAACTACAGGTTTCTTTTTGTGAGTTGTCACATTATGGTGAATTCCTAGGAAGCTTGCAACTTATCATTTTCGCATGTATTAACGTTATTAGTGTAAATTTAACTTGAAATATGGTTGAATCGGAAATAAGTCAACTATTTCATATTGTTGAATCTAACCAAATCCAACTGGTTCTTCCTTCTGAAATAAATCCATGGTTGATGTCTTCATGACTTGCATCATCCGTGGATCATAAATAAAATAAATCCATGGACACAAATAGGAGGTGTATTAATTATGTGAATGATTTTATTTGAATAAGACTGGATATCTTGTTTTGGAAATCATATTTGATGAACAATATGACATTATATTTTATGTAGTGTGAAATAGGACTTAAATGGATAGTGCGACTAATTGTGATTTGTATGTTTATCATGTCTTTATAATCTTAGTAAGTTGTAGATGAAGTTTGTTCATTGTTCAAAGAAGAGTGAGATTTATAAATCCAACCTAACAAATGGTAATTTGATCTTGATGATTATACTTGACTTTGGGCGAAAGACTTACTAATCTAAAACTTAAATTCGTGATAGTTTAAGAATAAGGAAATGATCCAATAAGATGAAGTAATACAAGAGGAAGAATTATCTAGGAAAGTATGTAGAAATGTGAGTAAGAAAGGAGAGAATATATTTGTAGATTAATCAAAGAACATTAATTGTAGCTATAGGAAAACATTGATTTTATTGTGTTCCATTTAGGTAGAACTTTAGTATAAATATAGCTAGGGTTGTCACTTACACTCACAAAGAGAGACATACAAGTATTTTTTTTTTCGATGGGGGAGGTGGGACCAAAGATCCCAACAAACAAGAAAACAGAAGGCCTACATGCCAGCAGAAACAGGACACTTCAGACAGAACTAGGAAACCAAAATATACTAAAACAAAGGAGCTAGAAAACCTTCAAGACCTAACGCAATTAGGAATTGCAGTCATTGTCTTCCACGACCACTTAAATCTTCTAGCCTGCTTTGCCAGAGTATTCGCACAGGTGTTATTCTCCCTGGGAACGAGTCTGAACGACCAATCTGGATGATTATTCAGCAACTCCAAGCTTCTCGTTACCTCCTCAGGTCTACTCTCCACGTTCCAGTTACCTGTTTGGATCGCCCAAATGGCCTCCGAACTGTCAGACGCAATGGAGACATGCCTCCATCCTCCTAACTCCGCCAAAGCGAAAGCCTCCATTAGAGCCCGACACTCAGCAACGTACACGGACGAACAAGGCTGAGCCCAATCCGCTCGACAGGCCAATAGTACTCCATTCTGTATCGCCACAGCTGCAAAACCTCCTTCATCAGCTTCAGCCGACCAGGATCCGTCACAGAAAATTACAACCTATTCTGGCCCTGGTCCAGCGTCACTTGTGTCATGGAAACCCAACAACCTTTTTTCTTCAAACTGACGGATTGTGCATAGTATCCTATACCAGCACCAGTCCAAGCTCATGTCTTGCTTCCCATGCACCAACAAATTTCGATTATACCAGACAGTCCACGCACCAACCATAATCAACTTGAGATCTTGCACCCTTCCCTTCTCCATGTAGGACCACAGCCAGTCAGCAGCATCACCAAACTCCAAATTATTTATACCTTCGATGCCCAGCTTGTTCCACAACGCTTTAGTCCACCAACACTCCATGAATAAATGCTTTACTGATTCATCCTTAAACCCGCACAAGCAGCAGCCATATTCCGGAACACAGCCTCTTCGTTTCAGATTTACAGCTACCGGCAAAGCATTATGGAAAATTCTCCAAGTTAAGATTTTAATCCTATCAGGCACTTTAATTCTCCATAGAGTCCTCCAAGCTCGGCTAACTGTTTCAATGTTTGATGTTTCTCCCCAATGCGAGCGTTTCGCTTCCAGCCAATCTCGAATTAAATAGTAAGCTGACTTCACTGTAAACTCTCCATTGCTGGTTCCTTTCCATTTCCATCTCCCACATATCCTTGTTCAATCCTGTTTTGAAAATCTCTATTATCCTATGCAAGCATTTCCAAGCATATGAGTTATATGGCCTGGCTTTGGCATTGAACAAATCTCCATCTCGAAAGTACTTGGCTCGGTAAATTTGGCTAACCAGGATATCTGGGTGCATCAAAAATCTCCACAACTATTTCATTAAAAGCGCGGAGTTCATTGCTTCCAAATTCCTGAAGCCCAATCCCCCTTTAGTCTTCTCCTTCTGCAACAATTCCGACCGCAACCAATGTATTCCCCTATCCCTCGAGTTATTGTTCCACCAGAATTTAATTGCCATTGCCGTCAATTTATCACAAAAGGTTTTTGGCAGCCTGAAACAATTCATCGTGTATAAAGGGACCGACAGGAAACATGATTTAATTAGCGCTTCTTTCCCTGCCGCAGATAACAACAATGCTCCCCAGTCTTGAATCCTTTTCGACATTTTATCTTCCAAGCTTCTAAAAACTTCTACCTTATTCTGTCCCACAATTAAAGGAAGGCCCAGGTACTTGGTATGTTTATCTACGGCTTTCATTCCCATATATTCCGCCAACATATACTTGAACATCTCATCAATATTATTACTGCCACATAGCTCCGATTTCTGTAAATTAATTTGCTGGCCCGACAGTCTGCTATATATATCCAACACACGCTTGAGATTTGTCAGAATATGCATATCGGCCTTCAAAAATAGTAAACAATCGTATGCGAAAAACAGATGATTAACTGGTGCAATTTCTCTTGACAGCCTCACACCCATTAGTGTTGCCTTCCTTTGTTCTGCATCTAGCTTCAGTGAAAGCCATTCTTGACATAGAATAAAAAGATAAGGGGAGATAGGGTCCCCTTGTCTTAAACCCCTCCCAGGTGTGATGCTGCCAGAAAGCTCCCCATTCACCTTCACCTTATAAGACACTGAGGTAATACATTTCATTACTCTACTAGTCCATGTGTCACTGAAACCCAGTTTCAGAAGCATCTTTTCTAGAAAAGTCCATTCTATGCGGTCATATGCCTTACTCATATTAATCTTCAGTGACACAAACGCTTCCTGCTTTAGTTTCCGATGTTTGATGAAATTAGTTACTTCATGTGCCACCAAAATATTATCCGAAATCAGCCGGCCCTTAACAAATGCACTCTGCGACTGGGAGACTATTTCTTCCAAGCAACATTGTAGCCGATTAGCTAACACACCTTTGTAATAATCTTCATAATAACATTACATAAACTAATCGGCCTGAATTCTCCTACTTTACAAGCTCCTTTGACTTTTGGTACCAAAACAATCAACGTTTCATTCAGAGACTCATCTAACACCCCTTCATTGAGAAATCTTAGAACTTCCTCACAAACATCATCCTTAATAATTCCCCAGAAGCTTTGATAGAACATGGCTGAGAAACCATCCATACCTGGGGCTTTTGTAGGGTGCATTTGGAAAAGGGCTGCTCGCACTTCGTTTATCGTATATGGATCATCCAACTTTTGATTCATCGCTGAAGTGACTTTTACCGGCACCATGTCCAGAGCGGCTTCCCAATCATCATCAGCCACAAGCTCCTCAGAGGTGTGGAACAAATGCTTGAAGTAGTTTGAGAACTCAGAAAGTATGTCATCATTATTACATACCTCAGCCCCATCCTCCTTTTTTAGCATTTGGATCCATTTCTTATTTCGTCTAGAAGTTGCTTTCGCCTTGAAGAACGCTGTATTTCTGTCTCCTGCTTTTAACCATTCAGTTCTTGATCTTTGTCTCCATAGTAACTCTTCCCGTGTCATCCATTCATCCAACTCATTTGTTGCCTTTATCTCCTTTTCAATTATTTCCTCAGTTCTTTCCGCAGACATACAAGTATTGGTGACTGAACTTTTAATATCTATAGTTTGCCTAAAATTTGCATTTGGTACATTATTTTATTAAAAATCATTAAATTTAGTTCATTATAATTAATATCTATAGTTTGCCTAAAATTTGCATTTGGTACACCCCATCGCATTGACGTCACAACAATCGGCAGCGCAAAGAAGCACCCAAAGTAAATCTGCAAATCATCATCATAATCATCTTAAAGTTCAAATTTTTAACACCACATAACTCAAAACCAAAACTTTACACTGACCCTTCAAAAAACCAACACATAAACCTCAATGTCACAAGTGAGTTGCTGAGGAAATACGTTAGCCCAGAAACAGCAGCAAGCATCGCACACTCCACCAATCTCAAAGTCTCCTTGTACACAACCTCTTCATTAACCAGATGTTAGACCGAGATGATTTTTTGGCTCCTAGTATTCATGATACGTATGTTTCAAATCTGCATGTTTGTGTATAATATAAGATTATTGTCATAGTTACGTTGGGAAGTACATTTACTGTTCTTTTTTCGTTCAGGCGAAGTACTGGTGGACGTTTTAGTCTTTATTGTGGTTGGTTGGATGAAGATGTACTACATGGTAAGAGCAACTACGACAAATGACTTATATTTATTTAGACAAATCAGATGAAAACCTCAAGAATCAGAGAATAAGAAATCAGAGTCTTGCATTTTACCGGATGTTAGATATAATAATTATACCTGCATTCTCTAGGATAAGAATGTGTCTTTTGTAGACGGTGCCCCAGAGCCGTATACGCAACCTGTTGAATTTATATAGCGCTGGATACGCTTTTATATAGCACGATGGGCCTAAGTTAACCATCGGCGTGAACCACGTTGGGCCTTAGTTAACCAACGGGTTATAACAAAGCCTGCAGGCATGCACCCCAACCCACTCTCAAGGCCCAAGCATAATTGCTTTAATTGAAGCCTTGCCGGTTGTTGGTGGGAGTCGAACACATGACTTCCTCCACCCTTTAACATGCGGCATGCAGGCAAGCACACTTCTCTTTGAAAACCTTATCTCATATCCACTTGATATCCTCATTGCCAATCAAATACTACTTTTTCAGGGTCCTATTGTCACTACTATTCGAGCTTTACTAACACCACACCCAATGAAGGAATTAAGAGTGAAGGTAATTTTCTCTGTTCTTGAGATGTCAAGTGTTTTTTATAGTTTAAATGATATTCATTTATTCATTTCATGAATAATGCTTTGGACTTACAAATAGGTGAGCAGGTCAATGGATTATGACGAACATTGTTTCTTCATAACTTTAATTTTGATGACACTTATTTTTGTAACCACCTTTGGGTTCAGGGCACATACTTACGTCACAAAGAGATCAAGGCTGCACAGGGTATCAAGATCACTGCACAGGTGACGTAACTCCTTCGTTGGGTTACCTCTCGTTCATGATCAGAGATAGGATTATGTATTATGATCAGACATAACTGTAACATGTCACACTCATCATGTTTGATGAAGCAGGGGATGGAGCATGCTATTGTGGGAACTGCTATTTATGTTGTGGGGCCAAATGATGATGTAGAAGATGTAAAAGAAGAAGTCATGGAAGACATGAAATCTGTCACTACTAGAATAGATACGGAGGGCGAGGGAGTATGCGTTCAAGCATCAACGCTTGGGTCGTTAGAGGCATTGCTCGAGTTCTTGAAGACACCTGAAGTGGATATCCCAGTTAGTGGTATAAGTATAGGCCCTGTTCATAAGAAGGACGTTATGAAAGCTAGTGTGATGCTCGAGAAGAAGAAGAAGAAAGAATATGCTGTTATTTTGGCATTTGACGTCAAAGTTACTCCAGATGCCCGTGAACTTGCGGAAGAGTACGGTGTGAGAATATTTGTTGCAGACATCATTTATCACCTATTTGATAAGTACAAGGTATATATTGACACACTCAAAGAGGAGAAAAAAAAGGAAGCTGCCAGTGAAGCTGTCTTTCCATGTGTTCTTAAGATTATACCCAACTGTGTCTTTAACAAGAAAGATCCGATTATTCTTGGAGTTGAAGTGCTAGAAGGAATTGTCAAGGTAAATATTTGTAATCGGTGCATCTTCTTTATATGTTGTATTTTCAACCAAGTGTAGAATGATAATTTTAGCGGTATATATGCACTGATGTTGTATCATATGCAAAAAGATCATTGACAAAAACATAACTAGGATAAGCTTAATGTTAGTGGATATGTTCTAAATTTACCAGTGACTAGGTTTTATGGAAGTTTTTGATTTAGATATTTTTGTCCTGAGAGTATCTCTTTTCAAATGTCTAATTAGTATGCCCTTTTGACACTTAAATTTGTTACAGGTTGGTACACCCATTTGTATCCCTCAAAGGAAATTCATTGACATCGGTCATATTGCATCCATTGAAAATAATCGTATACAATTGGATATTGCAAGGAAAGGTCAACAGGTTGCCATCAAGGTATGTTTATTGACACATTCTTTCTTTTTTCCTCAAAGCCCCCTTGCCTCGCCTTGTGGGTTTAATCCCATTTTGCATTTTTGGAGATGGCGAAAATCGGTCTCATTTTAGCTTGAGGTGAAGCAGGGTGGTTCTGGGACAATCTTAATTTCCCCTGGACTTATTTCTTAACAATCTTCTTGTCTTTTTTAGTTCTACAAAATTGTATAACACAGCCTGGTTCACACTTGCTGGATAGTGATCAAATTTCTTGACCGCTATTATTGTTCTCAAAGTACCTTATCCCTGAAACATTTTTTGGTATTCAGATTGTTGGGTCCAATCCGGAGGAACAGCAAAAAATATTTGGAAGACATTTTGAGATGGAAGACGAGCTTGTTAGCCGCATCACACCGAGGTCCGTTGACATTCTTCAAGAAAATTACAAAGTAAGCTGGCAGCAAAATCCTCTACTTGAAAAATTCGTTAATTAATTTGAAGCAGCTTTTTCTCACCATGTATGAACATGCAGGATGATCTGTCTACAGAAGATTTGAGGCTACTTTTGAAACTGAAGACCTTTTTTAAAATTTGAACAAATGCCAAATTTGAACAAGTTTGTTCTCTCCTTGGGCAGCAGCTGAGTCCCTTTAACCAAGATATGCTTGCAGGAGGAGCAACTGATGTTTTGCAAATGACCGACTTTGAAAATTTCATTTAAATTACTCAACATCAACTAATTATGAAAGTTTTGGTTTCTCTGATTTACAAGTACAAGTTATTTACACTGCACTTCAAAGCCATTGAAGAACAATCATGGTTCCTGTGCTGTGGCACGGCAGTACACTCTTTCAGATACTCACTACTGAAATACTAAGCCATATCGGATACCTTGTCCTTGTGCCCTGGCTGGCAACATATGACTCCATGTAAACCTCAACCATCGGAGGAAGTTATTACAAAACTGTGGTTTTGCTGTCTAATCTATTTTCGGTCTCCTACTGTAATTTTTTTAAATTCGAAGGGAGCAATGCCAAACAATTAACACTAATGCAACCTTGAAGATTTATCTTTTTTTTTTATGAATGAAGATTTATCTTTTAAGTAGAAGTTTTGCTAGTATTTCATCTTTCAAGAAAATATCAACGTCTATAACGAACTTTGCTGTAAAAGGCATTATTATCTTCAATCATTAGTTCTCATCACATAATATTTATTTAATTATCAGTTAAAATAATAGTGATCTTCATCAAAGATTCATTGATCTGTGGTAAGTGAGCCCGATGGGGGGGTCCTTTATTATTTTTATTTTAGAATAAAAAATTGCTCAAAAAAATGAAAGCAAATTGCTTATTCAGTTTTGTTTCGGTTTCCGTTAGATTTTGATTTTCTATTTGCCCAAAAATTTACCTATTAATATTACTAACTTGGCAATTATTATTAAGAAATAATCGTTATCTTATAAATAGCCTTCTGAAGAAGATTAGGGTTTAATTTTTCGACCAAATCAACTCAGGCGATTACTTGTGTGCCCGGTCGTGGTTTGAATCAAGAAGGTCGCGTAAGTCGATATCAAATTATGTGTTTTGTTGATGTTGTTGTTGATATATACATAATTTGTAATTTTCTTAAGATTATTATGTGTGCCGGAATTAATTTAATGTAGTTGGAAACTGATCAGTGAGGGGAGAATTAAACTTGGTCCCGATTTGTTGTTGTAGTGGGGGTTATGGATAAATCAGCAGGACGTGAGAGCTGCTTGTCGACTAGAAAGCTGAAATCGGTTACCATTGGATCAATGTGAGTATTGTAGTTTGTCTTTCGATCCATATATAAGTTTGTTCTGCTCCAATAAATTCTTACAAGTATGCAATTTTACTTTGTTTTGTTTGACAGTGATCAATGTGTGAATGAAGCATTGATTCCAGGACTGCCCGACGACTTGGCGCTAATATGTTTGGCTAAGATATCTCATGGGTTTCTTGGAGTGCTTGAATGTGTGTGTAAAAGATGGAGAGATGTGATACGCAGCAAAGAATATGCCTTTTATAAATCCAGAATGGGACGGTGTGGAGACTGGTTATTTGTTTTTATGCATGAGAATGATCGGAGTCGGCACTGGAAGGCTTATGATCCAGAAGCCGATAGTTGGCATCCTATACCTCCAATGCCGAGGGGGAACAAGCTTACTGGGTTTTCTTGTGTTAGTGTGTGTAACAGGTTGCTAGTGATTGGTGGATTTTGTTTGAATTATCACCATAATGGCGAAATTTCAAGTACAAATCAGGTTCTCAGTTTTGATCCCTATAGACAAGAGTGGAGTGAAGTTGCAAGTATGTCTACTGGGCGGGCCAACTTCGCGTGCAGTGTTATTTGTGGCAAAGTGTTTGTAGGAGGAGGATACAGTTCAGCAGGTTATTACAAATACAACACGCCTTCATCATTACGCTCATATAACCCACTTTCATCGGCTGAAGTTTATGATCCAGTGAAAGATAGGTAAGCTGATCATTTAGTGTGTTTACATATATAATGCATCACTTGATCGTGTTTGTACCTACTTTCTTGTTAGTATTATCAGCGTCGGATTCTGCACTAACTGCTCCATTGAATACTGTAGATGGGACGAATTGCCAACGATGCCACGCCCATGGGATCGTTGCTTCGGAGTATCATATAACAACAAATTTTATATTATGAGTGAAGTTGATCCTAATAACATGGATATATTCAGTGTACATGATAGACAATGGTGTTCTAGACGCGACGTGAGGAAAAGCCAAAAGCAAGCGAGAGGGCGTATTCTTGTGATCAATGATCATCTGTATACCATCATCGAAAATTCGGTGCAAACTGTGAACATTGAAACAGGAGATTGGTATCATGTTGGTTCAGTGCCTGCTGTCACCCTTCTTCATCCTTTTGTTTGTAGCCTCAGAAATAAGTTATATGTCATTGAAGCTATCGATCCTCATCAACCTGACCATTTAGTACGACAGAGGACACTGAGGTTTTGCGATTTGTCAACTACTCCTCTGCAGTGGAAAACAAGTATGTTTCCTAGCGTCCATAGTGTTCGTACATGGGCATCTCTCGAAGAGTGTCTACGATGAAGAGTTATTTGTCTGATCTAAATTAGAAGTTAAGAAAGCTCTCGTTATGTTTTTAAGTTTATTGTTTAACCAATAGCTTAAAGTGAAATAAGTTTGTTACGGTACATTTTTATTCCTTTTTAATTTTCTTGAACACTTCGAGAGACTATATGGAATCATGGATATATTAAAATGATGTTATAGTTCCTCATTCATTTTTTTACCATGTTGGAATAATAATTAAAAAAAGATCTGGCAACTAGAGGTTTGGGTGTCCTTAATAAAGGATTTTCAGCAAAGACAATTCGAACCTGGCTCTGCTTCGACCTGTGTTGCTTTCTTGTTCACGAATTGGTTACATATTTTTAGATTTTATTAAATAAGCTAAGAATAATATTTGAATATTGACAAAAATTTAAATAATTAAGAAGGTTAATGTTTCAATTAAGTATGTTTAATAATTAAATCACATTCAACTTCATATTATTACTTTTTTTTCTGGTCTTACTTAATTTATTTTTCAACTACTAAACTATAAACATAAAACATGATACATATTTATTGATTAAAATTAACTTCAATTCATTTAAATTCAGTCATTAATAATTTAAAAACATTTCAAATTTAATTTTTTTTGGCCACTTTCAGATCAAAAAAAATATTGACAACCCCTGTCAAAAGTCTCTGAATTACCTGTTTGTTTTTAAATTATGGTTAAACTTCTTAGTTTTGTTTTTGGGTAGTCAGCTTCTTAATTTTTATAGAATTTCAATTTTCTGTTTGTTAAACGAGATTTTAAAAAGAAAAAAAAACGAGTTTTTTTATACACATTTTAATTTTAATTTAACATTATGATGTTTATTCATTTAAAAAAAGTTGCAGAATCACTGTGCTTTCACTTGCTTGACTTCTAAGGCAACCTACTCCAGTGTAAGATTCCATCACAAGCCAATGTCCCTTCAAGGTCTCCACGCGATCGGAGAAGACTGAATTTCCAGGCCTTTCTGGACTTCCTTCAGCAGATCTCTCATACTACATGCAAACCGGGACATGTCGATGCTGGAGATCTTATTCGCCTCATCGGCAACTGCACAGAAGGCAAGGTACAACTAATCCCAGTGTGTGTTTCAGTCAGTTTCTGTCCTCTTGCAACCATGTATCATCTATGCAGTTGTTGTGCTTCATGTAAATACTTCTGCAGTGCTTTTATCTCCTCCTTTGTTTTCCTTATCAGGGTTGATAGCGCGTGTTTTTCATTTCGGTCACTCTCTTCATTCATTCTATTGCAGAGTTCATCGATCCTTGCTTGGAGTTTAATCATCAGGGACATGAGAGCTAGGAAATCCTTTATGTTGTCTTTGAGATTGTTTCACTGACAGACTTGAGCTGTGCTGTGTATCTCTCCAGCATCATGAGCTGCTGTTTCAGTCTCTTCACTTTGTGAAATACTCCCAAAGCTTGTACATCCATTTTCCAGATGCAGTGGCTAATTTTCTTATCCATTATTTTCTCTATCGGTACTTCTTTCTCATTGATCCTGACCTCGTCCCTGATGTATTTATTTCCTTCTCATGTTCTGTTACTGAATCCATTTTGATTTGTCTCTGATATTCTGACGGTTTTCCTATAGTGATGCTCTCTATACAGAACTCGGTTTGGATGATAAATTATTCTTCAAGTAGTGCAAGTCTGGTTCATAGTCCAGCAGCTGTGCTTCCAGTCTTTGATTCACTTGTCTTATAGCTGAGCCTTGTCCTGGTTTTAGCTCCTGTAGATGTGCTTGAAACTGCTCAGACTCGATTTCAAATCTCAATAGACGCCAATCAAGGACCTCTCAATTTTCTCATCCCTCATCAATCTCATTTGCTCAGCGAAAGCGTTTAGTTCCAGGTGATGCATCTGCTCCAAAGTGCTTCTATACTACTTCTCTTCTGCATTTTGATGTTCATATGTCATGCCTTGAGTATGCCACGACTTGATGCCAAGATTCCTGTGCTTATACCACATGCTTCTCTTCGGCCTCTTTGCGCAGGTTCATGACTGCTTCAACCTTCTGCTCATGGATCAAACTAAACTCAGCCTTGCAAACCTCCACTTCCCTGCTGAATGCACGGCTTAGTTCAACCTCAAGTTGCCGATGGGCAGACACACAATTTTATTTGACTTTGAAGCGGTAAACATCTCGCAGCTAGCCTTTTTCCGGAGATTTGACTTTGAAAATTTTATTTGAATTACTCAACATCATCTAATTATATTAATAAAATAAAAAAAAAACTAAATATGAAAGTTTTGGTTTCTATAAATAGAATCTGGACTCCCTAGCCCAAACCAAGAGCCCAAATCGTTCCGCAAATCTTTCCAGAACGCCGAATTCGATACCGGTGACAATCCCGGCGACTGCGACAATGAGTTACTAAAATCGTTTATGCGTATTTCTATGTTCGATTTTGTACAATGCGACGCGATTTTGTTTGAAGTAGCTAGCGATTCAGTAGCGCAGTTGTTACTAAATCGTACTCGTTTACGTTGATTCAGTAGCATGTGTTTACATTGGTCCTTCGATGTGCCAGCATTAAACCAGACCTTCGGCTAGCTACTGTGTATATCTTCATGTATCTAGAATCATCAATATCTTCCCGACTTTGTTATCGATATGTAAAAAGACTTTTGAAGAACATGAGTTTGGGTTATGAGACTATACATGCATGCAAGCATGGTTGTATGTTGTTCTACAAAGAAAATAAAGACCTTCAGAACTTCCTCGTATGTAATGAAGCGAGATATGGTGATACACATTCCAAAGCTCCAAAGAAGGTTGTTAAGTACTTTCCCTTGACTCCAAGATTACAGCGCGTCTATACATGTCACCACACATTGCATAAAGGAAATGTGATGGCATGAGGAAAGAGATGTTGGTGAAGAGGTGATTATCTCAGGCACCCCGCAGATGGATACATGACAAACTTTTAATAGTGAATTCCCAGATTTTGCAAATGAGAGGCGAAATATGAGTCTCGGTTTATCAACTGATGGGTTTAAACCCTTTTGGAGCATCGGGACTATCTCACAGTACTTGGCTTGTTGTGGTCATTCCTTATAATTTGCCACCTTCGATGTGTATGAGAAAGGAGTTCAACATTCTCACTTTGTTGATAGCTGGTCCTAAATCTCCTGAAAAGTGTTTAAACGTATTCATGAGACAATTAATCGATGAGTTGAAGATGTTATGGGATTTTGGGGTTCTCACTTATGATCGCCAGGATGGATCTTAATTTATGATGAAAGCAGCAGTAATGTGTATCATAAGTGACTGTCGTATATGACTTACGCCACATAAGGTTACGCGACATTGCTTATACGACACATTTCGCGTTTAAGCGACTAAAATTAATCTGTCGTATAAAGTGCAAACTGGTGTAGTGTTGGTTCAGTGCCCGCAGTCACCCTTCTTCTTCATCCTTTTGTTTGTAGCCTCGGAAATAAGTTATATGTCATTGTTTGAAGCTATCAAGCCTCACCAACCTGACCATTTAGTACGACAGATGACATTGATGCTCTGCAGTGAAAAAAAAAAAGAGTATGTTTCCTAGTGTAGATAGTGTTTGTACATTGGGAAATATCTCTAGAAGAGTGTCTAGGATGAAGAGTTATTTGTCTGATCTGAATTTTTGAATACTTAAATATATGTTATTTCAAAATTAGAAGTTTAAGATATCGTTCAAGCTCTCCTTATGTGTATTGTATAACCAGTAGCTTAATTAAAGTGAAATAAGGTTGTTCTTGTTCCTGTACATTTTTATTCCTTTTTTTTCATATATTTTTTTAACCCTTTGAGAGACTACGTTAAAATGATGTCTAGTTGATGAATGAATTCGAAATGGTATATAGTCGATTGCATAGAATATACAAGCATAAACATTAAAGACCAGAAGAACAGGTGGATAAAAACACTATCAGTTAAAAATAAAATTGATCTTCATCAAAGATTCACTTATCTGTGGTAAGTGACACTACACCATTTTTCGTGTTAGGCGACTGATTTTGCTGCAGTGGCATAAGTATACGTCGCCCAAGTATCGCTACGTGACACACTTACTACCTGTGTCGCCTAATTAAACTTAGGCGACAGACACTTATGCCACTGACCAATGTTTGTCACATAAGCGGTCTTAGGCGACTGACTCTTATGCCACTGACCAACGTGTGTCACTTAAGCGGTCGTAGGCGACTGACGTCTATGCCACTGACCAACGTGTGTCACTTAAGAGGTCGTAGGCGACCGAATCATATGCCACTAAATAACTGAGTCGCTTAAACTGTTGTAGGTGACTGACCTGTTTCACCATGTTAAAATTAATCACTTAAATATCAAAAGTTTATTTTCAAAATTAGACACATTAATAAGTCCCAACAGCTACACAATAAGTGAACAATGATGCCACTCCCAATAACCTTGTACTTTTAAGTTTTTTTTGCCTTCATCAATTTTCCACACGGCTTGCACATTTAAAAATGTTGTGTGCTTTGTTCCTTTGAAATATTTAATTATTTTGAGCGCGACATGAGCTTGAAGTCAAAGATAGTAAAAATTCGGAGGATTAATTTATTAGAAGTTGACAATTTGCACTTGTGAGGGGCTGGAGTTATTATGAATCCCGATAAGTGAAAGTGATGAACAATTCATGTCCCATCTAATTGGAAAGCTTGTATCTTTATCTGTTAGGAAAATTGTATTAGATGGATTGATGGAAATTGGAATGAATGAACGTTGAAAGTTGAATGGTTTGATTTGATCATTACGAGTTCTCAATTTCATTTGATAGGAATTAATGTTGTAGGTTGTTACTGCACTACATGGACTTGTTATATGTTTCTAATTCGTATTTGTAGTTAGTTTTGAGTTCAAAGAAGTGGGAGACTTTATTTACCAATACTCCAAATCTAAAAATAATTAGTAAATCAAAAAAAGAAATTAAGCATTAAATTTAAAAATATAACTTCACAATTTTTACTTAAACTTAGATGAAATTCAATCATCTAAACTCTAAAGTGGAAATCAATCTGGCTCAAGTTTTTTTTGGCTGCAGTTCAAGCACAGTAAGCAACAAAACGCATCGTTTGAGGTCAGCTCGGTCAAGTTATAAAATGATCGCATCCTTAGGGTTTAGTTCATAACGAGATCTGGAAATTCGGTCGAGAGAGAGAAAAGAGTGTGGGGCGATTCTTCAAGTCACTGGTGGCTGAGCTCGAATCCATCCGTTTCCGGTGCCGTCCAGGGCAGATCTACTTCCATATGGTTGTGGCGTAGCGTTTCAGTGGCCCGATCTAAGGGCATCTGCGACGGCGTAAGATTTGAGGACGTCCTAGGAGCTTTTGAAGATGTACAAAGCTTCGATTTTCTGAGACGGTTGACGGAGAAAACCGAGGCGCAGGAAGTCCGCGAGGGAAGTGTCGGATTTCTAAAGCGATGGGTTGCAAACACTTGAGGGGTTTGCCTTTTGATTTGAATTTCCTACCAATTTTGACTTGCATCTCTTGCTCGACTTGCTTGTAATAAGATGAGATTGCATTTTTCTGATGCAGGTCAAGTGTTTGATTAAATGTGAAAGGCGTGTTCTTTTAATGTTTTTTTGTATGTGTAGGTTGAGTGAGTCAACTATGTGTTTGGAGCCAGTCAATTCAAATATGGAGCTGAAATGCGGGAGCTTGACGAGCTAGTGTGAGGAGTAGGGAGGAGCTATGTTTGGGTTGGAGCCAGCTTTGGCTTGGGACCTTGATGTGTTTACTGAATCATTGTAATCAAAGAATTTTGTTTGAATTATTTTGTATTTTGAAAGCAATCAAAGAAAATTGGTTCTCTTATGCAACTTTTTAATGTTTTATTTTATATCACTGCCTTTATTTTTTAATGTAACTGGCAAGTTATGCAACTGGAAAGTTGTATCATTTCCTATTGTTACGCCACATCCGAAGTATGTCACCTAGAATTTTATGACACTGATTTTAATTGAGTCGCCCAAGTGACACACTAGAGCGACATATCCATAAGGTTCAGTTGTTTATATACTTGAGCGACAGAGGATATTAGGTTCAGTCGCCTATACACTTGGGCCACATTGCTTGGGCTACAGACCTTAGGCGACATTCTGTTAGTCACTTATGTTCCTGGGCGACTAAAAATGAACTTGAGCGACTCATTTGATTCAGTCGCCTAACACGGAAAATGGTGTAGTGTGAGCCGTTGGGGCCTTTTAATTTTTTATATTATTAAATAAAAAATTGTTCAAAAAAATGAAAGCAAATTTCTTATTCTCAGAGATTAGATTTGATTTCCATTGGATTTGGATTGCTTTTGATTTTCTATATTGCGCAAAAATTAACCTATTAAATATTACTAACTTGTCAATTATTATTTAAGAAAGAATCTCATTCATTATTTTCGTTACCTTATAAATATATAGCCTTCTGAAGAAGATTAGGGTTTAACTTTTCTGACCAAATCAACTCCTACACTCAGAGGATAATTATTGTGTCGATATCAAAAAGCTCGCGTAAGTCGATATCAAATTATATTTTTGTTGTTGTTGTCTTGTTGATATGTAAATTATATTTATTTATTTTAATTTCTGAAGATGAATTAAACTTGTAGTGATTTGTTGTGGCAGTGGACTATGGATAAATCAGCAGGTGAGATCAGCTTGTCGATTAAGCTGAAATCGGTTACCATTGGATCAATGAGAGTATTGTACGTAGTTTGTCTTTCGATCCATATATAAGTTCTTCAGCTCAGATAAATTCTTACAACTTCACTGGCAATAATGGAAAGTTTGAAATTTTACTTGTTTTGTTTGACAGTGAATGTGTGAATGAAGCATTGATTCCAGGTTTGCCAGACGAATTGGCGCTAATATGTTTGGCTAAGATATCTCATGAGTTTCTTGGAGTGCTTGAATGTGTGTGTAAAAGATGGAGAGATGTGATACGCAGTGAAGAATATGCATTTTATAAATCTGGAATGGGACGGTGTGGAGACTGGTTATTTGTTTTAATAACAGATGATGATAAGAGTCGGTACTGGAAGGCTTATGATCCGGAAGCTGATAAGTGGCATCTTATACCACCAATGCCTAGGGTGAATGAGCTTGTTGCTTTTTCGTGTGTTAGTGTGTGTAACAGGTTGTTGGTGATGATTGGTGGATTTTTTTTTGGATTATGGGTATAGAGGCGAAATTTCAAGTACAAATCAGGTTTTCATATTTGATCCCTATAGACAAGAGTGGAGTGAAGTTGCAAGTATGTCTAATGGACGGGCCTTCTTCGCGTGCAGTGTTATTTGCAACAAGGTGTATGTAGGAGGAGGATATAGTTCAGGATATAATTCAGAATATTATTGCCCACATAATCCACTTTCATCCGCTGAAGTTTATGATCCAATGAAAGACAGGTAAGCTGATCATTTAGTGTGTTTACACATATATATAATGGATCACTTGATCTCATGTCCATACTTGTTCACATTATCGATCAGCGTTGAATTCTTCACCGACTTCTCCTTTGAACTGCAGATGGGACGAATTGCCACCGATGCCACACTCATGGGTTGATTGATTTGGAGTAGCATATAACAGTAAATTTTACATTCTGAGTGAATTTTCTTCTAATATCATGGATATCTTCAGTCTACATGATAGACAATGGTGTTCTAGACGCGACGTGAGGAGAAGCGAAATTCAAACGAGATATGGTATTGTTGTGATCAATGATCATCTGTATACCATCATTGGAGATTCTTTGCAAACCGTGAACATTGAAACGGGAGACTGGTATCATGTTGGTTCAATGCCTGCACCCAACATTCGTGAATACCCTTGGTCAAATATGCGTTCTCTTATTTGTAGCCTCAGAAATAAGATATATGTCATTGAATGTATGAGTCGTTATGAACCTGACCATTTAGTACGCCAAAGGACAGTAAGGATCTGCAATATGTCAACTACTCCTCTGCAGTGGAAAAAAAGTACAATTTCTGGTGCCAAGAATGTTGGTGCACTAGAATGTGCATCTCTTGAAGAGTGTCTACGATAAAAAGCTATTTGTCTGATCTGTTTTTTTGAATGCTTATATAGTTGTTATTATTGACCGTTCTTATTTTCTAAATTAGAAGTTAAGATATTATTCAAGAGATGATAGGTTAAATGAGAAATCCTTTTTTCGATAACTTTGAGAATATCCCTTCGTTATGCACTTTTGAAAATGCACTAGTTTTTGCCTAAGTGCAGTTTTCGAAAGTTAAAATGCATAGGCAAAATGCATACTCCAAACTACATAACAATGGGAAAAAAAAAAGTGAGTGGGACACATTATTGATCTACAATGGCTTTGAAGTCCAAAGGTGAGATTTGGATTTTCAATTTCTCAAATTTGTAAGAGTTCTCAACCCGAGCACCCAATGTTGAAGGCTTCAAGCTATCCTTATGATTTCAATTCATACATCTGTACTATCCATTCAAGAGGGATACTAACCAGAAGCTTAAAGTGAAATAAGTTTGTTCCTGTACCTTTGTATTAGTCCTTGGTCATGTTTTTAATAGTTTCAGAGACTGCATGGGACGAGTTGGGACGGATTGTGCTTGGTCCTAACCCAGCTCGAAATAACGATCGGGTCATTTATTCGAACCGACGAACCCTAATCCGGTTCGAAAGACCGGGACAATTATGTGAACCCGAACCCGACCCTAAAACGAGTATTACAGTTTTTTATCTTATATTTTGATATATAAGACCGGGTCAATTTTGATATCTGTCGTCATCTTGTTTTACCATTTCAAAAAAAAACTGTCTAAATTTATTCAAAAATTATATGAATTCTTAAATGGTGCCACGGTCATAAAAGTACTCCACAATTGATGATACGAACTTTGCTTCCACAATCTTAAATTTGTAAGTTATTAGAAAGAAAAACGAAAGATTAGTATCATAATCTTAAAAATTGTGTGCAGTTAATTAAGGATGGCCATTAAAGTTGACAGTAGTGATCTCTCTAATTAAGGATTTTCATTTAATGAATAAGTATAGTTATGGGAGTAAAAGGTCTTTAACAGAACCAAGATCATCATAAAGCCTAGTTGTTTTTGTTATGAAAAGAGAGTTCAATCTAAGGACATTTCGCACACAGGTGATGCATGATGCGATGTCTGGTATTTCACAAATTGGCTTAATTATGAGGCAAAATCAGCTAGAGATAATAATGCATGTTAATTTTTTTTTGATTGGGGTGGTTAAGTTAATATTAGTACCAGTCTTGAATTTGTGAGGATGCGAACCAGGGCAACCTCAAGAGTCCCCGGCTAGCGCTCCACTGAGCTAAGCTCAATCCTCAATGCATGTTAATTAAGCATACTAAGAATATATATGCAATTCACTTGTTGACATTTGATCTTTCCCGCTTGACTCCTACACTATGCTTACACATGCCTATTTTTTGATAAGTCAAAAGCATCTTTATATAGTAATCAATCATGCTCAACTTTGGTAATCAATCAATATTTATGTTGTTGACTCAGACCCATATATAATAATGAAAAAGAACAACAACAAAAAAGCACGTATGTACCCAAATTTAATTAGTTTGTAATTAATCACAATTTTTATTAATTTATAAATTACTCGTTTACTAAAATAATATTATGTCATAATACTAGTGTCGAATCCTTCACGTGCTCAGACGGACGAATTTGAACAATGAAGATCGGAGACGATGTGAAGAATTTAGGGCAAAATCAACCGTTTCTTATTATTATTATGATGTTTAGATTTTAATAATGAAGTTTATTGTTGCTGCTCCCTTAAAATGCAAGGTCGGTGTATTCGTGTTAGTGCCTTTTAGTGTTACTGTTACTTGGACTTGGTGGTTGACATTCTTTTTTCACAGTTCACAAATGATTTTTGTTGGCACATCAAAGTGATTTTTGTTGGCACATCAAAGTGATTTTTGTTGGCTCATGAAACATAATTTTCATTGATCACTTTGCATAGTTACAGATGTGGGTTCATTAGCTTGGACATTTTGTAGCTTATCAGAGTCGATGTATGTATTGTCTGGCATTTGCGATGCAAAGTACAAAGCAACTATGACTGCAACAATACATAACATAATATTCTTGATTTACAAGTTTTTCAAATTAGTTGATCAAACCAACTTGTTCTTTGATTAATGTTTTTGGTGTACTTGACTTTTTTTAGTTTTCTGCCATCAAAAAAAGTATTTTTTTTAGTTTTCTATAAAAGATGTTGCAAGGAAAAGTGTTATGATTAATTATGATTGTTATGTTTATCATGTCTTTATAAATTTTGTAAGTTATAGGTAAAGTTTTGTTCCTTAATCAAAGAAGAGTGAGATATATAAATCCAACCTAACAATGTTGATTTAATTTATGATCTTGATGATCATACCTGACTTTGGCCTAAAGACTTAATGATTTGAAAAATAAATAAATTATAAGGTTTAAAATGAGGAAATGATCCAATAAGAAATGTCAGGAAGAATTATCTAGAAAAGTGTGTAAAAATGTAAATACGAAGGGAGAAAAGATATTTGTAGATTCATCAAGAACATTAATTATAGCTATAGGATCAAATTGATCTCATTCCTTCATTTAGGCAGAACTCTTAGTATAAAAATAGTTAGAGAGTTATCACCACTTAGTCACAAAGAGAGAGACATAACAGTATTGGACATTGGTGAGTGAAAATTAATCATTGTTTGTACATTATTTGGAAATGTCAAATAATAAGAAGGAAAGTCAACTAGAACACTCCAAAATTGAAAATTATATATAATATATAATTTCATATCATAATTTATTTAAAGTTAGTTTTCGATGTGGCAATACAACTTAAATCCTCCGTATAATGCATTTAAGATCTAAAGAAATGTGGAAATGAAGAGCATAACTATAAAAAAATTAATGAACTAATTACTTATCGCATTGAATACAATAATGTACAAACTATGATTAATTTTCACTCACCAATACTGTTATGTCTCTCTCTTTGTGACTAAAGTGGTGATAACTCTCTAACTATATTTATACTAAGGTCCTGTCCACTTTGACTTGTTTTTTTGACTTGTAAGTTAAGATAAGTTAATATCAGTTAAGATAAGTTAAGATCAGTTAAGATAAGTTAATATCAGTTAAGATAAGTTAATATCAGTTAAGATAAGTTAATATCAGTTAAGATAAGTTAAGTTACTTTTAACATACCATCATACTATTTATCATACCATCATACTATTCACCATCATCATCATACTATTCATCATCATCATCATACCATCACACTATTCATCAGCATACCATCAGCATCATCATCATACTATTCATCATACCATCATCATCATACTATTCACCATCATCATCATCATACTATTCACCATCATCATCATACTATTCATCATACCATCATCATCATCATCATACTATTCACCATCATCACCCCCATCATCATACTATTCATCATACCATCATCATCATACTATTCATCATACCATCATCATCATCATACTATTCATCATACCATCATCATCATACTATTCATCATACCATCATACTATTCATATACCATCATACTATTCATCATACCATCATACTATTCATCATACTATCACACTATTTATCATACCATCATCATCATAAATTACTATTCATCACCATCATCACCCCCATCATCATCATCAGTATATTACTATTCATCATCATAAAATTACTATTCATCATCATAAAATTACTAATCATCATTATAAAATTACTATTCATCATCATCAAAACACTATTCATCATAAAAACACTATTCATCATCATAATATTACTATTCATCATCATCATAATATTACTATTCATCATCATCATAATATTACTATTCATCATCATTATTACAACCATCATCATCATAATATTACTATTTATTAGTCAATATAAGTTTCAGTTAAGTTAAGATAAGTTAATATCAGTTAAGATAAGTTAATATCAGTTAAGATAAGTTAAGATAAGTTAAGATCAGTCACTATCAGTTAAGCTCATTTAAGATAAGATAAGACACTATAAGTTTCAGTCAAAGTGGACAGGCCCTAAGAGTTGTGCCTAGATGAAGGAATGAGATCAATTTGATCATATAGCTAATTAATGTTCTTGATGAATCCATAAATATCTTTTCTCCCTTCGTATTTACATTTTTACACACTTTTCTAGATAATTCTTCTTGTTTTTTTATTTCAACTGTTAGTGGTTTGGGATTTGTTAGTGTGAGGAATCGACCCGAGGCACCATTAAGCGCCGGGCAACATGCCAACCACCGAGCCAATTATGAATCACTGTCAGCACCATCTTCCTCATCACTCTCGATATCAGCATCATCTTCCTCATCACTCTCAACATCAGCATCATCTTCCTCAGCACTCTCATCATCATCATCATGGAAATATTTGTTTTAGTTTTTTAGATTCTAGTTTTTCTAGTTTTTTTAGTTTTTTTTAGTGATGCTACTGGTAAAAACCTAGGTATTGGGTACACCTGATAGACCACCAGCACTAAACAATGCCAGTTTGATGAGTTTTGTACATTCTCAGTTCGATGAAGTTCATGAGTTAGGAGGTGATGGGTTCTTAGCTTATTGCACTGACAGGTACATTATCCTGGTTTCCTATTGTAAATCTTTTTGAATGAAAATTTTCTTTGTTGCATGGTACATTTAGCTAACTGGGGAGGAGGCATAACTGGCCTGTTCAGCTCTGATAATGGTGTCCTAATGGGTGAAGTAGTCCATCGATATCGTACTACTCTTCCTGATGTCGTGCGTGACAGCCCAGTGTATTTGTCTGAATATTTTGACTTGGACCCACTCTATTGCATAATGCACGATTCAGCTCCGAACGAAGATATGGCTGTGCGGTGTGCTTTTATGCTAAATGTAAGGTCCAATTTCATTGTTTTCGTTTTATTATTTTGCTGTATATATTGCTGAAGTTCTTTTGTGCAGGCCTGTAATGACAAGATTCTGTACTTCGGCGAGGATTTTGATGGTAATTGTGTAATAACTGATGATAAATACTTCATTGAATACATCTGCGAAGAATCTTTTGTTGAAATCTCTACAAGTGAGTAGTTATGATATATTTATGATATCTATTATCATGTTTTGCACTGTCCTGACTCTGTGGCTTGCTTTCAATATACAGATGATGCGGCATCTGTTATACTTGAATACACACTTCTAGTTGAGTATCCAGTTCCAGTTAATGTTGGCGTGCCCAGCATAGACGAGCGTCTTGGGCGTTTGGAAACAGCTCAGGGGCAGCTGGCCCTTGATTTGAGCGAGTTCCGGCTTCAGTTCAGCCATTTCCAGCAGTGGATACAACACTCCCTCATATCCTTCTTTGGGCACTGGGATTTTCGCGACTTCGATGAGCAACCTGCTGTTGCTATGCCACCTGCTGCTGCTGATGCCGGCAACGACATGGAGTAATACTCGCCCTGATTCTGAATGTTATCAAACTGTATAAGATGACCAAGAACATTAATAACTGTGCATCATCTTTTTGACCTGGCGATAGTAGTAGAAACATCAACGATCTTCACGGTTGAAGGATGTCGTGTCTGCGAACTGGTTAGCCTTCGTGTATGACCCCCCTAGAAACGCATTCGCCCTTGTGTCCAAAATTACACAAACAAGATCAAAACTTTTGTCAGCCCGTAGATTGCATAATCGATCCAAGTGTTGGAAAAATTTAGACATGGAGAGATGCAGATGTACTAAAGACAAATGCAGTTGACCTATCGAAGGCCGCCTTTTTCTCTAGTCCAGCGTGATGATGATCTTTGTTTCTGTTAACAACAGTGATCTTCATGGTGGACGATCGTCATGTCTACAAACAGGGACGGATCCAGGAATTGAAATAGGAGGCGACAAATAAAAATTAGACTCCGGTTCAAAAAATTGTAAAACATTATAGAAAATATGGTTTCATATCACAAAATCATCTATTATCGAATCCGTGCTAAACATTTCATCTAGTTCTTTTTCAGTGTTGAAAACCAATCAATCCGATAAGAAACCATCTTCTATTTTGAACATCGTCACCTTTATCAATGGGGCACTTCGATAGTTTTGGATGTGGACCTGAATCACTGTCTAATTTATTGATATCAAAATTATTATTAATTCCTTACTATGCAAATGACTATCTTGCTTCGATGTTTGAATAGTTTTTCTTTTTGAACAATGAGTCAATATTTGTTGTTTTCATCTAAAAAACAAACAACATGAAAAATCAAAATGAAAATGTAATTGGGTCAAATACAAACTTATCAGCACAAACTTTAATACGAACTTCCAACCTGAATGTGAGTAGTTATACACATACAAAATTAATAAGTTTGATTATTTAATATAACTTGTAGTCTTATACTTAAATATTTAAACATAACTTGGTGAATTAAGCTATCTAATTATGTTTAAATTTAAGTATTTAATTAATTATGTTTGAAAATATTAAATTAGTATAGGATAAAAGTATTTTTAAAAATATTGGGGGTGACGAGTGTCACCCTCTTTCCTCACTAGTTCCGTCTCTGTCTGCAAACTGGTTAGCCTTCATGTACGAGCCCCAGAAATAATGCATGCGCCGTTCTGTCGACAATTACACACACAAGATGGAAAAGATCACAATTGTGCATAAAAATCAAATTTATTAAGCATCATCACATCAAATACTTCATACATACAAGTTCTCAAGCCGAATTAAGAATCGAACATTCTTCAATCGTCCACCAATTGTTACCTATTGCAGTAAACTAATAACTAATAAAATACTTGAATCCATCACCAAAAATGAAAAACGGTCCCTTTAAAACCTCTAACAACCAAATTTGTGAGGAGGAGGCGGAGTCTATTTTTGGCCCGCCGGTCGACTCAGACAATTCAGGGAAGTCCTAAATTGTTCTCTACTGTATGCATACTGTGCCTAGACTGTTTGCTAGTCGTATGCCCATAGTTTGCTTCCTTGATCACGCTTAAGAAACAATTGTGCCATTGTAACCTTTTTCGACTTATAGTGGAATATTGGATTGAGTCTCCTCGTCCCCGAGGCTCCGTGGAGTAGGGGCAGCCCCCGAACCACGTAAAAACTGATTGTGTCCTTTACTTTCAGTTTGCCAAAATTTGTTAAGGTTGTTTTTGATCGAAACTGTTTAAGGTAAAACAATTGGACTAAGCAAACATAAGGGAATTTCATTAAGGTATTAACTTCAATTTACAAGAATTAATGTCGAATAATCTAACATATGCGACTTCTACGTATAACACAAACAGAGTCGTTTAATGTACAAAAGTGTTAAAAGTGGCATTTTTCATATACCCTAGAGAGAAACATAATAATATGTTTACACCACACATAGAGACATACACAACTGAAGCTGGTTAGTCAGAACACGGTGCGCTGCGTGCAAGAGGATGATAAGTTGAAGCATCTGTTTCTTTCTTCCTCCAGGTTTGGGCATCAAGGATTTCTTTGAGTACAACCATCTGATGATCTTTTGGTTTTCCTCCAAAATTATGTAGTATTTTGTTTTTGGATCTTTACTTTTCGTATATGTATATGTGAATTATTGATCTCATGTCCTTCTGCTTATGTTGGTTTATTGAGCTTGTGTTGAAGTAAGGGAGTTCAGTCATCAGTTTGATATGCAGGGTTAAAAGGGATGGCTTATATTTGAATCAATATGGTTTTTGGCTTTAAGGCAATACAGTGTCGTATTTGAAAAGCGGGAGTTTCTTCTTCGGATCGTAACGTCGTCGTTTTGTTTGAGTTCGAGGCTGACTGCGTGCGACGTTGTTTTAGTCTTCGGTACTTAAAGCAGCAGAGGCGCGTCTGGGCAGAGTCTGTTCAAAATCTGGAAATCGAGTTCTAGGGTTCTTGGTGCTCGATTTGGGGATTTTCATTTCAGTAGTAATTGTTCATACATAAAGCTTGTATTCGATTCAAAATCCCATTCCGATTCATCTTGTATATTGTATTCATTCGAAAGCTCAATAAACGTGTCCTCATTTTGGTGCTCAATAAACATCTGTGTCGATTTTTCATTCTTCTCGTTGTCATTGTTGCAATTCGATCCTACTCGAAGTTCTGTGATCTACATTTATAAATAGACTGCATTATTACAAAAAATTTATCAGATCTTATTATCGTAATTTACTATCAATTTTCTGGGTTAGCAATCGATAGAGGCTTTCTGTGACTTTGACCCTTTTTTTTTTGGGTTCGTCAATCGTGAAATTCAGAGACCTAGTGATAACATTGATAACTGCAAAATAATAATATCACGGTATTGGATGATTTAAGAAAACAAAAATGTTAGAACAAGCCAAATTTAGGTTATGAAAAATTTACGTTGATAATCAAATAAAAAAATTAAGGAAAGCAAATTCTTATTTCATTGCTTATTCGGTTTTTGATTTGATTTCCATTAGATTTTGATTTTCTAAATTGCGCCATCTACATATTTAGTATATATAATTACTAGTACAATCATAACAATTATTTAAGAAAGCGACTTGTTTATTATACTCTGACCAGCCGATTGTTCCTTCTCGCAGTGTTTAGTTATTATCACAGTGGCCTATGGATAAATCTCCAGGCGAGAGCTGTTTGTCGAACAAAAAGCTGATGAAGTCGGTCCCCATGTGAGTATAATTGTAATGTGTCTTTCGATCCATTTCTATATAATTAAATTGCTTCCGCTCAAACACGATTTCTTACTGACTTTACTTGATTACATGCAAGGGGAAAATTTTAAATTTCACTCGTTTTGTAAATTGACAGTGATGAACGTGTGAATGAAGCATTGATTCCTGGTTGCCGGACGATTTGGCGCTGATATGTTTGGCTAAGATATCTCATGGGTTTCTTGGAGTGCTTGAATGTGTGTGTAAAAGATGGAAAGATGTGATACGCAGTGAAGCCTATGCATTTTACAAATCTTCTAAAATGGGACGGTGTGGAGACTGGTTATTTGTTTTTATGGAAGAGAACGATGGGAGTCGGTGTTAATGCAAAAACACAAGTTCTGATGGAAGACTTGTTTTTCATTGAGTGAAAAGTCAGCTTATATAAGCTTTACACTAACAGGAACATGGGAAAGTGGAGAGAGTACATGTCCATGACTTGTACCTTATTCCTACAAATAAGCAAAGTGGTTTACTCTAACCATAAGATAACACTGAACAGAAAAACCTATTTAATAGCACCTCACTGCCATGATGCAAAGTTGAGCTCTTCCATATGACTCGGCCTTGCATACTAAATATTCTCCAACAAATCCTCCCCTTAAACTGTAGATGCCTGGAAGGTATCCAGTTTAATATTCTCTTGCTTGAACTCCAAGCATACCACGTAATTTGCAGAACACTTCCAGTCAAAGGTTTTGTCATAATGTCCGCAACTTGTTCCCGGCTTCCACAAAACACCAGCTTGACTATTTCCTGACATGTGAGCTCACGAAGATAATGATATTTAACATCGATATGCTTCGTTCTTCTATGCATAACAGGGTTCTTGGACAATTTGATAGAAGAAGTGTTATCGCACATGATCTCAATGCAATCTCCTTTTGCATCAAGACAGCCCTCACCCAAACACAGTGGCAAGCACAAGCTACTGCTGCTACATATTCCGCTTCAGTCGACGATAGTGTCACAATAGCTTGTTTTCGAGAGCTCCAACACACAGCCCCTCCACTTAACAGAAAGACATAGCCAGAAGTGCTCTTTCGATCATTAATATCACTGGCATAGTCACTATCTGTATAGGCTTTCAGACCTAAACCGCACTCTCTTTTATAAAACAAACCGTAATTCAGCGTACCTTTCAAGTACCTCAAGACTCGCTTGGCAATCATCAGATGTTCCTCCATTGGGTGCGCCATGAAACGACTAATCAAGCAGACAACAAACATTATATCCGGTCTGGTAACTGTGAGATACATTAAACATCCCACCAATTGCTTATAAATTGTACTGTCCACCTTACTATCATCTCCTTCCCTTGAGAGTTTTGTTCCAGGAACTATAGGATTCTTTGCTGCATTACAGTTCCACATGTTAAATCTTTCTAACACCTCCTTTGCATACTTACTTTGGCAGAGGTGAATTCCCTTTGAATTTTGTCGAACTTCAACTCCCAAAAAATATCTCATCTCTCCAAGGTCTGTCATTTCAAATTCTCTATTCATGGAGCACTTGAACTCTTTACAGAGTAATTCATCACTGCCGGTATAAAGAAGATCATCTACATAGAGACTTACCATAAGTAGCTTTCCATCAGTCTTCATAATAAACAGGGTATGATCATGGCTGCTTCTTTCAAGCCCCACACGCGTGAAGTATCCTTCAATTCTGCTAAACCAAGCTCTGGGAGCCTGTTTTAGGCCATACAAAGCTTTCTTGAGTCGATAAACTTTGTTCTCTTCACCCACTTTAACATAACCTTCAGGTTGATCGACATATATCACCTCTTTCAATTCTCCATAAAGGAAAGCACTTTTAACATCTAATTGAAATACCTTCCATCCTGATTGAGCTGCAATAGCTAACATGATTCTAATTGTATCCCAGCGAGCAACAGGAGCAAACACCTCGGTGTAATCAACTCCTTTCTTTTGAGAGTACCCCTTCACCACTAATCTTGCCTTGCACTTGTCGATCTTTCCATCTTCATTTAATTTTGTCTTAAAGACCCACTTGACTCCAATAGATCGTGCATTAGCGGGCAGGTTCACAAGCTCCCACGTTTTATTCTTTTCTATTGCTTCAATCTCATTGTTCATCGCATCTCTCCATTTTTGATCTTTTACTGCTTCACTGTAACTTGTAGGATCATCAAGTGATGTGAAAAATGCTGCTGCATCTTCATTTTCTTCCTCAGAAATTCCTTCTCCTGAAACTAAGTCTCGCATCCAAACTGGTTCTTTCCTACTCCTAGGACCAATGTGTTGCTGATCCTCTATGCTTGATATATTTTCATGACTCGTTGGTGATGAGCTAATTAGATCAGTAGATAATGAGCTTTCTGAACTTGAACTACTAGTCAAAGGAATTGTACCTTCACCATCTTCTTCAATTGTTTGGTCCAAGTCAGCCTCAATGTCCTCCCCCATTCAAACACATCATCTTTCTTTTCTTCAGGACTCAGGTTCCAATTCCACTTCTCATTCTCTTTCAAAGATGACATCTTTACTAATAACGATTTTCTTTGTTACTGGATCAAATAATCGATAAGCTTTTGATTCATCGCTGACTCCCAGCATCACACACTTATGGCTCCTATCATCAAGTTTCACTCTTTTCTATTTTGGTATGTGTACATGAGCTACACATCCAAATATTCTCAGATGCTCCACGCTAGGCTTAATTCCCGACCAACATTCCTCAGGTACCATGTTCTCTACTGATGAAGTGTAACTCCTATTTAGAATATAGGTGGTCCATTTTGCTGCTTCAGGCCAGAAAGTCTTCGGTAAAGCTCTGTCATTGAGAAGACATCTCACCATGTTTAAGATAGTGCGATTTCTTCTTTCAGCGATACCGTTTTGCTGTGGCGTGTATGCAGCTGTCAACTGTCTCTTTATTCCCTGCTCTTCACAAAATGAGTTAAATGACGAAGAGGTGAATTCACCTCCTCTATCAGTTCTTAAGCAACTGATGGCTGCGCCTGTTTCCTTTTCCACCATGATTTTGAAGGACTTAAACACTGTGAAAGCTTCATTCTTCTCACACAAAAAATATATCCAACCTTTTCGACTAAAATCATCGACAAACACTAATGCGTACCTCTTTTTTCTATAAGATGGTGGCGATATCGGTCCGCACAGGTCAGCATGTACTAACTGTAACCTTTTTGTTGCTCTAAATTTGCTTCGTTTTTGAATCCATTCTCTGTGTTGTTTTTCGACATTGCAAATCTCACAGATACCAACATCTCCTTTCAATAATGGTAGACCTGTTACAAGTTGCTTGGATTGCATTGCGTGAATGTACCTCTGATTTAAATGTCCAAAGCGCCTGTGCCACAATTGCAGTTTGTTGTCATCTTCAACTTTATAGCATGTTGCTGATGGAGTAGCTTTCTTATGTGCAAAGACCAAAAACATTCTGTTGATTCTCATCTTGGTGTTCACAATCAATCCTCTGTCAGGGTGATAAATTTTACAAAAGCCATCCTTGAAAAGAATATGCACACCTTTCTCCTGCAGCTGGCCTATACTCAGAAGGTTATTTGTCAAATCTGGAACATAATAAACCTTACCAATGGTTTGAGTAATGCCTTCAATCTCCAGTCTTATGCTGCCGATTCCTTTTACTTGCATCCTTGTGTTATTGCCGAGTTTCACCGTGGATTGAAAGCTTTCATCAATCTCCGAGAACCATTCCTTGTTGCTCGTCATGTGATTCGAACAACCCGAATCCAGAAACCAAGCTTCATCCATCTCTGTATTTTCCTGTTCAGCATATGCCATCAAAAGCATATCCTCTTCTTTATTCGACTCCACATTCGACTCCACAAAGTTCACCCTTTTCTCCCAAGTAGGACACTCTGCAATGAAATGTCCTAACTTTCGACACTTATAGCATTCAACGGTTTCTCTGTTGACAACTTTACCTCTTCCTTGGCCACGGTTGCCATTGCTACTACCTCCTCTTGCATTGCTTCCCCTGCCTCTTCCACGTGCACTGTAGTTTTCATAATTGACTTGTAAAACGTGTTCATCATCAACACTTTTACGTACCTTTTGTTCATGCACGAGTAGTGTACTTTGCAACTCATCTACCGAAAGCTTATTTATATCTTTCGACTCTTCTATTGAGCAGACAACATAATTAAAGTTGTCTGTCAATGTCCGCAACACTTTCTCGACTATCTTTTCATCATCCACACTTTCACCATTGTTCCTCATATCATTTGATACACTCATCACCCTTCCAAAATAATCAGCTACAGATTCCCCTGGCTTCATTTCAAGTGTCTCGAAAGTTCGCCTCAATCGTTGTAGATTCGCACGTTGAACACGAGCGTTTTGATATTTGATCTTCATAGAATCCCATAACTGCTTTGCTGTGCTTTTCTGTGTGATTGTTTTCAGAATAGACTTGTCAATGGACTGAAACAGGTAATTCTTTGCCTTAAGATCCTTCATTTTGGCTTCGTCATTGACTTTTTGTTGAGCCGCGCTCAGTGCCTCAGCTTCTTTCCCTTCCTTGATTCCGTCTTGGATTACACTCCAATACTCTTTCGAACGAAGGAGATTTTCCATGATCAAACTCCAATGATCATAATCTCCGTCAAACTTGGGCACACATGGTGCCGCATAGCCACTCCCTTCCGCAGCCATTCTTTTCTCCTTCTTCCTTAATCTCTCGTGTTTATTTCTCACAATCAGGCCCTCTTGCGAAACCTCTGATACCAAATGTTAATGCAAAAACACAAGTTCTGATGGAAGACTTGTTTTCATTGATTGAAAAGTCAGCTTATATAAGCTTTACACTAACAGGAACATGGGAAAGTGGAGAGAGTACATGTCCATGACTTGTACCTTATTCCTACAAATAAGCAAAGTGGTTTACTCTAACCATAAGATAACACTGAACAGAAAAACCTATTTAATAGCACCTCACTGCCATGATGCAAAGTTGAGCTCTTCCATATGACTCGGTCTTGCATACTAAATATTCTCCAACAGTCGGTACTGGAAGGCTTATGATCCAGAAGTTGATAGGTGGCATCCTATACCTCCAATGCCGAGGACAAACGAGCTTATTGAGTTTTCTTGTGTTAGTGTGCATAACAAGTTGTTGGTGATCGGTGGTTTTAATTTCTGTTATCACTCTTGTGGAAAAATTTCAAGTACAAATCAGGTTCTCAGTTTTGATCCCTATAGGCAAGAGTGGAGTGAAGTTGCATGTATGTCTACCGGGCGCGCCTCCTTTGCGTGCAGTGTTATTTGCGATAAGGTGTATGTAGGAGGAGGATACCGTTCAGCATACAAATACAACGCTTCAATGGGATATAGGCGAAATTACCCTGCACTTTCATCCGCTGAAGTTTATGATCCAGTGAAAGACAGGTCACATCTGATCATTTTTTGTGTATATATAATGCATCACTTGATCATGTCCCTACTGCTTGTTAATAATATTATCAACGTTGGATTATGCACTGACACCGTTCTTTTGAATACTGCAAATGGGACGAATTGCCACCGATGCCAAAGCCAAGGGTTTGTTGTTTCGGTGTAGCATATAATAGCAAATTTTACATTCTGAGCAAATCAACTTGTGGTGATATCATGTGTGTCTTCAGTCTACATGATAAACAATGGTATTCTAGACCCGACGTGAGGAAAAACCCAACGTACATGAAATATGATACTCTTGTGATCAATGATCATCTGTATACCATCGTCAAAGATTCAGTGCAAACTGTGAACATTGAAACGGGAGACTGGTATCATATTGGTTTAGCATGTGCATCTCTGGAAGAATGTGTTCCGTTGAAGAGTTATTCCATTTGATATTTTGAATACAACACTTGCTATTAATTATCTGCCCCAAAGGTTCTTTTTTCATATTAGAAGTTAAGGTCTTCTGTAAGTTATTGTTATGTTTTTTTTTCTCATAATGTGTCTCTAAGAACTAGCATCTTATGAATGATCTTAAAAAGAAGAAGAAGAATATCATTCATCAAGTTTTTATTTCTCGCCCATTAACAATGTATCAAGAGAAAAGAGCATCATCTTGTCAAAAAGAAGAGAAACGAGTATCACAGTTTTTTCTCTTATATTTTGATATATTATCTGCCGTCATCTTGTTTTATCATTTCAAAATATGCAAAAATAAAACTGTGTTTAAATTTATTCGAGTCTCTATTTATAAAGCTCAAAAAAAAATATGAATTCTTAATCGTTTACGTATTTCTGATATTGCGTAGTGATGTTTGTTTTTGTACAATGTGCGCGATTTTGTTGGCAGTATAGATTCAGTAAGAATCACTATTTCATTGAATACATCTGCGATGTTAACCTCTCTATAAGTGAGTAGTATCATGTTATGATATAATTCATTGAAGTCACAGTCCTGACTCTAAGGCTTTCAATATACAGATGATGCGCGTCTGTTATACTTGAATATACAGTTCCAGCTGAACATACAATTCCAGTTGAATATACAGTTCCAGTTGTTGTTGGCGAGGACGAAGAAGAAGTTGCTGCTGAGGTGCCCAGCATAGATGAGCGTCTTGGGCGTTTGGAAACAGCTCATGGGCAGCTGGCCTTTGATTTGAGTGAGTTCCGGATTTAGTTCAGCTATTTCTAGCATTTGATACAACACTGCCTCATACTTCTTCGGGCGCTAGGATTTTAGCGACTTCAATGCGCTACCTGCTGTTGCTCAGCCACCTGCCGCTGTTGATGTCGGCGACGACTTGTGCTTTTGTGTTAAATGTAAGGTCTAATGTCTTGATTTTATTATTTTGTTGTATTTTCTTATATTACTGAATTCTTTTGTGCTCAATGTTGTGCAGACGTGGAATGAGAAGGTTCTCTATTTTGGTATAGATTTTGAGGAAAACTGAAAATACTAACAAATTTTCAGTTTTTTTTGTTTTTATAGTGCAAAATATAATTATGTCTACAACTAGGGTTCACTATCATAGTTAACCACTAAACGTTAATCATAATCAACACCACAACAATGTTTTAATTACAGAGAAGGATGCAAATTGTTGCTGCTATGTTTTCATATGTTCAATTCTCTGCTCACGCCCTGTTGAATTCCATACTTAATTTTACAGGTTTGTGTTTTAACTCTGTAGTAGCAGTTTCATAGTGTTCTGTGACTCATTACAAAATTATATAAATTTACTAGTTTACTACTAAAATCATATTAATGTAATGATACTAGAAGTTAATTACGCAGAGCATTTAAAAACCAAATTAGAAATTCCAAATATTAGTCTTTCGAGCTACTCCAATGAAAACCAAAAGAGTACGTAATAGTTTTGGGATAACACAATAAGATAAATGTAGAGTTTTTTTATCATCATGCACTAGATCAGTTTATGCATAAGTACCCTTCATCAGATTTTATTCTTCATCTTCTTGGATATCCAATCGCCAGCTTATGAATCACTGTCAGCATCATCTTCGTCTTCACTATCGACATCAGCATCATCTTCCTCATCACTCCCATCAGCATCAATCTCAACATCAACATCATCTTCTTCAGCATCACTCTCAACATCAGCATTCTCTTCTTCATCACTCTCACCATCAACAGCGGCATCTTCTTCAGCATCACTCTCAACATCAGCATCATCTTCTTCCGCATCACTCTCAACATTAGCATCCTCTTCTTCATCACTCTCACCATCAACATCAGCATCTTCTTCAGCATCCATCTCAACATCAGCATCCTCTTCTTCATCACTTTCAACATCATTTTCATCATCACTCTCAATATCATCTCTGTCACTATCATCACTTACCGGAAACGCTGATTCCCGTTCTGCATGAGTCAAATCAGGATCCCTATCTGTTGATTCAAAAGAAACTTCGTCGTCTCGAATAGGTCCGCTTTCCTCAGGTTGGGGCTCGTCACATAGATAAACAATCATTTCTTGCCCTGGATAAGATAAATTAAATATATAAAAAGATCATTTAAGCACACAAAAACAATATTGGTTTAATTTAATTTTGACCTAATTAAAAACTAACGGTTTTTAACTTGGTCTAAAGTCCCGCAGAAATGTGCTATGATATCCCAAGTCTCCGAAATAAGGAATGAGCCTTGTGGATCGACGCCATAAAACAGGTCTACAGAATTGCCAATTAACTACGCCAACGAATAAACATCAATAATAATTTGAGCGATGATAAATGTATTTGAAAAGAAAAAGGAAAAAGTTACATTGGCTATGTATACAGCTCTAAGGGAGCTATTGGAAAACACATCGGGGTCATAGAGAATGCAGGAGTACTCAAAAGGATTTTTATTCTCCAGAACGCAAGAAATCGCTGCCTCGGGTCCAGCAGCTCTTTTGCCTTTATAAATATTAACAATGTTTTGTATTTTAAAGTCAACCGCGATAAAGGCAAGTGTAGCTATTATTGCCCCACGACTACTTCGGCTGAACAAAACAATAAAAGTAAGCATGGTACACATTATTACAACTATCACAAGAATCTTTATATTATAAATGCGAATACGGGTTCGAAACTTACGTATCAAGAATACTACGTGCCATAAAACCATCCCTTCCAAAACTCTTACTTTTACCCATGTCGAATCATTGCACAGTGAAGTCGTTGGTCTCATCGAGAGCATGAGGGAGTTGGTCATCGGACGCCCGACTCGAGAGACCTATTATGGAAGGCTTCACCACATTTCCACGGAAAACTCCTAGCATCTTTTTTAGAGAACTGAAAAATTAAGTACACCAAAAATTACTCAAATCACATCTATAACAAATCAATGCAAAGTGATCAACATAAACGAACTCCACTGAGTCAATGGTGTGTAAAAAGAATGAATGCAGTAGGAAAAACATAAAAATACACATTCACAATTGAAACTTGGTCGTCATAATGCAGTTGGTTAGTTAACAGAGCTTATACAGCTCAACTATTACTTTGCACAAAATCAGAATGCAAGTTGGTGATAACTGAGCTCATGCAGATCAACTATTATTCCAAAAAACGACACCTCCAAACTACATGTACATCTTTATGCAATCCTTATTTAAAAAGCTACTGAAGCTTACCAGAAACAAAGCTAACTGAAAGCTTCACTCAAAGCAAAAGGGTAGCGAACAGTGTGTGAGCAATGTTGTTACCAGAAATAATGTCATGGTTTTTTTATAGTTTTATAATTTTTTTAGTTTTTAGGTTCTTAAATTTTTTTAGTTTTTTAGTTTTATAAAAATTAGACGCTATTTTAATTAATGTAATAATTCTTTTTAAATAGTATTACTTTTTTCGTAATGTAAATTGTTTTATAGATCTTTATAATGTCATGGGTTTTTTTGTTTGTCACTCCTACCAAAATTTCTGTGTCCTGGTTAGAGAACAAGGAAACGGAGTTAGATCTAAATAATTACACCTGCATTATGTATGATAATAATTTGTATTATGTGGACGGTGAATCTGGAGCCGTATGCGCAACCAACGTAAGTTTTTAAACAAATATATCATAACTCTCCTAATGTTAGATTTCTGCTTAACTTCTTATAAGCAACTCAAATTGAGTTAGTATTTCGGTCAATTTAAGGTGCCGATAGTATTTTCTGTGTTTAAATCGCATATATATTTAATTTACCATGTGCATCTCATATATATTTCATTTTCTGTGTCAATTTAAGGTGCCGATTGTTTATCTATCTAATGAGCCACAACCACCTCCTTTGGACATGGACCATGTCTATGGATATCAAGAAGACATACATGATGTTGAGAGTATTGAAGAAGAAGATGAGATGTTGAGTGTGAAGAAGAAGACTGACAACGATTCAGAAGCTATGGATGGATATGCAATAGATGATGTTTATGTTCTTAGGAGTGAGAGTAATCATGGAGAAAGTTAGGAATATGAAGAATAATCTGATGAAGAGTACGTATGCATAAACTCTGGTGCATGATGATAAAAACTCTAAATTATGTTTCTAATATGATCCATTGAACTATTATGTACGCTGTCGTGTTCATTAAATTAAGGTAGCTCGAAAGGCTTATTTGGAATTTCTAACTTGGTTTTCAAATGCCCTGTTATAAGTTCAAGCATCATTACATGATTCATCTCCTAACGAATAATTCACTGAGGGTTGTGCTTTTGTGTTATACGTAAGGTCTAATGTCGTGATTTTCTTATTTTGCTGTATTTTCTTATATTGCTGAATTCTTTTGTGCTCAATGTTGTGCAAGTCTGGAATGAGAAGGTTCTCTATTTTGGTGTGGATTCTGATGACAGCTGTGTCATTACTGATAGTGAATACTTCAAAAAAAAACCACCAAACTTTAGTTTTAGTTTTTTTAAAAAAATTTGTTTTGTTTTTATAGTGCAAAATATAATTATGTCCACAACCAGGGTTCACCATCATAATTAACCACTAAACATTAATCATAATCAACACAACAATACAAAACATCACATAATAGTGCATAACCAAAAAGAAAGATAATGAAATATGAGAGTGATGTAGAGAAGACACAGAAGTAGAATAACCTACAATGTTGAATACTAACGGTACGATCATAATGATTCTAGCGTCCATTTAGATTAGAGTATAAAAAATAAATAAGAGTGAGTTGTAATCACCTAAGTATAATAAGAATTGTACTTAATAATTTATGGTTTCATGACATGGTAGCAAGGTTGTCAAGGCGACAAGTCGAGTCGAGTCGATAGAGTTCTTACTAGTCGACTAGTCGCTGACTAGTCGACATATATAAACAGTACTTTCTCTCAATAAACACTCCACTACAAGGTGATAGTACTTTCTATCAATAAATCAAGGTGATAAAACAAACATGAAACACTTATATAGGAAATGAATTGAACTAAAAGATAACACATGATTGTAATAGTAATAGGTCTTTAAGACGGGATTAATAGGTTTTAATTTTTATATATTTAAATAAATAAAATTGTTTACTTATTTATTTATATTATTTAATTTTAATACTTGAAATGATCAAACCGGTATATTCATTACAAATATGAACTTAAATCGTAGAAGTTTGAACTTAAAGGGTTTAAATAAAATACTTTATTAAGTTTATGACGTGTGTTTTAAAGATTTAAGCATAATGGCTGTATTGGGCCAAATGTTTAGATAAATTATCAACGTGTGAATATTGAATTTAAAAATATTAAATTAATTAAAAGTTACTATTTATCATCTTCTTAAAAACTCCTAACAATCCGCCCACATTCGCAACTCCATTGTCGTGACTCCATTTGATTTTTCCGACGATTTGGCCGATAATTCGTCTGAGACTAACAGAAATCCAACGCTAGTCGAGCCCAAAACTACTAATCGCTCCGACTAGTCGCTGCGTAAGTCGAGCAAGTCGACCGACTTTCCCACAAAAACCAAGTCGAAGTTCCTAGTCGGCCAGCGCAAAACGACTTGCACAACTAGTCGAGCGACTTAACAACAATACATGGTAGAAGAAATGTGAAACCTTGTAAAAATTTGAAGTCGTATTCGATCGGTATGTTTGCTATTTGGTTTCTAAATTTGCAGAGGATTGACGTGCATACTAATGTGCTTAATTATGAAGGTTAGACATGAAAACAATCATTTTGCCTCTTTGTCTTACACTCTTGCATTTCTGTATCCATTTTTGTTTGTTGTTGCGTGACCTTCCACGTAAATCTAATTATTAGTCTCTTTTGGTCAAAAGTTTTGTCACGTGTATTCGAATTATGTCTTCCATATGATAAATGAATACTTGTCATGAATTTGTTTTATCTCTCTTAATGATACTTAATCTGTCAGTTGTTCTTACATCCCGAGGAAGAGTTTAGATGGCTTGTAACTTTTTAGTTAGGGAGATGTTCAATACTTCAAAACCAGAATCTTACTCTAGTTTTGATCATATATAGCAATTTTTGTCCCATTGGGTTCACTTGAGAGTCTGTTGGCTTCAAGTATATTCATTGAAATTTGAGATATTTTGTTACAACAAAAGTAACCAAGAAAACGATGAGAACATAAACGGTGAGGGTCACAAAACAGATTCATATAGTTACATAAAGTTAGGCCCGGGAGGTGAGAAAAGATGCATGATGGTGTGTAATCCTATGATTGTTATCTTGTTTTTGTTTTGGTGGCATCTACTAATGATCCTAAGACATATATAGAGTCAAGATCAGGTATAAAATTGATGTTTGGTACAAAATATAAAGTTCGTCAAAATCAATCTATAATTCGTTACTTTTCGACCGAAAAATGAAAAAGACGACATAGTTCGTAGTTTCATTTTATAATTCGTCACCAAGAAAATGCACAAAAAAAATCAGGATTTAATCTCATCCATTCAAATCATAAGATCAAGGGTTATGATTAGTTTGTATTTTGTACCAAAAAATCAACTTTATACCTTCTTTTTCCGACATGTATAATAGCGTTAGTTGTTTTAAAAAATGAGCAGCAACCACAGTAGTATTACTCAAAAAATCAAAAAAAAGAAGAAGCTTATCAATACTTTGTACGGGCACTCAATTTCTTAATGAATTTTATGTGCTTGAATTCGTAAACTATTCTCAATTAGCGTATAGTATTTGTTTCAGGGTACATACTAAAAGTCATACAAAAACGCGACCGGAACAAAAACGATGTCGGTGGATGAATACTTAATATAGGATTCTGCAGGACCATGTCTTTGCCAGCATGAAGTCTAGTGTAGTCCTTCATTCATTGTTATCATAAACCTTCTTATTATGATCCAGGCAACCTCTGTCTGCCAATAGGTACAAGATGATGAGTATAAATTTGGATTATATTTATGCTCCACATTTAGTTTAGTTTCGATCATATGATTTATTTTTATTAGCTCTCACATTATGTTTTGATGCTTTTAGGTGAGGAAATGAGTCCCAAACGAAACAGAGTATTGTGTAGTGTTTTGGACAAAATTAGGACAGAAATATGGCACATTGACCTCCCTACTTGTCGCGCACGCCTATAGCTAATACGGTGTCAAAATCAGGAGAATTATAAACAACTCCGGTGCATATGTCAAGATCCGATGCAAACTCGTTCTAAGGCACACACAGTTAACCTATCATATGCATTTATTTTTTAAAATCTACATATTCATAATCAAAATTTAAAGGAAGTAAACTCCGTCAGTAACCACGATGAAGGGCATAAAATTGGATGTGTTTATCGTTTAATGTCTATATTATTTTCGTTGGTGGCATTATTTTTTATATACAGTTCTGATTTAAAGAGAATAGATCGATTTGAACAAAAACTGATTTAACCAAAATGTTTAAATTGACCATGACCATTTAAATAGAAGTCTTATTTGAAGAGAATGGCTCGAGAAGCCAGATACTTTACAGAAAAGAGGTTTGCAAACCAAAATGCAGACTGGAATCTCTCCCACCCCTTTGAGTTTTATAATAAGAAGGTTTATGATAATAAGGAATGAAGGACTACACTGTACTTCATACGGGCAAACTTAGCGGTTTATGTTTCAAAGGTAATGTGTTATTCTTATTTGTGTACAAAAAGACATGGTCCTTAGAATCCTACATTGAGTATTTATCCACCACCACCACCGTCGTCTTTGTTACGGTCAAGTTTTTGTTTGACTTTTTAATCTGTACCCTGAAACAAATACAACAGGCCAATTGAGAAGAATATACGAATTCATGCACACAAAATTCATTAAGAAATTGAATGCCCATACGTCATATTGATAAGCTAAATTTGTTTGATTTTCAGTAATGCAGTGTCTTTGGTGCCCATTACTTAGAACAACTAATGATATTGTCAGTTTGTCACATGTCTTAGGATCATAGGTATGCCACCAAAACAAAAACAAGATAACAATCCTAGAATTATACCATCATGCATCCTTTCTCACCACCCCAACTTTATATAACTATATGAATATGTTCTTTCTAGTTCTATGACCAACATCGTGTATGTTCTCATCGTTTTCTTGGTTTCGTTAGCTGGTAACAAAATATACCAAATTTCATTAAATAAACTAAATGATGACAGAATCCAAGAGATTCTCAAGTGTTGCTATGCTCAAGGCAGCCTATCATTAAGCTAGAGTAAAGATTCAGGTATTAAAGATATTGAACGTCCCCCCAACTAAAATGTTGCAGGCCCTCTAAATTCTTCCTCGCAATGTAAGGACAACTGCCAAATAACGAATCATTAAGAAAGATAAAAAGAATTCTTCACAAGTATTCATCTTCCACGCGGAAAACATAATTCGAATACGAGTGGCAAAACTTTTAACCAGTAGAGACTAAAAACTTGATTTACATGGAAGATGGAAGGCTCACACAACAGCAAACAAAAATGAATGTAAGAATTAAGAAAGGGAGGGAAAATGGTTGTTTCCATCTCCAACCTTCATAAATGTTTTAAAAGAAAATGAGTCCCGAACTATTAGACTTCGAATTGTAATACTATGCACGTCAATCCTCTGCAAATTAAGAAAACACAAAGAACAAAACTTCATAAATCTACAAGGTTTCACACTTTGATTACCATGTCATGAAAATGAAACCCTTCATCAATAAGTAAACAGTCAACTGAGAAGAGAAAATTAAGATCCAAAGACAAAACTGAGATGAATTACAGAACACTGCTAACCTGATCTCTTATCAACTTCCTTCCACAGATTCATTCTTATACCTTTTAATCCTTTAAAATAATAAGCCCGCAACCTAACACCCAAAATTCTTACCCATTGCGTTAAACTAATAAGTAATAACTAATAAAATACCTGAAGCAAAAATGAAAAACCCTAAAAAAAGCTACCTTTAAAACCTCCAACAACCTAATAGTCACAATTGCCCAATAAAATCAAATTTGTTAAGCATCTTCATATCAAATACTTCATACATACAAGTTCTCAAGCCGCATTAGAATCGAAAAATCTTCAATCGTCTACCAATTCTTACTTATTGCATTAAACTAATAACTAATAAAATACTTGAATCCATCAGCGAAAATGAGCAACCTTTAAAACCTCCAACAACCTAATAGTCACAATTGCGCATAACATCAAATTTATTAAGCATCGTCAAATCAAATAATTCATACATACAAGTTCTCAAGCGGAATTAGAATCGTCAATCGTCCACCATCTCTTTTATGCGCTTCCTAACGTATTCACTGCGAACTCTCAAGCGTTCCTGCGAAGGGCCAATGTGAACCATCGACATGTACCCGCCGTAGCTGACTAGTCCGACTCCGATGACGAATAGCACTCCGGACTTGATCAGCTCCCTCTTCGTCAGCAACATTTTCTCTCTCTTCCTCCCCAGCCGACCCACCTCGCAGCAGCGGCAGCTTTCGGAGCTGCATCTGATCAAATGGGCCGAGCTGAACGGCCCAATAAAGCTACAAGGTCAAAACGGCCCAGACTGCCTAATAAGTCAACGTGAGGATGCAGAGTGGCAAGGCTACGAGGAGTTTGGGAGAAGAAATAGATGGCGACGACGCCGATAATTCCGGCGCCTCCCGGCGGCGGAGGTGAGATCGGAAATTTTGAAGGCGGCTTACCGCCGCCTAGGCAGCCTCCGGGGACGGATATGACTGGTATATGCTTCAGAGACCAGTTGTGGCTGAACAGCTATCCTCTGGATCGGAATTTGGTGTTTGATTACTTCGCTTTGTCGCCTTTTTATGACTGGACGTGCAACAACGAGCAGCTAAGGATGAACTCAACTCATCCGCTCGACATCTCTCACCTCTCGTAAGCTCGTCACTGCTGTTTAGTGTTATGTGATTTGTTATGAAGGAGAATGGATGATTGTGGTGTGTGATTAGGGTTGTGGGAAGTGAGTGGTTGTTGTTTTATTGTGCAGGAAAATGACTGGGATGGAGTACATGTTGACTGAAGTGGTGGAGCCAAACTTGTTTGTGATTAAGAAGCAGAAGAGAGATGGTCCTGAAAAGGTCACTCCCATTCTTACATATTATGTGTTGGATGGTACGATTTACCAGGCACCGCAGCTTTGCAGTGTCTTCTCATCTAGAATTGTGAGTTTTTTTTTTGTTTTTTTTTACCTTAGTTTTGCCTAGTCCTGATTTTATGCGGGTATTCTGAGTATATGTGTTTTAGACTGAATTTTGTGATGATGTCGAACGATCTTAGAGCAGACAATTAAATTTATGCCCTTTTGTTTAAACATTGTTTACATCATGCATTGGTTCCTTGCCAATAGTTTGGATGCTTACCGAATGTGCATACTGGCTGTGGCTAGTGATTCTGCATCCTGGATCATAGTGTAGCTCTATGATTACGTGGATCTGATATTATGAGATCAAACTTTCCATCTCCCATGTATGAATGTGGATCCTTATGGTAACATAACTGCTAACTTGTAGGAAATATATTGCTGCTAACCATCATGGAGTGAAGCAAAAATGGATTGCATTAATGGTAGACTCAATAAGGGTAGGACTCTTAATTAGAAAATTCCATTTATTATAATTAAAAAATAAAAATATTACGAAAGAGTTGTTCAAGTTAACGAAATGCTAGTTCAATAAATGTAATAAACAAGATTTTGTATCATCAGTTTATGGATTCACCCAATGTTTTGAATTATACATTAAAAAATAATGAGCATTACTACTTGTGAATGCTAATGTGAATTCAATGCTTATGTAACATTTTGCTATCGTCGTTCTTTATCCATGAGTTACTTTGTTTTTGTTTTGCAGGGACGGGCTTTATATCACATTTCTAAGGCCTTTACAACAGCTTCTTCCAAGTTGGAAAAAATCGGATACTGTAAGTTGCAGCGCTTCCATTTTTTGAGAAATGTATAAAAAGTTCATCTCAAGTTTTTTCCAATTGCTCAGAAGTATTCCAATACAAATATGTTAACACTTAAAATGGGTCTATTAAAAGGGAGTTTGAGAAGTCAATTGAAAAGTCTTGATGAGTGTCTTAAGAGAGACATCTTTGATAATTTATTGTTGGTGATTTCCTGTAAGATCTCGTGCCTGGAAGATAATATAATCACAATCAGGAAGTTTAACTTAGTTGAGCAAGATACCATGTGGAAAACAGGACGTGTAGGTTTTGGCTTGTACAAGAAGGGCACTGACCCGAGGAAGATGTATCTTAGGTTTCCCATTGAATTTTTCAAGCTGCAACAAAATGTTCAGTTACATGTTGTTTCAAGAATGTTGAGATTATCTTTATCATGTCCATATCGGTCAATCTCAAGGAATATTTTTAGATTCTTTGGGTAATGGGGTTTAGCTTGGAAGACAACCATTAGGTTAGTTATGCACCTTCTTCTCGAGGATCAGAAAAGTCACAAAGATACACAGCGGATGTATGAAGTTGTCTCTAGGCACAATATCTTGGTTCGCAGATGTTTCACATTATGTGAAAATGCTCAAACATAATGTGCATAGACAGGATGACACAAATTTTGATACACATGCCCAACTTAGATCTGCAGCTATCGATAATTAGTAGTCCTGCCATTTATTTACTTATCTGACAGTATACTTATGAGTTATGTGTAAGTTATCATATGAATTGATTTGTTTCCATCTTGCAGCTGTTGACACTGAAAATGAGACTGCATCCCCTGAGCCCAAAAGTAGTAGTAAGGAAGTGATTGATTTTAAGGAAGTCAAGCGAATAGATGTCATCCTCGCATCATTGCAGCGCAAGGTATATTTTCTTTTGTATTGGCTGCTATCGAAGAGGCTCCCATGTTATTCTTCCTCATAGTGATTTCAATTCCAACTGATTGAGATAGTGTTTTTCTATGAGTTGGACAGATTTGTATAATATAATAATCAAGGGACTCTTTGAACTTTCTTTCTGTTTTTAAGACGAAAAGGGCATGATCACTTGAAATTTTGTTCTAAGTTATTTCTACAGGACACATCTATTGCTTTATAACTGCAAATTAGCAGCCTTAATTTTCTCTTTATGTGAAGTTGCCCCCGGCCCCTGCGCCTCCGCCGTTCCCAGAAGGCTATGTCCCTCCTGTAACTGAAACAGAAGATGCCCCTGAATCACAACAATCAACAGAGCCCCAGCAATCTCCTATCGACCCAATTATTGACCAAGGACCAGCCAAGAGGATGAAATTTTGAGTATCGAAATGGGTGCTGATCCATTTCTCAATTGATCATGAGGCCGGTAATGTTCGCATATTCACTGTCTGCTGAGACCCTTTAGTCCCAGTATATATGTAACTCATTAATAGAAACCTTCATTTATAAACTAATAGAATCAACGGCACGTCAGTCTGAATGTTCCCAAAGAAGATGTAATTGCCTCCTACAATCAGGGTGTATCTGAAAGCAATGCTAAAACATGTAACCTACATTCTCTATGGTTAGAATATTTGAAAATGCAGGGCGAAGTGGTGTGGCCTGGTGGTAGGCGCACCCACCTAGCACACATGTGGCTTGGGTTCAAGTCTCTCTAACAACAAATATTAACATAACAATTAAAGCCCGATAAAAAAAAGAATATTTGAAAATGCTTGATGGCTACATATTTTGATGCCCTTTTGACTTGTCATATTCAGACTTTGGACACCCAAATAACTTGTAGCCTCCTGAGTGTGTATAACACAGTCTTTGGCAACTTTATGACGCCTTCAAATTTGGAATTTGTTGAACCGATTTCAACAAAGAAGTCGCCCAGTGGGATTGTCCAAAATGGAAGACATGCTCTTCAGTCTTCATCTATGACTAATGTGCAATATTTAGAATGGGATTCTACTATGGGTAGGAGAGATGGTTCATAAAGTTGATGAATGCCATTTTGCAGAGTAGAGGACCATCTGCCCTACCCTCATTATAATGATCGAAACGAAATACAATAAATTAGGTGTAACCATGTTTGTTGGTAGGTGAGGAATTCAATACAAAATCAACTGCCTACTGTGTTTTACCAAAAATGAGGAAATTATTAGAAATGTGAGTAAGAAGGGCGTGAGTGAAGATATTATAAGAGGAAGAATTGTTTAGAAAAGTCTATAGAATTGTGAGTAAGAAGGGCAAGAAGATATTTCTATAGATTAATCAAGAATATTAATTATAGCCATAAGATCAAATTGATCTTATTCCTTCATTTTGGTAGAGCTCTAGTATAAATAAAGTTAGAGTTGTCATCAATCTCTTGAGCAAACAAGAGAGACATAAAAGTATGAATATGATGAAAATGGTGAGAGTGATGACGAATTCAGTCGTGATAATGAAGTGAATGTTATCTATGTTCCTGGTGAGATGCAAGCGGAGGAAAGCAAAGGCAGTGAAGAGGTTAATGACGCCGAAACTAGTGAAAGTATAGAAAAAATTAGCGAGGGATCTTATACACTTTCACTAGTTTCTTCATCATTAGCGTACTAACTAGCTTCACTTCCTTCGGTCTGTATCTCAAAAGAATAAAGAGTATATTTACTTCATATTTTTGACGGGATTCATCATCACTCTCAACATCTTCATCATATGCATAACTCACTTTTCATAAATTTATCCGTCCGTTTAAATTATCATAAATTTTACTTAATAAGTATGTAATAAGTAAATATGTGCTTTATATTAAAGGGTTTCGATCAAATAAAAACCACATGTAAATATAAAAATTATAAATCAAATAAGTCCTAACATTTACATTTGTTATGTCTGAACATTAACAAATAAGTGTGAAGGAAAGGGTTCAGGTGCAAAGCCCATATTATGATAAAAAATACAAATTAATTAACACCCTTGATTTTGATATTTCAATGGATCAGATTAATTGGAACTAAATCAATTTAAATTCAAATAACAATTAAAAGAAGGGTAAATATGTCTTACAGATTTATCTCTCATCGACCTTCTCATTCGCCGTTTTCTCTCACCTCTTTTCATCTTCGATTCTTCCTTCTCTTCAAGAGTCAAAGCCCTAACCTGCTTGATTAACCGCAGCTCCGATTCCGATCCCGATCCTCTCCACCGTCTTCTTCCCGCCTACGCCTTCCATCTTCATCGCCGCGATGTCTTTCATCAGCGTCGTGTCGCTCGCCAACACTGGCTTGTCCGAGATCAGAGGCAAACACTTGCAGTATTCTAAGTTCTGGAACGCAAACCGGGCCAAATCGTCACCGCTCGCTGGTATTAAGCTCTCTGGTAGAGCAGGTATGGCCCTGCTTTACGCGCCTGCGATGGTTGCGGCGCTGGCCTCGTTTGTGATTTATCCGGATAAGGATGTGAGGTTCGTGCTGATATGCTCGGCACTAGCTATCCATTTTTTCAAAAGGATACTTGAGGTGAATATTTCTAATTTACATGTAGCGCTGTTTTTTTATGTTTAGAAACTTCGGTTTTATCCCAGAGATTGAATGGATCTAGAAAAAAAATTGACATCTGGTTGTTGCAGTTTGTGCAATTGCGGGTATTTACAGAGTTGTGTAGTATATGAGAGTGTTGGAATGAGACTCAATTACCAAATTTTGGTCGACTTTAGTTTTTGCACGAACCTGAATTCTAATAAAGATTATAAGCCTGGGCATATATAAATTTAGCTAGCTGGTGTATTTTTCAGTTGCCACGGATCATTAGACTTTAGAGCATTACTTAGGGTCGATTTCATGCTCGTGTTAGCTAGCTTCTTTGCTGGGACAGTGTGACAACATGACTATTAATAGATATAAAATTGGGAATTATTGAAATGGGATGTTGGTGAATCGTAAATACATGTCAATTGGCTTATGGTCTGAGTTCAAGTGTAAAGGACAGCGAGTAGAGTGCATGCTTCTCTTTGCAAATGTTCTGAGTTCTGAAGTCATTAATTTATTCATTTTCTGTTGTCAATTCAGGTTCTCTTCATTCAGAAGTTCAACAGCCATGTGGTTTTGGAATCTGCACTTCTTATTTCCCTCAGCTATTGCCTTTCTACGGCAACTGTAATTTACTAGTTCAGTTCTGGCAGAGAAAGCAAGAGGGCATGGAGAGTGTAAAGTTGAAATGGCTGGCAAAGAAGAAGACCTCTTGAGTTGGGAAATTTCTCTTTTCATTGATGAGCCATCGTGTTGCATTCCTAGTTCAGTTCTGGAGTTGTGTTGATTTGAATCGGCATTTTTTACTTTTTAGATGTCGATGATGATGACAATTATATGTATCTTCAGGCATCTTCAGTTTTTTCTTCCATGTAGCTGTGCACTGAACTTATTGTGTACCAGTTTTGTTCTTTAACTTGACAAAATAAAGTAATGTTCAGATTATACAAAATACATATAGTACAAATTTTGACATCTATTTATCCATATTTCACAAACTAAAAGCATTGAGACTTCAACCATTTCTCTATAAGACATGTTCAGGTCTAGAACAAAACCTAAAGAGCCAGAAAAGAGTACATGGTTTGGTTTCTTCCTGACTCATACAAAATGAGAAATTAAAAGGTTATCAAAAAGATAATATTCCTCTACATAATATCATGCATATCACCCTAAGGTTGAGCATCATTGGATGTTGAGGCAAGAGCAGTCCTTGTGAACATAGTCAGTCCTCCACGTACTTGAATTTGCGAAGGACTGCTCGATACTAGCCTTTCATAAGGCACCGCATTTCCCACGTTATCGACTGATGTGTGCCACTATAATGAAGGTTGCTCATTAATGAAGGCCTACATAAAAAATAATATGAGGATAACATTATGTGACAAACTAATTATGATGAGTATATACAAAGCATGGCCTGATGCAATCTCATCTATTCAGAAATGGTATGAAAAGTTATTGGAGTAAAAAAACAACAAAAAAGTGTTGAACGAACTATAAATGACAGATGACGAATTATAAATAGTAATTGACGAACTATACACTACCAGACTCAAATGGCAGCAATATTGATCAGTTTAGTGGGTAGTAAACATTAACGAACTATAAAATAGTGCTGAACGAACTATAAATGACAGATGACGAATTATAAATAGTAATTGACGAACTATACACTACCAGACTCAAATGGCAGCAATATTGATTAGTTTAGTGGGTAGTAAACATTAACGAACTATAAAATAGTGCTGAACGAACTATAAATGACAGATGACGAATTATAAATAGTAATTGACGAACTATACACTACCAGACTCAAATGGCAGCAATATTGATCAGTTTAGTGGGTAGTAAACATTAACGAACTATAAAATAGTGCTGAACGAACTATAAATGACAGATGACGAATTATAAATAGTAATTGACGAACTATACACTACCAGATTCAAATGGCAGCAATATTGATCAGTTTAGTGGGTAGTAAACATTAACGAACTATAAAATAGTGCTGAACGAACTATAAATGACAGATGACGAATTATAAATAGTAATTGATGAACTATACACTACCAGACTCAAATGGCAGCAATATTGATCAGTTTAGTGGGTAGTAAACATTAACGAACTATAAAATAGTGCTGAACGAACTATAAATTACAGATGACGAATTATAAATAGTAATTGACGAACTATACACTACCAGACTCAAATGGCAGCAATATTGATCAGTTTAGTGGGTAGTAAACAATAACGAACTATAACATAGTGCTGAACGAACTATAACATGACAGATGACGAATTATAAATAGTAATTGACGAACTATACACTACCAGACTCAAATGGCAGCAATATTGATCAATTTAGTGGGTAGTAAACAATAATGAACTATAACATAGTGCTGAACGAACTATAAATGACAGATGACGAATTATAAATAGTAATTGACGAACTATACACTACCAGACTCAAATGGCAGCAATATTGATCATTTTAGTGGGTAGTAAACATTAACGAACTATAAATAGTGCTGAACGAACTATAAATGACAGATAACGAATTATAAATAGTAATTGACGAACTATACACTACCAGACTCAAATGGCAGCAATATTGATCAGTTTAGTGGGTAGTAAACAATAACGAACTATAACATAGTGCTGAACAAACTATAAATGACAGATGACGAATTATAAATAGTAATTCAATTATGTAATACTTTATAGTTCTTACAGATTTTTTTCTTACGAAATTCAGCGAAAAACTTTAAACTGAAATGTTAAAACAGAAAAAATGAAAGAAGGAAGGATTTATGGTTACTTGGTTCGCGAATGGTTCCGTGAACAACGAAGCCCTTAGATAGCAGAAGCTTTACTTGCCATGAACCGACAAACCTTAAAAATCGATGCTTCGACGAATCGCGTGACTGCAAACCCTGCTTCAACGAATCGCAACCATTGTTCGTGGTCGTCTTCGTTGGCTTGTCGTTCGTCGGCTTGTCGTTCGTCGGCTTGTCGTTCAACGAATCGCAAATCGTCGTCGTCGACTGGTCGTTCGTCTGAGGAGAGAATTTGTTTTGATTTTTGTTAATTTTTGAGTCAATTATACCCTTCTATTTAGATATACACGCATAAATATGTTTTATTAATTCATTTAATCTTAATAATATCAGCCATAGGATTACAAAAATGAATGGTTTAGATTAGTTTGTATTTTGCATCATTTTTTGGCTTTGCACCAGATCTGGCCTATAAGTGTGAATATTATGTTAAGTCTGAACTTTTTGCTAAGTTTGAACATAAATCAAATTAGTGTGAATATTATCAAAATAAGTCTAAATTTTTACATTTTATTAAATCTGAATATTGGCAAATAAGTTTAAACATTATATTAAATCTAAACTTTCACATATTTTATAATTTTTATAAATAAATATAATTTTTATCTCATCACTACCCTATATCAAATATAAATATGGTTATTCAATGCTTATTATCTCCAAAAATAAATTTATCAATTATAATGAGTCATGTACAGGTCTGAATTCTGATATAGATAAATGCCCACTTGTCTTTTAATGAATAATATTAAACGTGCAGCATAAAAATAAAAAAAATTAAACGTGCAGCCAGTAGTCTCACGCGATATTTCCCATCCCGGGCGATAGGATCCACGAGGGCATTTCGTAAACTTTACAAATGCCACTTCTCTTCCTCTCCTACTCAAAGAGACGATGAAGCTGCACATATATATAAACCTCTCTCTCCGTTCACCATTGCTGACCCCCTCTCTCTCAAAAGCTGCACCTGCACGCATTGAGTGGTTCAACTAGACGGGGACGATTCACACTCGACGTTTAATTAGTCTTGAAATCGCTCCTTCGTCAGCCATGTTTTCGTTGAGCCAGAGCAATTTCCTGGTAAGATCCGATTGCCATTGAGCCATTTTTGTGCTTCCCGTTCTCCATTTTCACTTCTTTTGTCAGCAATTTCATCTTAAAATCCCGATTTTCCGATTTCTTGGCGTTTTTTTCTCTCTTTATTTTTTAGCTTTGGATTTTCGGATGTTCATTTTCAGTACATCTGCATCTCCATGTCTGAATTTTTTTTAACAGTTAGATCGATTACGCAATCAATGGCTGACAAAAGTTTCGATCTTTTCGATCTTGTGTATAATTGTCGACAGAACGGCGCATGCATTTCTAGGGCTCGTACACGGAGGCTAACCAGTTCGCAGACACAACGTCCGTCCACCGTGAAGATCGTTGCTGTCAACAGCAACAGCAATAATGATCATCATCACGCTGCACTAGAGAAAAAGTCGGCCTTTATGGCTGCCAACACTGCTCCGAACGAAATCAGAGGGAGCGTGCCTGCAGCTGCGGCTTCGTCTTATACTGCGGTAGTAGTGGATGAAAACGAATCCACCGTGGCCGGTGGGGCGAGGGATGTGTATGGTGAGGATGCAGCCACGGAGGACCAGTTTGTCACTCCTTGGACTCTGTCTGTTGCAAGGTGACGTTTTGGTGTCGATGATATCTATGCGTTCATTCCAGTGGCTTAAATTCTTTTTCTTTTATTCTGTTCCTATTTGACAAACAAACGTTAGTCTTCGATAAGTCAGATGCATTTGTCCTGTAATCATAAGTTGCTCGCTAAATGTATGAACTTAATACAAATGCGTGGATTTTGGACTGATGTGCAGTAGTTAGATGGTAGATTAGTTTGAGGGTCCTTTGTCATGTATGATTGTTAGCCTCCAGCTCCTGGTCCGGACACATATGAGAAGTCTGTATCAAGTGTAGTTATGTTGCGGTTCAAGTTATTCTTGCATAATTGGGACATTGGCCTTAAAGGCTGATTTGAATGTACTATCTCTTAGTATGTTATTCATAGGTGCATGAAAGCGTTCTTCTTACATCTTAAATTTATGTGTTCTGTGAGCAGTGGGTATACATTACTCCGGGATCCACACCACAATAAGGGTCTGGCCTTCACAGAAAAAGAGAGAGATGCTCATTACTTGCGTGGTCTTCTTCCACCAACCGTTGTTTCCCAAGACCTCCAGGTTTCTAACTGATGTTCTCATAGTGTTCAGTAATCTTGTTTTTATTCTTGTTGCTGTTTCGGCATTAAAATATATAACTTGTGTCGTTGTCTAACTGATAGGGTGCTACTTGTTATATTTGATTGTGTAATGTCAACTGGAAGATGGTCACTTTAATTTTCGAATACTGGTCTAAAACATTCTTAAGCCAATGGCCTAATCCAAACTGGCCGCAGCCATTTTGGGCCTCGTAACTGCGTATCACTCATTGTTTCTACTACTATTGCCAGGTCAAGAAGATGATGCACAGTTTCCGGAAATATAAAGTTCCGTTGCAGCGGTATATGGCGCTGATGGAACTACAGGTAGTCCTTGGAAGTCATGCTTTAATTATACATTATAGGGTCACCATATTATGTTTTTACATGACATATCAATGGGGTAATTGACACCATATTATCTTAAAGTTGAAGAAATACTTTCTGATGTCTTTGTTCAACGGTAATGTTAAAAGCTTGAATGCACTTTCAAAGTTAGGCCATGTTAAAAAACTGAAAGGACCCTTCTTATATATCTTGGAAGTAATTGTCTGCATAGTTACTACCTGTTCAACATTTTCTGCATTTTGAAAATTAAATAATTGATATTCTTATAGATTCCTCATCTGCTTTGTGAAGTATCAAATTGGACATTTTTGTTGATAGACATTTGGTTAAATACAAATCCTGCAAAACCAATCACAAAAAGTCCTTGCGGTTGTTGTGTGCACAATATGCAATTGATGCCTCTTCGAATGCTTCACGAAACAAAATCCCCAAATTAATCCCTGTTCTGTACAACTCTTTCCTTCAGGAAAGTAATTCAAAGCTTTTCTACAAGCTGCTGATTGAAAATGTTGAGGAGCTACTACCTGTGGTATACACTCCAACTGTTGGCGAAGCATGTCAAAAATACGGTTCCATCTTCAGGCGTCCCCAAGGTTTATTCATTAGTTTGAGAGAAAAGTAAGCACTATGTCACTATTGTGTATTGACCTCTTTTTTATTATGACATGGCTACCCAACATTTCATTCTTTCAATTACAATATATGACAGGGGAAAGATACTTGAGGTACTACGGAACTGGCCTGAAAAGAATATTCAAGTTATTGTTGTTACTGATGGTGAAAGGATTTTAGGTCTGGGGGACCTGGGTTGTCAGGTAAGTTCAGTTTAGACGTCTTCATACGAGGAAACTATGTGGCACTTATCACCATTTAGCCACATAGCTCTTGTTTAGTCCAACTATATCATGTCAAAAGGTGTATAATTTACTAGAGGTATTAAATGTGTCACAGGGAATGGGAATACCAGTTGGCAAGCTCTCTCTATACACAGCGCTAGGTGGTGTCCGCCCTTCAGCTGTAAGTTTTTCTTGGATCTTAAGTTTTTCTTACGAGTTGATTATCATCAAATATGCATACATAGTTCAAACATTTATAAATGGGTGTCACTTTCTTTCGATGGTTTCTCCCAACGCTTTTAATGATTTAAATTTTTTACAGTGCTTACCTGTAACAATTGACGTTGGAACTAACAATGAGGAATTATTGAAAGATGAGTTCTACATCGGGCTCAGGCAAAGGAGGGCGACTGGACAGGTATGATGTTTTCTCCTGATCCTGCCTCAAATCTACTGAATTATTTTGTTTAAGCAAATAAGCATCATCTTTTCGAAATATTACCACTCATTCTTGGGTTTTTTTCTACTGTAGGAATATTCTGATCTTCTACATGAGTTCATGACAGCAGTCAAACAAATTTATGGAGAGAAAGTCTTAGTGCAGGTAATCTGGTTAAATCTCATAAAGATTTTGTATTTCCGGCTGAAACAGTTATTGATGCTCTTGGTTATCTTTTACAGTTTGAAGACTTTGCCAATCACAATGCCTTTGATCTTTTGGCCACTTATAGCCCTACCCATCTTGTGTTCAATGATGATATTCAGGTAACAGTCAGCATACTTTATTATCTGTCTAATGGAGCTAAATGTCTAATTATCTATTATCTTGCACCAGGGCACAGCATCTGTGGTCTTGGCTGGCCTTATTTCAGCACTGAAGTTGGTTGGAGGTTCCTTGGCAGATCACAAATTTTTATTCCTTGGTGCTGGAGAGGTGATTCTCTTTGGCTGCACACATTTTAATGTATTCTTGTTTTTATTGGGAAGGACATGTATTAAAGAACTAGTACCTCTCTAGCTCCATCCAATGAGGAATATAAAAGGCTGTTTTGACACCAGAAACACTGTTGTAAAATGATTCTTATGAGCTTATTGACTTTCATGTACAACTTCAGGCTGGCACTGGAATTGCAGAACTCATAGCTCTTGAGATTTCTAAGCAGGTATGCTATTATCGTTTACTTTTAACACAGTTGTGGTTGAAACCTGGTTATGCATGCATGTAAATTGATCGTATTTTTTTATTTGTCGCAGACAAATACACCAGTGGAGGAAACCCGGAAGAATATTTGGCTTGTAGACTCAAAGGTAGTAAATACTAAATATCGGTGCCCCTTCAGCCTTTTTACCGTTTCTTTTAAGACATTACTAATATAAATCAATCGTTTTGTAGGGTTTAATAGTTAGTTCCCGTAAGGAATCACTACAGCATTTCAAGAAGCCGTGGGCTCATGAACATGAACCAGTCAGAAATTTGATCGATGCCGTGAAGGCAATCAAACCAACTGTATTAATTGGATCATCAGGAGCTGGAAGAACATTTACAAAAGAAGTAGTTGAGACTATGGCCTCTTTAAATAAGGTAATGCCTTGGAGCGTTTATTAGTGCATAACAAAATTTTCGTGACAATTAGAAGAACCTAACATCTTGCTTTAATGCAGAGACCGGTTATTCTTGCGCTCTCGAACCCAACTTCACAATCTGAATGTACTGCTGAACAGGCTTACACATGGAGTCAGGTATTGTCATGGTTCCTTTTTTTCTGTTCAATCATTTTTGTTGTTGTCATTTTGCAATGTATCAGCAAAGCTTATTGATCTTAATATGATCAGCTGACTTAAATATTCCTCATTTATTTTTAGGGTCGCGCCATATTTGCCAGTGGGAGTCCTTTCCCACCTGTAGAGTTTGAAGGGAAAACTTTCACTCCTGGCCAGGTCCTAATCTCTTTAATCTAGCCCAAATGATGGTGGTGTGATTTACATGTCTGTAGTTGTTCATTAATATCATTATTTTTCTTAATTTCTCAGGCAAACAATGCATACATTTTCCCTGGATTCGGTCTTGGTTTAATCATGTCTGGAGCAATTCGTGTACACGAGGACATGCTTTTGGCTGCATGTAAGTCCAATATACAAACAGCAAAACTCATGTCTTAATCTACCTAGGACAAGGCCAGGCGCCAGTAATGTGTTTTACTTTTGGCATGTTCGACAGCAAGCCAAGCTTCAAACCTTGTTTTTATTATGCATGTTTAACTGCCTAACTTTCTTTTCTTTGTTCACGCAGCGGAAGCTTTGGCTTCCCAAGTAACCGAAGAAAACTACAAAAAGGGGCTTATCTATCCACCTTTCACCAATATCCGAAAGATATCAGCCCGTATTGCAGCTAGTGTGGCAGCAAAAGCTTATGAATTAGGTACGATTATTTTCCCAAGTTAATTGAGCTATTGTCCATCCTGTTGTTCATCTTTGCAACATTTGTGTCATAGGAATGGCAACTCGTCTCCCCCAACCACAAGACCTGGTGAAGTATGCTGAAAGCTGTATGTACAGCCCTAGCTACCGGAATTACAGATGATTATTACCTTCACCAAAACATCTGTACCTTTTCAACACGTTTCTTCTTTAGGGCGTGTTTGGGAATCCTTCTTTTATCATTTGACTTGTAATTCCAGTAGGTGATGACATTTCGATTTGTGCTGCTGGATGACATTAAGTGAACTACACAAAGTAATGTTAGCTGAACACTTCAACAACATACTTTAATGCCAACTTTCTCTTCACCATCAAGGCAGGTTTTAACAGCAAGAAAGCCATACAGTTATGTATTTGTGAATTGTCAGTAGAAATAAGGTCATCATGGCCAACAACTACACTAACACAAAACAATCCTTCTCTCAACTACTGACCCTGTAAATTTCAGCTGATTGATATTTTTGTCATTTACTCATCAGGTACATGACAATGTACCTGTTAAATAATTTGTTTTCTTGTGCTGCCTTCTCTTCAGCTCCTCATATATATATATATAACTCCATGTTCATATCCAAATATTTCTTGAAATTCCCAGTTACGTTTAATTTGTTTTTTTTACACGAACATTACTACCTCTACCCATGTTACAATAGATCGAATTAACTTGATTAAATGTGACAGGCCTGCCTATAACAATAATGGAAATTTAAATTTTAGCAATGAGGTAATCTAGCACACCATATATGAAGTGTACTTCTCTTGCTTACAATATTTTTTTTATATTTCTTTTTTTGATATTTCTAATACAGTGTCAAACTTATAATGAGCTCTAATTTACATTATACATTAGGATCATGTTTGACATTATTTTTTTAAGCAGGATCTATTGTGTCATACCCAATCCAATTAATTTTACAAGTAAGGCCGGGATACATGTTATAATTATTTAGTCTTAAGATGACGATTTCATTGGTTAATTTGTCCCTCAAATTCGGTATATACAATTCGATTTTATTTATGCTTTGACTTGCCTTTTCTGTATGTGAATGCCGAATGGAGTGGTTTCATACTTCATAGGTTCCAAAATTAAAAGGATAATATTGCAAACATGATATTCCAATCAGAAATATTTATTCATTTTTTGGAAACAACTCTTGTGAATATTTTAGCCTTTTTCTGTTGAATTATATTTTGATAAAATAATTTTGCAAATAGGTATATTCTCACAGTTTATTTATATAAAAAAATCATACAAACAATATAACTGGTGATAGCTAGTATCAAACAACTCTAAACTATTTCAATTGTTTTATATGGTCAACCTCAACAACCACACCCACCACTTTCTTGAAAATTTCCATTAAGAAAATGATAATTGCAAACACCTATACCACCAAACAAGGCCAATAAATCCCTCAGTTTCCAACAAAAGGTTCCTGCACTTGGCAAGAAAATGAAGTCCTTCAAGAAACTTTCATCCAAGAAAACCAAAACCGCGGTGCCCGATAAAAAGGAGTCCAACAAATACTTGTTAAGAGATCATCGCAAAGGAAACGAAGAAGATCAAGATCATGGAGGGGGATCATCCACTCCAACCGGGTACTTTGCAGTATATGTTGGTGAAGAGAGACGTCGTTTCGTGGTGCGAACGAGCTTCTTGTCTCATCCTTTGTTCAAGATGTTGCTCGAGAAGGCCTCGGATGAGTTTGGTTTCCAACAAAGTAATGGCCTTGTGGTGCCTTGCAGCGTGTCAGCATTTCAAGAGGTTATTAATTCTGTTGAATGCTGCAATGGGAAATTTGAGTTTGGAAATTTAGTTGATGAGTTTTTGTGACCCGCAGAATTAAGCTCTTAATTTTTCGAGCTTCGGCTACGCAAAATTTAAGTAGCGGTGAATCCAAAGGACGGATTTAATTAGGGTGATATGTGTGGTGAAGAAACTAAAGTCTCTTGTCTGTTCATATGGTTGCATATGTATTTACAAGTTGTGAGAAAATTATGAATGGCATGGCAAAGCTTTATGCTACTGTTCCTCTTTCTTTTTACCTCTTGTTAGTGTATTTTAGCTCGAATTCGTCATAAAATTTAAATTTTATTAGGCTTAAAACTATAAGATAATATAAACTAGTAGCCCGTTTTCTTTTCACTGTATAAGAGCATGTGCAGCGATAAAAGATGAGATGAGGTACTAGAGCAGCAACAAACAACGTGAGGCGTTTCGTCAAATAACTCTCCGATCAGTAGTTGAGCACCAATATATACAAATGTAGGAAAACTTGGAGATGAAGTTGGTTAGGTTTGCAGTTAAATTGAACTGGTATAATGTCACGATCATTAGGCGGCCATGCTCTGATGGACTACGGAAGAATGTTACCAAATCCTCTGATTGCGCCTCCTCAACTTCGAATAAAAATACTCGGGCATTAATCTTAATCATACTGTCTGTGATTCTTGATAAAATTATGTGATTGTAGCCGCCACTCATGACGTCACTTGTCACGGCCACTAAATTTGGTTATACTCTATCATTTAAATTTTATCGTCATGTAGTTCTGTCCCTCTAAAGCAAATTAAGGTCGTTCCTCTGTCCCACTCCCAACAAGTTGCTTTGCTTGCATCAGGAAAGGAATGTAAATTATTTTTTTTGGAGCTTTTTCCAACTTCATGTACCAAAGATTTTTTCCCCTTTAATTCACTGTCACCTAAGGTCAAAGATCAGGTACAAAGTTAAATTTTGGTACGAGATACAAAATTTGTCAAAATTATTTTATAATTCGTCATTTTATTTTATAGTTTGTCACTTTTCGAGCCGAAAAATGAAAAAGACGAGCCAAAAAATGAAAAGACGACATAATTCGTCAGTTTCATTTTATAATTCGTCACCAATAAAAATACAAAAGAATCAAGATTTAATCTCAACCATTCACACAAAATCAAAAACTATGATAAATTTGTATTTTGTACCCAAAAAGTAACTTTGCACAGGATGCTTGTTCCTGTCACCTATTCTAAATTGTATCTTGGCTTCCTCCTTCCTCAACCATCAGCCACTCATCTTGTATCCATCCACCCCCACTCATAGCTAAATTTCAAGGACATGACATTGACAATATCCGAACATTATTTCATGACATGTTTACCCTGATTCCCATCTGCAGTCTTTGTTACTTGTAATTTGAGGTTAGGGGTAGTATAGTCATTCACCTTATTCACTTGGGAATCTGTCATCAGTACTGACTACTGAGAGTACTAGGAAGGAGAGCAAAGGATAATGAAACAGCTCAGCTGAGAGTTCTTTGTGAGGTTGTTGTTGATGGTAAAATAATCTTCACTGAAACTTATCTTGCTCAAATGAGTATCCCAAAGGATGCAATTGCAGGGTCTGTCCTGCAGCTGGAGTTGCTTTCTGCGATGTTCATTTGGGCAAGCAATGTTTAATTGGAGGTTGACACACATACGGTATATGGATGTGTGCAAATGCTATTCAAACCTCCTTTGAGGATCATTCTGGTAAAGCCATATCTGTCATTGACAAGGCTCTCGGTCTCAGGATACCTTTCAGCAAATGCACTTGGTATGTCTATCATATTTCGTTAACGAGCATAAGTACTTTTATATTCATAGCTTATGAAATGATGCTCAGGATTATGAATTGCTGTCTTCAGATTACATGTAAATTCCAACATTGGCGTTGAGAGTACAAAAATTAAAAGAGAAAAAGAACATCATGCTCGATACTTTAGACCACAAGCTAAAGGAGTCGTCTCTTCACCTGATACCTCTTCTAGTCTGTCCAGGAATCCTTTATGGTAATCATCTTCGACAATTGATGTATCAAAAGAGAAGTCATTAATGGATGCAGCTTCAAACTTTGTCCAAAGCTCCTTCTTTAGTGTGGTTTCACCAGGACGCTTCCCTGATCGCATTGTGCTCTCCATATTCTTCCACATTGGAGTGCCTTCAATTAAGCTACTATTGACTATATCTATAAAAAGAGATTTCATTTTTTCAACAAAAAAAAAAGTCAAGCGCGTATCAAATAAAAAACAGTATGAAAAATACCTTGAAACGAGGATTTCTGGATAGTATAGTTGCGATGGACATCATTTCTTTGAGCGGGAAATGATATTGAAACTTTATCAGATTTAGCTATGTTGGCTGTCAACTGTGCAGTAGTACCCGGATTATTCTGATTCTTCTTGTCTGAGGGTTCCATCAGCACACAAGTTTTTGGAGGTGACATAAACCAACTCAACGATGCATCTGCCTCTTTAGTAGCAGTCCCTAAATTGAAGTGTGAACTTATTCCAACAAGTTCTGGGTACTTCAAGGCCATATCTTCGGTTACCTGGCTACTGCACAGAGACGCTTCTGATCCACCAGAATACTGCAGTTGGGCAGGATACGGAGTTGACTTGTGCGCAGCTTTGTCATGGCGAGAGGACTCATAAACTGGCTCAAGTAGCACACATGATCTTGGAGGGGACATTTTAAATCGAGGAGTCATGACAAGCATAGAACAATTTCTAAGGGAAAATGTCGGCGTAGACGCAAGCTTGCGTCCTGGAGATTTATCATTCTTAGTTGTAGTAACGGGGTTGGACTTGTCTTCCACCAGTGGTGTTTCATGTGGCCTCTCACGTAAATCATCAGAAGTAATTTCAGTTAGACTGAATCTTGGAACCATCTCAGCAGCAGAGCTAAACCTCTCGAATACTGACTTGACTGATTTATGTTGATTGGAACAAACTGAGTTGGCCTTACTCTTAGGCAAGGGCGTAAGAAGAAACAACCTTTTACTTCTTTGGACAGTACAGTTATCACGCCAAGACACCAACGGAGAAGGCGAAACAAGGGATTTCGCCTTCACCACTTCTGGGCTCTTAACAATTTCATTTTCATCTTCAGTGTCAGCAGGGTCAAATTTATAATCCTGACATCTCGATTTGCTAGATGTTTTACAAGCAGTGCCAAGTACTTCTTTTAATCTGGGAACCCAAGGCTGCACATCAGAACAATCAAATCATTAATAATCAAAATAACAAAGCACCAACTTTTCAATATATCAGCATTCAGCTCATCACAAACTAGTTAATTAACAAACCTTTAATGAATTGAGAGTTCCGGACAAGAATTGGGTGAAGGATTTTATTTCTTTTATCTGAGCTTCCCCCATAGATTCAAGCTTGAAAGCTTGCACCACAAGTCCATCAATCTGTCCAGAAGAAAATCATCTCAATTTCCATTTCCCAAAAATTCAGAGATACAAAAAAAAAACTATATATTGTGAAATATTCAATTGAGATAAGTACATAGCAGATATTACAAGAACAGATGGAACAAGAAGAACCTATGTCTAATAAAATCAGATTACGCCCAAATTTCCAAAAGCTAGGGTTTTGCAAAACGAAAATTCCGATCTTGAAAGAGCAAGAAGCTTCAAAGCGGATCAAACAATGGGGAACAAATCGAAGCAATATACCTGGTGAAGGAGACTGGAGATTTCGGACTGGACTAGTAGAAGGCGATCCAGCGAGTAATCGTCGTCGCAATGAGTATGCTTTTGTGCGGTTTTATTCATCGCTGATTTCTTCTTGTTCGAAACATCCCTCAGCGGCTTCCTGAGTGGCTTCAATTTGCTTTCGCTCCTACGCATCTTCGACTTCAGAGTCGCATCCCTCTCGGCCATGGTCGAGGAAATCTCTCTCTCTTTCTGTCTCACACGTTTCTCAGTGTCAACGTCTTCGGCTCTCGCTCGGTCGCTTCACTGGAATTTAAATCTGTTTGTTACCGTTGGAGACGACTGTCAAACTTCTTCTGGAATCTTGGAAATGTAGTGGGCCTTTAGAGTAATTGTAAGCCCATTCGTGAAGGCTTGATATGGCTTCTTTTCTTTGATTTCAAATAATATAACAATTTATAATATTACGAACTGTCGGCCACAATCCTTTATAATTCAAGAATCTAAGAATCTTCATCAAAATAAAAAAAAAAGAATCTAAGAATCTATTTATCATATTTTTTGAAGTACATTAGTCCACAATTCAGGATTATTATTATTATTTGACCATCTCAGGATTCGAATGCAGACTTTTGGGACTCTGTGCAACCACCCTGATGGGCAATTCAGGAGTTTATCATGCTTGAATTCTAACTCTCAGACTCTTGGTCAGCCGTGTTGTTGAGTTCTTGTGTAGGCTCTTCTGACCACCTATTAAGCCTTTCGGACACTTTTCTTACCTGCCAAATCATTTCAACAACTGAACTTAAACATTGCGCTGAGGGACCGAACCCGACGCTGAGTTCATAGTTTCCATTAGCCTTACCTGATCATCCCAGTCAGTTTTCCAAGTCAAGTACCCGAGCACGAGCGTTTGTACCGCCACTCCAAATAACATTCCGATCCAAATTCCCTATAGTAAAAGTACAAGAATGTCAAGCTTAAGCCGGTGATGATTATCAATTTTCAGCTCCATTGATTTCACCTTTTTCCTTGATTTTTATTATTTGATAAAAATGACGCTTTTAAGAATAACATGAAATATTAAACATACTCTAATTTTAAGGTGAACAAGATAAGCCAACAGGACGCCTAAAGGCACTCCAATGGCATAATAGCTGCCCAAATTTACCCAAGCAGCCTTGCTTTGCCATCCTGCTCCAATAGCCACTCCTGCAGCCATAAATAGGTTTTAAAAAAAACTCAATCGACCGACAGTCGATGTAATGGAATTAGCGATATAACTTGCCTGAGAAAACGGGCTGAATGCTGTTAAGCAGGATGGAAAATGCAAGGAATATGGAGAGACTGGACACTTGTTCCGCGACGTCTTGATCGTTAGTGAACAGGTATCCAATTTTATGTCCAAAGACTAAACACAATACCCAGAATACAATGCCAATGGAAAGAGAAGTGCTGAGGATCACTTTGATAGAATATTTCACAGATTCGGCATTTCTCATTCCTAATTCATTTGACACCCGGACGCTAACAAGACACAATATGAAATAGGTTACTTGTGCGTCGAGACATTCACTTTCAGTTTATCAGATTGTCAAAAATAACATACCATGTTGTGCCAAGGAAACCGATGTTGATCCTGAATACCCAGCCGATAATATTGATGCTGCAGGATGGTTTTACTAGTCATTTTTTAAAGAAAAATACCTGAGGTTTAAAGACTTGATTGTTCGAGATTTTACCAAATTGAGAAAGCAGATAGAGCGGTCGCGGCATCTGACATATATCCTGCTAGCAGGACTAAAATCGCAGTGTACCAGAGCTCCAAGCTGAAAGAGATAACAGAGGGTTACGTTGAATTTTGCTAGTTCAGTTGACCTCAAAAAAAATTCAAAGTACAACTAAGCAAAAAGGAACAGGAAGGAAAGTCAACTTGCCAAAGCATGATCCCAGAAGACAGCGATAACTTTGTTAAAGGCCAGAGGTCACTAAATGCCGCCTTGCTGAAGCCAGTCCATGTATCTTTGCACCAGCCACCAATGATGTACACAAATATCCCCGAAACGAGAAGCCAAAATGACACAACTAGTGCTCCCATTGCACCATCGACGCCTAAATTGAATTTAACAACAAATATCCACGACAAGAGCAGATGAATGATAATTGAGGCCACAGATGTCCACCCAACGACCATGTTCTTTCGCTGCGCTTGCAGGAACATCTGCATTGGCATCTCGAGAGAACCCGGGAACAAGATAGGAATGAACCATAGTGAAATCTTCCCAGCTGCATTTGCAATGGCTTCTTCTTGTCCCAATAATTTGTAGATGGGAGCAGCGAAAACGAAAAAGGGAACCAAGGCTGTTGCAGTGACTAGATTAATAATACATGACTTCTGTAGGTACAGTCCTAGCATGTGGTATTTCTTAGCCCCAAAGGCTTGCCCACAAAGAGTTTGTGTGGCACTCGACATCCCCAACTGCAATAAAACACATCATCATTCATGAGTTCAGCAGCCATTATGATAAACAAAATTGATACGTATTCATTTTGATAAGCAGAAGTTAAGACATTACCAGAATTCCATTCGAGAATCCAATGGATATGACTTGTATAAGTGCATAGGCAGCAAGATCAAGTTTGCTGATGTGACCAATAAAGGCCTGTGTAACAACGAAAAGTCCGTAATAAGAAACTCTACACAAAATACTTGGGAAAGCTATTCTCCATATCTTCTTGGATTCAACCCAAATTCTGCTCCATGAACTGCCACTCTCTGACCTGATCAGCGGTTCTTCCATCCCGTCCAGTGTCAGTGGAATGCCAGTTCATATATTCTGCATATCAACCTTTTTCCGCAGGCAAAATCCAAAAAACAAATCAATTGTTAAATAGAAATCTTAACTGATCACTTGATGAGCGGTTGCCGGGCTGAAATAGATAAAACCAAAGTCAGCTACTAGTCTTCCCTTGTGCTAAATCAGCTAATAGTCTTTTTTGAATGGTAGCCCATTAATGCACCTCTCTACAAGACTGACGAGTAAAAGAGACAGTTGTTGGTCCATGAAGCAATTATAAGGTATCAGTGTAGCTCCTTTCACAATTATGCTTCACCTAATTTCTCAATGATCATCCAGCACAATAAACAGTGCAATCCATATGAGTAAATGAAATTCTGAATACATGGGGGTGTTAGCATATCCCACACACTTCAAAAGTATAATCCATTCTCATCATTGAACAAAAATGCAGCATGTTTGACAAAGACAAATTGGATATAACACAAGTTTTCTATCTTAGAAGTAAAGAATGGTAGCTGGTTGTTACATAGGCAACTGCAGTGTTTATCGAACATCAAACTTCTACTATATACTCATTACTCGCAAATATTATCAAAATATTTAATGGAAATGTCACAAACTTCCCAAAATGTCACTTATCTTCCCTGGACTAAGCCACTAAAAATTTGGCTGTTGCCAGAAAGAGTTGCTTCCCACTCTATCGAGGATAACAAAATCTGTGACAGGGAGATCACAACTTGCTTCATGTCTGGTCGCAGCGTCGGATCTTCGTCCACACACTGCTTAGCCACCATGGCCAACTGACACAATAGAAACAATATATTATGAATCATTTTCCTAGTTCAGACAACGATAAAAAATTATTATTTCGTTCCTCGGACTTGGTGCAAAAATTTATCAACTATGTCCCAACTTTGTTTCCAACTCTTTAATGCTTACTAATTTATAAGAAAAGATAGAACGCTATGATAAAACTTAAGGGTAAAAATGTCACCTTATACAAACAATCATGAGGATAGAGATCCACCAGACCAGGATCAATGTAGTCTTTCATGCTTGACATACTTCTGAAGTCCGGCACGCTCCTAAGAGCCACTAGCATCTGTAAGTTAGAACACTAAACAATGAACATCTATTTACTTCTCCGGTGGTTGGAAAAGGGCATACAGATCTACCTATGACTCAAACGGAGGGAAAAGATAGAACTACCTATGATAAATTTATGTATCATTGATGCATTTGGTGATTGAATAATGCAATATGAAGAACTTACGATAGATGCAAGAGAGCGTCTCTCAGAAATCTTAGTAGCCACGGCTTCTGTTCTTGTAACAGCTTCCCTGCCTGATATGATTTCAAACAATATGACACCAAATGCAAACACATCACTTTTTGTGGTTGCGAGGCCTTCACTTAAATATCTGCAACGAATCAAATAAGCCAATATTTTATCGCAAAGCCTAGCAAGAGAAGGACATTACTATCTAAGCAGACATGAGAACTTAGGTGCTGTTTGATAGAGCTGAAAAAAACTTTATTTAACTTTACTGAACTTTATTTAACTTTATTTAACTTTACTTAACTTTATTTAACTTTACTGAACTTAAAAAAAATATTTTTTTTTGGATAAAGGTGTTTAATTTAAGTTTTTAATCATGTTAAACTACAAAATTAAAATCTGAAAAATTTAATTTAATTTAATTTAACTTAATTTAACTTTATTTAACTTTATTTAACTTTACTTAACTGAAAAACATGAAATTTAAGCTCTACAGAACAGGCCCTTACTCTGGAGCCAAATAACCATATGTTCCTACAACTCTAGTTGCAGTAACGCCTCCTTCTCCACTTTTTCCGACCAGTTTTGCTAATCCAAAATCTGAGATCTACAAGCAAGGGATGTCTTTAGACTAATTACTCGAAAATTTGCACATCAGAGGCAATAATCCAATACCTTAGCCCTGAATCCTTCATCTAGTAAGATGTTGCTTGTCTTAATATCTCTATGTACATAGCAAGCTCGAGCATGCTCATGGATGTATTCAAGTCCCCTAGCAGCATCAAGCGCAATTTGAAGCCTCATGGTCCATGAAAGTGAGGTATGACCTAGAAGGAATTGTTGAACATGTACCTATGTTAGTTCTCATTAAACTACTAAAGTACCAGGAATATAAAGAAAAATGCGTTGGACAAAATTTGGACTGTCTATTATATATAGTAAATCGCAGCACTGTCTCCAAACACAAGGAATGGACACGCACATGTTTCCCCAAGCGACAACACAAAGATTTTGACGAACCTTTACTTTGAGGATCATGCAGATGGTTCTTTAGTGAACCTTTCTGGGCATACTCATAGATAAGAAAAAGCTCTTGATCACTAGCTGCATAGCCCATCAATTCTACCTTGAGAAATGTAACCAGCATAAAGTCAGATATATGATTTTAGAGTAGTTATGAGTCTATAACATGCCAAAAAACCCCTTGAAAAATCGAAAAGGCAGCATACATACCAAATTCGTGTGATGGACTTTGCACAATACTTTCATCTCCACCATAAATTCCTGAGATTTAGTAGCCGTCATTTTCTTTATGGCAACTTCCTGTAACAACAAAATTCAAGATTTACAACCATAGTGGTCGACGTGAAAAACTAACTGGTCCTGGGTATGCCAATGTTAACACTAGAATTATTAAAACTAGCAGCAGACCTGATCATGGAGAACACCATAATAAACAGAGCCATAAGTTCCATGTCCAAGCAAACTTGAATCAGAGAAACCATCAGTGGCAGCCAATATTTCATGATATGCAAAGGTTGCCGGTTTTTCGATGTCAAAAACATCTGTTCCGAGAGCTACAATAAAAAGTTTGTTTTAGAAGAAAAAAAAAGTGGAACAACTTTCAACACATATCAAGATTATTTGGTCAACAAAGACTTGTAACTCAAATTCTAATATTATCATAAGCACTGACCTTTTGGTATATTTATGCGGCGTTCGCTTGATTCTTCTGGCTTTGTTTCCTTGGACTTACCACAGATGTATCTTCCAGAACCACAACAGAAACTTGTTCTTTGAAGAATATGAAACTTGTGTGAAGTTTTTGAATCTGAACGATTTGCATTACTTTCTTGGCGTTTAAACATGCGTTTTGAAGACCACATGCAAATACAAACCGCTACAGTCATAACTATCAGGGCCAGACCAATGCCCGCTCCTCCTATTAACCATCTATATGACACAGCAGATTTATGACCCGTATTCACTGCACAAGAAATAAACAAATAACCTGAGTTGTTGCTTTGAAGTTAAATAAAGGAAAGTTCACAACTCATTAGTACACAATATTGTGTTCTTGGAGATGACTTCCTACGACATCTTCATTCATACCTGGCATTACCTCAGCCGGTGGACTAGGAGGAAGAGCAGGAGGAATGTCAATATCCAGAGAGTAAGGCTCTCCAGGAGCTGCAATAGGGTGAATTGATGTAAAATGTCGCTCCCAATTAAACATTATACACGAGTTAGGTGATTTTGTCAAATCTAGTACTCATTTGTATATTGAAAGAGAAACCAAGTTGAACTATGAGTAGTCATAGTATACTAACTCCTTTGGTGTATAAATACACTGCTACTTCCCGAGAATCATCGTTGATCTGGGATCTGTTTCATACACTAGTCTGTATGTTTAGTCATAAACCAAGAAATAGAACATTGAAATGAAAACAATATTTCATGGACTGGTCAATAGCCATGATTTTCGTGCTAGTCAATGTGCAGTGCACTGTGGATCTCATCTGATGCATGTCTTGATGCCAGCTAAACCGCTAGAATCTAGGTCATTAGCTCGAGGTCCCTCAAAAGCATCATTATCATGGAAGTCAAATGATTTAGTATAAGCTATATAAGTGCTCAAAGTAATAGCTATCTCAAAAAGTGTCCAGTAATTAGTTAACCGAGTACAAACCCCAAAAGTCAAGCTGATTCAGCTGCTTCATCTACATAACAACTAACCATCCGTATAACTATAAACATATACTTAAATCCTGCTCAATTAGGCACTTATCTGAAACTTAGATATATTCTGTAATTCATATGATCATAAAATTGACAAGTACATCCAAAAGAGATAAAAGTATCAAACTCCTTCATAGTCAATCTGGTTTAACTAATACTACAAACCAGCTGACAATGCTCCTGTGCATATTTTACCGAAACAAATGCGCTTTAACAATATACTAAACGGGGATCCACAGCAATTAAAGGATCCACAAACGCTTATATACAGCGGGAATTGAACCTAGATACAAGCGGAATGGACTAACCTGAATTCAAAGGAATGTAATACATCTCTCCAACAGATACGTTATTAGGATCAGAAATCCCATTAACACTCTCAATATTTCCCATACTGACTCCAAATCTACTTGCCAAGGATGCCACACTATCCCCATCTCCCAAAACATAAGTCATCAGATAATTCCATAGCCCATTAGAGCATCCACAAATCAGCTTCAAATTCACCACACCTCCAGCCCTAGCACGCCTACTCGAATTGGGCAACACAGCCATACCCTCATAAGCATCCATCACAGTCTGGTACAGCAAACCCTCATCACTCCGCATAGTGTAAGTCGTGTTGGTCAAGTACAACTTACTCCGAGCATCGCAAGAACAGTTCTTTTTCACAAAAACGTAGTCGCTGCCGCCTCCTTCGACGGTTATGTCCTGAGGCAATACGTCGAACATGCTCTGGACTACGGTAAAGTTCAGGTCTTTACTGGGTTTAAACGCGAGAAAGGATGTGCAGAGGCGAGAGGAATCTGAGCAGTTCATCGGGGTTGGGTTGGAAAGGAGTGAACTTGCCGTCAGAAACACGACCATGAGGCAAATGGGTATGCTCAAAACCAACGAATTCATCGCAAATCGGTGAAATTAGCAGTACAATTTCTTCTAGAGTGAGCGAGACGAAGAAGAAGCTAGATGAAAGATGGAGCAAGTGAGATGAGCAGGTCCGTGGAGCATAATGGTGGGCTGTTTGATGATGGTGGCATTGGGTGAGTGAGAGAGAGGGAAAGAGAGACACAACACACACACAGGGTGTCATTGTCAGAAGGTGCTGCCATGGATCAAAAAAAAAAGTGGACAGATTGGAAACAGTGGAAGACAAAGACACATGGCGCTACAAGACACTGAGAGATTAGTTGGACCTTTTATCTCTCTCTTTTTTTTTACACAATCATGTTTGTTGGTATTCTAATTATCTAACAACGTCCGAGAGATGTCAAAATGTTCCATGTTCGTGTTTTCAATTTTTAACAAAAGAAATTGAAGTTGCGTGTCTGCAACTGCAGTTGGTCTTTACTCAATTTCAGCGCAATGAAAACAAAGAGGGAGTGTGACCACATAAAACTCAGTAGAGTCTGATCAGTACGAATACTTTAAATGGTATTTAAGTCTGGAGTTTGGACCACACGGTGTCGTAGGTCAATGGAAACATCTGAGCAAAGTGAAAGTGTTCGTGTTCTTCTGCAAGCCCATTGAGACTGAAATTACATGACCCAATTGAAAGAAAGAAATGTTACTCGTCCATTTAATTTTAATCCAATTCTAATATAAAATTTGGGGTTCCTAAGTGGAATATCACATATTCATGAGTCAATAAATCATGAGCTCTGATACAATTGAGAATCTATAATAAATTTAGTCGAGGTTAGGTGATAAGGCAATGTGGGAGCTGAGCAGATGGCAAAGTTTGTACATATTAGAGAGTAGAACTAGTCCCCCAACTAAAGAGCATAATACGAATTCTTATTTCACTCGGATGACTTTTTTTATTATTATTATGCGTTTACAACTCATACAAATTAAGTATAACTCGAACACATCGTCGAATACATATGAATTACTATATCCTGAAGCACGGGGTCACGCACGGCATCAACTCGGATACTTGAATAGGTCATTGAAGCACATGCCTTAAGGTACCTTCTGACTTGAAACCCACGAATAAACTCACGCGTCTCCACAAATCTGGCAAAACAACATCTACGGACCTGCAGGACCCAACATGTCCACAAGGGACGAACAACACCTCATTTTGCAGAGGGACAACACGTCCATGTCGAGGCGGGACGAACAACACCTCCGCAAGGGAGGAAAACACTCCACCACAAAAATGAAGAAAAATATGATACTAAAGGGGGTTAAACCCTTGACCTCTTGACAATTTGTCAATGGTATAAGTCACTCGACTAAACCCCTTTTCGCATGTCCCTCGGATGTCTTTAAGTTATTGTTTTCGCTTTTATTCTAACTAGAGGTAGCTTATCAAAAAAATAATATTATAGTTACAAAATAATGTAATAAACTATGTTCATCGTATAGTTTTTTTATTGGGAAAATTATAAAGAGTGGGTATAAACTATCACCTATTGACAAATCACGGTCATAACTATAGAAAATGACAATTAAGTGACAATTTCATAATCTTTTATTTGACATATAAGTATAACAATTAATTGATAATTTCAACACAAAGTTGACAATTAAAAAGTTATTTCAACACATAATTGATGTACTTATTTTTATATACTAGTTAATTGCTATATGCGGAATAAAAGATTTGAAAATTGCTACCTCTTTTTGAAAATTGCTAATTTGGCAATAAGTGATAATTCGTATCATTTTTATCATTTTTCCTTTTCTTTTTTATTATATGGGGCTGACAAGACTATTACGTGAATAAAACTAACTACAGTAACCAAAAGGCAATAACCATAAGAGAGGCGAATCAAGCTGTCAACTTCGTAGCAAAATATTATCTTCTTAAAAGTTGGCAATGTACATCGCTAGAATTGTTGCCCTTTCTTACCTTCGCTATCTAGGTTGTTATAATAAGTCCTCTTGTTCTATTTTGAAGCTTTGTAAGCTTTATCAAAAATAAAAATAAGAGAAATTGGTTGGAACGAAGATTGAATTAAGGGCATGTCCATTTAAATTGAAACTTAACTGAACTGAACTGATCTTATCTGATATTAGTTGAATTTATTTTATATTGACTGATATTAACTTAACTGAAACTTAACTTAACTGAAACTTATATTATCATCATATCATCATCATCATAGCATCATCATATCATCATCATCATAGCATCATCATATCATCATCATCATAGCATCATCATCATCATATCATCATACCATCATCATCATATCATCATCATCATCATCATCATATCATCATCATCATCATCATATCATCATCATCATCATCATACCATCGTCATCATATCATCATCATCATCATATCATCATACCATCATCATCATCATATCATCATATCATACCATCATCATCATCATATCATCATATCATACCATCATCATCATCATATCATACCATCATCATCATCATATCATCATATAATCATCACATCATCATCCTATCATCATATCATCATGATGATGGTATGATGATGATATGATATGATGATGGTATGATGATGATGATATGATGATGATGGTATGATGAGGTTGGTGATATGATGATGATATCATCATCATGGTATGATGATGATGATATCATCATGATGGTATGATGATGTGATGATGATGATATGGTATGATGATGATGGTATGATGATGATGATGATGATGGTATGATGATGATGATGATGCCATGATGATGATGATGAAAAATCAATTTAAATCAAACTTTACTTAACTTAACTGAACTTAATTTAACTGAAATTTATATTAACTTATATTGACTGAAAGTAACTTATATTAATTGAATTTAACGTGTATTAACTTATATTGACTGAAAGTAACTTAACTTAACATACCTTCAAAAATATAAGTTCAAATGGACAGGCTTAAGGTTGTCGCTTAAACAAATTTCTTAATTTCTAAAACAGAAATAATGAAAAATATCCAAAATTGGGCAGCTAGTTTCTTTCATTGTTCATCACAACCGTCCATAACTTTTATGTACGGCTCAGATTTGCTAACAAAATAAACTAACAATAGAAATTTGTGAGAATGAATAAATAAATAATTTCGATTTACTCAAATATTATAGTCTCGTCTCCTTCTCCAAAGATCCCTCGATTTCTCAATTCTTGAACCGATTCGAAACCAATCGATCGATCAGCCGCGTCTCTGATCGGCGGATTGGAAGCTTTTGCGATTTCGTTTGGGATCGGTTTTGGCTGTTCGATTGGAGGGGAATTGGAGAATTTGAGGAATTAGGGTTTGTTATGGTAATGATTTGTAGTGGAGGGATGAGAACCGAATGATGAACGATGCCTGTACTACGTAGTGGAGCTCGAAGAGGCCGGGGGTCAGCCAAGAAAGCGCCAGCGCTACAAAACCAGGAAAAACAGCAGCTTGGGGAAAGTCCGGTTGCGGAAGAAGAAGGTGCGATAGCGACGAGGACGAGAAGAAGGCGAGCAGCCGCGGCGACACCGGTGCAAGAACAGGAACCTGAAAGAGTGCCGGTAGATGAGTTAGTTGCTCAGAGGGAGAAAGAGAGGAAGGAGAAGGCCAAAGAAGTGGTGGCTGTAGACGAGAACAAGATGGATAATTTCAACAGTGTGGGACGGAGCGGCGACAAACCGATTGATGGAGGTGATGAGGGCAGCACTCCTCCAGTTCCTGAAAAGGTTCGATTTTTAACTGACCTTTTTGTGATTGCTTGAAATTTGGCTTCATGTGTCTGACGTCCTGTGTTTGTGGGTTTGATTTTCATTGGATGTTGGGACCATCGTTCATGTTACTGTTTCTAATTCTAACTGCATTGTCCTGTCCCTCAACTGTTAGCAAATTATTGTTTGGAAGTTCAAGTTAGTCATTACTCATTAGTGCTGTTGGTGGTGACGTTATCAGTACTCAATTAAGAAGCTTGCATGGGGAATTGTGAACGTTACATTCCTGGCTCAGATAGTTGACTCCCAATCTACCTGTTGATATATAGGATTGAGAATGACCAGGGTTTTCGAACCCTTTCAATGTATTTATTTGTCTTTTATAATTACAAATTAGGCTCAGATAGTCGTCTCCCAATCTAGATGTTAATATATATTGTGGAACAATTAAAAGGGTTTCCGAGCTTTCTTATTGTGTTTGTTTATATTTAATATGTTATTGGTCATGTCGATGTATTCGTTTGTAGTACACGCTTGTTGACAGACAGGGCTGTAGTTGTAGTTTCTGACGGGGAATGCAATATTTACCAAACATGTCAGCTGTGCTTCGTATGATGAGAACACATGTATGGATGTGCAACTTGATACCCAGACTGCATGTTGGTGTTATTTTTTCGAGGGATAGAGTGTGGAAGACTAGTTGTAAATTTGTTATTTATGTAGTTCCTAATCTTTAGGTTTTTGGCAAAGTTTTGATGTACTGAACCAAGGATTCTTTTCTCTATTAGGTCCAAGTGGGTGGCTCCTCACTATATAAAGTAGAAAGAAAACTTGGAAAGGGAGGGTTCGGACAGGTGTATGTTGGTCGCCGAGTATCCGTTGGTGATACAAGTCAGAGAAATGGTCCTGGAGCTATAGAGGTGTGCGCTAAAGTAGTACAGCTCGGTGCCGCTCTTAAGATTACCTTTAAATCCACAATACATGATGTTCAATTGAAACTGTAACTGTTTCAGGTGGCTTTAAAATTTGAACATAAAAGTAGCAAAGGCTGCGGTTACGGGCCTCCTTATGAATGGCAAGTATACAAGTGAGTGCTTGTTAAAGAACAGTTTTTTTGTTGATAAGTTTTATTTAATGGCTACATTTTGACCCTTCTTTGTATTTGAAAGCACTCTCGGTGGAAGCCATGGTGTCCCTCAAGTGCATTATAAGGGCAGCCAAGACGACTTTTATATCATGGTAATTCACGTTACTTCTTTTGTTTCTTGATTTTTTTTAAGGACAAAGTTTTCTTGCTCAATAAGGTGTTTGAGATCTTTGGTTTTTTAAAACTTGTCTGGTTAGTAAATTAGTTCTTCATGTACAAAATAATTATCTTCAGGTTATGGATATGCTGGGTCCTAGCCTTTGGGATGTTTGGAACAATAACAATCAATCGTAAGTTTGCTGGGCTTGAAAAGCAGTGCCTGTATATATCATTTGTTTGCACATGAATAAGTTTTTTACATGATTGCAGGATGTCGGTTGAAATGGTTTCCTGTATCGCAATTGAGGCAATTTCTATACTGGAGAAACTGCATTCTAGAGGGTATGCTATTGGAGTTATTTTGCTCACTAGACCATAATGTACTCTATATGTTTGCTCACTTTTGCAATTTTGTATGGCTGTACTTCTAAACTGATTATTTAGCAGACACTATCTTCTTTTAGTTTCTGATTGTCATAGGAACTATCATTATAATCTACTGATAATTTATAGTGCATATATAAACTATCGTGACACTATGTGTCACCAAACAATCTCATAATATAGGCACATATATCAACAACCTCCTTACAACCTTTACATTCATATCCTTTTCTTAATTTTCGCAGATATGTACATGGGGATGTAAAACCAGAGAATTTTCTGCTTGGGCCTCCTGGGACCCCAGACGAGAAAAAGCTTTTTCTTGTTGATCTTGGTTTAGGTACTTTTCGTTTAATCTTTTGTATCTACAATTTCATCGTGAAGATAATGAATACCCTTTTTTTTACTGTGTTTTGGATGGTCAGCTACTAGATGGAAAGACAGTTCTAGTGGCCAGCATGTTGATTATGACCAGAGGCCAGATGTTTTCAGGTATAGTTGGATTCATTATTTTCATATTGCACACCCAGGTGTCCATCCATATAATATAACCTTGCGAGTGTGGAGGCGCTGAAATTTCACGGATCTTTATGTGGATTTGTTCGGTATGCTAGGGGAACTGTTAGGTATGCTAGTGTGCATGCTCATCTAGGGAGGACTGCCACCAGGCGGGATGATTTGGAATCTCTTGCTTACACACTTGTATTCCTTCTTCGGGGCCGCCTACCATGGCAAGGATACCAGGTTGCTTTTTGATTTACATTTCTTGAAGCTTCTTCATGTGTTAAATGCATAAACATATTAACAGTATATTCTTTGTAGGGAGAGAACAAGGGGTTTCTTGTGAGTAGAAGGAAAATGGGAACTTCTCCTGAGGCTTTATGTTGTTTCTGTCCCCAACCTTTCAGACATTTCGTGGAATATGTTGTGAACCTAAAATTTGATGAAGAGCCTGACTATGCAAAATATGTTTCATTTTTTGACGGGATTGTTGCCCCAAATCCTGATGTCAGACCCATCAACACTGAAGGTGCACAAAAGGTGACTATTATTTCCTTCTTCTGTCTTCTGTCTTGTTGAAACTTGAAAGTATATCTGCCTCTGTAGATAGGACTTATGAATAGAATACTCATCTTTGCCTTTTCATTATTTCATAAACCAAATGGTTCTTCTGTCTTTTGTATTTCCAGCTTATCTATCTGGTGGGACATAAGAGAGGCCGACTAACTATAGAGGACGAGGAAGACGAGCAACCAAAAAAGAGGGTCAGGATGGGCATGCCTGCTACCCAGTGGATAATTATATACAACTCTCGGCGACCAATGAAACAAAGGTATTGTCGTCATGATCTTTACTATGCATTTTGCATACACTATCTGGCATACCAGACCCGTGTTAAATAGCCTCGAGATGTTTATGCGATGTCGCCTTCTTAAATCTGTTTTATGTTAGAGCGTCTTGATAACCGTAAGGCAGTATTAATTTGGATTTTTGTTTTGATTTTTTCCTTTAGGTATCACTATAATGTTACAGATGGTCGACTTGCTCAACACATCGACAAAGGAAACGAGGATGGCTTATTTATTAGCAGCGTAGCTTCTTGTCAGAACCTTTGGGCTTTAATCATGGATGCAGGCACAGGGTTTACTTCACAAGTTTATGAGTTATCTCCTTGTTTCTTCCACAAGGTAACTTTCTATAGTCAGCAAATTGTTACCTGATTGTCTCCGGCGCCTTCATTATGAGGTCTATCTATTCAATTTTCTTTTTTCATCTATTTTTTGGGATATAATGGTGCAATCTACTTCACTTAAAACATTCAAAAGTACACAATTCAAAACAAAAAAAACATTCTAAAGTACATGATTGATTATTTAGCTTGACTTGATAATTGGTTGTTGTCAGGATTGGATCATGGACCGATGGGAAAATAGTTATTATATAACAGCAGTAGCAGGTGCCACGAATGGGAGCTCATTGGTTGTAATGTCCAAAGGTATTACGAGTATTGTTATCAATAAGTGATTGTAATCCTGGTAATTGGTATACCATAACTCGTTCATAATGTGCTTTCATGGAATTCAGGTACTCAATATTTGCAGCAATCATACAAGGTCAGTGATCATTTTCCTTTCAAATGGATTAATAAAAAGTGGAAGGAGGGTTTTCATGTCACGTCAATGGCTACTGCTGGAACTAGGTGGGGAGTTGTTATGTCTCGCGGTGCCGACTTCTCAGATCAGGTTTCGTCATGTTTCACATGTACATGCTTGTCAATCAGTTATTTGTTATGTTGGGGATCTTATCTCATGAATCTGTTTCTGGAATTTGCAATTTTCAGGTTGTTGAACTGGATTTTCTTTACCCAAGCGAAGGCATACATCGAAGATGGAACCAAGGGTATCGCATCACAGCAATGGCTGCAACTGATGACCAGGCCGCTTTCGTCTTAAGTGTACCGAGAAGGAGAATCACAGACGAAACACAAGAAACCCTTAGAACATCGGGCTTTCCAAGCTCTCATGCCAAGGTATAATAAACATTCAGTTTGCACATTTTGGCACCGGTTTGCTTCTCAAACACTTACATTTAACTGGCTTTGCAGGAGAAGTGGAAAAAGAATTTGTACCTAGCAGCTGTTTGTTACGGCCGGACAGTATCGTGAGTTATGAAGTTGTTGCTGATAGTAGATATAGTGGAGGTGGAGGATGATGTTGAGCAAAGTGGATTCTTCTGGGCTGGCAACTGAGTTAATATAACCATAACCTGTGTATAGAAAGTAAGTCTGGTTCTTGATGTAGCTCTCTGGACGCTTTTTCGAGACATCTACCAAGTGATTACAAGAAAAGCTTCAAATAAGTTATAATCCATTTTTCTTGCTAACCTTTTCTTGCTAACATGAGTTCATCCTATCAAGAAACATGGAGACCAGATTTTTTACCATTGGTACAATGGTGGGGAATGCAACTGTAAGTGAATCTACTTGCAGATGCCAGATGGTTCATAGTAGCTAGCTAGCTTATTGTTCACTGTGGCCAACATCGTCATATTATTCAAGTGCTTTTTAGTTTCCAACTGATCCTTTTATAGTAGTAGGCAGTGATCTTGGTTTGGCAAAGGATGCTGTCCAGAGGGCACTTGGCCAATAATAAAGTCAAAAACAAGATGATTTATTCTTTTATTTTTCATTAGTCCTGAGAAACATAGGTATATTTTGACGGGGTATAGCCTACATGGAACACTACTGCCAAGAAGCAAACACATAAAGTGCATTTTGTTGCTATGGTCTTATTCTGCGGTTGGCAACATAAATATTCATTACAGTGTCTCAACCAAAGTTGAGCATGACTTGGCCAGAGTACAGAGAATTTCGGCCCGGTTGTGCCAGTGTTCGATGAGTGGGGCTAATCAGGTCAGCCATTCTTTCCAGAGGCGGTGACTAATTATAAAGCCTCCAATGTAGGTCATCCAAAACTTTCGTTTCATCTTTTTTTAGGAGATTAATTTGTCAAGTTGGCCTGCAACATAATCTTGTTAATGGCACTTGCTCCTGCAACAATTGGAGTGTGTTTCATTAGAAAAAACCAAAAGGCACCTGAAATAAACATTTTTGGTATTTAGGGAATATAAAGCAACCAAATATTTTGTTATACCTCACTACCATCATCATCGTAGCGCACAAAGAAGAGACACCTGCATCCCCTAATATCATGTATTCTTTGTTCGATCCCCATTATGTGTGCATCGCAGTAAACGGAATAGGCTAATCTATCCTGAAATGATACAAATCGAATCAAGGTACCAGCATAACTATCGCTCAAGGTAAAAAAGGTGTTTGCATCAGAAGAGTAGGATAGGGATGCTTGTTAGATGCAGTGCTGGTAGATTGACGCAGTTTAACTGTGACTGTATGTAACAAAGTGCAAAATACCTGATAGCACAAGACAAGATCCCCAACCTTGACTTTGTGGCATTCAGCAGCTTCTAAGGGGATTGAACGCTCACGTACATGCCTCTTCACATTGACCCACTCATCATCCTCCTTACCGAACCCAGCAAATCTTATACGGACTTCCTGTAACATGTATGTAGTTGTTTACAAGTTTCCATGTACACGGTGTACTATGATTGCCCTAGATATTAGCACTGGGACTTGAACAAGAGGCCCATCATATTGCTGGAATTCGTCATAAACATTCAATGATAAAAAAAATAGATTTATTAGTCGCGAGCACGTACGGATACGATTCAATGAACATATTGATGTTTATTCTGTATACGATTCACGTGTTGGATACTGCCATGTAATCCGAACTCACTCATATAAAATAAAATTCATTCAGGTTTTTGGGCTAAAAAGTATAATGGCAAAGAATGGCAAATTAAGAGCTTTGAGAAGGGGTTCAAAATGTCAAAGGGGCAAGATTGACTTGTGTAAACCGTTGTGAATGATGATATCACATGTAAAAAGGGATCCTTATGAACCCCTGACAGAACTTGATGTGCATACATAAAAAACAATGTGAAACTGAAACTCCAACCACATTCACGTGAAACAAATTCTTAGATCCCAATCATGTGTTCATTCATACCGAGTCTGATTATTCTTAAACAGGTATGACCTTAGTTGTACTATATTATCCCTCTAAAGAAGCTTTTGGCTTACCAAAAATAAGTGAGGTTACCACAACAAAAAAGTTAAAAAAGGCAACACATTGTTGTCTTACCAGTTCGCCTGAGCTTAGAACTCTGTATGTAAGAAATGAACCAACATCATACCTAGAGAGATAACAAACATGTAGGCATAGAGTTGGAGTCAAACAGGAAAGATCAAATGTCAATAAGTGAATTGCACGTTATTCTTAGTATGCTTACCATGCATTATCTCTAGCTGATTTTGCCTCATAAGCCAATTCTGAGATATCAGTCATCGCATCACCTGCGTGCGAAATGCCACTTGATTCCTTAAAAATGAACTATTTATTGCTACAAAACTAGCCTTTATGATCTTGGTTTTGTGATGTCTAATTCAGTTAAAGATCTGTTACTCCCATAAATATACTTGATTCATTTAATGAAGATCCTGAATTAAAAGTTTACTTTTTTCTAGTTTCTTCTTGTGTGTCCTACACGAAACAGGTGCCAACACAATCTCCAATATTCATTTTTTTCCGATTGAATCATTATGCATCCTCCATACTCGTACTGGGCATGTTACTTTTAAAATGTCATTTCATAAGTAATTTCACTATTCTAGTAAAATTTAGCTTATTACAAGATTAAGTTAGAAGCTAAAATATATAAACTTAATTTACCCACTGAAATTATGAGTAAAAAGAGCAGGCCTCAATAATGTTGACAAATCTCCAACGTTAGTACTACTTGCAATTTCATATATGCCACAAATACCTTTACACTTGGGAGATACTGGAATATCATTTGATATTGCAAGAACAGAAGCAGCTGACTCCTGAATCCCAACTGGCATAGGTCAAGAAAGTTAACTTACTACAAAGTTAAATTAGAATCTAAAACAATTCAACTTAATTTACCCACTGAAAATATGAGTTCAAACAAGCAGGCTCAGTTTTTGTGACAAATCTCCAATGTTAGGACTAACAATTTCATATTCATATATGCCACCATGAAATACCTTTACCCTTGGGAGATACTGGAATATCATTTGATGTTGCAAGAAAAGGATCAGCCGACTCCTGAATTCCAACTGGCATAGGTGCCAATTTAGTTGATGAACGGTAAAGCTTTTCTCTGAACCAATCTTGCACCTTAAAGACAGTTATATGAAATGGGCGGAGTAAACCAAGCTAACTTCAGTAAGAAAAATAGAACTGAAAATTTTAAAAGGACCTGCTCCCACAAAATGATAGATTTTCCAGCACGATTTGCTGACTGACTGCATTAAAGAGGATCAAAGAAATGAATATTTCAAAATTTGACTCTGCATGGCTAAATAACTTCTTCATTTATTTGTGTGTTTTTTTCACTTTCAATGAAATACTTGACAGATTACCTAAATCTAGTAGCAATTTCCTGACAGAAGTGTTGGTTGAGGGAATTTTCTCGTGCTTCCTTGAACAAACACTCCATTTCCAATATCTACCATCACACACAAATTAAAAATGTGTAGAAACAGAACGCATTTCTGAATATGTGCAGAACTACACAGGATATACACCTATTATGAGTTTTCCTTACAGTAATTTGGAGAAAATTCACCTGACTCTTATCCTTATTTAAATAGGTTCTAGCGATGCACTCAAGTTATCAGCAAGTTGCAATCCACGTCAATCGAAGAATAAATGCAATAATAGTTAAGACATATTGACAAGGCAGAAAAACACAATAATGTTGAAATAGTGTGTAGCTATAATCACGAATCAGTCTAGTAAAAAACCATGTGCACATAATTCATGCAAACGAGTTACACAGGTAAGGTAAGTAGTTTATGCTCTGTCATATGAGGAAACATCTGAGGTGAGAAACTCGCTCTGTGCTTCTAGATACTTATGAGAAGCCGATAAATATGGTTTCCATAGTAACCATCAATTATGCTCGTAGGTCCAATCACTAATAACCTCATACAAAAAATCATAAAAAGAGACCACACAACATCAGGTATAATCAAACATGAAACACTTTTGACACAACAGTCCAACAACCTGTTCTGAACATGTAAACACGCTAAGTCTGGAACCGTCAATGTGAAATGGTCAATAATCAAACAGGGAGCACACTTCACAACATTGTCATAAATACCAAACGAGTTATCCCAAGAACGCAAGTCTGCACCATTTACTCGCGCGAGAGCAACATCTGATCTTTAACTACAAATCAACAGAGATTTAGTAACCTTATCATCTCAATCATAAAACCTCAAAAAAGCTAATCCACTCAAAATGTCCTCCTCTTACTTCAACTTCACCAGAAATTTAACTGGTACACAGAAATCTAAAACATGCCAAATTTATCTTCTACGGAGATGTAATTTAATCACATAATGGCTTGGTATTTGAAGACAAACAAAATATCAGCAACTCTCAGATTAGGTGAAATTATCCAAATCAGGTAAATACCATGGCAGATAAATGAAAGTAAAATTGGCAACATTATCTTCAAAAATGGATAACAAACACATCAGAATAGAATCACATGCAATGATGCACTTCCGTCCAAAGTGCTCGAGAATTACAATTACCTCAGCGATTGTGAACTCGAAGAGTGAGTTGTTGTCTGCGCCTTGAACCACCAACCAGTTCATTTTATCGGCGACAAATTGACTGCTTGCTTTGTTTGGTTGAAGAAGAAGATTTTTGATGGTATGATTTGGTAGTCGGATTTCCTCGGCTACACTCCCGTTGGGAATTTTGAAAGCGACAGTTTTCTGGTGCTGGAAAATGAAGAGGGTTTAGGGTTGTCGTTTTGCACTTGATTTATTTATTTAACTTTTTTTTTTCGATTGGATTTATTTAACTTTAAATCAAAATGATTAAAAATTTAAAACGAGTTAATTTTCTGTTGTGATTTTCGATTGGATCGGAATCAGTCTAATCGAATCATATGCAATTGCATATCGTGTAATTGAGCCGAATCAGATGCGATATTGAACCGAGCAGAAGCGTCCTAATACTTTAATGAATCAAACTATAATATTAAAATAATTTTCTGCATACAAAAGCAAATATGTTACCAAATGAGTTATATGAAGCATATTTTAGCCTTAAGGCGTGTTTCAAAGGCTCTAGCATGGAACTATACAAAATTCTATAATATATACAATGTCTATGTCCGACGTAATCAATGTGTGACATCAATATTCGACGTAATCTTATTAGTATACAAGATTGTAATAAAAATTAGACAACATTATTATTTATTTCCACATTATTCCTTAGCTTCATAAACTGATCTCTTTGAGCTTAAGAATCCAAACATTCACGAAACGACATCCATACATTTGCTTCTTCGAAATCTCGGCAACTTTGGATATGAATCTATCCTTTTTCTTTTCATGATCAAGTTGTTTTCTATCCAATCACAAAAAAAATAAAGATTTGAAGGATAATAATCGAGATGAAAAAGAAAGAATTTAAATAAAAAAAAAGGTAATTAAGTGCTGATAGAATTGACCACATCAACAGATTCATCCATATGAATCAATTGCCTATTCGCAAAGAAAAGCCTTTATATTTGTGCTCTCCATAATCCCAAGTGAACCAATCATCAATGTCCAATTCGAAACTCAGATCTTTGCAGAAAGCGGCCCTGCTGAGGCGGAAAACAAAACTCAATCATCGTCGATTGAGACACACTTGGGATGGAAGGCCCTATATTATCTTATCGATCTGTACGTGTTTACTCGTCTATATCCCAAACACAAAGCAAAATGTTTGGATCAAATGCGCGACACGGTAGCTAGCTCTTATTGCTCCAAATCAATGAAAACAATTTGATGCATATCTTGAACGGATTTCAATCATGCAAGGCACCTCCTGATATTAAAATTCAAAAGTACAATACTACTGAGAAAAGGGATGTGTCTTAGTGCAAACAAAGGAAACTAAAGTAGACTTCACTTTCCCAAAAGCCTCCACTTCTGCTTGCTGTGTTAAGTTATTTGCTGCTTTTCCCTAGTTTTGGGCAGCCTCAACCTCTCCATTTTCTCAAACTCATATGGTTTTGATTTTGGACTACTGCACTGCACCGTGTACGCATGGACCACCTTTTGTTCCATATCTCTTGCTTTCTTTTTCACTTACTTGGTTTCTCACTTTTTTTGTTACTTTTATTTATGTAGGGCACGGTCGATGCACAATAATTCATTGTTCATATGATATGCATTGTGGCCGAAGTGCATGAAGGTGGTAGTGGTACTAATCATGTGTACCTGAAATTTTATGATTGAGGTGAAACTTATCAAAGGAAATAATTTTGCCATCAGGGCATAGAGCAAGCAGTCGAGGGAATAAGACGTGAAAACTCTGAGGTCTAAGAGGCATGGTACACGACGAACAATAATTAAGATATTATTAATCATTATAATTGAACAATTTAGTATATCAGTCATGGATTTTAATAGATACTAAAAGTAAAATGTTATATGAAATTTAAGTACAAGGATATGCAAAATAAGGTTTGTAACGAATCAAACATCGCTGGTTTTGACACATGGGAACTAATTAAGTTATGGATTATATAATGAAGAAATCCTCCTTCGCGTTTTGACACATGCTCAAATTTCAAAATGACAAGCTAGTAATCATACTGTTTATGCAACCTTCTATAATGCAAAATAAATAATTATTCACTATTGTGTAAGGATTTGTACAAGGCTTGTACACACATCGAAAAAAACTATAGGAAAACCAATACTTAAAAAAGTAGTACCATCTAAAGTATGTTAGTCAACATTTTTAATACTTTAAGTTGATTACAAAGTAAAGGACGAGAGAGTGAGAAGGCAAATAATAAATATTAAGTTTCGCTTATTAACAAATTATAAAGCACTAAAATTAAAGTTTACCAGTACGTAAAGGAGAGCTGCACTAATTTGAATTAAACTAAACTTCCACGTTTGGAACTGTATAAAAGTTTACTTGGACAAAATGCTCGGCAAAGGGGGGCCATGGGATTTCAGTAATCAAAACTAAAAAGGAAAATATAGGAAAAGGATCAGGTACAAAGTTGGTATTTTGATACAAAATACAAACTAATCACCCTTGATCTTGTGATTGAATGGATGAGATTAAATCTTGATTTTTTGGGTTTTTTGTGTGTGACGAATTATAAAATAAACCTGACGAATTATGTCGTCTTTTTATTTTTCGGTTCGTCTTTTTCATTTTTCAGCTCGAATTTTGACGAATTATAAAATGATTTTGACAAATTTTGTATTTTGTACCAAAAATTTACTTTGCACCAGATCTAGCCTCGGAAAACATAAATGAATTAAAAAGGAAAATTAATTATTTATCATGCATTAAAGAAAGAATATTCTTTCTGAATATACTATATTTTACCTGGTAGTTTAAAAGCATTAATAACAAAAATGACTAATAATAAAAAAAATATGGTAAGAAGAGAAAAGCCAAAAATAATAGAACACAAAATTCAAAAAGACACAACAAAAAGAAAGCTGCTGAAAAAGTAAAAGGTGTTCACAGTTGGGCAAACAGAGCCAGCAATAAAGAATATTCAATTAATTTCTTAAATAAGCTAGGCATTAGTTAGTTCTTCTTAACTGGATACAACTATGGTTTGGTGGCTGTGCCAAATTAACGAAAGTTCACAAATCAGTTTGCTGTAATGCACATTGTTTCAAGCAAGTGCATCCTCCCGTACGCACACCTACTGCAACTCTATCTTCATTGAGCTTTTATTATATACTCCCTCTGTCCCCATTTGTTTGTCCATTTTCCTTTTTTGGTGTCCCCTAATATTTGTTCACTTTCCTTTTATATACATAACTCAATAATCAAATCAATCTTCTCTTTCCTACCAAAAAAATTATTTTAATTAAGAAAATTGTACTTTCCTCCACTTTCTCTCTCTTATTATCATTTATTTACTGTACGGGACCCACATTCACATACACTCTCCTCCACTTTTTCTCTATCATTGTCCTTTATTTGCTTTTCTTAATTCCCGTGTCCATTGTCCTTTTGGACAAACAAATGGGGACGGAGGGAGTAATTGACAGAAAAAAAAAATTTAAACTACTAATTAAGGTTGGTATGAAAACAAGCAAACATGGAATACCAGTTAACCTATAAACACAATTGAAAGTAAAATTAAATTAGACATCATGGAATGGACGGAGAAATCTAGAAAGATATATATAGTAATCAATAATTGATCTAAACATGTTCAGAATCCTAAGATAATCAGGTATACATAATCAACACTAAAGTCTTTTTTTTATTGTGTGTAGCATATAGCCATACGAACCGTTGATATTGATATCTCTTTAATTTTGACATATTATCAAGAATTGAAGCAACCCGATCAAAACATTTTTCGTTACATTATCAAATGATACATACACAATGAGGTTCGAATGAGAAACCTTTTAAAATTTGAGAATCAATTAAGGCTGGTCGTTTGATTTCTAATTTCAATCAGTTATTAGTATTTTAATTTGAAAACAATTAGACCTTAAAATAGAGTTTTTGTTTGATTCATGACTGTATTTTAAAGTAGATCAATGATCAATCACACTTCACATCGTATAGTGTGTTTTCGTACCATCAATGATCAATCACATCTTATAATTCATATCATCTCTCTCTCTCATCTTGTCCTCCCTCATAACTATTTTGATCAAGTGGAACTCACTCATGACCAAATAAAAAATTCATCATCATTCTCTCTCATCACTACATAAATTATAGTTCATAAATATTAAGAATAATAAAAATATATCAAAGTGTATCTCGTTTTATAGAACTCAAAAAATTATGAAAATTGATAATTATTTTGATTTTTGTTACTTTGTAATTTAGAAGATATATTCGTTGCAAGATCAAAATATAAACTGAACATTTTCTTACACAGGATACGTGTCGAGTTGCAATTGGTTCACAGCTCATGACCAAATCTAATTTTTGGTTATGAGATGATATTTTTTCTAGTTGATCATCCCATGACCTTTTCTATGATTGGTTTAGTCATGGTGGAGATTCATGTTTTTTTATCATCTCTCATAATCTTTTCTTATGACTCAAATTGAAGTCATGGTGGGATGCTCTTAATGGATGGCTATGCAACACAAATTGCCAACTCAAATACCGAAAAGTGTAATATTAGTGTACTTATTGAGTAAAAGAAATGAAACCCTAAATGATTGTTCTTAACATTATTACAATATTAAGTAACTAGCACTGAGTTTTCACCACCAGGGTCGCCCAGGAGAAGGAGTAGCTAGTATTCTTTGTCTCTTGAGATCATTGTAAAACTTAGCAATGAATTTATCAGCCTTCTCATCGACTTGACAATCCCCACCAGCATCGTGCAATGGAAACGGAGAGTCCGTTACTCGTAGTTGCCTCACACGGACAGCAGGACTTTTTCCAAACCCTGGAAGTGCTGGGGAGGGTTGCACTGACATTCTTTCAAATTTTTCATCAGTGTAATTGGTTATATCACTGTGGTTATTGAGCATTTCAAGAACCATTTTCACTGCATTGGCTGTAGTGATGTCTTCTTCCTCTTCGTTCGTTCTCGGAGCATGAGTGCATCCAAAGAAGTGAGAGTGCTTGTTGTTGTTACGCTTGGAGTGGAAGATGGGAAATGTGTAGGCAGGAGTGTTACTACAGCTGAATTCGTATTCGGTGGAAGGAGGCGACATGCGACGGTTGCGATTGTGGGAAAGAGGGGAGGAGGAGGAGGTCAGGTGAGGGAAGGCAATGCTATGTATGAAAGCCTTCCCAGCGGTTTTGCCACGCTTCAATAGTAGATCGAGATCGGCTTGTAACTTGGTCTTGGAGATTCCTTTCCTGAGCATGTAGTAAAGAACTCGGACCATGCTCCAAACTCTCTTGCTGATGATTGGCATATTGTTCTCAGCCATTGTATAGCAATTTGACCTTGAACTGCACCTGTATTCAAATGGATTTGATAACTTGATGAGTGAGATTGAATTAGGGTTTTGGACAGTATAATGTGTTGAGAGATGTGTGTCAGTGTGTGTGAGAAGATATGGTGAAAGAGATGGTATTTAAAGGGTAGGAAAGTGCTCTAAAGGTGTTTGGGTATATGCAAGGACACGCAAAGTAAATAATAATGGAAGGGGTGAGAGGGTGGAAGGAAGAAGGAAGGTGTTGTGTTGAGAGGGATAGAGATGTCAAGCCTGTGGGTGGATGAAGAGAGATAAAGAAAGTCATGTGTTAATGGTTTTTGATCATGTGTGGAATTTGAATGATTAATCATGTGTAGATGGGGGTTAGTTAATTATTGGTGCAGGGTTGATGAACAATGATTGCATATTGCACTAATGCCATTGCAAGTGTTGCAAGTTATAAATTTCAAGGGTTGTTGTCATCTCTATTGATACACACATGATTAGTTTTACAAGAAATTGGTGATCAAATCAAGGCAGCCAGACAATACAGTAGTGACTACAAGTTCACTCTTCAGTTGACTATAATGGCACAATAATTACTAAATTTTATAGCCATTTTTTATGGAAAAATTATATAGCCATTTTGAGGGAAGAACTCAAGAACATGCACTTATTGACCTTCCGGATCACTGCTTTCACTATTTTCATCATATTTACTTTTGTTCTGACCATCTTCCACAATGAAATTAGTGAAATTAATTCAGAAACTAGTGATTAAGAAGAAGATGTTAACAAAGGTGAAGAAAGTAAATAATAAGAAGTTAGTGTCCATGAATGAAAAAGAAAAATAATCTACCGATAAAAATGAATAAAAATATGATGACGAAGAAGAATTTCTATGAAGCAAATTTCTATGTTGATCGTCATTTGATTTTCCTACTCCTTCATCAATTGAGTTTGTGCCATATATTATATAATGACTATTAAATTATTAATTATAATAAACTAAATTTAATAATGTGCAATAAAATAATGTACTAAATACTAATTTCCAGTGTTATTAAAACCGGACCGGTCATCGAACCGGTCAAGTCACTGGGTCGATGGGTTAATAGTTCAACCGGGTCGAACCGATTTGACCCGCACGAATTAAAAATAATAAAATAATATACCTATATATGATATTACACTACAAATTTTGGAAATTATAAACGATAACAAACATACGATAATAGACGTTATCGTATTACTTTTACGATAACGAAAAGTTAAGTTTTGCGACAATCCAAAAAAATAAAATTATTTACGATAACATTAGCGATAAGAATACGATAACGGAGCATGCGATAACAGGATGTTATCGTATTTTTGATGTACGGTCATCGTAAAATTCACTGCCGAACTCATTCCAATATTTCATATATATTTTACAAAAATTAAACAAGTACTTAGTGGATTTTTGTTCACCACCCAACTCATTCCACCGTTTTCATTTCATCGCTTAAGTCGATGGGCGAAAAATCCGTTCTTCAAGTCACTCTTCGAGCGAAGAACACAGCGATTAGCAGCTTCCGCCTACTCCGTCTGCTGAACAGCCCAATGATTTCTGCAGCCACCGCCTACTTCGGACAGGTAATTTCGTCGCATCCATTTCATAGAATACTAGATCTAGGGTTCCCAATTCCTTCTGTTCGTTTTTCTTTAACTACGGTTAGGGTTTTCGTTTCCGACACATTCATGTTCATCTGGTGTTTGTTTGTGCCGGTGTGGACCGCTAGTACACTGATTTGGCAAAATTTGTTCTTAAACTGCCGGTCTGGACTTCTACCTTGTCAATTTGTTCTTAGTCTAATACACTTAATTCCCAAATTAAATCTGGAAATTATAATGTAATAATGTTCGCACTAATGTAATGCTGGACTGCTACATGTTTGTTAATGTTTGTTCCCAGCTAGCTTGGAAGCTGTATTTAGTGGAAATCAGTTTTCTCTTTTATTAGTTGTTGGTCAATACAATTTTAATTTTTTCTATGAATTACTATAGCCTTCTAATGAATCTGTTCTTCTGCCAATAGTAAGGGTTAATATGGTACCTTAAAAATTCAGATTTGATACATACGATTTCAGAACGGAACAAGGAGAATTCGAAAGCGATAGCAGCTCGAGTGCATAGGGGAGGTACATATGTTGATATGTTCATTATGAAGAAATGGTGAGTGTTTTCGAGTAAATGGTTTTTGTTGTACGAGTTTCATTATAACTAAGAGTCTTACTAATGTTTCAGTGAACTATTTATGCAGGTAGCTGATCTGGGGAGGATTTTCTACTGCCTTGACATGTACGACATGCTTAAAAAAATCGGATGAAACGTATGTGTGCGATGAAGCAGCAAAGAAAGCGGTAACTGTTGCATTTGTAATACATTTGTGCTAATATGATTAGTTGATTACTTGTACCAGTTTTTTGTTCCTGTGTTGGTCTTGGAAAGTTTCCTTTTCACTGCCTTTATTTGTAATACATTTGTGCTATTATGCACCATTTTTCTTCTCAATTGTTTCCATGTGTGAATATGAATACTTGTAAAATAGTTTTGTGCTCCTGAATTGGTGTGGTCAGTTTTTGTGTACACTAGTTTAAAACCTTTGCTGGTTATATAATTTGTTTGATGTGGTAGTCACTCTCATTATTGGCAACACCTTTGGGATAAGCTTTCATTCTGTGCTGAATGCATCCCCTCTGTCATTTGAAAATGCAGCTCCCTTTTATTTTAGTTTCTTTTTATGCTTCTCGAATTTATCTCTGGCTGTATTTTGACCATCAATGAACCATAACCAGTTGCCATGTTTCCTTTGTGCAGGTTAAATTTTTCCTGAACTGTCATGGATATATATATGTATATCCATTTTTGGTATGATTGCTGACAAGAATATTACTAGATCCGTAGATTGCTTGAAATTGGTGCTTCTCTTGCACCCAATGATGCTTCAAGATTCATCGAGAAGCACACTTAGTAGTAGAAAACGTAGATTCAAAAAAATTGTATTACATTTTTGAATATTTTATTTATGAAATCAGAATATTTTATTTTATGGAATCAAAATATTTTTATTCGGTGTCAAATATTTTTGTTATATTTTATTAATTTTATTTAATTAAATTGAATTATTAATAATACAAATCACAAATGGAAATAATTAGTATTTAAAATAATTTATTTATGTTATCGAAGTGTTATGGTAAAGTTATCGCGCACTGTTTACGATAACTTTACCATAACCCTGCGATAACTTTATAGCTGTTATCGTATGCTTATCGTAGGGTTGTCGCAAAATGTTAACGCAGAGTTATCGTACGTTTTTTTACGACAAGCAAAATTACGATAACAATAAATGTAATCGCACAGTTATCGCAATATTAATTTTACGATAACTCTACCATAAATTAGTGTTATCGTAATTTTTTCCCAAAATTTGTAGTGTTATAATTTAACATATTTATGACTTGAATAAATATTACATGTTTATGATCTGATTACAATAACATACCATAACAAATTTAGAATTTACTAAAGTACAAATCAATAATACAACAATAACAATTTTAGTCTTAATTTGTAAGTCATAACAATAAGGGATTTCTGAGACTAATTGAATTTCTAGCTAAATTGATAGTAAGTAATAAATTTTATAGATTTGATAAATGAATATATATTATTGAAACAAATAATAAAACAAGAATCATGTTTAGCTTGGTGGAAGGAGAAGGGATAATTATAGAGGAATACTAGGTTCAAGTCTTGTCCAAGTCAAATTAAATATATATTTTTTCAAACCAAATCGAACCGATTGAACCGATCAAATTACGTTTTAATAAAAAATTGGGTCAACCGGGTCAACCCACCGGGTCAACCGGTTCAACCGACCGCGTCTTGCCCGGTTTTGACCGGTTCTTGACCGGATTTGACCAAGTTTGACCGGTTCATTGCATATCCGATCCGATTACATAATCGGACCGGTCACCGGACCGGTTCCCGATCCAACCGATCGAACCAACCGGTCCGGTTTTCACAACACTGCTAATTTCAGACAAATTATTATTAAAAGTTAACTCAGCTGCACGGCTGCACTTTTATTTCTCTATCTTCTTTTTTTTAAACTCTAATGGTGTCAACTATAATTATATTTATACTAGAGCTCTACCTAAATGAAGGAATTAGATCAGTTTCATCCTATGGCTACAATTAATATTCTTGATTAATCTATAGATATATCTTCTCTCGCTCACATCCCTATACACTTTACTAGATGATTCTTCCTTTTTTTGGACTTCTTCTTATTAGATCATTTGCTTATAAGGTATGGGTCAATATCAGGTACAAAGTTAAATTTTGGTACAAAATACAAAATTTGTCAAAATCATTTTACTATTCGTCACTTTTCGAGCCGAAAAATGAAAAAGACAAGCCAAAAAATGAAAAGGCGACATAATTCGTCAGTTTCATTTTATAATTCGTCACCCATAAAAATACCAAAAAATCAACATTTAATCTCATCCATTCAAATCACAAGATCAAGGGCTATGATTAGTTTGTATTTTGTACAAAAAAATTAACTTTGCATCCTTTTCCTATAAGGCATATCGTTAGTTTAAGTTAGTAGGGCATGTCCATTTGAGCTGAAACTTAACTTGACTGAGTCATCATCACCACCAAATTATATAAGTATAGATTCAACAAGATCAAAGAGTCCGGTTCCTTTGAGAAGTGGCATATTGGTGAGAAATGAGAACTAATCTGATCATCCATTCATTTTTGTTAATCAATGGCTAGGATTAGATAGAAGTAATTACAAATCATGACTAATTAATAGATTAATATACTAATTAGGGGTAGTTTAGTCCAAAGATGTTGATTGATTTCTCCGATTCGTCGACCTCCGACAACCCTATCTGACGTTGCGATGCCAATCGATGTCGATGTCGTCAACCTCGCAGCCAATCAATCAACCAACCCCGTCAGAGACGTTGCCGGAGAAAAACCAGTCCGATCTGATTTCCATGGAGGATGATGAAGTTGTCGCGCGCCCCATGCTCACATTAAGTGAGCCGAACCCAAAGAAGACATTAACTTGTTAATGTCTTCTTTGAGTGGGGCGTTAATGTCTTCTTTGGGCGCAGCTCACTTGAGACTACACATTATCCTTTGAAAAGCTACGCATTTTGATATCTTTTACTACAAATAGTATGCTACGAATTTTGTATGTAATTGCTACAAATTTTGTATGTAATTGCTATGCATTTTAGTCGTAAAACACCTAAACGTGACTGCTACGAATTTTGTATTAAATTGCTACGCATTTTAGTCGCAAAGGTACAAAAATATGATTACTACGCATTTTGTTAGTAATTGCTACGCATTATAGTCATAAAAGCACCAAAACATGATTGCTACGCATTATAATTCGTAGTAATTACATACAAAATTCGTAGTATACTATTTGTAGTAAAAAGATATCAAAATGCGTAGATTTTCAAAGAATAATGCGTATCATTTACACAATGATCTGCGCGCTCCACGCTCACAATAAGTGAGCCGCGCCTAAAGAATACATTAATAAGTTAATGTAAAGGCTGGGCGCGGCGTTAATGTGAAGGCTGAGCGCGTGGCATGTACGTTTACTGTTCATCTGTCGACTAAAACACAAAACATGGACTGATGTCGACAATTTGTCGAGCAGTCTGATGCGATTTCATTGGGCGATGACAAAGGTTCTCATTCCGATGGTGGCCAGATCGCATTGACAGCGAACGCCGGGGTGTGGTATAAGATTAGGTTTAAATCTATTACTAATATACCCTTTAACCGTAATTAAAACGTGATTGTGCGAATAAGTTAGCGTTGATTAACAACCATTCGATTATTAATTTAATGGTCATTAAGACTTCTCATTTCTCATGAAACATACCACTTCTCATGTGGTCTTTATTTCAAGATCAAATATTAGCTAAATAAATATATTTCTTACTGATCTTAAAGTTAAATTAAATTAAATTAAATTCAGTTAAGTTAATTTCACTACCATCATATCATCAGAAACATCATCATATCACCATCATATCATCATTCTTCATCATCATCACCATAAACATCAGCACAAACATCATATATGATGATGATATGGTGATGATGATGATACAATGATGATGATGGTGGTGGTGGTGATGATGATGATGATGACATAATAATGGTGATGATGATGACGACGATGAAGATGGTAGTGATATGATGATGATGATATGGTGATAATGATGAAGGTGATGATGATGATGATACAATGATGGTGATATGATGATGATGATGATGATGATACGATGATGTTGATATGATGATGGTGATATGATAAAGTTGATGTTCATGTTGATGATGATGAGGGTGGTAGTGGTGATGATGATGTTAATATGATGATGGTGATGGTGATGATCATGATGGTGATGATGTTGATGGTGATGGTGATGGTGACAATGATGATATGATGAAGATGATGATATAATGATGATGGCAACGATGATGGCGATATGATGATGATGATGAAAAAATCAATTTGAGTTGAATTTAACTTAATTTAATTTAACTGAATTAATTGAAATTAACTTAATTTAACTGAATTAACTTAACTTGACTTAACCATAAAAAATATAAGTTCAAATAGACTTATAAGTCTTTAGTCTCTCGATGGGATCCTTGAAAGTTCAAACACGATGCAGATTGTAGTGTTTGAGCAACCACCAAACATTCTAAGTAGGAGGATCTTTCAAGCCCACTGGACATTTTTCAAGCTATGTGATTTTTTCAAGCCATCATATTCAACTTTGTACCTTGTCCAAAAACAGGCCCAATCTGGTCGGATTCACAATCACAACAACAACAATAACTTAGAATATCTTGTGAAAAATTGGATTCAAATTAAGTTTTTTTTATACAACGGATTCAAATTAAGTTGGGTATTCACAATCAGCCTAATTGGTCAACCATTTTCAAGTCAGACAATCAATCACATTTGTACACACATACATCTTTGAATACGCCTAATTTAACGGCATAATATGATATAAATTGACACTTTTCAATCTCTTATTTGTCCCTTCCCAACGGTCCTCCACTCTTTTTGAATTCCCACTACAAAAAATATCTACTGTACTTGCTTGCATAACACCTTCAATTGTGGAATTTGAAAGTTCTTCCTTAACCAATCAATTACTAGCTAACTAGTTACTAATGTTGTCCCCTGTTGAAAATCTAGTGCACTTGAACTTCTAACTCTTTTTCTCCATTATACCCTATTATTTCATCAGTTTGTGAGATATTTTAATTTTTTTCCCGATGGAATAAGGCAAATGCAGACAAGGACACGACAACATATATGAAGAAAGTACAATAACTTCGAAAGGACAATCAATAAACACAGAAAATATGGCAGCGTGATCCGTGTTAAGCAATGATATCCCTCAGCTGTTGAAACGTCTTCATACACGAGAGCCCAAAATCCGTATCACACCACGGTAGCCAGTGAGATATTTAATTAAACTCTCTAATATTATCGATCGTACCATCATAACGAAACAAATCAGTTAACATATTGAATATCGCTAGATTTATTGATCATGTCGCAAACTAAACTACAAAGAACATATATATTTTCGACCCATTACACACTTCAATGATCAGAATTAAGAGTAGAATTTCTAAAAAAAGATGGATATAATCAAGCATAAAAGTGGTACCAAAAAAAATACTCAGTATGCTAATCTGATTTATATATGTATAAGGTATATGATTTTGAGTTTCTTCAAGGGATTTGAAACCACATTAATGTCTCAAAGCCAATGTTCTGATCTACGCTCTGAAAAGACTCAACATCAAGTATGTCTCCCCAGCACCAGCCCTCAGCCCACTCCTCAGCCGAGTCACAGCTCTGCTGCATATCAACTGGCTCCGTACACGCAGCCAGACTCGGTAACTCGGTGAGTTGCTCGGTAGATAAGCCCATTTCATTCCAGTAAATTCCCTTCTCTGCCTCCTCAGCTGATTTATCCTCAGTTGACAAGTCATCGGATGAAGTAGGTTTTGTAAGAGGACTCGAGTCTAGATGGACCATCGCGGCGGCTTTAGACGCTGCAGCGCGAATGTGGGAAGGGAGAAGAGATGCAGGCTTTGGAAAATGAGTGATCAGGTGAGGGAAATTGAGATGTGCAGAACGACCTTTGAATGCGAATGACGCTACGTCGTGCGCTCTTGCAGCCATTTCAGCATTAGGAAATGTTCCAAGCCAAATGCGGGATTTCTTGCGAGGCTGGCGGATTTCTGAGACCCATTTGCCCCAGCTGCGCATCCGAACTCCCCTGTACACTTTCGATGACGACTTGGGTCGATGCGGACCATCGTCATGATCTGCCGTGCCAATCTCCTGAACTGAATAGTTGTTGGCCATAAAGCTCTAGCTAGGTAGCGAGATGGACCCTGAAGGAATATTGTGAAGAATGTACTTCGAATGATTTATGGTGGATCTGATTTTATATACTACAGTTTGGGTTCAAACGGTTGCATTTAGCAGATTAGTTTGTCTACTTAGATTGATGTTGACATATCGGAATATAGTACCAAAAATTGAACGATCAGGCGGTATCTAATTATATTGACTTTTATATGGTAAAATATTGAGTTAAATTAGATTAACAGATCAATCAAACAAAATTAAAAATCAACTGAACTAAATCTGAAGTTTTGTGCCAATTTCCAAGCTCATAAGATGAGTTTTCTTTTTTTGCACCTCATTTGATACATGGAAAAAAGATCTGCTGCGAGTAGTTGATCAGTCGAGTTTTCGACTGATTAGTTGCCATTCTTCACTATGGTTTTGGGTCGTTTCCGATATTATTCGATGTCATTTGATCCCGTTTCGTACATTTCAGGTACAATGCAAGATATATCAGTGTCAAGAGCCATTGGAAGAAACTCGGGAAAAATCGGTGTTTAGAGCAAAAGTTGGCAGTATTTGGTCCTCAGTCGATCGACTGGGAAGCTTCCCTGCTCCAGTCGATCGACTAAACAGACTAACAGGGGAAGCTGAAAATCGACCATCGCCAGTCGATCGACTGACTCCTTCAGTCGATCGATTGAAGAGTCCCCTGCCCAGAGCATGCAGATCACGTGACGCCCAGTCGATCGACTGGATCTCAGTCGATCGACTAAATGGACAAACAGGAGGTGCTGCAAATTGAGACTTGTCAGTCGATCGACTGGGATCCTACCCTGTTTCAGTCGATCGACTGAGAACATGCTAGCCAAGCGACTTTTCTTCCTCCAGTCGATCGACTGGGCCATCAGCCCAACACCAGTCGATCGACTGGACCTGCTACAGTACCGAAAATAATCCGAGGCTATAAATAGAAAGAGGGTTTCTTGACCTAAAAAGGGGGGGACTTTTGGGGAAGAACACTCATCAAAGGAGATCAAATCAAGGGCATTCATCCACATCCAACAAGGAGGAGTGAAGATCAAAGGGAGACACTAGGACTAATCATCCTACTTCTATCATTCTTCTCTTCTTATTTGTTGTGTAAAAACCCTACCCACATCATGTTGTCTTACATGATGTGTGAGTAGTTCCCTTGTGTTTCGAGGGTGTTTGTACCCTCCTTGGTACTCTTGATCATGAATACACATGTTTGATTATTAATCTATGGTGTTAGATTTACATTTGCTATGATCTTCATTGTGCATGCACTCTAGGTGTTTGATGAAATACCTAAGTGACTTGTTTATCCCAAAACTTGCCCTAATAATCTAGCGATCTTAGGGATGGTTTAGATATAGTAAATGTGATCATATCTATGGATTTGAAGTGAACTAGGAATTGAGTTCATGTCATTTATTGCTTGGGAGTTATTTCAATGCTAATAAATGTCGTGGAATGAATCAACATCTCGAGAGAGTGAGGTTCGAGCTTTAGGAGAGCTTGACTAAGAATAGATTCGATGAGGATTGATTCTACCTTAGTCTAAGCTAGGTTCGAAACTATCTAACACCTAGAAATGTGCTTAATTCTTGTATGCATGATCATGAGAAATGCCAAGGAGGGACACAACCCCTTGAAACTCTCTTTTGATTGATTTTCAAACCCTTAATACCATCTCATTACTTGATTTTGATTGATAACACCCTCATCATTGAATTTTAGGAATAGCCAAGTTGAAAATTTGATTCACCTAGCGTATAATCCAATTGCTCCCTTGGGTTCGACACCGGTCTTACCGGTCAAACTATAAATTGTTTTTGACACTATTGCAAAATACACACGTCAAAATGGCGCCGTTGCCGGGGAGCAATGGTTAGATTGTCCCTAGGAAGAATCATTTAGTACTTCGTCTATTCCATGTTTTTCTTTTGTTGCTTGCTTTTAATAATATTGATTCTTGAGCTCATTCCATTACCCTCACTCGGTTTCTTTCGTCTCTCTTGTAGGTACCATTGTTTGATGCCACCAAAATCAAAGAAGTCAAACAAAATTGTTAATAAGGACATCAACCCTACTATTGACGAGCTTGACCCATATTCTACAAGGGGAAAAGCAACCAAAGCCAAAGGGACCACATCAAACGCTCAAGAAATCATTCATCGAACCATGGGAGATAGGGATGGACTTCCTCCTCCACCACCCCCTCTTCATTTACCACAAGGCCAATTACCTCAAGATCCTCCACCACAATTGCCCCAAGCTAGAAGGGTTCTCAAAGACTATGCCGCACCTAATGCTTATGGATATCGTTCCCCAATCCTTGCTCCCGCGGTAGACAACCGGGACTTCGATTTGAAAACCTCTACAATCCAAATGATTCAATCCAATCAATTCTCGGGGAGAGACCACGAAGACCCAAACTCTCATTTGACTACATTTCTCGAAGTTTGTGATACTTTCAAGACCATAGGGGTCTCCGAGGACGCTAAGCTCTTGAGGTTGTTCCCCTTCTCCCTCTCGGGAAGAGCAAGAGATTGGTTAAGAAGTCAAACGCCGGATAGTTTGACCACGTGGGAGGAGCTCGCCGTTGCATTTCTCAACAAGTACTTTCCTCCTTCCAAGACGGCGTATTATCGGGGTCAAATCATGAATTTTGAGCAAATGGATGGGGAGACGCTTTATGAAGCATGGGAGAGGTACAAGGAGTATCAAAGGCTTTGCCCTCACCACAACCTTGACGACCTTTTCTTGTTCCATACCTTCTACCACGGTGTGGATGGTCACTCGCGGCTTGCACTTGATACCGCCGCGGGAGGAGCTATCATGGATCTTGAGCCCCATGAAGGATACGCGGTAATTGAGAAGATAACAAAGAACTACTTCATGTGGGGGAGTGATAGAGGAAATCCAAGGAAGCGAGGAGAAAGACATGAGGCAAAGGCCGTAAGCACAAGTGACTATGATGCCTTGAGGAAAGATTTTGAGAAACTCTCGGATGAAGTTTTCAAGTTGAAGAACCCGGAGAGAGGTCACTCAACGAGCCAAGGGTGTGACATATGCGAAGTATACGAGCATGATACTAATTCTTGCCCTTTGGTTCAAAGGGATGGTCATAGGTACGGGTATGGAGAAGCAAATTACATTGGGGGAAATCAAGGGAGAGAGTATAATGGTGGTGCCTCTCAAGTCCAAAATGCCCAATCCAACTACACTACCCAAAAGTTTCCATCCACTTGGAGAGATCGGCCTAACCTCTCATACAAGACCACAAATCCTACACCTCCCGGATTTGGCCCTAGGCCTACTCCAAATAATCAAGCTTTCCCACCAAAGAATCAATACCAAGGCCAACAATACCAAGTTCAAGCTCAAAAGCCCTATCAACAAGTTTACCATCCCCCACAAATTTCGAATGAGCCCTCCGGCGTTGAAGCAATGTTGGGCAAAATCCTTGCACAAAATGAAAAGACAAGTAGTGACTTCCAAGCTCAATTGGAGGAAATGAGGCTAGCCAACCAAAATGTTCAAATCCAATTGTTGCAAGCACACCAAGGGTTGCAAACTCATGTTAAGATGCTTGAAAACCAAATTGCTCAACATGCCGAGTCTTCTACAAGGCCACAAGGAAAATTGCCGGCGCGACCCGAGCATGAAAAGAAGGAGTTTTGCAACGCCATCTTTATTGAGGGATCATTCGAGGATGAGTTACTTGAGGATGAATTTCTAGAGAGGAAAGAACATTGTGAGGCGGTGACCCTTAGAAGTGGGAAGAAATTGGATGGAGTTGCACCAAAGAAACACGTTGGCCAAGCTAGAGCCGAAGAAAGAGAACTCAATGAAGAGGTCCCTAATCCTCAAACCGAAAAGGCAAAAGAAAGGAAAGAGGAATTGAAGCCTTACTCTCCGCCGGTACCCTTCCCTCAAAGGCTCATCAAGCCCTCCAAATTGGAAAAGGAGTATGAGGTCTTCACCAAGATGCTAAAGAAGCTATATGTTTACATGCCATTCCATGAGCTCATCAAGAAGGCACCTCTATACAACAAGTTTCTAAAAGAGATTTTGTCCAAAAAAAGGACCATTGAAGAGGATGAACCCCATCCCCTCAACCATGAGTGTAGTGCCCTCTTCTCGAAGCAAATTCCCCAAAAGATGGGAGATCCCGGTAAATTCACTATCCCGTGCTCAATTGGGGATATGAACTTCACAAGTCCACTAGCCGATCTCGGGGCTAGTGTGAGTGTTATGCCTCTTGCCATCTACCAAAAGCTTGAATTGAATGGGGTGAAGTCCTCTAAAATGACACTACAACTAGCGGATGGCACTACAAGGCGCCCTTGGGGCCTAGTGGAGAATGTCCCAATCAAAGTAGACAAATTCTACATTCCATGCGACTTTGTGGTGGTAGACATGGGGGGCAATTTCTCTTCGTCATTGATCCTTGGGCGTCCCTTCTTGGCCACCGCCGGTTTTAAAGTTGATGTGGGAAAAGGGAAATTGACCCTAAAGATTGGTGGAGAGAAGGTGAAGATTGAAAAGCCAAATGAGGAGCAAGTGGCTAGTGTGGAGAAAAGGCTAAACAATGAGGGAACCGAAGTTTCCAAGGGCAAGAAAGTTGATAAGAAGGAGTTGCACAACATGCTTGAACCCGATGAAGACCCTTCCTTTGATCAATATGACTCATCATCATGCACCAATGAGATGAGTAAGAATGGAAAAGCAAAATCTTCAAAGGGCGAAAAGCTACCATCACTTTGGAAAAGGGCTATTAAACAAGTTGCTTGCAACTCTTCAAAGAACCCGGATTGAGTCTCCTATTATTCCACTAGTCCGCTTGAGGAGGGATCCTAGCAAAGGACTCCTCAAGTGTGTTTCTTAACAAGAAGAGGATGCACAAATCTGACCCGGATCGGAAAACCGGACCGGATCGGACCGGTTTTTTCCGGGTCGATTCACGGTCCACATTTTTTTTCATAATCCGGGTTCCGGGTTGGTCCGGTCCAGGACCATATTTTTTCCGGGTCGGTCCAGTTTGGACCGTAATTTTCCGGGTCTGAACCGTAATGTTTAATACTCAATTTTTTTAATTTATTATTTTAATATTCAAATTGAAAAAACACTAAACACGAAAACAGCAGCCGAAGTCCGAACCCTAATTTCTTTTCACCAATCGCAAATCCTCTCAAACCTCCTCCCCTCCAGCCGTCGCAACTCGCAATTACCAGTCGTTGATCGCTGTAATTTTTAGTACGTTGATCAAAAACAATTTATAATCAACCGGTAAGACCGGTGTCGAACCCAAGGGAGCAAGCCAAGCGCATGCACTATTTAAGATTGTGTTTCTATTCGGCTATTCTAAACAAAAATGTATAAAGAGTGAATATATCTAAATCCTATGTGGTTAGTAATTGGGGAAAAACGTTAAGTAAGAGGTGTTTCGAGGACTTACTCCTCTCCTTGGCAAATTCTCAATGATCATGCATACAAGAGTTCAATTAAGTATGAGTTGATAGGTTTTAAACCTAGCTTAGACTAAGAATTAGGCAATCACGCATATCTAATCCTAGTCAAGCCATCTTAGTTAGGATCTCACTAATTAAAGGGTGTTGATCCACTATATAGCATTTACTCTCATAAATGCTATATGCATAAAGTTCTAGTTCACCTCTCACCATGCATTTACTCTCATAAATGTAGGTTAAGTTCAATTTTACTATATCCAAACCATCACTAAGATCTCTCAATACTTAGATCATAGTTCTAACATAAACATGTCACTTAGGCATTTTATCAAACACTTAGAGACATGTCAATCATGAAGATCATAGTAAAATGAAATCAACTTCCTAAGGTTCATATACATAATTCAAGATATAGATCATTTTCTCCATCCTAGAACTATCCCCAAGGGTTTCCAAGTCCTAGGTTCGAGTTTTAGGTCCAAATTGTCACTTAGACATTTTGTCGAACACCTAGAGTGCATAACATTCATGACACAAGAGAAAATGAAATCAACAATCATCTATATGAATATCAATGTATATACATGATCAAGAGTACCAAGGAGAGTCATAAGACCCTCTAAACACAAGATCCACTACTCACACATCATGTAAGACAACATGGTGTGAGTAGGGTTTTTACACAACAAGTAGAGTAGAAGAGGGATAGAAATAGGATGATTAATCCTTGAACTCCCTTGATCTTCACTTCTCCTTGGTTGGATGATGTTGAATGACCTTGTATGAGCCTCTTTTCCAATGTTCTTTTCCCCAAAAACCTCCACACTTGGTCCAAAACCCTTACTTTCCCTTTATAGATTCGGCTGAAATTTGGGCATCAAATCTGACTTTTCCCTCCAGTCGATCGACTGGGGATAGGCTTGACTGGCCTTGACTCCCAGTCGATCGACTTAATGAAGTTTCAGAGCCCCCCACATTCTTCGTTTTTCCAGTCGACCGACTGGAGTTTCAGTCGATCAACTGGGGCCTTTTTGGTTGCCTTCCCGGCTGAATTTGGTCTTGAAGTCTCTTAGGGAGTTGTAGCCCTTTGAGTTAGCTTTCCAACAAGCTTTGAATCAACCAATTCGGAGGTCGGACGAGCCCTCTAGGTCCAAAACAAGATGCAATGGTCAATATGCTCGGTATTGCCCCGAAACTCCATATTTTGCGCCGAAACTCCTGTTTTTCAACCAATCTTCATATATAGGCCTTGACCATGGGGGAAACTTGTTTTCCACCTAAAATGTAGACATAGAGGTCAAATGACATCAAAATAAAGTCGGAAACGACCCAAAACTATAGTGAAGAATGACCATAAATGAGTCGAAAACTCGACTCATCAGTCGTCCAGCGTCGCAACTCGCAGCCGTCCGGCGCAACTCGCAGCCGTCCATCGTCGCAACTCGGACTCGCCTCATCCAGCCGTCCAGCGTCGCAACTCGCAGCCGTCCAGCGCAACTCGCAACTCGCCTCCATCTGGTAATTTCATAGTCTGTGTAATCTCCTTACTCCTTTGACAGTTTCTGTCACATCTCATTAGTCTGGCATTCGATGAAATTTTTATGGATTGAAATCGAATTTAATCAGTTTTCTGATTTTCTCAATGTTCTCAATGAAGGCACATTTTATGTTGCTTGATAAGAAGACTTGCAAGTGTTACTGAGGTAAGAAGACTGCTTGATTTAGTTTCAACGTACAAGGATCAGCTAGGAAAATGCTCCATGTATTATAATGCTGCTGTTATTACTGTTGTTGTTCAACATACAAGCTACTGTTGTTATAATGCTCCATGTATCAAGTGCTGAAAAAATGCTCCATGTATTATAATGCTGCTGTTATTACTGCTGTGTTGCTGTTCAACATACAAGCTGCTGTATCAACTTGATTAATTCTGCTGCTGATATTTCTGCTGCTCAACTTGATTATTTCTGCTGCTTTATTACTGCTGCTGTATGCCTGTATCAACATATTTCTGCTGCTCAACTTGATTATTTCTGCTCAGTTTTTGTGTGTGCCTGTAAATCAATAAATGTAACTTGTATTGTTTGGTCAGTTTTTGGGTGTGCCTGTCAACTATCATATGTTTTCATTTAATCTTCCTACTTCACTGTTTAACCTTTACATTGATTGTTTTACTGCAGAATGGATTTTTGGAGTTGAAGAATGGAGAATGAATTTTTGGAGTTGAAGAATGCAGAATGAGAGAGTTGTTTTAATCTACTAAACTTTGTATTTAAACTTTGTACTGGTTTTTTTTCCCAGAACATGTTCTCTGGACAGATTGCTTATTTGCTTTGTATTAGTATTACAACTTTTTTTCCCAGAACATGTTCTCTGGACAGAGGACAGATTGCTTATTTGCTTTTGTATTACAACTTTTTTCCCAGAGTTGTTTTATTCCAAACAGAAAACAGATTGCTATGTTTTTGATATTTTGTATTTTCGGTCCGGTCCGGTCCATAGCTCTAACCCGACCCGGATATATCCGGTCCGGTCCGGTCCCCGGTCTTCATTTCCAAAAAATCCGGTCCAACGGGTCGGACCGGACCGTATATATCCGGTCCGGGTCGGTCTACGGTCCCGTTTTTCAAAAAAATCCGGTCCAACGGTCCAACCCGGACCGTCTGAATCCGGTCCGGTCCTTTCCGGTCCGACCCGGATGCACATCCCTAGCTGCGAGTGCCAAAGCTCATTTCGTTTCTGAATATTTTTTTTTTGAAATATAACAAAATTGTACGGCTAAGGTGATTTTTCTCTTTACTTTTTATTTCATGATTTCTACAAAATATAAGTAAATAACTATTTAGTTAATTAAAACAAAAACCAAAAATATAAAAACTTTAACAGAAAATATTTATGAAAACCATTATTCTATATGGTTTCTATTCCATTTACTCTAGGAGTCCTTACAAAAACAAGTATTTGTTTGAAATAAAAAAACCCCAAATAGATGCTTTTTAAAAAATATTTATGAAAATATTAATTTTCTGCCTGATTTCCTTTTGATTTTCCTTTAGAAATCCATACATCAAACATTAAAAAATAACTGTGAAAATGACGCAATAATAGAAACAGTCTAAGTTCAACATAAGCCATAATCCAAAAAAAGTTCAACATAATCAGATATTCATAATTAAAAAGTAATTGTATCAGCTAGAAAACATCTAATTAATCTCAACTCAAAGCAGCAACAACAACAACAGCAACGAACATGATTAATCTAATTTAACAATGAGATCCAAAGGAAGCAAGTCCAGCAGCAAAGACCAAAACCATCAAAGGTCGAAGCGACGACCCAATCAGGCACGACGACGCTGAACTTGGCGCAGGTGCATGAGCATAGTCATCAGGAGGGAAGACAATGGGACGAGGCGGTGCATTCGACATAACGTCCACCTCCAGGCGCTGCCCGTTTTTGCAGTGGTCAGGTGCGCCGCTAATGAAGTAAAACGGACCTGGTCTGTCCAGCTTGATCACCGTCTTGCCTTGGTCTCTGAAGATGTAGATCGGCTTTGTTGTGTTGCAGTGGTAGTATGCGTACTTGTCAACCACCATCACCGAGTCGTTTCGGTACACAAAAGCTGCACACACACAACAAGTCCTAAACGGTGTCGTAAAACTGTAAAAACATTCAACGCGACGTCGTTTTGTAACACCAATCCTTTATCCGTAGATTAGCATGAAATAAAAACTTTTTTTTTTGGAATATTGGCCAACACTTTTGAAGTTGGAAGAGGTTGTTTTTGAATTTTGATGGACTTACAAAGGGAATCTCCGACATGGAACCTGTTGTCGGCAGCCCAGCGTGTGTAAAACGAAGTGTCGTTATTGTCAGGGACGTGCCAGCCATCCTTGCCGCCGACTTGAATCTCTGCAGGTTGAGATGGTGCACAGTTTATGTGGAGGGTTAGTGAGAAAATGATGATGAAGGTGGAGAAGAAAAGGAGAGATATTGAAGTGGGAAAGGCCATTTTCGCTGTGCGTGGCTGGTTGAGAATCTGAAAATTTGCTTTGTTTTATGGTGTGGAGGATAAATTTAAGGTACATGAGGGTGTGGCGGTTACTGACGGTTATTTGGAGTGGGTTGAGTTGAGGAGGTCGTGTGTACTGACTGTGTTGTCTGGTGGTGTTTTTTTGGAAGCAGTCTAACGTTAGCAGTTGTTGTCTCATCACTTGTGGGTATTTCGAACACTTTGATTATGGAGTAATATATAATTACAATAGTCGCTGTAATTTATCAACTCAAATCCAGTGTAGCAAAGTAATTTACAACCAATAATTACAAGTAGCACTTAAGCGTTTGATGATGTGCATCAAACAAGCTCTCCAAAACAGCTACTGTATTTATATCAAAAAGAAAAAGAAAAAACAGCTATTGTATTTAACTTTCTCTTGTTATGGACTTCCACATTCTACTGAATGAGTTCTTTGTATGCAATTGACGTTAATCTGGACAGAGCCTGTCTTCATAAAACTTCTTATATCCTGATCTGCCAGTTTTCGCTTCTCGTTTGACTTCACTTTGACCTTTCCTTTGCTTTTGTAGACTTTATCATATGGATCACAACTCCAGCGGAAGTCTTAGAGACCGAGCTTCATTGAAATGACAAATTTGAAGAATACTTGGAACCCCATTTCCAATACATGCCGCAGAATTTGATGGATAATTTGTAGCCTTATTAGCACCATTATTGGCATACCCATATGTAGGCGTAGTGGACCAAGTATGAAAAGGGTAAGAACCATTGATAGGCGTTACCTCAGTTTCCACAGCCATGAACACACCTCTACAGTTCTTGCAAGAAAGTTTCTTTTTCAGATACTTTCGTACTCGTACTGCACTCTACAACTAGCGCACACAGTCCAGAATGTGTCGAGTCTGTGATGGGGCACGGGAGAAGCTTGACTCCGATCAGTGTGAGTGGCTGCATTTCTATGACCCAAGGATGAGTTGGTCTGGTTACTCTGAGAAGATACCTGATTGTTCATTGGTATAGCGTAGGCGCTTCTCTTTGCTCGGTCTGACAATACAGCCCAAGCTTCAGATATAAGCTTCAACCCCTACCAGCTCACCACCCACTTGTTCTTCTCATGCTGAAGCAAGAGCAAGACTGCCATATTGTATGGAATAGTAGTCCAAGATGCAGCCAGCAAACAGCATGAAGTCGCTCCTTCGAATCATGGACTTCCACATTCTACTCAATCTGATATAAAAAAGAAAAAAAGAAATGTAAGAACAATAACAAATGAAAAAAATAATACATGAGGCAACAATGCACCCAAAATGAAAATTCACAAGTAAAAGATTATCAAAGGCCGTGTCGATCTGGTTTCTCAACGGATGCAAAGACAAAATAGAAGCCTCGCTAATTAAATTATGGAAGGTAACAATGATATATAACTTATCAGTTGCCTGTGTTACTATCTGGGAAATAACACTCTTTCCGAAGCTAGTCTAAAACTAGTATCAGGCAAGCATAATACAAGCTACTGAACCCAAATAGTCAGATAGCCGCATAGCCAAGTAAAATAATAACTGGCAATGACGGAAGGAAGACAGAAAGATTCAAGGTAAATGGTTGCTAACTAGTTAATTACCCTTAAACAGGTTGATATACAGATCTATCAACAGCGAAAGCCGAAGAGAGGCACATAGAGTACATCAAGTAATAAATGCTCCCATATCAAGAGAAAAATATTTAAAATATTATTATTCGCCCGTGTAAATCATACTACCAACAGAATCATTCAGGATTCAGCACCAAGCAGAAGACATTTACATTTATACTTTGGTCAAACAGAGCAGTGCCGTAATATATAATCTAGATTTGCTTATAGCAATTGTCATACATAATCGAAACGAAACAAATAAAAACATCTTTCTAAAACATATAAAGATATGTGAAATGGCTACGTATTTACCTTTCGAAGCCAATGGCACCACATGATAGAGCTGAATTCTCGTCGAGAATCAACCTGATGAGGAAATATAGAATATGTAGCAGCTGAGCCAGCGTAACTTGTAAAGCGAATTGCCGCTTAACTGCTCACAAGGATGGGGGTTTCGTTACGCCTACTTTATTATGTACAAGCAGATTTATTTGGCACACCTCTCTCCGATGTGGGATATGCAATGACGCATAAAAAAAAGACACGTGTATACTACCAAATTTAGTATTATATCTACCCATAAAAAACATCTACAGAATTGGGAATGGCTCTACAGTTCATCTTTTTGATCCACAGTCAATCGGTTTTCAACTACTACCAGGCCAAAGTTATTGATGTACAAATGTGCTGCATGTGAAGTTATAAAAGAAGATTGCAGGGGCTATATGATGCAAAATGCAAATTACCAGCGTCAACAATAAATTATGAAACACGAACCATCTATATTTATATACTCATATTTTCCACAAATGTATTAATAGCTTTAGAGCGACTCATTGAATTTAGGCAGACTTGTGATGACAACGTGATAATCATGTATCACATCTATGAATCTTAACACTTAAATTAAGCCATACAATGTCATCTGAGTCTTTAATAGTCTAACACTCATCAATGAAGATCAAGACAAAACAAAGAAGCATAATGCTTATAAAATGTTGCACTTGCATATGCAACTTCATTGGAAACTGGAAAGTATCACAGTATCTATGCATACCAGAAAATTGTGTTGAAGAAAAGAAGTCCAAATAGTAAAATAAATTTTAGGACAAGCGAGTCAAAACATTAAAACAATTTTATGTCAACCGACAAAGGAGGACCAATGAGACAACTAAATATAAAAACAGCCTCTCTTGTTCGGGAAGAAATGAGAATGTGCTGCAAGAGCAAGAGCACAAGTAACTCTGTATGGACACAATTAATCAAACAAGTGGGAAAAAAATCTACAGCCATCAGAATAGACATCATATCAGTGTCCAACTCTCTTTTTATTAACATAGAGTATGTCTTTCCGTTTTTCCAAAAAAAAAAAATACTAGCAAACATTATATAAGTTTAGGCATCATATGGTTCTAAACACTGAATCTCCTCGGTGAAACATTTTCAGGAAGTACAAAAAAAACTACAATTGCCAAACTGGATTCCAAAACAAGCGATGCTAACCTTGTATGACAATATAAACCCATCATGCACCAGCTTCAGGAAACTTGGTCTGTTGTTGCGACTGCGCAGCTTTTCTCAAAAACTCGTCCCAACCACTCCCCTCACTAGTATCCAAGTAATCAAACGGAACTGCAGTTTTCAAGCCAGGCCGAACAATGCATTGGTTCTCAATAATTCTAAAATCTGTAGCCAGGTTTTCTTCATTTGGATTAATATTTTCCAAGTCCTCCCAGTCGAAGAGTAGTGGGATCGTAGATCTGCCCCAAGGATTAAAATCAACCAGTTTTACTAGCCCATTACTTTTAACATAGACATCGAACGTGTAATCTTTTGATTCAAATTGCTGCTTGATATTTTCCGAAAAGAATCTGCAGATACTGGCTCGAATAGCATCCTTCTCCTCAACAGGGGCTGGATAAAATCCGGTGACCTCACGCTGCGATATTCCAACAAGGTTGTGACAGCGCACAAAGCAGCGAAATTCCATCTCTGGACGAAGAGTCCGGTACCACTTGCGCAGCGCAAGGACGAACTTGGACGGTCTGGTTGAAGTTTTATCATCGCATGAATCATACGCATGACATAAGTCATGATCTAACGAATCAGACGACCTCAGTAGCAAAACAATCTCACTAAAAGAAGTACATTTGAGAGTCCCAGTTGAGCTTATCCACGCAGTGTCTTTCGGCACACTCCAATTCAACTTCGGAATCACTGCACCACCAAGCGAATCAATCGACGTCTTCACATACTGCTCTAGCTCAGGGAATGAAGGAGGAGCGACATACTCAGCTTCATCTTCTGAACCTTCCACCACTTGAAAATCATCTTCATCGTAGGGATTATGAATTCGATTTGGCAACGCGTCTTCAGCCACTGAAGATGTAGGTAGTATGAATGGGCCAGAATCATTAAGGTACTCCACAAAGGATTCAGGGAGCTCATGAATAATCGTCTTAATGGAGACTCCTTTGAATTTAGGATACCATTCATTAATCTGGCATCTATCTACCTCTTCAATCTTCATCCCCATTACACCCTTTTTCACACTTTTTTCACACTTCCAAAAGAAAAATCAATACAAAAAAAATAATTAACAGCTTATCAATCAGCTTCACGCAAGACATCAATTATAAATCGATGAAACGGAAAAAATCGCTTACCGGAAAAAAAAAAAACTCAGTTTGTACTTGATTAGGCTTGACAAGAAATCCAGATCTATTTGAATTTTCGATTCTGAAGAACCCTAATTTGTGAGAAATCGCTTACCCAAAATGATGAATCAGAGATTTGGGAAACGACAGGCCCGGCCCATTTACTATTGTTAGAGTTTTTGAGTTTTGTGGAGGGTGAATAGTTTCATTTTCTATGGCATATTTCCAAGTCTGCCGACTGAGACCAAAAGTTAAACGAGGCAGCTGACTTGGCAGGAGGGATAAATTACATCATACAAAACCAGGAGATGCATTCCGAAGACATCAATTTTTTTTTGATTATATGATTAATTGACACTACTAAAAATCCATCTCAGATATATTCCTGCAATTATCAACATCTTATTCCTCTAAAAATGCTGCTTCTACTTCAAGAACTATCTTCATGAATTCGTACACAAAGTAGCTTATGGCAGTAGATGGAAGAACCCGCAACAAAGAACAGCATAGTTTAAGTTTGGATGAAGCGCTGTTCAAGTCAATCCCAGTGAAGCTGCTCGTTGGATACGGATGAGATTTCTTGAGTATTTATTGGAACCTTTGAATCCGTTAGGTAGCATCTGACAAAAAGCTCTGAAGATCGTGTGTGCTGACTGCCGACTGTGTTGTCTGGTGGTGTTTTTTTGGAAGCAGTCTAACGTTAGCAGTTGTTGTCTCATCACTTGTGGGTATTTCGACCACTTTGATTATGGAGTAATATATAATTTGCAATAGTCGCTGTAACTCAAATTCAGTGTAGCAAAGTAATTTACAACCAAAATTACAAGCAGCAAACAAGCTCTTCAAAACAGCTACTGTATTGAACTTTCTCTTGTTATGGACTTCCACATTCTACTGAATGAGTTCTTGTATGAAAGAACCGAGAGCATGTCGTCGTAAAACTTCTTATATCCTGATCTGCCAGTTTTCGCTTCTCGTTTGACTTCACTTTGACCTTTCCTTTGCTCTTGTAGACTTTTATCATATGGATCACAACTCCAGCGGAAGTCTTAGAGCCCGAGCTTCATTGAAATGACAAATTTGAAGAATACTTGGAACCCCATTTCCAATACATGCCGCAGAATTTGATGGATAATTTGTAGCCTTATTAGCACCATTATTGGCATATCCATTAGTAGGCGTAGTGGACCAAGTATGAAAAGGGTAAGAACCATTGATAGGCGTTACCTCAGTTTCCACATCCATGAACACACCTCTACAGTTCTTGCAAGAAAGTTTCTTTTTCAGATACTTTCGTACTCGTACTGCACTCTACAACTAGTGCACACAGTCCAGAATGTGTCGAGTCTGTGATGGGGCACGGGAGAAGCTCGACTCTGATCAGTGTGAGCGGCTGCATTTCTATGACCCGAGGATGAGTTGGTCTGGTTACTCTGAGAAGATACCTGATTGCTCATTGGTATATCGTAGGCGCTTCTCTTTGCTCGGTCCGACAATACAGCCCAAGCTTCAGATATAAGCTTCAACCCCTACCAGCTCACCACACACTTGTTATTCTCATGCTGAAGCAAGACTGCCATCTTGTATGGAATAGTAGTCCAAGATGCAGCCAGCAAACAACATTAAGTCGCTCCTTCGAATCATGGACTTCCACATTCTACTCAATCTGATATAAAAACAAAAAAAACAAAAAACAAGTAAGAACAATAACAAATGAAGAAAACAATAGATGAGACAACAATGCACCCAATATGAAAATTTGCAAGTAAGAGACTATCAAAACCCGTGTCAATCTGGTTTCTCAACAGATGCAAAGACAAAATAAAAGCCTCTTTAATTAAATTATGGAAGGTAATGATGATACAACACTCTTTCCGAAGCTAGTCTAAAACAAGTACCAGGCCAGCATAGTACCAGCTACTAAACCCAAATAGTCAGATAGCCGCATAGCAAAGTAAAATAATAACCGGCAATGATGGAAGTACAATTTATAGATGACAGAAAGATTCAAGGTAAATAATGGGTCGCATAACTAGTTAATTACACATATACAGGTGGATATTCAGATCTATCAACATTGAATAGAGACACAGAGTACATCAAGTGAAAAATGCTCCCATATCAAAAGAATAATATTTAAATTACTACTAACAGAATCATTTCAGGATTCAGCACCAAGCAGAAGACATTTAAGTTTATAGTCAGACACTAAGTATCACAAATAAATCAGAGCAGTGATGTGATATTATCTAGATTTGCTTATACCAATTGAAATACATAATCGAAACGAAACAAAGAAAAACATCTTTCAAAAACATATAAAGATATGTGAAATGGCTACGTGTTTACCTTTCGAAGCCAATGGCAGCACATGATAGAGCTGAATTCTCATCGAGAATCAACCTGATGAGGAAATATAGAATATGTAGCAGCTGAGCCAGCGTAACTTGTAGAGCGAAGCGCCGCTTAACTGCTCACAAGGATGGGTGTAGCGTTACGCCTACTTTAATATGTACAGGCAGATTTATTTGGCACACCTCTCTCCGATGTGGGATATGCTATGACGCATAAAAAAAAGACACGTGTATAATACCAAATTTAGTATTATATCTACCCATAAAACAACATCTACAGAATTGGGAATGGCTCTACAGTTCATCTTTTTGATCCACAGTAATCAGTTTTCGACTACTACCAGGTCAAAGTTATTGAGATGTGAAGTTCTAAAAGAAGATTGCAGGGGCTATATGATGCAAAATGCAAATTACCAGCGTCAACAATAAATTATGAAACACGAACCATCTTTATTTATATACTCGTATTTTCCACAAAATTATTAATAGCTTTAGAGTGACTTATTGAATTTAGGACTAGTGATGACAACGTGATAATCATGCATCGCATCTATGAATCTTAACACTTAAAGTATGCCATACAATGTCATCTGAGTCTTTAATAGTCTAACACTCATCAATGAAGATCAAGACAAAACAAAGAAACTCCCTTGGAAAGTATCACAGTATCTATGCATACCAGCAGATCCATGTTGAAGAAAAGAAGTCCAAATAGTAAAACAAATTTTAGGACAAGCGAGTCAAAGCATTAAAACAATTTTATGTCAACCAACAAAGGAGGACCAATGAGACAACTAAATATAAAAACAGCCTCTCTTGTTCATGAAGAAACGAGAGTGTGCTGCAAGAGCAAGAGCACAAGTAACTCTGTATGGACAATTAGTCAAATTTATGAAAGCAACTGAAAAAAATCTACAGCCATCAGAAGAGACATCATATCAGCGTCCAACTCTCTTTTTATTAACATAGAGTATGGGACTCATAACCCTTGCGCAATGTCATACATCATCATCTGACAGGTTTGCAATATACCATTAGTAATAATTAAAAACAGAAAGGAACAAAATCTACAGTTGAACTGAAATGTCACATCTGCAAACGCAATTTCTCTGGAATACCTCCAAATATATGCACCGTAGTATATCAGTGGTGTTGGCAACATAAGTCAACGATTTTTACATTTTCCAGGCATGCACAAAAGAGGACACAGTAGGCAATTAAACTAATAAACAGCTACTCTTATTCGAGGAGAAAATATGTAAGGATGCTTACGCATACTAATATAAAGCAGGCCAGCATCCATACATCTCACAACATCAAACAAGTCTTCGCAGACTGGTGATACAAACATATAGTATACAGTAAAATCTTTCGCAGGAATTAGAAGAGACATTATCTGTGTTCACTAACTTGGAAAATGGCCAAAATAGACATAAAACATATCAAGCAAAGTAAAGACCACGAGCGGTTGAGTAAAATTATAAAATCAAATACTTAATTTTTATATTTTTACTCAACTGCCTATGGATATAATATGCATTATTTTCAAGGGGATTTTGATCTTTAAACAAGTTCATAAGCACTGATAGTCTATCAAGCATTACTCCAACTCACTCATTATGTACACAGATAACTCAGGATTCGTAAGGCAATGTTAAACATCATAATGTGGCTGTTTACAAAGTACAATTCTTAGTGACCAAACAAAAAAATAGAAAATATTACTTATTGTATGTATCATCGGCAGACACAACTCCCTCTAGAAGACACTCACAATCAAGTATACCTGTGTTCTTGACTTCTTGTTAAAGCAAGTCCAAGCAATGGTACAGTTTATGGACACAAAAAGGAGGAAATTTAAAGCAAATAAAAAGAAATAAATCTAGCCATGAGAGAAAGAAAACATGTAAGCATGATTACTCAAACTAATGTAAAGCAAGTCACCGACGTCCATACATCCAAGCAGCTCAAACAAATCTTGTCTAAAAGTCCAGCAACTAAGAAATCCATTTTGCAGCCATCAGAAGTGAGACAACATTTCACTGTCCAGCCTACTCTCTATATAATATAAATAGAGAATTGGGGGGACTCATAACCCTTGCGCAATGTCTTTAGTCATCATTTGGCTGTTGACAAAATTATTGTCCTAACTAATGAAAAATGGAAACTGTTTTCACAGATTATTAGGCCTCATTTACTAGATTATGAGATCATTGTAGCTTCTATTTTATCAGAAATTTTTGTTGTTGAAGTAGTTCTAAAATATACAATACCTGGTATCTCCGTTCGCCTAGTACCATACCTCGAATTTCCCTTACCCGAATTTAAAAATACAAATCAATCTCTAATCCGTTCTCCTAGTACACCATACCTCGAAGTCGAATTTCCATCCCTCTCATCCTAAACTCCATTTTTTACTCTCGTTTGGAAACCTATACGAGGCCTCCCTCAATCACCTCCGTCTTTCGAGCTTTCCTTCCCAGACGAATCTCACTTGAGATTGGCAACGAGCCAACGACTCGACACATGAAGTGAAAAAAAAAAAACCCTAAGACAATTAAACCCTAGCAGATGCACTTATGTGATTCATAAGCAGGCCCGGCCCGGCCCATTCACTATTGTTGAGGTTCGTGTGGTGTGGTTCGAATTCGAATCATTTTTTTTTTCTATGGCATATTTTGTTGCAATGCAGCAGGTGAGAACAGTGTTGCCGACTGAGACCAAAAGTTAAAAGGAGGCATATTTTGGTTAGCTGACCTGACAGGAGGCATCAAAATTTTGATGATACGATTAATTGACACTAGAAAAAAAAAATCATCACAGATTGCAAGAACCTGATCAGTTAGTTCCAATCCATATGAGTGACCCTTTTGAATTGGGGAATTGTTGCCGATTATATTCATTCCCCTTAATGCAATTATCAACATCTTATTCCTCTAAAAATGAAGTCTTTATGCTGCTTCTACTTTAAGAACTATCTTCATGAATTCGTACACAAAGTAGCTTATGGCAGCAGATGGAAGAACCTGCAACAAATGAAGACAAATTTGTTACTTATTCATGAAATATCTGGCAATTTTAATCGCAAGGCAGAAATAAAGTACTAGTAAATAGTACCTGCAACAAGCTAGGGGTTAATCCCGCATACAGAGCAGGTATGCCGCCTTGCTCAACTACCTTCATGCAAGTTGCCAGTGCGCTTAATTTGCTTGACTGCGCTTGCATCTGAAGCTTTCTTCTCACTACTTCAAATGGATAAGTAGCTGCCTCCGAACAAGCACCAGCAATCGCCCCATAAAATAATGTCCGTAGTGTCCCAAGTTCAAGCTGGTCTAAAGCATTCAATTCTTGACCTTCTTGCTTCATGTTCTCAACTCTTAGCCTCCCTTCGGGTGAATGCAGATATGCCGATTTCAAGATATCATAAACGCCGTAGAAAACTGCTCCGGATGGTGCCATGCTTATGATAGAAGGAACCAAACCCTTGTAAAGAGAAAAGAAGCCTTCTGTTTGGACCATGTGACGGAAAGTACCGATCACACCGCCTAGTGCTTCTCCTCCTGGCGCAACCATCACAGTCCTGATCTGAATTTTTTTTATTTTATAAAATCCAATAGAATAAGCGTTAGCTCTCAGTCAAACCACTTAGTTTAAAAAGTACAAATAATGCACGGGAAAAGAAGAAATACAACTCTGAAGTTCCGTAACATACAGTGTCCATTGGCAAGCAGAGCAAGGTAGCGGTGACCCCAGCAGCTGCACCAGCTACAAATCTTTCAACATTAGTCGCTTCCTCTTTCCCTGACAATTTCATAAGCTGACTTCTGTACACATCGTAGGCGTAGAAATTTATTGCCTTAAATGGAGCAGTTCGGAGAATATTCACAACATTTCCTTTCCAAAAACCTTGAATCCCTTGAGTGGCTGCAATTGTCTTAATAAGCTCGAGAAGGTTTCTCTGTTCACCACGAACTATATATTCTAGCTTCAATCTCTCAAGCGGAGCAACAAACGTCCTGATAGAGCAGCATTAGTTAGCGCACAATTAAGCGAGACAGTGATCAATGGGTAATGAAGAAAACTTTATACTTAGGAAACATTGGCACATAGATAAATATAAGAATTTTAAATCTACACTCTATAGTCAAGATCACGATAATGAAAAAACCAGAAGATTATGTCGAAGTGTTTCATGACAGACGAGACCTGCAAATAATCTTGACAGAGTGGAATGAAAACTATCTTGCTTGTGTCATATATATTTTATCAAACAGTGTGGGGGTCTCGAAGTAATGCAAACTAAGTGTGAATCTTGGAAACCAGCCTATTGAAATTATAAATATGTTTATTTTTCGTTATGTCGATGCGACCCAAATGACATATTTTTGAGTTCTCAACTAAATATCTGCCACTTACATTCATAAAAATATTCTGAGAAGAAAAAAAGAGCACCGAAGCCTAAACTACAGTAAATTGAAATGCTTAAATAAGCTACCACCTGGCCGGGTGGGACTAAAACAAAAAACCATATAGAAAATTAAAGGAAAGTACTTCAATTAGTTAAAATCAACCATTTCCTAGAACTTCCAAACATGTTTCTAAACTGTCTGAAGCCACATCCTCGAGTGGCAAGGGACCACCAACTCCAAAACAAATTTCATTGGATTGAAGCAAGCATCAATTTTGTGTAGAGCCACACATATCACCTGGATTCTAATAACATAAAAACACCTTAATGATTGATACATAGTTCTCTTCTCTTCCTCGCTGACCCGATTTGCTAAAATCCAAGCACAAAAGAAGACATGTACAGGTCCCTAAAACACATGGCCAACTTTGTCGCCTGATGCTAATTCATACCAGATGACACGATCTAGACCACAATCCATTTGCAAACTTCATCAAAGAAACACAATTTATTCTCAGCAAAAAAATAATCTCTATATCATACTCATTACTCAATAACAAGCAATCAACTTCAAGAAAATGAATTGACATGAAAGGAAATACGCAATTTATGCGAATAATCCACACCTTGAAACCATAGCAGCGACAGCTCCAGCCCACAAATGCTTAGTAGTATTAAACGCACTTGCTCCTGATTTCTTCTCCATCTGCATCTCCCCACATCTTGCCAACAAGTCAATCCTCTCCCGATCCAACCCATCAACGCCGTCGCCATCATCTTCTCCAACGGACACGCTAACAGACAGAAACCTGTTCACCAAAACCCTCCGCAAAGTTCTCTTCTTTTTCCAAGAAACCGCAACCCCGAATTCTCGTTTACACAAACAAGAAGCGGAAGCGGAATCGGATTCGGAACTGGGCTGCGGAGATATCAAGGCTGCGAAGGAAATGGGTATGGCGGCGACGTCGAGAAACAGGCCGCCAAGGAGGAAAGGGTCAGAGGGCTCGTACGCCAGGGCGAGATCTGAACCGCGCATTGCCGTGGCGCTGCGTTTGATCGGAGGATTCAAGAACGGAATGAGGGTTGGTGGAATATAGGAATATGGAATTGATCGAAAAGTGGAGGAAGCTATGCTAGCAGCTGGTGATGTTGATGCTTAGGAATCTTCGCACTTTGCTGGCATTTGGTAGTTGGGGTTTTGGTTGGTTTAGAGTTATATGAGACGCTTGCTGCTGCTTTTATGTATGATTTTGATTTGAGAACAAAGTCTTTTTGATTCCTTCAAAGAGAACAAAGTCAACGTTGGTCAATAGTAAGTCAGGCTTGTCATTTGGAGCCTCTTCAAAATTCAAACACAAGCAGAGAGAAGACAGGAAACACTATATTCTGGCCAAACTAAACAAGTTCAAGCTATTTTTGTGCTACAAGGATGATTCAAACATAGAAGCACCTAATACGAGAAGAAGATCATCGTTTAAGCAGTAACATCCTCCATCACTACACCCACATTCATCCCACTTCTTATTCGGCCTTCTTGTTATCCACTCGCTTCGATTGTCTTTCATTGTCGCTATTTGTATCTTCATTCCTACGCGTATCATCGGTGGCTTGAGCCCATTCGTGACAGGTGATGCATCTTTGAGTACTAATGGGAACCATTGTTCGATTTTCATGTCAGCGGAGTCCAACACCGTGTTCCACGCAACTTCCACTCTCCCAATTAGACTAGACCCCTTGAGTTTCTTAAATACTGACTTTTTTGTACTTCTTCGACGAAGCTCGAAAATAACTTTTTCTTGCCTCAAGGTGTTGATCAAGTTGATGTCTCCTAAACACTCCAATGAAAAGCACTCATCCCAGTGAAGCTGCTCGTTGGATACGGATGAGATTTCTTGAGTATTTATCGGAACCTTTGAATCGGTTCCTGCTGAGAGGTAGCATCTGACAAAAAGCTCTGAAGGATGCTTCAGCTCCACATTCTTGGCTTCCAAGACTTTAACTTCACACTTCAGAGACCAAGAATTATCATCATGAACGCGACCCATTTTATATAATCTTGCTGAGAATTGAGCGAAGATATGATGTTGCTTAGGAGAGCATCGTCGTCGAAGGGCTATATATACTCACCGAGAGGTCAGAGAGGGACTATTTAAGTTTAAGGAACACTTTAGTTCTTGGTAAAAAACAATTGAAATAAAATCAAGCCAACTTGATCTCATACATACATTTAATTTAAAACTTTTGGGAGAGGAAGTAGTGTGAATAATCTTGGACTCTTAAGATTCTGGAAAGGCAATATGATCCTTCCTGTAAATGGCCCTCAGAAGGATATTGGGTTGTTTCAGCCACATGATGATATAGTGGTTGATGACTCTGATTTTCAGTGCTGAAAAGGCTGCTTGATCCATTTGTTTACTTACTATGTATCTTGCAAATTGAGACTTTTTTTTTGTGAATTGCTGATTCATGTATTGATTTGATCCTCTCCACTCAAGTGGATTTGTTGTTTGCATTATGTTTCGGATAAGATGAATTTGATGCGGATATCAGGAAGCACTGATCACCTTCATCAATTATATGGTAATTGGTACCTATGAGATATTTCTTATCTGCCACACCATTTGTGTATCAAGGGGCAAATCTAAATCTGGGCCTTCTACAGTTGGCCCATTTGTGAAGCTGAATCACATGCAATTGCAAAAGCCCAATCACCTTGAGAAGGTTGTATGATTTCTGGGCCTTCTACAGTTGGCCCATTTGTGACAGTAATGCACATTTTAAGTCTTGACAATCAAATGTTCAAGGAGCAAAGCGAAAGCCAATTCTCGCTCAAGACAAAAGATCAATTGTGACATATAACAACTTATAAAAACTCGATCAGGACCCCATCATGCATTAATTAATGAAGAACAGGACCAGAATCCTCCAGCTCGATCCCATGCTCAGCCAGCCTCTTTTCCTTGTACACATACCTTTTAGCAAACACCAAGTAGATAACAAAGTTCAACGCACTCAGTATTGCTAAAAGCCAATAGAAGTTGTAAAGCTTGCCCTCATTCAGGTTATCAGCTAACCATGGTTTGCTATTTCCAGTCACCTTATGGACTATGGTCACCAAGATTGAACTGAAAAAGAACCCTAGTGAGAGTGTGCTTAAGAATAGTCCAGTGCTCATAGTCTTCATCCCTTTCGGACATTCCCTTAGGAAAAAGTCCAACTGCCCGATGTAAGTAAATGCCTCCCCAGCCCCGACTAGGAGAAACTGCGGCACGAGCCAAAACACCGTCATTGGTAGAGCGATGTGAGGCTTGTCCGTAAGTCCATTTTCACTAGCAACTTTTAATCTTTTCAGCTCAGTCAGTGCAGCAGCAACCATAGCGATTATCGACAGCACGAGGCCAATACATATCCTAGTCAATGGGTTAAGGCCTTGTGGGTTCTTTGTAACTTTCCTGGCTGCTGGTGCGATGATCCGGTCGTAAACTGGGACTGTCAATAGAATGGTGCCTACGAAGAAAACCGTGAGTGATGCTGCTGGAATCTCAAATGAGCTACCGATGTGGCGGTCCATGGTGGTGGCTTGAGAGACTGAGAAGGTGGTCATTTGGGCATAAACAGTCCAGAAAATTATAGTTGTGGCCCAGATTGGCAACATTCCAACCACCAGCTTCACCTCTTCCACGTCGGTTAACGTTGAGAGTTCCCACTTGCTCATTATTGAGACGTTCCCTTCCATTATTGCAGCTTTGTCAAGAAACCTACACATTAGGGCGCAAGTGAGTGGCTCGGTGGTGAACACTCCACCCGGCACCAAAGTGTGCTCGGGTTCGAAGACCCTCTAACTCAAAAAACATAACACCTAACCCCCAATAAATAAATAAAAGAAACCTGCACACATTAAGGAAGTTAATTCAGCACAAAACAAATATTTCAACTAGCTGGAAAACCCTAATTCCCACATATCTAAAATATTTGAATAAATATATAATCTATCAGAATGTCCTACTAGACAAGAGTTTATGCCAAATAGTCAATATCAGAACATAAATATATGCACATTTATTATTTAGAGAGAGAGAGAGAGGTTTTGAAGGGTAGGATGGGAATTTTAGTTTGCATGATGCATGTGTTCCATGGATGGGGGATCGATGGGGAAGCTGCATTATTGGAGTAGAACTAGATTGAAGTCTCATCTGATAAAACAAAAGCTATAAATCCAATAGCTAGCTTTATATTATGGGTTGCCCATTGTCGTATGGCCAACTTTTGTCAGCTTGTCATTTTCTAATATTTATATAAAAAAATTCAAAAAATTACATCTCAATTTTACCCTAAATTAACAGGGATGAAAAATTCTATGACTATGACTACACATGTATAACATGAGAAGAGACCATTGAGTTAATAATTCGCACATGAGCATTAAAAATATTCAAAATTAGGGTAAATGTCAACAAACAACATCTCAAAAAAAATTGTTGAAAGCTTGTTCATTTTTCTCTTAAGTCATTTAATATTTTATCTTGTTTTTGGAAGTGAAAAAAAAAAGAATAATAAAAAGGTAATGGAAAAAGAAGAAAGGAAAAATGCATAGAGTAGAAACAAAAGCACTAACGTACCGCAAGTTCTTGCTGTGTGGGAGCTGCTGCTTTTTCTTCCCGGACTCCGCATCATCATCTCCAGCGTAAAGCATCAACGGTTCCGAAGGCAAGTCGAAGTTTCTCTTCTTCCAAGCAGCGACGAAAACCGATGCAATCTGGGTCAAAGGACTCCCTACTAACTTCTTAAACCTGTACTTCCTTGTCCCAGCCAAGAACACAACAAGACCAAACACAATAGCAAATGCACATATCCCATATCCCCATTCTCTCCCTACATGGTCCTGTATGTACACCAGCACTGTCACCGCAACTAGCGCTCCAATGCTTATGAAGAAAAAGAACCAGTGGAAGAAACTAGCCATGTTGGCTCTCTCGGTTGGTTCTTTGTCGTCGAACTGGTCTGATCCAAACCCTGAAACACTGGATTTTAGGCCACCGGTACCTAATGCAGTTAGGTAGAGGGCTATGAAGAGGACTGTGAGCTGGAGCTCAGTGGCTGGTATGCAGCCTAGGCCAGTTGGGTCATCGCATTTCGGTGGGCGGAGGCTTGGGATTATGGTGGAGATTGTTAGAATGGTTACACCCTGATAAAAAGATATATATAACAATAGATTTTTAGTTGGTCCCCTGCATCAGAAAAAAAATGAGGGGAAGCAAAAGAGAGATAAGGTTTAGTGATGTACTTACGGTAGCTTGAACCATGGCAAAGATGGCGATTGTCAAGTACCGTCCTAGGAAGGTATCGGCAACGAAGCCACCTAGGAGACAAAGCATGAAGGATGTTCCTAGGAAATTGGTAACAGTGTTGGCAGAGGTAGCATTGCCCAAATGCATAGTGCTTGTCAAGTAAGTAACTAAGTTGACAGCAATGCCCAAAGTTGTCAGCCTCTCACATGTCTCAACGCCTGAAGACAAAAAAGTCACAAAAAGAAAAGGTTCAAAATCATTAGATCACATTATAAACAGCAACTACTAAAAACATCAACAATGTAATAAGAACTAAGAAGTTTGGAAAAGAGTGAACCTAGAATCATGGCAGCACTGATCCAGCCGCCGGAGCGGGCACGCTCAGCAGGGCGGCCTTTGTAGTCCCAGGCATCTGGGAGGGTCTTTCCTACAGTCTGAGGAAGAGCCATTGATGTGTTTTTAGTTTTGTTTTGTTGTGTGGGGAGTGGGAATGAAGGTGAAAATTAACCAAGAAGATGAGAGAGAGAAAGATCTACGGTATATTTGTGGAGTTAAATGCTGTGTAGGTTATAGAGATAGATGCTTTTAGTGAGATGGAATTGGAGGAGGAATTCTTGTGTTTATTTATACTGGTTTTAAGATGCGATTTCGAGAGCTGGAAAAGACCCATATGGGGAGAAAACGACACTTGTTTGGCCCCCATTTGTTAAATGCTTAATCATTCTATCAACTATTTGGTACTGCAACAATTAATCATAATTATTGTCTTCTAGGTATTCCATACTATTTTTAGGTCTTTTAATAGTCTAAAGAGAGTAACTTAATTATTTCTTATTTCCAGTCATTTGATCAAGTTTATAATCGCTACTGCATAAGAGAGAGATGAACATCTGAATGAATATGCCATTTGACCGTTTCAACAATATGGCCAAAAATGCACTAGGTACATCACTAAAGATTTCGATGTAATGGTTAATTTCAAGGCTTTGTATAAATTCTAGTTTTTATCGTGATGGCATTTTGTCATTTTTGTTATAATCCATTTTGATACTTTCAAATGTTTTATGAACCTAAAAACAAAAAAACAAAAAAATGTTTTATGAACCTGTGACTTCCACATAAAATTTATAAAGGAAAGTGTCACGGTGAGGTTCGAACTTGACATTGTCATTAGAATTGAAGTCAAGGAGTTCCAACTCAACCACCATCTTATTGGCAACACTAATGCACTTGATTAAATAATTATTAATCTATCAAAAAATGTAGCCGGTCGTGTATAACAATTAATTTTTAAACTTTTTGAGATTTCTGGTTGAAAAGTTATTATTTCATCTAAAAGTTGAAAACGATGGATAATATTATTTCTAAACTTTATCAGCTTGGAACAAATGGTGTTGGTACTTCAAGAGCTCAAAAACAACAACGTACGGGTACGACTGACAATCAATCGATCCCTTCATACTAGTATATATTAAAACGACATTTATAAACATAAGCCAGAGTGTCAGTTGTATTAAGCCGACTGGCTAATTATGTCCTCTATAATAATTCATAACTGACTAGAGGCAAAGAGATTAGCCTAGTGGAAGGCGTCCTCCTGCGCCCAAAGTGGCCAGGGTTCAAGTCCTCACCAGCTCAAAATGAGCAGATACTAACTTTAACCCACTAACCCCATCAAAAAAAATATATTTCATAACTGACCGATCACAAACTAAAAGTACTAAGCACAATGCAGCTTGATGGGTAATATACTTGTTTTTTTCTCGATTCTATGTCCTTTATTTCTTCAGCTGAATGAAGCTCATAATTTTGGCGCTATCAAGATTCGAATCTTTATTACTGGGACTGCTTCTTATAATGTATCTATATATTGTCAATCCACTGCTTTGCATTATCCTCTTTAGTTGAGTGAGATTGGTGGCCCAGCGTAATTTAGTCGAGCAAAAAAAGAGAGTGTATCAAATCTACGATCAGCTCGCTTCGCTTTGTATGTCACTTTTAGAAGATGGACCAGTTTTAAAGCCACAAATTGTTGATGGAATTTTTATATGTGGACTCTTGTTTTAGGGAGGAATAACCCCTATATATCACCTCGATTTTTTTGCTTACTTACTTTTGTTGCATAAGATTAAGACAACTTTTTGAAATTCGACCTAAGGAAGGGTCCATATATGAAGTCAATTTGCATGCTCCATATCCCTAGCCATGAGGGACCATGTCACTCACATTATGGCTCTTGCACCTCCAAATCGAGGTTGTATATATGCAACAAGTTAGGGTTTTTTAGCAAGTTGGTGGTTTGTACCTATAGGACATATAAACTATATTAGCACATCTAAGTTAGGTCTAATTTAGGGTGCGAGATGCTTTAAGTTCTTCTCTCAGGGAGAACACATGTGTTATGTTCCCGTGATCTGCCAATGAGGGGCCGGATCACGCGCGTGTGGTCGAAGGATATGGCGTAAAAAACTTATTTCCGAGAGTGCTGGGTTCAAATCCCGATGGGGTCAAAAAAGAAAAGTTTCCGTAATGTGGATAAATGGAACATTTGCAGGGGTTCCACTATTCGGCAAACAAGGGAAACTGCAAAATTCTAAACAAATGCATAAATGAAAATAATGTAATAAATTATGACACTTAGAATTCTCAATGATATTATTTAGAAGTGTGGCCATTGGAAAATATTTGATTGTGTGTATTTCATACCTAAACGCTAGCTTGGCTTGGTTCAGAAATGTTGAATTTGTACTCTCTCGCTTTTTATATTTATATTGGATTCTTTTGATGTGATGAAATGTTAATTATTGGTAAGTTGTCGTCAACAATATCGGTTTGGCCTTAGACTCAAAATAAGTCATTAATCATTATTCCAAATAGTGATTTGTGATGTAGGGGCTGTATTCATATTTCCGACATAACACAATTGACTACACTATTGTATGCTAAGTTAGTAAACTATATGGAATTAAACATGTAAATCACAAGAACTAAATTGACAAATTTATCTAGCCGTAATTCATAAATATTGTTCTGATCTTCATCATGGGTTAAGCAATATTGGTTTCATTTTGAAGCAATAAAGGCAACTGTGTTTTTTATAATTTATTATTAATGACGGTAGGAATGGGCAACTTCCAAATTCATGCCTTTAGATGCATCCGGGGAGCTAAACCGTCGATCTTCTATTCATTTGACCAAAACTATTACCGCTAGATCACTATTGTTTGCGCACAAATAGGGAAAAAGAGAGAGAGCGAAAGGTTGTCAATCACTTCATCCGGGCATGGATAGGACCATTACAAACGTTTAAGTTGCTCCACACCAGGTTGGGGCTCCTTGAAAATAATGTCATCGACTTTTCAAAGATTCAAGATTCAAATGCACCATTAAAGTCTTCTGTTAACCCTTCCTTTGAATATTCTATGCATGGGGTCGGATCAGACCGTACCTCTTCCCTTGGAACTCTGTGGAAGAACTTCTCATGTCGACAAAGTGATTAATATTAATTTCAGTTATCTCAAACCTTTTTTTTACAGTTGCCAAGATTCTAATATTAATTACTTCCAAGAAATGAAAAATACAGTGCCAATGAGAAATCTTAAACCAAGCACCGTTAAGACAAATAAGCACACTAATCTCAAAAGAATTAACATTATTATCGTGATTCATCGATACCTGTACCCTAATATGTTCAAATTATCTCTATTTAATCAAAGAGGAGTGGTGCACCGGAAGTCTTCTATAGCTACTTATAATTAATCATTAATCTGATTCAATCAGATGTGCAATAATTTCATAGTTTATTAGATCTTTGAATATTCTATCCAACATTATTGAGAAGCAATTATTCTAAATATTCTACCCGTTGAAACAACGTATGTATTTAATTATATGTGTATATAGTATGGTCCTCGTGTCATGGTCGGCTTAAGCTGTTTTTTAATTTGCATTAGTTTTAGCAGATCAATTTCATCCCGTGCAGCCTCTGAATGCTGAATCTGCATATAAATTATAAAGAACCCTAGTGAAAAGAAGAAAAAAACATTGTCAATGAAGTGATGAAGTATATTATTGGTTGTGGAACTCATGAAGTAGGAACTATGAAGATAATGCATTCAATAATTGCATACTTAATTTTATGCTCGGGCTGATGGATTGAGTCACCACATATATATTATTGCAATATCTAAATTTATTCAAGACAACATGAACTGGGAATTAATGGACAATTAGAAAGATGAAACTATATATATTTTATTTAAATCACATCAGAGAAAAATGAAAACTTATTTTAAAAATAATTTAGCTAGTAACTATACATTTAAATTTAATATATAAAAAGACTTTTGTTTGCCCTTATTTAACATTTTTTTTAAAAGAAAAGAAAATGACTATACAATCCAAAGAGGCACAGATTCAATTCTTGAATATATTCTACCTCTCTAATTTACCTATCAGGAAATCCAATCTGACCTCAACAGGACTCAAATACGTAACTAGAGTAGTGATTACCAAAAGCCGCGGACTCCTCTCATTTAACATTCAAAGGGTTAAAATCTACCTCATTTTTTGACAAATGTGTTATGAGTGAACCACATTCCCTTCACCTACACTTAAATGTTTATTTTACAGTTGACAATTTAGTATTTAATCGGTTGCTGTCATTAGAGTCTTGTAGTAATAGCACTTGCACTATATACCTTACATAAGTTTCAATTTCAACAGACAAACTTGACAAAAAAAACAAAAAAACAAAAAAACAGGGTGTCACAGAAAAACATGGAAAAAAGAATCCATAAAGTTAAGCAGTTATGGGAATCCACATCTATTTTCTTGGGGAGTTCCGAGAGCCATCCCCCGCCAGACAGGACATGACAAGTGGACTAACTATGGACAAAAACTGGATATGACTGAAACATGTCATGATTTTTTTTCCTTCACTGTCACTGGTAAAATAACTACGGAAAACGTTAGGAACATCGTTACCTCTTCCTCTAGCTCATACGTATTTTTTATTACTAAAATTTTTAAGTTTTTAAATAGTTGATTTTATTGAACTATATGTAAGGGCATTCGCAGTAAGGGAGCAATGAGCAATAAGCAATAACCAAAAATAGCATTTTCTTATAAAAGTCATGTAGCAAAGCAGAGCTAAAAGCAATGAGCAAAAATGGCTCTTTGCTCTATATATTTTAACGCAGCAAGAGAGCAAAGAGCAAAAAGCTATACTCATAATCATTCAATTATCCGAAATTATCACTTCTATTATTTCGTTTTTTATTTTTTTTATTTTTTATTTTTTTATTTTGTCCATATAACGTTCATTTTATGACATTTCTGATTAGTTATTTCAAAACCAACAAAATGTAATTTCTTTTTGTTTTTCTTCATAAATATATGTGGGCCCCACTTATTATTTTCCTATCCCAAACCATCTCCATTATTGCTCACCTATCAAGCATTGTGTTTTGCTCTCTTTTTTGCTCACTTACTACATGAGAGCAATAAACAATAAAATCTCTCTATTATTGCTTATTACTACCACATCTCTCGACGTGACGTGACACATTTTACCATATTAATCGTCCAAGTATGTAACTTGACACATGCCTCTGTATTGCATATGAAAGGAATAAACTTAATAATTTTTGGATCAATAAATATCGATTTTCTGAGTTTTTAAATCAGATAGCATTGCCTCATTAATTAACACACACACACACCGATCTCTCTCTCGTGAAGGTGCATCATTCATCTCTCTCCAATTTCGAATCTTATCCATATACAAACCCTAGCATGAGCTGCTACCAACTTCTCTTTTAAGTTCATTGTATTGGTATCTGGTAGATGCAATTGTTAACACAGTCCTTCCCTGTTCCTGACGTTAAATAATATAAAAGGTATATCAAGTATCAACCTTATATGTCAAATTGTCAATAGAATCACACACATGCATACAGAAGAAGATGCATGAAGACATTTCTTCTATGGTTGGCATGACAAACCCTCCCAACTAGGTGTGTGGTCCTTAAATGGATGATGATGATGATGATGATGGAACAAGGAGACTTGCAACTCACCATATAATTCTACGTCCAAATGGGATCCAGTTATTGAAGTAAATTTAGTTTTATATAGGTCTGCGATATTCTTCAATATAAAACTAATCTAGGCAACACATAAGTACACAAATAGTTGCCAAAATTGGATGCCAACAACAACAAATCAGTTGTTTTCTAAGTATAACTTTTAATTAGGCTAATCATATACTAGTTTTGTTTAATAGTAAAGCAACAACCAACAATGAGCCTGCAGGAGAGAGATTTATAAAATTTGTTATCGTCTATCGATTAGAACTAGTGGCATAAGAATAATAATGATACAGCCACCCATGTCGTCACCATTCGATGATGAGAATAATGTACTAATCAATTTTATTGTTCTCATATCAATCAAGGACCGTGTGTGTGTGTGTGTGTAAGGTTTTTTCATATTTTAGATTCTAGTATATGCATGTAATGTATCGTATAGTTAGTCAATTTACTATGAAGTATTAAATTTAGAATTATGTTTCCAATAAAAATACTATCAACTAGCCATTAGCCATAAGTACACTTGGAAATGGTTGAAATACCGTTTGTTTGTTTTTTTTTTAATTTTAGTTTAGGGTGTAGTCTAGTCCCCATTGCTGATGTCGCAGTAGGCAATTATAGCCTCATCCAAATATATGCCATATGTTTCCTTCATTGGTTCTACTCATTCAGTTCCAGTGAGATGAGCCACCAAAATTATATACTTTTCCAACACTTGCTTCATGCATGAATCATTAATTATCTGTATATATTATGATATAAAATAAATCACAGAGAAAACAGTTGTGTGATCATGATCCAATAATGCAGAGAGATTGTGCGCATGTTGATTTGTCCCTCTATGTACCAAGCTAGCATAAATACGCATTTCACAGTTACAAGGATATATGTATGATGTGTATTTGTATGTACGTATTTTTATGCAAATAATAATTAATTGCGTTTAAGGTAGTATACAAGAAGATATATAGTCCGGCTTAAAGAATGGGGTCAATTGCCCCCTGATTTTAAATTCCTCCTCTTATTTGAGTAAAATTACACTGAAATCCACTAATATTTTTAACAAATATCTATTATATCCTCACCAATTTCTTGAAAAATGTATTGTACGTGTGCCCCCGTCAAATATGAGGCTGGCTCCGCCACTGGTCCGTTAGAGGAAGTTGGTATGGTGACAAGAGCAGGGGTCGAAAGTGCCTAAATTATTCACAAGTCACTTAAGATTCGAATCATGAGCAGTTTCCAAAAACTGAAATTTTGACGGGTGGGGAATGATAGAATAGGATAAAGATCATTGAGTGTGAGTTTTTTTGGTCCATTCCTTTTTTGAATATATACTAGAAAAAAATACATATTATCTTCAACATGAAATGTGGTGTGATTCATAGACAAATTAGTCAAACGTTGGATCTAAATGAGTAAATGAGTGTGGACAATATGGGGAATGGCAATCTGAGACTCTTGTCTGGTGGAGGGTGGATATATATAGATAGGGGTAGGCATTTGACCCTAGGGTCAAAATGCCCTTAGGGCCACCCTTACCCCGCCCGACCCGTACCCTGCCCTGCCCTATCCTCGTACCCTCACGTACCCTGCCCTTCTACCCTAAGGCAGGGTAAGGGTCATGAAAAAATAGACCCTACCCTGCCCTCCTACCATGCCCTTCTACCCTAACATCATACCCTGCCCTTCTACCCTATCATATCCTGTTTTATCCAAGTATTTTCATACATATTATGAATTTTTTTCAAAATATGCTTAAATTTGCCTTACTTGACCCTATCCTAGCCGACCCGACCCTATCATACCCGACCCTACCCTAATATTACCCTGCCCATGGGTACCATACGGGCTTAGCAATATTGCTCTACCCTGCCCTTACCCTGCCCTGTACTGCTCATAGGGTCAATGAAAATGGTCTTACCCTGCCCTTACCCTGCCCGTTAGGATAAGGGTGACCCTTACCCTGCCCATTGCCGACCCCTATATATAGAGGTTAATACTGAGGCAGGTCAGTTTGATGCACAATTATTGGAGAGGAAAAAGAATATTACTTATATAATTTTGTGCATCCCTACTGTTGACTGCAGTTTCATGTACATATGTATGATCCATTCAATTTGGTTTATGAGATCTGCAGGTACGTAGCTGCTTATGCATGCATGTAACAGAGTTGTCTTTGAACGAGGCAATAATAATAGACTAGAGAGAACTCTCATCAGAAATGGTTATGATAACCTTTTCATGGAATTGATAAAAAATATATACTATGAGGATTCACACTTTGCTGAAGTGTGAAGTGTGTGTGTTTCAAATCATTTAGGTTTTTGTGGCATTTGAGACGCATATATGGCGTCGTGTACTTTATCACTATTATTGTGCAAGTGGAGATAGATGAGATGACCGTAAATGAGATGTTTTTACAACTTATTGATTTGGTAGTTTATTGACCCGGCCTATGAAAATCAACTAGTAATTACAATAACAATACAATTTTTTATATATCAAACTAGGATATGAACCCTTTTTGTTTTTACAATTTTTTTTGGGATATAATTATCTCCTCACACTTGTAATTTGCTCTTGTTGGACCATATGCTCCTGGAGTTGTCACTATTCAAGCTTTCATCTAGTCCAATTTCAAAATCAATAAATCTGACTTTGCAGTAGGACACGTCCAAAGTCACCGACCAAAATTTTCTCTTCGTCCCTGGCGGCATATAATGCTGCATGCCAGATTTTAGATGCATAAGTTGTCATACAACATAGTAGATGAATACAACATATACAAGTTTTCATCTCTAATCCCTAGCAGTAAGAGTGTGTACAAGAACGGTTCTTAAAATCGGTCCTAAAACGTCACATTAAATTTATACTCACCTGATAGATATACCCTTTCTTCGACGTTCTCCCAAGTCCCAACTAGTACACTGCTATCTGAGAAGAACATCGTTAATGGTTGGTTGTCGGCCAGAATTCTTTTGAGGATTAGGGTTCGAGTAATGGTGAAATTTATAGAAGAACGAAAATTTGATTGTGCTGGGCTTAAAAATCAAGTTTCCAGCTTTGCCCTTTGTCAATGAAACGCTTGTTTGTTCATAATACATGCTACAATATATAGAGCATAAATGTTCTCGAATACAAACTTAAATGGAGACTCTTTAAACTGAAAAATGTTTCGGCATGTCACAGTCAAATGTTGTGAGAGTATCAAATCGGTGTTGTTTCAATAAAAATGACATTCGATTAGTACTTTTTTTTTGAATTAATACAAAAGGATGTCACTTTCATCGGTAAATTAAAGGTGAATGATGCGAAAAAGTCACAAAATACATTTCAAAAATCTTATTAGATGAAAAACTAGGATCTAGAACGATAAGTTGCCTAGGCATCGATATGATACGACAATTGATAATGCGAAATGATCATCATTGCATGTAGTGGCATGAGATGGTCTCTGCCCAAACATGATCTCTCAGAACAATTTAAGCACATTGGAAGTCAGCTGGCAAATTCTTTCCACAAGTATTGACGAGCAAGCTCAATGAGATTGGAATGTTGAGGTTAATGCCAAGAATATTAGCTTTAATGGCAGTGCAGAGACAAACAGCAGCTTCAAGATCAATCAGCCCTGAAAGGAGAGAGCAACAAGGAGCGTCCGGTGGTGTACCCACCACAGCATTCACCGGACCATCTAACAGCCTAGCGCACACTCCGAGTTTCAGTGCGTCTCTTGGGCAGCCTTTAGTTGTGGCTGGTGGAAGAATTGGAGCTGTTGGGTTAGGGATGGGTTTGGGCCTTGGCTTGAAGCATGTGTCGCAACAGCTTACAAGTGCAAAGAAAAGGATGTTTAGAGAGAGCAATAATGCTACAGAAGGTGAGACTTTGGTACTCATGTCTTCCTTCTCTTCAACTTCGATCTATACACTACGGATATAAGCAAAATAAGCTCGCCGTGCAATTTACTTGCCTCTCAATGATGAATGCATGTTATTGATTCCTTTTTTATAGACGGCACTGGAACAAATTGAGAAACCCAAACGCCCGCGTAGTTAATAATGTCACTCGTGACCATTATGAATTTTTAACAGAAAGAGATTGAGCTCCTAAATAGATGAAATAATATAATGTCATTATTTTTCTAGTATATAGGACAAGAGGTATATCAAACCCTAATTTTATAATTAGGGTGTTGTATGCGATAATCCAATTAAGCCACAACATGTAAGATGTAAACAAAATTGATCATGTGTAATATTTTGCAGTTTTGAGTAATTTGATTGTACTTAGCCACTGGAGAAAAGCATGTGAATGTAAGAAAAGATCAGTTGTTGGCTTGTCTAGCAGACGGTTACATGAAATTATTTAGGAGTATTCAATCACAAAATAATGACAGTCATTAATTTGAAGAAACGGAGTAGGTTTGTATGTTTTAAATTCAAAAATATGTAGTTTCGAAAAAAGTTCAGTTATTAATTTAGAAGTTATATTAATGAAACCACATGATTTCAAGAATTTTATTTTTTAATCTGGTTGCAAAGGATATGAATCTATCATTCAGTTCACTACGTACTGAATGCTCACAAATTAAAAACCCCTTGCTCGTGTATCTATGTATATAATTTGATAATTATCTTGAAAAGAGTTACCGAAAATATATGTGTGGTGTTTCAGTCACGAGCGTTTAAAGCAACTTGCTTCTCTAAAAGCCTCCCGTGAATGCCCACCTTTCTGATCATGGTAGATTTTTTTTTGGGGGTGCGGATGCATCATTTTGCTGACCTGAGACCAATGGCCCTAAGAATGGGGATCTACTGATGGATAATGTCTGAACTCTTAATTATTTCCGCCATTTACTTGATATAAGGGACGACTCGCTAGCTTTAACTAATTTAATACTTGTACTCTTCAATTATATCCATGTGAATTTGCCAAAATATATCCATCACACACTAAAGTTGTCCTAACGTTCTGCATGGAAAATTATTCAACTTTATTTTGGTCGACCAATAATCCAAGTAGATAACTTCAATTTATTCCAACTAAAGAGCAAAACTACGGCAAAAGCGCCGCCCGGCCGACACAACAAATTAGTTTATGTGCGCGTTCATATAGCTATTAGGTTCCTCACAAGTAAGATGAGTGGTTTGAGATTCATTTTGTGAGAAATATGTGTGACCCAGGTAGGGCTGCTGACATGCAGAGAATGTAGCCTTCAATATATATATCAAACCATCGATCAGTAGGGTACGGTTGGATTAGACTATATTCCATTTACACATACACCATCAATGAGCATCTATCACTAATAATTTTAAGGTTGAAATCTTCCCGTAGTAGTTGAGATGTTGTTCTGGTCGAGTGCAGAATAAATACTAGAACAATTTATACAAAAATAAATGCAGTGCGGAAAGTGAACGACACGCAAAGTTGTTACCCAGTTCGGCGTTAACGAGCCTACGTCTGGGGGCAGTCTCCTTAGCCTGGTGGATATCAATTCACTAATAATGAGTATTATATTGCGAGTACAGGATCTTACGTTTACAGAATCCCTCTTAAACAACCTGAGCCTCAGACACTCTACCAATCGCCAACTAGGTCTCCCCCTAGATCTGAGCCTCACCTCCGATTCCACCAATATGATCCTCCAAGAGAATCAGCGCCTTCTTTCGATTGCGCAAAAGAACACCAGTGCGTGTAGCGTCAATGTTGTTCTACGATCAGTCTGCCGAGCACTAGAACAGACTGAATCCGAGCGCCGTGAATAATCAGAGTGATTAGTTCGCCGACCGTTTGCCTCTTCCTCCCTTCAGTGAGTATGAGCGTGAATAATTTCTCCATAAGTGCTGACTAATACCGAAGCATTAGCCTTCCTTATACAGTGCGGTAGAAACCCTAAATCGAATAGGATTCCTAATCTTAACCGCCTATATCTTTAGGAAACCTTTCCTAATCTTTTAGGAAATCTTTCCTAAATCCTTGCGCATATCTTCTTGTAGATAATGCTTCAAATATCTTCAACTCCGTTTAAGAAACCTTCGATTATCTTCTTTGCTAAGTTATCTTCAAGCGTAAGCATCTCTCAACCGACTCTTTAGATATCTTCGATATTCATCAAAGCACCGACTTGCCAAATCCACTCTAGGATATATCTGCAGCGTCTAAGTTGTGCTACGTCGGTTGAAACAAGTTTCCTAATCTGAAATAGGAAACTTAATTCCAACTTCTGTCCTTCCATACGCAACCGCCTTGATCTCCAACGGTTGACTTTGTTTCCTAATCTGAATTAGGAAACATTCCATCTGCTTCAACTTGTTCCAAGACAGTTTGTCTCTTCCAGTCTTGAACAACAGCTTGAACAAACTACACTAAGTTTTGCCAAACTACAGGTCATAAATCTAACAATGGTCATTTCAATCTGCTATATATATCTGATCGAACTGTAGATATTAATTATTATACTGTCATTGGCACTAGTTTGAATCCGTGGAAAATATAAGATTATAACAAAACTGACATTATATTATACAGAATTAATACTGTATTCACTCTCTCATCGTTTGGGTAATTAACTTGATTATGTTCTTGAAGGAGATCTTTGATGGCCGGCTCTAAACTAAGGCTGCTCAAGAAGCTTAGGAGCGCACCACTATATATGAATATATATGTGAAGAGAGCGCTCAAATGAGAACCCCTCTTTTTTCGAGAATTTTCAGAACCTTCTTTATGCATTTTCGTTTTTGTCTAAGTGTACTTTCCGAAGCCTGAAAATGCATCTAGGCAAAAATAATACTCGAAACTGCACAATGAAGGAAAAAATGTGAGTGGGACATGTGTCAGCTCCACATTCAAAGATATAACTTGATCCAATAGTGAGATTTGGGGTCTCAGATTCTCGAATTTTTAGGAATTCTCAACCGAGCGCTCCCATATATATGAATATGTCCAAAAGTTCTTTTTTTCTTCTTGCAGGGCTTTATCCTCAAAGAAGGAATCCTTTGAGATATTTTCTCGAAGGTCAAGGACAAACCTAGACCTAGGAGGAGGTTTGAAAGCAATTGACGCACCTCCATTATAAGATCATTTGTTACGTCTTTGTCACAAGGGCAAAGATTAAATATGTCCAAAAGTAGGGGGAGTGAAATTCACAAACAAGTAGATGATGATGATGATGATGCAATTTGGAAAAGTAAACTAAAACAACACGGTTAAACATTGCTTTGCGCTAATAAGTCCTTTCCACTCCCACTACTCCCACTAACACTACCATCCAAATATCATTGCGGTGCCCTACTTGCAATCAGCTGTTTCCCTGCCAGCTAAAAAATCTAAAAATACGCCCACATTCTCACATGGCCATGGAAATCAAATCATACAGCAGTTTTCTAATACCATTTGATAAAAATTGAACAACATGTTCATGTTATAAATACCCTCATATATTCTTCATCCAAGAGCACACTTCACTTAACTCACTCTTCTTCCTCCTTTCTCTTTACAGTACAATCCTTTCTAATTACTTTCTACAATGGCATCAAGGAGAAGCAAGACTGCAAAACTGGCCCTTTTCATCACGCTCAACATCGTATTTTTCGCCGTTGTTAGTGCTTGTGAAACTTGCCCAACACCAACACCCAAGCCTAAGCCTAAGCCAAAGCCTACACCGAAACCCTGCCCAACTCCTCCTTCTTCCTCACCAGCAAAGTGCCCAACGGACACTTTAAAGTTGGGTGTTTGTGCTGATGTCCTTAATCTGGTGAACGTTGTGGTGGGTTCTCCTGCAGTTAAGCCTTGCTGCTCCCTTCTTAAGGGCCTGGTTGATACTGAAGCAGCCGTCTGCCTTTGCACTGCACTTAAGGCCAACATACTCGGAATTAACTTGAACATCCCAGTTTCTCTCGAATTGCTCCTTAATGTGTGCTCCAAGAAGGCCCCAAAAGGGTTTCAATGCGCTTAAGGATATCAACGCTTCTTTATTGTATGCCATTGTGATCTCCACAATGCATGGCTTTACCTTATAAATGTCTGTGGTCTTGCATGTATAAGTACCTATAGTGTACGTCTGTGTATTGCTGCCTAATATATTTACCTTTGCTTGTAGTATCTGCTGCCTTTTAGAAGTTTTACATATTTAAAAATGTGTGCTTGGCATTTTGTTGTAAACATATGAATAATGAATTCATCATTATTTGATGGATCCTTGAATCCCCATATGTTTCTTAATTAGATCAAATGATCCTAGCTAAAGCTATAAAAAAAGTTCAATTATTATTTTTTACTTAAAAGAAAAAGGATTCGTTGCAAACAACATATTTTTTGTAAAAAATACAAATCAATGACAGCCTTTGATTTGTTCATTTAGACGAATGACATTAAATCTCTCGTCGTATGATTGATTTCTCGGTGACAAATTATAGGTCACTTTTGACGAACTATGTCATATTTTTGGTTTCTCAGCGACGAATTATAACCCAGATGCGAATTCTGCAGTTTGCACCAAAAATATGGTGTAATCTTTCCTAGTATTACTTAATTAAAATCCAAAAGTGCAAACCCACACAAAACAAATGCAATAATTTTATGTTTTACCTAAAATTTCAAAGTTGGGTCAAGATCAGGTACAAAGTTAAATTTTGGTACAAAATACAAAATTCGTCAAAATCATTTTATAATTCGTCAGTTTATTTTATAGTTCGTCAAAATTATTTTATAGTTCGTCACTTTTCGAGCCGAAAAATGAAAAGACGACATAGTTCGTCAGTTTCATTTTATAATTCGTAACCAAGAAAAACACCAAAAAATTAAGATTTAATCTCATCCATTCAAATCACAAGTTCAAGGGCTATGCTTATTTTGTACTCTTTTGTACTAAAAAATTAACTTTGTATCGGATCCTTACTCAATTTCAAAAGTGTAAAACCTCATATCTCCTTTTAAAAACTGAATCTAAACTTTGACATGTCCCAATTAATCGATTAACGTACTCGCAAACGTTGACATGTCCTCATTTATCACTTGATCCAAGACTGTGACGCATCATGTATAAGAAATAACCGTAAGGACAAATATAGGTACATAGTCAACTTTGACTAGTTGCATATATACGACTTTGGTTGTCCAAATAGTTACTTGCACTACTGATTAAGGAATATTGTGATGGTCATACAAAGCTCCATTATAAATAAAATATTTAATTACACACTGTACTGTAGGACCAATGACAGTAGATGTAACCTCTGGTTTGGCCATATTTCTTGTTTGCTCACTAGCTCTAAACCTAATTTATACTATTATTTTATGTGTCATTTTGTACACTTGGGGTCACCCTACATGATATTTCATTATTGATATATGGGGTCGATCGAGTTGCTGATAAACATTTTCTTTCAAAGAGCATGAAATTCATAAACCAATATATGGGACCATTATATCCATTAGCTAGCTTGCTTTCCTGAGGGTGCATCATCATCAATGGCCACCATGAAAATCTGCCATTGATTGATCATTATCTTGATTACTTTTATGTTGTGTATTCTTGCCCATTGTCTCAGCCCGTGACCCCGGAATCTAGTGTTTTCTTCGCTTTATTAATTCATATCTAAATATGTGGAGTGGATGACTAATAACCTTGGAGGAAATTGACTAAGGCGAACGTACTGGTCAGTTTATTCCATCAACAATAGATTATGGTTCAAAAGTTCAAGCTTAGGAATCATGATCGTGTAGAACAATATAAATAATTCTTCTGTACTTCTTAATGATGTGAAACATTTATCCAATTGGCTTATACTCAACAATGTTAGCAATAGTATAACTTTCTCTTTTTCTTTTTTGAGTGGTAGTATAGCTTTCTGAACAGAGGCAGTTTCTCTCTAGCTGCAAAATCCTATAGCTAGCTAATTTATGAAATACTAGATAATTAATGGCCCAGAGGCAGTTTCTCTCTAGCTGTTGGTAATGTGCTCATTCGCTAATATGTCCATTTCATGTTTTGGAATGTATGATGTTACTGTTATTCATAGCCAGCTTAATCGCGCATATAATACACCTGTGATGTTAAATCAAGTCACGGGCGTAAACTAATTCAAGCGATTGTATTAATTAAACTAAATCAAAGATGAATAACTCCAACCAATGATTTAATGGATCTGGTTCACACCCTGCACATACAAATCGATCTGTGTCATTATCATTTATATGAATAAGCTGATATCGTAATATAACACATCTTCACCGAAAATCAGTTTGTTGTTTAGTCATTAAAAATGACATTGTCCCTCTTGTTAGTTTCAACATGGATATATCAAATCACCGAATCATGATATCATCTGCGAAATTTGAGAGGACGAACACGACTCATATGACAAGGAGTTCTGCCCTGTTAGAGAATATACAGAATATGTTACGAAATATTATTTCATTATATATATATTCATATCATTATTGTGCATGATGTATATATCTATTCCATGTCATTACTATGTGAATGACTATTAGCTTTTATCAATAACGCGCAGTTATATATATATTTATTCATCATAACACATTGCCAACTAACCCTGACTTGCACCCCATTAAGATATGAACTACTAGGCACCTTTGGGAGAATGTGCTCGTCTTTCATCTTCACCTAATTTACCATTTTAACCTCTACTTAGTTGGGTAGTCCATCATATTTCATATCTAATTTAATTGTTGATTATGCTTGATCTTTTTGTGCACTCTAACCTGGAAGAGACTTCCAGCGTATCCCATGTAAGACTAATTAATAAAGTGAGTTTAAGTAGCACTTACAAGAGAAAATATGATATATTTAGTGTATCTTTTCCCTTTTTAGAAGTTGGGTTATCAACTAACTAGTGGAAGACTTAGGACACTGAAAGTGAAAAGTTGAGCAATACAAGAGAGCCTCCTATATAGCTACTGCGTCCAAACTAATTATGATCAACTTCAAAACCGCTGGCTACTCAAACCACATACACAGTTGGTGATGTTTTCAAGAATACACTTGAATGATCAGTTGTTGTGATATTATATAATATAGATTTGTAATATAGACAAAAGTGACAACCCAGTTATATATAAGTGTAACTATAGAACATGCACTGATGCACAAGGCTCCAAAGCTCATTGTGATAATTTCCTTCAACCAGGGCACAGCCACGCCACGCCAGGCTAGCTTATCCACACATCGGCCATTTGCATGCCAGCTGACACGTTACCATGCATACCCATGTGTGTTCCAAAACGCCTCATATAATGATCTAATTAAAATTGCACCCACACATACACATGGGGCTTCTCAATTTCATTTTAGATCTCTGTCTTCTGAATCAAGCACTATATATACATCACTAATTACGACCAACACTTTCATCACTACACACACCAGTAAACGACTGACTTATTCTCTCTCTCTAGCTGGGACTGTTTTTGCTGAAGTGTTGGTTTCAATACGCAACAATGGCTTCCAAGGCTCTGGCAACAACAGCCCTCCTTCTCTCTCTTAACCTCCTATTTCTCACCATGGTAACTTCTACATCTGTCCCATGCCCTCCACCACCTTCCAAAGGCCACAAACACCATCACCGCCACCACCCAACCAAGCCAGCAACTTGCCCTAAGGACACCCTAAAGCTGGGAGTGTGTGCTGAACTATTGAATGACTTTGTTCACCTGGTTATTGGAACCCCGCCTAAGACTCCATGCTGCACTCTTATTGAAGGCCTCGCCGATCTCGAAGCTGCTGCCTGCCTCTGCACTGCCATCAAGGCTAATGTGCTGGGCATTCACCTCAACGTCCCGGTTTCATTGAGCTTGTTGCTCAACTATTGTGGCAAGAACGTTCCATCAGGGTACCAGTGTGCATGAAAGATGGCCATTATCCATCATTGAAACATGTATATCGTTATGATATATAATTGTATTATTTCCTTCTTTTTCTTGTATTTGTGAGGTTGTTTGAAGTTACATCTGTGTTATGGTTGCAGTAATAAATCTGTGTTGTACGTGTGTGTTGTGATATGTATAATCCTGTTTTATTGAACTTAATAATTCATTATAGTTAAATTAAATTCAACGACAGTTAAATTAATTTCAGTACAATTAAATTAAATATAAGATGCCTTAGAAAATGGAATAACATGCAACAAGAACTGCAACATAAGTTGAACTGATCAAACATATTATATTAATTCCGGGATCAATCCTCAGAGTCCAAGCTGTCCCTGAACTTCCAAAATAATATCTGCCGAGACTTTCTCAGCCTGTTCTCCTCTTCACGAGTCAAATAACACATTTGCTACAGCCAGCACTCCACCCCTACCAAGCTGAGCATGGTAAGCTTAAAAACAAGTCCCCTCCTTCTCAATTCCATAGAAACCCCTTAGCGAACACCGACACGGGTGAATACTTCCTTGGGTTTCTCAGTATAGCTCTCGCCAAGCTAGCCACCGAGTACCCAATCGCCCATGGTGTGCACCCCATGAGACTGATCACTTCATATGCTCCCTCTATCACTTGCTTAATTATGAATGTTTTCCAATGTCGATTTCTCTCGTGTACGGTGTACCCTCTATATGTTGCATTTTCAGAAAAGTTCAAAACCAGCACTCCCTCCGACGCTTATGCTCGACCATAAGGCCACCGAGCTGTCCCCATGCTCTCCTACAATACATGCCTACACAAAAATGGCATGCATGACTTACCCATTCGAAACAAACTTTAGCTAGAAATATAATAACACGAATGAAGAAAGTTTGAGATTTAGCGTCGAAACTTTTAGATTTAGCGAACTCGTTGGTAAAGATTGTGGGCTTGAAATGTGTTGTACCGAAAACTTTTAGATTTAGCGAACTCGTTGGTAAAGATTGTGGGCTTTTGAAATGTGTGGTACTTGAACATCTTGAGCATTGACATGATTTGGGTCTTGGGACACGTTTTAAACAAATGTATGATAAACTAATTCTTGATTAGACCGAATCAAAACCCAAAATATGTATCAATCAGTTCGGTTTAGTTGTTAGGTTTACTCGTCAGTGACGACGACCTCTAGTGTGAAGAAAATGGACAATCGACCGTTGAGTTTGGGACGCTTTAGGGCTCGGAAGAAGCAAATGATCGATTCCTAACTGAAGCGGAATTCTCCATTCTCCATTCTCCATCGCCGGTATAAAATTGTCCAGCACTCGGATCTATAATTGAAGCCTCTTATTTTCTGTTTGATTTTTGTAACAGCGTGTGGATTCACTTGCTGTTAACAGGTGCCGTGTGGTTTCGGCCAATTGCGAGATCGTGTTGGAATGAAGTGTGGTGAATTTTATTCACATGATTTGCTGGTTTAAATCTGAAACAGGAGCCCTAGACTGTACTTGTAGTTGTGGAATACCACCAGTTAAGAGAATTCAATTTAGTTGCCTGACTTAGGACTTTCGACTTTGTTTTAAAATGAGTGTTCATTGTATATGGTTATAAAAACTGTGGTTTTCAGCTGTTTAGGACTATTTCTGTATACCTTAGTCGGGCAGTCCCCACCCTTCGGACACCAAAGATGTCAGAAACATGATCACGTAGGCAAAAGGATGATACTGACATAAAACGTAAGCTGTTTTATTAGGAACAGCAATTACTATGTGTTTCATTGGAATATTAAGTATGGATAATATACACATTTATCTCTAGTTTTTTTCATTATGAATGGGTGGTTTACGGTGGGGATGTGCATAATCCATAACCACTGCATCTTCAGCAACGTTTTTAGAGTCATTTGAATCAATTTCTTGAGCTGCGGCATTTTGCTCTTGTAGTTTTCTCTCCTGAAAATACAAACATAAATACTCTTGTAAATCACATTAACTTTAGTTGAAAAGGGCTAAAAAACCGTGCAAGAGCAAACTGTAAGTTGCGTGGTCCAGAGTTTTCGGTAAAAAAGATCCCCTCTAACTGAATAGAAAAGAACCATGGTTCAACAATGATTATGCGTTAGACGTTTAGCTGTGACCAAATGATAGAGTACTACTGCATTATTGTTATCATGGCCTGTGGCCATGAATGCATTGATTTAGAATAATAACAGCTCCTCTGTATGTTTTTACCTCAACATTTGGTGTTCTTGTTTCTGCATGCTCATGACTTCTTCCATCTCCATATCTTCTTTTTTGCATTGCTGTTGTGGTGGCTGATAATGTTTTCAGATACAATGCGGTTTCAGAGTCTTGTAGTTTTGATCCCATAATTTCCTGCAGCCCAATAACAAAACACTTTCATTACTTGGCAGGAACAATATACCGATACATCTGTATGTGGATTTGGATTTCACTCACCAGTTCAAGTTTGGGACCATAGCCTTGCACATGATCACAATCTTTGACAAATAGAATGCGACCATTGCATGCATGAAGTGATAAAAAGCAACATAACAGAAAGAAAGTAGCTGCACGAGAGGACATGATGATTTGGTGTGATAGATCTTTCTTGAGACGAAACTGTATAGTGTTGGGGAAGTTCAGTTTCTGAGCAGGTATGTGAAGTTTGTCAACTGATAGATAGTCTGTTATGATGTTAGGTTTTGCCTATTTGTACATGAAAAGATAAGAGCATTAAATGCATGCTCTATTAACTAGTGATGGAAGAGGTCATTAAAGAGAACATGCAGGTGTCTTGCCTGAGCCAACAAAACCTCATTTGGAGGATATTGCTGGGCCTCCCTTGTTTCCTTACTTTCCTGTATTTTAAGTCAATCCATGGTCCCTTTTGTTCGTTATATTTTGGCTAAACCTTCATTTCAAAGAAAGATTCATGCTAGAAATAATTTTGAGGCAGCACGTATGATTTATAACTGCAGTTACATTTGTGAATGCAAATATGGATAGGGAAGGAGACAACAATGCATGACGAAGCCGGCGGTCATTATCCCTTCCACCGCCCTCTTTTGTTGTGTGCACCCCACTTGGCATGTCTTCCATGTGCTCAATTCAACTGAAGCTCGGCCACATCAATGACATTGTTGGTTTTCTCAGAAAGTTTTGGTCCCTGTATTTTTTTTTCTTCAGTGCCTTGTGCTTGGAATTTTGATTGCTCAGGTGACTTGCATTAGATGTTATTTACAGACGGTGAAAATGACTAACATTGTTCATTCAGTTTTGAATACTGACTCTATATTGTTACAATTTCTAGTGAATGAATGGTCAGTGTAACTTCTTTTGTTCACAAGTTAGCAATTTCCTGCACCTGCACTGGTCTTCTCTCTATCCGTGACGACCCGGTCACTCGCTCCAGGCGGTCTCCTGGCCTCCACTACCTTATTTAATCGTACTTGGTTATGTTTCCTGTAGGCCTTGGCCCCTTTTTTGTTCTCTTTTCGGTGCAGTCTTTCTGTACTCGTTAATGCAATAAGGCAAAGCCATTTATCAACAAAAAAAAAGTTAGCAATTTTCACAATTTCTGGAATTGGTATCCTATTCCTGCATACATTTTGTTCTTGCGATAAGTGGCAGCAGATCACTCGAAAGATATTCTAACACATAATAAAAATGCCAAAAATCTTCATACGACTTCGGCGAACGAAAAAAAAAACACATTAAGCATAGGGTATTATTATTTAGGCTGAGGAAAACACATGCCAAATTCTCTAACATCCAACAGATGAGTTCAAAGTAGTAGTGAAGAATATATATATTCTGTATCCTGTACACAATGCCCTTCAACCAGATCTGTAAAGTAATGATGGAAAGCAGCCATGGCACTTCAAGAGGGCGGAAGAGATAGATACAACCACTCAGATTGTTTGGTGTAAGCAAAAGTCCCCAAAAGTATTCTCACCACTGTAGGTAACATACAGGAAGCCATCTTCATCCTTCTTCTCCTCATAAATGGCCGACATAACAGCCCCTGAAGTAATCATCACAATTGTCGGGTAATTGAATGTTGTCAGAAACAAAGAACAACTAGGCCCAAGCATAACTGAAAAAATGGGTATGTGAAGAGAATTTAGTATGATAAGAATACCAGTAGGTGGCAAGACATTGTCCACAAATATAAATATTGCCTTCTCTGCGCTCAATTTTATCCTTTTACGAATCACATAAACAAATTGCCCGACAGTCAAGTCAGCTGGGACAAGATATCTGCATCATATTAGTTGGTTCTGGATCAGTTCCAACTCATATCATTGCATCATCCATTGCCGACTGATTTTTCAAACAGTTGAATCTAAAGCATGTTTGTTGAAAATGGCGAACAGATCGAAAACAATTTCAACAAGCAAACAGGACAGAAATTATGGAAAAAGCAAGATATCCCATTGCCACAAAAAGTGAAAAAAATCCTCGATGTAAAATAGTTGTTAGATGATCGGTGAATACCTAGACTGTATCCAGCATAATGATGAGGAAAACTCCATCACAGAAGATTCATGACAATATGCAATATTACTACTGAAGGGGAGCAGCAGGTGATGACATATATCACTAGTAAATCAACATGTACTTGAACACACAATCATATACTCTTACAATGAGATGTTAGTTACTATATAAAGTAGGAACATATGAATGATGATGTTGCAATTCTAACCTAATATTATGTCCTTCATCGATGCCTATCTATTTTTAATTTTTTATAACTATACATATAACTTCTATTCATTGGCAGAATAAACTAATGTACCAAAAAAGAAAAGAGGGTTGAGAAAACAAGTTTTAAAATAAAACTTACTTCTTTTTGTCTATATTAGGAATATCGCTTCTCTCAGCCTTTTCCACGATAACCTGCAGAGAAGGTTGCAAAGCATTAGCTCGTGGTTTATATATTTTTATAAAATATATAAAAAAAAATTGATGCCAACTGACGCATGAATGTAATTTAGACAAGAAAGTTGATTCTGATGCAAGTTGTGATGATTATCTGACATCAAATGAAGACCACTATACTTCAATATTTTCGCAACATATATGCAGAATGAAAAAAAAGAAAAAAAAATCCATTCTTAAATGTGAAGTGTTAGTCCTGCAAACCAAGCATAGGGATGGAATTTATTTGATACCAGACTGAAAAGAGAAAGGGCAGATTGATCAGGTTATCATGACCACTTTGGTGGACTCTTAATTATCTTACTCAAACTAGCAGTCAAATTCCCTTTATCAGGTAACATATCACGAGTTCAGTTATTTGAAGAATATTACCAAAGGCAATGCAAACAAAAAGTCTTTGTCAATTCAATTAATGGAAGCTCTACAAGAACTGGAGCACTCACTGGGATTCTGTCAGGGTACTTCTCCCTAATTCTTGAAGCCTCAGCACATCTATTCTCTGAAAAACAACAACTTACATATCATGTACTTGATTTCAGACCAATCATTGAAAGTTAATTTTCATCTTCTTGTTCCATCAAACACATTAATCTTCTTTTCACCAGAGGAGCCATAAAAGTGGTCCAACGTAGCTCAAATGTACAGGAGGTGCTCCTAATGTTGTGACATGAAACTGCCTTACCATAAAAAGATAAAAACTGACCAGAATAAATACGTCAACCACGCACACATTTGTGAGCTTTGAGTGAGATACTTTCATAACTCATAAGATAACTAACAAATCTCATCAGATCACTGCCCAATAATCAACATAAACTGTATAGACAAGTGCCTAAACGGGTAAAAGGAATCAATAGCCTTTCCAAAAGGGTATCATCGCAAAACAACCACTTATCTTATGAAATTCACGCATCTGATAATCTCGACTCAAACTGAAAGCCTATACTTACAGCTCAAGAAATAAAAATGTACAGAACATGCACATAGCCACATACCAAGATCATGCTCTTCCTTGAATAAACTCTTCGTCATATCCCTAACAACATCAACAACAACAACAGCTGAATAAAAAAAATCATCCTTCATCAATATTTCACAAATTAAAAGCACATCCATATTTACATTCTCAATATCATCCAACAACCAAAGACTCAAAATTTTAGTTGGTAAAAATCCCTAAAAACAAAAGGCTTAAATTTTTATTAAAAAAAATAATTAAAGATTAGCAGTAACTGAATTAACCCAGAATCGAAATCGTATCACGCAATTTATAGCATCATAAGAACTACAAACTGCACGGCGAAGACATCAATCAATTAATTATAGTACAACATACTACACAAAACAACAACATAAAAAGTAAATCAATTTCCCACTTTCTGCAGACCGTCTCAAGATCGATTCGAGGGCCGGAGAGCTTCCACTTCGCTTCGATTGTCGAACAATCCGCTGTGTTTTTTTTCTCAATTTTAAAAATTTTCAATTTCCCATCATTATCCAGAAATAATATAATAAAATATATGAAAAAGAAAATTACGTTTTGGGCCGAGACTTTTAATATTGGGCTCAATGAAGCCCAATGGTCAAGCATAAGACAAGAAAACCATTTTGATACTAACTCCCACTCCTTAATGATTAGCCAATCGATTATAATATTCAAGAAAGAAAATAGAATTATTTTTAACGATCGGTATTAAATTAAGGATATTTATTATTTATTTAATTTAACCGTGAAAATACCAAACCCAGGAGCGACTCGTGAATCGGTTCCACAACGACCGCCACGTCGCTCGCATCTCTCGATCTCCTCCTGCTGACTTTACCTCTCAATATCTCCGCCCCAATTTCTTCACTCTTTCACTCCCGATTTCTTATCCATTTCCGATTTTGGGCTAAGCCCTAATTGATTTTTGTGGTTGAGATGAATCTGGGGGAGCTGCTCAGTGTCGAGCCTCAAGAGCTCAAGTTTCACTGTAAGTCGGAGTAGTTGTGATTTTTGGTAGATCTGTCGGTTTTTGTTTTGGTTTGATGTGTTTTTATTTCTTTTCTATATTTTGATTTTATAGTTGAGTTAAAGAAGCAGATCTCCACTACGCTGCAGTTGTCCAACAAGACCGACCACTATGTGGCTTTTAAGGTATTTGATTTATCTTGTTATGGTGCTTCTAGCTTCAACTCGGTGTTTGATTGATTAAAGTTGTGAAAATGAAAATTCAGGCATTGTTCAAAGCAACAACTTGTTGTGGTCTTATGCTGAAATAGTTTTGCTTCATGTAGTTTATATTGATTTACTGGCATATGTTATTTTTTTCGTGGATTTCTAAATTTGGATTCCTGTGAGCTGTGACCTGTCTGTGAATTAAGATTTCATGTTTAATTTTTATACTGTCCGAGTGGAATATTATTAAGTGTTGCTGTTAGTAAGTTGTGGGCAGGGTTTAGCCACTTTTGATATTGACATTTGGGTTTTCATGTTTAGGTCAAAACAACGAATCCTAAGAAGTATTCTGTTCGTCCAAATGCTGGGATTGTGCTGCCCAGATCAACAAGTGATATCATAGGTTCTCCTCTTAAACTGTTTTCATTTACCTGATGCCCGTTTGGTGCTAATTCTTTTAGATCATATCAAGTGTGGAACAGTTAAATTTTCCTTTTTGCAGTTACAATGCAAGCACAAAAGGAGATGCCTGAAGAATTGCAATCCAAGGACAAGTTTCTCCTTCAGAGTGTTATTGCCCCTGATGGTTCCACACCCAAGGATATTAATCCAGAGATGGTAAGGCCTCACACCTTGCTGTTTTTACTTATTTTTCTTGTCTTGATATCGTATCTTAATGCTTACATAAGTTACATGGGAATTGGGAAATTCCAGTTTAGCAAGGAAGCAGGGAAAATTGTTGAGGAGTGCAAATTGAGAGTTGTTTATGTTGTTCCTCAACGGTCTTCACCTATTCCTGAGGAATCTGATGAGGGTTCATCACCTAAGGCAGCAGCCTCGGACAATGGAAACTCAAATGGGCTTGCTAGTGTGAGTTTTCCATTTCTGGTGCTACTTCCAATTTTTACGAACCTTAATCTTATGGTAATCTGATTCACCTGGCACCTCATTTATGTCAATGTTTCTGTATAATCCAGGTAACTAGAGCATATGCTGAATCCCATGAGAAATCAAATGAGGTATTGATATTGGATTGATGCTCAATCTATCAGTATTAAGGTTTTTTTCGAAGTTAATTTGCTCAAAACTGTTAGATTGTCAAACAGTCCCTGCTTTTGTTCCTATATATATGATTATAAAATTGGATTTAGTAATATGCATGTTTTTTACAGCACGACCGTGGGAGAAAATTTCAATTTATCAAATGTACAGTCAGTAATTGATTCCGAACGAAGGAAACATAAGTTTCCATGTTTTATTGAGTGTGCTATAATGGAAAAATAGATTTAGTATATGGTTATTTCTTCTTAGTATTACTTAATGGGGTCTTCCTGTTTTGAGTTTGCACTCATCTTGCGTCATGCGTGGATTGGCTAAAGGCGTTAATTGTCGTTTATGTGTGTTCATTATTACCTTTTCATTCCTGGATTGATGAACACGGAGTCACGGTCCAAGTATGATGATATGTTGGAGTTGTAATTTCATTTAGCTTTGTTACAGAGCATAACTATGTGGCAAATTATAAGTTTTAGTTACTGATTAGTCGAGCAAGATTGATAATGATAGGCTATGAAAAATTTTCAATTCAAGTATCATCATGAGATTTCAAATTGTTTGCACCTCATCAGTTTGGCATCATTGACGAGTGTGTGCTATTTGCTTAGTCAATTCCATTTCTGAAATATTCTTTTTGATGATTGCATCTTCAATTGTTGTGCCTTCCTTTTCCTGTAATGTGTCTGCCTCATTTTGGAAATGTTGATATGATGTGTTTTTATATGAAGATAAACATCAACACTTACGTGCGGTTTCAGGAGAAAAAACTTGCTGAAGAAGTGCAGAAGGCCCTTCAAGAGAATAAGAGGCTTCGTCAAGAACTGGTAATGGATCTCTTCCACCCTTCATGTCTGTCCCTTATCCCTTTATACGTTGACTTCACATTCACAAGTTAACTTGTTTTTGTGGATCTTAGAACATGGATGTATGTAGCATTCCTAAAAATTATAACATTGAGGTTACCTTTATGTTTTTTCCCGCTGGTGTAGCATTGAATCACTTGTTTTTCCACTTTTGTACCATGCATGTAATATGTAACTCACCATCTAGAAGTGTCTTATTATCACTCTGATCTGAATGCTGCATTCGTTTCTGTTAAGTATAAGCACTTGACAAGTTATCCCACATCGCCCGTTTCAAAGAAGAATGACTATCATATATTGGGTTACACCACCACAACTCACAAGCCAAGGCTTTTGAGTTGAATGAGGGTGTAAGTCGGCATATGCTAGCATTTTCACATGGTATCAAAGCTGAAGGCACACGACCTAGGCCTTGTACGTGACGCGAGGGATGCGCCTATGTGCGCCAAGTGCATGACGAGACGCCCGTTTGTCAGCCATGTTGGTCAAGGGGAGTTGCAAGTTGCACACCCGCCACACGAGCTTATGCGTAGGTTAACAAGTCGCATATGCGCGCCTACTGCTTTCCGCTACAATAGTTAGCGAGATTTCACGGAGCACGTCCAACTTCCCAAGTGAGGGGGAGTGTTAAGTATAAGCACTTGACAAGTTATCCCACATCGCCCGTTTCAAAGAAGAATGACTACCATATATTGGGTTACACCACCACAACTCACAAGCCAAGGCTTTTGAGTTGAATGAGGGTGTAAGTCGGCATATGCTAGCATTTTCACAGTTTCCACCACCTTCACATGCATGGCTGCACTGATGGCACATTGAGTTAAGTAGCTAATGCCACGTCGTGTGATTTGAATGTGTTGCAGGAGCTACTGAGGGTTACAGCCAGCAAAAAATCTGGCGGCATCTCATTCATGGTCGTGATCCTGGTAGCCATTTTCAGCATCCTTTTGGGCTATCTGTTGAACAGGTAAAGCATACAATTCGCCAGAAAGGAAAAGGAGGCAAAAATTGTAGCCTCATGCCATTTAACTGTTGTCAGACAAGAACGGCAGAAACTTTTTGTTACCATGCGCATATGTACTAGGTCAAGGATATGGATGGTTAATGTATCGACCCAGATTATCAGAGTAATTCATGTTTGCTAGAAGTTGTGTTCTTTGTTGTTTACTCTTAGACACGGGCAAAAAGTAATTGCATAAATATTTTATATACTTCTTTCTTTTGTAATTACGTTTTTTGTTTCCAAGGCTTATTTGCTTGACATAGGATATAGCATTATCGATAATAACTACCAATACTAGTCAAATTTCAAACTACGGTTTGGTTGGCCAGAGCCTTCTGTTTTACAGTGTTAAGCGTGAATTTACTGTTTTAAATATGAACCTGAATTTGCATTGAACCTGAATTTGCATGTTGGGTTCTAGTTGAGTGGGTTCAATCTTTGGCTTTGTAATCAAGTGGTCATGAGTTCAATCTCCTATAAATGCATCATTCTCACCGATATTTGGTGAGGAATTTCCTCCTGCCGCATGATTTGTGATTCAATAGATATAAATGTACTAGATAATTTGCTTAGAAATGCATTGATCTTGTACAATATGTAAAATTTCCCATAAAAAAATGAAACTGAATTTAAATTTGATGAGAACCTCCGTATGTAAACTGAAGTTGAAATCAGTAACTTCACTACAAAATATTATTAAATTATTATTAAATTGGCTCTATTGGGCAGGAGCTGAGGCCCAACAAACCACGCTCCTCTCACTTCGTGAGCCCAACTCGCTCCAGCTCCGAACATGACCTGCTCTAGCCCTAATTTATTCAGCGTCGCTGTTGCTCTTCCGATCCCATCCGTCCGTCAGGTAATCCGATTCCATCTCCTCCCTTTCTTAATTTCGTTTTGTTTTATCGACTTTTTTGAACTCGCTCCAATTACAGTTCCGGATCGATTGAAGTTTAGTAGCGAAATGGCTATGAGGCAGACGATGACCACCGCCGCATCGTCAGTAGCTCGCATCACCAGGTCGCTCGCAGCTCCTGTCGGCGTCGTATCACCTCGTTGTTTCAGCAACGCGAGTGGCGAAGTTGAGTTCAAACACGACCAAGTGTCCGGACAGATTGGAATGCCTGTGCGGCGGTCTTTGTACACCGTGTTGCGATCGCCTCATGTTGATAAGAAGTCTAGAGAGCAGTTTAAGACGGAGGTGAAGCGGGAGTTTGTGGTAATGAAAGTTGAGAGCAACCGGCTGGCTCATAAGCTGTTTTGGTTGAAGCGGCGCAAAGATTTTGGGACCATGGAGGTTAAGATTAATGTCAAAACGCGGTTTCCGCAGGATAGGAAGGACTTGTACCTGGCATCAAAGAGCAGATGATGGCGCCAACAACTTCACTGGTTTGTTTCTTCAATAAATAAGCAGTTTGTATCTTTCATGCTTGTGTGTTTGCGATAAGATTGTCTTTGCATTTTTGCCGTTCCTACATGTTCCTTAAACATTGATAGTTTGAATTATGTGCTTGTTGAGTCTTGAGAAATTGTCTTTTGAGAATCTAGCAATACAAACATCACTTCGCTCCTCTTTTTTTTTTTTTTTACTTCTATTTTGCCTATGAAAATTTATTTTGGGTACGTTCATGTGTAAACTGATTCGGTAAATGGCACAACACATATAGCATTGCAAAATTGCAGGTGACTGTTTAGGTTTAATGGAGTTTATAAAATCATGTCATAATCTGTGGTCTTCATTGGGTAGATGCAATGACTTGTAATCATCTACATCCACCTATTAAGAGGATATGCAAGCCAGTCAGTGTTTGCTCAGATAAAGCCTTTTTGTTGAGAAAATATACAATGTAAAACTACTCATAGTGTACCTCATATCTGTTGCCGACATACGTGTAATCTACATGCATTTACTTGGGCTCTCCCGGGCAAGGATCACAGAATCCCATTATCCCGGACTTCTTTACTCCCTCGTGAAGCTGTATGTATGTAGCAAAGATAGGATGAAACTCAAAATGGTAAAAATGAGGGATTACGGATTAGGATGAGGCAAGAGACCTCTCAACTGATGCGAGTTTGATAGAAGCCTAAAGTCTTACAATAAGGATAAGTTGGAGACAAAAAGCAAGGGAGGTGAATATACCTTTAGCTCCCCTGAATCGCTAACGAGGAAATTTAAAGGCAATGTGACGTCTAGAACTTGTGAAGCTACTACATCATCAGTTCTCTTATGAACTTTTGAATTTCCATACAGAGTCCATTGGTAATCACTATCCCACCAGTCTCTGATTGCTTCTTCCTCTTTCTGTTGGCTACGTTTTCTAGTAGTTGCTGAGCTCTTTCCGCTGCTATTCTTGCTTCCTTAACCTGCCATCGTAACAAATTTGTTTAAATGAATACTGACGTGACTTTCCGATGACATGCAATTGAGTCGAGTATTATTAAGTGAATCTGATGAAATGTATGCAATGTCAAGCATGGATATCAGTATGTTGAGTACAGCAAGTTGCAGATGACATATAATGCAGTGCTGAGGCAAAGCGAACAGACGCTACACATACATTCATAATCCCATCTTTAAGCATACCTGAGCAGCAGTTCTTTCCATGTTTTCCCGTGCCTCTTTCCGCTCTCTTCTGAGATAGTATGGTTTAGCGACAAAATTCTGAGCCATCAAAATGGTATTCCAAGTGGGTTGCTCCAGTGGAGCGCCCCTCCTGCGTATGCTCAGCATCCAGGGTTCGAAACCCTCATTAACCCCATCAAAATTGACAACAGGACAGATACTACAACTAACTTAACCAGCCCTGTAATAAAAAAAAAATTACATTACACAGCTGAGAATAGGATAATGTAAGGTGGTACATCAAAATGGTATTCCAGTTACATTACCCACCATTTTAGCATTCTAATAAGAGCAAATTAGTGTACATTACAGAACGTCTTCAAATAAACAATCACCTGAAATGATAATATTGAAGAGCAATGATATTTAGGATTATGAGATTGACGAGCATAATCAGCTAACGCGCCTCAAAAATTAAAAAAGTATAATTGAACCAAATAAGAATGAAAAACTAGAGGTGAAGTGAAATCATTTAGCACACCATGAATACCTGAGGGCATCCGTAGTAAGGGAGCAATGAGCAATAAGTAAAAATAGCTTTTTACCATAAAAGTCATGTAGCAATGCAGAGCTAAAAATAATGAGCTAAAATAGCTCTTTGCTCTATATATTTTAACGCACTTAGAGATCAAAAAGTAAAAAGCTATACTCATAATCATTCAATTATCTAAAATTATCACATCTATTATTTCATCTTTTTATTTTGTCCCAAATTCTTTAATTGTTCTGATTTTTTATTTTTATTTTTTTATTTTGTCCATCTAATGTTCATTTTATGATATTTTTGATTTTTAGTTCTTTCTAAACCAACAAAATGTAATTTCTTTTTGTTTATCTTCATAAATATAAGCTAGGCCTTATTTAGGGGGGCTTAAGCCCGGGTAACTTTTGGAAAAGAAAAATTTGTCTCAGGAGAGATTCGAACCCACCCCCATTAGGATTGCACTAGATGTCCATTCCACCATGCCAAAATCCAAATGAATACTTTGATAAATATTGTCCAATGCATGAATATATTATGAATTTAGATTGAATTAGAGTATATATATGTCATTTTTTTTAAATTTTATCAATACTACACTAACCAAACAAAATATAGCCATGGTAAGTTTTCGTTCCTGGATTCGTTCCTGTACATGAGAGCAATAAGCAATAAAATCTCTCTATTATTGTTTATTGCTCTTCTTGGTGTGGATGCCCTGAGAAGGCACTTCTACTTAGTACACCACATAAACTTGTATATACATTCAAATAGCAGAATCCAATAATAAGTAACTTTAAACAGCATTGCAGTATGCATTTAATTCAAAACGCTCATAAAAAATGCATCAGAAAATCTTACAGGAACTACCATCTTTTGCCCGCCGCAATGAAGTTCAAATTTCCAAAAGATGCCCTATAAAATAGGATAATAAGATACTTATGGTAAAGAACACCACCTTTAATAATTAAAAAGTATGAAGGCACGTCAAATATAAGAGATGAAGCATTAACAGGGGAGTGAGTACATGTACTTGTACATCAACTACGAATGAATATCCTATTATGAAGCTTGATGGTTTACTCTTCATCGTCCTCATCACCATCTCCACCTGAAGCCTTCTTGGCAGCTGCCTTCAAGTTTCTTTTCTTCACTCTTCCAGGTTGACGACCACTGCCAAGAGGGCTAGTGAGTGAGAAGTCTATATATATGTTTCTGTACTGGGAATCAACTCTTACCATGAAAGATGGAATGTTCACCACTTGTCTCCCAACCCTAAAGTGCCTCTTGAAGAAAACAATGATCGGAAGATCGCCGGAAAAGGAACAAAGCTCGTCGGAAGAAATGGCGGGGAAATCTGTTTTTCTGTTATTGATGATTTGCAGCGTAACGCTGCGTTTTTATACAAACGACAATTACACATTGACCCCTATAGTTTACACTGAATACAACCAAGCTTTTACTAAATTACAGACTGACCCAAACTTTAAACAAACGAAGTCGTTTCACTTACAGACTCAAATATCAGCTGCGCGCCACACAAAACGACGCCGCTTGCTTTGAATTGAATTTGCGCCCAAGTGAGAACGACACCGTTCCTGCAGAAGACGTCAAACACAAATGCAGATCTGCATGGCCGATCTGCTAGGTTTGAACTCCAATACCCCCTCAAGCTGGCGAGTGGAGGAAGTTCGAGACTCCCAGCTTGGAGAGGAGGCGAAGCAGATGATCAGAGGGCAGTTGTTTGGTGAAAAGATCTGCTGGTTGCTCCAGGGTCGGCACGTAAAGAGGACTAAGGACCTTGCTGTTGACATGGTGTCTGATGAAGTGACAGTCCAACTCTATGTGATTTGTTCTCTCGTGAAATACAACGTTCTTGGCAATATGGATTGCTGCTTGGTTGTCACAGTAAATGGACACAGGTGTGGGAATGGTGACCTTCATGTTTGCGAACAATCTGATCAACCAAAGCACTTCAGAAGACGCCACTGCCATAGCCCTGTATTCTGACTCGGCAGAAGACCGGGAAACAATGGCTTGTTTCTTTGTTTTCCACGAGATGAGAGAGTTGCCGAGTAGAGTACAGAAGCCAGTGACAGATCTCCGAGTCAGGAGGCAAGCAGCCCAATCAGCATCACAATATATGGACAAACTGAGCTTGGATGAAGCAAAGAAGAATATGCCCTGTGCAGAAGCATTCTTGATGTACCTTAATAATCTGTGAGCAGCCTTTAGATGATCTGATGTAGGAATGTTCATGAACTGACTGATAATATGTACTGCATGAGATAGATCTGGCCTTGTGATTCTTAAGTAGATCAATTTACCAATCAGTTTTCTGTATTCCATTAGATCATCAAGAGGGGCAGCATCTGATAGACTGAGTTGATGCTTGAGAGGTAAGGGAGTCTTTGCTGGCTTGCAGTTAAGAAGGCCACATTCAGTTAACAAATCAACTGCATATTTCCTTTGATGTAGAAATATTTCGGTAGAGTTTCTTGCCACTGCTAGTCCAAGAAAGTACTTTAAGGTGCCAAGATCTTTAATTCTGAACTTCTCATGAATGAAAGACTTTATGGATTCAATCAAGGAGATAGATGTGCCTGTTAAGACCACATCATCCACATAGACTAGCAGAATAATGAAGTCACTGCCTGACTGAAGAGTAAAGAGGCTGTAGTCATTTAAACTTTGTGTGAATCCAAACTGGAGAATGGCTTCAGTAAATTTAGCAAACCATTGCCTGGGAGCCTGTTTTAAGCCATATAGACTTTTGGTGAGTTTACAAACCTTTCCTGCAGTCCTTTCAGTTGAGTAGAAGCCAGTGGGTAATTGCATATAGACTTCCTCATCAAGAGAACCATGCAAGAAGGCATTATCAACATCAAGTTGATAGATGGGCCATTTCTTAACAGCTGCAATAGCAAGAAGACATCTGATAGAGGTCATTTTGGCAACAGGAGCAAATGTTTCTGTGTAATCAATGCCTTCTACTTGAGTGAACCCTTTTGCTATCACCCTTGCTTTGTATCTTTCTATAGTGCCATCAGACTTGAGTTTGATCCTGAAGATCCACTTGCAGTCAATAACAGGCTGATTTGGAGGTAAATCAGTGATTAACCAAGTGTTATTGGATTCCAAGGCTGATATTTCTTTCTGCATTGCTTCACACCACTTGGGATCTTTACTTGCTTTCTTGTAGGTTTTGGGCTATTTGATTTGTGACACAGATGTAGCAAAAGCAGCATGTGTAGGAGAGCAATTTAAAGTGCTCAAAACCTTTGTAAGAGTGTGGGGTGAAGTTTTTACCTTTGTTGCATTGCACACATAATCAGAGTACCTTTGAGGAGGATTATGTTGTCTAGTAGATCTTCTATGAGGCACTTGATCAATTTCAACCACTGTAGGCTCAGGATCATCAGTAGCATTATGAGAAGATTCATCACTGATAGCATCAGTTTCAGGAACAACTGGCACAGGAACAATGACTGGAAAATCAGTATTGACAGTTAAAGGCATAACAGGCACAGGAACAGTAACATCTGAAGGTAAATGAACAGTGTTTTCTGTTTCCAATTCTTTTCCAAGGTTCTTGTAAGGAAAAATATCTTCAAAGAAGACCACATCTCTGCTAATTAACACTTGATGAGTGTCTAGGCATAATATTTTGTATCCCTTTTGGCCACGTGCATGGTGAATAGACTTAGCCATCCCGGACTTAATTGAATTTAACTTACCTAAATTTAACTTAATTTATGTAAAATTAACTTAACTTAATTTTATGAAAAGCACCTTGGAAGGTTGATCAGAAAAAATGGGGAGAATTATGTCATCTTGGAAGGTTGATTTTTGATCTTATGAAATGAGGGGATTGCAATATTACATAGAAAGTCCAACACTACAAATTTTGCAATATTGCAATAGTTACATACTTACATTGAAAAATATAGTTTGACTTCTTTGAGGACATTATGATAGGGTTCACACTTTCAAAAGCATTAAAATTTGAATTTGAATTTTTTTTTCGATACAACGAGTAACAGAAAACAAGAGGACTTAAAGCACTTGGCGAAAACCAGAGAAATATGGAACAGCATCCAAGCAGGACCAGCACCACGCAGATGTTCGACAGCGTCTCGCAATAGCGTCTGCAGCCCTATTCGCCTCTCGTCGAATGCAATATAACTGCCAACTATTATTCTGCAAGAGAAGTCGACTACAAAAGACAAACCATTCCTTATGCCAAACTTCTTGCCGAGTTTTAAACTTCACACACTGCACCAATTCCCAATTATCTGTTTCAAAGATAACATGTGTCCACCTATTACCGAACGCCAAAGAAAATGCCTTCTGTAGCGCAGCGCCTTCAGCATCAAGAATACTGTTAATGTTTGATCTGGAGAAGCCTCTAATGGAAAGCACAACCCCATGACCATCCCTCGCAATTACCCCAATGCCAGCGCGCTTATCTTCAGAATCCCATGAGGCGTCACTATTGATTTTAATATACTTTGCAGGAGGTTTGCACCACTGTAAGCATAGTAAGTTACTAAAACCACTGGGGCGTTGATGAGAAGAGGTGAAATCAGCCTGTAAAGAGAGAATTCTATAGAATGCACTTCTAGGATCAAGCGTGGACCTGCTATGTGCAGCTAAGTTTCGGTTGTACCATGTGAACCACAAAGTAATTATGATCTTGCAAAACTCTACTGTGTTAAAATTTCCATAGCAGTAATATATCAAATCAGCGAAGCAGGTGAAAGACCGAAAATTTTCTGATCCAGCAATATGCAAGTACTCCCATAAAGTGCGACTCCACCAGCATTTAGAAAATATATGCATATCATCTTCGATATGAAACTGACATATTGGACATGACATGTTACCTTGTAAATGATGTGCCCATTTTTGCTTCCCAGTTGGTAATGCGCCATGATAACCTTTCCACACAAATATCTTTATTTTCCTGGGTAAAGGAAGTTTCCATAAAGTTTTCCAAAAGGAATTTAGGCTTGTATTATCAGATTGTTCTGGTCTATCTTTACCCTCATTTTTCTGCAGAAACTTAGCCACATCATAAGCTGATTTAATGGTGAATGTATTACTACCGCCATGCTTCCATATCAGATGATCAGATTGGGGGCATCTTTGGGCCCCTTCCCTCAAAATAGTTAAGGACTTGAAGATTGCCAACCACACATGAGAAGGTCTATAACCCAATTGTCAAATTCAAATTTGAATTTGAATTTGACATTGTGAAATGAGGTTATTTATAGTGAATCCAATAGCCTTCTTGAAATGTGGGAAATACATAGAAAATCCAATAGTTTTATACTTACAATGAGAAATTTAATTTGGTTTCTTTGAGGACATTATGATAGGATAATTCACACAAGAGCTTTGAAAATTGAATTTGGTATTGTGAAATGAGTAAATTATGTGGTGACTATTCCAATAGCCTTGCTTTAAGGTTGATTTTTGATATTATGAAGGAGGGGGATAACATAGAAAGTCCAATAGTTACATATTTACATTGAGAAATTCATTTTGATTTCTTTAAGGACATAATGACACGATAATTCACATTTTCAAGAGCATTAAAAATTGAATTTGGTATTGTGCAAATGAGGAGATTCTGTGGTGAATCTAATAGCCTTCTTGGAAGGTTGATTTTCGATCTTAATGAAATGAGGGGACTGCATTTTGTTGTTTTGTTTTTATACGATGGTACTACATAGAAAGTCCAATAATTACATACTTACATCGAGTAATTTATTTTGGTTTCTTTACGGATATGGTGAGAGTGTAATTCACATTTCAAGGGCATTGAAAATTTAATTTGGCATTGTGAAATGAAGAGATTCTATGATGACATGAATACAAAAGCCTTGGAAGATTGATTTTTGATCGATCTTATAAAATGAGGGGACCACATAGAAAGTCCAGTAGTTACATACTTACATTTTGGGAACACATTTTTGTTTCTTTGAGAGCATTATGATGAGAAATTCACATTTTCAAGAGCATAGAAAAATGAACTTGGCATTTTGAAATGAGGTGATTTTATGGCGAATCCAATAGACTTCCTGGAACTTGGAAGGTTGATTTTGATCTTATGAAATGAGGGGCTGGACTATGTAGAAAATTTAATAGTAACATAACTTGTATTAAGAAATTTATTTTTGTTTCTTTGAGGACATTATGACCAAATAATTCAGATTTCAAGAGCACTGAAAATTTAATTTGACATTGTGAAATAAGGATATTCTATGGTGAATCTAATAGCATTAATTCTTGCAAGGTTGAATTTTTATAAAATGAGGGGACTACATAGAAAGTCCAATAGTAACATATTTACATTGAGAAATTCATTTTACTTTCTTTGAGGATATTATGACAGGATAATTCACATTTTCAAGAGCATTGAAAATCAAAATTGGGAAATTTTCAAATTTTCAAGAACATAGAAAGTCCAATAGTTATACTTAAATTGAGAAATTCATTTTAATTTCTTTGAGGACATTATGACAGCCACAATAAATGGGTGCCCCATCCTCCCCTATAAAAAGAAGTGGTGTGATACTTTGCAAAGCACATTCGAATACAACACCAAGCAAAGAGAAATTTAGCAGGTTTGATTGTTTGAATTGTTGGTTTATTTACATTATTTGTAGTTTAATTGTATTATTTGATTATTTGTCTTCTACCACTAAATTGTTTACATTTTCACACTATTTTACTTCACACATTGTCCCACAATTATTATTATTATTATTTGCAACAAAACCATCGTATATTTTGCTCTTTTTCGGTTAATTTGGGTATCCTTTTTGCTATATAATAGTTGTCACATATGAGATACTCAAATAAGATGGAAGGAGGCTCAAGAAAATCATTGGCATTTGCTTTGTGCTTGGCTTTAATCTGTGTGATGGTGCTGAGTAATGGAGTGGAAGCCCGATACAATGGCGAGTCTATGAGCTACGACGGCCTCATAAAACCATGCAAGGGCAAACAATGTGAACAAAATAATCCGCTAAAACCTAAAAAGGGAGAAGCCAATCCTTACACCCGTGGCTGTAGCGCCATAAAACGATGTCGCCAACGTGGGGGGGATAGACATGGAAAATAACTAACGATGATATGATCGGTGCATTGAAATGATGTATGTGGTAAATGCAAACATACTGATATTTATTATGTGATTTTCATATCATTGCTCAAGTATGAATAAAGTGCACAAGCAAAAGTATTACATGTTTGGTGTTTCGTACAGAATATATAAGTTGACAAAACTAATAGCCATCTCAGTTCCATACTTCCATTAACTTAATTCAATTGGGTGACAAAAAAAGTTATAAAAGAAGAAGATGGAATGAGACCAAGCTAATTTATTTGCTTTGTTATATGTTCAATGTAAGTGAATGTTAGGTTTTATAGATCAATAGGCAAAAATACAGCACCAAGCACAAATCGGCAAAGTGTTCAAGCAAACCCCAAAACTGACAATCAATGTCTTATACAGAAATTAATCAAAGCAGCAATCATAATATGCGGAAAGAAAGCTTGGAGGGATTAAAGCCCCCTCCGACAGCCCCTGGATTGTCGCGTAGATTAATCCCCTGAAGTTTCCTCAAGTCCGAAGCTGCAACCAGCAAGTCACGTACGCCTTCATAACTCCTCGAATCGCTTTGCAGAAGAACAAATTGATGTTCGCTTTCCTGGAGAGAAATCTCAGTCGCTCTTGTTTTTGGAAATTGGGATGAACCCTAATTCCCAATTTAAGCTCCCTTTTGTATTCTGCCTTCAGCTCGCCAAAACACAACGTTTTTGCACGCGTTTGAATTCGAATCCGCACCTCGCCCAAAACGCCGACGTTACATTAATGTAACAACCGTAACTGCCTTCCGCGCTCCAAATGAAACGCTGCCGTTTCCTCTACCGTTTGAACAAACAGAATCCCGCCTGGCCGAAACTACGTCGTTTTGCTTCTGTTTGAGACAAGCCAATTTGGCTAAGTCCCAAACCCAGAAGTGTCCACACTGCTGCTTTGTCCCTTAATCCTAGAGTTGTCTTAGACCTCTAAATGGGGATTGCTTGTGTTCGATAAGTAGATTAACATACTTACAATTTGCCCTCCTAATCTACTTGCATTAGACATCTTTGCTTGATCTTCCTTTCGACTTCAACCTCTAACAGTTCACCAGCTTTTTCAGACACCATCCAGGCTTCAGGTCACCTTATCAATGTGTAATGCCTTCTTGCAAAACCCAAACTTAACATAAGGTACCACCTTTGTGCCAAAATCAGCAGGGTTGATATCACCTAGAATTTTCTCAATTCTAATCATACCCTTCTCTACCATATCCCTAATAACATGTAGTCTAACATCAAAGGGTATAAAAAAATTTATTTTTCAAAGGGTGTAAAATTTAAATTCTTAATTTTTTTAAAGAAAATTATCCACAATCTTTACGCGTATTCTATTCCTTTAACCATATATTTACTAGAAGAAATTCATTCTAATCTCATCGAGATTCGAACCACTCTTACCATTTTATCAAGCGTTACAAGTTCTTTAACCTTCTCCTAAAGCACGATTGCGTATGCAAACGTTAAGTCTAGGGACGGAACTGGCTTGGAGTATCTCACGTTTCAGGTACAAACCTGTTTATAAATAAAAACTACAAACCAATTATAAAGCCGACACGTGTCCCTGTTTAGTCGAAATCCCGGAGAAAACACGGAGGGGTATAATAGTCATTTCACACGAATGGGTATAAAACATAATAATATTATTTTCAATTTAGTCCACAAGTTCTTAGTGTTCAGACTTAAAATGGTATTGTTCAGACTTAAAAATACTTAATGATCAGACTTAAATGGTATTGTTCAGACTTAAGATGGGATTGTTCAGACTTAAAAATACTTAATAATCAGACTTAAATAGTATTGTTCAGACTTAAAATGGTATTGTTCAGACTTAAAAATACTTAATAATCATACTTAAATGGTATTGTTCAGACTTAAGATGGTATTGTTCAGACTTAAAAAGGTAGTGTTCAGACTTAAATGGTAGTGTTCAGACTTAAAATACTTAATGTTCAGACTTAAAAATACTTAATAATCAGACTTAAATGGTAGTGTTCAGACTTAAATGGTAGTGTTCAGACTTAAAAAAGTAGTGTTCAGACTTAAAAAGGTAGTGTTCAGACTTAAATGGTAGTGTTCAGACTTAAAATACTTAATGTTCAGACTTAAAAATACTTAATAATCAGACTTAAATGGTAGTGTTCAGACTTAAATGGTAGTGTTCAGACTTAAAATACTTAATGTTCAGACTTAAAAATACTTAATAATCAGACTTAAATGGTAGTGTTCAGACTTAAATGGTAGTGTTCAGACTTAAAAAGGTAGTGTTCAGACTTAAATGGTAGTGTTCAGACTTAAAATACTAATGTTCAGACTTAAAAATACTTAATAATCAGACTTAAATGGTAGTGTTCAGACTTAAAATACTAATGTTCAGACTTAAAAAGGTAGTGTTCATACTTAAATGGTAGTGTTCAGACTTAAAATACTAATGTTCAGACTTAAAAATACTTAATAATCAGACTTAAATGGTAGTGTTCAGACTTAAAATACTAATGTTCAGACTTAAAAAGGTAGTGTTCATACTTAAATGGTAGTGTTCAGACTTAAAATATTTAATGTTCAGACTTAAAAATACTTAATAATCAGACTTAAATGGTAGTGTTCAGACTTAAAATACTAATGTTCAGACTTAAAAAGGTAGTGTTCATACTTAAATGGTAGTGTTCAAACTTAAAATACTTAATGTTCAGACTTAAAAATACTTAATAATCAGACTTAAATGGTAGTGTTCAGACTTAAATGGTAGTGTTCAGACTTAAAAAGGTAGTGTTCAGACTTAAATGGTAGTGTTCAGACTTAAAAAGGTAGTGTTCAGACTTAAATGGTAGTGTTCAGACATTAAAATACTAATGTTCAGACTTAAAAATACATAATAATCAGACTTAAATGGTAGTGTTCAGACTTAAAATACTAATGTTCAGACTTAAAAAGGTAGTGTTCATACTTAAATGGTAGTGTTCAGACTTAAAATACTTAATGTTCAGACTTAAAAATACTTAATAATCAGACTTAAATGGTAGTGTTCAGACTTAAATGGTGGTGTTCAGACTTAAAAAGGTAGTGTTCAGACTTAAAAAGGTAGTGTTCAGACTTAAATGGTAGTATTCAGACTTAAAATACTAATGTTCAGACTTAAAAATACTTAATAATCGGACTTAAATGGTAGTGTTCAGACTTAAATGGTAGTGTTCAGACTTAAAAAAGTCTGAACAATGTTTTTTTAAGTCTGAACATTGTTTTTTCAACTATTTGTCATTACTGGTTTAAGTCTGAACAATGTTTTTTAAGTCTGAACAAACATTGTTTTTTCAAGTATTATCATTACTGGTTTAAGTCTGAACAATGTTTTTTTAAGTCTGAACGAACATTATTTTTTCAAGTATTTGTCATTACTGGTTTAAGTCTGAACAATGTTTTTTTAAGTCTGAACGAACATTATTTTTTCAAGTATTGTCATTACTTGTTTAAGTCTGAACAATGTTTTTTAAGTCTGAACGAACATTATTTTTTCAAGTATTGTCATTACTGGTTTAAGTCTGAACAATGTTTTTTAAGTCTGAACGAACATTATTTTTTCAAGTATTGTCATTACTGGTTTAAGTCTGAACAATGTTTTTTAAGTCTGAACGAACATTATTTTTTCAAGTATTGTCATTACTGGTTTAAGTCTGAACAATGTTTTTTTAAGTCTGAACGAACATTGTTTTTTCAAGTATTATCATTACTGGTTTAAGTCTGAACAATGTTTTTTTAAGTCTGAACATTACTGTAACAGTCAAAATTGCTACAGTAAAAGTCAAAATTGCTACAGTAACAGTCAAAATTACTGTAGCAAAGTCAAAATTTATTCTTATTGTTCAGACTTAACGCTTGATGATCAGACTTAAAAACGTACTGTAGCGAAATTCGAATTTTACTGTAGCGAATTTTAGGACGATTGTACCCCTATTATCTTTTATATATTTTTAAATAAGTCCACATGTGTTTTTTTTATTTACAAAAAGAACCCCGACGGGAGAAGTCTCTGCTGAATTTTGATTGGTTCATTTTGACACGTGTCAAATTTTTTATGGGTTTGTAGTTTTTATTTATAATATTGGTTTGTATTTGATCCAAACTCATAAAGTAATAAATATTAATTTGAATACTTAAATCAATTTTTCTAAGGGTGCGGTTCAGGTACAAACCAAATTATAAATAAAAACTACAAACCGATTATAAAGCCGACACGTGTCCCAGTTTAGTCGAAATTCCGGAGAAAACACGGAGGGGTATAATAGTCATTCCACACTAATGGGTATAAAACCTAATTATGTTATTTTCAATTTAGTCCAAAAATTGTTAGTGTTCAGACTTAAAAAAGGTAGTGTTCAGACTTAAAAAAGGTAGTGTTCAGACTTAAATGGTAGTGTTCTGACTTAAATGGTAGTGTTCAGACTTAAAAAAGGTAGTGTTCAGACTTCAATGGTAGTGTTCAGACTTAAATGGTAGTGTTCAGACTTAAAAAAGGTAGTGTTCAGACTTCAATGGTAGTGTTCAGACTTAAATGGTAGTGTTCAGACTTAAAAATACTTAATAATCAGACTTAAATGGTAGTGTTCAGACTTAAATGGTAATGTTCAGACTTAAAAATACTTAATAATCAGACTCAAATGGTAGTGTTCAGACTTAAAAAGGTAGTGTTCAGACTTAAATGTACTTAATAATCAGACTTAAATGGTAGTGTTCAGACTTAAAAAAGGTAGTGTTCAGACTTAAATGGTAGTGTTCAGACTTAAATGGTAGTGTTCAGACTTAAAAATACTTAATAATCAGACTTAAATGGTAGTGTTCAGACTTAAAAATACTTAATAATCAGACTTAAATGGTAGTGTTCAGACTTAAAAAAGGTAAAGTTCAGACTTAAATGGTAGTGTTTAGACTTAAAAATATTTAATAATCAGACTTAAATGGTAGTGTTCAGACTTAAATGGTAGTGTTCAGACTTAAATGGTAGTGTTCAGACTTAAAAATACTTAATAATCAGACTTAAATGGTAGTATTCAGACTTAAAAAGGTAGTGTTCAGACTTAAATATACTTAATAATCAGACTTAAGTGGTAGTGTTCAGAATTAAATGGTAGTGTTCACACTTAAATCAGACTTAAAAGTACCTAATAATCAGACTTAAATGGTAGTGTTCAGACTTAAAAAAGGTAGTGTTCAGACTTAAATGGTAGTGTTCAGACTTAAATGGTAGTGTTCAGACTTAAAAAAGGTAGTGTTCAGACTTAAATGTACTTAATAATTAGACTTAAATGGTAGTGTTCAGACTTAAAAAAGGTAGTGTTCAGACTTAAATGGTAGTGTTTAGACTTAAAAATACTTAATAATCAGACTTAAATGGTCGTGTTCAGACTTAAATGGTAGTGTTCAGACTTAAATGGTAGTGTTCAGACTTAAAAATACTTAATAATCAGACTTAAAAAAGGTAGTGTTCAGACTTAAATGGTAATGTTCAGACTTAAAAAAGGTAGTGTTCAGACTTAAAAAAGGTAGTGTTCAGACTTAAATGGTAGTGTTCAGACTTAAAAATACTTAATAATCAGACTTAACTGGCAGTGTTCAGACTTAAAAAAGGTAGTGTTCAAACTTTAAAATACTTAATGATCAGACTTAACATTGTTATTTAATTCGGATCGTTTATCGTTAATGGTAGTGTTCAGACTTAAAATACTAATGTTCAGTCTTAAAAATACTTAATAATAAGACTTAAAGGGTAGTGTTCAGACTTAAATGGTAGTGTTCAGACTTAAAATACTTAATGTTCAGACTTAAAAATACTTAATAATCAGACATAAATGGTAGTGTTCAGACTTAAATGGTAGTGTTCAGACAATGTTTTAAGTCTCATTATTATATTTTAAGTCTGAACAATGTTTTTTCAAGTATTGTCATTACTGGTTTAAGTCTGAACATTGTTGTTTTAAGTCTGAACATTGTTATTTAAGTCTGATCGTTAATGGTTTAAGTCTCATTATTATTTTTTAAGTCTGAACAATGTATTTTTAAGTCTGAACAATGTTTTTTCAAGTATTGTCATTACTGGTTTAAGTCTGAACATTGTTATTTAAGTCTGATCGTTAATGGTTTAAGTCTCATTATTATTTTTTAAGTCTGAACAATGTTTTTTCAAGTATTGTCATTACTGGTTTAAGTCTGAACATTGTTTTTTTAAGTCTGAACATTGTTATTTAAGTCTGATCGTTAATGGTTTAAGTCTCATTATTATTTTTAAGTCTGAACATTGTTTTTTCAAGTATTGTCATTACTGGTTTTAGTCTGAACAATGTTTTTTTAAGTCTGAACAATGTTTTTTAAGTCTGATTGTTAATGGTTTAACTCTCATTATTATTTTTTTAAGTCTGAACAATGTTTTTTTAAGTCTGAACAATGTTTTTTCAAGTATTGTTATTACTGGGTTAAGTCTGAACAATGTTTTTTTAAGTCTGAACATTACTGTAGCAAATTTTGGACATTTATACCCCTCCTATTGTTTATATATTTTTTAATAAGTCCACATGTATTTTTTTTATTTACAAAAAGAACCCCGGCGGGATGAAATCTCGGCTGAATTTTGACACGTGTCGAATTTTTTATGGGTTTGTAGTTTTTATTTATAAGATTGGTTTGTATTTGATCCAAACCCTTTTTCTAATACATATATGTTAAAATTAGTTTAATGTTTAAAAGTGTGTTATATAGTCATATGGAGTAGTTTTTGAGAGTCACAGTTTATGTTGTTTTGACTTTATTAGTGTGTATTGAGAGAATTCGAACTTGATTTATTTGTGCAATTGTGCTGAGAGTCAATTACATTAAATAATTAAATTAGTTGAAATTTGTTAATATTTAATTAATTTACGTCCAAGTTGGGAAGTTTCTGTTTCTGTTGAAATTTGTTAATATTTAATTAATTTACGTCCAATCATAGCATTATCCGTAATTTCCACAGCATAGTTCGTAGAAATCATTGCATTATCCGTATATATCAAAGCATAGTCCGTAGTAAACACAGGGATTGATCGGGTAGACGATAGGGTGCGAGCAACTTAGGTCGGGTAGCCGATAGGGTACCCGAGCTCACATTTTTACGAACTGAATCTGAATCTGATTGGGGACGACTGAACGTAGATTAATTTTTACGAACTGAATCTGATTGGGGACGACTGAACGCTAGGGATGCGGCACGAATTGGTACGCGAAAAAGGAAAGATCTCAACCCTGCGAACAAACAGTACGAGGATTTGAAACGGGAAAGACGCATACGAATGGATTGCGAACAATCAGAAACGAATCAGTCGATACCACGATTGATGCAAAATTGAATTACAAATATACCCTTTAACCGTATTTAACATTAAATATATTCTAAATATTCTATTTAATCACCACTGTTGGATCTTTATAATCAATGGACAGGATAAATTCTTATTTCTCAAAAATATGCATACTTCTCACCTGATCTTTTTCCTATATTAGGATTCTAATATTTGATTTATATAGTATTGTTCAGATGAAAATGCCAACTACTAATTCATTTTTTAAAAAGAAAATACTGGTCGATTATACTGAAGAATTTTTTTTGTTTAAATATAACGAAGAGCAACAAGATGATAGATGATTTCTTATAGGATTAATTCGTTGTGTTTAGTGTCAATTCAATCATAAAAACATAGCAATATAATGTTGTCCGTTTTGATGTAATAGATTTTTAATATTATGTTTTTAATTTTCATTTGTGACCCTCTATCACCATTCATGGATTCGTCCTTGATCAAGTCGAATGCAAAAAATAAAATAAAAAAGTTGTTTATGAACATTTCAAATTGTTCATGAGACATCTTTGATTTTCAAATTCATTTATTATTATTTTCTTTTTTTTCACCCCTTCATTTATTATAATCGACCTTTCGATCAACAATTTCAATTTTAATCGATGATCTTGAATTATTTATTTTAATAGCGTCTTCTTTTACAGGCAGGTCACACATATATGACAACCGCACAGCACACCTACATTGTTTTGGACGTCGACCCATGGAGACAAAATCACAAACAATAAATCACTGTTCTAATACTCGACTAAGAAATTGCCTTAAAGCCCCCCCCCCCACAACAATGACACTCACACTTTTAACGGCTGTAAATGATCAATTCGCTTATTTTCCTTTCTTCATTTCTTAATCCACTTTTTTCACGTGCGATTCAAAATCCCCTTTTGCCAAGTTATATATATAGGCAAATCAAATCCCAAGTGACACAGCTCTCGAGGTGGATCTAAACGGGGGTTGCACTGCGTGCATGATGCTGTACTTTTAGCAAAGTGTGGCATCACGCCGTTGCATGAGTCCCTTGGTTGAGAGATAATGTTGATGTTGACTTATGTACTCAAGCTGTCTTTCAACGTCTCGACCGTCATCCGGCGAGCTTACACGGATGCTGTATACTATATTAGACTGTTTGTGTTTCAGATGAACCACATCGTTTTCGGAGATGAGTCGGGTCGTCTGGACGTTGTTGAAGATGATAGGATTGGGATTTGGAGTAGGAGATGGGGACTAGCGATGAGGTTGGTGTATGATAGGATGGCGCATGGTGCAGTTCTGTTGGAGGCTGATGAAGAGAGCTTGTATGCACTCTCTATGGTGGCTCTTTGAATTTGGATATATGTCATTGAGAGACACTATAGAAGTAGAAGATATTTTATTTCCAGTATTTCTTTGAAAATCGTTGTATATAAATCCCTACAATAAATAAGTCTCACTTTATGCAGCACTTGATCAATATAATGTGTTTATAGAATTGGTGTTTAAATTGATTAATCTCTGTATAATGTCCAAAACTCGTAGTAGTGAGAGTTGAATTTGTATGATTCATGAGTGTACTTATAATCAAATTGATGTTTGGTTCATAAAATGCGCACTAGATTTAGATTGGCTCTTCTACTTGGATATATATATGATGTCAAACTCATTCGAAGAGGGCTGAGCATGTGCAATCGTAAAAGAGAGAGGAGGGAAGGAGGAGGAGCAGCTGATTTGCTTCATATATATATTTTTAATTAAGCAGCCACTGCTTCTCAGCTATCGATTTTCAACACCGGCCTCCTCCCCTCTTTTACCGCTACACATGCTTTGAAAGCACTGTATTTATATGATTCGGGTACTGATCATCAAATTGATGTTTGGTTCATAAAATGCGCATTAGATTTAGGTTGTCTTTACTGATTATGGGCTTAAGATCAATAATTGAGGTGTTATTGTTTTTATTTTTGATAAATAATTGACGTCTTATTATTTAGTCACGAGAGATTAGTGGGTGTGAAATTAGTTCAAATTATTTTAGCGCATTAGTTCTAATTAGTTCAAATTAGTTCAAATTAAGTCACCCATGATCTTTTATTTATTTATTTATTAAATGTATAAACTCAAATCACGTGAAGTTTGATTTGAATATAAAATATATGGGTTGCATTAACAACACCCTTCATCCATTACCTTCCCGTGTAGCCAATCTATTAACATCAATTTGGGAAACAGTAGTAGTTTAGTATATTTTAAGATAAAATTGCATAGTTTTAAACAAAAATCGTGTAGTTTTGAAAAGGTTCAGTTATTACTTTAGGGGTTATATTAATGAAACGACGTAGTATTGACGTTATTTTATCATATTTACGTCGTTTTCGAATGGCTCTAAATAGCTTGACTGCACGAAATATGAATCAATCCAGTCACACTGACACAATAATATATCCAACCATCCGATCACATTATCATAAATGAACTCAAATCAAACAAACCTCAATCATATATCATACATGAACTCAAATCAAATAAACTTTAACCATATATCTAGATAGGATTTGGTTCTGGTGTAAACAGTGAACAGTAGAGTGATGCAGTGAGGCACGATTTCAACCACACATCTAACCCCCCGTGCATTTGTGGCGCGCCACGTGGCAAATAGTAAAACTCACTACTTCGTAGTGTGAACGCAAATGGCGGCTGTGCCACGTGGCTTCGCCGCGTGCGTCCGATCAACTCGATAGATAACCGAGATCGTGCATCACTGCCTCATTCTTATTTGCTGTTTGTACCAGAACCGTGCCCTATCTAGACAATTAGTAAGTTTTATGTTTGACTTTTCACAAAGTATTTGATTCTAAAACAGCATGTACAGTGGTAAGAGAAGAGAAAGGTTGATTTGTTTTTGATTTGCTGTACCGCAGCCGCTACTCACCGACACATCTTCCCCTTTTACCATTGCACATGTTTTCAATGAAAGCACATTGAGTAAGTTCCATCTAAAAAAGATCTAATATAGACTGTAGAGGATCAAAGGTTGAGTATGGCGTCATTTGTTTTTATTTGAATTTAGAAGCACTTGTATTTATCAGTTAGTATAAGGGTTGCATTGTATATCTTGCTAGTTTGTCTACTGTATCAAGAAAATAGTGAAAGGGGTATATTGTAATTATGTTACAATTGTATTTAGGTCAAATACAGATATTCAAATCAATGAGAATGTGAGTGATTCTGACGTAAATCCTTCAGCTCTTCTCCGATCTTTGTTGCTCATATTGGTTCGTCTGAGCTTCTCTGATAACTCGCTTGAAGGTTTCGACATGGTATCAGAGTAGAACTGACGATTCTGGTACAATTTTCGAGTTATGATTTTTTTTTGGTTGCCATTTCCGATTGCTAAATCGTTGTTGGAGTCATGACTACTTCTGTTTCTGATGTGCTTAGCTCGACCTCTGATGATGTTGTTGCATCTGATGATGCTTTATTTGTTGCTAAAAATGAAAATATAAGTGTTCCACTTGTTACACAATTGCTCACTGGTTCAGAAAACTATATTTCATGGCGAAAGGCTATGATGATGGCCTTTCGTGTGAAAACTAAGCTGGGATTCATCCAAGATCATTTTCCTAGGCCTTCTTATGTGAATAAGTTAGCTAAGTGGGAGAGATGTAACAATGTGTTGTTTACTTGGATTATCAACTCTGTATCTAAAGAAATAGCTGCTTCTTTGATCCACTCCAAGGATTCTATTGAGGCTTGGTCGAATTTGAATTATCAGTTTGCTGGTGCTAACGACTCTAAAATTTACTCTGTTCAACAAAGTGAAAGTATAGTGGTGCTAATGCAGGGAGAACTCAGTTTTCCTGTATATTATGGAAAGTTAACTCAGTTGTGGGGAGAAGAGGATGCCTTAACTGATGAGGGTTACTGTGATTTGGGAGAAAAATGTAAGGCTACACAATGTTCAACACTTAGAAAAATCAGAGACAGAAGAATGAAGCTTCTAATGGGACTGAATGAGGTTTATGCAACTGTCAGGTCCAATATTCTCCAAATGAAGTCTCCTCCAACTCTGGTTGAAGTATTCAATCACATAATATCTGATGAGACTCAAAGGAAGATAAAGAGCACCAATATTCCTGAAATGGCAGCCATGTATATAAGTCAAAATTCTCAGAATCAGGCATTCAATACTCAGTTTTCTCATAGACAAGGCAATACAAATTTTGGTAATCAGAATCAGTTTACTCAACAGCAGAACCAGTTTCCCCAGAATCAGAGTTATAATCAGAATATGAATAGGAATAGAAGGAACTTGTTATGTACATACTATCAACTGCAAGGACACTCAAAGGATACTTGCTACAAACTTATTGGATATCCTTCTGGTCACAAATTGTACAAAGCAAATAGTCAATCTGTAAAATCCAACAAAGCCATTGCTAATAATGTGACTGCTGCTGTTAGTGGTGTAGGGCCTTGTGAATCTGTCTCAGGTCATCAAGAAGGACAAGTCAGCTAAGTACAATACATGACCAGTTGTCTAAGCTATTAAGCATGCTGCAGCCAGAGAGTTTGGGATCAAATAAAACACATATAGTAGGTATTACTTGGTTATTGTCTACTAAAGTTGATAAGGATATGTTGATTATTGATAGTGGTGCTACTGACCACATAACTCTATATGTGCATTTGTTGAAAGATGTTAAAGAACTTAATAGTCCTTATGAGGTTGTTATACCTAATGGTGAAAAAGTGGCAGTTACTCATGTTGGCAGATGTGATATTAATGAATATATCCAGTGTTAAAGAAAACGGCCTTCTAGACCGCCTAGGCGGCCTTTTTCTTGAACCTGTTCCGTTTTTTCTTCTAGGCGTCTAATTAATCGGTTCGAAGCTTCTAGACGGCTTCTAGGCGGTCCAGGCGGCGCCTAGGCGCCTTCTAGGCGGAATATAAATATTATTTATGTATTAATTTTTAAAATATTATTTTTAAGAAAAATATTAAATTACAATTTGAGGAAATAAAAGTCCAAAAATATGTGTTTGTATATTTATATTGTTATTGAAATTCACTTTTCAATATTTTGCATGGTAATGGATTATATTATTACTTGTGATTTATATTATGAATATTTCAGAATCTAATCAGTGAAATACTATATGATATCAATACATATATATTTAAAAATATAAAAAATCAAAATCGATTAGTCGCCGATTAATCCTTAGAGGATCCTTTCCGCCCGATTACCGCCTAACATTTTTTACAACCTTGAATATATCAGCTTGTACAATGTTTTGTTGGTTCCAAAAATTAAGTTGAACTTATTATCAGTGACCAAATTACTCTCTGATTCCCACCTTGTCGCTGAGTTTAATGACAAGTTTTGCTCTATCCACTCAGACTATTTAGGGGATTGGTGAACTCACTCAACACTACAAATTTTGGTATAGAAATGTGGTATTGCCATGGACCAGTTGATAATGCAAAACTCTACACTAGTGCTAGTGATACCTACATATACACGGTAGGGGCAGTTACAAGTGTTGGTAGCCATCTACTATGTAATATATATATATATATATATATATAGGGGCGCGCTCAAATGTTATGGCCAAATTAATGTGTTATGTGTTACGGAGCTTCTGATTGGTTATTGAAAATCAAGGAACCAATCAGAAGCGAGGAACACCGTAACTACGGTGCACCCTCACCCATAAACCCCCGTGCTTGTGAGGTGCACCATAAGAACCGTGTTCCTCGCCTCTGATTGGTTCCTTGTTTTTCATCAACCAATCAGAACACCGTAACACATAACACATTAGTAAGCCATAACATTTGAGCGCGCCCCTATATATATATATATAAACGTAGAGTATATGGATAAACAGTTGTACATTTCCATTGGACGTTTCAGATAGTCGTCGTGTCCAAGCATTGGTAAGACTGATTGATCCATCTCGTAATGACATTGCAAGGCCCATAGTTGCAGTAGAATGAGCTGTCAATTGGCTGTCAAAAGAAGGCAGAGCAGACGAGCTATAAAAACAAGGAATGATGTGATCTGATGAAACTATGGAGTGGAATAAAGGGAAAAAAAACACAGTTGACCAACCGGGATGCTCCTACTCCAAGGAGTGCTTGTAAATTGTAATCCAACTCCACCTATTAACTCAATAGACGAAACTGGAGATAGTTGATGCTTGAATACTGCTGTAGCCGCTCCTCCACCGACATTGCCATTGACAGCCATGTTTCCTCCAATAGCTAATGCACTGCTCTTTGAGAACTGTGACTGAAGCTCACTTGACATCCCCATTCTGAAATTCTTGGGTACAAAAACCATGAGAAAGATAGTCTTCTGTTGAAAACTTGTCTAGTGCATATAATGAAGATGAACATATATGCCGTTGCATCAACTTTTTATTTGAAATTCATGAAATCAAATAGATGCATTCAAGAGCACAGGTTGTTCGTTATTGAATGTTTCCCTAGCTTTAAGTATGTAAGTTCAACTGCTTTTGCCCTTAATAACTAATCCTATGCTTATATCTATAACAGAACACTTCGTGCAAACGAAGAAAGAAAAGAAAAGAAATGGGATGAGCTTACCCTTTTAACAGACTTTCACCTGCTATCAAATCCGGCAAAGACAAATAGACCAGGATTGTCCCTGAAGACCTTAAATGCGCTGCTATATTTTCTTCTTTCTTCCTGCACAGCAATCTTTCGATTTCATCTTTAATCTCATCAGCCTTACTAAGTTTAGGACCCAACTCCAACCCGGACGTCAATCCCTCCATTCCGTATATATCATATATTTGCCTCTTATGTTCATCAGATAATATGTTCATCGTGTATCTATTCTGCCATTTGTTCGACATTTGTTCGGGACGAACAAATCCTAAGTGTGGAGTGTTTTGATCAGTCAATATTTTGATTGATTATTCGCTACATTCGATGAAGGATAACACTCGTTCTCCGGGCAAATTGTCTCTATTTGACGTCTTTCTCTAGTGTTTCAGGTTAAATTGACATATCATCGCTCCTTGGGCTTAAGATGTCGAAAGAACGAAAAAGATCAACGAAAATGGCCAAAAACGAGCTTTGCATCAGCCAACGGCCGTGACCACCGTGACGTCTCATCAGAGTCACGGTAGGTTTCTACCTCAAAAGGAAATGGCAATTCAGGAGACTGCCGTAACCCCCACCAAAGGTCACGGTAGTCACGGTATGTTTTCAGCTCAGTGCAAATCAGCCCCGGCCATGACTGCCGTAACCCACACCAATGGTCACGGTAGTCACGGCACTTCCGAGCAGAATTATCCTGTTATTTCCAAAAAATCAATTTTGGGCTTTCTGGCCTTTTTGGACGATCTATAAAAGGAAACACGACCAGATTAGACATGTGTGCTTATTTTGGAGAAAAAAAACTCTATCTCGGAGAAGAGACAAAGATTTCATCGTGAGGAATTCAACGAGCCACCGCGTCTTTACGGTTTACTCGTTCTTTACTTCTCTATACTCTGTTTTTGGTTTAATCACCATGAATAGTGAGTAGTCTCTTTTATTCTGGGATCCTACGGATCCCGTGCTATGTAACCCTAACTCTCATGTGATCAATTGAAGTTTTTATTTATGCGATTCGAATATTCAATTTCATTGTGTGCTTAATTTTATCGTTCTATGCAAGTATTTACATCAAAGGGTATGTTTGCATTGCTAGAACGTATTTAGGTTAATTACCGAAAGATGGATGGGTCCTAGGTATTAACCGGATTACATGAAATTGATATTAGGTCATGTTTACATGAATTAATAGGAAAACCTTTAGTTTAATAAATCGAGATCGTTGATAATCCGTGGATGGGCGGCGTTCAACGATTGCGGTTAATCTAGACAATGATCCGTGGATGGGCGGCTTGTCTAGTGTTATTTCGGTTTGATTCCATATTCGATAGCATGAATAATTTACGTAACTTGATTGCATGATTAGTGGGGTTAGCATGAGTGAAGTATGGATTCTGAAATTATTTCTCTGATAAAAACACAACCTTTAATTTCTGCACTTTTAATTTTTGCTATTTAATTATTGCAATTTTCACAATCAAATAAATCTTTTTTAATTGGAGTAGCTAAATAGGTCACACTGTTTGCTAGTAATCACACACCTGTTCCTTGGATCGACCCTTGGCTTACCAAGGTTTATAAATATTGTTTGACTGCAATTTGACCCCTAAAACTCATACGTTGACAACTATAAAGTTAAAAATACGCTTATCATTCACCTAAAGCACGATTGCGTACTTATGCAAACGTGAATGCAAAAAATAAAATAAAAATTGTTTATGAGACATTTTTTTATTTTCAAATTCATTTATTATTATTTTCTTTTTTTCACCTATTTCATATTCTATATACTCTCGAGTCTTGAACCATCATAATCGAGCTTTCGATCAACAATTTCAATTTTAATCACTTATTTGTTTTAACGTCTTCTTTTACCTACATTGTTTTTGAACGTCGACCGACAAAATCACAAACAAAAAATCACTGTTCTAATACTCGACTAAGAAATTGCCTTGAAGCTTCCTCAAGACCCCCCACAACAATGACACCCACATGACTTTTAACGGCTCTAAATGCTCACTTAGCTTCTTTTCCTTTCTTCATTTCTTAATCCACTTTTTTCATGTGTGATTCAATAGCCCCTTTTGCCAAGTTATATAGGCAAATCAAATCCCAAGTGTGACACAGCTCTCGAGGTGGATCTAAACGGGGGTTGTTGCACTGCATGATGCTGTACGGTTAGCAAAGTGGCATCACGCCGTTGCATGAGTGTCCCTTGGTTGAGATAATATTATGTTGATGTTGGCTTATGTACTCAAGCTGTCTTTCAACTCGACCATCATCCGGCGAGCTTACACGGATGCTGTCTACTATATTAGACTGTTTGTGTTTCAGTTGAGCCACATCGCTTTCGGAGATGAGTACTCGGGTCGTCTGGACGTTGTTGAAGATGATAGGATTGGGATTTGGAGTAGGAGATGGGGACTAGCGATGAGGTTGGTGTATGATAGGATGGCGCATGGTGCAGTTCTGTTGGAGGCTGATGAAGAGAGCTTGTATGCACTCTCTATGGTGGCTCTTTGAGTTTGGATACATTATGTCATTGAGAGACACTATAGAAGATATTTTATTTCCAGTATTTCTTTGAAAATCTTTGTATATAAATCCCTACAATAAATAAGTCTCACTTTATGCAGCACTTGATCAATATATTGTGTTTATAGAATTAGTGTTTAAATTAATTAATCTCTGTATTCCCATCAAAAAAAAATTAATCTCTGTATAATGTCCAAAACTCGTAGTAGTGAGAGTTGAATTTGTATGATTCATGCGTACTTATCAAATTGATGTTTGGTTCATAAAATGCGCACTAGATTTAGATTGGCTCTTCTGCTTGGATATATGATATCAAACTCATTCGAAGAGGGCTGAGCATGTGCAATCGTAAAAGAGAGGAGGGAAGGAGCGGTGCTGGAGCAGCTGATTTTCTTCATATTTTTAAGCAGCGGTGTTTATAGAATTAGTGTTTAAATTAATCTCTGTATAATGTCCAAAACTCGTAGTAGTGAGAGTTGAATTTGTATGATTCATGTACTTATAATCAAATTGATGTTTGGTTCATAAAATGCGCATTAGATTTAGGTTGTCTTTACTAATTGGGCTTAAGATCAATAAATGAGGTGTTATTGTTTTTTTTTGATAAATAATTGAGGTCTTATTATTTAGTCACGAGATGATGCAACATAAACTTAATTTAGTGGGTGTGAAATTAGTTCGAATTATTTTAGCGCATTGTAGATCTAATTATTTATACATTTTATGCATTTGTTTATCACAGTTGAGATCATGTGATGTGAGAAGTCTAAATTAGGTGAGAAATAAGAATTAATTAGGATTATTGATCGGCTGTAATTTAGTGTAAATATTCAATAAGAATATCGAATACTTATGCTAATCACGGTTAATCAAAACAATTTGTATTGACTCGGGAAACCCAAGGTCGTACCCAAAGGACAGGTGATTAAACTAATAGTGCTAAAGATTAAATTCGGAATGTTTATGGTTTGGGGGGTTTGTTCCTCGTAAGAGGTTGATAGCAAGGTTTTACTATCCGAAAGAGAGACTTGATCAACGAAAGTGGGTAAACAAGCAATTCAAGGATGACTAGGGATCTATTTCCCCACCTAGACAATTATTGTGACGGTAAATTCGGACACCATTGATGAGTTCACATGCACACGTTTAGAATTTAGCTATGTAACATTAATACCGAGTTCAACTCGCGCTACAACTTAGCATCAAGAGGTTACACCTCGCATAACACCTCACACTCGCGCTCTATTGGTGCTATAGGACATAATTTATCTAGCCTCACACTCGCGCTTTATTGACTAAATAAATCATGCACTTGTTAAATTCGTGTCATTCTCATTAGGATTAAAGCATCGCCATGTAACACAAAAACCCTAATGCTACTTCTTTATTTCGTTCAATTGAAATCATACTTTTCAGGGGTTAGCTACGTCAAGCATGAAATCAAGCAAAAATCCCTATTTCTAACTTGTCAAAAACATGTCATAGGTAATTCCAAAGCATTAAGTTCAAATAAAGAAGAATCGCGTGTAAAATCATTCATCAATGGCATCCATATCATTCACAATGTCACAAACATGTCTAGAGGGGTTATAGACCCCCAACCAATGTCACTACTCACTCATGGTGAGGTTATAATCCATAACAATAATAGATGAACAGAAAAACATGTAGAAAGTAGAGTGTTAGAGTCTAGAACCAATATGGAGCACTAATGATGAAGGACGATCCACGATCCGAGTTGTTGATGACGATAGAAAAATATGTCTTCTTCTCCAAGCTATCTTCTCTCCAAAAACCCAACAGAAAATCCAGAAATCCCAGGAGTGGGGGCTTGAAAACCCTAACTTTCTATTTATAATTCAGCATAAAAATGCAGGCTTTACGTCGTTGTGCGGTCGCACAGATGGGTTGTGCGGTCGCACAGATGCCCAAAATCTGTCTCGTGCTGTCGTGGTTCTTGATCGTGCGACCGCACTGATTTTCCATGCTTCTGGTCTGGTTTGTGCGACCGCACAGAGGGTTGTGCGACCGCACAGAATTCTCGTGCGTCTATCTTTGAGTTGTGCGACCGCACAGAAATGTTGTGCTTCTGGTTTGAGTCGTGCGACCGCACGGATGAAGTTGTACGAGCGCACGAAAGATGTTGTGCGACCGCACAGGACTGCTGTGCGTCTGTCTCGAGTCATGCGACCGCACGGATGCAGTTGTGCGAGCGCACGCTGTTGGAGAGTTTGTGCTCCGACTTCCATTTTGCTTGTTTTCGCTCCAGAATGCTCGGTTTTGCTCCAAAATCAATGTCCACTTGTGTTCTCAGCTTAAACTCTGTAATTCGCCTGAAATGAACCACAAGGCATTAAATAGCAAGTGAAATCGTGATAAAACGAACAAAATAATAAGCATAGAGGTTGCCTAAAATGCATATATTTAAGTGCTATCAACTATGCATCTTGCGTAATCTACGATCCTAAACCTAATTAATCCTACATAAGTAACATAACTGCCTAATTAAACAAATAAAATTGGATGTAGGGGCAAATTAATCTTGATTAAATCCGCGCTCACTCGTCTCTCGGTTTCCTAATGACGTCACCAACCCTCTTCGTCTTCTCTCTAACCCTAATCGGTTTTTGGGTCGCGCTAGCTTCTCGCAGCGCCGACGTCGACAACCTCATAGAGCTAAAACAGAGCTTGGTCGGATCCATACCATAATTTGGACAGCTGGGATCCGAACATGGTCGATCCTTGCACTTGGTTGCACATCATTTGCAATGATGACAACCGAGTCTCTTGGGAGTTTTAATGCTGGATTTTCTTTTCAGTATTTTGGTTGTTACAGGGCATTTGTGTTTAGGAGGGAAAGGCAATTTCGGCTGCGATGTCGTTTGTCATCTGCGTGTTGTATTGCGGTGGGTGAAAACGTCGTCGTATTCGTTCTGTACATATTCCTTTCCCTCATTCACATTTCACTTGTAATTTTGAATACCGACTGAAATGAAAATCAAATAGCTTTCTCCCAAATTGTTTGTGTGATTCGTTCATCTCTGATTTCGATTCATTGCTTCGCGTCTTCCAATCGAAGTCCAGTTGTCTCTGATTCTCATTGTATCAGAGCAACTTTTATCCAGGTGCGTCGCTCTTCAATTTGACCTAATTTTTGCTTGCGTTAATCGGTTGATTGTTCCGAGTGAATATGAATGATTCTGGTTCGGAGTCGAGTCCGATTACTGGTAGTCCGATTGTTGTGAATCAGTATGGTGTTGGCAATGGTGCTGTAGGCGCTGGAGAGGATCCATATTTTGTTAACAATAATGAGTTAACTGGAAATCCTATTGTGAGTAAAGTCCTGCTAGGTCAGGAAAATTATGCTGGCTGGAAAAGACAAATGGAAATCGCTCTGTCTGGTAGATCGAAATTGTCATTCATAGAAGGCAAGTATCCGAAACCGGATGATGCTTATATGGCTGCAAAATGGCAAAGGTGTAATGATGTTGTAATGTCTTGGCTCATATGTTCTGTATCTGAGAAAATAGTAGGGGAAATTTTACATGCTAAGGATGCTATGACTGCATGGGAAACACTTGAGTCTAGCTATGCAGGGACTAATTTAGCCAGAAAATCTGAGTTGCAGAGGGAACTGGGAAATCTTGTGCAGGGTGACCTATCAGTTGATATGTATAAGAGGAAATTAGAATCATTGTGGAGGGAATTAGATGCTATTAAGGATTCTAAGTGTGTAAGTGCTAATAACTGTGCAAGATGCAAGCAAGTTGATGAGGATTGCAAAGGTGATAGAGTGATTAAGTTCTTGATGGGACTAAATGATGAGTATGCTTCAGTGAGAACTCATGTTTTTGCATTGAGTGAAGTTCCAAAACTCAGCACAGTGTATGGACTAGCTTTATCAGAAGAGGCCTCAAGGAAGGCAAGACAAATTGATAAAGTTGAGGGTTCAGCCCTGGCAGTGCAATCTGATCAGGCGAATAACAGTTCAGGAGGACAAGTAAGACAATACAATGGTCAGACCAGAGGGAGAGATACCAACAGAGGAGGTTTTGGTGCATGTAGAGGTAGAGGTAGATCTAAATTTTTCTGCAGTCATTGCCAAATGTCTGGTCACCTAAAGGAAAATTGCTACAAATTGATTGGGTATCCACAGAGTTATATAGTAAGGAGAAATGATGGAAGGAATGATGGGAGAAATGATGGAAGAAATGTAAACTTCAGTACTAATAACAATAATGCGGGAAAATATTCAGTAAATGCTGTTACTACAGTTAATTCTGATGAAAATGGAAGTGATAATGATGTCAAACAGTTCACTAGTGAACAAATGGAGCAAGTTCTGGCCATGCCTAAAGGAAATACAACAAATGACAAGGGAAATGTTCAGAATCACATGGCAGGTATAGCAAATTCCAAACCAGAATTTTTGATTAATGGTGATTGGTCGCTAGATAGTGGTGCCACAAGCCATTTTACTTTTGATGAAAAATTGTTGAGAAATGTTCATACCTTAAAAGGATGCCCATAGAGTTACTTGCCTAATGGTGAGTGTTTTGAGATCAGAAATAAGGGTGATTGTTATCTACAGAATGGAGTGATTTTGTATGATGTATTGCTGGTACCAGAATTTCAAGTGAATTTGATTTCAATATATAGACTTGTGAAAGACTTCAAGTGTAAGGTGGTGTTCACTGATAATGACTGCATTGTTTAGGACCATCAAGCCAAGATCATTTTAGAGACTGGTAGCCCTGTGGGATCCCTTTATAGTATCAAGCAAGTGAATAAGGAACAAATGGTTGATACAGCAAACAGTATCGCAGTGGAAAGGCCTCATCAGGAGTTTGAACTCTGGCATAACAGATTGGGTCATGCCCCTTTAGATATCATAAGTCAGTTGTTAAAGAATCAGTCACCAAGTGTGCATTGTAAAAACATCAAGTATAATTGTTCTACTTGTCCTTTGGCCAAACAGACCAAGCTATCATTTCCTGTAAGCAAACACAGCACTGCTGCTTCTTTTGAATTAATACATAGTGATGTTTGGGGATCCTTCCATGTGCCCACCTTGTTGGGATTTCTGTATTTTCTGACAGTGGTTGATGACTTTACTAGAACTGTTTGGACTTTTTTAATGCGGAACAAGTAAGAAACTGCATATATCCTCATCGAGTTCTTTCACTTGACTCAAACACAGTTTGGGAAGGCTATTAAAATTCTGAGATCAGATAATGGAGGGGAATTTTTTAACAACAAACTCAGTTTATTTCTGAAATCCAAAGGGTGTGTTCATCAAAGTAGTTGCCCATACACTCCACAACAGAATGGATTGGCAGAAAGGAAGCACAGGCATTTACTTGAGGTAGCTAGAGCACTTATGTTTGAGGCCAATTTGCCTAAACATTTTTGGGGAGACAGCATATTAACAGCCACACACATCATAAACAGGCTACCTACTCCTGTTTTACAAGGGAAAAGTTGTTTGGAAGAGAACCTGACCTGTCTCACTTGAAGGTTTTTGGCTGCTCCTGTTATGCTAGCACAAATGTTGGTTCAAGAGACAAATTTGATCCAAGAGCAGTTGAATGCATTTTTTGGGCTATCCAGTTGGCCAAAAAGGATACAAACTCTTTTGTCTATCCACTCATCAATTTATAGTTAGCAGACATGTTGTGTTTAAAGAAAATGTATTTCCTTACAAGAGGCATTCCCTAAGGACAGACATCAGTAATTTTCCAGTCATACCTGTTTTTGCTCCAGATGACTTGAGTTTCAATGATGAAGACCTGGTTGTAGACATTAGTTCAGATGCTGATCCAATTTTCTTTGATGCCACTAATTCAGATGACACAGAATGTTTTGAGACTGATGAAACAGTTCTTCAGGAAAAGGGTAGCACCCCTGTATCAAGTTCCCCTGTGACAGTTGCCACAAATAGTCCCAGTCGCACAGATGTTAATATTTTGAGAAAGTCTACAAGGGCTCGTAAGCCACCTATTTGGTTCAAAGATTACAGTTGCAACACAGTTATAAAAACTTCTCCTCACAAGATTGATCAGTTTTTGTCTTATAAGAAGTGTACTCCTCAACACAGTGTTTTTGCTCTACAAATTTCCAGTGTTAAAGAGCTCACTTGTTTTACCCAAGCTAGTAAAGACCCCAAATGGGTAGCAGCTATGGACAAGGAAATCAAGGCACTTGAGACAAATAACACATGGGTTTTAGCTGACTTGCCTCCAGAAAAAACTTTGGTTAATTGTAAATGGATATACAAGGTAAAATATCTGTCAGATGGCACAGTTGAGAGGTATAAGGCCGGGCTGGTAGCTAGGGGATTTACGCAGGTAGAAGGCCTAGATTACCATGACACATTTGCTCTGGTTGCAAAATGACTACAGTAAGGTGTCTTTTAGCAATTGCTTTTGCCAGGAAGTGGCCACTGCATCAGTTGGACGTAGACAATGCCTTCTTACATGGTTAACTTGATGAAGAGGTGTACATGAAACTTCCTCTTGGGTTTTACAAGCAAGCCAGAGCTGCTGGAAAGGTTTGCAAGCTGATCAAGAGTATATATGGACTGAAACAAGCCAGTCGACAATGGTTTGCAAAATTCAGTGCTTCTTTGGTTGAGTTTGGTTTTAATCCGAGCTTGAATGATTATTCATTATTTACACTCACCAGGGGCGATGTTTTTCTGATTTTACTTGTGTATGTTGATGATGTTATCATCACTGGGAATTCAGAAATTCTCATACAGGAGGTTAAGCAGTTTTCCATCAAAAGTTCCGGATCAAAGTATTAGGGCCTCTGAAATATTTTTTGGGGTTGGAAATAGCAAGATCCTCAGATGGAATTTTTCTAAACCAAAGGAAATATGCCCTGGAACTTTTGGGAGAATACAAGCTTATTGATTCCAAGCCAGCAAAAACTCCAATGCATTTGAAACATAATTTGAGCCTTTCCAAGGCACCTGTTCTGTAGGATTCATTACACTACCGAAGATTGATTGGAAAATTAATTTACATGACTATCACTAGATCAGATTTAGCCTACCCGGTACATATACTAAGTCAGTTCATGCAAAACCCAACTCAGGATCATCTGACAGCAGCACGCTAGCTTCTTAGGTACATCAAAGGAGCACCTGCGCAGGGAATTTTTTTTCCAGCTCAGTCAGACCTTGTATTACGAGCATTCTGTGATGCTGATTGGGCAGCTTGCCCGTTGACAAGGAAATCAATTACCGGCCATTGTGTCTGATCACTCGATAATATAGTGCAAATACTCAATAAGAATATCGAATACTTATGCTAATCACGGTTAATCAAAACAATTTGTAATGACTCGGGTGAACCCAAGGTCGAACCCAAAGGATAGGTGATTAAAATAATAATGCTATAGATTAAAGCTAGATTGTCTAAGGTTTTGGGGGGGGAATTTCCTCTTAAGAGGGTGATAGCCAAATTGTACTATCCAAAGAGAGATGTGAACAACGACAGAGTTTAACAATCAATAAAGGATGACTAGGGATCTAATCCTCCACCTAAACAATTATTGTGACGGTAAACTAGGACACCATTGATGAAATCACATGCACATATTTAGAATCTAGCCATGTAACATTAACACTAAGTTCAACTCACGCTTCAACTTAGCACAAAGAGGTTACACCTCGCATAACGCCTCACACTCACGCTCTATTGGCATTATAAAATCTAATTATCTAGTCTCACACTCACGCTTTATTGACTAGACAATCAAACTCTTGTTAAGTTCAAGCCATTCTCATTAGGTTAAGAGTGTCATCCAACTAACACGAAATCAAGCAAAGTTTCTCATTGAGGCATTTTCACAAACACCTTATGGGCAACTCTAATCATTAAGTTCAAATGAAGAAAAATCATGTGCAAATCATTCATCAATAGCATCCATAATGTTTATAATGTCACAAACATGTTTAGGGGATTCATAGATCCCCAATCAAGATCACTACTCACTCATAGTGAGGTTACAAGCAAAAACCATAATAGAGGTGCAAACAACCATGTAAAAAGTAGAGTTTAGGAATTCAAAACCAATATGGAGAACTAAAAACAAGTGAGGATCCAATCTTTGTGTTGTTGTTGTCTCCCAAAATCGCCCAAAAGCTCCCCAAAATCGCCCAAAAAGCTCCCAAGAAGTCCCCCCTTTGTTTAGATCTCAAACATTCTATTTATAGGAAAAATTAGGGTTTCCGGTACTGTAGCAGGCCAGTCGGTCGACTGGCGGGAGCTGGTTTTGCTAGTTGGTCGACTGGGAAGTGCAAGATTTGATGAGCTCCTGAAGTTTATTCGAGTCGACCGACTGGCGTGAAGCAGATTCCTCAGTCGGTCGACTGGGGATTTTTGGTAGTCTTCCCGTCCGAATTTGGTCTTGGTGTAAACTACAAAGTTGTAGCCCTTTGAAATACCTTTCTAACAAGCTAAAGATCAGCCAAATCGGACATCGGATCCGTCCTATAGGTCCATAACAAGATGTGAAGGTCAATATGCTCAGTTTTGCCTCGAAACTCCTTGTTTTGCGTCGAAATGCTCGGTTTTGCTCCAAAATGCTACTCACTTGTGTTCTCAGCTTAAACCCTGTAATTAGCCTGAAACGAACCACAAGGCATCAAATGGCAAGTGAAATGATAATGAAATGATCGAAACAATGAGCATAGAGGTTGCCTAAAATGCATATATTTAAGTGCTATCAAATCACCCCACACTTAACATTTGATCGTCCCGAGCAAACTAATCATAAAGATCAACAACAACATGCACTTTGCTCATTCATGATCGGTTCAAAGAAACTCCATATGGTCATGAAAACTAACTAAAAACACTAAGAAACAAATACTACTTATGATAAACCACTTTCGTAGGTGACACGAGTGCATTTAGCGAATGCACCAAGCCTTTAAACCCCTAGGCTACCCTAGTGGAGGAGTTGTAGTCTCCTGAGAGTTTTCAGACACAGGAATACTCACAAATCCCACAAAGAGAACAACAATCCAAAAAGGCATTTTAAGCTCACAATTGTCAAAGTACTAGGCAAGGTGTTTTTCATGAAGTTCATAATGCATTCAACTAGATATGTGCATTTCAATCACTACATGAGTCCTCTTCGAATCCTTATGGAAATTCATGAATTAGGACATTCAAGCAAATCAAAGCAAAGACTAATAACTCTTTAATCAAGGATTCTAGTCATTTTCTATATTAGTGACTTCAAGAAAATGATCTAATAATTGCAAAGAAATCTTGTTGGATCACTCACAAATGCTAGCAAGAAGGCTAGTCCATTGGCTTGTGGGCTTTGAACTCATTCTCAAGCCTAGGACGCATAGGTCACTTAGTCATAAGAGAAGAGGAGTTCCAACAATAAAGTTTTTGTAAATACTTGCAAACCATATCATGCCTAAGTATAAAAGAATACGAGGTTCGTCCCTTAGTGAATTCTTACTAGGAAGTATCAATTGTCTCGTTGGTTTTCATGCTAGAGAATGGCGGAATAGCCGATTGTCAAGTCTAATTGAAACATTAAAGGGGGTAGAAGCCGCACTAAGCACTTTCGAGGGGGAACTTACCTTCCTAACCCTCGGCACTTAGCACATACTTCTTTAAAGTTCTTCCTAATGGTGATCAATCATAAGGAAGGGATTTGAGGCTTATTTCACTTTTTTTTTCTTCTTTTTTTTCTTTCTTTTTTTCTTGCCCTCTTTTGACCCCACACTTAGAACTTTGACAAAGGGCTAAGTGTTAAAAATGGAGCATGACAAACCAACAAGACAAATCCACAAGATAAGCAAGGTCACTAAAGTCACCTAAAGGCAATCATGGCATGCAAGAGTTTTAAAATTATATTTTTTTCGATTTTATGCTTTCAAAGATCAACTCTTTAGTCTCAAGGAGAAAAAGCTTAGAATAAAAGATAAAGAAGTGCTAGTAGATGCTTTGATCCTCAAGAATGAAAGTCAACAATCCAATCCATTAGTCATCTAAAGGATCAATCAAGTGAAATCATGCACGACTAGTTGAATTTAGAGATGAAATTTTCTCAAAAATGTAGCCTTGCCTAGACTTTTTGTTTTCATTTAATAATTCAAAATTTTGGATGAATTGTGCAAAAGTGTGAATGTTTTCCCTTAAACATACAAGTCGATTGGATTCCACACATTATAGCACATCAAGCAAGCACAAACATCTCGTGTGGTCAAAACATAGGCACCCCACACTTATGCCCAATCAAAGCATCAAATTTACCAAGCACATCATGCAAGAAGCATTTCAATTGCATAAAGATCATCAAACAAAAACAAAGCAATAAGAATCCAATCAAAATAGACATCTTGAAAGTCAATGAAGAAACACTCACAAGCCTAGTTTAACGTCTTGGCTAAGACGGAGCCGATTCTCCTTGGGAGATAGGAAGCACGCTTGAGGAGTCTTTTGCTAAGATCCCTCCTCAAGCGGGGCCTTGGACTTGATCGTGTCAAACCACCTTCAAATCCCATTTGAATTTCCTCCCACCAAGCCTACGATGGGCATCCAATTGCAAGTTCGACCTCTTCAAACATGAAAATCCCTTTATAGCTAAGGGGTCATGGGAGCTTCTTTTGAATAATCTCGTGAGGTATGGTAGGAAGCTCCAAAACTTGTCTCGAGGCTTTGTGACAAAGAAAGGATCTTCAATGCTAGCCTCAAGCGTGATGGGCACACCTTCCTTCAATTTTTCGATGATGTCCTTGGGTGCCCATCCCTCACTATCACTCATAAAACTTGTGTCTTCTTGTATGCAAGAATGCTCTTTAGCTTGGTCCATGAATACCTCAACAAAGTCTTTATACCCTTTAAATCCCTTTTGCACCTTAGGCTCTTCCTCTACCTCGATTCCATCATCAACAAGAGAATCGGGTTCACTATCAAGCTTACTAATAGCGGGAGGGAGGTCTTCTTCATCCAAAAGAGATATCTCTTCAATGCATGAGTCGTCATCGTTGAAGAATTCCTCATCGGAGAGCCAAGGCTTTGATGGAGTGGTGAGCTCTTGTGTGTTCTCGTCCAAACGATCTTGAGGTGTGCTAGTAGTGAAGGATGCTTCACTCTTGCATTCCACCTCCTCTTCGTCACAAGATTCACCCTCCATCTCCTCATGAACGGCTTGGCGAACGGCTCTCATGAACTCATCCTCACTTTCTTGATCCCATTCTTCCCTTGAGGCATTAGGTTCAAAAACTTCGTCTTCGGGTATCTCCTCTTCAACATCCATGTCTCCACATTCCATTGTTTGGTGTTGAGCATTCATCTCCCTCAATTGAGCCCATTCATTTTTTAACTCATGGTTTCGAGCCTCCAATATTTTCAACTTAGCGTTCATCTTCTCTTGGTTTTCAAGGAATGTGGCAAACATGGCTTCTAACTCGGAGGGCTCACTTGAAGGTTGAGGAGGTTGAGGGTGGGAGTCTTCAATTTCAAAACATTGATCATCATTCCAATATTGATCGTGGGCATGTGATGGGTTCCAAGAGTTTTCCCAATAGGCGTTTGGTTGCTCCTCTTCATGGTCATCCCCATCCAAATTATAACAACTATTTTGATAGTCATGCCCTTGGTAATTCCCATATGGTTGCTCCTCCTCATAATAGTATCCCTCATTAGAATAGACTTGTTGGCTTTGATTGTTCTTCCAATAGTCTTCACAATGGGCATTTGGTTGATCATCTTCATAATAATCTTCATTGTCTTCATACTTCCTTTTGTCAACCCAAGCCTTAACCACACTTATCATGCTATCCACTTTCTTTGTCAAATCCGCCATTTGATCCTTAAGTGCATAATTGGAAGAATCTTCTTCATAATAATCTTCATCGTGCATGACTTGGTGGTTGTAGTGATCCATCCTCGCAAAACAAGATTAACGAAGTTAGAAAGGGAAATGGGAGAAAAAGAAGAATATACAAGCATAAGAGAAAGAAAAATATTTACAAGAAGACAAACTAACAATCTATTAGCACCTAGTTAATTAACCTATCCCCGGCAACGGCGCCATTTGATCACTCGATAATATAGTGCAAATACTCAATAAGAATATCGAATACTTATGCTAATCACGGTTAATCAAAACAATTTGTAATGACTCGGGTGAACCCAAGGTCGAACCCAAAGGATAGGTGATTAAACTAATAATGTTATAGATTAAAGCTAGATTGTCTAAGGTTTTTGGGGGGGAATTTCCTCTTAAGAGGGTGATAGCCAAATTGTACTATCCAAAGAGAGATGTGAACAACGACAGAGTTTAACAATCAATAAAGGATGACTAGGGATCTAATCCTCCACCTAAACAATTATTGTGACGGTAAATTAGGACACCATTGATGAAATCACATGCACATATTTAGAATCTAGCCATGTAACATTAACACTAAGTTCAACTCACGCTTCAACTTAGCACAAAGAGGTTACACCTCGCATAACGCCTCACACTCACGCTCTATTGGCATTATAGAATCTAATTATCTAGTCTCACACTCACGCTTTATTGACTAGACAATCAAACTCTTGTTAAGTTCAAGCCATTCTCATTAGGTTAAGAGTGTCATCCAACTAATACAAAATCCTAATGCTTCTTCATTTAGGTCATTTGAAATCATGCTCTTCAACGCAAGTTACTTCAAACACGAAATCAAGCAAAGTTTCTCATTGAGGCATTTTCACAAACACCTTATGGGCAACTCTAATCATTAAGTTCAAATGAAGAAAAATCATGTGCAAATCATTCATCAATAGCATCCATAATGTTTATAATGTCACAAACATGTTTAGGGGATTCATAGATCCCCAATCAAGATCACTACTCACTCATAGTGAGGTTACAAGCAAAAACCATAATAGAGGTGCAAACAACCATGTAAAAAGTAGAGTTTAGGAATTCAAAACCAATATGGAGAACTAAAAACAAGTGAGGATCCAATCTTTGTGTTGTTGTTGTCTCCCAAAATCGCCCAAAAGCTCCCCAAAATCGCCCAAAAAGCTCCCAAGAAGTCCCCCTTTGTTTAGATCTCAAACATTCTATTTATAGGAAAAATTAGGGTTTCTGGTACTGTAGCAGGCCAGTCGGTCGACCGGCGGGAGCTGGTTTTGCCAGTTGGTCGACTGGGAAGTGCAAGATTTGATGAGCTCCTGAAGTTTAATCGAGTCGACCGACTGGCGTGAAGCAGATTCCTCAGTCGGTCGATTGGGGATTTTTGGTAGTCTTCCCGTCCGAATTTGGTCTTAGTGTAAACTACAAAGTTGTAGCCCTTTGAAATACCTTTCTAACAAGCTAAAGATCAGCCAAATCGGACATCGGATCCGTCCTATAGGTCCATAACAAGATGCGAAGGTCAATATGCTCGGTTTTGCCTCGAAACTCCTTGTTTTGCGTCGAAATGCTCGGTTTTGCTCCAAAATGCTACTCACTTGTGTTCTCAGCTTAAACCCTGTAATTAGCCTGAAATGAACCACAAGGCATCAAATGGCAAGTGAAATGATAATGAAATGATCGAAACAATGAGCATAGAGGTTGCCTAAAATGCATATATTTAAGTGCTATCAGTGTCAAACTTGGACCTTGTGTCATCTCGTGGAAAACAAAGAAACAACCGGTGGTCTCGCGATCTTCAGCTGAGTCTGAGTATAGGTCAATGGCAGCAACATGTTGTGAACTCGTTTGGCTAGCCAGACTAATTGCAGACATGGGCGTCCCTGTTCTGCAGTTCATTCTGCTTTACTGTGACAACAAGGCTGCGTTGCACATTGCGCATAACCCTGTGTTTCATGAACGAATGAAACATGTTGAATTAGATTGCCACCTTGTCCGTGCACATGTTACATCCAAGTTCATCACACCAGTTTACATTTCAACAAACGAACAGTCGGCAGACTTATTCACCAAGGCTTTGGCAAGTGAGCAACTTCATTTTCTATGTGGCAAGCTGGGAGTGTCCAACTTCCTCCACTCCGCAGCTTGAAGGGGGGTCTTGGAAGTTTTAATGCTAGATTTTCTTTTCAGTATTTTGGTTGTTACAGGGCATCTGTGTTTAGGAGGGAAAGGCAGTTTCGGCTGCGACGTCGTTTGTCATCTGCGTGTTGTATTGCGGTGGGTGAAAACGTCGTCATATTCGTTCTATATATATTCCTTTCCCTCGTTCACATTTCACTTGTAATTTTGAATACCGACTGAAATGAAAATCAAATAGCTTTCTCCCAAATTGTTTGTGCGATTCGTTCGTCTCTGATTTCGATTCATTGCTTCGCATCTTCCTATTGGAGTCCAGTCGTCTCCGATTCTCAGAGTCATCCGTGTTTATGATTCCTCCCTTTTATTTTGCTTCTCTGGAATTTGTTGTTGGCTGAAATGATCTCGGCTGTTTAGGGGTTTTGATGATTCGATTGAATTTTGTTGCTTCATAAATGATATTATGTAACATGATACATAATGCTACGTATTTTAGCACTTCTCTTAAACAAAATTAGGCAGCTTCATAAATGATGTTATGTAACATAATACAAAATGCTACGTATTCTAACACTTCACTTAAAACGAAACTAAGCAGCTTTATATATAGACGATGTTCCGTAACATGATCTATTATTTTAGCGCATTATGGATCTGATTTTTTTTTTTTGAAACAAAAGACAAGCATACAACGCCAAAACACAGCCACAACTGAAGACAAAACAATAGGACAAATAGAAGCATACGACACGAAAGCACTAACAAAGCTAGACAAATAGAAGTGGGGATTTTTGGCAGTCCTTTTGGAATTGCTGTCAGGCACGACCACTCCCAGCTGCAAGCTCTCGCCCTGTTCGATTCGCTAGCCAATCCGCTGTCACGCACATTTTCCTCCCAGCAAATGCCCCTGGACTATCCAACCATGATTCTCCTCCAGCTTCTTAAAGCACTTCATGATGCTGTCTAGCCTAATTTACTTCAGGTCTCCATGCTCCAATGTTCACTGCCCAGATTATAGCTCTCTTGAATTGGAAAGGAAAGTGGTCTTTGGGAGCAAGCCCATCGCCAGCACCTTCCCTTCCGCTTCGGCCAGTGCAGAGCTACAACCATCCTCCCAGCTGCCTGCAACAACTCCTTCCATCAGTACACCATTCACTATAGCCACATCTCCCCTACCTGCTCTCTCCTTGAAGTACTGTCATATATATAAGAACCATCGCAGAAGATATAAGTGGTGTCTTCAATCTTTAATCTGCAGGACCCAAATCTTTGACTATACCATCTACCGCCCTCCTTTAATTCTCTTAACATAAAGCTCAATCTCAGCTTTTAAGTCTGCTAAACTTCTGCATAGTTTCCCATGAACCAGATCATTCCTGTGTTCTTCCATCCCAACCATAATCCACATAGGAAACATTTGAATTGGTTACACCAGACAGCCTCCCGTAACTCCACCAGGCACTCTTTCAACATATGGACTGCATTTTCTCTCCTCTCTAACACCACAGTGACTGCAACTATTATTGACTAAACATCCGCGTTTCACCAAATTTTGCATTGTGGGAAGACTATTCATGCGCATGCAAACACCTTTATCTTGTTTGGTACGTAATTGGTAGCTACCACAGACACTCCTCCAAAACTTTTGTGTGCTCTCATTGAGGCGTGGATTGCTGAATTTTCCCATTTCTGTCGCCCACCGATTAGCACCTTTAACTGTCAGTGATCCAGATCAGCTCTCCTTCACCCACAAGTACTTATATTTCTTTCCTTCATCCCAAAACACACATGCTTTCTCACAATTTCCAGACCCGGCCTCCCCAGGAATTCCTCTCCATGCAAAAGAGGATCTGATCATTTATACATTAAATGTTTATTTATCAATAGTTTGTCTATGACGAATTAACGCAAAATCAACTTTATAAGTCACTCATGATCTTTTATTTATTTATTAAATGTATAAACTCAAATCACGTGAAGTTTGATTTGAATATAAAATATATGGGGTGCATTAACAACACCTTCATATCCATCCAGTCACCGAATACGATTCCCGTGTGGTCAATCTATTAATGGCAATTTTGGGAAATGGCATAGTTTAGTATATTTTCAGATAAAATTGCGTAGTTTTAAACTGAAATTGTATAGTTTTGAAAAAGATCCAGTTATCAATTTAGGGGTTATATTATGAAACGACGTAGTGTTGATGTTATTTTATCATATTTACGTCTTTGTCGAATGTCTCTAATTAAATAGATTAGCTGCACGGAATATAAATCTATCCGGTCACACTGCACAATAATATATCTAACCATCCGATCACATTATCATACATGAACTCAAATCAAACAAACTCCAACCATATATATAGACAATTCGTAAGTTTTGTTTTTGACTTTTCACCAAGTATTTGATTTGAGCAACTTGAGTCAAAAAGCATGTGTATTGGTAAGAGAGGAGAGAAAGCGCGGGTGAATTGCAGCTGCTGATTTGTATTTAATTTATTGTCTATTTATAAACAGCAGCCCAATACATCTTCCCCTCTTACCGTTGCACATGTTTTGAATAAAAGCACATTAAGTAAGTTCCATTCCGTCTAAAAACATTATACTTGATGTTGCTAGATTGACTATTTTGATGATAAAAGGCATGACATGTCACCATATGTTTTGATCAAACTTTGGATTGGATTGGACCATGTGAAGATTGGGTGTGGCGTGTAGATAAAGACAAAGAGGTGGGACTTGGCAATGTAGAGCTCGGCACAGTCCTGCGGCCTTGACTTTCAATTCAATTAAAGGCGACTGTACGCCCACACAAAAATCCCACTTGAGATGGATTACGCGCTCCACAAACTTCAAATCAACTTAAATCTACATACATACATTTCTTCCTTTTGTTGACTTTTCCTCATTCATTTGTTTTTGACTACTTATTTGATGGATTACGATTTGTGTGGAATATATAAAATAAAATGATGTAGTTTTACATTTACTGCTACAAAAATGTGTTTTGTGTAAGTATTTAAATTTTGAAAATAAAGCATATTATATTGTCCGATTTGCTTTGGCTTTTTAGCTACATGTAAGGTTCTAAGATATCGTGTCTATTTTTTTGAATTTAAAATTTTAATTCATTTATTTAAGTACTTAATTTAAGATAAAAGTTTGATTAATTTAGCTTAAAATTCATGTCACATCACTTAAACAAGTCACTAAGTTCGTCTCTAAAAAAAACAAGTCATTTGAGTTATTCAATTCAGCCATTCGGTCTAAAAGAACATATCCTTGTATTAATAAGACGTTCAAATTTACAAAAAAAAACTAAAAATAAAAGACGACCATATCGCATAAATAATAACCGTATGCATATTAACGTGAAGGGAATTACTGCATGAGTACATATATTCCTATTTCCTAGTCTAGTAAGAACCCAAAACAATGCAAGTTTGCATCCACAATAGTAAAAAAACAATGAGATGAGTAAGAACAAAATTCCACAAACTCATGAAAACAACATTAGAGCATCAAAAAAGGAATGGCTATGAAGACATAAAATGCATACGTGTGATGTCTTTTGACAAATAAAAAAAAGGGTTTTTCAAATGCGTGACAACAATTAAATGTGTTGTTAACCTGTCTTTTTTTTTGATATAAATGATTAGGGATGCATATCCGGTCCGGACCGGTGGACCGAAATTTTCTAAAATCTTGGATCGTGGACCGGATCGGACCGGATATATATGGACCGAGACCGGACCGGGACCGGAATTCGTGTGAAAACTTGGACCGAAACCCGGACCGGACCGGGACCGACCGTAATTTAGGGTTAAAAAATAGAAAATAAAAAAAATATTAGGAAAATAAAAAAAATTCGGTTTATTCCGGTCCAGACCGGACCGGACCGGAACCCGTAATCCTCCAAAAATATGGACCGTGGACCGGACCGGGACCGGACCGAGACCGGACCAGACCGGAAAATCCGGTCATTTCCGGTCCGGTTTTCCGGTCCGGACCAATTTTGTGCATCCCTATAAATGATCATTGCCTATCTATAACAGAGGCACAACAACATTCAACTATACTTAACTCATATCTTTAATTGGAACCAATGCTTTATGTGCATTTATTACCCAAACTGATAACAAATGTCGATTCTTTGTAGCTGGTTAAGTTATGTGAGTGTTGTCACGCTAATTTGTTCCTATTAAATATGATGACAAAATGATCATCCTGTTTTGGCAGAAGGCATTATCTGTAAAAATTTGACACACTTACGATAATGTTATGGTCCAAGTCAACACAACTATTTGACTCAAATTAAATTCAAAATCATAAATAATTCATATCAAAGATCATTGTTGTACATCTAATTAACTTAAAATTTGATATTATATACATGCATAATGAAGCTGTCAATGAGAACCTGATCTCTCCATTTTGAAAATTTAAAAATACAATTTGTGCCTATAAAAATGCATTATTAAATTATTGTGGTGTTGCACTGTCTTTTTTTTTCTTTTTCTTTTTTTGGTGTTAACCATCTAAAATCGATGTAATTTGGATGAAAAAATATCAAACAACGTTGTTTCAATACTATAATCCTAAATTAAAAGTTGAACAATTTTCAAAACAAAATTCACATAAAATTATTATTATTATTTTAGGTTGGGCTGCACGCCTGCACTGAATATCATTTGTTAGATAAAATGAATTTCTTGCATTTGTATTCTTTCCTTTATCTTTTGGAATCTCATCCCACAAATCTTTTCTTACTGAAATTGATAGACGCTTCCATCTAAAGGTGTCAAAATATCAATACTTGTCACGTAATATTAAGTTCAATGCACATCATATCCATGTTTTGATTCTAAATTAAGGATAAACATCCATTACAAATAGAAATAAACACCAATACATGAACAACCTTACTGCTCTTTTTTGTGCCTTTCATAGTTTCATTTCAATGTTGTGATCTTAAATTTTTATGAATTTCAGAATCATGAGAATCTGAAATTAATTTATCAAATCACAATGAAATAATTAATTACCAATTGAAACACATTTAAATTATAGGAAAATAAAAAAAGGATTAGAAAAATCAGACAAAAAAGGTAGTATTTATTATAGGGAAAACTACAAAAACATAACCTGAACTATCAGGTCATTTCAAATCAAGTCTGAATTATCAAAAATTTCAATTTAAGTACTGAACTATTATTTCATTTCAAATCAAGTACTGAACTATTATCTCATTTCAAATCAAGTGCTGAACTATCAACACAGTTTCAATTTAAGTACCGAACTATAAATTCTTTTCAATTCAGGTACCGAAACATAAAATTAATTATTATTGTTAATTTAATATTTGAATTTTAAAAATATTTAAAAAATCATAATACAATATTACGTTATATAATTTTAATGATGAGTATTTTTAGTTCACTTATCACTAATAATACTTATATACTAAGTATTCATTTTAAAAAATATTTTAATTGATATAAATATTTTTACTAAATTAAAAATTATTTACCCGTTAAATTCAAATAATTGAATAAAACACACAACCCAAAAATAAATGCATGTAAATTTTTATTAAATGCATGTAAATTTAATTTAGTAGTTCGAGTTATGTTTTTTAATTTGTAGTTTTCCCATAATTTTAATAGAAATTTACCTGCATTTATTTTTGGGTTATGCGTTTCAATTAAAATATTTGTTAAAATGAATACTTATTATATAAGAAATTTACATGCATTAATTTTTGTATTATGATTTTTTTTATATTTTTAATATTCAAATATTAAATTAACAATAATATTTTTGTGTTTCGGTACTTGAATTGAAAAGAATTGATAGATCGGTACTTAAATTGAAACTATGTTGATAGTTTAGTACTTGATTTGAAATGAGATGATAGTTCAGTACTTAAATTGAAATTTTTGGTAGTTCGTTACTTGATTTGAAATGACCTGATAGTTCAGGTCATGTTTTTGTAATTTTCCCTTTATTATATTACTTCCACTTGGTAACACACTTGCATCCTTAAAAAAAAAGGAAAAAAGAAAAAGAAAAGAGACATTTGGATAGGTAAGGATGTTTCCTCACAAAACCTGGAAAAAGAACAAAAAAAGTTGAAAGTCAATGAAACCAACAAACCCAAATAAAAACAAAAACATTTCATTTCACTCCTCTCATTTCCACCGTCAGATCAAGCACTCATCCAACGGATCAAATGCAATCTGATTACAATACTCCAACTCATCCCACCACTATTTATTTAAACACACCTCATCTCACCCAAAACTCAGAAAAAGCAAAAAAATCAGGTTCTCCATTCTTCAATCCCATTTCAATTTTCAACCCCCAAATCCGTCAAACGGAGAAACCCCCAGTGAAAAAAGCCTCCGCCTTTTCTCCAGCCGGTGCTGGTAATGCCGCGATTCGATTGACAGACCAGCAACAACACAGTGCGAATCAGAGGCTTTACAGAGCAATCAATCCATCAATTGGTGCTGAGTTTCCAATTGATTGATTCCAGCTTCGATTGAGATGGGATGGAGTCAAAGAAACAGAGTCGTCTCGGCGACGCTGCTGGTCTTGGTGGCGCTGCTGTGTTTCACTGACCAAACGGCGTCGTTCGACAGCGCTGAGCGCAGAGTGGTGAAGAGAGTCAGCGGCGGCGGGTCTTCCTCTGCGCCGCCGAGGCACAGGAACGCGTACGCGACGATGATGTACATGGGGACGCCGCGAGACTATGAGTTCTACGTTGCGATTCGCGTCATGATTAGGTCGCTGGTGAAGCTCGGCGTCGATGCTGATCTCGTCGTCATTGCGTCCCTCGACGTTCCCCGGGGCTGGGTCCGAGCTCTGTAAGTCCTTCTCCGATTCAGAAATTTATTTAATTTTAATTTAATTATATTTGTTTTGGATTTTGCGTGGTCGGCTGATTCGTCTTCGGCTGTAATAAGTTGGCTGTTTCCCCAGAAAACCGTCAACTTTAATCTTTAACGTGTTGACTCGTTTGAGTTCATTTTAATCAAAGCAAGCCCATGTTGTACACGTGGCGGTCTATGATTGGCTATGGTATGGAGCCGGCCATGAGACAATCTGGGTTTAGGAATTAGGACAATGAGCTGTGATGAACAAGCTGTTTGATGTGTCTCGATTTCTCCGGCTTATTAGCTAATTCTGATTAATGCTTTTTTCTTGTATGACATGTTCTTGTCTGACATGTGGTGTTTTTGGTTATTAAGTATCTTTCATTTAATTAACTATGAATTTTGATTTGATTTGGTCATTTAATTAATTAATTTTGATTAGCATGATAACAAGACAAGATTTGAAGTTAAAAGCTCTACCTGGATTTAAAGGCAAAGGTTGTAGTTAAAGGAGGACATAGAGCCAAATATATTGGTCTTGCATTGATGCTTTTTTTTATGCCATTTGATCTTTTGTTAGTATAACATTGTGATAGACATGTTTTGTCTTGGTCTTATTTAATTATATTTAAAGCTGCTTTTTTTAGAAATTAGTTTTAGATTAACGATGACTACGAGGCTTAAATGTAATCTCCGCCATTTGGGGGGTATCATCAACTAGGTTGTCTAGATGTGCAGATTTAAATAATTCAATGATTGTCTGTTGTAGCTGTCTGTCGTCAATTATGAGGCCTGAACAAACTGTTTTTGAATGGTAGTTAAGACGGCTAGTAGTTTACAGAACATCATGCGCTCCTCTACTCGTTTTGTTTGGTGATGTTTTGTATGTTTCTGGTTTTGTCTTTTGATCCAGTCCATATGGCAGATTCAAGTTGCTCGCACTGTTTTATTTTATAAGATTTTATTGGTCTGATGAACTTGGATTACGGGAAGGAATCAATTTTTTGTTTTGTGAGAGGGCCAAGCCATTTCTTTTTTAACAAATCAAAGTTTTATGCGTTTTGGACTGAGAAATGGCAATGAGAAGTTTTGTTTTAAGATCAGAGGGCGGATGGACCAATTTGTCAATGGCAAGCTGGATGCACATTGTGTGTGGTAAAAAATGACGTTTTGTTGCTGTTTGTGGTAGTCCAACATAGCTGACAGGCAGGGCCTATACTTTATTTCATATGATAGATATTCACGTCTGATTTTGAATTGTATGTTTTTGTCGTTGCGTGGTTGGGATTGAACGAAGACTAACTGAATGAAATATGTTGTCTGCTTTGTTGATATTTTTAGGGAAGAGGAAGATGGAGCTAGGGTGATCAGAGTGGAGAATTTGAACAATCCGTATAAAAACCAAGTTAATTTTGACTCGAGGTTCAAGTTGACATTGAACAAGCTTTACGCGTGGAGTCTAGTTGAGTACAAGAGAGTAGTGATGCTCGACGCTGACAACTTATTCCTGCAAAAGACAGATGAGTTGTTCCAGTGCGGACAGTTCTGTGCAGTTTTTATCAATCCTTGTATATTCCACACTGGTCTCTTTGTCTTGCAGGTAAATCACGACTGACTAATAACTTCCACTGATTTTTACCGAAATGGAAATTTTTGTTCTGATGTCTGTTTTCTGTAATGTGCTTGCAGCCATCCATGGAGGTGTTCCATAACATGTTGCACGAGCTTGAGATCGGTAGGGAGAATTCCGACGGGTTGGACCAGGGTTTTCTTTGCAGCTATTTCCCTGACTTGCTCGATAAACCAATGTTCCATCCACCTGGAAATGGTACTAAGCTTAATGGACAATTCAGACTTCCACTGGGGTATCAAATGGACGCATCTTATTTCTGTAAGTTGTGCTTGTAATCTGCTTTTCAGTTAGTCTTACATCGTGTAGCTATAAGGTTTCTAACGAGACTCGGTGTTTGTCGCACAGATCTGAAGCTTAGGTGGAGCATACCTTGCGGACCAAACAGTGTTGTTACATTCCCAAGTGCGCCTAACTTCAAGCCATGGTACTGGTGGTCATACCCTGTCCTTCCACTAGGTCTTTCTTGGCATGAAAATCGACGACAAACCCTCGGGTAAGACCCCAGTGTACTTCATCAAAACATCCTAGTCATATTTTTCGTTGATGCTTTCATCTAATAGCTTGCTCCTGTCATCTATTGTGCAGCTATGCGGACGAATTACCCTCACTGTCGATCCTCTCGACTCTCTACCTAGGAATCATTGCAGTGATATACGTGATGCGTTTCAACATCTCAAAGCTTTTCTACCGTCAAGCGGAAAAGAGCATGTTTTTCACGCAACGAAGCCTCAGGGTTATGGTTCTCTGGTCCATACTCTCAGCGTATATCGTTCCATTTCTCCTCATTCCTAGAACCGTACATCCAGTGATGGGTTGGACAATGTACTTGGCTGGAGCCTTCACTCTCTGCTCCATATCCATCGCAGTCTTCCTCCTGCCAATGCTTGCGGTTTTAACTCCTTGGTTGGGCATATTCGGGGTTCTACTCGTGATGGCCAATCCTCACTACCCAGACGGAGTCATACGAGCTTTAGCCATTTTTGCATATGCATTTTGCTATGCTCCGATATTATGGTCCTCATGGAACAAAGTGATGTCTGGACTGCAAGGGGCACTCGAAAAGGAAGGACTGCTGCTCAAATTGCCCGAAGCAAACTCTCCAACTGGGTTGAACAAGCTCTGCTAGTTGTAGTAAATTGACAGCGCCCATCTCTTGATTTTATTATATTTTTCGATTCCATGGGGCTTGTAAAGGATAGTTTTGATTTTGATCCCAGTCACAGATACTGTCTTGAGACATCCCCCCCACCTGTAAGATAAATTTGATTATCAGATTGTCATGGGAATATATAAAACAGATACCAATATTAGGTTCAAGTTCAACCATTCAAGCAATGCAGTTCACTTCACTGTTACAACATCTTCCCGATCATCGCCACCGCTTCTCCTCGTCAGCTACTACGTATTCGTCATCAAATGCACCGCGTAGACATCCTCCGTTGCTTCTCCACCTCTGGCCTCAATTCAGACAATCCCAATTTTCAGATACAAAAACAACGCATTTAACGACAGAACCATCTGCGAATCCGTTGTTCTTGGATCTGAAATTGGGATTGTCGGAATTGAGGTTTCGTCTAATCCTCTGTTTTCTATGGTTGGGAATTCGGGGTTGTCACGGCGGCAAAGCGTCTGAATTGAATTGAATTATTTGAAATAAATCATTTGCATTGCCATGTATGTGAAACTTTCTTATGAAGAGTTTGGGAAGGAGAGAACCATGTACATGGAAAATGGAAAGAGGTGAGGGAGAAAAGCAAGTTGTTGAACAGTAAGATTTTCCTGTTGAAAGCGTGAACTTGATGGACAAATTATATATCTCCATTAATATTTTTATCAGGCCTTTTTGTATAAATTTTATATATTTATTGTATTTTTTAAATCAAATACATTTATTGTATTTGAGTAATGATTATATTTATTATACATGCAAAGTAGGGCGAATAGGTAAACGGAATGTTGAAAAACAGATTATTTCTAACTGATTGCAGTTTGCAACCATCTATTTTGGACATAAACCCTAACCCTACACAAACATTAACACGTAACTTTTCCAAAGTGCAAATTTTAAAAATAAAACAAGGATACTTGGATAAGACAAAACCCTTGTTTAAGATTACATCAGACAAAAAGACTTGTTTCCGGGTAAGACAAAGTTGTGGATTTGCAAAAGAATCATGCAACACGAAGTTCTCAGGAGCTCCGGGGCTTTTTGAGAAAACCTTGTTCTTCAACAAATGTTCATGAAGACAGTATTATTGGTTTATATCACCCACCAAGGAAGCAAGTACCATCACCTTGGACCAGAAAGACCAAGCACTAATGCAACCAGAGCAGAAATAATACCCCATATCAGAAGCCAACAATGTCAGTTAATATACAAAAGAAATAACAATTTTCATTGGATGTCAGAAACAACCTTTTTTTTTACTCTATTTTCGTAGATAAACAAATTAGTATGATCATTCAGGTAGGCAAAACTCAATACACATGGAATCAAGGGATCTAAAGGTTAAGGTGGAAACTAATACATATGTTAACTACATGACACCCTTGAGAGAGCTGATATCAGTAAAGTCAAATATGTTTTAAATTATAAAGGGTGACCAGCTCAACATACTCATTGAGAGACACTAACATTCGTATATCAAAAATGTAATTTGCCATTATTACACTTAATGATCAAGGGCTAGCCAATTCTGTAAATCCAATCTCTGTTTCTCTCAACTCTCAAGTACGGGAAAGTCATGTGCCTGCATGAACCAAATAGTTTAGTCAGGCACGCTCTCAGGTTATTAAGTCATCTATCTTGACCACTGTACATTACTTCTTCTAGAGGCCAGTCATTGAGAAACAATCAACCCATGACTTAGTTATTTTATCGCAAAACTGAGAAAGAATAATTACAGTAGATAATAACAAACACTTGAGATCATTCTTACTGTATAATATCATTCTATCTAAGCAAGCAAATTATTTTCTAAGCGTGCACGCATAATCTACTCTTATGTAAACCAGAAAAAAGTGCAGGGCTCTCCTATCCTAAATCTATCTCAATTCTCTAATATATGAAACAGCAACAAAAATTCCAACCAGTATAGGTTTAAAATAACCGATTCCGCAACACAGTACATGGATCATAACAAAAAAAAAGTCAATTGAACACCGAATTGAATCAAAGCTAAGATGAAAATGCATAATAGTAGAAGCAGTAACTCACAAGATGAAACACACAACATGATCAATATTAGAGGCCGGGATAGGTACGGCAGAGCGTACCCTGGGAGAGAGCTGTGCAACTAGTAGACGAGCTGAGGCACGACGTCATCCTCGCCGCGGCAACTGCACTGTGCAGAGGCATCAACGACTGCACGCCTCCAAGTTCTGACGGCGTCCTACACAATCAAAATGCAAAATATCAAAACCCCCAAAGATTGCAAAATAAACAAACAAACAAAAAATATGTGGAATGGAAATGCAGACCTGGAGATCGAGAAGCGGCGGAGTGGAGACGATGTGGCGGATTTGGTCGGAAGAGCGAAACGAGGGGTTGCAGATGATGCAGATGTGCTTTTCATGGCGGATTTTAGCGATGATATTTTGGTTGATGCTGTTCTGGCGATGAATCTGCTGCAATTGGAAGCCATTTCTGGAGGACTCGGCGAGTTCCGAATTTTCACGATTTCGAATTCGTCGACGACGTGTGCGAATCTTGTGGAGCAGCGATTAGGGTTTCGGATTGGGCGCAACGTAGTCGAAGAACCTGACGCCTTCGTGACGGGTGGATTTTCAATCTTGGGCTTGGGGTGTTTCGATCGGGCCGATGTTAACGGGATTGACCCAAAACTGTTCCTACTTTATTTTCATATTAATGTCTTCAGCTCGAATAAATTTTAAAAATATAAAAATAAAAATTAAATGGTACAAGTACAACTGTACAAGTAAGAAACGGCTATGGAGATGGTGCAAGTTCATTCACTTAAGGACGTTGAATGTTCGAACAATATTCGAACCTCATATCACATCTGAATGAATGTAATTACCATATCAATTAATTTATTTGTTTTCTCGTGTAATATCACATCACATATGAATAAGTAACTGATTTGCAATGAAAAATAAAATCGTAATACTAAACTTAAGCTTATAGTTTTATAGTAGTTATATCATGATAGATGATGTTGAATGTTTTATGCATTTTATAAACTTTAGTTTTAGGGTCCGGTTTGGTTTCACATGATTGATCCGGTCTTTCGGGTCGGGTTAGGGTTCAAATAAATGACCTGATCATTATTTCGGATCGGGTTAGGAACGAGCGAAACCCGTCCCACGCCCACCCCTACTTAACGTTAAACCAATTGTGATTTTCACGCAAAGGGTAACGGTTTATGGGTCAGAAAAGTCTGATTTTTCTTTATTTCGCCCAGCTTTTAATTATCATAGAGGGAGTCCTTTCAAAAATTCTCGAAGATCATATATACAAACCTAGACCTAAGAGGGATTTGGAATAGTTTTCAACCAGTAATTGATGGGTCTTAGTTAATATCTCACTAGGTGCATCATTTTACTAAGCATAATTTGTAAGGTCGATAGGTCATAGCTGACATGAATTTTATTATTGTTTGTTTGTTGTCATTCATAATAATTTTTAAAAATAAAAACTTGATGAAACTTAGGCACTTGTTGTTGCCCTTGTCCCAAAGCTATTTGGAGAGCAGAGCATAACATACATGGCCTGCTAGACGAGAGCTTTGGTTTAGTCATTTTCATTACTTTCACCGTCAACTGTCAAGCACGCCTAAATTATTCAGTCCTTCATTTCCACACGTTAGAAAAACTATCTAAAGTTGTCACTTCTTATTGGGCCCCTCTAAAACCCTATAATTTTAAAATTTATCACAATCGTTAATGTGTAGTTTCTCATATGATCCTAACTCTAATGTCACAAACCAAATATTTTATATAGAGCGAACAAGTCATGAATCACTTCCAACACTAAACTACTTCATTATGTTTTACTTTCTAAATGACGGAATGTGTTTAGAAAAATAATTCAGAATTACCTAGTTTGATAAATTTATTATATGAAATGATAATTTCTAATTTCAACCGATAAAAACTTTTTTTTTATTGTAACCGAGAAAAAACTTAGAGTTCATACTTTTAAAATGAACTGATGATCAGGAAAAACTTGACTTTATTAGGTGAGTTGAACTGCAAACTAAATTTAATTTGGTGATTTAATTTAAATACTCGATATAGTAATTAACTAATTTTTGAGCTAAACTGAATGAAATATTTAACTAAAATGAACATGGTAAAATACGGTGAGTGTTAGTACGACGATATTTCAAAATAAAACGACATCATTTTATTATATTTCAAAAAATATCAACCAAAACAACATCGTTTTAACTCTCATATTATTAAGGCGGCTAAATGATGCACCGGACCTTTGACTGCTCTCATTTGAACCTTTACATAATCAAAGAATATTATTAATAGTGGTCGTCACCGTCACCATCTCATGCAATAGGCCTTAAATAACACATCTCTAAAAAATTATGATCAGAGAAATATCAGTCTGTCATCAACCCTTCCATGATTGTGATCCTTGACTACTTCAATTCAATGAATACGTTGTTTTCTGCATTTGAATAATCAAATCATCAATAATCCTACAAACACAAATTACACCCAAAAAAATCAAATCTACAAATCAATCACTGTCGTAAGATCATCAGCATCATCATCAACAGTAGCAAATGGTTAAAACAATTAAAGGTTGTGATCTTCATGGAAGCTTCACTGGAGTACACGTCAGATTCATACAAAGAGCTGATCTTGAAATTAGGGTTTGACCCATACAAAGCTTGAACACCCTCCACGTCATCAATCCTGAGATCCACCTTCTTAGTCCTCGGACTCAAACTTGGGAACATGATCGATTCCTTGACCGACGAGTGAGCCAGCCCCAACACATGCCCAATCTCATGCGTCGCCACCGATTCCAAATCGACTGCCTTCTTCCTCTTCTCCGTTTTGAAGTCCACCGCCCACCTCTCGGCCGCGTCTAGATGAAACCGGCCGTTTTCGGGGGAGAAAGCGTGGCCTAATACGCCCAACACTCCGTCGAATGGCTCCCCGTCGCCGTGGTCGCCTGTGAAGAACCCTATGGTGATGTCAGCAGATTCGGAGTCGTTTACGAGATGAAATGAGACTGGAATCACCGCTGCCCATCTGGCGAAAGCTGCTGAGAAGGCGGATTTCAGTTGCTTGGAGGTCAAGTAATCGATGGTGTGACCGGAGAAGGCGTATGAGAGGTTCATAGGCGAGCGGCGAGCCCACCTTGGCTTCCCATAAAAGAAGGTGAAACGTCGGGTGGTGTGGAGGTTATTGTTTGACTCCGATGTGCCATCGGGCATGCCGCATCTCGGGGTTATGATGGTCTGAATGGTGTCCTTGTCCAGCTTCCCGGTAGCTTGTAACCCAAGCTTCTTCTGATACTCAAACAAAGCCAATTCTAACTCATCATCAAACTCATCAGAAAACAAAAACGCCGTCGTATTCTCCTTCAATGGTCCTTTGGGTAAGTACCCGAATCGGTGAAGGTAAAGCTTGAGCTCAGACATGCCTTGAAACTGGCTGCCCTTGCCGGCATCTAGGAACTTGGAGAAATTGTGCCACGTCGTGTTTACCGTCTCCGTTGCTAGCTCTGTCAGGGAATCTGCAGCCGGGGTCGGTCTTGCTACCAAAGGGTCTGAGAAAAAGAGGACGAGAAAGGAGAAGGAGATGACGGCTGTGGCGGGTACATAACTGAAAAAACGAACCATTTAGTCTTCCTAATTACACGGATGTTTGGAACTTTAGAAAGACAAAAAAAAAGGTCCAAATTGAGTGTATGGTTATATGGCTTGAAAGGTGGAATAAAGTACCTAGTTGTTATCATAATATTTATTTATATTTATAGTGAATAAAAATTTTCCAATTAAAAAAAATTTGATGTAATTGTGGGGGATGTTGTGTAGAATGTAGATATATTGGATGGAATTAGATGGAGGTTGTTGATGGGGGAAGTTTGAGTAGGGAAGGAGGATAAGATGGATGTACTTGAAAATGAGGACACAAAGTTAAGATTTGATCCTTTCTTGTGTGCCTTTCCTTGGGAGATTCTTACTTTAAAGGTTAATATTTAACTTGTGTACGACACCAATTTGTATCATAGATTTTAAAATGTTTATGTTGTTGTTCATTTAGCACGCTTGAAGAAAATTTCGCGAAATTTTTATGTGGAAAATTATAAATACATCTATCTATTTCACTAATATATTATGAGCTTCTATAATAACTGAGTAAGAGCATGTGCGTCGGTATCCACTACAGTTATTCCTCTCATTTAGTAGTTGATGGAGTGAGTTCAATTTTATGTTTATTTTGATCAGCAACAACAGCTATCAATTATTGCTCAAAATAAATATAAAATTTAATTCATTGTTGCTGGAGTGAACACCGATGTACATGCTCTAACGTTAAGGTCATTCATTTGGTTACAACTTTCTAACCCAATTTTAATATTTGAGGTAGTTGCTGTTGATCCACGTAGAGAGTTTTGATGATGTTTGGAATAGTGGAATGCGATGTGATTGGTTTTGAGATGAAATTACATAGAAGTTGATTATTGGTGATCAAGTGTTGAATAAACCTATAGTTGGTTTAACTAAACATAAATTTGTTGCATATTTTATTGGGAATGAACAGTTAGAGTGAAACTGGAATAGGTTTGTTGACCAACATGAAGTTGATTCGCTTCATTGTTTTATTACAAAGACTTTGATTTGTTCATAGTCAGAGAGACTTGTGAAGTTGGGCAGCTGACTGACTAACTAGTGACTAGAATTTCCAAGTCTCGGATTCATGGCTCTTGCCGTCGTGTGTGGGAGTGACCTGTGAGAAAAAGAAAACAAAATTTGTGCGCATCTCCGAACTATGCTAATTTTATGGCGTGTTGGCCTAATTTTCCTAAGAGATTTGTGTTCGGACTCCTTTTCTCGAAAAATTGACAGATCTAATAAAAATAGGATAATTTTGAAGGAAAAAGATCTAATACTAAGCAGTTATTTCGGAAATTCCATATTCAAATTACGGTAAAATGGAAACACAATCAAATAGAGTAAATCTAACATTTTTAGTCAAACAGCACCAAATCATAATGAAATAATGACAATGCGGGATGCACAAATTTGAAATGGATCGTAAATTCAGATCGGACTGGATCAGAAAGTTCCGATCAATCCTCAATCCACTTTTCCAATAAAAAAACTTATGATTCACCGATCAAATTCGAATAGTAAAATTTTTGTCCGACTGTTCCGGATGGGGACACTATATTGTACATATATGCAAGAAATTCATTTGGGCTCGTAACTTTTTGGCCTCCGTCACTTAACACACCCATATTCCTCTTGATCCAGCCCGTAGCCCATTCCGACTCTGAACTCCACCAAATCATTTGAGAAATGTTTGTGAAGAAAAAAAGAAACAAATTGTACAATTTCTCAAAATATTCGCACAATCAAACACTTAACTATTCGTCCCATAAAAAAAAACACTCAACTATTCGATATGATTTCATGACCTTTTTTATTTATTGTGAGTTTATATCGAACAGTACAAGAAAACATTACATTTATCGGGTACATATATTTCTAGTCCGTCCTCCACGAGAGGATAGAGCATAACACCTGCACACGTTCACAAGGGACACCATAGGTGTGACTAGAAAAAAATCACATAAATTGAGGAAGAAAAATGACATGGGTAGGGTTTGAACCCTCCACCTTATAAAGGTAAGATAGAGATACAATCACTAGGTCACGCCCTTGTTAGCAAGTGATTACATGACTGATCTCACAAATAATTGCAATTCACAAAGGATAAGGACGTCCGTCAGCCTCATCATCATATGATTGCTACATCCACCAAAAACATAATTAATAAAATCAATCAAAACACATCAATGTTGTCTCATGCTCATCATTATCTACAAAGTTTGTTGTCACGATCTTAATAATGTCAATTAATCAACTATGGCCGGTGGGTTGGCACAATTTTTATAACCTCAAATCGATCTGTACCTGGGGCCATGGTCGGCGCTGGCAGGCCTCATTTGGCCACACATCTCTACATCATCTTCGCTATAAATGTCGTCTCAGTTGAGTCTTCAGCACACTCACAGATTTGCTTGAAGCTCAATTTCTAAGTCTTCTAGCTTTTCCTCAGTTGGCTGATTTCTAGCTCTGATCGAAAATGGTGAAGTTGGCTCTCGGAAGCTTTGGCGACTCGTTCTGCATTGGCTCGTTGAAGTCTTATTTGTCCGAGTTCATTGCGACGCTTCTTTTCGTGTTTGCGGGAGTTGGATCCGCCATTTCATATGGTTTGCCTCATGTTTATAATTATGTTCCATGTTTTCATGACATTTATTTCCATACAGCAATTTGAATTTTTTTTTTTGATTAGCATAAGCAATTTGAATTAATGAGAGCAACTTGTATTTATTGATAACGGACCAATAAGTCATTTGATGATTTTTTGTTGACGTACATTAGGCAAGTTGACTTCTGACGCGGCGCTGGACCCTGCCGGCCTGGTGGCTATTGCCGTGGCTCATGCATTTGCCCTGTTCGTGGGTGTATCCATTGCAGCCAACATCTCCGGAGGTCACTTGAACCCAGCCGTTACTTTCGGACTAGCTGTGGGAGGCCACATCACAATCCTCACCGGATTCTTCTACTGGATCGCTCAGTGTCTCGGCTCCATCGTCGCTTGCTTCCTCTTAGAGTTCGTCACGAGCGCTAAGGTCCTACTTTTTTTTTACATCCACTATTAAAATTTTAGAACATTGTTAAGATTCGGTCTAATTAAATTTTAATATATATATTTTTTGAAGCGTAGACCATCCCGACACATGGAGTATCCTCGGGCGTGAGTGCTCTAGGAGGAGTTGTGATGGAAATCGTTATAACATTTGCACTCGTCTACACGGTCTACGCAACCGCAGCCGACCCTAAGAAAGGCAACATTGGAATCGTTGCACCCATTGCGATCGGTTTCATCGTTGGTGCCAACATCCTCGCAGCCGGTCCATTCAGCGGTGGCTCTATGAACCCAGCTAGGTCCTTCGGCCCCGCTGTTGTGTCCGGAGACTACTCCCAAATTTGGATCTACTGGGTCGGACCATTGGTTGGTGGTGGCCTGGCTGGACTTGTGTATGGTTACATCTTCATTGGGTCTCACTCTCACGAGCCTGTCTCAAATGACTACGCTTAAGAAAAAGGAGTGGTCTTAAGTTATGGTGGTGTACAAAGATGTCTGTTGTTTTTTTCTCGCATGTTTTTGGACTTCGGTTGTTGTGTCTTTGTGTTCTCATGTTTTGGTGGTTGCAAATGCAGTTTGTAACATTTCAAATTTGGTATTTTTCAATTGAAGTGGTTGAGCACTTTTCAATAAATTTTCGTTGAGTTGATATTTGGTGGAGTGTTTTTATATAAAACTACTTTTAGCCATTTAATTTTAGCCTACTACTAAGAGCTTAATATACACCAAACTTTTTAAGTGTAATTTTTGTTTTTGATTGAAGAGACATCGTTTTCATGTTATATTTGTCCGATTCGAATCCCCTAAATACCTTTCCCTTAAATGTATTAATGAAATATTTGTTTTTCATCTCGTGCTTTGCCAACAACTAATTTAGAAACATTTGAACTCTAATTGCAAAAATTAGAATATAAGATTTTAAAAACAGACGACCTTAGACTGATAAAGGGCGATTCAATTCAAAATAATACATCAAAAATGTATTAAAAAGTATATGGACTATAGTTTCATGGAATATGATAGAGCTAAAATAATTATATGAATTCCCTAATAATTAACAATTAAACTACCTAAATTAAAAATGAAAATGAATATTCCCCATATTGCTAAAACCACCAATAAATTTTTACAATGATTACAAAATTTGCAGAATATGTTTCAATCATCATACAAGTAGATGCTCTTAGAACTATGAGGGTTTGGTGTCTTTTCTTAGGCTGAATATTCTAATAACAAAACGACAGCCGACCAAACACACAAAATGCTTCCATACTTGTCCGACTCTGACTCAACCCTCAAGTGCATTCCACAACACCATCCCACCCAACCCGGAACCTGGTTTCTCTCACCTTTCAAACAACTTCATTGTCTTCTGCTTGGTTTCTGTGGTGTCTGTCTTTGCATGTCTGATGCCTTAAATCCATGCCAAGCACAAGACCTCAAATTATGTGCACTTACATCCATTCTGTCTCTCACTGTTTCTTCCTAACATCACATATATAAGTGTATGCAGATTGCATAGAAGATCTGTCTTCTGTCATTAACTCGAAGTTTTTACTTATTAGTGAAATGGAGTGGAATCCTTATTTGGGACCTAAGATGAGCTCATGGATGCACAAGTTGGAAAAAGATGAAGAAATGATCATAACACTGCCGGTCATTCCTCAGCCAAAAACACCCAATGAGTCGATGGAGTTTCTGGCCCGGTCGTGGACTCCTTCCGCCGCTGATATCACTCAAGCCCTTGCTCAAAACCACACCCAATTCGGTCTAAGCAACGTTGAGCCTATTCATGACTTCCTCGGTGCGCCAAATATGGTGAGATACCTAGTAATTTCTTCATCTTCAAGAAATTCTGAACAAAATTTAGAGACACATCCTAGTGAATTTCTATTTTTACAACGCCGGGTTAGGTTCCGGTAAGAAGTGTACTTTTGGTGAGAAATAAGAAGTAATCTCATCCATTCATTTTTGTCATCAATGACTAGCTTTAATTTACATAATTCGTAGCTTTACATAATCCGTAGCAGTATGTATATAAGAGTTACGGATTATCCTTTGAAAAACTACGAATTATGTAATGCTACGGATTATCTTTTAAAAACTACGTATTATGTAGTCATTTATAACAAAGATGAATGGATGAGATTACTTCTTATTTCTCATCAAAAGTATCACTTCTCACCTGATCTTTTCTCTTACAACGACTCTTGTTTGTTGTGCAAATTTCATTATTTTAGGAAAGCGTTGTTAGCAACGACGTTTTACACTAACACCACATTGATTGTTTTTGTTTTTTTGGAAAACTACTATTGCAGCGATAATCTCTAATATTTTGCGAAATAAAACTCGAGCTAAGAGTCATGTCTATATGAAAAGTGTCATATTTGGAATTTTATCAATTAAGTACAATAGGAATAGGCACTTATAATATTTTGTGCAGACAAACATGAATGTGGATGTTGGAGGAAATGATATGAGAGGTGTAGTTGGGAAATGGTTTCAAGGGAAGGACTCATCATTGACTTCCGGTCAAGCGGTAAAGTTAAAAGATAAAGCGCGTCTAGACAATGCGAATGTACACGCTGCTGTCTCCATTGCTAGCTTGGCTGCAGGGCTGGCATCCGTGGCTGCAACGGATAAATATGACAGCAATAGAGATGCAGGTGATAAGATGAAAGCAGCCATGGCCTCAGCCACAGAGCTTCTAGCATCACATTGCGTTCATTTGGCTGAACTAGCTGGGGCAGATCACGACGGTTTGGCAAATGCGGTCAGATCATCAGTTGACATCAGGAGCGCCGGTGATCTACTCACCCTCACTGCTGCAGCTGCCACTGGTATGAGTCCATATCATCTTGAAATAAATTAAAATTATCTGATCAGGTAATAAATTGGGCTTTTGGGTTGGAACAGCGTTACGAGCAGAAGCGACCCTGAGGGCAAGAGTGCCAAAAGACGCAAAGAAGAATGCGACAATTAGTCCATATGACAGAAGCTTGGCTGATGATCATAAAGGTTACAGTTTTTGTAATGAGGCAAGAAATCAGGATATGATTTGTAAAGGCGAGTTGTTGCAGCAGACGCACAAAGGTTAGTTCATCCTCATTTTTACGTTCTTCGGGTAAACAGTGAATTCTCATCCTGCCTGTAAGCTGTAACTCCTCTGACAGGACCTATGAGATGGAAACATGTCACTATATACATCAACAAGAAGTCCCAGGTATGGAACTTTGAACAAGAATTTTACATTTTTCCCGCTATTTCCCAAGATAATTTCTTATCGATTTAAAGAACTTTTCGGGTAACTATCGATTTCTGGTTTTTAATCAGTTTCTTTTTTTCAGCAGGTAATGATCAAAATAAAGAACAAACACATTGGAGGGGCTTTTTCCAAGAAGAAGAAATGTGAGTTCTGATCACTCAAACATCGATCACATTTTAACGTTTCAGCCTTTTCAGGTCTAAAAAGATTCATCTGTTTCGATTCGTTGTTTTCGCAGGTGTCGTGTACGAAGTGTGTGATGAAAGTGGTACATGGCCATTCAGAAAGGAGAAGCAAGAGCTGGAAGAGGTTTGTTTGGGACTGAAAACTGGCAAGGGGTTTTTGGAGTTCAAATGCAGAAGCAAGATTCATAAGGAGAAATGGGTTCATGGAATTCGAAGCCTTCTTCGCCAAGTCGGCAGCATTGAGCTTACTGCTCAGTTCCTGGATTCCCTTTGTTTGAAAATGAAATGATCATTATGGAAATTCAACATTTTTCGAATATTAATAAAGTATATTTAGGAAACAAAAATATTCAGTTTGTGAAATTGTTCTCACCATTTTTAAAGTTCATTTAAATGATTTCTTTGTTCATTGGGTCTCAAATTGTAACATTCAAAAGTTACGTACCCAAATTGAAAAGTGTGATGCATTTCGACGATCGTTGATTTGATTTGTGCTGAAGCTGATCGCTCCGATCTCCGCCATTCTCACTCTCGATCGGGTTTTTGGATCTCTCGGATCGTCTGCACGCCGGGGAATGCCTGTAAGTCTCTTTCTCATCCTCTTGATTTGAATTCGTTTCCTGATTTCGATTTGGGAACAATCAGGATCGAATTAGGCTGATTAGGGTTTTTGATTTGGTACATACAGCTGAGACAGATTTTGGATGTGGAACCGCCCAGTCCGCTGCGGTACTTACTCGGAGCAGCGATCATGATGATCGGAGTTGTATTTCCAGTTGGGTATATGATGTTTAGGAACAAGCGCGGTCCTTCTTCGTCCTACTCCAAACAGACGTAGGTGGTGTTTTTCATTTCAACTTTTAGAGAAAAAAAAATGAAATCGGTGGATTTCAGTTTTGTGTTTCGTTCGCTGCAATTTGGTAAGTCAGAGTTGAAAAGAATTGTGATGCTATTGGAGTTTAGGGTAAATTGGTAGAATACAAGTGTTAATGTAAGTTGTTGAGGCAGCCATCATTCAAGCATACAACTTTGTGTTTAAATCCGCCTGACATAGGTTTTGAATAAGTTGCATTTTTGATGAAATTGCAATAAGGGCTTATACTGGGTAGGTGGGGCTTAAACAGAGAATTTTTTTCTTGCATTTCTATATATTGTGGATAGGGTCATAACGTGAAGGAAGTGTTGTAATGTGAGATGTAGGCTGCTTGCTAGGATCAGAGATTAGGGAGTGCGGAGGTGCTTTGCGTTATGATGTGCTTAGTACTTGTGAATGAAGGATTGAGATGCAATTTTCTTTGGAGTTAAATCATGGAGATAGTTTTAGGTTCATGTCCTTAGCAAAGGTTACTCTGGGTTTGAGCATGACCTCTTCGATTTTTTTTCTTTCTAACAACCCAGTTCTGGGACATGAAATGGATATTATGTCTTCTGGAATTTAACTATTGAGTGGTTTTAACAATAGCCATGACCTTGTATTTGCAGGACAATGGTATTCTTAGGATGAATTGGCTGCATTTGTTTTGGGAACCGTTAGCGTAGAACCAACTCTTACCTCCTGTGCTGATAGTTTGATGTCAAATGTAACTTATTTCATCAGCATTTTGTTCAATCTAATATTTGTCCCTGAATTCCAAGTTTCTTCACATGTTTTGGTGATAAAATTTATTTCAAGTTGTTTGGATTTACAACATAGGACAAGGCAGAAACAAAAGAAAGCAGCATTATATGGACTTTAATCGTTAGCTCCGACTACCTTTTATCTATCATTATCTATGCAATTTTGTTTAATGCCTCTACTGACTGCATCTATGATGATGTTACAGGAACAAAGTTTTGATATAGAAGATACGGCTGAGAGTTCTGTTGAAGATATACTGTGGAAAATCTGGATTCATGTTAGATGTTACAACTACATACTACTGATTCACCGAGCTTCAGAAGCCTAATTCAACTGTTAGATGTTCCATTCTTGGCAGACTCTGCTTGTTTTATCACTCTCATCTTCTATAAGTTTTGGGACTGTTGTGCTTTAATCAAACAAGCCATGGTTTCTAAAGTGCCTGAACTCCCACTCTAAGCCGTCTTACCTGACAATTAAAGTACAAGATTTATTCCATTTGTGATCTTTATTTAAGCTGTATTTCTGATGAAACTATTAATACTGTTAGTAGTTGATCGGTCGATAATATAGTGCAAATACTCAATAAGAATATCGAATACTTATGCTAATCATGGTTAATCAAAACAATTTGTAATGACTCGGGTGAACCCAAGGTCGAACCCAAAGGATAGGTGATTAAACTAATAATGCTATAGATTAAAGCTAGATTGTCTAAGGTTTTTGGGGGGGAATTTTCTCTTAAGAGGGTGATAGCCAAATTGTACTATCCAAAGAGAGATGTGAACAACGGAAGAGTTTAACAATCAATAAAGGATGACTAGGGATCTAATCCTCCACCTAAACAATTATTGTGACGGTAAACTAGGACATCATTGATGAAATCACATGCACATATTTAGAATCTAGCCATGTAACATTAATACTAAGTTCAACTCACGCTTCAACTTAGCACAAAGAGGTTACACCTCGCATAACGCCTCACACTCACGCTCTATTGGCATTATAGAATCTAATTATCTAGTCTCACACTCACGCTTTATTGACTAGACAATCATACTCTTGTTAAGTTCAAGCCATTCTCATTAGGTTAAGAGTGTCATCCAACTAACACAAAATCCTAATGCTTCTTCATTTAGGTCATTTGAAATCACGCTCTTCAACGCAAGTTACTTCAAACACGAAATCAAGCAAAGTTTCTCATTGAGGCATTTTCACAAACACCTTATGGGCAACTCTAATCATTAAGTTCAAATGAAGAAAAATCATAAGCAAATCATTCATCAATAGCATCCATAATGTTTATAATGTCACAAACATGTTTAGGGGATTCATAGATCCCCAATCAAGGTCACTACTCACTCATAGTGAGGTTACAAGCAAAAACCATAATAGAGGTGCAAACAACCATGTAAAAAGTAGAGTTTAGGAATTCAAAACCAATATGGAGAACTAAAAACAAGTGAGGATCCAATCTTTTTGTTGTTGTTGTCTCCCAAAATCGCCTAAAAGCTCCCCAAAATCGCCCAAAAAGCTCCCAAGAAGTCCCCCTTTTGTTTAGATCTCAAACATTCTATTTATAGGAAAAATTAGGGTTTCCGGTACTGTAGCAGGCCAGTCGGTCGACTGGCGGGAGCTGGTTTTCCCAGTCGGTCGACTGGGATGTGCAAGATTTGATGAGCTCCTGAAGTTTAATCGAGTCGGTCGACTGGACTTCTCAGTCGACCGACTGGGGCCTTCCCGTCCGAATTTGGTCTTGGCTTCAACTAGAGAGTTGTAGCCCTTTGAAATACCTTTCCAACAAGCTTTGAATCAACCCAATCGGACACCAAATGAGCTCTCTAGGTCCAAAATACTCCGGAGAGGTCTGCACGTCTCGTAATGCCCGAAAAACCATGTTTTTGCTCCGAAATGCTCGGTTTTGCTCCAAACTCAATGCTCACGTGTTTTCTCAGTTTAAACCCTGTAATTAGCCTGAAATGAACCACAAGGCATCAAATGGCAAGTGAAATGATAATGAAATGATCGAAACAATGAGCATAGAGGTTGCCTAAAATGCATATATTTAAGTGCTATCAAATCACCCCACACTTAACATTTGATCGTCCCGAGCAAACTAATCATAGAGATCAACAACAACATGCACTTTGCTCATTCATGATCGGTTCAAAGAAACTCCATATGGTCATGAAAACTAACTAAAAACACTAAGAAACAAATACTACTTACGATAAACCACTTTCGTAGGTGACAAGTGCATTTAGCGAATGCACCAAGCCTTTAAACCCCTAGGCTACCCTAGTGGAGGAGTTGTAGTCTCCTGAGAGTTTTCAGACACGGGAATACTCACAAATCCCACAAAGAGAACAACCATCCAAAAAGGCATTTTAAGCTCACAATTGTCAAAGTACTAGGCAAGGTGTTTTTCATGAAGTTCATAATGCATTCAACTAGATATGTGCATTTCAATCACTACATGAGTCCTCTTCGAATCCTTATGAAAATTCATGAATTAGGACATTCAAGCAAATCAAAGCAAAGACTAATAACTCTTTAATCAAGGATTCTAGTCATTTTCTATATTAGTGACTTCAAGAAAATGATCTAATAATTGCAAAGAAATCTTGTTGGATCACTCACAAATGCTAGCAAGAAGGCTAGTCCATTGGCTTATGGGCTTTGAACTCATTCTCAAGCCTAGGACGCATAGGTCACTTAGTCATAAGAGAATAGGAGTTCCAACAATAAAGTTTTTGTAAATACTTGCAAACCATATCATGCCTAAGTATAAAAGAATATGAGGTTCGTCCCTTAGTGAATTCTTACTAGGAAGTATCAATTGTCTCGTTGGTTTTCATGCTAGAGAATGGCGGAATAGCCGATTGTCAAGTCTAATTGAAACATTAATGGGGGTAGAAGCCGCACTAAGCACTTTCGAGGGGGAACTTACCTTCCTAACCCTCGGCACTTAGCACATACTTCTTTGAAGTTCTTCCTAACGGTGATCAATCATAAGGAAGGGATTTGAGGCTTATTTCACATATTTTTTTCTCTCTCTTTTTTTTCCTTTTTTTTCTTGCCCTCTTTTGACCCCACACTTAGAACTTTGACAAAGGGCTAAGTGTTAAAAATGGAGCGTGACAAACCATCAAGACAAATCCACAAGATAAGCAAGGTCACTAAAGTCACTAAAGGCAATCATGGAATGCAAGGGTTTTGGAGTTATAAATCATTTCAATTTTATGCTTTCAAAGATCAACTCTTTAGTCTCAACGGGAAAAAGCTTAGAATAGAAGATAAAGAAGTGCTAGTAGATGCTTTGATCCTCGAGAATGAAAGTCAACAATCCAATCCATTAGTCATCTAAAGGATCAATCAAGTGAAATCATGCACGACTAGTTGAATTTAGAGATGAAATTTTCTCAAAAATGTAGCCTTGCCTAGACTTTTTGTTTTCATTGATAATTCGAAATTTTTGGATGAATTGCCGAGTAGTGTGAATGTTTTCCCTAAAACATACAAGTCAATTGGATTCCACACATTAAAGCACATCAAGCAAGCACAAACATCTCGTGTGGTCAAAACATAGGCACCCCACACTTATGCCCAATCAAAGCATCAAATTTACCAAGCACATCATGCAAGAAGCATTTCAATTGCATAAAGATCATCAAACAAAAGCATTCACGCATGCATAGTTCATATTCTCAATTCTTGCACAAAGCAATAAGAATCCAATCAAAATAGACATCTTGAAAGTCAATTAAGGAAGAAACACTCACAAGCCTAGTTTAACGTCTTGGCTAAGACGGAGCCGATTCTCCTCTTAAGAGATAGGAAGCACACTTGAGGAGTCTTTTGCTACGATCCCTCCTCAAGCGGGGCCTTGTACTTGATCGTGTCAAACCACCTTCAAATCCCATTTGAATTTCTTCCCACCAAGTCTACGATGGGCATCCAATTGCGATTTTGACCTCTTCAAACGTGAAAATCCCTTTATACCTAAGGGGTCATGAGAGCTTCTTCCAAATGATCTTGCAAAGTATGGCACGAAGCTCCCAAACTTGTCTCGAGACGTCGGAATGAAGAAAGAGTCTTCAAAGTTTGTCTCGAGCTTGATGGGCACATCTTCCTTTAATTTCTCAATAATTTCCTTGGGTGCCCACACCTCAATATCGCTCATTAAACTTCCATTTACTTGCATGCGAGGTGGCTTTCTCGTTTCTTCCATGTAGATCTCAACAAAGTCTTCATACCCATGAAGTTCTCGTGGCTTAATATCCTCTTCCTTGATTCCATCATCAACAAGAGAATCGGGTTCACATTTATGCTCTTCAATAGCGGGAGGGAGGTCTTCTTCATCCAAAAGAGATATCTCTTCAATGCATGAGTCGTCATCGTCGAAGAATTCCTCATCGGAGAGCCAAGGTTTTGATGGAATGGTGAGCTCTTGTTCATTCTCGTCCAAACGATCTTGAGATGTGCTAGTAGTGAAGGATGCTTCACTCTTGCATTCCACCTCCTCTTCGTCACAAGATTTACTCTCCATCTCCTCATGAACGGCTTGGCGAAAGGCTCTCATGAACTCATCCTCCCCTTCTTGATCCCTTTCTTCCCTTGAGGCATTAGGTTCAATAACTTCTTCTTCGGGTACCTCCTCCTCAACATCCATGTCTTCACATTCCATTGTTTGTTGTGACCATTCGCTTCCCAAAACTTGGTGTTGAGCACCCATCTCCCTCAATTGAGCCCATTCGCTTTTTAACTCATGGTTTCGAGCCTCCAATATTTTCAACTTAGCGTTCATCCTCTCTTGGTTTTCAAGGAGAGTGGCAAACATGGCTTCACAATCGGAAGGCTCATTTGAAGGTTGAGGAGGTTGAGGGTAGGGAGGGTAGGAGTCTTCAATTTCGAAACATTGACTATCATTCCAATTTTAAGTGTAAGTATGTGATGGATTCCAAGAGTTTTCCCAATAGCCGTTTGGTTGCTCCTCTTCTTGGTCATCCCCATCCAAATTATAACGATTAGTTTGATAGTCATGCTCTTGGTAATTCCAATATGGTTGCTCCCCCTCTTGATAATATCCCTCATTAGAATAGACTTGTTGGCTTTGATTGTTCATCCAATAGTCTTCACAATGGGCATTTGGTTGATCATCTTCATAATAATCTTCATTGTCTTCATACTTCCTTTTGTCAACCAAACTCATCATGCTATCCACAATCTTTGTCAAATCAGCCAATTGATCTTCAATTGCATAATTCGAGGAGTCATCCTCTTCATAATAATCTTCATCGTGCATGGCTTGTTGGTTATAGTGGTCCATCCTCGCAAAACAAGATTAACGAAGTTAGTAAGGGATATGAGAGAAAGAGAAGAATATACAAGCATAAGAAAAAGAAAAATATTTACAAGACAAACTAAACTAATCTAATAGCACCTAGTTAATTAACCTATCCCCGGCAACGACGCCATTTGATCGGTTGATAATATAGTGCAAATACTCAATAAGAATATCGAATACTTATGCTAATCACGGTTAATCAAAACAATTTGTAATGACTCGGGTGAACCCAAGGTCGAACCCAAAGGATAGGTGATTAAACTAATAATGCTATAGATTAAAGCTAGATTGTCTAAGGTTTTTGGGGGGGAATTTCCTCTTAAGAGGGTGATAGCCAAATTGTACTATCCAAAGAGAGATGTGAACAACGAAAGAGTTTAACAATCAATAAAGGATGACTAGGGATCTAATCCTCCACCTAAACAATTATTGTGACGGTAAACTAGGACACCATTGATGAAATCACATGCACATATTTAGAATCTAGCCATGTAACATTAATACTAAGTTCAACTCACGCTTCAACTTAGCACAAAGAGGTTACACCTCGCATAACGCCTCACACTCACGCTCTATTGGCATTATAGAATCTAATTATCTAGTCTCACACTCACGCTTTATTGACTAGACAATCATACTCTTGTTAAGTTCAAGCCATTCTCATTAGGTTAAGAGTGTCATCCAACTAACACAAAATCCTAATGCTTCTTCATTTAGGTCATTTGAAATCATGCTCTTCAACGCAAGTTACTTCAAACACGAAATCAAGCAAAGTTTCTCATTGAGGCATTTTCACAAACACCTTATGGGCAACTCTAATCATTAAGTTCAAATGAAGAAAAATCATAAGCAAATCATTCATCAATAGCATCCATAATGTTTATAATGTCACAAACATGTTTAGGGGATTCATAGATCCCCAATCAAGGTCACTACTCACTCATAGTGAGGTTACAAGCAAAAACCATAATAGAGGTGCAAACAACCATGTAAAAAGTAGAGTTTAGGAATTCAAAACCAATATGGAGAACTAAAAACAAGTGAGGATCCAATCTTTTTGTTGTTGTTGTCTCCCAAAATCGCCCAAAAAGCTCCCAAGAAGTCCCCCTTTTGTTTAGATCTCAAACATTCTATTTATAGGAAAAATTAGGGTTTCCGGTACTGTAGCAGGCCAGTCGGTCGACTGGCGGGAGCTGGTTTTCCCAGTCGGTCGACTGGGATGTGCAAGATTTGATGAGCTCCTGAAGTTTAATCGAGTCGGTCGACTGGACTTCTCAGTCGACCGACTGGGGCCTTCCCGTCCGAATTTGGTCTTGGCTTCAACTAGAGAGTTGTAGCCCTTTGAAATACCTTTCCAACAAGCTTTGAATCAACCCAATCGGACACCAAATGAGCTCTCTAGGTCCAAAATACTCCGGAGAGGTCTGCACGTCCCGTAATGCCCGAAAAACCATGTTTTTGCTCCGAAATGCTCGGTTTTGCTCCAAACTCAATGCTCACTTGTGTTCTCAGTTTAAACCCTGTAATTAGCCTGAAATGAACCACAAGACATCAAATGGCAAGTGAAATGATAATGAAATGATCGAAACAATGGGCATAGAGGTTGCCTAAAATGCATATATTTAAGTGCTATCAGTAGTATACCTTCTGCTGGTCTTTCTGTCATGCCAATCAAGAACAAGAAATTCAGATGAATATGAAGCCTCATGCAAAAAAAAATCAAATGTCATTGTATAACAATTTTCACTATAATTGAGATGTGAACCAGAGGGCTCATTGCGAGGCCTACCCTCCTTCAGTTAATATCAAGGATGATATTATTGCAACATATGCCAGGAAGAAGAACAATGCTAACTGAAGCAGGAACGCGACTGACCTACAAAATATGAAGCCCAAACTTTAGATGCAGTTATATGAGTCAGTTTTCTCTCTGCATAGCTATAAGCTGTAGTTCATTCATGGATGCTCACCTAGCTATATGCTGAGAGAAACGAGGGAAAGGCACGCTCTGGATGAAAACTATGCCCGGCTCCTTCAGAAGGGCTGTTACTTGAGATTTTCACCCTGATATGTCACAAAGCAATCGTTCAGACGATATTTGACCGTCACAAATAAACAACTGTATAAACTTATATGATATCAACAAGCTTCAATCAATAGGCATGATCAAGACAAAATGGATTTTTTTTTTAAAAAAAATACATTTTTGATGGGAAGACTATCAAATAAATATCATGAAGAGGAAGCCAATGCAGTTGGCGGGATTGAATTTTCACAAAGGAGCGAGCCCCAATAATAAAAACTAACCATCAATGTAAACAAACTTTAAAGTGGGTAGAAAGGAATATCATATATACCCCGAAACTGCTCTTCTCATTGTGTTGGATCTTAACATCTCAACTGTGGATGAAAGAAACAGCAGCAATGCAAGAGATATCCACAGCTAAAACCCTCACCCACTTGGAGATATTTTTTTGGACAGATGTTATATAAGGAAGAAAAAAAACAGTGAGTAGCACATAAATTAACTTCGCTGGTCCTTTTATTCTAAACTTCAAAAGGTTAGTAAAAGGTTTGAAACCAACAGGAAAAATGAAGTTTATATATACCTACAAAGAGTAGCGCTCAAATGAGTACTCGCGAATAGTGTGAGGACAACCAATCACAACGCATCACGTATCCCATTATCTCTCGTACTTTGTGGGCGTGCCACGTGTCCCACTCACAAAAGCAGTATGAACGCGTTTTGGGTGAGTGGGACACGTGACAACTTGTGGAGCCGTTGGATGATTGAGATGTGTCCCTACGTGCTCACACTATTTGGTGTCCTCAACAGAGCGCGCCCCTACCTATAAATATAATCAAAATAAAACATAAATATTAAGTTTGGAAATCATTGGGATTTTAGGCCAAGTGATTAAGCAGAATGATTTTAGGGAAAGGGTGCAGCCTACATTGGGTGGCTAGTTAACTTGTTGTCCATATGTAATGCAAGACACCAAGATAAAAGAATGGGAAAATACAAAAAGATTATCTAGACTATCATACTATTCAAATTGTGATCTGGACTATTTCAATTTTCAATTCAGTGTTTTTCAACACTAAATTGCACAAATTTAATCAATTATTATTATTTAATCAAAATTATTTATTATAACTAAAAACACATTACCCTAATATAATAAAAAAAATTATATTCACGATTCAATCACATTACAATACGAATTTCCTCCTCACTCATGTCCCAAAAAAATCTAACCGATATTTTGCCTACCGAGCGAAATGATTAGTGGGTAAAGATTCTCCCAAAGCCGACATCGTCAAAATCAAATCGATTTGAAATCGAAAGTGGAGTGATGAGCAAGATCTAATCGAGCGAGCATGATTTCATCAAGAGTCGTGATTGTAATTTGATTGAATCGTGAATGTAAAGTTTATATTACATTAGGGCAGTGTGTTCACAATGAGATTAAATAATTTTAATTAAAGAATAATCATGGTAAACGGTATTTATCAACATCGTTAGTTTATTATGTGCAATTTAGTCCAAAAAGGTGGTAGTTTATTGTGTTCAATTTAGTCCAAAAATACTAAATTTAAAATGGAAATAGTCCAGGCCACGATTTGAAATACTGTAATAATCCAGATAGTTTTTTTTGTAATTATCCCTAAAAGAAATTGTATCTTACCTGAACAGATCCGTTTTTGTGTCGTTTTAACTTCTCTGTTACATATAACTCCTCGTCTTTCTTTTTGTGGCACATCAACATCCCAATTCCCATAGATATTATATGTTTTTAATTTTGATTCATATACAGATATATTCTGTTACATTATGGTGGACCATATCAATAACATATTCTCGATTCATAACAAAAACAGACTATTTTTTTTTATTTATCGTTCTTCCTGATTCCTTCTAAATTTAATATTATACCTTATTATCGGATTCGATTTATCTGATTATAGATTATTATTAATTTCTTAATTATGAATTTTAGATTAGGAAAGTAGAGAAGTTATGGGAAGTTTATCAGAAAGAATTTTACCAACTTTATTATTTATTTGATACAAGATTATTAGCGTACAATTTTATATATTTGTATATATATATATATATATATATTCAGGTCATAGAGATCAGAGCAAAGGAGAAGAGATAAAGCACAACAAACAGATAATGGGTTCCGAAACAGAGTTCTGGCTGATGAACAACTTGCTGAGTAGGCCGGCTAGGAGGCGTTCTGAACGATCGCCCACGATGATATCAGCGATTCGAGAAATGTTGTCAAGAACAACAACGAGTTTGATGGATCGAATTAGACCTGCGGATCAGCAAATAAGAAGGCGAGAGTTTCTAATGGATGATGATGTAAGAGAAGAAGAAGTAGAGAATACAATAATAACAACTGTTCCGACGATTGAAACAGCCATAAGTGATTTGAAGAGAGTGTTTGTTGGAACGTGCGAAGGCCAAGATGATATGTGTTCGATTTGTCATGAAATTATGGTGGCAGCGCTTCAGATGCCGTGCAAGCATATTTATCACGCAACTTGTATAACACTCTGGCTTACAAGAAGCCGATTCTGCCCTTTGTGCACATATCTGATGCCGGCTTCGATCTAAACCTATGAAGCTATATGTAGTAATACCTAGTACCAGCTAGTTATCTTTATTCGTTTGTTCCCCATCAAGTTTGAGATATTTTTTTTTTTCAGATTTGCCATCTGCTTTTCCTATTTTTATTCATATTGTTCGTCTCTCATGTTTAAGAAAAAAATCAAATAATCTTATAAAAATCAATTAATTAATCGAATACAAATGGAACTTACTTAAAAAGTTCACATGGAAATGAAACATCGTCGGTTAGGCAACGCCATGCCTAATTATCAATACTAAGAGGATCCCCACTATGCTTTTTTGAATCATAGAAAATGATCATGAGAGATGATAAAACAAATCATGTACCCTCACCATGATCTTTTGTATCATATTTTTTATCATCCCAACATTTTTGTAAAAAAGATCATTTCATGATTAAAAAATGGATTTGATCATGAGCCGTCAGCCAATCGTAACGCGACACATGTCCTATGTTAAAAACAGTATATTTTTTATTTTGATCTTGCAACGAATATATCTTCTAAATTACAAAGTAAAAAAATCAAAATAAATATCAATATTCGTAATTTTTGGAGCTCTATAAAACGAGATACACTTTGATATATTTTTTTATATTAATCTTAATATTAATGAGCTATAATTTATGTAGTGATGAGAGAAATTGATGATAAACTTTTTTTGATCATGAGTGGGATGCATGTGATTGAAAAAATCATTAGGGATGATCATGATTAGATGAGAGAGATGGATGGATGTCATGGTTTTTTTTACCATGGTGAGGGTTGAGATCATGAGTAATAAATTTGGTGAAAAATGAGAAGTAACGACAGATCCGCACCACATCACGCCAACCAGAGCCGCTCCACCCCGCCAGGAACCACCACGACAACCACTCGAGACCAGCCAGCGCTACCAACCACCTCCGATGTATGGACACCAAAAATACAGCCCCGCCGTCCCCCTCCCAACCAGTGGCGGACCCAGCTTCATACTTTATTGGGGACAGAGTTCCATTTAATTAAGAAATTAAGGGGGGGCAGAAAATAGATTTTAGTGTATTTTTAATTAAATAGGAGGATATAGTAATAGATTTTAGTGTATTTTTAATGAAATATGAGGAAGAAGTGAAAAATGAATGGGGCAAATGACCCCATACCTTTGGCCGTAGGTCCGCCCCTGTTCCCAACCATGGACGGATATGGCCTAAGCGGGTTTCCAGCGGTTTTTTCACAATCTGAATGTCTGAATTAGGTCTTGGCGTCAACTGGAGAGTTGTAGCCTTTTGAATTAGCTTTCCAACAAGCCTTGAATCAACAAATTCGAACACCGTATGCGATCTAGGCATGCAAAATACGCCGGCAAGGTCGGCTTGCCCTGTTTTGCCCGAAACTCCATATTTGGCTCAACTTTTGCTCCATTTGATCTTTGAGGCTCCGAGTGAGACAAAATGCATTTTGGGACCTAATAGACCAAGAAGGGTATGAAATGGCATCAAAATTACTTGGAAACAAATCAAAATTACTAAGAAAAATAGAAGAAAATTAGTCAAGTATTTGACTCATCAATCCTATATTGAGTTCATGGTTCCCGAATCAATAAGTTATTATTCTCTTCTTATAATTTGTTCTCCCGAGCAACAATTTTTGAGTCAATGTGTTCATTTTAATGTACCTGTGCTCGGTGGCTGGTGTCATTACCTTTGCGTTCAAGAGCGATGAAGGATCTGCCTCTGAGGAATAAGTTGAGTTCATTGGGATGTAACATGCTCTGGTTTGATATATTCAGTTTTTGTATCAGTTGCATTTTGCTTCATGTTATTCTAGAGATACTTGTTTCATTTTGACAAACCAATTCTATTAACTTTGATTTTTCAAAAATCTTGGGCTTGTGACAGGTCGTCGTTGTACCTGCAAATTTGAATTTATAATCTCCACTTACTCTTAGCTAGAATAGCGGCAAGCAAGGGGTCGAACCCTAGAGAGCTAGATGGCTACTACTTGTTCTGGGAAAAAGGGAAGTAAAGACAATTGGGGTGAGTGTAAACAGTTTAGAAAATAAGCGAAAATAGGAAACAATGAAGATGTAATAATGATGAGAGATATTCAGGTTAGGGTTTCTAATTGTGACTTGCGTTTTATCATTGACTTTCTAATGATCTAATTCGTGTTTCTAAGTGTGGTTGACCCGATAAAAGTATCTACCCAAGTAACCCGACAAAGGTGTTATGCCACCACTTAACCCGACAAAGGTGCTAAGCTTCTAATTCCCCTAGGTTTAATAACCCGACAAAGGTGTTATTTAACCTAGACGTACTACCTATCTAAACGACAAAGTATTAGATAGATGATAAATATAGAAATATGCGCAACTAGGTTTCACGACAAAGTATACGTCTAGTCTAGCAATATTTCATGGAATTCATGCACGAGAATTAGTAAAACATGAATAGCATAATAAACCAAGTCTCAAAAACGTTTTGTCACAATATCAAAACCCTAACCCGAATAAGCGGATTAGTTACACATAGTCATGAGATGAAAACAAAATAAATAAAAGAACAATTGTACTTCACTAAAAACCGAGGGAAATTGAAAACTGGCCGTGAGGGCTGAGAATGAAACCGGGCAGAGGACTGATGGTGCCGAGACAAGATTGAATGCGGAATGATCGATCCGAGAATGGAGGAGCAGCCGAGAGCTTGTGCTTGTGGGAAGACAAGTCTCGGTTTTTTGAGAGATGATCGGACGATTTGTATGGCTGCCTTGCTCCTCTATATATAGGGTTTGAGAAACCCTAAAGTTCCCAAAATAAGCCAAGAGATAACTATGGAAATATTTCCATAATAATCTTGCTTTATCTTTAAGCTACCTCTTTGCTTGGGACTTAAGCCACCTTAAACCTTCTTGAATATTCCGAAACCCTAGATGTAAGTTTGCCCTAATATGACATTGGGCTGGACGAATTTTGGGCTTTAAACTCGGTCAAACTCGGTCAAACTCGGACCCAACTCAGTTTCAACTCGGCTGGAACTCGGATGAATGCTGATCGTACTGGGTACTTTGGGGCCGTTTTGACTCGCCTTCGGACACTCTTCTGGCCGGGCTCTTGGTTTGGGATATTAGCTGGACATGTATACTTGATTCTAAGACCTTGAAGTCACCCCATTGTGTGGACGGATTAGGCCGGGGCGGCTCTCAAAGTTGGCATCTCAGCCAGCCGGAAAACAGGCCCTGAATTTGGCTAAGTCCTGAAATCTGCGCTGATCGTGCTCATGTGTTGCTGCTCCCATCGTTCCTTGCTCGTTGGTCGAAAACCAACATGGTTTGGCCTGAGATGTAGCCAAACACATGGCCTACAACCTGATGGTCTCCGATCTGGAATTGAGTTCTCCTGTGTGAAACTACGGACGTGCCATTCCATGAGTACGGCCAGCCTACGGCGCGCCTGGGCGCTGGGACGGGAGCTCGGATGCACGAGCGGGTGCTCGAGATGAAGGTCGGATGGCCGGTCGGCTATCCGGTCGCATGGCCGGGCTGATGCTCGCATGCCCGCGTGGACGTGCGGTCGGCTGGGCATTGGAATTCCCGGACGTGGCCTGGGCGCATGGGACGCGGCCTGATTTTCTTCGGCCATCTTTTGATTCCCTCGGGCCATTCTTCATTTTTCTCGGCCATTCTTCATTTTAAGTGCATATAAACCGGCCATAAACTCCTTGTGATGTTTTTGGCTCCAAAAGCCGTCTTTTGAATGCGATCCCTCTTAGAGCGTCCAAATTTCCTGAAATGCGAAACAATACTAAGAAGTAACTGTTTGCATATAAAAGTACTGGAATTGGTGGGATTTGATGACTCGATGAGTCGTATAAATGCGGCTCATCAGCTTGCTTTGGCACCAAATTTTTTAAATTAGAATTTGAAGTGTATTTTTTCAAGAAATTTATACAATTTTTGTAAAATGCTCAAGTAATTTCAGAATTATTTTTTTTCATTATGCAATTATTTTTTTTGTCTGTCACCCCTACCAAAATTCTTGAATCCGTCCCTACTCCCAACCACCCGACACCGCCTAGCCGATACAGAAGCTGAAATCGACTCAAATCAGCCAACCACAACCGCCCAAAGTGAAACGCCGACTAGACTAGGCAAGAAAAGAGGAAGGAAAGGGGAGGCGCGGCCCAAGCATTGCCGGAAACCCTAAACCGCATTCAGGAGCTCGAGAGAGTTCTAGAGGAGAGAGAAAAGAAAAGAACCAACAAAGGTACCTGCTTTTCAAGATCTTATCCAATAGCTCAGATGTCAGTTTGTCACTTGATTTGTACAGACCGAGTACATCTGAATGCCCATATCATTGTCGATTGAAGAAAAATCAAATAAAGTAGATGGATGGGGATCTCAATTTCCTCTCATTTTTGGATAACATTTTAAAATTTTATTTTATATCAAATCGAAGTCTTGATTAAAATAGAGTTCCCAAATTCAAAGTAACATCATGTAAATGATTATAGAGATGTGCAGTCTACTCTTGTGTGCCGTCCTCGTCCATTGCAGCAGATTCTTGTATAGCAATGTCGAAATTATACTCCTGGTCGCAGCCCATGTATGATTCGCACATGAAATAAAGCGTGTAAGTCCTCTTACCAGGCTCCGCTGAGACTGTGAAGTCGAGCTTGACCTTAGATTTCCTCCGGAGAGGTACTCTTTTGATAGCGAGCAGCTGGTTTGTTTTGGTGTCACCAACCACCAACCACCAGCCACCATCCTTCTTCTTTAGGCTTTGGATACCTGGTAGCGTCAACTGGACCAATCTCTGTACTACCTTCCATATCCCTTTCAAGTAGAACTTGTAAGGTTATGTCGTCCCCCGCATGTATATTTTCAGGCTCCAGTATTTGGTAAGTTATGTCAATGTTTGGAAACCTGTTGCAAAACCTTGCAATATCCCGTAGCTGAGAACCTGACATTTGGAGGAGATCACGCCTCTCCTCATCTTCCATTTCCACCAAATCGAAAACAGTCTCGATACTTTTGTTGGGGTTCTCTTGACATTTCTTTGCTAATTCTTTTGTGAAATGAGGAAGCTGCAGAAGCATAGAGTCACCCTCCCACATACCCTGCACAACCATCTGACTAAGTTCCATGGCAAGAAGAGTGAGGTTCAGCCAACCACTGCTGGAAATAACATCTACAATGGCTTGAAGCAGTCTCGTTGCATTAAGGAGAACCTCCCGTAGGTCTAGCGCAAGATAACCACCAACATTATGCCGAGAAAAGTGAGCTTGAAGCAGCACATTAGCTTTCAAATGCGGGTCAGTGTATTTTGGGTTCTCGGGAGAGAATCTCTGGTAATTCATCAGCCTTCTTACTACATCTTCTTCACCAGGACGTAAAGGAAGTTGGGCATACTCTGAGGCCGAAGATAGAATCTCCAAAAGTCCCTTCATTCGAGTTTCGGCAATTAATGAAGAGCTCAATATCTCAATAGTGGTGTAACTGATTTAATGATAAGATGCAAGCATTCCAAGGTCCAGCGGAGACAAATCCATATCACCTTCAATAGCAATTAGCAACACACTTGCTTGCCTCCAAATCACTCAGAGTATTCTCCACGGGTTCTGAGAGATGGAAAGACACATCCCTATGACTGACTTCCTGAAGGTTGTAATAATTTGGGTTCTGTGTGAGCCTCAGGTACATAAATGTCCGGGTGAGATAATCAACTGCATCTTGCTTGTTTTCTATCACTCCAACAACAACTTCAGCATTGAGATTGTCATGCAAGTAATATTGCAGATGGCTTTCAACTGGAAAAGCTTCCTATGAAAATTTCTTGAGGTAATCTTTGCGCGGGGCATGACACAGGATGACACATTTTCCAGATGTATCAAGTTTGGGGCGGCCGGCATGTCCCATCATCTGCAACAGATCAGAAACAGGGTAGTCTGAGTGTGCAGTTTCCCGCACATCATAGTATTATTGCGTACCCATTACGATAACCAAATGGGCAGTTAGTGGCATTCCCCAACACATTGAACTGACCATCACACAGACCTGAATCCAACCAGCCTCAAATATAAGTGACACTATTTCTTGATCCCTGCTAGTTAAGCCCTCGTGTAAATATCCTACACCATGAGAAAGTGTATATTTCAACATCTCTTCATTTATTTTCTCAGTCAAGGGCTGGAGTTTATCATTGGACTGCAGCAGAAACTCTGGATTCTCTCCACCCTCCATACGAGAGTATGCCATTAAATCAACAACTGTAAGACGAACATGCTTCCTTTTAGGAACAAACACAATGGCTGGCTTTCCTTTCTTTGCATGCTGTTTTAAGGCAGTGTAAGTGGGCTTGGTCATTGCTTGCATCCTTGCTTCATAATTAGCAATATCTACTTCCTGTATGTGAATTTCCAGTGGAACGGGACCGACTCCTGGTGGGAAGGTGAAAAGGCCATGAGAAGTAGCTCCTATCCATTCTCTAAGATCCTTCGCATTTGCCAACGATGTGGCTAGTGCTACGATATGTATTTTATTTTCGATCTGGCTGCCTATGTACCTCATCCTTGAAACTATCACCTCCAGCAAAGGTCCACATTGACCTCCAAGTTCATCAATAGTGAACATGCTGACTTGCTGCACATAATTTTTTTGCTTCCACCGACGAGATAATGCATCCCATTTGTCTGGTGTGCTAATTATGATTTGGCTTCTTCAAGCAGTTTCATATCCTTGTAAGTTTCCACTGTTAGCTTAACAATAACTCCATATTTTAAGACAAAGTTATTGTTGAGCTAACAGGGGAAACCTACAAGGATATGAAACTGATTGAAGAAAGCCACATAATAATTAGCACACCAGACAAATGGGATTGCATTATCTCGTCGACAGACTAATACATTTGCAACTCACGGACACTACAGACAGCAATAAGCTCCTTTCTCCGCCAGGAAAACTTACAGTCCGAGAAAAAACTCACCTACATTCAAAACAAAAATAAAAACAAAAAACAACTTCAAAACCAAATCCAGTCAAATATACAAAACTGAACATCACATTTCATCTATGTGGTCGTACTCTTCTTTATAAATCGACAGACTAAAGAACTTTGCAACTCACCAACCCTACAGACAGCAATAAGCTCCTTTCTCCGCCAGGAAAAAACTTACAGTCCGAGAAGAAACTCACCTACATTCAAAAACAAAAACAAAAATCAACTTCAAAACCAAATCAACAAACCCTAACCCCTGACCTAGCTTCCTCTAACTCTCAATAGCCTCAACGAGTGTCAACATAGTCATCAAAACTTAAAACGAAGTAACAACTCACCACCGAGCCGCACAAATCCGACTTCAATCCAACCGATCAAACGGAATACAGCCTGCGGACGCGAGGGTTTGTGTAAAGCGGAAATGGACTTGGGTAACTTAAATCCATATTTTTCTGCTGCTAGGACATTTTTCAGTACAACTGTGCATCGAGATAAAAACGACACAGTTTAATTAACTATAATATTACATTTACCATTTTAGCCATGACACTTTTTCATTCTCTCGCCCCCTACCTCCAAATTACATCACTCCAACCCCCTAAGTCTTCATTCTTCTCTCTGCGTAATGCCGCCAACAAATCCAAAACAGAGGAAGAAGTTGAACGGTTGAAGAGAGGTGACCAAAATCATTCAAATTTGAAAAACAAAAGTACAACGGCGTAGTTTCCATACTAGCAGTAGCAGCCGCTACGCAGTACTGGATACGATTCCTTACCATTGCTAAGATTATGGTGGAAGCGCTTGAAATGCCGTGCTCGCATATTTATCATGAAACTTGTATAACACTCTGGCTTACAAGAAGCCGATCCTGCCCTTTGTGCAGATATCTGATGCCATTATGCCAAGCTATGATAGGATCGTGGTTAGTAAGTCAGAGAATTAGGATTAAAAGTCAGAGACTTGACAAAGATCGGGACTGTAAAGAACCTAGCTTTGTATGCAGATAATTACTCAAACTAAATAGGCAGCGGAATAAACTTAAATAGCTTTTATTACTATTTAATCTGTACACTCAGTGGGTACAAAACTTGCCTATTCAGTATAAATCAAACTAGACTTATACAAGCAAAACCTGACTACTTCCCTGACTATCTCGTCGACGTCGTCGTAGTCTCCGGCACCTCCGTCGCTTTCCGTCACTGATCAAGAATACCTCAATCTCACTGAATATCACTCACACAGCTCGCTCGATATTCACTCTGGGAAACCCCACTTGGAAAGCTCTCTCGGATATGTGTGTGGAAGGCGCCCATCACTGAAGAGCTTGATCTAGCTTATATAGGTTCTTCAGTAACTGCCACAGATCATGGCTTGTAACTGCCAGCCCATGATCTCCTTGACGTGTAGTGGGGACGTGCCATCACTCCATGATGTCTTTGACTCCCTTGTCAACTGCTCAACTGCTCCGTTGACTTGACCTATACTTAGGTTCTTGGTTGATCGGAGACTTCCGCAGGTACTCAAGTCCAGCATCACGTCCTTGAATGCTCCAGTACGTTCCTGACTAACAGAACCTCAAGCAAACCATTAAACCGGTTTGTCAATCATCAAAAACATGTGAGGCCAATGCCTCAACAATTTCCCCCTTTTTGATGATGACAAACCATTGAGAGAGAAGTACCAAAACCGCACTTAATAGATGTAAAACATGCACACAGCATCGATTGAGAACCTATTCTCCTTGGGAACACATTCCCCCTAAGTTCCTGCACACTCAGAAACTTGATAAACATCTTATTGAGTCAGATCCCTACACATGTATTTCTACTCAGGAACCTCAGATTGCATTCCCCCTCAGTTGATACTTCTACCCTTCCCCCTTTTGACATCATCAAAGAAGAGTTAATCAACATACACAGCAGTCAAGAACATGAGTAAAATCTTGAAGTTCAGAGTAGCGAATTAAGGCATTTATAAAACTTCGAAGATAAATTAGATAATCATAGCACGCATGTTGAACAGAATTTGTTCACACTCAGAAACAAAAGGAAATGACATGGCGAGATAGCAAGGATTGGGAAATCTCATGATAGGAACTGATCTCGGCATTCTCAGAGCAAAGGAGATCATCTCGGAGATTGAAGTTCTTCACAGCTTCTCAACCAGAGTTATGAGTGCCTCCTGCACTTCACTGATCGCTTCCTTCATTTCCCTTACCTATGCCTTAAGACCTCTCAGGTCCCTCCGAATATCTACAATTCCCTGCTCCAGAAGTGCCCACTTCTGATTTCCATCATCTTGAGATTCATCCTCATCTTCCTCCTCAATGTCCTTCAGGACTGGTTTGGCTTTCGGCTTAGGTTCCTGAACTGGATCTTTGATCCACCCCTCCACTTGGTCTTTAACCAAGTTCATCTTCCTGAACATTTCAGGATCAAAGTCCTTCACCATTTACTCCTCATCAGATACAACCTCATATAGGTTGTGTTTCTGAAGAACCTTCTTAATTACCCGTGAGTATCCGATCTGGGTCAGCGACTTCAGATGATCCATCTGGTAGATCATGAGCTTTGGGGGAAATTGTTGAGGCATTGGCCTCACATGTTTTTGATGATTGACAAACCGGTTTAATGGTTTGCTTGAGGTTCTGTTAGTCAGGAACGTACTGGAGCATTCAAGGACGTGATGCTGGACTTGAGTACCTGTGGAAGTCTCCGATCAACCAAGAACCTAAGTATAGGTCAAGTCAACGGAGCAGTTGAGCAGTTGAGGTCAACGGAGCAGTTGAGCAGTTGACAAGGGAGTCAAAGACATCATGGAGTGATGGCACGTCCCCACTACACGTCAAGGAGATCATGGGCTGGCAGTTACAAGCCATGATCTGTGGCAGTTACTAAAGAACCTTCTTAATTACCCGTGAGTATCCGATCTGGTAGATCATGAGCTTTGGCAGGTTTATTTTCTCCTTGTTCAGCATCTTGTCCAAGACCAGAAGATCCTGGTGTTGAACATAGGAGGGCTTCACTCCCCTCTGCATAAAATTGCTCACTAGCAATTTATGCAGGATTTTGACGGTAGGCTCCATGCACTGAGTGCTAATCCCCATCCCTTTCTGAACTGAATCCAGTTGACAGATCTTCTTCACCTGTTGCTTCTTATTGGGAACGTCATTGGGCCAGACACTTGTTTTGCAGAAGTGGCTGAACCCCTCATGCTCTATCCCCAACATCTCTGCCAGCTCAGTACTTGACAGAGTGAATTCCTTCCCCCTGAAATTCACAGCCAATGTTGGCACTGGTTCATCAGTCAGCTTCAGATCTTTGTAAAAGTCTGCAACTGCTTCAGGACATACGAAGTCCTTTATCTCGCACTGGTTCTCCCAACCTTGCGCTTTCAACAAGTCAAAGACCTCTGTCAGTCCTTCCTCCAATAGAAACTCCTCGGAGCACTCCATCTCCAGCAGTATCTCTTTCCCAGACTTTGATTTCCTTTGTCTTTTCACAAGTCTTGCAGGAGCAGATTCTTCTTTTACTGCTTGTTTCCTCTTCCCAGTCTCCCTGGTTGGTTGAATTCTCAAAGGTAGTTCTTTCTTCTTCCTCTCGGAGACTCTTGGAGCCGACTGAACTATCTCACAATCTACTTCCTCAGCTTCTCCAGTTCCGTGGAAATCAGCAATTTTGCCCATCTCTACTAATTCCTCTAACATCTGATTTGCAGCAGTCATATCTGCTTTTACTGACGACACATCAGCCATGGGAATTTCTTCCTTCTCTTCAGAACATCCAAACCAGTAGTCAGTGTTACCAGACTCGGCGACCCCTTCTGAGTTCTTCACAGGTACAACATCAGCAAATACTTCATCTTCCTCTCCTTCCACAAAGCTACTATCACATGCACAGCCTCCGTCTTTCACTTCTTCTAACACACTAACGACCTCTACACCTCTAACAATTCCAGATACATCAACTCGTTCCCTTTCACCGATGCCCCCAACTCCAGCACAATATTTAATAAATCTCGCAGATTTAGGGCAGTAGATTGAAACTGTGGAGTTTGACTTACTTGGTTTAAGTAGTTCGGCCACCGCTTTCGGAACTACATAGCGAACTCCCAGAATGGTAAAGGTCTCCATTCCACTGTCAGACATGTCGATGTTGCTGGTGCTTGAGTAGGATGCCATTGAAGTTACTTGCGACTTGAGAAGAGGCGATTGGAGAAGACGATTTCGGATTTTTTGCTTTGGGGTTTCGAAAGTTGTTGAGATGATGGATGTAGAGAGACGATTCAACTCTTCTTTAAATTCAAAATCCAGTCATTATCTCCTATTAACTCGCGTGCACGTATCACACTAAACCGTCCGTCTTCCAATGCAGAAACCACTTGAACTGTCTTTTCACCATAACTCATCCGAACCGCTTCTTTCACACACAAATACCTCTTTGAGTTCTTCAGTCCCAGAGACATTCGATCCTTGACTGAGAGAATGCCAGACTAGTTCCCTGACTATGGATTTTTCACAAGGGACATTGTGGTGGATCGGCTTACCATAAGGGTATATAATGTAAAATCACCACAATTCAAGTCACTCAATCACACATATAATCATGTCTAGAAGGTGTATATCAGATGTTCACTCATGACTTATACTAGGATAAGGTGGTCTCATTTACTTCCTTCATGGGGCTATTGGCAACAATATCCGGAAGTAATGTAGGGCATCAAGAAAAGGTGTGTTCAAATATGCATGTACTATATCAGATTTAGCAAAGAAGTAATAGCACACACATTACTAGCAACTCAGGGACTTCAAAAATTCACTCATGTAAACGACTAACATGCATGTTAAGTACTCTATCATCTAGTCAATCATTGAGAGAAGGTTCGAAGTACCTCACTGTGGGCTCATTAATCCAAGTTCCATCCTTAACTTTTCAAAGGCATCCTTGTGTAGGGACTTGGTAAATATATCAGCAACCTGATCTTCACTTCTGCAGAAATTAATAGTGACTAGTTCCTTTTCTACACAGTCTCTAAGGAAATGATGTTTGATTTCTATATGCTTAGATTTACCATGTTGAACAGGATTTTTTGCAATACTAATAGCACTAGTATTATCACAAAAAATAGGAACTTGATCAAAGTGTAAGTTGAAGTCACTTAGCTGATTACGAAGCCATAAGATCTGAGCGCAACATGCTGCTGCAATATATTCTGCTTCGGCTGTTGATAATGCCACAAAATTCTGTTTCTTCGATCCCCATGACACCAAGCAAGATCCGAGGAACTGAGCCATTCCAGATGTGGATTTCCGGTCAGTCCTATCTCCTGCGAAGTCTGCATCTGTGAATCCTTCTAGCCTGAGGGACTTGACCCTTAGATACCACAAGACTAACTTCTCAGTACCCTTCAAGTATCTGAGAATTTGCTTCTCTGCTTTGACGTGTGACTCTCTTGGTTCAGCTTGGAACCTAGCACACTGATAGACACTAAACATAATGTCAGGTCTCGAAGCAGTTAAATAGAGTAACGAACCTATCATCCCACGATAGATGGTAGCATCCGTCTTTGGTGATCCATCATCCTTCACCAGGGACTCATTCGGAGAACTTGGAGTGTTCACATTCTTTGAACCTCCCAACCCGTACTTCTTCACAACTTCACTCAGGTACTTCTGTTGTGAGATCTCAGTACCATTCTCCAGTTGTCTAACTTGAATACAAAGAAAGAAAGTCAGCTCCCCGACCATACTCATTTCGAACTCATTCTCCATGAGTTTTGTGAAGGACTTCACAAGCTCGTCACTCGTGGATCCGAAGACTATGTCGTCCACATATACCTGCACAATGAGTAGATGTTTATCAGTCCTTAACAGGAATAATGTCTTATCTACCTTACCTCGCTCATATCCGTGAGCTAGCAGATATTCCGATAGGCGCTCGTACCACCCCCTTGGTGCTTGTTTTAAACCATAGACGACCTTGTCAAGGACATACACACAGTCCTGACGATCTGGATCCTCAAATCCCGGAGGTTGTTCCACGAAGATTTCCTCCTTGAGATATCCATTCAGAAACGCCGTTTTAACATCCATTTGATGAAGCTTAAAACCGAACTGCACTGAGTACGCTATCAACAACCTGATAGCCTCCAACCTTGCCACCGGCGCGAAGGTTTCCTCATAGTCAATGCCTTCCTGCTGGTTGTATCCTTTCACCACCAACCTGGCCTTGTTCCTGACTACTTCGCCCTTGGAATTCAGCTTGTTCTTTAGGATCCAGCGGGTGCCAATCACCTTCCGTTTCTCAGGTCTTGGAACAAGTCTCCAAACCTTGTTTCTCTCGAACTGATGCAGCTCATCTTGCATCGCTTGAATCCAATCTGGGTCTTTCAGTCCTTCTTGAATTGTCTTCGGCTCAATCAACGACACGAAGGCATTCATGACTATTTCCCCCTGAACTGCAGCATAGCATACGTAATCGCGAAGTGCGCTACTCGGCTGTCTAACTCGAGTACTTCTTCTTAATTCAGTGACCTCCTGAGTCTCTTGGGGTCCCTCAGGTTCACCATGGACTTCACCAGCTTCAGGGACTTGTCCATTCACTTCAACTTGCTCTCCGAGTTCTTCCTCAGGAACTTGAGCAATGGGTTGTTCAGGCGTTTCCAGATTCTCTGGAACATCAACTACTGCAACATCCCTCGGACGAATCAGCTCAAAATCATCACCTTCTTCAGCAGCATGAACCTCAGGAACATGTCCAGAGTCATTACTGATCAGTTGAGTTTTCGACTGATTAGTTGCCATTCTTCACTATGGTTTTGGGTCGTTTCCGATATTATTCGATGTCATTTGATCCCTTTTCATACATTTCAGGTACAATGCAAGATATATCAGTGTCATAACCAAAAAGAAGGAAACTCGAAAAAAATCGGAGTTTAGAGCAAAAGTTGGCAGATTTTGCCTCCAGTCGGTCGACTGGGATCCTCCCCTGTTCCAGTCGGTCGACTCGATGAACTTTCAGAAGGGCCTGCAAATCAACTTCCTCCAGTCGATCGACTGGACCCGTCAGTCGATCGACTGGCGAGTTCTCCAGCCTAGTGTGCAGATCAGGTGCCTTCAATCGATCGACTGGACCCTCCAGTCGATCGACTCAATGGAGTTTCAGGAGGGCCAGTTTTCAACACTTCTCCAGTCGATCGACTGGGAGCCTTCCTTGTCTCAGTCGATCGACTGAGACCCTGCTATCCACGCATCATTTCTTCCTCCAGTCGATCGACTGGGCCATCAGCCCAGCGCCAGTCGATCGACTGGACCTGCTACAGTGACAATTTTCATCCGAGCCTATAAATAGAAATCAAGGGTTTTGACCTAGGGGGCTGGACTTTTGGGGAAGAACACTCATCAAAGGAGATCAAATCAAGGGCATTCATCCAAATCCAACAAGGAGGAGTGAAGATCAAAGGGAGACACTAGGACTAATCATCCTACTTCTATCCTTCTTCTCTTCTTATTTGTTGTGTAAAAACCCCTACCCACATCATGTTGTCTTACATGATGTGTGAGTAGTTCCCTTGTGTTTTGAGGGTGTTTGTACCCTCCTTGGTACTCTTGATCATGAATACACATGTTTGATTATTAATCTATGGTGTTAGATTTACATTTGCTATGATCTTCATTGTGCATGCACTATAGGTGTTTGATGAAATACCTAAGTGACTTGTTTATCCCAAAACTTGCCCTAATAATCTAGCGATCTTAGGGATGGTTTAGATATAGTAAATGTGATCATATCTATGGATTTGAAGTGAACTAGGAGTCGAGTTCATGTCATTTATTGCTTGGGAGATATTTCAATGCTAATAAATGTCGTGGAATGAATCAACATCTCGAGAGAGTGAGGTTCGAGCTTTAGGAGAGCTTGACTAAGAATAGATTCGATGAGGATTGATCCTACCTTAGTCTAAGCTAGGTTCAAAACTATCTAACACCTAGAAATGCGCTTAATTCTTGTATGCATGATCACGAGAAATGCCAAGGAGGGGCACAACCCCTTGAAACTCTCTTTTGATTGATTTTCAAACCCTTAATACCATCTCATTACTTGATTTTGATTGATAACACCCTCATCATTGAATTTTAGGAATAGCCAAGTTGAAAATTTGATTCACCTAGCGTATAATCCAATTGCTCCCTTGGGTTCGACACCGGTCTTACCGGTCAAACTATAAATTGTTTTTGACACTATTGCAAAATACACACGTCAAAATGGCGCCGTTGCCGGGGAGCAATGGTTAGATTGTCCCTAGGAAGAATCATTTAGTACTTCGTCTATTCCATGTTTTTCTTTTGTTGCTTGCTTTTAATAATATTGATTCTTGAGCTCATTCCATTACCCTCACTCGGTTGCTTTCGTCTCTCTTGTAGGTACCATTGTTTGATGCCACCAAAATCAAAGAAGTCAAACAAAATTGTTAATAAGGACATCAACCCTACTATTGACGAGCTTGATCCATATTCTACAAGGGGAAAAGCAACCAAAGCCAAAGGGACCACATCAAACGCTCAAGAAATCATTCATCGAACCATGGGAGATAGGGATGGACTTCCTCCTCCACCACCCCCTCTTCATTTACCACAAGGCCAATTACCTCAAGATCCTCCACCACAATTGCCCCAAGCTAGAAGGGTTCTCAAAGACTATGCCGCACCTAATGCTTATGGATATTGTTCCCCAATCCTTGCTCCCGCGGTAGACAACCGGGACTTTGATTTGAAAACCTCTACAATCCAAATGATTCAATCCAATCAATTCTCGGGGAGAGACCACGAAGACCCAAACTCTCATTTGACTACATTTCTCGAAGTTTGTGATACTTTCAAGACCAATGGGGTCTCCGAGGACGCTAAGCTCTTGAGGTTGTTCCCCTTCTCCCTCTCGGGAAGAGCAAGAGATTGGTTAAGAAGTCAAACGTCGGATAGTTTAACCACGTGGGAGGAGCTCGCCGTTGCATTTCTCAACAAGTACTTTCCTCCTTCCAAGACGGCGTATTATCGGGGTCAAATCATGAATTTTGAGCAAATGGATGGGGAGACGCTTTATGAAGCATGGGAGAGGTACAAGGAGTATCAAAGGCTTTGCCCTCACCACAACCTTGACGACCTCCTCTTGTTCCATACCTTCTACCACGGTGTGGATGGTCACTCGCGGCTTGCACTTGATACCGCCGCGGGAGGAGCTATCATGGATCTTGAGCCCCATGAAGGATACGCGGTAATTGAGAAGATAACAAAGAACTACTTCATGTGGGGGAGTGATAGAGGAAATCCAAGGAAGCGAGGAGAAAGACATGAGGCAAAGGCCGTAAGCACAAGGGACTATGATGCCTTGAGGAAAGATTTTGAGAAACTCTCGGATGAAGTTTTCAAGTTGAAGAACCCGGAGAGAGATCACTCAACGAGCCAAGGGTGTGACATATGCGAAGTATACGTGCATGATACTAATTCTTGCCCTTTGGTTCAAAGGGATGGTCATAGGTACGGGTATGGAGAAGCAAATTACATTGGGGGAAATCAAGGGAGAGAGTATAATGGTGGTGCCTCTCAAGTCCAAAATGCCCAATCCAACTACACTACCCAAAAGTTTCCATCCACTTGGAGAGATCGGCCTAACCTCTCATACAAGACCACAAATCCTACACCTCCCGGATTTGGCCCTAGGCCTACTCCAAATAATCAAGCTTTCCCACCAAAGAATCAATACCAAGGCCAACAATACCAAGTTCAAGCTCAAAAGCCTTATCAACAAGTTTACCATCCCCCACAAATTTCGAATGAGCCCTCCGGCGTTGAAGCAATGTTGGGCAAAATCATTGCACAAAATGAAAAGACAAGTAGTGACTTCCAAGCTCAATTGGAGGAAATGAGGCTAGCCAACCAAAATGTTCAAATCCAATTGTTGCAAGCACACCAAGGGTTGCAAACTCATGTTAAGATGCTTGAAAACCAAATTGCTCAACATGCCGAGTCTTCTACAAGGCCACAAGGAAAATTGCCGGCGCGACCCGAGCATGAAAAGAAGGAGTTTTGCAATGCCATCTTTATTGAGGGATCATTCGAGGATGAGTTACTTGAGGATGAATTTCTAGAGAGGAAAGAACATTGTGAGGCGGTGACCCTTAGAAGTGGGAAGAAATTGGATGGAGTTGCACCAAAGAAACCCGTTGGCCAAGCTAGAGCCGAAGAAAGAGAACTCAGTGAAGAGGTCCCTAATCCTCAAACCGAAAAGGCAAAAGAAAGGAAAGAGGAATTGAAGCCTTACTCTCCGCCGGTACCCTTCCCTCAAAGGCTCATCAAGCCCTCCAAATTGGAAAAGGAGTATGAGGTCTTCACCAAGATGCTAAAGAAGCTATATGTTTACATGCCATTCCATGAGCTCATCAAGAAGGCACCTCTATACAACAAGTTTCTAAAAGAGATTTTGTCCAAAAAGAGGACCATTGAAGAGGATGAACCCCATCCCCTCAACCATGAGTGTAGTGCCCTCTTCTCGAAGCAAATTCCCCAAAAGATGGGAGATCCCGGTAAATTCACTATCCCGTGCTCAATTGGGGATATGAACTTCACAAGTCCACTAGCCGATCTCGGGGCTAGCGTGAGTGTTATGCCTCTTGCCATCTACCAAAAGCTTAAATTGAATGGGGTGAAGTCCGCTAAAATGACACTACAACTAGCGGATGGCACTACAAGGCGCCCTTGGGGCCTAGTGGAGAATGTCCCAATCAAAGTAGACAAATTCTACATTCCATGCGACTTTGTGGTGGTAGACATGGGGGGCAATTTCTCTTCGTCATTGATCCTTGGGCATCCCTTCTTGGCCACCGCCGGTTTTAAAGTTGATGTGGGAAAAGGGAAATTGACCCTAAAGATTGGTGGAGAGAAGGTGAAGATTGAAAAGCCAAATGAGGAGCAAGTGGCTAGTGTGGAGAAAAAGCTAGACAATGAGGGAACCGAAGTTTCCAAGGGCAAGGAAGTTGATAAGAAGGAGTTGCACAACATGCTTGAACCCGATAAAGACCCTTCCTTTGATCAATATGACTCATCATCATGCACCAATGAGATGAGTAAGAATGGAAAAGCAAAATCATCAAAGGGCGAAAAGCTACCATCACTTTGGAAAAGGGCTATTAAACAAGTTGCTTGCAACTCTTCAAAGAACCCGGATTGAGTCTCCTATTATTCCACTAGTCCGCTTGAGGAGGGATCCTAGCAAAGGACTCCTCAACTGTGTTTCTTAACAAGAAGAGATTCGGCTCGGTCTTTGCCAAGACGTTAAACTAGGCCCTAACGGGAGGTAACCCGGTTTGTAAGTGTTTCATTCTCGTTCTTTATTATGTTTTAAATGTTTGGCATGATTTTGAGGAGCTAAGGCTCCTAAAGTGTGGAGTGTGATATGTGCTTTTAGTTTGTCCAATTTTAAGTGTGGAGTGAGGTCTACTCACTCCAATTCTACTTCACACCTCCAACTTTCCCTTGAACTTTATATGAATATTGATGTTGCCCGTCGTGCTCTTGTGCATGTTTTAGAGGATGTAGATTACTTTCCTTGCTTGTATTCTGTAAATCTTATGCCATGATGTTATTATGTAACTAGTGAAGCTAACTTGCTCATACTTGCGTTGCATAACCTTGTATGTCACTTGTTGCTCTTAACCTCTCATGTGTGCTTGTCATCAAGGAAATTATTCTCATCATATGTTATCAAGCCTTGCACAATGACGTCTTTTCTTTTGGCGAGGCACATCTACAAACGAGGGGAGTTCCTATGCGCCTTTATCATTAGTTTATTCATTGTTTGCGCTTAGGGACTAAGCGATGCTTTAAGTGTGGAGTGGTTTAGTTGCATAGTTCATTTCATGCCATACATACCATGTTTGAATGAGCACTTGCATTCATGTATTCTATCCCTAACATGAGAGTGTTCTTAACCACAAAGGCTATTGACTATCGATTCAAAATTCCTAAAAATCACATCTAGCCTATTTGTCACATTTATTGGATTTTGAGCTTAGAACCGACCTAGTCCTATGAATGTGCATTCTTGTGAACCAATATCATTGCTATCCCTTGCCTATCTAATTCTCTAAGTATTTTCGTTGAAATACCTTGGAACAAGTTATAGCAAGCACTTTTTGAACATTTCACAAAAAAACTTAGACCTTGTGTATGCTCTTTGGTGACTTGAGTGCTCTTACATTGTGCCTTGCTTATGTTTGTGTCCCGCACATTCCATACACTTTTCGAACATATTGTCAAGTTTTAAGTGTGGAGTCAAAAATAAAAGAGGGCGAAGCCCCATTCAAAAAAAATGAAAAAAAAATGATACAAATGCCGGGGGTTAGGGAGGTAAGTCCCCCCTCGAAAGCATTTGTAGGCCAAAGGCTATTTCAAAAAAAAAGGGGAAAGAAAAAAAAACAGAAAAAAGAGAAAAAAAAAGGGAAAAGAAAAGAAAGTAAAAAGCACTTAAAACTTGACTTTGTGTTCTTCCATTATTATTCATTTGTGCGGGATTCATCATTTGCATTGTGTGCTTGTTAGAATGACTTTTGGACGACCCATGTGCTTGCACGGGAGTATCCATTTGGTCTATGCATGTTTATTACGAAACTCTTGTGTCGAACTCCTCTTCCCTTATGAATTACGGCTTAAGCGCCTAAAACTTGGGAATGAGTTCCATGTCGCAAACCCATGGACTAGCCCTAGCTAGCATAGGTGAGTGATTGACAATTTTTGTGCAAACTATGAGCTTTACTTCTATTGTATTACTTTGAAAATGAATAGACATTTGGATGAGGCATTTGATTGCTCTAGTATTGATGACCTTGAATGCACAACCTCAAGGGTACTCAAAGTGGTTCAAAAGTTCTTTTGATGATATTGTGATAATGAACCTAGCTTGGGGTGAGTGATTTGTTTTGAGAAATCATCGCCTTGGTTGGGCACTCTTGTATTCATTCTCATGGGATAGGTGCATACATATGGGATTTGTGAGTATTCCCTTTTCTGAAAACTCTCACGAGACTATAACTCGTCCACTAGGGTAGCCTAGGGGTTTAAAGGCTTAATGCATACGCTAAATGCATTCGTAACGCCTACGAAAAGGAGCTAGTTAGGTTGTACATACTTGTCATTTACCTTTCGATAACATGTTTAGGAATAATGATCGAGACCTTGTGAAATCTAGTGAGGCAAATGCACGAAAAACATAGTACCACTAGCATTTCGACATTTGCATGACCATGACATATTTTCATACTTTGTTCGGGACGAACAAAACTTAAGTGTGGAGTGTTGATCAGTCGAGTTTTCGACTGATTAGTTGCCATTCTTCACTATGGCTTTGGGTCGTTTCCGATATTATTCGATGTCATTTGATCCCTTTTCGTACATTTCAGGTACAATGCAAGATATATCAGTGTCATAACCAAAAAGAAGGAAACTCGAAAAAAATCGGAGTTTAGAGCAAAAGTTGGCAGATTTTGCCTCCAGTCGGTCGACTGGGATCCTCCCCTGTTCCAGTCGGTCGACTCGATGAACTTTCAGAAGGGCCTGCAAATCAACTTCCTCCAGTCGATCGACTGGACCCGTCAGTCGATCGACTGGACCCGTCAGTCGATCGACTGGCGAGTTCTCCAGCCTAGTGTGCAGATCAGGTGCCTTCAATCGATCGACTGGACCCTCCAGTCGATCGACTCAATGGAGTTTCAGGAGAGCCAGTTTTCAACACTTCTCCAGTCGATCGACTGGGAGCCTTCCTTGTCTCAGTCGATCGACTGAAACCCTGCTATCCACGCATCATTTCTTCCTCCAGTCGATCGACTGGGCCATCAGCCCAGCGCCAGTCGATCGACTGGACCTGCTACAGTGACAATTTTCATCCGAGCCTATAAATAGAAATCAAGGGTTTTGACCTAGGGGGCTGGACTTTTGGGGAAGAACACTCATCAAAGGAGATCAAATCAAGGGCATTCATCCAAATCCAACAAGGAGGAGTGAAGATCAAAGGGAGACACTAGGACTAATCATCCTACTTCTATCCTTCTTCTCTTCTTATTTGTTGTGTAAAAACCCCTACCCACATCATGTTGTCTTACATGATGTGTGAGTAGTTCCCTTGTGTTTTGAGGGTGTTTGTACCCTCCTTGGTACTCTTGATCATGAATACACATGTTTGATTATTAATCTATGGTGTTAGATTTACATTTGCTATGATCTTCATTGTGCATGCACTCTAGGTGTTTGATGAAATACCTAAGTGACTTGTTTATCCCAAAACTTGCCCTAATAATCTAGCGATCTTAGGGATGGTTTAGATATAGTAAATGTGATCATATCTATGGATTTGAAGTGAACTAGGAGTTCATGTCATTTATTGCTTGGGAGATATTTCAATGCTAATAAATGTCGTGGAATGAATCAACATCTCGAGAGAGTGAGGTTCGAGCTTTAGGAGAGCTTGACTAAGAATAGATTCGATGAGGATTGATCCTACCTTAGTCTAAGCTAGGTTCGAAACTATCTAACACCTAGAAATGCGCTTAATTCTTGTATGCATGATCACGAGAAATGCCAAGGAGGGGCACAACCCCTTGAAACTCTCTTTTGATTGATTTTCAAACCCTTAATACCATCTCATTACTTGATTTTGATTGATAACACCCTCATCATTGAATTTTAGGAATAGCCAAGTTGAAAATTTGATTCACCTAGCGTATAATCCAATTGCTCCCTTGGGTTCGACACCGGTCTTACCGGTCAAACTATAAATTGTTTTTGACACTATTGCAAAATACACACGTCAGTTACCCATGGACTCTTCGTCAAAGATGACATGTACGCTTTCCTCGAACAGTTTGGTCCTCTTGTTGAATACTTTGTAGGCCTTACTATGCAGACCATATCCTACAAAGATTCCTTCATCACTTCTTGGATCAAACTTCCCTACTTGATTTTTCCCGTTGTTGTGGACATAGCATTTACTCCCGAATACTCGAAGATGCGAAATGTTGGGTTTCCGACCCTTCAGCAACTCATACGGAGTCTTATCCAAGACTGGTCTCAAGTAACATCGGTTGAGAACGTAGCAGGCTGCATTCATCGCTTCTGCCCAGAAACTTCTAGCCAATCTGCTTTCAATAAGCATCGTTCTGGTCATGTCCTCCCGGGTCCAGTTCTTCCTCTCAACTACCCCATTTTGCTGTGGAGTCCTCGGCGTTGAGAAATTGTGATCAATTCCTTGATCACTGCAGAAGTCAGTAAACTGTCTATTCTCGAACTCGGTACCGTGATCTGATCTGATACTCTTCACATTGAGACTGAATTTCCTTTCAGCGAGCTTCACCCAAGTCTTGAAGCAATCGAAGACTTCATCCTTTGACCTGATAAAAATCACCCACGTGTATCTTGAATAATCATCAACTAACACATACACGTATTGATTACCTTGACGAGATTGTACTCTCATCGGTCCACACAAGTCCATGTGTACTAGGTCAAACACCCTTGCTGTACTGACTGCATTCTTTGAGTGGAAAGATCCTCTAAACTGCTTTCCTTGTGTGCATGCACTGCAGACTTGATCAGGTACTTCACTGATCTTCGGTAATCCAATTACCAAATTCTGATTGTGCAGCCTCTTCAATAACCTGAAATTCACATGTCCCAAACGACGATGCCACATCTCAGATTCATCTGCTCTTGAGGACAGACACAGATACTCTTCCGGATCAAACGATGGGTCCACAAAATATACTCTGTTAGCACAATTCCCACGTAGAAGTACTTGACCTGTGGAGACACTCTTAACAAAACAACCATCAGCTGTAAAAACAACCTTGTTTTTACCTCCACGATACAACTGAGAAACACTAAGCAAATTAAACTTCAAACCATTAACTAAACTCACATTATCGACACTAACCTTGCTTGAAAAATGTACCTTACCTGATCCAATGACTTCACACTTACTTTCATTTCCAAAAGTAATGGAGCCACCGGAATGACGTCGTAAAGAAGAGAACTGTTCCATCTTCCCGGTCATATGATCCGAGCATGCACTATCAACTAGCCATGAACCTGTCCCTCTCTCGACCTGCACACGAACAATCAGTTCTTAGCAACCCAAACAAGCTTAGCCTTTTTGGGTTTAGAAGGTAATATAGATGAGTTTTTAGGGTTAAAAACATGAGTTTTTGGAACAGCTTTTGAGTGGGAGAAGTCCTTGACTTCTCTTGAACTTGACGGGTCGTTCACTGTTCCAGGTTTTCCACTCCTCTTGGATCCTGAGGATGTTCCAGACTCGGAGCTTGATGCTTCTGACAATTTCTTGGAAATGCTCTTCCGTCCTTTGCATTTTCTCTGACTATGTCCTTCCTTTCCGCAGTGAAAGTAGACTTGTTGCTTTCTGAAATCTACATCCTTTGACTCAGAAACCCTCTTCTTCTGTTTCTCAAAGTTGATAGGAACTGGACTGTTCCTTCGCTTGAGTTTCTCCCAAATATGATAACCTTTTCCATAGGTTTTTGACTCATCTAAGTCAACCTTCAGTCTGGGAGTGTTTCTCTGTTGAACCTGTCTTTGCATAGGTTTTGCAATAGACACTTCTCCATAGCCGAGACTAGGCTTGGTCTTTGACTTCTGCTTCTCCTTTCCTTTCGGAGAGTCATAGAACTGATCATCTGTTCCAATTGCCCTTTTTCCTGCTGCTTTCTCAAGTCGCTGGATCTTTATGGACAGTTGATGATTCTCCTCGAACATCGATTTCATCTGTTCGTCTTGATCAGCCACGATAGCCTTCAACTCCTCAGCCTTGAGAACAAGTTTCTTGATAGCTGCAATGCACTGAGAGCGTGAGTAATAACCAGAATATGAATCGTTAGAACTTACATCTGTAGGTGATTCCTTGGAGGATGTCTTCCTAGACGAACAGGTTGACGATGAAGTTTCTGAACTTGAAGTACTTCCTTTCGCCATCAGACATACGTTTCTTCTCAGGTCTCCCATGTTGTTGTCTTCATCTGAGTCTCCCCAGGCAAACATGGCTTTCTTCCCTTTGTTATCCTCCTTCTGATTCCGCTCAGTCCGAGCCTCATCGTTTTTGAGCTTGTAGCAATCTTTTCTGTAATGACCCTTCTTCTTACAGTAGAAGCATTCCACGTTCTTTTGGTTATTTCTGTTACTGGATTTGCGTCCTGATTCCTTGTCGTCTATGACTCTGAGAGCCTTGGTCATCACGTTCAGTTCCTCTGTCCTTAAGGATTCCTTTCCTTTGTTTCTGCGGTAATCCTTTCCTTTGAACTTCTGGTATCTGGAATCCTCACCTACCAGCGCAATTTGTCGAGCAGCCTTCTGAGGTTCTCGACTTTCCAGTTTGACATCTTCAATGGTCTTGTTACTATCCAACGCAGCAACCAGTTCTTCCAGGGAGTTCTCCTTTTTAGTCGGAAGTGCAGCCAATGTCCTTGAGATATCATCCCACTCCGGACTCAATCCTTGCAAGAATCTGTGGGTGATTTCCCAATTCTTATATTTCTTTCCGAGATTATTGAGTGTAGACAGACATCCTTGAAATCTGGAATGATATTCGTGTAGGGGCTCGTTCTTCACTTGTCTCAGGGAGTTGAACTCGGATTGAACAGCAAGAATTCTGTTTCTCTTCACATCCTTGGATCCTTCATAGATTTTCTTGAGAGAGTCCCAAATGTCACTTGGGTCCTTATGATGAATGACCTTCTTCAGATCTCCAGGTTCCAAGGCGTTTCATTTTTCTCGAGTTTCTTGTAGTCCTCCGTTGTGTACAGAACCCTCGGTTTCAGATCTGTCTCGATGCCCTCCATGCAGACATACTGTTGTCCTTGTTCAATGATTTGCCAGACCTCCCCGTCATAGGCCATGACGTGAGCTTCAAATCTGGGTGCCCATGTCTCATACTCGCCCGGCTTCAGCTTCGGAGGATTTGAGATCGAATCTCCTGACATACCTGCAAAGCTAACCAAAATCTAGAACCTGGCGGCTCTGATACCAATTGATAGGATCGTGGTTAGTAAGTCAGATACTTAGGATTAAAAGTCAGAGACTTGACAAAGATCGGGACTGTAAAGAACCTAGCTTTGTATGCAGATAATTACTCAAACTAAATAGGCAGCGGAATAAACTTAAATAGCTTTTATTACTATTTAATCTGTACACTCAGTGGGTACAAAACTTGCCTATTCAGTATAAATCAAACTAGACTTATACAAGCAAAACCTGACTACTTCCCTGACTATCTCGTCGACGTCGTCGTAGTCTCCGGCACCTCCGTCGCTTTCCGTCACTGATCAAGAATACCTCGATCTCACTGAATATCACTCGCACAGCTCGCTCGATATTCATTCTGGGAAACCCCACTTGGAAAGCTCTCTCGGATATGTGTGTGGAAGGCGCCCATCACTGAAGAGCTTGATCTAGCTTATATAGGTTCTTCAGTAACTGCCACAGATCATGGCTTGTAACTGCCAGCCCATGATCTCCTTGACGTGTAGTGGGGACGTGCCATCACTCCATGATGTCTTTGACTCCCTTGTCAACTGCTCAACTGCTCCGTTGACCTCAACTGCTCAACTGCTCCGTTGACTTGACCTATACTTAGGTTCTTGGTTGATCGGAGACTTCCGCAGGTACTCAAGTCCAGCATCACGTCCTTGAATGCTCCAGTACGTTCCTGACTAACAGAACCTCAAGCAAACCATTAAACCGATTTGTCAATCATCAAAAACATGTGAGGCCAATGCCTCAACAAGCTATGTTAATGTTAATACAGCATAGTACCAGCTAGTCTTTTTCTTCAGATTTGCCATCTTTTCCTATTTTTATTATTCATATTGTTCGTGTCTCATGTTTTAAAAAATCAAATAATCTTATAAAAATCAATGCGAGTCGAGTAGCTGTACCTCTCAAAGGTGGCCTTTGTGAACCAATGCGAGTCGAGATGTTACTGCGGCCGGAGCGTAATTGAATACCCCCGCCTTTCAAGATCTCATTCTCATCCTTGCGCTATTTTCAGATGGGACACGAAAGGCTACAACAGTTCAGATGCCCGTTTCTCATAGACTAAGTACACCCGAATGCCCATGTCATTGTCGATTGAAAAGAAATCAACTAGAAGTATTCGTCGATCGACGATGATTTTGAACTTCCTCTCATTTTTGGATGGAAAAGACTAGACAGGAAAATTAACTGAAGTTTCCAACCCATTTTCCTAATATTTTTCTTTCTTATTCGTTTTCTCTCTAACCAAATATGCTAATTGGCTTTTCCATCTCAAAAACTTTACTTTCTCTTTGATATTTTTCTGCAATCAAACACGGGTACATTCATGTTTCTCATCAACAATGTTTACAAAATTCTCAGTTATTCACAATGCATTTCAAAATCAAGCATTTTAATTTACCAAAATGAAGAACCCTGATCGAACTGACATGCTGAAGCCAAAAGCCAAGTACAACTATTGTGCCCAAACTTATGCTGTAAATTAAATTCCCAGTGTATAAATCCAAAATGCCTTCATTTGTGTGATCTTAATTGATTCCTGGTTCAAAGAACAGCAAGTTGAGTAAACTGAATGTAATTGACACATACAGTTTATACGATTACGAGGTGTAGTAGCAACTGCTGGTCTTTCTGTCACGCCAATCAAGAAATTCAAAGCCTCATGCGAAAAAAATCAAATATCATTGGATAACAATTTTCACTATAATTGAGATGTGAAATAGAGGGCTCAAACATATATTTTACAACTTCCAACCTTTTTCACAGACGATTTATATGAGTTTGGTTCTATTTGAGGCTAAATGGACATCAAAAATTGCCGATGAAGCAGCATTGTGAGGCCTACTACCCTCCTTCAGTTAATATCAAGGATGATATTATGGCAACATATGCCAGGAAGAAGAACAATGCTAACTGAAGCAAGAACTTAGGGTGCTCTCTCATGTTTGGAGATGCGACAGACCTACAAAATATTAAGGCCAAACTTCAGATGCAGCAGTATACAAGGAGTCAGTTTTCATTCTGCGCCGCTATAGTTATAGAACCTCACCTAGCTATTCGCTGAGAGAAACGAGGGAAAGGCAAGCTCTGGATGAAAACTATGCCTGGTCCTTTCAGAAGGGCTGTTACTTGATTTTCACCCTGATATGTCACAAAGCAATAGTTCAGACGATATTTGGCCGTCACAAATAAACAACTGTATAAACTTACATGCTATCAAGCTTCAATCAATAGCCATCAAAGTCCATAAGCGGGTAGAAAGGAATAGCATACCCCAAAAACAGCTCTTCTCATTGGAGCATTATGTTGGATCTTGACATCAACTGTGGATGAAACAGCAGCAATGCAAGAGACATCCACAGCTAGAATCTCACCCACTTCAAGATTCTTTTGGACAGCTGTTAGAAAAGGGGAAAAAAACAGTGAGTAGCTGCAGCTGTAGATAAATTAACTTCGATGATCCTTTTATTCTAAACTTCAAAAGGTTGTTGAGGCCGTTAGTAGAGGTTTGAAACCAACAGGAAAAATGAAGTTTATACCTAAAAATAAATAAAATTAAACATATATATTCAGTTTGGAAATCATTGGGATTTTAGGCCAAGTGATTAAGCAGAATGATTTTAGGGAAAAGGGGCAGCCTACATTGAGAGTTGTGAATAAATGCCCATTTATTCAATTAATTGTACAACAACACTAACATGTATGAAGGCAGTGGGTACTTACCAGAACCACCTGCAACGATGAAAGCAAGCCCTGTTCCTGATAGTTTTTGCCTCAGAAATCCCTGCAAATACAAGCACCAACATTTCAATGAAATTCATTACTAAGGGTTCCTAAATGTCAGCCATTCAGTTTAGCACTACATTTTCCTATTTAAATTAAGCACTTAAGTTAATTTGTCTCATCTCTTGAGCTCAAGGTAAATACTTGAGTTGTGTGCTTATTGCCTAAGCGAAGTTATTGAGTTCAATTCTTCAGTTCCACTGAACAGGCCCTAACCGACAGTATCAAATCATATAGATTTATCAGAGTGAAATTGAAAGCTCCAATGATGGTAGGACAGAAGCTGTATATTACCTGAACACCAGGTATATTCCTCAGCCTCACCTCTACTCCATCAGGGATGTTCCTTATCCTTTGATTAACTGCGTTACTGACTTTTACACTGCTGACAGAGCAAAGGAACGCATCTGGCTACATGTAACCAAGAAAGATCCAGTCAATTAAAGTATTAAGAAATATCAATCCAAAAAAGTTTGGCAATGTCGGGGTAAATTCAATGCAATCATGACATCAACGAGTTCAGATGAGGATAAAAGCTAGAAACAATAAGGGTCTATAATACATGGGGATAACCTCGTGAAATCAAATTTTGCACCCTGAAATATATATTAACAACACATCATCCTGCAATAGTGTTTCCTTTTCAGATACGTAATCAGGAATCCTGCAATAGTGAATTCTGAATGCAGCACCCTTCCTATTCTGATTCTGAAAGTAGCTCATTAGGTAGGTAATTCATCATAGAGTTAAGAGTTATGTATCTGTGTGAAAGACTACCAGTTACATAGTAACTTTTGTAAATACAGTAGGTGATGGATCGCTGGCATATACTTAAGATAACTGGAAGCTAACAACCTAAAGAAGAAACTGGAGAGAGTATAGAGAAGAATATTCATCCTAAGAAGATTTACATTACCTGACATAACATCTCGCCACCTAATATAGCCAAATCAATCTACATACACAATATATGATAAAAGTTAGCTACGCGCGACCCATAAGATTTTAGCATGTTCTGAATTCTGCAGTATAGTAAAGGGTCAATAGCGTAATATGATAAATAATTCCATGAAGTATTCGGGATTTGGAAAACAGACCGGGAGAATTCTTGCAAGAGATGGTGCAGCTATTCCCACGAATCCATCAGTTTGACCAGAATTGCGGACAACAACGCTAGTTATACTCTTTCCAAGAAGCCATTGCAATAAACCAGCTTCATTTTCAGGCTGATATACATTTTCCATTTCCATGGAGCCAGACATGTAGCATATAGAACCTTCACAACAGTTCATCAGTCAAGTGTGCATCATAATTCATAAGCACACACAAGAGCTAATAAATAAATTGTACGCGTAACTGATATTAACTTGAAATGTATAACAGTAGGCGTAACTTGTGGAATGCAGTCAATCAGGGGTTCAACTATAAATATAAAAAAAGGCTCCGTAAATTACCAGGCCTGGCAGTAACCTTTTCTTCCGGCTTCAACATAATCTTCCATGCAAAGTAACAACAAAAGTTACTTTAATCTCATATTTTGATGAAAAATAACAGCTACCATAATCAATCAGTAAGCCACTGCATATACCTGAACTATCTGTGCTTCACCACCCAATATTTGAAATGGTATAAAAGCATCTTCTGGACTCTACATCAAAATTTCTTATTAATTCTAATGCAAAATCATCAGAATACAGCCTAAATCATCCAAAAAAATAGGCATTTACTATCTCATCATAGAGTCAACTAAGGCAGAAACAAGAACATATCTGTTAGGCAGCAAATGATTAGTGAGGAGCAACGAACCAACCACCCGTCCAACAGACGCATCATTTACATGATCACTTACTCAAGCAACCAAGTATAAAGTTAAGAAGTTTCAAAATGACAATAATTCAAAGAAGGTTGAAACAAAAATTCGTAGTAGTAGGCTAATGTAAACAGAAAAGGTCAACATTTTCCAAACAAATGAACAATTGATCAAAAACAATAAAAGAGTGAAATTCTAACAATCTGCCACTAAAATCAACCTTTGCACCAGCTTTCAATTTGATTCCAATTTTCAGTTTTTCAATACAAATATGAAGAAACGGCCAAAACTCCAAGCACATCAAAATTAAGCAGATACAGATCTCACCAAATCAAAAAGGAACAAAATGCTCAGAATTAACCCTAGATAATTGAACCCGGAGTACCTGGTAAACATAGGGCTGAAACGGGGTGTTGAAAAACGGAGCTGCCATGTCAACGCAGCGGCAAGTCTCCGATTATGAGAGATCGAAAACCCAACCCTTGATGATAAATAAAATATTAAAAAAAAATCCAACTTTGACTTATCAGCTTCCAATCTCAAAATAAAAATCCGACGCAAATCAGAATTCCGAGCTTTCTTATACTCTCTCACTTAACTCGTCCGTCGCCGAAGCAGCGATCGACGATCGCCATTGCAGCCTCCGCTATTTCAATTTCCTCTTCGCGATTTTCCTTTCACAACGGATCCCCGGCTTCTGATTGGTCGAACCGATGACACGCTGGCAGAATTGTACATTTGGCGAGCATTCATTTGTTGAGTAATTTCTCAAAACGTGTCATTGTTTTTCAAACCACGACTTTTTTTCGTAACTACAAGTCGGTCCTTAAAGATGAGGAAGTTACACTTGTCACCATCGTCTTCCAAAATTAGTAAAAGAGCACGAGAGCAACATTTGCAAGCGATTATGGCGGATGTTGAAGGAAAGACCAAAAGGTTGATTTCGAAGGAGCAACCGCATTTGATTCCATTCGCTTCATCTACGCGTCTTCGTAGCTTGCTTGTCTGCGTAGGACCTCCGAACCGCGTCTCTTTCGGGCCATTTAATGCTTCTCTCCGTTTTTATAATAGTGATCTTAAATCACGAAAACGATACTGTACTCCCCCATGATCTACATGATTGATTTTGGTCCTCTTAATCAAGATTTTTAGTCCGCAGTGGTGGTTCTGGAAAGTGCTGGTAATTCTTTTTTCTGATGCAGTAATTTCGGTTTATTGTCTGATCTCAGATGCTGTTCCCGCGCGTTGTGGATTGTGTTAACTAGATTTAACTTTCAGATTACTTTCCTGTGTTTTTTTTTAATTTGATTTTGATGTGGTTCTCATGGGTTACTAATCATACACCAGATGATTTTGGGCGTGATGATTACATGAGGATCTACATTGAGTGAGATTTTCGCAGCTTGCTGATGGGGATACAGGTTTAAAGGTGTGCTTGATTTTGAAAGGAGGGAAATGGACCGGTTAGTGAATTGGGATGCTGAATTTAATGAGACTGTGACTGTAATGAGCTATGGATTATGTGACTGTAATTGAGTTGCTTGTATTAAAGAAAATTTATGCAGCTCAGTCTTTTGTAGAAAGTTTGGAGAATTCTGATTTGCCACTGAGGGACTTGTGCTGATAAGAAGACCAATTTCTTTAGTTCATGGAACAAATGTGATTTGGTTGGGCATTTTGCATGGAAAATACTTGATGGGAGATAATTTAGATCATGTTCTTTTGACGAGATATGCAAGTTGGACTGAGCTAGGAAGATGAGATGAAACACATACTGAGGTTTATAGTTATTCTATTGACGAAAGAACTTTTCCGATGGTGTGGACATTGGAGAAGGCTTATAGTATATGTAGCTATTATGACAACTGCTGGTATTGCACTGCAGACAATTGTACTCCCACATCCACTAACCATTTGGTCGATGCCTCCACCTTCTACTAATTATTCAGAATACACATTGATCAATCCAGCCCCGACAAACCAGGCACTGTCAAGGGTTGAACATTTCCATCGCGTTCCATTCGTTCCCCTGGTTTCAGTTACATCCGCCAATGTATCGAATTCTCAGTCCTCAGCTTCATTACGTAAAGCAGAGAAAATTGCTGCCACAAGGAGGAAGAAGGCCCGAAGAGAAAGAAAGCGTCAGCGTGCTATGCCCCCTCCCCCGCCCCCGCCTCTTCCACCTCCCACTCCATTGCAGGTATGGACATCGTATGCAATCAGATGTTATTTATTGTTCAGAAGTTAACGGCTCTAATTTTGTTAGTACCTTTTACAGACTATGAACTTATTGTTTTGCTGTCCAATTTTAGAGATATGTTTCATCATTGACACCCAAGGAGGCGTATGTCTATGCTCATAAAGAACTCGAGCATGCTCCACTTGTGACTGATGATCCGGATCTCTATTCTCCATTATTCTGGAATGTTTCTCTTTTCAAGAGGTATGAAAGCCCAAATCAATTACACTCTTCACTGTTATTTGGTAATTATAGTGCATATTGTTCTGGAGGAAAAGTTTTCGTTCCAGGAATAACTGAAATGTGGAGAAATCATCAGTTGACCATAACATCAAAATATTAAGATAGGCACCCAAATTTGCCTTGACATGTATTCCTCAAATCGCATGGATGCTTATAAGTTTACAATTGAGCATGTGTGAATAATCTAACTAAATGATCATATATATCTTTTTGAAAAAATGAGCATAATGATCTTGCTCAACAGCACATGCTATTTAATTTTCATGCCCTGCCGAACCAGCATACCCTAAGGCCTAAAATAAAGTAATTAACATAGACACGTATTTTATAAATTCAGGAGCTACGAATTGATGGAGCTCATCCTTAAAGTCTACATTTACCCAGATGGTAGGAAGCCCATTTGCCATCAACCCCATCTCAGGGGAATATATGCATCCGAAGGTTGGTTTATGAAGTTGATGCATGAGAACCGACAATTCAGTACAAAGGACCCTGAGGAGGCCCACCTATTCTATCTGCCATATAGTGCACGCCAGCTACAACAAGCACTTTATGTGCCGGATTCACACAACCTGAGACCATTGTCGGTTTATCTGAGGGACTTTGTAAAATTTTTAGCTGCCAAATATCCTTTCTGGAATCGCACTCATGGGTCAGATCATTTTCTAGTTGCTTGCCACGATTGGGTATGATTCTACCAACAAATATTAGCTTTTGTTACTTTTTTGTTTTGAAACTGGGAACATGCATTTGATCCTTGAAGCAAAATTATTCTTGTGCATCTTAAATGCTTGCAGTTTATGCAAATGATCATGGAACTCTGATTGTATGTCTGAAATTTTTTGTCACTCCTTTGTAGGGCCCTTATACTGTAAATAAGCACAAGGAACTAAGCCGAAACACCATCAAGGCACTGTGCAATGCTGATCTATCTGAAGGAATCTTTGTTTCTGGTAAAGATATCTCCCTGCCTGAAACAACAATAAGGATTCCCAAGAAACCCCTAAAAAATATTGGTGGATTTCGAGTATCCCTTCGTCCAATTCTTGCATTTTTCGCTGGAAATATGCATGGGCGTGTCCGCCCTAAGCTTGTAGAGCACTGGAGTGAAAAAGATCCTGACATGAGAATATATGGGCCTTTACCTAATAAGGTAGCGAGAAAGATGTCTTATATTCAACACATGAAATCAAGCAGGTTTTGCATTTGTCCAATGGGTTATGAAGTGAACAGTCCAAGGATTGTTGAGGCCATTTATTACGAGTGTGTCCCAGTTATCATTGCCGATAATTTTGTGCTTCCACTTAGTGATGTGCTAGATTGGAGCACATTTTCATTGGTAGTCGCTGAACGGGATATTCCCAAGCTGAAAGATATTCTAATGGCCATCCCATTAAGGCGATACCTCAAGATGCAGATTAATGTCAAGATGGTCCAAAAGCATTTTCTGTGGAATCAATATCCGATCAAGTATGATCTCTTTCACATGATCTTACATTCGCTATGGCTTAGCCGCTTGAATCATACTGACATCCCGGCACCAGAGTGAAAACTTGGATTTCTCATTTTGGTCTCTGCTAAGCAAAACTAGAGATATGGGCTAGGCTAGTGTACATTCTGTTTCTGAATATTATACTGTATAAAAGTCAGCAAACACAACCGAAAGAAATACTTCTAGTTATCAATTCTAACCAAGGTATTAACTATAAAACCAGAGTCCAAATTATTATTGATTTGTTGTTGTGGCAGAAACAAATGTTGTGGTGTACCCGTCAATAGTATGCACATGATTGGATCTGGCTATGCTGAACAAATGTCCGGACGGCTGTCTTGGCCAAAAAAAAGGTGTACACTGATATCAAAATGCCTAAAATCGCTACAGTGGGATATGAGCATTTTTATCATAGTAGTACAAAGCAGCCGAACATCTGAATGTCAAGTAATTCAGGCATCTCGAGACCTGACAAGACAAAGCAGGAACATGAACTGAATCGATCAGATTAAACTGAATGGAGACATGAAAAATAAAAACTTATTTCTCTTTGAACCCTTAAAAAAATTTGAAGGCACTAAATAGTATGATAAACCTGAGTTGGCTGCAATGTTTGGTATCATCATTAATTTCTATATACTACATGATTATATGTTTCTTGACCCCATCAAAAAAAAAAATGTTTCTTGAAGCAATGCTTGATTTTCATTGATGTTTTGTCTAAGAGAGAATAGTCTTGGGCTCCTGGCCTAACTCTTCTGTAGCTGAAAATACTCAGTCTATATAAGTGCAATGTGTGGTGGTTGTATTTACTATTTTGCATAGGTAGCCTTTTGCTTTCAGTGTTGATTGGCGAGCATTATTTACTCAAGCGTGTTTACGCACCCTTCTTGTGGAACAAATCTTCCCAACTATCAGTTTCTTGATCGTTTGTAATTCAGTGTAAATATTCAATAAGAATTATCAAATACTTATGCCAAACACGGCTAATCAAAACATTTATATTTTGACTTGGGAAACCCAAGGTCGTACCCAAAAGATAGGTGATTAAACTAATTAGTGCTACGATTAAATCTAGAGTGTCTAATGGTTTGGGGGGGGTTTAATGCCTCGAAAGAGGTTGATAGCAAAATGATTTACTATCCAAAAGGAGGTTATAGCAATGAAATAGGTAGACAAACAATCAAAAATGACTAGGGTTCTAATTCCCTCCTAGACAATTATTGCGACGGTAAATTAGAACACCATTGATAAACTCAAACACACACATTTAGAATTTAGCCATGTAACTTTAATACTAGGTTCCACTCGCGCTACAACCTAGCATCAAGAGGTTACACCTCGCATAGCACCTCACACTCGCGCTCTATTGGTGCTATAGCGCATTATTTATCTAGCCTCACACTCGCGCTTTATTGGCTAAATAAATCATGCACTTGTTAAATTCAAGCCATTCTCATTAGGATCAAAGCATCGCCATATAACACAATTATCCTAATGCTTCTTCATTTATATCATTTGAAATCATACTTTTCAGGGGTTAGCTACGTCAAGCATGAAATCAACTAGAATCCCTATTTCGGACTTGTCGAAAACACGTCATAGGTAATTCAAAAACGCTAAGTTCAAACGAAGAAGAATCGTGTGTAAAATCATTCATCAAATGTATTCATGGTATTCAAAACGTCACAAACATGTCTAGGGGTTCATAGAACCCCAACCAATATCACTACTCACTCATGGTGAGATTACAACCCATATCAATAGTAGATGAGTAGAAAAACATAAACAAAGTTGGGTTTAGGATTCTAGAACCAATATGGAGGAATAATGATGAAGGACGATCCACGATCCGAGTTGTTGATGATGATGTAAAATTCTTGCTTCTTCTCCAAGCTTTCTTCTCTTCAAATCCCCAGAAAAATCCCAGAAAAACAACACACGGGTTTTGGAAACCCTAAGTTTCTATTTATACCCCAAAGTTAAAAATCTGATTTTTACGACTTCATGCGAGCGCATGACTTCATGCGAGCGCATGGATGGACCATGCGAGCGCATGAATGCGTAAAAGTTGGTCATGCGAGCTTGGGCGTGAGGCATGCGACCGCATGAGATTCTCATGCGACTGGTCAAGTTCATGCGAGCTTGGAAGACTTTCATGCGAGCGCATGACTTTCTCATGCGACTGGTCGAAGCCATGCGAGCTCTGGAGCCTTTCATGCGAGCGCATGACTTTCTCATGCGACTGGTCGAGTCTGTGCGTTCGCATGACATTATTGTGCAAACGCATGGTCTCTTGCTGGCCTCTTTTTGCTGTCTTAACGTCCGATTTGGGTCTTGGCGTCAACTAGAGAGTTGTAGCCCTTTGAGTTAGCTTTCCAACAAGCTTTGAATCGACCAAATCGGACACCACATGAGATCTGTAGGTCCAAAATACTCCGGAGAGGTCTGCGTGTCTCGATTGCCCGAAAGTCCATGTTTTTGCTCCGAAATGCTCGGTTTTGCTCCAAAATCACTGTTCACTTGTGTTCTCAGCTAAATCTCTAAAATGGGCCTGAAATGAACCACAAGGCATCAAATAGCAGGTGAAATCGTAAAGGAATGACCGAAATAGTAAGCGTAAAGGTTGCCTAAAATGCATGTATTCTAGAGCTATCAAATCACCCCACACTTATCGTTTGATCGTCCCGAGCAAACTAGTCATATAGATCATCAGCAATATTGCAATTTCAACTACTAAGGATCCGTCCAAAAAGAGCTCCAAATGGATTCTAAAGCCAGACAAAATACTAAAAAGTAAAAGCTACTAATGATAAACCACTTTCGTAGGTGACACGAGTGCATTTAGCGAATGCACCAAGCCTTTAAACCCCTAGGCTACCCTAGTGGAGGAGTTGTAGTCTCCTGAGAGTTTTCAGACACGGGAATACTCACAAATCCCACAAAGAGAACAATCATCCAATTAGGCATTTTAAGGTCACAATTTTCAAAGTACTAGGCAAGGTGTTTTTCATGAAGTTCAAAATGTATTCAACTAGATATGTGCATTTCAATCACTACATGAAACCTTTTCAAATCCTTATAGAAATTCATGCATCAAGACATTCAAGCAAATCAAAACATAGACTAATAAGTCTTTGATCAAGGATTCTAGTCGTTTTCTATATTAGTGACTTCAAGAAGACAATCTAATCGTTGCAAAGAAATCTTGTTGGATCACTCACCAATGCTAGCAAGGAGGCTAGTCCATTGGCTTGTGAGCTTTGAACTCATTCTCAAGCCTAGGACGCAAAGGTCACTTAGTCATAAGAGAAGAGGAGTTCCAACAATAAGGTTTTTGTAAACACTTGCAAGTCACATCATGCCTAAGTATAAAAGAATACGAGGTTCGTCCCTTAGTGAATTCTTGCTAGTAAGCTTCAATGGTCTTATTGGTTTTCATGCTAGAGAATGGCGGAATAGCCGATTGTCAAGTCTAATTGAAACATTAAAGGGGGTAGAAGTCGTACTAAGCACTTTCGAGGGGGAACTTACCTTCCTAACCCTCGGCACTTAGCACATACTTCTTTAAAGTTCTTCCTAATGGTGATCAATCATAAGGAAGGGGTTTGGGGCTTATTTCACACTTTTTTTTCTTTCTATTTTTTTCTTTTTTTCTTGCCCTCTTTTGACCCCACACTTAGAACCTTGACAAAGGGCTAAGTGTGAAAAATGGAGCATGACAAACCAACAAGACAAATCCACAAGACAAACAAGGTAACTAAGGTCACCTAAAGGCAGTCATGGCATGCAAGAGTTTTAAAATTATATTTTTTTCGATTTTATGCTTTCAAAGATCAACTCTTTAGTCTCAACGAGAAAAAGCTTAGAATAAATGATAAATAAATGCTAGTAGATGCTTTGATCCTCAAGAATGAAAATCAACAATCCAATCCATTAGTCATCTAAAGGATCAATCAAGTAAAATCATGCACGACTAGTTGAATTTAAAGATGAAGTTTATCGAAATGTAGCCTTGCCTAGACTTTTTGTTTTCATTAATATTTCAAAATTTTGAATGAACTGTGCAATGGTGTAAGTGTTTTCCTTTAATCATATAAATTGATTGGATTTCACACATAAAATCACGTCAAGCAAACAACAAACATCTCATGTAGTAAAAACATGTCAAAACATAGGCCACCCCACACTTAGCAATTGCTTAGTCCCTAAGCAATGGATATAATGGAGGGCAAAGAGAGAGTTAAGAAGGACTTCTCTCGTTTGGAGGTAGCCTTTTCAACGCGAGAGATGTTGCCATGCGCGTCTAGTCCTTGGGCGACTGATCTTGCACAAAAGATTCGAATGATGATTCCCCTTTTTCTTCTATAAGACATGAAACTAAGAATGAGAGTGTTAAGCATACAAGGTAGGGGAAATCATCATCGTAAATGTATCAACATCATGCAAGTCAACTCAAAATTTCATCACAAGACCGCACTAGAAGGGCACTAGAAGGGCATGCAAACGCATGCTAGGGTTTGTGCGAACGCACAAATGTGGGCAGTGGCATGAAATAAGTGTGCGAACACATGGAATTTATTCGATCTTAACGGAGTGAAGGAAAGGCCCTTTGTGCGACTGCACGAACAATCTGTGCGAACGCACGGAGTTATAGACAGAAATTTCTAAGGCCATCTCAAATCGTACATCAACACTCATGCACAAAATTTCAACACCCCACACTTATGCCCTATCAAGACATATAGTTAACTAAGCACATGTTAAGAAATCATCAAAAATAGGCATTCACACATGCATAGTTCATATCCTCAAATTCTTGCACGAAGTAAATAGAAATCCAATCAAAATAGATATACTTAAAGATCGGGAGGGAAAACACTCACAAGCCTAGTTTAACGTCTTGGCTAAGACGGAGTCGATTCTCCTCTTAGGAGATAAGAAGCACGCTTGAGGAGTCTTTTGCTAAGATCCCTCCTCAAGTGGGGGCCTTGTACTTGATCGTGTCAAACCACCTTCAAATCCCATTTGAATTTCCTCCCATTGAGCCTACAATGGACTTTCCTTTGGGAGCATGGCCCCTTCAAGTATGAAAATCCCTTAAAAATTAAGGGGCCATGGGAGCTTTTTCCGAATAGTCTTTGGAAATATGGCAAGAAGCTCCAAAACTTGTCTCGAGACGAAGTAGTGAAGAAAGGGTCTTCATAACTTGTCTCGAGAATAATGGGCACACCCTCCTTAAGGTTTTCAATTATTTCCTTGGGTGCCCAATTCTCAATCTCCCTCATTAAACTTTTGTTTTCTTGAATGCGAGGTGGCTCTTTAGTCTCTTCCATGAAAACCTCAACAAAGTCTCTATACCCTTGAAGACTCTTAGTCTCTACCCGCTCTTCCTTTAATCCATCATCCACAAGAATTTGGGATTCACATTCAAGCTCGCAAGTGTCGGGAGGAAGAAATTCTTCTTCATTGACCAAGGATGTTTCTTCTATGCATGAGGCATCGTCATTGAAGAATTCCTCATCGGAGAGCGTCAAATGGATGTCGAGCTCTTGTGTGTTCTCGTCTAAATGATCTTGAGATGTGCTAGTGGTGAAGGATGCTTCACTTTTGCATTCCATCTCTTCTTCATCACAAGACTCACCATCCACTTGGTTGTAACGAATTACGGAGCCGACTCTCCAAAATTTATCCTCCCTTTCTTGATCCCATTCTTCCCTTGAGACATTAGATTCAAGGACTTCTTCTTCGGGTACCTCCTCTCCCTCATCCAAGTTTTCGTTTTCCATTGATTGTTGCCCCAATTCGCCTTCCAAAACTTGGTGTTGAGCATCCATCTCCCTCAATTTAGCATATTCTCTTTTTAACTCATGGTTTTGAGCCTCCAATATTTTCAATTGAGCGTCCATCTTCTCTTGGTTTGCTTGGTTTTCTAGGTATGTGGCAAGCATGGCTTCAAAACCGGAGGGCTCATTCGATGGCTGAGGGGGTTGAGGGTATGGAGGGTAGGAGCCTTCAATATCAAAACATTGACCATCATTCCAATTTTGAGCGTGGGTATGTGATGGATTCCAAGAGTCTTCCCAATAGCTGTTTGGTTGCTCCTCTTCTTGGTCATCCCCATCCAAATTATAACGATTAGTTTGATAGTCATGCTCTTGGTAATTCCAATATGGTTGCTCCTCCTCTTGATAATATCCCTCATTAGAAGAGACTTGTTGGCTTTGGTTGTTCATCCAATAGTCTTCGCGATGGGCATTGGGTTGATCATCTTCATAATAATTTTCATTGTCTTCACACTTCTTTTTGTCAACCCAAGCCTTAACCATACTCATCATGCTATCCATTTTCTCTTTCAGATTACTAATTTGATCTTTCATTTCAGAATTTGAGGAGAAATCCTCTTCATAATAATCTTCATCGCGCATGACTCGTTGGTTATATTGATCCATCCTCGCAAAACAAGATAAATGAAGTTAGTAAGGGAATATGAGAGAAAAAGAAGAATATACAAGCATAAGAGAAAGAAAAATATTTACAAGAATAAACAAACTAGATAAAATCTACTAGCACAATAGTTAATTAACCTATCCCGGCAACGGCGCCATTTGATCGTTTGTAATTCAGTGTAATTATTCAATAAGAATTATCAAATACTTATGCCAAACACGGCTAATCAAAACATTTATATTTTGACTTGGGAAACCCAAGGTCGTACCCAAAAGATAGGTGATTAAACTAATTAGTGCTACGATTAAATCTAGAGTGTCTAATGGTTTGGGGGGGTTTAATGCCTCGAAAGAGGTTGATAGCAAAATGATTTACTATCCAAAAGGAGGTTATAGCAATGAAATAGGTAGACAAACAATCAAAAATGACTAGGGTTCTAATTCCCTCCTAGACAATTATTGCGACGGTAAATTAGAACACCATTGATAAACTCAAACACACACATTTAGAATTTAGCCATGTAACTTTAATACTAGGTTCCACTCGCGCTACAACCTAGCATCAAGAGGTTACACCTCGCATAGCACCTCACACTCGCGCTCTATTGGTGCTATAGCGCATTATTTATCTAGCCTCACACTCGCGCTTTATTGGCTAAATAAATCATGCACTTGTTAAATTCAAGCCATTCTCATTAGGATCAAAGCATCGCCATATAACACAATTATCCTAATGCTTCTTCATTTATATCATTTGAAATCATACTTTTCAGGGGTTAGCTACGTCAAGCATGAAATCAACTAGAATCCCTATTTCGGACTTGTCGAAAACACGTCATAGTTAATTCAAAAACATTAAGTTCAAACGAAGAAGAATCGTGTGTAAAATCATTCATCAAATGTATTCATGGTATTCAAAACGTCACAAACATGTCTAGGGGTTCATAGAACCCCAACCAATATCACTACTCACTCATGGTGAGATTACAACCCATATCAATAGTAGATGAGTAGAAAAACATAAACAAAGTTGGGTTTAGGATTCTAGAACCAATATGGAGGAATAATGATGAAGGACGATCCACGATCCGAGTTGTTGATGATGATGTAAAATTCTTGCTTCTTCTCCAAGCTTTCTTCTCTTCAAATCCCCAGAAAAATCCCAGAAAAACAACACACGGGTTTTGGAAACCCTAAGTTTCTATTTATACCCCAAAGTTAAAAATCTGATTTTTACGACTTCATGCGAGCGCATGACTTCATGCGAGCGCATGGATGGACCATGCGAGCGCATGAATGCGTAAAAGTTGGTCATGCGAGCTTGGGCGTGAGGCATGCGACCGCATGAGATTCTCATGCGACTGGTCAAGTTCATGCGAGCTTGGAAGACTTTCATGCGAGCGCATGACTTTCTCATGCGACTGGTCGAAGCCATGCGAGCTCTGGAGCCTTTCATGCGAGCGCATGACTTTCTCATGCGACTGGTCGAGTCTGTGCGTTCGCATGACATTATTGTGCAAACGCATGGTCTCTTGCTGGCCTCTTTTTGCTGTCTTAACGTCCGATTTGGGTCTTGGCGTCAACTAGAGAGTTGTAGCCCTTTGAGTTAGCTTTCCAACAAGCTTTGAATCGACCAAATCGGACACCACATGAGATCTGTAGGTCCAAAATACTCCGGAGAGGTCTGCGTGTCTCGATTGCCCGAAAGTCCATGTTTTTGCTCCGAAATGCTCGGTTTTGCTCCAAAATCACTGTTCACTTGTGTTCTCAGCTAAATCTCTAAAATGGGCCTGAAATGAACCACAAGGCATCAAATAGCAGGTGAAATCGTAAAGGAATGACCGAAACAGTAAGCGTAAAGGTTGCCTAAAATGCATGTATTCTAGAGCTATCATTTCTACTACTGTTGAAATGAGCGTCTTTATGGGGAACAGCTTCTTCAATTATTGCTTCAAAAATTATGAATGGGAAAAGATCAGGCGCGCAGCTGCTCACTCTTCAGTCTTCCCTTTGTACCATGTTTTGTAAGTTATGACCACGTACTTGAAAGAAAATTAGATTTTTAAAGTTACTCATCATGCATATTTGCTTCCCTCGTTTAGTTTCAGATAATTACGTATAATCTTATGCTATTTCAATAATGTGATACGGGACATAGAAATATATTAATGCGTATGAAAGTCATATACATCGCTTATACACATTGATTATCCCAGAGTTGAAAGGTATCAGTTCAGATTAATTAATTCCCAAATTTCATATTATTGCATAGTAACTTCTTCACAGTTGTGTAATTTTGTCATCAACAGTGCAACTACATTTTTTGTTTTACTGTAAATTTGTTTGCAACTGGCATGCATGCAGGTATAAGAGAATGTGAACAAACAACTGATGCATAGCATGCTCCTTTGATGAACTGAAACTACTGGGGACAAAGTCGACATGTATTTCAGAATGAATCACTTCATCAGTTAGGTAACGTAACTATACACATCTTTATTCATTTTTGCTCTTTCAGATATGATTCAAAACCCTCTGGCAATCATTTTAGTACTGACATGACAATGACTGTGAATGACATGCCCTCAGTTCAGAAAAATCACGTCAGACTAATCTTTTCGGCATTTTGCTTACATTTCCATTTTCAAATTAAACCTCTATCTCGCAGAAATTTCTAGCGCTCGTTGACGTTGTAGTTTTTCTACTTCTTAAATTGGTGTAATCCAAGGTGTATTAAACTATTCATAAACATTTATATTATCGGTAAGATCGAATCAAACCCAAAGGGGCAAGTTAAGCACATGCACTATGTAACATTGCGATTCCGTTCGGCTATATTCTAATTCGAATGAATGAAGGTGTGTGTATCTAAATCCTACTTTGCAAGTAATTAGAGATAAAAAAGATATGTATAAAGGAGTTTCGAGGGCTATTTCCCTCCCTGGTAATTCAAATGATCAAATACAAGTAACTCATTGGATTAATCAATGATTTGCTTAATGACCTAGTATAAGACTTATGGAAATAAACTTTTGTTAACATTTCCTCAAGTTTTAGACCTTTCTTTCAAGACTATTGACTCACTTTAATTCATCACTTAGTTCATAACTTCCATTACAAACCAAATCCAATGAATTAAACATTTAATCATAATCAAGCGCATCCATATCCCAGAGTTCTGACGTAGCGGAAGCAAGAAAAAAATAAAATTCGTACCAAACACGGTACGAATTTGATAATGTTGTAGCTATTATCACGATAGATGGATAAATGAATTCTAAAAGAATTCCATGTTTGAAGATAATTTGATTGAATAGTGAATTGAATATGTGTTACATGATTGTCCTTATATAACATAAGAATATCTAAAAATAGGTAAAATTAAAGTACCTAAAAACACTAAAGGTTACATAGAAAATAGAAATACTTATCTAATATAATAATTAACTAATTAAATACTTAAGAATTTTAAGCTAATAAATAAAAATCCGTATACCAAGATCAAATATCTGAACATAAATTCTACATTAATCATCTCCTACATCAAGTTCACTTTCATGATAAAGTAAGATATGTATCATTTTCACTACATATAAACTATCATCTAGCTCTTTCAAATCAAAGGTTCAAGTTTAGTCTCACATTTTCAACCGGTTGGTTGGGAGCATGCGAGCGCAATGTTTGACAATGGAGCTCAAAACCCGACTTTTGCTAATTGGTCAGATTTCCCAGGGCTTTTTCGATGTCTTAAAGTTCGAATTTAGTCTTGGCGTAAACTAGAGAGTTGTAGCTCTTTGAGTCAGCTTTCCAACAAGCTATGGATTAACCAATTTGAACATCGTATGCGCTCAGGGCATGCAAAATAATCTGGAAAGGTCAATCTGTCATGTTTTGCTCAAAACTCCCTATTTTGCGCCGAAACTTCCATTTTTCATGCAATCTTGATCTTGAGGTATTGAGTTCGATGGGGAATCATTTTGTACCTGAAATGTGAAAGGAAAGGGTCAAATGACATTGAAAAATGTCGAAAACGAGTCAAAGCTGGCGAAGATAAGAGAGTGATAAAGACAGACATTGAAAAATTGCAGATGATGTATTTTTCGATGAAGATAAAATGTCTTTGTCTGGTATGATGAGCTGAAAGTAACTTGAATTGATAGATGATAATAATCATGAGTACATTGATGTGCTCACGGCCGTTGGTTTCCATGGCGCATGTGCTCAGTTCGAGGCATCGGGTTTAAAGCTAGTAAACCAACCTAACTAAAGTAAGGTGATTAATACAGTGACAAAAGACACATTTCTGCATATAGCTATGCTAAATGAACTGATAGTGAGACAACAAGCCATACATATAAATGGTCCCTGACTGTACGGATAGATATTGAATGATTCTGATGTGTGAACTAGCTCAAAAACAGAAACTTGAATCTGAAAGAAAAAGTTGACAGAAATAGAGAAACAAAGGAAATCATTTGTCAGAAAACACGACCAGTCACTAGGCTTGGGAGTGCCGTTATGTTTAGCTTCACTCAGATGTCATAGTGAGGGGAGCAGGCAGGGTTAAGAATCCCTAAAAATTTGAGAATCTGAGATCTCAAATCTCACTATATATTGGATCAAGTTGCATCTTTGAATGTGGAGGTGACACGTGTTCCACTAATTTTTTTTCCTTCAGTTTCGAGCATGCATTTACCTAGATGCATTTTAAGCTTTCAAAAACTGCAATTATGCAAAAATTGATTTATTTTCAAAAATGCATAACGAAGAGGAAACTGCATAACGAAGGGGTTCTCAAAATTCTCGGTAAAAAAAGAAATTCTCATTTGAGCGCTCCTCGTCACAGTGATATCTACGACTTGCGAAATAGTTTCAAAAGTTATACAGAGGAAAGTCATGTGAGATTTTTTTTGTCGAGTGTTTTAAAATTTATTGTGGATGTCGGCAAAGGCGTGGTAGGATGGTTGGATGGTTTAGTAGCAGAATGATTGAAAATCTAGGTACCTTTAGGGCATCCACACCAAAAGAAGCAATAAGCAATAATAGAGAGACTTTATTGTTTATTGCTATCATGTATCAGGTGAGCAACGAAGGAGCAATGAGCAATGCTTGACAGGTGAGCAATAATGGAGAAGATGTGGGATATGAAAGCAATAAGTGGAGCCCACATATATTTATGAAAAAAAAGACAAAAAGAAACTACTTTTTGTTGATTTTGAATAAAATAAAAACAAAAATATGAACATTGGAACAAATCCAATTAGTCAAATTCAAACCCACAAAATAAAAATAAAAATACTATAATCTAAAAAAATAAGAAAATGTCAAAAAAAATTAAATAAGTAGGTTGGAAATACTAGAAAATACTTCAGAAAAATTTATAAGTAGGTGGAATAATACTAGAAAATAAATTATAACAAAGAAAACACAACTAGAAACAACATATTTATTGACGAAAATGTTGCATTTAGACTATCAAAAAAAATTGCATTTTGCTCGTAGCTCTTTGCTCTCTTGTTGCATTGAAATATATAGAGCAAAAAATTATTTTTGCTCATTGCTTTTAGCTCTGCTTTGCTACATGACTTTTATGAGAAAATATTAATTTTTCTTATTGCTCATTGTTTATTGCTCCCTAGAGGTGGCAAATAAACCCTAAACCCTTCAACCCGTCCTTTACCCGCCCTTTAAAACTCGTCCGTTAGTCCGCCCTTTTAATAAAAGGGTTGACAAACCCTTGTCCATTAAGAACCCTTTTATAAACGGGTTTAAGGGTTTTTACCCGGATAACCCTCTAACCCTTTAAGAACCCTTTTAACTAATATTAATAATAAATATAGAAAAAGAAAAAAATTTCAAAAACATCGCTTGTACTACCGGTCTATTTCAAATCAAGTACCGGACTTTCTTAATTTTCAATTTACATACTTTTGGGCTAAAATGTAAATATAAAAAAGTAAAAAATTTCAATTTACATATTTCAGTTTCTTAATTTCAAATCGAATCTGTCAGATTTTTCAAAAATAAAAAAAATCAACTTTTAATCCATTCATTTCACACATTCGGTCTCCACAGATTCGATTTTAATCTCTCTTTTTTCTAATTTCAATCTTTTGAATCAAGTAAAAGTAGGCGAGCCCGCAATTTTTTCCATGCGTGTGGACATATGTGCTTAAAATTTACAAACAAACAAATAAAAGATATAGAACATATCGGATTTTAAATTTATTTAATTTTCCATTTAATGAGTTAAAAGGATTATAAATGCTTAAATAGATTAAAAGGATTAAAGTTAAAAAGGATATGAGGGTTTAAAATGGTTAAAAGATTCCAAATGATTAAAAGGGCTCTTAAAGGGTTAGAAGGGTTTAACCCTTTAACCCTCTACCCATTAACAACCCGTCCATTTAACCCTTTAAGCTAAAAGGGTTTTAAAGGGTTCAACCCTATTAACCCTTGTCCATTAAGAATCCGTCCATTAACCCGCCCGCCCGCCTTATTTGCCACCTCTATTGCTCCCTTACTACGGATACGGATGCCCTCACTGCCTGAAAATCTGATACACATTCAGCTCCTTAGATGTGTAATAATAACTAATGAAAATGTTAGTTTATCAACAACAACAAAAAACACTCAAGGGTGTAATGGTTGCAGGTGACTTCAAGAAGACAGTAACTTTTGAGCTTGGAAGTTCACTTGGGAATAAATGTATATGCTCCATCATTCAGTATATTCATCTGCCAATGATTGAGCACTTGTACATTATGCTAGCTATAACCATGCACTTTTATCTGACAGTATACATAACTATACAGCATTTATTTTCCAGTTTCAGATGAATAAAGTACTATAGTGCAGGTGCCAAAAATAAAAGAGCATGCAGGTCTTTAATTATGCTAGAAACCATTCATAAGTGGAATCTTTTTGCAGAAAATAGTCGGACTCCAGGGACTGGTAAATATCAATCTGACTGTGAATGCTAACGTTATTGTCAAGTAGATCAGGCAATGAGTCGAAGAATGCATCATCCCCATCGCAAGATGAGTTCACAACTGAACTAGAATTTCTGAGTAGAGCATCAGTTTCTTGACTTGAGGTGGAAGAAATAGCAGGAGCAGCAGATGAGGAGCTGCTCGGTGCAACTTCTGCTAGCATGATCTCCTGCTGCATTCCAGAAATACTGAGCATTTTAGCTGCTGCTTTTGCAGCTGCAGCTTGGATGTCCTTGGGATCAGTTGTGGCAGGCCGAGGAAGCTCATGAACCAAGTCAGGAAAATTCAGTCTGACCTTACCACGTTTTATCGCAATAGCTGCTACATCATGAGCAACTGCTGCCATTTCAGCTGTCTGAAATGTCCCCAGCCAGATTCTTGACTTTTTACGCGGCTCCCTGATTTCAGACACCCATTTCCCCCATGCTCGCTTCCTGACACCCAAATAGACCAGATGGTGCATACCGCTATTTTTTTTCTCATCTCCTGAGCATGAGCTTTTCTGAGGCTGCACCTGTCCTGTCTCTTGAACTTGCTCCATGATTTCACAGGGAAAAAAATGTATACAAGACTGGAATCTTGTCAATCATATTTTATAAGTACATTCAACAGTTAGAGACTTCGATAACACGTTTTTAGTAGTGTCTGAGTCGGTGTCATTACACAAAACAACACATTATTCAACAGTTAAGAGACTTCGATAACACGTTTTTTTTAGTGTCTGAACTCGCTGTCATTACACAAAACAACATATAAAAAGGCCTGTTTTTGGTCTTCCCTCATTGTCACTTGAAAATAGACAACCAGGAGGAGGTACACACGCAGGGTTGCTTTCACTTAAACAAGTGAAATAACAAAGACTGAGAATAGTTCAAACTTTGTTTGGTACTGAATAGTTTTTCTTGAGGCTTTAGTGAATAAATTCTTAAGTAGCTGCAAATCCTCCAAGTTCCCGACTAATCTTTTTGACTTTAGTATTCAATTATCCACCGAAACGTGTTGCATAACGGTTATATTTATACGAAAATAAAAGACCAAAGTCAGCTGTAATCTTGATTATACTGCATAATTTTCTACCATGCCAGTTGACTACATTTTTAGAATGTAGCTGCTAATTCCTTGAATTTTGGTTCTTTACAAAGAACAAGCTACTTGCATGTTAAAAATGTGGCTGTGGCTGCCAAGAATGACCAAAAAGGTTTAAATGCATGTTAAAAATGTTTGTGCCAGTGTCTGCATTTTCTTTTGTGTTCCTAGGCCAATAATTTTAACTTGTCTGTTGTTTCATTATTTACCGTCATTATGATTACATTATCATTTTTTTGTCTTTAATCTGTTTGTTTATTCAACATTTATGGATTGGAATTAGGTTAACTACTCAGGATACTTTAATTCAATCCTGAAGACTGATTTTTCATTTACAACTGTGTTTTGAAAATTAGAAGAAGAAGAAGAAGAACCTGCGAAGAAGCTGCCTGCTCATGTTGCTGACAAAATATGTTGTTTTTAAAAAATTTCTAGAACAATTGACATCCAAGTCTTCAGATAATTACAGCAAAGTCTCATTTAGAGATCTATTCTGATTGAGGTAACTATAAGACAGACTCCCACCAGGCATGGATCTTTCAGACTAGATTACAGTTGAGCTTTCAAATTTACTGTAATAGGAAGAACTAATGGCGCTTCTCGGGGTCTTTCAAGGTCTTGTATGTGAATTTAGTGAGTGATTTCTGGTATCTGGCCAGATGAGGTGGGCATAAGCCATAAAGCCACTGAGATTGTGTTTTCTCTAAAGCCTGGCTGTGCGAAGCTGCTGCTTTATAATAGGCCTAATGAACTCATGGTAACCTTCGGGTATGACAGTGTCGTTCAGAGGGTCCTTCCAAGCCATTTCATAAAGTTTTGGATACACATTGCCATCGTAGCGACCCAGAATAGAGCCAAGGTAGTGGTCAGTGTAGTTGAATGAATCAACTAGAGAAATTGCATTCGGCCGCAGCTGAAAAAAAAAACAGTAATGAAAATGAAGCTGTTATGTTACTCGAGAAAAGTGACCTTAGTTCCAGGTAATGGGACTGCCTTGTGTAAGACGAACCTCAGCATATAGAGATCTTAACGCGTTGTTGGCTAACGCGATCTGCTTTGAAGTGATACAGCCAGTAGAGAGAAAATCGCCAGCATGCTTGTGGAGAAGAAATAGTGCATATATGCTGCAAAGAGTTTCAAGTTGTTGCTTGACACCCTCTCCAGGGATGTCCCCTTTCATCTTCTCGAAGAACCTGAAAATATGATCGAATCCCATTACAGGAAACAATGATCATGACTCGCTGTCGTCTAAACCATTGGTGCGAAGAGAGTTGGTGAAAAAAAAAGGCTTACTTTGAAACAACAATTAATTGACAGTGAGCAATGGCCGCTTCAACTAAATCAATGGCAAGCTCGTTAAACCCTGCAACATATGCAACTCAGTTGTTAAAGGGTTTGAATTTTTTTTATCTCGAAGCTACTGCAGAATCCTTAACTGGGTTTTTGCAGAAACAGACTAGTTTCCGTTGAGTAGTTCTCAAAACATACAACACAATTTTCAAGTACCTTCTTCGGGGTCTGAAAATTTGCTTAAATTTTTAGCACAGTTGGCCGACATTCTAGCAGCTCTTGCTTCAAATGACTCGAGCACTATAGTTGGCTTCAGCCAGTCTTCGGCTGTCAGCAGCAAATATCAGGCCTATTTAGTTAAATCAGTCCTTGTCAAATATTTGGATATTATGAAGCGAAGTCCATGAATATTGAATACAATGAAAGACTACATACCGGTCATGACATCAGAGTTGCACTGCAGCAGATGAGGCATTCGACTCATGTAAGATACTGTGCCGACTGGAAGCTTCCCCGATCCTAATTGACTAACAGTCTTCATAAGAAACCTTGCAACCTAAGAAATAATATCAGTGTAGCCAACGAGCTTAACGGAAGGTTATATCTTTTTGAACATGTAAAATAAAAGACATTATGAGAAGAAGAAAAAACTATAGTTAGAAAAAAGACTCTTACTTGTAACTGAAGTACAACGTTGTCGCCCTCGTAGGTACAAGTTGGAACATAAACTGCAAATAGCTCGGGAAGCCCACTGCTACAAAGGTATCCATGGCCGCCACATAGCTTCCGACATTCTTCAATTGCATCCTAGTCGCATTTAGCAGTTTTGGACAAAAATAAATGATGTAAGGGTTCCAAACTAAAGTGCGTAATATTTACAAGAGAAATAAATGAAGTGAGGGTAAGACGTACTGCAGCGAAAGTAGTGGTCAAGGATTTTAAGCCTGCAGTGCAAGCATGGGCCTCGGGCAGAGTTGAGAAATCTTTTGCATCGAGTCTTTTAACTACATCCATGTATAGCCATTTCAACCATTCCCCTACAAATCTGAAAGCGAAAGCAGAAGCCAGCAGTGGGAAGAGCCGGCCTTGTTGAGTTTTGTAATCTATCACCTGAAATGATACCGTCAAAAATCGCACATGTTTAACCATGCCAGTGATTCGGAATGGACCATCTAATATATCAGGGTAATACCTGTGTCTCCAAGCCGCCATTCTGAGATCCAAACTGTCTACGAACAGCGCTGTACCTAGTAGCTATGCAAACTGCTCGAGACAGAGCAGTTGAAGCTTCGTAAACAATTGACTGACGCACAAACACCATCGTTCCATAAGAAAGTTGTCGTGGAACTTCAGACTTCACGACTTTTCCATCCCTCGTTACCTGCAAGACTCAGAATCAACATAACAAATTTTAAGCACACGCAGAAAGGCCCAAGGAAACTATTATAGTGCCGTGAAAGAGTACTAAAAAGGTGGAAGAAACAAGCAGTCAGACATTCAGTAGTCGATAAAAACTTGCCTCATAAACATCTGATCTCTTGGTATGCGCACATTTTCAAATATCAACAGCCCATTGTCCATACTATTGTAAGCACCATTTCCGAATTTGGGTCCTATATCACCAACTGTTATGCCGGGAAGAGGTGAATGATCATCCAAGCTTCTCAACTGAACAATGAATCCTGTGAAAGTGACAAGCTCATGAATCATTGTCAAATGTAGTCATCACGAAATGTGTGACAGTGAAGGACTTGCAAGCTATATACCATGTACTCCATAGTCCTTCCCTTCAATTATTAGACGAGCGTAAACAACAGCATGAGTAGAAACCTTGCCAAGCCCACCAGGCCACCACTGCTCAAAACATCGAACGTTAATCAGATAGAATTCTCAAATTTCGAAGTCTATGTATTTTGTCGACTCACTTTAGTAGAAGTCAATGTAGGAGAGTGGATTATGAACTCATCCGTTTTGGGATCAAATGTTGCAGTTGTTTCAAGCCCTTGAACATTAGAACCGTGACCAAGTTCAGTCTGCGCATAGCAACCGATTATCTGCATTTTGGTGGCCAACGGAAGCCACTTCTTCTGCTGCTCTTCTGTAGCTTGACCTTTGATAGCTTGTACGAACATTCCCTTCATAAAACAATAGAATGAATCCTGAGGGCATTCACCACAGATTGCAGTGATACTTTGGTACATGTCACATATAAAAATATACCCAATGAAGATCAGTGAACCCCGGTTGATCCACATATATTCTCAGTTTAGCAGCCTCCTCCTCTGTAGAAAGATTTGAAAGATGAATAATAAACCGTAATGCAGCGAAATAAATGATCAGATGAAGATTACCAGTAAGGCGGAGCTCCATGATTCGCTTCCACGCATGAGCTGCTTTCATCAGAGTGTTTTTGAATAGATCTTTTCTACTGAGCATTGCTCGGTTGTCCTTTTGAAATACCTAAGAGAACAATGTAGAGCACATCAAAAGCTGTCATTTTTACGGCCTGAGCAAAATCTGAGTTTTACATTCCCAGCATAATGGGATAGTATAAACTATAAAGGATCAAACTATAATCACCGGATCACTGGCAACGAGGCGCGCAATACGATCATGAACCTCCAGGTCGTGGCGGGAGCCAGCCCATACTAATTTCATTGCATCCACGTCGAACTGAGCTTTGCTGCGCTCATGCGCCAAATGGTCTTTGTGTTCCGTCGTCATAATCTGCCAACTTCAAAACTCCACTGCAAAACAAAACAACAAACATGTCTTAGTGGAAAAAGATGCTATAAAGTGATGCAGAAAAGGTTTCAAAGGGTTGAGAGTGAAACCTGGCAAAGACCTGTAACTACGGATCAGACATAGGACTGATGATGTCTCACCTCCTATGTTTGGATTCATCAGTTATTGGCTCAGGTTCATCTCACTATAAATAGGCTCCATATTATTCAGGGCTCAGACATTGATCTCATGACATGTCTTGAGATCCCAAAATTTAGGAAGAAACAAAGAAGAGATTTTATTACTAAACCCTCCATCCGGAAGTTTTATTAAATAAGCATTCGACGTAGTGATAAACTTCAGACAAACTTTCAACGAAAAACAGAGATAAACACGATACTAGCTGCACATTTCCAGCTGATGTATACACATGAAACCAATCCTAGGTGCACTAATCTAAATCTGCCGAGAAGCGATTGGGGCCAGCTGATGCTGCATTAGAGGGCGTGAATTGGATTACTACTTGGATTCACTGTCGAGTTTCCAGGAGTTGGATTGGCATGGAATGCTGATTGCCTGCTTGACCCTTCTGATAGCTTGAGTGAGAGAGATGAGGATCCTGATGGACCAGCTTCACTGTTGGAGTCAAGTCCCAAACTGAGTTTTGACATGCCAAGAAGCTCGTCAACGTTGATAGGACTCTTTGGTTGAACTGCTGTTGGTTTTAAAACAACGTGTGACTTTGCTTCAGATGGCTCTGATGTGCTGTTGTTGGGCCAGTATGGGACTGAGAATGGGAAGAAAGGAGTGACGTAAGCTGGAACTATTACAGGCACGGGATAAAATGTTGGAGTGGTCTCAAGCCTTGGTAGAGAAAGATCCCCGTTGTTTAAATTGGTGGTGGAGTCCATGGACTCGCTTTCTTCCTTTGGAGAAGGAACAGCAGGTATCTGCGGGGTGGGAACAGGGGGTAGCGGGAATGAGCTTTGCGATTCAGCATGCTGTTGAAGAGTTAGAGGGTTCTCATCGACTGTTTCCATTGGCATTTCTCCTGACTGCAAATTAAGACAAGCATCACATTACAACATGACAGAAACACACCTTGAAATTGCCACATTAACACAATTAATTTCATAACATTTCCCACACTACAAGGAATGAAAATTAAACAAAAGTTTTCAGCAATAAAACCACGATGCATATGATCAAATGCTATGAATAAGTATAGAAAGGATACTCACTTCATCAGCTACGATATCAAATAAGCTAGAACGCCTCTTTCTCTTGGACACATTAGACTGCCTGATGAAGTATTTCTGAGCATGGCTTGCAACTTGGGTTGGTGTCCTTGTAATAACATATGTCCGTGAAATTCCACGCCAGTCTCCTTTCCCGAGTTTCTGCAAACCGAGTAGAAACATCCTATGCTCCTCCTCTGTCCATGGTATGCCTGCTATTATATCGACAAAACCATTCACAAACCTGATTAGTCCTTGCAATCATTTAACCCATCATGTGCCAGAACGAAGTTTAAATACCACGCAAGCAACACAAATACTTCATTACATCTTAAGTCTGGCTTTATATGACTTCCATTCTTATGTAGACATATAGATACTCAAAAAATTGAAATCGAACAAAGAAAACACCTGTTAGGCTCAACACACAGGTAATGTATGACATCTGAAGTAAACATTGGCAAATCAAACAATTTTGGTTCCTCCCGATCTTGGTCACCCATTGTCCCATTCCAACATTTCCACATACAAAACAATAGACATAAATGACTCTGAAGTTTTCAATCACCTGAAACTCAACAGAACCGCAACCAAAACTAAGAAAAAGCTGCATGCACTCACCAACAATTCCCAAAGATACATAAGAGAGCCAATAACTCTCATTCATCTGCACAAAATCCTAGTACGCACAAAACTAATTCTTAGCACCAGGAAATCATGATGCTATGATTTGCTTAAATGCCAGATACAACTTCTGATCCCAATTCCAGATTTTCATAAGCAACTATTAAAGCCCAAAAGTACAGCTACAAACACAGCTCAGATTCAAACACATCTAACTTATCTAATCCAATAGTTTGACCAAAAACTAACAAATCAATTCCTCAACAAAAAAATTATTGCATGCAAACCTAAAAGACCCAACCTTTCTTCTTATCCCTGGACCCGGAAGCAAAATCCTCAGACGCATATCCATCGCCGTGATCCGGCGTGTCTCCAGGCGAACCAGAACCAAGAGCAACCGCATCCAAATTGGACCCAGAGCTGGAACCTGTGTAGTGGCTGAGATTTCCCATACTGGCACTCTTCCGGATGACTCCGTCCGTAAGACGGACGCCAAAGATCTTCACTCCGCGGTTGGGACAGGTTCTGGAGTTGTGCCCATTGTGACTGCAATGGGAACATTTCCGCGTCATCTCAAGTTCCGATTTTGATGAATGAGTCGGCACGAGAAGAAGATTTCACGATTAGGGTTGTGGTAAAGATTGAAGATTGAGAAAATGAAACGGAAGATTTGTTTTGAGTCCCTCTCTAGAATTGTTCTTCTACTTTTATTTATTTTTACTTATTGATTAAAGTACGAAGAGGATTATCTGAGTTTAGATAGAAAGGATTCTACTTTATCTTTTGTTTCATTTTTAATTTATTTATTTGGACGGAAAATGTGAAAAGAAGAAAAAGAAGAGAACTTGAGGTGGAAAAGTATGAAATTCTTTTTTTTTAATAACTAAATTTTCATTTTGGTGATATGTTGATAGAGGATTTGGAATTAATTTGAATTGTTCAGTTCTTTAAGGATAAGATATGATGCTGTTTGTTTAATTTGGGTCAATTATTGAGATTATGGTCATAGATATTACAATATAGTAATGATTATTTCGTGATTAATATTTCATTTTAATCGATATATATTTAATATTTTTTATTAATAAAATCAAACCTTATTATTATCCTTTAATTTTCAGAACTAAGAACTTAATATTTTCATATGTAATGAGATTTTTTTTTTCTGAATCGAATCATATTACCACAAATTAAATTGAAATTTGGTGGTTTTTTTTTTGATGAAATTCATTTTGAGTTTGTTAGTATCTATCAGTAGAATTAAATGTCAGTGTGAGGCTTGATCCCTGACCACTTTGGACACAGGAGGGAAAGGCTCCACTGAGCCAATCCACTTTGCTTCAGTGGATTTTTGGTGGTTTTTGAAAATGATAGAAAGGTAAAAATGTAATATTTATATTTGGGATGTAGAAGAAGATATTATTATTGTTATAGGGGATTGTGTGATGTGAATGGATGAAGATGTTGTGTTGTCTATTTTGGTGAGAATAAGGTCCACCCGCATCAGGCATTGCTTGTGATTCAACAACAAGCAGCTAACTGTAAAAACATTCACATTAGAAACCATACAGTTTTATTCTCATGCTCAACATTGTAATTTTTTAAAACATGTTTTCTTCATGAAAATATATAAAATGGTGAATTGTGACACTAACAATGATTATCCCTAACCACCATTGGATGGCTCTTTTTCTTTAAAAAAGACTTGGTAAACACTGGACAATTCCAAACTCATACTGTAAATTTATCAAATTGATGTTCGAACTTTTGAATTTATGATTTTAATCAGGTGTTCAAATCAATAGAGCACAATTAAGTAGGGGTCGGCAAAGAGCCGGGCCAAGTATGGCTTTTGGTGAGCCCTAGACTAGCCCTTTGCACATTAGGGTCGGGCCGGATCCTGAGAAAATTCATCAGCCATAAAATCGTTATCGGCCCCTTCATTTCATAGAGTTTTTCGGGTTATGATCGGGCTCAAGCTAATTTCGGTCCTAAATGGATGACTAATTAATCGATAAATAACTATTTACACGCAAATGCTACTAGTTTGGACGTGTGAGATTTGATGAATGTGAAAAAAAATACATTCGTTTATGTCAAGAACGTCCTTAAATCAATGAATATACAATTTTAAATTGGGCTCGTAATTCGGGCCTAACCTAATAATCGAAGTTTTAGTCCGACCCTAAGCACTTCGAATCGGACCATAATAGGACATGTGTAGAGCTAGGGCCAGGGTCGAACTCGGGCCGCCCTGGGTGGCGGTTTTGGCGGGTTAGAAGGGACAGGGGGAGTCAAGCGGCGGGTTAGGTTTGTTGTTTTTTCTCTGCTTCGTCGCGGAGCCGACGTCTAGCAGGTATGTATAGTTTTTTGGGTCTTTTTGGGGTTTGTTCACATATGGTTGCACTTGTTGTTGTGCGTTGCTTTCAGCCAAGGTGGTATTCTTACTTCTCTGGGCGTGAGGCCAAGTGTAGCAGCTGACTGTTCCCAACTAGATGGATTTTTCTAATTTTTAAGTCCTCCGTTATGTCTTTTATTGAGTTGAGTTGGTGTGTTTTCCTTGGAAAGAAGCTGATGAACTGAAGAATACATGTGTAACTACATCAAGTTATGAAGGCATGTGCTTAAGTGAAGATTGCAAAAGAGTTTCTTTCTCTGTTGGGGGCCTGGTGGGCGTGGAGTTATTCAGGAAGCAGCTGGGGCGATTGTATTGAGTTTTGTATGTATATATTTAGTTGGTGATCGACAATTGGTCATGTTGTTTGTTTTATCAGTGTTTACTTTGGTGTATTTCTGCTATGTTGGTTCTGTTGCTTAGCTTTGGTTAGTCATTGTCAAGTCGTGTTGTTTGATTTTGTCTAATTGATGTTGATTAACTGTATTGTCTCATTTACGTTTATCAAAAAAATGCTAATGCCTACAATTAAGTGCATTGTTCATCAAAATAAAAAAAATTGGGATCAAAATATTCCTTTTTTTAATGCTTGTAGAGATGAAAAGGGAAGGTAGCCTTATCTTGATTCATAGTCTATAATATCCAAAGCAAGTACTAGTAGCATGCATCAATTTATCTAGTACACGATGGTGATTGATAATTGGACAATATCTTGTCTACTTACGGTAAACAATATAAAGGCTGGGCTTATATGTACTTATTTAATAATTGAAAGAGAAAAATGGGAAGAAAAGATGTGAGGGGACAAGTGTAAGGTGTGTAGAAATGTAGCTTTGTAGGATGGATTTTGACTACACGTGTTTGACTTTCAACCCATCTTAGCCTACTATTTTAATTCATTATTTGTCTGTCTTTGTCTATGCTTTACGTGTCGTCACCAGAAACCCTAAACGCAGAAAAAGACGAAACCCACAGACAGACTCACAAACGCAGGCCGAGGCGTGTCCACAACGACGCAACCGGCCCATTTTTAGTTGTCAGGCCCATCTTCAAAAAATTACAATTAAATGAAATGAAAAACCCTAGCTAGAAGCTGAAGATACATACAATGACGACGGCGCTGCTGTAGCAATAGACTGATGGTGGATATGGATTAGTTCATCTGTCCAGTTGTCCATCACTCTCCATCTGGGTGCCAAAACCTGCTCCTCTCTTTGTGCCTACTTCGCTTGAACCAGCAGAAGAAGAGGCACAAAAGAAAAAAAGAAATGTGGTGGAACAACGCACCACAGCATGATGCATCTACACTCTCAAAATTCACAGGTCTCATGCTCTGAACAAGGGTCGCTTCAGATGCCCAATCACCAACTGGAATACCTTTATATTCCTTGTGCAGTCAATCATGTTATATAACATTGTAGAAACTGTGGGATCATCAATCATATGGGTGCCCTATCATTCTTATTCTATTCCAGGATCAACTTGGATAACAGAGGGTGGATTGACTCAGTGAAGCCTTTCCCTCCTGTGTCCAAAGTGATCAGGTATCAAGCCCTCACGCTGATATTTAATTCTACTGACAGATACTAACAAATTCAAAATGAGTTTCATCAACAACAACAAAATCTTGGACAACATGCATAGTTTCCCAGCAACAGTTGCCATTTCTTGTACACAACTCATTTCTATACGGCAATCCAATGCAATTTCCACCATAAAAACTGTCGGAAAATAAAAACCCACAATACCAAAGCAAATGACAATTCTTCAAGCCAATGTCAAAAGTAAACATCAAGGAACTATTTCTGAAAATAATTATTCATTTGATTCAAGAGTTAACTAAACACCCTGGCATATGACCGTCTTCCATAAATTCAAACCATCCCTTACTTGCAATATGGCACAACTGGGCACACATCACCAGGCTGATAATAAAGGGAACGCTATACCAACTTCAGACTCCCTTGTCCTTTGTACAAAATCTGCAGCACTCTTGACCCCCTTATACCTATAAATAAATTTAGTTCCCCAAACAGCAAAAGGGGAGAATGATCCCCAGTTCAATTTACAACAAGGAAAAAGACCCTTGAAGCCTTTCAAAATGTGTAACCCCAGACTACTCCTCATGTGAGGAACCTATCATCTTCTACTTCTGCAATGACCAAAAACAAAAAATACAAAGTAATCAGTTAGCTATACACAGCTAGAACTAGAAGTAGATTACCAAGCCAAAGTCAATGAAAGAACTGGTCTTTGGTCAAATTCAGCGCATTCACATTCAACTCAAACAATACAATCACAGCTAGGTTGTAACAGAATTCTGGCATCCCCTGTATGTTTCTACCGGATTGATTTCGCTTTAAACCTTTTAAACTCAGATTCAACTGAATTCAACCTAGTTTAATGGAAAACAACCCACAGGTAATTAAGTATATCATTCAGTTTCATCAACAACAACAAAAAAAAGTATATCATTCAGTCGGTTTTACGAGCAAAAGTTGAACACTTTAAATCCACAGTCACATACATATCAAATTAAGGGACCAAGAAGGGGTTGACCTTAGGTGGAGGAGAATCAGGGATTTTGAAAGTATCAGCAGTTGCCCCAAGCAGCGTCAAACCTGGGAACACCATCTGCAGAAAAATACCAACAACAACAAAAACAAACTAATTCACAAACCCCAAAAACACAATGACAGGAAATTAATCCGAACAGCCAAAGCTAAGACTCACATCAAGCTGCTTCTGCACAGTCTTCGGCCTCCGTTTAGGTCTTCTGGCAGGCCGCGATCCCGTCAAGATGAATATGTCTTCCTCAATCTCCTCCTTGGACAGCGAGATCCACAGTTTCGCTTTCTCCTTCTTCTTTTCCACCCCGCCATGAGCGTCCACCATCCCTCTTAAGCGGAGTGATTTCGGCGCGTTGCCGTCGGTTGGCTGTGCCGTCACTGTGTCCTGCGACCCGCCATTGTTGACATGAACATCGATATTCTTCGATGAAGCACCGGCGCTGCCGCCAGCACCGCTTGATCCGATCTGATGCCCGTTCCTCGCCGCAGCGGTCTTCCTCGGCCTCAGATTCCACAGTTTCTGCGACTCCTCTCTACCATCCACCTCTGCCTCCATCTCCTCCTCATGACCGTCCTCCATCACGATCTCCCTTTCCTCCACCGACTGAGATGCGAAATCAAACCGAGCAGTTTGAGACCCGATGAGCGACCTCCGCTCGATTCCACTTCCACGCTCCTCCTCAACCGTAAATCTCTTCATATCATAATGCATCTCACGCGATTCAACTCCATATGAAGTCGGCAATCGTCTACGAGCCTGCCGCCGCTCATGCTCGAACGTGGGCGGATCAGTAATCCGACGAGCGCGGTGGAGGCTGTTGGCGTGACTCTTGTTTCCCCACTTCAGAAATGAGAAGTTGTGCAGCGGATTATGCTGCCTCTGGTTCTGATTCTGCTGCTGGTGTCGGTTCACTGGCGAGGTCGCCATGTAAGTACAAAAAAACACCAAATCGTCCCGCGTTGGAATTTGTACAAGAATCGGTGATCAGATCAGCATGAAGATTTTTGAATCAAATATAAAAGGAAACCCTAGATGAGAGAGGTGGTCTAACTACCAAGCGTGCCGGAGAGATTTTCAGCCATGGCTACGCACTGTGTATAAAACGCGAGGAGGATGATGACCTATTTCCGTAAATCGCATCCAACCCCTCAAAGTTTACAATATTTTCGTCCGAGTACAGCCCATTAAGCTTACTTAATGGGCCAGCACAGACTCGAATCTGGCTTGGGTAATATTTTGGATTTGTATTGGGCTGGATGAGAATAGCTTTGGGCTATTGCTCGTAGTCACGAGACACGGGCCGACAGGATGACATGACACTAGTTGTCTGTCCACGTGAGCGTTAATTTGGGTTTGAATTGGATCGGATCGAGTCGGTTCGGGTCAATTGGAGGTTGTTATTTATGATGCGCTGATATTTAGGCGTCAAATGCGGTTATTGACGGTTGACGGTTTGACTGAGAAACGTGTGCGGTGAACGTGCGCAGTGCGCTTTGTGTTGTGACAATTGATATGAATGTGAATGGTATAATCTGTAAAGTGTAAACACCCGTAGAAAACACACGCGTGCTAATTATCATTGAGTACTTTAGTTTATAGGAGTAATGGTTTCATTTAAAATATGATTAATTAAAAATATTAATGGAGTATTGCATGATTTTGAATTAGGCATAAACTTTTTCAATTTTTATACAGTAATGTTTGCATCAATTTACACATATACTGCTTTGCGAAATTGAGGTTTTGAGTAATTTTAAGGAAAAAAAAAAAACTTGTCTGGACCGAATTTAAAATATAAATTCGCATCATCTAACTTGAAATGAAACGCAAGTGTCGCCAATATTTTGATGACTTTCATTCTAATTATTAATTCGTTTTAAAATGATATTGGATTCATTATGACCGACTTATAATAATTTCTTTGATTAATTGGAAAAGAAGAAATTCCCAAAAAATTGTATGATCCTACCTACGAAGGTCGACTAAGAAACCAAAAAAAGAGGTATTACCACTATAATACGCGTCAGGTGCTGCCTAAATCCTAAAAATAGGGATTCAATTTATGGCTATAAAAATAAATATATGAAAAAGAAAAGAAGAGAAAAAATCTTACACGAGCAAGTCGGGTCACAAAGCTAGCTGTTGATGTCGGTGTAGGACCGAGTTCACGTGCAGTCGGCATGGGTGTGATGGAGACCATCTCATTTTCATATTGAGTGAAGGCCAGCCAGGTTGCTATTGTCGGATTAAACTCATGAAAATGAGTCAGAACATGAATCATTGCAAGTGTGTATTTGGATTGAAAAGGAGCACAACACCACTTGTGCCGCAAGGACACCTAATCATCATAGGAAGACAAAATCATATCTGCTCGGATCTTAATAAGAGTCTGTTTTTTACTCCCACCGTCCCATAATTTTCTTCTCACTTTCATTTTTGGACGTTCCAAAATTTTCTTCCCATTTCCAAAATAACTTACTTTATCACACTCACAACCACCTTATTTAATCATTTATCTTCACACTTACTTTATCACACTTACTTTATCACACTCACAATAACTTACTTTATTATTTTTCTTAAAAACTGTGCAAAATCCCAAATGAGAAGATAATTTTGGGACAGAGGGAGTACTTAAATTGTTGGGTTGAGTATTTCGTTTAAGATATCTAACAGCTAAGATAATGTTTAATTGAGATTTTTTTATTATAATTTTGGAATCTTAGAATTTTTCTCACAATCAGTGATTTGAATCCACATCTGACAGGTGTCTCATTATTATACATATATTAATATATTATTTTGGATATTTTTTTTGAAAGTTATTATATGACGTTTTTAGTAGGTTGTTATATTCTATTGTTGACAGCTGATTATATTCTGTATTCGTCAATTTTTATATTTGACATGTACATCTTTGTATTGTGTGATGCTAACTATTATCAATAATAAATCAATCTTCATAAGTCATTTTATTTTCAACACTCAATAATAAAGTCAAATTGGATGAATTTGATTTTTTTTAAAATACCAGTTTGAAAATACAAATAGAACACATGGCAACACTGATGATTTTGATGCACTTGTCAAATTAATGATTAGAATTTTAAGTTATCGAAATACAAAGGGTTTTTCTATATCAAAAAAAAATACAAAGGGTTTTCTTTTGAACCTTCTCAAGCTATTATAGATGATCGTCAAAAAAAAAATAGATGACATAGTTTAGCTGAAAAGTTTTTTTTGATAATAATTTAGCTGAAAAGTTAAGTAGTAAATTTTGAAGTACACAGACTTAAGTTAAACTCTTCGTTTTAATCCCTTTTTTTAGACAAGTTAGTTGTTCAATTCACTTTTTTTTGATGATGCCAATTCACTTTAATTTCAATTCTCTAACTTGTATGATTATTATTATATTTATAACAAATCAATCATTATCAGTATAATCAATCAAAAAAAATCATTATCATTATAAAATTTTTGGTAAAGACTCGGTGGATGTACATCATTTGTGAATCGCAAAATAAATGGACAAATGATTGTTCAGGGTGGAAGAGATACTAAAGTTTCTAGAAAAGTATAGTATGAATGTTAATTTGTTATGATGAATAATAATTGGATTGTGGGGGCAAAAGGACCACGTGTGTCGTATCCACACATTCCCCAATCAACCAAAATAAAACACAACATGTGCAAGTCCCACGTGAAGTGGGGGACTTGATATTAATCAACAAATAATATCAATATTGATTTCAAAAAAAAAAAACAAATAATATCAATATTGGAAAAGGAGCCGATGGATGGTCATACTCATTTTTTTTTGATTTAATGGTCATACTCATTTTGAGTCACACCTGATGGCTGATGGGGCTTACCCTCCCACGTGAACTCTACCCTCCCTTGCCCGCCTGTTTTACGATCCTTTCTTTTTTAACATACCCTCTAAGCCCTCACACTTCCTTTTTTGTCGATCCTATCTTCTTTTTTTTTGTCGATCCTATCTGATCCATTTAAATATTGAATTTCGCTAATATATATTGAATTATATAATTTTACTATTACTTTGAATTTAATTTATTGAAACATATAAGCTACTACTCCGTATTACTTATTTATCTTTTTTATCAAATTATGTGAGTTTCAATTGTTTTATACTCCATACTTATTATTACGTGCCTTTGAGTTTTTTAAACAAATCTGACATTGAAGTGATCAAAAAGAATAATGATATGACACGAGACAGTTAGGGATAGATAGATGACACCAGAAATCATTCGAATCTAGTCCACCAAAATGTTTTAATCATCATAATCTATATCACTTATATTTCAGATTTATTTCACTGCCAAATTGCATGCCTAAAAAAGTTCAATATTCTATTATTGGAAATAATCTTCTTATTCATTACAATTGTTTCGACACTTGACTTAATTAATAAGTGATTTAAGTCAAATGCTAATCAAAAGAATGTCAATAATAATGCTTAAATTAAACACTAATCATTGTGACCACGACTTCAATAATTAAGGAAAGGGCCAAAAATGGGGTCCCTATGAATTTCATACATTCACATTATTATAATATTGCTTTCATTTTATCTTGTCTATATGTTCATGGCTAACTGTCTGGCTACACATAACACATGGACGCGACTTTTTTTTAAATTCAGAATTCATTCATGCAACATCACTCTCATAGTTATTAGATATTATTGATACTCATATAAATAAAGTTTTGGATTAGCGACCGACTATACTAACAAATTAAACTAGTGTGACAAACAAGTCCCACCACCTGGGGTCATGCCGCACGTTCTGTTCATGTGATCTCTGGTCCCATCTGCATGTATTCTCTCATGGAAGTTTTCCTCTTTCGTGCTTCGTGCGTGATGTATGCCTCCTTCCTCGGAAAGATGATATTCAGTAAAGATGTCCAAGGTGGTATAAGCTCCAAATGTCAAAGATGTACCGTTGATTTGGGTGGAGTGCGGATTCATGGTAAAGGTGACGAACGTGACATGCAAGCGCTTCAGAAGTAGAGAGATGTACCAGATGCTTGCGGATCCGATCAAGATGTCTTGTTAAGAGCTCCAAAGATCAATATATAGTACTATATGATAAAGTTCTTATGCATTGAAATGTTCCTAATTCTTGTATCCACTCACGATAAAAATATATATAATTAAGCTGAAATTCAATTACCTTCATAGTAATACAGTCAAAATTCAAATCATCACCAAGTGATCGTAAATGACATTTCAGTTCAACGAAGCTTGCAAAAGTAAAGAATTACATCTATATATATATATAGGGCGTTCAAATGTTACAATTTCTTAGAGTGTTATAGTGTTACACTCCTCTGATTGGTTGATAGTGGAAGGAATAGTGCCAGAATAGTGGATTTTTGGGTAGTGGGTTTTACTGTTTGCCTTTTGAAGTAGTGGGTTTTACTATTTGGACACGTGGCGCACCCACAAAGCACGGGGGTTGGATGTGTGGCTAAGATTGGTGTAACACGTAACACAATAAGACGGGTGTAACATTCGAACACTCATATATATATATATATATATATAGAGGAGCGCTCAAATGTTATGGCCAAATTAATGTGTTATGTGTTACGGAGCTTCTGATTGGTTATTGAAAATCAAGGAACCAATCAGAAGCGAGGAACACCGTAACTACGGTGCACCCTCACCCATAAACCCCCCCGTGCTTGTGAGGTGCACCATAAGAACCGTGTTCCTCGCCTCTGATTGGTTCCTTATTTTTCATCAACCAATCAGAACACCGTAACACATAACACATTAGTAAGCCATAACATTTGAGCGCGCCCCTATATATATATATATATAGGGGGCGCTCGGTTGAGGCAGGGTTGTAAGAATGAGGCAGTGAGGCACAATCTCGGCCGTCTGTGGAGTTGATCGGACGCACGTGGCGAAGCCACGTGGCACATCCACGTGGCACAGCCGCAATTGTTGACTTTTCAAAAGTTAGTGGGTTTTACTATTTAGACACGTGTCGCGCCACAAATGCACGGGGGGTTAGATGTGTGGTTGAGATCGTGCCTCACGTGCCTCACATTACTGTAGCGATCCTCATTTGAACGCTCCTATATATATATATATATTGATAGGCGTTCTTACATGATTACATCTCATACATATTAATCATCATGCGAATACATCTTATATATGTTGCATGAGAATTCAATCGAGTATATATGAAGACTTGACTTTTTGGAGCACATGTCAGTGCCACACACGACACCAATACGGATTTGATACTTGAATTGCGTCCACTGAAGCACAGGTCATAAGGCACCACTAACTTGAAACCCACGAGCTAGCTAGCATAAGCTTGAAACTCAGCACCTACACACGCAACAAAAGGAAAAGACGAGGCAATAACACCTACAACACGAGGGACGAATAACACCTCCGCGAAGGAGGAACAACACGTCCGCGCCAAGGTGGACGAAAACACATCCACAAGTGATGAATAACACTCCTACACAAAGTGAGGAGAAATGCTACTCAGAGAAATTAAACCATTGACCCCTTGACTAATAGTCAAGAGTTCAAGTCACTCGACCAAACCCTTTTCGCACATCTATATATATAATTAGTATGTTATGTTAGGGTTGAGATCAGGTGACAAGTGACTTTAAGGTGAGAAATAAAAATTATTCTAATCATTTGATTGTTGCTAATTGACAGCCAAGATTAATTTAGATTTTAATCAAAATCACGGCAGTTTACGCATACAGGGTTAGAATCGTCCCACAACATTTCCATTAACTGCTCCCGTTGTTTACTCGAACAAACCCTAACACCGCTTGGAACGAAACCAAGCTACGGACGACAACCACAAACCGCCGCAACAAAGCGAAAGGACACCCTGAGCGACGAGTTCGAAGTCGACTGTAATGGCTAGAAAAACGGCGACCGAAGATGGCATGAGGCGTCCTCCGCCAAAGCAACCGATTCAAACGGCCGGTGAGTTTTCCGTTTGCAATTTTTGTTTTTCGTTTCTCGTTTGTTAACAGTGCGATTCGATTCTTCGATTTAGGTTTGCTAGTTTCAATTTAAGTTGTCGAAGTAATTACCTATCATAATCCGTAGCATAACCCGGCATAATCCGTAGCCTATCATAATCCGTAGCATAACCCGGAGATTCGAAGTAATTGCCTATCATAATCATATTGTCTCTCATTGAAATTACATCCGCCCAAAACAATCTGGTTAGGATTCCTTCCTCATCTAAAAAGTACTCAAATGAATACCCAGGATCGGACAAGTCTTTATCTTGTCCGATAAATTGTCAACAACTATATGAGCATCATTAAGTCCAATATAGAGCTTCAAATCCCTCTTAAAATTCTTGTAATCAGTCACCGTGGCTCCAATATTCATAAATCCACCACATAATTCTTTCCTAATATGATGGGCTTTGGTAGCACCTATACGGACTTTACCACACTCCATTACAAGCTGCTTGTCAATAAGGGACATCTCTCAGTGTGAAGTCAAAAACTGCTTACCTATGTCCGATTCTAAAGAATGATTGTGTGATTCCTCAAAGAAATAGACACGATATCTACCACCTTCACCTATGTTAAGCTGTATTCTTGCTTGACACCCACATCGAGTGTTCCTCCTCAATCTAGAATTGTGATCAGCAATATTTATACTGTCCACCACTTTACTCTTTGGTTTGAACCCCTCCCTTTGACACACCAAATACTTGATGGTGATGATCCCAGCAGAGCTAGTACTCGTAGCCAGACGCACAACAAAACCAGCTATTCGTGCATATTCTTTATAAAACAATACAGTTTTTTCAAGATTTGGAAATGTCATCCCAACATATGGCTTAAAGTCATCGGGACACTTTGGGATCCAACAATTTCTCCCATTGACGGATACAAACAAGAAACTTTCATCCTCAAGTCCACGAGTTTGTTGATTGTCATCACCTGCAAAAACAGCAATATGTTAAAAATGTTACGGATTATGACTTGATTACTACAAACGAAGAGAATCAATCGTAATTATACAAACCGTGTGAACAGCATCAATGGAGGAAATAACACAGCGGTTACACACAAACGTAAAGAAACTACCATAATCAAAAATTTACAAAAATCGAATACGATCATATCTTAATCAAACATGACAATCTGCAGCATATTTTTACGTATGTTTCAATCAGAAAATCATCAAACAGGAAAATCATCAAACAGAACAGAAACGAAACCTAAATTTAAACGCACGGATAAGTATCCATGAGTGTACCTGCATTGAGGTTGTCGGCCATGTTCGAACTACGCACTCGTCGGAGTTGATCAACAACAAAAAATTAATCGTAAGGAGCGCGGAATCTGATTGGGGACGAACTGAAACGCATAGGGTTGCGGCACGAATTGGTACGCGAACAAGGAAAGATCACAACCCTGCGAATAAACAGTACGAGGATTTGAAACGGGAAACGCACGAAGTGGTTTTCGAATAATCAGAAACGAATCGGTCGATACCCACGATTGATGCAAAATTGATTTACAAATATACCCTTTAACCGTATTTATCATTAAATATATTCTAAATATTCTATTTAATCACCACTGTTGAATCTTTATAATCAAAGGACAGGATAAATTCTTATTTCTAAAAAATATGCATACTTCTCACCTGATCTTTTTCCTGTTATATTATTGAATACTAATTTGATAATCTTTTTAAAATGAGTTATCTTTCTTTCATTATACATTGATGAAACACAACACTAAAAAATTACATATATATGTACATAGGTCAACCATACATGTATTGATCCTTTTTTCGATTTTTATGTATTCAAAATACATTTGTAAGAATTCCATTTTTTGGGTTCACTCTAAAAACTTCTCAAACCTTCGGCGAAAAGTAATCATTGTGTTCGGCTCGCTTCCGCCTCTTCCCCTGCCTTCGTCTTGCGTTGCTGGTGTCCCTCGGTCAGCGGCTTGGGTTGCCTGAGCTTGCCGATTTTAGATTGGAAGTGGTAGGCGGTTGGGCGGGTGGAGGGGGCTGATGGCGGGCTGTATTTTTAGGTTCCCTCGCTCTGTTGGTAGTGCGGACCGGCTGAGGCAACGGTTCGGCGCCTGGCGGGGGAGGAGCGGCTTGTCTGCATCGACGTTTTCTGCTGGGATGGAGGGGTGAAGCTCGACGTTGTGCGGCGGAGTCAGGGTGGCTGTTTTGTTTGGACTGGGTGCTCCTGTTGTGTTTTCTCAGCCGGTGATGCTTTTGTGGTGAGGATGGACCAGTTTGGTCGGTTAGGGCGGCGGCTCTGCTTTGGGTCGTCGGATTAGGAATAGTTAGGTTAGTTTAAGTTTAGTTTATTAGATTAGTTGAATAAGTGGTTATTCTCAGTCGGCTTACGGACTGAGTTTGGTAGTTCTCAGTCGCTTAGCGGACTGAGTGATAACTTTATTAGTGTTTAGTGGCTTCTTTCCCCGGTTATCGCAAGGGGATTTTAGTGCTTGCTGACGGTTGCTGGCCCATGCTCTTTGAGCATGAATTCGCAACCTTTGATAGCTTTCATGACGAGAATGGGTTGGCCTCTGTAGGCCTGGACTTCGATTGGATTATATGTACCGAATTGAGTCATTGATTAGTCAGTGTCCAACTTCTGTACAACTTTTATCCATAAAAAAAATGCATTTGTAAGAATTATTTATATCCACTTATAAGTTATATCTGATCGGAAAACAAAATGTCTCATTTAAGTAAACTTTACTTTTAAAACTTTTTTTAATAGTGGGTACATCTCATATATGACATATCTTGAAATGCATCACATCTCATATAGGACATATCAAGGAATACATCGCATTGAAGATATTTCGCGGGTACATGTATATTTAGTCTTTCTGAGCAAACCACGTAAAGGGCACCACCGAATTTGAACTTGAGTCACTCGATGAAGCGCAGGCCATGTCGTTTCCTCTAACTTTGAAACCCACGAATCGACAAACACCTCCATGGAAGGACTTTGCGCTGCATGTAGGAAGAGTTCGCACTATATGTGGTACTAGGAAAAGTGTCACGGTGATATTTAAACACAAGACCTTGTATATTGTAATGTAAGTGTCAACCAACTCATCCACCACATTGTTGACTTTAAAACTTCTTATTAATTATATATTTTATTTAATTGTCAAAAAAAATTTATATATTTTATTTTACATATATCACGAAACGCATGGTCAAATACACGAGCGCCATCATTTCATCATCATTATTCAGTGTCATCTTCCTATTTAATCCCACCATCTCTCTCTCCCTCTCCCTCACCATTTACCTCTTCTTCATTTTCAGTCCTCTGCTTCGCTTCAAAGATTCAATGTCAGCAGCAGCACAGAGCAAGATGATGATGTCAAGCAGTGAATTCGCTTCAGGCCTTGACCTCAACTTGAGCTTGCACTCCATCAATCCATCACTTCCCGAGCCTGATTCCTTCCATCCAAACCCTGACGCAAATCCCACTCCTGTGATCTCGTTCGGTACGTTTCGAATGCATTGAATTCCGAAACCCATTTAATTCAAAATCATCACAATTCTCTCAGATCTGGAGCATCTTTCTTCTACTTGTTCTAAAGTTTTGACTGGTTTTCAGATCGGCAAATCGTTGACTTGACGTTGACCAAGGCCATAATCTCAGGTGAAATTGAGGATGGTGGGTCGCAGAACAGCACTCTGTCGACCCTTACCAGAAAAAGGAATCATCCGGAGGAGGAGCTTCATCCTGTTCCTGGCAGAGAGGCTTCTCCTCCTCTGGACGAGGAAGATGGTGAAAACTCCAGGAAGAAGTTGCGTCTCTCCAGAGAACAGTCTCTTCTTCTCGAAGATACTTTCAAAGACCACAACACCCTCAACCCCGTAAGTAAATAATAAATAATCAACATAATAACAAAATCAAATTTTATTATAATTAAAATTTATTTTTAAATTTGTAGAGGCAGAAGTTAGCTTTGGCAAAGCAGCTCGGCCTCAGCGCTAGGCAAGTTGAGGTGTGGTTCCAGAATCGGCGAGCAAGGTAAATTTGATGTAAGGATTAGCGGAACGCAATCATTCCGTTGACTTGAAATTTGACTTGGGTTGACTCTTGTTGCAGGACGAAGCTGAAGCAGACCGAGGCTGAGTGCGAGTACATGAAGCGCAACTGCGAGAGCCTAATGGACCGCTTGCGGCGTCTACAAAAGGAGGTCACTGAGCTGCGAGCTTTGAAACTCGCGCCTCAGTTTTACATGCAGATGCCACCATCCACAACCCTTACTTTGTGCCCTTCGTGTGAGCGTGTCGGAATCCCGACACCAGCTGGTGGTCCGGTCAACGTAGGTCGTGTTGGAGTTGACTGTAATATGGGTCGGGTTGGGCCTATTTCCGGTAACTTATGGGCCGCTTCTTCAAATCACAGTCACAGGCCCTTTTAGAGTTGTCGGGAAACGGGTTTGGTTGAATTAGCTCCACCACATTTTTTGACGGGTCGGGTTGTTCTTTACTTTTTCAGGGGATCACTCACTGCAATGTGAAAAAACCTCACTAGTGTATGTATGTATGTACATCACCATAAGCACAGATAGCAGCAGGGTAGGCAGGTTTTAGCAGAAATTGTTGTTCAGGAGTTTTATCAAATTTTCATTCATTTCAGTCCTCCTTGACCTTATGAAATCAAACCATTTGAGGTTAAATTGCGTTTCCATCGACTATATTTGACTTGACTTGACTGCACGTATTTTTTTGTTGTAGAATAGCTGCATCATTACTTCTTGTTTACATTGAAAGTTCAGAAAACGGAGTGTCTAACAATGAGGCAAAAGGATTAAGAACTTAAAAGTAGTTCTCAGGTGACTTTTCGGGTAGCTTGGTAGGTTGATCTTTTGATTGATTCGATTCTTTGAAGCCTGATCTGCTCTCTGAATTTAGCAATGAACTCATCTGCCTTCTTGTCAACATCTGGTCCAAAATCCTGCATAGTTTGATTCACAGGTTGAGCTTCTTCTTCTCTTCTGCACGAATTCAAAGTCTCACTCACTTGATCTTCATCTTCACTTTCCGATTCACAATCTGATTCTACAGTGACAATGTCTTCATGTACTTCTTTCAGCTGATCAGAGAACCTACTGGGTGGTATTATTTCCGGGATGTTTGGTTTTTCACTACACATTGAACGATGATCGATTAGTGGTGACTTCGTTCCTATACGCTCCTTTGGAGCTTCCATGACATCTTTCCAGTGACTCTCATCGTCTATTTCTCGAATGTGGTCTTTAGGCAGGGCCTTGAGACCTGCGACCGAATCACCTGATCTTGCCGTCCTGACTGATTTTCCAACAATTGGACCGTTATCAATATTAGAACTCAATTTTCTTGCATTCATTCTTCTCATCATCTCTTCTCTAACACTTCTACTCGAATCCCTTTCTTCGATTGTCTTGCTTCCCCTCAAATCTTTATCAGAACCCATTCGCGTAAAGTCCTTTTCGGACGCCATTTTCAATCGACTACCCCCTCCATCAGGACTCGAATTCATCAACGAGGACTTACGATACGTTGGTGGAGGAAATGGAGGAGCTGGAGGGGGCGAAGGCTTGTAAATGCCCTTCCTCCTCGAGCCATCCTCCATGTCCTTCTCCGGCGATACGGAATGCGTGAAACCTGATGATCGCCTAGGAGACAAATCAATAGATGGAGAAGGAGACAAACTCTTCGGCATCTGCTGACCTGATCTTACAGGCCTAAACGCATTCTCATCGGACACTTTAAACTTATCAGAACACTCGATTTCCTCCTTCATTTCCATCCTACCGGACCTCGATCGCCAGGGGATCGGGGACCGAAGAACCACATTGGTAGCATCTCCATCAGCCTGATGATCAACAGCTCTGGTGGAATCAAAAACACTTGTTGACTTCAAGCTCCTGACAGGCAAAAGAAGAGGCTTGTCACTAACCCTAGTCCTGATACTCCTACTAATCATCCCTCTGCTTCCACCGTCACCGGAGCTCTCATCAGCCGCGGATACCACCACCACAGGCGGCTCACCTCTAGAGTACTGACTACTCCAACTCTGAACCCTACTTTCATCATCATTATCATTCCCTCCTGGTCTTTCTAGGGTTTCCAATTCGTCATCAAAAACAGACGACACTTGCAGAAACCTGGACACAGCGTTCTCAACCTTATTCGACGATGATGATGACGGAGTTTCTTTGTGGATCTCCTCGACGTCGTTCCTCCGGCTGAACAGGCCGTAACAAACAGCGATTCCGACGAAGAGTAGATGAACAAGCTCCCAGCCTCTGGTGAATAGTGTCTGGTTGATGAAATCTGGAGCTCTTGATGGGAAAAGCGGGACGACTATGATGACGACCACGAAGACAAGAGCTTTGTAGAGGAATTTACTCAGGCTGGGGGCTTGATCGGCGGTTTTCATCTTTGTCTTGTCGGCCATTTTTTTTGGAGAACAGGGGATTTGGTTTTGAGATTTACAGAGAAGGAGACTTCGAGGCTAAGGTAATCAAAGATGCGTGCTTTAGGGATTAATTCATCTCGCAAGTGTATGTGTGTGTGGATTGTTCGTTGAGGATTGAGATGAAGCAGGTGCGCTTTTGGATTTTGACTGGAGAGAGAGACAGAGAGTGTGTTCTGTTTTGTGCTTTTTGGGATGAGATGTTGCGTGAAATGTGCATGGGATTCTTCTGCTTTTGGGATTCCTACGCTACTTGTTTCTCTTTTTCTGTACTAAATAATTCTTTTTATTTATTGCTTTATGGTGTGCTGACTAGCTAGCAGTGAGCTCAGCAAACAGCAAAAGATTGATTTGTATATTTATAATTCCGAAATATATACTATGTGAAAAATTATTTTGATTTAAAGCAGAACAAAAGATTCGGTGCCAACAGCTTATTTTTGTAAAAAATACAAATCAATGACAATTTTTGAATTGGTCATTTGATCGGATGAAATTAAATCTCGTTATATGTATAATTTTTTGATGACGAATTATAACTCACTTTTGATCAAACTATGTCGTATTTTTTTATTTTTCAGCGACAAATTATAATCCATATTTGACGAATTTTGCATTTTACATCAAAAATATGATTCACCCATGCTCTTGAATAAAAAATATTTAATTTAATTTAAATAGGAGAACTGAAAAAGCTTGATGACTTGATTTAATTATTGATTAATAGTACTTGACTTTTAACAAGTTTATTGTATTTAAAGTTCACCGAGCATACATGGCTGTAATGCTAATAAACTACTGAGAATGAATCAGTTGCACCTGGAAGAAGAAAAAAAAAGCTGCACTTGGTAACAGGGGAGAGCAAAATTCGATAATTACTGTTTACCGTCGGTAAATTTACCGTTACCGAATTAATTCGGTTTGGTAAATCGGTAAAACGGTAAATTTACCAACGATAAAACGGTAAAAATAAGTCGGTAAACGGAATAGATTCTGAAATCGGTAAATTTATTGTTTTACCGTTTTACCGAATATTATAAATAAAAAAATAAAAAAATATATATTATAAAAAAAATTTTAAAAAAAATATTTATATATATTAAAAATCAACATATATATTTATAAGATTTATAATATATATTTAAAAAATTAAAATAATAATAATTTTCGGTAAAATCGGTAAATTTACCGATTTACCGTTTTACCGAAATATCGGTAAAATAGTAAATCGGTAACGGTAAACGGAATAGATTTTGGCATTTCGTAAATCGGTAAACGGTAAATTACCGTTTGCTCTCCCCAACTTGGTAATATGAGTTTGATACGTGAATACATTTTATGTTTTTATTTTATTTTTGAAATTGAATACATTTTAATTTTAGTTGCTGCCATTTTGGCAACTTGCGATATCATTCAGTTCGATCCAAGCATTTCTCCAATGAAACTCTTAACCTGAGGAGGCCAGTCGAAAGCCGAAGATCCATCCATTATGTCTTTATCAGACGCGGTTTTGTCAAGTTGAGGTGCCGCTTGAGTTTTGATTCTCCTGCTTCTGATTTTATCATGAACTTTTAGTTCTGTCATCAGATTGCTCAGGCCAGCCTTGTCGGATTTTGAAGGCTGGTCCACCAGGTACGGTATGATGTGTTTCTTCATGTCGCTGGCTGAAATCTCGATATGACCTCCGGGAACACTGATGTACTTTACCCTCCCAGATTCATCCAGCGTTTTTAAACCAATCCAATCTTCGGTGTAAAGCTTTGTCTGAACAAGAAATAACCAGCACAAACATTTACGAGACTGGCTTTTATATGGCTTTGGCTTTTCCTTTTGGTAACCTCGCAAAAAGTAACGACTAAAGAGAAAATAATTTACCTCGTTTGTAGACAATATGGGCTTGAAGGCGCCATCTGAATAGTATCCAAACCAGGACGTTTCCCTGGGTATCAACACATCGTCCTGCTCACACTGTCAAGGCAGAAACTCACACGATGACAAACTTATACTAAAGAAACATCAATCGATTTCAGACTGGTGTAACTAAAAATTACAGAAGCTCAAAAACCATTTCAACTCACCATGATGAGGACCAAATTCTGTAAGCTGGTGAAGCGCTCCTTGTATGTGGCATTCCTCTTATTTGGGAGTTCATTGTTAAGCTTTGGAAGGTAACTACATTTTTCCAAGTAATTTGGAAGGTCCTGTTGAGTTCAAGAACAAAACATTTGACAATTAGTAAATATCAAAAAAAAAATTAAATTTTTTAATTTAAAACTGAACTTGTTTACTCACATTTGGTAACTTGAGATAGCCGCTGGGAGCCAGGTGAGCCTGTCGTACGAAACCGATTCTTTCTCGATGTAACGAGAAATTAAACAGTACTGCTTATGTGGAAAAGAGGGAAAGCTAAATTGATACTAATACATACCTGAACGTAGTCGGAGTACACTGCTGATTTGATTAGGTTGTCTACTATAGTGCACCAAGGACCGGTCTGCAGAAGCAAAACACAAAATCAATGGTAACTTCGACATCTAGAAAAAATAGAGTTGTGAGAGGCACTTACGCCGCATAGAGGAACTGAAGCGGTACCAGCATGAGGACCAGAGACTGAGATGAAGTTCTTAACCTGTTTTTCGATGATATCCGAAACGGATTTAAACTACAGTAACCAAATGAGGCTAGCTGATGTTATGTGTAAAAATATGTTAGGCAATAGTTAAGTTTTACCGGCGGTCCTCCTTCACAAAATTCCAAAACTCCTCGCCCAATCAAGTTTCCCTGTCAAGACAAAATAGCATACGAGATCAGAACCTGAAAAAATTCCTTTATAGTAACTGAATTGAGAATACCGGAATTTAAATATCGATGCAGTCGCTACAAAGTGTGTGACATATAATTACGTGATTGAAGAATTTTCTATCTTTATGTATTTCCCATTTCATTGTCGTTGTGGATATGTTATGATAACCTGTGACAGGCCGACGATGTTGTAACCATCTTTGAGTTGCTTCATTTGCTTCACCTTATCACAAACTACAGCAGCCTACACAAAAAGGAAAGACCATGTTATATCTAGAATCTGGTTACAGGATACTTAGCACCAAATATATTTCGATATTAAAGTGTTCAAAATAACTCACATGTTTGTCGAGGGGCATAAACCATGAATCCCATGCCCCGTCACCCACTTCTCTGCAACAAAAACAGGATTGAGTTAGAAAACCTCATAGAAAAACAAACAGAGATGGTTAAGCTCAAGAGCTAAGCCTAGAGAGCATACTTCAAGATAAGGAAAAATTTACGAGCAGACTCAGTATTCAAATAACATAGGAACTCGAGACCGAGAGGTAGATGAACCGAGATATGACAACGAGTTCAGTGACTATGAACTAATCGAATCGCTACATAATGGCAAAAAAACTAAAAAGAACCAAATTTTTATCTTATAGCGTGCTAATTTAACAAATACACTTACACGCAATATCCTTCGACATTGGAGAAGTCCCTCAAATTCTGTGTGAAGTTCTTGACTTTAGCACTAGAGCACTCATCTGCAATACCTGTAAAATGATAAACCGAAATACAGCATCTTAATAAAGACACATGCACAATAAAATTGCGTAGATTCAAAAAAACAACATTAGAGCTTTCATCTACCTGGCAAAACCAAGTAATAAATTCTGATAGAATTACAATGAACCGCAAAAAAAAACTTAATCAAACTACCAACAAAGCTCAACCACATCCAGATTTGCCAAAAGTACTTTCTACTTAACCCTTCATAAAAAAAAATTCACTAACAATCTCAGAAGCGTATTATTGAACATTCCCACTCACAAATTTCCACCATCAGTAACCGTTTTTTCAACAAACATCATAAAAAACCTAAAACATTTCAATTTGGATTTGGAAGCCAGAAAGGGAGGAACTTTACCATGAAGGACGATGAAGGGGACAGATTCCGAGATGGGTATGAAAACTAAAGCCAATACGGCGACGATGAAAACGAGAGATGGAAAATCCATGAGCGAGAAGTCGTCTCTGGTATATGCTCCACTGCTGCTGCTACCGATGTCAGTTTTCCGAAAAAATTGAACAACCTATTTAACAGAAATGTGTATGAATCATCAGTGAGTGTGACTGCAATAATTCTTCAGACTTCCGGCGTTGCTGGATTTTGAATTAAATGACGGGAGCTAGGTGACAGTTGATCGGGTAGCGTGATCAGCGGATTCGGTTGAAAACGAAATGGGCTCGTTGTAAATTGTCTATTGTTGGCTGTTGCTTGCCGTATCCAATTTAATGCCTTATTATTATTTATTTCTTTTTTAAATTGTGAAAATGGATTGAACGGTTACTATATTTAATTTTGTATAATATATTTAAATATTTATTTCTTATTGGTACATATTTCTATTTATTTCTTGATTCGTAGTTATCTCTTGTATGGAATAGACAGTCATTCAAATTCCTAACAGGTCGTGTCATAAAATTGTACGTAATTCCACCTGATGGTAAGATGATTTTGGTGATTTTCGGTGATCTGATATGGTTTATCTAGGGGTAGCATTTGACCCTAGGTCAAAATGCGTTTAGGGTCACAAATCCTAAGGCAAGGTAAGAGTCACGAAAAAATAGACCCTACCCTGTCTTCCTATCCTAACATCATACTTTGCCCTTGTACCCTATCATACCCTGTCTTACCCTACTATTTTCATTCATATTATGATATTTTTTTCTCTTCAAAATATGCTTAAATTTGCCCTACTTGACCCTGCTCTAATATTACCCTGCCCATGGGTACCCTATGGACTTAGAAAACTTGCTCTACCCTGCCCTATACTGTTCATAGTGTAAAAAAAATAGTATTACCCTGCCCATTGTCGACCCCTAGATTTATCTACAAAATTATAATATAAAAATTCCGCGTAAGTAAGATTTATTGCTATAAAAATTAGGGGAATTTTTCTTTTCTTTTCTTTTGGAATTTAAATATCTTTTTTGGACATGTTTTCAAAAATGCGCTTATGTTTTATGTTTTTATTGGGTATTGAAATTTTTAAATGTAAAAACAGACATTGTTTGAGCAGTTTCTGGTTGAAAGCTTGAAATGATTCGGATTCTGACATTCATTTCAGCAATCAATGGTAGCCTTGTCGACCGTGCTGCAAATTTATGAGAAGGATTGAGTGTGGCAACAAATAATGAAGCCGTGAACTTTTATATACTCCCTTTGTTCGAGTCTATTTGTCTACTTTCGTTTTTTTAGCGTTCATTTTTCAAGTTAGTGATTCGTGTGCTTAAAACTATGAATTCTTATTTATTGAAATAATTTTAAGTTGTAAACTTATTTGTACTTTGTATCCGTCAGTTATTTTTTTGGACAAACAAGGAGTGAGTAAATAGTTCACATTTTGAATTTTATTTTGTTTGGATGTTATTTGAGCAAAAAACTTGCTGCGAGCAACTGAATTATTTTCATTCTTGATTGTCTCTTAATGTAAACAAAGAACTTTTATTTGATGATAAAATGGCGACGACAAGTTCAGCCTTAATATTTTTTTGGCAACTTTGACGTTTAGACCATTTTTCATATGTAGAATTGTAGAGTTCACAGGAACAACAGGACCATCTTTAGCCATCTCGAATCGATAGTTCCACATAGGCCTGGGCGTCTAGACCTGAAAAACCGAAGATCGAACCGAACCGAACCGAAAAAAACCCAAACGGGTCGGTTTTTATCGGATCGAAAACCGAACCGACCGAATGGTGAGATTCGGTTTGGTCTCGGTTTTGCATTTTTCTCGGACCGAAAGCCCGAACCGAACCAAAAATATGTGTTTTCTGTCAATTTACAGAAAAAGATCGAAAAATCGTGAAAGCCCAAAAAAACCCGACCCGAACCTGAAAAAACCCCGGAAAATCGCCAAAAAAAGCCCAAAAAGACCGAACCAACCCGAAACCCGAAAAATCGGGCTTTGGTCGGTTTTCACTTTCAAAAAGACCGAACCCGACCCGAACCGAATTTTTGGATTTCGGATCGGTTTTCACAAAAATCGGGACCGAACCGAACCGAGCCCAGGCCTAGTTCCACAATACAGCTGCTGCAACTATTTTCATCCCAATGAACGCGACATCTTTACCGACGCAAGTCCTTGGTCCAGCACTAAACACATTATACTTTTTGGGTACTAAACACATTATACTTAAAAGACGGCATTTGTATGATACTTTTTCCATCTTTCAGGCTTAAAATCGCGAGAGTCCTTACCCCAAATTTCCTCGGATCTTCCCATTGAATATATAGGGAACACTATTCGATAGTTTTGACCAATGCGATGACCGCTTGGAAGAATGTCTGCCTTGATGCTACATCTTACGTTGAAAGGAACAGGCGGGTAAAGTCTCAAGGCCTCACACAAAGAAGCGTGAAAATAGAGTAACTTGTTAAGCTCTTGGAAACTCGGGAACTTCCATTTTTGGCCCTTGTCCAATTCAAGTGTAGTGTGGTCTTCATTTCTTGTAATATTTTGGACTCGACCAAGGGATGATTGTCCGAAAGGAGCCAGAAGAACCAAGTGAGGGCAGTTGCAGATGTGTCCTTCCCCGCTACCACAAGACTTAAAAATAAGTCTCTCAAAAATTTATCCGTTGAGCCAACCTCGTCATATTCTAACAATAAGGATATATGATATAAAATCAAGACCTTCCATGTCCGCTCTCTCCTTCCTTGCTCTTAAATTCTCCGGTGATCGCATTCGAGCTATTTGCGTGTAAAGAAACTCATCAATTATCTCCATGATCTTTATAGAATTTTTCTCCGATCCAATCTTAAGCTATCTTTGTAATTTCCACAAGTATTGTGGCTTGATTACACGCGATATTATAATCTCTTCAGCCTCGTGAATAGCTGAGGAAAACGGGATTCGAGGGAGCTCCGATGATAACAATTTGATATCAGAACCAAGTACAATGCTGCAAGTGAAATCAAACGTAAGTCTTAAAAACAAGTCTTCAAGGTCCAATGCTTGTTGATCCAAATCATCAGACATTTGATCAAGAACTTGAAACAAGTCATCCTCCACCTTTTCTTGAATATTTTTCTCAACAAGTCTCAAGAAATTCTCATTTTTAATCAATGATTGAGTGAGCTCTCTCTCTGAATTTTCCAAGCATCGCCATCCGCAATGACCAGTCCATCTCCCAGCCAATCGATCGCCTCTTTGAACTCCTGCCCTCTACCATAATTCCCAAAGTTCGTACTGAACACATAATGAATGTTCCTTGGATCACAAGTTACTAACAAGTTTATAACCAAGGGCCTTTGACCATGATCGTATACTTACATAAGTGCATCACTTCAGTCATGTATTCGTAGATTCGCGACACGTTTAGTAGAATATTTGGAAGCATTCCGAGTAGAGGCCAGGTTGTGATGACGGGCTTGTTTCGATTGAGTGCCCAAAACCAAATGAGGAAAATGAAGACAAATGCAGCAAGTGCTTCCACAAAAGCCATTTTTAGATTGTAACTATATCTTTACTTCAAGTAGTGTGTCACTTTCTTGCTTATATATATATGAAAATTATAGTTAGACATATCAATTATCAGGAGGATAAACAGCCACAATAAATTTGTACAAGTTGGTGCCATGTCATAAATTCGTTTTAAATGTGACATAGCCGCCACACAAGACTTTACTCGGAGATTTAATTATATCTTGATGTAATAATCATTCAATAATCATGTCTTAAAATGAGACTTGCGGACAACAATAATAGATTCTCACCAAGTTGATTAAAAATAGTTGATAAGCTTATTAGAGCATCCTCACCATGATAAAAAAATCATGTCATCCATCTCTGTCATCTTTTTTCTCTCTCATCTAATTATCCCCCGTGGTTTTTTTTAATCACATGCATCTCAATTCCCACTCATGATAAAAAAAAAGTTTATCATCAATTTCTCTCATCACTACATAAATTATAGCTCATTAATGTTAAGATTAATAAAAATATATCAAAGTGTATCTTGTTTTATAGATCTCCAAAAATTACGAATATTGGTATTTATTTTGATTTTTTTTACTTTGTAATTTAGAAGATATATTCGTTGCAAGATCAAAATAAAAACTGTACTGTTTCTTACACAGGACACGTGTTGCGTTGCGATTGGTTGAGGCTCATGATCAAAACCCAAAAAAAGATCATGGGATGATCAAAACTATGGAAAAAAAAATCATGGTGGGAGTGCATGATTTTTTTGATCTTTTCTCATGATCATTTTCTATAATTCAAAAAAACATGGTGAGGGATTCTTAGTGATTAAACTTGTGTGTTGAACTGGTATTGCAAATGGTCCTACAAATAATGTAAAGGCTAGCAATTTGCAAAGCATAGTACTTTAAAGCCTGTTAGGTACTTCATCGAATCATTGGATTATTTGCATTTATAAACCTGTTAGGTACTTCATCACATCATCAGCCACTTATTTTGCATTCAAAATGTACAGTTTGAAGGTAGAAAGAAAAAACAAGTTTTTATTTTGATTATCTCATGAATAAAAATTGGAGCTTCTCTGCTCAATCAGCTCTTATTAGAAGCAGGAATGTTACATTAAGACATAACTCGGTGTGAAGATAGATGGGTTATGAAACCGACCTACGAGAGGGTAAGACAAAGGACTTGGAGCATTTTTCATTTTCAAACGGTGTAATGTGGGTTCACCTCAATGTCTAGTCCCCTCAATTTCGCAAATGACTCCACCTTCCCTTTGAAGGTGTGAATTTCTCTCAGTCTGCAGAAACCAGTAATTATAATCAGCCCATGTCTTTTATGGGATTGCTAGAACATATTTTCGGTCAACTTTTTTGATGTGAATATTCAGTAGGTGATCAACAAGAGTGAGTTTCTAATAAAGTTTTAAGGGAATGAATACTGCTAGCTAACCTTGCAATTTCTGCTCTTCTTTTGGCTTCTTCAGCCATTACGCTTATGTCCTTGAAATTGTGACGAGACTTCTGGTCAGTGGATTGAAGGCCATGAAGAGTTCGCTGCTCAGCTGCCCAAGCAGCTTCTCGTTTTTCCTTTCCAAAGTCCTTTTGCGAATTGAAAGCTGTCTGAAAAACACATAGAGACGCAAATTTTCATATCAAGAACCAAGAACCACTCAAAATTTAAATTTGGCGGAGTAACTCACTTTCTGATCAAGAACAAGGCCCCAGGCTCGTCCGCTGAGTGCATATCGAACACCAAACTTAATTGGATCCAGGAAAATGTAGATAATAATGGTGTATAACCAGATAACTCCAGTCCATCCCCATCCTATGGCATGAATTCCAGCAAAATTAATTGTGACTTTAGCTGATATTACGGTTGCGATCTGCAAAGAAACATGGCATCAGGAACCGGAAGCATTCATTACAGAATAGAAAGACAAGAAAACTACTATGTGAATGTCTGACCAGTTGTGCAACTAGGAAGGCGGCAAGAAGAAGAAGACCAGGCATCTCCGTGAATGACCAGCCTCTTGAACGCGTTACAAATATCAAAGCCTGGCTGATTGTGCTAACTTGAAGATAGACAGCAGAACTTAACTTTCTGTTTAGCAAATCAGCTACGTTGATATCCGATATATTAAGTTTGTGCTTGTTAAAATCTTCTACACCGAAATGATCCTGATATTGTAAATGAATAGAGTGAGAAGCAAAATCCCTTTGACCTAATGCCGGGTTCAGGAACTCCACAAATCTCAAAGTGCACCAAGCTTCTTGGCTCGTAAAAAAGGAGGTGAAAGGTAAACTCACATTGAAAAAACTCGTTTCATAGGTAAGCCAAAAGAAGATCACAGTCGTAATGGCCAGGTAAGTCCCAATTACAACTCCAGTTGCAAATATTTCACTCAGCTTCCAACTATCAGGAACTGGCGATGGCTTGACCCTGTCTTTAGAAATGGTCATAATGGTACCTAAAACAAGAATTAAAGGAATTGATTAAGCTATGGAACAAGTGCCACGGACGAGTAAATAAAATATTTCTGAAATTCTGTATACCATCGTTCAAGATTGCAATGACAAGAACCATGAAGGGAGGGAAGTTGAACTTCCAGAATGACGTCAGCAAAAGGAAACCAAGCTGTCGAAAAAGACCCCCACAAAAAATAAGATACGCAATTTTATGTATATTTAAGTCCTCTCTCATTGGTAATAAATGAGGAATTAACATAAAAGATGGAATTACTCAATAAGTGTCAACTTACCACAATACGAATGGTAATGGAGACTGCATATATCTGAAAAGGAAGATAAGACGGTTAATGACTTGAACACGTGCATTCATATGGGAATAAGTTACTGAAGGAAAAGGGGATTTTCACCGTGTAGTTCTTCATCCTCTGAAAGATTGCTCGACTTGTCAATACAGCACTAATGATGACACTTAATCCAGGTTCTGTGAGAACTATATCAGAGGCACTTCGAGCAGCATCTGTTGCATCTGCCACAGCAATTCCAATATCGGCTACCTTTAAAGCAGGTGCATCATTCACCCCGTCTCCAGTCATTCCAACTATGTGCTTTCTAGCTTGTAATCGTTGAACAATCTCATACTTATGCTCTGGAGATGCATAGATACAAATTAGAGCTGAGACATACCCTTGCCAATATAGAAAAAATAGCTCTTACAATACACTTGCCAGGAAATACGCCAGCAAAGCCATCAGCTTTTTCAATGAGTTCATCAACTGAAGCGCCAATAGACCCGTCCTTATGATCCCCAAGCAATGAAGAGGATGGATACATGTTTGTACCCATTCCAAGTCGTCGACCCGTCTCTTTACCAATTGCTAACTGGTCACCTGATATAGTTCACAATTTTTCTTACTATCTCAGCAATATGAACAAACTCATAAACGAGCAACTGAAAAAAAGTTAAATAATTGACCAGATGTTTGTGTTTTAGATTTAGCACACCTCAAATGCTGTTTTATCATACAAAAAACAAGTCTTCAATCTGCTGAGATTCACTAGATGTATGGAATTTAGATTTTAGATACTCTGCAACCGCTAGCGAGATATTATAGCAAAACATTGAGCTAATACATGGCTTAGTTTATTTAATTTGGTCCGAAGGTTTGTTTCTGAACTCCAACTATCAGAACCGATGAGCCAGTTGCCAATTTTTATTGAGGTAATGATGCAATTGCTCGGCATGAGGAGACGGAAAATAATGTTTTTAGCAGCGCCTTACCTGTAATCATCTTCACACTGACACCAAGATCCAACGCTCTTCTAATTGTTTCAGCACTATCATGGCGAGGTGGGTCAAAGAGAGGTAAGAGACCGACGAATTCCCAGGGTCCACCAGCACTGTCTTTAGTCCCAGCAGGCACTTCCTGTGACAACTCGTAATTAGCTGACTGGCATATACTGGTAAGGAATTTACAGTATGATTATCACCTGGCGAGCTACTCCAAGTGATCGAAGCCCACGCTCAGCAAATTTATCTATGATTGAATGCACTTTCTTTTCAATATCTGACTTGTTGTGTGCCAGATTGAGAATCTGAGTGGAAATTTATCAGAAATCAAATCAAAATGGCTAGTAGATATAGAAAATCAGAGTTAGTTTCCATGTTAGCCTCTGCTATCTTATTTGTTGTTTTTATAATATTGTCTGAATTTATGAGACTATCATACCTGCTCTGGTGCACCTTTGCTAACTCTATGCATATTACCAGCTTTATCAAGGTAAGTAAGTGCTGTTCGTTTATCAGTAGGATTGAAAGGAAGAAAGTGAATTTCTGTGATCCCAGCTCGGGCCTGTAAATATATTGATGAAAAAGATCACATTTCTTGATATTTTGAGGTAACTCTGCTCATTGTCGTTGAGGCATCAAACGTCAAAATTGTGTTAAGATAGTAAAGCATATTAAGATTGAAATGACTTCCCAGCAAGTCACTAAATGTTCCACAAGTAACGGAGAAAACAGTCTTTAAATCAAATCAAAACATAAAGCTCCAAGGTACATTACCTCCTTAGGATCTGCTAGCATGGCGACGATTGCAGCATCTATAGCATCTTGATTTTCCAATCTCGATGCTCTTGCTGCCATCAAGACGACCAAGTCCTTATCAATGCCATTTCCGAAAACCTGATGTGAAGTAGAAACTATTGAGCATTAAATCCAAGCTGTGAATGATCAAACTTATATGCAACAGTTACTATAGTTCTAAGTCTGTATTCAGATACTAATATCACCAGACTCATAGCTTGAGATCAGTTTCTTTTATCAATTTTTCCGAATAGCTTCAAATATCAATTATGAAAGTTTCGAAAAAGGATGACAACCACAACCTCAATCATATTTTTATCCACTGTAAGTTTGTTGAGCGTAAGAGTGCCAGTTTTATCACTACATAACACATCCATGCCAGCCATTTCCTCAATAGCTGTCATTCGCTTGGTTATGGCACCCTTATATAAGAAAAAAACCATCATTAGAAACAGCAAATGTCATAGAAATAAACCAATACTAAGAAAAACTGTATGGATGCATAAAGATGGATGGCCAAATAACGACCCACAAACCTGCTGGGACAGACGATGGGAACCAATGGCCATAGTGACAGAAAGAACTGTTGGCATTGCAATAGGGATACCACCGATAAGGAGAACTAGAAGGTTATCGATGCCTGTGTAGTATCCTCTTTTTTGAAGCCCGTATATCACGATGATCTCAATAGCCATTCCAATCGCAATGGAACAAATGCAAAAATTTCCAATAGCTGTCAAGACCTGATAATATTAACTACAGTAGTGAGTCTGTGACTACTGCCAAGGAAACAGTTTCACTTCGGAGTGGCCCTATATGTGCAATGACTTCCACGAAATATGAATACAGAAGAAAAAAGTTTTAACTTGCTTAATCATAAAATATAAGTGGCAGTGACAGCACAAAGGTAGCATCACTCAGCTATCATATGAATAGATATCAGATGAGAAGGCGTAGCGACGAACCTGCTGAAAATGCCCGACGTGTGTAGTGCTCTCCACCAGATGTGCCGCTTTCCCGAAGAATGTATGGACTCCTGTTGCAATCACCACAGCTTCGAGTTCACCTTGCTTGCAAGTGGAGCCAGAATAAACGCCATCCCCAGGATGTTTTGTGACTGGAAGTGATTCCCCAGTGAGAGCCGACTAAACAAATTAAAGAGTTTTCAGTATAAAATATTATACTCTTGGAATTTTCACCACTTAAATTTATTTTGCTGATAAAAGGCCAATGAGGAGTGAACTACAAATGATATGGACATTGAGAAACTTCTAAATTTCCATACAATTTCAAAACAAAAAAACTGACACAAGTCAAATTTCAAATTTGAGTAGAAATAAGTGAAACATATAAACTAACTCACAAAAGATTTTTTTGAATAAATGATGATATGTCATTGATGAAAAAGCAAGTACACAAAAAATCAAACTCTGCGGTAAAAGATGTAGTCTCATAAAAAGCTATTTTTTCTATCATTTAATTTGTGGTTAGTAAGTCAGGGAAATATTTCCCTGAATTGTTGTTAAAGCAAATTTGAGTAAATATTGTGTCATCAGGTGCCAACAACAATGTAAATAAGAAAAATGTAATTAAAACTTTTTGTTACTAACCTGATCGATTTTCAGAGGATCTCCTTCAAGGAGGCGTGCATCAGCTGGAATGATATCACCAAGCTTGATGCTAACAATATCACCTGGAACCAACACTGCTGCATCCTCTTCACTCCATTTCCCATCACGTAAAACCTGATGATTATGACCAACAACAATGATCAACAGAGGAAGATCAAACAAGGAGCATTTTTTTGTCATATACAGAAGTTAAGAGGAAACGAACCTTAGCTTTTGGAGCCAGCCTAGCCATAAGAGCAGCAGCAGCATTTCCAGCATTATTCTCCTCTACGAAACTTATGGATGAATTGATAAATAGCAACGCAATGATGCCAATAAAATCTTGGTAATCAGGTTTCCTATTCTGCAATTACGTGGAATGTTTTCCTCAGCAAGCAGAGATTACGTAGTTAAACTGAATGATAATGTAAATCTAGTCTCCAAGTTAATGTTTAAAAAAGATTTGCAGTAACACTAACACCGATGAAACTTACGTGTCCATTTGTAAGAGCAATGGCCATGATTGCTGCTGCTTCCATGACCCATGACAGGGGATTCCACATGAAACCAAGGAATTTGAGAAACTTGTTTTCCTGAATAAGGAATGGTGAAGTTACAATCTCGTTCTATGGATAAATATAGTTAACTTACTTAGAGAGTAATTTAAATATTGAGAACTGAACCTTTTTTTCTTCAAGCTTGTTGTACCCAAAAACATCCAATCGCTTCTGAACCTCATCCGAGCTGAGACCCTCTCGTGTGCAGTTCAACGCTAGGAAAACTTCTTCGATGGGAATGTTTTCCTGTTACAACCAACTGATAGAGATTAGAATTTTTCTTAGTTCAGAGAACAGTGTGTTCTTTCCAGGTTATATGGGCTGAACTAAATGATGGTGAATTGAACAAAACGTGACTGAAATTCTATTTTTTGGGAGGCAAAAGAAGGTGAACTGAACTAAAGCAATTTCATCCAAAAAAAAAACAACCTATCAGTCTATTACATATAAAGATATTTATATTGTTATTATCTAAGTTGAATAAAAGATGGATATGAAAAATATTGACAAGAGCTCATTTTTTGAGTCATCATATTTGTAAGAAAAATGAATGCCATGCATTCGCTTTGCTTATCACCATGCATAAATGAGAGACAAGCAATTTCTTTCTACAATGGATCAACTGTACACCCGCTAGGATATCAGTAAGATATGATAAAAATTGCAATTAGCTATAGTTGCATGACTTCCAGCACATACCAGATCTACAGTTTCTTTGCTAATGGCTTCAAGAGCTACACTGCTGTCCATCTTGGAACTCCTTTAGCCAATAACCAGGAATGCGAATGAGCAGAATCTAAAATATTGTTTAAAGGTGTCATCAGATGGGGAAAAAAAACAAAAGACGAATCTCGATAAACAATGACAATGAAAAAAAAGGAAATCTTTTTCAACTTCCACTCATCAAAAATCAATTACTTTAAACCAAACATGATGTATCAATACAATCAAAATAAGTCGAATTACAGATTGATTCCTTGAAGAACCCAGAAAAACTCGATAATGATGCAAATATACATTCATAAGGAATACTATCACCTCTCTTAAGCATTTCAACACCCACCTTAAATGCACCACTCAAAAAACACGTAGTTATAATCAATCATCAACAACACCTAACAAGGTCTGATCAAGCCATATCAGTAACCAACTACACGAACATGAAACCCCAAAATCAACAGAAGAAATAATACCCACCAAAATTCCAACTCAGAATAACTTGCCGATACTATCTAACATGCTCAATCTGGTTTATCGAAAACCAACGAGACTTCAAGCGTCGATCAGTACTCACCCAAAATACAGGCATTCATATATATACAATACAAGCCTTAAACAGAGGTCTGCATTACGTTCCATACAATACGACACACTCAGATTACACGACAAAGTACAGATGGTACTATATACTATTACCTTCTTCTTCCATACATGGAAACCGAACAAGACGACAGCTTTTCCCTCTGAATTTCCGTCTGAACAGCTTCCCAACATCGTCGATTCGGACATTCTTTATTCGAATGAAGTTTCCGAAGAGACGATAGTGAAACCGACCCTCAGCCACATCGACATTGGTTTTCGTACAACAGCTGCTTGACGTCTTGCTGATGCTGTATCGACTTTCTTTAACTTAATCGCCCCGTAAGTATTATTATTTACAGATAATATCACTTTTCTTACACAGTTTTAATTACGTCCTTGAAATTGGAAGGCAACAGTAAATGCCGGCAGAAATTAGATTTCAGAGGTAACATTACAATACATGTCTCTGAAAGCTGTTGGACTAAATTTCACGTCAGCTGAGGGATGGACTAGTTTAACACGGATTACGGTTTCGGTTCCTGTGTTTGTTGGTTAAATTTCACAGTTATTGTTCATTTTCATATGTGTTGTTGTTTCCTGATCTGTATTTGCCACTACTCTATCAAACAAAATAAATTCACGGCAACGAGAAGTGGCACAGTGGTGACCCTTCCCCCTGTGTTCCTGAGTGACCAGGGTTCGAGTCTTCACTAACTCAACTAATTACTAACCCCTGTATCAAAAAAAATCACGGCAACGGGAGCTTTCAAAAAGATTTTCAAAACATCCTATTATTTACATTACTTGAGCATTCTCCTTCATTTTTTTTTGATAACACCACAAAGGTTACAGACAAAGAAAGGAGTCAGCTGCCCCGGAGGGGCATTCTCCTTCATTTGAACAGCGACGAGGAAGAGCGACCAAGTCCGTACATAGATAGTCATCTATATATTAAATCCACACGTGTAGATCCTTTTAAGCCGCTTATGATTATGTATTTGTTAAAGGAACAAGATGGTCTTCTTAATAGTTGTCTCCTTAGTTACTAACGAAGAAGGATGCTTTCAAGAGTCAAAGGAGATTGAGAAAGGACAAGTTAGAGGCTCTGAAAAGAACCTATTTCGAAGCGCTGGAAAGGACTAAAGTGAGCAGTTGCTCGAAGATGGAAGTTAAGGTGTCAGATGAAGATATGAGGAAATTGAAACAAAGTTTAAGTGTTTAAGGGTTCTTAATGGTCGAGAGAACTCCTTTGAGCTTTTCAGAGGATTGTACTAGTGTTTTTTAGCGTAAGAGATCTCTGCAGTGTCTTCAGTGTTCTGGTCCTTGGGACCTCAGAGTGATTCTCAGTGAGTCGGTCCTATGGACCGCAGTGTATCGAACCCTCACGGGCTTCGTTTTTTTGGGTGGCTAAATACCACTTATGAATCGAAAAAAACGAATTTCAGCCGTTCTGGCAATTGTCAAATTTTAGAATTTAAGGGCATGTTTTAGGGTCCTCTGGAATCTGGACTTGTATTCTAATACTGGATAGCGAAGCTCGAATGACATTAAGCGTGAAAAATACTTGTAGGAAACTGGTACTGTGTTTTCCTAAAGAAGTCTTTTTTTTTCCAGACTCGTAGACAAATCTCGAATGCGCTGGGATAGATTTTTTTTCGACATAAAATTGATCCCTTGGGATTCTGAATTTAAACTCGTGTGACCTCATAATTTAGATTTGATAAACGTCTCTGAATCTGATCTATTTGCAAACTGCAAAGAGGCATTTATGCTAGAGATAGAGGAATGAATGAATTTTTAATATGACTCAAAAGATATAAATGAATGAATTCAATTAAAGAATCAAATAATGTTTTTTGTTGTTGTTGATGAATTACACAACTCCATTTGCATAATAAAGTAAGTATTCATTAAACCATAAGCTGAGAGTAACCAAAAGCTGGATGAGGAGATAACGGAGACATCAACGGACCGTCAAAAACCCCGTTCGATTTCGAATTCCCGTTATCATCGAAGTCCCAAAACGCCGTCCAACTTGACGGCGTCAACGGATTCATGCCCGTCCAACTTGACGGCGTCAACGTCTTCGCTTTCACATCCTCAACGACTTCCTTCTTCACCTTCTTCGCCTCCGCCGCCGGTCGCGCCTCGGCTTCGGCTCTCCGCCGCTTGATTTCAACAACCGAAACGCTCTCCGACGACTGGGCCAGATCTAGGGGGAAATTGAGGATCGCCTTGCACCCGCGTAGCTCGAACGCGGCCCTGTCGTACGCTCTAGCGGCTTCGATGGCGGTGTCGTATGTCCCAAGCCAAACCCTAGTTCCCCGGCGCTTAGGATCGCGGATTTCAGCGGCGAATTTACCCCACGGTCTTTGCCTGACTCCCCTAAAGTGTCTCTGGTCCGAAAGATCGATGCTTTTCGGTGCCGGTTTCGGCGCCGGGGCTAGGGTTTTTGCCTGCTGCGGTTTCTCAGCGAATTCGATCCATTCGGTTTTACTCGGGAGCGAGATGTTCAACGCTGGCTTGCGAGTCGAAATTGGGGGTTTAGGCGTTACGAGTTTAACGAGTTCAGTTGGTGCCTTGAACTCGAATATCTGATTAGGGTTTTGCCAGTCGAACGCGATGTCGGAGGATCCGCCTGGGGTGAAGAAGCCATCGAATTCGGCTGCGAAATCAGATTCGTAACAGGCAGGGTCTGGTTTGACGAGAGGGGATGCGAGCCCGTCGAAAAGATGATTTTTGATGAGTTGCAGAGCTGAGAAATCGCCTGCAGTGGCCATTGAAAAGCTGACTTTTGAAAGAAAAAAAAATGGAAAGACAAGATTTTGAAAGAAAATTACAGCTACTGCTGGTGAATTTGAATTTGTTGAATGAAGTGGAGATATGCGAAATGGTGGGTATGTGTTTATATATGAGTTGTGTATGGTTGAAAATGCTGACTTTCAACCGAAGGGAGAGGTTTTGGTATGGAAGCAAGAAGCTTCATGTTTTGATGCATGAATTTGATTAGTTTTGGAAACTGATGAATTTGTCTTACATAGTATTTTAATAGGGTTAACAACAGGAGAATTTTTTTTTTTAATTCATATTAGGCCGAAATGATAGACTGTCAAATATGTTCCATTTTCATGATAATATATTTCTTTGTTGCTCGGTTTTTAGAAATGTTCACAGATGCACATTACAAAAAGCACAATTGAGGGCAAAAGACATGATTCAAAGCGGTGGGTTAAGGATGAAAAAAGTCTTCTGAAGAGTTTGGCTAGTAAAGGAATGCACTCAGATGCAGTTGTGGATCCGCTTTTATGCCAGCTTCAGTTGCTGGTTGTTCCTCATCTATATTCAGGGGCGTTTGTTGGTCTCAGTTGGTAGAATGATTATAACTCTGAGGTATGGAACCGCATTCTTTACCCTCGCGTTGTAGCTTCAGATTTGTGGCACTATACAGACTTTAGATCAAGTTGACGAAAAAAAAATCACACAATTTAAATGACTGAAGTACTTCAAAAGTTTATAAAAACAAAATCACTGTCTGCTAGATATATTTGAAAGTTTCTTGAGAGTGTTTTGAGTTTGACCGGCGTACTTTTTTTTTCTTTCTTTTCTCAATTGTGCATGTGATTTGAATCATCTTAAATTAACAAGCATAATGGCAGACAAGTTGAAATGATAATAATGGAGTGGTTGGAGGAAGATTGTACGATACAAATGTTGTTTAGTTGAAAAATGAGACAAGGGGATGAAAAAGTCTTAATGTGTATGAAAATGTGTTGTGTAAATTTCATGATCAAATATGTAAACAGATTACGGGTGGGATTTATGATTGTTAGGGCAGGTCAGAGAAATTTGCATGATGTGCTTTCTTCGTCAAATGAAAGATTATAGTAATCAAAACGGTTGGTTCGAACGTCATCTCTGGATGATTAAATATCTTAATGTGAAAATTAGTAATTGTATGTGCTTGCTTTTGGGTGTCACTTGTCATATACTCTTCTTAAATCTTTGCTGCTGATGCATGGTTTTCAGGTTGTTAACATCAATGATTCCCTGAAGCTTGCTGAGAGGAAAAGATCTCATGTCGGTCAAGGAAGTAGTGCCTAGTGGAAGAAGGCATGGTGGAAGGGGTGGAGTGCTAACAGCCTTTTGTCAATATTGAGGACCCTAGACATCTTCTAGCCTTTCGGTATCAAGTAAAATGCCAAAACAACAACTCCCGGAATCAGAATTCTCCCTCGTCCACTAAGGAAGCTCATGAATGCTGAAGCTTGATCTGGTTGTCTGAACTGTTGACCTTTTTAGCTAATACACTCAGTTCTGTAGTGTAACAGGTTAAGCAACTTCATGTTGAAGTTAAAAGTGAATTTAAACTTCATCAAGTATGCCATGTATCATAAAAAGCTGAGATCGAAACAATGACTGCTTCATCAGTTTGGTTTCTGCAAGTATTCACTTGAAAATGGACTCTCCAGTATTTTCAAAAAAGTTGACACAATGTAGTTGAAACAAATAAGCTTGCTCCTGAATGAATGAATATGTTAACCAGTACACCAATCCAACTGACATATTAAACAGACTACGTCCTTGTTACTATCAATAGAGAGACTGTGTGCGCAATCTTACAACCAACTGAGAACATAAAAGATGACAAATTAAACCCAGATTATTTAGGAAGAGCAGCAGCCGGATTTCTGGTTAACTGGTTGTCCGCGGATCTGGACTGTCGGAGGTCTAGCATTGTTCATGGCTGGTTGGCTTGCCATCCTGTAGATAACACGTTAATCAGGTTTCACTCACTTTTATGACATCCAAGGCAGGGAGAATGAGCAATGTTGTTACCTGTTCTTTATATCAGCTGTCATGGCCATGAAAGCATTTTCAACATTTGTTGAATCCTTGGCACTTGTTTCCATGAAAGGAATGCCTATCTCGTCAGCAAAGGCCTAAAAAAAAGAAGAAGCTAACTTCAACGTTTATCCAAAGAATTGAAGATGCACATATTACAGGGCTAATTCGGCTCGTGTGCAATACCTTGGCTGTCTCGTACGAAACAGCTCTTTTATCAGCCAAATCACATTTGTTTCCAACAAGAAGCTTGTTGACATTGTCACTAGCATATCGATCGATTTCACTCAACCATTGCTTCACATTGTTGAAGCTCTCTTGGTCAGTGACATCATAAACCACCTGTTTCAGGCATCGTCTTAGAGCACTACACATGCAAAAAAGAGAGGAGTCTACCAGTAATTCAGGAGGAAGGGAGAAAATGAAAGTTACTTACAATGATCCCGTGTGCCCCGCGGTAGTAGCTACTAGTGATGGTCCTAAAACGTTCCTGACCAGCCGTATCCCACTGCAAATCCATAGCAGTGTTAGTTTATCTAACAATAAAAGGGATGCATGCTTCATAGAACAAAGTTTAATATTAAGATTGAGGACTTACGATCTGAAGTTTGATGGTTTTGCTGTCTTGTTCAACAGTGCGGATTTTCTATACATCATAGGGAAAGGATAAGACTTCGGACTTAATGATAGCAGTTCAATTAATATAAGAAATCAGTAAAATGACAATGCAAACGACTTACAAAGTCAACTCCAATGGTGCTTATGTAGCTATCCAAGTACGAGTCATCCTGAATCAAAGTAGAAAATAATTACTCGGATATGCGTTGAAATTATGTTCTTTACATAGCAAAACAGATGACACAGAAAAGATCAAAAAGCATGAGATAAGAGAATTCATCGAATAATCTTTCCTAGACTATAATATTCACAAGCTGATAAATGAAAGCGGCAAAATATACTGATAAACGAGATGATAAGGAAAAAGGGGATAACACATACAGCAAATCTCAGAAGCAGGCATGATTTACCAACACCAGAATCTCCAATGAGCAGCAGCTTGAACAGATAGTCGCTGGAAAAAAAAAGTACATAATATCATGTCAGTTATTTAAATGAAATATTAGTGTCGTCCTTTTAAATCCCCCACAACCATCTGTATGACTATGTATATAAGATCAGGACAGTTGTAAACCGTTCAAGCATTATATGTAATTATAGTTGTATCTCGCATCATTGAAAATGTATTCTAGTATACAAGTATACACTAATAAACCACATGTATATCTTCGTCAGATGATATTCTGATTTCCGATGTCTCATATTTCGAGCCTTCCATACACAACTTATAGTTTGACCTTTTCTTCTTATCGACGTTATCGTATTCCGCAATCAACAAAATAAAACAAGATCACCTCCATACAAAATGAATGGAAGATATTAATTATTAAAATGCACTCATATACCGAAGCAGCTTACAACTTCATGAATCAATCTATAATTCAAACAATCACGACAACACATTTCCAATTTATGAGATATATGCAGTCATCCAATCCAAACAAGACAAACACAAACAAAAACACATAATCTTATTTTTCACAAGCCCTAATACCCAATCACACCTGCACCCTCAAATAAAAAAATCCAGATCTACCTCACCACCATGAACATCCCCATCAAACAATCAACAAAATTCAATCGACCCACCTCAAAACCAACAAACAACATCAGAATTCCAACCCAAGATCTCACATCCAGATACCCCAACATTTCATAATCCAATCACACACAAACAATAACCACAAATACAAGACCTAATCGAAAGCAATTACACATAAAGAGAACTCACTATTCGGGCGTCATAGCTTTCTGGGCTTCAAATCAAGAACCAACGGGTAATTATTCCAGATGGAAAAAGGGGAGGTGTCAGGAGATCGTCGTCGATCGAGGAGAGAAGAATTCGGAAAAAGATGCAAACTTTATTACTCTACGTGCTCAAGATTCGTTATTTTATACGTATTTGGTGCGAAAAGTAAACGACGAGATGGATCGACGACCAACTGGCGTTAAGGCGTGGCTTTCGATTTGTACAGAGGAAGGAACGTTCGTGCCGACGTCGTCGTTGAATATGGAATGCTGAAAATGTTTTTCATTTTGTTTGTAATTATTTCCTTTTTAATTAATGTATAAATTCATTCATGAAAAAGATAAACACGATGGTGTAAATTACTTTCTTCAATAATTGTAAATTAAATTAAAGATATAATAAGAAAAAATATTTGTAATTGAAATTGAAATTTAATTACATTTGCAAGATTAAGGGTAATTTAGGGAACTGACGGGTAAGAAATTGGGTATAAATCCAGCGAAACCCTAACTGAAGAAAATCAACTACTTGATCTTATCAGAGTGGAATTGGGTCGAGAGGCGGAGATTGACGGCGATGAATTTACCAATTCTAGGATGCAAGTGTTGACCGGAGAGCCACCCATTCGTTGCTGGCGGCTCTCTGATCCCGCATTCCTTGAGGAACCATCGCTCGTTGTCTCCAGTGTCCTTCTCTTTCCGCGATGACGACTGCCCGCTGTCAGAGCCTCGTCCAACACCAATGTGTGTGTGACATTGTTAAGGCGGTGATGGCTTTGCGGGCTTACCAAATTAAACATTAAGCATTAAGAAAGTTTCTTTTTGTTTTGTTTTCGTTTGTGTTTTTTATCTGCACCAGTTTTTTTTAATCTGTATTGTATTGCCAATTTGCCATGTTGTGGATCTTGAAGTTAAGTGTGTTTCAGTTTTTTTTTGTATTGCCATGTTGTGAATGTTGAAGTTAGTGTGTTTCAGTTTTGAAGGTGTTTTTGATTGTGTCTTATAGATTAATCTCAGAGCTTGGGTTGTGTTGCTTTGAACTGATTTATGGTGCAATTAGCAGTAAATGAACTTGGCTTTTTATAGTGTGGAATTAAATCTTTATCGAGTTTTATTGTCAGTAAGAAGTCTATGTTGAAAAGCTTTGCTTTTTGTTGAAAACTGATTCATCTGAAATTGTTGTGGTGAATGACTGAATGGTGATAGGTGTATTTCTTGTACAGCTATAACAAAAAAACCTACCACGATGTGAATGCGAAGAATGATCAATTTGGGTCATTGTTGGGTCTAATTAAAGTGCTGCTTATTACTTGCTTGTTTTGTGTCTATTACTATCATCCTCTCAGCCGAATATTAGGTAGATAATGTTTAGATTTAACTTGATCGATAGTTCTAAAATGATTCTATTATGGAGTTCCGTCCATAGACTGCTCTGTATTTATGCTGCCTTGTCCTCATGAAATGTCTATTGCAGATATGACTTGCTAAATGCAACCACTTGGAAGATTTTGTATTGCATTGGCAGAAGCCAGTCGTTGAAGTGTCTTCTGCCCTGCAAAAGAGGGGCTTAGAGGCTCTTCACACTTCTCTTCAACCGTCAACCTTTGTGAATTGCAAATTGAGAATGTGGTCAGCGTGCAACTATGCAAGCTGCTTTGGTCCCTTGATGGAGTATTCTGTCTTCTCAGTATCCAGGAAGTTAAATGAAGCTTAATGATGCAGTGGTCATCCAGATCTATTGCTGGCTGTGATGCCATCCAAATGTATGGTTGGCATCTGTGGTACGAAGATGTTGACATGGAACAGAACTTGTGCTTATAAAGAATTCCTTGTTATCATGTAAGTAGAACTAATTAACATAGTATTCTAATGGAAAGCATTCAGTTGCTGCAGCCAATGCCTTTTAACTATTCTGTGTCATCAATAAATTGTAGAATCTGAGAATTTCTGTGGGTACCATGTGAAGTAGGAAAGCATTTGATTCTTTCTGGAAAGCATTCAGTTGCCGTCGCCAATTCCTTTTAATTGATGCTTAATCGAAATCAACACTGGAACGAGATGGCAACAATTACCCAAGTCTGTGTTACTGCAGCTTGCACAACTGACTTTCGACTTGCGACTTGCAGCCTCTGGTAAGAAAAAAACCAAGTCTGGCCAACTATTCTTTTTTTTTCTTTCGTAAGATGCTTATGCTTTTAATCTTAAAAGAGGTGAACAATAAACGCTCCAATGCAGCATGCAACTACAGTTTCAGTATATGTGCTTTAGTTTTTCCACTTTCATCTGAAGCATATGCTAGTGGAGCCAATAATGCAATAGCATCTATCTACCATCTAACCAAAACTTTAACCCCAGAATTCTGTGTCATCATCTTTCAAAAAGCTCCTTTACATCCTTGCTGTTGAGGATTTTCTGATGACTGGAGGATTCAACTGAGGATGGCATGGAACGCGCTACAACGGTAACATGAACAGTAAGATAAAGTCTGATGTGCATGTTAGGCACCTAAGCTCAAACAAATAGTTCACCACAAAAGAGTTGTCTGATGGGTGAGAGAACCCCTTGTGCTTAAGTATCACTAGGTGTGGAAGCACCTAGCCAATGTGGGATTGTAACATTGCCCCACCCTTTGAAACCGATTTCCTCGTCGACCTACTCTAGACGGGTCGCCCCTTTCGAGTGACGGCCTACTCTGGACGATTTTCACTCTGACCTCTTTGGGCAATCAGGTAGCCCTTTCCCAGGTTGCCCTCTCCGTGTTGACTCTCAATGAAGTGCACCAAATGTTAGGCACCTAAGTTCAAGGGAAGAGTTCACCACAAAAGACTAGTCTAGTCTGATGGATGAGAAAACCTTTTGTGCTTAAGTACCACTAGGTGTGGAAGCATCTAGCCAATGTACTATGGATAAGTCTCTATACGCGGATGATTGAGTGTGTGAGGAAAAAAAGGACTGATATGAGAGACAAACAACATTGAATGATCGGCCAGAAAAATGGCAAGGCTGTGATCCCCACATTGGCTTCTACAAAGTAGCTAACCACGTGATAGACTCTGATGATCAAAAGACCAAGTCCTGTAGGCTGTATGTACCTCATCGTCGACTGTAAAGTCATCTGCACTAAGTTGCTAAACTTTGTCTTTGAGGCCCCAATGCAGCTGGCAGCTGGCTCCTTTCCATCATCTATCCATCCCCACCACCACTGATTCTGATTCTTCTCATCCTAACTGCTTTCTACCCTTCCTTTTAAACTCTTTACCCCTTAAGCTTTATTCTACCCCATCTCTTGGTAAAGATGACTGCAATGCTTTCCATCTCAGAATGAACCTTTTCGAAAGTTAAATGAAAATATCACAATAATTTTAAAAGGCATGCTACTCCGTGGTGAAGTGCAGTCAAATGTTGCGAGTACCAAAACGATACAGTTTCAATAAAAAATAATAATAATTATTGTTTCTCGGTTAGTATTGTTTTTGAAATATAACAGAATGGCGTAGTTTTGCCACTAGCAAACATTTTGTTACGCTCATCCGCATCCGAATCCGGGTGTTATGAAGAACATTGTAACAGAGATGTAACACAAACATGGCGTTTTTATTAAGAATAGATGTTGACATGTTGTTACAGGGATGAATGAAGCAGCAGCACATGATGTCTGATGGACAAAGCTCTCAAGGACAGATGACAAAAAATCAAGAAAAAGTAAAGAAATCTAGACAAGAAGAAGAAAGAGCTAATCAAGCTAGCTTTATTTAGCTTCAATTATTATTTTTGGGGGTCTAAACAAACATAAGACCACCTCCAAGCAGGACAGAAATCATTAAGCTCGCAATGCCTCCGACGAGCAAAGAAGATGCACCAGAGCCGGGCATGGACGCAACTGGCGCGCCAGCAGGCGGAAGCATATCCATAGATGGAGTGGTGTCGTCAGGTGAAGGAGGTGAGGATGGCAGTTCAGGGGCTGAGGCAGGGGACGACGACATGACCGGTGCAGGAGTTGGAGTGGCTGTAGGACTTGGGCTAGGAGCTGAGGGAACTGGGGCTGGGGACTTGGGTGTCACGGTGGGCGTTGGAGTTGGAGCGGACACGGTGGGCATTGGCGATGCCGAGGGGGACTGGGCGAGGCATAAGGGGAGGAGGAGGAGGAGGAGGAGAAGCATGGGCACAGCTGCTCCGGCCATTGCTGCAAGAGCTGACAGGCTGAAGAGAGAATGCAGAGGATGTGTTTGGGTGGAATGGGCTATGAAGTATGTTTGTGGCTGGTTTGATACATAGCGGAGAATACAGCTTACATAATATTCCATTTCCTAGTATGCCTTTTTAATTATTTTTGTCATAGTTAAGCATTATTATGGATTATTTTATATTTAAAATAAAATAATTTAAGTATATTTTAATTGTTTTATCTCTAACATATTTTAATTTGTTTTGATGAATTTTAACTTCAGATGTCTTAACACTTGTTACTACTGGTCTGATGAATATATACAATTGAATCAAATTTGAGCCGTCAAAACGGAATAAAAGTTGGACCGTCCAATTGGGCCGTAACCCGTTGACCCGAATAAGCTCATCCGGGTCAAGATACTTGACAGTTGACTCGACATATATCATTCACCCGGATAAGATTCCGGGAAAATTGTGTAGAGCTTCGCTCATTCTTCGAACTCGAAAATGGCGTCCACGGTTCTTCCTCAGGTGATCGCTCAGCATTTTCAATCTCATTATCCTTTTTTTAATTTGTTTTGAGCGGTGAATTGATTTTATTTTTCTCGCAGGCAATGGTGGTACTGCCGAGGAGCGCAAGTCCGAAAAAGCTAGGGTTTCCAGTGGCATCAACGAGCGTGAATTGGAACCGAGCATCGGGTTCTAGGGTTCAATTGCTTTCGAACGGGCTAAATTTCAAGCCGGTGGTGGTGTCTCAAGCGAGAAGGTCGATACGTGCGAGAGCGGAGGCGGAAGAGGGAGCAGGAGCGAGTGAAACGGCTGAAGAAGAAGAAGGTATGATTTCAGAAGGTACTGGAGAAGAATCTGAGACAGGGGAGGCAGAGGTTAAGGTGCCAAGAACGCCAAGGGTCAAGCTTGGAGACGTAATGGGGGTATGCTTTGCATTTTGTTGTAGTCTTTAGCCGTTCTGGAAAGTGTTGTATATTTAGTATATTGTTCATAATCAGGTTGAAATTTCCTCTCGGTTTTTCTCGCTATTAGTGTTGGTATTTGTGATTTGAGCTCGAGGAGTTGAGATCGTGAAATGAGGGTGGTAAGTATTAAGTAAGCAGCAAAACTACAAAAGAAAGTGAGCTTCAGTCTCATGATATTGTTTCAGTGCTTCTAACTTCGTCATATGTGGCTATTCAGTGATTGTGAACAGCTTTCGTTGGGTGTCGGCAAGTCACAAATGTTTGAAACAGTGTACTACTATTTGTCGTTTCAATTTGAGGAGTATTATTCAATGCATCTTGGCGACTAGATTTTTATTTATGCTATAAAGAATATGACTAATGGAAGTTTTTGTTCTATGAATAGATCTTGAACAAGAAAGCGATTGAGGCATCTGATGCACTGCGGCCGATTCCAGATCTAAGGACTGGGGATATAGTTGAAATCAAACTGGTAATATTTTGGTTTATGTCCAAGTCATGTTTTAGGATGTCTTATTTGTATTTGCTGATTTGAATCATTACAGGAAGTTCCCGAGAATCGGAGAAGGTTATCTATTTATAAAGGAATAGTCATCTCCAGACAGAACGCTGGGATACACACAACTATTCGGATTAGGAGAATTATTGCTGGTGTAGGAGTTGAGATTGTCTTCCCCATGTAAGCTTCTTTCATTCAACATGCATTTTCGAAGTATCCTTTTCTGACCATTGGCATCAAATTCTTAGTTATGTTTGTGATTTTCTAAGACTCTTGAGCTATTTAAAGTTCTTGCCAAAGCCTGGATGTACATTTGCATATATAATGCGATTGGAAACTCAAATTTTGCTAGCATCTAAGAGTAAGACTTTGGTCATTGGATATAATTTTCTGATCTGTTCATGGCCTTTATCTAATAGTAAAAATGCATGTCCGGAAGGTAGCACGTAGTTTCGCTAAGTCAAGCAGATATGTGTTAAAGCCTCATCCAGTCATTATCATAAGATACGATTGTTGTGCTTGCAGATACTCGCCAAACATCAAGGAAATCAAGCTGGTGAAACACAGAAAGGTCAGGAGGGCAAGACTGTACTATCTACGAGACAAGCTCCCAAGACTCTCAACTTTCAAGTAATCTGCCACAATCTATTGCAACTCGGTCTGCACTTGCTTCTCTTCTCCATCAGGAAATTTCATCTCAGTACATACATCTTTTAGACACCAGTTTTGATGTACATGTTCAATAAGGCAAAGATGTGTAAAATGTAGTTTCAATCGTTATCAATGGCTGATTCGTTTTGTGCTAAAAGCCTTAAACAGTGACCTTTTGTAACATCTTTTGGAATGAAAACAACTACCTCCTAAATGGGCATCATGGGTGTCTAACGGTCACAGTCTTGGTCGAATGATCATAAGGTCGACGGTTTGAATTTCTCAATGCACCTGTGACTTGTCTATTTTTTGCTTATCATAGTAGAATTTAATTTTTTTTAAATATATAATAAAAAATGGGAGTATTACATAAAAGAAAGTCTTTTTCAATAACTTCTTGGAGATTCCAGCTGAGAGGATAATCTTTGGATTAACCTCAATAATCATATGCTTCTCATCATATCTGCTGACTCGTCAAAATATGATTGGTCGAGACTCGTGGCTTTCAATAAGCGCTTATCAAGTCAACTAAGCTCTTGTCTTAGGTCACAAGTTATCAGACAATTTCGGAGAAGCCCAGAACCCTCTTGAACCATCTCCATCATTTTACACTATTCCCAAATTGCCCTCCGCAAAACCGAATCTATCCGACGCTTCATCCGGTTCAGAAGCAATCTTGCACTCATAATACACTCATTCGTCAATCATACGAAATGAACCGGTTCATCGGTCGAACCGTCGAAGACTATTTCCGTCAACGAGCAAAATAGAATCGACCGACTTCTCGAACGGTCCAACGCCTACCATTCAGACCTCCGCTTATATATAAACCAGAGTCTCCTCAAATCCAACTCGCTGAATACGATCGTCAAAAGCAATAGTGATTTCGATACCGTTCGCTCTTAAATCTTCTCTCTGTTCGAAGTTTGTATCCGCTAACGATGGACGGATTCACATCCTTTTTCCAGTCACAATCGTCGTCCCGTAACGCCTGGTCGTTCGACGCGCTCAAGAATTTCCACCAGATTTCGCCCTTCGTCCAAAATCATCTCAAGCAGGTATCGAATAGTCTATTTATTGGGTTTTCCTCTATCTTTGGACTTCGATTACTTTGTTCTAATTGTCGTCGGATTATTTGATGTGCCAAGGTTCTAGGGTTTGTTAACTGCGTTGAAATTTATCGTATGTGAAATTCGATCTTTAGGTTATTCTGCGGTGGTTTCTGTTGTGTGCTATCTTAATTTCTTGTTTATTTCTTGATATATTTTCTGGTTTGGGTAAGTACCTTTAAGTAAGGTTTTTATTCTCGGAAAAGAAATTCAAGAAAATCTTCATAGCTTCATGATCATTTTGAATTAAGTATTTCCATCGGCAGGTTTTAATTCCATGCTTTATTTTGATAGCTCATATCGTAATTTAGGTAAAAGATACTGGGGTCGTTGAGTCAGTTGAATTGTCCTTGGTTGTTTCGTACTGAGGCAAAGATGTAATGAGGACCCAGTGAAATTGGATTGGTTTGATGTCCGGAATGCTTTGTGGGGATTATGCATCTAAATTTTGTATCTTTTGTTGTGTGATATTATTTTCTTATTTGTTGTTATCTTTGAATTAACCTTGAATTTACTAAGTTTTGTATTATGGCGTACAATGCAGGTTTACCTCACCTTATGTTGTGCTTTGGTCGCTACTGCATGTGGTTCATACTTGCATCTCCTATGGAACATTGGGGGCATCATAACCACCATCATGTCCCTGGTTTCATTGAATTTCATCTTTGTTACACCTGTGTATGAGGAGGTAACATTACTTTCAAATTTTAACATGCAACTTGTATGGTTTTCAATCTTTTTAATTTATGTTGCTTTTGTCCATAACAGCGCAAAAGGCTTGGTCTTCTAATGTCATCTGCACTGCTTCAAGGTGCATCTTTGGGGCCTTTGATTGAGCTTGCTTTGGATTTTGATCCAAGGTATTTCCCACGTTCTTAAGAAATGTTTTTATTTACTTATGTTATCTTGGAATCTTGTTAAACCCTCCAGCAGCTTTGAAGTTGTGGTTGATTTTGATGATGTTCTATCATAAATAAGAATCTTTTATTTAATTCCACAGCAATGTTTTAATGTCAAATTGCTGTTCCTGTCCTCTGAAGCATTAATTGTTCAGTATCATGTCTTTATAGAGCATATTTATGTTCAACATGCATAATTAGATGAAACTTATGCTACACTATGGTCTTTAACGGTTAGTTACTTGGTTTATATGATTATAAATTTGTGCTTCCCAACTGCAGCCTCCTCATTGGTGCATTGGTGGGCTCTGCTTTGGCATTTGGATGCTTCTCTGCAGCAGCCATGTTGTCAAGAAGAAGAGAGTACCTATATTTGACAGGGCTACTTTCCTCTGGTCTTTCCATTCTGATGTGGTTGCACTTTGGTTCTGCGATATTTGGTGGATCCTTGGCCCTCTTTAAGTTTGAGGTAATTGAGGAACTTTCAAGTTTTCATTTTGCTATTAAAGATTAAAAGGATGATAAATGTGGTTGCCTTTTAGGTTTGAAAGTATTTTTGCTAAACCAAAATTTACTTGATGCAGTTGTATTTTGGACTTGTATTGTTTGTGGGCTACACCGTGGTTGACACTCAGCACATAATAGAGATGGCACATCTTGGCGACTTAGATTATGTGAAGCATGCTGTTATGCTGTTTACAGATTTTGTTGCCCTGTTTGTCCGCATCCTGGTCATTGTGGTAAGATTGACAGATCTTGGACTTCATGCATCATGCTACTTGCAATGAATTTCCTGTGTTCCAATATGCTTACTGAATCCTTTTTTGATGCTTTATGCAGCTCAAGAATGCAGCAGATAAGGATGAGAAGAAGAAGAAAAGGAGAAACTAAAAGAGTGCCATGGGTTAAAGTGGATGGATTGTTAACTTTGAGTGTTGATGTATAAAACAATCAGAAGAACATAACCTCTACTTTTAAGAAAACAAATGTAAACTTCCGGGTTGAATGATTATTATTATATTGTGTTTCCTTTCATCTTTATTTTGGAGACTTTTTTTGTTTGTTTGTTTGTTTTGAATGGAATGATTTTTTTGTTATAAGCTCATCAACAATTGGATCCGCTCTCGCTCTTTTTCTCTCCAACATTCTTGGCCCATGAAGGCCCAAACCAGCTTTACTTTCGATGACTTGTAAATGTCGTTGGTGTAGCATCAAAATTCGATTGCTTCGGATTGTTTGGCCGATACAGACGAAACACTGCTGCAACGAGGAGTATCGGGCGAGCATCTATTGAGTCCGATTCAGCTTGTAATCTCAGATCGCCATGAATAAGCTATTGGAATTCGGTAGAAAGGCCATGTTTTATGCTAGGGTTCTTTCCGGCTATGAAGAGAGAAGAATCCGATCTTACAGATTGCAACTCCAGCAGCGTGTCCAACAGGTATGTCTCCTCTCATGTAGTCTCCGCCTAGTACAATAGTGCCCCAAAAATGTGATCAACCAGTTGCTTTAGTGTTAGTATTAGCATTACCTTTGGGGACTACTCGTCGTTAGGGATTGTTTCATGGAAATTAGAGGTGTTTCTCACTTTCGCCAACTCAATAATCATAATCATAGATATTAGGGTGGTTGGGTTAAGTTTGAGGCTGATTGATAAGTTGCTTGTCTGTTTCATGTTTCAGATCACATCCATTCCTGCGGGTGACTAGGTCTTGATGTTAGGTATCTTTTCATGGTGGGTTTTGCTTTTCTAATGAATCTTCAACACGTTTGTTGATTATGAGGATTCTAATTAGTTGCCATGCTTCTTAATATTCAGTTTATAATGGGTCTACATGGATTGTATTTGACAGTTTTGAGTCTGTGGAGTTCATTACATAACAGCCAAATATTGGCCTTAGTGAGTCGGGGCGTAGCTATTAGTGGCCACTAGTAATAATGTGTCCAATCTGATTGATAATGAATTTCTTAGTTTTGTTTTGTCTATCCTTCCATCCTTCTCGTATCTTTACCTCGCCTTCTATTGTGCTGCTACATATTCATGAATCATGACTCTAATCTTCCATTATTTGTTCACTTGTTAATTGTGTGCAGGCTGAAGCAAAGAAAGCTGCCCTAAATAATGTTCCTGAAAAGATCATTCTATCAGAGGTCCGTCAAATGGTGGAGCATATGCAATCAGTAAATAAGAAGATAGAGGAGACAGTAAGTTAAAATGAATTTGAAGACTCCTTCTTTATACATGTTCTTAGGTCTTTTGATATCAACTCCTGTTATGTGTGTTTATGGTTACGATGATGAAGATACCATTGGTAGCCAATTCTTTAGAAAGCTTCATTGCCCCCCTGAGATTTCTATCTGAATTAAGACGTTGTTACCTACTTCAGTCGTTATTACCTACCTCAGAGTTCAGTCGTTATCTACTTGAATTACATTAACAACGATTCGTATGTTATTTTCTCATCATTTGTTGACTCCATATCTAATGCAGGAGACTTCCATTCAAGAATACCTTAACAGTATTGACAAGGATGCAGATATGATAGTTAAAATGCAATTAGATGGAGAGGAAAAAACAATGAAACGAATGGCAGAAGCGATGCGTAATCAAGCTCTACTTGAGAAAGTAGAAGCAGACAGCATTGTAGACTTACAGAATGCAGAATCAAACAAAGGAACCCGTAGTTCAGAAACAATCCCAGCTCAAAAGTGAAAATTTTCACGTCGAACTGTGCACATGTGATGCGATTTTTTTGTACGAGTCTTTTGGTCTCTTGATATAATGGAGTTTAACTATGGGAAAAAGCAGTTGAAGCCATGCTCTTTGTAATGTTTTTCACTATGAAATTTGGATGATTGCTGTAATAATAAGTATTCCCAACATTTATGATCCTAAACCAAGCTTCAGAAATATTGGACTCTACATACTTTATGGCTGGAGCAGATCCCAGGGGGTCATGTTAAATGTATTTGTCGAAGTTCTGCTTGCAGTACTGTCCCCACATTAACACAGGCTGATGCTAACACTCATCAACCTTGTTTATTTTTCAGGTGTAGCAGCTGAAATTTTTCCTGCTTCTTTCCTGCTGTTGCATGATTTAGATGGGATGATGCAGCTAGTCAGGTTAGATTCATGAGGCGATGTTTCATTTTTAAGATTGGTTGAGCTAATTATATAATCATGGAACGTTTGTGATTTCCACACACACAAGCATTTGTGGCATGGTACCTCCAATATCAATTTAGGCACATTCGCAGGGAATTATTTGTGACATTGGTGAATAGTTTATATGTTGGATCATCTTGACCACTTCAACACTTATATAATAAACCTTAGGTTCTGCTGTTTTTTTAATGTTATAGCAACCATTGACATTCTCTTGGTTTAATATAACCAACATGGACAGTTCACCAAACTTAAATTCCCTCCAGCATAAAATGCCAAGTCAAACAGCATGTTGGTTTCTGGACAATGACAGTTATATGATCAATCCCAGCTCCAGACGCTATATGTGATAGGTTTCAGCTTAGCTGGGCAAAATATGGATGATAATTTTTGTACCACTAGTTTTCGGCTTCTAGATATATCGGAAACAGTGACCCCGCCTGCTCGAATAACAGTTGAATTGACTTTTGCGGTTTGTAGTTTTTTTTTTCACTTGGGGTATGGATGATTGGTGTAATACTATAATATAAGTATTCCTCGCAAAAAAATGAACCAGATCCAAGCTCCAAAGTCCAGGGATTTTCTACACTCGGGTGCTGTTGCATGGTTATCAATGGATGAAAGCAGTTTTTACCAGGTACATTCATGATGCCCTGAGTTTGTTTTTTAAATTGTATGAGGTATGAGCTAGTTTTCTACTCATATCAAATTTATATTAACACACGCTCAAATAATATTGGTGTGGTACTTCAGATGTTAATAGGTAAATCTTAAGTTAAGTGACATTAGTGAATGGAAAGTTTATATGCCTAGGATCTCCTAGACCACTTCATCATACATATAAAAAGGAAGCTCTGCTACTATTTTTAATGTTATACACCAGTGACTTTCTTTTGGCTTACCAACAAACAATGACAGTTTACCAAGGCAGAATATCCCGTGGCATATAAATCCGAAGCAAATTGGTCTCTTTCTTCTTTGTGACAGTTTAGCAATGACAGTTTAGCATGGTTGGGTTGACAGAGGTAACTTACCCGGTCTCCCGTTGTCACCTATGATTGTTGTCAAATGCAGAAACAGATAATGTGGTGGTCTCTTTCTTCTTTGTGTGGAGATTTAATTCCGGTTTTACGCACTATGTTATTGAATCTGTGCCACTCATATCCACAGACACCTCTATAAATTAAATAAACTTTCAAAAAAGACAAAAAGTTCAATAAAATATCTCTATCATCATTCTCCTTTTTACTGAATTGCTCCTTTTAGCAGTTGTTTGAAGTTAATTGTCATCCCAAGTCTTTTGAATTCTCACAATATGGATCATAACACACCATCTTGCAGCCGCAAGCAAAGGAGAAAGCAGGAAAACGAAGGGTTTCCAATTAGTGTAGCTAGCAACACAAAGGCCCTGGCAGAAAATGAAGGCGAGGGGATTGCCAAGGTTAGACTTCTTGTGATGGTGAACTGATTGTGTGTTAACATATATATACACACCTCTTGCTTTGGTTCATTTATGTTATACTTGTCTACCTATAGATGATATACAGACCAGACACTGGTGAGATCCTCTCGGGGGTCCATATATTTGGACTACATGCAGCAGATCTCTCATCCATGAGGCTTCTAATGCAATTGCATTATAGGAACCCCGCATTTAGGTACCCCTCATTATCTGGCTACTATGCTGCTAATGAATTTTTGATTATTTGTGTTCATTCATTCATCAAAACAAGTTTACTCTTTCCCCACCAATTTTGTATCTTTCCAATGTTTCAATCAACTTCTAATATTATTATTTTGTTTTTACTCTGCAGGAGACATCAAATTTGCAGTTCATGCACATCCCACCTTATCAGAAGTGTTAGATCAGCTTTTCAAATCTGCAAAAAGGTGACAATCTAGCTAAGTTCTCTGATCATTGTGTTAGAAAAAGCATACAATTTTAGTATTCAGGGAATAATGGGAGTTTCACCCTACTGGTTACATAAGTTGAGTTATTTGCACCAAGTTTTCGTGGCTTTTAACTTTGTTGACAGTTTTCAAATTAGCGCTACAACTTCATCTCGAAACATTGATTAACAAATCTCATTTACCATAGGAATAATATTGTTATATACTTGTACAACTTCAAGCAGTAATCAACTTCTTTCTGGAGCAGGTTGACTCTCACAGTCAAGTTAAGGAAGCTAGCTGTTGCCGTTTAAGCATCCCAAGATAAAGCTGTGTGCAATTTTTTTTACCAACTTTCAAAGCTATAGCAGCCTATAAACAAATTCATTAGCACACGAGGAAAGAAACACTCCCAGAATGTGAGATCTCCAAATTTAAAATAATCTTGAAGCTTGGTTATTACAACTTTATCAAAGTTTGTAGTTTTAAGGATTTATTTGTGCAATCTAGAGAGAGCTAGCTACTTGCTGATTCTTGTCTTAACTGTCTGTACTCCCCTCAAATCGGGTATGTATATTTTTATTGGGCAATAACATCATACACATAAGTAACTGTTGTTGTAGTATAGCTGTAGTTGCATGGCTTGCACACAACTTACAAACTCTCACCTGCCAGTCTTCCGCAGTTCCAGCTCAGCTTTTATCATTACTTGGTGGAAACAAAATTTGAAGTAATATTTTTCATCATAAAGGGTTTTAGTCTATCGGTCATAGTCTTGATCGAATAATTAAGAGATCGACGATTCAAATCCTCATGAATGCACATAATGACATGAGTTTGAGGCTTGTTCATTCCTTGTCTATCATAGTAGAACTTTATCGTTATCATTCTAGCTGAGCCCCATACATTTAAAATAGCATGTTGGGGAGATCAGATCAGAACGGCTAACAAAAAGAATGCCATTTAAACATCAGTCCATCACATCTCAATAGTCTTTTGAAATAATCATATGATTGGGTTGGTGCAGCTCATCCTCATTGGTCCATGTTTCGCACTGGTTATCTGACTAACTGGCTCCGAGTTTTTCTGAGCAATGTACAACTGGTACCAATGATCTGAATCATTCATTTGCGACTCATATTTGAAGCAGCATCGAACACCATTCAACAAGCAATTATGAAATGCTTCATGGCTGAAAGCATTACGTTTCTGTCCTTTAGCAAAACTTTGGACAATCAACCCAAAACCAAGATTGTCACGACCGCAAGTTGACCAAGTTAATGTTAAAATTTCATGCAATCAAGAAAGTAATTTTATATGTTTTAAGATAAAACTGCATGCGCAATTTGAAAAGGATTTTCAGCTATCAATTAGTCTAGGAAAAAATGCTGCTTTATCAAAACTACTCATTCACCTGGCAGGTTTCTGAACTATATTTAAATAGAAACCTATTGAATGTTGCTTATGCATTTGCAAGAAATGAGGTAGCTCTTTTTCCTCATTTCTCGCAAGAAAACTATGCACATTCTGCACGTATTCAAATTCACACCCATACATGTGGGAAGCACATGCAGCCTTGTATGTTATGAGCTCCAAGTTACCTGCACAAGTTCACAACGATGCAGTTCTTATCAATTTTGAGAAAGATCATGCAACTGGGTACTACTATACACTATACAGTTGAGTGATATTGCAAATGAAAAAAGTTGCATATTCTAATTTCTTAACAAATCGAAAGAGTGCGTAACACACCTTTTGCGATTTCTTCTTGGCACATTTTCTTTCCAAAGTGACGGTTCAACCACCATTTGCAGCGGAAGATCCAATTTTTAGATAATCTAGGGTCTTTGAATATTATCGGTATCCTCATGGCGACCCCTTGCATGTGTTGATGATGCTCATCTCCATCTTGACAAATTGATAGTCTATCTTCTTCTAGCCCACTAAGTTCTAAAAAGCATACGGCAAACTCTTTCCATGTGTGGTAGTCAGCAAAGGTAGCATCTAAATGCAGAGCAATCATCTCGATCAACGATTCTGATTCGTATTCACCTGAAAATGTGACCAATATAAAGAATCGATTCACTGATATTCATATTATCAGTACGAGAGTACTCATATGCTTCCAACACATTTTGTAAACTGAAAGGTGGCGGTTAAATGTATACCTTCACGATGCAAACTAATTAGCTTTCCCAGTGCGTGGCTACATGTTGGATCCTTTTTCATTTGACCTTCATAGCAAGATGTCTGTTCCTTATAATTGCTATGATCAATATGTTCCAATATACTTGCTTTTAACCTGCACGTGTCCATCTAAAATTTAATGACCATACAAAGTCGCACGAAACAGATAACACGAGACCAAAAAGCTAAATTTATTTGGTTTAACATATGTATCGTAGTGAGATTACCAAATAACACAAGAAACGACACTCAAAGTATTAATGAAAGTCAAGAATTTGACGTGGGAGGTTGGACTCTAACCTTAAATGACCATATCATGCTTATAAAAGCTGATATCATTTACAATGCAATGCAGTGAGAAGATAAAATTTGAAACGAGAGGATCGGTAACATTAATATAACTGTGTTTAGAAACAAATACAATCGCATAATTTGTAACTGACTTCGGCTACATTACCTAAATGCTAGTGCTGTTCCAGAATCAAACGAGAACTTCTCAAGCTCTTGTAAGGCCTTTCCAACTTGATCTCCAAGCAACAACAACTGTAAAAGAAGAGAGGGTTGATGCAGTTAAAAGAATCTAATCTTATTTCCTCAAGATACCGAATCCATAAAAAAAAAGTTTTGAACTATTTTTAATGTCTTTTACGCATTCTACCGTATGAATGCCCATGTTTACCTGAATTAGAGGAACCAAAGCAGCAATCACCGGAGGTCTTGCACAGAGAGCAAGACGTAGATGTTCCACTGCGCGTTTATAATCCTTGTGATCCGCTCGACTTCTTAAACGACTAAAATCCTTATAACCTTTTATTGCAGGCAACTTTAATGGAAAAAGCCAAGGATCTAAGCCTGCAAGTCATGTGCGGTGTGCCAAAAAGGAAGCTTAACGACAAGCTTATAATCATAAGCAGATGATCAATCCATGCAAGAGTGGCATGTTTATCAATTTATTAGAAACCAATAATAAGACATGGTATTAAATGAATGGTAAACAGACTAATCAGTAATTACAATTATTCACTATTAAAGCCTAATGAAATGAATTCAGTATTCACTGACACTGTTCACAGCCAATGAACATTGAACATTTTTATTTGATGTGCGTGCTTCACGTGAAATGCTACAAAGTAAAAGCTTTCTGTTTATACCTTGATTAGCAAAGATTGATGTCTTGTACTCATCGATATGGCAATTCACATTTTCTTCGTCTTCACTATTTTCAGAATCCAAAAAAAAGCCTTGAGATTGAAAAGGTTGACGTTGACCACACATTTTAGCCGACCTTCCCTCACAGTGGCTATCACTAACCTCGTGTAATATTTTTTTATCAACCATAACAGAAGTTTCAGAATCATAATGGTGCTGGTTTTCATGCTCATTATTTGAAGCCATAGAATGTCCAACGGAATGTCTAATCAAGCTATCAAATCTCTGGCCGGATTGATCAGATTCCACATGAGTCTCAAAAATGTCTGTCTTTGTCAAGCGCTCCTCTAGTGGGAGAGTAGCATACCAACACTGGTAGTAAGTCAGACCCAAAATCATGTGTGAAAGTGGATTGCTATCAAAATTGCGCATCTGAAGCATACTGAAAATTATGAGTTAATCAAGACTGAAAAGAAGAGCATAAGGAGTCATCATATGCAGAAAAAAAAGGAAACAAAAGAGATCAGCTTTAACAAAATAAAAACGAGGGAAAAAACAGTACTTTTTAGCAGCTTTATCTGCTGAATTTCCAGCATGTACAGTCAGCAAAAAATGGATGAAGTCCAGTTGAAGCGCAATGCTTTCCTGCTGGTCATTAGAAATCAGACTGAGCGTAACATGAACAATTCACTAAATCAAAAAAAAATCCAGTGTAAGATCGGCACTAACACACCATTCTTGTAAGCACTGCATAATTTTAAATTAGAACTTTTTATCACAATGGACTAATTAATAAAAATGTCTATATATATATAAAAATTAGTATAGTACATTATCCAGTTAAAGACACGCTTCATATTAGCAGTCCATATCAGGTCCATACATACAGGTTTCGCTAAGCACAATTCACATTGTCAGTTTACCATATCAGTAAAAATTAGTTCATCATTATGTTCATTGAAGAGGCAAAGTCAAATCACAAGTATCCCATGATTGCATAACCTGACAAACAAACTTTATGTGTAACTGTCAACACCATACCTTATGTGCTGAGCCAGTTGCTTTCCTGAACTTCTTTATCCATATGTCAAAGACACGATCTAATACTTTTACATGATCTTGTTTGCACTGTTTTACCAGCTCCATCGCAGTCTGATATAAATAAATAAATAAAAATGAAACAAATATCATCAAGTAAAAGATCAGGTGCCAACTACAAATCGATGGTACGCTTCCTACGAACTATGACATTGTCGGTTTATAGTTTGCACATGATCTACACTCCATATCATAATACCTAAACTATGAATGAATACTTCATTAATCAAATTATACCCAGTACTTAATTCTGTTATTTCTTGGACACATATCTTTATCAGTTGCTCTCAGAACCAAGTTGAGGACACCACTGGCTTCCTTCCAGTTCTGACGCCTCACAAGCTTACGAAGCACACTATACAGCTTTGACCGATTATGAGCTCTGACCTTGTCATTGCCGAGCCCTAAATCATACGACGGTTTGGTCAGCGACATACCAATTCGCTTAATCATCCGAATATTACGAACATCGCCTGAATCCTTAGCTACTTTATTCAACTTTTTTGCAATCTTAGATTCCTTAGTGTCTTCTTCAACCTCCATCGATACACACTCATCTGGTTCGGAGAGGTCGTTCGCGCGAGTCGGAGAAAAGTATGAGGCATCAGTCTCTTCAGAAACTCTCATTGCATCCAGCATGAAACTATGAGACAAAAATGCTAGATTAAAAAAAAAACTTCCATTGAACTAAAGTCCGAATACATATTATAAACTGCAAAAAGCAGCTTAATTAGGAGATGAACCAACTGTGAAAAAATAATGGCCTAGTGCAGCTAAATAGTAGCATGTACAGGGCAGTATACCTGTAGATTAAGTGGACATGTATAACATATTCACTTACAAGAAAGAATACTCTTTCGCCTTCCTTGTGCACAAACTAAAAGTAAATAAAAATACAACCCAAAGGAAGTAACTTGACAAATACAGGGAGTAATATATCATCAGTTTATTCAAGTGAGAGCATTGCTAAATTTGCATAACACGAATGCAATAATATTAGGCCAGAAAAATCCTTGTATACACGAATACAATGAATTCTGAGAATTTGTTGTTTTTGTTAAGAACCTATTGGCTATATCAAGTGAATCACAATTATTGGTCAGTACAAGTGAACAACTAAGAAATAAAAAACAAAAAACAAAAACTGTTCCGAACACACAGACCTAAATCAATTTTCATTCCCCCAATTCATAATCGGATTTCAAAATTAGTAAAGCAAAAAATGTCAATTAAGAAACAAAGAAGAGCAGTAAGAAAGGGGCGAGTCAAAGCTGGTAATACCTCGTATGAAGGCGTTTGAAATGGTTCGGAAGTTGATCGTCGGAAGCAGGAAGGTCGGACTCGGACCTAAGCTTCGATACAAATACGAATGAAGAATCACACCTGGGCTGGGACTATCGAAGATTTATCCAGCAGCTCAGCTGTAACGAAGCCCAGTTTCGGCCCAGTTTCAGCCGTAGCTAAAACATAACGTTAATGGGCCAAATGCATACGTATATATGTGTATACACAATCTCCTTTTCGTCTTCAACGCGTCGTCACTGTACTTTCGCCATGGTTCTAGAAGCCTCTGTCTCTTCGGAAATTTGATTGGATGTGTCTTTTGCCTCGTGCGACGACTCCGATGTTTTGTTTTACTGATCCTAGGAGCGTCTGCGTGTTGTAGATTTTGTCATACACTTGTCAGTCTCTTCACGTTTGAGCTTGAAATTCGATTCTGCAGGCTGCAAAATGATTCCAGAGTGTTTACTATATATATATTTATATATTTATTTTATGTCTTCTGAATATTCATGAAAACGTAAGTTCGAATTGCTTTACATGCCTTCATAAAATTTTCAAGATGAGAAAATTTGTAGCTTAAGTTTATTTTATTTTTCCAGTTTTTCTGGATGTAAAATAAAAAGAAAACTACGTGTAAAAATATTAAATCTTCTACTAGGTGATTTTATTTATTTATTTATGATATCAGTAATAAATTATAGATTAATCAAGTGGCTAATTTCAACCGGTTCAAAGATGCTAAGATTATAATTGGGGGAAGATCAGATTAGGAACGCATCTTGGTATTTCGTAGATGCTGCTTCAGTAGTGGCTTCCTACATTTTTATGTGTATATTGCAGAAAGGTTTATTATTAAATATGGTTATTAACCTTGCTAGTCCTGTAAGCTTGATTTGCCGTAAACGGCCCTGGGTTCAGATTCGGTCCATCCATAGTAGTACATAAATTGACATTGTTAGCAATTTTGAAATGTGATTCTTTGTGTATTCAAGGTGCGTTAGTTATTTACATTCTCTGCAGTCTGCAGCCCACTTCTTTGTGTTGTTGTCAGAGGTCATGATGTGCTGCTACTGCTGTTTAAATGTGGATTCCTAGTGACTCCCGTTATCAATTCTTCGAATATGAAACCTTTTCCAGCAGCCGTAGCATTACCAACATAGTGGGAAATCTTGATGCTTGGATTGGAAGGTTAACTGAAAATTACAATAGCCAATAAGGAATCGTTGGAGGTATATGAAGCCTGTGGATTCATAGAAATCAAAGTAGTTGATGTATGAAATTCCTCAAATCCACCAACTGCTTGGAAATATTTATTTTCTACCCAAAGACCGTTACTGTTAAAAATTCCAGGGGCCTTGCTGAGTAAATTATGATCATGGCCGTGTTAAGATACTATTCTTTATCGGTATTTCTCTTTTTTTTTTGATTCATTAGTGGATTTGAACCACCGAAACTACAAAAGCTCAACTAGAAAACACTGACAGCAAATGTAAAAAAACGAGACCCGTGAGGGCTCGAGACACTGGGGCCATAGGACCGACACTCTGAGAACCACTCTGCGATCCCTATGACTAGAACTCTAAAGACACTACAAAGATCTCTTATGCTAAAAAACGCTAGAACATCCCTCTGAAAAGCTCAAGAGCGCTCTGTCGACCACTAGGGACCCTTAAACGCTTAAAACTTAGTTTCAATTTCCTTATATCTTCATCCAACGCCTTTTCATCCAACTTCGAGCTACTACTCACTCTGGTCCTTTCCAGCGCTTCAATATAGGTTCTTTTCAAATCCTCTAACTTTTCCTTTCTCAATCTCATTTGACTCTTGATAGCTTCCTTCTTCTTTGGCTCTCCTCTTTCTATCATTTGAAAGGCTTTTATGGTTTTTCCGCAATGGATAGAGGACCTTTCTTCTTCCTCACTTTCGTCTGAACCGGACCATACATCTGAGTCACTACTATCCCTCTGGATCTGCTCCTTCCCAAGCCCAATCGAGCAGCTGTGCGAGCTGCTCGAGGTTTTATGAGAAGCCTCTGGTTCGTAAGAGTACTGATAACATCTTTAGGGTTTAGGGCTGATGTGTCATTTGGCCCAGCCTTCGAGGAAACATCCGTACTGATGTCTTGGAGAGAGGAGCTCTCTGAATTGTCTGCTTTTGTACTATCCACGCTTGCATGCTTTGGGACATGCGTGCTAGGTTGTACCATGTTGAGAGGGTGGTCCTTGCGTTGCATTACAGGCTGCTGGACAAAATTGCTTTTGTTTCCTTTATTTTTTTTATTTTTTTGAACAACTGTCCATCCTAACTCAGTATTGTCTGCATGGGTTGTACGACCAGCAGCGGGCAACAGTGACTGGTCGACTTGTCTCTGCATGTTGGGGGCCGTGTTCTGAGAAATGGGCGTCGGGAAGCTCTGTACAGCACGCGCCGTCGAGTTGGGAAGCCCGTGTTCATCCCTTGATTCCCAGATTCGCTGTTCATCTACTTTTCGACGTTTTTGTTTTCTACAGATGTTAATGGAGTGTCCATGGATTTTGCACTTGCTGCAGTATTCCAGCTTACTTTCGTACATAATTTTTTGCCAGAAACCAGTCGATGGCCCGGTAACGATCCAGACTTCATCCGGCAGCTCCTTAGTGGTATCGAGCTCAAGGCAGACCCTTGCGTAGTTAGGGTTTGTAAACAACCGAGTGCGGGTATCCACTGCAAGGAAGCTACCAAAGGAAGAGACAATGGCAGCTATATAACCGGGGTTGTTGAGCTCTAGGGGAAGGCTGGGGAGACGAACCCAAGCGGTGGTGGAGGTCGGCTCTGTTCTTGTGTTGAAGTTCTTTGTCCATCTGAAGAGCCGGAAAGGAGAATGGCCCAGTCTCCTCATGGGGTGAGAGAGGATCTTGCACGCATCCAGTTCCGACTCAAGAACAATGAGGATATGTTTGGCATCCCATGCTCCGATGGAGCATCGGCCGGTTGGGCTCCATGTTGTCAAGAAACTCTGGCGCACTTCCTGGATAGGAGGACGGCCACCGGAGAACTTGGCTACTAAAGCATGCTTTAGATGATCAACACCCACCTGTCACTACACCATTTTTCACCATTTGCAACATTTATTTTCATTTGTTGCATAGCAAACATGTTGCAATACGGTAATACAACATATTTTGTATGTTGCTTTTAGTAAATGTTGCATATGTAATTAATATTTATGTTTTGTAACATAAACACTTGCAACATCACCATATATGTTGCAATAATGAGGTGCTTTGCAACAAAACAATTGCTACACTTGAAAATTTGTTGCATAACCAGTGACACGTCAGAATTCACATATGCATTTGACTTTTCAACCATTCGTACGGAAATAGTACGATTCATTTATAATGGTTGTTGTGTGTCGCAATAATGCAACATGGTTCGGGAATGTTTGGGCAACATTAACATGTCGCATAAACTAATGCATTAACTCCTATCTCACCAAACAAATTAAATCGATCCCACCATCTCCTTTTGAAAACGTACAACCGTGTGCCGCAAGGATGTTGGGCAACATTAAAATGTCGCATAAACTAATGCATTAACTGCTAACTCGCCAAACAAATTCAATCTCCTTTTGAAAAACGTACTCCTAACTCAGCAAACCTTCAATCTTTTGCATCTCCTCCGGCCATCTCCTCCATCTCCTCACCAACACAAATGCCTTAATTTCATGTCCATATGCAACAAATGTGGACTGAAAAAGCTTGAAGCTTGAAGATGTGGACTGAAAATGAAGATTGAAGCTTGAAGCTTGAAGCTTCTCAACACACCAACATACCCCTGCATATAATAAGCTTGAAGCTTGAAGATGTGGACTGAAAATGAAGATTGAAGCTTCATTTCATCTCCCCAACCGACCCCTTCCTCTAAATTAACAAGCCCGGGCAGATTTGCTGAGGATCAGTTTGGATTTGCTGGAAAAATGGAGGTTCTACTTTAGTTCTGCGCATCTGTCGCTGATCTGCTTTCAGGTCTGTTCTGTTTTGAGTTGCTGGTATGTTGCATTACCTTATTGTATGTTGCATATGTTATGTTGCATTACGACTGAGATGGCCTCTTGTCAACAGATCAAAAGCATCTCTCCATTTAAGCTGCACACGTGGCCATGTTTAATTTGTCCAACTCCTCTATTCCTTAATTTGTTCAATTTCTCAATTTTCATAAGGTAAATTGTAAATTAAATATATTTTTTTTAGTGTTGTATAAATTATTATAAATATGCTCATCTCTTATATACATATAAATGACAGGTGTGTAAATCATGGATAAAAGTTGGATGAATTTGTCAAGAGTTGATTTACGGTATTTCAATGGTATTGAAAATTTCATCAAGTTTGCAAGACAAAATTCAAATGAAGCTACATATCCTTGCCCTTGTTGTCGTTGTAAGTTAGGGCGTTGGGTTGGACTTGATAAAATGCGCACACATTTGATTGACAAAGGATTCATGGTGGGTTACACAACATGGACACTGCATGGAGAGGTTGAATTGGGAGATGACCAACTTGAAGATAATTTTGGGCAAGTGAGCGGGGAGCCTAATGAGTTGTACAATATCCCAATGGTGGAGTTTCTTAATGATACATTTCCTTTGCGTGACTATCAAGATCCTATGATGGTGGATGAGACATTTGATGAAGCGGATTATGAGGTTAATCGCCTAGCTAATGAGAAGTATCATAAGCTATTAGTAGAGGCTCAAACACCTATTTATCCCGGAAGCAAGGAAACTGTGTTGAAATGTATCTTGTATGAAATGCAATTGAAAGTCGAAGGTCGATGGTCTGATAAAAGTTTTGATAGACATTTGGAGCGATGTAAAAGACTAATTCGTGGAGAAAATAAGTATCCGGGATCATATCGCGAGATAAAGCATTTGTTGAGCAATCTTGGCTTGAACTACGAGGTAATTCATGCATGCGAGCATGGTTGTGTTTTATACTATAAAGAGTTGAGTGATCTTGATAATTGTCCCGTTTGTGGAGAGGCACGGTATGATTATGTGGATGGCAATAGGAAGGCTGCTAAGAAATTTGTGCGCTATTTTCCTATTACTCCTCGGCTACAACGATTATATACATCACCTTATGTCGCAAAGGAAATGCGATGGCATGGGGAACGACGAGTTAGTGAAGGTTTAGATGATCTTAGACATCCTGCAGATGGAGATACATGGAAAAATTTTAACAAGCAATTTCCGGATTTCTCAAATGAGATTCGAAATGTGCGTCTTGGATTAGCAACGGATGGATTCAATCCGTTTGGAGTAGCATCTACCTCTCACAGCACTTGGCCTATTGTGGTTATGCCATTTAATTTGCCGCCTTCGATGTGTTTGAAAAAGGAGTTTAACATACTAGCGATGTTAATTTCAGGTCCTAAGTCGCCTGGGAAGTGTTTGAATGTTTTCATGCGGCCTCTTATTGATGAGTTGCAGGTGTTGTGGAGTAAAGGGGTACCCACTTTGGATCGGTATTCGGGGAGTTGTTTCACTATGAGAGTAGCGGTGATGTGGACAATTAGTGACTTTCCCGGTCTTGGTATGTTAGGAGGTATTCAAACAAAGGGATATAAAGCCTGTCCAGAATGTTTGGACAATATTGACTCCAAGTACTCAAATAAAAGGATGTCATACCAAGGACACCGTAGATGGCTTCCAAAAAATCATAAATGGAGAAAAGCAGCGAACAAGTTCAATGGAGATGTTGAGTTGAGGTATTTAAATTACTTACTTAATTTATTTAAATTATTTCAATTTTATTGTTTAAATTGAATATGATTGTTGTAGAAGCAAGCCACCAACATTTTCTGGAGTTGAGGTATTAAAGAAAATTCACAGTGAGAAGAAGAATATGCAGGTATTTTATATGATCATGTTTAGTTTTTTCATTAAAGGGTGTGTGTACATGGCCACCCAAAGTTACACTACACTCCACTATTATTAAATTATTAAATTATTGAAGAAACATGACTACTTGACCATTTAATTTCCAGCTTTTACTCAACCATTTTATGAGTTGACTATTTTTAACTTCTTGCTGCTTCATTTATTTATTTATTGTTAAGGTACATAGCTTGCATCCAAAGTTCAAAGGGAGTGCCAAGAAACTTTGTTGGACACATCAAAGTATATTCTATGAGTTGCCTTATTGGAAATACATGACACAACCATACTCACTCGACATGATGCACATTGAAAAAAACGTATTTGAGGTTGTTGTTGGAGCTATTCTAGGCTTTGAAGGGAAAAGACATTTATGGGACTTACCATCGGGTAGACCGTCTTATACGGTTTCGCCAGAAAATAAGGTCACAATTCTTGAGATGCTAAAAGATGTCAAGTATCCATCGGGTTATGCTGGAGGTCTTCATAATAAGGTAAATCTAAATGAAAAGAAATTCATTGGATTGAAGACACATGACTGTCATGTCATGTTTGAGCGGTTGATTCCCATCGTCATTAGACCTTACTTGCCATCATCAATTGTGAATCCAATTTTATGTTTATGTCGATGGTTTCAAAAGCTTTGTTGTCGGGAGTTGACGAGGAGTGATGTGATTCAATTGAAGGAGGATATAGTATTCATTTTATGCCATTTTGAGCGGATATTTCCAAAAGGGTTTTTCACCATCATGGTACATCTCATGATTCATTTACCAGATCAGATTTTGCTTAAGGGACCGGTCCATTACAGCTGGATGTATCCAATTGAGAGGTAATATTTTTCCCTCGCTTTTACTTGACTTTTATTAACCACATCCTTATAGATTTTGTCAACCAAGGTTAATTTTTTGCAGACAATTGGGCGAGTACAAAAAATATGTGAGAAACACCCGATATCCTGAAGGGTGCATCGCCGAGCAGTACATTGCACAAGAATGTGTCACATTTGTTAAGCTTTACTTAGAAGGTAATACATTGGATGAACCAACCATTATAGAAAGCGCAATTTCGGTCGTGGCTCCTCACATTCGTCCATTTGGGGACATTCCAAAAAAGAAGCTTAACAAGAAGGAACTCCAAGTTGCTCACTGGTGTGTTCTAGAAAATTGTGAGCAGGCAAAAGACTTTATAAAAGAGCACAAAGAAGAATTTGAAATGAAATATCCCAATCACGGAGACAAAGCACGAATCAAGCATTTTATATCACATTTCAATCGTTGGGTGAGTTTTTTTCATTTATTTATTTATGTATTTATTCTTTAATTTATAAATTTTATCATGTAGCAACCATTTATTTTCTTCAGATGGAAACTTTTCAAGGGTCAGAATGGTTTAATGAAGAACTATACCATTTATCGTGCACACCTTTGGCCCATAGATTTTATTCACAATGCGAAGTAAATGGGATTAAATTCGTGACGTGGGAAAGAGATCAAAATCGAAAGACGCAAAATAGTGGTGTTATGGTTGAAACTTTCAGAACCGAAAAAAAACTTGAAAGCGATAAAGAGGTTTACTATGGTGTTCTTGAGGATGTGATTGAGTTGATGTACCCACAAGGAGTGACGGTTATTGTTTTCAAGTGCCGATGGTTTAATGAGAATAGAGGAGACATAAAAAGAGATCATGGCATCGAATCGGTAGACACGTCTACTACTTGGTACGGGGACACGCCGTTTTGTTTGGGATTAATGGCCACACAAGTGTTCTACGTAGATGATCCTAAATATGGTGATAATTGGAGAGTGGCGAACATTGTTGCACAACGAGGCACTTACACGGCTGATGCCTTAGCGCGCGATATCTTAGGAAGCATCGAAGATCCTTATCAAGAAGAACTCCCATCCAACATTCCCCAAGTTCCTATACACACATTACAAGTAGATTTGGGACGTCTACCTCAAACTCCTCGAGAATTTTACAATGATGAAGACGATGATGAGTTCCGGGATGAGGACTCGGAAAATGAAGATGAGTCCCAAAATATTGACCTTGATCAAGAAGTCGACGTATACGCTAACGGCAATGATGACGACGACGACGACGACGACGCATATACATAAATTAAATCAAGGTACATATGTTAATTATATTTGTATATCCACCTTACATAACATTATCATATGTAACATATTTTTTTATGTTTGTATGTTGCATAGGAAAGTGATATTTGAAAGGGAGATCTTTTCGCGAAGATGACTATCCGTGTCAGTTTTTCAGCACCAATCAGGATGAAGAAAACCAATTGTGTAATCTGTGTGAACTCATCCTAGCCAATCAAAATTAAGTTAAAATATTAAAATTAAACAAAAACATGTTTTGTAATGTTTTGTCACGTTTTGTCACACGCGTCCGCCGCTCGAACTCATCCTACCGCATCCGCTGCTCGAAACACAAAACCCTACCTACCGCATCCGCCGCTCGAACTCGATCTCTCTTCGTACACACCACCACCGAACTCGATCTGTCTAACCACCGCTCGATCGATGCCGCCACGCGTTGCTCCGACCAAGAAGCGGACGAAGCGAAGTCGTCCAGTCGTCGACGATTCCCAAGAGCCGACCGGTGCCAAGAAACAGAAAAGTTTGAAGGACGTCGTGACTCCAACCAAGGCCGCCAAACCAAAGCCTACTACACCTAAACGGAAGCCTCCGACTACCAATCCGAAGCCTCCGACTCCCAAACCAAAGCCAACGACCACCAATCTAAAGCCTCCGACGCCCAAACCAAAGCCTACTACACCCAAACCGAAGCCTCACTTTACACGATCTGCAGTTGCAGGTATTTAGATTGTTAGATCTGCAGTTAATAAATCATTAGCCTCATTTTTTGGTTTGATTAAATTACATTGTTTTTTTGTTTGATTACTAGCTCTTAATTTTGCGGAGGAAGATGATTGGATTTCAGAAGATGAAATCGTTGGAGAGGTTATAATGTTAAAGGAAAAGTCAGATCAGTCTAATGTCAAGACCTTCTGGGGTAAGAAGGCATCAGCTAATAAGAAGGCACCAAAGCAGAAGGCTCCAAAGCAAAAGGCACCCAAGAAGCAATCACCAAAGAAGACATCTCAACAACCAGCTGCTCCTTGTCCTCAATCAGTGCCGTCTAATGATCCAATTGAGGAAATTATGGAAAGTTTTCCTCGTCCTCAATCAGTGCCAAGTCCTCATTCAGCGGCTTCACAGCCACATGCACAAAATGGAAAATCCACCAAGAAGTCTCCTGTTAAAAGTGATCGGTTGTAATTCAGTGTAAATATTCGATAAGAATTATCAAATACTTATGCCAAACACGGTTAATCAAAACATTTATATTTTGACTTGGGAAACCCAAGGTCGTACCCAAAAGATAGGTGATTAAACTAATTAGTGCTAACGATTAAATCTAAGATGTCTATGGTTTGGGGGGGTTGATCCTCAAAAAAAAGGTCGGTAGCAAAATGATTTACTATCCTAGAAAGAGATTTAGTCGATGAAATAGGTAAACAATCAATTAAAGATGACTAGGGTTCTAATCCCCTCCTAGACAATTATTGTGACGGCAAATTAGAACACCATTGATGAATTCGAACATACACATATAGAATTTAGCCATGTAACGTTAATACTAGGTTCAACTCGCGCTACAACCTAGCACCAAGAGGTTACACCTCGCATAGCACCTCACACTCGCGCTTTATTGGTGCTATAGCGCATTATTTATCTAGCCTCACACTCGCGCTTTATTGGCTAGATAAATCATGCACTTATTAAATTCAAGTCATTCCCATTAAGATTAAAGCATCGCCATGTAACACTAAAATCCTAATGCTCCTTCGTTTAGTTTCTTTGAAATCATACTTTTCAGGGGTTAGCTACGTCAAGCATGAAATCAACTAGAATCCCTATTTCGGACTTGTCAAAAAAAACATGTCATAGGTAATCCAAAAACATTAAGATTAAACGAAGAAGAATCGTGTGTAAAATTTATTCATCAATTGTATTCATGGTATTCAAAACGCCACAAACATGCCTAGGGGTTCATAGAACCCTAACCAATATCACTACTCACTCATGGTGAGGTCACAACCCATATCAATAGTAGATGAGTAGAAAAACATAAACAAAGTTGGGTTTAGGATTCTAGAACCAATATGGAGCAATAATGATGAAGAACGATCCACGATCCGAGTTGTTGATGATGATGTAAAATTCTGGCTTCTCCTCCAAGCTTTCTTCTCTTCAAATCCCCAGAAAATTCCCAGAAAAACCACACACGGTTTTGGAAACCCTAAATTTCTATTTATACCCCAAAGTTAAAAATCTGATTTTTACGACTTCATGCGAGCGCATGAAATTATCATGCGAGCGCATGACTGCGTAAAAGTTGGTCATGCGAGCTTGGGCTTGAGGCATGCGACCGCATGAGATTCTCATGCGACTGGTCAAGTTCATGCGAGCTTGGGAGACTTTCATGCGAGCGCATGACTTTCTCATGCGACTGGTCGAGTCTGTGCGTTCGCATGACATTATTGTGCAAACGCATGGTCTCTTGCTGGCCTCTTTTTGCTGTCTTAACGTCCGATTTGGGTCTCGGCGTCAACTAGAGAGTTGTAGCCCTTTGAGTTAGCTTTCCAACAAGCTTTGAATCGATCAAATCGGACACCACATGAGATCTGTAGGTCCAAAATACTCCGGAGAGGTCTGCGTGTCTCGATTGCCCGAAAGTCCATGTTTTTGCTCCGAAATGCTCGGTTTTGCTCCAAAATCAATGCCCACTTGTGTTCTCAGCTTAAACTCTGTAACTCGCCTGAAATGAACCACAAGACATCAAATAGCAAGTGAAATCGTGATAAAACAAACAGAACAATAAGCATAGAGGTCACCTAAAATGCATATATTTTAGCACTATCAAAAAGAAAGTCTCCGATTAAGAGAAAGTCTCCAATTAAAAGAAAGGATAAAATTCAGATGCTGGCATCCACACTTCCGCATCGCTCTGCAACAGCCACTTCAGAGCACTGCCAGTCCAATCAGAGTATCCCTCGGCCTCCACCTCCACCTATGGATGAGCCAGAAGCTTCTGAAGACGGGCAAGCTGACCCCAACACAGATGATGAGATGGAGAATGATAACATGATGATGATTAGATGCAAAGATGAAACAATCGGGGCAGGTAAAAACTCATTTCAATTCATGTTTCACCGTCATTTCAATTCATGCATACTTTGACTGTTTTTCTTTAATAATGACAGATGGTAAGATTATACGAAGTGGTCGCTCAGTCTGTAATAATGCATTGTTAGAAGCTGAATTTAAACATTTGGGCCATCGTATTAAAATTGAGGAGGGACCTACTGGCACTCCTGTGTATGGAAAATACCGAAGATTACTTGTTGGAGCTGTAGGCGTGTATGTCAAAGAGTCCTTGCCCATGACAGTGGAAAGCTTCTATGAGTTGGATCATGCTGTTTTGAAGCTGATGATTCATCGCTTAAGTGTAAGTCTTTCAATTAATATGTGTACTTTTGATGTTCAATTGAATTTACTATAGATTGATACAACGCTTAAGCTTCTATATATGTGGCAGGCATACTTTGAAATTACAAAAAAGCATCTGTGGCTCGTTAAGTACATCATATCCATTGCCAGTAAAAGGTTTCGCGCGTGGAAGCATAGTTGCAAGCAACACTTCACAAAATATGGTCCAAGTCTACCATGGGAGTTTCGGAAGCGCCGAAGCGAATGGGATTGGCTGTGCAATCACTTTCAGCAACCAAAATTTATGGTAATACTTAGAACATTTCATTTGAATCATCATATGCGCGCCTATCAGCAACAAGACTATCTGATTTTTTTACATGTAGAAAAAATGTGAGCGTTTGGGGAAGACTAGGAATGAATATGAACGAGTCAACCACTGTGCGGGCAGGAAGCCCTTTGGCGAAATAGTCGAGGAGTACATTAACCTTGGTAACCCAACGCCTTTGGTTGCGACGCTAATGCAGGCCTACGGGAAGGATAAGAAGAATGGAGTACCAGTTGTGGTAACTTTTCATTTTTATATTTAGCATTATAACAACTGAATTGTCGTTGATGTTATTACTGTTTTTACTGCTGAATGTTTTGTATGTTTGAATGTCACCTTTGAATGTTTGAATTGTCTTGAAACAGTTTTGAAATTACTGATGAATCTTTTGTATATATGGAAATTGGCTTGAAGTACACATGCGTTGTTTTCTGTAATCACTGATGAATCTTTTTGTAATTATGTAGCCTCATGACACACCAGTTGCTTTTCTGTTAATGTCACTTGTTTTAATGTTTAGGGACCTGTTGTTTAGAATGTCACAGTTTCAATATCGCATTCTAATGAACATTACTGATGAACATTACCGATGAACTCATGAACATCACTGAACATTACTGATGAATGTCACCTGTTACAGATTTGAATGTTTGTTTTAATTCTCAGGAAAAGCTGAAAGTGGAAATGGATCAGTTTTTTCCCCGGGAATACCCTGATGATCATTCAGTACGCCTCCTAAGTTTCAATGAGCAGTGTAAGATAATTGAGGCTGCAAGGGGAAAGAGGAGAGGAAGAAATTTAGTTGGCAGTGAGATATGCAAGCTCCCACTCCCTAGAGGCTCTGCTGGGTCAATTATCGCTGGTCTTGACCTCCAAGATGAACTGGAGAAGACAAAGGAGGCTCTAGACAAGGCCTTGGAGGAACAAACTCGCGAGCGTGCAAAGGCAGATGAATTTAGAAGGCAAATGGAGGTTCAATTTAAAGCCTTAGCCGATCATGTCAAGTTCAACTTTCCAAGGACTAGTCACTCCTCAAGCTCCGGCTCCGACCCCGACTCCGACTCCGACTCTGAATGAACTGTGAACTTATGGTAACATTTTGGAACACGCAAACTGTTCTACTAAGCGTGTTTCCTTTTGACAAGTCCTTTAAACTTTGTTTTGTTTGGAACTTGTTGCATATGCCATCATTTGGATAAATGATGTGTTTTGTTTGGAACTTGTGGTCTGTTGTTGTAATGTTTCCAGGAGCTTTAAATTGGTCTGTTATGTATGGCTCATATATAGTCCATAAATCCCATTTCCGAAAACACCATTTGCGGTATTGTAATGTTGCAAGACGTCGCTATATATGTCGCCTAGTCAATATATTGCAATTTCTCAAAACATCATTTCCGACATTATAATGTCGCATAGTACATATATGCAATTTCTGAAAACATCATTTGCGACATTATAAAGTCGCACGAAGTCGCTTATATGTCGCCTAGTACATATATTGCAATTTCTCAAAACATTATTTGCGACATTATAATGTCGCACTAAGTCGCTTATATGTCGCATTGTACATATATGTCACTTCTGAAAACATCATTTGCGACATGATAATGTCGCATAGTACATATATGCAATTTCTGAAAATATCATATGCGACATTATAAAGTCGCACGAAGTCGATTATATGTCGCCTAGTACATATATTGCAATTTCTCAAAACATCATTTGCGACATTTTAATGTCGCACTAAGTCGCTTATATGTCGCCTATATTATATATTGCAATTTCGCAAAACATCATTTGCGACATGATAATGTCGCACTAACTCGCTTATATGTCGCCTAGTTCATGTATTGCAATTTCTCAAAACATCATTTGCGACATTATAAAGTCGCACGAAGTCGCTCGATATGTTGCAGTGAGCTAGAAAAGCAACAAATATATTGCAACATTTTGATGTTGGAAAACGAAACCGCTAATTGCGACATACGCACCCGATATGTTGCGTAACGGCAATGCGACACAGCATTAGCGACATTTAGTAAAGCCACATGATACGTGTTGCGCAACCGTAAAGTAACATACTCGGACCCATAGGCAACACAAAAATAAATGTTGCAAATGGTGAAAAATGGTGTAGTGTGTAACTCAGCTGCGTTGAATGTGATGGAAGGCTTACCTTCTTTGACTCCGTATTGTCTAGAAGCCAGTTGGATCAAAGGAAGCCTGCATTCGTTTTGTTTTGGAATAGTAGACGCGAAATTTTTTTTCACCTCTGTACCCGACTGTATAACGGCAGCGAAGGAGGGTTTAGTGGGTGGACGTGGATCTGGAGGGTCCGGGGGACAGGGGTGAGGTGGGTTCGTCTTGGCCGGAGCTTGGCCAAGGTGAGCCATGACCTGAGGCGGAGAGAAAAACCAGAGCTTATCTCTCTAGCTCACCAATCTTTGTCACTGAAATATCGGTATTTCTCTTGTTTCTGTCTAGTAGAAAAACTTAAGAACTTAGCTATGAAAAAAATGATGTTTCCAAGGAATTGGCCATTACACTGAGGTATTTTGATCCTGGGGAATGTGAACAGTATTTGTCATTTAGAATCTTTGGTTAAATAGGGTGGATTGATTTCTCACATCAGCTGAGTGCCACACTGCCAACTGTATTCATTCATCTTAGCCACATGACAACAACAAAATCCTCCATTAACACAGGCTGATGCTAACACTCATCAACCTTGTTTATTTTTCAGGTGTAGCAGCTGAAATTTTTCCTGCTTCTCCCCTGCTGTTGCATGATTTAGATGGGATGATGCAGCTAGTCAGGTTAGATTCATGAGGCGATGTTTCATTATTAAGATTGGTTGAGCTAATTATATAATCATGGAACGTTTGTGATTTCCACACACACAAGCATTTGTGGAATGGTACTTCCAATATCAATTTAGGCACATTCGCAGGGAATTATTTGTGACATTGGTGAATAGTTTATATGTTGGATCATCTTGACTACTTCAACACTTATATAATAAACCCGAGGTTCTGCTGTTATTTTAATGTTATATCAACCATTGACATTCTCTTGGTTTAATATAACCAACATGGACAGTTCACCAAACTTAAATTCCCTCCAGCATAAAATGCTAAGTCAAACAGCATGTTGGTTTCTAGACAATGACAGTTATATGATCAATCCCAGCTCCAGAGGCTATATGTGATAGGTTTCAGCTAAGCTGGGCAAAATATGGAAGTTCTGCTGCTATTTTAATGTTATGTACCAGTGACTTTCTTTTGGCTTCTAACAAACAATGACAGTTTACCAAGGCTGAATATCCCGTGGCATATAAATCCGAAGCAAATTGGTCTTCTGTTCATACACTAAACTGCTAGCGCTGTCTGCCATGGATTTTCTAATTGAAGCTGCTGAATGTGGTGATATCAGTGCCTTCTACGACTTAATTCCTAAGAACCCTCATATTTTGAAAGCGCTGGATGACCTTCCATTTGCCCAAACTCCACTACATGTGGCTGCGTCAAAAGGGCATGGCAGGTTCTTCATAGAGCTGATGAGACTCGTGCCATCGTTGGCCAGGAAGCTAAACCATGATGGATTCAGCCCCTTGCACCTTGCCTTAATGGAGTCAAAGCAAGATTTGACCCGAATGATTATTCGTCTAGTTCGAGTTGATCCAGAGCTAATCCGTGTCAAGAGCAAAGAGGGCATCACTCTCCTCCATTATGTGGCTGAAGTCGGCGAACTTACGCTTTTGTCAGAATTTATGTCAATATGTCCAGAATCAATCAATGATATGACTATTCGGGGTGAGACTGCGCTTCACGTTGCCGCTAAGCATGGACAGTATTCTGCCATTGAAGTACTTATGGGGTGGCTTGAAAGAGGCTTCTACCAGGAAGTCAAAAACTTGAAGCAAAAGGTAGTGAACTGGCAGGACGATGAAGGTAACACTGTGCTTCATATTGCAGCACTCATGAATGATCCAAAGGTGAGCTTATAAAATTTGAAATCTGCTATAGCAAGTTATATTCATGTATGGCTATGCTCATATTCTCCGCTCGATATTGCAGTTGGGTAAATTGATACTAGCCAGTGGAGTAGCAGACTTGGACTTGGAAGATTTTGAGCGCAGAACACCTCTAATCTTGCAGAAAAAACTTCATAGAGGAAATACAGAGCTACGACAACTAATAGAATCAGCATCAAGTTACCCAGCCCATGCAACCCCAACTAGTCCCCTTGAACATTACTTGAGATCAAAAATTATACCTTTTGAGAGAATGGTAATCCATTTATTTGGGGGAAATAACTTCAAAGCCACACAGATGCGTGGAGGACTACTAGTTGTCGCAGTCTTAGTTGCAACCGCAACATACAATGCAGGAATCAATCCGCCTGGCGGTGTGTGGTCTAGCTCAACTGAATCTCATATGGCTGGGACTGTAATCATGGAGGAAGCATTGTTTTACGTCTTTCAGGTCTTCAATGCCGCAGCTTTCTGCTCATCAATGGGTTTGATCTTTGTTCTTCTCCCATCTGGAATATTCTTGTTGCTATTGCAGTATTCTCTGGTAGCTTGCTATATGCTATCAATGGTGATCATATCACCCACATACATTGGCAGATGTGCCTTTTCGGTGATTCTGATTGCTATCAGCTTGGTTCTGGCTTTATATTTCTTCAGTTACGTGAGATTCAAGAAAATCTTCAGACTGTGTATGCGAATGATAGCTCCATCTTTGACAGAGAAGTGGCAAGATCAATCTGAAGCTGTCAAGGAGGTGGGGAGCAGAAGATTCATTTGGTCATTCGTCTTTATGATATTTGTTGGTATGCTTGCTACCGCAGCTTACATCTCTCTTGCATTAACAAATTATGTCCCTCTTAAACCCAGAAAATAAAATTAAAGTTCGTAGCTCCTGTTGAGCTCTTGTTGAGTATGTTTAATACCCTAATTGGCGATATCTAAATGCTGCATAATGATTAAATAGTCATTACTTTCATGAGTTTTGTTCTTAACATATGACCTTGACTTGTATAGTCTGCAATGGCAATAAAGTTTGAAAAGATTCCTGCATAACTTATCTGTCACTGGTATAATATTAACTGATGACCTTGACTTGTATAGTCTGCAATGGCAATCAAGTTAGAAAAGATTCCTGCATAACTTATCTGTCACTGGCAGTTGTCATATTTTAGTGATTTTACTATTACTGATTATCCCACTTGTATCATTGATGAACATTCATGATTCACACTAAGGAGCACAGCCAAGAGTTAGATTGTTTTAGCTCGGCTTGAGCTCGACTAACACTAGTTTGAGCTCAATATCGGCTTCCCAGAGTAGAGTTATGAAGAACTCATGAACTTGACAGTAGGTGAAAATGTTTGCAAATTATAAACGAGAAGGCATCGCCTTTTTCATTCTCGGACGTATATTATTTGAGTTATCAAATGAAAATTACTTGTTGCAACCAGTGGTTGTTGCATAGTTCAGAGTTCAGCAAATGTGCCAAAGATCCAATCCCATTGGGACGTGTAGAATAGCATGTTGATGCTGTTGCGAGGTTAGCAATGGAAGGAAGCAGCTATTTCAGGTTAGATTCTTGACGCCATGTCTTCATTTTTAAGATTGGTTGAGCTAAATATTTAACAAAAGAACGTTTGTGATTTCCACACACAAGTAATATGGGTACATCTGAAGTCAATTTAGGCAAATTTGAGGGAATCATTAGTGAATAATTTATACCTATGGCCATGTTGTAGACCACTTACACATACATATCAAGCTGAATTTCTGCTGCAATTTTAAAGCTTATATGAAAGGACTGACATAGTCTTTGCTTACTAACCCAACAAGGACAGTTTACCAATCTCAAATTATCTGTGGCTTATAAATATCAAAGCTATATTGGCCTTCTGTTCATACAATAGACTGCTAGAGTTCTCTGCTATGGATTCGATAATGAAAGCTGCTGATTGTGGTGATATCAGTGCCTTCTATAGAGAAATTCCTAGAAACCCTCATATTTTGGAACAGCTAGATGACCTTCCATTTGCCCAAACTCCACTGCATGTGGCTGCATCAAAAGGGCATGGCAGGTTCTTCATAGAGCTGATGAGACTGATGCCATCATTGGCCAGGAAGCTGAACTGTGATGGATTCAGCCCCTTGCACCTCGCCTTAGTGGATTCAAAGATGGATTTGACCAGGATGATTCTTCGTATAGTGCATGTTGATCCAGAGCTAATCCGTGTCAAGAGCAAAGAGGGCATCACTCTCCTCCATTATGTGGCTGAACTCGGCAAGCTTACGCTTTTGTCCGAGTTTCTATCAATATGTCCTGAATCAATCAATGATATGACTATTCAGGGTCAGACTGCGCTCCACATTGCTGCTAAGCATGTACAGCATTCTGCCATTGAAGTCCTTTTGGGATGGCTTGAAAGGGGCTTCTACCAGGAAGTTATCAACTTGAAGCAAAAAGTAGTGAACTGGCAGGATGATGAAGGTAACACTGTGCTTCATATTGCAGCACTCATGAATGATCCCATGGTGAGCTAATAAAACTTGAAGTCAGGCACTGAATCTCCTTAAAATGCTAGCAAGTTATTTTCATATTCCGAGTAAATATGTATGGAGTTGCTCATATTTTCAGTTCTATTTTGCAGTTGGGTAAATTGATACTTGCCAGCGGAGTAGTGGACTTGGACTTGAAAGATTTCGAGGGCAGAACACCTCTTATCTTGCAGAACACGCTTCAAGTAGGAAATGCAGAGCTGCAACGACTTCTAGAGTCAGCATCAAGTACCCCAGCCCATGCAACCTCTACTAGTCCCCTTGAAATTTATTTAAGTTCAAGAATTGTACCTTTTGAGAGAATGGTAATCCAATTATTTGGGGGAAATAACGGCAAAGCCACACAGGTGCGTGGAGGACTACTAGTTGTCGCAGTCTTAGTTGCAACCGCAACGTACAATGCAGGAATCAACCCTCCTGGTGGTGTGTGGTCTAGCTCAGATAAGTCCCATATGGCTGGGACTGTGATCATGGAGGAATCATTGTTTTACGTCTTTCAGGTTTTCAATGCCACAGCCTTCTGCGCATCAATGGGTTTGATCTTTGTTCTTCTGCCATCTGGAATATTCTTGTTGTTATTGCAGTACTCTCTGGTAGCTTGCTATATGCTATCAATGGTGATCCTATCTCCCACATATATCAGTAGATGCGCCTTTTCGGTGCTTCTGATTTTTATCAGCTTGGTTTTGGGGTTATATTTCTTCAGTTTCTTGAGGTTCAATAAAGCCTTCAGACAGTGTATGCAAATGATAGCTCCATCGTCGACTGAGAAGTGGCAAGATCAGTCTGAAGCAATCAAGGAGGTGGGGAGCAAAAGATTCATTTCGTCATTTGTCTTTATGATATTTGTTAGCATGCTTGCTACTGCAGGATTCATCTTTCTTGCATTAACAAATTTCGACCCAATTAGACCCAGAAGGTAAAATTGAAGTCCCTAGCTCCTGGTTAGTTTGTTTGTTACCCTAATTGCTGATCTCTCAATGTTGAATAAAGATTGAACAGGTTGAAATAAAATACATGAGCCTTGTTCTTTAGTGCTGTCATGGAGTTTTGTTCTTAACAATTGACCTTGACTTGTATAGTCCTGCAGAACTTATCTGTCACTGGTATAATATTAACAGACAAAGCTTGGGTGTGTTGCGTTGTCATATTGTGATATTACTTATTGTCATACTTTTGAATAATTGATAAACATTTTCACATCAGGGCTGCTGAGGAGCCCAGCCAAACTCTGAACTGTATGTTGTTTGAGCTCGGCTTGAACTGGACTCACGAGCTTGAGCTCGAGTCGGCTTCCCATAGTATATTATAACCATTTTATTTCGAGTTATAACTACTTGGCATTATGTGAGAATGTTTGCAAATTATAAACTAATAGATATTTATCCATTTCAAATAAAAATTAATTACATCTTCTTTTTTTTCTTCTTTCAATTCAACCTGTGGTTTGGTTATTGCAGATTTCAGAGTTCAGCAAAAATGTGCCAAAGATCCAATCACATTGGGACAAGTAAAATAACATACTGATGCTTTTTGTTCTGTGAGGAGTTGTGAAATGAGGGACTTACTCAGGAGGAGCCATAGCCCATAGATAAAAAGAAAAGTTACAAAACTGTATAATATCAGAGTTCGGTTCCGGTGAGAAGTGGTAGTTACGGTGAGAAATGAGAACTAGTACATTATTCGTACTTTTTCAAAGATTCTTCGTAGCTTCATGTATATGCATGCTACGAAGAATTCTTTGAAAATGTACGAATAATGTACTGCTACGAAGAATCCTTTGAAAAGGTACGAATAATGTAATTTAATCCTAACCATTGATAAAAAAGATGAACGAATGAGATTAGTTCTCATTTCTCACCATAACTACCACTTCTCATGTGATCTTTACTCTGAGTATTGGAGTCATTCACAATATTTCAAACCTCTAAACATTTCAGAGGTAATCTATAACTTGAGTGTCCTAGTGTTGCCTACTTGCCTCAGAATTGCCAAGTTTATGTCCTTCATCACCATATCAGTTCCTCACATATATTTTTTTGTCTTCCCTTTTTATTTTGCATTCAATAATAAAATAAAAGGATCCGCAGCCAAACGATATTAATCTGTGGGATACACAATGATTGAAGTTATCTTTGCTGTGATATTTTGCTTCAGAGGTGCCAATTGGTATTTAATCATCAAAGGTATCTTTTTGCAGAATGGTTAGACTAATGCCGAAGCTTCTTTCTTCAATGGTATTTTTCTCACATATGGCTTATGCAACAGAACAGAGAAGAGCATCATTCTATGAAGCTATGCTGGAAGGTAATCATAAGACCAATCAAATTGCGTAATGTGTCGTTCAGAATGTGGTCACCATTATATTTGGGGATGAAAAATTATTTCCGTTTCTTTCTTTTTTTCAGAAAATAAAACTTGAAGATGATGACATGATAATGACATTAATGAGTAAACAAATCATATTAAAAAACAAACTGCTAATCTGAGCATTAACTTCATAGACAATGCAACTCTCAACAAAAAGCAAAAGTCATGCCTACAACCATTTCACCTTTCCTACCTTCTTCTCCTTCCTCCTCTCTTCTTCCTTCTTTTCTCTCCTCCATCAAACCCATCTCCATAAGTTTCCCAATTCACCAAGATGCTTCTTTCTACTTTTCTATCTAACTTTACTCATTTCCAACTCCAACACCAATCTCTTTATCTTTCTACTTTCTGATTGTTTTTTTGTGTCTATAACGTTTTGGATTGTCCTTGTTGCTTGCTTCTCTCCTTGTTTTGTATTATTACAATTTATATCAGCCAGTTACTTAAAAGGGTTCTGAAGGATTAACTTTTTTGAGATGCAATGATCTGTTGTTGAAAGTTTCTGGGTCAAAAGCTTAATTTTTTTTATTGTTCTGGGAATTGTTGAGGTTTCCTTGAGGTTTGTCTGAGGCAAGGATTTGAAGATGGGGAAACATGGACCATGCTGCCACTGTGGAGTTGTCAGTGAGTTTTCTGTCTCTACATTTTGATGGGTTATGATTAGGCTGTGTATGTATGACTTATGAGTATGATTCGCTTAAGATTAAGACTTGGTAAATTGAATAAAGATGATTTCATGACAAATAATGATGTGATTCATATATTTGTATACAAGTTGTTTTAGGTAGTATTAACTGGGCAGTGACAAAACCAAAAGCTCTGTTGTTAGTTGTTCTGAATTCTGATGCTCTGAGCACTTTATCCAGGACTTTGTTTGAATGATATTAATGTCGTTTCTTGTTTGATTTGTTCATCTCCCTTGGGCTTCCAGAGTTCTTTTATATTACAAATGCAAGATTAGATGCTCGTTTTCTAAGCTGCAATTCGAGTATGAAGATCTTGGAGTAAACTTCTTTACATTTGATTTATTGGTTTTGCTCCGATATAACTTACCTAGTCGACAGTAGTATGTTTACAGTTGTCTTTGTTTTCAGTGTTATGGTCATAAGGTTATATTCAGGAAAACATTGCAAAAAATGGTTTTAATTCATCACCATGGAAGGCTTGAGCTGTAACTTTGTCTGAAAGTACCATTATTCCTTCTAATTTCTCAACATGTTGATAGGCACTCCTCTTTGGCGCAATGGACCTCCAGATAAGCCAGTACTATGCAACGCATGTGGTTCACGATGGAGGACAAAGGGAAGTCTGACAAATTATGCTCCTCTTCATGCGCGTATGGAACCTGATGATTTTGTTGATCATAAAGCATCAAGATTCAAAGTAATGTCTAGTAGGGATAATGATGCAAACTTCATGAAAAGGAAGCGAACTCATGAAAATGTGATGAATGGAAGTGTTGCCTCAAATTACGAAGATAATATTTGGAAATATTTGTATGATGATACCTGCAATAGATCGATTTCGGGGTCAGGGTCTGCAGTTTCGAATTCGGAGAGCTGTACACAGTTTGGCACCACTTATGTCAATCAGTTAACAGGTATATCATCAAATTTCAGTTTTCTTCCACAATTTGGGAAAACAAAACTGTTCTCAATCATCCTACTGGACCACTCAAATGTGTTAATTTGATTCAGAAGCATTCACTTTTAAGTTGATCCCCGGTTTGATTAACTATTCATTTGACAGGTCCTGCTCAGCCCATTGTGGTTGACAGAAAGAAATCTGCAACCAAAAGGATTTGCATTCCTCATCGAAAGTCATCTTCCATTGCAACGCTCACTGAGGACTTGTGTACCATTTTGCATCAGCAGCAGTCTTCTGGCTTTTCTGCATCTTCAGAAGAGAATTTGCTTATTGAGAGCGAAAACTCAGTTTTTTCGGCAGAAACTGGACATGGAAGTTACCTTATCAGTAGCGGTGAATCTAGAGAGTAGCTTCCCCTCCTAGATCAGGGCAGACCTATGGAGTAAATACACACCATGTTTTTATCAAATGTTCAATACTAACCCATATAAGAATAAAATTTGCTCCTCGGAACTAAAAATGTTATAAATTAATGTGTTATAAAATAATTTGATCTCATGAAAAGCCGTCAGCAGAGTAATTTGGTTTCCTTCTCTAGATAGAAGTGTAGAACAGTTCATGACAACAATGTTATCAATCTAGGTACAAAAGGCTAATGCTAGTCTGCAAAAAAAAAAATGCCCGCGGAAATACATAACTACAAGACTGGCCACTGGAATCGAGATGTACGGGATTTTGTCGTTGAGACGACATATCCTCTGCTATCCACAACACCAAATTAATGTACCTCATGCAGGATCTCATGGATTTTCCAGTAAGCCAAGAACAAGATGCACAAGTCTCCATGAAGAAGAACAAAAAGATGGCCAGCTCACCACAGATAATCAAGTAAGAGTCCCTGTATCAATCGGAATCATCGTCACTGTCTTCTGGCCACCAGCTAGGTCGAGGGAATGTGATACCTGCTTTTATAGCAGAACCGATGATGTCAACTCTCTCCTTGTACACTGGTCTCCGTGACTTAGCAAGAAAGCCCAAGACTTTCAATATATTCTTTGTTAGTTCTTCCTCATTAGGTTCTTCGTTCCCATTAGGTTCGGAAGCTTTGTTGCCAGCTGCACCATCTGGGTGGTCACCAGTCCCTGGTTCATTGTCCCCTTTGCCAGCCCCTGCTGAACCCTTTCCTCCGCTAGTTCCTGCTCTACTAACTCCGTGACTAGTCTCTCCTCCACCATCTCCTTTGTCATTTCTTTCTCTACCACTTCCTTGACTAGTCCCCACTCCATCATCTCCTTTGCTGCCAGTACAAAAAGATGGTGGCAATATGCGAAATTCTAAACTAGAATTGCCTGAAAGATGCTTGCTGATAGCTTCAGACCTAACCATTTCCACCTCACGCACTACATCCTTACCCTTACACTGCAACTCATTTTTACCCGTTACTTCATCTCCTGAGCGCATATTAGACTCGATCTCAGTATTGCCAAAACTTCTCATGATTGCAGCTTTCACTGAAGATCCAGGATGTCCTTCTGCAACAACTTCTACACCTCTAGTACCTCCACCACAGCCACTAGGCATCACTCCATCCTCCTCCATCATGAGATCCACGTCTATCGGTCTATTTTCAACACATTTCTCACTGCCCCCGACAGCTCCTGTACCTTCTTGTCTTCCTTCCACATCCCTAGTAGCTCCACCATCTCCATCCTCCATATTCACATTCATGTCCATCAAATTATCTTCATCACAATTCTCACTGCCTTCTACAGCTCCTACACTTTCCTGTCTTCCTTCTACCCCTCTAGTAACTCCACCGAAGCCCTCAGAAGGCATTCTATCCTCCTCCATCTCCACCAAATTATCTTCAACACAATTATTAGTGCCCGCGACACCTCCTGTACATCCGTATCTTCCTTTAGCAGTACTATCTCCAAGATTTACACTTCCATAAATGCTATCACCAAAATTTACACTTTCCGAAAACGTAACATCCCTAGTAAAACACTCACCTTTCTCCACCAACTCATCCTCACAAACCCTCAACTTTTCTACCCTAAACTCCACCTCCGAATCTCGACCCAAATCGACCGTCTTCTCCCTACTCTCGTGACCTCCACAATCCACCTCATCCTCGCCCACATCCTCCCCAACCCCAATCCTCGCCTCGTTCGAGCTTGTCAACGAGTGCGAGTGTCTCTCCGGCGGCGTCCGATACTCCTCCTCCCCATTCCCTTCATCCGAACTCTCCGAAACCGACACCATAACCACCGTCTCCACATCTCTCATCTCATCTTCGTCGTCCTCAGACGACATGCGCTCCTCGACCTTCGCTTCCGACCCGACAGCGCAATTCGAAAGAGCGAAAGGAGCGCTTCTCAAAATCTCCTCTTGCGACGCTGATATGTGACACTGAGCCGAAATCCACGCAAACGGATCTTCGTCGCCCATTTCTGCAAATTAGGGTTTCCAATTCAATTCGATTTCCAAGAACTCCGATCCCAAATTCAACTCCCGCGCACAGCGTAGCCGCTCACCAAACGCCGCCGTATCGATATCAGTAGTCCGTTTATTGGGCCGTCATGTTGGGCCGAAGAATATACTGATCAGGCCTAGAATCCCATTGCAGTTGCAGTTGCAGCCAATAAATAACCATTTCCTATACTGCGATTGATGCGGTTCATTCTCTGACAAGGGCTTCGACTTTCTCTGGCGATCGGCGTTGAATTGATCAGGTGAGAGATGCGTTTCATTGGAATTGTTATTCTATCGGTTTCGTCTCGTGAGTGATTACTTGTTGATGATATCATTCAACGATTTCCATCTACTTAATTTTTTGTTAAATGTCACAAGAAATTAGACTGTGTTGAATTATATGTTTTTGTTACATTATAATTGTCATTTTTCTTTAAATTTTCTTTCATTGCTCAAACCAGACCTTAAGGTTTCCTGAAATTATATATGGCTCGCAATTCATACTGTACTGAGGAGTGAGGCTTAGGTGCGTTATTTTTTGTATTAATTATTAACATTCAATTGTTTAGCCTTATTTAAGAAAAGCTTAGTGGAACTCAATTTTAGTATAAAGGAATGCACCAAGTGTTGACTGTTGAACCTTTCTTGGATGTTTTATAGAGATGAAGAATTAATAAGCAAGTCTGGCAACGAACTATAAAGGTGGCGTTCTCACAACTGAACGAAGTTGCATTGGTTATGAAGGTAACATAATACAGCCATGTGCTTTTTTATTTAAATTATATTGTTATGTCGCATGTACGGGAGTGTTTCCTTCTTTGTACTCATTTATATTTTATACTTTACTTTCATGACATGCTAGGAATACTTATACGCGAAAGATTGTTAAGTGTTTTGTCTTATATTTTGTGGTATAACTTGAGGGAAACAAAGTTCTTTGCCAAAGAGGTGAATTTACTTTTGATATTAAACGTATGAAGGCATCTTTTTGACTTGTATGTAGTTTTGAATAGGAACTCGTAAGTCTTTAGCAAATGAATGCAAAAAAATAGTCATCAATCTCATTTGTCTTTGGTCAAACTTGATATCGAGGCCTTTGTACTTTTGTGTGGTGTTGAGTAGGAAACTGTAAGTTTGAAGACACGAATGAAAAAACTGTCGATAATGTCATTTGTTTTGTTCAACATTAACTGAGAAGTGGTGAACAGATTAGTAGTTTCAGTATAATGGCTAAAGGTGGAGACATATATGCAAGCTAGGATCATATGCCACTTTTTTTTTGGGTAGAATGACTACCGAGTTGAAAATGAAATGGTTAATTTCAACTTTCTCGTGTCTAGGATAGTTGTGAAATGACTCCCCATATAAGTGAAGCTAGATTATAGCTAACGGTGGGCAAAGATGTTAACTTCATACGAAAGTTAATGCGAGCATAGCTTGTATGTGCATAGCTAAGGGTCAATACATTTAAAGTGGCGGACGGGATAAATTAGAGCATGCCTCCTACAAACAAAAATAGAGAGTAAAATGCCTTAGCTTCCTCTTTAACTATAGACACAAATATAAAGGGATCTTGTATCTTGTCGCAGTTAATTGAGCTAGCACCACTAAGATTTGGCAAGAATATCAAACCATTGTGTACAAAGATTATATTCTTGCTTTTGCTTGTTTATGAGATGATAGGCCGCCAACAAATTGCACTTGTTGAAAAAGAAAGCACTCACACTTCGTATATCTATAGTGCAATCAACACATTGAAATGTAGAGTCCCGACTCCCGATTAATATTCTCGAGAAAAATGATACCATTTGATATATGTTTGTAACCCTTTCTTAGTGTTAGATATTCGCGTTGAAGAACCTATGTTCTCCACCTTATGGGTCAAAGTGAGAACCGTGGATAAAATCTCATACGACGTTAGTTTTGTATAAAGGATGAGATCACAAATAATGGCGAATGGTGGCTATTTATTCCAAGATAGTACTCCTTTTCCTAAATATAAGAGGAGGAAGATATCAGCAGTTCGTGAGTTTCCTTATGGGTGTGGACCAAATGCTCCAAGAGTCAATGGAAGGCATATGAAAAGATCAGATTTTGGCCATGGTGATCAAAAGTCAACAAATGAAATTGCAGTCGAGTCTAAAGTGGATATTCATAATGTCGTTGCTCATGAGATCCCGCCACCGATGGACTTTGAACTTGTGAAGAGTGCAAATGAAGTGTCTTATGATTCTTCCATTGAAGGGGCAACTTCGTCTGTTGCCTTTCACGTTCCCTTGCAACCAAAAGAGTCAACTGTTAACTTGGGTAGTTCTCTTAACAGCTTGGGTCGTAAGTATCCTCCTCGAAGAAAAGTTTCAGCAGTCCGTGATTTCCCTCGCTGTTGTGGAATAGATGCTCCACGCGTTACGAGAGATGAGTGCATTTATGCTCGGGATTTGTCCAAACATGGTTCCGCGAGTAACGTGAACGATGAGAAGGGCGTGAAGCATAGCTCCCTAGAAAGAGGAGAGAATTCCAAGGCTGATGGCAATGCCAAGTGCAACGAGAAGCATCTTTCTGCAGTGAATTTGAGTGGCACATGGCAGGGTGGATGCCAATCTAATGATGTCAATGTCAAAGAGACTGTGTTACACGTTACATCCAGTCCCTGTCTTGTAAATACTGATAAAAATTCGTTTGAAACTCTCTCGGAGAGTGTACGCCTACATAGAGACGAAATTTCACAAATGGCAGAGTCTGAATCAGAAATGAAAACTGTCGTTTCTCATTTGAAGTTGGATGGGGAGATTGTGGTACACTCAGAAGGCAGTGGCTCAAGAGGGCAGCATTTGATTGCTTCTGAAAGTTCAGCTAAAAAAGTAGACGTATTGAATGCTGGACCTCATTGTAAAGATATTGTTGTTTACATCGAGGACAAACATTCGGGAAGTAAACGTTCACGTTCCCCTGAAAATGCTGTGGATAGGATGGTAGTCTATGCTCTGATGGCTGCACCTAATTGCCCCTGGAGACAGAGCAATGAGGTCAATCTCATTTCTCAAAGTGGTATTCGGAAAAGTGGAGGACTGACACATCGATTTAGTAGCGGCATGAAAAAAAGCAAAGTGAAGAAACTTCTTGATGAGAGAAGAGCGTTGATGGTTGTATCAAACAGAAATAAGGCATGCGCGAATTACATAGAGGCTACACCTTTAAGGTCGAGCCATTCCTATGCGACGACAATGGAAGGCGATGAGTTAGACTCGTGGGAGCAAGATGAAGGTGGCAAAAATTTCCATGTTAGCAATAATACTCTTGATATTGACCTCCCACCTGTAATTCCTAACAATGCAAAGATGCTGAAGGATTCTAATGATCATGTCTCCTGCAGCAAGGTGAGAGAAACTTTACGCATATTCCATGCCGTGTTTAGGAAGTTAATGCATAAAGAAGAAGCAAATTTGAGAAGGGGTTTGACTCCCAGCAAGCGAATTGATCTTGACACAGCAAATATCCTCAAGAATCAAGGGAAATATATTAATACAGGCCAAATTGTGGGATCAGTTCCTGGAGTTGATGTTGGTCTCGAGTTTCAGTTCAGAGTGGAGCTGGCTATGGTTGGACTCCATCGTCCATTCCAGGCAGGAATAGATTACAAGAAGCAGAGCGGAACTCTTATTGCGACCAGCATTGTTGCGTCTGGGGGTTATGCTGATGATATGATCAGTTCTGACGTGCTGATTTATTCTGGATCTGGAGGGAATCCTACAAAAGGTGATAAAAAAGCAGAGGATCAGAAGCTTGAACGAGGAAATCTGGCTCTGAAGAACAGTATAGCAGCAAAAAACCCAGTTAGAGTGATTCGAGGGCATGATCATAAAGCATCTGGTGGAAGGGCTAGGACAGTTAAGACGTATACATATGATGGACTGTATTTGGTGACAAAGTACTGGCAAGAACCAGGGCCTAATGGTAATTTGGTTTATAAGTTCCGTTTAGAAAGAATTCCTGGTCAGCCAGAGCTTGCTTGGAATATGATCAAGAATTCAAAGAGATCAAATATTCGTCATGGTGTTTGCGTGCAAGATATTTCAGAGGGAAAAGAACTGGTTCCCATATGTGCTGTTAATACTATAGATGACGAAAAACCTCCCTCCTTTAAGTATATAACAAGCATGCTTTACCCAGAATGGTGCCGTCCGCTTCCGCTTCGGGGCTGTAACTGTGTTGCTGAATGCTCAGATTCTGCAAGTTGTTCCTGTGCAGTGAGAAATCATGGGGAGATTCCTTTTAACAATAATGGATCTATTGTGGAAGTGAAGCCACTTGTCTATGAGTGTGGGCCATCTTGTAAGTGCCCTCCTTCTTGTTCTAATAGAGTTAGCCAGTTGGGTATCAGATTTCAATTGGAAATTTTTAAAACAGAATCAAGAGGCTGGGGAGTTCGATCCTTGAATTATATTCCTTCGGGAAGCTTCATATGCGAGTATTTGGGGGAATTATTAGAAGATAAGGAAGCTGAACAGAGAATTGGTAGTGATGAGTACTTATTTGATATTGGATCTAACTTTAGTGATCAGAATCTCTTAGATGAGTTTTCAGAAATCATGCCACATCCACAGATAGGTTCTTCTGAAGTTGTGGATGATGTTGGCTTCACTATCGACGCTGAGAGATATGGGAATGTGGGCAGGTTTATCAATCATAGCTGTTCACCTAATTTGTATGCTCAGAATGTACTCTATGATCATGAAGATAGTAGAATGCCTCACATTATGCTTTTTGCGGCTGAAAACATTCCTCCTTTGCAAGAGCTTACTTATCACTACAACTACAACATAGGCCAAGTTCGTGATGCCATTGGTAACGTGAAGATTAAGCATTGTTTTTGTGGTTCGGCGGACTGCGCCGGTAGGTTATACTAACTAACCCATGGGAACGAGGAAAAATTCAAAATCGGCAGGACGTATAGGTAAGTGCTTTATCATTATCTTGTGTTGCTAAACTATTTTGCTTCTACATGAAAATCAAGTTTAGAAGTTTGTTGTGGAAGATTTGTTGTTTGTGATGGCACTTGAAATTTTATTCTGTGACGGTTTTGTACTAGCTTGAACTATTTGATGAAGATGGTGTATTTTTTACAGGTCTTTAAATTTATATAAATTATGAAGTTCACTTGGATGTATGTGTATGAATATATGTGGTCCTAAAAATTGAAAACTCGACACCATATACATCATCGGCATTACAAATTACTTGGTTCATTTTTATCAGGTCTATAGTCCTCTAAATTACATAATCAGTTTGGACAGCGAGCTTTGTTGAAGGACAACTCTATTTTTGACAGTACACTGACTGTTACATGATGCATTATTATTCAAAAGTTCGTCAGTAGCGCTACAGGCTTTCTTTAATAGTTGATGTTTTTTGTATTCCTCTTAGGATATCATCAAGATGATTTCCTTCTGGAAGTGTTCCCTTAACAGATCTATGTAGCTTGGACTGTTTCCAGTCAGTGCAACTACAAGACAGTCAGGTGGACAAGCTTATAGTCTCATTAAAGAAAATTTGAATTTACAACAGGTGCAATGAGTTCATTTAGTGAAGATTTGTGTTATCCTTCATTGCCAATCTTGGCGTCGATTCCTATCAGCATTCTACTTGCTGCAAATTTGGAGTACATAGATAGTATGGAATCATCAATGCAGTGTGAGGTGGCATTTGTTTTTGTGTAAACAATTAGTGTACAAGCAGACTTCCAATGGCTTGTAATTGTAAGACACTTGACTTTCTTGTAATTGTTTTGCAGTATTGATAGACATATCCCAGTTTCTTGCCCTTTGTAATTTTGATGATGTTAAGACATTCAAAAGGGAACGGCCAGTCCAAAATATAGGCTTGGTAACCAAATGCTTCTGATTTCGATGCTGTCCTGTCCGGTGGCCTACAATCTGGTCCTACTGATGCTATTAGATAGAATGAACAGATTCTGCTGTTCGGGAGAGACCCGTAACTAGAGTTCCTAAACTGTCATCAAATTTCCCAAAATTCTTCAAATCTTTAGAATGGTTAATAAGAACTCAGATTGGGGGAGGTAACAAGAATCAGAATCTTTGGGTCATACATGTACCTAAAGTTTGTGTTTCAATTTGTATCAGAACTACCACCCTCGTCTTAGTTGCTTGAACTTTCTCTGCCGCTTACTCTTTTCAATGTTAGCGGTACTGGTTTCTGTAGAACGGTGACGTTGACATTATTCCACCGGTCGGTGTTCTTGGGGAGCGTTGTGAATTTTTCTGCAATTTCCATGTCTTCTGGAAGGACAGAGCCAAACACGGTGTAGGAGTTTTTCCATTCTTGGTGATTTGCAAGGCTGATGAAGAATTCGGGTCCCGAGCCAACCCATGCGACAGAGCCTCTTTGTACGGTTGGGCAGGCTTCTACTGGGATTGGTTTGAATGAGATACCATGTGCTTCCAAGGTTCCTTGAATCAGGCCGTATGGAGGACCGAAAGAAGCCTGGAGAATTAAGAGCAATTAAGAAAGTCAAAAGGGAATTAAAATATATGCAACATATCAAGTGTGACCCATTTGATTGACTGCAAACAAAAGGCCATTGTTCCATTCCACTAAGAAAAATCCAATTAATTAAAAATATTGAACTGTACTAAAATATTCCCCGAAGAAATTGAGATAACATCTTAATTCTTACATCTTTCAAATGGTTTCCTAGCACATCCCACGATTTGCCTCTACTTTCAGCACGATGAAACTGGCAGCCAGCACAATGCCGAGATCCTATAAGCTCCAAAATGAAGGCTACAGAGCGAGGAGCACAGTCCGGGTAAAGCTGAGTAGTGAGTAGATCGAAGATCATCAACATACAGAAGGAGATCAGATAGCAATTGCAGATAACTAAATGGTAATGCCAAAATTCCCCCACATTCTTTCTTTCTTTCATGACTAGAAGTACATTGGAGCCAGAAGAGTAAAAATTAACCCCTCGAATTTAATCACGCGTAAGCCGAGCATAATGCCAGAAATAATGATCAAACATGAAAACTCAATGTATAATGTGTGCTTGTCATGCGTTATCCAACCCGACGTCACAATAAATTTGAAGTTACTGTCGCTCATTTTTATTTCATACGAAACCCTTCAAAGAATCCATCATTGTCTGAAAAGTGAATTACCGATTTATAACTGACCAATTCATTACGATATATCAATGAACCCGGTATTTCATTTCTCATTTTTAAGCGAAAGGGTTCTGTTCAAACTCATTGCTAGTGAATGTGGCGTGACAAGCAGAAAATTCAAATACTTACTTTTATGTGAATAGTCCCAAACTCTGTTTCCATGCCAATAATGCCCTAAACAAAAAGAGATGATACAAGGACAACAAGTTATATGATAGTAAAAGATAATGGTAACACTGGCTGTAGATGGAGCATACAATGGTTTATGTTTTTAAATGGTAAGATATCAAACGTAAAAGGAATAACTAGGGAAAGAAATGCCAAATGTTGTTCCGTAACTAGTCCAATATTCGTTTGTAAACACAAACAACTGGCATTGTTCTTATAATAATGGCCAGGACTACATAGTTGTAGACACAAACAATTGTAGTAAGTGCAGAAATCCAGAGAGCCCATTCTTAAGTTAAGAGTGGTCATTTTCAAGGGATTTGTTATATTGCAGAGCTTTTGTTGTCTTCATGTTGGTGGAATAGATAAGATTCAGTTCAACAGAAACTCATATTACATTAACTCATAAAGATATAGTATCTTTAATTTATCAGATAATCATAAATCTTCCTTATTGGCAGACTTTGAAACCAACTAAGTCAGCTAAATAAGACAAAACCTAGCAACAACATGCATAGATTCGTAGCAACAAAATTTGTAACTTTACTATGTACCTCCCCTTTACCAAAGATAATCCCAGAAGTCCACATCACTTTAGGTCCCTCATCTTGCTTTTCTGGACTCATGGTGTCCTTCTGTTTCTTTAACCAACACTACAAACAGGGTAGGAAACAACACAACATCAGATTACTCCTGAGTAAATTACTACAACACTAAGGCTAAAACATACATGCAAGCGAGTAACCAGTCCTTCGACTTACACTTTCTTAAATTTCTTAGAAGTGAGTCAAAAATTTAGCTTTGGACTTTAAATTCAGAATAAAAAAGAAAACGCATCAGAGAGTGGTGACTTTTTATATTAGACCATCGGTGCTTTATGGTGATCCCAGCTATATAACCACCGAAGTAGTGCCTAACAAGTGATCAAATAGGATCACGGGAATCAAGTATACACACAGTTGACAGTTCATATCAGAAATGTAGCCAAATCATAGAGACATCATTGGGATGGGTTTAAGAGGGACTAATAGACAAAAATATCAGCATTGAATGACTAGAGGATCGACAACCATTTCAACAACTGCATTACAAAATTCAATCAAAGCAAAGCTCACCTCTCCAAATTTAGTACCACAAGCTTCCTTGTCCCCACAAAAAACCCAACTATTACACAAACAAGGCCCATCATCCCCACTGCACATCTCTTTACAAGCCTTGCAACATTGCTCAGCAGTACCATGCTTAAACTGAGAACCCCATTTCACAGCAGAACCCCACAGCTCCAAATGCTCAATCCCTCTACAACACTCATCATTCTCCTTACCAAAATTCACCAAGTTCCCATCTTTATCACTACCCAGATCATCAAACTCGGAAATTGATGATGAATTGTCAGGCTTGAGGACAATAGAGAGGAATGTGTAAACTAGGGCACAGGAGACCACACCTGCTATCAAAAGGATCAGAGACGCGTAGCGTGTGTGTTCCGAATCTGACGCCTTTCGAGCCATTTGAGAATCGTAAACTGGATTTGAGGCTCGGAAGTTGATTAGGAGGACTGAGATTTAGAGGAATTGGTGGACGATGAAAAGAACGTTGACTATTAAAAATGTGTGATTAACGGAGTACGAAACGCGTTGAATGGATCATGAGACGACTTTTAGAGCGTGATCGGTTGACGGAGTGACGAGCTGAGGCATTTTTTTTTCTTCCTGGGAATAAAATAGGACAAGCTAGCTCGGTTGATTATGCGTGCTTGTTCGTGCCATTGCCGAGCTCGGAGCTTCGACATGGACGATCCGTGCCAGAACGGCACCGTTTCATAAACTGGATTGACCATTGAAGATCTTATTGGTTCGACTGATTCGATTAAATCGGTTCATTTGAATTGGTCCGATTTTCGTATTTCATAAATTGCTCACTAGTGAGCAACACTAAATAAAATATGTGATTTTACAAATTCATGATTTTAAAAGACATATCAAGATTAAACATAAGAAAATAAGTAATGAGGTAGACAAAATGAGAAAAACAATTTCAAAGTGTGATTCATGCTGCAAGTGAAGAAACTTAAAAAGTATGCAATCACAGTTAGGATTCATCATCACTAGTCAGAAAGGGGATACAAACTCGCCGCTCATGTCGATTTCAGACTCAATATCCAAATCATCATCCTCATGGTCAGGGTCCAACGATCCAAACTCATCGTATACACCCTTTTTCGCATCTTTGATGGAAGTTCGAGCTTCTTGTATGATCCTCATTATCTCCTCAACGCTTTGAGCCGGCTGGTCAAGAGGCAAGACGTCGTTGTAGCTTTTCTTCTCTGCCTCAACCAGGTCCTTGGGGAGGTTTTTGAGGAACCAAGGGTGGTTCTTAATCTCGGGAATACTAATTCTCTGCAGTAAAAAAAAATCGGATCATGGAATATATGGTGGAAAGAAAATAAAATGGAAAATGAATGGGAAAATTATTTTCCCATTGAAAATTGCAAGAAAACTTTTGTCTTGAATAAGTTTTTTCTATGGTAAACCAAATACGAGATTTCATTTTCGTCTCAATTTTCTTTCCATACCAAAAACTTTCCACGAACCAAACGGCACAATCAGGCAGATAAGGCATGAGGAAGCGGTATTACCTTTGACGGATCAGCAACGAATATATGGGACAGGAGATGTCTGCAGTCAGCTGAAATGCGGACATAATCTGGTATAGAGTATTGCGCACTCATGATTTTCTGTTCAGAAAATTATTATTGACATCCATTCGGTTAAACATGGATATACCAGGACGAGGAGTACTCAAGATAATGACCATCATGATTGCTCAACAAGGTTGCAAGGAAAACTAACCTCAATGGTCTTGCGGAAATTTTTTGGGTCTTCAGGATCCTCGAAAGGGTAAGCTCCAACCAGCATCACATATAGGGTCACGCCGCAGGACCAGACATCTGCAATCTAAGTTCCCCAACAAACATCTAATCTGAGAAATTTGCAGTAAGAATCAGTTAATTGATGTGCTGAAAAAGAGGGGAGTTACCTTTCCATCATACTCTTTTCTTTGCAGCACTTCTGGCCCGATGTAGGCAGGTGTTCCAACCGTTGACTTTGGCTGCGAGTGCAGCAATCCAGACTGCCAATGAACGTAAGTCGTGCAAGTGAGCATCTGAACAAAATTCTTGGTGGCAAAAAAAGAAAATGAACAAAACATCTTAAGGTGTCATTTTTGACTGTATATCAACACATACCTTGGAATACCCAAAGTCGCATATCTTTAGATGAGGTGTTGGGCATCCATCTAAGAGCGTGTTCTCCAGCTTCAGGTCCCTGTGACAAATCTCCTACATCACCATAAAAAAATTAAGATGACAGAATGCGGCGAAAAAAACAAACAGTTACATTTTTTTTCTTTCTAAAACGAAACCGAAACACAAATTTGCACCATTGAGTGGCAGTAGCTAACTCCTGATATCAGCTGCTGGAAAAAGAATCTGGCCTGGACAAAAGATGATTGCATATTAATTAGCACTGCCGTCGAAGGTGAAATTAAATTACATATCAAATGGGAAGTTCTGCTAACCTCATCCTCGCTGAACCTCCCAGCGCTGCAGATTTTCTCGAATAGTTCCCCTCCCGCTGCGTACTCCATTACAATAGCTAGATGTGTCGGTGTTAACAGCACCTGTGAGCATATAATCAGTTCTGTAAAATCACAATAAAGGGGGTTGAAAACAATGCTGTTACCTCCTTGAATCTGACAATGTTCGGGTGTCGTAATGATCTGTGATTGATTATCTCCCTCTGAACATTTTCATCTATCTGAAACAACAACAACAAAAATTCCAATTCCATACACTCTTAGCTTCAGCATTTTTTTAGTAAATAAATTAATTTATTGAAATGCAGCATCAGAATTTTATGATGAGAAGATTAAATAAATACCTTGCTCCCTCTCTCAATGTATTTGACTGCAACTAATTCTTTGGTCTTCTTATCCATTGCAAGCCTCGCAACGCCAAAATTCCCAGCACCGAGATCTTTCATCCCCTCATAGCGATCCTCCATCTCTTTCAACTCCTGAAAACCTCGAACTTAATCAGATGGATATTGCAGCAACAGACTATGAAAAAGGAGAGTGTTTTATGTTATAACAACTGGGTTTTTGCTTAAATTTTTTGAATCCTCAAAACCAGACTTGAAGCAAAAATCCAAACCAAAAACCCGACCCAAATAGAAACAAAAATTTGAGGCTTTACTTTATGCTTTGAAATGGAACATTGCTGTCATTGAAAGATTCAAATGAAGATTTTTAAAGAGTACAATAAAAAAAACAGAGTATAATAATATTTGGAGCGCTCGATTGAAGCAGGGTTAGTAGAATGAAGTATGTGAGGTATGATCTGGATCATTCATTTTGATGATGTGGTAGAGAATATTGTAAGAATAGTTTTTTATTTTTTGCTTTTTGTAGTGGGACACGTGGCATACCCACAAAGCACAGAATTAGATGTGTAACTCAGATCGTATCTCACTGTCTCATTCTAATTTTAAGGTCTCGTATGAACGCTCTCCTAATAATATTAAGGGAAAAGTACAAAATGGGGTCCTGAACTATCAGCCATTTCCAATATGAGGTCCGAACTATTAAATTTTCCATAATGAGGGCGAACTATCAACAAATTTCCAAAATAGGTATTCCGTCCAACGATGTTAACAATAGTATTAACACCGTTAGTGTTCAGTTAACTTTTAATTTCAATCAAACCGAACCAAATCATTTGAGATTGAAATCAAAAATTGAACCAATCAATTTAAATCAAGAAAAATCTCGCATTTAAATAAATCTAAAGTAATCCCATAACTAATAATAATTTAACTTTTCATTAGGTAATATGTAATGATAATATAACAAAGTCATTTAATCTGCTTCCTCCTCCTTTATCCATATCCCCGAAACCCTAGTTTCAGATCTTCGAGACGGCCAAAAATTACATTCATTATCAATCCTCTTCAAGCCGCAATCAATCAATCCGTTCAGAATCGCTTTTGCGTTGTTCCTCATCGTTTTGATTATCGAATCCTCAATCACGCAGTCGCCTTCTGCATCTAAAGCAGCACCCTCTTCACCACCGACGCCGACGGGAACCAGCAGCTGAGATCTATTGTGCTCGCTTTAGGCGGATTCCGTCGTGAGCCCCATCGTCCTCGTCGTCTCCCCCTTCTGCTTCTCCTATATCGTCGTCCACATCAGCATCGTCCACGTCGTCATCATCGGGTTGAAGGTGAAGCCGAAGACGAGATTGTGGAAGGACGAAGTGCATCTGTCGCTGTCGCTGCTTTCGATTCGTTACTATGAGAAGATGAACTTTTGGATGATGAAAGGTGAGAGCTTGATCGGATTCCCGACGACCCGTCTACTGATCTTCATCTGGGTCGTCCTTAATTTAGGGTTAAGTTTAATCTATCGTGTTCAATGTGATCTATGATCTATCCACCTGTCTATTTCTGAGACTAATTTTTGGTGATTTTGATTAATAATAATAATAATTTCCTACTTGGTTTTTTTGGATAAGATTTCCTTGGTTTTTTTTATTTTGTATGATTCTTGGTAATTTTGCTCTGGATGACTGTAAATAGAGTTTAAAGTTTAAATTGGATCTTTGCCGGTTGCCCAATTCATGGTGCTGAAAATTAGGCCAGAGGAAAATGTTATGCTGGAAAATGGAAATAATAATTGAAAAGGGTACCAACAAACAATGCATCAAGGACTCGTTCGGTTCAATTTTTTATTTCAATCTCAAATGATTTGGTTTGGTTTGATTTGATTAAAAGTAAAAGTTAACTGAACACTAACGGTGTTAGTGGAATTGTTAACACCGTTGTACGGAATACTCATTTTGGAAATTTATTCAATAGTTCGCCCCCATTATGGAAAATTTAATAGTTCGGACCTCATATTGGAAATGACTGGTAGTTCAGACCCCCATTTTGTACTTTTTCCTAATATTAATATAATTAGGTGGAGGAGGTTGAATTGAGGGTGCATCACTGTTGCTGACGAGTGTATTGCTGGGCACGTAGGGATGGCTTTCTGACACTGACATTTCAACAAATAAGTTGATGACACGTGTCCCTTTGTCCGAATTTTGAGTTCAGCAAGGCGTTGTCAACAATCAAACAGATGCCAATTTGAAAAGTTTGGTCTTGTTTTTTTTTTCTCAACAAATGGACAAGTTGGTCTTGCGGTTGTGGCTGATTTAAATATTTTTTTTGTAATATGTATATTATCTATTCGTGCGTATTGATTCAATTTTGGTTCGTCATTTTTTAATATTCAATTCTTCATCTTTTCCCATACCGATATCATATTGTAATAGTTTGATCTGAGTATTCAATCCAAGTCATTTAAGTCAATTTGTCTCAACATAATTTAGAGACAATTCAAATAAATTATGGTAAGTTGATTGTATTGTACTTAGTTGATGTTCATGGGCTTCATACATACTAATTTTTTATGGACTTGGGACAAAATTGGTTGCTAATTCAGTTCCTTGATGTTCGATAAACTTTTATTTACATCATAGTAAAAAGGATTTTGGTCTAATGATCATAGTCTTAATCAAATTATCAGAAAGTCGACAGTTCAAACCCCCGGAATGCACCTTACTGCAAGAGTTTGAGGTTGTTTATTCTTGTTGTAGTGGAATTTAATTTTTTATATAAAAAAAAAATTTACACCACAAATCAATAAGCCCTTCTTAATTTTTAAAATATGCATGTATTAATTAACTATGATACCAAACGTTTATATCTAATGAAGGAAATTAATCCCTGTGAGAAAATTAGGAAAACAAAAACAAAAAGAATCACAATGTGGATAAGGGAGTGTCCACGTCAAAATTACAATAAATACAAATCACAAAAATCGAAAATAAATATAAAACATTTCCAAAATCTTGAAAATATTATTAGCAGGATTTTTTTCTCTTCCAAACACGCCAATTAAAAATATAATTAATGGATAAGAAGAAAAGTTATTTCAAATCTACCTTAATCAAGTTCTTTAACAACCAAAATATCCATTTTCGATATTTCCATAAAATATAATCAAGCATTAATTACCAAATCGGAATATTCCTTTATATTCTCACCTTTGCCCTAACTCACGTGCAGAACACGTGCGTTTTAGAAGCTTCGGTTGCATCGGTTGGATATCAACCTCACGTGATTCCCTCCGGCTCTCTCTCGAGCATCTCGCGATCCGACAATCCTCGACCTCTCGATTATCCTTCTCTCTCTCCTCGGCGTTCTGCTTCCCATTGCAATCTCCGCCATTCGTTGCACCTGTCGCATCATTGTCTCCGTTTCTCCGATCTTTCCCCCGGCGAAATTCGCCGGCTGGCGAGTGTGAGTCCTCTCTTCGATCTTGTAATTTCGTCTTTTTAATATGTGTTTTTCGCAATGTGGGTTGCTGGAAATCGAAAGTTGATTAGGGTTTTGGAAGCTTAAGTTTCTGCTGGGGTTTAGGCGATTTCGCCTATAACCCAATTTTATTATAAAATAAAAAATTCTTGATTTTCAGTGCTTTCCTATTGCTGTTTGATGTCAATTTATTTTTGATTTTTATATTATATCTAAAACCAAAATTTGAATTTTGGGATGCCTTCAGGCATATTTTGTTGTTTGATTAATTAGCTGACGATGTTTTTATTTGTAGGTTTCAATTCATGCTTTTTTGGTGATCTTTATGTCAATAGGTGATATTTATGGGAGCTTTAATTGCATGGATGTTAGTTGTTTGAACTGATTCATGTCTTCCTTATTGAAACTGCAACATGATTGTGTTCGATCTTCATGCATGCTTTAAAAGAAAGGAAACTTAGTTTTCCATTTTAGCTTGACAGATTGGCCTTAAGTGGAAAGTTAGTATAGAAAATTGAGGTTGCTCTTTTACAAGAGATCAGCGTCTTTATAGAAACCTTGGATATTACTAATAATGGGCTGCATATCATTTATGATAGCATCCCATGATGATCCATAGTGGGGTCTCATTTTGTGTTTTTAAGTCTTGCCAAGTCCACTTCGCTTTGAAGAAAATATTTAGTTTTCATTGTTTTCCAAAATTGACTTCTTCTCCTTTATCAAACTGTGTCTTGATGTTTCCATTTGTTATAGCTTATTTTAGTTTTTTCTGTGGACTACTTGTTGTTGGTTGGTTTTCTGATTATTAAAACTTTTAGAGGTGGGTTGTTTTTTATGGTATCAATTTCTTTTCTTTTGTGCTCACGTGGAAGCGTAGGCTGTTGTCTTATATGGCGTTCATTTGCAGTGAATGGGCTGCTTTCCATCCAAAGTGGGAAAGAAGCATCATGGACATGAAGACCCTGTGGTTCTTTCTTCACAAACAGCATGTAAGCACATGACTTACGTTAGACCCATCAAAACATGTTATGTAGATTCTACTCTTGTTAGTGAGACTGACTGAGCTTGTAATCAGTTTAAGTCTTTTACGCAGAATGTGACAAGTTTCCATATTCGATGATGCTGTAACGGATTAACGTATTTTATTCTCTTGATTCTTCAGTTAGTGTTAGTGAAGTTGAAGCACTTTTTGAGTTGTATAAGAGCATCAGCAGCTCTATAGTTGATGATGGGCTGATCGATAAGGTAATTGTGTTTGTGGACAGCTATAATTCCAACATGTATTCGTTTACGTATCCATCTGTTTTAGTTTCTTGCTAGTGTTCGATATATCTAGCAAGTACATTGATTATGGATGTCTCCTTGTTGTCAGCTTTGGATTCTAAAAGCTTATAATGTGATATACAGGAAGAGTTTCATTTAGCTCTTTTTCAGGACAGGAAACAGAAAAATCTGTTTGCGAGCCGGGTAACTTATCTATTCAGCATCTATAGTGCTTGTTGAATACTTAATTTCCATTTGATAAAATATGTCTGTCATTGTCTTTTAGCTGCGCTTGGCAATACCCAAGTCCCAATATGTGTATTTCCATTTTCAAACAAGAAGTCTTTTACTGAATGAATGAAGCCTCAAAACGAAAATGACGGTTCCTTTTCAAGATGTATCGGTATGCTTATACGTCAGCCAATTATTTCATTTGCAGATATTTGATCTGTTCGATATAAAAAATAAGGGCGTTATCGATTTTGGTGACTTCGTCAGATCACTCAATGTCTTCCATCCCAATGCTTCAATGGATGACAAAATCAAGTGTGAGTTGTTAATGTGACACCTTGCATAAGTTGTTTTGACTATGCACCTCACTTTGGCTGATTGAGTTTCATGGAATGTCTTATATTTAATGGACCATCTTGCAGTTACATTCAGGCTATACGATTTGGACAACACTGGATTTATTGAGAGAAGTGAGGTATGAGTTTAGCTTGACCGAAGCTTTGTAAAGGCTAGCCGTATGTATCAAATTCAAAGAATTTCTGAAAAGGGGAAAAAACTACTTTTAGAATTTAGAGTGTAGCAGCTAACTAAGAAAACAACTGTTTCGGTAGCCTCAGGCACCCCTTTTCTTTTTTTTATAATAGTAAAATATCCTAGTAACAGTCTCCTTGTTTTGTTTCATTTTGTTTGACAGGTCAAGGATATGTTAATCGCTCTTCTACATGAATCAGGAATGAAGTTGGCAGACGATACAATTGAAATGATACTGGACAAAGTAAGAATTAACCGTGCCAGTTTTTGATTCGTAATTCATCATTATTATATGGCTGCATTAACTTTACTAGAAACCGAACAGGGTCGTCCATTTACACTTCTTTCCAATCGGAAAAAAAAAGAATATCTTTCTGCTCGTTTTTTTTATCATGCACAGTAATGGACGAAAACTCATATTGCTTTGTTTGTTTTTCTTCCCTGGACAGACATTTCAGGAAGCGGACTTGAACCAAGATGGCAAAATAGACATAACCGAGTGGAAGCTTTTTGTCAGTAAGAACCCTTCATTGTTAAAGATCATGACCCTTCCTTATCTGAGGTAACTAACCGTCCGACACTGCATATATATTACGCTCCACCACAACTTCCACCATAACTTAAATTGTTCTTTGTGATAACTTGCAGAGAAATAACGATGACATTCCCAAGTTTTGTGTTTAACTCTGAAGTAGACGATGATGCGACCTAAGAAGATAGGGTTCAAATACTTTCTTGCAGTTAGGAAGCATTGTAGGATTTCACATTCCGGTAACAAAATAAATATCAAGAAATTATATTATTATTGGAATGAAAATGCTTCCTACCATTAAAAGTTAAAAGTAACAGCAGGTAACATAAGGTTGAGCTGGCTGTTGCCCAACTTTACAATCTTGATTTTTCACTCCATGGCCCACATCATTTTTGACGTTATTCATCTTCTCCAGTCACATCTCATGAAAGCTGTGCGACTCAATCTGCTTCGTTGAATAATCCTGGCTTTCCGTACGAATTCATCCACGCCTCTGATGAATTTTCCACACGCCATCTCATGTTTCCACTCTCTTTATTATCTCCGTCCTCCCGCGTCTCTGCATTTTTCGTCCAAGATCAGTTTTTTAACCTTGGGTTTGATTGGTAGGCAATTAGGGTTTTTTTTGGAGCCAATTTGGGAACCTGAGTTCTTGTGTTTGTTATCCAATTTTGAAGCTTTTGAGGTAAAGGTTGCAACTTTATTTGATTTCGCCATCTGGGCTTTTTGTTTCTGGAGTTATGAGTTGCTTCAGTTTCTTCAAGTCCAAGTCCAAGTCCAAGTATGGAGCAACTTCTTCAGCTCCAGAATTGGGACAGTCAAGTGTGGAGAATTCATCAGGCTCAGCACAATGTACAAGAAGTCTGCCTGAGATTTTTCAGGAGAAGGAGCATCAACTGAGGGTTTTTTCCTACTCTGAGCTGAAACAGGCAACCAATAGATTTGATAGAATGTTGAAGCTTGGAGAAGGTGGGTTTGGGAGTGTGTACAAGGGTTTGATTAGGCCTGCTGATGGTGTAGGTGAGCCCTTCTTTGTGGCCATCAAGAAGCTGAACAGGAATAGCTTGCAGGTACTAAACTAACTACATTGGGCTTAGTTTGTGTTTTAATGTTAAAATATGATGTTTTAGACATATAGGACTGATTTATTGGTGCTTGTCTTGGTGCTATAGGGTCATAAGGAATGGCTTGCTGAAGTTCATTTTCTCGGAATTGTGGACAACCCTAATCTCGTAAAACTTATAGGATACTCATATGCAGAAGGAGAGCGAGGCATCCAACTGCTGTTGGTGTATGAATATTTGCCGAACAAGAGCTTGGAAGATCATCTTTTCAACAAGGCTTTGCCATCATTGCCTTGGAAGACTAGGTTGCAAATCCTATTTGGAGCGGCTCAAGGATTGGCATATCTTCATGAAGGGATGGAGATTCAGGTATACGTGGTATTCTGCATACCATTACTATACTATACTATACCCACTTGTTGGACCACCTGACAACTGACAAGATGAACTGGGAATTGGGGCTATGTTAGCGTATATGCTTAGAATGTTGGTGGTAGGCCTTTGTTAGATCCTCAGATAGTTTACCATTCATACTGATTGCGCTTCAGTCTAACTAAGCTATTAAAGAGCAGGTTATATATAGGGACTTCAAGTCGTCAAACGTGCTCTTGGACAACAATTTCGAGCCAAAGCTTTCGGACTTTGGGCTTGCTCGGGAAGGACCTTCAGGCGGTAACACTCATGTTTCCACCGGAGTAAGCCATGCCTATTTGTTTCTGTAAGTTGTTTCCTATATTTTCAGATAACTGAATGCAGAAATCTTCTTATCAGGTGGTTGGGACACGTGGATATGCGGCCCCAGAGTATGTTGAAACCGGCCATCTCACTGCCATGAGTGACGTGTACAGTTTCGGGGTGGTTTTGTACGAGGCAATAACAGGAAGGCGAACAGTGGAGAGAAACCTCCCCGTTTCAGAGCAGAAGCTTTTAGATTGGGTAAAACGGTATCCTGCTGATGGTAAAAATTTTAGCCAAATAATTGACCCTCGTCTTAGAAACCAGTACTCCCTTGCTGCAGCAAGAAAAGTAGCCAAGTTAGCGGATAACTGCTTGCACAAAAATGCCAAAGAAAGACCAACTATGAAGGATGTGCTAGAGAGACTGAAAGAGGCCATTGCAGTTGCACACTGACCAATGTGAATCCCCCATCGAACAGACATTAACCTGCCTTGCAAGTCTATATGTTGCATTTTCACCTCCCTCGGTTGAGGACTATCACTACATATAAATATATATATAAGATGGCCTGCAATTTAATCAAAATGAATGTCATTGTCGGCACAAACAAGGCGACAACACTTAATTTACAGCACATACGAAGAAATGTTGATGATGAATGGAGCAAATGAAAGTAAAATCAATGTCCACAAGAGAACAAAAAAAACAGCCATTCAGTATATACAACTGTTTTACAGGTGTGATGCTGTTGAGTAATGTGGCCTCTTCTCCATGTACAGAAATTTCCGAGCTTGTACAACTTGGGGGGGGGGGGTCCTGAAGTGCTATTTGTATAAGTTTACAGCAATAAGGCGAGGAAGCAAAATCTCAAGAGTGACTGCCACTAGGATGATTGACTTCCAGAAACTTCAGATAACAGTTGGAATGAGAGTTCTGTTTTATCAGCAATCCTCATGGGTTTCCAGTCAGACTCTTCGCTAGGCTGTCTCAATGCTACAAAGTGGAGAGCATCGCTCCTGACTTGATAAATATGGCATGCCCATGGGTACGAATCTGGAGCAGACCAGACCTTCTGATCTTCAAATGCTGTTTCTTCAACCAGCGATTCAGACACACAGTAGACTAGGTCTGGATCTGGCTCCTCGTAGCTGTCTACGGCAACACATCCTGGAGCAACATAACCCTCAGGAGCCCTTGGGTGCCAAATGGAAACTGGAACTTTGTAGTCGTCAGAGCAATTCCTCCATACCTGGACATTGCAAAAAGTTAGCTCACATAATTAAATAACTATACGAACTTGACTATTTCCCCTTTGACAAGATATGCTTTTGGGTTGCATACACTGCCTGGTTTAGGCTCAAGCTCAACTATCAAATGTACTTATGTTATCCATTTACTAAGACTATTTATTAGAGAATAATAACATAAAACTAGTCAGAACGGGTCTCATACTCTAATTTAAGGTAAGGTGGCTAGTCAACAGAAAAATTCACTTACTAGATCGTAGCCTATTGGCAGTTTAAATATTTCTTCGGTGTAGCGGTAAATGGCAGCCACATTAGGAGGATGGATACCAACATGTGCAATATCTCCAACGAAGATATACCTAGAGAAAAACAGAACTCCAATGAGAAGCAGTAAGCTCAACTAAATTGGCCATTATACAAGTCCAGAAACTCAAGATAGTATGAACAAATGTCAAAATCTGAACCTAGGTCAGTGAGGTTTCATTTAATTTGGTTATACAGAGCACATAGTTATATGAAGTAACTTCAAGAGCCAGCGGATGACTACTGAAAGACTTGACCTCACTTAAACACATGGGCTTGGGTCTAAAAGAACCAAATGAAATTGATTTCCAATGTAAAAAAAAAAAGAACAACATGAGACAACGGATGAGTAGAAGTTACCCCTCGGGACAGATTGGCCGCCATATGCTACAGAAACCAGCGTCTCCAGAAACCTAAGAGTAAAATTATTCATTAGCAAGATATTTGGAGAAAGCAGCACAGAGCTGGATATTAAAAGTAAATATTCCCTTTCCTTCCCAAAAAGTAGGTAGTATGGCTTGAGTCAAAACTAAGTAGTTCAAGGGAGACAAAAAACCTGCTTTCGACATAATGAGCATCGAGCTTTTGGTTCTTGTTCACTACTCCAAATCTTCTTGAAGTTCACACTGTGCTTGAGAAATCGCCCACTATCAGACACATTGCCTACCAAGGAGAGGTCACTTGCTTTAATAATCACTTTCTTCTGGATACGTGGCTCTCTGCTATCTGCTTCAGTCCAAGCAAAGCAGACATGTCTCTGGCTTGAAGGAACCTAAAGTACAGTTCTATTAAACTTATATATATTATTATCTACACAAAAAGTAAAGATGTCTGAAGAACATTGACCTTCAGGAGTACACTTTTCTTGTCAGACTGGTACGCTTTCCACATCCTGCGGACTGCGGAACATATCTTAATAGCTTGGGGTTCTCTTCCTTCCGACTCTTCCCCTGGATTACATTTGATCAACCGTACAAAATTTTCAGCTCTCTTAAAATTTTTGAGATGAAGAATTAAGTGAGTGGGCCTGTGGCTCCCTGCTTTTGCCAGCTCAAGTGTCATGAGCTCTTCCCAAGACACGTCCCACATAATCTTGCTCGGTTTCTTGTCCATTTTATCTAAAGCTTGACACTACATAAACAAGACAAATACTTGAGTTCTGCAACTGACAGCCTCCTGATTTAATATCAGAAGTGAATACTAAATCATCTTAACCAACCTGCAGTAGCATGACTCGCTTATCGGTGACCAAAACAATTCGTTGGTAAGGCACAGTAAAATGCTCTTCATAATAATCAGACAACGCATATTTTGATGGCTCTTTGAATATTTCAGTGCAGCCAAAATGTCGGCTTGCTTCTGCCAAGTAAAGTACCATCTGATCACATAAGAGCAGACACCATGCATAAGCGTTTTGCGGATAATTCCTAGAGAAGCAGATCCAACCTAACTTCTAATTTTACCATGTCATCAAACTAGCTACTGACGAAAAAAGAGAGATTGCTGAAGATCCACTTGTCAGATTGAAATAGTAACATAAGCTGTAAGGCATCAGTAGCTGTGTACTATAAATGTATAACTAATTAGCGATATAGTAATTTAAAGTGCATGCTTGTCGTCACTCACTACACAAGCACAATAAATTGGCAGCCACAGCCCTATGTCTCTTTTATTTTATTTTTTGATTCATAAATGGACTTAAGCCACCGAAAACAGCAGATAGACTTTTACAGCTTACAATCAACTCGACTACCAACTTTAGTACCTCGGGTTGCACTTCCCGACTATAAAAACGAAATGGATTTCCTGCCCCATAAAGCCTTCTGGCCTGAAATCCCCTACTCTACACTTCTCTCTTTGATAGCTCTAGCTAACTTTTATTTTATTAAAGAGAAAATTATAGAAAAAACCATATTATGTAAGGACTTGATACCAACCAATATTGCCAACAGATGTACGAGGATAATAGCTTAAGATGAGAGTAATCCGTGTGTAAATATACAAGCGGCAGATTAAGACTACTTTTCTTCACAAAGTCACACAACAAGCATTGTTTTGGAGTGGACTCCAGTGTACTTTAATTTATTTATTATTCAACACGAAGAACTGACCTCAAAAGTATAATCTCGATTTTTTTTCTAGCAGTCTCGAATCACAACTCAGGTCGAACACATATAATTATTTAGTGTGCCGTGCAACATGTTTACTACTTAAGTGTAGTCTTTTTCTGCTCATGTTTGCACCTGGGTCGCAGTTGCAATTTTGTTGCTGGTAGTTCTACAAAACTTTGCAGTCTTATATTTGAGTGGTGTAATTTGTTTTTAGGATCATTAATCCCTTGAATGAAGCCTTGCACATATATTAAGAAAGTTTGAAAGTAACGAAGTTATCACCTGTCCCTCAGCTTCTCTTTGACAGTACTCTCTAAGTATACAGTCAACACGTATTGCACGGGGGTTCCGGATTCTCTGAGTTGTTGTCTTGTTACTAAGAACTTCTAAGCATCTTGTACAGCTCGCACCGATTCCATCAACAGTAAGCGAGAAAAAATCTAAGGCACCACTGACTGGCTGTGCAATGAATCCAATGAAAGCTCTTCCCAAACCATGTGCGAGTCCAAGCAGTCCATTTTGCCTAGCACTTTCTACAGGCTTCCTTACTACTCCAGACATCCCAAATGCAAAACCTTGAGCAAGGGCTTCAGTTCCTTGAAGGAACCCATCACCAACACCAGTAATTCTTCTTGACCATACCTGTTTTATAATTCAGACAGTCATTCCAAATTGTTCAACCAAATCTCTCTCGATAAACAAAAGTACTAGTATGAAAAGAAAACCTGTTTAGAGCGCAGTTTCATGAACTGCCCGTCAGTTGATAGCTCTGCGAACCCTTTGCTAAGAGAAGATAGAGTGGAGCTGGTCATACCAAGAACATCAACAGAGAACAAAAGATGCAACGGATTATGTATAAGATCTCTCCAGATGCGGTGCCCAATTGCAGGAACTACAGAACTTTTTCTCATAAATCTGTCTCTGTGCATCACTTTTCTTAAATGCACCTGATACACTCAATACAGTTAGTTTCACAAGTAAAATTTTCTTTTTTATAAGTTAACATCATGAGTAATGGTACCTTGTAAAGAACATTGTAATAGCGTAAATGCAAACGTTAATAGTGAAAAGGAAATAATAAGCAATAACATCTGAACATGAGGGAGCTGAACAGATACTCTTCATTGAGAGCAACCAGCCCTTTATACAAAACTATATAAGGACATACATCGTACCTGAAACTTAAATGCATTCCCAATAGCCGATAGTATAGGGCTCCAAACGCCCAAAATGCCGTGAGGCCTCTCACCGGGAGCAGTCTCAAATGACACCTTCAGTCTTACTTCAGAAACATCTATCAGGCTGAAGTAAATTAAGTCAATTTGTAAATAACAGTACTAACAATAACAATAGCAGTTTCATAGTGAGGTTTACACGAATATTACAATTCATAGATGAGATGTGTAAGGGGTGGGGGGTATACAGAAAGAATAGCAATTCTTTAATTAAAAAAAGTTAAAAGTAAGAGAGGGTATACAGACAAAGAATAGCATGGTTTTTTTTAAATATAGTTACAAGTAAGAGAGTTGTGGCCCAAGGCCATATTTGATGTTGCCACATCGTTGTTATATAATAATAAAGGAAGTTACAAGTAGTACATTTATATTGGGGCATGAAGAAAGGAAACTGGATAGGTAAAATGGGAAGCGAGGAGGAATACAGTCAAATGCATTTCAAAAATATCATTTAAACGAATATACATGCAGGAATCCAAAATCTTTTGTTCCACTTAAAATCATGCTTGATTGTGATGGCAGCAACTCATACTTATTCGACCCATTTCAAAAAATGCTTCATATCAGCACCCCTAGTCCACGTGGAATGCAACTTAAGAGCCGGTTGTTTAGATTTTCTACTGTTGATAGCCCAGACTGTATAATAATCGAACCACTTCTAAAATTCATGGATATCCAGACAACCCATGGGTGTTGTAATGTCCTAATGATATAAAACACATAATTAAGATATCTACTAAAGAGACTTATTTGTACTGAATATCTGAGTTAAATAGTTATAAACTATATTAGTAATGAGATTAACACTAAATTTAGCATATATGCCACTCGGAAGATACACCCAGAAAATAACTTACAGTTATTTTCAACCAAGGGGCATTCAAGACGAAAGTATATAGCGACTTACTCAACGCGTATCTCAGGATCAACTTGCTTGACATCAGAACCTTGTGGAATGCGATCCAGCTGAAGGTGATTGTAAAAATTGACCAGGGCCCACAAGATTGGCTCGTGAATGTTAAGCCTTAAACATCTATCCGTCACCTGGTGTTATGAAAGATATTTCTTTACTGACTTTGAAATCCAAACTACAAGAATGAGAAAACAGCCACTTAATTAGATTTGACAATGCATACCCGTACAAACACATATGGATACACCTGGATCCCGTCTGTAGTCTCATTGCGCATTGTAATCGTCATTTTGAACACTGGATGATTCACGTCACTGTACTGTTCTGGAGCTAACAGGACAGGCATCAATGTCAAAGGAAGTTGGTTGTCAAGCTGTATATATCCTAGTATGATTTTGAACCTGATACAAAATTGAAGCAATTAAAGAAATTGAAGTTAGGGCTCTCGAATTAGCTGTATACGTACAGAGCCGGCTCAAAATGGGAAAAGTGAAGTTAGGGCTTTACACCTCAAATTATTTTATAAGAAAACTGTGCATTCAAAAACTTAACTCAAAATAAAAACATTGAGAGGCCCCAGATACAAATATATTATATCTAAATAAATAATTATTTTATAAATAAATATACTACATATTTTAAAATAAAATATAAATAATTTAACACCCAATTATAATTTTTGTTTATGCCTAACACCACCTTCTGATGAACACACTTCCCATATGCGACAAACAGAACTTGAACTGCAGAACACTAGTTTGATAACTTAATAGGTATTGGTATTACAAACCTCAAATCTAGGTACCAAGCAGATTTCAGATACCCAGTTGAACGCAAAAAAAAAAGCCAAGGAAGCAAAAAGATTTTAGTATCTGGTCCTATACTCCTATTAATATAAAAGCCGTTACCTGCTGGTTGTTCCACTATCATAGCCAGATGAGTACGACAAGAAAACGCGTTCCATATACAAGTAACAAAGCTCTTTTGGCCTATGGTCCACAAGAGAAACTCCAACTACCGCTAACTCTATTATAATCTCTAGAGGGGACTCATTGTTCACCATCTTGCCATGAGATTTGTCACCCAGATTAATGGCGGGAGTCATACCATCTCCAATCATCGTTGTATCATCTGTCAATCGAACAATCTTGATATTGCCAACATCTATGACTTGAAACTGCACTCCTAGTGTTTCTTCGACAATGCAAGACCCATCCACTTCTATATCAAAATTACAGATTGCAATGCTTGGCTCAGTATCAACCTTGGCCTCAATAAGTCTTTGGCCATAAGGATTCTCCCATGAGAAATTTGTAGTGGAAAGAGGTCTCAGTTTGACCCATGCATCATCACCAAATCCAGATTGCCGAATGCTAATTGTCTTGCTAAAAGTCCTATTTTCTATCCTGCAGAACCAGAAGATCGCGGATCAAGGTTATTAAGTAGGAGTACAATGTCATGACATTTTGCATTCCTAAGAACTGAGGTGCTGTGTAAACATCAAGAAGTACCTGAGAGGACCTTTTGTTGAGCCGACACGAAATACAACAATAAAACGTGATCCTTCTTCATATCCTCGGATTTCTACCTTGAGAAACCTACGCGTGCCATCATGTTTCCTCAATGCTATATAAATTGTGTCCTCTTTTGTTATTGGGAGAGGGGATGACCAGTTGGTATCCCCCAGGCGCACCTATATATAAGAACATACTCTTAATGGACGACATGATATGCTCATGTAGGGAAGATTACATCTCCAGAATTTCTTTTACTTGTTATTCCTACACCAATTCATCTATATAATACATGTACAATTAAATAGAAGAATGGCCCACGGGCATTGTTTCTGGATATAATTATAAACATGGGTACAATTTCAATGCTAGCTCAAACATCAGTAGATTGTTCATACTACAAAATGAATTCCATGTGACAATATCATGATACACTCGGGGGAGACCAGATTCATTAGCTTCGTTTCCAGTAATACACAGATAAATATATAGAGAGACAGGGGGAAGCGCTCGAGAACTTGAGACCCCAAATCTCACCAATAGATCATGATGCATCTTTGAATGTGCATGTGACACATGTCCAAAAAACAAAGTAAAAAAATGTGGCTTTGACTTTGCTTAAATGCATCTTGAAAAATGCACATAGGACACGTGTCACTACCATAATGACTTGATTATGCATTTTCGAAGGTGAGATTTGGATCTCAAGTTCTCGAAATTTAAAGGGGTTCTCATTTGAGCGCTCCTATGCGTCTAGGGATAGAGGTTTACTTGATGTTGGTCATCACTTTTTTTATTCATTAAAGTCCAAGTACAATTTCTAGTTAGGCTCAACTTAACGGTCGGCCCAACAGACAACTACATCCCTGATGGTGGTGATGACTTGACAAAAACCATCCTTAAGGGTTCCCTATCTACTATAGAAGCCTACAGAGATTAATAATTTTTGTGTAAACAGGATATAAATAAGCAATTAAACAAAACATTCAACTCTTTCATGTGGATTTAGTATAAGTGTGTCAGATCTCAGAAAGTTATATAAACTGATTCATTCAGAAGAACTCATATTTCTTTGTCGCTATTTTTGTTTCATTTTCGTACTGCACTAGATATAAAACATTACTACAAACCAGAGCTTTAACATTCTCTATAAATGATATACTAACCTGAAGTAAGTCAGATACTTCACGATAAGAGAAAGAGACTCTATAATCAGACGCCCAAAGGACTTTCGGCTCATCTTCATCACTTATTTTTATAAAAATGTTCTCACCAAGTCTGTTCGTAAAAGTCATGAATGGCCTCACTGATATAACCTACACAGAAAGAGAACAATCACCAAAATTACTGCAGATACTGTATATATGCTCAAGAAAAAAAGTACATGGTTCCATGATTACCTTGGTAGGAACCGACTGATGAGGGCATGGTTTTGAAGAAACAAAAAGCCTAATGCACTTTCCATCAGAGTCATAAGCATTTAGATCCAATGATCCATCCTAGTGACCCAAATGAAAAGAAGCAGGAGAAAAAAAATTATTAAGCACTGTACACAAAAATACACAATAAAAACAAATACAATAAACAGGTACCATGTCACCAAGAGGAGAAAGATCTTTAGGAGATCCAAACTGCTCCTTCCCCGATTCAGAAACAGCAACACTAAGGCCCAAAGTTTTGAAGTTTAATGCAGAAGCAATGGTATAACCCTCATAAATCTCCTCTTGGGTTATTTCCTCGAAAACGTCATCCGCTTTTATTGACTGGAATGGTACAACAAACTTCTGTTTCTTCTTTTTCCGAGACATATCATTCAGTCTGCAAGTAAGTGGTGGGCATCTAGCAATCGTCAACCAGTAAGGAGCATAAATTCTGATGACCCTTGCCGAACCAGCCTGATCCTTGGCCTGAAGATGTTCCAGAATTATTTGTACTATCCTGCATGCACAACACATACAAGTTCTGACTAAGAAACATCAAATAGACTGAATACCAATTTTTAAACCATTGTTCATTATTTTTCACTAGGGTTGCATATGCATATGTTTACTCTCACACCTTCCTGATATGGAGCTTCTCAAGCTAATAGTTTTTGATGGATCTTTTTGAGGATCGGATAGTAAAACGGCTTCCTGTATAAGACATCAAATTCAAGATATTCAAGAAGACGTATGCCAACAAATATGCATGAATGAATGAGAAACAAAAAGCAGATTACTCATACATGAATAGGCAGCCATCCTCCTTGAGGGAGTAGGGAAATGTATAAAGGCTTCGTTACATCAGCATTGTAAACTCTTATTACTTCGCCTGGATGGAAGATTCCTCTGGAACGGTCAGCAAAATGGCCTTCGAGTTGCCTTTCTAAAATGGCGTACTCAGCTGGCAAAGGAAGAAAGTTGGTAATAGTTAGTGGTGACTTGACTACAAGATTCCAATCCTGGATGGGATCAGAATTCATATCCTTTGCAATTTCGGTCGCCTTAATGCTCAAACAAAACCACAGACTATGAGGACTGCTCGATGATGTGCCACTTGTTTCTGAGCAATACAAGAGCTCCTCAGCCTCAATAAGAGTCGACACACATACTTCAGCATCCTTCTTGAAGTTAGTAGATTTTGCCACCTCGCCTGGTCTGCTTACCACTGTACTCCAGGAGTGTTCACTATTCCCTTCGAGGTTCAAAGGCCTTAGTTTCAATATGTAAGCACCAGTCTGAGTCAGACCTGGTTGAGGTAGGGGGCACATATCTCCAGGCTTCAATCGACCAACATGTATCCATTCATCCACTTGATGATCCACTCTCTTTTTGTTTCTAACCCATCTCCTTTGCCTGGCGTAATTGACGTACTTTATAGGATTATAAGACTGAGGCCATTGAAGCCCTCCAACATCTGGAGCATAAACCCAGCCGTCAGATGTCTTAACAGATGCTGTATCTAAATGCCAATCATCAACCCATTCCCAGCCTGAAGTCAATTCAACGTGCGATGGAACCTGTATATTGAGTAATGAGACATAAAAAACAGTAATAAGAGATACAAGTCATCAGATAAGAACCCTGACAACAGAACACTAGACATAATGAAAATTAAACTGAATCTGGAAAATTACACATAGCGTAATAACATACTCAACTCTGTATCATTATATCCATTACCACGCAATTTTGAACTCCATAACATTCAGTTGGATGATAGGACAATCAACATAGTGATATTAAGAGCTCCATATAAAGATGTCTAATCTCATCAGGAGTATTACAGAATAGTGAAAGGGGATTATGACTGTAAACCAAGACCACTTCAGTAGGCATCGCCTTGAACCAAACCAACACATATTCCATTGAGCTACATAGTGTAATTATGGTTCAGTAGAGGCAAAATATTCTGTGACTTAGCTGGCGTGTTGCCTATTGTTAAATCCCTTAAGTTTACGATTTCTACTCTCCAAGGGGTAACATATATTTAAAAGATTCAGCTTGCCCAAGCTGATGATATTTCATCAATTCACGTTATTGATTTTTTCCCCCTCCAAAACCACACTTTTATTGAAAACGAAGGATAAATATACAGACACCTTGAGACACATAACACTAACAAGACAGGGGGCAAAGCCCTAAACCTAACGGGACCAAAAGGCAATTCACGTTATTGATTAACCTGTATTTTCAATAGACATAAAAAAATACAATGATACTTAACTACGTTAATTTTTGGGCTGCAAACCCCAAACCAATAAACAATGGGCAAGGGCCAAGGTCTAAATCATGTCGGCAATAACTTTTTTTTAAAAATCCAGGGATGTAATCCACGCGGCCTTCTATTTGAATTACAAGCAGCTAACATTAAGGACAGCTAGAAGCAATTACCTGGTTGGAACTTGAGGTCGAGCTACTGACCCACCCAACTGATGGGTCGTACTTTTCGGTTTCAAAGTACTCATCAGTGATTATCCTGTTACCATCAAGTTTTTCTGCTGTTCTCTGCTCCACATTCATGCTCCCCACACTTTCAGCTGCATTTTTTAGCTCGAGGGACACATCTAGTGTGAAATCTGTACTATTACGAACTGAAACCAACGATCTTATGTTCACGTATCTATTACCATCCTTCACAATCACTTCACTAGCAACTACATCATTTCCTAACCGCCAACAAGCAGCAGGTGCTGCATAGTTCAGCCTCACAGAAGTCCATGGTCCTTCCTTAGTAGGACTGATTTGAATAAATCCAGAATGTCTGTTGCCTATTTCAGTATGCTGATTAATTTCAGCATCAGGATCAGATGAAAATAATACAGCACAGCTTATTCTTCCGGTGTTCTTAGCTTGTTGACCCATCTTCTGCATACATATCACAGGTCTCATCAATCCTTTAATGAATCCGTGAGGTCTCAGACCTTAAATAAAATTGTAATATTGAGTTTACCGAATGTTCTTCCGAGTACAATTCTATCCAAGACAATTCATACAAGTAGTCATACGCAGCTTGCATTTCTTCCATGTTTTTAGCAATTTCTTTCAAAGGAGCCGAAAAGTATCCTATCGGGTTGTCTGACAACAGATCCATGCATAAATAGTTTGTTTGACATTAGAATACAATAACAAAACAAATGCAGCGCATCAAAGAGGGCATAAGTCGAACACAAATGTGTCTTCATAATGCTAGAGTTTTTATGTTTCACATTCCACCGGAAAGGAAGGGTTACAGTCAAACCTCATAGAAGCTCACTTTTCATCAACAAGAACCTATCATTCTATTAAACACTAGACGAAATAATGAGTGTTTCGGGGTTCCCAGTGAATATCACGTGCAACCAGATGAATACTATATCATTACTACATGACTAACATAATAGTGAACTTGCACACATAAAACGGTGAGTTTGAAGATTATTTTCATTCGAGTCAAAGCACACGTATAGAAGATCACAGCCAATTTCATTGTCTGAATATAATATTACTGTCACTTTTTTATACATGAAGGTTCTTTAGTTTTGTGCAATACTGTCCATTTTGCCCTTTATAGAAGGCTAACATCCCATCATAAAGACGCGTGCAGAGTTGTATCCTTTTTGGTGGCTAGTCCACCTAAGTATCAAAAAAAAAAAAAAATAAAGACGCGTGCATATATGTACACGCACATACCATTAAAATCAATACCTAATACATATTCATAGGATTTGAGTCTTCACCAGGCCTATTCTCTGTGCTTGGGGTCTTTTTCTTTCTTGAAAGAATGATGATATTATTGATAAAAAAAACATGTGCAAAGGACTCCACAATATCACCGTAGGGCCTAACAAAAAGAGGCTCTATACATTGGAAATATACAGCACTCAGAGCTTGGAGTTTTATTAAGCACTTTTCTATGACAGTAATATCATTTCAACAGCATTCAATGTTAATGGCTTTTATACTAGTGTAGGGCTCAGACTTTATAGTACCCAAAAAAAACATATGACGTTCAAAGTTTCATACAAAGGGAATTGTATTTAAAATGTAAACACCATTATCTTGTTTTGTTTTCAATAAGCTTAATAGATAAGCCTGCTAACTATTTTTTCCAACAACATAATATGGTCTATTGTGAGGGAGCCTAGACTGTGAGGATGATTTTGATAAGGGACATTTGGACTACCGTAAGCTTATAACCGCTCAAAGCCAGTCCTCAGGTCGGGTAGTTAGTAACAAATACCATATTCAAGTCTTTATATATGTAGACAACTAGGTCTTAATGGTGACAATTAGATAGTTGTTAAAACTCAGCTAAAAATAGCAATCAACTACCACGATAGTCATATAATGTAGAAGGAAAAGCAGCATTACCTTGTCCCAAATCAACCAAACGTAATTCCAGCTTGTAATTATCCTGTGAGCATGAAAACAACGAAATAAACACACCAACAATCAATTGATAGAATCCATTCAACATCGTCGACCAACAGACATGAAGCAAAGAACTGGACTATTCTTTTAACAGCATTACTGGCTTTATCAATTAGCTGAAAAATTACTTTACATAAAAGTTTTTTGTAGCAAGACTATCAAAAGATCAGCAAGCACTTCAAATCATGGAATCAATTTTGACATTTAGGTCGCCACAAACAAATATGTGATTCTTAATGTTATTATTGCATACCATGGATTCAACTTTGAAGAAGAATATTTCACTCCATTTAACCGATGCAAGACCTGAAGACGATTCATCTGAGATTTTACCACTTGTTCGGACTCTTTGTTGATTGTTTTCCAACAATCCATTTTGGACAGATTGATCTGAGCCAAGATGAGCCGAAACAGCATATTGATGTGAAGACAAAGCTTCAACTGCTGGGAACTACGGCACATAAATAAAATCATCAATAAAGTATTATTAGGAAACGTAAAATTTAAGCACAGACTTGCATAGACGTATACATATGTAAGAGACTAGTACCACAAACATGAAGAGACCAATTTAGGATAACAATGAAGTTGCTTGTAAAAAAAACAGGAAACCCTTGAGACGTTAACAGTTGCAATAATTTAGTATGGGACTCTATTTCCTAGAGTACGCCTTCATATAGTAATACCAACATAACCAATAACGGTGGAGCGTACCATGACCAAAATTAAGTGAGACGTAATAGTTAAAAAAGGGGCATGGGAGTTGAAGATAAATAACCTGTGCCTCCTCAATAATAATAGTAACCATCATCATAGGCTTTCGACAAAGTTTTCCATTCAAGTGAGAATCCAGCATGTCTTTTGATACAGGAACTCTAACAGGTTTCATATCACCAGAAGGCATCCAGACTACATTGGATAGACCTCGTATTTCAGTAGCTCGTATATAAATGTCTTGACCGAGCTTGTTTTGAGGAATGATGTAGTAGCTTTTTCTATGATGCATGTCGATTATTGATTGTCCGCTATGTTTTGGAGTATCTGGTTCCTAAGAAGAAGAATATGAATTCAAACTAGTGAAAACTGAAAAGGTTTAAAGATGGTACATTATATTCAAAGAAAAAAGGACACAAACAACCCAACAAAAACCTGCTACCCTAAACAACCTGTCATAGACAAACAGCAAAGATGGTACATGCTAATTGAAAAGTCTTACTCTTTTTCTAAGGGAATCATGTACATGACTGAGATTGCTCCAGCTTGCATAAGCTTGAAAAATCATGTTGGCATTTGATACGGAAAAATTGAGATTCAAATCCCTTGACGATGTAAGATGCAACTGAGATGTAGCACCAAGAGTATTTGAGTTGTACTGGTATCTATAGAAAGAAGTAGTTGAATCAGGTAAGTTATCGGCATATCATATGGCAATAATCAATATTAGCTCAAGTGAACATAACTGACTATTTGAATGTTAGGCTTTGGATCAAATAAAAACCATATTTAAATTTAAAAACTATAAACCAAATAAGTCTGAACATTTACATTTGTTAAGTCTGAACATTATGTTGTCTGAACTTTTACATTATGTTAAGTCTAAACTTATTGTTAAGTCTGAACATTACCAAATAAGTCTGAACATTATAAAAATAAATCTGAACTTTTACATTTTGTTTAAGTCTGAACATTATCAAATAAGTCTGAACTTTTACATGGCTTATAATTTTTATAAATAAATATGGTTTTTACCTAATCTCTACCCTGAATGTTATTACTAACTTATAATTCAAGATCAGGCTTAAGATATGTTATAAGACTTTAAATACATGAATACTAACTCACATGTTTGATGCCCGATGATCAGTTTGCAAATAAGACAGCAATGGGTTCCTTCTCAACATCAAATTTGATCAAAGGAATGGCTAACAGCCGTATTGATAGAATATTCACAGGGGAATCATTCAGAACAAGTTCTAATGCCATTGCTATGTGAAAGGACCATGTAATATACTATATCATACTAAACAATAGTCTCTTCCAGAAGTCATTTAATATTAAAACAAAATTTGTCTTTCACAAGCGTATAAAAGAGTTGAAGCTCTCTAATATTACCTCAAGTGGCCATCCACTGGCTCGATCAAAGGTTCCCAACACTCATATTTATCATTATAAGATCTAGCAGATAATGAGAAGCTTAGAGTGGAGCACAAAGAGTCTGATCTTCCATTCCAATTGAGTCCTAGTTCACTTAAGGACACGTTGAATAATGGGACCATCTGTTGATACCCAAAAAGTAGTGTGGTCATTATTTGCATAAAAACAAACAAGATTAGCATCTATTTATTATGCCGGTAGAGCTTCTTTGATCCCTCATGTTGGTTATTGTCATTGCAATTATTTGATATTTTATGTTTGAATCAATAACACATACATTAGTCTGCGCAGATAAATGTACTTGCTGCTTACAGCAAAGAAAAGTGAGGGGACCCAGACGTAAATGACTTACCAAGCCACCATAGTCATCAAAAAGTGCAATAGAGAAGGTTCCAACCTCTGCTTTAATAACTACATCGTTCAAACCACTTGGCATATCAGGATCTATAAGCTTCAGAGCAAACCTTTTAGAGGGCTTTTTCGTGCCACTGCGAATAATAAATGTTCGCAACTCATTTCCAACTTCCCAAATGCTAAATGGCTCAGTTGTTGATCTAACTTCAGATGTATCCCATACACTCTCCTCAGAGAATTGTACTCCCGTAACCATATCACCGCGGATGCATCTTAATGCATTAAACTCGTGTTCTTTTGGTGCACCTTTGCATGCTACACAGCCCATTGCTACGTATCCAGGAGGAGCTTGAGGCATCCAGAAGGATACGCTCTCAATCCCTCGCTGCTTCTTAATTTGACCAACGAGCTGGAAATCTGATGGAGGTTTCAAGATTTCATCGTCTCCCATGTCCCGCAGAACAACACAATCATTTGGAGGTTCATACCTAAAGTTTAAAAAACAGAAGTTCATTCATTTACCCAGACAAATAAATAAAAAGTTGAACACACATTACTAAGCAGTACATACCCTTGAACAACAATATCCCCAAAGTATATCATTCCTTGGGACACTTCAGGACGCCAGATGGATAGCTTTTTCCTTGAGTTAGAACCCTGATTCCACCAGATCAGGTGAAAGCTTGCAACAGCCTCAAAATGCCAGCGAGTACTTCTAATTGCTGATCTATCAGATAGTTGAGTACTAGAAGGTGAATGTAGCATGACAGTCTCTTTAGGCACGCTAATTTCCGAGAGCCCAAACAATAAATGGCGCAGCTCGTAGGGTTTGTTTGTTGGGCTTAAAGTAGTGGGTTCTGCAGGGAGAAAGGTACCGATCGAATTATCAACTCTCCAGAATGCCAGACTCGTCCGGTTTCTGCAGGCAGGCAGGCAAAACAAGTAAACTCTCTAGGAAGATACATTATTAAAAGTAAACAAGCAACTATCAGAAGTAGTTATGAACATGCAGTAGAGAGATATTAATCCATTCTAAATCCACATACCCATCACTGAAGCTGATTGTGATGCAATCCCTCAGATCACAAGGAGTAACCAAAGACGCGGAGATGCATAACGCAGAGGATAAAGATGGTGGAGTCCTTCCAGGAGAAGCCACACAACCAAGTGAAATATAACCTCTAGGTGCTTCAGGCATCCAAATAGAACAGCTATTGTCTATATCACAATCGTTTATTCCCTTAATATTGTGATTATCCACATTCGGCCAGATCCTCCTGAATGATAAGGGTTTCTTGACTCGTGCAGCACTCATATTTACTACAAGAACTCCCTTTGAAGGTGGTTTTTCCCTGTCACGGTGAAGCCTTTAAAGGAAAGGACACCTAACAAGTGGTACCGAAATACATGAAATCACCAATAAACTTACAGTGGCGTCAGATAGTCTCCAAGGACAGCAAAACCAGGAGGCGCACGGGGTCTCCAGATAGTATAAACTTGGTCACTATGCGGGTCTGCAATTGCCAAAGGTGGGAAGAATTTTATTCACAGGGAGCAACAACCCTCACCTGTTCTAACACAGGTGGACAGCAATTTTTTGATACTTCATTACTTAAACTATAATAAGCTTGCTGTATAAATAATGAACACTGTTTCTCTATAGCCGTGACCTATCAAGAGAGATTGTGCTGATACAATGACACCCTTTATTGAATCTAACTTACTTTCTATTTTTCCTACTCTGTCAAATTGGGAGCACATCAACGTCATCTGCTTTGATGTTTGCCTTAGAAATGTCAAAATATCCTCCTCAACAGCTAAAAACAAGGTCAGTATGCTGAACGAAAAATTCATAAATATATTTGAAACCCCAACTTTTATATTGGTTTTCCCAGAAGCGTTTGTGAAAGTAATTTTCGTGTCAAAAGGCTCTAAGATCCTGATCCCGTTGCTCTCGATGGCAAATCCAATAGCATTTGCACTCGCTTCCATCGTATCTCCTTTCAAGACAACCCTGCAGAAGATGTTCATGTTAAAAAGCATGTCATCATACCTTTTACCATGTCTTGTCAGAAACATGAATGACACATGTACACTTTTGGGCTGCCTATGGTTCTATGTTCCTCTATAGTCACAAACATATGTTTTGTGCAACTCCATTATATAGATGAGACTGGCCATTATTGTATTTGTGAGAGGCTTTGTTTAGGAGTAGATACAACAATAGACTTCAGTACAAGGGAACTTCGACAGAAAAGATCATTGCTGGATTAGGAAGATGCACATTGTCCAGGTGTCTTTTGTTTTTTTGCGGCTTAGTCCTTAGTTGCAAGGGCTGTCTTTTGATCTTTGCTCTTAGTCATTGGTTGCCGGGGCTTAGTCATTGGTTGCTGGCCAATGTAGCTTGTTTTTTGTAGTCTCTTTTGAATGAAATCATTTTTATTCAAAAAGAAAAAAAGAATTACCTGCAGAAGGCATCAAACTGTGCATGCAAAAGCTTATTCGACAGGATCAATGACTCTGCTATGTCTTTAGATGTATTATAGAATGTCAGTTCCGGGCCAATAGCCTGCAACAGTTTCAAAATATTAGGCGTTTCAGGTCCACTTGGTCGCAATTAACAAATACAATTAATAGAAAAGCTTAGTCGGAATGATACGTCAAATAATTAATCAAAGCTCTGATATTAACAATGTCAAAGCAGATTTACCTGCAATTCAATAATGAGATCTGTGGATGTAACAGCTGCTGCGCTTTGTGATGGCGTTTTCAGACTTTCTTCTGAAGACTGCTGAGGGGATTCTTCACTACCTTCAAGAATGACCTTGTCATCTGCTGAAGCAGAATAGCCACTGTTCGTCCCAAGTGAAATACATGAATCCAGATATCTTCCACCCTATATGAACAAAAAATTTACATAATAATGATATATTTGCACATTAAGACTCAGCATGAACACTGTTGAGGCCAGTTGCCAGTATACTTGATAGTTTGATTATCATACCTTGATAATAACATTTTTAAACTGCACCCTTTTCCCATCTCCAATATATATCATAATTTCCTTTGAAGGTGCACTGATATCTCGACCATTCCTATCTTGCAGGTGTAGAGTTCCACCTCCCCCGTCATATATAAAGAAGTCAAATCTTTCATCATCTGCAACCAAAGGTTTCTTAGGAGAGAGAAACACCTTGGAAGATTTTTGAATGTAGGTTGATTGATCCAGGATAAACGCATCAATCATTTGGGAAGAATTCCCATTTTCTTGATTTGAAAGCATGTCAGCTACAGTTGGTACGAAAAACTCAACAACAGATAGCAAGAAATCTAGAGCAACTAGCAACTGTGGCCTCTGCACACATAAAGTGATTGACATTAATGATTCAGTGAACTTCGCATCAAGAATGATCATAGTAGGAACCGAGTCTGAATCCTTGTCTTTTAATATACTGGAATCAACTGCAGCCTTCTGCTGGCTACAGCCAAAGCTATCAGAATTCCCCACTGCAAGCCTAAACTCTTCTTCTGTCCCCTCACGATTGTCAATGACAGTAAAACTCTTCAAAGTTGCAGAAAGAAATCCATCTCCCATTGTAGTAGATTTGTAAAGAAGCCATGCATGTTTGATCTACAACAAAGCCAAATATGTTACAAATCTACTGTGTGGCATACACTACTCTACACGGTCACTTTCAAAATGCTTAAAAAAATAGATGTTAGATTTATGGCAGTCAAGCATGCACGCAAATTGTTGATGAGTGCAAGAAGAAGGGCCAGAATGCACATAAAAAGAACTGAAAGATGCATGGTAATAGCATACATGAATCCGAATAGCTCAGTAAATAAACGAGGTACCTGTAAAAGAGCAAGTGACGCATCTCTTGTTGCTCCCAAATGTAATTCTAGCTCGACCAAGTTTATATAAACTGACACTTTCATGTCAATCCATGCATCTCTGATAGAGGTTGTTGGTTTAGATAAGCTCTGTGAACCCAGCGGTTCGACCACATCAGTTGAACTCGAGGCTTGAATATGGCTTAAAGGAGGAATTGTGTTTTGCGGCTCTGAGAAGTTTGAAAGTGTGCACTCGGTTATTATTTCATACTCTTTATTGGAAAGAGACGCCTTAAGCTCCTCAATCTGCGTAACGAGAATCAGTTACTTGACACTTAAAAGGAGTAAGGAGAACCAAATGTACGTGTAAAAAGCAATACAATTATCTTACTGCAAGCCACATGCAACACATACCTTGATTGTTATTTCTGTGCTTGGAATTTGATGAAATAAGTCACGAAGAGACCTTCTTATAACAATAGAAACTCCCTTCACATTTTGTATTATACTGTCACCTAATTCTGATCCAACACCAACATTCAAATTTATGTCTTCGACCTACATACAGAAACAGGAATCAAAAACAACAAATGCTAACATTACTGGCCATATAGTACATAAAGAATCAAGAATTTGATCCTTATACTGTAATCAACATTTGGCACACAGTGCACACCACCACCGAAGAAAGTGGAAGCTCAAAAAGAAAGAGAGATAAAAGGATTACCATAATCGATAAAATGTCAACATGAACTGCTTTCATTTCACTTTTACCACCGAAGAACCATTTAAAGGTGTTATTGACAGTAATGTGAACAATGTCAAGCTTCAGATAGCTGCATAAATAGATTTAAAGGTCAGGTGTGATGTCATTTCCACCTTGCCAAGTGAGCAAGCAGTTACGCATACACAGACATTCGGACACATTCATTAGCCGACAGAGATAAAAGACTCGTTTCAAAAGCCAATGAAGACGAAAAAAGCATGAACTTACTCGGAACTATCTGTCTTACGAGGCATCACTATGATTGGTTTCCTCAGCGAAATATCCAACTTAACAGCCGGTGATCCTTCAATTTCACTACTTGTGAACCAGTTCTCTGTATTCGTGACTTGATCTTTGAACTTGACAATGCTTATGGTGTTGTAAGGAACAAGGCCCATAAAGTAACTAATCACCTTTTTACAGGAAAACGTTATTATAATAAACCCCGTTTAACATACACTAAAAGCCAGCTAATTGCATAATGATTACCTCTTGTATAAAGCGATTCAAGTAGACAATCCGAACTTCTGAAATCTGTCCGAAAAGGCTGTACTCATAACCTTTGTAGTCGTAGTCTCCATCATTAAAAGAAGTGAATATCAACTGCATATGATACCACAAAGGAATGCCAAGTCAATCTGGCAACCGGTAAGGCAGCAATAATATTGAATAAAAGTCAATAACTAACAGCTATATCCATAAAAATCAGCATAGCGCGCAGACCTAAGAGGTCCAATGTTCAACGGATAACAGCGTGAAGTAGTAACTGTTAAACATATTGGCAAAATAGCATATAATCCATTAGATAATATTTCACTACTACAAAACATTGATTGTGGAGAGCTATTTGATAGATAATCATAATTACTAGAAAGGCTGAGGCTAAATGGACATACCTCCACAAAAGATTTGTCACCAGGATTCCTCATATCGCAAGCCCAGAAGTACGCATGGTTTTCAGGTAGACTGTTGTCACTGATTCGTAAATTTCCAAGAGCCGCTTTGATACTAAAAGATGATGGAAAGACCTGATAGAACAACAATGGTCAAGAATAGTAATAGCCTAATAGGAAACATTCCATACGAGTCCTAGAACAATAACAAAGAATCCAATGTACCTTAATATCCGTCAGTAAATTATCTTGTGATAAAGTAGCAAGCTGAGTTTCGTTTTCATTCATCAAAACAATCTGAGCACGCTCCATATTTAACCTCAAATTGAAGATAACTCTTGATTTTCCTTTCCCAAGGAAACCTTTCAGTGAAGGCTCCTCAGTGACAAACGAATCTTGATCCATGGATCCTTCTTTGGAAGCACCATCTTTAGATAAGTTCACAATGGAATTTTCACTAAATGAATCACATTGTTCGTCCTCAATGTTGATAGCATTCACAAACTCCATTACTGCAAGTATAGTTGGCCTTCGACAGTAAAAAGAAAGGGTAGCAAGGGTCACAATAACCTAAAATCAACAGAGACAGCAATCAAGACCAAACAATTCGAAGATCAGAAGTCTAGTCTCAGACGAATAGTGCCAAACCTGGGTATCGATGTTGTTATATGAGTGGGAGCTGTGGTCGTATATGACTATCTGTGCCTTCACAAAGCTATTCAATGACTTATTGATCTCACTTTTATTTTTGTCATCAGGAAGAAGGCCTACTAATCGGTCAAAACTAGGGACCTTCATTGATGACTTCCATGGCTCTATAAAATCAACAAGATCTTCTGGTGCCTCAAAAAACTCATCATCTCCTTCGCGAGTAGAATCTTTGCAGTCTTGAGATCCATTTTCAATATCATCAACGGATTGCATATACACATTCCCAATATACGATCTTGCTATATAGCAAGGCTGCGAGGCCATGTTACAGCACACTAAATCTTCAATTTCTAATGTTTTTAGCACAGTGCCAATGAACATGTCCTGTCCTCGAATTAACACCTCCACCTGCTCGCAAAACAAAATTGATTCATAAGATGTTACAAACTTGCAACGCTGAAAAGACTAGAATATTATACAAGGTGTGCATAATAAGACACATAAAAGTCCACAACTCATATAACACTTAGTATCTCTTTTACCTGACCACCAATGGCTCTAAACTCAAACAGACGCCTCTCTTTAGACAAAAGCATGTTTCTGAACTTCTGGTCATTCTATAAGCATAAACCCATATTAGCTGCACGTAAAGCATTCAAAAACAAGTAGAAGCCATCCAAAAGTACCTCTAAATTGTAATTGAAGCAGATCTTTAATTCATCGAGGACCCCAGTGACAAATACTTTTTCCATCATTGTTGAGTCAAATAAAACTGTGTCGTCAATCGGATGGCTTTGTGAATCCTCAATGTCTGAATAAGTTTTAGAAAGGTCATTCACAGAAACAGAGCCCTGCGTGTAACATTGTGTGAGAAGACAACGTGATCCAGAACTATAAGAATAACAGGTAAGTAACATTAACTTTACAGAGATATTTTTTTGAATAAAAGGATTCAAACAGAATATAAGATTTTCACGAGGCTGATCTTGAGCTGCCATCCAAGCGCGCAAGCAGCCAACAAAACCGCTCTATAAAAACTAACCCCTGCTGGAAACAAAAGAACAGAACAAGCCTAGACCAGACTAAGATGATGTTAATGGGAGGAGAGAGAGAGAGAAAAAACTCTCAAGTGATCCAATATTTTAGAGAGGGGTTACTCAGTGTATTTGTTGACAATATTCCCAGAGAAAGCGATGTAATATGGCTGAGAAGCCTATTCAACCAAGATGGGGAGACAATGGACGTGCTTATACCCATACGAGAGAGATACGAGGAGCAGATTTGGATTTGTGAGATATCAGACTTTGGAGGAAGCAAAGGCAGCAGTTCGAAGACGGAATGGCATTTCAGTGCGGAGAGGCAAGCTAGTGGTCATGTACTCATGTTAGCAAACAATAAGGGATAGCCAAGGCTGCAAGGTACCATGAAGGACAGAAGGAGACCCTATGGGGGAAGCCAAAGTGGCATGCAGGGGCGGATGCAGTAAGAAGGTAGTGGGGGCAGTTGCCCCGGGTCAATTTTCTGATTTTTCTTTAATATTAGGCTAATGCAGTGTATTTTTGAATAATTTTTACATCTTGCCCCTGATCATTTTGATTATATGCCCCCTCTAGTATAAAAATAAATTTCTAAATTCGCCCCCGATCCAAAAATATTTATCTCGCCCCTGGTCCGAAAAATTCCTGAATCCGCCCCTGGTGGCATGGATACAAAGGTGTGGAGGGCAAAAAAGAGGCTGAGAGAAGCTAGCGGAACAGGTGTGGGATAAAGCTGTTAAGATTCAGAACCAGCTCAAACAAACACGAATAACTCTGGAACTGGAAGTGATTCAGTTGACTGTGGAATGGCTCAACTTCTGTGTGATGTCTGAGCTTAGGGATATGGTTCCAGTGTACCAGCTGCAGAAAGAAATGGAAAGCGGCGGAGTAAAATTTCATACGATATTTTCAATGGGGGAAGAAGATGTTTGTCCACTTCAAATCAATGGAGGATTTAGAGGCCTGCTTAGCAAAAATTTCTCATTATCATCCAAATGTTCTCAAAACTCCAAAAATGAGAGCAGCAGCAGCCCAAGATTAGATCAGTTTGGTCGAGTATTACAGTAAGGCATGTGGAGAGAAAAAATTAAGATAACTGTGGAGCCTCTTTTTTTGGGATGGAGAGAGAAACTACCTTCAGAGGAGAGAGAAACTACCATCAGAGAAGAGTAAAGGTAATTCAAAAACTGAGGGAAGAATTATACAGTATTTTCATTGATAACATTCCTATGGGAAAGGATGTAGCATGGCTGAGAGCTTTGTTCAGTCAAGATGGCCAAACGAGGGATGTTCAATCAAGATGGCCAAACGAGGGATGTGTTCATTCCATCAAGGGAGAAAAGGGCCACTAAGAGCAGGTTCAGATTTTTAAGGTACAAAATACAAATCCTTGTTGGAGGCGAAGGCAGCTGTTCAAAGGTGGAATGGAACAAATGTTGGGAAGGTCAAACTGATGGTCAGATTAGCGGATAATGAAGGTAAGTCAAGAGTAGAGCACCTATTTGAAAGAAGGACCAGAAGGGAGGTGTGATGGGGAAGCCAAAGAAAGGGAGGGGTAAATTCAGATTGGAGACCAAAGATTGTTGGAGAAGATCATGTGCTCCAGGCATTCAAGGAAACTCAAGGAGCAAGTAAAGGTCAAAATCAGAAGAAGAGGAGAATAAATATGGAGGCATTTCAAGAATATTAGGATTGATTTCACAAAACCATTGTGGCAAAACTAAGAACCATTAAATCGGGCGAGATTCTGGAGGAGGAATTGCGAGAAGAATTGATTTTGTCAAAGTCATTCTATTTGAAGGGAGGAAAATATTAATCCAGTTTGCAAGTTTGGAGGAACTGGAGAAATGCCTAACTGAAAACTATAAAACCATCATTAGGAACTTCACTAAGCTTCAAAGATGGAGGGAGGAGGATATGTCAACAACAAGATCTGTTTGGATCAGTGTAATAGGATTGCCATTCAAGGCCTGGACGAAGAATTTTTTGAACTATTGGCAGATCCTCACGGATCTTTTTTGAAGATGGATGACCGGGATGTTCGTTTCGTAGGTGTTGGAAGGGCGAGGATGAAGATTGAAACAAGTAAGTTGGAGAGAATCATCGAGATCGTAGAAGCAGAAATCTCAGGCAACGTTTATGAAGTAACATTGTACGAGGACTGCTGCTTAGGTGGTTGCGAGACAGAGAGTCCACAATCACAAGTCATTGTGGAAAACTCGGATGACAACCTAAGCTCCGTGGACACAAACCAAAAATCTGGGAGTAATGCAGGAAAGGTCAGAAATGGGATGGTAGTAGGGCCGAAGTAGGGTGGAGTCCCGGTTAGATTCAAAGACTTGCTGAGTATAGGTCATAATTCAGAAGTGCCTCGGGTAGACGAGATGGAGAGTTCAAGCGAGTCGCCCATCAGTGAGGGAGGCAGAGAAAAGGCTTCCATGCTGCTGAGGAGGTCGGAGCAGGGCGGCGGCTTTGTTGATAGGGCCTGCTTGGAAGGCGAATGTAAATTGGTCGAGGGGGAAGATGACATTTCAAATTTTGAATCAGAAAGGAAAAATTCTGACACGGCCGAAAGCATGAATTCAGACAGAGAAAAGATTTCAAATACAGACCTTGAAGATGATGGAACGTCCTGGGCTTCTCTATTTCGTACATGTAGCATGAAAATAGATAAAAATGGAGGGTTAGGCGAATCTATGCTGAAAGAGGCATCCCTGATGCCGAAAAAGGACAGAGTCATTATAACCTCTCCCATAATGTCGAAGGGACAAGACCTGAATATCGAGGAGGAAAAGTCTGACAAGTCTGATGATGTGGACTTTATGAGATATTCTGAAAAGCAAATTAGTACTATGAAGATAGCTAGGGGAAAGAGTCAAAAGAGAAGAGAAGAATATTATATCAAAGACAAAAGAAGCTGGGAGTAGCAGGGGCAGATCAAAAGACGAAATGAGGGGCAGCCCCAGCCCAAAAGACTTGTGATAAAGAAATAGATGCAGAGGAACAAGAAAGAAGAATTAAACAAAGAAAGGAGGCTGAGAAAACTTACCATTTTGCTCTGAGATTGGGGATAAAGGGCAGTTTACCGGAGGAAGAAATAATCTAAATTTTTGTAAACCAGTTAGAAAAAAATACATGGAGCGATTTACCGACTAGTGAAGACGCTGGATGTGGAGGACTTGTACTGGATCGTAAGAGGAGCATCTGGAAGAAAGTAGCTGCTTTTGGAGGCTTCGATTAGATGGAACGTAAGAGGAGCAATTGGAAGAAAGAAGCAACAAGTGTTTTGTAATCTAAAAACTAAATATCAGATGGATATGGTCTTCATCCAAGAAAAAACGATAAAAAATTATTCATCAGATTGAGTTCGGGATCTGGAGGGCTTTGGAGGCGGTTGGCGTTGGAGAAAACTCCATTAAGGGAGTAAATGATCTTAGCAAGCAGTGGTCGGAGCTAGCTCTACCCAAGGCGGAGTTGCTGATTTGGAGGTTTTACTTAGTTAGCTTACCTTCCAAGATGACTCATCTAAGTCGGAGGGTATTGGAAAGGGAAAAAAAAATAAAAGTCTGCAGAGGAGGTAGGAGAAGTAGTGAAGGTTCGTCTAGTGTGGGGGGGGGGGCTAAAATTCAAAGCTCAAAATGTCCCTTTTCAATTTCGATATTCAACAGATGCAAAGAAGAGGTGTGAGAGTACTCTTTGTCATCCAAGCGCCATCTGTAGGGATGAGCACTTGCTATTGAGCTTCGAGTAGAGGAGATAGGGGAGATTGGGTGACTAACTAACCATCTACCCCAGATTCGTCCCCAACATTTAAAGAGGTCAACTATGGAACACAGGCTTATAGAACACTAGTTTAGTGTCAGGGGTTTTAGAAGTAAGAGACTTGTCGTTTAAAGTGAATGTTGCCACACCCTAGAGTGTACAGCCTTTTTGGCAGGCAGTGTTTCTGTAAGCTGGGACACACAAGTCTGTGAGCCATTGCTTTTTTTGGTGGTTTTTAGACCACTTATGAATCAAAAAAAAAACTGTGGAGCCTCTTGGTACCTACTTGAAGATGGAAGGCATGGATTTACAGATTTGTGGAGTGGGCAGGGCAAACAGAATAGAGTGAATTTCTGAAGAGTAGGAAGAAACTTATGCACGCTGCCCTTGATAATTATTGCTTGTAGAACTCGTCAGAGTTATGCTTGCAGTTTTCCCAGGATTAACACAGTAAGCAAAGAACAATGCTAGTCCTACTACCATCCAACCTTCATTTGGCATGTGGTGTACTACTGCGCAACAGAATATAATATTCTATGAAAGAAATATTAATGTCTTAGAATAACAGAAGACTTACTGATGCACGATAAATAGCTCCCTGCAAGCGACCTCGCCAAATTTTCCTGGACTCATCCGAGTCAAATCTTAGTATCAGTGCACCAATGTCTTCCACAACCTACATAATTTTCATGATTGTGTTATCTTTGATAGTAAGGACTTAAAGCCAGGTCAATGCAATCCAATGATTAAAGAGGTCACAGCTCAAAACCTTGCTGCTTGACCTTCCAGCCTCAGAAAGAGCCAGGATGTTTTCCACACCACCAACAGATTCTGCAGGAACTTGGCATATGTGTTTACCTCGTAGACTACATAACCGAAGGATGTTCAAAAAGAATACGTATAGTTATTGACTGTTGGCCATCAACTTTGGAGAAGAAAAAAAAACCTAAACCGTTATTCAAAAAAGTTTTACAAATTTTCTATCCTCACCTCTACGTAGTTAAATCGACTTGCCTAATAGTCAGGAAATTTTGTGTTCTTTACTGCATGTCAAACATCTTTTGGAGAAATGTTTTAGACAGGAATGTAAAATTAAGATCATGACAAAGCCAGAGTATACAGGTCAATTAGAGGGTGGAGGAATTAGGGTTGAATTAACTAAGCCAGATTATAGAGGTTAATTAGAGAGGTCTAGTGGAGCCACTAGATCGAAAGAGTTTTGTAAGTAGGGCCTAAAGCCTATTCGACCTATTGAGGTCATTTTAATATATCAAAAAAATGAAAAAGATCATGACAAAGCTGATAACCATTGTCCACATTATCCAGAGAATAAAGTCCAAAACAGTTTCAACAGTCTAAAGCAAATTGTTGAGCGCAGGTACTGCTCTCCTACTTTTTATATCAATTTTATTTTATATGGAATATTCAACCCTTCACTTATATACACTTCCCATTATCTGCCCATTCAAATTTGGCTTGTATGAAAGAAATGGTAGAAGGAAATGGAGACATTATTACCTTATGTATTGCTTATAAGACTTCGCTGTGGGGCTTTCAAGCACATACAGAAAAGGCCCAACCAGGCAGAAATATCTCCTTTGCCAGACTGCTTCTCGGTTACCCACACCCTATCCAATTATAATAAAAATAAACAATTAGTATACATGATCTACAGCGAGTGTAATCGCAATAAACAACATTAGGGAATCAGGAATACCTTCCGATGAAGAAGGGATAACCACCCTTCTAAATCAGCTTGATGCCATGGGGCGAGAAAACTACCTTCTTCTCTATTGGAATCTTGAAATATCTTAGCTACCTGCATCAGCCGATGATACCGAGCTGGAGAGAAGTGGAACCGTAATGCTGGGAGACGTATTGCAAGTCTGGTAGAAGGGGAAGATGGATTCTCTATTCGAATCTGGAATATTCAAAAAAATTGAAAAAAATCCAAGTTAAATTCAAGCAGGTTTATAAAAAGAAGGAAACACACACCACAAGGCCATTGCATTTAAATATATAAAGAATGAATACATACCTGTTGAAGCTTCACAATTATTCCACATTTATCAATGACAGGCAGCAGACTAACAACACTTGAACCTTTTGGATGACTCGGGTGACTTGGACCCCAATGGTAATCACCATCAACCAAAAAAGCAGATACATCGCTCAAAACTAAGTCAAACTGTAAATATATGTCTGATTCTTCGGGCACCTTTGTAGAGTCATCCTGGATGAAGAAATATGTCATCAGCATTGCACGAATACATGACAACATGAATCTCTTAATAAAAATGTGAGCAGACCTGAGTGCGAATTACTAGGTTCCCAAGATCAAGCATCAGTTTTGTTGTGTGAACATTATCTGGACAAAAGTTAGTTGGTATAGTTATCTTGGGGGCCGCAATGTCTAGATCCAAAAGAAACCTGAAAAAATCAAATAAAGATTTCCACATTGGCTGCTTAACCAAAAAGTGTGCACAGAGAGAATTTGAAGATTTAGTGTCTGGCTGTCTGCATACCACAACAAGCAACATCCTCCATGGAAAGACAGTGTATACAGTAATACAAGAGAATACAAAAGAAGAGCAATATTAAATAATCCGGGATATCCCACTTATAATTTCTGTTACTCTTACTCCTAGTGAGGTGAATGACTATCCACTTAATGGTACAAAGAAGGGAACTCCCATTTTATTTTCTGCAAAGACTTTCCCTATTAACAAACTTCCTCAAAGGTTCTGTCAGAAAATGTATACCAAGGCCCTCACCATGTCTTGAGTCGGATGTACTGAATCCTTAGGAGAAGACTAGAACATAACACTAAGCATGTGAAATACAAAAAGGAAACAGGCAAGACAGACCTTGCATGATCTTTCAGTGCCCTGTCAACTTGCTGTTGGGCTGTGCGCTTAACGCCGTCAAGTGTCATCTACAAAACAATAAACCGTGGAGTAAGATAGCTAGAAAACCATCAAGTGGCACACTAAATTAACCAAGGGCCTGTTCATTGAGATATGCTTTTTAGTTAACTTTTGATATGCCTGATTACATTCTGTGCACAACACTACTTTATTATCTATTAGCAAAGAATATAGATATACACATAAAAAACGAGGGAAAAATCAACCTTAACAGTTCTTATCATCATTATTACTACAAAAAGAATTCATTGTGTATGATTTTTTGAATAGTAATTCTAATTTAAGTTTTCTGCAAAGCTAGAAAAATGGACCCTACAACGCAAACCTGTTATATACCTGTTTCACCGGTATGGTGTTAAAATAAATTAGAGGGAAAAAACTGAGTGTCGGTTTTACAACATCAAACTAAAGCAAAAAACAACTGATATTCATGATGTTATGAACCCCAGGTTGACATGTTGAGGTCGAGTAGAGACCATATGAGCATAAAGCATCCAATAATACTTTTTGACAAAACTTCCTCAGCTGAGGGGATAATAACTCAGTGACAATTTCATTGCCACTAAATAGAGCAACAATTGGCATACAAAAGTGCTAATGATAAGCAAAAAAGTGAAGAGAAACCTGGACTGCAGCAGCAGCTTCCAATGCTACAGCCTGACTAACGGGTGTATGACTTTCAAAGAAGCCGACAATTCCATCAACGGAGTCTTTCAGGTACTGGTGATAAAAAGAACAAGTCATCAAAAATGAAATACAAGTTTTAACTAAAATACTAAGATGGCAGTGGCATACAGTAACATAGCATGGGGAGGCTTTAGCCATCAAGCTCCAGTCCACTTTAACATCAAAAGGTTTAAAGCAAAAGATTCCGACCAACGAATCGCTTGCAGAAGCACTCTGCAAGAGCAAGAATTATATCATGCCCTGAGACAAAGATGTGGACAGGCTTAAATGATAAAAATATTATATAATGAGAGTAACTACTACCTCTGCTAGAAGACCATTGGGTGATGACAGCTTATACGACCCCATTTTCACATCAATGATTTTTGTTTCTGGATAAAGCCTAACAGAACAGTCAATATTTTCGCATGATAATTCAGCCAGACAATCATTGGCCCCCAAAAGCAGTTTAGTTGCATTGCGCCTCATGAAAATGTCCAAGGAAGTATTTAGTGTATCCTTCTTTCCAAGGGTCACTACTCCGAGGTCATCAACTTCTTTGTACCCTATTATTGTGTTCAATCGCTCCCAGTCTTCGGTGCTGAACTGGACTGGCTCACTTTCGTCTTTGGCAGATTGGCCTCCCCTACAGTGCAAGAGAATCATTTCTATCAGTCTTGAGATACAAATTGGTAACTTTTACCACGGACAATAAGATGAGCAAAGACGTCAGCTACAAAATTGAAATCTCCAATGCCATGACAACGAACTTTTGCATTGAACAACTATTTCATCCTCGCGCTTACTATATTAAGAAGCAGTCTAACAACAATATAACGTAAGCAACTTAGAAGCTTAGGGCATAAATCAGCCCAAAAGTTGTCATACCATCCAAGTGACCACCAGGACTTCTTTTCCTTTGGTTGTGTCCTGTAAAGTTTTGATTCTACGGACTGTTCCACGAACTTGTGAGCCAACATTCTGGAAATGAATAGTGTAACACACCCGCTTAGGACAAGTCGCAACATGGTAAAATATTGGTAGAATTTCACGGAGTTAATAAAAAGTACACATAATGTAATATTAGATAACGAGGACAACATCTTGAAAGCAAAAATCAACCTAGTAGCACGTACAACAAAGAACAAACTACAAGCTAGATCCGAAGACCGGTATTATGATAACCAAAAAAGTGATATTAAGGCGCGAAGGGATATGAACTAGTATGAGATTAACAGATGTATAAAACATACAGACCTGCATTAATAGACCTGCATTAATAGGTCCACAGTTCGAAAGTGAACTGAATTGAGATTTTATTAGCAGACACTGTACCAGAGGATACAAATGCCATAGTTTGATGCACAGTGGCTGCCACATTAACAACCAAAATATCTAGTGGCAATTGATAATCACATATTTAATACCTCCACTGCAGTATGACCTCAATATCCAACTCACGGTCCAAATCCTCAATTTCTTTGTTGTCATCCACTATAGCTCGACTGAGATCGGACTTCAGAAGTGAAACATACAACGATATGTACCTTTTTCTCAGTTTGGCATACTTCAGTACCTGATCCCATGATAATTTACCACTGCCAGCAAATAGTGATATGAATACTTGTTTATCAACAAGGACAGTAAAGCAAGGAAAAGAATGGCTAAAAAGATCTGGATCCTAGTATAAAGCCCTTTTCTTCCTTCAGTAAGTATAGTCTTCTGGTATCCGACTCACAGGAGCCGGACCCCAGAGATATACGACCTCCAGTGTTTTGGTAAGTATAGGATATAAAAAAGTTTCGCTGAAAGCACCCTTTTCAGGAGGTGAAACAGGGGAATAAGGAATGTCTATCAATAACTATATAGTACACATGATAAGAAAATGTGAGGCAGTAGATGATTAAGGTACTAGAAGGGCATTCCTATACTCCATACCTTTCCTTCTTTGTTTGATCAGAAATGGCTTTATAAGCATACTGCCACCACAGCCTCGGGTTCGATTTTACTGAAACAGTGGGACGAAAATGAGCAAATTTCAACCGCTGATTAAATGTAGCGAAATTATCCGCAAGCTTCAGAATATTCTCGTATCCATCCTGCACGAAGTAATCAGTAACTTGTTAATGTGTCATGTTAAAGCGCTGTGCATCTATTTTTGGTTAGCTATCAAGGTCAACCTTCGATAAGCAGAGTGTCACGTCATCCAAATTCACTGCTGCTTTTTGTAGAGGCTGACTGCTGCTGTTGGATGCATTTTGGCGTTGCTTTGAATATTTTGCATTGCCAGACACAGGCTGAAGAATATAAGTGTGCTCCTTCAAGATGTTGTCAGGTTTCCCATCATTTGTACCATATTTGAAAACCTGAGTGTGTGGCATGCTCAATAATTAATTATTGAATCACAATTCACAATAGTAAATGACACGTGAAAGAGGGTTGGATATCATACTTGAGCCCATTCTGAAGGAAGCAACGATTCCCATGGTTTATTAACATGCCAGGGGCTGATCTCAGAATCCAAATAAAGAGACAGTTGTTCTAGTTCAACAGACTGCAACAGTGTTGGTAATATATAAGTAAAACATGCCAACCCATTGATTAAAAAACTAATGAATCAGTAAACAAAAAGGTAATAATAAGCCAAATCACTGTTACGTCCCTGAAACCGTTACAAAAATTATAGTTTGTGAAATGATTTATTTGACATATAAAAATCGTATACCGTAGAATATTGGAGACTTGCACAGTGAACCTTATTCTCAGACGATTGACAAAGACATAAATGCCATGTGGTCACTCTGAAAATGTACTCATGTGTATGCTTCTCAAAACCACATAAATGAGCTTTAGGAGTGCCAAAACCATATTTCAGATGTGTACAAATGGCAAACACACAATGTCAAAAAAAGTAAAAGGACAGTCGTTATATTCAGTTTATATTTTAAGTAAGATGTTATCTTAGAACAACGTAAATTCAACTAAACAAAAAAATTTACTCATCACAAAGAGACAGGGAATCAAAACCATTGGAAGGACAAGACCTGCCAATCTAGCGGTAGTGGGTAATTTAACTTATCCCTAATATTGTGTGAACTCAAAGGCTTGCCAAATATGGGACCTAATTTCCACTAACAGAACAGAGGAAGGCCGTGCAAGTAACTTCACAAATATAGACTCACTTTCCTTTTTCTATTATTTATGCCAAGAAGATGAGTGGTAGGTAGAAACCTTCTGAATACGTTCTAAGGCGCCCCCTGTAGCGAATATCTCATTTCCATTGTCATCAACAGTAATGGCTGACAATTTCTCCAAGGTTAAACCAGCTGCAAATGCATGGCCAGGATGGCTGCAAAATGGGACGTCTTAGTTAAACCCGCTAAAAGTGAGTTGCTCAATTAAAAGTTATTTACCTCTCAGAATCTTCATATCTAACGTGGATATTCGATATTGAAAGCTTCAGGTTACCGATCACTGTGTAAACGAAGGATCCCAACCATGATTTGTTCTACAAACATAAGGAGGTAAATGAAAAGTTAAAGCAGTGCACCGTACTAGAAGTACATGAATATCAAGATATTAGGCTTCAACCCCACAACTTTAAAATCAGAATGCGTGTTTATGAATCTATATATCTAGCCTACAACTTCCGATTCTTTTCATATACATATGGAAACTGAATTCACTGCATCAACATAAAAGTCTACTGTAGCGTGGCTTTTTTTGGGCTTACAAGTCAGTGGCCTACAAATCAGGTATGGCAATGGAACACAGAGTCCGACGCAAAAATAAAGGATTAAAGCAGGCTAGTGAAGGGGATTCGCGACCAATCTTTTGAAATGGCAATTTAGTGTCCTAAGGAACTCATATCCATTAACCTTTGTAGTTTGAGCTCTCTTCATAAAAGCAGTATCAAAGTTTTACATTACAAAATAAAATTACCATCTCTGATGTCAGCTCCTGCGTCTTCTCCAACAATGCCTTCTCCATTTCCTATATTTATATATATATATATAAACATATAATACAGGCCAATAGAAATAGAGCAAAACTTAAGTGCTGATAATCTTCCTACCCGCACTCGAGATCTCTTTGCTTCTTGGACAGCATCCTCGGTGCATCCTTCAACCTCAGTGGCAGGCTCAGCCAATAGAAAAATTCGATCGAGAGAGACTATTACGGGATCTTGGCCAAGCCTACTCCAAGGCACCTGCGATTAAAATATTTGTAAGTCCATGAAGGACATATAAAGTGCTTTCTTGCAACAAAATTATCGTAACCACTTAAGCAAGAAAGCAGATACTAGAAACAAATTCAGGATATATGTACATCACTTAGTTTGAGTGCAACATCCAGAAATAACTAGTAGGACTTCATTTTTGTCAAAACTGACTTGTTGAGTTTTAGAGTCCAAGGCCCATAATTGTCTAAAACTGTGTCTTTTCAGTTGAAGTTAACTAAACTGAGCTAAACTAGACATAAAGGCCCAGTGTTGAACTTAAAAGTATAGAAGTTCAATTAAACTTAGTTAAGTTGAGTAAAATTGCATTAAGTACTTCAGTTGAGGTGACTTCAGTTGAGTACTTTAATTGACTACTTCAGTTAAATACTACAACTACATACTGTGAGAACAAAAAAGAAAACGGGTATCATATCCCTCATTCACAAGATCCCACTAACCTTCAGCTTCATGGAACCGAGAAATCCAGCCTTGACTTTCACAGGCAGATTCAGTGCATTAAGTGCCTCTGGCTTTAGCTGCATATTTTTCAACTCTACGTCGCCTGGTTCAAAAAGAAAAAACGAGTTGCTGTATAAAATAATGTTGCTAAACTTCGCTTCCCAGGTTAAACCTTTGTAAAACAGGATGCAACAAGACATATATGGCGTTCTTACTGCACAGAGTATCATTTGAAGCAAATATGTAATTAGAGTTGTTGTCTAATTTGAACTTAGTAGCAGTTAACAGACCTGATAAAGTAAGCAGTCTGCAAACATTCAGTGTCGTATCAGAAAATCTAAAACCCTCACGTCTTTGTTTTAAAATTCTGATTTGAAAGTTTGTCATTATTCATTAACAATCTACAAACTGGGAAACTAGGTAGAATTAGTTTGCAGTAAGTAAAAAGCCAGTGAGCCAAAATCCATCATCACGGTTGGTGAGCTCGATTTCAGCTGAAAAGAACACAACCTAAGTACATTGAACCACTATCATTGTAAGCATTAGATGGATCTCTCAGACTGGACCTTAATACATCTACTACCAAATTCCATGATGATACAATTGCATTCCACTGCGCGCTACATCAAACTAAACAGATTTCAAAATAAATGTACATATGAATACAAGTTGACCGAGAAAAACAAGAGCACAAAAATACGGTGTCAAATAAGAATCACAAATTTTGGAACAGACAAAATCCTTTCCACGTGATTACAAAATCAGCTAGGACATAAAACATATCCAGCAAAACCACTGAGCCACTAAAACAAATGTTGACTAGTCAATACCACTTAATGAGCTAGCAAACGCCTCCGTGGTGCAGAAATCATCACCACTTACTGAACTTCTCCAGAGCACAACAACCAATCACAATGACCATGAACAAATATGACACCACAATAAAGCTAGAAATGATGCATGTCAACCACACTCCAAAGTCCAAACCCAATGCCAATCACCCACGCTTAAACCCTACTCCAATAAAATGACATCCTCATAGACACGCCGCATGATCCCACTCTCTAAATACCACATCCATTGACCAAATCAAGCAGTAAAAAAAATGAAACCACTAAGCGCCAGAAGAAATTGAACCTTGCCAAACGCTGATCTTCAGCGCTTCTTTATTAAGCCCTCTCACATAGTTCCCCAAGTACCTCTGTAAGAGATACGCGACTTGATCCTCCAACATCTCTGCCGACTTCTAAACTCACCGCTCTAATATAATTTCCAGTTCGATCAATCACGATCTTCGTTGCGAGGTGGCGTTCATCTTCGGATCGATATCGACACCATCCGCGCCGATTTCTGGACGGGTATCGGAGGTGAGAAGACTAAGAAGAGTAAGTAAGACGTTTTACTTCTACGAGGAGATACTTGTTTGGGCGACACGATTCAATGCGGATGCCACGTTAGACGGGAGCACCTATACTTCCCCAAATACACCAACCAATGAAAACACAAAGGTCATGGCAAAGCTGAGGTGGATTGGTTTGACTGGTGGGTTCGATGAGGTCGTATGTGTTTATTGTGTACTCGCGAGAAGAAAATAGCCTTTACCTTTTTTTAGACCCACAGTTATATGAGAATAACGAAAATGCCACTTGTGGAAAGACGGTTAACGATCGTGACATGATCACTTTCCCGAAGGTGCTGGTGCCTGGTGGCTGGTCGACGTTTTTACACGCATCCCCGTTATACGGCGTCGTTGCATTCGGAAAGGGCCTCGGCCCACAAACATGGGTCAAAAACTACAAAGCCTCTTAGGTTTTTTTTTTTTTTTTGGTCACAGTGACTTATGAATGAGCGGTGGAAATTGAGTCGGGCGCTTATTCGGTTAACCTCTGTGGTTAGGTTAGGCTGTATAAAAAAATTTTTAAAAAAACCTTAATGGTAATCTCTTATCAAGACCTTAATGGTAATCTCTTATCAAGAGCACATAAAACGACATCTAATTAGGTATGGATGGACATATATTTTCAGAAAAGCCGAGGGGGTTTGATTCAAAATCTTTCCTCCACACATCAACTATTCACAGTTAAGATTATACGTTACAAGTTATATATATCTCCCAATCAAAACAAAAAAGTTACATATATCTCTTCTTGATAACCATTAAAAAGAAAACTACGATCAAAAAAGGGAATCATCACTCGTTCTCCAGTTAACTTCTTCGCCTACGGATCTCGAGTGGGATCCATTCGAATGGACACACGGTTCTCGCTCTACGCGGCCGCGATCGTACCGTTACGGACCGAGTAGCTCTCGGCCTTGTTATAATTCGAATTCTTCTGCAGTCCGGCTCTCATGGACGAAGATAGGTTCCGATGCTTCTCTTTCGCCTCATCCATATCGATCTGCTCTTGACGACATTCCTCGCTGCAAAACGGCGTATCTCCTCTGAGAAAATTCACAACCTCAGATCAGATCCATACATATTCTTCACGCAATATCACATAAACAATTTTTTTTCAATTCGAGACAGAAGTGGAATTAGGAATTAAATTTACCTGTACATGAAGATGTCCTGATCACCAGCGATTGATTTCCTGCAGAGGTGGCACGACTCGAGGAAATGAGGCTGGCAGTTGTCGAATCTGGAGTCGTACATCTTCGCAGTCCTCGGCGAGGAAGCGTATCCGGAAGAAGAGATGCTCCTCAGGCTCATAGTCCGGCTGTAATGATACATCGAAGATCTGTTCAGTCTAGGGTACTCGTTCCTGATAGCGCCATGTCCAGGAAGGTAATCGTCGTCATCTTCACCGATGAAGCAACTTCCTCTTCTGGGAATCGATGCCATGGACGCCGGCGAAGTGAAATCTCCGGCAGTTAAGGAGTGAAGAAATGAACACAGATCTGTGACGGAGGAAGAGAGAATAATAACGAAGGTGCTGAAAACTGTGTATGGACTTTTGCAGGTTTATAGGGAGAATTTGGTTGTCCATGAGACGTAAGTACCCATGTTAAGTTGAGTATTTACGAAAATGCCATTTTAGTGAATTAACCGAATTTAGGCAGTTGGTTGGGTTATGGATTTGGAGCGTTGGGGAGGGTACAAGTGGTATTTAATTGCTGCAGTATCTGACGTCGTAGTCATTGATGACGTTATTTATGGTTAATTACGAAAACATCCTTGTGGTTGATGTTGATATTTTTGTGGAGTGGAAGAAAAATTGTAATAAATCAGTCTCGTTTTGTTGCGCGTCAATATCAAAGCATCAAACAGGGCGAAGTGATTTACCATGGTGATATGGAACTACTACGATATTTGTAGTCGATTCGGGTTCAAGTCCCTATCTAATCAAAAAGCACATACTACTTTCAATAGCTTAAAGCTCAATCAAAAAATATATATATATCAAAGCATCGAACAGCCTTCTTATTTTACTATTGAGTATTTGTCAGCAAGTCCTTTTTGACGTTAGAATAAGAAAAAGACACCCAACTATTACTGTATTATATTACAATCTTCTTTTCGAATTATTTTCAAAGTGCATAGGTTACAAAACAGATTAATTTGAAATTTAATTTATTACAATGATTATACGAATTCTTGCTGTGTTTGTAGAACAAAGTCTTATTATCTGTTTATCCTCTAAAAAATATGATCAATATAATATGAAATGAAAGTAAAGTAAAATGAAACTTTAAAATTACAAAAAACTTATGTTATTGACATCTTTCACTCACTTTGTGTCAAATTAAAGATTATATTCTTATTCAGAATAATTTATGATTCAATTTTTTTAATAAATTCCGCTATTATAAGCAAAGAATGGACAAGCCCCAAACTCATGTCGGTGCATTCGAGAGAATTTGAACCGTCAGCTTTCTTGTCATTCGACCATGACTGTGACCGTTAGACAACTACCCATAATGCATTTTATGAATCAATTAAGTGTTACGGAATTAAAAGAGATGAAATTAGTCATTCAACTTGAATTTACTTTTAACATAAACGTTATTAGACTATAACTCTGATAATTCGTTTAACAACGATTGTACAAAATTATTGCTCGCAATTTTGCAAACAACAGCTGGGAATGTATAGTGAAAAAAAATTGTTTTGTATCGCCCAGTGAGAAAAGGAAATGCTAATTGATATTGAAATTCGAGTATTTGACTGGATGTCAAACTATTATTTAACTGAATTGAAAAAATCCAACAACAACATCATACTGAAAATGAAAGTATTGAGTTGAAAATTTAAGCAACAATGCCAATAATGATCATCCAAGCATGTCAATGAGGTTTAATTGTGCGATCGTAGACTTGGTCACGAGAATCAACACACCTATACAACTAATGTCCAATAATAACGTTAATGAGCAATGAAGGTCAATGCCCTCCAAGTCTGGTCAATTATTTGCTCAACTAGACCATCGATCCTTTTTCAAACAACCTTGCAACATTAAATCGATTACTTGCAGTCTGTCCACAAGAAACTATGTCACACAACAAATGAAAAAGTCAATCAGAAATTCTATAGACTATCAGAAATTTGAACGGTATAAAATGTTTCAAATTAAATAAATTTGAATCGTGCAGCAAACGCGCCAATAATGTAAAGTCGACATCGAAGCCCTCTTAATTATTATACCCAACCGGCCCCTCTTTATTCCACTTTTTGCCATCATTTCATATAAAATGCCCCACATCTTTTCCACCATCAAACGATGCCGTTCCAGGTTCTGTTGTGTGTTGTCGTTTTCTCTTCGTCCTCCCAACCTCTCACGCACGGAATGACCCCACACTGACGTGGAGGGACCCACTTTCCCCATGCCTTATAATTTCGCACCGTTTAATAAAATCAGAACACTTGTTTTACTGTAATATTCACAATGCTGCACATACTTCTATGTCTTTGTTCCCAACGCACCTACAGTATTACTGACCGCCATAGAATCGGGTAGCACAGTATCTGCCCGTATTCGTATAGCCCACGTGGCGTCTATCTCTGGCTCCATCTGCACGGTCGATCACCGACGCGTGGAGCTATGACACGTGTTGTTCCCTCACCGTTCCAGACGTCACGAGACCAAAGGTTCCAATTATTTAAAACGGTGGCGTACTGGCGTTTGTATTAAAATGTACTGTAGTACGTATTTCTTAATAAAGATTCTTAATAATTCCAGAAGATAGAGGAAATACAATTCTAAATTTCAGAAAGAATCCCCATCAAAAAAAATTCAGAAAGAATCTTACAGCATTCTTTTCTTCTTCTTTTTTTGATAAATTCTTTATTCTTTTTCTGATTACCAATCTTAGAGCATTCTTAATAGGTAAAAAAGATAATTAATTTTTTTGGATCACTATTATTTGGTTGTTTATCACTTTTAATTAGGTCAACACAATCTGAAATTCATTTCAAAATGTATAATAAGTTTGATGACAAGATGGATTGTAGATAGTTATCAAACTTTCATACGAAACTTCAAAACGGTATGAATCCAAGACATAACTGGGAGATGACAATAATTTGTAAAATATTTGCAGGATGGTGATAGAAAAAGAAAACATTATACGTACATATTTATGTTAAACGTCACCAATAATGGTGCTCTTAGTGGCCAAATGGGTCTACAATTAGTGAAGTAGTTCCTTTGATTTAGGACTTAATATAAATTCCATGAATATTAAAGCATAGTTTTCAACGGTCCGAATGCTAGATTTCTGTGGAAGGAAGTCGTCCAAATACATACACCATTACACATTTTAAATAATTTGATTTTTTGTTGATCCCGATGTCAACTAAATTTAGATTTTCTTAACTCTAGACTCTAGTTTTGTTTGTGTATAGACTTAGGATGTTAGGTCTATGATTGACGTTATGAAAAGTAAAATATTGTGTTTAGCTGTCATTAATTCTTAGGTATGATCAGTCCATGAGACCTAGCTATATTTTAAAGTTCAAGGTGAGGCAATTGGATCAAATGTCTAATAAAGTACAGATTGAATTAACATTGGTACATATATCCACATCTTGAAGCATCGGTCCAGACCGCCACCTTTACCATGAATTCGTCCACATCTACCCCTCAAATTATTGGTACATTTTTTGACATCCGAAGCACATACCTCATCAGAAATCTTTACTATTGTAAGACATATTACTTTCACATGAGAGGAATAACACATCCACGCGCGAGACGAAATAATAAAAAGGGGAATTAATAAATCCAGAATTTAAATCATATCTGACTACCTCCCTATTATCAATATAGTACCGACTACCACCCTATTATCAACTCACAATGTTAAACCAGCAAAACTAATTTAAGATAGCGTTATATGTCAGAGTCAGTCCGACCGGTCTATATTATTTATTGCATTATTTCAATTTTCAGATCGGGTGCATTCGACATTCGAGTCCGACATGTTTGAGAAATAAATGTAATACTACACTTCTGATGGGCTTTTCAGTTTGAAATTGGTTTAGGCTTGTGAATAAACAATCTCAAGCGCAGCCCATGTATTTGAGTTATCTACATCTTGCTTTCTTAGTAAACTTGGTACGTGGGTTGCCTTAATTAAGAACTTATATTACCGTACATATTTTTTGGCCGTACAGAATGGTTATTGATAATGAGTGAATTTTTGGGAAAAAAATAATATAATTTGCTCAAATTGAGTAAGGGCCTATTTGTTTGACTTTAAATTTGTATTATATAAACCATTTTAACACCACATAACATAAATTAACATAAATTAACATAAATTAACATAACATAACATAAATTAACATAAATTAACATAAATTAACATAATATAAATTAACATAACATAAATTTCAACCATCATCATATTACCACCATCATCATCATCATCATCATGTCATCATCATCATCATCATCATCATCATGTCATCATCATCATCATCATCATCATCATCATGTCATCATCATCATCATCATCATGTCATCATCATCACCATCATGTCATCATCATCATCTTCATGAATATTAATATGATGATGATGAATAGTAATACGATGATGAATAGTAATATGATGATGAATAGTAATATGATGATGATGGTTAATAGTAATATGATGATGATGACATGCTGGTGATGGTGAATAGTAATATGATAATGATGACATGATGATGATGAACAGTAATATGATGATGATGATGATCGTGTCACCATCATCATTATCATATTACTATTCACCATATTACTATTCATCACCATCACGATCACCCATATTACTATTCATCACTTTCATGATCACCATATTACTATTCATCATATTCATGATCACCATATTACTATTCACCATATTCATGATCACTATATTACTATTCATCATATTACTATTCATCATGATGATGATCATCATATTACTATTCATCATCATCATGATCACCCATATTACTATTCATCATCATCATGATCACCATATTACTATTCATCATCATCATGATCACCATATTACTATTCACCATATTCATGATCATCATATTACTATTCATCATTATATTACTATTCATCACCATCATGATCACCATATTACTATTCACCATATTCATGATCACTATATTACTATTCATCATATTACTATTCATCATCATGATGATCATCATATTACTATTCATCATATTACTATTCAGCACTATCATGATCACCATATTACTATTCATCACCATCATGATCCACCATATTGCTGATCATCATATTACTATTCACCATATTACTATTCACCATCATCATGATGATGGTGATGACATGATGATGTCATGATGATGATGACATGATGATGCTGACAACAAGTTGACATGATGATGATGATGATGATGATGACGACATGATGATGCTGACAACAAGTTGACATGATGATGATGATGATGATGATGACGACATGATGATGATGGTGAGATGATGATGATGCCATGATGATGATGATGATGTTGATGGTGATGACATGATGATGATGATGATGATGATGATGGTGATGACATGATGATGATGGTGATGACATGATGATCATGATGATGGTGATGACATGATGATGATGGTGATGACATGATGATCATGATGATGGTGATGACATGATGATGGTATGATGATAATGTAATATTAGGTTTGTATAAACTAAAATAAATTAAAATAAATTAACATAACATAACATAACATAAATTAACATAAATTAACATAAATTAACATAACATAACATAAATTAACATAAATTAACACAAATTAACATAAATTAACATAAATTAAATTAACATAACATAAACTTAAGCTCAATCAAACAGCCCCTAAGTATGTTCGTAATGTATTTAATTTAAGAAACTGATTTCCAATATATTGATAATGAGTGAATTTTTGGGGAAAAAATAATATAATTTGCTCAAATTGAGTAAGTAGGTTCGTAATGTATTTAATTTAAGAAACTGATTTTCAATATATTCACATTTACTAAAGCGATGTGGCTAATAACATTTTATAACTCGAACACTCTTAGTAAAGGCGCCTTAATATGAATGTTATTTTTATGAAATAAATGATACCGAATTAGCACTAAGAGTCACCTTAAGACATGCATCATTATTTATCAACGCTTAAGTTATATATTTGGCGTGCTTAGAAAAAGCACATCAACATTGATACTCCTTAGTACAATGGAATTTTAGCTTGGCTTTCATTTGGAGTCGAGGTATAAAAGTTAGGGTTTACAGTATGAAATGAAAACAAGTAGAATCTTGTTGGATTTACCAATATAATGGGACGAAGCAAACACCAAGTTGATCAATAATACAAGTTTGTTGTTACGTATAAGTGTCAAATAGCAGATTATATCTGCTCACTTGGGCTCATTCGTGTTTTACATATCCCACCCGGTTGATTAAGTAATAAATATGCTTTCGGTTAAACCCGATGACTAATTGATGAACTTTTGTTTATGATGATTTTTTTTTTGATGATTTGAAAATTTTGGCAGACACATGCCCGCTAACAAATATCAACAACTAACATTTTAGGTAGGCAGACAGCTCCTAATTTCGGTCCTTGGTCTCGTCATGACTTGCAAGCAATTCTTGCTCTGCTATCTCCCACCATTATTGATTCAATATGGTCCACTTTTTTTAAACCAAATTCAATCAATCAATGAGCCAAAAATATGTCCATTTAATTACACTATCTAGCAAGCCCTGCTTACCCTTGAAAATTCATTTATATAATTTTTTTATTCACTTTGTGCGATTAAACCAACTCACAATGAAGCGCCATTATCAGCTTTTGGTCGTGGCCATATCCCATGATGACATGCCAAATCCTCAAACATGGTCCAGACTCCATGTGACCTTGTTCGTCGCTAATGTAACTTGTTGTACATTTTTGTTGTATAGTTTTATAGGGCTTGTGCGTAAGGAATATAATCATTATAATTAAAGTATTAGTACAAGATTTAAGAAAGATTGGTTGTCTCATGATCATGTGATTTCGGTATGTGTTGTGTTTAAATAGTTGGAAGATCAAGAACAATTATAGAGTAAAAGTGTTGTCTCTTCTCAAATGTCCACTTGTTTTAGCCTTTTCTAGACTTCGTGTTCCATCACGCCTAGTTATAATCCAACCCTCAATCTTTCAAACCCTAGTGATCCACCTCGATTATAATTAAGAGTATGTGCAGCAGTAAAAAAATGAGAAGAAATTATGGAGCAATATTAGCTAATTTGTTATCAATTTTTTTAGCAGTAATTATTGTCTCAGTTGATGCTCTAATATAATATACTCATCAAGAGAGAATTGAGCAACAAAAATAAAAAAGAATCGTCAAACACCACCTCAAACGTTCTGAATGTGAGTTAAGGCCCTGTTCTTTAGTGTTGAAAAGAAAATAAATTGTAATAAAACAAAAGTTAACACATTTCAATATCACTATAAAATCTCATCAAATTAGAGCTTCCCAAGAATTGATTATAATTGAATGTATATAACATTATATGTCACTAAAAATGGAATTTTCCAATTTAAGTGGTGAATAAATGGGAAATATAAAGTAGTACGGAGTAAAAATATTTCAAGAAACTAAAGAATTTATATGTGATTTTTTCAAAACGCATCCGGCCATTGCCATGTACACATCCTTTGCCCATAAAGATTTGACCATAAAAAGTCAAAGAAAGAAAATAGGAAGAGTATGAGTTTTTGTTGTTGTTATTATTAAACAAATTTATATTTATTTGAATTTTTAACGGACCGGCCCATCAGCCCATTTACGGAAGAAAAACCTCCACGCTCGAGTTCTTCATCGTGAAACAGTACGGACAAGCAGCGACGGCGCCGTCGCACGCGGCGCAGACGCACAGGTGTCGACACGGCAGCAACACGACCGACGCCGGCCGCCTTCTACACGCTTTGCACACCGGTCCAAAATTATCCGGTTCTTCCGCCACGACGCGGTCAGGATCGATGTACACTGACTCGGCATCGTCAGCTTGCCCCTCTTCCACTCCATCTCCGCCTACTCTTCTTCCGCCGTTGATGATCGCTTGCTGTAGCTGCGCTTGCAGCGAAGTCGCTGCCGCTTCCTGCACGCGAGCCTTCGCTTGCCAAGCCTGCGCTTCCATCGAAAGCTGTACTGCTCTGGCCTCTAACTCGGCGTTGTGCCGGACGGCCTTTTCTACTTCGGCTTGTTTCTCCCTCAGTCGACGGAGGAAGGACTCCTCCGCCGCTCTGATAACAACGCGGTACTGCCGCTGACGCTTCTCCGACAATGCTTGCCGTAGTTGCTCTCCCTGGAAATTTCAAACGAAAAAAATCAGAAAAAAAAAAGAAGTGAAAAATCGGTTTCCCTAGAAAGTAGGATAGGATTGGTACCTGGAGATGGAGAAGTCGATCTATTTCATCCTGCTGTTGCTTCATTTGGTGGTTTATGTGGTCGGAGAGGAAGGATGAGTGGTTGAGATCGTGATTCTGATTCATTTGCTGCCGTTGGTGGTGGTCGGAGAAGGATAGTTTAAGGCCGGTGGAGACGAGCAGATTCTGAGGAGGATGATTGCTATTGTTATGGAGTTGTGATATGTCCACAATTTGCGGTTGTTGTTGAGGGGGGAAGCCGGAGTAGGAATCGATGGGAGTCGTTGTGAGGCCAGAGGTCGCATCTCTTCCTCTCTTCCGTGTATTTCTGAAATTTCCATTGACATTCACGTTTCCATTGTTGTTAAAAAGGATCATGTTTGAGGATTGGATTTGGATTTGGTCCAGACAGGGCTCCCCTGCTTTGGCTGCTTTCTCAGAATCCTGCAAGTTTCTGTACACCAAAATCAAATGAGACTCCAATCAGACCCAGAAACATAAAAGAATGGATTTGGAGGGTTGAAGGTGACTGACCTGTTGAGGAAGAGGAGGTTGGAGGGGTAGTGTGCCTGAACAGCCATTGTTTGTAGTTGAAGCTTCAGATATGAAATTGATGATGAGAAGTTTGAAGGTTTGTTGAGGAATGTGATGAAGTGGTTGATGGTGTTAGAATTTAAAAAGAAAGAGAGACATGAGATTTGGAGGAAGAGATCAAAAGCAAGTTTAACAGCAATTAAAACGCCATCAAATTCTCATCTGGGGGTGATCGTGAAATTCAAAACCATCATCATCATCATCATCTTTGAGCTTGGATGGTTTGAAGAAAAGACTACGGCTGTGGCTTTGTCTTAGTAGTCTCTGAAAATCGAGAGAGAGATATATACTGAGAGATAGAGAGTAATCAGAAGAAGAGAAAAACACAGAGTGCGCAGATGGGGAGATGCTGGCAAGAATCGGTCCAAAATACTGAGTTGGCCTTCTGTCTCGCCCTTAATATTCTGCTTCCTTTTTTATTTCCTCTTCCTAATTAAAATTACTAAATACAGTTTTTATGATTGCCAGATCTTAGATCTGTTTCTGCCAGGATGGCTGGCAGTTAACACGAGAAGGATGTGCTGAGCTGGAACTGGAATCAATAACAACTGTTCTGGTAAGTGCAACCTTTTTTTATATTTATTGTCAGTATTTGAATTATTATTTCCAAGAAAAATATAGGTGCATGTTGTCATCTCTGCCTTTTACAAAAAAAAATTCTTGATACTTGAAAACCTTTTCCTTTTTGCCTTTTGTTTAGCAACTTCTACATCCTCATTTGATGCATTTCCTTTCTTTAGATGAACTACTTAATTCAAGGGTGTGTGTGTGTGTGACTGACTGGCTGGCTAATTTGTTATTGTCCACCCCATTATTTGTGTTCCTTTGAGGAATTGGTATTTGTGAAACTTTTCCGTTACTTTCGTCCGTAATGTAATGCCCTGGTGCCCATACCGAATGGTTCTCGTTCGATTCGCTCAGTATCGGTTGAATAAAAAAAATACGAAAACAATGGTGATTGACAATCTAACTTGGAAACCAATATATATAGAAATGGCCACCAATTCAATTCAAAGGTCTTCATTTCTCCATTTGCTAGCAACCAACCAATAATCATATAAATCAACATGTAGCTTGCACTTCTCTGCTATTTCAAGTGTGCTATAAATATTTAATTATTATTATCATGTGTGGTCAAACCAAGATTCAGATTTGGGGTTCCAGATGATTTCGGATTTTACATTTACTATATTTTATTTTATTTTTGGAAAAGGAAATGGATGATTGTGTTTAGGCACCGGCCTAGGTGTAATCACTTATCTATTCATGGTGAAATGAAAAAGAGGATAAATCTAAGGGACGTGTGTGGGCCAAACGCCAAATTCTGTGAAAGAAACAAACAGTAAAGAGGAAAATTGGAGTAAAGTTAAGTGTATGAAATTTGTGATCTTCCCCAAAACCAAAATTGGAGGATCTTGACACTTCTCCAAATACATGATCATCTACCACCCAATTAATATACTACAATTTTATTTTGGGTACAAATCTCGCCACTGATTTAAGGATCTGCATCCTGACTAATTAAAAAAAATAGGTTAATGCTCATAACAGATATGAGTGCTAATCTTATGTTAATACCACTTACTAATTATAGACGGATGAAATTTGTTTTCGAGACCAAACCAAAGATATCTCAATCAGTAAAACAACTAACACTACAAGCAAAGCAAAGTAAAGTTGGGAGAGGAGCCTGTAGTGGATTCCATGGTACAAACTTAGCTCTCCATCCAACTCATATTGCCATGTTATCGCCTTTGCTAGTCCCCTCAATGACTAATCTTCTTCCTAGTGTTATTGTCTTTAGCCATTTTCTAGTCTATGTGGTTTTTGTTTCTTTGTCTTTGGTTCAACTTGAGGGCTATCAATGGCCTTGGATGGGTCATCTGCTCTGCCTTTTTCTGCCATTTTTTCCTTTCCACACATTACATCCACTTAAAGAAATTCCAAAATGGTGTAAAGTTAGTCCAATGTCACAACTGATATTGAAATGATATATTTTGTTTACATCCATAACGTAACGTTATAAAACATGTGCAGGTTTCACTTGACTGATAAAACTGAAGTTAGCTAGGCAGGCAGCCGACCCAAGCATTGGAAATATAGGTAAGGTGAGTTGTTTGAGCCGATCACACTTCTTGATTCCCTTGTTAAAATACTAAAGCTCACCATTTAGCTTTCCCATGACTTTTGGTTTTGTTTTCTTCTTTTTTGTTCTTTTGGTATTGGTTGAGGATTCAGATAGATACTAATTATTTGTCCTTGGATTTTGAAAAATATAATATATAAAAAAAGCCTTAGAAAACTATATTGAAAATGTTATCATATGTTATAGTCTCATTCCATTTTGGTTAGCCTGCTAATAATTAATGCACTTGTTCAAATAAGTCCGCCATAAAAGTTTAAGATAACTAATATCAATAATGGTCGAGATCCGTAGAGGCTGCAGTTTGACAGCTTGAAGGTTCCTGTCCCATGTTTTTGACAGTTTATCATCAAAATAATTATACCTAAATTGAAAACTTCACCAAACAACAAATATTTCATATTTATTTATATGTATATATTATATTTATAGCAACCTGCACAATCATACTGGTTAAATTTAGTCATGAATTAGACCACCTGTGCACTACTGAACTCCCTTTCCCTCCCACCTCCCTCATCGCGTGATTATTGGAATCAATGCGAGAGATCAAAGACTTAACGTAATAACTTGATAGAAGAGATTGGTTTGAGTATTCAAATTCAGGAATCTCTTGTAAGGAAAAAAATGCAAGAAAGAAACACAAGTGGAGGAGATAGATGCATGTGGGCACAGAGTTTGGGACACCATTTAGTTTAATGAGAATGTCAGTTGTAGAAGCAAGAAACAAGCAAAGGGGGGGCGAGGTGGGTAGTGTGTGCTATAAATTTTCCATGCCTGTGAGCTGCTACTGCCTGTTATAGTGTTATGTCCTTTTAGGCATCTGTTGTGTTATGACTTATGGCAGTCACAAGAAAAAACCCATACACCATTTTAATTTTCGGTAATTGGTAATTCAACTACGATTGAGAGACGTTGCTCATTTATGATCTTAAGAAATAGAGCAGTGACCGAATGGTAAGAGTAGTGATCATCACTGCTCAAAAGAATCATCGTATTTCATTTAAATTAGATTGCTTGTGGATGAGTCACTTAAGATATAAAATAGAGACATTTGAATTAGAGTTATATTATAAGACAAAAGAATCATCATATTGCATTTAAAGTTGTGATAACCATGTAAAAACACTTAAGAGTAGGACATGAACTTGTTTTTATCACTTCTCAATTTAACACAGCCAAGGAAAGAACATCAGTGGTCCTTGCACCGAAAATGAATGTTGTTTTATGATGATGATCATCACATGAAAACCAAAACGTTGGCAGCAGAATTATCACTCAATAATTTCACCAGCTATCAAAACTTGAGAAAGATTTAGAAACCTTGAAGATAGATGATTCAGCCGAATCGAACAGGGTACTTATGCCCAATTTTGTTCGTTTCTTATTTTAAATCAACCAAACAGAAATCAAAATCTATCCCCCATTACGTGGTCCTTAAAACGTCCCCATTTGATACAATTGTCAAGCTCATTGACAAGCTTGAATATATAAATGTGGCGTGCATGCCAAGACGAGTCGAATGACTCTTCTGCTAAGCTAAGAATTCGGTCAGGATATGTATTTTTGGTTGATGGGAGATGCCTATCATGACAACAGGCATAGTTTCAGACTTTTAATTGCACACCACCTTTAATTTTTGAATATGAAGGCTCAACCCTACATGTCAAAACAACTACATGATCAAAAACAAGAACAAGATGAGCATTATGTTTATGTCGACTAATCCATCATCAATAGAAAATCGCACAAAATGATTTGTTTGACACATCACTAATCAGCACCTATATGCCCATAAGTCATACTTGATGACAACACGGACATTGAGTGCGGGTAGCTGTTAGCAAATATAATTAGATAAATCCTCATGACTAGCTCCTTGCCTCCATCGCACTTTAAAATATTACCTTTGAACAACAACATCATGTCCAAGAGAACTTCACCAGCTCAATGTACATCAATTTCACTATATTAACAACGAATTTAATCCATTGTCGTGTCAGGACTGAGACAGAACAATAACTTAAAGCTAAGCATTTAGTATCGAATATCTTACATTAGTGTTTGATTTTTTTCCCACGAGGACGAAAACGAAACCAAACATGATGCATGAAGCTGGCACCAAATAAGATGCTGAAGCTGAGAAAACAATTTAACATGAACGAGTTCTGACACAACACCTAATTATATGTAAACATATCCTTATATAACAAAGGCCAACCCATGAATGAGCTCATGGGTTTGGTTCTCTGAATGTTTTTGGTACTTAAAAAAAGAACTCGGTTTCAGCATCAGTGACACCTTCAATAGGTACATAAATCCCTGTCATTGCCCACACTTGGTATAACCTTTTGGTTTAATTCATCATATTGTCTTAATAGCCAAGCCATACTTTTCAGCTTTTCCAGGTTCACAAAAATTCTATTCACAAACAGAAATACATTTCTTAACGAAAATACATAAATCGTCTCCCTGATATAGTCTTCGTCTCAATCAATATTAGGTACTTCAATTAGCGCAAGAAACCAAATTTACCCTGCCTGGCTTTTAGAGCAAGTAAAGTACATTATTTACTGCTGGCAGGGATCGATTCTGAAAATTTCAAGGTATATCTATAGTAGCTTCTCTAAACATGGGGACCATTAAAAAAATTTGGATCAGCAGGACCATTTAAAATGCGAGTATGTCAAGTATTTATCGGTTTTATATAATGGGGTTAAGAAAGAATAGTTGAGAAGGTGGTGGAGGTAAGAATGAAGGGGATGGGCATGAAGTTGGAATACTGACCTGGTCTTCAGACTTTGGTTTTTTGAATTTTGGGTGTGTATGTATGTTGGCTTTTCTATAAGCTCGTGGGATGCAAACAAGGACCCAACCAGCAGCCCCAATAATACCCTTTAAATGCCTCACCTCACTGACAGCTTCACATTATCTTTCTCGTAAAAAGGGATAGGGAACCATTTAGTTTAATCTGCTAATTTTGACTATTCCCTTTAACATTAATAACCTCACTAATTAAGGCACTCTCTTATGTTCTTTTTTTTTCCGATAAACACTCTTATGTTCTGTTTCAGCACATTTGAATTTATATTCTGTTCTAACTTTTTTTTTATTGGAAGTTCTAACTTAAAATCTCAGATTCACAAGGTTTTTTAGTTGAATTTCAATGTAAAATTTGACTTATACCTTGAAACTTTTGCTACAGGTCTAATCGAGACGAAGTTTAATCTTATCATAAATGGTCATTGAGCAAGTGAGAACAACGAGAAGAGAACAAGCAAGGAATCAGGAAAGAAAGATTACCACTTCATTATTATTAGACATGTGAAAGCTAGCCATTAACGTCCAAGTTCCAACCTCTGGATCCATCGATCCCATCCCCCACAACCTCTCCATATGCCCCTTAATCAAAGCAAAGCAAAGCATACGGCTGGCCAGTCACTCACTTGCATCTTTTATTTGATTACTTAAGTTTCTCACTTTCCTTGTCCTCCACGTTCCACTTTGCTTTGTTGCCACCTTAATTCTCCCTTGTCTTTTCCCTTCATATGCCTTGTTCAACTTCTTTGGTACAATTGGTCATTTCTCCTTAATACGGAGGAGATTTATTAGATGGGTCTCTCATGTTTCTCAACTTCCATAATGACTAATCTTGGCTTTCACCAAACTTTTTCGTCTTCCCATTCTGCAAAGAAGTTCAAGAAATTACTCATTAGGAAGAAATTTCATTCAGTTAATAATGTGTATGCATTTCACTGTACTCCATTGTCAACATAGCTTTTACCCGCAAATAAAATGATGCCCCGATGAACTTCCAAGAGAAGTAAAACCAAAGGGTCAGGTTTGAATCACAATTGTAATCAATAGGTTCCCTTAAAGTAACCAATATTATATAAAGAAGCCCCCACACCCACTGGACCTAATGTTGTAAGCCTAAGAAAAGAACGCATCAGGTTTACGAGTGGGGATCGAGCTAATTAGTCTTATGGAATTGGTAAGCTAACGAGCACTAAATTTAAAAGTTGACGCTTACGAAAATAATGCGCATGTGTGACCAAGATCTAGACTTATCTACATACTTGTTCCCCAATATGATACAAGGGTATGGGATCCAGTCACTTTGAAATTCAATGTGCTTGGCCGTCCGGTGGGGTGCCTATAGGGACAGGTAAACTATGACGATCAAGATTATTGAAACTCAACTCTGACAACTGTCCCCGTGTACTTGCTCTGCATCCACTCCTAGTTATAAATTTACCTCTGATTTTTTAGTCCCTATTGAAGCATCATGCAATACAACTTTCATTTGCCAGCAGCATTCCATCTATGTAATTATTCTATGCATGCCAAAATACCAAAGAAGAAAGTGTCATGTTTAGCTAAGGTTTGTTTAAACATGTTGCAGTTGGAAAGCATGTGAAGAGGGAAAGTTCCTAGAGATCAACACAAAGGTGGAATTATTTTACTTTGGCTAATTTTGTTGTGAGTGGCATGCCATTAAGGCCATAACTATGGAGTTCTGCCTAAGATATATATCTTCACAATGAGATACAAATAATATCTCCCAATTTTTTTTCAAAAGAAGCAACACCAACCGGATCGGGATTCTCTACTCATGCACAGTAGTCCTCATATTTCCTCACGCACAGTGAATGACACGTGGCAGCTTGTAATAGGCTCATGGAAAGTGACGACAAATGGCACAATTTAATTGGTTGAAATCGTATAATTTTTCTAATTACTAAAAATATAATAAATCATACAATATAAAATGAAATTTTTTATAAAATATATCAATATTTTTAATTTTCCGAACTCTATTTATAGAGACCCATATTGCATAAATATAATATTATATAATATGTTGGTAAATTAAACCATAAATAAAAAAGATTGAAAAAAGATATTACAAATTTCGAGTGAGACTTGCGATAACTCATATTTATTTTAGAGTTATCGTATTATGGATGAATGCGAAAACTTTGCGATAAAATGTATTTTTATCGTAAAATCGCGCGATTTTACGATAACAATACATTTTATCGCAAAGTTTTCGCCTCTAAAATAAATACGTGCGATAATTTTGGGATAAAATGTATTGTTATCGTAAAATCGCGCGATTTTACGATAACAATACATTTTATCCCAAAATTATCGCATTCATCCACAATACGATAACTTTAAAATAAATATGAGTTATCGCAAGTCTCACACGAAATTTGTAATATCTTATTTCAATCTTTTTTATTTATGGTTTAATTTACCAACATATTATATAATATTATATTTATGCAATATGAGTCTCTATAAATAGAGTTCGGAAAATTAAAAATATTGATATATTTTATAAAAAATTTCATTTTATATTGTATGATTTATCATATTTTTAGTAATTAGAAAAATTAAACGATTCAACCAATTAAATTGTGCCATTTGTCGTCACTTTCCATGAGCCTATTACAAACTGCCACGTGTCATTCACGGTGCGTGAGGAAATATGAGAACTACTGTGCATGAGTAGAGAATCCCGATCCACACGGTAAGAGCATCACAATGAGTTATGCTTTGTGTTGTCAATGTCCACTCCTAAAAACCCCACACAAAGGTTATTTATTGCTATGCTCTTTTACAGTAATTGAAATTTGAAACAATAGTAATGTCCTTATTGTTCGGTAATGCAGTAAAGGGTTGAACCACAATCCACTAGAGAGACCTAGAAGATATAAAATATATAGCAAGTGATCAAGATATTGACCCATAGATGTGCCGTTTCGTGGGGGTCGATGCAAATGCTAGATGCAATTATATAAAAAGTGATGCTGATATGAGTAGAATGAAATAATTGAAGGCATCAAGAAAGCAGTATAGCCATGTTTCAAGGGGAAATGCCATAATTTAACTAGACACTATCCAACACGCAGATATCTGTATATGTAAGAGAGAATAAAGCTAAAAGGAAAAGCTGTAATAAGTCCAATGCAAATAGTCCAGACTAACTGTGTCTGGATTCTAAAGAAACTTCAGGCTAATTTCACTATCTGTGATGCCTGTTACGTGCCTTTCCAACGAGCTTGAGTGAACCTTTTTCTAAAGAATAAGTATATTTTATCATGTGAAGGAAGCACCATTGCAAGTGATGTGAAAGACTAGCGTCATCACATACCTGCAAATTAGACATCTCATGAGTTATGGTCAGTTTGGTAACTCCACTGAAACTGGAACGCAATAAAAAGACGGGAAGAGAACAAAAGTGAGTGGCTTCCACAAGAATAATGAAAGAAAGTAACAACAACATTATCATCCAAAAAGAACAATATATTCTGAATGGGAATATGTTGTAGTGCATTCAGAATTTTAGATGCCTATACCCACAACAGACTATGAGTCCATATCTATTTTTTCTTCATTCAAGGTCTTACCCAAAATGGCTACCACTAGACGCCTATTTTCCTCCAGCACATTCAAATTGAAAGAACAATTTAGTTTCTTCAACGGTTTTGACAACTCGTTACCAAAAACAGCCAGTATTATAGTTCATTAGTGAACAAATGACAACGCTCACGAGAACGGGTGGAACTAAACATCTCATAAATTGATTGAAACAGTCATAGCTTATGGAAACTATAAAATCTTGACACATAGGGCCAATAGCATTATACCAAAAGCTTTCTGTCTGTTGATGTTAAACTACGACAATAATGATTCACAATCAGAACGCATCACCTACGAATGCATTCCTAAAAGTAACCCATTAGGAGAATGCCACATTTACCTTTGGGTTTTTGTAAACTCACAGATCTCCGATGTGTTCAAGGGAAGCAAAGTGCAAGTCAATGCCGCTTAGAGTTTCTTGATCAATACTTACAGTCTTGACAAACTTTGGAAGACATAAAGAGGTCTGTTGATTGGGAGTAGTCTCATTAGTTGCTTTCTCCTCAGAAGTCTTGACAGGGTCTACCTCCATTTGATGTTTCTTTGGCAGTTGTTTGAAGAGCTGGGACTTCAACTCGATACAGGCTTCAAGATCTTCACCAGTCCGGGCTTTGTTAATTTTATCCATAAGATCATTCAACGCAGACGCTCTTTCATCGCGCAGAGTTTTTGCTCTTTTCTTCTGATTTAGAAAATCGTTAATATCGTAGTCACCACCATTTAGCTCACTCTTATGAAATTTCCTCAAAGCTCTATCAACAATGTCACGTAATCTTTCTTTAGAGTTAAATGCTTTAACTGAATTCGATTTAAGTTTCAACTTCAGCCGAGACACGACAACCTCATTGTTCTCCTCAACGGCTGCATTCAGGCTTGAATCAGTATGTTCATCAAGATCAAGTTCTTCGCCAGAAAGCACCTCTTCTAATAAACCGATGTTTTGTATGTAGCAATCAAAAGCATCATTTTCTATCTCTAAATTTCTTTCTCGATACTCCTTCAGCTTTGCAAACCTCCATTCATTGATATCAAATGCTTCCTGATGGATTCAAAAATATAATTAGTCCCTCAATTAAGCATCATAAAAAAGAAGAAAACACATATTTGCTATTCACCTTTCTGGTTAGTGGCTTCCTTGACTGTTGGATATTTAAGTTACTGAACTGCGAAAATTGATTGGACATTTGTCGATATGATGGGACCCTATGGGAGGGCCTGAAAACAAGGGGGAAAAGAAGGCAAAACTCAACATCCAAGCAGCAATCAACATATGTATCTACTCTCCCATTAACAGACTCAGCATTTGAGTTATATTCAAGTTGCAAGAACTTACGTAACAAAAATGATACTGCAATTCTGTTATGCTAATCATTGGGCTATTTAATTATTCAATACACTCATCTAGTTTACCCTGATGGAGATGCTTCTTTTGACTGTTCATCAACTTTAGGAGAGCCTGCAAAAGATGCTTTGTCCGGAACAGTAACACTTTGTTTCAGAACTGCAGTTGACCAGAAAAATAAACAACGCTCATGATAATCACATATTGTTACTTCATTTAAATATTAATAATTGGAATATGATGCAAATCCAAAATTAAATAAAAATTCTATTATCCTACTTAATATAGTGAGTATTTTAAACTTATGCATACACATGCAATCGTTCATTAAAAAAATACTTCATTTTGACCCTACCATGAATGTAACAAGGGTTCTGTGCTTTCGAGCAGCAGCTTTTGCAGGACTGATAGGGGCACCTGCATCAATGATAGTCAAATCCCATATATAGATACTCGGAATGATTTTGTCAACAAAGTCCAAGCAGGTGCACTGATAATAAAAATTTGCAAGAAGAATCAAGTCACAATTGAAAACTTCTTAATTTTAGTTCACTTCAAATCAGCAAACTAGTATATGTTCTTATAGAACTAAAGAGATACCTTCTTAATTTAGTTCAGTTCATATTCAACTCTGTTGCACGGAAACCTTAATTTCAATTCATTAACTACGACCTGCGCAGCAAGAGTCTTAGTTGATATCGAGAGTCGAGAAAACTACCCATCCTCTCAATTACTCCGTATAATTCAATAATCGCTAACAAGTATGGTAAAAGTTATAAAAAGGCATCAATCAGGTTCAGGTCTTTGACCTATAATCAAAATCAAGAATTCTGCAACCACAAACTATTCCCACCTTTCAACCTCAGTTTGGTTTCTATAGGAAAGCTGATTCAATCTAGCAAAAATCTCTTCTAAAAACTATCACAAACTATTCCGCATCACCCAGCCAAAAACCCCCAAATCGAAATTCAATCGCACACATCAATATTTCTAGGGCACGTACAAGGTCAAGAAACACATTAGCTAAATGGAGAAAGATCGTACCTTGATCGTGCGACGTTTCCGCACTGGATGCACTTAGGCTTATTAAGACCACGAAGCGTTTTGGGCGCGGGCGCTGCCGGACCATCCACACGATGCAACCTCGAAATGGAAGCTGTCGATGCAGAACCTGAGGCGGAGATAGGCGGTTGGCTGACAGCGGTGTCGGTGCTGTTGTTGCTCCGGGACGGCGACGGCGTCACCATGTGAGTTGTTTCCGAGTTTACGAAATCGGGCTACGAATGGAATCGAGATTCGCTCGAAGAAGACAAACGCAAAAGATATTTAATTGGTTGATTAAATAAAAACATATTTATTAAGTACAAAACGACGTCGTTTAGGTTTATATTTGTTCACCAAAATCAACTTTAGCATCTTCTTTCTTTCTAGTTTCTACTATGACTTGCTGAAGCCAAGATGCTCATCCACAATTTCCATGACAGACTGGGCTAGAGCATCTGCTTCCTCTTGTGTCGCTGCCTCTGCGTACACTCGCACCACGTCCTCCGTACCAGATGGTCGTACGAAGGATCGGCCCTGATGATATTTTGCTGCATTCCAATAAGGAAATACATTACCTCATGTCCTTGATAAACTTTTATGTGCAACAGAATAGTTGATATATACTTACCGACTTCTGCATTGATAAGTTCTTGAAGGCCTGTAGGCCGTACAACTTCAGTTTCTGCATTGCTTGTTACGACTGCAGCTCTGTCTACAACTTTGACCTGAAATTTGAAATAATATAGTAAAGAGCCCCCCCTCGCAAGACTAGTATGAAGGCAAAGGTAGCTGTGTGATCTGCCTAAACGATCAAACACACTTTATGGCATTAACCTGGCATATTACTAATGGTAAAAAAAATTCATACCTTAAGTTGCCTGCTGGGCAGATCTTGATAAAGCTCACTCCATTTCTGGATTGACCATTGCTCGTAAAGTAAGATAGCCTCCACTAACAGCACATCACTGAAAGCATCTCCAACAGCCTGATTTATTAACTTACTGACTGCTAATAGTCTTGAAGCAGCCTTCTGTTGCTCCAAGCCTGCTTAAAGGTATCGAATTATAATCAAGTGTCCAAAGTTCATGATATTGACGTTTCCCGACAATCTTTAAAGATTTGATTTACCTTCGGTTGAGGTCTGGAGCAACTCCTTATTTAGGTTCTCTAACCTTGATAAGAAGGTATCGGAAAACAAGATTGTTCCATGACCATTGGCCTCAAAGTAGATACCAATGTCAAACTCAGCCGCCTTCTCGTGCAAGTACTTCACCCCAGTTGGAGTAAGGACAACTTCGAGCCCCAGCTCTTTCAGATACTTTGTTGATGCACCATTGGCATAAGCTGTCTGCACAACACCAAGACGAGCTTGGTTTTTAGATATTCCAGTCTCTGAATTCCCAATGATACTTAGCTGCTCCTCAATGAACAATGCAAATAACGTTAATATTTTGTCCCCATCAACTAGTGTAATCTTCTTGGAGCTTTTCGAAGGTAAAAAAAAGTAGACAAGGCGATCGGCATCCCCATCCACACTAGCACACCTGAAATACCACAACCAACCAATCATGTCTCTTGCTTGAGTCCCTTATATATCTGTTAACAACAAAACATTCATATGTGATGAATTACCAGTTTCATATGGGAGCTGCACATAAATAATAAATTTTAAAGGATATCAACAGGCTTCCCAAAACAGACTGGGCATGCAACTGCAATCAAATTTAACTCGAGTACTAAAGAACATATCTGAAGATATACATATTTATATTGGAACAAAATGATTTCAGTAACTAGTTGGCAAGATTACCACTCCCCGATGATTTGTGAAGAATATTCACAGACCACGAGAGCACGCAATACAAAAAAAAGGCATTCAGATACTTAAGATAAAGAAAGCATGACTAAACCTTTTTCCAACATCTTCACCACTGAAACCAGATGGAACAACTTTCTCCTTCTGGACATAATCCGCACCAACTCCTTCATTGAGCACACCACCATCCTTCCCAGAATTCCGAAGGTCAATTGGTAGAGCATCAAATAGTGCCCCAAAGGCTTCTAACTTTACTCCACCCACGCCATTAGCTCCATCGACAATCAATTTGTCAATTTCCTTATGCTCACTTCTTTTGGGGGTCAAGTCTATCAAACGTCTAAACAAAGAGGAAGCACAATTCAAATGTGAACTGACACACGTAATAATCCATAAGGGCACTTGTTATGAGCATAATTAGTGTGTACAACGACTAGCCTATCAACTTTTGCGCTCCGTATTGCGTATCATGTACATTAATCTTCTCCACAGTCCACACAGATCATGAAAGAAACATTATTTAAATTAAAACTTTTTACAGATCAGTAGACAAGTGCATGGACAAATACTGAAATAATTTTACGGACCTGAAGGATGATGCAAGTTGCTGGAAATAATCATTTTCAGATGCCCCCATTCCTTTATTACGGGCTCGAACCATCCAATGAAGCGCAGGGGTTGTCAGAACTCCCATGTCCTCATATCTTGCATCGACAATGGAACTGATTCCCTTAAATCAAAGGTGGTCTCTCTCAAATCACTAAAACAGTCAAAAGCTTCACAAAAAAGTTGGGCAAACAGTATACCTGCTTTGCAGCCTCAAGAAGTGCCTCCCCACTCGGCCTTGTATCCCTTGCTAAGAACACGTTGGCACACCAACATTTGTCGAAGGAAATCTTCTCTTTCTCGACAAAATCAGTAATGACCTGCCAGTGAATATGATAATTAGCTCTCGCCAACCCCCTCTAGACAAAAATAATTTCTTTCAATTTATGACATTCCAAATGAAAGTCTGACCTGAAGGAGCTGAGGTGCATCTGGAGCAGCAGCTAATGCATCAGCAAAGGGCTCCCATTCCTGAGTCAACATTCCACCACTCGGGTCAGCAACCTTGATACCATTATCAGAGACCTGATTATGTGAGGCCGTGATCATCAATCCGACCACAGATTTAGTCTTGAGCGATCTCAAAGCCGCCAGTATTCCAACTCTGTAAACCGTGGATTGAAGTAAGGAAGCATCCGCCCTGAACCCAGACGTTCCATACGCAATCTTCACTCCTGCATACTTAGGCATCGGAATTATCCTATACACAGACTCATTTTTAAATTTTAATTATCAACCCTTCCATTAGATCTTGAAAAATGTGGTGGAAAGAAAATAAAATGGAAAATCATTATCCAATTGAAAACTGTAATGAAGACTCAGCATTGTATGCTATTGTATTATTCCAATTTTCCATCACAACCAAACACATTTATACTTTCCTCCAAATCTTCTTTCATCCCTCAAATTTTCCAAGAACCAAATGGAGAACCTAACTGGCTGAATCTTTTGGAACAAACCTTCTGGAGGAGGATAATGAGAGGCGGATTTAAGAAGTGTGGATCGTTGTTCTCCATCCATCCTTAGAAGATACACTACACTGTATTACAAAGTAATCATCAATCCCATATACCTAAACAGCATTTAATAAACTGACTGATCAACGATTGGACCCTTTGCTCAAAACACAATGAACTATCTATATGCAATGTTATAAATCAGCATTTAATAAACTGATTGACTGTTTAAAAGAAAATGGGAACGGGTTCAAGAAAAAGGCTTATCTTGAACATTGTCTATATGACTACATATGACCAACAAATACACAAGGGGTTAGAAATTCCCATCAACAAATACCATAATTGATGAAAAAATAAATCTTCAGATGAGGTTCAATCGGATCACATACTTACCGGGTTTGATGCGACGGGAGGTCAATTGGAACTAGGTTTTACTCGGATCCTGAGTCCGTACTGCAATCACTAATATCAATCAAGACTACGTACTGTCAAGTCAACTACTCAACAAAACACATACAAATTTTGTAGATGAAAACAACAAGTCGATCACTTCAACAACCGCGCCGGATCGAAATCTCCACCGGGATGAAATCACACGTCCAGAGTAACGAACGCCGTTGACAAGCTGGCCAGACCGAGCCAAATCAGATTAGACCGAAGAAAGAAGCATCGGACCAGAAAAAAACTGATCAACAGCGAGATTAATGCACTTATTCGAGTTAATTGTCGAATCGAACCGAATTACGCGTGGGACCAACCCATAAAAGCGATTTTATGTTTGTTGGACTTTTTTTTCCTTTGTAATTGTAATCATGAAAGGGTCCCAGTTCCCACTAACAGCAAGTCTCTATATCTTAACGTTGAAAACAGAGCGACACCGACAATATGTATTAAAGTAGCACGATGCATCGGTCCCTCTGGCTATCACTTTAGAATTGCCGGCGTTTATTTATTTTTTATTTACATTTTTACCTCTTTTTTTTTTTGTTTAATTTCCTTGTCCTTCTGTCATGACTTTCAATATCGTTAAATTAATTAATATGTTTTTATTGATAAATTAAAGGGTTTGGATCAAATACAAACCAATCTTATAAATAAAAACTACAAACTCATAAAAAATTCGACACGTGTCAAAATGAACCAATCAAAATTCAGCCGAGATTTCATCCCGTCGGGGTTCTTTTTATAAATAAAAAAAATACATGTGGACTTATTTAAAAATATATAAACAATAGGAGGGGTATAAACGTCCAAAATTTGCTACAGTAATGTTCAGACTTAAAAAAACATTGTTCAGACTTAACCCAGTAATAACAATACTTGAAAAAACATTATTCAGACTTAAAAAAACATTGTTCAGACTTAAAAAAATAATAATGAGAGTTAAACCATTAACAATCAGACTTAAAAAACATTGTTCAGACTTAAAAAAACAGTGTTCAGACTTAAACCAGTAATGACAATACTTGAAAAAACAATGTTCAGACTTAAAAAAACATTGTTCAGACTTAAACCATTAATGATAATACTTGAAAAACAATGTTCAGACTTAAAAAACATTGTTCAGACTTAAAAAAACATTGTTCAGACTTTAAAAAACACTATCATTTAAGTCTGAACACTACCTTTTTAAGTCTGAACACTACCATTTAAGTCTGATTATTAAGTATTTTTAAGTCTGAACATTAAGTATTTTAAACACTACAATTTAAGTCTGAACACTACCATTTTAAGTCTGAACACTGCAATGTTCAGACTTAAATCAGTAATGACAAGACTTAAAATGGTTATAATCAGACTTAAAATTGATAATGATCAGACTTTAATATGGTAATAATCAGACTTACATGCAGAAATTGGAACATCTGAAGAATGCTATGCAAAATTTGATGTTTATGCGCCTGTGTCAGAATTTGATGAAAGCCTAGTATTTTTTGGGTGGAAACGTCATTCTGAGCAAGACTCACAACTACGTGGTGAGGTCGGTGTTTTTAGGGCAAATTCGATCATCTGAAGGGTCAATTTCATGTTTTAATCAAAAATAATAATATAAAAAAATTCGTACCATTTAAGTCTGATTATTAGGTATTTTTAAGTCTGAACACTACCATTTAAGTATGAACACTACCAATTTAGTCTGAACACTACCATCTTAAGTCTGAACACTACCTTTTTAAGTCTGAACACTACGATTTAAGTCTGAACACTACCATTTAAGTCTTAAAATGGTTATGATCAGACTTAAAATTAATAATGATCAGACTTTAATATGGTAATGATCAGACTTACATGCAGAAATTGGAACATCTGAAGAATTCTACGAAAATTTTGATGTTTACGCGCATGTGTCAGAATTTGATGAAGCCTAGTGTTTTTTGGGTGGAAAAGTCATTCTGAGCAAGACTCACAGCTATGCGGTGAGGTCGATGTTTTTAGGGCAAATTCGATCATCTGGAGGGTCAAATTTGTGTTTTAATGAAAAAAAATAATATAAAAAAAATTCGTGTTTTAATCCTCTTTAGTTTTAAGTCTGATCATAGAATTCTTTTTAAGTATGATCATTAAGAATTATTAGTCTGATCATTAAGAATTTTTATTCTGATCATTGCCTTTTTTTAAGTATGAACACTACCATCTTAAGTATGAACACTACCATTTAAGTATGAACACTACCTTTTTAAGTATGAACACTATCATTTAAGTCTGAACACTACCATTTTAGTCTGATAATTAAGTATTTTTAAGTCTGAACACTACCAGTTAAGTCTGATTATTAAGTATTTTTAAGTCTGAACACTACCATTTAAGTCTGAACACTACCTTTTTTAAGTCTGAACACTACCTTTTTTAAGTCTGAACACTACCATTTAAGTCTGAACACTACCTTTTTTAAGTCTGATTATTAAGTATTTTTAAGTCTGAACACTACCATTTAAGTCTGAACACTACCATTTAAGTCTGAACACTACCTTTTTTAAGTCTGAACACTACCATTTTAGTCTGAACACTACCTTTTTTAAGTCAGATTATTAAGTATTTTTAAGTCTGAACACTACCATTTAAGTCTGAATACTACCTTTTTAAGTCTGAACACTACCATTTTAGTCTGAACACTACCATTTAAGTCTGAACACTACCATTTAAGTCTGAACACTACCTTTTTTAAGTCTGAACACTACCATTTAAGTCTGAACACTACCATTTAAGTCTGAACACTACCTTTTTTAAGTCTGAACACTACCATTTAAGTCTGATTATTAGGTATTTTTAAGTCTGATTTAAGTGTGAACACTACCATTTAATTCTGAACACTACTATTTAAGTCTGATTATTAAGTATATTTAAGTCTGAACACTACCTTTTTAAGTATGAACACTACCATTTAAGTCTGATTATTAAGTATTTTTAAGTCTGAACACTACCATTTAAGTCTGAATACTACCTTTTTAAGTCTGAACACTACCATTTTAGTCTGAACACTACCTTTTTAAGTCTGATTATTGAGTATTTTTAAGTCTGAACACTACCATTTAAGTCTGATTATTAAGTATTTGTAAGTCTGAACACTACCATTTAAGTCTGATTATTAAGTATTTTAAGTCTGAACACTACCATTTAAGTCTGAACACTACCATTTAAGTCTAATTATTAAGTACATTTAAGTCTGAACACTACCTTTTTTAAGTCTGAACACTACCATTTAAGTCTGAACACTACCATTTAAGTCTGAACACTACCTTTTTTAAGTCTGAACACTACCATTTAAGTCTGATTATTAGGTATTTTTAAGTCTGATTTAAGTGTGAACACTACCATTTAATTCTGAACACTACCATTTAAGTCTGATTATTAAGTATATTTAAGTCTGAACACTACCTTTTTAAGTCTGAACACTACCATTTAAGTCTGATTATTAAGTATTTTTAAGTCTGAACACTACCATTTAAGTCTGAACACTACCATTTAAGTCTGATTATTAAATATTTTTAAGTCTGAACACTACCATTTAAGTCTGAACTTTACCTTTTTTAAGTCTGAACACTACCATTTAAGTCTGATTATTAAGTATTTTTAAGTCTGAACACTACCATTTAAGTCTGAACACTACCATTTAAGTCTGATTATTAAGTATTTTTAAGTCTGAACACTACCATTTAAGTCTGAACACTACCATTTAAGTCTGAACACTACTTTTTTTAAGTCTGAACACTACCATTTAAGTCTGATTATTAAGTACATTTAAGTCTGAACACTACCTTTTTTAAGTCTGAACTCAACCATTTGAGTCTGATTATTAAGTATTTTTAAGTCTGAACATTACCATTTAAGTCTGAACACTACCATTTAAGTCTGATTATTAAGTATTTTTAAGTCTGAACACTACCATTTAAGTCTGAACACTACCATTTAAGTCTGAACAGTACCTTTTTTAAGTCTGAACACTACCTTTTTTAAGTCTGAACACTAACAATTTTTGGACTAAATTGAAAATAACATAATTAGGTTTTATACCCATTAGTGTGAAATGACTATTATACCCCTCCGTGTTTTCTCCGGAATTTCGACTAAACTGGGACACGTGTCGGCTTTATAATCGGTTTGTAGTTTTTATTTATAATTTGGTTTGTACCTGAACCGCACCCTAAATTAAATAATAATGTTCTAAATGTAAAATGACGTATTTAAAATTTTAAATTAAACAAAACAATATTTTGTAGGCGGCGTCATGGTGGAGCGGCTTCGGACGGGCTGAGCGGCTGCGGGAGGCCGGCGGGGTTGATGTGGCTAAGCGTTGGCGTTTCTAGAAGGGTGCGTGGCCGTCCACCGGCGGCGGAGTCGTCCGGATTTGTAGATTCGTCTAGGTGGCGGGTCCTTTGGCCCGGTTGGTTTTTCTTTCGTAGTTTAGTTTAGTCTAGTTTAGGTTAGTTTAGTTTGATCAAGGTGTCGGCTTCGGCCGGATATGGTGTACCTATCGGCTTCGGTCGGATGTGTCGGTTTCGGCCGGAACCTGTCTGCTTATGCCGGATATTTGCCAGCTTTGTTGGCTCAGATTTTCTTAGGGCTCAATGGTCGTAATTAGTTTCTCAGTGTCGTCTGCTTCGACCAGTCAACCGAATCTTTGTTGAGCCCGCGTATCCCGTATTTGACATCTTGATAAAAAAACGGTATATTAAATACTATGAAGAAAACAAGTACTTGTCCTCTCTCCTCAGCTCTCTGCATCTACATTTTCTTCATATCTTCAACTTCGTTCAGATTTCATCTGCAGCTTAAATCCTCATTTACCGCCATGATCGCCGACATCTTAACGACCTAATTATCCCATCTTTTTCCAAGCTATTAAAGCTCCCATCTTTCAACCTTTCACCAACAAAATACTTAATTATCTACCTTTCTGTACCAATCCACAACACACACTTGCATCACTCTCGCTCTCCTCTCCTCTCTCCTCCCTCCATTCACACTCCACTCATCTCATCAGTAGCAAAAATCCCAGATCGGGGAACGAAGCACTAGCTCCTCGAGGTACATTTCTGGATCTGCCGGCTTCAGTACTTTCTCTGATGCTTTGATGTTCAAGATTTGGTTTTTTTTATTACCTATTTTGAGATCCAGCTTTTTTCTATTTTTTAGAGTTTAGTGCTGAATTGTTTGGTTTAGCAATCTGGGTTGTTCTGTTATGGATGTGGAAGTTTTGTCAAGTTGAAGATGCTTTGATTTGTCACTAGTGCTTGATTTTAATTCAGATATATTGTGTTCATATTTTGGTTTTTTATTAGTCAGGTTATGTACTTATATCTGGTTTGATATATAGTTCAGATTCTTTGTGTTTGATTTAAGAAGTCAGATCTGGTGGTTGTAGATAGCTTCCTTTTGTTGTAGTTTGTTATTATTTGTAGGCATTGAAGTTCTTCGATTTTGTTTGTCTAGTAGGTAATGGTATAGATACTTAAAATCTGTTTGTTTCAATGGATTTTGTATGATGTTAAGTTAGCTGATTTACAGGGCTGTGAATCCTCGGTGTTGGGAATTGTCGGCGCAAGATCATGGGATCAAAGAATAATCCGCCAGGCGGCAGGACTAGAAGACCATTATCAATTATAATAGTAATCGGGTTATGTGGTTTCTTTTATCTGTTGGGAGCTTGGCAGAGAAGTGGTTTCGGTAAGGGTGATAGCATAGCGATGAAAGTGATGAAGGAAACGGAATGTTCCCCTACTGTTACTGCTGGATCTACAGTTGATTTTCCTGATGCGGAGTTGAACTTCGAGCCTCTACATAAAGACACTTCATTGCTAGATTCTACTGAACCGGCGACCAAAGCATTTGAGCCGTGTGATGTGAAGTATACTGATTACACCCCGTGCCAAGAACAAGACCGTGCGATGAAGTTTCCAAGAGAAAATATGGTTTATCGGGAGAGACATTGTCCTCCTCAGGATGAGAAGTTGCATTGTCTTATTCCTGCACCGGAGGGGTACACTACTCCATTTCAATGGCCAAAAAGCCGTGATTATGTTTACTATGCTAATGTCCCTCATAAGAGCTTGACAGTTGAGAAAGCGGTTCAGAACTGGGTGGAGTACAAAGGAAACGTGTTCAAGTTCCCTGGTGGTGGAACTATGTTCCCTCAAGGTGCGGATGCTTATATCGACGAGCTTGCGTCTATCATCCCAATAGCGGACGGGTCTGTAAGAACTGCATTGGACACCGGTTGTGGGGTAAGCAGTGTTATTACTCGTAGATGAGGTGATTTTTTTTATGAACTGCGAACTCATACCGATAATGTGTAGGTGGCTAGCTGGGGCGCATATATGCTTAAACGAAATGTGCTGGCAATGTCATTTGCACCACGAGATAATCACGAAGCTCAAGTACAGTTTGCTCTGGAACGAGGTGTGCCAGCTGTTATTGGTGTACTTGGATCAATAAATCTTCCGTATCCATCACGGGCATTTGATATGGCTCAGTGCTCAAGATGTTTGATACCATGGACAGCGAATGGTAAGGGCATCCTTTTATCTCATTTTTGAGTTTCTCGATCATGAATATTGAATTTACTCGAAAGATACAATTCTCTGATTATAAGTGTAGAGGACTAATAGTTATTGGGTCCAAAAAGAACGGATAGCTGAACAAAAATGATCATCTGTATATGCAGAGGGAATGTACTTAATGGAAGTCGACCGAGTTCTTAGACCTGGAGGATATTGGGTGCTATCTGGTCCTCCAATCAATTGGAAGACGTACTACCGTACTTGGAAGCGAACTAAGGAAGATGTTAAGGCTGAACAAATGAGAATAGAAGAATTGGCAAAAAATTTATGCTGGGAGAAGAAGTACGAAAAGGGTGATATTGCTATCTGGAGAAAGAAAAACAATGCTGAATCTTGCCAAAGGAATGTTGCAAATATGTGTAAACCGAAAAAGACTGAAAATGTTTGGTGAGTTTGAGTTATCACCATTCCCATTTTCATGTTACCTCGGTGCATCTGATATGTAGAGAACTAAAACATGTTGATGTGCGTAATTTTTTTTGTGAAAGTAAATTCGAATATTGACCTAGTGGTGTGGTGTCATTTAGGTACAAAAAGATGGAAGCTTGTGTAACCCCCTTCCCTGAGGTGTCAGATCCAAATGAAGTAGCTGGCGGTGAATTGAAAAAGTTCCCTGCCCGACTTTTTGCAACACCTCCGAGAATAACCAAGGGCCTTGTGTCTGGGGTTACAGATAAATCATACCAAGAGGACGTTAAGTTATGGAAAAAGCGATTAACTACATACAAAAGGCATGTTAGTTTACTAGGAACAGCAAGATACCGAAATATTATGGACATGAACGCTGGGCTTGGGGGATTTGCCGCAGCAGTGGAATCTCCGAAGTCGTGGGTGATGAACGTCGTGCCAACCATCGCAAAGGACACTTTGGGCGTTGTTTATGAAAGGGGTTTGATTGGAATATATCATGATTGGTATGTTATAATTATTATGTTCGTTTAATCTTAATTCGGTGATTGTGTTTGAAATGATGCAAGCACGTTACAACTGTAGACAAAAATATAACTCATTTTTTTTTTCCATTTCCTGCTTGTTATTTAGGTGCGAGGGCTTCTCAACATATCCCAGGACATACGATTTCATTCATGGTAGCGGCGTGTTTAGCTTGTACAAAAACAAGTAAGTTTTTCATCTACGGCTATTTCATATCTACCAAAAGACTGCTCCAACCCTGTATCAAATACATAAAGCTGTTTAATAAATATTTTAATATGTTACAAGTTTCTTCAAACAAGCTATTGTCTGTTACACAGGACACCAGTACAGGATTATTTGCGAATTCTGGTACACTAGAAGAGAAAAAAAACCCAATATTTGTATAGCAAAAAATTAGAAATCAAATTACATTATTAGTAATTTTAATCTACTAATTTTCTTAGTGAGCTGATTTTTTTCTAAATTACTTGAGGAATTGTGGCTAGATTTTCAAATTCTGTTCAAAAATGATTTTGCAGGTGTGAGCTTGAAGACATCCTTCTAGAAATGGACCGCATACTGCGACCAGAAGGAGCCGTTATCTTACGGGACGAAGTTAATGTTCTAAACACGGTGAGGAAAATCGCTGGAGGCATGAGATGGGATATCAAGCTAATGGATCACGAAGACGGGCCTCTCGTGCCAGAGAAAATATTCGTTGCTGTAAAACAGTACTGGACTGCCAGCAAAGGAAATAGCACCTCAGATGATTAACTTCCATTTAGTGAGTCTGAATATCCGCATTCCTTCTATTTCTGCTAGCTAAAAGTGATTCTCCGGGACGACCAAAGCTTCCCCTGTTCCTCGACTGGTAAAGTAAACTTTTATTTCCTTCAGGAGGTTGATACATGATTGTCGACAAAGAATGACTTTGTTCAACCATCCGATAAGAAAACAGCATAGATGATAAATTTGTATTATCAGCAGCAGATGAAAACTGTAGAATAAGAATTTCTTTTTTTTGGTTACTGTCACCGATGATGCTAAAGTTATAACAATGAATTCTATCAACAACAACAAAAAAGTTATAACAATGAATTATTCCAATTTGTGGTTCTACTGAATGGGTATTTTTTTTAACTGACAAGTGACAAGGCTTTCCTTCCTTTTTTTTCAAATTTGTGTCACCTTGAGTTTCTTATAAGACTCCAACAGTTCAGCGAGCCACAAACCTAAGGTCCATTCCTGCACAATCCAAAACTCATAAAGTACACATTGATTTGATCTGAATTACACCTTCTTGGAAACATTAAGAAAAATAATCTTATTCCCACTTCTTGCTCAACTTTAGTACTCCCCAAGTCCCAAACAGAACCCTTTGGATTATCCAAGATTCAGAGTTCTTCTGCGCTTTTATTTATTCTTGGTTTGCCAAATTCCTTGTTAGTTTATAATATATATATTAACAATTACATTAACAAACATCAATCCGACCATAGCTCAGTTGGTAGAGCGGAGGACTGTAGTTGATTGACAGATAATCCTTAGGTCACTGGTTCGAATCCGGTTGTTCGGATTTTTAATATTTCAGATTTTTTTTCTCAAAAATTAAAGCTTTGACACTTTTATTGATAATGTTTCGCTATTATTTTAATAAAGGATTTTATAACGTACAAATTCAGATAGGAATTTAGCAGCCATGAAATATTTTGTACATTCATGTTGGGAGTCAGGATGCTACTATGCCTAGCCAACTATTGCCAGCAAGCTTTGCCTGACTATGGGGACAGAGCAAATTATGGAGCCGAATATTCCCGTGAGGGCGTAGGCTATAGCACAGAATGGGAGAGCCTCCGGTTCCTTTGCTGACAATGCTGCTGTCCCTAACCCATGGGCGCTGTGTGAATGAACAGTGAATATTTAGCGATGCATGTCTACGAGATATTTATAGTAACTATGTAAACAATTTGATGAATAGATAATATGTACTTATGCCCGTTATTTTTTAGTTGATCATTTGTTATAACTTATAGATAGAAAGAAGGCTTTTCACTGGAAAACTATGAAGCATAAAAATATAGTACCTGGATGCAGTAGCTATTCCACGAGCAATAGGATCCCGGAACTGCAGTTTATCAAGCACTGCTTGCACAAAATTTGCTCCAATGAGACCAGTTACAACGACCACTGCTGCTGTGAGTGATGCATTTGCTCCTACAAGGGTTCATCAAGAAGTGTTGAATTTATGCGCGTGGACAGTTACTATAAACGAGTGATTTTCTGAATTACAACAATGTAATGTATACAGATAAATCGAGTAATCCCAAACAGTCATTAGAATGGAGTACAAAATGCATAATTTTGTACCTTCGAACAAAGATACTATGCTCAGAGCTAGAGCAACAGTAATACATCTCGGTAGAATAGATATAGTCAACGATGGCTCTAGTCCAACAAGACGTCCGAGAAAAGCTGTTGAATACAATGAGAATATGGTAGAGATAATGACTGATGTGAAAATCTCAGCTGCATGCCTCTTGACCAACTGAAAACCAAAAAAAAAATCACATGTCAATCGATGCACTATCTATTGTGTTGTGACAACTCCAGGAAGTTTCTCAATAAGGAAACCACAACTTTATATGTACCTTTCTCTGCTTGAACATGGAAAATGCAAAAGAGAGAATGACAGATCCCAAAAACCCCATCAATATATCACCAGCGCCAGGGTTAGATGACACTTTTGTAAGATAGGCTCCTGTTGGGTTTTCAGAACAACGTCAATATAGCTATGATCCAATGGTAATAAACTCTCTAGGCTAAATTCTTCATGCTGTGTTTTATATCACTGGCGAGAACATCAATTTTTTTATATGCAAAACTAACTCCTTAATATTCAACAACAAAGGTGCATCCAGATACTTCAGTTTTATTTTTAATTAAACCAAAGTATATATGTGATTTGGTATATAAGCATTTGCCATGTGACACGATTAGTAGTTTATATAGCGCCTAGCAAATATGACACTAATTGGGCTGAATTTATGATATTAATGCAAGTTAAGAGTTGACCTGTTGAAATATTTGTGTTACTTCCAATTCTTATCTATCAGTATAATATAGAGTTGAGGAAATACCCAGAACAGGATCAAGCCCAGAGCGAGAAAGATATCCAAAAGCCACTGCTGCCACGTCAGCAGCTAATGCGCAACAGATAATTGGATGGAAAACCTTCTTAAACCCAGCTGGTAAGCTACAAAACAGTGAAATGCCTTATAATTAACACCGACATTCATTTTCATTACTCAATTGTCTGTTTGACAATATCCGACACTGATGTTTTCTCATAATAAAACGAGAGGTACCTAGTTCCACCGATGTATCCCAAGACTGTGGATGCAAGTAAAAAGGGTAGACATGTTCTGGCACTTGTTCCAAGGGCTGTTGGATACAGTAGCGCTCCTACGAACGACGAAACAAAAATGCCACTCCAGGCCCATGCCTCAATAGGAGCAAAGGGAGGAGGTTTCTCCATAGGCTCAGCATCTACCAGTTCTGTGTTCACCATCTTTCTTACAGCTATAGCTGTGTAACCAGCAACACAAAGCGAAGCCAACCACCCTCCAGCTGGTACATAAACAGAAACAACTTTGTTATATGGGAAAGTTGCATTTATTCAGGACCATCACTTGCGCACACAATAGCTTCTGAACTCTAATAGAAAATTGCCCAACAGCACGAAAAAACTGTCATTTGGAAATTTGTCCAGTTTGAATCCTCTAATGATCTATTTCAAAATAGAATTACTTTACCTCCCAGAAAAATAATTTTTTTCAAAAGCGAAAAGTCAACAATTTGAAGGTAGGGCGGAAACATGCAAAGAACTGTGTATTAGCAGAGACCACAAACCTATAATTAAACTAATCTTTGCACCAGAAGCGGCAGGAATATCTTTCACAGCAAGTGGCAAAACCACCAACGACGGAACATAGAACAATGGCAGCCACCTCTGAATAAACAAAAGTGCAGGCTGAAAGAATTTCTCCAACCCAGCAGCAGCAGGCGGAAAGATCACATCCAGAATCACAAGAGTCGAAAATATGCAAAACATCCCAAACAAAGCACTTGGAAACTTGATAGCCGCCGCCACAAATGCCATCTTCAAAAACTTATCCATCGCCAAAATAATCCCCAATGAAAGTACTAGATGCAATACACCAAACACCTGGCGGGCAGAAACACAAATATATCAAATTCAAAAAAAGCTTCAAAATGTACCAAAACCCTAAAACAAAAAACCACAACTTTAACTCATCCATCCAATAACTCACACTTCCAGCAATAGTTGAGCCCGTCCCAGATTCACCCGCCGCCGATTGAACTCGAATCCCTCGATTCAGCCCAGTCCTGCCAGCAGCAACCGAATTCAGATACCTACATTTCGACCCAAGCGGCAAAATTGAACAGGGCGCGGTCAGTTTAGGAAGATTCGGACGCTTTGGAGCATCAAGGAGCCTCTTTTGGATCGAGGCAACTGGGAAAAGTCCTCGAGCATTGATCGAGTGTTTGAGACGGAATCGAGAAGACGACGACGGAATTGGGTGATGTGTGGAAGCGAGGACTGCTGCGATCGCCATGATGAGAAAATTGTGTGGAAGTGTTGGACTCGTTGTTGCTGGCGAAGTGCCATAGAACGGCGCCAAGATGGTCTGAGGATTTTTTGTTTGATTGTTTTCTGTGGTCTGCGTGACATGAAATTAGATAGAATAAAAGCTTGCTTTTATTTATTTTTATTTTATTTTATTTTATACATCCAATGTAATAAAAAAAAAATTTGATAGGGATCTAAAGTAAAAAAAAATTTATGGAAAAAGTTGTACAGAAGTAGGACATCGACGACGCAATGACTATATTCAGTACATATACTAAAATGTTCGACCCATCCTCGTCATAGCAACCTTCAACAATCAATAAAATCCCCTGGCCATAACCGGGGAAATATGGCAACTAATGTGACTATAACTCAGTCCGCAAGCGGCTGAGAACTACCAAACTCAGTCCGGAATCCGGCTAAGAATAGTCACTTATTGAACTAACCTACAACTAAAACAAAAGCTAAACTCAAAACAATCACCGGCATGTCAACCGGCAGCTTCCACCAGACCGACGCCGACAGCCCATCCACCGAGCGACAACGATTTAACATTAAAACGCATACTAACAGCGGCTTAAGCCTCGGTGTTTTTGCACTATGTGAGTCAGCAGCTGATGTGGATCGTTTAAATCTATTTTTTATTAAAATGTCGTCCTTAACAGCGGCTTAAGTTTTGAGCCCTAGTTTTTCTCTTCACCGTTCTATTACAACGCTCATACCAATAACGTTTTAAGATAAGACGTTGTCCCCAATGATGAGTCGAGTTTCAACTCATTTAATGCCCGTTTTCACTATAGCTTTAGTTCGATTTCGACTACCAATCGATGTCATTTAATCCCTTTTCCATGCGTTTCAGGTGCAAATCAAGTTGTCTCAGTGTCAAGAGCCGTTAGAAGAAAGCTCGGGAAAGATCGGTATTTAGAGCAAAAGTTGGCAGGATTCACACCTCCAGTCGATCGACTGGGAAGCTTCCTTGCTCCAGTCGATCGACTGAGCGCACAAACAGGAGGTGTTGCAGAATAGCCCGCCTCAGTCGATCGACTGGGAAGCTTCCTTGCTCCAGTCGATCGACTGAACGCACAAACAGGAGGAACTGCAGAATGACCCTTCTCAGTCGATCGACTGGGAGCCTTCTTTGGGCCAGTCGATCGACTGGGATCCTGCTAACCAAACAGCCATTTTGCTACTCCAGTCGATCGACTGAGCCTCAGCCCAGTGCCAGTCGATCGACTGGACCGCTACAGTACCGAAAAATCACCCGAGGCTATAAATAGAAAGTGGCGAAATTGATCAAGGAGGACTCTTTTTTGGGGAATTTCAAGGGTTTTGAAAGGGAGCAAAAGGGTTTTGAAGATCAACTCATCAAAGAGGAGCATCTAAGGATATAGGGGGATTCTTCACTCTATTCCTTACTCTTTTTGTGTTCTTCTTCATTTCTCTTGTAAAAACACTACTTGGTTTGCCTATGAACATGAGTAGTGAGTAGTTCCATTTGTTTCTAGGGGTCTATAGACCTCCTTGGTGTATAAACTCATCTATCTAATGATTTTATGCAATAAATGAATGTTTGGAATGATTGTGAATCTACTTGGATTGATTGTCTATCCTATGCCCACCAAGTGTTTGATAAAATACCTAAGTGGACTAGAAATATGAATTTGATGTTGAATGCTCTAGCGAGTGAGACTAATGATTCTAGAATGAAGTAGATTCACCCTTTGCCAAGTGATGATCACTAGCGTGACTCATTTTGGCATTGAGTTAGGCTTGATCTTAAACCGCTCATTGGTCATCAATCACTCAACTAGCGTTGATGATTGAGAACTTTGGAGTAGGACGTGAGCTAACAATATCTAGCGATTGAAGCTCACGTGCGAGGTATCCTTTCCTTAAATCGAATAACAAAATCTAGCGATTGAATTGGATTTAATAGGGATACGCCTTAATCTATCATTTTCATTATTCGTTCTTGCATGAAATTGAACCTTCTAGAGTTGAATGCACCAAGGAGGGAAGTAGTACCCTAGGAGCGCTTTTGAAATCCTTGAAAGCACCTCTTTTATTTGTTAATCATTGTTTGATAATTGAAAACCACAATTCTCACAACCAATTGGAAATAGACTTATTGAGTAAAATTGAATAGTGATCCTAAGTTTACAATTGCTCCTTGGACGACCCGGTACTTACCGGTCATTATAAATTGTTTTTGACTTGTACCTAAAAACTACGATTGTCAAAATGGCGCCGTTGCCGGGGAGCAATGAATTAACTTAGGGAACTAAAGTAGATTTTACAAGATTTGGATTATTTCACTTGTTTCTCTTGCTATCGCTTGTGTTATTGCTTGCAACTTAACGGTTTTCCTTGATCTTATAGGTCTTGATTGAATGCTAACGAGACTTAAAAGCGAAAGAAAAAGCAAGCATTAACTTTGAGGAATCTTTGAGATATTTCTTGGATCAAGAGAGAGCCAAGGGAGAAGGTTCTCGGAACAAAAGACTACCGCGAAGGCGAAGACCACAACCTATGGCACGAGTAAATGGTGATGAACCTAATGGGGAGAAGCCCCTAAAGGACTATTCCACCCCGAGCCTCACCGGGTTTCGATCACCAATAGCTCCACCGGGAGTAGATGCTCCTCAATTTGAGCTCAAAACGGCGTTGATCAACATGGTGGGCAACAATGCCTTCTCCGGGATAGGAAATCCCAATGCCCACCTAACATCCTTCCTTGAGTTGTGCGAGACTTTCAAAATAAATAACGTACCAAAGGAAGCGATCTATCTAAGGCTTTTCCCCTTCTCTCTAATGGGGAAAGCCAAGGATTGGTTGTGGAGCCATGATGCCAACACCTTCACAACATGGAACGAGCTAGCCCAAGCTTTCCTGCTCCAATATTTTCCACCGGCTAAGACTCAAAGGCTCAAAAACTTAATCAACTCATTTGAGCAAGGAGAGGATGAGAGTTTCTATGAGGCATGGGAGCGATTCAAAGAGCTACAAAGAGAATGCCCACACCACAACATAGACAAGCCAACCTTAATTCAAATTTTCTATCAAGGCGTGGATAATGAATCGAAGAGACAAATGGACCAAGCCGCCGGTGGTGCATTCATGGAGCTCCACCCCACAAATGCCGGAGCTATTATAGATAAAATTTCAAGAAATTCTCACCATTGGGGGAGTGAGAGGAGTTTCCCCAAGAGGAAGAGCAAGACAAGAGAAGTAGAGGAAGTGGACTCAAGAGAAGATGTTCGTGCCCTCACCAAGAAGATTGATGCTCTAGCCACTTCACTTAGTGCGCTACATGTGAAACAACCCCAAGGTCAACCACGAGTATGTGCCATTTGCACGAGCCCTTCTCACGTGGAGAATCAATGCCCTCACACATTCCCCCCGGAAGAAATGGAGAATAAGGAGGAGGTGAACTTCTTGCAAAGGAATCAAGCGAGCTATGGGAGAGACCGAAACCAAGATTACCAAAGGCAAGGGCAAGGCTACCAAAGGCAAACCTATCAAGGACAATCAAGCCAACCTCAACAACAAATCCAAGTCCAACAACCTCCAGTGGAAGACCCTATTATGACTAAAATACTAGCTTCACTACTTGCGGGTCAAAACCAAGGGATTGAGGAGCGAAACAAGCTAACTCAAGATCAAATCAAAATGGCTCAAGATCAATTCAAGGCCTCCCAAGATAATAAGTTCATGTTCCAAGCAATCAACCAAAGGCTTGATGAGATATCCGCTCACAACAAAATGTTGGAGACACAAATAGCCCAACAAGCGAGCTCATCCACGAAAGCACAAGGAAAATTGCCCTATAGGCCGGATTATCACCAAACCGAGCATTGCAATGCCGTTTTTGTTGAAGAAGAAGAAGAGTCATCTCCCGTGCACGTCGATGCCATTACACTCAAGAGTGGGAAAGTGTACGAATCCCCAAAGCCGAAAGCCACTAGAAATCAAAAGCCCAAAGTGAATGAAGGGGACGAGGGAAAGAATGAGGTAGAGAATCCTAAGTCGAGTGAAGAGCCTCCACCATATGTTCCTCCCTTGCCATTCCCTCAAAGGCAAGTGAAGACTACCAAATTAGAGAAGGAGTTTGGAGCCTTTACCGCAATGTTGAGGAAGCTATACGTCTACATGCCATTCCATGAGCTCATCAAGAAGACGCCTCTATACAACAAGTTTCTAAGAGAGATTTTGTCAAACAAGAGGACCATTGAAGAAAATGATCCCCAATCTCTCAACCACGAGTGTAGCGCCCTCTTTTTGAAGAAGATTCCCCAAAAGGTGAAAGATCCCGGCCAATTCACTATCCCTTGCTCGATAGGTGACATGAACTTCACAAGTCCACTAGCCGACCTTGGAGCTAGTGTGAGCATTATGCCCTTGGCCATCTACCACGAGCTTGGGTTGAAGGGGGTGAAATCCGCCAAAATGACACTACAACTCGCGGATGGGACTACAAGGCGACCTTGGGGCCTAGTGGAGAATGTCCCAATCAAAGTCGACAAATTTTTCATACCATGCGACTTTGTGGTGATCGATATGGGGGACAATTGCACTTCTTCCTTGATTCTTGGGCGTCCTTTCTTAGCCACCGCCGGTTTTAAACTTGATATGGGAAAGGGGAAGTTGACTTTGAAGATTGGTGGAGAAAAGGTGACAATTGAGAGACCTATGAGCGAACAAGTGGTTAAGCTTGCACCTTGTGAATTGAAGGAGCAAGAGAGTGTGGGAGCCGAGAATGTTGAGGCCAAGAAAGTAACTAAGAAGGCTTTGCACAAGATGGTTGATCCCGATGAGGACCCTTCCCTTGATCACTTTGAGTCGCCCTCATGCCATAATGGGATAAAAGGAAAAGTCGATGCTAAAACGGTGAGGAATGAGAAGCAAGCATCACATTGGTCAAGTGCTATTAAGCAAGTTGCTTGCAACTCCTCAAAGAACCCGGATTGAGTCTCCCATCATTCTACAAGTCCGCTTGAGGAGGGATCCTAGCAAAGGACTCCTCAAGTGTGTTTCTTAAGAGGAGAATCGGCTCGGTCTTTGCCAAGACGTTAAACTAGGCCCTCACGGGAGGTAACCCGGTTGTAAGTTGTCTATTCATGTTCTTAAGGCTTAATTGTTTGGCATGATCATTGCATGACTTGAGTGTGATTTGGATATTTAGTGTGGCATGTGCTATGTTTTTAGAGAGTGAGATCTTAATTGTGGAGTGAGTTTCACTCACTCCATTCCAAATTCACATCGCCCATGCTCTCCACGTCCCCTATATTTGTCAATGAATATTGATGTTGCCCTTGGTGCTCATGTTCATATTATGAAGGATGTAGATTACTTTCCTTGCTTGAAGTCTATGAAACTTGTGCCATGATGTTATCATGTAACTTGTGATGCTCTCTTGCTCATACTTGCGTTGCATGACCTTGTATGTCACTAGTTACTTTTAACCTCTCATGTTTTTCTTGTCATCAAGGGAGTTATTTACATCATGTTCGATCACGTTTTGCACAATGACGTTTTTTTTTCTTTTTGGTGGGGCACATCCACAAACGAGGGGAGTTCCTATGCGTCTTATTTTCATTTTCTTTATTGTTTGCGCTTAGGGACTAAGCTTGATTTTAAGTGTGGAGTGGATTTATGCACGTCGTTCACATGCTCACATGTTTTCATGCCTTGCATATCATTTTTTTGAATGACACTTGCATCTTTTGTGCCTTATCCCTATCATGAGAGTGTTTTTAACCGCATAGGCTTGTGACCATCAACTCTAAATCCCTATAAATCACATCTAGCCTATTCGTCAAATTTATTGGATCTTGAACCTAGAACCGACCAAGTCCTATGAATGTGCATTCTTGGGAATCAATATCATTGCTATCCCTTGTCTATCTAAATCTCTAAGTATTTTCGTTGAAATACCTTGGAACAAGTTTTTTAGCAAGCATTTTTAAAATTTTCACGAAAAACTTAGACCTTTTGTTTGCTCCTTGGTGACTTGAGTTCTCTAATTTAGTGCCATGCTTATGTTTGACTCCCGCACATTCCATACACTTTTTGAACATATTGTCAAGTTTTAAGTGTGGAGTCAAAAGAGGGCGAAGCCCCATTCAAAAAAAAAAAGAAAAAAAAAGAAGAAAAAGAAAAGATTTTTTTTGCGGTCAAAGAGGGTAAAGCCCCGACTAAAAACTTTCTCGAGGTACCCGAGAAGTTTTGCTCCAAAATATACAAATGCCGGGGGTTAGGGAGGTAAGTCCCCCCTCGAAAGCATTTGTAGGCCAAAGGCCGTTCCAAAAAAATAAGAAGCACTTAAAACTTGACTCTATGTTTTTCCTCCATTTTTCATTTGTGCGGGATTCATCATTTGCATGTGTGCTAGTTAGAATGACTTTTGGACGACCCATGTGCTTGCACGGGAACTATCATTTGGTCTATGCTTGTTTTATAAGAACTCTTGTGTCGAACTCCTCTTCCCTTATGGATTACGGCTTAAGCGCCTAAAACTTGGGAATGAATTCCATGTCGCAAACCCGTGGACTAGCCCTAGCTAGCATAGGCGAGCGATTGACGTTTTTTGTGCAAACTAAAAGCTTCACTTCTATTGTATTTCCTTGAAAATGAGTAGACTTTTGGATGAGACATTTGAAAGCTCTAGTATTGATGATCTTGAATGCACAACCTCATAGGATACTTAAATGGTTCAAAAGTTCTTTTGATGATAATGTGACGGTAATCCTAGCGTGGGGTGAGGACTTTGTTTTGAGAAATCGTAGCCTTGGTTGAGCACTCTTGCATTCACTCTTATGGGTTTGGGATTTGTGAGTATTCCCTTTTCTGAAAACTCTCACGAGACTATAACTCGTCCACTAGGGTAGCCTAGGGGTTTAAAGGCTTAATGCATACGCTAAATGCAGTCGTAACGCCTACGAAAAGGAGCTAGGTAGATTGTACATACTTGTCTTTTACTTTTCAATAACACGTTAGAAATAAGGATCGAGACCTCGTGAAATCTAGTGTGGCAAATGCACGAAAAAACATAGCACCACTAGCATTTCGACATTGCACCTTCCTTGGCATATTTGCATACTTCGTTCGGGACGAACAAAGCTTAAGTGTGGAGTGTTTTGATGAGTCGAGTTTCAACTCATTTAATGCCCGTTTTCACTATAGCTTTAGTTCGATTTCGACTACCAATCGATGTCATTTAATCCCTTTTCCATGCGTTTCAGGTGCAAATCAAGTTGTCTCAGTGTCAAGAGCCGTTAGAAGAAAGCTCGGGAAAGATCGGTATTTAGAGCAAAAGTTGGCAGGATTCACACCTCCAGTCGATCGACTGGGAAGCTTCCTTGCTCCAGTCGATCGACTGAGCGCACAAACAGGAGGTGTTGCAGAATAGCCCGCCTCAGTCGATCGACTGGGAAGCTTCCTTGCTCCAGTCGATCGACTGAACGCACAAACAGGAGGAACTGCAGAATGACCCTTCTCAGTCGATCGACTGGGAGCCTTCTTTGGGCCAGTCGATCGACTGGGATCCTGCTAACCAAACAGCCATTTTGCTACTCCAGTCGATCGACTGAGCCTCAGCCCAGTGCCAGTCGATCGACTGGACCGCTACAGTACCGAAAAATCACCCGAGGCTATAAATAGAAAGTGGCGAAATTGATCAAGGAGGACTCTTTTTTGGGGAATTTCAAGGGTTTTGAAAGGGAGCAAAAGGGTTTTGAAGATCAACTCATCAAAGAGGAGCATCTAAGGATATAGGGGGATTCTTCACTCTATTCCTTACTCTTTTTGTGTTCTTCTTCATTTCTCTTGTAAAAACACTACTTGGTTTGCCTATGAACATGAGTAGTGAGTAGTTCCATTTGTTTCTAGGGGTATATAGACCTCCTTGGTGTATAAACTCATCTATCTAATGATTTTATGCAATAAATGAATGTTTGGAATGATTGTGAATCTACTTGGATTGATTGTCTATCCTATGCCCACCAAGTGTTTGATAAAATACCTAAGTGGACTAGAAATATGAATTTGATGTTGAATGCTCTAGCGAGTGAGACTAATGATTCTAGAATGAAGTAGATTCACCCTTTGCCAAGTGATGATCACTAGCGTGACTCATTTTGGCATTGAGTTAGGCTTGATCTTAAACCGCTCATTGGTCATCAATCACTCAACTAGCGTTGATGATTGAGAACTTTGGAGTAGGACGTGAGCTAACAATATCTAGCGATTGAAGCTCACGTGCGAGGTATCCTTTCCTTAAATCGAATAACAAAATCTAGCGATTGAATTGGATTTAATAGGGATACGCCTTAATCTATCATTTTCATTATTCGTTCTTGCATGAAATTGAACCTTCTAGAGTTGAATGCACCAAGGAGGGAAGTAGTACCCTAGGAGCGCTTTTGAAATCCTTGAAAGCACCTCTTTTATTTGTTAATCATTGTTTGATAATTGAAAACCACAATTCTCACAACCAATTGGAAATAGACTTATTGAGTAAAATTGAATAGTGATCCTAAGTTTACAATTGCTCCTTGGACGACCCGGTACTTACCGGTCATTATAAATTGTTTTTGACTTGTACCTAAAAACTACGATTGTCACCCAACAGCGCCTTACGCTTGTTTGGTAACATTATGGCACATGACTGCATATTTTGGCACAAAAACGCCACGAGACTTAAGCCGCTGTTTGCAGGAGCGCCTTCATGTTAAGACGTCGTTGTCAACCGCGTCTTAGAAAACTAATGTAAATTGAGAAACCAATCTGCAATTGTGTAAAATTGAAACTCAAATTCCAAATTTGAGTAAATTGAGAAATTATCCTAAAAATGTATTAAATTTTTTAATTTATACAAATCACAACTAGTTTGTGTCATTGGATTAGGCCATGTCCATTTGGCATTATTTTTGGACTGTCTAAGTTAAGTTAAGTTACATTCATACATCCTAAGTTACATTAAGTCATCATAAGTTACATTCAGTTATCCTAAGTTACTTTAAGTCAAATTAAGTTAAGTTACTTTCAGTCGAGTTAAGTTAACTTGTACCACCGCCGGACCGCCGCCGCCGCTGACCGGACCATCGCCGGACCGCCGCCGCCAAAACGCCATCGCGCGCCGACCGGACAGCCGCCGGAACGCCTTCGCGCGCCGACCGGACAGCCGCCGGAGGTCCGGTGGCGGCGGTCCGGTCTGCGGCGGTGGCGGTCTGGCGGTGGTCCGGCGGCGGTCCGGCGGTTGTGGTGGGGCCCTTCCGTTAAGTTAAGTTACTATAAGTTAGAGTTAAGTTACTCTAAGTTACTAACAATCACTCTAAGTTACTAACAATCACTCTAAGTTACTATCAGTTAAGTTAAGTCACTCAAAATATAATGTCAAACGGACGCACCCTCATTTTTTTCCCCTTGAAATGTAATTATTAAAAATTGGAAAGTGATGTGAAATAAAGGTAGTGAACCAGAATTTAAAAAACTTAGGAATAATTGTTAGCATTTACAAAAAGTGTCTGGTAATTTACAGAGATTGTAATCTGGAGGTCAAAGCAGTTCAGCATAACAATTAAGCAGGAGAGAGAAATGGAGCTAAATGTATGAGGAGAACACTATTTGAACAACAATAGTCAGATTCCTAAAAGCTGTTGAATCTGCTTTGATGGAGGTTTTTCAGCTCTGATAATGGTACACATAATGAGGTGGAGATGGTGAGTTGAAGTCACTAGCCACTGGACTATGGGTGTGGTAATGTTCGCTTTTATCGACTCTCACTTGGGCTAGTTCAACTTCTTCCTCTAATACCTCAGCAGCGGTCGCAGACTCTTCGTTTTCAAAAGAACGGAAAATGGGATGTAGATACGCGTCTGAGAGGTACGATTTCAGGTTTGTTAGTGACTCAGTTTCAGCTGTATCTTTGTCCATTGCTTCCTGTAAAAAGATTAAACGAAGAACTGTCAATTTATGAATGTGGGTATGAAGAAGTGAAGAGGGATGGAAAAGGGAGGTGTTGATCTGACCTCTAGCGGGTACTTTCTGAAAGCTGGCTCGAAGCGGTGCTTACAGTACTTGTGGAACCAAATGGTTAATACGGGAAGCATAACTAGGATGGGAGTTGAATTTGCAGCTTCTTTGGTGCTGAGAAGGCCTAATAAAAGAAGTTGAGATATTAGTAAGCTTGCTATTATGCGGCTGTGAACATGAGGCCAGAATGCTCCAGCGCTCTCGTACTGTTGATTATAGACATTAATTATCTGCACAGTTGAGCGTGCCGATCAGTAGGTAATCAAATGGTTATAGGGTACTGGCCTGAAAATTGAAAATTGAGATACTGACCTGATGACGGTAGACGAGGTAGGCAAAGGCGAAGAATACTACGATAAATGGAAGAAGAATAGGTGTGACCACTGCATAGACGATTCCCAAAAGGAAGTATAGTTGCAGACTTGGGAGTGTTTCGGGGAACTCTATGCTGCCAGGGTCCATGGCCATTTCTCTATCTCTTTCGGTTTTCACCAAGAACATGTTTTTCAGATGGAATATGACCAATTGTTTTAATCGGAGTATTTCTCCAGCGATGCCTGCCCATCCGTCGACCATTATATATGTGATGAAAAAAGTGGCTTTCATTGGTATCGATACACCAATAGTCCTAGGAATCCTGAAAACAAGAGTCTGAAAAGTTTATATATGCATTAAAAATGCAATGCTTAATGATGAATACGAGATAAAACAGTGATGAGTACGAGCTACTATAAAAAAATTGATGAAGAACATTACTGGGTAGGTGACTGATGAAGGAAAGAGTGAAGTTGCTGAAAGGCTGTTCCAGTCACTATACTTCCTAAGAACACATTAACCAACATGAAGTAATAATACTTGGCCGCAGCTCGACGCTCTAATGTTGATTGAGCTATATGTCCCTCTATCTTTGACATAATCATCAGAACTGTCGGAAGTATGAATAAAAAGATCTTAAGAGCTAGACCGGGAAGAAAGCCTTGAAGAAACTCCTTCACAAATTTCCTGCACAACAAAGTTGACCCATTTATTAAAAAGAAAAGAAAAACAACACGGAATGAGATGTTGAAGTATCCACAGTTTCATCATAAGATGTAAATTAGGAAATACATGTGCAGTTAAATAAGCAAGGTGCAAGCTCCTTTCAAAAAAAAAATTAATAACCAGCGTACACAACACTTACAATTCTATGACTGGTCTCAAGAATGGAGCAACTTTTTCAAGACCTTCCAAATTGGCAAGAGATTGCACAAATGCTATAGGAATCATGTAAAAGAATACCAAAGCAAAAACCATTATTGATATGATGAGCTTTCGGATGCTGAGAGAAACAAATGGGATAGCCAGATTCTTCCAATAAACATCACGAGGTTCGGGAGCCCAATTTGTTAGCCATAAAGTTGGGTTTTTGCTCTGTTGTGTTTGAGCACATACTGCTGCTCCCCAGCGTGACTTAAAAGAGACAAAAGCGACAGGCATGACAGATTTTGAATTCTTAAGAACTTTTTGGCGCTCTGCTGTTAACTGTACAAATGCACAAAAATTATTAACATTCCAATATACAGGACATTTACAATAAATATATAAGTCCTACTTTTGACGCAATCCCAAGTTTTGAACGATTGATTTGGACTTACTTTATTGTCGAACTCTTCGACCTGACGTCTGTAATACTCAATAGCATCCACTTTGCGCCCGTACAGCCCCAAAAACCCAGTCTACAATGTAACAGATGCTTCAATAACTCTATTGATATATTAGCATGAAAAATAGTGATTGACTCTGAGATATTTGAGTACATTTATAGTTGGCCTCTTGCATGGGTGTCTTTCAAATTTAAGAAGGTAATAGTCAAGCCAATTTTGGAGTCGATATCTTCTTCGAACTAGCTTTGCATATTTGTTTGCATTATAAACAACCTGGGTAAAGCAACTTCTAGAAGTTAGCAATTGTAATCAAAGGACTAAAATTAATAATAATCACATCATATGCCATCGCTATGATAGAGATACTACTAAAGATATATAAGTGAATGGGGGCAATATCAACATAGGTTCAACACCTGGTGACAGAGGTATGTATGTGGATGGTTTTTTTGGAAAAACCGATCCACCGTTTCTGATAAGGATTGACCGGAAACATAAGGAATGTTCCTCACAGCAACCTAAAGATCAATATAATGAAAAATAGCTAAATCAGATACTTCAAAACTTTTAAAGTTGTATAACCAAGTTTATTTTTAAGAGATTCAGTTAAACTCACTGTAAACTGCTCCGCATGTTTGCTTTGTGAAGCTAAGAATCGTAATCTCATTGTTGCAGCAGTATTATATTCCTTATAAAGCAAGAAACACACCCAAAAAGTGAATGCATACTCTAATCCTATGTGCACAAAGAGCCTGAAAGAGAAACCAATAGTAAATTCATGGAAGGAAATGTTACTAAGAAATATTGGCAGCAACCCACAAAAGCCATAAAATTTATAGAGCACAAAAACAATGAATTAAAAATGAGAAGAAATTGGAATTATTAGTAAAATAAATCTTACCGCGAGGACTTGGAACGAACGTTTGAGATTGAAAGCTTGTCAATATCATTGAAGACCAGTTCTTTTTTAAGGAAAAATAATGAACCACTATGAACATTGACCGGAATGAGAACAATTAGTGCCACAAACATCGTCGGCAAGAAGATTTGTAGCCTGCACAATTGATAGAAAGAATATCAAAACTAAGGAACAATAATTGATATATATCGCAGTATAATATAACTAGATTAATAGTACAAGCTAAACAGCATGACCCGAGACAGTTGGATGCTTAATTATAAAGTATACGTTATACAGTTCCTGCTATCCCTCACTCTTGTTACAAAGTTCAAATTTTCTTGTATCTACTTGATCAGCGCATACATTGCATAAGCTACATTGTCCATTACAGTATCATGCTCATGTCTCGTCCTTTCGGCATGTCCTAGTGATTTGTACAGCTAATGTCACAAAGAAAACTAATCCCCTTCTAAAGCTTTCAATTTTGTTGGCACCCACTATTCAATAAACAAACCGAGTCACATGATATGATCTAAAATGGAACCAAGTGATTAGATAATACAGCTTCAATCCACAAACTTAAAGTCCTAAACTACTTGAAGCCCCTTATTCCATGGCAAGATATCCTGTAGATGATCAGTAGTTTCAACCCAAAAGCCACAGCCAAACTTTTCTAATAATAGTAAATTTCAAAATTTATAGAAAACTTTCTAATATAAATTAGGAGACAAAATGAAAGTAAAAGATTGAATTACCCAAGCCAATAAATCCTAAGAAACAAAGCGGAATCCAACCCAGCATGCTGAATAAGCTGCTGCTCACTCATCTTCAAAGCTTGAGGCATCCAATTCAAAAAGGTCAAATAAGTCTTCAAATCCAAATTCACAAACTTGCCTACTAGACCACCGCGGCTCCTGGGACTTGACCTGTCGCCTGTGATGTACCATTTGGGAAAGTAAACTCTGTCGTTCAGGGGCTGAATCCGAAGCAGAGCAAAGGCTAAGAGGAAGGCGAAGGCCATGAGGATGTTGATGAATGCTGAAACGCCTATATCAGAGAGTGTCGCCATTGCAGCTGGGGAGATGGGTCAGATAGAAAGGTGGGAATTCGGGCGAGATTTGAGGAAGAGGGAGAATTGGGGATTTAGAGAGTAGGCGGAAAGCTGGGGATGAGGAATAATATTTTATTGAGGCGCAATTCAGGTTGATTGATGATTATGACACTAGTCATAATAAAAAAAATTTTAAAATTTTAGCATGTGAATGAGTGTGACTATTTACACAAATAAATAAAGACGGAATTAATTGTGGGTGTTCACTTTTTTGTTGATTACTCCGTAATACATAAAAATTTAATTTACAGCTCATTTACACTGGTTTAGCACTTTGATTTTATTTTTACTAATTTTAAAAATAAAATAAAAGTTTTCAGTGTGGAAACTAAAGAAGGACAGAAATGATGGCGTTCGAAAATGTTCTTTTACTGATAAAAAAAAAGTTCTTTTAGACTAATAAAAAAAAAGTTCTTTTAGGCTGACAGCGTGTGTTTTCATTCTCTCATCATTAGACTTTATGGGCGGATGTGATGATTTAGAGTCGGGACTAATCTCGTGCACGCCAACGAGTATCACCACATGGACATTTGAAGACTTTAGAGCATCTCCAATGGTGTCCACTTGAGGCTTTGAGACGTGTGCAAGTGTCCACTATTTAGAGCATACACAATGGTTGTGGATATTTGTCATTTTTTTGGGTCCACTTTATATCTTATTTTTGACATAAAGTGGTTTTGGGAAGCGTGAAATGCCCACTTTGGGGCGCGTGCAAGTGTCAAGCGTCCACCATTGTGGATGCTCTAAATGGTGGACATGAACATTTAACGCGTCCCAAAGCCACTTTATGTCAAAAATAAGGTATAAAGTGGATCCCAAAAGAAATGGCAAATGTCAACGACCATTGTGCATGCTCTAAATAGTGGACACTTGCACGCGTCCCAAAGCCTCAAGTGGGCACCATTGGAGATGCTCTTATACGATAATTCCATTTTTATTCGATGTGTCTTGACTTTGTACTTCTTTCTCTTACCCATGTCTCCTCCTATATTCAAAATAGATGGACTCATAGCTTGTCGATGAGCTCTTTTGTTAAATTTTGCTAGTTCAGTTATAATTATATTATCATAGTTTTGTGTCTAATATAAACTCATTAGTTTCTTCAAGTGTACATTTCAATATATCCATTTGATATGATGAAAAGAAAAACTCAAATGAATGAACGTCTCAAAATTTCATGTTTCTACCTTGATGTTATCGGTGAAAAGGAGTTTGGTCGAATAGTTTGAACTCTTGATGCCTAGTTAAGAAGTCAATAGTTCGACTACCCTGAGTAGCATAATTCTCATCTATTCGTCCCGCCTCGGCGTGGACGTGTTGTTTCTCATTCGCGGGAGGTGTTGTCCATCATGTGGACGTGTTGTGTTCTGCAGAGCCGCAAATCTTCATGTTTGCATGGAGGTGTTTGTTCGTGGGTATTCAAGATAGAGGTGTCTTAAGCTTATGATGGCATGTGCTTCAATAGCAATTCAAGTATCAATCCGGGTTGGTGCCTTGCGTGGTCAGTGCTCATATAGTTACTCATATGTGCCCGAGTAGTATAAGATGTATTCGTGTAGTACTTGATTTGTATGAGATGTTAAAACCCACAATTTAAAAAAAAATCTTGATGTTACTAAAGAGAGTTTTTTTAGTGAAAGATGAGAAAGTTATGGTTGGGGGTTAAGTGAGGGTTCAAGTAAAGTAAACATAGATTTTTGTTGTTCCTTAACCGCAATAAATTGATTCCATTTTTTCTGGTTGAAATTGATCTAACTTTTGACTCATTTGGAGCATTTGATAACAAACTGTTGTGGAGAAGTCACAAGTGTATGTCTTTTCTTACTAAAAGTTGAACATGTGATAACTGATACAAGCATTGAAATTGATTGCGACTTTTTGTTGCCCATATTTCGTTGTCTTAAAACCTATCCTAAACATCCACTAAGGATAAAATCATCATCTTTGTTTACAAGAAAATTTCAGTGGAGGGTATTTTAATAAGTTTACTCTCCATAATCACCAAAATATGTTTTGTTGTGTAAAAAATATTATCAAAATGTATTTGAAGGGATAAATCCAGTTTCAATATTATCAAATAATACACAAAATCAACATTTTGAAACCCACATTTGTTAGTAAATTTGTAAGTTTTGAATATTTAAAGTCAACAGGAAAGATTATGGTCTATCAGTCATAATCTTGACGGAATGATTACAAGTCGAAAATGAAATTGTATTTTTTTATAAACGTAATCCTGAAACTAATACATTTATATAAAAAAAACTAATACATTTATGGCCTCTTAATTTTAATGCTCAATTTGTATAAAATAGGACTTTAACCCACTAACCCCATCAAAAAAAAAAAAGTAAATAAACAATTTGATAAATAAATAAATAAACAAATGAAAAAGCATTTAGGACAACTTTGGCTTTACATTGCCGAAGAAAAATTACATTATCTGCCACGAAAAAAAGCTCTTCATCTTCTTCCTCCACCGAATTTCTTAGCCGCTGATTCGAAACCCTAAATCCCAACTTGTTTCACCACCTCCTCTTCATCCCCTTTCTCCACCTCCAACCCCACAGATCCAAACATCAATCCCAGATTTCCCCAATTCCCAAATCACTTACCAAACCCTCTTTCCTCAGCTCCATTCATGGCACGCAAGCGATCTCGATCGGAAAGAGAACGAGACAAGATAGCATCCCGCCGCTGCGTTACCAATAGGTATATCGACGTTCCCACTCTTGAAAGAATCGGACTTCATGATCAAGTTGTTGAAATTTTACATAGCTGTGGGTGGACGGGTCTGTTAGAGATGCGTGACGTCACCTATCCAGATTTAGTTCGTGAATTCATCAGTGAATTTGAGTTTTTGGATGAGGATGAGGATCAGGAGGGCATGTTTAGGTTTAAAGTTCGAAACTTGGAGATAGAGATGACTTTAGGAGATGTGAGAGAGTTGTTTGGATGGCCTGCTGAAGGGCAAGCTGGGACGCCACCGTTGGAAGATGCGGTTTTGGCGTGGAAGGAGATTACGGGCGGAGAGGTTGCATTTGATCCCGGTAGGACAGTGGAGTCGGGGATGCGGAGGGAGTTGTATTGTTACTTGCATAGAGTGATTTCTTGTACTATTTATGGTCGTGAGAATGGGCAGGAGAAGGTTTCACAGATTGATCATGACTTGCTTTACTACCTGCATCGACAAGTGCCTGTGGATTTCGCGAGGCTGTTGGGGTCGAGGCTGCAGGAGATTAGGTATATGGATGGGCCGTTGATGTGTGGCGGATTTGTTACGAGGATTGTGAGTAGCATTGCTGGTTTTGATATAGAGCGGAATTATAGGGGAAGACTCGAGCTTAAGCTGATTGATATGGGTATGTTGACAAGGATGCGGGTTATTCAAGTCGATGAGGTTACAGATACCGTTGCGTGGATACATTTTAAGGAGCCTACAGTCAGTCCTCCAGCTCCACCAGTTGAGCATCAGCAAATTACACCTCCGGAAGCTGTAAATCTTCAGAACGCTTTTGAACAAAGTTCCCTGGCTATCAAGGAACTTTCGCGTGACCTCGATCAGATGAAGAAGAAGTTGAAATCGGACATGTATCGTATGGAAATGAACATGTATGATCTCTTTCAGACTGTGAGTCCAGGGTGGAAACCACCTTTTCCACCCTCGCCTCCGTCACCAGTTCCAGAGGAATATCACATAGCCGACGACGATGTGGAAGGTAGTGGTATTTAGCTAAGTTCGCATTGTTTTATGTGTCATGTTTGTTGCTGTTCTAGTTTATGGTAACTTATGTTATGTATGTATTGTAAACTTTGTTTATGAAAAACCTCCACAGCTCAACTTACGGACTGAGTTATAATCTCATTAGTTGTCCTTGGAGTTATAATCTCATTAGTTGTCCTTTTTCTCCAGTTATGGCTAGAAGATTTTAGTGCCCGATGAAGGTTGTTAGAGCATGGATTCATAACCTTTAATAGTTGGTATGACGAGGATAAGTTAGCTGCTAGAGGCCTATGCTTCAATTCGAATGTATATAGAGTTATTATGTAGTCGATATCTTACTTTTTTTTACAATTTTTACCCATAATAAAAAAATTATGTTTTCACTCAAGTGTTGTTTTAGCGTACGAAGAAACGCATACATGCCGTTTCGGGCTACGATATGGCCCAACTTCACAGCCCAGTTTTAGAATTGGCTCACGATTTCAGAAAACTATTTTACTTTATTTTATTTCATTGTAAAAGTCGAAAGTACAAGGTGCCACGTCATCATACACGCTCAAACTTTCCAATAGGAGACTGCCACATGCACGGCTTTACAGCTCTTGTCGGGCCCCACCGTCCTTGATCTCCTTGGTCCCACCAGCAGCAACGTTCTCACCCTCAATGCTGACCACCCTCGCCGGCTTCTTCACCTTCTCCGGCGGAAGCTTATCCAGCTTCACCGTCAACACCCCGTTCTCCAACTTAGCCTTCACCGACTCCAAATCCACATTCTCCGGCATCTTAAACCGCCTCCAGAACTTCCCAAACGACCGCTCCATTCGATGCCACTGGTCGCCCTTCTTCTCCTCCTCTCGCTTCCTCTCGCCGCTGATCCTCAAAACCCGATTATCCTCCACCTCGATCTTCAACTCGTCCTTGTTCAGCCCCGGCACGTCCAGCATTATCACGTGCCCTGTTTCAGTTTCCTTCCAGTCCAATCTGACTGGAGACAACGCTACCTGCTCAGCCTTTTCCAGAACGAATGGAAGCTGCTCCAGGACTCGAAACGGGTCTGTTAGCCGGTCAGAAAAAATCTCCGACAGCAGGGCACCTGGGGTTGTGTCCGCCAATAACGGCTGCAAAGGCGACGCTTTGGCTTGTGACGCGGTGAATACGACGACGTTTAGAAAGAAGAATGTGATGAATGAAAGTGATGCCTTCTGCTTCATTTTTGTTGGATGCGAAATTCGAGAATGAGAATGTGTTTGACAGATATTGGGATACTTTTTTCTTTGATCGATGTTGTAAGTTGAGCAACGTGTCTTGCTTTTATAGCAGGAGAATTTAGTGAGTTCGAGTTCGATCTGATCGTGAACGTTCTGGAGAATTCACGTGAATAAGAACAGAGAAAGAGAGTTGCAGAAGGTTGGAGAAATTCCAGAGAGTTCGCCAAGGTGAACGATTCAATACGTCGCCGTTTAAATATTGGGCTGGCCCATTTCAAGACGAACTTGTTACCTCACTAGGGCCCAACCTAATTATTGAATTTTTCATTCGACAAATTAAATTATTAAAATCCTCTGCAGCTAAATTTGACACTGGTTCAGTTTGAATAGGGAGTCGAACCAAAGTTGAAAGTCGTCGTCTTTGACATTTTTTCAATCAAATTGAACCGTAATCAGCTAAACTGAACCGAAATGAATGTTAGCTTTACGTGTTTGTCACGCGCTAGTTCTATGTCGGTCTTGTGTTTGCGTTTGCACCAAGTAAGAAGAAAAAAGAAATCTAATCTTCTGCTGCGGCCTCAAATCTCTTCATCGCCGACTTCAATTTCAAACTTGACGGCTTTCACATCGCTCTGTCGTCGGTTTCCTGTAGCTTCTCAATCGCGCCGGGATCCTCTCTCTGTACTTGCTGCTGGATGGTAATTGAGGTCAATTTTGATTATTAGTTTTGTGTTCTGCTTGATCATATGGAACTGAAAGGGTTTTAAGAGTCTTTTGTGTGCTTATAAATTGTGTTTTGTCCTCTTCTGTGAGTGATTTTATTGTCAGGGTGTTTTCTGCTTCGCGAGGTTTTCGATGTGGGTTTGAATCTGGCGGTCATGATTGAATTGGGTATTTTATGTCGATTCTAGACTCTATTGATGTTTTACGGAGATTGAAAATTTGTGTCTTGAGGTGACTTTGATTCTGATAGTGATTTGGATTATTAGTAAAAGAGAGAAAAAATAATTGAGGTTTTGGGAAACTTGATTCGTTGTTTAATTTTCCTTTATGCTATTTTGTGAAGATATGAATACTCTCTTGAAATTGAAATTGCGTTGAGTTAGTGTGTTCTCGTATGTCAATCATTTGAACTTTAGAGAGTGATTTGGTCTCACCGAGCTCGTGTCTTTGTGGTAACAGGAGAGGAGCGTTTTGAGCTTATAATGATTTATAACGTTGTCGTTTGCGAAGACTAGAGCAAACTGTGCATTGATTCTGTACGGATGAATTATATCTTGAGTACGAGAGCTGGAGCAGACGTTAATCTTTATCAGATCAATAACTTCTTCTTTCGGTAAGGTCGTTAATTGTCATTTTATGTTTGTGATTTACTGATCGCTTGTCGGCTGCCGGTAATTAACTGAATGGAGTTTTGCAATTGTTTCGTAAATATGTTGATCTTGGTCACGTTTGAGTTTGAGTCAATCATGCTCTCTGATTAACTGTCAGCAGCTGTAAAATTTGTCAGTTTGTTAGCAACTTGGTTAAACATTATTGCTTTAAATGGCAGGACTTCATGATTTTATTGTATGAGTCATGACATAAGTCTTATTGTATGAAACCGTTTCTCTGTTACATATGAGCTGCTAAATGTTCCTTTCGCGGATAGAATCCTGAAAAATAATAGTGAAGTAAGAAATTTTACTGCATAAGCAGATGGAAAGATATATTTTGTATCGACTGGTTCATCTTTGTTACTTTCATCTTAGCACTAAATGCATTTTTTTGGGAAGGGTCACTATGATGTTCCTCTTACACCAACTTCTAAACCAACTATGGCCGTCCTACTTGTTTGTCCATAGCGACTGTGTTTAGACCCTACCTCTGCTAGAAAGATTTTTAAGTATTATTAAGTACTTTAGTTACTTATCATCATAAATATAAATGTTCTTTCATATAGTTTTGTTTGTTTACTGTTGCCAATTAATCTTCTTATCATAATTGAGTTCACTTTCAGGATCCATCTAATTTCTCTAATGGCCCGGCTACTCTGAGGTTTATCCGAAACTTGCTTTTGTCGCTGCTTTGGTTTTCAACTCTTTAGTATTCAGATCTTTTATAGGGATTGATACTCTTGAGAAAAATGGAACCGAAGATCGAAAAGGTATCGGATAGTAAATTTATGGTAGATTTCAAAAGAAAACGTCCTCACCAAGTTTCAGTAGAAAGAGATGGAGGTTCGTTAGATACAGTTATTTTACCAACATGTGACTTGGTCAAACGAAGGAAACTTGATCGATGTAAATCTAAGGGATCTTGTTATGAGCCTCTTAGCAAATCAGTTGTGAGGTATTATTCAAATTTCTTAAAAAGTGGGCTGCCCAAACGTGTTATGTATTATCAGGGTGGTGGATGGATTGATCTTCCGCTGCTTCTTGTTAGCTTGATCAAGGAAAACTTCATAACGAAGAAGGCCATATTTGACGTGGAACTCAATGATAGTGCTTACTTGCTGGATTTCGTGCACATGATAAAGCATGACATGAAATCTGGTTTGCAGCAGTCTATTGCTTGGATTGATGAAGCCGGAAAGTGTTTCTTCCCAGAAATATTTTATGATGATGAAGTGGTCCAGTTCTGCCAACATGGAGATGGATTAGCTGAGGAACCTGCAGGTGGAAATCATTTTGGTTCTGATGAAATCAAGTTGCAGCTTGAGATTGATATCAGTGGTATTGATTTTTCCAAGTTGAAGGAATGCACGGGAGAATCCGATAATTTGGTTGATCAGGTTGCTACGACTAAAAAACCTGTCATATTGCCGAACTTAAACTTCGTGGATGTGGTGGTGTCTGCAGAATCAGGTGTGAAAGCTCATGACAGTAAACAAGTTGGTCCTGGATTTAGCTATATGAAACTGGATAACATCAGGGATCTCTTTCACAAAGGCATGCGGTCTTACGATGATGTTGAGATAATTGATGTGTATCGAGGGTCTGATCTCATTTTGCAAGCTCATGAAGAGTTATTTCGCAAGCAGGTTGAAATCACTGCTAAGTATCGCGGGGATGCCAATGTTCGCCATGCTTGGCTTGCTTGTACAAAGGATGCATCGTCTCGCATTATGAAGTATGGGATCGGGTCAGTTGAATTGAACTCTTCAATGCATGGGACTGGCATTCATCTTATAGCTGCTGACTGTGCTGACCTCAGGTTGCTGATTTTTCTTTTATACTCTGTACTTGCATCTCACTTGCCACATTGCATTTTCTATAGCTAGTTAGTTGGTCATCGAATGCAATAAAAGTGAATTTTTTGAAGTATGTACAGTATGATACTTGCTAAAGTTGACGATTTCTTCTATTGATTTTTATTCAGGTTTAATTTCTAACTAGGATAATTAATATTTTATGATACGATCTACTAGTTAACCGGATCTGGCTCCAATGCTGGATCTTGTGTATACCTAGTCTTATATAGTTTGCTTGTTGCCAGTGATCATTTCTCATATATTTCTGTAGAATGTACCTGAAATTTATAATTTGTTTGTTTGTAGTGTAAACTTGTTTGATGTTGACGAAAATGGGGTACACTATGTTGTACTGTGTCAAGTTGTGTTGGGAAACATGGAAGTAGTTGATGGTGGTTCGCATCAGTTCCATCCTAGTAGCGAGGACTATGATACCGGTGTTGATGACCTTGATTGTCCCAAATACCATATAATTTGGAACATGGATGCAAGCTCACGTATCCATCCGGAATGTGTTGTATCTTTCAGGGCTTCGTCTAATGAGAAAGGTAATCTGCATTCTTTTATATGTTCTTGTTTGATCAATAGAGGCTTTCATTACGTGTGACTTATATACCCATGTGTCTTTTGTTTAAAAGTTTGCATTAAAGTGGAATTGTATGTGTGTCACTCATCTCCAAAGATAGAAAAAATATTTTTTGATGAACATAGACACAATTATTTGATAGTTTGTTAAAGTGACCGTCCTCGTCCATTATGCATAATTTTCAAAACTGTGAAGTAGGAGTCATTGATATAACAAATTGTCGTATCTTCTATTCGATGTGATGATGGATATGGATTCATACACAGATCTGAAAGATTTTGCAAAACTTGAGAATAATCATATTGCACTAATGGGACATGTTGCGAATTTTAATCATCACCTTTATAGCGTCGTTGGGACCTCAATCTATGTTTACACGCAGGCTCCCCTGTTAAGCAAGAAAATGGGGGTGATATTTCAGGAGTGACTGCTTCACAAGGGTCCCAAGACAAATTACTGCCAGGATATAGTGCAAACAAGATGGTAAGCATTTCTAGATTGCCTATTTACCCCAAGTCATGTGGCCAAAGAAAGGTTATTGTGGAACTGTCTTTATGATTTGAATGAACCTGGTAGTTCAAATTGACCCTTGTGCAATCCTGTAGTTCCTTCATTTTTATTATTATTTTTTGCCTTTCCAATATGTCGTTGCCGAGCATATTGCGTGTTTGTCCATGTATGTATTTCATGCTTGTTCATGAAAAGCAACAGAGAAAAGGCTGTTCTGTGTAGAGTTAATGAATGGCTTTATCAGTTTCTTCCATAATGCATCACATGGTGAGTGTGAGGTTATAAATTAGGCAGGAAGCTTTGGTAAGAGCTCATGGACAATGAAATTTTAAATATGTTATTAACCTAAGTAATATTTGTTCTTATGTAAGACATGAGTAGACTTATTTTTTAAAACAAATTTATTTTGAGGCGAGTATATTATTAACCAGCCAGAGATGTATATTTGTATACATTATATGGTTATTGCCCCTGCATATCATTACAGATTCATATTATCCTTCTCCAAGTACTGTGAAAATTTCACTTACATAAAGTCAAGGGTGTCATTGTTGGAGACATTGGTGATATTGGGTCAGTTTGGACATGAACACCGGTTACAATTCTTATGGGCATCACTACACAGATGAATATAACATCTTATTTTGTTGAGAGCAGCAACCAATAAGAAGCATTAAACTGTAGTTTTACCTGTGTTGCATTTTTCGCTTGGCCTGATTTTTTTTTTTGGGTACGACCAGTGACTACTTAAAAATTCTTTTAGACGTGACAGAGATAAGAGTTCACCTTCGACCTCTTTTCTATAATAAAGTTCACTGTTTTGCGAGTAGCTATTGTTTTTTAAAGATGTTAAGGTATTCCCCCTTTCAGTTCACATGTTTATAGTGAAGAACAGTCTCATGTGACACAACTTCTTTGAGCTTGACCTTAACTGTTAGCTATTAGTTGAGTTCTGTTTCCCGACGCACTTTTTCAGCTGCAGGCAAATGAACCTCGAGGAGTAACTATTGTCACAACAAGCACTCCTATGGCTCCAAAATCCCCGTGGATGCCTTTCCCCACATTATTTGCAGCCATTTCACACCGAATTCCTCAGGATGACATGAAGCTTATCAACATTCAATATGACATATTCAAGGTATATGAATTGCCTCCCATATCTATATTTGTTGGGTTATTGTACTGATGTGGAAAAGTACCAATGTCCCAAAAAATCGTGTCATCTTACAAATGAAATTCCTGATTGTCCTTTTCATGTGATGTGATTATTTAGAGGAAGAAGATGACCAGAGATGATTTTGTGAAGAAGCTGAGGTTGATTGTTGGAGATCAATTGTTGAGGTCTACCATTACACAATTGCAGTGCCAGGTAAACTGTGATAGTTTTGTATTTGCTTAATTTTTGAGCATTTAGTTTATGTAAGGGCGTCCTTACTTGGGGACTAATTCACGTTATAAATTGAAGATAGCTGAGTTGACCATAGTTTGTCAGTGCCTACTTTCTGTGAAACATCAATATTACAGCGCATCAAATGGCCTTATCAGAAATGATAATGAAGAGAAAACAAATGAAGGTTTTCTAATAGATATATATAGAAAAGTGGCAATTAATAAAACGAAGGGCATGACACCTCCTTCATTTTGTTGAGCACAAGTTTTTTTTTCTAGACCATTTTTGGGCTAGTGTAAAATTAATAGCCTCATTTGGTGAGACATGAGAACTGAGTCCACCTTGCTCAATCTTTGCCACTCTTGCTGTAGGAGCATTGTGTCGAAGTAATAACCCTTATGACATGATATACATAAGTAAGTCTGTTTTATGAATCTTAAAAAAAGTGGTTTATGATCATTTGCCTTGTTTACAGGTACCGTCAGTTTCAGAGAATGAATTGTCAACGCCTCAGCGTCCAGCAAACCTGGGATGTACAAACGGCCTTTAAGCGATCAAGCATCGTCTCTTCTCTGTGTTGGTGTGTAAGGCTACTCGTCAAAGCTAGTGATTTTGTTTGTAGTTATACTAAACCTGTCGACATGAAGGAAGGAGCTTGGTAGTGTGTGTTTTGCTTTACCTTCAAAATTTCAAATGCTTGTATCTGTGTGGTAAATTTGTTTTGCTCAGCTACACTTGTTTACCTTTGTTAAAATCATGTATAGTAACAGCTTGATGTTATTATCTAAAACCAAAAAAACTCGTAGCTGAATTTTGGCTCCACACTAGTGTACGCTTTCCATGCAGTGTGTTCAGTTTACACGAAACACCAACACTGAGCATAGCCTCTCATGCGTAACAAAAAGTCACGTGCTGCTTCAACATGAAGCTGAGAGTCATTATTGACGAATGATTTCAAGCAACAAAACAACAACAGTACGAGTCGTGCGATATCAGAATGGAATTCCTGCAGCAAAGATGCGTCATGAAAGAAAAAGAGTCAAGCTGTAAAGAAGAAGGGGGGCTAAAGCGTGAAAAAAGGGTTTTCTATCAGACATATGACCCTTTAGACGCAAAAAGAAAAGGACAAAGCTGACATATAACAGAGCTCATAGAGCTACAGAACCTTTTTAAATAAAAACTCAGCCTGAGCTCATCCATGCATGACTGATGACTCCAATTCTTTTACTTATATATTTATCAAACAGAATAATAAAAGTAATATATCTGTAAATGTAAATTGGTGGTGTAGAAAAGCGCCATTTTTAGGTCCACCAATTTGTTGCATTGCATTCCTGACAGCGTCTTGGACATGTCACTTCCCTTCCCTGTTAATTACCAAATTGCCCTTGTATCATCTCTGCTCTGTATGTTTTGTTGAGTTCACTCACATTCTCAAATCAATAAACTCTGTAAAAAAAAAGGGTCAAGTTGGCTCTCGCCTCGCGAGATTCACGCCTTTTTCTTCGGTGTAGCGTTTCATTTCGTAGAAATACAAATAAGAAAATTCTGTTATGTGGTAAAGTGCGCATATTTAAATTATTTACTAACCTTATATTTTCGTGGCTTGCTTTTTATTTACATTTAATTAATCTTACCATATCCGTTTCCAAATAGGAAAAATCATTTTTCCTAATTTGTCATATTATTCTATATCATACAAGATACAAGCAATCATTGCATCAACAAAACCAACGGGTGGTAATACGATAGAAAATTAGAAGTGGGGCACTAATGAAAATACCCATAATATATTACCCATTATTACTAGCAAATGGAGTATAACGAAAAAAGAAGAGGGGCCGTATTGCAAATACCAACGGGGAGGCAAAGAGGTGGCTCAGTGGAGCACCTATCCTGTTGTATCAAAATGATCCAGGGTTCAAGTCCTCACAAGCTCAAAATTGAGCAGATACTACTTTCAGAGCATGAACTCATAATCAAAAAAAAAAAAACAAAGCCAACGGGTGGTAATACGATAGAAAATTAAAAGTGGGGCACTAATGAAAATACCCATAATATATTACCCATTATTACTAGCAAATGGAGTATAACGGAAAAAGAAGAGGGGCCGTATTGCAAATACCAATAGTAATCGACCCATACGAGCAATTATGAAAAAGAGAGCAGACCTGCCTGCGTTTTTTGCAGTAACAATAAATAAATTGCATGAAAACCCCCCATACGTCCCGCTGTCCCTCTAATTTGCAGCATTGACTGGACCCCACCCTTTTCCATGCAAAGATTAAATTTTTCACTTTAATCGTTTAATATGTCAGAACAAAGAATTACTGTACTACAAATACAGTAAAAGCATGTCAGTTCACCAGTCATCATCTTGCAGACAAGTACGCAGATCTGACGGCTTCAGACTTATGTCACGTCCACATCTAGCTCACAGGATGGTGACACGTGTAATAGGTTAAACCTTTTGAAAGAATGTATGATAGTGTAATGATGACTTAATTATTTGACATTCTGTCCCCTTCTTCTTTTATTTATTTACTACTTTGGATGGACCGCGCGCGCCTCTGTTTTTTACATTTACTTGGGTGTAATGTGAATGAATCTTTAAATGAGGTCTGCAATTAGGTTTATTTTCCATTTAAAGGACTACAAAAATCAAATCAATTAATTTCTGTTTCGTAATCAAATTTTAAATCAAAATTTATTGTTTCTCACACGATATATCGCTTCTTTCATAAAGAATATTCATGTAACATGACTTGGTATAGTGAAAGCATGATACAACTTTAATTTACTTTTGCTGAAGCCTGAATGCATATTTAAATCAATTCAGGTCAATTTCATAGGAAAACTTATAAAAATTAAAATAAACTGGATTCGAAAACCAGCAAAAAATTCAATCTAGAGAACCAATGATTTCATTTATTAGTTACATAAATTTAGTATTTGTGTGGTTTCATTTAATGTATATTTGTTTATGTTTATCTAATAAGTAGTTTGGCCACACACTGGCTTTGCAGGCTGAACTTCCATGTGAAAAGAATTTGGCATATGGCGAAAAGTCCAGCAAAATTCTCTTCCTACCATATGACTAGTCACTGCATATATGGAATTATAGTTGAAAACATTACAATATCACTATCAATATAGTACAAACCATCTAACACTGTTCTAATAAATTTAGTGATAAACACAAAAACTCTTTCCACCAAATATATCACAAATTTGGCCATGTTAGGTCACCCTAAACAACATTTATAATTGGGCCGATTTGATCTCTCATTTCTTAGGAATTTTCCTCAAGGATGACTCTCTCTAATTGTTAATGATGGTTCTCAAATATATGAATGTTTAAAGAAAGAAAGTTTAGCAACATGAATAGGAGATTAAATGTGACTCTCATATGTATCAAAAGTTAGTAAGCAAAAATCATGAAATAAACACACTTTGCTAATGAAAGATGTGTGTTTGGCATGATTGGATTTATTAGTTAATAAGTTCCATTATTGACATCCATATCTTCACAACTCGTTTTTAAAAGTGTTATAAGAAAACCGAATTTGGGTATTTTGGAGGTTGTCAAAGCACGTGATAAGATATCAAAACATACTCTATCTACAAGTTAGGAATCTAAAATTTTACATAAATGAGCAAGAATATGTAACTAAAGTACAACATTTAGCAATGCTAAGAAAAACGCTAGGCATTAATAAGACGAAAATTATGATTCTTACATCAATCGAGGATTAATCAGGAATTAATTCAGATATTTTCTTCTATTATTTCCTATTCAGCGACAAGCTATGCCTGCCGACATTTAGTAGTTCATTTTCATTTTTGAAAGTAGATTGACCGATAACTGAACTTCAGGCAACATGTTTAATAATTACATGAAGTCAATTGAATTGTAGTACTTGCAGTGTGGAAGAGAAATTCACAACAAGTTTGAAATTAGTACAAAATAGTGAGACCCTCCTCAACTTTAACAATTATCTCTCTCTGATCAGTATCATATCTTAAACTCGGTTATGGCCGGCATCAGGAATGATAAAACACAAAGGTTCTTCAAATCAATTTTTGATCCCATATAGAGAGTACATGTCACATGTGTTAGAAATAAGAGTAGTTTATATTGATTTTCTCATCAAAATGCATTGATAACTAACAAGCATTTTCATTCAGAACTCCCTCTCCTCATGATCTTCCTGTATTTCCTTGCCCACCTTTGTTTTACTTTGCTTGCAATCTTTCTTTTTCATCTCCTCCTGAAGTTTCAGTGTACCTGATTTCTTCATCAAACTAAGATTTCAGACAAAGATTACTAACTAAATGATCCCATAGCTAGCTATTGTCTTCATCTCAGAGTGCGCTTCCAAGTGTAAACTCAAGATTAGGTTTCGTCATGCTTCTTCCTACGATGATCTCTTCAGATGATCGGTCATAAATTCTCGAGCATCTCGAATCATTGGTATCCTGTCTTGACATAAACAAACAGGCATCAAAAGGTGGCTAGTTTTGACTTGTTCCAACATTATTGTACCACATATTTGCATAGCAACAACAACTTCTTAACAGTAGTGTGTAACATCACTATTTACTTTAGTCTATGGGGGGGGGGTCCAAGGTAAAAGTCCTTCTAATGTATTTGCTAAAAAGAAAACTCGTATGTCTACCGTCGAGTTCGTATAAGGTTTCCATATAGACAAAAAATAAAAGCAAATTAGTTGTCCACAAAAGAGGAAAAATGTGTATAGATTTAATTACCTGAAGAGAAGGCATGGCTCCATCAAAAGAATCCTTTGGTGGTTTGCCATGCAGCCAAGCTTCTCTGCTACAAAAACCACAAGCAAAAGCACATAAGGGGGAATTTAAGATAAATCAATGCTTTTGATGTACCAATCAGTGGAAGGCCATGCACAACAAAAAGATTTCACAAAAGCAGTATCTTCTTTTGTAGCCTTATGTCTCAATGTTCTCAACATCTTTATTATATTGATTGAAAAGAAAAAGAAGAAAGGAGAAGAATAATGCATCCATGTGATATCCCATTACCAAAGTTACTGTGATAAAAGAGATATTAAAGCTTCAAAATGAGTTAGCTTGAGGATTAAGATTGTTAGGGTTTTGGAACCCTTTTTTTTTTGCTCACATCCTCTACAAGAATTTTTCTTCGTCATTATATATATCAAATTAAAAAAGTCTGTACTGGTTTTTCTAACCTTGAGGAGTTGCTCCAAAGGGATGATGCAGATGCATTAGGTGGATGATGCTCCTGATCTGACTGTTTTCTTGCCGAGCTATGAATATCAAGAAGCAATGTATCTTCTGAGTTATCTCCAGAAGACCCATTTTCATATGCATCTGTTCAATATCTCATTGTCAACAGAAATAATACTACTCCACACATGGATTCAAAAACAAAAGGCCTTATAATCATATGCCAGCTGAGATATAAATGTAATCCTCTCCCCTGGTCTAGGAAAATCTCTTACCTGAGTTAGCCGCGGCTCTGTCGGTTGTTTTCACAGTCCGATACATCTGAAAGCCAAGCATATATAAATTCAGTTATACTGAAACATAATTTTAGAGGTGAATGTTCATATACATTCATACCAAAAGATTAAATTACCTAACAATCACATTCGAGAAGATTAACTAGAAATCACAGCACAGACAAAAGCCACACACATGACTGAAACAAACAATGTACAAAAAAAAAGGGACATCACAACTTCAACAGTATAGTAAGTTTGTCTTGATGGCTTAATTTGGATCTATGTTTGGGTAACAAGCTATGAACAAGTGACATCCTTAATTATGTCTTCTCTCTCTCTCTGTCTGACTTTCTCGGTCTCTGTCTCTGTCTCTCTACTGTGACTTGGAGTTGTTTATTTGTATAGGAAGTAAATGAGTACATAGTGATGAGTTTGTGGTTCGTAGTTCCAAGCAAAAAGCTCTTTAATAGGTCAGCAGAGAAGCTGCAGAGATCTATGTAGCTAAGAAGAGAAAGAATTGCCCTACCAGTGATTTAATTTGATGAGATAAGAGACTTTCTGCAGCTGCAGTCATCAAAATACACATTGGAATTTGAAACATGAACAAGCAGCCTCCTTAAATCATGCATCCAGAACATAATTTTATTATTAAAAATATATGTATTACTTGTATAGTATAATATATACTACTACTACTAATAGTATCAACAAGTAAAACAAAGTAAAGGAATAAGAAGAATATCTCTTACTGTAATATTTTAGTTAAACAAAACAAAAGATTAATTGTTACCTGTAAATGTGACTTAACATGAGCCAAGGTGAGATCTTTGACATCCATGAGCTCAAGAACTGATTTGGGTGTGGCTCCTAAAATTAAGAAATAATCAAACACACAGCAGCAAGAATAAAACAAACGGATCGGATGAGAAAAAGTCAAAGATGTAAATCATATGCAGGTATTATTAGATAAATGCATGCCTAAAATTAAGTATTTATTAAATTACTTTCATGACCACCCAGGAGCTCAACAGCATGAACAAAGCGAGCATGCAGTGTGCTAGTCCACCTCATTCTTGGTGCCCTCATGCTTTTCTTGCCAGGAAATCTTGACAAGAATCTGGATCTCATGAATCCATGATGATTGTGATGGGAGGACTGAAAGCAAGATGCTGGACTAATCAAAGATCCATTGATGTTGTTGGTGTTAGCAGTAACTGAATTAGGCAACAAAGAAGGAAAGCTATGATCTAGTAGCAAAGACTGGTTGTGTTGAGGAAAAGTTGAGCCACTGATCAAAGGATGGCGATGAGTGGAGGAGTTTTGGTAGATTGGGATGCCTCTAATGGGTTTCATATTCATGTAACCATGCTCCTGCTGGTTTTGAGCTATATTCATTATTGATGCCTGATGATGAAGGTTATTATTTGGTAGTGAAGATGTGTGTAGAAGATGGTGGTGAGGAGGGAAACTGATGTTATTGCTCTTTGGAGAAGAAGATGCTGAAACAGTGATGGATGGGTTGGACAAGGAGAGGTTGAATGGAGCAAGGTTATTGTAGGCGTTTTGTTGTTTGGATAAGTTTGTTGATGGATTGTTGTTCAAAGCTCTTTTCCAAAACCCCAAATCCAAGCCTCCTTGTTCTTGATCTTCTTCATCTCCTTGTTCTTGATCTGATGATCTGCTTGTCTGCGGCCATAATGCTGTGCGGTTGTTTTTGGTGATGCTTGGCGGGCTGATTTGCAGAGACAAATCTGGCTGTGCTGGGAACAACTCCATTATCAATCAATAACTCGCCAAGCAAAAGCCTGCTGCCTGTGAATCTTGACTACACTGACTACTCTCTTAACTCTTTGTGTACTCCTGACTCTCCTCTGGTATGTTCAGTGGAGGGATTGATGAGCAAAGAATTTAAGCAAAACTTAAGACTTGTTGTTGAGTTGGAGATGTGAGTAGTTGCAGAGATTTGAGATTGAGTGGACACCAGAGGGAGGTAGAGAGAGAGAGAGAGAGAAGGGTTAGAAGAAGAAGAAGAAGAAGAGAGAAATGACAAGGTATGAAGGGAATGGTGGTGGTGGTGTTTGTTTTGTGTGTGTGAAGTATGTGTTAGAAAATGACACTTGAGAAGACTGGACCCTCTCTAATCTTTATGAGACTATAGTCATAGAGAGATAGAGAGAGATTTAATATCTTTACCAGTAGCAGTTTTCTTTAAACAATTGTTTAATGTGGACGTGAAGGTGAGTGTTTGTTTCTTTACAATAATTACAATTACCTAACCAAAAGGTAGCAAGACAATTGTAAAGGACCTCCATGCTCCTCTCTCTAATTTATTTCACTCTCTTCTTTAACATTTCTATTTAATATACTTTTTACAGCACTTTTTTTCTATTTAACCATTTATTGCATCACTACTTGAGCATTGTATGTACAACAATAAAAAGAATAAGACTACATAAATAGGAGTAATATTCAAAAAAAAAGAAGAGAGAGGAGGAAAGGAATAGAGTGTTTTGATGAGTGTTAAATTTTGTATCTATCCACCTCTCTTGTGTTCCCGAGATGGCTAGAAAGCTAGGGCTTTTGATTAGGTCAGTAGAGCTCATAATTCATATATGATTACAACAGTAGCTATGGCTAGTAAAGTAAGTAAATGCTGTATATACACAGACTGAAGGCTAAAATAATGCTTTGAATTTCAAAGATGAAGGCCACTCATTGAGTCATGATGAAACCCTAATTGTAAAGCAATAACACTGTCTGAGTCTGACCTCTTTCCCGTTTTGTAGTTGCTTTAGCAGAGAGCCCCAAAGTCAGTAGTGCATAGTAAATTGGTCTTCAAAAGTTTGGAGGGTTGAAATGTCAATTCCAGTCCCCAAGGACCAACTCTTGTGTTCCTTTACATGATACATAATTAAATTGATAAAAAAATGTCTTTAGGGTATGAGCTTTATATGCTGAATATGATATGCCATACACTGATACACCATCCTTTCGGAATTTTTCTCTCATTCTTTCTCATAACAATAAATTACTTTCTCATAATTAAGTTTCATTAAAGAAAAAAATCTGGTGCGGAGCAGCTAAATGCTAACGATGTCGTCTCAATAAAAATGATGTCGTCATTTTAATCGAAACGACGATGTCGCTTTAACACCGTACCCTGAACATAATCTAAAAGTTAACTAACAGTAAGTATTTTACTACATATCTTCAGCACATTCTACCGCTTCAATGGCAAAACCTAATGCATTTCTATTTGTAAGCTAAGTAGACAAAAGGAGTAGAAGAAAGCAACACACAAAAGTTTTAGTACCAAAATGAGAGTTTTTAATTATAAAAATGGTCATCATCCTTTTACTTCTTTTGATGGCATTAATTGGAGCTTTTATTCACTCATTCATATATTGAAAAAGCAAGGTAATGGTATGCCAAATAATTAAATTGATGTTGCATTTCTAGAAAGATAGTTGTAATGCTTTTAAGAACTTTATGCTCTTTGTTGATACTCCTATCCAAATGGCTCATTGAGGTATTGCTTTATGCTTTACATTCTTGTGCAAAACTCTCACTCGTTTTTATCTTTTGAATACTGAATTTATGTAACCAGCTTGGGCTCAGCTCCCCCACATCCTGCGAGCTAGTTGCATTAGCAGCCAGTCAAAGTGTGTATCCAACTAACACATTTAATGAAGTTGGTATTTAAGATCAGTAAGGCTCCTACTTGTCTCTCTAGGGTTGTTAATGGAAAGGTCCAATAGGTAACACAACAATAAAAAAGGGTAGAGTAAAAAATCTAAAACTACCATTTTAAGTTTTTAACCCGAAAGTTGAAACTATCAAAACTATTCCCATTTGGCCAATCCATTCAAAACGTTTCCCCCTTTTATCATTTTCATCGCAACCTGTTTGCCACTATGAAAGACAATGAATGGACAATCTAAAACTTTATGTCGTAAGATGCATCCAAAGAGGTTTGAACTGTCTCTTCTGCCATCATCAAGATTGGATTACAAACACAAATAAAAGTATTGGCTCAAATGTCAACCAAGACACACTGATCGATAAAAGGAATAAGCTAGGTATTGAGAGCATACATGCGCTTGTTTAATTTGTATGGGAATATTTTGAGAAACAAAACCAGATTGGGGTGTGGAAGCATCTAATTAATTGTGTCAGAAATAAAATAAAGAAACATGAGTAGAATTTAAGTCAAAGCAATGTGTGTGTGTGTATAAAAGTATCCGTAGTACACGGTCTCATGTCATGCCTAGGGTTTATTGACTTGAGGGAATCTTACATCAATGCATGTTAAGTACAATTAATAGTTTAATCACATTTGAGAGAAAGTGTACATCTACTTATGCGCATGTTTACATACTATATATTGACATATGTGGCTAGCTAGTACGTGACACCTATTTTACTTAGTCAATTAATCTAGTATGATAAATGAGATCGATGGTTGTATATTTGAGGTAGGTTGTTGTTAGGAGGGGAGAGATCTTATTAATTAATAAACAATTCACTATTATGACGTATATAACATTAAGACACAAATATAAATAGAAATTGTGACACAAAAAGTATGTACTTAGTGAGGAGCGACCAAATGTGAAGTCTTTTAAATTTCGAGAATTTGAGACCCCAATCTTCACCATTCAAAATGCAAGATGCATTTTGGTGGTGACATATGTCCCATGTGCATTTTCCAATATGCATTTAATGCAAAGTCAAAGCCATATTTTTTTATTTTGCTTTTTGAACATGTTTCATATGCAGATTCAAAGATGCATCATGATCTAATGGTGAGATTTGGATTCTCATTTGTTATCAATCGAGCGCTCCCTTGTACTTAGTTACCACATTATTATGATTGAATATGCAAGTATAAAATAAAATTCCGAGTAGAACAAAGGTGCAAAATAGAACAGCCCAATTTCATCCCCTCAACTGGTGCGCCCATTGAAATCTGACTTAATTCGAGCTCGATTGAATAATAATTTCCCAACACAAATTAACTTCTCTAAAAAAAAAAGATCGGATCAATGTGTAAAAAAGCAAATGAAAATTACTTTCCATCTCCCGGCGCGCTGGCCCTCTTTCAACATGATCGCTTAAAAATCCCTCATCTGTTCCCACTTCCATCATCAATTTGATAGTTTAAATAAGAACAAGATTGTGTAACAATTAAGTGGATGGGAGATCTGATTAGTATATTCTTATACCGACAGACATCACGAACTAATTAATGTTGAGCATATAAAAAAAAAAAGCTCTAGCTTTCTTGAGGTATATATATATATATCTTTACCGGTATAATTTGGTTGAAAGGTCTCTATGACCCCAGAAACATAAACATATTGAACAATATTGTAATATGCAGAAAAAAAAGACGGATATGGTTACAGTTAGTGAGTGCGACAAGAAATTAAGGAGAAGAAATCAAAGCTGAGATAAAACACAATCTGCTGGAAGATAAAAGCTACAGTCACATGAGAAACAGCAAAAAATATGTAGAAGATCGTATGTGATCGACAATCATTCTCACCAATAATAATAATAATAGGAAAAAGCCCATCTTTTGTTTTGATTTGATTTGATTTATGAAGTCTCCTCAACTATTATTCTCCATTCATTCAAATTGCACAAAACTGAAATCACCAACTGTTTAACCGGAAATGGAGAGTGATTATTAGGAAATACTTGGTCCCCCAAACCCACCAATATGTTTTGTCCCTATCTTTCATAAACCAAAATTTCTTGCTACCTGGCCATTTAACACTAGAGTGTTTCCTGGGCCACCAAGGAAATTAAATAACTGCACAAGAAATTTTATACTACCTGAAAGCTTGGAGATCAGAGCGACCGCAAATCAAAAAAAAAAAAATATGAAATTTACATTGCATCCCAATATGCTGTTGATACTCCAAAAAAAAAAAAATTTAATGTAGGGACAGATTCTCTGTCGTGAAAATGAAAAACATAACGAGAACTAGGCTTGCAACATAGGGAGAAAGAAGACGAAGACAAACTGAAATCAGACTAATCTTGCTACAATAGATCAAGGTTCTCCTACCAACAACATGAGAAAACAGTCCTGGCACGAGAACCACAAGAATCAACTTGATGCCTCACTAATTGGAGGCCTGCACAAAAGAATGGCTACCTTACTAAACCAAGGTTAACTCTTCTTCTTCTTCATCACTGCTTCCCCAAGTTAATGTATTTGGAATCTTGGTACATTCCTGGTAGTTAGAACCCTGTTAGTGGAAGGGAAAAGGACACTAGAAACAAATAAAAGGTTAGAGCAAATTCAGCCTCCCCACAATAGTGGAATGCATTTGCCCATGTTGTTCCGTCAGTCTACATTTAACCTGCCCTGACTTGAAGGCCCTCTGATTTTTATGCGTTTTGGCCCAACCATAGTCGATGGTAGTTCCCTCCAGCTCCTTCCTAGGTCATGCTGGAATGCATACTTCGTATGGTGTTCACTGATACTAGTGTCTTCATTGACCACCTTCCTCAGTTTTATGGTACTTGCTTCAGATCTATCCCTTGAAGCATTAAATGTTTCCTTGGAACAGTTCGCAATGTGACTGAAATTAATATCAGCATCCGCCGTTGTAGAACACTCTGATGATGCCAACTGCGAATGCTCTCTTTGTGAGCGAAACTTTTTCGGATGACTGAGTAGTCCCTGCATATATCCAGATCATTGGTCACAACACTGAAAGATACATGCTAATTTGATACAAATTTCACTAGAAATAAGCAGCACAACAGAGATTCAATCCCTTTGACAGATAAGACAATAAGAACAATTAAATTGTAAAAAGGATATTCAACAGAATGCTAGATATGGAATAAAGAATACAGATGTACCACAAGTGTCTACAAATTCAAATAATCTGAAACTAGATTACTGATATACCTGCTCACCGCAGCTCCTCAGTGGCATGAAATCATTAGCACTTCTTTTCTCCATTCGTACAGAAGAACGGCGCTTAACTCTGAATATTTCTGAATCAGAGTCATCGCTGCATTGTTCCAAAAAGTTTGTCGTTTTAAGCCCGGTGTTTTTGGAGGTCAATTCATCACATGAATAAGAGGGTGCTGAATAATGTTGTTCCCTCTCATAATCCAGACATTCATTTGAAGATGCTTGAGTGCTTTGTAAACTCTCATGAGCTAGACACCTCACCTGCTTGGCACGTATGGCATTATACATCAAATCGAACTTATTTTTTTAAGTGATACACTAATAATACTAGCATGCCCATTCAAAAAAAGCAGAGAGAATATCCACAGCAATAGATTAAATCACATGTGCAACTTGCAGACCAAGAGATATAAAGGAGAACAGTGACAAGATCATGTCTGCTTACCTTAAGTTGACATAATGTACAATCTTCATCATCTACAACCTGTTTTTCAGATGCTGTCGTAGTAGATTTTTCCTCGAAGTTTAACGGAGAATAAGGCATATATCCGTTGTGCACAGACGGTGGAAGGCCATTTGATGATGGCAAGCTGTAGGAGCCACTGCAAGCAAGCTGTTGAGCTTGAGCCTCTTCAAGTATACCATCTGCCTGAACAAACTTCCATGCTGCAGCTTCCATTTCTTGTACATCATCTCGTACAAAAAGGGTAAATTTGTGTCCGCAAGCGAAATCCAAAGAATCGATGTCTGAAGGAAAGAGTTGAAAAAACATGATCAAGAAATAATAATGAGATACTAAGATCAATTGTGGAGACCACAGAGCTTAACATACCATGGCGGAGGCATATAGGATGCGAGAGACAACTGCAATTAAGATATGCAATATAACAGTCCCTTTTACAGATGCAGCAGAGAACAACTCGGTGCACATTTGGGTGCACACCATTGCATGCACGAGATTTCATCAGTAACCAACGAGCTTGATGCTGAAAACGCATTAGGTTCACAAAGGATGCCTTGACACGGCGATCAGTTGCCATATCAACAAATGCATTTTCTGAATACTTCATCTCTGATTTCATATTGAGAAGCATTGATTCCTTACAAAGAAGTTCCTCGTAAGGAAGGAGAGGAACCCTGTTAAGAAGGGCATACCGTGCACCAGCTACTTCTCCCATTTGAAACCAATCAATCGTGGCGATGTTAACTGCCTCTCCACAATTGAAGCCTGCATATAATTCAGATAATCATTCACGTCTATCTTACAGAAACACACTGTTCCAAGAAAAATAGGAAGATTCAAGATAGGATTCATTATATGGTCCTATTTCAATTAAAGAGTAAAATATGTACCGTGGTTGAACCCGGCATGATATGCTCTGGGAAATGTAATAATGAAGTCTCCTGGTTTCTGTACAGCTCTATAAACAGGCACATCATGCTCCAGCAGAACGCTAGGGGGAAATATGGTTGTTTTACCCAAAAGAACGTCGAACGCACCATCTTCTCCATCAACAGATAGTATATCTTGTGTATAAACATGCTTGCGTACCACATTTTCAAACTCCAGTGCTGCATGTCCTGGAATTCCATACCATGTTTTTGGTGCGCCACAGTGATGATAATTTATACTGTTAACATAACGGGGTTGCAGTTTTCAGTTTTTGAAATAGTATAACAAGAACATAAGAAAACAACTGCGAAGTCCAATAGAAACTAACCTATACAAGTAATGGTCCTCCACATGCCAAGCAAACATACTGAATAGCATCCCAATGTAAAGCATGGGGTCAGTCACTCCCTATAGACAAAAAGGTTGATTAATAAACCCAACAACAGACCACCAAGAAATAATGCATGAGACATATACACCAAGGTAAATGCATTACCGGAATTGCTGTTTCTAAAAGACGTAGGACAGATTTGGGCAGACGGGAAAGTTCCTGAAAAGACAGCAATAGATTTCAGTAGCAGTACCTCAAACTACAACATTATACCAAGACAAGAGTGACCAGGAAAAAAACACAACAATCTCAGACCTTAAGATTCCACTTGCTTTTGCCTAATTGACAAGTTGGTGAGGTCGAAAAAGCACTACCATCAACATCACAGGCATACTCAACAGATTCCATCTTTCCGCAAGCTATTTCCTTCCAAAATTCGTTTTCCATAAATGAAGTAGGAAGACATCCAGTACTACCATATCTACGCGTGAATGACTTGTTCGCCTCCTTTTCAAAATCACGGAATGTATATTTTCTGTGACCACAAAAAATATTAGACAGTTAATAATTGACATGCTTATTGATTATCAAATCTCCTTCTGCTGAAAATTTTACCTTCCACTCATGAAAAAAGTGACCTTGTCTTCTGTGTTCCACTCAGCGAGACGAAGAGGTTGTACTCTAGTTGTAAACTTAAAACCTGCCTTCTCCTTCATCATCACAACACCAGCAGGAACAGATGCACATAAAGGAGAAACAATCTTGCATATGCCTGAATGTCAATAAAAAAATCAAGAGCACTCAGATCCAGCAACAAAATTATGAAGCTTTTATTTGATTTGATTTTCATAAAAAACTCCGATCCACTCAAACTTCATAATGACTTATTAACACCTACACAGTTGAACCACTTTAAGAGTCCTTTAAGAAATTTTTACTTATTCTTCCTATTATATAAGAATGTAGAAGTAATTTCTTAAGCTTTCTTGTTTTTATAAATTACTAACATAGAACAATATTATATTAAAACGAGAATCACTGCTACTGAGTCACCATAGCAGGTCTCCTTTCAAAAACCCCTGATTTCTTAAGTATTGACATTAACCTGCAGGCCTTCTACTGTTCACTAGCCCACAACTTGGAAAATATCACTCAAACCTGGCACTAGTATCATACAAATAGAAAAATTACCGAATTTGGAAGCCTCAGGAGCAATTTTTTGCAAATAAATCAAAGGATCCTCAAACTCTTCATGTGTTGGATAGTATACAGGACACTCTGGTATATTATCAATCCATCCAAAATCATCTTTGGCCAACTTGTTCACCTTCTGCTCTGTCAAGAACTTTGAAGAACCATTTGATTGAGAATATGAGTTTCCACTGCTTGGTAGCCTAAAAGAGCAAGAGGATGATACTCTTAAAGCATCCCCGCCACTCCTATTTGACATGTTAGTCTCCTTCTTATTTGATGATTTCACATTTAGAAACCTTTTCCGCTTCTGGAATTCAGAACCACTTCTAACCTCCATAAAGTAATCCCTTCCTTCTACCTTAAGAGTACAAGACAAGTGATCAGCCAGAAGTCTACAATCTGTTACAGAAGAAGTTAACAGGAAATTGCACAATTAAAATAACCACTGAGCTGCCATCTGAACACGTGATATAATGAAGCTTATCTCAGCAGGTCATATGGATTCTTCAATATATTGATGCTCTATTTTCTTGTCAGATTATAATTTATCATGTCCTAACAAGTAACAACCCAACACAAAGCACTAACAAAACAGTTAACACTGCTAAATGGTACATTTAGGCGAATAGCATCCCTAAGATCAATGCAGAACAATTGCAGTGCATTGTTGAAAAAACGGTAGGCATTATTATGCAGCATAAAACATGGGTGCTTTTTCTCATCTAAGATGCAGACAATTGAGTACCTGCAGAACCAATGTCACTAGCAACAGAAAGTACACAGATCAAATAACAATCACATGCATCCTGGAACAGTTCATCAAGAGACAAATTCAAACACATCAAGTACTTCTAAAATCAAATCCACAAGCATTTAGGAAGCAAGTGATTGACTTCCCAATAAGACAAAATACACAATTTGAGCAGAAAATCAAACATAGAACCACTTGATCACACATCCTCAAGAAGAAGAAAAAATTGCAAATAAAAGAAAAGGAAATTCTTTAGTTATTTCCAAATTCCAAACAGCAGAAACGGCAACCGAGTCAAACCACAATTCCCAGCTCAACAAAATCGCCGATACCAAAACTCAGCCATGGAAACTCACAAGAAATTTCAAAAAATCGAAAACGCTTCAAAATCTCAACGATTGCAGAGATCTGCTCATCAATGAAAGATAATGCTCAAGCCTCAGAAGCTACAGAACACCACAAAGCACGTAATCCATAAATTGATGCAGGCGATCACATACCATCTCATTCCGAAATAATCGATTACTTTACTCAACCGAAAAGAATCCACAATAACCGCAACTGAAACCACCCCAACAATAACCAAACCCTAGATCATCACCAATGCCTGAACCACCGAAAACCGTCTCAATAATCCGAAAAAATCGCCCACATTCTCCGCAGAAGAAGCAATCCAGAACTCGGATAGAGAGATCCAACCACTTTTCAACCGCCGATTGCGAAATTAAACAAAACGGTTCAACAACATCCGGAAGAAGAAACGACACAAGATGCGTGATGGACAGATGGTGGCTAACTGGCAAGCGATCCGCGTGGTTCACCGGTTGAGAATGACGGTTTTCCGGCAAGGGACGACGGCGGAGTGAACAGTGACCGACGATTGGAAAAAAAAGAAAGAAAAAAAGAAAGACATGACATGACATAGAGGACGATTTATAGCTTTTAATTACTCATATTTATCTTTTTAATTGAATATTTAATATGTTATTTAATTTTTAATTGGTAATCTGAAATTTTTAAATAGGTAGACAACTGTAAAATGTGGATGAAGGAAGGAGGGAAGAAAGTGGTTGTTATAAGGTAGTTCAACTCCAACCAAACAGATCCCGTCAATTATTTCCGTTAACTTGAACTCAATTGACCACAATACCCCTACGCGGAAGGAATTGCTAACGCGGCTGTTGACGCAATTCAAATGGCCATTTGGTCAACGACGGGACGTCGTTACATAGTGCCGTTACGATCGCAGACACGGAACGTGGATATGTTGACTGGGATTATCCTGTGTGCTTTTCGATGTTGCTTATCAAATGATTTTGGACGATCCAACGGCTCACCTGATTTTTGTAGATCAACGGCCGCAATTAATGTAATTTTTATATATATAATGGGCGGGTACAATAACTCATAACATTATAATGCAATGACACCTTATCATCTAATACATTTATGTATTAATCTCTGCAGCTAGCAAGACATCTTGATCGGATTCGAAATCATTATTTTTTTTGTTCACTTATGAAGTGCAGGCCTTGATTCGGCACCTTTACCATGCATAGATCCCTTCATCCATCTCAAATCACCGGTACATTCTTCAACATTTGGAGTTCGGGCCTTCTTGGGCACATTTACCGTTACAAGACTCGACGCGTCCTTCTTCCACGCGGGAGGAGGTATCACGCGCGATGCGTGAAGAGAAAGCATCCACAAGGGATGTAGGAAGCCAACGGGGTTGTGGCCAGTGGCGGACCCAGGAATTTTTTTGACCGGGGGCGATATTAAATTCGTATAGAAACTTATGTGACGAGACGGGGCTTAGGGTTAGGCGGGTGATTTTTAGATAATTGGTTTTGGCACACAATTTACTGTGCTTCAGATAGCCGGGAGCGATGCTAAATCACCTGTCAAATTGTCTTGTCACCTTCCGTTTATCGGCTCTCCAACGGGGGTGGTGGCCTGTTGATTAAGTAGTCCACCTTGATATGGTTGAATCCTTATGCCCTGGATTCAAATCATATGGTCATCAATTTTTTTATAAATTTCTTTTTCTTCTTTCTTTTCTTTGTCCCGCCTTGCCCGTGGACGATTAATGTGATTTCACATCAACATTTTTTTTGAAGTTAGTATTACTTTCGAATTTCGGTGGTCAACTTGAATAGAAATTAACACGCAAAATTCATGGTTCTGATTTTCGTAACCCGCGTTTGAAATTAAATGTTGTTTAAATTAAATAATCATAAATTACGTCTCTAACATTTCTAATTACCATCAATCCCAGATGTATTATTCACAATTATAACATTTACATTATTTGGATTAAATGATATTTATAGGCGTTTCTGATTTTCGTTAAGTAAATTATATTCTACTTTTGATAAATTAATTATCAGTGGCGGGCCACAGTTACATTTGCAGCTACAAAAGTACAATAATACAAAAATATATCTTTAAATTAATTAATTAATTATAATGTTTGAGATATATATTTTTTTGATTGGTAATGTTTGAGATATTGAAAGTGTAATTAGCAGTGTAATAACAAGGCGGGAAATAGTTAAGGCTAACAGCTGGTGGCGGTTACTCACGGTCCCATATCTGACCGACCGGTCAGCTTTCGCCTTTCACGAGATATGCTTCCCTTCGCCACGTGCTGCCCCGGTCACAACGAAATTCGTAAAATTTGTCGTTCTGTAATCCGACGACGCCGTTCTGATCGGCTGGAATTCCGGGCGGGTTTTGGTCTAGTTGGTTCGGTTAGGAAAATTAACTTTTACGGGACCACCCGTCCACTAACAATAAAGCTTCCAAAAGAAAACTTTATTAATTAATTTATTTAATTAATAACGAAGCACTTTTTAAATTAATGAGCTGGAAGTCCTCCAGGTTTCAATTTTACCGGTCGATCAACGGGCGGTGAAAGAGCGACACGTGTCCAAATGGAGCGACGTGGCGTAACTTAAAGATTCTTGTTTTCTGGAAACCTCGAAAAAGGACGATAATACCCTCGTTTTGCTTTTCTGAGTGAACGCGCAGTTGTGTGGCTGTGTTTTGTTTGTTCTGTGGGGTTTAGACTTTAGTGTTTGCCGTTTTATTATTGGTGGGTGGGCGTTTTGGTATTTACGAAGTTGTTCCCACCTGCCTAACCCACAATGCTGCATCCACAGCCGTTGATTTTCACACGTGTGTGAATGAATCTAGCCGTCAATATTTTGACTAATTCTTTTTGAAATTAAATTTTATAACTGAGCTAATAAATATTAATTTTGCAATAAAAATGAGAAATTTTTATTTTTCATGTAACTACGTAATATTTTTTTATAGTTTGTTTACATCTCATATACGACATATCAAGAAATATATCGCATACAAGATATTTCACGGGTACATGTATATTTCTAGTCTATTTGAGCACAACCACGTAAAGGGCACCACCCAAATTTGAACTTGAGTGACTTGACGAAGCGCAGGCCATATCGGCTCCTCTGACTTTGAAACCCGCGAAGCAACAAACACCTCCATGGAAGGACCTTAGCGCGCTGCTTAAGCACGCCTCCACGAGAGAAGAGTACCTGCAAACGTCCACAAAGGAAGAGGAAAACACCCACAAATGATGTGGGAAGAGTCCGCATCATAGTTGGAACTAGAAAAATTCCAAAAAATTGTTGAAAGAAAGTGTCATGGTGAGATTTGAACACAAGACCTTTCATATAGGCAGTGCTCAACCAACTCATCTACCTTTTGTTGGCTACGTAATATCCTTTTAAACATAAAAAAAATTCGATGTTTTTTATTTTGGATATGATTAAAATAATGCTTGAAATTCAGTGATGGGGCTAAAGATAGAGAATTGACTTCGGTTGTTGTTTTTTTGTTTGTAATATGTGGTGTCCCATGTAAAAGATACACCTGTCACAAAGTATGCTTTTGGGATTTGGGTTTTATAAATAACAAAAAGAAAGTGAAAGTAACATTTTAGTGCAATAATTTTGAGCCAAATATTCTCTACTTGAATGGAGTCTGAAAATGGCGCAACATGGTAGACTAGTGTGTATGGAATTTACTATTTAGAAATCGGCAATGGGTGCACCTCTTTGACTCTTCCATTCCATTTTGCTTAAAATATTTATTGAATTCAACTCCAAAATTTCAATTTCCATAATTATAAGTCAAATTAATGTCACAATTCGTAAATTGTGTATATCGTTTCATACAAACAAAAATAATCAAATAGAGTAAATGGCGTCCAAGTTAAATGTTTTCAAACAATATAATATATCAGTATGAGGCATATGTCCATCAGAACAAGATTTAATGAAAATTGTCATAAGAAGTAACACTTAAAATACTGAGATTTACATTTTGTCGAACAGAAGTAAGAGTTTTGATAATATAAGAGGTGGAATATGAAATAATAATAAAATCAACATGCCAAATGTAATTTGATTCTTTTTGCACTTTTCAAGCATGTTTTTCATGTAAATAAGTTTTTTCAATGAATTTTAATTACTCAAGAGAATCGAATATGAGATTACAATTTATGATATGCTATTATAAGTGCTTGTCTCCTATAAAGTTACATTTATGGACCACTAAATCAAGCCTGACAAATAAACAGACATATGACGGAAGCCATATATGAACATACATCATATACCAAGAAATATATCAGATACATCTCGGACAACTAAAAAAATCATGTGTACCAATAAAAGCAATATTCGACAACTAAAAAAAGAGATAATAAATAAATAGACGCATCTGTAAAATCTGGCATTAAAAATCTATGAACATGCATATAAGTAAAACGTCTTAATATTTTTTGATTGTGGATTTACATCCAATATACCAAGAAATATATCAGATACATCTCGGATATATATATAATAATAATAAATCATTTGTAGTATATAACATACACATAAACCAACCCTGAAATTGAACTTAAATCACTCATTGAAACACATGTCATCCGAGGCAAAGTGAAGTACCCCAGTGGTGGGGCTTCCTCCTGCATCCAAAAGTGGGCAGGGTTCAAGTCCTCATGCTGACATTTTCTAACATTTCTAACAGATACTAACCTACTCAAATCGAGTTTCATCAAAAAAAAAGAAAAAAAAAAAGAAACACATGTCATCCAACCTCTCTTCCTTAAAAACCCACAAATGGACGGTCAACACAACCTTCATGATAGGCCTTCATGGTCAAACGTCACAATTTAATCACGTTTAGAATTGAAAAGTCCAAATTAAAATTTTGTTTTTTTGAAAAGTCCAACCAGTTTGAATTCAATAAAAGGCTATGTACAACTGGCAACTAGCTAGAGAAGAGACTACCGGAAATAGCAACTTATGAATCCAGAACATAATGAACATTCACATCTTTGACTTGGTCTTTGTGGTTTGACTCATTTGCACCATTTAATTCAAGTCGATGTAGAGTAGATAACAAATTGAAATTGGTTGCGTAATTATTATGTTATTATTACCACTTCATTTTGGTTTAAAATATATAATATTTTACATATCATATATTATTCACATGTGAATTCAAGGTGATGCTGGGTCGAGATCTCTGTCTCAACTCTCATCTACATTTTCGGGGAACGTTATGCACTATCGAAGGTGCATATAATGATATAAGGGATTTTGATCCGATGCATAGCAAATTATTCTGAGTGTTGAAATGATACGTTTAATTATATTTCAAAATGAAAAAGTTCGATCAAACATCATTATTTTCATTGAAATGATATCACTTGATAATCGGGTCGTAACATTTGACTGCGTTATACCAACTTTTTTTTTTCCGATAAAGTAAATATGTATACTAAATTTGCTTGAAAATTGAAATTCATGCTATGCAAAGAACCTTGAATTCAGCAAGATTGTATGACTTGTTGAATTGATTAATGTGTGTCCTGCGTTGGAGGTCAATCAGCCCTTAAATCAAGGGCTTCTGCATGCCTTTTGGCTGGGCCTTCATACAAGGTTGGTCTTGGTCTGTTGAGACAAAACATTTACTGCATTTCATTTATTGTTCTTGGCTGCATCAGTCAATTGATTGCTACTGTAAGTATCTGCAAAGTCCTGGTTTCGATGCTAGCTGCCTGGCTGGCGACTGGCTTCAATTTTCAATGAACTCAACTACCTCAGATCATCCTACTGCTTAACTTAATTCATTCATTGCTTGAAATTGAAAACGTTCTTTATAATTTTGATATGTAAGCTGGAACAGGCTAAAACACTTAACATGAAATTCGTTGTCTAAACATGAAAGTAAAAACAAAGAGAGGTTCTAAGGAAGGGAACATAGGATGACAACAGAGTTGAAGTCAATACCCGAACCACCGCCCTCGGTCCACTTGTGAGGCCACAAGCAAGCGCAAATATTTTGCGCTTGTCTGATCGGCCCCACCAGGGGGCCAGGGACCATACTTGGTGCGCTCTTGACTCCCTCATGTTATCATTTTTCACTTGTCAAAGTTAAAATACAACATTAAAAAGATGGAAAGACAGCCACAGCCGGAGCCAGCCGATCTTCGAGTCATGTGCAGACCATGCCTGTCCTCCCCACCTACCATCTAACTGCCAGAGAATTTTAGTTGCCAAAAAGACAGCGAAACGAAACAATGTCATTCTACTTTTTTCCGCTTACTTGGACAGTTTCAGCATCAGGCCTGATCAGCAGTTACTTGGGCATCGACTCCCGCCCCAGCGGAGGATGAAGCGATAGCCGGCGCATTGCTCACATTGCCAAGGGCTAGGCTTATCTGGTGGACCATTTTGCATAAGTGGTCGTTAGCAGCTGTGATGCTTGAGAGGCTCAGCTTGGCTGATGGGAGTGAACTGGCCAGCACTTGGAGTCCAACTGTCAGTAAACATCCACCAGAGTTGTTGTATTTTGGTTCTTGTGCAGGGGAAGAGATGTTGGGGTCGATGTTGGTCGGTTCGGCGGATGATGGGCTGGTTTTGTGAGGAACGACAGGGGTGATGACGAAGCCGATTGGGAGGAGAGGGATGCAGGAAGGATCTTCACCAGACATGGCTAGCTGGATTGAGTCTACGTCGATGTTTGCGTGCACAATGAGGCACCCGGACTGGTCAATGCAGCTCTCTTGCAGCATTAGCTCAACGTTTTGGGATGAGTTGCTAGCCACCTGCATCACATTTTTGATACAAAATCAATCCTGAGAATATAAATTGCTACAGAAAAGAAAAAAAAAGAGTGGCCTTTCTTGCGTATCAAGGAATTAGATAATAGACAGACTAACGTTAATCCGCATAAGTGAAATGCAGTTTCCTGGATGCGATCCGTTTGCGATATGCGCAACCTCATGCAGTGAATTACCATTGGAAAGAACATCAATCTGTGAGCAGATAGATAAGCATCACTCACAAGCATATTCAACAGTCAACACAACACAAGAAAACAGGTATTTATGCATCACAACTGACCTGAGCTCTTTTGTGTTCATCTCGAAGAAGATCGAAAACCTGGTAATGACTATGTGGCAGCCAAGTTGTGGACACTGCGCTGAGGATAACGCCGGTGGGCTGGCCAGGTTCCATGACTTTCCTTGTAGTTATTCTCAGAGTGTCATCAGATGAGTCGGACAAAGCAGTCCATGACTGACCATTGGATGTGCTGATGTTGACGCAGAATGTTCTGATCATTCTATGCGCAAGCTTCATCAGATTCTGCCTAGCCTCCGGCGATGAGATCACTACACAAACACAGCCAAATCAGGCACAGTTTAAGACCTTAATTCTGATCAAATATCCAAATGTTGAGCAATGAGCAGAGAGTTACCACCAAGGTCTGGGAGTGGGATGTTCTGAGCCATCAGACTCGCAAGACGCTCACATTGTCTTTGCAGGACATTCAGCCAGCGTTCCGCGCCAAATGCCAACCCGTGGCTCACGATGTTATTGAATATCTGGTGAACTGGCATATCCTCAATTTCAGAATGTTCTACCCATGTCACCTGCAGAGGCACATCAACTTATCCGAATAAGTACCAAATGCGATAACAAAGTACTTCACAAAATAAGCAAACAAGAAAACCGACCCTGGAATAGCCATTAGGCATATCTTGAATAACACATCCAGATGGTCTTCTTTTGTACACAGGCAAATGAGCAGACTGGAAGTTATTCTGAAAGTTATCGATAGGAAAATCAACGATGACCCAAGTTCCTTCCTCAGCATCTTGCTGGCAATAGCGAAGGAAATACAGCTCTCGGGTTGGGACTAGCGGTGACAGGAACTGAAATTCTGTTTGCATCTACCATAAAAGCACACAAATTTTCAAAACCTGAAATGTTAAAAATGCGTCGATAATGTTATATTACCCTCGAGCGGCTTACCAGTTGAAGTGAGGCATTAGCGTTACCGGGGACCCACGGGGTTAGTACTTGCACAGTTCTTGCCCTCAATACGATGGAAGGGAATATGTCGATCCATTTTGACTAAACAAAAATTTAAGAAATCAGTATAAGCAAGAAATAATGGAAAGTTATGAGAAAATAATTATGTACTCACGCAATTCATAAAAGCGTCGACAAGGGTAATGCTGTTCATGATAACAACAGAACTCTCCCTTGTGGCCTCAGTCCTCATCAGCGCGCTTGAATTTGGCTTACTGCCATTGCTGATTGCCCATGGAAACATCTTCCAATACTCTTGAGCATTGAGCACTTCCTTGCCGCTTTCTTTGCACTGACACCACAGAGGCTGACCAACACGGCACATTTTCGTAAGTTCATCTACAGCGGAAATTGCCAGCTCCAATGCAAGATCTTTCTCCTCTTCTATTATCATAACTCCGTCATTGTAGTGAGCGTTATCGGGCAGTAAGTGTGGTGGCATCATCATCTCGCTGCAGTTCCCCATTGTTGGTTCTTGGAAGTGCCTCGGATACATGCTCATTTCCAAATCAAGAGAAGGTGCAAGGACCGATGGTGGTAGCCCGACAGGGCGGCCACTGTAGTTAGATGCAAGATTACACACACGCTCCAGCTGCAACATGAAAGAATTATTCACACATTGTCATGTTCGTGCTTCGGTTGTAGCATTTTCAATCATATTTAGGACTAATGCCAATTATAGCCTATATCAAGGTATCTGAAAGATGTATGAAATGAACCTCTTCTTTGAGCCTGGCATTCTCAATGCGAAGCTGCTGCTCATCAAACCCAACTTCATTGAGAATAGCAGGTCCTCCACAGTTAGGGCATACTATGTTCCGAAGAGCAGCTTGCAGCCTATAATTCTCATTCATTAAGTTCTCATTCTCCTGCCTAAGCATCACATTGTCCTGTCTATCATGTTGAGCCTGCACATTATTATACATACCACAAATTAATAACCTCAATGATCTGCTCAACAATCTAATTGAATCGAACAAAACACACCAGATTAAAAACATGAGTACCCCATATCATAACTTCAAGTCAATATTCAAACACATGAATAATAAATCGATATGAATTTCAAGCACCCCACTGGAGGTACTATTAGCTAGCAATTAACAGTGAAAACATATACAGTGCACACTGTGAAGTAGCATTTAACAATCCAATGAATTGAGAAGTGATAAGCATTAAATTTTGCTAGTGTTCTTTGGGAAGATCCAAAGTTTGAGCAGGTGAGGCTTCTTATTGAAACATTAATGGTGTATCCAGACTGTTTTGCTTAAGCATCATCATCATCATGAATAATGGCTAGGCTGGCCATACTAGAGCATAAATGAGCTTCTTCAATTCATCTTTTCCATCCCACCAAACAAGCCCTTTTTACCAATGGTGTGTGTGTGTATTTGTTTGAAAATTGAAACTGGGTTTGAACTGAAAGCCGTATCTTTAACTAAGGGCCCGTTCTATACGGATTGGATTTGGGGTGTTGAGAGATTAGATTAGATTAGATTGTGTTGGGTGAGATTGGGGTGTGTTGGAAGAGATTGGGGTGTGTTGGGTGAGATTGGGGTGTATTGGGTGAGATTGTATTAGATTGTATTAGATTAGGTGAGTGGAGAGTAGATTAAGTGAGTGGGTCCTATATTAAAAATAATATTATAAAAATGTTAGATATTTAGATTATGTGAGTGGAGGGTAGTTTAGGTGAGTGAGTCCTAGTTTATAAATAATATTATAAAAATGTTATATATATATGTGAGTGGAGAGTAGATTAGGTGAGTGAAGATTAGATTAGATTAGATTAGATTGTGTTGGGTGAAATTGGGTAAGATTGGGTGAGATTGGGGTGTGTTGAGTGAGATTGGGTGAGATTGGATTGTGTTGGGTGAGATTGGGTCGGATTGACCCAAACCCTATAGAACAGGCCCTAAGGTTTTTGTACCATTGACTAAAATAGTACTTTTGATTTATCATCTTCTCGTGAATCAATGCAATTGCTTCTGTGTAAAACCCTAATTAATATGATGGCTGACTTCTGAGAAAATGCATATATCAAAAAGTTAAAGCAAAATATAATGAATGTGGTGAGACTACACTGAGAGATATATAGATGTTTAATTACCTTCATTTGAGTTCGACGATTTTGGAACCAGAACTTGATCTGGCGTGGCTTGAGGCCTAGCTCATGGCTTAGTCTCATCCTTTGCTTGTCATCAGGGTGTGGGCACTCCTTGAAAACACTGAAAACACACAACCAAAAATAAGAACAACAATCTCTATAAACATGCATGAAGAATTGTTGAATAAAGAGCGTGATTGATTACGCTTCCATCTCCTGGATCTGATGAGGAGTATGGCGGTGGTAGCGCTTTTTCTTGGCCGGGGGCTGCTTATTTTGATCAGTGCTGTTGTTGCTGTTGTCAAGAGGATCATTAACAGACATGGTTTCTATGTGATCACTTCCAGATCCACTCTCCATCTCATCAATAAACTTACCATTCAGCTGATCAGTACTCTCTTCCTTCTTGAAACAAAAAAAAACACTAATTAAACATCAAACCCAAAAGAAACAACAATAATAATACACATGTAAACATGAGATATATAGACTGTAAATTAAAAACATGGTGGGGCTAGCAGCTTACTGGAGTGTGAATGTTAAAAGGTGGGTATGATGACTGGAAGGGGAGAGGAGGCATTAAGAGGCCGTTGCTGGTAGAAGACATGAAGTTGAAGTTGTTGTTGTTGGGTGGAGATGAGAAGTAGTGGTGGGCAGAATCTGAAGAGAACATGTTCATGTTCATATTCATGTTCATGTTGCTTAGGTTTTGGTTACTGCTGCTGCTGCTGTTGCTACAGTTGTTGTTCATCCCCATTGATGACAACACTACCTGGCAATCTCCATACATCTTCCGCTCCTCCTAATCCAACTTCTGAATAATAATAATAAAAGAAAACATGTACAAAAACTTGTTGAAGATGAAACGTTTAGAGGAAGAGTAGTACTAATTCACTGCATAAATTGATATGATAGAAAAAAAACAAAAGGTGCAGAGAGAAGAAAAGCAGCATGGTGATCGAGGATCAAAGTGAGTAGCCATGGACGTACCTTGATGAACAGAGATGGGAGACTCGAATCACTGAGAAGAAGAAGAAGTAGCAGATCAAAATGGTGACATGCAGAGAGACACACAGGTAAGGTTAGCAGATGATTTCAATTCTCTCTTGTTCTCATCAGCTTCAGCGGTAATGATTCATGTGTGTCTTGAATCTGCTTCTTCTTCCTCTTGTGGGTTTAATTAGAAGAAAAGGTGGAGCTGGGTTTTGGAGAAATTAGGGAGAGAGCGAAGCAATAAGTGAGAGGGCTGAATAAATGGAGGAGAGAGTGACGTGCTGAGATGAAGAGAAAAAATAGACAAAATTAACTCCTCCCACAAAAAGCTTATTTTTCTGGTTTTGGTCAGCGGGGAGAGGGAGAGATTGGGGAACGTAACGGATGAAGTAATTTAATACTATGAGAGAGAGAAAAGAGAAAAAGATTTTCCCCAATTTTTTTTTTTAAAAAAAACTGATGTCCTCAAAATACATGTATTAATTAGCATTAATGCTGCAATTTTTTTAAAAAATGAGTTTAAAAAGTCAATTTGGTAAGAGAAAAAAGAAACGGATTTCATTCTGGTTTGGGATGATGAATTTTAATGGGATGATTAGTTTCCTATTTTTCTAACAAAATGTTGATAACATGTTTTATAATGGACACTTGGAAGTTGGAAAGGGGTGACTTGGCTAGACGTTGAAACAAAAGTCAAACACAGCCCCACCTTATCCTCATATTTATTTCTGTTACACATTTAAAAAAAAGATATAAAAAAAAGGTGCAGGAATAACTTTGGCATACCTACCCAAGGTGTGATAAATAAGAGTCATGTGTTACATCATACTATGTGTTTCCAGCACAAATGTTAAAAATTTTTTTTTCATGTGTCCTACACAGGGTAGCAAAGTTGTACAGTTTTATAAGGTCAAGGTGGAACGAGATTCATCTGCTACAAAACATTAACTATGTAAAATCCCAATGCTATTTATAGTTGATCCAAACAATTACAGGATTAGATGGGAATAATAATCCAGATTAAAGGTCATATGACTGACTAAGACAGCAATACTTCGTAAGCCTTGATTTGTTTCAGCTGTCTTAAATGATGGGCAACAATCTATAAGGAGCGCTCGGTTGAGAATACTTAAAATTTCGAGAACTTGAGAATCCAAATTTCACCATTAGATCATAATGCATCTTTGACTTTGCATGTGACACATGTCAAAAAAGTAAAGTAAAAAAAGATGGCTTTAATTTTGCATTAAATGCATATAGGACACTTGTCACCATCAAAATACATCTTAGAAAATGCATTTTGCATTTTCAATGGTGAAGATTGGAGTCTCAAGTTCTCAAAATTTAAAAGGATTCTCATTTGAACGCTCCTCCAAAATTTCAAGGTATTGAGTTTAATTCAGACAGAACAGAAGTTTTAGCTACGACGCCACGCAAGCAGAAGTTAATGGCATTGGCTGGTGAGGAACATGTCCAGTTGGTTGAGTTATATGTCCAACTAGATTCTGGTACAAGGGGTTTACTGCTTGAACAGGTCAGGTCAGGAAATAATGTATCTCTCAATCTCACAGTGGAGCAAAGGACATTTTGTTTAGAGGAAATTCTACAGAAAGGCCGCTTTGCCCTTCAATCAGGTCCATCAGGAGGATTATCAGAAAACTTGGGGAAAATATGAGGTATGGTCAAATATAACATTAAGTGAGGCCAATGGCCGAATGCTGCTACAAATCTATGCCTAATAATTTCCAGTAACAGATTAAGAGGTTAAGATATTCTTATAGTTGTGGACGAAATAATAGGAAAATAATTTTTAAGGTTAGATAACAATACAAGCTAACTCACTTCTGAATTAAAGTGTCAGGCCCAGGGGACTTGACCTTGAATCTGTATCAAGCTCTTTTCTTTTTGGATTTGAGCATCACAGAGCCAATGAATATGCAAATAAAGGAGAGTAGAGCAACTCCAGCATATACAGGAATCAATATGGCGTATTCTTTGGGTAGGAAATAGTTATGGATGAAGTGATCACTGTCAACAAAAGGCTGAATGTAACAACATAAGCACGATGAATGAATGTTTGACAACAGAAGGAGATCAAAGTCGAATGGAAGGGAACAGAGAACTGACCAGGATAATGACCCAGAAAGTGTAATATGTGAATATGGACAAGCTGGTGCATGACAGCAAAAATCCAATTACTCTATCAGCGAGGTCCATACCAACCTGTGGTTGATTTCCTGCAAATTGTGAAGATAAGATACCAGCAATGGGAACGTTGTAAAATAACGATCTAGAATCATTTCTTGCCACAAACAAATACCGTTAATTTAACGAAGAATCACAATGTACCGAACTAATGGTGAACATTAGCTCATCAATTCCAACATAACGTACAAATCATGAACCGTAGACTAGAAAATGCTTTCGCAGATTTAGCTGCGTGAATCAACATTGGCAGGGCAAAAAAGAAAACTTGACAGCTCGATACAACCTCCTCGTCTATTTATTTCTTTAATGAAAGATCATGAACCTAAGAAATCAGAGCCAACTACCCAATTGAATGAGGCCTATGTTTCAGGCTCCTTAACTTTTCTACTATGTTCAGGATCCGACTCCCATGAAATACTAGAGGATTAACCAGACAAGCAGAAACACAAACACAAAGTGATACCAGAAAATCATCCACCAACATAAACCCAAAGTTCTATGAGAAGACCATTTCATGGTTATACCTTATAAACCTCCTTACACTCGTCACCTAACGTTACCATATATAACCACAATAAGCTTTTGCTAATCAAAATTGTAAACAACATTGAAGTCACTCATGATGGACACGAGCCTACAACAAACTGAAAAGGTGTTTCCTTCAATATTATAGATCAGGTGACATGAACTAAACTATGCGCGCAAACACAACTATACATACCAAAACATCATTTAAGTGCCATTAAACTCAAATCATTATAAGATATGTAAACCAATTCTGAAGTCAATAACAGAGCAATTTCTATAGAAGATAGCAAGAATATAACCAAAAATTGAATATTATTATCACATGAAACATATGTATATTCAGCCCTAGAATAGTGAATCCATCAATTTCATCACAAATGCATCAACCAAAACTATTACTACGCCACTTCAACTATCCTAACATAAGGCTCCCTCTAAACATCGATCACTTCTATCGAATCAACACAAATAGATCATCAGCATACCAAAAGGTCGAATCCAAAACACAACAAAAAAATCAACAGATGATAAAACATGATCCCATAAAGCTTTCACCGAAGGAAAATTATGCAATTTAACAGCTTCCTAATAATCGATTAACGCCGATCGGTCACTCACCAGTGAATCGCTGATCGGCAGTTAGAGAGAGATTCAATTCTACACCTACACAAACAAAAGTCGACGACGGGCTTTGTGTACGAGTTGATAATGGGCCTTTGATGGGCTGACATTTGGGTTTAAAATTTCATTTTTTTGATGATTTTGAGATGAGTTGGAAGCATTCCTTACAAAATAAAATTCACCTAAATCAGTTAAATCTCTAATTTATTATTAAGGTGTATCTATTACCCCCCCCCCTTTTTTTTATTGACAAGGTGTATCAATTACATTCACAAATTATGAGATCAAAAAAATTACAATTACAAATTATTATTTTTCGATTTCCAAGTTATAAATTTTATATCAACTATCAAGTAAAGATCATTTGCAAACGATATTTTGTTAAAAGTGATTTATAAGTCCGAAAAATCATCCATACGACGCAATTTAATCATATCCGTTCAATGGCAAAATAAAAAACTGTCATTATTTTATATTTTTTATAAAAATATATTATACAACGTAATTTAATCATATCCGTTCAATGGCTAAATAAAAAACTGTCATTATTTTATAAAAATATATTATTTACATCGGACCCTTTTCAAAATATAAATAATTGAAACATAAATTACTCATCAACATTGTTATCGCTAGGTAACTAATTAGAAACTAATTAAATTAGTTTCATAGGTTAACAATTTTGATGAATCAGTCACATAATTTATGTACAAACAAACACACATAAAGATCGGGAGGTGTTAATCGCATCCCTCACAAGACAAAAAAAATTTGTGGGCCCCATGCCCATTTGACAATTTTACCCCTCTTTACAATCATATTTACATGTTATGCCATTTTATTTTGTATATGTTTTAAAGTTTAATTAAATGCTAATTTAAATTCAATTAAATAATGATTAATATTATAAATTAATTGTACCTAATATAAGTTATTTGTATCATATTTATTTATATTATTATAAATCAAAAAAATTAAAATTAAAATACAACATGTGCCAAATTTTTTAAAAATTATTGTACTTGATTTTTTAAATTTTAATTGAACTTATAATTAGGAGTGAGTGAGTAACTAGTTTTATTTTATTTAGGGCGAATAATAATTTATTTCGTTTAGTTTGGATTTAGGACGAATAATAATTGATTGGATAGCTCAACATTAAATTAGATTCAACAAAACATGCAACGGTGCTAAAAATAAATACATAAACAAGTAGACATATTTAATCAATATTTCCTCCAAATTGTGCTCCTGGAGGCCCCATGCTTGTGATTTCGCGCCATAAATCAGCTCGTACTTGATATGAGGATGCCCATCCTTTAGCTACGTACGATGAATGATTCCACCACCATGTTGGTACAGGTGGCACCGGATGATAAGGGTGCAAAAAAAGTTGCACGAAGTGATTGCCAACGTGTCCGATAACTATTTCCATGCGCTCATTGTCTCTAATCGGAGGGGATCTTAATGGCAAATGGGTATAACAACTCCAATTAGTTCCGCCAAATATATAAAGTACAATATTATACCTTGATGCTATGACAATTTGAAATCCAAAAAGTTAGTGGGAAATAACAGATTTGACAATACATTACGAAACAAAAATAGACAACGCACTGCCAAGATTCTCAGGCAAAAGCAAATTACACTATTCATAGGTAGTGGACAGAAACAGATTTGACAATACATTACGAAACAAAGATTGACAACTCACTGACTAGATTCTCTGGCAAAAGAAAATTATACTATTCATACATAGTGGACATAAACAGATTTGACAATACATTACGATAGACAACTCACTGATACATTATGACAAAATAGACAACTCACTGACAAGGTCCATAATTAATTTTTTTGAATTAACAGTAATATCTCATTAATTAATATATATTACATATATTACCTTCTAAATACATATAAGTTAAAATTATTAACTATAATATATGTAATATATTAATACTAATTTTTAAATATTTTTAAATCATCATTTATAGTATATAATATATATTATATTAATACTAAATTTTAAATATTTTAAAATCATTTGTATATATTAATACGAAATTTTAAATATTTTAAAATCATTTTTTAGAAATTTTAAATATTTTAAAATTATATATCTGGACCCCGGGAGGGGGGTGGGGGTGTCATTAACACCCACCTAAAGATCCATTTCGGACGTTTCCAAAAACATTGAGAAAAAAAACATTGTTTGTTCCACGTGTCCACATCGTCGTGCCGTCTATATTCTCCAGCACACATCCTCTTTCCACCCCACAGCTACACCTTATTTCCACATCGACCCCTCAACTTCCTTCAGTTACTTTCTCCCTTCATCTGCCTCTCTGTCTCTTTCACCTCTCGCCCTTCATCTTTCCATCTTCCATTCCGTCCAGCTCCTCGAATCACCCACCTACCCTTCTCCCATCAGATTCCCTTAATTCTAGGGTTTTGATTTTTGGAACTGAATCGGCTCGGCTCCATTCGGTACGTTAGAGATGAGTTTCCAGGATCTCGAGTCGGGGAGAACTTTTGCGTCGAGACGGCAACAAATCAATCGACAACAGGATCCTACCCAGGCAGTCGCTTCCGGGATTTTTCAGATCAATACCGCCGTTTCCACCTTTCAGCGCCTTGTTAATACCCTAGGAACGCCCAAGGACACGCAAGTACTTCGCGAGAAATTGTGAGTTTTTGTCCTCTTCAGTTTCGCCGATCGCCGCTTCTAATTACTGTAGATTCCATTTTGAAGGACTTTTGTATTACTGATGTTTTGAATTTTAATTTTTCAGTGAATTGTCTGATCATGTGAATTTTCTAGGATTTGACTTTGAAAAAAAATGCTGATTTTTATGCAGTCTTTAGCTATACAAGCATGACTTACTATTCTATTTAGTTAAAGTAAGATCAGATGACTCGGTTGTGTTGATACTTCACTAGAATGATGCAGCGTAGTGGTAGTACATTCATATTCGCAGACGTTCATTCCATTTTTAATCATCCGTTACTTAATGTAAATTGTGCAAGCTATGATCTTGGTGAGTCTTGAGTGTATAATGATAAACGATTCATATGAAGTATGTTTTAGCGTTTGTCAAAATGCGGATATGAAAGTAGGATTTTTTACAACCTTAAAATTTGTTGTCCCTACTCCACTGGCTGCAATGGTAATACTTACTTGCATATGTAGGCACAAGACAAGGTTACATATTGGACAGCTCGTAAAGGACACGTCTGCAAAACTCAAGCAAGCTAGCGAAACTGATCATAATTCGCAAGTCAGTGTAAGTACAGTTCTGAACTACCCAAACTAACTCGGTTACTTCTAGTTTGAGGATTTGCTATTAGTCTCTTTATAAACAGTCTTTTCACAAATATGGTTTCTGGTGTTTCAATTTGCAAAACTCTAAGTTGCATGTATCACATCTTCTACCTGTAATTATTTCAGACCATGGAATTTCGGCATAAGTATGTTGCGTCAGCAGAGAAACCTTATCTTTAGTTGTTGTGCATATTCTCTCTTTAGTTGTTGTGCATATGCTTCTTAAGGCCTTGAGGGAGATTTTTGTTTAAAATTTAGGCTAACAAGAAGATCACCGATGCTAAACTTGCAAAAGATTTTCAAGCAGTCCTAAAGGAATTTCAGAAGGCCCAACGGCTTGCTGCTGAAAGAGAAACTACATATACTCTTGCGCCTCAAGCAGTTCATCAATCAAGGTGACTAACGTTTATCATACTTTTGTGTATCCCTTGTAGTTATTAAAATGGGCTGGCAAACAAACACATCATAAATATCGTTCATACTTAAAATTCTGCTATCAACAATTTGCTCATGTATTTTCAGCTACAATGCAACTGAATCTGATGTCGGTCCAGAGAAGAGTCAAGAACAGCGTGCTCTTCTTGTTGAGTCAAAGAGGTAACTACCTTTATCGAGTTGATCCCACATGTTGGAATGGGACTTTCTCTGGAAGAGGAGAGCACCTTTTAAGTTGATAATAAATGATTGTGCAGGCAAGAGTTTGTGCTTTTAGACAATGAGATTGCATTTAACGAAGCTATAATTGAAGAAAGAGACCAGGGAATACAGGAAATTCAACAGCAAATTGGTGAAGTTAACGAAATTTTCAAAGATTTGGCTGTTCTCGTGCATGAGCAAGGAACTATGATTGGTAATGCATACTTTTCTATAAACGAAAAAGAATACCATTTCCGATGTATTTTAAAAGGGTTGATAACGACAACTGTTTGATTCTCATTTCTAATTGTTATGCATAATACTGTGCTCCAGATGATATTGGTAGTCATATTGAGGGTGCCCAGGCGGCTACAGTGCAAGCCAAGTCTCAGCTCGCCAAAGCATCAAAGACGCAAAGATCAAACTCATCTTTGGTAATTGTTCTGTACTAAAAATAATACAATACTGGACTAACCCGCATAATTTAAAAGTACAACATCTTATCTCACATCATCAAATGATACATATCAGTAATATGTTCTCTCATCTTATGATGCAGACTTGCTTGCTGATGGTGATATTTGGGATAATCCTCCTCATCATAATCGTCGTCATTGCTGCCTAGTTGGAATAAGTTGAACTGTTCGGTACTGCAAGTCCCAGTGTCTGTCTACCTTGCTGTACGAAAGGAGGTATCTTTGCTGACCTTTGGCACGTGAATGCGCAACATCTCCAGTGCTGTCTGGAGTTGATGCTTCAGCTTGAATGTATAGTATAATATTCTCTTCATTCAGTTATTTCTGTTGGGCGTGGTGGTGCATTTTTCACATGACTAGTTTCTTGAGCTCTTTGCAATTGGGATGTGTTTTTTTAATGTCAGACTTTTCAATATAAAAGGTTATTTTGTTATGTTTTCTATTTCATTTTCTAAATTAAGATATCTAAAATTCAAAACGACGAGAAATGTCTAGTAAATGCTGACATAGGGCTTCGGAACAATGGCACAGTTTTTCTTTTTCCCAAGGACACACGGTTGTTCATATGTGGATGTTTTAGTGGCCATCATTTATTTAATTTCGGGCATCAGCATCACCATATTTTTCAATTTGCCAAAGTGGGCTTCAGCATAAAAAGAAGAAGAAGCATGTTTGGCACATTCAAGATGCTTTTGGTTTTATGCTATGTGACAAACTGATTGATGGCAGGTTTTTAGTGTCTCTTGTCTGTCTTCATATTGCTTGTGTGGTTGGTCGGATGTCCTTTCGTCTATGATCTCATTTTGCTAACGACCTCGTTTTATGGGGAGTCTGATTCTGTTTTAGCGAGGATTTCATAGCATAAGTTAAAATTTATACAAAGATGTGGTCATCATCATTTTGGTGATTGAAATATTATTATATCAAAAAGGAAAATTTATGAGTTTAGTAATCTCTTTAAAAGTATCACAAAATTTATTGGAACAAATCATTTTCTTCAAACAAAAAAAACAGGCAATTGATTAATAATAATAATAAAAGAAGTTCAGTCGATGTCAATAACATAACATACACTGATACACATCAAAATTGGACAAAATTCATCAATCACCAAAACTGTATAAATCAATAAGTTTCAATGTCATCATCTCCATTTATTGAGCATGACGTCCCACATCATTTTCTATCAATAATCGAATCAAATTACCACAAAATAAAAAGTGTATATTCCATCAAAAATTATAGAAGAAATTGAATATCAAAATAAAATATTTTTTTAAAAAGTTAATCAATATTTAAATGCGATATTAAAGTTAAACAAATTTTAACAGAGGCCAGATCTGGTGCAAAGCACAGATCTGGTGCAAAATACAAAGTCATCTTATCCTTTAATTTTGTTAATCTAACGGTGTTTATTTAATTAAATTAAATGAATTAAAACTAAAATTTAGTAGTGTTTCTCTCTCTCAAAAGGGCATAATTGACCCAAAATTTGTAAAATTCAAGGGCACCAGTTCATCACCCCCAATTTCTCTGCCTCAAATCTCGTAAAATTCGACGAATTTAGAAACAAAAATCTGCACATCATCGAAGACCAGTTCGCTATCGCTGAGTCATGGTTGTTATCTCCATGGTTGTTTGTTTGCTGATCGGTTTATTTTCTCCATGGTTGTTTGTTTGCTGATCGAAATTCTGGAAAATCAGATCGGAATTTGATTGGGATGACGAACTATAAAATTGGCATGACGAATTATAAGAAATCGGACTTAATTCGGTCAAATTGAAGGAGTAAACTTTATCAAACTCAGTTGTTCACACTCTGGAACATCTTCGACATCAATGGAACTCAACCCAAAATGCAATTGACAGTTTTCGAAAAGAATAATTTGAATCTGGTCATGACGAACTATAAAATTGGCATGACGAATTATAAGAAATCCGACTTAATTCGATCAAATTGAAGGAGTAAACTTCGTCAAACTCGGTTGTTCACACTCTGGATCATCTTCGACATCAATGGAACTCAACCCAAAATGCAATTGACTGTTTTCGAGAAGAATAATTTGAATTTGGTCATGACGAACTATAAAATTGGCATGACGAACTATAAAATGGCATGACAAATTATACAATGAAACTATCAAATTATTGATGAATGTTAGTTTACTTTTGACAAATTATAGCATAATTCGTCGAAATCGCATGACCCCTGACGAATTGTAGTGCAAATTCGACGAATTATGCTATAATTCGTCAACAGTGGACTATAATTCGTGAATGTTTTCCCCTACAGCTTGTATGAGTATTTGGCCGACATGACATTGTGAGACAACCCAGCTTCATGCGCCTTCATCTTGGACGATGAATCGAGGGAAACGCAGGAACCATATTTACCTCAAGAAGAATCCATCGATCAAAGGGAATGATGGGTTTTCTGTCAAAAAGGCAACAGTTGGTGAAACATCCATGGTCTTCTGTCAAAAAGCCATGGTTGTTGTTAGTTGGTGGTGGTGAAACGGGGATGAAACAGGAAAGCCATGGTCTTCTGTCAACGAATGGGTTTGTCGAGCATATCTATTTGCATCATCAAATCAAACAGATAAGATAAAGATTAGAAACTAGAACATCCAAATCAATGTCCAATAGTTACAATCCAAACATTTTGACATGAGCCGTGCGATTTGTTCTAAAAATTTTACAGGCAAAACCAAAATTACGACGAAGCAAAAAAAGGGAAGCAAGAAATTTATAACAGGCAGTTGCTTACCCATCCACATCAAAATCGACGGAATCCATGGAGATCTGATCGACGAAATCCATGGAGATCTGATTTTTTTCATCGCGAGAGGAGAGAGAGGGTGGTTATTAAGGATGTGATATACCATATTTGCCCCTATTTACATATCAATTTAAATTAAAAGAGGTTTATTTTCAATTAATCATATCCATTCAAATATATAATGAAGGGTTGAGATTAGTTTGTATTTTTTACAATAATTATCACTTTGCACCTGATCCTAATCCAATTTTAACATATTGGAACGAAATTACAAATAGACAAACTAAAAAAGATTTGTGTGATTTACCGAAGAAAAAAAACAGTAAAGCAGCGACGGCAAAACCGTCGTCGGTGGCATAGAACATAGAAGACATCATCGCGTGCATCCCACGCTCCATTGTTCTCCGTCCGTGCATCACAAACACTCACACTCACACATCCCCAAACCCTGCAGATCGAGTTAAGTAACCACGTGCCATAGTTAACTCTAATCATCTCCGATTAATCCAACTTATCCACTTTAATTCAACGAAGCAATAAACAAATCACTCCATTAATTACCAACCATGGTTAGTCGAGCTCCGCTCCGTTCTGCGTACTGTTTTGTACTTTAGTGCCATTAATTAATAATGAAACCAAAAGAACCCACAAGTGAAAAAGCAAGCAGAATCCACTCTTTGATTTTATTTTATTCCAGCTCGCGTATTCTACTTAAAGCTAAGATTTTTACAATGGGGTTTACACGTACGGAGTTGGGTTTGTGAGAAAGCAGACTTTTGATTGATAATTCTCGAATCTTGTTCTCTATTTTCAGGTTCTTCCTATCTCTCAGTCTTGTGTTGGTTCTGGACTGTAACTGTAAGATTTCGTGTTTGAAATTTGGTGGGCTGAGTAAGATCTTTTGTTTTGTGTTACTGGGAATAGGTTGGTGTTTGTAGCTTTTTCCGAGCTTTGTTTCTGCTTTGCATTATTGTTCTTGATTTGAATCTGCATGTGAGACTGTGAGTGTCTATTTCTGTTGTTGTTAGTTTGTGGATGGATTCAGACATTCAGACGCTTATGGTTTGTATTTTGTGTAAATTTGGAGTAAATCTGAGTCAAGGAAAGATGAGACTTTTAGGCCTGATTTGATATTTAGATGCTTTTTACAGTATTGGGTGTTTGCTGCTTGCTTTGTTAGAATTTCTGGTTTCATATTTGCTGATTATATGTTGATTAACTGTTTTTTTCAAACCGATGATTTAGTGTAATTTTTTGCAGGCTGATTCAGAGAGGCTCTTTGTGATTTCATTAGTTGTTTTAAGACATTGAAGCTACTCGTCCGAAATGGCTTCGAGGTCATATAACAATCTTCTAGAACTTGCTTCGGGTGACGCCCCAAATTTCGGTAGAATGGGGAAGAGGCTTCCTCGAGTACATACTGTTTCCGGGGTATTGTCTGAACTAGATGATGAAAGTAACGGCAGTGTTACTTCTGATGCTCCTTCATCTGTGGCACAAGAGCGAATGATCATAGTGGGAAACCAGCTTCCTCTCCGAGCACATCGAGCAGAAGATAACGGGCAGTGGCAGTTCAGCTGGGATGAAGATTCGCTCCTTTTGCAACTTAAGGATGGGCTTGGAGATGATGTGGAGGTTATTTACGTCGGTAGTCTTAGAGATGAGATTGATCCGAGTGAACAAGATGATGTGGCTCAGACCCTGCTGGACACATTTAAATGTGTTCCGGCTTTCATCCCGCCGGAGCTTTTCAGTAGATTTTATCACGGGTTCTGTAAGCAGCAGTTATGGCCTTTGTTTCATTACATGCTTCCTCTCTCCCCGGATCTTGGTGGGCGATTTGATCGATCTCTTTGGCAGGCCTACGTGTCTGTGAATAAGATCTTTGCAGATAAAGTAATGGAAGTGATCAACCCTGATGATGATTATGTGTGGGTTCACGACTACCATTTGATGATTTTGCCTACTTTTCTGAGGAAGAGATTTAATCGGGTTAAACTCGGGTTCTTTCTTCATAGTCCCTTCCCGTCTTCTGAAATATATCGGACGCTTCCTGTTAGAGATGAACTGCTCCGAGCTTTGCTGAACTCAGACCTGATTGGCTTCCATACATTCGATTATGCTAGACATTTTCTCTCGTGTTGCAGTCGAATGCTTGGCCTTTCTTATCACTCGAAGCGTGGGTACATTGGGCTCGAGTACTATGGTCGCACAGTGAGTATTAAAATCCTCCCCGTCGGGATTCACAAGGAACAGCTGCGATCTGTAATCAGTCTTCCTGAGACCGTATCGAAAGTTTCGGAGTTGCATAAAAAATTTAAAGGAAAAACTGTGATGCTGGGCGTGGACGACATGGACATCTTCAAAGGAATCAGCTTGAAGCTCTTAGCGTTGGAGCAATTACTCATACATCATCCGGAGAAGCGTGGCAAGGTCGTCTTAGTTCAAATCGCAAATCCTGCCAGAGGCCGTGGTAGGGATGTGCAGGAGGTTCAAGCCGAGACCTATTCCACTGTGGAACGAATCAATGCAAAATTTGGAACACAGGGATATGATCCAGTAGTGTTGATTGACACCTCGCTTCAGTTTTACGAGCGAATTGCTTACTATGTGATTGCGGAGTGTTGTCTTGTTACAGCTGTACGGGATGGAATGAACCTTATACCATACGAGTATGTAATATCTCGACAAGGAAACGAGAAGTTGGATGAGGCTTTGGGTTTAGATCTTTTGGTGCCAAAACGGAGCATGCTGGTAGTTTCTGAATTTATCGGGTGTTCCCCATCTCTAAGCGGCGCTATTCGTGTAAACCCATGGAACGTAGATGCAGTAGCTGAGTCTATGGACTCTGCTCTAACACTCTCAGAGTCAGAAAAAGCAATGCGTCACGAGAAGCATTATCGATATGTTAGTACGCATCATGTTGGATACTGGGCGCAGAGCTTCTTGCAAGATCTTCAAAGGTCGTGCAAGGATCATGTGAGAAGGAGATGTTGGGGTTTAGGATTTGGCTTGGGCTTTCGAGTGATTGCACTGGATCCAAATTTTCGAAAGCTTTCGGTGGAGCATATAGTTTCAGCGTACAAAAGAACAAAATGCCGCGCTATTCTTCTGGATTATGATGGAACCATGATGCTACAGAACAATCATAAATCAATTAGTAAAGCTCCAAATACCGAGGCAATCGAAATATTGAACAGTTTGTGCAGAGACCTGAAGAACATTGTTTTTCTAGTAAGCGGCAAAGATAGAAAAACTCTTGCCGAGTGGTTCTCTTCTTGCGAGAATCTCGGATTGGCTGCAGAGCAAGGCTACTTCATAAGGTGAACTCGGTACTCTTTCACTGAAATTTAGTTGCTACAAAACGAGTTCAGCTAAATTTAAAGAGCTGTTTTGTTCCTCCATTTCATTCATTTTTGTGCAGGCCAAACAAAAATACAGACTGGAAAACATGTGTCAGCGTGACGGATTTTGACTGGAAACAGATAGCTGAGCCAGTGATGCAACTATACACAGAGACAACTGATGGGTCTTCAATAGAGACCAAAGAGAGCGCACTAGTGTGGAACTATCAGTACGCAGATCCTGATTTTGGGTCATGCCAAGCTAAGGAGCTTCTCGATCATCTGGAAAGTGTTTTGTCCAACGAGCCAGTTTCAGTTAAGAGTGGCCAACACATAGTTGAAGTCAAACCTCAGGTTAGTAGCATTCTTCCCGTCATTCTCCTTTTACTTCCACAATGTTCGATGATGTTGCTGATTCCTTTTTTTTTCATGATATTTTTTACTTTCATATCCACATTTCCGATGCGATTGATGTTGGAATTTGGCTTTAAATTTTTACTCAGTTCTAATTCAAAAATACGTACTATCATAAAATTGTTTTGGTATTAGGGCGTGAACAAGGGCCTTGTAGCGGACCATCTTCTAAACTCGATGCTAGGCCAGGGGATGCTTCCGGATTTTGTTCTCTGCATAGGGGATGACAGATCTGACGAGGACATGTTTGAGGTGATAATGGGAGCGGTAGGCGGCCCATCACTTTCGCCGGTTGCTGAAGTTTTCGCCTGTACGGTTGGCAGGAAGCCCAGTAGAGCCAAGTACTACTTGGAAGACACAATTGAGATTCTGAGAATGCTTCAAGGTCTTGTTAATGCTTCTGAGCAAGCTGCCTGCATAGCTGCATGTGCCGGCTGAGACTCAAAGTCTGATTGATACACTCATCTGCATTGTTTGTAACTAGGCATGGTTTGAGGTCATTGGGTTTCAGTTTACAAATTACAACTATATTATTTATTAGTAATGTAACATTGCAGGCTTTAATTTATCGTTGCTGTTGTAAAGATGTGTTTAAAATAGTTTATAATAACGTACTTGAGTAAAGATCAGTTATAAAGTATATATTTGGTAAAAAAAAAATACATAGTTCGCGTTCATGTTTGAGCGTATAATGTTGTTAAGGTATAACTATAATTCACGAAGCATTAGAAGCTGCTTCGTTTGCTGCATCCCAATGTAAAAGTCAATCAGCACACAATAACTAACTGGGTTAAAAGATTTATCGAGCATGTAAGTATTTCATGAACACTCACCATTTCACTTTCGTTATCTTAGTCACACGTCCATGATTATGTACTCCCACCCGTATACGTTTCCATATGTCGCATTCCAAAAACTCCACAGTCAACACCATTTTCATGAGTTCTCCAGCTCATGATTTCAAGACGTTTGGGGATGACTTTATATAACAATATCATCCTCTGGTGTTTGACATCTCTTTTAGGTAACGAAAGAAGTTGTACGTACCTCTACACTACATACTCATATAAAATGATATATGATGAAACTCAAGAGTTACAAGAGTTTAATCAAAACCGTGCGCATATTAATGTTAGAACCACGAAGCACGAACTATATTATAAAACTGTTAGTCTTATATAAGTGGTCTGTCAAATGGCAAAAAAAAAAAAAAAAAATTTTTGATACTTGAGTGGAATATAACCACTAAAAGCCGAACCCGAAGGATCGAAAAGGATACACCGAGACCCAAAGGCCAGACACTGAAAAGACACTACAAGCACCCTCGGACCACTGCACCGAAACACCGGTGACCCCCGGACAACCTCACTGAGACACACTCAGAACGGGAAGACACACTGAGGACCAGGGAACCAAATCGCTAAACAAAACACTGCGACGAAAACTCTCCCGCAAACACTATTTGAGAACTGCCACTAGAAACTCTAAATGGCAAAATTTTGAGTACCAGATTTTTGACAGTGTTGCCGTACTTCATCAGGGAGAACCTGATCTTCTTTGCGGAGTTATCCAGAACATCGATTGCCCCTCGGTTCATCTCGAAGCACACCACAAAGAAAAGTGACCTGTGAAAGACTAGCTAAATCGGTTTAGAAAGTAGTAGTAATATGTTTCATATAGTTAGTAAATATTTCATATAAATTAAGAAAATAATCTATTCAATCAACTCCCTCATAGCCTAATATATGTTCAACTCTTACAAAATGTGTATTGATGAAATTCTAAGTTCGAGGGTGTCACACACCTCAAGATAATGAGATTTTATGTTTTAAGTGTGCATGCTTAATAATGGACTAAAACGGAAAACCGTTAAATTTTCCAAACAAATTGGATATTCCAAAGGGTTGCCTTGAAACCTCAAATTGTCATTGGAAATAATTAACATACTTTTTATATTGTAATTTCATTGTCACGTGATAAATACCAAAGGTTGCTCTTAGTGGAAGAGATCGTAAATGCTAGTTTTAATGACTAGCGTGTTTAGTTTCTTCCAGGTGCAACTGTTCTCCTGTAAATGGAATAACATTCAACCTCATTTATGCACGCAAGTAGATAAACCAAGGTGGTCTTGCTTCATATTCTTGGTCGAACAATAAGCAGGATGTCGACGGTTTAAATCCTATCTTATCCCATAATTTTGGAATCGTTCATTCATTGTCAATCATAGTGAAATTTAATTTTTTTTTAAAAAAATAGAAAAACCAATGAAACACTACTCAACCTCTTTTTCCTTTTCTGTCTTTCTTGATGTGTTGGTGATAGTAAAAGACAATTTTGGATTGAAACTTGTGGTGCAAAACTGTTTGATTCTCATTTCTTATAGTTATGCATAATACTGTGCTCCAGATGATATTGGTAGTAGTCATATTGAGGGCCGGGTGCCCAGGCGGCTACAGTGCAAGCCAAGTCTCAGCTCGCCAAAGCATCAAAGACGCAAAGATCAAACTCATCTTTGGTAATTGTTCTGTACTAAAAAATAATACAATACTGGACTAACCCGCATAATTTAAAAGTACAACATCTTATCTCACATCATCAAATGATAGATATCAGTAATATGTTCTCTCATCTTATGATGCAGACCTGCTTGCTGATGGTGATATTTGGGATAATCCTTCTCATCATAATCGTCGTCATTGCTGCCTAGTTGGAATAAGTTGAACTGTTCCGTACTGCAAGTCCCAGTGTCTGTCTACCTTGCTGTACGAAAGGTGGTATCTTTGCTGACCTTTGGCACGTCAATGGGCAACATCTCCAGTGCTGTCTGGAGTTGATGCTTCAGCTTGACACATCCAAGATGCTTATGCTATGTGACAAACTGATTGATGGCAGGTTTTAGTGTCTCTTGTCTGTCTTCATATTGCTTGTGTGGTTGGCGTTGGTCGGATAATTATACTTGCATTTGTACTTTACTTCCAACACAAGCTACATATATATACTACAGTACTAGTTAAACAAAACAATGTTGCAGTGAAACACAACACTCAGTTATTTCCATAGCTTTGTTGAGACTAAAATGCCCAAAACTGATGACCTACCACCACAATGAATATCAAAATTCCCTCCCCTTGTGGCCAACTCCATGTCAAAGCTTACAAGTTACACCCAAGTTCTACACCCTTCTAGTCTCATCCATGCTTATTACTTATATCTCAATATTTTCACAGGTTTTGCAGATTTGGAGTTGATCACATTGGCTCTTGTTCTTCCTCGTTTTATTCGTCTTTTTTTTTTCAAGTTTCATATATGGCCGTGTTTAGTCTCAACGGCAATGGCATTGGAGCTATTGCTTTGGTCTTAATGACGATCGCCTTTTACCACCGGGGTTGGGTTGAGGCCGCAGACGAGGACTTGCGGCTGGGTGCTTCATACATCTTTGGTGATTCGCTAGTCGATGCTGGGAACAATAACTACTTGTCCACTTTATCAAAGGCTAATATAAAACCAAATGGGATTGATTTCAAGGCCTCCCGCGGGGCTCCAACCGGGAGGTACACCAACGGTAGAACCATCGGAGATATTGTTGGTAAGTGATGAATAAGTAACCCGAAGATGGCTCATAAGTGCATAATCCCCGGTCGTGTATGAATAATATATTTTGTATGGACTTGCAGGGGAAGAACTGGGACAGCCACACTTTGCGGCACCGTTTTTGGCCCCTAACACATCCGGGAGGGCAATACTACATGGAGTGAATTATGCATCTGGTGGAGGAGGCGTTATGAACTCAACTGGAAGAATATTTGTAAGGCCTTAAAGTTTCTATTAGTAGTTTCATTTGTTGAACTTGAGAGTTTCTCATACCACTAACAAATACTTAAAAGCTTCTATTGAATTATAGTATCGGAAAAATATCATGTGCAAACGTTCAGACTATAAACCGATGAACGAATTATGGTACACTTCTTATGAACTATGCCATAATTCGGGAAATGACCTATAATTTGTTTGGATAAAACCACGACGTAGTTCATAGGATGTGTACCATAATTCGTCGGTTTGTAGTTTGCACTAAAAATCAATGACTCTTATAGTATCAAGACTAATGAATTCGTATTTTTAAGTAAGAATTCGACTATAATTCATAATTTTTCACCCTAGTGCTTAGCTGATCTATCTGTTGCGATGCACAGGTAAATAGACTTTCAATGGACATCCAGATTGACTACTTCAACATTACAAGAAAACAAATAGACAAGCTCCTTGGTCCATCAAAGGCTAGAGAATACATTATGAAGAAATCAATCTTCTCAGTCACTGTTGGAGCAAATGACTTTCTCAACAACTATTTACTCCCAGTTCTGTCGATTGGAGCGAGAATTTCCCAGACCCCGGACCAGTTCATTGACGATGTAATCACTCATCTCAGAGGCCAGCTCACTGTAAGATCTAACTGTTTTGATGTGCAACAATATAAAATATAAGTACATTCACACAGTGTCATATTGACAGCTTGATTCAGATATATTTTTGTACTATATAATCGTATTCTTGCAGAGGTTATACCAACTGGATGCTAGAAAATTTGTGATTGGAAACGTTGGACCGATCGGATGCATTCCTTACCAGAAGACCATAAATCAGCTTGAGGAAAACCAATGCGTGGACTTGGCGAATAAGCTTGCAACCCAGTACAACGGCAGGCTTAAGGACTTACTGACTGAGCTGAATGAGAACTTACCTGGAGCCACATTCGTGCACGCTAATGTCTTCGATCTAGTCATGGACCTCATTACAAACTACGCAAAATATGGTATATGCTTCCTCATTATTATTATTCCTAAACTAACTCCTAGACCTTAACTTGAGTTGAAAAAGAAAGAAAACTATTATCGATAAACACGTTCGTTCCTGTGTTCAGGCTTCAAGAGTGCAAGTAGGGCATGCTGCGGAAACGGTGGCCAGTTCCAAGGCATTATCCCTTGCGGACCAACGTCTACATTGTGCGAAGACCGCAGCAAATATGTCTTCTGGGATCCGTACCATCCAAGCGAAGCGGCCAACGTCATCATTGCCAAGCAGCTGTTAGACGGGGACACCGATATTATTTCACCCATGAACCTCAGACAGCTAAGGGACCTTTGAATTGTTGTATCAATATTCATGAATTGCTTAAATATCTTTGTATTGTGAACTTATGAGACTACTTTTTCATCTGAATATCATCTGGAGCACAGTATTCTGCCAAAGAGTTGTTGTTGTACTAGGCGACGATAGAATTGCTTGTGATATTATATTAGCACTTAATGGGAGAGTAATAATACTTTTTTTTTTTTAAAAAGGCGTCGAACACGCCTTAACTTTTTGTCGTACAATTTTAACTGTTTCGATTCATGCATTATTTATTAGTACTTTGATATATTTGTTTAATCATTTTTGTTATTATGCAATCTCTTTACTATCATAATCCTTTTGTAATTATTGTGGCTTCACTTTGAAATTTTTATTTTAGCATTTTAAAAGACTTCATTGTCCCATAATATATTAAAATATCTACCAAATACATATATGTATCTCTTCAGTGTTTACAGAAATAGATTTTCCTTTTATCATCTCATGTTTTTTATATAAATATTAGTATTGTTGCACATCTGAATTTGTTTTATTTAACAAATAATTGTTAATCGCCAACAAGGTGGTGGTTGAGTTGGTTTGAACTTGCCTTGTATTGTTGCACATCTGAATTTGTACGTATAATTTAACAAATAATTGTTTATCGCCAACAAGGTGGTGGTTGAGTTGGTTGAGCTCTTTGTCTTGTAATAACAAGTCAAGGGTTCAAACCCCTAAACTTGATTGGATATACGACACTCGCACTTCAATTTCTATAAAATTATACTAGATAATAGCTATGAATTTGGATGATCTTGTACTAAATGAGTTATCCCCCATCAATGAAAAGAACAAATAATTGTTAATCTCCCATAACAATTCATATAACTAACCGAAAATTTCCATCAATATTTACACGCAAAATCAAATCAAGTGAGTAAGTGACTATATTGATTTGTTATGACTAACAACTAAAGGCAATATTATTAACTGATTTGTTAGTAATGTTGGCAATAACTCAACCGATTTGTTAGTTGTTCATCTTACAAAATATCTTTGAAATATTAAATGCATTTCAATTGTGTAGTTCATAAATAAGTGTGTCATTCATTAATTGTTGTTGTTGTTGTATGGATTTAAGAGTTTTTATGATGTATTTTCAGCGTATAATTAACCTTTTAATTACTAAACAAACACGGCACTAAACGGGATGACATTAAAATCAATTTATATTATTAATTAATGAATTACATGTATGTGTTTGACAAAATTAATTTAAATATCTTCATAAATGTGAGGTTTCTAATCCTCCTTTTGCATCTCCTTAGGTTAGATACCAAGCCATGAGTCGTAGATTAGGACTATGTCCCTTAGAGGATTCTGTATAGAGTTTTTAGGCTTGCAGGATCAAGCTTGAAGGCCAGCAATTGGAGCTGAATCGATCAGAGGAAGCTGCAGGAGTTGGGCATGAAGAGAAGCAGCTAAAGGTCAAAACGGTGCTGTTTCATGCTGGCGGCAAATGCTGTTATTCCAGTTACAATTGGAGTGACGCCGTTTGGAAGAAAGCGGGAGTGTTAGCTTGTTCGCAACGCAGCGTTTCCGTTTAAATGGAACGCTGCCGTTTCGTCGAGCGCGAAGCTGGATTCGAATTGGTCGATACGCTGCGTTTCGATCGTCTTCTCCAAATGCATATAAGCCGAAACAATTTGGGAATTAGGGCATCGAACAAAATCCAAAATCCAGAGCAAAATTGGAGCGATTCTTGAAGCATCCGAACTCGAGAGCTAGCCAGAGAGATTCGCACCATCGACGCGCATTCCAGAGCACTGCTATTGCGGCCCGGAATCAGCCGACTCGCCGAGAAGCCACTGCAACTTGGCCTGGACAACCAGTCGACTGACATTGGACGTCCAGCGGCACCGCGCGCGTTCTTCTCACTCAGGGAAGTACCAGTGTTCTACTTTTGTTCATGTCTTTCATTCCAATTAGACTAGGGTTCAGCCTTGACTTATTGGCTTGGTTAGGATACTTGTAATTGTGCAAAACTCGATTGGGATTATAGTGGACGTTGGGTGAGCCTCCCCGACCTGAGGTTCCAAGCAGTAGGGTTTACCCGAAGCTTGTAAAAGTCTTGGTGTTCATTACTTTCAGTTTTACAAGTTTTGCCCAAATTGAACAATATCCATACTTTGACCTAATTTGTCTAATTGGGGATAATCGGATTAAGGGATTTTAATATAAGTCATTACAACGTGGTATCAAAGCAAATTAGGGCAGTTCTTGGTGTTTAGAAATCCATAACTTTGGTTGCTAACACTTAGGATAGTTTCCTTGTGATCTTGGACTGTTTTTGGGTCCTTCTCTTAATCCCTTTCTCTGCTGTTATTCTGTAACACCTAACTTGGTGTTCTGTGATCTTTTTCTTCTCAGGGAATCATGGCTGAACCAGTAAGGGTTACTCCCTTCGATGGCTCAAGTGATTTCACCATGTGGAAGTTAAAGATGAAGGCTGTGTTAGTTAAAGAAAAATGCTGGGATGCAATCTCTGAAGAATGGCTTGAAGGTGCCACTGATAGGCACAAGAAGAAGGTCCAATACCTGGCCTACTCAGAGATTATTCTCAGACTCTCTGATGATGTGGCTAGGCAAGTGGTTAGTCACACTCTTCCCAAAACCTTATGGAATGCCTTAGAGTCCATTTATCTTGCTAAGTCATTGCCTAATAGGATTTCCCTGTTAAGCAAACTTTTTACCTTTAAAATGGACACTCATGTGACTTTGAAAGAAAACCTTGATTTCTTCTTAAAAATGACCCAAGAGCTTAAGAGATGTGATGATGAGATTAAACAAACTCACCAAGCTGTCATTTTATTAAACTCTTTACCCCCTCAGTTTGATACACTTAAGGATGTCATTCAATATGGTAGGGATGATATAACCATGGCAAAGATCATGTCTGCCATCATTCAGAAGAATGACTCCTTAAGGGTATTCAAATCAACACATCAGACTAAGAATGAGTCTAAGTCTGAGGTCATGATGGCTCATGCCAAGTCTAGACCAAAGAGTAAAAAGAAAAAGTTTAATAAAACTGCCACAAATCCCCCTGCTGACAATCTTGCTGGTAGGAGCCAAGAATATCTGTCTAAGAAATGTACTTATTGTGGTAGAGTGGGTCATCTTGTCAATGCATGCTTTAAGAAGAAAAATGAGCAAAAAGAAAAAACTGCTAAGGAAAATCAGAATGGTCACACTAATGTGCTTGAAATCTGTCCTCAATATGGAAATGAACTGTTTGTGTGTGCTGATTCTATTGATCATTCTGGTTGGATATTGGATTCAGGTTGTACCATGCATGCTTCACATGATAAGAATGTTTTTTCATCTATTCAACTTGTTAATGGTGGTGAAGTTATGCTTGGTGACCATACTGTGCTTAAAATTAAGGGAATTGGGAATGTGCCTATTAAAATGCATGATGGAGTAATAAGAGTTCTGAAAAATGTGAAATGGGTACCAAATTTAAGGAGAAACTTATTGTCTGAATCTGAATTTGATAAACTTGGCTGCCATATTGTGACTTATAATGGTGTTAGGGAAATCTCTAAGGATGGTAAAGTTCTTATTAAAGGAATTAACAGGGGAAGGCTGTATCATGTGATTACCTCATCTGAAATTAATTTTTCCCAACCAAAAACTAAGTCTAATACAAAAACAGAAATCTGGCATGCTAGACTAGGTCACATTGGCAACAAAGGTTTACATCACTTGCACAAAAATGGCTTGATTGACTGTGTTCCTACTGATTTATCCTTTTGTGAAACCTGCATCTTTGGCAAGAAATCTGCTCATAGTCTTAAGAGATCTTCATTTACAGTTAACAAACCTCTAGAATACATTCATTCAGATTTATGGGGCCCTGCTCAAGTTTCAACCATAGGTGGTAGGAACTATTTTTTGTCTTTGATTGATCACTATTCTAGAAAAGTTTGGATATACTTGCTTAAAACCAAAGATGAGGCCTTTGCAAACTTTAAGGCATGGAAAACCATGGTAGAAAGTCAATCAAATCTGAAAGTGAAATGCCTAAGAACAGACAATGGATTAGAATTTTGTAATAAAGCCTTTGATGACTTTTGTGCTGAAAATGGTATAAAGAGACATCACACTGTTCCTGGCACTCCCCAACAGAATGGGACAGCTGAGAGGATGAACAGAACCTTGCTTGAAAAGGCAAGGTGCATGCTCATCAGCTCTGGCTTGAAGCCCTCTCTTTGGGGAGAAGCAGTTGTCACTGCTGCCTACCTAATTAACAGATCTCCCTCATCTGTTATTGGCTTTAAAACACCACAAGAGATGTGGACTGGAAAACCTCCTAATTTAAATCACCTAAAGCCTTTTGGTTGTACAGCCTATGCTAAAGTTTCCCAAGGTAAACTTAAGCCAAGGGCTATTAAATGTGTGATGCTTGGTTACCCTGATGGAGTTAAAGGGTACAAATTGCTTGAAATTGTGCCTGGTGGTTATAGAGTGTTAACTGCCATTTCTGTCACTTTTAATGAGACTGATTTTTACTTCAAAAATAAGGCCACTAATGAGACTAACCAACAAGGCACACCTAATAGTGTGACCAGTTCTCCACCTGTCAACTTCTTTGATGAACAGGTGATCAATCGTAAATATAGTGTAAATATTCGATAAGTAAATCAAATACTTATGCTAAGTCACGTTAAATCAAAACATTTATATTTGACTCGGGAATCCCAAGATCGTACCCAAGAGATAAGTGACTAAACTAATTGTGCTAAGGATTAAAACTAGAGTGTTTTTGGTTTGGGGGGGGGGTTTATGCCTCGAAAGAGGGTGATAGCAATGGTTTACTATCCAAAAAGAGAGATTCTAGCAAAGAAACGATCAATCAAAGATGACTAGAGATTACTTCCCCGCCTAGACAATGATAGTGATGATGATATTAGATGTCAATTATGAATTTGCATGCACTTGAATAGAATTTAGCCATGTAACATTCACCCTAAGTTCCACTCGCGCTACAACCTAGGATAAAGAGGCTACACCTCGCATAGGACCTCACACTCGCGCTCTATTGGCCCTATAGAACATGCATTTCTAATCTCACACTCGCGCTCTATTGATTAGATAAACATGTTCTTGTTAAACTCAAGCTATTCTCGTTAGAATTTAGGCGTCGCCATGTAACACAAAAGTCCTAACGCTTCTTCATTCATTTCATTAAATTCATGTTGATCAACGTGAGCTACATCAATCATGAAATTAAGCTAAGTTCCCATTGAGGACATTTCACAAACACCTTATGGGCAACTCTAGACATGTGGTTCAAATGAAGAAGATTCATGTGCAAACTCATTCAATATTGACATCAATGGTATTTACATCATCACAATATGTCTAGGGGATCCATAACCCCCAATCAAAGTCACTACTCACTCATAATGAGTGTACAAGCAAAAACAATGAAAGAGGATGAGTTTAGGAGTCTAGAACCAATTTTGAGATTGAAAAGTGTGAGAATCCTTGTTGTTGATCTTGTTCTTCACTTAATCCACCTTGAAACTTGTGCCAAGAGCTCCTCAAAATTCGTGCCAAAAATCCCCCAAAAAAGTCCCTTTGAATGAGATCTAAAAGTTTCTATTTATAGTCCAAAATAGGGTTTCCGGTACTGTAGCAGGTTTGAGTCGGCGGGCTCAACTGGCAAGAAGGAAAATGAGGCGGCCGGCTAGATCATTGGAAATTCTCGCTCAAGTCTCTGAGTGGTTGAGGCGGCGGACTGAACTTCTAGGCTAAATTTGAGTCGGCCGACTGATGAGGTCAGAGCTTTGGCCTTCTAAATCACCACTTCAGTCGGCCGGCTCATTTTGAGACCAATATTTGAGCCCGCCGACTGGATCTTCCTCCTGGGCACTTTTCGCTCCAAAAACTCAGTTTTGCTCCGAAATCACTGCTTGCTTGTGTTCCCAGCTTAAATGCTGTAGTTTGCCTGAAATGAACCACAAAGCGTCAACTAGCAAGTGAAATTGTGATAAAATGATCGAAACAATAAGCGTGGCGGTTGCCTAAAGTGCATATGTTTTAGTGCCATCAAATCACTCCACACTTATCATTTGATCGTCCCGAGCAAACTAATCATAGAGATCGACAACAATAATGCATTTTACTCGTTCAAGATTGGTTCAAAGGGAACTCCATACGGTGATGATAACTAACTAAGAACACTAAGAAATAAAAACTACTTCCGATAAACCACTTTCGTAGGTGACACGAATGCATTTAGCGAATGCACCAAGCCTTTAAACCCCTAGGCTACCCTAGTGGACGAGTTATAGTCTCGTGAGAGTTTTCAGAAACGGGAATACTCACAAATCCCACATGCATTTATCCCATAAGAGTGAAAAACAAGAGTGTTAAACAATTAAGGCAGTGATTTCTCGAAACTTACTTCACATCCCATGCTAGCATCACAATCACTATACGTTTCAAGAGAGTTTTCAAACCATTTAAGTTCACATGAGGGTGCACTTTCAAGGAGGTCAATACTAGCGCTATCAAGCGCCTAACCTAAAAGTCTATTTATTTTTGAAGCAAGATTTCTGAAAAATGGTTAAAGCTTTTTGCACAAAAATGTCGTTCGATCACTTGTGCTAGCTAGGGCTAGTCCACGGGCTCACGATATAAACTCATTTCCAAGTTTTAGACGCTAAAGTCGTAACCCATAAGGAAAGAGGAGTTTGACAACAAGAGTTCTTAAAACAAGCAAAAACCAATCAATAACTTTCGTGAAATCACAAGGGTCGTTCTAAAGCTCAACTTGCTAGCACACAATGTACGTGATGAACTCACACATGTAAGGGATGATGGAAGGGCATAAAGTCAAGCCTTAAGTGCTTTTTATTTTCTCTCTTTTTTTTTGCATACAAATGCTTTCGAGGGGGGACTTACCTCCCTAACCCCCGACATTTGTATCAATTATCATTTCTTTTCTTTTTCTTTTTTTTGCATGGGGCTTCGCCCTCTTTTGACTCCACACTTAAATCTTGACGATATGCCCAATGTAAATATGGAATGTGTGAGAAACAACCACGAACAAGGCACGAGGCAAGAGAACTAAAGTCACCTAAAAGCAATCGAGAGATTTAAGTTTTCATAAAGGGTAAAAAAGTGTGCTTGCTAAAACTTTTTCAAAGCATGCGTGAAAAATACTTAGATTGCTAGATAGGCACGAGATAGCAATGAACATTGATTCACAAGAATGGGCATTCAATCGAACTTGCTTGATTTTAAACTCTAAATCATGTAAAGGAAGATTGTGAGCTAGATGTGACTTATAGAAGATGAGAATTGATAGTCACAAGCCTTTAGTAGTACAACACTCAAGAAAAGTTGGGATAAAGCATTACGCAAGTGTTCATTTTCAAAAGATATGCATGGTGTAAACATGTGGACTATGCGCCTAAACCAAATAACAACCACTCCACACTTAAACAAAGCTTAGTCCCTAAGCGCAAAGGAAATACGAAATAGAGGTGAAAGCGCAAAGGAACTCCCCTCGTTTGTAGAATGTAGGTCTCTTCCAATTGTTTTACTCTAGGCACGGACTAGTGTTCCTTGATGGCGAAAATGAGACAAGTGAAAGTTAACTTGGACAAGATATGGATATGGAAAATTATAGCATGCAAGAGGCAAGTCAACTTCAATGTCATATATGAAAGATAGCCAAAACAAGGAAATATAACATAACGAAACATCCAAAGTATCAAAAGATAGCAAGTCAAATATCATCACAAAATTCATAAGAATAGAGGTGCAAATTCAAAGGACCATAAAATGTAAACAATATCACCGAGCGAGCCTCAAAATGGACCATCATCATCATCATCGTCTGGGCTAGCAAATCGATCCTCGGCTGCTAGAGGTCCGGTGGTGGGATAGGGAGGTGGAGGAGCATAATATGAAGTAGAGGCATAGGAAGGAGCAAAGCCGAGTGGTTGAGGTGGGCGAGCACGGGACCGAGTGGGGGCATAAGGGGGATGAGTGTAGTCAAATGGTGGAGGAGGGGGGCACTGGCACTGCTGGAAGGGGCCCCCATGTTCTGGACGATGGACGCGAGAGTAGAACGCACCCACTGAGCCTCCTGGCGATGAAACTGAGACTCCTGACGATGGAATTGGGATTCCCGATGTGTAAACACCTCTAGGCGATCAAATCCCATCCTCAAATAAGCCATATCCGCGGTGAGCCTCTCAAACTGTGAAGTCCAATCCGCACTAGAAGGCGGCATGCTCTCGGATGGAGGAGGGTCGGATGGATCGGGGGATGATGGTGGTGATGGAGTGAGGGTGCAGTCCCGGTGCCTTGATAAATAGGCGGCTTTGCTCCTTTTAGCTTTCTCTCGAACATCCTTGTCGTGTGGTATGTCATCGTGATCCCAAAGTAGTGTTCCGGGCTTTAGGAAGTGGCCGCGCCTCATAATATCAAGATCAAGAACCTTCCTTGAGGGCTCCTCCGATGCAAAACTGAAGTTACAGTTCATTGCTATCAATGTAATTAACGAGCCTCCTCCAAGTGCGATTGTTCTTGAACTTTTACTCACAAAGCCCTCAAAACTCTCGGCGAGGACTGTAATCCAATCATTCCTATCCTTATAGTCTATAAGCATCAATAACTTCATATCCGGAGTTGTCACCTTTTGAGCTAGCCCTCCTCGGGTGTTTATGCCGATGGGAATGAGATGGTGAATCACCTTCCAAATAGGATCTCTGATTTCTGCGGAGCTGTAAGACGAGTCGAACCACTCATTCCTCCCCGATATTCTCTTCCAAAATTTAGTTCTATCAAGAGCATCAAAAATTGGTCGTCCTGGTAGCACAGGTGGAAATTTCAGCCAATTCGACAACACCTCATGATCAAATTCAAATTCCTCCCCTCCAATAACAAACCTCCATTTTGTCACCAATTTCCCCCTCCTCTCCGCTTCAAACGAGCACAAGAATTCTTTAACTAATCTATCATAACAACCGGGATCATCCATAAGATAAAAACCTAGACCACAACCGGATAATCTACGCCGTACCTCATCTCCTATTTGGAGGTTGTCGAGCAATGCCCAATCGGGATAGGAGGTCGGGATGACAATCTTCTTAGCATTTGTAATCCGCTCGAGCCTAGTTTGATGCTCCTCTTTTTGGAATTGAAGCGGTTCCAAAAATGGGTACGGTTTGGGAGGCAATGCCAATGCCAATTCGTCATTGACTTGAGCTGCAGGGGGAGGCTCGATCTGAGGCATGTCTTGAACTGCAGGACCTTTCCCTTTTGAGGCTTTTGAAGACGATTCTCCGGTCGAACCCTTGTGCTTCTTAGGTGGAGGTGGAGTAGGCGATTTCCGGGGCGGGGAAGGTGTATCTTCCCTAAGCACAAGTCGCCTCGTAGCCTTTCGCGGTGGATTTCGCTTCAAGCCATCCCTATCACCCTCAATTGAATCCTCAAACGGATTTGACTTGGACGGAGCTTTGGATTTGGAGGTGGCTCGATCTTCGTCCCTTCCCATAGTTCGATTCGGAATTGTGTTGGAGGAAATCTGAGAGGGGAAGGACGGCTGGAGCTTTGGAGATAGAGATGGAGTGGCTGAGGAGCGGGTGGCGGAAGGGAGGGTGGATTGATGGCTGGGACGGACGGATGTGTGCGGGAGATGGAAAGAAGGGGGTGTGTCGGGCGGCTGAAGCTTTGGAGATGGAGATGGGGTGGTTTGGTTTGTTCTCAAAATTGAAATTGAATTTAGGGTTTGGTGAGAGTGGAATGTGGCAAAATTAGAATTGTGGGTAAAATCAGAAAAATTGAACCAAGTCAATTGGAATTGAGCCAAAAGGAAATTTTTTGAACCAGCAAAAATTGAGCCAACTACTTGACATTTGAGTCGGCCGACTGGAAGTTCAAAACAATGATTGAGTCGGCGGGCTCAAAGCATCAGAAGATTTAACTGAAGAATTTTTACGATTGAGTCGACCGACTGGATTTGTGAAGAAGGTTTGAGTCGGCCGGCTCAAGGGGTCAGAGGAGTTTGGCTGATGAAAATGAACTTTTGAGTCGGCCGGCTGGATTTGAAAGGCACAGCTGAGTCGGCCGACTGGGGAGGTCAGCCCCTTTTTTCGAGTGAAGATGGGATTGAGCCGGCCGACTGGAAGTGTAAGACAGGTTTGAGTCGGCGGGTTCAAAGCATCCGTGAATTTTTGGGCGATCAAAACTGAAGGTGAGCCGGCCGACTGGGATTTATAAAGAGAAATGAGCCGACGGGCTCAAATGATCAGAGCTTTTTGAGCGAGTGAAGAAGGGTTGAGCCGGCCGACTGGATTACAAGGCATGGAATGAGTCGGCCGACTCAAATGCTCAGAGAAGGCATTTTGATCTAGGCTTGACTCCACACTTAGAATTTTTACCCCGCATTCATGAACAAGCATCACTCAATATTCACATGAGTTCAATTCAAACATAGTCATGCTTAACCAAGAAATCACTAGCATAAACACATTTCACAATAAAACGCAAGCTAGGATCAAAGACTCCACACTTGAAACATCACCATCATCTAGATAATTCATGTGAGCAAAATTCCACACCAAACACACCTAATCATGCAATTTAAACCATCCTAGCACCGCGCTTTCATACAAAGTTCAAATCTCACGTGCCAAAACATATAGGAAGTTAATTTTGCGTAGATGGACAACTCACAAACCGGGCTACCTCCCGTAAGGTGCCTAGTTTAACGTCTTGGCAAAGACCGAGCCGAGGCTTGACATGTATAGAAGCACACTAAGAGAAGTCCCGAGCGGGATCCCTTCTCTAGCGGTATAGAATTCACGAGGGCGCTTCCAATAGGTCTTTGTCTCCATTAGCGGCATGGTAGATCTTTACTCTTTGTCCATTTGCCTTGAAGATGTTCTCTTGGTTATCCACTAGCTCTAGGTGGCCATCATCGAAAACTCTATGGATCTTGTAAGGCCCGAACCACCTAGACTTGAATTTCCTGGGAAATAGCTTGTATTTGGAGTTAAACAATAGAACCTTGTCGCCAACTGAGAACTGTCTCTTCAAAATGAGCTTATCATGCCATCTCCGGGTTTTCTCCTTGTAGATTCTTGAACTCTCGTAGGAGTCCAATCGGATTTCGTCCAACTCATTGAGTTGTAGGAGTCTCTTTTCACCCGAAGCTTTGGTTTCAAAATTTAGCTCTTTTACCGCCCACATGGCTTTGTACTCGAGTTCCACGGGAAGATGGCACGACTTGCCATAGACGAGCCTATAAGGAGACATCCCAATCGGTGTCTTAAAAGCAGTTCTATAAGCCCAAAGCGCATCATCAAGCTTCAACGCCCAGTCTTTACCCGATTTCCCCACTGTCTTGGTCAATATGTTCTTGATCTCTCGGTTAGACACCTCGACTTGACCATTAGCTTGTGGGTGATAGGGAGTTGAACATCTATGATAAATCCCGTGTTTCTTTAGCATGGACTCGAATCTCTTCTCCTTGAAATGAGAGCCATTATCACTGATTACCGCTCTAGGAACACCGAATCTCGGGAATATTATCTTTTTAAACATCTTTATCACCACTTTAGCGTCGCAAGAAGGGGAAGCGATCGCCTCAACCCATTTGGACACGTAGTCCACCGCTACTAGAATGAATGAATTCCCTTGAGATGAAGGTAGGGGTCCCATGAAGTCCACGCCCCAAACATCAAAGATCTCCACTTCTAAAATACCCTTTTGAGGCATTTCCTCCCTTCTAGCTATGTTTCCCATTCGTTGTCACTCATTGCAAGCCTTGACAAATTCATACGTGTCTTTAAACATGCTTGGCCAATAGAATCCCGATTGAAGAATTTTGGAAGTGGTCTTTGAAGCCGAACCATGACCACCATAAGAAGAAGAATGGCAACAAGCTATGATTTCTTTGAAATCCTCCTTGGGCACGCATGTTCTGTATACACCGTCCGAACATAGCTTGTATAAGAATGGGTCGTCCCAATAATATCTCGAGACATCGTGCAAAAACTTGCTCTTCTGGTTATAATTGAGGCCTTCGGGGAGAATATTGCACGTCAAGTAGTTCACAAAATCTGCATACCAAGGGGCATCATCTTCGGCACTCATTAAATATTCCCCAACGAAAGAGTCTTGGATGGGCGCCGAGAACCATTTTGAATCATATAGCTCTACCCTCGAAAGGTGATCCGCCACCACATTTTCTACTCCTTTCTTGTCCCGAATTTCAATGTCAAACTCTTGTAGGAGGAGGACCCATCTAATAAGCCTTGGCTTAGCATCTTTCTTTGCCATTAGGTACTTGATTGCGGCATGGTCCGTGTAAACAATAGTCTTTGTTGCCACGAGATAGGGTCTAAACTTCTCAAAAGCGTAAACTACCGCCAATAACTCCTTTTCCGTGGTAGTATAATTCATTTGAGCACCATCGAGCACCTTGCTCACGTAGTATATTACATGAAGCTTCTTCTCAATACGTTGACCCAAAACTGCCCCAATGGCGTAATCGCTTGCATCGCACATTAATTCAAAGGGAAGGTCCCAATTTGGCGGTTGCACAATAGGTGCCGATACAAGATTCTTCTTCAATTTGTCAAATGCCTCAAGGCATTCCTCATCAAAATTGAATTCCACATCGTTGCAAAGGAGATGAGTCAATGGTCTAGCAATTTTTGAGAAGTCCTTTATAAACCGCCGGTAAAAACCGGCGTGGCCCAAAAAACTCCTTATTCCCTTTTGGTTTTTTGGCGGTGGAAGTTGCTCAATAACTTGAATTTTAGCCTTATCAACCTCTACTCCTCTCTTAGAGACCAAATGCCCGAGAACAATCCCTTCTTGTACCATAAAATGGCACTTCTCCCAATTAAGCACCAAATTTGTCTCGATGCACCTAGAAAGAACATTAGAGAGATTAGCTAGACAATCATCAAAAGAGGATCCATGGATAGAAAAATCGTCCGTGAAAACCTCAATGCACTTCTCAATATAATCGCTAAAAATGGACATCATACAACGTTGAAAAGTCCCCGGTGCATTACACAAACCAAAAGGCATACGTCTAAAAGCGAAGGTTCCATATGGGCATGTGAAAGTGGTTTTTCCTTGATCATTTGGCAATATAGGAATTTGGTAAAAACCACTATATCCATCTAAGAAGCAAAAATAATCATGTCCCGCTAGCCTTTCTAACATTTGATCTATGAATGGGATAGGTAAATGATCCTTTTTTGTAGCCTTATTCAATTTTCGATAATCAATGCACATTCTCCACCCATTCACGGTCCTCGTAGGGACTATTCCCCTTTATCATTTTTAATGACCGTGAGTCCTCCCTTCTTAGGGACGCAATGGATGGGACTTACCCATTCCGAGTCCGGAACGGAGTAAATAATGCCGGCATCTCTAAGCTTGGTGATTTCTTTAAAGACTACCTCGCTCAATTTAGGATTCAATCTCCTCAACATCTCCCTAGAAGGTTTCACATCTTCCTCTATATTAATCCTATGCATGCAAAGAGAAGGGCTAATCCCCGTTATATCATCAATGGAATAGCCTAGGGCTTTCTTATTAGCCTTCAATACATGCACAAGCTTGGATGTCTCATCATCATTCAAAGTAGCACCAACAATGACGGGGAATGTAGCATTAGACCCAAGAAATTCATACCTTAGATTCGAAGGTAGAGGTTTTAACTCTCCTTCGAATTCCTTACCTCTTGGCACCGGGTCTTCCTTAGTTTCATGATCATTTGGCCCTTGCTCACCTTCATCCAAGGTAATGTCTCCCACATCCTCATCTTCCATATTCATTAAAGAAGCAAAAAGTGTACTAGAGTCGTCTAACTCCATAACTTCACTTTCAAAAGATGTTAGCCCGAAAGTTTCACAAGAAATATCAAGCATATTGCACTCAAAGGATGAAGTAGGGGCTTTCATAGCATTTTTCAGAAAAAATTTCAGTTTTTCATTCCCTATCTTCAATTCAATTGACCCTTCACCACATTTGATGACCGCTTCAACGGTATTTAGAAAGGGTCTCCCTAAGATGACGGGTGTCTCTTGTTCACTATCCATATCTAACACATAGAAGTCCACGGGGATGAAAATTTTCCCAACTTTTATAGGCACATCCCTTAGGACTCCATTAGGCACCCTAGAGCTCCTATCGGCTAGTTTCAACGAAATAGTGGTGGGATGTAGCTCACCCATGTCAATCTTTTCATACAATGAATATGGGATCAAAGAAATACTAGCACCAAGGTCACATAAAGCCCTATCAATTTCAATTTTGCCTATGGATATAGGAATAGAGAACGACCCTTGGTCTTGCATTTTTCTAGGCATGCGGCTTTGCACAATTGCACTACATTCGGCATTTAAAGCTACCATGCTAGACTCTTCAATAACCCTACGGTTTGACACAATATCTTTCAAGAATTTAGCATAAGTAGGGTTTTGTGTGATTACCTCGTGGAAGGGGAGCGTGACATACAATTTTTTAAGCATCTCCACAAATCTTTGAAAATGAGCATCAAGCTTGCTCTTGTTTAGTCTTTGTGGGAAAGGCACCATGGGCACGTATTTCCTCATTAGGATCGGCTCTCCATGCTCCTTTTCCTCTTCTATTGGGGCTTGAGGCTCACTTTCCGAATTTTCCTTAGAAATTTCCCCTTCCACTTCCTTGCCCTTCGAACTAGATTTCGGTTGAGGGGTAGGCAATACCTTCCCATTCTTCAACGTGATAGCATCAACGTGCTCAATATAACTCACATCCGGTTGGGAGGGAAGTTTCCCTATTTGCTTCAATTGGGTATTCTCCCTAGCAAGTCTTTTGTTTTCGGTCGCTAGCTCATCCAATTTTGCTTCCATTCTTCGGTTGCTTGCCTTGCTTTCTTTGTTATCCTCCATCATTTGAGCCATCATTGACATCATAGAGCTCTCTTGAGAGCTTGAGGAAGAATTTCCTTGCTCATTCATATTGGCTTTAGCTTGATAGGGCTTTTGATTTTGATAGTTTCCTTGATAGTTTTGAGAGTTTTGATTTGACCCTTGGCCTTGGTTGGAGTAGGAATTCTGCACTTGGTTTGAGAATGAATTTTGCCCTTGATTTTGGTTTTGGCTAGAGCCATAACCTTGCCTTTGATTATTCCCTTGATAATTGCTTTGATAATTTCCTTGCCCTTGAGGCCTTGAGGTGAAGTTAGAATCATTAGACATCCTCTTTTGCGGAGGCTCATAATTTCTAGTGGTAGGATTCGCATTTTGATTGTAGTTTCTTTGTTGGTTGACAAAATGCGCCTCCTCATAGCCATCATCATCTTCCTCATATTTCCCTTCGGGACAATTTTTGGTAGAGTGCCTTGTACTAGAACACAAGAAGCATGATTGGTGCGCCGAAGTTCTCTCCTTATCAGCCTTAGGCTTAGTTGCCTCCACAGAATTTACCATACTTATCATAGACTCCATCCTCTTTGATAACTCATTAATTTGCTCGTTCGTTGCATAACTCGAGGAATCATCTCTTGACTTGGCCATCTTTTTGTGGTCTACTCCTTGGTATTTATCGGAGTTTGAAGCTATTTTGTCCACAACCTTAAAACCTTGGTTAGCCGGTAACTCCATTATAGCGCCTCCACTAGCCGTGTCCATTTGATTCTTAGCCTCCTTACTCATCCCCAAATAGAAGTAACGCATTAGATCGGCCTTTCTAAAATTATGATGAGGGCACTCCCTCAAGTAGTGTTTCAACCGATCATAAGCTTGGTGGAAGAGCTCGTTGTCCCTTTGAGAGAATGTTAGAATAAAGTCCGTGAACTTCTTAGTTCTAGACAGAGGGTAGAACTTGTTCAGAAAAGCCGTGGCTAAATGGTCCCAAGTACGAAAAGTCCCCGGATCATGATTTTGTAGCCACTCCTTGGCATCTCCATATAGCGACGAAGGAAATAATTTCAAGTAGACATATTCAACGGGTGTATTCCTCGGCTTATAGGTCCGGCAATACTCTTGGAAGTTGGCTAGATGATTGGAGGGATTCCCGGCCCCTTGAAATTGGCCATTCGTGATCATATGCACTAGAGACGATTTAACGTCGAAAACAAAGGCATCCTCATCGGGAGGTTGAATAACCGAGCCATTTCCCTCGAGGGTCGGAGTCATGTAGTCCCCTACGGGTCTTTCATCCTCATCTTCTTCATCTTCCTCCTCATACCTATTATTTCGGTTCTCTCTACGATGAACACGAGGATTCCGGATAGGACGTCTCTCATTCTCATTATAATTGTCATTTCTAGCTTGAGGATCCTCTACTTCTTCCCCATCAATTCTACGATTTTGAACATTTCCTTGAAGAACCGGACGGTTCCCATCTTCATTTTCCATAATCCCTTCTTGTCTTTGATTTTGGATGATAGGTGGGACAATAGGAACCAATGGAGGTAGAGGGTTCTTGCGAGGTCTACCTCTTCCTCTCTTAACGGTAGGTTGAGAAGGTCTAGAAGTACTTGAAGAAGAGCCGGTTGCTACGTGTTTCTTTCCTTCAAATCTTGTGTTCATTCAATTGCCTGCGAGAACAAAAGAAATTCTTAGCAATGAGCGGCAAAAGAGATAAACACAATCAAGATCAACACAAGCAATGGCTACCAAGTAAGGAAAAGCAAACAAAACTAGATAATCTAATAGCACGATAGTTAATTAACCTATCCCCGGCAACGGCGCCATTTGATCAATCGTAAATATAGTGTAAATATTCGATAAGTAAATCAAATACTTATGCTAAGTCACGTTAAATCAAAACATTTATATTTGACTCGGGAATCCCAAGATCGTACCCAAGAGATAGGTGACTAAACTAATTGTGCTAAGGATTAAAACTAGAGTGTTTTTGGTTTGGGGGGGGGTTTATGCCTCGAAAGAGGGTGATAGCAATGGTTTACTATCCAAAAAGAGAGATTCTAGCAAAGAAACGAATAAACGATCAATCAAAGATGACTAGAGATTACTTCCCCGCCTAGACAATGATAGTGATGATGATATTAGATGTCAATTATGAATTTGCATGCACTTGAATAGAATTTAGCCATGTAACATTCACCCTAAGTTCCACTCGCGCTACAACCTAGGATAAAGAGGCTACACCTCGCATAGGACCTCACACTCGCGCTCTATTGGCCCTATAGAACATGCATTTCTAATCTCACACTCGCGCTCTATTGATTAGATAAACATGTTCTTGTTAAACTCAAGCTATTCTCGTTAGAATTTAGGCGTTGCCATGTAACACAAAAGTCCTAACGCTTCTTCATTCATTTCATTAAATTCATGTTGATCAACGTGAGCTACATCAATCATGAAATTAAGCTAAGTTCCCATTGAGGACATTTCACAAACACCTTATGGGCAACTCTAGACATGTGGTTCAAATGAAGAAGATTCATGTGCAAACTCATTCAATATTGACATCAATGGTATTTACATCATCACAATATGTCTAGGGGATCCATAACCCCCAATCAAAGTCACTACTCACTCATAATGAGTGTACAAGCAAAAACAATGAAAGAGGATGAGTTTAGGAGTCTAGAACCAATTTTGAGATTGAAAAGTGTGAGAATCCTTGTTGTTGATCTTGTTCTTCACTTAATCCACCTTGAAACTTGTGCCAAGAGCTCCTCAAAATTCGTGCCAAAAATCCCCCAAAAAAGTCCCTTTGAATGAGATCTAAAAGTTTCTATTTATAGTCCAAAATAGGGTTTCCGGTACTGTAGCAGGTTTGAGTCGGCGGGCTCAACTGGCAAGAAGGAAAATGAGGCGGCCGGCTCGATCATTGGAAATTCTCGCTCAAGTCTCTGAGTGGTTGAGGCGGCGGACTGAACTTCTAGGCTAAATTTGAGTCGGCCGACTGATGAGGTCAGAGCTTTGGCCTTCTAAATCACCACTTCAGTCGGCCGGCTCATTTTGAGACCAATATTTGAGCCCGCCGACTGGATCTTCCTCCTGGGCACTTTTCGCTCCAAAAACTCGGTTTTGCTCCGAAATCACTGCTCGCTTGTGTTCCCAGCTTAAATGTTGTAGTTTGCCTGAAATGAACCACAAAGCGTCAATTAGCAAGTGAAATTGTGATAAAATGATCGAAACAATAAGCGTGGCGGTTGCCTAAAGTGCATATGTTTTAGTGCCATCAACAGGACACTATGAATCAAGGTGGGGAACAAGCTGAGGAGAATGAAGAATTTGATTTGGGAATCTTCAATCAAGATGATGGAGCAGCAGATGCTGATGATCAAGGCTCCATTGGGCCTGAAGGTAACTCTCAAACTCACCAATCAGGTGGGGATGATCAAGTAAGCCTTCATGACTCTTCTTTACATTCAGAAAATGATGATAATGAGGCAACAGTGGATGGTGTTCAGGGTGTCCCTGCACCAGGTGTTCAGGGTATCCCTGCACCTATTATTAATGATAATGTTGTTGATGCCCCTGCTCACATTAATGCACCTGATATTAGGGACTATGTGTTAGTAAGGGATAGGGAACCTAGGATCAGAATTCCTGTCAAAAGATATGCTAATTTTGTTGCTGATTCTGATTCTGCTCATGCTGATTTTACTGAATGTGATAGTCATGTTGGCCATGCTGGTATTGTTGAGTTTGCCTTTCTTGCTGCTGACATTGTGAAACAAAATGTGCCTGAAACTTTCACACAAGCTACTAATGGTGCTAAAGCAACTGAATGGTGGAAGTCTATGCATGATGAAATTGACTCTATGAAACAAAATGGTACTTGGGAATTAGTCCCCAAACCCCCTAAAGCTAGAGTCATTAATTGTAAATGGATCTATAAACTGAAAGATGGCTTAAAACCAACTGATCCTCCAAGATATAAGTCTAGGCTTGTTGCTAAAGGTTTTTCCCAAAAGGAGGGAATTGACTATAATGATATCTTTGCTCCTGTTGTTAAATATAAGACCTTGAGACTTATGATTGCTATGACTGCTGTATTTGACTGGCATTTGGAACAAATGGATGTTAAGACTGCATTTCTCCATGGTGATTTAGAGGAAAAAATTCTTATGAGCCAGCCTATAGGTTTTATTGATCAAAAACACCCAGATTATGTTTGTTTTCTGAAAAAATCTATCTATGGTCTAAAACAGTCCCCTAGGCAATGGAACAAGAAATTTGATGCTTGCATGATTAGCTTACATTTCACAAGAAGTAAATATGACACTTGCTTGTATTTTAAAAATGTTAATGCTAAGTTCCCCCTTTATGTACTTATATATGTTGATGACATTCTTATGATTTCTGGGGATAAATCTGCTATTGCTAAAATTAAAGGAGACTTAAGTGTTCACTTTCACATGAAGGACTTAGGCCATGCTAAAAAGATTTTGGGTGTTAACATACTTAGGGACAAACAGACTAAAACTATTTATCTCTCCCAATCAGATTATGTAACTAAAGTTGTTGATAAGTTTGGCATGAAAGATTCTAAACCAGTGAGTATTCCATTAGGAGGGCACTTAGAACTATCTAAAGTTGATTGCCCTGAAAGTGACCAAGACAAACTTAAAATGAGCAAAATCCCATATGATGTTGCAGTAGGATCAGTTATGTATGCAATGCGTTGCACCAGACCTGACCTTGCCTTTTCTATTAGTGTCTTGAGTAGATTTATGTCAAATCCTGGGGAAAAACACTGGTTAGGCATGAAATACTTGCTGAGATATCTGTCTTCAACTGTTAAACTTGGTTTGGTCTTTGCTGATTTTGATTCTCAACATGATATAGTTGGTTATGTGGATTCTGATTATGCTAGTAACAAAGACAATAGAAAATCTACAACTTCTTTCTTCTTTACTTGGGCTGGAAACTGCATTAGTTGGAAGTCACAGTTGCAGTCAATTGTGGCTCTATCCTCAACTGAGGCTGAGTACATTGCTGGAACTGAGGCTGTTAAGGAAGCAATATGGCTTAAGGGAATTGTGAAAGAAATTCAAGGTAAATCATGTGTGCCTATCTTGCATATGGATAGTCAAAGTGCTTTGTATCTATGTAAGGATCCTGTTTACCATGAGAGAACTAAACATATTGATGTTAGGTTCCATTTTATCAGAGATATGTTAGAGTCTAAGCAGATCATTATCAAGAAAATATTGGGAGAGACTAACCCTGCAGATTTTGGCACAAAAATTGTGCCTAGTGACAAGTTTTTGTTTTGCAGGAAAAGTCTCCACATTCTGGATGTTCCTTAAGAGTGTGGGGATGAACCAATGATGGTTGGGATGAGACCTTGCTCAATGTTCCACAGAAATAATTCCAAAAGGGTTCCTTGCACAAGTAGGATTAGGAGGGCAAATTGTGAGGTTTCTAATCCTCCTTTTGCATCTCCTTAGGTTAGATACCAAGCCATGAGTCGTAGATTAGGACTATGTCCCTTAGAGGATTCTGTATAGAGTTTTTAGGCTTGCAGGATCAAGCTTGAAGGCCAGCAATTGGAGCTGAATCGATCAGAGGAAGCTGCAGGAGCTGGGCATGAAGAGAAGCAGCTGAAGGTCAAAACGGTGCTGTTTCATGCTGGCGGCAAATGCTGTTATTCCAGTTACAATTGGAGTGACGCCGTTTGGAAGAAAGCGGGAGTGTTAGCTTGTTCGCAACGCAGCGTTTCCGTTTAAATGGAACGCTGCCGTTTCGTCGAGCGCGAAGCTGGATTCGAATTGGTCGATACGCTGCGTTTCGATCGTCTTCTCCAAATGCATATAAGCCGAAACAATTTGGGAATTAGGGCATCGAACAAAATCCAAAATCCAGAGCAAAATTGGAGCGATTCTTGAAGCATCCGAACTCGAGAGCTAGCCAGAGAGATTCGCACCATCGACGCGCATTCCAGAGCACTGCTATTGCGGCCCGGAATCAGCCGACTCGCCGAGAAGCCACTGCAACTTGGCCTGGACAACCAGTCGACTGACATTGGACGTCCAGCGGCACCGCGCGCGTTCTTTTCATTCAGGGAAGTACCAGTGTTCTACTTTTGTTCGTGTCTTTCATTCCAGTTAGACTAGGGTTCAGTCTTTACTTATTGGCTTGGTTAGGATACTTGTAATTGTGCAAAACTCGATTGGGATTATAGTGGCCGTTGGGTGAGCCTCCCCGACCTGAGGTTCCAAGCAGTAGGGTTTACCCGAAGCTTGTAAAAGTCTTGGTGTTCATTACTTTCAGTTTTACAAGTTTTGCCCAAATTGAACAATATCCATACTTTGACCTAATTTGTCTAATTGGGGATAATCGGATTAAGGGATTTTAATATAAGTCATTACAATAAAAAATATCTTGTGGTTTTGATTTACATGAATATTTTTTGATATGAACCAAAAACGGATTTACTGATTTAAATCATAATTATTAACTTAATTTTTTGGGAGAATATAAATCATCAATTCCGTTAAATTTAATTCAACAAGTATTTTGGCGGAATATTCGAGGCGACGCATGATGAAAGCATATGCCGCACTCGACGCTCGTCTGCAGACACCCACGTGGCTCACGTGACCCCTCTACACCACCTGCAAAATACTCCCATGTATACTCGCTCACTCTACGCTTAAAATTTATCCAATTAAAATGAAACACGTCATCGAATATCGATGAAACTCCACCAAACATAATCCCAAAAAACTCGAAAAAATAAATTCAAAAATGCGAGTTTATATAAGTTGCAGAAGGAAAAAGAAAAAGACAATTTGCAAGTTGGGAAATCTTGCAGAAGGCAACGACCGTGTCGTCTCCGTCTCGCCTGGTGTCGTGTCGTGTTTTTCTGTCTGTCGTTCTTCTAAGGTTTGGTCAGGCGGGCACGACCGGCGATTGGCGTGCAGTAGCTGACGATACGGTTGTTGTCGTTGTTGTAGCTGTTTTCCACAATTTCTGATTTCTGATTCAAATCAACCCAGAAACATATAATCAGTTTTGCAATATCAAAATCCCTAATTTGAACCAGGCACATTCTCTCTCTCTCTTTCTCTCTCTCTAGCCCTAGAAAAGAAGCGAAGAATGGAGGTGGAGAAGAGAGGCGATGAAGGAGTCAAGGCGGCGGCTTTGGGGTCAAAATGTCCACTAACGTTCTGGGAAATGATGTTGGCTTCTGGGGTTTTGCTGTCATTCGTTGTTGGGCTGCTTGGGGTGTATTTCACCCTGCCGGATTCGGATTACAGCTTCTTGAAGCTGCCACGCAATTTGGAAGATCTTCAGATCCTGAGGTTTGTGGATTCCCAATCTGAAAGATTCAGTTTTTATCTGGTTTGGATTTGTTGGATGTATGTGTGCATTTAGGCTGTAGGCTGTAGCTGCTTGATGATGTAATGTAATGCATGTTGTTTCAGCTGGATCTACAATTTGTTTGACCACGCCTTTTGAGACTTTTGCATATTTGGAACTTGATATTGTTTTATATTTGATTCAAATTATATTATGAGATATACAAATGCATTTGAGTTGTGTAAACTGTAAGGTGTTGTGATTTTGGTGTTTGCAAGGATTTACTTGTTTAGGGTGTTATTAATGTCTGCGAGTTGTATGTTTTTGTGTGTGCAGGGATAATTTGGATACGTACACAAAGGATTACACTATACAGGTTCTAGTTGGTTACTGCATAGTGTACATATTCATGCAGACTTTCATGATTCCGGGGACGGTTTTCATGTCACTGCTAGCTGGAGCTCTCTTCGGAGTTTTCAAAGGTGTGGCTTTGGTGGTGTTCAATGCAACCGTTGGTGCATCTTCTTGTTTCTTTTTGTCGAAGCTGATAGGTAGACCTCTGGTTATCTCGCTGTGGCCTGATAAGCTAAGCTTTTTCCAAGCTCAGGTAAGTTGTTCATGCTTAGATATCAGTTTCGAAATGAGTTGTTGGTTATAAAAACTGTAATTCATTACTCGGGTATTTGTGATACCAGGTAGCTAAAAGAAGAGGGAGGCTACTGAACTACATGCTGTTTCTTAGAGTTACTCCAACACTACCAAACACATTTATAAACATGGCATCCCCGATTGTAGATGTGCCTTATCATACCTTTTTCTTGGCAACTTCGATTGGACTAATTCCTGCCGCGTTTGTGACTGTGAAGGTATTTAACAACTATTCCGATGCGTTGGGACATTTATCTTCATGATATGTGCATGTTTTTTTGTGAGAATGGGCTCATGCTATTCTTCGGACTTGCTTAGTGTCATAAGAAATTTACTTTTAGTGCTTACAACTGACCTTATTTTGATAATACAGGCTGGAATTGCTCTTGGAGATCTACGTTCCGTGGGTGACCTATATGACTTTCAATCCATCGCTACTCTTTTCCTCATTGGGATTATTTCAATCACACCGACACTGTTAGGCAAGGACAAGGAGAAACCATAGACATGCACGCGGACATGATGTTTGTCAGTTCCTGTACTGGTAGGAATAATCCTGGTCGAATGGGTGGTAACCACGCTTTGTTGTTTCCCTGTTGTAAGATTTATGCTTGTATTTCATCTAAGGTATGTATATATAAAATTTCAGTTCAAAGCTTTACAGATCCAACTTAAGTGTTGAAATTATAACGGGGCTAGTACAACACAAAGTGTTGCTCAATGTCTGTAGGCTTCTGGTTTTCATTGAATTTGGCATTAAAGAAAGCCCTGCAGCCATTGCTCAAACTATAGTCAATCTGCTCAATGTGGTACATCAGTATCTTGAATGGTAGGCATGTTCTCTATCTTATTCTTCATGGTTTGGGGCACAAGTATTGCCAAGACCCCACGAATGACTTCTTTTCCAGTAGCAATGCATCTCAATAAGGGGCTGATGGCATTGGCAAGAAATTGTAGATCCTCATTTAGTGTTCGCATGTTGATTTCAAGACCTGATCCTGCTAACGCATCCAGGACTTCATGATTGGGATTGGGATCAAATAGACAAGCTTGAGCAACTACTAGCATTAGAGGTGGCAGGTGACCCCCTTCAGGCTATACGTAGTTCACTCCAACAACTCCGGCACCTGCCACCATGACTAAAGGATTCAGTTCCCCAAATGATAAAAATGAAAATTCTTACCCTGCTGACAAATTATAAAATAACAATCCAGGTTGCAAACAAGCTAAAGCTTACAGGCACATGTATAAAAATGCGGAAGTGCTGAGTATAAGGCAGCCATTTAAAAGACCATTAACACCACCATTGAAGTCAGTAATTCAGCATTTGCAATGCAAAACAAACTTTACAAAAGATCAGATAACACAATGAATAAAAGGGCTATGATTCTGTTCACCATGTGCGATTACCTCACCAGATACCAGAATACATAGGCATGAATACCCTAAAAAGAAAGAGAGCATCTCCATATCTCACCATATAGCATCAGCACTGAAAAGAAACCCTCTCAAAACCACAACAAAGTAGGCAACGTGTCAAGTACCCCGATTTAAAAACAGAAAGGAACGAAATGCATGATATTTCCTTCAATTTGAGAGTAGAAATTAATTATGGCCAAAGTATTTGGATACTTTGTTTCCAAGCAAAAATATCCTAGTTTTTGATACATTCCTTCATATTTATGCTTCATTAACTAGAAACTTTCACATCGCATGGTTATATTGTAATGCATAGTCTTATGCGCTAGGCCAAAGAAGTACCAGACCAAACTAGAACTGACAGTGCCAAGGAACCAACAACTAAGATGCTTAGAAGGACTCAGCACATCACTCGTGATACCAAAAGTAATAGGTGCAATGTCAAATGCATGACTACAAGATGAAAAAGTACAATATTTTCAGCATAGATACGTGTAAGCGGAGCAAACCACTTGCACTTTGGACAATGATATCTAAATGTTTCTAACAGCCAACACCGTACTTTCTTCCAGATATTTCAATTGTGATTAATTTAGGCAACTGCATTTCTAACTAATCTGGAAAAAAATCTGAAAATCCTACGAAATCTGTCATTAGGTCTTTCTCAACCAACTGCCCTGTTAACTGCTACTCATGCCTCAAAATTCCAATCATGCAAAACTCTCGTGTGATTTTTTTCAATTTACAATAAATTAACCATCCCAAAAGCATATCTGGTCCTAGAAGACGTAAATCAGATGAGAACATAAAATGATTAGCCTAATATCAGAACAAACAAAACCACAACTAATTAACATGTCCATCGACTCCCAATCATATTAACAATCACAAAGCAAAAACAATACGAAAAAGTCAATGCAAGTGAGCTAAAATAAGCACGAGTAACACAGTAGTAACTTATAGAACCTTCCGAATACACAGCTTGGCAGCAGAAGTGACACACACCGCATTTGCAATAAATGTGGTAGTTGCAATGAAAGGAAGTGGGCAATACTGGTGGCCAGTAGAGGAGATTGCTTGCCTGTGCGTTGTTATATTTTGCAACCCCCCACGTTACTACAAAGATATCATTTTTCATCATCACATCGTTCAATCTTAAATCTTCATAACCTCGTCACATCATTTCTTTCCCCAATCCTCCTTCTCGTCATCCTCCAGCTTCTCCTTCTGCCATTCTCTGAGTTCCAGCTTGCAATACCAACAACCTCATAACTGCCTGCTTTGCTGCACCACGCTCTTTGAATGCGAGCTCATAGTCCTTTATAAACAGAACCACACAAGCAAACATTTATAGGCCAACAACTTCTTTCTTTCTAGTTTGAATAAGCTAACTTTTTTGCTTGAGTTAATACAAGCTAACCTAGGATACCATCAATGGCGCCTTCCTTCTTCTGCTTCCAGCCTGAACAATCAACTGTGTGTGTAATGGACGCAAGCGGCAGTTTAGGATCAGCTCTCGTCCACCGGCTTCTCAAGCGTGGATACTCCGTTCATGCAGCTGTCCAGAATCTTGGTCAGCCAATTGCCCTTCATTAATAACATCTTCACGATTTTTCTTCTGAAATTGCTCTTGAGCTTATTTTGTTGATCCGTGTAATTCAGGTGATGCGCAAAAGCTCAAAGCATCGTATCCAGGAAACGACAAGCTGAAAACTTTCCACTGCGACCTCTTTGATTACCAGAGCATCACCGACGCTCTACGAGGCTGTTCAGGATTATTTTACACCTTCGAGCCACCCAAATACCAACCCTCCTACGACGTAAGCCCTAAATCTCCTTGCTCAAATTCCATCGACACCTTTGCGACTCTCCTAGAATCCAGCTAATGTGATACCCTAATCGTTTCAGGAATTCATGCCGGACGTTGAGGTTCGCGCCGCGCACAACGTTCTAGAAGCCTGCGCTCAGATCGACACCATCGATAAAGTCGTCTTCACCTCCTCCGCCACCGCCGTCGTCTGGCGCAACGACCGCAGCCCTAACTCCCCTGATTTCGACGAGCGCAACTGGAGCGACATCAGCCTCTGCCGCAACTTCAAGGTAACCAAAACCTCCGTCCTCCATCACCAAATCGATCCAAACCCTAATTATGAATCCAAAGCCCTAATTTAGCGATGTGCAGCTGTGGCACGCGCTGTCGAAGACGCTAGCGGAGAAGACGGCGTGGGCGCTGTCGATGGACAGAGACGTCAGCATGGTGTCAGTGAACGCCGGATTAATCCTGACCGATGATCTGACGATCAACCATCCGTATCTGAAAGGTGCGGCTGAGATGTTCGATGGCGGAGTTCTGGTGACCGTTGACCTCGATTTCTTGGTCAACGCTCATATCTGCGTTTTCGAAGACGTTTCATCATACGGTCGTTATTTGTGTTTCAACAAAGCCATCTGCACCGCGGAGCAGGCGACCGAGTTCGCTAAGTTACTGACACGTGGCGTTTCACCCCCAAGGTGAGCAATAAATCTCATTCGTTAATTTATACATTGTTATTTAAACCAACGGCTGAGATCTGACGAGAGGTGATAATGTACAGGTACGACCACGATAGGAAGGCGATAGAGCAGCGGATCAGCAACAAGAAGCTAAACAAGTTGATGGTGGAGTCAGTGAGATCTGGACCGTTGGATTAAACGATTGGATGGTGATCCGAGTTTACACGTCAACAAAGTCTGTTGTGTTTTAGTGGATGATTATAGCATCCCAATATGATTTTTTTGATCATAGAAAAGTACTATGATGATCAAAAAAATTATGCATCCCAACATGATCTTTTTTATCATAGATTTGATCATCCCATGAATTTTTGTAAAAAAAATCTCGTGATCAAAAAAATAAATTTGATCATGAGCCGCGAACCAATCGCAACGCGACACGTGTTCTGTGCGTGTTCTGTGTAAGAAACTGTACAGTTTTTATTTTTGATCTTGCAACGAATATATCTTCTAAATTACAAAGTAAAAAAATCAAAATAAATATCAATATTCATAATTTTTTGAGTCCTATAAAACGAGATACACTTTGATATATTTTTATTAATCTTAATATTTATGAACTAGTACAATTTATATAGTGATGAGAGAGAATGATGATGAACTTTTTAATTGATCATGAATGAGATGCATGTGATTGATTTAGTTATGAGGATGATTAGATGAGCGAGATGGATGTCATGATTTTTTTGATCATGATTGAGGATGCTCTTAGGATAATAGGGACACTAGTTTAAGTTTTAAATGTGATGAAGTTTACACTTGTTAGGATATTAGTGCAATAATTGATTTTGCTTAAAACGGAGAATTAAAAATAAAAATGCAACATGGTCACGTAATCTTAATACTTTACTATTATATTTGACTTTTAAGTTGAAACAATTTGAGCATTAAACTTAAATAAGGTACTTAATTAAAATTATCAATTGAATGAAATGCTGAAATGAACGAAATAACTTGTAAATCCAAACAACAAGCACTCGATACAAGGCATCTATAAATATCATTGCGTGTGTGCATAGAAAAAAATTACCTATTAATATCAGTGGCTACAAGAATCAGTAAAAACATCAAAATGTTTTAATTGAGTCTCAAGTCTCGAATTTTCAGCTCATTATTTGGTCTCAATGACTCGATCCACGGTCATAATGTTCCTCTTGTGTTTCCCATTTTAAAACACATCCTGCAATCTCTCCAATCCCAGAATCCAACCTTCAACAAAAATATCACAAAGAGGAAGAAAAATCGTCCAGAAAACGGGCATTTTGCTTCGCCATTTCGAGTATTCCTGGCCAATTCAAGGCCGGAATATTACATTTCTCCAACAATGTCATCGCCACCTCCCCTCCCCAACGTGGCGCAGGGGCCATACTCCTCGCCACCGGTCACGATCGTCCTCACCGTTATTCTTTTGGTCTTCTTCTTTGTTGGATTTTTTTCGGTTTATTTCTGTAGGTGCTTATCTGAAAATTTTATGGCAACATGGAACAATCGGCTGAATCCTCCAGGGACAAGTTCAAGGCCTAATGCAACTCAAAATACCGCAGCCTCGTCAGGGCTCGATATTCATATCATCAAAACATTTCCACAGTTTACGTACTCGGCCGTTAAGGATTTGAGGAAGGGCAAGATCGGGCTCGAATGCGCCATTTGTTTGTCGGAGTTTGTGGATGATGATTTACTCAGGCTGCTCACAATTTGTAACCATGTTTTTCATCAGGATTGTGTTGATCTTTGGCTTGAGTCCCATAAAACGTGTCCTGTTTGTCGCGCTGCGCTCGACTCTCCACCTGACGAAAAATCAATGGCGAAAGTCATGGACAACGACGAGAATAACAACAATAGTTCACCAGCAGATGAAGTTCATCTTCATCATAATGCAAGTGATGGGTCGGTCAGGATATATATCAACGAAGAAAAGGACGAAGACGATACTGAAATTGGGAACAAGCAGAATAACGAAACAAGCATCCAAAGCACACAAAGCAATATCGAAGCGATAAGCAGAAGAAGAGCCATGGCAGAGAAATTTTCCAAATGTCACTCAACAGGACATTCGATTCTTCGAAACAAAAATGAAGAGATGGATAAGTACACGTTGAGGCTGCCGGACCATGTGAAGGAGCAGATCACCAAAGGTCATCAATGGGCTAAAAGTTGTACCCTTTTCGGCGAATACTCGGGAAATTCAGCCAAGGAGGGTAATGTGTTTGGAGAGATGTCTGGGACCTCCGGCGGAGATGTTGATGATAAAGTTTGAAGCTTTCTGATACCCTTTTGGATTTTATTCGAAATGGAAGCGGCCGGCTAAAATGATGATCAAGAATCCATGACGGCATTGTGCCTGGAAAAATAGGGCTTGTTGGACAGTTTTGATAGAACAGTGTAGCTTATTCTTCATGAGTTGAATTGCAGCAAAAGAGTGTAGATTTGTTAGTATGAGGAATCGACCCGAGCATAACATGATGTCGGGTGACATGCCTACCACCGGGCCAAGTGTCGATCCACGCTGTTCTGTTCTTTAGTTTCAGTTTTTTATTTGTTGGCATAGTTTTTGTGTATTTGTTTTTGAACCGGGTGGGTTGATTTAGGTGATGGTCTGATTGGGCCGGTTCAATGGGAATGATAAGGGTCGGTAAGTGGGCCGGTTCATCAAATACGAATTGGATCATCAAGGCCCGTTTGGACTAAAAGTCTAAAAGGAGGCATTAACTATTGTCAATATGATATGTCTGATTCTATCCCAAAAACAAATGATGTCTGATTTGTCACAATCACCGCTACCATTTAATCAAACGCAGACACATATGTGTATGAAAGGACACTCTAGAGATAAGATGATTTGAAGCTATTAAAGTTACATGTCATATAAGTGACAGATTGTGATGGTAGTAGGAAAAATACAAATCAATAAACAAAATATTTTTTCGTATGCAAAAAAACAAAACAAAAAACACTTAAGAGTTGTCTTTTGTCTAAAATTATAAGTATATTCTTTGGATGATTTTTATAACAATCATATTTTTATTTTCCCATTTTGTAATAACATTCCGAAACGCCATACTTAATATGAACCGCATTTTGGTTTAGTAGCCTTTCTTTTATGCCCCATTTTCAACTCAACCAATAATTATAATCATAAAAATTAAAATTATTAATTATCTTAACTCTTCACCTAGTTAAACGAAACCACACGCAAGAAAATTCAACAAAGGAGTTTTAAGAAATTGTCTACGAAGAAATCTTCAGGGATGTGGAAAAAGATGAGAATGACTTGAAAGAATAATTTAAATGAATTGTTTACTGAAGACATGAACCAATCAGGATCAAGAAGGAACCCATGAAGTGGGGCAGTAGTAGAATACGACTGAGAATGGGTTTTATTTTATGGGCATGAATCCCACTTTTTATCAATAAACATATTATTTAATGTGTATTTTCCGATTAAATTAAAATGAAGTAGTGTCAATAACTAGCACTGAAAACAAGTGAAAAGTGACATCATGGCTTAGGCAAAGCTGATTAAACACTGTTGTGGTACCCATGCTTTCATTACTTAATGGGCAAGTTAAGGGCCAAACTTTTATTGAAAAATATTACATTGAATTTGTTAAGAATAATTTACATTGAATTAAATGGAATAAGGGGGAAAAATGCATAACAGATTTTGCTGCGTAGAGAAGTAGAGTCCGGTTTCTGTGAGAAGTGGTTGATAAATGAGAACTAATTTCATTCATTCATTTCATTTAATTAATGGCTAAGATTAAATCTAAATCAAATCAAATCACGATTAATTAGTGGACTACTATACGAATTAGGGGTAGTTTAGTCCAAAATGCTGATTTAATTCCTCCGATCTATCGACCTCCGGCAACCTTGTCCGACTCGCCACTCCGTCAACCCGGTGACTCGACCTCCGATTGCTTTCATTCATCGACCACGCGACTCCGTCAACCTCACATTCGACCTACGCATCTCCGTCGCAATCGCAATTACGTTTTTGGGGAAGATGAACAATGATCGGGGCCGCCGCGCGTCCAGCATTTACATTAAGACCGCGCCCAGCCTTTACATTAACTTGTTAATGTTTACTGTGGGTGCGGTTCAAAGAATGTCAAGGCTAGACGTGCGGATCACTGTATAAATGCTACGGATAATCCTTTGAAAAGCTACGAATTATCCTTTGAAAATGTACGGATTATCTTAAAGTCTGACCTAAACATGATTGCTACAAATAATCCTTTGAAAGCTACGAATTATCCTTTGAAAAGGTACGGATTATATTTAATTCTGACCTAAACATGATTGCTACGAATTATCCTTTGAAAATGAACCAAATAGAATACTACAAATTTTGTGTGTAATTACTACGAATTATAAATTATAATTCGTAGGTTTTCAAAGGATTATTCGTATCACGACCGTGCGCCCAGCCTTAACATTACGTGAGTCGCGCCCAATGTAGACATTAACAAGTTAATGTAAAGGTTGGGCGCGCGGCAAGCCCGATTACTGTTCATCTTTCCCAAAAACGCAAACGTCGACTGGTGTCGACTGAGCCGACAAAATGTCTGCTTTTCGAGTAGTTCCATGGGCGATGACGAGGGTTCTCATTCCAATCGTGGCCAGTCGAACGCCGAACGCCACGGGATTGATTAACGATTGTGTCGAACCTCAATTACTAATTTACCCTTAATTGTAATTAAAACGACGATTGTGCAAGTAAGTTAGAGTTAAATAACAGTTATAAAATTATTAATCTAATGATCATTAACAGTTCTCACTTCTCACCAAAGATGTCACTTCTCATGTGATCTTAATTCCTATAAAGTATATGAACAACATAATCAAAAGCTTAATTTTTTTTGATAATGCTCAAAAGCTTAATTAATGTTTAAGAGTTGAACTAAATTACTTTACTTTTAAATGTAATTAGTATTTAAACAGGGGACGAACAATAAATCTGATATTCCACTCCATGTTTAATGGTTCATATTGTGAGATTAGGAAAAATAAGTTAAGTAAAGACATAAATTATATTTATAGGTGATGGGTTTAGCACCGAAATTAAAGATGAAAAAGAAGGGTTGGCAATAACACATGCTCATGCACTCATGACTCATGTGATTTTTAATTCAATAGATAACATTATTTGTATTCCACATCCTCTCCCACTTCTGATGGGTACATACTCTTTTCTTTTCTTATCTTTTCTTTTTTTGATAAATTGTAATTAGCAGATACAAAAGCGATATAGAGGGTTTAAAACTAAAGTACATTTCAGTTGGGATCAGTTCCTACCAAATTAACATGTGGAATTAAACTGCACCACTTGGCTTCACGCCTAATTATGTGGGCCAACCACCTTGAAACTCACATCATCAAAAAATCAGGAAAAACACATAAGAATGTCCAAGAGCTTGAAGTCGGGCATGCCCCGGTCTGTCCGACGAAGAAACCAGCTGTAGTCATTTTAACTTAGAAATTACTCCATTCGTATTAAATTAAATACTATCCCATAAAAATAATAAATCAGTGTCATTAATCAATATAACATACTTAGCGATCGACAAAGGGCCAGTCCAGAGCGTGTAAGGCTTTGGTGAGCACTAGTCCTAACTCTTTACACATTAGGGCCGGGTCGGACCGGCACTAAAAAAATTCATCATCCCTACAATCCTTATCGACCCTTCGTTTCATAGGGCTTTCGGGATAGGCTCGGGCTAGTTTATGCCATAAATGAATGACTAATTATCGACAAATAACTCTTTCAACGCAAATACTACTAGAGTTTAGACGTGCGTGATTTAATGGATGTGAAAAATACATTTTTATATATCAAGAACGTCCTTAAATTAATAAATATACGATTTTAAATTGTGCTCGTATTTTGGATCGAACCAAATAATCGAACCCTTAGCCCGACCCAAGCCCTTCGCTTCGAACCATGATAAGAATGTTTAGGGCTAGGATCGACTCAGATTAGGGTCGGACTCGAAACACCCAAGTACTTATTTCGGTTCAGGCTAAATGCCGACCCCTAAACATGTCCATCCAAAAACGACGTACAGTCCATGTAACAACAAAATCACCACTGCTAACAAGACACGTGCCAAGCAAGTGGTGAACATCTCAAGGTCGCCTCCATTTGAGCTTGCAATCAGCAACGACACGTGTCGCTCCCAAATTGATCACATCCACAAACGCATCACTTCCACGTTTGGCTACGTGGATATCTCCATCTCCGTACGAAATGTCCAATCACCCCAGAATACGACCGCAACCGATAATACCAGTAAACAAACTTTTCCCCGCACGTGTCACCATATCTCTTTTCGCCTCTAACAAAACCGTAATTATCTCCAAAACGGTGACTACATTCGGATATTGGCACAATGATTAATGCCCCTTTCATGGTTCCGTGCCTAATTTGTGCTCGTTCGAATTTTAAAGCACGCTTTTATAACATATATTCCACGCTAGGGGCAGAACAGTTATTTGATAATAAAGTATCTCCATCGATCCTGACCGTCCGTTCGTAGGGTTTCGCGAATATGCCGCTGTCCAAAACGAGCCGCCCAGGCGAGCTGCCACTAGCGACTTAATAATATTTTTCCGATAAAAAAAAGACTTCAAAAGATTCTGAATATCATCAGCGACTCAAAATACGACACCTGTCGAACCCTGGTATGGACAGTCTGCCGACTCCAGAGGCAATGGCATCTAGTGAAGTACGTGGTAGTTATCATCTGGTCGTGTTCAGGAAACATCTGTGCAAAAATTCAAGTCCCGTTTTAGAAATTGCAACAATTTAAATACTTACAATCACATTTTCGATACAATTATACCAAAAAGAATATTATTACTTTTTATTATTATTATTATTACTAATTTCACAAAAGAAATACATTGGAGAAATAAGAAAAGAAAATCCATCTATTGCATTATTGGACTTATTGTTTCGTTCCACGTATAAACACTGTCCTAACCATATCAGTAGTGTCTACCAAATACAAACTAGTATTCACATCAACGACCATAGAGGAACATACAACATAGTATTAGTATATGCATCAGACACCATTCTAACCACCTACATTGGAAGCCAGAAGCTTCCCCCAACCCCGACAACAGCTTCGAGCTACAGCCTTGTTGTATTTGTTGGTTTAGGCGCATTGCTGCCTAAGTTTTGGCTTCGGGTATATGCACCAAAACTGAGACAACTTGATCTGATGCTGTGGTTCATGTTTGAAAAACAGAAGCAGCTAAATTCGATCTGTAACGAAAAGCGGTAGTACTAGTTTATATAAGATTGTATCTTATAGTGTGTGGCGAGGAGTTTAGACCATGAGGCCTCCGCCTAATGGAGCGCGATGAGGAATGCCCTTTCTTCGCTTAGCGGTTCTGAAGGACACTGCAGTTGGGGGAGGCGTGGATGGGGAGAAGCTTTGGTGATTCTCCATTTGAGATGGAGCAGGCGGGGCTGTGACTCGATTCTTGGGATGGCGGGTTGTGGTGGTGGTGGTGGTGGTGGTGGAGTATGACTCGTCCGAATCGGATGCTGTTAATTGAGTCCTCTTCCTTTCTTTTGTGAAACTCTTTGATGTCCCAACAATCTGCAAATTTGAAAATTGAAAACTGTAAAGATTGCTGCCTGTCTTTGACCTTCTTTGGTTTCTGACAAAATCAATTCTTTATAAAAAAAGTTTGAACCATTGGAAAAGTCACATTTTGAATTTAAGGAGTTCTGAAAACTAAAGATTTTCACATTTCAAGAAACAAATCAGTTTGGGATTGGGATTGGGCTTGACAGATTGATACCTTGCAGCCAAGAGAGCAGAATCTGAACGAGTCAAGCAGGCTCCGCTCGCAGACTTCACACGTATTTGTGACGCCTTTTCCAGGCCTCGGCTGAGGTCTCTCATTCAGGAACACAACTCTAGCGCTGTTGATAATGTAAGTCTGAACTCCAGTAATGTCCAGAACTTTCTGAATCTCAGAAACTCGAATCACATCATGGTAAGACGACCTCCGAATCTACAATCAAAACAAATCGAAACCCATAAACAAAATGCACCGAATTGAAACCCCAATTCGTCGAAATCAAAACTTGATTGAAGGAACCTACTTGAATGACATGATGTTCTTTGTGGTGGGCGATGCAGAGTGAGCACAGAGCTCCGTTCATACAGTCCAAGCAATACATATTACACTCGCTCTTATGCGAGTCTAAATGATACTTGCAGTGACCGAAGAATTTCTCTCTCAGTAACGGCTTCAGCCACTGCGGCCACTTGCTGTCATCCTCCTCAGGCCCTCCAGCACCCTTCAACAAAACATCATCACATTCAATCCAACATTCTCATACACATAAACATCTTAGTATTACAACAACAACAACAACAACGTAGGACAGAACAGAAGTGGGTACGAGGAACAACACGTACCATGATTCTGCGGCTCTTGGGCTTGATTTCCCGAACAGAGGAGTCGTTGTTTTCGATCGCCAGCTTGAAGTACTTAAAGGCGGCGGAGGAGGGAAGTTGCGATGAGGCGGTGGAAGAGGAGAGAGAAGGAAAATGTTTAGTGTGTAGAAACGAAGATAGACGACCGAGGAGAGTTCGTTCTTATCTACTCTCCCTTCGTTAAGTATTCCACATACGAGGCTACTTCCGAGCCTGAGGTTTGACACCGAGCCTTGACACTGAGGCGTTAGGTTGTGAGAGGCTAGAGACACCTCACTGCTCCTCTTTTATTTTTTATTCTATTATCTATCATTTTCAATTTACATTGGTCTTATCGAATATTAATATTATTATTTTTGCTAAAAATATTTTTTATGATTGCAAATTTAATTTCTTTAATCGTAAAAAACGGCTTACATGGAAAATTGTTCCAATTTCGTGTATTCTTAAAAAACTAGAGTTAGTGTGACAATGATTGCTACATAAATATATTTTTTTAATTTTTTTTATATTAGTGTGGATTCAATAATGGAGGCTTGTTTATAAAAATTTTGGTACTGGTGACTGATTATAGTGGTAGCATGCTAATGGATACTTTTTTTTAAAATAAAAATTGAATGGGTGTTAATCACTTTCACATCTCTTTCCATTTGATGATCAAATTGGGGGCACGGGTTACCTCTTGTAGTGTGACTTTTGATGTGCATTATCATAATCCTATTTATCTAATTTACTTGTCGATTATTGAGTGGTCACTGACGTAATCCATGCATTATCAGATAAGCTTCAAATGAAGCCTATGAAAAATTGCATTGTATTTTTTTATAAAATTTTCTCAATTAATTCGGACCAATATGCATACTCAAACAATTAATATGTTTTTATGTGGATATCAAAAAAAAATCCCAACGAAGCATAAACTAATTTTTTTTAGATTACGTGCAGTGTGAAGTGATTAATCAACAAATTTTTTTAACGACTACTATTATTGCTTAATTTTATGTCATTTGAGCTACAACTGGCGACTGACATACTGAAATCTTACTAATTAAACATATGTGAAGTTATTTTTTGGTATTTGGTGTATGATATATAATGGCAAAGGTCACACCATCCCCAAAATTTTGGGGCTTGGAAACCTAATAATACATTTTAATAAGTATAGAGGGGAACACAGGTATTGGTTGTTGACCTAAACAAACAAGGTTTGTGTTACCAACTATGTTAAAAATTGAGGACCCTAAAATTGTAGGTGGATGTATTTTGGCTGCCAAGCTTTTGTTGAGCTCATATCATTTAATTGCCACATTTTCTCCAAATAAAATTTTTTTTATCCGGTTGCACAAGTTTGAATTATTTTATTTCGAATGACAAATGAAAATGTGCATGATCATTCGATATAATAACAAAAATCATCTAGTATGGATTGTCATTTTTATAGGTATCGATGTCGTGTAATTATGTTCACAATAACGACTTTTTACAATGTTCGAGAACTGGTCGATAGAGATGGTGGCCTTGTGACCACAAAATACCAGGAAAAGCAACACAATAATGGTCAAATAGTTCCCACACTGAAACATTGAGGGTTCGCAAAAGCCATCGACAAAGGAGAGAACTTGTACTTCCAAGTTTTTGAAAATGTACTAAAAACAGATGACAAAACACATATGGCTCTGTCGACATTGGGGGTTATGAAATATGAATGACTTTAGCTTCTACAGCCTCCCAAAAGAATGTCCTTTATTTATCAATCATGAATTTCGGTTCCAACCTTATTGAGTCATCATAAGTTTAAATGAATAAACGGGTCTAAATATGTGTAACTGAGAAATTCTGATGAAATTTGATGTATTAAGTCACGATGTCGTTTTGAAAATTATTCTTAAGCTACGTCGATTTGATTGAATGGACGTTATTTCCATGCTGGCTACCTAGCACCAAATTGTTTTCCGGATTGAGTACTTTGTAAAGATGCCCATAAATATGTTTGATTATCTAGTTTGTGTAGTTGGGAGTTAAATGTGTTCTTAGATTAGTGTTAAGGTAGTCTGTTGTTGAGTGCCTCTTATTGTCCATTATTTCAGTTTTGGCACCTCATTGGGATTCTTTCCATCAATGCCTCACCTTTACAACCTTCAATGTGTCATAGCTCATGCCTTCAATCTGAATAATAATGCAGTACATGTTGAAAAATGGATGTTCCATTTGCACAAAAGGGAACAAGAACAAATCCTCAAGGGAAAGAAAACAAAATTGTATGTATATCATCAATGTGAAAAGTGAGGGATGAGAATTAAAGCTAGAGAAGAACAAGTCAAGTAGATGACAATTTGGAATGGAGTTAAATACACAAGACTAGACTCCCACACGGTCACGGCACACCACGCTTGACCCCTCAAACTCAATAGCATCGTTGAAACCAAAGTCATCAAAAGATCAAGGCCGTTGCTGCCTCTCCTTTTCCACATCATTTTGACTTAAAATTTGTCGTCCAATTGTGAAATTTCCCAAATATTTCTCAAAACGTTAATATATCTATTTATTTTAACTTGTTGAATATTGAATTTGGTGGGCTGGGACTGGACATCCAGACACCACCCGGGCTACGCTGGACCAAGTTAGCCAGACGCTCCCCAACATATTGGGCTGCCTGCAGGCATATGCACCCCAACCATGAACAAGGCCCAATGCACATGTGAGGGCAACTAAGGCCCAAAGCCCAACATGGCATTAATTGTGGAAAATCCTTGCAGGTTGTTGGTGGTGGGAATTGAACCCTTGCCACCCTTTAACATGTGCATGTATGCAACATGTTAACCATATGAGCTGCAGCTCAGATGGTTAGCATGTTGCCTTAGTGCACATGTTAAAGGGTGTGTGAAGGGTTCAATCCCCACCACCAACAACCTGCAAGGATTAATTCCCAATTTGTCATGCCATGTGTTTGGACTTTATGTTGAATATTGAATTTGGTGGGCTGGGACTGGACATCCAGACACCACCCGGGCTACGCTGGACCAAGTTAGCCAGACGCTCCCCAACATATTGGGCTGCCTGCAGGCATATGCACCCCAACCATGAACAAGGCCCAATGCACATGTGAGGGCAACCAAGGCCCAAACCCAACATGGCATTAATTGTGGGAAATCCTTGCAGGTTGTTGGTGGTGGGAATTGAACCCTTGCCACCCTTTAACATGTGCATGTAAGCAACATGTTAACCATGTGAGCTGCAGCTCATATGGTTACCATGTTACCACAAGTTGGTACATGTGTTAAAGGGTGAGGGTTCAATCCCCACCAACAACCTGCAAGGATTAATTCCCAATTTGTCATGCCATGTGTTTGGGCCTTGGTTGCCATCACATGTGCATTGGGCCTTGTTCATGGTTGGGGTGCATATGCCTGCAGGCAGCCCAATATGTTGGGGAGCGTCTGGCTAACTTGGTCCAGCGTAGCCCGGGTGGTGTATGGATGTCCAGTCCCAGCCCACCAAATTCAATATTCAACATAACTAAATTACAACTCATCATGAGCATAATCAAGTGGTAAGGACAATGATCATTATTGCTTAAGTTATACGAGTTCGAACCTTGATGCGATCAGGGTGAATTTTTTTATATCGGTAGAATAAGATATAATATGTATAAAGATTTTTCTTTTGTTGAATAATATTATGTATAAATATTGAGTATAATGTTGTCAAGTACTTTCCTTTATAAAAAATAATCTATGTATGTTTGGTTAAGTTTTACTTTCCCATTTTAGAAAAAACCATACGCTTCAACAATTGCTCAATATTTCGACGAAGACCTTTTACCGGAAATGCCTCGAAATTTACTCGAAGTTATTAAAAATTCTGACAGAAATCAGCCAAAATGCCAGAAGACTTTTTTTTGAGTTATTTAAGCTGGAATGAAACATTAAAATACAGTACTTAATGCATTCCGAAAAAACCAATCAATATAAATTCACCGAGAGTAGTTATTTGCTCAAATTTCTCAATTTAAAATATATAAATTTTGGTCCATTGCGAATACAAAAACATTATTGTTTTCATATGTAATGTAGTTTGTAATTAATGAATCGGTTGGAGGCTTGGAGCTAATAAACTGAGTCGACTAAAATTCCAGGTGACATCAACAACAACCCAACAGCACAAGTTGGCACAGAACAGATAAGCAAGTGGTGTGGCAGCAGCAAACTCAAATTATAATATCATAATCATTACATTAATATAAATCAATCAATCCATAACTCCAACTTGATGAGAAAGGAGATGTACTTGTTTGTCATCTTCCATCATCACTACGTGTCTGCCGAAAGTGCCCACCAAAACCAAAGTTTCACTAAAAAATGTGATGAGCTAAATGAAAGTGAAATTTGCCAAATTGGCATTTGGTTCATCATTTCGATTATTGGATTAGATAAGGCCGCCTTTATTTTCTTACCTAATAATAATAAAGTAGTATGATGCTTACAAAATATATTCTCTCTTTTTCTAACCCACTTGGTGAGCTCGACCTTGCTCAATATCCCACTCCGTAGCACTAGTGCTTATTATCCCGCTATGCGAATAAACTTCATATGTATTATATATATATATATATACATTTATCGAATACATAGGAAGGGGAGGACTCGGTTGAGAATTCCTAAATATTTGAGAGTCTGTGACATTAAATCTCATCATTTGATCAAGTTACATCTTTGAATGTAGACGTAGAGGTCACACGTGTCCCATTAACTTTTTTTTCTTCATTATGCAGTTTCGAGCATGCATTTTGCCTAGATGCATTTTAAGTTTTCGGAAACTGCACTTAGGTGAAAACTTATGCATTTTACAAAAGTGCATAACGAAGACCAAACTGCTTAACGAAGGAATTTTCAAAGTTCGTGAAAAACAGAAGGGTTCTCATTTGAGCGCTCATCTACAAATGAATATCTATACCATTGAAGTACGGGTCACGTGGTCTTGAGGGCGCCAACCAGAATTTAATCATTGAATCGTCTATTGAAATACTGGCTATATAACACTTATGACTTGAAAATCCACGTGCACATATGCACCTCAACGTGTTCCATGGAAGGGTTGGACCGAAGTAGTGACTGTAAACCAATCTACAAAATATACGAGAGACGATACTCCTTCATAAGGACAATATGTTCACGTCGAGACGAGACAATAACACATCTGTGAAAAAAGAACAACCCGTCCGCGCCGAGACGGGACAAAAAACTACAAAAGTAAGTAAAAATATACTACTCGGTGGAATCAAACTCTTAATCTCTAAATCTCAAATCAAGAAATTAGGTCAGCTCAACTATTACCCATTTTACTTTTACTGGAAACAGCACTCATGCACAATATAATTATAGCAAAAATCAAATTTTGCTATACCAATTATGATACTAAAGATAGGGCGAAGAGAGTGACCCCCAGTGGTTGGGCACTCCTCCGATGACAATATGCTCCCGGGTTCAAGTCCCTCTAACAGATACTAATTCTAACATTAACCCCAATCAAAAAAATTATGACACTAAAGATAAGCATGAAACCGGCCTAATGTTCCAATTTAAGGCTGCAAATACTTTAATTACACATGTTAAAGCAACATTTAACAAAATGTCCATTTCCATCGCGTGCATGATTTATGCACGGATTTTGAGTTGACGTGGGAACAAGCTAAAATAAGCATAGATGCTTGTGGCCGAATACTCAAAATTTCTCCAGACCAATGCAATGAACCCTTTTGACTTTGAGATTCCCGAAGACGTCTAATTCAGCAAGTTGGAGTTTCGAGAACCGAGAGATTTCAAAGAAGTAATATTCGACACACGGTTCAACTTTGAATTGGGTCACATTTTCGTCGGCCCGATAACAACACAACTGTTCGACTAGTCTAGCACTATATTGGGCTGTTATTTAGTTTTGGGCTTTTGGCTTGAGTTTCGAAGTCCGAGTCAAACAACTTAGAATATGAATATCATAGTCCAATTTAGAGCATTCCCACCATAATCTTTTTTTTTTGATCAACCCCACCATATTCTTTTAAATCATAGAAAAGTATCATGAGACATGATCAAAAAAAACTTGCACTACACCATGATCATTTTTATCATAGTTTTGATCGTCCCATGATTTTTTTTATAAAAAAGATCATCTCATGATCAAAAAAATGGATTTGATCATGAGTCGTGAATCAATCGCAACGCGACACTTGTCTTGTGTAAGAAACAGTACGGTTTTTATTTTGATCTTGCAACGAATATATCTTTTACATTACAAAGTAAAAAAATCAAAATAAATACCAATATTCGTAATTTTATGAGCTCTATAAAACGAGATACATTTTGATATATTTTTATTAATCTTAATATTTATGAGCTATAACTTATGTAGTGATGAAAGAGACTGATGATAAACTTCTTATTTTGATCATGAGTGAGGTGCACTTAATCAAAATAGTCATGAAGTATGACAAGATGATGGATGAAAGAAAGGGATGCTATATTTTTTTTAGGGAAAATTACACATTGGTGCCTTGAACTATCGCACTTTTCCAATTGAAGGTTCAAAATATCAATTTTTCCAATCAATGGCAAAGTAAAAAATAAATTGACCAATTTTCAAACACCAAGTACCGTAACTTCACCATGATTAAATTGTGAACTCAATCATGTGAACCATGTTGAAAAATAATCCAATGATCTCATCATAAACTCTTAAAATATTAAATCGATCTTTTTTCGTTAACACTAATACATTTTTTTATTTAGTCGTTATTAACGGGATTCACATGATTGGGTTTGTAATTTAATCACGGTGAAATTACCGTTCAGTGTTCGAAAATTGGTCAATTTATTTTTTATTTTGCCCTTGATTAGAAAAATTGATAGTTTGGACCTTCAATTGGAAAAGAGCGATAGTTCAGAGCACCAATTTGTACTTTTCCCTTTTTTTATCATGGTGGAAATGATCTTAGGTGGTTTTCAAAACCTTCATCGATATTGATGATCGCTTGTAAATATAGCGGAAATATTCAAATAAGAATTCAAATACTTATACTAGTCACTATGATCAAAACATTTATATTGACTCGGGAGATCCAAGGTCGAACCCAAAGGATAGGTGATTAAACTAATAATGCTAACAATTCACTTAGAATGTCTATAGTTTGGGGGGGGGGGGGGTTTGTTCCTTTAAAAAAGCTCGATAGTAGAATTTTACTATCCAAAAGAGAGATTTGATCAACTTAAAGAGGTTAACAATCAATTAAAAGACGACTAGGGATCTATTTCTCCACCTAAACAATTATTGTGACGGTAAAATAGGACACCATTGATGAAATCACATGCTCGTACTTAGAATCTAGCCATGCAACATTAATGCTAAGTTCAACTCACGCTCCAACTTAGTATAAAGAGGTTGCATCTCGCATAATGCCTCACACTCACGCTATTGGCACTATAGAGTATGAGTATCTAGCCTCACACTCACGTTCTATTTACTAGATAATCATACTCTTGTTAGGTTCAAGCCATTCTCATTAGAATTAGAGTGTCGCCATGTAACACAAAAACCCTAACGCTTCTTCAGTTAGTTCATTTGAAATCATGCTTTTCAACGCAAGTTACATCAAACATGAGATCAAGCAAAGTTCCCAATGAGGACATGTCACAAACACCTTATGGGCAACTCTAAACATTAAGTTCAAATGAAGAAGAATCATGTGCAAATCATTCATCAATAGCAACCATAGTATTTACAATGTCACAAACATGTCTAGGGGATTCATAGATCCCCAACCAAGGTCACTACTCACTCATGTTGAGTTTACAAGCAAAATCAACAATAAAAGTGCAAAAACCCATATGGAAAAGTGAATTTAGAAATCTAGAACCAATATAGAGATCCAATAACACTAGATGATCCGATCTTCGTGTTGTTGATGACTCCAAAATCCTTGGCTTCTTTTCCAAGAAAAATGCTTCAAATCCCAGAAAAGTTGCCTTGAAACCCCCCCCAAGTCCCCCTTTGTTCAGAAATCCTAAGTTTCTATTTATAACAAAACAGTAAAAATCCAGTCTTGATGATCCAACTGGCTGGCTCAACTGGTATGAAGGAATTCCAGCCGGCCGGCTCGAGCAGGGGAGGCTTCGCTCAAATTCTCTGAGCTTGCCGGTTGGATTGGTAGGCATATTTGAGTCGGCCGGCTCAGTACCTCAGAACATTTGATCTTCCTAATTTCAACTTCACCCGACCGGTTCATCTGAAGGCCAATATTTGAGCCGGCCGGTTGGATCTCCATCCTGGGTAGTTTTTGCTCCAAAAGCTCGGTTTTTCTTGAGGTTCTGGTCTTTGAGCCTTGTCATCAAGGGATAGTTGCGTTTACCCTGAAACGTAAGAATAAGGGTCAATGAACATTAAATTAGCACCGGGAATAGACCAAAATTCTTTGTAATGGATATGTAAATGAGTCGAGAATCTGACTCATCAATTGATCTTGAGCATTCCACTCTCCATGGAAATAACACCAAACGCACACAAACTTTAAACTAATGTTTAGAGATTCATCTCATAAATTATTATAAATTAAAGATGCCCAAACGGCCAATCAATCCACTCATGTGCCAAATTAAACAGGAATGTGAGTCTGTTAAATTGTTTATAAGCAAATATGAGACGGATACACATTTGCAAAGTGGATAATGAGTACTAAATAGTGAAATGTGTGGGAGACAGCCAACCACACTCTCCTAAGTGGAAGAAATAGTATAGTAGTGTGATCTGGTTTTGCAAAAAGTACATTTTAAAATCTCTCATTATAATTGTTATTCAGTTTAATTTATTATTTCTGAAATTAAAGTGTAAAAGGTAGTAAAATAAAAAAACATATTTATAAATAATGTTTAAAAGAGGAGTGACTAAATGAAAACCCTATTTCAAGAACATCATGACAACATGATCATCTGCACTTTTAAAAATGTATAATCAAGTTATATGTGTCCTATTTGCACATTCGCAATTGCGCCTAGTAAAAAGTAAAAGCATCAATTGCGCAATTGCGCCTAGTACACCATCAACTTGATAATACATTTTCAAAGCTGTTTTCAAATTTAAAGACACAAATGTGGTTAAAATAAAAGGTTTCGCATGCAAAGGAACGCATAACTATAAAATGACATGTTAGGGACTGTCCATTTGAATTGAAACTTAACTGTAACTGAACTAATATTAACTGGTATTAACTTATAGTGACTGACATTAACTTATATTAACTTAACTGAAACTTATATTGCCTGATATTAACTTATCATCGTCATCATTATACCATCATACCACCATCATCATCATCATACCATCATCATCATACCATCACATTATCATACCATCATCATCATCATCATCATCATACCATCGTCATCATCATCATATCATCATCATCATACCATCATCATCATCATACAATCATCATCATCATCATACCATCATCATCATCATCATACCATCATCATCATCATCATCATCATCATCATACCACCATCATCATACCATCATCATCATCATCATCATATCATCATCATCATCATATCATCATCATCATCATCATCATACCATCATCATCATATCATCATCATCATACCATCATCATAATACCATCATCATCATACCATCATCATGGTGGTATGATGATGATGATCGTATGATGATGATATGATGATGGTATGATGAAGATGGTATGATGATGATGACGGTATGATGATAATGGTATGCTGATGATGATATGATGATGATGATGGTGATATGATGATGATGGTATGATGATGATGGCATGATGATGACGGTATGATGATGATGATGATGGCATGATGATGACGGTATGATGGTATGATGATGATGGTGGTATGATGATGGTGGTATGTTGATGATGGTATGATGATATGATGATGGTATGATGATGATGGTGGTATGATGATGATGGTGGTATGATGATGTGATGGTATGATGATGATGGTATGGTGATGATGATGGTATGATGATGATGATATGATGATGATGATGGTGGTGATATGATGATGATGATGGTGGTGATATGATGATGATGATGGTATGCTGATGATGGTATGGTGATGCTGATGGTATGATGATGATGATGATGGTATGATGATGGTGATATGATGATGATGATGGTATGATGGTGATATGATGATGATGGTATGATGATGATGGTATGATGATGATGATGGTATGATGATGATGATGATGGTATGGTGATGATGATGGTCATATGATGTGATGTTGTTGATGAAATTGATGAAAAATCGATTTAAATTAAATTTCACTTAACTTAACTGAAATTTAAATTAACTTACATTGACTGAAAGTAACTTATATTAACTGAAATCAACTTGTATTAACTTATATTGATTGAAAGTAACTTATCTTATCATAACCATCAAAAATATAAATTCAAACAGGGCCTTAATCGCATATTTTCACTTAGGAAAATTTAGAAGATGAACGACATCGTTCATAGATATACATTATTTATTTGGTATTCTATCTTTCTTCTTCTTCTTTTTTTTTTGATGAATTTGGTATTCTATCTTTAAAGAGCATTATTTCATAGATAATAATAAGTCCACATTAATGAAATGTGGGATACAGCCTAGCTAGCACACTCTCTTAAGTGGAACAAATAGTACTGCGCATCATTATTAGCAAGTTTAGTGTAATAGTATCATGTTTATGGGGCATGTGCTTATAAGTAGAAATACAAAACATAAATGTGTCTGTGTGGGGACGTGGTTTCTTCACTTTTAAATCAAAATCCTTAACATTCCAATTTCCAGCAGCATCAGCAGGTAGGTGTAGGTACATACCAAAAATGTTGAGTTAGTGCGACGTTAATGTGTTTACACAATGCCCAGTACTGGAGAGTGCCATCAAACAGTTATTAGGGTTAATTAGTTATTCTTCATAACCTAAATAATGCTATAAAAAGCCACCTTCACTTTGCATTCTGAGCACAATGCAAGCTACTCCAATAATGGCAACAACTAAACTCTTTAGCTCTTTTCTTCTCATGATGCTACTTGGCATAAGCGCAGCCTATGCAGCTCGAACCCTTCTGACAGTGGAAGGAGGATTATACGGCGGAGGCCATGCGATCGTTGACGGTGGTGTGTCTGGCTATGGAGGTGTAGTTGCTGGTGGACATGGCGGTGGAGGAGGGGCTGGTGGTGGTGGTGGTTTTGCTGGTGGTGCATATGGAGGTGGTGGAGGAGAAGGCGGTGGTGCAGGTGGTGCAGGTTTTGGAGGTCTAGATGGCCATGCAGGTGGTGGAGGTGCTGGGGGAGGTAGCGGAGGTGGTGGAGCTGGCGCTTACGGTGCAGGAGGCGAGCATGCGGCTGGTTATGGAAGTGGTGGGGGAATTGGAGGAGGGTATGGCGGTGCAGGATTAGCCGGGCACGGCGGAGAAGGTGGAGGTGGAGGAAGTGGGGGAGGGGGCGGTGGTGGCTCCGCTGGTGGATCCGCCGGTGCAGGTGGAGCTGGTTATGGAGCTGGTTCCGGTGGAGGGAGTGGAGGCGGGTATGGTGGAGCAGGAGCTCATGAAGGGTATGGTGGAGGAGTGATCTCTGGCGGCGGAGGTGGCGGTGGGAGCGGTAGCGGGGGAGGAGGAGCTTACGCCGGTGGTGGAGGTGCACATGCCGGAGGATACGGTAGCGGTGGAGGAGCTGGAGCTGGCGGAGGTGTCGAGACTGGCGGAGGCATACATGGTGGAGGATATGGTGGTGGAGCTGGTGGTGGGTCTGGCGGTGGAGCTGCTTATGGGCATGGAATTGGTGCGGAGGGGTACGGTGGGGGAAGTGGCGGTGGAGCTGGTGGAGCACATGGTGGCTATGCACCTTAAAAATTAAACAACCTCGTAAGAAGCCATAATGGAATTAAAACTGGTCTTATGTTAATCATATATTTCTAAGAAATAATAAGACTAGAAAAATGAGTGTGTGCGTGTGGCAATGGAATATCATCTGTTACAATCAACCTCCATCTCCATGTAATTGCTTGTTATCTATTTATCTACGAACGACGACGTTTTGAATTGACGAGTCGGATTTTGTGAATTTTACGAAATTGCCCAAATATGATTTGTGACTGTGCTAATTACTTACTTCGTTCAGTTTTTTATTTTTATGATTTGTTCAGTTTTTACGACAAAGAAATTTCGTTGTAAAATACAGTAAGATAAAGATATTAACACACCAACAGCTCAAAGCTTCTCTTTCCGCTCTCTGCACTGATCACTCTGTCAGAGCTTCAAGCTCCACAAAAATGGCGAACCTCTGTATCGACGACCCTTTTCTCAATTCAGACGCCTTTCAGACCGACCTCGCCGCCTTCTGGTCGCTCCCTTCCTCCTCCTCCACCACCGTCATCGCCCAACCGGACGTAAACTCTCCCAACAAAGAAACACTCCAGCAACGCCTCCTCGCTCTCCTCGACACAACCACAGCTCAAAAATGGACATACGCCATCTTCTGGCAGCTCTCCACGAACTCGCCTCACGCATCCACCCTCGGCTGGGGCGACGGGTACTACAAAGGCGACGACACCAAACGCCAGCGACTCGTTTCTGACCCGATCTGGGTGGCGGAGCAGGAGCACCGCAAGAAGATACTCCGTGAGCTCACCTCGTTGATCTCCGGACCGGGATCGGACGCGGTTTCGTCAGACGATGCGGTCAACGAGGAGGTTACGGACACGGAGTGGTTTTACCTGATCTCTATGACGCAGTCTTTTGTCAACGGCGATGGGCTGCCTGGTCAAGCGTTTCTGTCTTCGAGTCCGGTTTGGGTTGTGGGGGAGGGGCTGTCGAGCTCGAGTTGCGAGCGAGCCAGGCAGAGTCGGGTGTTCGGGATTCAGACCATGGTTTGTATACCTTCGGTGAATGGAGTGGTGGAGCTTGGCTCGACGGATTTGATCTTTCACAGCAACGATTTGATGACCAGAGTGAGAAGCTTGTTTCAGTTTCCAAATATGGATTCTAAAAACCCCTGGTCGTTGACCAGTCAACATGAAACGAACGAGTATGATGATCAGTTGGCTATGTTGCTTGCTGAGCCGGTTCTGACGGTGGACGTGACCGGTTTAGGAAATGGGGTTGTGTCAATTTCGCATCTTACGCTTACTCCTGCTCCTAATTCTGATGAAAACCCTAGAGTTGAAAACCTTAATAATGCTACTAGCTGTGTAATTGAGAATGCTGGTAACGTTGATGTTCCAATTAGTACTACTAATTTCACTGGTCTGAGCTTTGGTGAGATTGCCTTTGATGCGAATTCAGATTCAGTTTGGGTTAGGCCTAAATCAGAAGAGAATCTCAACTTTGGTGGGATTGTGAAAACTGATAAAGTGGAAGGGCGGATGCTCAATTTCACCCCTGACGCTGGTCCGGTGGTGAAGTCATGCGCGGAGATGGAGCATTTGGATTTCGTAGGGTCTATGAAGGAGGCTGAGTGTAGTAGTAGAGTGGTTGAGGTTGAGAAAAAGCCAAAGAAGAGGGGGAGGAAGCTGGGTAATGGGAGGGATGAGCCAATGAACCATGTGGAAGCCGAGAGACTCAGGAGAGAAAAGCTCAACCAGAAATTCTACGCTCTCCGTGCTGTAGTTCCCATCGTTTCGAAAATGGACAAGGCCTCGCTTTTAGGAGACACCATTTCATACATCAACGACCTTACATCCAAGCTCAAGTTACTCGAGTACGATTTTCACAACTTGCAATGTGAAGTTGAGTCTTTGAAAAGCGAAAAGACCCAACTTTCAAGCCCAACGGGATCCAGCGTGTCCCAATCAGAAGACACTGAATTGAAGGACTTGGTGTTGAATGTGAAGGTAATCGGACAGGATGCAATGATTCGTGTCCAGAGCAGCAAGAAGAATCACCCTGCAGCGGTTCTGATGACGGCATTGCAGCAATTGAAACTCGAGCTCGTTTACGCAAGCCTATCGGTTGTAAATGATCATATGATCCAGCAAGCAACTATTAAAATGAGTAGTCCTTGTTACACTCAGGAGCAGCTGAAGCAAGTCCTCTATACCAAATTAAGGTTCAGCACTTAACCTTGTCGGAACTTTTGAGTTTTGTTCACTTTCAGAAAGTAATGGCGCTAAGGTGGTTCATGTTGCTTTTGAAGTGTATCTAAATAAAATAATTACATCATGTGAAGATGTTTCTATATTTTTGGGGAAATCTATGTTCTTAGTTTTATTCTTAGCTTGTTCTTCATCCTCATCAGAGCTGCTTGCCTGCTTGTCCATAGTGTTTCCATTTTCTTGTCCCTGGATTTGATATTGTCTTCTCATAATGAATAAAGAGAAAGAAAAAGAACAAATTACAAAATTTTCAAATCTCATAATTTAGGGTTCAATTATTCAAAAAACAGTAATATATAATCTCATAATTCAATATAAATAATTCATGAAGGGTCGCCGTCGCCCTGGTACAGAATTCTGTCTGTTTAAGAAAACAATGCAGTGTAAAAAATGTGACTAAATTCATACAGATCATTGAGAAATGTCTCCATTGTACTAAATTCTGCAGGGACCAACTTCAATAATTGCTATTAAAGCTCATTGGAGCCATTTTAGATGGGCTGTAAGCGGGGGACAATGAGGTTGATGTGATGATACATTGGCTTTGAGAACATGATACATTGGCCTTATTATTCTCAAAGAGAGTCAAAAATGGTGATTGATAGTGGAAGTATGCAAGAAGATGGTGCGGGGGAAAGGTACAAGTGATGATGAGTCTGAAGGGTATCACATCACAGATGATCAGACTGAGTATGTTCACGATCCTTCTCGGATGCCGATCAAATTTATTCTGCGACGAACCCGTCACTGCAAGGTCTCTTTCAATGAGCATATAAATGTGATTCGTGCTTAAATTCGATTATGTCCGAAAAAGAAATATACCAATTATGTTTGATCTTGATCTTTTTGTAATTTTTATGCCTATCTTTTTCATCAAATAAAATAATTTTAATTATAAAAAAAGTCCTAAAAAAGGCATGGTGGATTGGTGGTGCTGTCTTGGATTACTAATATCTTTCTAGTTTCTACTAAATTAGAAATCAATAAAAAAAAATTAAACTGAAGAGGATTCAAAATTATAAATATTCAAATATTGAATTCAAAAAACCTAAGTAAAGGATGGGTGTAGCATTCTTTTCGGATGGGAAATATCTGTAAAAATTAACTGTCCAGGTGCCAAAAAAAAATTGACATCTCATTTTTTCAGTCCACAGCCCTAAATATAGAGATATGAATGACTCTGTCACGCCCATTTGCTGACCCAATTTCATAACTTTAAACCTCCAATCACCAAAACCATCAACCATGCAGCTCCTCTAATTAACCCAAACAAGATCTTTGAACCCTTTTATTATTTGCACTTTGCAGGAGGAAATCTTGTGTGTAATTGTCTTTTTTGTGTATATAGTTTGTAAAAATGAGCCTAAACTGCCTTTGTCACGCTCTCGACAGAACAACGTCAGTGTATCAAGAGAGGAAAAGGCGTCTCGAGCAAGGCCACGAAAAGCGACACCTTATGGTGAAAAGGGCTGCTAGAAACTGGTCTGGTAATTTGATCCGATCAGGATTTCTTCAAATGCACGGAACGGATGATCAAGGTGATTTTATGATTGAACGGGCGACTAAGACGGCTCGAAAAGGTCATCGGCGAGGGGGAAGTTTGGTGAATGAGCCGAGGTTGGTCAGGAGCTCCGGGATGAGAAGGGATTGGAGCTTTGAGGATTTGAAGCAACATGGCAAACAAATATTCCAATAAAGATCAAGTTATGTGTATTGTTTTCTATTTATTTCATTCAAATCATCTGTATTTTTTTAAAAAAAATATTCAAAGCATCTGTATGAAATTGTCTTTCTCAGTAAATATTTGAAAATACTATATATCATCACAATCTTTTCATGACACGAAGGGGTGGTGGCGCAGTTGGCTAGCGCGTAGGTCTCATAGCTCTGAGTTATCCTGAGGTCGAGAGTTCGAGCCTCTCTCACCCCAGAACAATTTTTATTTTTGGACTATTACGATTGTTGGGCTGGGCCGAACACGACAGGCCTTTTTTCAATTCATATCGTTGGATTTTAAGGGCCCGATGTTTACTCGATCACAACGCAACGTTTTGTAAGTTACTATGAATGTTGGTTTTGCTGAGCCGTGAGAATTGTTCAATTATTTATTGCACAGAAAAAGCTTGACTGAAATGGATAAGATAGAGATTAAGGTGAAAACGCAACAATGCATTTGTTGAATCTTCTCCTTAAATGCAAAAGGCCAGAATTGCCAGTTTTTTGTTGAATAATAATCAATAATTTACAGCTGATTAGGCACATAACTATGACAATCCGTTTTTCCTGCAATTTGTTTTAAAGAATCTCTAATGGTTAATAAATTGGCAGATGTGGATCTCCATTTTTTGATTTAAAACTTATAAATTTGAGTTTTTTTTTCCTTTCAATCCCATCAATTAAAACTTTTTTTTGATCGTGGGTTACAATTACAATATTTCATACAAATCAAGTGATACACGAATACATCTTACGTATATTACAGGAGCACTTTGTGTACAATCACTAGACTTTAGAGCACGATCCACAAAAGGCACCACCCGAATTGATACTTGAATCGTCCACATTGAAGCACATGTCATAAGACACCTCTATCTTGAGAACCCCACGATTGAATACACATCATGCAAGCAACACATGCAGAACATACAACACGTTCACAAGCGACGGACAACATCTTCGTGAACGAGGAACATCACGTCCTCATCAAGGCGGGACGAAGAACACCTCCACACATAAGCAGGACGAAAAACATCACTCCATAAAATTGTGGAGAGGAAAATGTCACGGTGGAGTTCGAACCCTTGACCTTGCAAGACAAGTGTTCTACCAATTCAACCAACACCTTATTTATTTATAACTATTAATTCAATTAAGTCTCAAATTGATTTATAAATTATTAGAAATTAATTTGTATACTGTTTCGATTGAGATCAACAAAATTAAATTACTCTAACAAGCCTATATGAATGAATATATATGTTTTGGGGAAGAAATAAAATGCCGCCATCTTGATTATTAAGATAAGAATCCTTGTTCGTTGGCGTATATAAACATTCGATTGACAAGATGTCTCCTAAGCCAAAAATCAAAACAAGTAGTATGATTTTGATTTTTGTATTTGTCACGCACCATATGATTTAGCTTAGTTTTCAATCATCTGTCGGTGCATGGTTTAATATAATATATATTTTTTGATAGGTAGGTTTAATATATAATATTAAAAAGGCGTATTGAATTACCCAAGATATAGAAATATGTACATTTTGTAATTTAGTTAAGTTGCTTTAAATGGTGGCAATGATAATACTGGTTTAATCTAGAACGTCGTCAAGTTGGCAATTTGCATGAAAAAAAAAACCCTTAACTACACGGTCGAGGGTCGACTACCCACAAAAGAGGTCGCATTGCTTTCTCTTTTTAGACCTTTCTATCCTCATTGAAACCAGGGCCGGCTCAAAGGGAGAGGCGAGTGAACCGGTGGCTTTAGGTCCCGCTTGATTTTAAGATTTTTAAGTGTAAAAAAATGCCCCTTTTAGTGATAAATTAGGCATCCACTTGATTTTAAGATTTTTTTAAGTGTAAAAAAAGGCCTCTTTTAGTAATAAATTAGGCCTCCACTTGATTTTAAGTTTTTTAAGTATAAAAAAGGCTCATATTAATAATAAATTAGGTCTCATATTAATCTCAAACTAATTAGAAAGACCCCATTTTATATGATATCTATACGAAGAAGATCCATTAATTTATTTTGTTCGAGGCCCCCAAAGTACTTGAGCCGGCCCTGAGTGAAACTACTTGTAGTCATTAAATATATATCCAATTAGGCTCATACAAAGTATCTACCCATTCCGGATCCAGATATTTAGTAATGGGCAGTCCCGAAAGGGTCAATGGCAAAGCTCATCGTGAAGTTAGGGTTACGAGTTGAAGGAGAATTTTGTAGTTTCTTTGAGTTGGATTTGAAAATATATTATGAATGGTTGATGTCGAGATCCTCTCTTAATGCACTACTACAGGCGGGGGATTATGCATCGGTTCCGTGTTTCGCCTTTCGCATCGGTTTAGACATTACGCATCAGTTATTTTTAAACCGATGCATAAGGTCCACATTATGCATCGATTATTCTAAAACCGATGCATAATCTCGACATTATGCATCGATTTTAAACCAACCGATGCGTAATGTCGACCTTATGCATCGATTGGTCCAAAACCGATGCATAATCTTAATAAAATCACTATTTATCAGTAGCAATTTAGGGTTCACGCGGCTGCTTGTCCGTGCGAGAGATCGATAGAGAATGGAAGCGACTCCATCTTCGAGCGGAGTTTCCTCCTGCGTACGGTTCTTCAGGTAAGCTAGGTTGAAAGTTACGGTTCTCCACGTTTTCCTCCAGGTAAGCTCCATCAAACAGTACTCTTAATATAACAGGCGAATATCAACGAAGTTACTCTTAAATAAACAGATATGCATATTGATTCACGTACAGTTTCAATTCAATAGAATAGCATAAACAGTATGAATAACAATAAAATACTGCAAATCGAATTGTGGATCGAGTCACGTTGGACGCTGTCCTTAAAGCAAGATTGCCGCCCTACTGTGCTTTGGGACTCTCTGGCAGTATGCTTCCCAGGATGAAACGATCCTCAGCAACAGACTTAAGCACTAAGCTTTGCCGATCGAACCTTTCTGTGTCTTTGGCTATCAACACGACTGACTGACGAATACGAGTGAGGAGGAGAGCTGTTTGCGTTTTTCTGTGTGTTTTATTGAGAAGCGCTACTGCTTCTTATATAGCAGTCCAGAAACTTGCCCTGTAAGTCTGACCAAGGGTTTCCGAAAAGAAATAGTCAAATATTCTGTTTCCGAAAATTACTCACGCGTTGATAAAGATGGACTGTTTCCGAAAATACAGTTTCCAAAAGATAAATCGGTTTAAGGAAACTGTTATCCTTAAGATAATGGAAGATCAAATCGGTATCGGTTTAATATTCAAAACCGAACCGCCAACCCGCGGAGAAAATCGACAGCATTCACCCGCATGATGTGGGCGCGCACAAGACAGGCCAAATTCGACGTCGTCGACCGGATGATTTCCCCCCTGCGCACGCCCGCGAAGGCGTTTTGAGAGAGTTTCTTTTATCAACTTAACAAGCTTGTTATTGAAATCATATATGAACATACAATGTTCCCATTTGGCCTCCAATGTGGGATATAAGCTTTTCACTTGTGTGAAATCAAGCCACATATCCATTCCTACCAAAGTCATGTTTCCATGGTTTTTGGCACTACTTTGAGCATCAATTACTCATTCGATTTAACTCCGATTTTAGTACTTCCACTTTCTATTCCATACCTCTCATTGCAAGGTATTTTAATCCGATTTTTATCAACTTATTTTGATGTGTTCTCCACACTCAAATTGAGTCTCAAATTGAGGCGCACCTCCATTTTCTTCACACATTTAAACCACAACTTTCAACAATCCCCCCACATGAAGAAAATCGAGTGCAAAACGAAAAACAATCAAAATCGAAATTATGACTCGACTCTATGTGGTGATAGCTTCTACGGTTGATATCTGCATAGGATAGGTAGGCAGCGCCCTTGAACCTTCCCTTGGGAAAATATGTTCTCTTTACTGACTATTCAGTAGACGTGATTGTCCTTGAACTGTTCGTCTTATAATGTGAACGAAAGCCATATCTCCCACAGATATCTTCCTGACCATACTTGGTTCTTACTGGTGGGTTCATTTTGGCCAAGACACCCCGTTCCTGGTTCTGCAAGGGTTTCTAAAGAATTAAGCCCTTTGAATTCTCCTTTGAAGCGGCCCCACTTCTCTCTCACATAGGTGATTCTTTCTTAAGTAAACCCGCGTTACCCATTTGAATCTCACTATTCAAATTACTAGAATCATTAAAAGCTCCAAGCTTAGCCTCGTGCGGGAGTCACTGTTTCTCTAGGAATAGGACTGGGGTGTTACCCCCACAGTGACCTCATAGTCTTAGCAGTTAGGTGGTCCCTTTGAACCAAGTTCTTGGGATCTCCAGTCATCATGGTAGGGTTTTCCGTTGCCTCAACTTTAGTTCCAAAAGGGCTTAAGCCTATGTTTTGATATCAATAATCAAAAGGCTTCAGTCCCATTCCCTTTGTCGTCTTCTCTACGTGGTCCCTGTTTAACCCTTTGGTTAACGGATCCGCTATGTTTTCTTTGGACCTCACGTAGTCAATGCTTATGACTCCGGATGAGAGAAGTTGTCTAATGGAATTGTGTCTACGACGTATGTGTCTAGACTTACCATTATACATGACATTATGTGCCCTACCAATTGTTGATTGGTTATCACAATATAAACATATTGGTGGCACAGGGTTTTTCCATTCAGGAATATCCTCTACAAAGTTTCTTAACCACTCTGCTTCTTCGCCACATTTGTCTAATGCCACGAACTCAGCTTCCATCGTGGAACGGGTTATCAGTGTTTGTTTAGAGGATTTCCATGAGACGGCCGCACCCCCTAGAGTGAATACATATCCACAAGTGGCCTTTGAGTCTTGTATATCAGATATCCAGCTTGCGTCAGTATATCCTTCAATGACCTCCGGATATCTGGTATAATGCAGACCAAAATTGCGAGTAGCTTGTAAATACTTTAGTATTCTTACGATAGCATTCGAGTGTATCGTTCCTGGATTACTCGTATACCTTGCAAGTCTGCTCACAGTATAGGCGATATCAGGTCTAGTACAATTCATTAAGTACATTAGACTGCCTATCACTTTTGAGTACTCTACTTGGGAGATGCTCTCTCCTTTGTTTTTAGACAAGTGTTGATTCATTTCTATAGGAGTCCAACATACTCCATGACTGTCCTTTCCAAACTTGTCTAATATTTTATCAACATAATGTGATTGGCTTAAAACAAATCCATCTTCTGTTCTTGTAATTTTAATCCCTAAAATTACATCAGCACGTCCCATATCTTTCATATCAAACCTTGAGTTTAATATGGCCTTAGTGGATTTGATCAGGTTTTCATTGCTTCCTACAATGAGTATGTCATCGACATATAAGCACAAAATCACATATCCGTGTTCAGTGTTTTTGATATAAATACATTTGTCACACTCGTTGATTTTGAATCCATTTGACAACATTATATTGTCAAATTTCTCATGCCACTGTTTTGGCGCTTGTTTCAGACCATAGAGAGACTTCACAAGTTTACAAACTTTTCTCTCTTGTCCTGGCACTCTACAACCCTCAGGTTGTTCCATGTAAATTTCTTCCTCAAGGTCTCCATTTAAGAAAGCGGTCTTCACATCCATTTGATAAATTTCTAAATTGAGCAATGCTGCAATTGCAATTATCATCCTGATGGATGTGATCCTTGTTACAGGGGAGAATGTATCAAAGTAGTCAAGACCTTCCTTTTGTCTATACCCTTTGATCACAAGTCTCGCTTTGTACTTTTCAATAGTACCGTCTACCTTCAGTTTCTTAGTAAAAATCCACTTAGAGTCAAGTGGTTTACATCCATGAGGAATATCAACTAGTTCCCATGTATGATTTTGCATAATGGAGTCTAGTTCACTTTTTATGGCTTCTTTCCATAAAGGACCTTCAACTGAGCTAATTGCTTCATCATATGTACGAGGCCCTGCCTCAACCATAAAGGTTAGGAAATCAGGTCCGAACGAATTTTCGACTCTAGCTCTTTTGCTTCGTCTAGGTTCCCCTAAATCTGTATTCTCCTCGAACACTTCTTCGTCTTGTTGTTGAGACAATTCCGTGAGTTCTTCGCCTATCTCTTCAGGTGAACTCTGTCTTAATTCCTCAGTTTTATAAGGGAACACTTGTTCAAAGAACGAAGCAGTTTTAGACTCCATAATGGTGTCTTTGTGTATATCAGGATTTTTCGAGTCATACACGAGAAATCTATACGCAGTACTGTTCAGTGCATATCCAATAAACACACAGTCTATTGTCTTTGGTCCTATTTTCATTCTTTTAGGACCGGGAGCCATAACTTTGGCTAAACACCCCCACACTCGCAAGTGTGCGTAAGATGGCGTTCTCCCTATAAACAATTCATAAGGGGATTTATCTTTCTTCTTTCGAGGTATCCGATTTAATAGATAGTTAGCTGATAAAACGGCCTCCCCCCACATTTCCTGTGGTAGCCCTGAACTAAGCAACATTGCATTCATCATTTCTTTGATGGTGCGATTCTTACGTTCGGCTATACCGTTTGACTGAGGTGAATAAGGTGGAGTTACTTCATGTATGATCACTGTTTGTGCACACAGTGCCCCAAACGGTTCAACATATTCACCACCACGATCACTTCGTAATCTTTTGATCTTTTTATCTAGTTGGTTTTCCACTTCCAACTTATACATGGCAAACTTCTCTATTGCTTCATCCTTGCTCTTTAGCAAGTATATTGAACAATATTTTGAACTATCATCTATGAAAGTTACAAATATTTATTTCCACCTCTTGTTGGCATGAATTTCAAATCACATAGATCACTATGTATTAAGTCAAGGGGTTCAGTATCTCTTTCAACACTATGAAAGGATGTTCGTGTTAATTTTGCCTCAACGCAAATTTCACACTTATGTTCAGAATCAATTTGAAGTTTTGGTATACAATCCAATTTCATTAGATTCCTTATTGAGTCATAATTCACATGACCTAATCTACCATGCCATAAATTTGAAGATTCAAGCAAGTAAGCAGAAGAACTTTCTTTATTGATAGTCTTGATGGCAATTACATTAAGTTTCCACATGCCATCTTTCACATAACCACGTCCCACATACATTCCGTTCTTAGAAAGAACAACTTTCTGAGACTCAAAGACTATCTTAAAACCATGCGCATCAAGCACGGCTCCAGATACTAAGTTCTTCCTAATGTCAGGCACATAAGAGACATTAGTCAGCTTCAGCTCCTTCCATGAAGTCATCTTCAAAATCACACTTCCTTTCCCTTTGACCTCTGAGGTGGCCGAGTTGCCCATGTATACCTTCTCTCCACTTTCAGTCAGCTTCAGCTCTGAGAAGGCATTCTTGTCAGAACAGATGTGGTGGGTCGCTCCAGTATCCAGCCACCATTCCTTAGGATTAGAATATGCTAGATTCAACTGAGAGATCACAGCCACTAACATATCTTCATCCCCCTCGGCGACATTCACCGTTTTCTTCTTTTTCTGCTTACTTTTGCAGTCAGCAGCTCTATGACCCTCTTTGTCACAGTTGAAGCACTTGCCAGTGAACTTTGACTGCGCCTTCTTCTTCATAGTCCCACCTTTGGGTCCAAGTTTGTTGAAGGGCTTCTTCCCCTTTGAGCCTTCACCATGCTCCACAACATTTGCCCTCCCAGTAGAGAGCCTCAATCTCTTATCAGATGATCGATTATCCTCTTCATTCTTGAGGCGAATCACCAGGTCTTCCATAGACATTTCCTTTCGCTTGTGCTTAAGGTAATTCTTGAAGTCCTTCCACCCCGAAGGCAGCTTCTCAATAACTGAAGCAACCTGGAATGGTTCGTTGACCTTCATTCCTTCGGAGTCCATCTCATGCATGATGAGCTGCAGGTCTTGCACATGACTGTTCACAGTCTTCGAGTCCACCATCTGGAATTCGAGGAAGCGCCCCACAGTGTACTTCCTTGAGCCCGCATTCTCAGTTCGGTACTTCCGATCAAGTGACTCCCAAAGCTCCTTGGCTGAGGTCTTGGTGCAGTACACCTTGTACAACACATCATTAAGGCCGTTAAGCACATAATTTCGGCAAAGATATTCAGCATCTTTCCAAGCATTGTACGCCATGAGCACTTGATTATCAGTCTCATTCTCAGCAACCCTAGGTGTTACCTCGGTCAGATACCGGGCAAACCCTATCTGGGTCAGATAGAAGTGCATCTTCGGCTGCCATGTGTTAAAGTTCTGTCCGTTGAACTTTTCGGGCTTTTCAGCCGCCATCACCGCAGCAGGCACCTTTGCCAGTGCGTTATTTGGAACTGGACCCGCAGGTACATTCCCGCCTGTAGGCATCACAACCGGGGTTGTCGCAGCCGACTCAAAAGCATCATGCTGAGGATACTGAACACCCTCCATGTTCACTGATTGATTGTTTTGTCCTTGTTCAGAATTCATTGTCTACACAGAGAGGCAGATCTGTTAGTAGCTTCAAACGACATAAATCTTGCTTTAAGATTGTTGGATTTAATGCACAGAATTGATATAACAGGCGAATATCAACGAAGTTACTCTTAAATAAACAGATATGCAATATTGATTCACGTACAGTTTCAATTCAATAGAATAGCATAAACAGTATGAATAACAATAAAATACTGCAAACCGAATTGTGGATCGAGTCACGTTGGACGCTGTCCTTAAAGCAAGATTGCCGCCCTACTGTGCTTTGGGACTCTCTGGCAGTATGCTTCCCAGGATGAAACGATCCTCGGCAACAGACTTAAGCACTAAGCTTTGCCGATCGAACCTTTCTGTGTCTTTGGCTATCAACACGACTGACTGACGAATACGAATGAGGAGGAGAGCTGTTTGCATTTTTCTGTGTGTTTTATTGAGAAGCGCTGCTGCTTCTTATATAGCAGTCCAGAAACTTGCCCTGCAAGTCTGACCTAGGGTTTCCGAAAAGAAATAGTCAAATATTCAGTTTCTGAAAATTACTCACGCGTTGATAAAGATGGACTGTTTCCGAAAATACAGTTTCCAAAAGATAAATCGGTTTAAGGAAACTGTTATCCTTAAGATAATGGAAGATCAAATCGGTATCGGTTTAATATTCAAAACCAAAATTGAATTTTGCAAAACCGAACCGCCAACCCGCATGATGTGGGCGCGCACAAGACAGGCCAAATTCGACGTCGTCGACCGGATGATTTCTCCCCCTGCGCACGCCCGCGAAGGCGTTTTGAGAGAGTTTCTTTTATCAACTTAACAAGCTTGTTATTGAAATCATATATGAACATACAATGTTCCCATTTGGCCTCCAATGTGGGATATAAGCTTTTCACTTGTGTGAAATCAAGCCACATATCCATTCCTACCAAAGTCATGTTTCCATGGTTTTTGGCACTACTTTGAGCATCAATTACTCATTCGATTTAACTCCGATTTTAGTACTTCCACTTTCTATTCCATACCTCTCATTGCAAGGTATTTTAATCTGATTTTTATCAACTTATTTTGATGTGTTCTCCACACTCAAATTGAGTCTCAAATTGAGGCGCACCTCCATTTTCTTCACACATTTAAACCACAACTTTCAACATATTTAATATTAAAGAGCTTTAATCGAGTATTTCTCGAGTTGGAACAAGCTTTAGTTGAGCTTTTCACGAGTTTTAACGAACTTTAGTCAAACTTTTTAAGAGTCGAAACGAGCTTTCACTGAAAAAGTATTTTAAAGTGTGAAAAATTACTTTAATCGAGCTCGTTAACGAGTTTCAAACAATATAAATGTGTTTTAATCGAGTATATAAACGAGTTTTAATCGAGTATGTTAATGAACACATAAACGAGTTGTTCGCGAACATAAACGAGTCGAGTCGAATCGATTTTTGACCGAGCTTTGACCGAGTTCGATCACGAGTAGCTCGCGATAGTATCGTCTCATTTGCACCCCTACGGTCGACTACCCACAAAAGAGGTCGCATTGCTTTCTCTTTTTAGACCTTTCTATCCTCATTGAAACCAGGGCCGGCTCAAAGGGAGAGGCGAGTGAACCGGTGGCTTTAGGTCCCGCTTGATTTTAAGATTTTTAAGTGTAAAAAAATGCCCCTTTTAGTGATAAATTAGGCATCCACTTGATTTTAAGATTTTTTTTAAGTGTAAAAAAGGCCTCTTTTAGTAATAAATTAGGCCTCCACTTGATTTTAAGTTTTTTTAAGTATAAAAAAGGCTCATATTAATAATAAATTAGGTCTCATATTAATCTCAAACTAATTAGAAAGACCCCATTTTATATGATATCTATACGAAGAAGATCCATTAATTTATTTTGTTCGAGGCCCCCAAAGTACTTGAGCCGGCCCTGAGTGAAACTACTTGTAGTCATTAAATATATATCCAATTAGGCTCATACAAAGTATCTACCCATTCCGGATCCAGATATTTAGTAATGGGCAGTCCCGAAAGGGTCAATGGCAAAGCTCATCGTGAAGTTAGGGTTACGAGTTGAAGGAGAATTTTGTAGTTTCTTTGAGTTGGATTTGAAAATATATTATGAATGGTTGATGTCGAGATCCTCTCTTAATGCACTACTACAGGCGGGGGATTATGCATCGGTTCCGTGTTTCGCCTTTCGCATCGGTTTAGACATTACGCATCAGTTATTTTTAAACCGATGCATAAGGTCCACATTATGCATCGATTATTCTAAAACCGATGCATAATCTCGACATTATGCATCGATTTTAAACCAACCGATGCGTAATGTCGACCTTATGCATCGATTGGTCCAAAACCGATGCATAATCTTAATAAAATCACTATTTATCAGTAGCAATTTAGGGTTCACGCGGCTGCTTGTCCGTGCGAGAGATCGATAGAGAATGGAAGCGACTCCATCTTCGAGCGGAGTTTCCTCCTGCGTACGGTTCTTCAGGTAAGCTAGGTTGAAAGTTACGGTTCTCCACGTTTTCCTCCAGGTAAGCTCCATCAAACAGTACTTAGCTTTCTTCATCGCTGTCTTCTCCGTCCGATCTTCCGTCGTGACTCGCACCGAAGACAGCAGCTTATCTTGTATATATATATATATAGAGTGGTTGATTTGATATTTTCGAACTCCTGTTGACTACTCGACTTCACACTTCTTTTGTTGCTATTTTTACGGCATCGAGAATGGGATTTTGAAGGCGGATGGAACAATTTACAAGCGAAGTATAAAGACTCAGCGTATGTGTATGTTGGAGGAATAATTCCGTTTGGTGCATATGAAGACCAAAGAAGTATAATCCTTGCTGTAGGTGAGTATTTCGTAATACAAATCATTGTTGGACAACAAATTGCAGGCTTTGTTTTAAGGCATGTGAGATTTGGTGTATGATGTGGTTGTGCAGATAATTTGTATAATATATAGATAGTTTTTAGTTTTGCTTTCTTAGTCATGCTCTTGCACATGGCTTCTTTTCAGAAGCAGCTTGTTCATAATATGCATTACAGTAGCACCAATCTTTATGTTTTATGCAGGCATGAAAAGTACTGTTTGAGGATTCATCTAATGCATTGGACTTTTAATGGTGCAGGGCGACTAGAAATCCAAACAATAAAAATAAAGTTGCGAGGCTCCTTCAATGAATCAGCTGTTGTTGTTTCTTCAAGGCTATGTCCAGCTGCTGCTATGAGGTATTGATGGAGGAGGTATTTTCATGTTTCGTCCGATTCGAAAAGCCAAAGATTAAAAAGAAAGGCTGCACAAGAGCTGGAGTTGGGCATCGGATGTGGAATTGATAAATGTTGTGTTGTGGTTGAATAAATGTTGAATTGATAAATGTTGTACATTAAAAGTTACATTATGTATGAAATGTTGTATTGTGGTTGAATAAAAAGTATTTTAATATTTAAATATGAGAAAGTTATATTTAAATCTTTTTTACGAATTTTTTTACGAATTTTCAGATTAATTTAAGCAATTTATATTCCAAAAATGCCAAAAAATTGCATACATTATGCATCAGTTCTGTGAAAAACCGATGCATAAGGTCTACCCCTTATGCATCGGTTTAGCCAAAAAACCGATGCACAAGGTCTACCCTTATGCATCGGTTATTTTGAACCGATGCATAAGGTCCGAACCTTACGCATCGCTCGATTATGCATCGGATCAAAACCGATGCATAATCCCTTCGAAAACCGATGCATAATCCCTTGTTTGTAGTAGTGATGGGATCAATGGAAAGGGTAAGGAAAAAACAAAAAAAGTGATCATGTTCCCGTCTAATGACATTTTAAGTTGAAATTATATTGAAGATATGATTTGAAATATGTATATAAACGAAGCTTGCAACCGTTTCTTGACTCTCTTTTTTTTTTGTTTTTGACTTTATAGGTGCAACTCTTGATGACTTTTATTCAAACTAATATAACTCCATTTCCATACCTCTTTGACTATCCTACACCTACTCCTTCTAAACATCATCCTCGTTTCCATGTTTTCCTTAAAACGATAATCGAAAGTAACAATTTGTTATTTGAATTACCAGGCATACCAAAAACAGGTAGCTAGCTTTTGACGTCGTCGTTCACAACACTAAACATCATGTTTTCCGTAAGGTAATCCAATCAGATATATACCCTAAAATGGTAAGGCTAATAGTTACAGAAGGTATATGTGATATCTAACGGTTATGTTTTTGGTTAAATGATAAGGGTGTTCGACAAATTAAATTTTTCTGGATGCATCTTATGTATGAGTTTGAGTTGTTCATTCCTTGTCTTTCATATTAGATTCTTTTTTTATAAAAAGGAAAAAAATAATTTGTTTAACATGAATAGTTTATATAGTCCTTGGCTAGGGCCAAGCAAATGGGATTGTTATGGGGTTGGTCTTTGATTGGTGCTTGAGGGGTTGGCCTTTGAGGGAGGGTCCTAACTTTTTATCCAACTTTTCTTCACCTTCCCTCACAACATGAGATACCATTCGTCTATGTTTCATCCTCTAGTTGTTGTTAGTTAACTATATTTAGAGAAATTAAGGAGAGGAAAATAGACAAGGTCGGTGACAGGTCCACCTCACACACACAAAGATTATCTATTCTCAACCTGCCATTTATATATAAACTATATAGCTCCCAACAATATTATATCGACAGTTTATGAACAAATAGAAAATTTTACAATCATCAGCTATTTAATATAATTAAACGTTTCCCAAATAAGCTATTTCGGCTAGAGCCTCCTAAACCGTATATTAATGTACAGTAGTTAAAAATAATTAGGCTTCCTAAGTTTAGGTCGGCTCTACATAGTTTATCATTTTTAACAAGATGATCATGTGTAGTTTTAGATCTCCACAAAGCAAAGTCATCTTCTTTGAAAATGGTGGCAGCATTATTATTTAACTTTCCGTAATAAGTAAACTTTGGGATTTAAATAAATCTCACATTAATGAATTAATTAACACCTTGGTATTGCCTAGATTTTTTTTTGAGGAAGATATTGCCTAGATTTTCACACGTTGTAGCCTTAACACAAAAACGAACTTATCTTGACCAAATGTATCTTCTTAATTCACTAGCCGATTAAGGGCGTGGTCTAGTGATAAGAATTATGGTGATCATTGATCAAATCATGCATGCATGGATTCGAATCGAAACGAGGCAGACTGCAAAGTAGATTTTCTCTAATGAGTATGGTTAGAAGGATAGAATATGTACAAGGATTGAATCTGAAGTTATCCATCCATTTCATTTTTAATTTAAAATAAAAAAATCTTCTTAATTTTACTATACCTTGTTTTTACGCAAATGCATATGCTTTAAAGTTTTTACTTTTATTGATATGGGCACCACTCACATGTTCAGATCCTTGAATTACACACTAATATAAATTCAAGCACCCTCTCCAAATCATTCCATACATTCAAAACTCTGCAACTAAAGTTACCAAACATTTAAATAATGCGTGTAAATCACATGAAATATATGTAGTCTACATTATTTAATTCCGCTATCAACATAAATAGGTGATGAAAACAAAATAGATATGCTAACCAATTATATAAATCAGTAAACTATATATGGCTGAAATTGATACTAATATTCCAATAATTATTTTAAAACCCGATTTCTCTATTACTTGAAAAAGGTAAAAACTTCTTATGCAGAGTAAATTGTGAATTAAACTCTCTTAAATAAAACTATATGTACATACAATGTTAATCTGTTTGAACACACATTTTGTGTCTTTTGGGTTTCTTTTTTTAGACGCCAGAAGAATGAGTAGCACGTTGAAATGATTCAAAGCCACATATATTCATCAGTGGCTGCATTCAATGACAACCTCAAATTAATATATATGAACTTTTCGACAGATCCCAATCGAGAATGAAAACCAAACAAAGCAAATCAAGATAACAAACTCGACCATTCCTATCCCTATATGCAACCACAAAATGCCATTCTCCAGATAGATTTTTAACTTCATCAAATTTGAAGCCACTCTTCAGAGATCATTAAAAAGAAAAATGGAACAACAAAGAAATTTGCAACTGTAAAATTTTCTTAACAAGCAGCCAGACTAAATTACTGCCACGTGGCAATAACTTCCTCATCATCTTACGGTAAAAATAACAAAAAGTTCATACGCACTGCTACGTACTTCAAGTTTTAACTTGCTGGATATATGATGAAGCTAAGCTACAAAAGAAAATGGAACCAAGTCTGACCCAGATGCTGGAAATCAATCAAGCTTGAGTTTTGAAAAGATGGATATGAAGATTTTGGGTTTTAATTTCTGGGTTTGAGAATTTTTTTTCTATTGAGGATTGATCAAAATCATCACCTGTGATCGGCCGCCAGCGCCTCGGTCACCGTCGCCAGCTTCTGCAGATTCAGCTTCACAACCGTGTCGGCAAACAACCTCGTATCCTCCTCGTCGTTCCCTTCAGGAATATCCACAACGTAAGACTCCAAAACCACGCTCCAGATCCGCCCATCTTCACCGGGACGCGACTCGTGCACGGTCGTCACCGACCGGTAATTCCTCAGCCTATGCTCTCCACCAGTGATGCTAAACCCGGTGACGTGTCGTATATCATCCAGCATGTCTAACCGCTCGGTGCTTGTCGCGGCCGGGAGTCCGGAAATGACATAAACGTCTCGAGTGCATCCCACGGCTATCACAAAGTCGTCAGGCACATGACAGCTTTTGATGAAGTGTTTGTATGTTTGGGGCTTGTCGAATCTCCTGACAACCGACCACACCACGTCTAGCGGAGCGTTGATCCGCTGGGCGAGGAGCGAGGAGCATTGTCTAGCCGTGTCGAGTTCATATGTATGGAACTCATCCACGGCTGGCTTCAGCTCCTCAAATTCGTCACTTGTTAGGCCGAAAGGGATGTGTAAATGATGATCTGTTTTACAGCGGATACTTGCCGTTGTCGTGTCGCTTTTTGTCTCATTTTCTATCTCCATTTCCGGCAAGGTCGATGTTGAGGAATCTGAACAAAAATGAGAGAGAGATGGGTGGTGGAGATAAGGGTTGAAACTTGTAATAATGGAATGAGTGAATGAATATATGAATAATGAAGTTTGATTTATTTATATATAACTTTATAATATTTTTTTTTATTGAAATATATAATATTCGTTGATAATCAATTTAAGGTTTTGTCCAAGAGTTTCATGAATGAGATTAAAAAGGTCAAACTTTCATACTTGATGTACTCCGTATCTATTAGCTGGATCTGACTAAATTATTCGATCAAATTTATGTCTAAATTGATGTACATGGTGGTCCACAAAATTGAAGACAAATGACACCACAATTATAACAACATACTTAAGCAAGCATATTTAAATTAAATCACGATCGAGTAATATTACATATATCAAAAAAGTAAGTACTTACCAATTTTAAATTATTTAAGTGTTACTAGCCGATGAATACTATTTCTTTTTTCTTTCTAAATAAGTTATATCCCGAATAATCACTGATTTAAGAACAGAGACCGGTTTACTTGTAACTCTTTGATTTTATTTGTTAAACTATTCTCGGGCAGGACAGTGTAAGACGGGGCGGGGGGCGTGCCGAGGTGGTTCTTTTTTGGTCCACAAGTTGTGTATAGTGTTTGGTTGCTTTGGATGGAAAAGGGAAAGTAATGTTTTGAGCAAGTTGATAGTTTGGATAAATAAAAAAATGAGAAATGAATGAGGATGAAAAGGACCTATGAATTTGGGATGGCCACTCTCTTTTGTGCCCATCTGTTAGCCAATGGGGATGGCCTCATTTTGCGGCCTATAAATCTCTTGTTAATTCAATTTAAGTCGCATTTAATTTCACATAACTATTCATGATTAGAATGAATATGCATCAATCGGTCTCATTAATCATTTGAGTAATTATGCTAAATTGTTTCTATTGGTCAATTATTACAATCAGAGTTTTTCTCAAAAATGATCCAAATGAGTTTCAAAATATTAGAAATGACCCACGTGAGTTTCACATTTCAAAAATGACCAATTTTTAATGAAATCAGATCCCCAGGAACCGGTGTTAAGTGCGCGTTCAAATGAGAGAACTCCACGTATTGAGTTTGCACAAAACACCGCATCCTGGGGATCCGATTTTGTAAAAAATATGAAAAATCGGATCCTGGGGATCCGGTGTTTTGAAAAATACAGAAAACCGGTTCCTGGGAATCCGATTTCATTAAAAATGAGTCATTTTGAATTGTAAAACTCGCGTGGGTCATTTCTAATATGTCAAACTCATTTTGGATCATTTTTAATAAAAACTCCAGCTATTTATGAACAAAGCGAAAGCTAGCTCTATTTAATGGGTGAGAGAATATTCCAGAAACAATGGCATCCATGAAGTTTGGCTTGCTGATGAGACTTTTGTTGATTATAAATTAATCAGTCAAAATAATATGTGAGTAAATCATCCGTTTAATTTGGTAAGCAATGTACAAATCAGCTCATAAAAAAAAACTGAAAAACGGTTTAATTAGGAAAATCAATTATACATGGTGGGGGCGTTGGGAGCGATTATGCTCAAAGTTGTTGAGCCGACTTTTAATGGTCAGAGTTGACTTCATAAAATTCATTTATGGCAGCAAAATTATTTGGTTTGAAAATTGTTTATACGAGTATATACCAATGGACTCATAATTACATTTATCAAACAGTTTGACTCTTTCCTCGTTATTTAAAAAAGGTTAATCTCACATCATATTTTCATTTTTATTTGTTTTATTCAATTTTTAAAGATTTATAATTGTACATTTTGGTAAGAATCTGACCATCGTTTCAATTTTCACCCATCTAATTTAGAAATAATAAGATGATTTATATTTGGACTAATTAATAATAAAAATTCTTTTTGACCAAAAACAATTTTTAAATAAGTTTATAAGTTATTAAATCCAATAAAACTAATAAAGTATAATAAAATGATTTAGATATATTCGTATACGATTCTATCAATACTTTTTTTTGATTGTACGATTCTATCAATTGATTGAACCAAGGAAAAGTCAATGTTCATGCCATTTTAAGAAAATTTGGAAGGTCAAAACAATTCAATTATTGCCAGGTTGTTAAACTTTACTATGATGCACAAACTGCAATAGTGACATCAAACATCAACTTGTTGTATAGACGACGACTTTGCAAGACATATATGCTTCAGCATACCACCAATAAACTACCAGCTATAATTAAAATTCATTACAAAATACATGTCTGCTAACTCTATAAAATCTTTATAATGAATCGTATCAAATATCATTTTGGGTAGGAGCTCGTCATGAATGACGTACTGGCATTATTAAACAAAGTCCACTGGTGTTCATGTTGCCCTTATCCTATTTTTGTTACTTCATGACATGGACTTATGCAAAGATTTGAGACTTAGTTCATTCAGTTCCATCGAGAATGTGTGTGAAGATACTATCAAATTAGAATTTTTGACTATATCCTTTATGATTTACAATTACAGAAGTTAATGTGTGTGCATAGAATAAGAGAAAACAAAATAAAATAGAAATCACATTGATTCAAATTCAGACGAAAAACAAGGATGCTTTAAGCTATGGTTAACCGTAAAGTTTATCAGACTCAGTAACCCAACAAAACTGTCATATATATGACCAATATTTCAAAATGGAATAAGTGATGAAATTGTGTAATTGTAACATCTCAAATTATAGTCTTGTAACGAGATCATATCTGCATCACATCGCTTGGGAATCCGTGTGTGCAAGTTTGATATGGTAGTCTACTAGACTATCATGTCATCAATCTAGCTAGTAAGATATTTTGTGATAGACTCTAGATTGTAATTACCTAGGAGATGACGGTGACATGAGACAGTTATGATATGTTAGTCCTTATAACGTATTCCAATTTGATCGTTAAATTATTATCCCTCAAAATTTAGTTACGATTTTGGAAGGAGTAGTCCAAGCCCTCTAAAGTTTGGAAAGAATAGTGATGCACACAAGTGGTAATAAGAAGAGACGACAGAGATAAGTGGAGAGCTGATGATATTCCATGCTTTCCTCTTTTGTTATTTATCATTAAACGAACCACCATGTCTACATTATTCCACAAGCTACCTAGCTGGACATCAAATCAAGCCGAGCAACTTGTTTTACAAAACTATATTTATTCCAGCAATTTATGTACTTGTTTTTTTCCCATGTCCCAAAACTTCAAGCTTTGGTTTTGGCGAGGCTCCAATATAAAACATTGTTATTTCAGTACTTATTTCACAACTTGGTGTTTTTTAAAACATATATAGAAAATTGTAGATGAACAAAACACCAAAGAAGACATTATAAATATAATCATCTCTGTCAACATTTCTACCATTGGCTTCACGACAAAGATGCATTCAAAATAAGATTTAATCTTCATGTAGATTCCAAGAGAGACTTGCAAGTTGCATTTTAGGCTTCCATTTCCCAACCCAAACTTTGTTAATCACTTTTGTATACTTGTTTGATCGATGGCATGAGCAGATTCCCCGGTTGCCTTGTCGTCTCATTCTGTTCCATCTTCCACAAATATGTGCTAATAAAAAAGCAATCATTTTCGCTTTGTGTTGGTAATTTTAAGTCAGTTTTTTTAGCAGCAGTTGACTGACATATTAAAATATGGTATAAAATCATAATTTAATATAAAAAATTACAATTTAATTGCTCACAGTATAGTACAGTACAGGTCCTTGTAATTAAAAAAACGTAACTTTAATGTTATTTAATTGGGGGGTAAATCTATCAATTAATACCACTAGATCTAGATAGTAGGCATGCAAGTGGAGAGGACATTGTCTTTTGTGTCCCATTGATTTTGGTAGTCTTATGAAAGCTGTGATATGATTGGCTGGTGGGAGCCAATGAGTATGCTCGAATCTCTTCTCTGCCATGCCATGGTGCATATTTCGAAACAAAGTGTGTGTCCCCTGGAACAAAGCTTTGGCCCCTATCAATTCACAACCACACACTTTTACATTATTATTCAATTTTTTTTAGTAAAAACAACTCTTCGTGTTATAATTTGGGTACGATTTTATATTCATCCAATTCACTGTGTATAAAATTATAACAAACAGTATATGAATTCCGATTCAAAAAAAAAAAACAATAACAAACAGAATATGAATTCCTATAAAATTATTCGTTTATTCATCGCCATATATTTAATTAAATTTATATAAATTGGATTCATATTTATTCATGAATATTGCATTTAAATGAAAACTTTATAAACAAAATTATGAATGTTAAATATTTTTGTCATAAACACCGAATATAACGTAATGAGAGCGCTTGGTTGAAAACCTCTTATAATTCGAGAGTCGAAAATTTAAATGTGACTATTATATCAAGAATGATCTTCGAATCTGCATCTGATATGTTACGCAACAGTAGAGTTAAACTTAATAACTTTAACTTTTCATTAAATGCAAATTCGAATATGCAAGTATACCAATACTGTACCAGTACTAGAATAATTTAAGAATGCACTTTTAAATAGGCAAATTGAATTTTCTGATTCTCCAAAAACATAATGTACGCTACTCTAGCATTATTGGCCAAATTATGTCAGAATGGTCTCATGAAATGAATTGCTGTTTTTTTACTTAATTGGGTTGATTGGCTTGATTAGTACTACCTAATCAATAATTGTTTCTCAGAATTTGACAGTAATAAATTTTGGACAGACAGAGGAAACCAATACACATCAGAAAAATTTCAAGAAAATAGAGAAGTCCTGCAATGGAGTACGATTGTACAAGTAAAAAGATTATTTAGAAAAACAGATGCAAAAAACAGAGACTAGTTTTTGCCATGAATCCTGATGAAAAACATTATGAATGAATTTGTAAAATGGAACACTTCTGCTGATCAGCCTAGACTAGACCTGGTCACTTCATAAGCCAAGAAGCAAGCTGCGTTAGCCGGGACACTTCTAGCCATGGCAGGGCCAAACCCCTTGTATAATCCCTTTACTCCTTCGGAAGCCAGTGTTTTCCTGAATGCGTCGATTGAGCCTGAGAATCTGGGGTTTTTGTAGTCATCTACTTGAATGACGCTCTTCACAACATCGGTTGGGTATACAAAACTCCAGAATGATGCGCCTGCTAAACCTCCTGCAATTATAAGAGAGCCTCGTCCTAGCTTCGATGTGTCCTCGCCTCCAGCAAGGTATTGTTTTATGCCTTCGTACACGCCAAACATGGCAGCATTACCAGGTATTTCACGTGCCAAAGTGGGAACCAAGCCCTTAAAGAGACCTCTTACTCCAGCTTCGCTTATAACATGTCTAGCCACGTCCATTGGACCACCGTATTTCACCGCAACGCCTCCAACTCCGGTGGCTAATGCACTTTGTGCCTGCAATCTATTTTTGGCCAAAGCACAAGTATCCACAAGTGTAAGATTCACGCCATGTAAATCAGTACAAATTAACTTTAGGTGATTCTCGAAATATGGGACAAAAAAAATGGACGAATGGTTACCTCCAATACAAGTCTATATATAGTCAATAGAAAGGAGATATCAGATTTCTAACACTGACCTGCACTTGAGCAATTCAGTTGGGCACGCTAGGAATCCAACAGCGACCCCAGCACCAGCACCACAAATAACTTGCTGGCTAATCGTAAGGGGTTTGCCAGGTTCGGATCTCAATAGTGTTTCCATTTGTCCCCTCACCGAAAAAAGTACAGCATTAAAGGCAGCAACAGTAGCAAGAGGGGCTCCCATTCCTTTGTAAAGCCCTCCTGCACCTTCAGCAGCAATAGTTTGCTTGACAGCATCGATTGCCCCTGAAAATTTTGGAAGCTGACCCGGTAAAGGAACAGGCTGACTTTGGAGCTTCACCTTGATGGTGTCAAATGGGTGCCCAACAACCAATTGTGCAGCCCCGCCGACAGTCCCTGCAGCTAGATCCTTGGCTACGTCCCCCATCTGCAATTCCAATGTATCTTAAATCTCCTCAGAGAATTGAAATCCACAAATCTATAAATATCAAATTTCTACATTACAGTAAATCTCATATAAGTCCCTACATTTTCCAGCAAAAATAAATCTGCAATCACTTCTAATAAAACTCAAGATAATCATCAAGCAAATTAACATAGACTCCGCAAAGTGCCAAAATGATGCTGGTAGAATCAAGGGTAGAAATTTTTGTATTACCAAGTACACAAACAAAAACGTCACTGTTACAATTTCATGTCATACTATCCATTTTACAATAACTTGGGAAACCATTGAATTTATGATGCTAGTAATCATGCTTATGATAAGCAGCAAGTGATCTCAAACACACAAGGAGGATCGGACCATCACTCACAGGCCACAGGAATATGCTCCCAAGTCCCAAATAAATGCTTACTAGATTTACCATACAAATGCATGATCAGGATTTGCATAAGACTCTAGGACTAACATATACCAAATAGATATCTGATAACTCGTGTACTAGTAGAATGTAGTTTCAGCCGAATCCATCATGAAAATGACCGGAGAAACAACCAAATTTCCCCACTTCATAATTTCCACGATCAGTTGCCAGACACGAACGCCTACCATAAACATCAGGAGGAAAAAAGAAAACCAAACAAACCTACTAATAAATGTTTTCTTCAGTCCATGAATAATCACTAAATGAACAATTCAAAATCCAAGAGTGACCCAGATCTAACAAACCTCAAGGGAACAACCTTTGCCCCCAAAAAACACAACTTTTCACAAAATTGGTTTACCGAAACTCAATTTACTGATGATAGCACAAGCGGATTAAAATGCATAAATGGGAATACCGATTACAGTAGCGGGGAAGATTTGACGATAGAGGAAGAGGAACTAGCTGCGACGATTAACGAGGTTTTGTGTATTGGTTTGAGTAGGCGGTAGGTGAATCCGGACCGATCCGAATCTGACGATGATTCAGAACCATGTATTGATTCGGATTGAGAGAGGAAAAGGACGGATCTTTTACTAAAACCCAATCCCGTTTTTTCCCACTCTCTACCAACCGATTTCTGTACAACACCACTTCGTCCTAGTTTTTGGCATAAATGTAGTTTTTTTCTATCAAAATGATCATTTCAATATAACATATCTAAAATGATTCATTTGTTACGGTTGTTGTTTCTTCATTTTCTTCAGGTTTTTTTATATCATTTTCTTCTATAAAAAAAGAAAAAAAAAATTTGTTTAACATTTCAATGTTGACCTGTTTTTAATAAAATCGATTTCTGGGGATCCGGTTTTCTGTGTTTTTTAACAAAATCGGATTCTGGTGCATAAATGAAGTTTTTTTCTTTCAAAATGATCCTTTCAGTTTTAACATATCTAAAATGACACATATGAGTTTGACATTTCAGTTTTGACTTGTTTTTAATAAAATCGATTCCCGGGTATCCGATTTTCAGCGTTTTTAACAAAACCGGATCCCCAGAATCCTGATTTATGTTTGCACGCCCTCTCATTTGCACATAGAACCGGATCCTGGCCATCCGATTTTGTTAAAAACATGCCAAAATTAAAATGTCAAACTCATTTGGATCATTTTGAATATGTTAAAACTCAAACATATCATTTTAAAAAAAACTCGCATAAGTGGCAACGTGTTCGGTAAATATAATTCAATCTTTTCATTAACTGTAAATGTTTATTTTTCCTTTTTTTCCCAAAAAAATAAATAATATATTTTATGGGTTTTTTTCTCAAAAATGGAATCAGTGTGTTAAACCGAGGAAGCCGAGGTATGCGTTGCTTAAAGTCCAGGTAGAGAATGGGCCGGGTTTTGTATTCATTAGTATTGGGTCAATTTAGGTTTACGAGTTTTTTTTTACCATCACTTAGAGCATCCCCACCATGATAAAAAAATATATCATATCTCTCTCTTATCTATTTTTTCTGATAAAAAAAAGTTTATCAGTCTCTCTCATCTACATAAATTATAACTCATAAATATTAAGATTAATAAAAATATATTAAAGTGTATCTCGTTTTATAGAGCTCAAAAAATTACGAATATTTGTATTTATTTTGATTTTTTTTACTTTATAATTTAGAAGATATCTTCTTTTTTTACTTTTCCTCCAATTCCTTCTTTTATCTCTCTCAGCTCCACATTCGCCTCATTTCCCTCACTCATTGCAAAAATCAGATCATGTTGCAGACTCGACCACCCAGTCTCCAAATCAGCCACTCTCCCAACAACCACCTCTACTGACTTTCCATCCTCCTCGACCTTCTCAACAAACTCTTAAATCTTCTCCTTCTCGCTCATCAGCCCCAAAAATTATTCGGCGTCACCTTCTCCTCCTCCAGATTTGGGTCTGTAAAGCTTCCATAGTTCCAACATCTTCTCAAATTCCCTCAACACATCTTCATGCCCCTTTGCAACAATAGTGACTCAATAGCCCAACATCTCGTCCACCCTACCCCTCCACCACCGTTGTGGGGGTGTGGCGATGGTTTCACTTCAAGAGAAAACGTTTGAGATGGGTCGACTAATAGGCAAGAGGGTGTAGAGAAATTGTAGATCTAGTTTAAGATTTCAAAGGGTTTCTCTAAGTGTTGTAAACATTTACACAAATTATTAAACATTTGGAGATTCATGACACATGTGTACACATGCCTTAATTTTTTTGACCCAACAACTTATTTTGCACGATATACATTGAATATGTAAGTCGATTAAAAGTATTTCAAAATTCTCCGCCCGAAAATTCTTTCCCCGCAAAATGAAATTGAATGTTCTATTTTGCATTACTTTTATTTATGTTTTCTTAACCTATTGTGGAATAAAAGTGGCATAACACTCAAACATTAGGTTATTCTCTTCAATGCGCAGTCAATTTTAAATTTAAAGGAGTGGGTCAATGCTACCAGCTGATGTGATGATTGATCGTTCGAATTCTTGACCTATTATTCACTTCATTCGATGATGGATTAGGTTTGTTTTCCGGACATTTTGTTATCATTTAACCTCTTTTCCTAATGTTTCAGGTCATATATCACATTCCTAATACTTTTGGAGTGATCTGAAGCAAAACAAAGCGTTTAGTAGGGATTTTGGTAAAAATAAGGCAGAATGACCTTTCCGACTTGTTTTGCACGAACAGATCGCATATGGTGTCCAAATTGATTGATTCAAAGCTTGTTGAAAAACTAATTCAAAGGGCTACAATTTTATAGTTTATGCCAAGATCAAATTTGGAGGTCAAGACCATGAAAAATCCGCCCGAAGACTCAGCCATTTTGCATGGCCGTGACTGCCGTGACAAAAACACAACGTCACGGGAGTCACGGCCCCCTTTTGTCCCAGTGCACTTTTGGAGCATTTCGAGCATGCCGTGACATGTCTAAATGTCACGGTAGTCACGGCCCCATCGAAGACAATTTCCAAAATCGATTTTTGGGCTTTTTGGACTTATTTCCCAATTTTGTTTGTAGGCTGTTTGGCCTTTTGGAAAGCTATAAAGAGGGCAGTGTGGACGAATTGAGGAGTGTGCTGATTTAGAGAGAAGAAAACCCTAACTTGGGAGAAGGTCGAGCGAGAGATTGAAGGATTCAACGAGCACCCGCGTCATTACGGTTTCCTCGTCCTTTATCTCTTTATCAACACTACTCTCGATTAATTTACCATGAGTAGTGAGTAGTGTTTTTATTCTGGGATCCTACGGATCCCGTGCTATGTACCCAAGACAGTAGACCAAAAGAGGTTACTATGTCCAATGAGGTTTGGGCGTTTGGTAGCTGAGAAACCATATCAGAGAGTATATATAAGAGCTGAGAATAAAAGAGACATTTTATCTTGCACCAAAGATGACCTCGAAATGATTTTTCTCTATCTGGAGAGGAGGAGTGTCAAGACTGCTTTAGATAGCTATGCGAGTCACATGAACATCAATTTGATTGATTGATTAATTGTTAGCTTATCAAACATTCCATAGCTTTACTTTTCATTAGGGGCAGATCTAGGATTTGAGATAGGGGGTGGCAAATAAAAATTGGAATACGATTCAGAAAACTGTAATACATTATAAAAAAAATATGGTTTTCATATCACAAAATCATCTATTATCGAATTCGTGCTAAACATTTCATCAAGTTCTTTTTCAGTGTTGAAAACCAATCAATCTGATAAGTAACCGTCTTTACATTTTGTTATGATTTAGATTGAAACTAATATAAGATTTTTGAACATCGTCACCCTTATCAATGGGGCACTTCGATAGTTGTGGATGTGGACCTATCACTGTCTAATTTATTGATATCAAACATATTATTAATTCTTTACTATGTAAATGACTATCTTACTATGGTGTTTGAATAGTTTTTTTAAACAATGAGTCAATATTTGTTGTTTTCATCTAAAAACAAACAACATGAAAAATTAAAATCAAAATGTAATTGGGTCAAATACTATCTGCACAAAACTAATTTAATTAGTTTTGAGGAGTTACACATACAAAATTAACAAGCTTGATTATGTAATGTAACTTATACTTATATATTTAAACATAACTTTATGAATTAAGCTATCTAATTAGGGTTATGTATTTAATTAATTATGTTTGAAAATATTAAATTTAGTATGGGATGAAAATATTTTGAAAAACGTTGGGGTGAAAAGTATTCAAAGCTTTTGATACATGTTCACTGCAGATAGTTAACAACAAGCAGGAATATCAGAGTGATGATGCCAAGAGGGGCCAAGAAGAATGAGGAAAATGGGGGAGGCTTGAAGTCTTCGTCATAAAAGAGGTAAAAAAGGATATATATTTTTCAGTTGAACTAATTAGTCTTGCTGAGTTATTGTATTTTTCAGTTTTGTTGTTTAGTTCATGGTGTTTTTTTTGTTATTCAGACCAATTTTCGTTAGTTGTAACTGTATTTTTTTAGGTGTTGTAGTGCCCTGTATTGGACAAAATCCTACTTAATATCTACTTTAGTAGGACATTTCAAGAAGAAATAACATGGTCAAGAGCGTTCTCAGTTTGCTGTTCTGTTCTTTTAAGCTTTTGGATACCTATGAGCACAAACATGGTCAAGATCGTTCTCAGTGAATATAATCCTTCCAAGGAGGTGAAGGATGAAGAAATGAGGTGCTACAACAATGTGTGGGAGTCAAATACAACGAAATAACAATACTGGTTAGGGAATTGAACACAATGACATACTTTGCAGTGACAACGAGCGATATAAGCTTATTACACACATATCTGTTGAGGAAGGAGGTGAACATTGATTTTGAATTGCAGCTGATATAAAGAAAAGGCGCTCACATATTACTGATGTTGATCTTGTAGAAGAAAGAGTGGATGAGCTTAGGCATTATGCCTCTTACCATAGCATCACTGTACTTCCACTTACTTGATGTGTCTTGTTTAGCTGCAAATATTTTAGCGGTTGATGCTACAGTCTTGTTTTGTTTCAAAACTAATAATCTTTCATCGGTTCCCTGCCTCACAATGACGTCTTGTTTATCACATTTCTTTCGTTTCTTTATTACTATGAACTCATCTTCCACTTGCATGAAAAGTTCCAGATCCTATTAGTCACACTCATACTTGAATCACAATACCTAATCCATATGAATGTAAAACATTGACACTATCACTCAGGGCCGTCTCAAGTCTTATTGTGGTCTGAAGCGAAAATTTTGAATGAGGCCTTTTTTATATAATTTTATTTCCTATATTTCTCACATAAAAGTGAATGTATGTATCAAATATTCTAAAATAAGCTAATTATTTTAAATCCCAAACTTAAAAGCAACTTTTTATTTCATTTCACAACTATACTTTTGTTGAGTTAAGGAACAATATTTGATTATATGTAGTCAAATGTTGCAAGTGCAAAATGATGTCGTTGCAATTAAAACGGCGTGTTTTATTTAGAGTAATTATAAAGACATATCAAAATGATGTCATTTTTATTGAAACGATTCCGATTTCGTGTGTCGCAGCATTTGGTTGAGCTGCATCAAATCTAAAACCTTTAGTTGAGGTGTCAAAATTTGTGTGGGCATTAATTTAAAGCACTATTTATTCATTTTGTGTCCAATATAAAATGCCTAAATGGTTTACTGAAAGAAAGTTTATGCAAATGAATAAAATTGAAAATGGCCATTACACATTTCGGACTTAAGGCTTGACTTGGCTCAATTGAATGCCTGGTCATGAAAAGCAGAAGTTGCTGTGGTAGAATAGGTCAAGTTTGTTTTAAGTAATTGGTCACGTAGTGGTGTAGTTGATCAGATAGTGGTCGGTTATTCCTTTGTTATTCCAGTACGGTAAAGGCTATATATGCCTATTTTCTTATTCAATCAAAATAATCTTTCCATCAGTAGTTATACTGTCTCTGAGATATCACAATGGATGCCATAATTATAATAATAGTTAATCCTTATTTTTTTTGGGCCTACTTAAAGTAAAAAATGGGCCTAATATTCTGACAAAAAAAACCAATAACAGATGTGGCTTGAAGCCTTGGCTTCAGTGGCCTCACGATCAAGTCGGCACTGCTATCATTAACACTGCACAAACACTGCATTATATTAACACTGTCATATTGTTCGGTTGAAAAAGTTCTGTTGATATAGTGGCAACTAGTTTAGTTTTTGTCAGTGAAACTGGATGAGGAAATATCATACAAAATTTTTAGTTTTTTTATAACATATGCAAATTTCTTGTTTTACTTTTTTGCCTTGATAATCATGATATTTAAAAAAATTTCTTTTTTTTTGATATGGTAAACTTTTCAACTAATATGCAAACAATATTGTTATCTTGAGATGTAGTTAGTTTTTTTTGATAGGTGAAATGTAGTTAGTTTGCACTAAGGATGAAACTTGATGTGAAATAGTCACACAAATTCTTTAATTGCTGTGCTAATCTTTGTTTCTTATATAAAGTTGCGTACATGAGCTTTGGCTAGGTTTATTGATTGTATTATAAATTTGGGGAATATATCAGATGCCCTTTTCGTATAGCCATACTTATTCAGGCGGAGTAAATTTGTTTTATTTTATTAAGCATTTTATTGGTTCACTGCAGAGATCAGATGCAAGGGGATATAACAACGAGAAAGATCAATTTTTGTTGTTGCTACAGAATTTGGCTTTAAAACATTTGATTCTCAGGAAAAGGAATGCGAACCTGAATAGTGTGCAGAAGAAAATGAGACATGATAGGACAGTTAGACCTAAAGAGGTTACTATGTCCAATGAGGTTTGGTAACACAGAGAAACCATATCATAGAGTTTAGGTTAGAGGTTGGGGTTTGGGTGTTGGGAGTTTAGGTTAGTTTAGATTGTGTTGGATGAGCTTAGATTAGTTTAGATTGTATTTGATGAGTTTAGATTGTGTTGGGTAAGCTTAGATTAGATTGCATTAGGTTAGGTTGTGTTAGGTGAGTGGAGAGTAGTTTAGGTGAGTGAACCCTACTTTAGTTTATGTGAGTGTAGTTTATAATAAATATAATAGAAATAATAGGTGAGTGGAGAGTAGTTTAGGTGAGTGTGCCCTACTTTATTTTATGTGAGTATAGTTTATAATAAATATAATAGGTGAGTGGAGAGTAGTTTAGGTGAGTGGAGATTAGCCGATTAGGTTGTGTTGGATGAATTTGGATGAGTTTAGATTGTGTTGGGCGAGCTTAGATTAGTTTAGATTGTGTTGGATACGCTTAGATTGTGTTGGGTGAGCTTAGATTAGTTTAGATTGGTTTAATGTAGATTGAATCAAGCTCAAAAGAACAGCTCTATATACAAGAGCTGAGAATGAAAGAGACATTCTAGTTTGGCACCAAAGATAACCTGGAAATGATTTTTTTTATCAGGAGATGAGTGTCAAGAACAAGATTGCGGAGTCACAGGAACATAAATCTGATTGATTGATTAGTTGTCAGCTTATCACACAACTTTACTTTCCACCGGCGTGTTTATGTCTGATTGTAGCTTATTGAACATTTGATAGCTTTACTTTCCACTGGCATGTTTCAAACAGGTGTCTGATTGTCGCTTATGGAACATTTTATAGCTTTACTTTCCATTGAGATGTTTCATACTGGTGTAATTTGTTTTAAAATATCAGTACTCTGTGATATGATGAACAATTTCAAAATTGTACTAGAACATTTCAATCCAACAATCAATGCGGCCCCTATGTTTTTTATCCAGCCCATACTGAATTCGAAGCTGTTTGGCAGAAGGCAACTCAGGTATGTCAGACTTGACAAAAGTCTGAACAAGTTTAAAAGTGGGTTTCTCCAGGTAAAAGATCGTCCGACAATCATAGATACTTTGAAAGAAGTACGGACAGACCGAAAGAAACATACCACACGGAAAACACTGTTGTCTTTTGCCCATTGCAGAAGCAGATTGTGGAGTTCTGAAATCAGTGACACAAAACGAACAAGAACAAACAACAGCCAATTCTAAAGAGGTGAATTTGATTATCAGAATCCTTAATTCAACATTCTAAGCATAGAGAATTGGGAATGTGATTTAATAACACAGTCAGAAAATTAGCAAAACACAACACAAACTTAAGTCTCTCAAACCCAAAAAAAACAAACATCTTTATACCCAAACCCAATTCTAATTAGAAGCATCAGATCTCAATTCAATAAGACAAAGCGAAAAAGGAGAAAGATCTCAGATTCATATGCTGAAGTATCATATGTCAATTGAAGAACAAAAATCAAAACAAATAAAAGAGAAAAACCAACCTCAGATTCATATGCTGAGATGTCAATTGAACAACAAAAACCAACCTCAGTTTCTGGTGTATGTGGTGGTTTTGTGTTGTCAGAATGTCAGGTGTTATCCTTCACTTTGCTTTTATGCTTATTGAACTACAATAATGAGAGTGCTTGCAGATGAAAATGGATATGCAGCATGTGGATGAGCCTCATATATTGTAAAGATTGCAAATATTCTTAAAAAAAAAGAAAAACAAGAGAGCCTCATATGTTGCACTAAAACTAGGGTCACCATTAGATGAATGATATGGTGAAATGGAGAGAAGTGTGTTAGGCTCACTATGGAGTAGGGATTAGGGTTATCACTATGCGGTTGATAGAGAAGGTAGTGGCCGCCATTAACAAGAAACTCTTGAGTTGGGATTAGGAGATCGTGTTCATAGGGTTAGGGTTATGTGTCTGGCGGTGGAGGCGAGCACGGTCACGGCGGTGGACGTTCATGTGGCCGCCTTAAAAGCCTGAGCAGACCTGAACTCTCTTCTACAGAAGGTGTAAGTGTAAGACCTAGCGGTGGCCAGGTGGTGGTGCCCATTTCACTAGCAGTGTCCTCAGCAAAGGCTCTGACGACACGACCTCCCATGACTCATCATGACTATTTTCATTGCTCCCAATGTGGTTTTAGCCACTGGGCTTGAATATGTGGTAGCCATATATGCAACATCTGGAGGTGCCATGTGTAGTGTCAAACTATGTGAGTGACTTGTTAGGAATCCGCGTCCGAGTGCATTTAAATAATTTGTGCTGATAAGGTGACCAAATTAACATTCATTGCTTGGTGAGGATCACAGAGTGCAACTATTGAGAATGACAGATGGAGTACTTCAATTATAAACCAAAGACACGAGATTAAGATGTTGATTATTGAATACTTTAGTCTTTGTAGGTATATACCAGTGGCGGACCCAGCCTTATATTTTAATGGGGGCATACCACTTTTTTTAAGTAATTAATGAGGGCATTAGAGGTATTTTAGTCTAATTATGAACTATTTTAGTCTAATTATGCTGAAATAACAAGACAAAGTGGATAAATGAATGGGGCAAATGACCCCATTGTCATGAGCGTGCGTCCGCCACTCATATATACTGTAAATGTTGAAAACCTGAGAACTCAATCTTCACCTTAAAAATTTATACCATCAAAATGTCATGCTGTTGACAAATGTTGGCTCTTGTCATTTTCTCGGTGTCGCACATGCACAATAACAATATTGTTGAACAAGTAAAACACTCATACTAGCTAGGAACATTTATTTCCGACCGTTTTTATTCCAACCAAAACTATCAAATCTAATGGTGTATGTATTCAAGTTGAATAAGCCCATGAAATTCAGGCCCACTTATTTCGGCCCAACCCATGAAACGAACTTGCCCGATTCGGATCGAGCAAAGCAGACGTAGCGTAACGATTGCTCATTCTTCGATGCACAACCAGGCTCCGATTTCTGGTCATTAAACTAATCTGATTGATTGATCATGATTCTGTTTCGAAGAGGTAAACTATCACTTGAAAAATTGTGTTATTGTTGTGTTGGGCGATTTCACGAATCATTTGTATCATGCGTTTTCGGAATGTGTTAGAAATGTAAGGCTTTGCTTGCTGTTTGGTGTTTTTGTTTATTTGATTAGTAGTAATGTCCATATTGAATATTCATGTTACAGATTCCAAGCTTACTTATAGTTATACTTCCACTATGTTAAATTTTGTATGCCCTAAATTTGTTAATGTTTGGTTTTTATGTGACAATGGTGGTACTGTATCATGGATTCATGGTCATGCTTTCTTTCAGATTGAGTATTGAATTTATTCCAATGAGAAAGTAAAAGATATCGACTTGATGTGTTACAGCCAAATGGTAGAAAGAAACTTAGCAGTGACTCTTTTTTGATTGTCTTGGAAATGAGAGTAAACTTGCAGTTATTTAATAAAAACATTTTCTTAATAGGACCTTTTCTGGAATGTGTAGCTGAAACTGGATTATAGCTTGCAAAGCTATTATTCTTTTTTTTTCCTCAATTTGGTGACATGTCCTGGCATAAGTAAATTTATCAATTATCTTGCACGCCACTTAAAGTGACTCCCTTGATAGTATGTGAGAAGGCTAAGGCCTAGGATAATTTAGTTTGAAGGACCATTATGAATATGATCTGGCCCATCACCCATGTGCACTTGGGGTACTAGGAGAAACTGATTGATTGTGTCATTAATGGGATTAGAGCTCAACTCTAATAATGCACATAGTTATCAATGGCTATAAAGCTAGATACTACGGCGTATTGTAGGATGCCTTCACATGTGTCTTTAACCTCTGTCTGAATTTGAGTTAATTAGCAGTCGTTTTGGCCTTGTGGTGCATATTACTTACTATTCAATAAATGATCTGGTGGGATGTGGTTCTCAAACTTGCTTCTAGTTCAGAACTCAAATCTTTTACAGAGGCATCACCAAATGTTAACTGGTTTCCCAACATCTTTCATATGTAGTAATGCTGCTCATAGTCAAGACTGATTTCTATTCTTTTGTGATCCGAGAGACAAGAAAAATTATTATTTACTTGAATGTAATGATCCATGCAGGTTATTTTGGTTTTTTTCCCTTTCTGTAATTTGGGTCCATTTTCATATATCTTACAATTTGAAATTGGATTACTAAACTTTTCTGTGCTGTTCTTACAACAGAAGTGTGTACAACTCGATGACAGCATATTACCATGTTTAATTCATTTCGTGATGCCGGGCTGCTAGGACGTGAAATGGACCAAAGGCATTTTTGGATTGCCACAACCATTTCTATTGCAAATTATGTGACCAAAGCACGTATCACATGGCTCCACTTGCTCATGATCTGGACTTCTTGGGAAAGGTGTGCCTTTTGGACTCTTTCCATCTCCAATAACAATGCTTTATTGTGCTCTATCTTCTGCTAATTGTTAACCTCATTTCAATAAAACTAATCCAACTTGCTGTATACTAATGTATATGATGTTGATCGTAGTTATCCAGTAGATTTATGATAAATTTGTAACATGTTCCTGTTCCATTAAATAAATTTGAGATTCTTCCCACCTAACAGTTGAAAAAGTATCTTAATGCATTCTATGAAACTAATCCAACTATGTTATTACTTTCTTTGCTTGCTTTTTAGTTTGTTTGCTACATATTTAATGGCTTCTTATTCCTTCCGATTAGTGGTCATCTTTTGACAAGAGATTGAGCGGAAAGTGAGGCCCTTTGTATGCACCGGTGCGAATAGTGCTCCGCTTGTATACTTTGTTGACATAATAACGGTCACTTGTTTGATGAAGGATGCTTCAACCCAATGACTTTACTAAACGTTGGTGAAATGATTGTGTTAGTTTGTGTTGCATTATACACATTGGTTGAAGATAATAAGCACTAAAATTATTTACATCACACATTGAATCTTAAAGGAACATCTTGATCGGTGAAAGTTAGTCACATTGGTTAGTAATTTAGTATAGTTGCAGCATGTACATCTTGTCCAGCAGTGGGACTGTGTCTTTCCATCTTATGGACATCGTTTTGTGCAATTTGGAGGAATTCCTCCACTCGAACTAAGAATTTCTTTATCATTCTGTGAAACATTGAAGCAACACCATACTGCTTTATCAATCGCCGAGTATTCAGCTTTTATCAGCTGAGTCACGGATCAAGAGAATACTTCAGAACCATGTACAACTAAAACCATTAAGGCACTAAAAAAGTTGCACATTCAGCACATGATATGTTTCGGTGTAATGTGATGAAGCTGAAAATTTAAATGGATAGCCAGAGTTCAGGAGAACATCTATATCAAGGTATAAACTGTGCACTCACTGGTTCAATTCAATATCAGATTTCCGTAGCTACACGATGTCTTGATCAACGTCTTTCACTCTGTGGTACTAGTCTGGTTGCCCTAATTGTCAATTTACTAGAACAAGGCTTCATCCTGGCTTTATATCTGTTCAAAACCATTATTTTAGTTGCAAGTTTTATTGCGTTGTTGCATACTTGCGTGCTGGACCTTTCTCTGGTTTGCTGTAATGTTATACTGTCTAGATATACTCATTCATTAGCACATGGGTTTGTGGTCCTGATTCTGAACCTAACTAATGACTCTGTTTGTTCTGTTTCACAATGTGGAGTATGGACTTTTTGTTCCTTCATCACCGAACAGTAAAGAGTCAGGGATCCAGACTCTAAACTGAGCGTGAAGGAATCGGCCCTGGAATCAAAATCGTTTAATCTTGCACATGTGCTCATGTGAACTACAATGAGAGATAATACGATGTCATAAACCCAATTTCTTAGTAAACACTAGGAGGCCAACGTCCTGCTGCCTTGTATCCGTTCTCTTTAATGTATAGGCTTGATTAACCAACTTCAAAATAGCAGAACACGCCATATTGTCAAACCAAACTGATCTTGTTGGACTGATACATGTTTATACCTTCTTTCAGTAATTAGCACTTAGCCCTCTTTTGTTGTACTTAGTGGTTGTTCATATATTCATCAGTCTCTATAAAGGCTTTCGGCTGTGTTAGATTATGTTAATATTCCCTTGGATGAAAGGAGACTGAGTTCTATGTACTGGTGCTGCCGTTGTGGAGAAATCTATGAAAGAAAAGCATGTTTTGATAAGTTTTTTCTATTGAAATCAGCTGATTTCATTTATCGAAAATGAGCATCACCCGGGCTCTCTCTTCAATGCAAATATGTAAACCTAGTGTCACCTGGATAACATGTATTCTCAAAAGAATTCCTTGCACTGAAATATATACAATCGCATTTGCTGAAAAGGATTTGATTAGGCAAATGACTTCATAATTTTTCTCCATGTGAATAGTCACCATTATATAGAGATTCATTTTATATTCGGAGTCGACGTGGATGCTCTCACAAATTACTTGCACACATTAACACGGTCTGTTGTTACAACCTTTTATATAAGGTGCTTCTTAGTCTGGTGATAATATGGAACCAGTGTGTAATAATTAGAATCCCCTGCAAGAATGTTTTGATAATAAAACATAAGATTTTGTGCTTCTACTTTGTGCACTATCTCAATTACTTTCTGCCTGATGCCCATAGGTAAATGTGCCTTGGTGAATATATAGGGCATATAATTTAAACTGAAAGCTCTTCTTTGATTTTGCAGATAAGACTGGAATTTTATGGACACTGAGCAAACTGGTTAATCACACCATTTGATAGTGAGAGGCGACAATGCAGTCATTATCAGCCACGCGAGGTCAATTAAGAGGATCATAATTTAATCATGCCTAGTAGTTATTTAAATCTTTCCTTTAACTTTTTCTTTTTGGTTAATTAGCATGATTTTTAATGGCCAGGGAATCTATGCTAGCTGCTAAGGTCTGGGACCATCACAGATTGAAGGGAATACTTTACGTAATGGTAAATATTATAATTAAGCTGCGTCTATAACCCAAAACTCTAGGTCTTGGAATACTATTTTTACAATTAATTAATACCTCGAAGAAAGTTTCAATTTTGAAGGTTTTGATTAGTATTGACTATAGGAAAACACATGGACAGCTATGTTGACATGATTGTAGTTGAAAGTGCTGGCAGAGGAAGGGTGCTTACCCAGGCAAAGGTAAGCCCTCACTCTAATCTTAGCACAATCCTGATCGGCACAGTGTGCGTCTAATCGTAGCACAAACCTAAAGTTTAAATTTCCTGACTGATTCAATAACACTGCTATATTCTAGGCTCCCAGTCCCATATTGTTTCATTACGGAAGGAAAATAGCAACGAGTTCCATAAAATGGGAAAATTGTACATGTAGGACTTCTTATGTAAATGTTGAATGTTAAATATAATGCATCCATATGAGATATTTTGATGTGTGAGTGGGAGTTACTCTTAGGTAACAAATGGGATACCCATTTATTTAAACTCAATACTCTTGCGTCTTAATTGCACATCAATAAAAGAAGATAAGATATTTTATAATTATCTTTGTTACAGAATTCCGGTAAACAAAGCCTTACTGTCTTCCATTTGATTAAGAAAATAGGATCGACATCTCTCATTATCATAAGTATGATAATAATAATAATAATAATCTAGTACCAGAAGACACTCACTTTTATGAAACTAAACTCATATTGTATTGTTTGACCTATGATCCCATGATAGATTGATGGGACTATCTAAAAATTTAATAGTTACAATTATATGGAAATAAAGCAAGTTTGAGTGTATATTAGTAAGCCAGTGTACGTTTATTATCAAATATTTAATTGTGTCACTCTTATTTTATTGCTTTAAGCCCCTAAAAAATCATCAAATATCAATATCAAATTGCAGGAACATTTTTGGTAATTATTTATAGGTTTGCATTATTTTATGCGACTAGAGGCTTATTTAACAACATAATCTACCAAGAAAGTTTTATGTCTTCCAAATGATTGGTTGGAAAGCTTAACCATTGTTAAATATATATTGTGGTGAAATCAATAAATCATACCAATCATTTTTGGATTGACAAGACGTATTCTAGTACTGGGGATAGTTGGAAAACTTGTTTAAGTATCCAAATGCCATAACAAGTTTTATAACTAGCATTGGGTGTCTTTGATTTTTAATTATTTGCTCAACTTTCAGCTTATGTTAAGACTCGCGTATATTTTATTCTTGTGCATTTTTTCACTTTGGCCTGGAATTCCTAATCAGCCTATGCCAAGGCACCCTCTTTTCCTGGTACAAAAAAACTCCAGTTACAAAAGTTTGCTGTTTTATATATATACATCACCGAGCGTTTTTCTTAGATCATGATGATGAAAAGTGTTTGATAATCTCATAAACCTGGTCAATTTGAGGCACTAATCTAAAATTAGGTTCCATTGGCAAACAAATAAAGTGGTTGAATAAAGATAATCAACTAAACCTCAATTATGTAGCGATTACGCTAATTAGACGACAAATATGTAGGGACCAGTGATGCTTAAAGGAAGCTGTATTAGTTGAATTTAATTGTTGGTTTGTGTCCGTATACCAAGTTGTAGTGGTTGATGTTGATCTAATCCTCGATGTGACCAAAAGAATAATGCTTAATTAACTTTTGCTCGCACCCAAAGGACGACTATATTCATATAGTATTGGTGGTATTAGTGTCTGCTTTGGAAGAATCATAGTGATAGGCAAAGTGCTTTCAATTATTTTACGTGTTTAATAGGGTGAAGATAACTACAGACATTTTCTATTTCTTCTAGTGATACCGCATAGCATCAGTTCTTGTGTAGTCTTGACATTAGTTCAACTTATGCGATTTTCATCTCTATATTTTTATGTAACAACTGGGAAGTTTCTATAGATGGGCAATTCTGAACAACTGGCTTTGAAATGTTCTTCTTGGAAAAAAAATATACTCAAAATATTGTGGCTTTGTTGGATACTTAATTGCCTGCTTTCCTGAACAACTACTGCTAAAATTTATGACGGAAAAGGACAATTATCATTTAGGGAATTCTGAACTGAAAATGGTGATCATGCAGGTTAGCTGCTGTCTGCACCAATGTCGAAGAGACCAAATGGGTTGTGCGGTGCAGCGGCTTCTCGTTGCACACGGTCTTCGGCTAGCTAGTAATAAATATTTGCGCAGCATACTAGGTACGTAGGCAGGAAAAAAAAGTCAACACAGTGGAAGGTCTGGCTTGTATGTATATGCCCACTAGTAACTTTCTGTCAATATATTGAGTAGTGACGTTGCTGGGAGTGAGTTGAAAATATTATCCTGGGCATCCGTCCGTGTGGTTTGAAAGGCAGTAGGGAGGTGAGACAGAAGAAAAGAAAAGGTAAAAAAAGAAAGAAAGAAAAAAGGATGGGAGTTGGTGCCTTTTGTATTTAAGTATTGGATTCAGACATGTAAATTCCAATTACGAGTCTAATCACACACCCCACAATATCAAATTCAATTTACTCCTAATATTTTTTTTCCAATGGAAGTAAATTTCATAGGTTGGGTCACTTTCATCTGATTTTCCTTTGCTTAACTAGTTGGTCTCGTTAGCTTTTAGGGTGCTAAACCCGACTTGTTTGGGACACCCAGCCAGGAATAGGATTCACTTTTTAGAACAAAGGGGCACATGTAGTGAGAAAGCGCCCTAGAATTTTGGGGTGGGGTCAGTTGTATTCTCTATGACTCACTCTTTAGGGAGTAGTATTAGGTGCATGCAAGTTATACTTATTACAGAAGGGCAGGGAGTCCTACATTTAAAGGGGCACTAGTAGAGTGGAGAGGTAGATGTGGTGCTTGAGTTAGAGCAGAGCAGGTGAAGGAAGCTGTAAAGAGATCGGCGGTTTTTGAGGGGGGGGGGGGGGGGAATGCACAGTTCCCAAGGAGGCTCGTGGCCGACAGCTAACTAACTAGCTAGCTCGCTCCCTCCCTCCCTCCCTCCCTCCCTCCCTCCCTCCCTCCCTCCCTCCCTCCCTCCCTCCCTTGCTATGTGTTTTTAGTATTTGCATTGAGCACGTGATGCCTTCTTATGTGCCTCTGTCATAAATATTGCAAATTACTCCATCAAGATGGTACGATTCCATCCCAAAAAAAAAGATGGTACAAAAATAAATATTATATTTTAAAATATATTTGAACAATACCATTTTAATTGAACGATGCCTTTCTAGCATTTTGCTGTGGTCGTGTTAATTTTATCCCAAAATGTCACAATAAAAATTAAGGAAAATGACAAAGAGGGGGTATGAACTATCACTCATTGACAAATCACGGTCCGAACTATTGAAAATGATAATTAAGGGGCAATTTCAAAAAAAAATTAATTGACATGTAATGATTAACAACGGAATATCACTCCCTTTAGTAGTTTTATTTTCTCACAAGTTAACCGTGTTAATTGACGGAGTGATATCCATTGTTAATCGTTACATGTCAATTAATTTTTTTTTGAAATTGCCCTTTAATTATCATTTTTAATAGTTTGAACCGTGATTTGTCAATGTGCGGTAGTTCATATCTCCTCTTTGTCATTTTTCTTACAAATTATATCTATGAAGCGAATGAATAAATTGCACAAATTCATAACTTATGAAAAAGCAGCCAAATTTCAAACCGTGCTGCAGATTGCAGAACAGGTTTGAGTTGTGTCATTTGATTGCGTACGTGACTACTCCAAAATTTTCAAAAGGGCACAAAATCGCATGAAATCATCTTTGAGATCCTCAACTCAACATTCACCACCTCGACAAGCAATCATACATCAACTCTCAGTTTGCTAACATATCTGTCTATGCATCAAACCCTCTACTTTATACTCCCTCCGTCCCATAATTTTCTTCCCCTTTGTGATTTTACACACGTTTTAAGAAAAATAATATAGTAAGTTATTGTAAGTGTATTTGCAAGTACAATTTCATCATTGCAAGTACAATCTGTGTGAAGATAAATGATTAAATAAGGTGGTTGTGAGTGTGATGTGAATGGGTATTTATGGTAAGTTTTGAAAATGAAAAGAAAATTTTGGGACGCCCAAAAAGGAAAATGAGAAAAAAAAATAGGACGGATGGAGTAATTAGTACTCCGTATGTTCTTAGTTTTGATTTTGTTAATATTTTTACAACAGGCAAAAAAAACCTTTTTGTATAGTATCCATGATTAAAAATTAAGTAAAAATAAATAATATAGGGAGTTCGAGTATTATTAAAGTTAATGATGACAAGAAACAATTTTTTTGTTTTAAATATATAGTATAATAAAAAGCTATCTAATTTTTTAATATCTCCTAGAAACATAGATTATTTAATACTTTATTTTAATATTTGAAACACAATCCAACTTGCAACCAATTTTGGGATACCATAATTAGGCCTCCAAATTAGAATACTCTAAAAATAAACTTTCTCCAAATAGGATTGTTCTATTCATTAGCATTGTCAAGGAGCTGTTCTTTCAGTAAATTATTCAGTTTTTTTTACTATTTATGAATGTGTGTGCATGTTCCAATCTTTTTGGATTGGTGTTTTATGTCTATTTATTCTCCGTGGGCTTTATATAAAATAATTATTCAGTAATTTAATCTTGTGTTCCTTAGCTTGCTATCATGCTATGTAGGAGTATATATATTATTATCCTAAAAATGCAGTTTTATTCAAACATGCATGCATGTGTACCTTTTCTCTTTCACTAGCGACATTTTAATTAGTTTAGTTTACTTTGGATTATATTATCATTTTTACTCGAGATTATAATTTATTCACAAAAAATAAAGTAGTGATCAAAACTATAGAGAGTGTTTTCCTATAGTTGCATTGAACTTTTCATGAAGCTTTTGATTTTTATAGGTTATATTTCCATCATCATGATTTTACTTGGGTCCAAAGCTGTTTTAATTTCCTTATAATTTATGGTCAATGGTACTAATTAGTCAACTAAATGTTGTTGGTCTAATCCCAAGTTGAACTAGATAAGAAACCATTGTAAACAAATTACTCATTTAAAAAATAATAATTAATTTCACTATCAAATGTAAGGAATTGACAACTCTCAAATTCATGCCATAATTATATGCATCCGGAAGGGTTCGAACCGTCGACTTCTTGATCATTTCACCAAGACTATGACCGCAAGAGCATTACCCCATCGACCTCTAGAATACCCTTGTCACTTTAATGTCTATACAATGATTAACCTTAACATTAAGATAAATGAATACTCATTGGATTAAGAAAAATAAGAATCTAGTTGTAGCTCTCTCAAATACGTGTTACTTTCATTTTCTAAAAAAAGATGTGTGTTACTTTCAATATTAATCTAGTAGAATATCAGCAACAACCTTCAAATTTTGTGAACCATAGAAAAATTTAATTTAACTGAACTGCAAATATGAACATTAATCATTTATATTATTCAGCTAGCGCCCGTATGTTTTATTAAATTCAAAAGATATAGACTTAAATTCCAAAAAACCATTAGTCTTTTACATACTTATATACAAAGACATCATAGTCCAATAATAATGAAGCAAAAGAGCTCCGCCACCTGTGGGATATGAGGGACGGCCGTGGAAGGTGGTACTGATGAGGAGGAGACCTAAAAAGGGACCTTTTACGCCACACCGCCACCTCCCACTTATCTAATTAAATTAGTCTTCCTTTCTTAGGTCATTCCATTTATTTTTTATTGATAAAATAGGCAAAATGGCATATTCCCTCCATCAATAATTAACCACTTAATCAAACAAGTAATCAAGGTTTAGGAGCTAGGTCAACTCTCTTAAGTCTTAATTAATCATAATTTGGTTATATGAGCAGCTGGTTGGGTTGCTTTCACCAACTGTTTAGATTTTCATACCCAATAATGTATTTAAAAATTCTCAAATTGATGAATATATTATGATTAAATAATTTATAAAATTTGAATCTTATTTTATCTCTTATGAAACCATGCCTTGATGTTGATTTGTTTTAATAATGTGCATTTTGGTGCAATGGATAAAACTATATAGATTAGCCCGACAGAACAAAATTTTGTAATTCATTTAATCCAAGGTTGGATGTGCTTACACTTACACATGAACAATTTAAGGTAGTTTTTGTAACATAAAATTTATACTTATTTATTGTTGAAAAAATTATTGTCAAGTATTAGATCTTCACTTTTTTCTTGATGCATGTAATTATTGAAAAAATTAGTTTTTGTAGCATTATTTCAATTCATATCGCGATATCCGATATATAGCCTTAATGCCACATCAGAACATTTGCTGATGTTCAAAGTTTTATAAAGTCACCTTATAAATCAGATCTCATAATAATTAATACATAGTTTCTTTTTCATTTCTTACGGTCGGAAAATAAAACATCCTAATACATTTCTTACATTCACCAAATAGGCAAATACCAACTACCTATATGTTACAAACTTAATACATCAAAACGACATCATTATAACATGACGAGAATGCGTTTTGAAGTCGTCTTCTTCATCATGTCCTCCACTTGACTTTCAAACAACAACCCATTTCATTTCTAGGGTTTCACATCTCTCTTTCTCTCTCCTCTCATCAAACACCATACCATATATTCCATCCATCTCAAACTCTCAAACACTTGTTATATATAATCCCACATCAAATTATAAAAAACAACATCTATACTTCTTCTTCTTCTTCTTCCTGATCTACAGTTTTCTTTCCTCTTCTTTAATCTCAATTGTTTTTTAAACAATTATATATTTCCTAGTTTCCTGGTTTTTAAATCTTTACTTTCGTTTACATAATGGCCGGTTTGGATTTAGGCACTGCTTCTCGTTACCTCCATCTCCACCAACAGCAACAGCAGCAGCAACACCATCACCAGCAGCAGCTTCAGCAATCTGAGCATCATCAAGAGCGCGCCACCAATCGCCTCTTTTCGGGAGACAGCAACAATGGATATGAAGACGATGACTCAGGCCAACGTGGTGGTGCAGGTGGAGGACTTGATCTTCTGGCCCAGAATAATCAAGGCGATATGGTTGTACGCCGTCCCCGAGGCAGACCGCCTGGATCGAAAAACAAGCCCAAGCCACCAGTGATTATAACTAGAGAGAGTGCTAATACCCTAAGGGCTCATATTCTTGAAGTCGCCAGTGGCTGTGATGTGTTTGATTGTGTGGCGACTTACGCGCGGCGCAGGCAGCGTGGGATCTGTATACTGAGTGGAAGTGGGGTGGTGACTAACGTCACGCTCCGCCAGCCCACAGCGCCTGGAGCGGTGGTGACGCTACACGGTAGGTTTGAGATTCTCTCTCTTGCTGGATCATTTCTTCCTCCTCCTGCGCCGCCTGGTGCTACTAGTTTGACAGTGTTTTTAGCTGGAGGGCAAGGGCAAGTGGTGGGAGGAAGTGTGGTGGGGGAGCTGGTGGCAGCTGGGCCAGTGATTGTCATCGCAGCGTCGTTTACCAACGTAGCTTATGAGAGGCTGCCGTTGGATGAGCAAGAGGAGATCAATATGCTACAACCACCTACTGTGTCTTCCTCCCAAGTTGAAGGTGGAGGTGGAAATGGATCAGGGTTTCCTGATCCAAGCTCATCAGGTGGTTTGCCATTCTTTAACTTGCCGTTGGGTATGCCGAATGTGCAGATGCCCGGTGACGGATGGACTTCTGGGAACTCCGGTGTACTCCGGCCTCAGTTTTAGAGCTGTGTGTGTGTGTGTATTAGCAAAAAGGTATATGGAGCAATCAAGGAACATTGGCATGTGAAAGCTTTGTGTTGGGAATCTAATTTGAAGGACAAGGTGAGAGCCAATTTAAATTTGTTTAGCTCTCTCGCTCTAGCTAGCTAGTTATTGTATTTGTGTTTATGAGTCCGAAACAACATCATCCATTTTCTGCTTGATTCGTCTTTGTTAGTAGTACTCTTGTTTGTGTTAAAGTTTGTGAAGAGTTTCATCCCTTTCCACCTTGTTTTTTGCTCCTCGGGATTATTATAAATGTTCGGGGGACGCATATAGCAGGCGTACTAATCGGCCGATACTGCATGCCAATTTGATATCATCATCTAATTCAATGCGTGCTTCGGCGACGTCGATATCCTATTTCTTTTTAATCAGCTTCTGGCATTATGGCTGGGGCCGGTTCAGCAATGAAACTGCAGGGTTAGTGTTGTTTAAGAATAGATACTCATCAAAAATGATATGTGTGTTTTATTTGATAAATCTTGCACATCACACATGGCTAATTAAACTAGTTAGTTAATTTATAAGATGTTTTTGTTCAAGGATGGCTTTTTGATTCAAATTAACAACTAACTAGTTTTCATTTTTTACCTTTAGAAGAACTCAACCTCTATATATATAACAAAGGTCAACTAGTTTTATAATCTACTGTATAAGTTTGTGTTATCATGCGTACTTGGCAAAATACAAACCCATATCATTGTGTAGAGAGGTAGTTAAATACAAAGGTGTTTTTAGTATATATGCATGTTTTCATTATATTTCCCAGCAGCTGAGAGAGTTGCGTAAAAGTAGAGTCTCAAAGTTTTAATTTGTCAGACCTTACAGAACAAAAGCCCTAGATGAAGCCTGAAACAGATGTCTTAGGTAATACATGCTCTCTACACTCAAATCCACGTATAAGTAAAATGCATATAAATGTAAGCAAAATTCTCAGTTGGCTGATATGCACATTGTCTCACAAGTCGTGCTGCCTGATGAATTATCACTCATCAGATTGTAGTTTTACATGGGCTTTAGGCGTGTCATCTGGCCCATTATTACATACCACAAAGACCCAACTACTTTAGAACGTTAGTTTAAAGGCCCAGTAGGCCCAAATAACTCATCGGTCAAAGTCGAAAACCCAACACCGCCAAACATTGGCCGACAGGTATTTCTCTTTTGTATTGTTTCCTACTTTTTTTTTTGACCTAGTTTCCTACTTATTGAATAGTAATGATGTCTTATAAGAGTTGAGTTCAGGTGAGAATTTGATGTAATATTTTTTATTTTTTATTATTCAAGATATAAATTTTTTTTGGATTAAATATTCAAGAGAAGTTAACCCATAATCATTGGCCTGCAGTAGTGAACTACAACAATATTGAGTACATCCACCTCCATTGTAAGCATCAATCAAACCGGAGAATGTTCCTCATTGCGTGGACATATATACAAAGAAATGTCCGGCAGCCAGCCGGTCAAAAATCACATAAACAAATCAAAACAATCCTATCCGGTTCCAAAAACCGATCCCGAAAAGTAAAACATGGCGTCAACAACAAATTACGAGTTAATAGATAAATCTGAGGCTATCAGAAGGACCCAAAATAAAATATGGAGATTGGAATTAATGTACTAGTTGTTTCCAGTACAGTGAATTTTTCAATGATCAAATCTTCTGTTACATAAACTGGAGATTAGCAATCTTGAGAATAAAACTCAATGACTTCCTTGAGATTGAGCTTGAAAAATGAAGAGAGATCATTGTGCATCAGCCACAATAAGTGCTCGAACAAGATGGCATCAACGTCGAGAAAAACTACTCCTTTTCTTCTATCGATCGAACACGTTGAGTAATCCAACAGTACTCGAAATGGGCTCTCTTTAAGGACAAAAGGGTCAACCAAAAACTCCCTCTTTTCTCTACCAGCCACCACCGTGATCATGCTCTCCTCCGTTTCATCCTCAGAATCCGACAGCACCTCGTAGCGTCTGCTTCCTTTTCTACAGGGCAGCATCAAGCAATCCATTGGAGAGTTTAGTCTTAGGAGAAATGTTGAGTGTGTTGAATTAGTGTTGATGATAACTTGAGAGATACGAAAGACGTGTCAGTCCAGCTAACGAACAACAACGGACGGATTCTTCTTCATGACGAGGTTGTCGGTATCGAAAGAGTGAAGCTAAACGGCAGCATAGGAGTGGAGAAAACGGTCATATTTGCGCGTCTGGATATTTATAGGGAAGGTGAGAGGCAGCTGGGCTCTGTGGCCGACCTGGTTGATAGTTGGTGCTTGGACTTGTTTAGTCAAACTTTCATATTTATATATAAATGGCTTTACTAGCAGACAGACCCACACGACTTTGGACGTGTCGTGAACTCATTTATGTGCCATGAAGGTCTCCAGCTAATATTGTGCCATTTCACGTCGGCCACCACTTTGACGACCGACCCTATGACCAAGATACAAGCTTTGGATGTGGACTTAAGATGAAGAAAAAAACCTAAAGAATTGCAGGAAAAAAGGATAAATGAAAGTTGGGACTTTTTATAATAACTGGGAACAAAAGTCATTTCAGCAATGACAGGCGTAGTTAATTTAAGCAAAAAGTCCGAAGATAAATAATAGACCAAGGAACATAGTGAATAGACCTACCGGAGATGCAAGGTTGTGCAGTGCCGGAAATAAATGAAACAATCTGTGGTCCGCTAAGGACTAGCTGGGCTAACCAGTTAAGAGCAAAACAATGTGATTCCTCAACCTCAGAAAGCAAAAGGCTCTGGATTTAGTTATTGGTTGGGATGCATCCCGGAGTTTCCCCACTCCATCTGTGGTTGATATACCGATATCCTGTCTATAGAATGGTTGCCGTGGTTGTTGTATAGTTGTGGGATGTGATTGAGCGAGTGACTGCCAATACCATTACCACCATTGTCATCTTCACAATCATTAGGAGCATCGAGTTGAGCCACCGCGCTGTTGGGTGTTGCTGAACCACCCAAGCGTAACATTTGTGGGACTGAACTAGGGATAGGCGAGGAGGTTGTTGGTATGCTATCGTTAGATTTCTTCCTTTCCGATATGAAGCTTCCAGCAATTATCTGTTATATATGTGGACCAAAATTATCATAATTAGGACGAAGAACTTAAGAAAGAAAAAAAATTACAGTAACAGAGGAACTAGAAGGACACCGTAACATCTGTCTCAGCAATCAGCTCTCCAGCAACACCGCCTCCCAAGTATTTTCCATCCGCTGTCACAAGAGCAACAGTCATGTTAACCCTGTCGTTGTGACTCCCATCGTCGTTCACACAGCAGAAGGACCCTGAGAGAGAAATTATATCACACAGGCCCTGCAATGTTAAGCAAGAATGAGAAGACAGACCAAACATTACAATTTTCGTGAGACAAACTACCATTGATCATGGCGTGGTTTGTCGAATTGAGCGTCTAATACATTAAAGACTGTTTCAAACACTATACGATCATGCGTTTCATAGAGCAGGATAGATCATGCAATGGACTAAAATAACAACAAAATCTTAGAGACACTGAGTTATGATCCCAATAGCATTGCAACTATGCAGAATTTCCACGAAAGGAACCGATACGGTCAATAATATTTTAGACACAAGTGCAAGACGCTAATAGAAAGTGACGGAAGAAATAGAAAACTATCATGTTTATAAATTGGATGGAGCAGATGGCTGGCATCAGGAAGCCACAGATAGATCAAAGTTTAAATTCTGTTAGTGACATCTTTGGTACTACCTGAACCACAAATCTCATTACAAACGTAAACCAAATTTATAATAATAGATTGGACTATTTGCGAACTTTGGTACTTATTGCTGCACCCAGGAATAGCTAACATGATTAATGGACATATGAAAGGCTTTAAATAGAACCAACTTACGTATATGATTGGGAAATTGTGAATAGAACCAAAGACCTAAGACGCGATCATATGTATTTATTGACTAAAAAATCAATAATTCATCACCAATTAAAAGAAAGTGCATAACTACATAAGTGTCATTTAGAAAAACAATGAAATATATTGCATCACAAACACACAATACACTTTTACCCATAAATCCACATTTTCATGTCAAATTTTACTCTCAGATATTTTAGGAAATTAAGACCAGAATTGAAAAAATCAAGCAAGTTTGACGGTTCAACCAAATTTTGTAAAGCATGCCATCCTTAACAAACTAGATAAAGCCCGACAAATTTGAAGGAAAGGTAGAATTACAAGGTCTAGATCACGTATTCTGAAGGTTTTTTTTAAAAGTCATTCAGTGCACTATATAGTTTTTTCTAGATTATTGCGTATATGGCTAGAAACATCTTATTAGTTACCTTTGATTCTACATCACCCTATACTGGTGGTTATATTACCGAACACCACCACCAGCGCTACAAATTACAAAAGCCATGTACTATTGTTTTTGTCCGAGTGTTGTACTTGATTTTTTTCCGAGTTTTTATTAACTTTAATTATATATGTTCACAATTGATATAACCCATTGTTATGTTAAAAAGATGGGTTACAAAGAACCCAAAAATGGCGTAACAAACTTCAGTGAAATAAGGTCTAAATGTTAGAATGAAATGTAGTCTAACTACAACAAAGATGAGGCTATAAAAGGATCTATATGACGGCATACCTCATAAGAAGCAGTCCTACTCCCATCAGTTGCTGGCACCCGAAGAGTGACACTGCATATGGAGCCATAGGCAGAAAGAATACAGATAGTTCGAGGACCTTCCTGAGAAAATTCAACCATCTTTGCCACTATATTCTGCAAAGAGAAGATAAAACTAAGAGCAAGTCCAAACTCAATGTAAAACCACATCAATAATCAAATAGATGTCAAAGAGAGTGTAATCTGAAAAGGACACCTTCTGAACTTTTATATATAAAAAACAACTACATAACGGCCAACACATTGCAGCTTTGCTCAAGGAATGACATAATTGAAGCACACAGAATAAATCAAACACAATGCTGACAATCTTCATAACTTCAAACAACCATATAAAAATCAATCTTCCAAGATTTTTAAGGAGGACGATGGGAATGGAGCATGATCAAAATATATTAATAACCATGTAGTCAGTAACAGTCGTCACAGTCCTCATAACGGACTCAAGTGAACTTTATATTTTTGAATGAGCAGCATGACAATCAAATAACCAAATTGGACGGATGTCCAGGCAACAAAAGAGCGCCATACAAAGGGTATCACTGTAGGGATACATGGGAAGTTACCAAAGCATGTCAACAACACCATTAATCTATGACATCAAATGCCACAAACAGATACATAAAGATGCACACTGACACATAAAAGAGATGACACAAGATGATTCAACATAGAAAATCCACAAACAATCTACAGAACGGTAGTCTAGAGGAACACAGAAAAACACTCATTTGAGACCACACAGAAATGCAGAAGTTGATTCAAGTACCTCTTTAGGTGAAATATTGATAATATGCGGTGTGAATCCCACCCCAGCTTGCCCTCCTAGTCATTAAAATCAGCAAAAAAACCATCAAATTAGTAAATTCAACAAAAAATAGTCACAACTCACAACCAAAAGCCAAAAGATGGCAACTTTACTCACCAAGGGCATCCATTTGCTTCTTCCCAGACCCAGGGGGCCTCCCACGCTGCCTCCTTCCTTGAGACCCCTCGCCATTCCCCACACCAAGCTCTTGCTGCCCACCGCCACCACCAGCCTCCATAGACACCGCCGGAGAATTCGAAGACAAGCCCAAACCACCACCATCAGACGGGTACTTCCTGGGCCGACCCCTCTTTCTCTTAGCCTGCTCAGCTCCCAGCGCAGTAGGAGTACCGCTACTCCCTCCCGATACCGGCGATCCATTCTGCTGTTGCTGCTGATGATGTTGCGGCTGCGGCTGCTGATAATGTTGCGGCTGCGGCTGCTGGAGTTGGTGATGACCCACCGACCCAGAATCAACTGGCTTCGGCGCAGAAATAGAATTGAACGGAAAGTTAGGGTTTTCCATCAGATTAGACCCGTAATTGGCACCACCACCCATCGTCACTCCGGTGTTCTGAAAATGCTGATTGGACCTGTAGTGCGGGCTCATGAAAGCCCATTGAGGCTGTTGCCAGCTATGAATCGACGCGTCTCGTGGATCCATAGAAATCGGAATCGGATCAAAGGTGCCGACTTTACGGTTGCAGAGGTCGAAACTCAAAATCAATGAGGGGTTTTTTTGTTGGTGGTGTTTCAGTATCTATCTACTCGTCACCTACTTGAGAAACAGAAGAGAGAGAGAGAGAATGAAACGAAGAGAGATTAAAGGGGGGAGAGGAGAGAGGTAAATCGATAGAGATAGATCAAGCGAGAGAGAATCGAGAGGGCAGATATGAACAAATTCAACGAATTGGAAAGCGAAAAAGAAACCGAATTAGAAAGAAAATCGGAGTCTGAACTTGTACCAAATTTGGGGCTTTGTGAAGATCTGATTTTTGATACAAAACCACACACAAACAGTCCTCAGACTAAACAAATCATATACAGTAAAGTAAATAAGTAAAAAAAGAAAATAACGAAAGGGGTCACGCACTACTTATCAAATTACGATTCGAACTATTAAAAATAATAATTTAAGTACAAATTGAAATTGAATTATTATTAAAATCTACTAATTATTGTTAAAGTGACCAAATGAATTAAAGCACAACTTCCTGTGCCTATCAATTCGATCATAACCTACAATTTTAGGTGACAAATTAGTTTTAAAAAAAAATTCAATTTGCCCTTGAATTGTTATTTTTAATAATTCGGACCGTAATTTGACAGTACGCGATAGTTCGTGGCACATTTTTGTCATTTTCCCCAAAAATAAAAAAAAACATATTATGAGAATGTGAATGGATTGTTGTAATGTAATTGGTTGGGTTTAAGGCTGGATTCAGTTCAACAAAATTTGATCGATTTTGAGGGATTTTGATGAGCATTAAAATCTGGGTTTTAATTATCACACCCGAAATCTGGGGTTATTGAGAGCAGTTCTTGGGTGAGGAGCTGTTCAAAGGTTGGACTTATGAGGGACCAAGCATGAGTACGGCATTCGGGTACAGGACTGTACCCAAAAATAGACACAACAATCTGACTTAATTTTTTTTATTTTATGAATTAAACTGCATCAAAACAAACACAGCGTCGTTCTTTGTTATATTATTAGTAACTTAACAGCCCATGTAATTTGTCCAGTTGGGTCGAGCCCAATAGGTTAAGCTGGCTAGTACTTTCTAAGTTATGGGCTGAAACTCATGTTTATGTTACAGGCCCATGAAGTTTTTTTTTTTTTGACAAACAGGCCCATGAAGTTTAAGACAGATTTTTCTATCAATTGTTATCCTACCAATTGCCATCTAAAAACAAACAAAAAATACCGAGACTCTGCAAGTTGTAACACTTGTTATATGCAGACTTAAATATATAACTTGATCAAATGGTAAGGTTTAGATTTGAATTATAAGATGAAAAAAATTAAATAATTTCAAATAATAGTATCAAACATAATATCTCATCAATTTAATTTCAATCCTCAAATTGAAGAAAAAGAGACCCAACATAGATTACAACACTACTTTTGGTGATCAAAGGTGAACTCTCAACCCACTCGCGAAGTAAAAAGTACAAGAACATTCATCGCACTAATTAAATCATTCATACGTACACATCTCAAACTCAAACAACATAATGTTTGTGTCCAGTAGCAGTAGGCGGGTACCCTCCAGTCGGCGGGTATGCCGCAGTCACATGATGCCCTCCAGCAAGATGTGGTGCAGCAGCAGCCACCCCCATACTTGTCGTCGTCCCATGCGCCCAAGAGGCATGTTATGATGATGATGAGGCAGCTTAGAGTTTTGTTTGTTAGCCGCGTGGCGAGCCTTTTCTTGATGCAACTCCATCTTGGCTTGGGCCTCCTTAGCCTTGCGCCGTTCGTGAGCCATAACTTTCTCTTCCTTAGTCCTCGCTGCGGTCACTTCAGTCCTCTCTTCCATCCTCGCCCTGCACATCGTCATCTTCTCTTTTGCTTTGCTCGCCATGTTGCTCACTTTCTCCTTCACCGCTTGCATCTCTCTGATTCAACCAATCGATCAAACCTTAGAACGAGTGTGATCGAGCTGATTAACTTGGTTGGCGGGTGCATGAAGGTTTATGTTTATATATATATATATATATATATATATATATATATATATATATATATATATATATATATATTATCAACTCGGATCGAGTTCACCCTTGATCGTCTGTCACGTTGCTCGCCATGGTGGATGACACGAGTCAAGCATGCATGGCTGAGTGATATCGACGTGGCATATCGTGGCACAAGTGGGTGCCGGTTATGCATTTATTTACTCCAGTTCGGTTACTGGAAAGTTATTAAGATGTGGAAAGAAAATTGGAGGAAAAGTATATACGAATTGAGAGGAAGAAGTAACTTATCGATAAAATATACAAATTTAATATAAAATTTGTATTTTTCTGATCAACGGTCCATTCCCAGAACTCCTTCGACTGTCCAAAAGTCTGATCTGCCATTGTGGTGTTTTCGGCATAAAATGCCGTCTTTAATGCGTGTTTCCTCCTAAAGCTTCCGAAACACCTGAAATGCAAAACAACACTAAGAAGTAACTGTTTACATAATAAAGTGTCGAAATAGATGGGATTAGTTGACTCGACGAGTCGTATAAATACGAATCATCAAGAAGCTAAAGATTACATTGAATATCACAGATATACATTCGACGAAGTGTATCCTAATAGTAGTGATGATGCACGATTGATTCATTTTCATCCATATTTTCTTAATAGGGTAAATTTTATTTATGCTTTTATTTGCATTCTTTCTCTTATTTGCATTTTTTTTGCTTATTTGTATTTTTTTGCTAATATTGGTTGAAATTGAATTCTACAGATGTCTATTCTACAAAAGAAAGGCAGCCTACGATATGATCGCGAACTCCACATATTAGCATGTCAACCACAAGCGTACAACTGTTATACACAGTGTGATGTAAACGGCATAAAATTTGTGATTTGGGAACGAGATCGCAAATTGAAAACACAAAACAGTGGAGTAATGGTCGTAGCAGGTCATATTTGATTTACATATTTGTTTGTATACATGTCTCCTTAGTTAATTAGTTTTGTGTAGATTTTTACTCATATTTGATTTCTTTTAATTTGCAGATGGAGTTAAGTTCTATGGTATTCTGGAAAATATAGTTGAACTTAAGTATGCAGAAGGAATGCCCGTTATTGTCTTCAGATGCAAGTGGTTTAATACGGATCCTTCGGAGAGAGGGAGCACAAGGGTTGATCATGGATTACTTTCAGTAGACACTTCGACAAGTTGGTATGACGATAAGCCTTATTGTCTTGCTTCCACTGCAAAACAAGTATTTTACTTAGACGATCCAAAAGCAGGCGATAATTGAAAAGTTATTAACTTGGTGGCGCCAAGAGGAACTTACAATGTTACATCACTTCCGCTCGATGAAAACATATTACCAATACATGAAGCATATCAAGAAGATGCAACACAAAATATTCTCATAGATGGTATTCATATTGATTATTTTGATGATGATGCAAATGAAGATGATGATCAATCCCTAGAGGAAAGGTATGAAGATGATGAAACAGAAGATATTTATTCTGATGAAGATGCAAATGAAATAGTCGAAGATGATGATGAGGAGGATGAAGATGATGATGAAGAGGATGAAGATGATGATGATGAAGAATATAAGAATGAAGATGAAGATGATTACGAAGATTATTAAGTTTTTCAATTAGTTTAAAGTGCTTGTTAAAGTGTATGTTGCTCAGGTGAATTGGTGAATTCATGCTTGGTTTGGTGATGTTTCAATTTGGTCAATTAGTTTAAAGTGCTTGGTGGGAAGTTTCAATTTGGTGAATTCATTGCACGGCGCTTGAATGAAAAATTGGGCCTCAGCCCGATATTATCGCTTGTTCGAACAACTTGACCTAAAAATAACTTTTCTCACCTTCGTTCTTCGTTCTCCATTCCGCCGCCGCTTTCATTCTTCGATATCCACTCCGGCGTTCTTTATTCGATCTCCATGCCTCTACAAAAGAAGAAAACGCTACAAGAAATTAACAACGCAAGCCGGAAGACTATGAAACTCCGATCTCCGGCGAGTCGGCGTCCACCAAACGGATATAGTCCGCCAATTAGTCCTGTCAAGCGGCCTTCTAAACCTCGCACCACCCTCCCCAAACCTCCATCACCGCACCAGATCGAGTACTCGAACAGCCAGCTTCACCGGAACTAGATCTGGTGCCGGTTAGGCCAGCTTCACCTGCTCCTGCTCATCCACCGTCAATGCGTCGAAGCCCTAGGCCGTCTAAATATGTTTGTATGCGCCGAGAAGTCCAATACCCTCAACCACTGAATCCACCACCATCAGCCCCTGCTCCTGTTAGGCCAGCTTCACCTGCTCCTGCTCCACCATCAGCAGTTTATCAAAGCCCTATGTCAGTTCGTTGAAGCCCTAGGCCGTCTAAATATCTTCCAAGGCATCGAGAAGTCCAATACCCTCAACCCCTAAAGCCACCATCATCTGCCCCTGCGCCGGTTAGGCCACCCTCACCGGTTAGGCCAGCTGCAAACTCACCTGTGAATTCCACACACTCCCTACCCAGTCACATAGAACCTCGACTCTATCCACCATCACCACCCCCTTTAAGTTCCGTAAACTCGTAGGTAGTTATATCTGAAGGTCAATCCTTCATTCCTGATGAAATTGATATTGATGATGAATTTCCTATACCGGAAGATCCAAGGAGCATTCGTTACAAAGGATTGAAAGTATCAGGTTGGTTTTCAGCTTCTTTGTCATTATTTTTTGTTTTTGACGGCTATTCATTTATCTTTACATGCTAAGCATTTACTAGTTATGTTTTGTATAGAAATTGAAGATCCTACTAATATAAGGAAACATGGATTGGTGAATGGTGTTAAAGCAGCAGGCATCGTCAGAAGAACGGGTGACAAAAAATTGTAATGTCGAGTGGCACTGAACATTTAGGCCCTGACAATCGAGATCAATATAATTTGTTGATCCATGCAATTGGAAGCTGTGTGCGAGAAAAGATACCAATGTTCGCACCTAGCTATGCGAAACTTAACAACGAGGATACATGGAATATTGTTTATGACCATCTCTCTGTAAATACTTGATACATTAACTATAATTCTATTCATGTATTTACATTTAGTCTTAGTATTATTAACAATATGACTTGTTACATTTTTTTCTTAGATTCATTTTGAAGTTTCGCCGGATATTACTTGGATGTGGGACTACATCGGAGGCGCTGCAGCGGACAGATACAAAGACTGGAAGTCCAAGTGTAGGGCACACTGGAAAATTTACGGTAAAGAAGTCCCTTTAGAGTTTATCGATCGTCGTGATCAGTGGAAGTGCCTCGTATCCCATTTCAACGAGCCAGCACAGCAGGTAATTTGTGGTTTTCATTTGATTTTATTTTTTTTAAATGAAGCACTGATTTTCTTTAATTATTCCAACATGCAATATCCCAAAACATGAGTTATGCTCGATCAAAGAAGATGAATCATCGCTCTGGGAAGGTCCTCTTTGCTCATAGGGCTAAGACACAGTTGCTCAAAGGACACAAGGCGCCTCACGTGGCAGTTTATGGCGAGGCGTACGTGGGTGAACCAGCAACAGCCAAAATAGTGGTATTTTGGTTGCTTTTCTTAAATTTTCATATTATTGGTGTTGTTTGACAATGGAATTGTTATTTGATATAGACTACCTGATTGAAATGACTGTGTAGATAATAATAGTGTGAAATTTGTTGATTGCTTGGTGCAGTTAATTGTGGTTTAGTGATAGTACGTATAAATAATAGTGGAACCTATTGGCAGTGGCATACAATTTATCATGATATATTGATACATAATGATGCTTAGTGATGCGATTTGTTATGATAATTTCGCAGTGGTTGTTATGTGGCATACATATTGATTTATCTTGTATTTATATAACAATCTCAGTTTGTAGTTTAAAAGTTCTTTTAAATTTTGTGCAGAAGGAATGGAAAACAAGGTTCTTAATATGCTTGATGAAGACGGATCGAAGCTCCTTAGAGGAACCTCTCTCAAAGGAAATCCAATTTGCTATCATTAGTGAAGCGGTTGGTGAGAAAAAAGGGACCTGAATTTCTGGTGTTGGGAAATCCTTTAGGAAGCCTCCACGCCCTAGAGGTGGAGCTAGAGTGTGGCTGCCCAAACTTCACAAATGAGGGAGGACCTGAATAGGGCCAAGGAGGATTCACTGAAAAAAAGATGAGAGGATACTACTGTTAGAAGAAAAAATGTGGAAGCTTGAAGAGCTAGTGCGAGGAGGAGGGGCAGGAAGTAACAATGTTTCGGATGGAGCGAGCTATGGTGTGATGCGACCTTAATATTTCACTGAAGTTTAGTGATCGTTTTGATGCTCATGCTTGGAACTTAACTTTTCAGAACACTAGAATATTTGTATTTTGATGGTTGTTTGGAACTTGTAGTTGAATTATGTATCTTTTTGAAAGCAATCTAGCTACTATGCTGGGTTATAATGTAACTTGTTCATGTCTTAGTTTATTATGAAATAAGGATGTTTAATGTAACAGAAATGACCAAAAAAATGTAACAGAAAAGTGGATTTTCTACAATGTTTATGTGACATCCAAAGTAAGTTACTTAAAGTCCTATATGTGATTGACCTTAATTCAATCGCCCAACCATTTGAGCGACATATCCATATGCATATGTCGCCTATGGTCCAGGAGACAGACCCAATTAGGTTCCGTCGCCTACATCCTTAAGCGGCAGAGGATATTAGGTTCAGTCGCCTGCATACTTGGGCCACAGTAGATGGGCCACTGACCTTAGGTGACAGACGGTTAGTCACATAGGTTCCTGGGCGACTAAAAATGAACTTGGGCGACTCATTTAATTCAGTCGCCTAGCAAGCAAAATGGTGTAGTGTTGGAAAGATATGGTTGGCAAATGAACTCCCCAGATAGGTCTGATTAGCCTAATAGGCCTAAACAAGTACACAACAAAGTCAAGAAAACCCTAAACACAACATCCTTATTCTCTCTTCAAATATCTATGAAAACAGAGAATAATATATAGTGCATCGATCTATCGGGCGCGCTTAAATGTGAACTCTTCTTAGGCTAAGAACATATGAACCGATCTAAGCCTTTGGATCATGTTGATCCAACACTCCACAACGCGCCACCTCACAAAGCACGGGGCCCATAGAACATGTGAGTGGAGGAGTTGTGTGAATGAGCTACGTGGCGCATCTTGATTGGTTGGAGAATTCACATTTGAGCACTCATCTCGATCTATCTAACTATCTTCAGTTTTCTGAGGAATGTATGTTTGGACATGTGAATGGAAGCAAGACATATACCAACCTTCCTTTTCTATCTCATGACTTTGGGAATTACGAATTAGGGAAAGGGTTAAATGACCTACAAATTAAATACCATGACGTTACCAAAACTAATACTATTTATAATGACATAATACTGACTAAAACGTCAACAGATGATCATAACTCATAAGTTTAGCATAAATCTGCAACTTTTATGTTGCCCATGATATCAAAATATCGTCCATCCACATTACATATATCGCAGCCCTAAATTAGGTCATGTCAAAAACTTTAGCCAAAATATCAGCTGCAATATATGTACATATATTTATATATAATCCTTCTGAGGAGTGTTCAAATGTTATGTGTGTTTTATGGTGTTATGTGTTACTTCAATATCAGCATTTAGATCAAATGATCTAAAGGTGCAAAATGAAAGTTAAAAATTAAAAAGTGACCAAGTTGTTTGTCATCTTGCACTTTTGTCTTTTACCTAAAAGACAAAAGTACAAGATGAAATCTGGACCTTTAGATCAAAAGATCTAAAGATGCACAATAAAGTAACACATAACACTCTAACAATCCATAACACTTAAACGCCCCCTAATCCCTCTTATAATAATATCTACCACAACTTAATTATCATGTACGACCTACACACCATAATCTTGATAGGTAGATAGATTGAACATATGATAGCTGTCATTTTTCAATCTGAAGCTATGCTTTAAAGAATGTAAGTAATATATTGGACTGGTTTACGTTTGTTAATTATTGTGCTTTAAGCCTGTAACAGTCATGTTCCACTATTAGGACTGGGCGAATAAATAATGAGGTCAAGACATTTCAATGCCTATATGGAATCTATCTTTGCAATCCACCAGCCAGCAGCACCAGCATGTAATTTTTTTACAGGGTGACAAAATGTTATGAATGTAATGTGTATATCACATGACGCTAACATTGTTATTATGTGATACACTACAAATGTGAATCAAATACATATTAAAAAATAATTCATAGATTTTGTTGTCTTATCTAGTTGGACTCACCAGTATTTGTTGGATATATGAATCTCATTTTCCACATTTTGATCAAATGATCTAAAGACTTTAGATTATAAGTTGAGAAAGTAGTATTTTAGGTAAAAGACAATAAGTATTCTATTTTTGTGTGTGTGTGGGAGTTTGCACTTTTTTGTATTTTATAACAGAGAGAAAATGTAAGCTTATGTATTAATTAAAATGAGATCCTCAAAAATATTTATCATAAGGGTGAAAGGTGAACTATTAGGTCAAGTATCATTATCACATTTCAGATGCTTTTTTTTATAGGGATTCAAATTGTACAAGAAACATTACATCATGTTTTCAATAACACTATCTAATACGTTCAATCTAACTGAAGCACTAGCCTAATGCGGCGTCTCATCCCATCCCATCTGATACAAATCTTCAAAGGTCGCAGCGCCTTGATCTGTTTGTTGCCGAGTCTACACAGAAGAAGTCATCTTCAACACCTCCGCGAAAGGGAGGAAATCCACCTCCTGCGAAAGGGAGAAAAACATCCACACAACTATTGCTAGGTGGGGAGAAAAATCCACACCTGTTGAAATGTACTTGCTTGGGTATTTTATCAATATTGGAGATAATAAGTTGACAACTTTGCTTCTTCTTTTTTTGTCGACCACAGAGATTCGGCTATACAAATATTAATGTTATCATGGAGAATCCTCTGCTCTTCAAGTTTGATAATCTATCCAAACATCATCATCAATATTATACATGTGATTAAGAGAGTCTGCACTCAATATAATGTAACTCGGACTTTCTTCCTTAAGCACCTACACTTGGATCCACTATATATGTCCATGTTCACGAGGCCGTTTACACATGGTGCAGTAGTTCTAGCCTCTGATCTAATACAACCCTACTTAAGTTATATTACATGATCTTCATTTGTTCGAACCGGTTCGAACAAATGGTCACTAAATATCACAGTTTAGGAGAGATTTTTTTTATAAAAAAATTAGACACAACACCTTGGATCTTTTTTTTTGCTCATGTAACTGCAAAATCGTTATCGATCGAATGAGTAAAGAATCGTGTCACACTTTGTAAGTGCGCCCTAATATCTGAATAATCCAGACCTAATTTAGGGCTTAACAGGAAATGACCTATACTATAACCTAACTCAAATTTGTTACAAAAAAAACTGAATGTTCAGTTAATTAAAATCATGTGAACATGCACATTGTCCGTGTCATCTGGCTACTACAAGTTTACAACACAACAAAAAAGTAGTTCACTGAGAATTTATAAAGGATCTTTCAGAAAGCACATATCAGGGGTATTTTAGTAATACGCGTTTAAACCCTTCATCTATCCATCTCCACCGTTCACGTGTCTCAGCCTTCCTCTATTTATTCACTTTCCAAGTCTACGCAAGAATCTATTAACTTCCAGTTGTGATACATTTCTCAGTCTCTGTCTGTTGCTGTTGTTGTTGTTCTTCACAAAACCGAGCGAGCTCTGATCATCCTAAAATGGCTGATGGAATACAATTTCCCAGAAAGGTCTGCTCATCCACAGGCTATAAATAACTTCACATATGCAAGATTGGAGACTTAGAAATTAGTTTTGAATCCACAAATGCTTTGTTGATTTACAGACTAAACTTGAGGAAGAAGAACAACAAGAAGAGGAAGAAGCATCATGCATCACATGGGATGGAACTGTGGACAGAAATGGCTGCCCAGCTCGTCGAGCTTCCACTGGAAAATGGACAGCAGGAATTATCATACTCTGTAAGCCCCGGCCTTATCTCACTTTCCTTTTCTTCTTATACTTTTTTTTAGTAGAATAAAATTTGAAAGGTTTCATGAGATATGTACCTAGAATCTCCTAGAATATGGAAGTGAATTCATAGCTTGCTGCGCCTTTTTGTTTGGACCTGAAAATCTTGATCATGTGAAATGTACTGCGACGTCGACAACCTTTGTTTGGTTTTGTACATACGTACGTCTTTACATGCTCGAGCTTTAGAGATTGCTTAAATTAAACTATCAGGTGTGATAGTTTTAGAGGAATATTAGAATATGGTTAATGTGTATTCTTTTTAAATAAAAATATTAGGATAATAATTTAATATCAATATACAGAGAATATGTCTTTAAAATATCATAATATTAATTAGGTCTTGTAGTGTCGGCCATTGCGATTGGTCGGCCAAGCTGTTAGTCGTATCCTTTTTAGGCATGGTGCCCCTCAGGGGCAGCTTGTTTCTTCTATTGCCGTGTTGGCACTTATATTAATAAAAAAAATCATAATATTCGTCTGATAGATCGGATGCTTGAAGGTGTTGTTGTGCATATCCCTCTCATAGTAGGTTTAATTTCCATTTTCAGTTTATTGAGTGTGTGACTTTAATTAATAAAAATAAAAAATTGATGCCACTCCCTTCCGAAAGGAATTAGAGACCCAAAATGAAATACACAAAAATGCAATTCTCTTGCAGCCAATGATTGTAGGGTTTGAGAAAAGTACATTTTGAATTTTAATTTTATTTTTCATCGATCATATGCTTTTGAACAACATCTCAAAAATTGATGCATTGTATGCTTCATTTTTATCTAGTCGTTTGGTACAAATTGATCAGTTCTATAGCATTTTGTGTTCGACAAGAGCATTAATAATTCATGATTTGTACTTACTGATAAATACAAATCAATTTTTTTGTGTAGTTTAGCACACCACGTGAATGCCTATTTATGTGTCTTATGATGTAATTTAGCTTGACGAAAACATCACACATTTGCAATCACAAGAAGACGTGACACAATCGAAAATATTTCACACCACGAATTCATTGATGTTTTCATGCTAAGCGGGTTTCATAAATAGAACTACGTGTTAAAAATAGAGTGACTGATCCAACTCATGACCTAATTAAAGCATGGTTTTCCCAGTAATAACGTGTCACTTTAGGGTGCAGGTATATATAGTAATTAACAGCCAAGACTCTAATTAAGTTAATTAACCTGTAATGTTGTGAGTGTGGAAAGCACACGGCTTTCAAATTAAAACGGCGTCTTTTTCTTATATTTTAAAATTGTCAGTAAAAACGAAACGACGTCATTTTGACACTCTCAATATTTGACTGTGCTACACCAAATCTTTCTCGCGTGCCAACAAAAGATAAATGTAACAGTTAGAGCCAGAAAATAATATGCTCGGATGATTAATAACAGTGAATCAAGGGTTGGCTACGCTAGCGTTTTTTGGAGTTGGAGTGAATCTGGTGCTGTTCCTGACCAGAGTCTTGCACCAAGATAACGCAAAGGCGGCGAACAGCGTCAGTAAATGGACCGGAACTGTCTATATTTTTTCTCTTGTCGGAGCATTCCTCAGTGACTCATATTGGGGCAGATACAAAACTTGTGCAATCTTTCAAGTCATCTTTGTTATAGTAAGTCCCGGGAAATTACCGTTAAAAATATATTGACGATGTATCCTGATATATCTCTAATGTTATTTTTAACTTCTGTTGGCAACAACAGGGTTTGGTGTCATTGTCAATATCGTCTTACATGTTCTTACTCGAGCCGGAAGGTTGCGGGAACCAAGTGGTGGCGTGCAGTCCCCAATCAGATTTCCAAGAAGGAATGTTTTACATGTCTATCTACATGATTGCTTTAGGGTATGGTGGATATCAGCCCAACATTGCAACCTTTGGGGCTGATCAGTTCGATGTGGAACATCCTAAGGAAGGACACTCCAAGGTTTCATTCTTCAGCTACTTCTACCTTGTCCTTAACCTCGGATCACTTGTCTCAAACACAATCCTCGTGTACTACGAGAATTTGGGGAAGTGGTGTTTTGGGTTTTGGGCATCAGCAGGTTCTGCATTGGCTGCGCTTCTCCTGTTTTTCGCTGGGACGCCTAGGTACAGACACTTTAAACCGAATGGCAATCCTTTTGCAAGGTTTTGCCAAGTCATTGTGGCTGCTGTCAAGAAATGCAGAGTGGGAATCTCTCATGAAGAGGAGTTTTATGAAGCTGAATCAGATGAGAAATCTGGTGCCAACAGCAGGAAGATTCTCCACACCAACGGATTCAAGTAAGCTAATTTCTTAGTATATTCTGACCCAAGCTTTTATTCCAATCAAAACTACGACGATTTGATTAAAACGACATCATTTTAACACTCCAGAAAACACGGATTTCTTTTTCCTTGACGGAAAAAAAAAAGAATCAGCACTCCATTTAATTTAAGACCTTTAATTAGACACTTAATAACTTAAATTAAGTTGAGTTCTTAAATTCAATTTCTAAAGAACAGATTGTTAATAATCATGATCAATGGCTGTGTTTAGGTTTCTGGACAGAGCTGCATACATGAGCTCAAGAGACATGGACAGCATAAGACTAGGCGTGATCAAGCCATGGCGTCTGTGTCCAGTGACACAAGTCGAAGAAGTGAAGTGCATACTAAGACTACTTCCCATCTGGCTTTGCACGATCATCTACTCAGTCGTGTTCACCCAAATGGCTTCGCTTTTCGTGGAGCAGGGCGCAGCGATGAAAGCTACGATCGGGAAATTCCAAATACCTCCGGCTAGCATGTCAAGCTTTGATATAATGAGCGTTGCTGTGTTTATATTTCTCTACAGAAGAGTGTTGGATCCACTGGTGAGAAGAGTTAGAAAAAGAGGATTCACTGAGCTTCACAGAATGGGCATCGGCCTAGTCATCGCCGTCGCAGCTATGGTTTCTGCGGGCATCGTGGAATGCTACAGGCTAAAGTATGCTAGAATTGAATGCCCGCACTGCCAGGGTTCGAGCTCGCTCAGTATCTTCTGGCAAGTGCCGCAGTATGCTCTGATCGGAGCATCGGAGGTGTTCATGTACGTTGGGCAGCTCGAGTTTTTCAATGCAGAAGCTCCCGATGCTCTCAAGTCATTCGGAAGTGCGCTCTGTATGACATCGATGTCGCTGGGGAACTTTGTCAGCAGTCTTCTGGTGACAATTGTGATGAAACTCTCGGACACGCCCGGATGGATCCCCGGGGACCTGAACAAGGGCCATCTTGACAGGTTCTTCTTTCTGTTAGCAGGTTTGACCACAGTTGACCTGGTCATATATGTCATTTGTGCTAAACTGTACAAAAGTGTTAAAATGGAAGGAAGAGGAGGAGACATCAGCCAACATGGTTAGCCATTGAAGTTGGTGGTCAAAATGAGTCAACCCAATTCACACTTTGTCATATAAATAATTAAACCTGGGAAAAGAGGCAGCTCTTGTCTTCAGCAGCACTGCCATGGATACATTTTTGAACTCTTGAGGGAATGTGACGTCAGCAGTGCAAGGGTCTGAACAAAGAAAAGGAGCATCTGCATCCTGTGTTCATTTCTCAAAAACTTCGGATTTCATTAAAGCTCAATTTATAGAAATGTTTTACAAGAATTAGGACTCAAAAAGACAAATAAGGCGAGGAGCAGCACAGTACAGTTAAGGATTGAGGCATTGCTGTTCTTATAGTTTGCTAATTCACTGGTCTATTGTATCGGAAACTACGAATAACTATGAATCTTAAATGTCTCGAAAACCTATAACTGATAACTATATACCGATCGCATAGAGCCAAGATGCAGAACATTGGCTAAATAAACAATATTTCAAACTGAACTAGCTAAGCTTCAGTTTTGCGTACTTGAATGTGGTGAGTAGACTCGCTGCGCCAAATGGGCTGTGTGCCGCTCTGAACAATCATTACATCTTGCCATTCCTTCAGCAAGCCTTTGTTCTACATATAGAATATAGGCATCGTTAAGCTAAATGGATAGTGATTAATATTCATCTGAAAGTCGACATTAGCGTGTTGCGATAATATATCACAAACCAGCAATGTGGAAAGAGCTCTGGAGAATGTTTCTTCAGCATTGTCGGAGAACTCCATAAAGATGGGTGTTACGCCTTGATAAAGGATCAGCCTTCGTTTAATTGGTTCTCTGCAACAACAACAAAAATGAGATGTTAGAATATATATATATATATATTTTTTTTGATGGTAATTGAGATGTTAGAATTTAAGACACAATATATGTTATTTTCTGTGAAATGAAGCAGTAAAGCAACATTTATTTTTTTCTGTTCTTACTCGCATGTGAAGGCGAATATTGGGCAAGAAGGCCTGTAATGGCTCAAGAGTATGGCCATGGAAGCTGTTCTAGTGAAGATAATGATTGGAGTTTTAAGTGAGTTCGACATCATTGCTGCGTGAGAAGCAAATATTGTTGCCATTTGCCTCTGTGTGATAGTCAAAGACTCAAAATATCAGTCAATTAAAACAGACAGAAAATTATAATTAATCACAAATACTTGTAACATACCACGGAAGTATCACAAGACGTGATGTGAGAGGGAGTAGTGCTTGTAGGTAGACTTGACTCGATCCTGAGCACTACAGTGTGCATGACATATACAGCTTTCAAAGGATACCTATATTGGCGAGTAAATCACCAAAATGGAAACAAAGGAGGTGAGAAAAAAAAATGTATTGGTACGTAATGAGAACCATAATGTGCCAAACTATATCGTACTTTCCGTGAGCAGTTTCTCCGGAGAGCATGATAGCATCAGAACCTTGTCGCACTGCAATGGCGATGTCTGAAACTTCCGCCCTTGTAGGGGTAGGGTGACCAATCATACTCTCAAGCATATTGGTCGCAACAATCACAGGTTTCTGCATGTTACGACACCTTCTGATGATATCCTCCTGATTTTGTCAAAAGGATACATTTCAGAAATTATAACCTGACATTTAAATTTTGGGACTAAAGCTGAAATGATAATGATTAACAACCCGAGCATAGTGAAACAGCTTTGCACTATTTACAAGATGTGTCGGTGAGATATGATCCTGAAAGAATATGTATTCACAAAAATACCTGCAACAGAGGCACTTCTTCAATGGGTAATTCAGCTCCAAGGTCTCCACGAGCAACCATTGCCTAAACAAACGAGAGAAGAAGAAAAATCACTGTGAATAAAAACAATACTTTCCCTTGTCTGTTCATATTGTCCGTAGTTATACTGATCCACTGATTCGTGATGCCATTGCCATATCATATCAATCTTATCAACAACACTCATCGAGTCATCTTATGGGAAAATGAAACTTGTTCGATCTCAGTCTGATAACTAACCCCATCAGATGCTGATAAGATCGAGTGAAGGTTCGGGATAGAGTCTGCGCTTTCAATCTTAACTATCACATGAATGTCTGCACCTCGAGCTACACAAACAAGTTTGACGCGGGGTAAATTACTTGGCAAACAACGATTCGAATGTTTTGTTAACAGATTTTCAGATTTGAGCTACCTTTAAGGTAATTTTTCAATTCATGTACGACCTCTGCATCCTTCACAAATGAAACAGCAAAAAAGTCGACTCCATTGTCAACTCCAAACTTAATATCCTCCCAGTCTTTGTCTGAAGGAATTCAGAAATCCAACATAAGAAAAATGAACGATAAACCAGAAACAACACTCTAAGTATGAGATGTGAAAGTAACATGGTGACTAGTGAGTGTCCGTTCAAAAAGACTACCTGTCATGGAGGGGAGTGTAGCACTTTTTCCTCTAACATTCAAGTGACGTCTAGACTTCAGCTCTCCGCCATCAGCCACTTCACAGCTGACCAAGTCTTTTATCTTAGATTTCACTTCCAAAGACATCATTCCACCTAAACAATCATAAATTACATTGCGGCCACAAGAAATGATAATTTAGGAGCACGGTCAATGAACATATAAGTGACGCATAAAACACAATTTATGAAGATGAATTCTCTGAAAGTTACTCGACAGGAATTACTCACCATCAACTAGTATCGTGTCACCGACTTCAACATCATTCACAAAATCGTCATAATTTACACTGACTGTAGAGCTTGTGCTGACTCCTCTAACAGTTGTAAAATTAAATAGCTGCCCTTCTTTTAGCATGATTGGATGAGGCACATCTCCACTTCTGACCTCGGGACCCTGAGTTCAGTGCAAATCGATGTTTAAACAAGACAGCTAACCATTTTTGCTTAACGTGAATGAACATTATTAGATGAAATGTTTTGTATCCCAAATATTGTATCTATCCTACCTTGGTATCCAGCATTAAAGCAATAACTTTCTCCTCAAACTGAGCATTGTATTCTTTCACAAGATCAATAGTTTTCTGATGTGATGTATGGTCACCGTGCGACATGTTCAACCTCGCTACATTCATTCCAGCTTCTGCCAGCTTCCAAATCATCTCCTTCGAGCTCGTGGAAGGACCAATTGTACATACTATTTTTGTCTTTCTTCTAGCACCTGATGCATCGGTCTCCTTGCTCACATTGGCATCACTCAACTTAGGCACAATTGGACCAACAACAGGATCCTAAACACATCACCGTCACACAAGTGAAAACAAGTTTAACACTTTACACTTATTTCTACCAGCAAATCTGATTAATGCAGCAAATGAACTCACATGTAGCTTACCATGAACCCGGCACGAAAGATTTATTTTTTACCATATTACAAAATGAGTGGAGTACAGTTTGACCTATTCATGTAAACACAGGATTCAACTAGAAGCAACCATTAGAATCTAAGCTTTAACAGGTCCACATTACTACAAAAAAAGAATACTGTCAACTTCTTCAAAACAAATGAATGTGACATAATAAGAAAAATATTTGACATGAATGAATCAGAAAGTAATACACAGATTACCAAGTCAGATTCGGCAACATTTATCTGCATAAAAATGCAACTTTTTACATGAATTAATGAATCAAATGATAGAACACAAACTTTAAATTCTCAAATGACCAAGTCTGATTCAGACTTAATAAACCTCCCCATACAGAAACTGATTTCTCATAATAAATAAAATTCCTAAAAAAAGGCTTACAATTTTTGAGCAACTATTGGGAGTCAAACTCAGACCTTGCGGTTGCGGCTGCTCCTCTGCGACGTAAACTGATTTGACGGCAAAGACCAACCTCTGGGCGCGTCTTCTCTGTCCAAATAGAACCAGATCCGATACGCTTTTGGATGAAGAGAGGGCTGTAACGTCGCGCTTGGCGGTCGAGAATCCACTTTGCAGATTCAAACTCGCCATACCAAACAACAACCTCGTCGAAACAGATCGGGTCAGTGGAACCGAATATGACGCGACTCCAAGAATGTCGGGCACCGGAGGAGGAAGAGAGTGGGAGGGGGAAGAGGTTGATAGGTGTAGTTGGGATTTTGCGGCGTGATAAATATGCAGCAGCGTGGGAATGTAGAGAGAGGGTTATATGAGGGGTTTTGGACGGCTGAAAGAAAAGCGAAGACGAAAACAGAGCATATATGCCACTTGTGTTGAGTGGGGACTACTTGTCGGTTTTTTCTTTAAAGTTTTATTTATAATTTTCAAGGAAATAATAATATTCCATCAAAATAATATTTTATTTTCTGTAAAATAAAAAATATTGTCATTTTAGGCACAGAATCCTATAAAGTCATTAGAATGTAAATTATCATTAAATTTGGCTTGCAAAAGGAGAATCGGATTTACCATCAAAATTTTCTTTTGTACTTCCAAAAATGTTACTGTACTAAACATTACGTATATTGTTAGATGGAATCTTAGGTAGGGGTGAATTGTGATGCTACTTAAGATTCCAAGATCCGATTTTGGTGACCAGCTTTTTGGCCGGTTGATATTTGCACTACGGTTACGGATGATATTTGCATTATGGTTGACCTAGTTAGTGTTATTCTTTTAGAAATTTTAAAATAGTATTTAAGGAGGAGTAAAGGATGGGTACAATTTTTTGTGTGTACAGTTCATCAAAAATTGGCTTATAATTTTTTGTCGATAAATAAAAAATATGACATAATTCGTCACCAAAAATTTAATCTTAAACGAATTTAATACGAAATTTAATCTCATCCGTCCAAATAATCAAATCAATGACTGTAATTAGTTTATATTTTTTACAAACATATGACCTTTGCACGGAATCCTTTTTTCATTAAGATTAAAATAATCAACTTAAGATTATTTATATTATCTTCTTTAATCATAACTATGATTGGATTCAGATTCAAAATAGTGAAATAAAAAACGATCAACCTAAGAATCCTTTTTAATATACTTGAACGCCAGCGACAGGTTATATACAGAAAATGAATAAGATCATTAAGAAGACAGTTCATTCTTCATTGTTTGATGAAATAAATTATCATTAAAAATTTATTTTATCTCTGATTAAAACTTTTAATATTGGTACTTTTTTTAATAAATAACTGAATGTTACAGTTTTAAATGAGCAACTGTAATTGGGTGGAAAAATATGAACTCGATGCCCAATAACATCTTTCCCGGCCCATGCCGGTGTTATGTTTTATGCTGCATCAGATGGATTTTTTTAAAAGAATTGATTTGGTATGGGCAGGACGAGAGGCAAGTGTTGCCTTCAAACCCGGAGATCACTGGTGTCCCCACGGTGGCTAGTCATGGGATTGAAATTTGCAGTGGAGTTTAAGCACCCGGCCGGTTGAACCCCTTGATCATGATCAACCTGTGCAGTGCCCGGTTTCACAATTCTTATTTTTTATGCTAAATTACTTCAATGACGCACATACCAAATCATAAGAACAGATAAGGAATGTTTCTCTTTCTGTGAGTGTCAACGATTCTTCTGAAGAGTAAATTGTGCCATCTACTGGGATTGTATTGTATTCTCAAGAACGTGAAAAGTTAATGGAAGCAAATCCAACAAGAAAAATAAACATTACAAAAATTAAAAAAAATGTTCATAGTTTAAAAGCTACCGAATGACTAAAATAGGGTACAAGTGTTCATAGTAAAGCTACCGAAAAATTAAAAGAGGTATCAATATAAATTGATCGAGTACAATGGAATAATTTGCTGTAACAATATAGTTTTGTGATTGATAGTAAATTTGATTTGCTTTCAGTACTATTCAATGCCGATTACGTTTCTGCACACAGGGCAAGTAGCTTGGTGCATCATCCAACAACCAATGCACTTCTCATGAAAGTGGTGAGAACAAACGGTCTTGACAACTTTAACATCCTCCTCGTTAAACTTGTCCAAACAAATTATGCAAATTTCATCTCCCATCCAAACTTTGTACTCTGCAAGCTTCATGTTGAAACCATTGTCGTGAGCGTGAACCAATTTCACTCTGAATTCCTTGAGGGACTCCTCATCTCGAATGGTATCAAAGAAGTAACAAACCGAACGATACCTCACCAAGTGAACCAAAGCCATTGTGGATGCTCCCGGAGAAACTTCGCTTGTGAAACTCTGCAATAAATTACAAATCTGACTCATATCTAATTCTTCTCCAAGCTCGTCTCGCAAATTCTCAAAAGCATTAGCAACAAAGAGACTGATGCCTTCTGAGGTACTCGCTTGGGATTGGGTAATGGACAGTATCATATTAGAACGGGGCGGCGGCGATAGTACTGTGGTAGGATTTATGCTATTAAAGCCATATTCTGGGTAGCCGAACATCTCAATGTATTCCTGACTAAACTCAATTTCAAATAAGTAAGCATCCTCCTTGATGCTGCCCCATGCCGTATGAGAAGTGGAGTAGGGTCGTCCATGACAGATTGAAATTACAGCTTTGGGTCGTTGTCGTCGATCGATTGGAACCACTCTGCAGAAGAAGAGAAAATTGAGAATGGAGGATCGAGTGATCAGTATGTGTAGTGTTGTGTTCCTATTTATAGGGATGAGACTTTCTTAGTTACGGTCTTCTACTTTTCTTTCTTTTTTTCTTTTTTTTTTGGATTGGAAAGCAAAACCCAGTTACTTTTTTTTTTAACCGAGCATAGCCCAATTACTTTATTTGTAAAATTGAAAACATGACCAGTCCTCCATTATCTCTTCTATCATTCTATGCTAGACTAAACTAAATTTTAAGTCCACCCAAATAATGTTATTTAGAATGGTCTCACATACACTACAATTATAAATAGGAAAGTTTATTTCCTTTCAAAAAAAAAAAGGAAAGTTTCTAGAATGAAAAGAAAATTTGAACAAAATTTAACGTTTTGTTTGACATGGAAAATCTAAACTAAACAGAAGAATCAAATACAAAATTTTCCTTATTATTTTCTCAAAGAAAATGACTTTCCCAACTATTTTCCACCTCAGTCCTCACCTTTTTTTTAAACCTCGTCATTTTCTAAGATCCGCTGGCGTCTCCGAGGATCATAGCAACAATCAGTAACAAGACGAGCAATACATCTTCCATGAAGAAAAAAAAGGCCAAAGAAGGGAAAGAGAATGGAAGGGAGGCAGGAGGGATTTGGGGAAGGCGGTTTGTGGCAGAACAAGATATTGATGGGGGAGAAGTGTCAGCCATTGGATTTTCCCGACGCGATCTTTTATGATAGCTACGGGAATTAGGCATTGTGGGGGAGTGTTAAATTATCAATGCCTAATTGGGCTAAGGAAGAAAACGGCCAAGAATAAAAAGTTGACCCAACCTAAAGAAAATAAATGAATTAAGAAGAAGAATCTAGAGAGGTGTGGAGAAGTATGGAAAATGGTAGAGAAGAGATATTTTAGTAGAAATGTCTAGAGTAGTTAATTATAACCGTAGGATCAAAATGATCCTAACCCTCCATTTTATAGTATAAATAGAGGGTGAGTTGTAGTGGTTTAGTCACTTGAGTAAGAAAGTGTGAGAGAAGTGTGAGGTGTGAGAGAGTCTTCTTGTAATAGTTTCTCCATCCAATAATAAAATTGTTGTTTTGTACGCTGCGCAACTCAACAATTTGGTATCAAGAGCTAGGCGGTCCGGGACCGGCGAGGAGCTTTGGAGCATCGCTTGAGGAGGAAAGCGAGGAGTACAGTCAGGGACAGTGAAGTGTTTTTGGTCGGGGACCAAGTAAGGTACGCTCTCATCTTTTGCTCTTAGATGGCGGAGTTTAGTGGTGTTGGAGCTATGGAGAAACTAAATGAGTATAATTATCGAGAATGGAGGTCGTGTATTAAGTCTTACTTGAGAGGTCAAGACTTATGGGATATAGTTGATGGTAGTGAAACCTCATCACCTTCTAAAGATGATAAGTCATTTAAGTCATGGAATATAAAGGCTGGTAAGGCTTTGTATGCTATAAAAACAAGTATCGATAAGAGCTTGCTCGTAAGGATAGAAGACGCGAATACGCCAAAGGAAGCATGGGATATTTTGGCGTCACTCTTTTCAAAGAAGAATCCCGCTCGACTTCAACTACTGGAAAGGGAGTTGATGAACACGAATCAAGGTACGCTCTCTATCAATGAATACTTTTTCAAAATTAAGAATTTGTGTCGTGAGATTAAACAACTAGAAGCGGATGCTAAATTTGGAGATGACCGGATAAGAAGAATTATAATCAATGGACTAAGGCACGAGTATAATAGCTTCATAGCCGCGCTACAAGGATGGCCCAAACAACCATCGCTAGTAGAATTGGAAAATTTATTAGCGAACCAAGAGGCTCTGGCACAACAAATGTCGAAAGTGACAATCAAATCGGAGATAGAGGAGGCTTTGTTCAGTGCTAGGAGATTAAGTCAAGGATCTAAGAGAGGCAATGATAAGGATCATAGGAGAAGCAAATGCAGACATTGTAGTCACAAGTCAGATAGTGAACGTGAAAAAGATTTTGATAGAGACGAGCACCATCAGCCGCAAGGCACTAAACATAAAGGAGTAGAGTGTTATACATGTGGTCGTAAAGGTCACTACGCAAGAGACTGTAAATCTAAGAAGAAGGTTCATAACAATTTAATCAAGACCGCCCAGAATGATGTTGCAAGTGAAGAAGAATGGGACTTTGAGGCAACATATCCAACTGGAGAAGATGTCTCTGAAGATGAGTGGAATCTTACCGAGCATAACATCAATGATGTGTGGATTGAAGACTTGGAGAGTAATGAAGGCTTCAAGATAGCAGCAAGTGCAGTGATCATGGAGCAAGATGTTGAAGAGCATGGTGATGATCAGTTTAAGCTAGAAGACTTTGAAAAGAGGATGCTTCCTGAATTCGTGCTAAGTCACGAACAAAGAGAAGTGGCGGCTACACAATCTGACGTGCAAGAGTGGTTGACAGATGCAGGCGTGGTTGAAGACACACGTGTAGTTGCAAATGGAAGATTTCAAAAGTATAGTAGCACCAAGGAAGACACGTCGACCTATGAAAAATCTGCAGAACAGAAAGTCAAGAAGCTGGGGGAGCCGTGTGATGCCACTCAAGAGAAGACACTATCAAAAGAAGCCGAAGAATCAAATGAGTACACATCAAAGATTTTACAAATTACAAAAGGCACAAAGAAGGATGAAGATTATTTAAGGAGGTCGGTGAAGTTAGAAAATTATCCAAAAGCAAGAGAAGACACTTCAATGCAAACAAAGAAACATGAAATGTTTGAAGAGAGATGATGTGATCAAGACACGCATGACAAGTTCGATATTGGAGCAAACATCAAGAGACCATCCGGAAGAGACGACGAATTAGGCATTGAGGGGAAGTGTTAAATTATCAATGCCTAATTGGGCTAAGGAAGAAAATGGCCCAAGAATAAAAAGTTGACCCAACCTAAAGAAAATAAAAGAATTAAGAAGAAGAATCTAGAGAGGTGTGGAGAAGTATGGAAAATGGTAGAGAAGAGATATTTTAGTAGAAATGTCTAGAGTAGTTAATTATAACCGTAGGATCAAAATGATCCTAACCCTCCATTGATATAGTGTTATAGTATAAATAGGGGGTGAGTTGTAGTGGTTTAGGCACTTGAGTAAGAAACTGTGAGAGAAGTGTGAGGTGTGAGAGAGTCTTCTTGTAATAGTTTCTCCATCCAATAATAAATTGTTGTTTTGTACGCTGCGCAACTCAACAGTAACTTACCGAATGGATCTAAAGTACTGCTGCCAGAGGCCGGACTGACCCCATTATTTGCAAGACCCGAAGGTGCAACAAACTCCGCAGATACTTTAGGCTTGAAACCTGGGGTACATCCATTAAAAATTGATCGAACATACATAAATATTGACTAATAAAAGATGTTGTAACTTGTAACTTACCGAATAGATCTAAAGTACTGCTGCCAGAGGCTGGACTGACCTCATTATTCGCAAGAAACGAAGGTGTAAGTTGCAACAAACTCTCCAGTTGCTTTAGGCTTGAAACCTGGATTACATCCATTAAAAATTGATCAAACATACATAAATATTGACTAATAAAAGATGTTGTAACTTGTAACTTACCGAATAGATCTAAAGTACTGCTGCCAGAGGCTGGACTGACACAATTATTCGCAAGAACGGAAGGCCCCGGATGAAAATCGCTTTTCAATTTATGAATTTCTGATAAATGCAGAGTTGGCAACTATGAGTTAAAGATCATATCAAAATAAACATGCAATCAGTCTTGGATATAATCGGGCAGTATTCAACTATACCTCTATTGATTATTCGCAGCGTATTAGGGAGTGATTCTTCAAATGCCATGATTCTTTTCCTCTCATCCTCTAATGTTTTAATGTAGTTCTCCATTGAATTGCAGACGAATTGCAGTTTCAGAAGGGTTTTCTGGGAGCCACTCACTGCAACAATTTCTGGCACTCGAAATCTCTGATACTCGACTCGAAATCACTCGTACTTGAAATCCCCAAATTGAATTCAAATGAACCCAGAAACGAACCCAGGCGCCTTTAAGCTCAGTTGGACTCGACTCAAAACGCAGTCGTTCATATGTAACGGCCATTGGCGCGTTTGTCAGTTTAATGAAACGACGCAGTTTCGCCCAAAACTCAAGTCTTCTTCTTTTACTTCAACGCCGTCGTTTTGGCCCATCTTCGACTTGACCGACGTCATTTGATGCTAGACAGACTTGAGCTGCATTTGAGACTTCTCATACCCATCAGAAGAAGCATTTTGCTAAAGCGCATTATACCTTATTGGTTCCAAAAGAATTGGCTACGATATGAGCAACTTTATCATCGCTTTGATTTGTGCACGATGCACCAAACTGCTCAGCCATTTGCCAAAGCGGGTGAAGATGAGGGTTGGCTTCACCAACAGGAAATACACAGCTGAATACTATTCGACAGCCACTCAAAATTTTACGTTGTTCAGTAGCTAAAATGGCTCTAACATCAGCTTCATCCAATTCACCGTGTGAGAAAAAGGTTTTATGTAATCGTTGAATAACCTAAACAAAGACAAATTCAGAGACGGTCAAAAAAAAATTACACGCCTCCAAAGTTACTAAAAATTAGAGAAAGTCGGAATTATAGCCTTACTGCTAACGATGATGCTAAAGTTCCGTCTTCTAGTCTCTCATCACGGTCAATTTCTAAAAGGGATGGACCAGGAAGCCCATACTCCCGTCTACTGTAAGGGAAATAGATGTACCTGTACAGATAACATTAATGTCAGCTTTCGCAACTCTAATAACGGAGTCAGACTTCTTTTTTTTTAGAAATGACCAAGAGTTAACATCATAGCTCATAAATTGCACACCTTTCTACAGCTCATAAACTAACCTTCTCTAGAAAAATCCAGATACCAGGTCTTAACTTAGTCCACATTCCCAAATGAGGCAAGCGGAAGAGATGCTTATGTGGCTTATCCCTCTCTTGCACCTCTTTCTTTTTGAGTAAGTTCTCATGCTCTGGGTCAATTTGACTAAACTGCAGTTGAGGACAGAAAGACAGGTATGTCAGGCGATTAGTCTTCAGTAAAATTAATAAAGCCGTCAACTAATGAAAGAAGTAGCTCACAAACCTTGGCTGAATGCAGAAGTGTATGATCCAAATCCAAAACTAGACTGAGCTTGCGTTGAGCAAACATTTTCTTCTGTTCTTCTAATCTTCTTGCTCTCTCCTTCTGGATGGCAGCTCGTTGGTGGTCATTGTAGTTGCTGGGTCGTCCTTTAGCTATACTTCGCAGCAACAAGTTGTACAGGGTCTTCAATGGCAGTAAGAGTATCGATGCTTCGTATTCTTCTTGTACTTGTGTGATGATTGAATAGTGCTTGGATAGCAATTTGAACCGCGTAATCGCTGTCCGAATTCAATATTTCCTCCCTACTATTTGCCTTGGGTTACAGGAAATTTGAATGTGAGATACAATCCAAATTGAGGAACACTTTGTTCTTTAGGCAATAGAACAAAGCAAACTAGGGTTTGGGTTTTTGGTGAATCAAAAAGAGGAGCAAGTTTTCTGGTAATTGCACAGCAATTTTCTGTCCTCAAACTCGAGAATATAGCAAGTATATATAGGCATGCAATCAGATACGAGCAGAAGATGCGACTGTCAACTGAACAGTCGCATTCGGCGCGTTTTCAGCAAGCATTAGGCTGGCGCGTTTTCATTAAGCATTATCGTTAATGCTAAGGGACAACGCGGTACAAGATAATGCTTCTTGTAAACGCGATCCGCACTGTTTCTCACCCGTTTGTGCATTTGAGACCCGCGCGTTTTCGGCAAGCATTAGATAGCCGCGTTTTCACTTGACATTATCCTAATGTCCATTGAAAACGCGGTACACGTTAATGCATCGTGAAAACGCGATCCACACAAACTTGCTTGTTTCGATGATTCATGTATATCATGCATGTTCTTTAGGGTATAATACCCTTGTATATTAGAACATTACATTAGGTTCTAAAACCCTAAAATCACCAACAATCCTCCCCCATTTTTGGGTTTCCCTTTGAATCACAAAATACCTTGTTTTTAAGTAAAAACATGCATAAGCAAAAATGTCGAAAACGATTGAATTTCCGCATAGTGTAATCACGCATACAATATACCCGAATATCATGGTGCTCGTAAACGGTTGAACCATGAAATTCATTTGGGTACTTGACGGTGACACACACATGTGTTACTTCACAAACCGTTAAGTTTAACTTGACTCTTAATGGTCCTTGAGTCCCTATCCATTCATAAACGTATTGAGATTAAACCCGATATCTCATAAAGCGACCAGAAACTTTACGTTTATATAGGTAAATTCTTTAATGGGTCACACCGCCCGATTGTGCTCCTACACTTAGCACTTTTTCAAAGAATCTATTAAGAAGAGTTCATCTTCAACCTAAACCTTTGTAGGTTCTGAACACATACTTGGGGATGCATAATTGTGTTCATCAATCTTCTAGGAATGGACTTTCCGCATTGAATTCAGCTCTAACGCTAGTTAGATGTGAATTGGGTGTCCCATGACTAGATGATTATGTGGGTTTTAATCCCATCCCCTTCACAAACTTGGTGATCACTTCCCTAACCAATCCCTTAGTCAAATGATCGGCTAGATTCTGCTGTGACTTAACAAAATTCACAGATATTGCCCCATGCGTAATGAGCTCTCTTACCGCACTATGTCTAACACTGATAGCTCTAGAATACATGCATTTTAGGCGACCTTTACGCTTACTGTTTCGGTCATTCCTTTACGATTTCACCTGCTATTTGATGCCTTGTGGTTCATTTCAGGCCCATTTCAGAGATTTAGCTGAGAACACAAGTGAACAGTGATTTCGGAGCAAACCGAGCCTTCTCGAGCGATAAGTGAACAAAACAGAAGTCGGAACAAATTCATCTCAAAATCATGCGTTCGCATGATATCAATTCATGCGCTCGCATGACCCCGACCAGACGCATGAAGAAAGAATGCGATCGCACAACAAAAGACCATGCGATCGCACAAACATATCATGCGATCGCATGATTCAGATCAGTCGCATGAGATATTGATGCGATCGCATAAAAGACCACGCGAGCTCAACTGAAGATCAACTTTCCAAGACCATGCGAACGCATGAATCCAGATCATGCGATCGCATGACACAAACCAGTCGCATGACATTATCATGCGAGCGCACGTTTCAGGCCAAGATCGCATAAAGTTTCAACCTTTAGACATCATGCGATCGCATGAATTTACACCATGCGAACGCATGACGTCGTAAAGCAGCAGTTTTTCTGACTTACTATAAAAGGAAATTAGGGTTTTTTTGGCCCGTGTGTTGTTTTTCTGGGATTTTTCTGGGGATTTGAAGAGAAGAAAGCTTGGAGAAGAAGCAAGAATTTTACATCATCATCAACAACTCGGATCGTGGATCGTCCTTCATCATTATTCCTCCATATTGGTTCTAGAATCCTAAACCCAACTTTGTTTATGTTTTTCTACTCATCTACTATTGATATGGGTTGTAATCTCACCATGAGTGAGTAGTGATATTGGTTGGGGTTCTATGAACCCCTAGGCATGTTTGTGACGTTTTGAATACCATGAATACAATTGATGAATGATTTTACACACGATTCTTCTTCGTTTGAACTTAATGTTTTTGAATTACCTATGACATGTTTTTAACAAGTCCGAAATAGGAATTCTAGTTGATTTCATGCTTGATGTAGCTAACCCCTGAAAAGTATGATTTCAAATGATAGAATTGAAGAGACATTAGGATTTTAGTGTTACATGGCGATGCTTTAATCTTAATGAGAATGGCTTGAATTTAACAAGTGCATGATTTATTTAGCCAATAAAGCGCGAGTGTGAGGCTAGATAAATAATGCGCTATAGCACCAATAGAGCGCGAGTGTGAGGTGCTATGCGAGGTGTAACCTCTTGATGCTAGGTTGTAGCGCGAGTGGAACCTAGTATTAAAGTTACATGGCTAAATTCTAAATGTGTGTGTTTGAGTTTATCAATGGTGTTCTAATTTACCGTCGCAATAATTGTCTAGGAGGGAATTAGAACCCTAGTCATTTTTGATTGTTTGTCTACCTATTTCATTGCTATAACCTCCTTTTGGATAGTAAATCATTTTGCTATCAACCTCTTTCGAGGCATTAAACCCCCCCCAAACCATTAGACACTCTAGATTTAATCGTAGCACTAATTAGTTTAATCACCTATCTTTTGGGTACGACCTTGGGTTTCCCAAGTCAAAATATAAATGTTTTGATTAGCCGTGTTTGGCATAAGTATTTGATAATTCTTATTGAATATTTACACTGAATTACAACCGATCAAATGGCGCCGTTGCCGGGGATAGGTTAATTAACTATTGTGCTATTAGATTATCTAGCTTGTTTACTTTTCTCTTTTCCTTAGCCATTGCTTGTGTTGAGATTGACCTTGTCTATTTCTCTTGCCGCTCATTGCTAAGAATTTTCTTCGTTCTTGCAGGCACTTGAATGATCACAAGATTTCAAGGAAAGAAACACGTAGCAATTGGTTCTTCTTCAGATACTTCTCAACCACCCGTTAAGAGAGGGAGAGGTAGACCTCGCAAGAATCCAGTAGCTCCTATTCCGGCTATTGCTCCTGTTATTCCACCAGCTTTCCAAGGGCCTAGACCTCGCCCACCTCCACTTTTAGACCCGCTACCTTATTTGCCACCGGGGTTTAGAATGGAGGACGATCTTGAAAACCGCAATTTGCCACCAAGAGACAACCGTCATCGTAGAGTCGATGGAGATGAGGTCGAAAATCCCCTTGCTAGAGAAGAGGGTAATAATGATAGACGAAACCGTAGGGACCCTCCTCCCCCTCGAAATCACAATCGAAACAATAGATACGAGGAAGAGGAGGATGAAGACGAGGATGAAAGACCCGTAGGGGACTATATGATTCCCACACTTAGAGGAAACGGCTCGGTTATTCAACCCCTAGAGGAAGATGCCTTTGACTTCGACGTTAAGTCGTCCCTAATACACATGATCACAAATGACCAATTTCAAGGTCAAGGGAACCCCTCCACTCACCTAGCCAACTTCCAAGAGAACTGTCGGATGTATAAACCGAGGAACGTGCCGTTGGAGAATGTATATCTCAAGCTATTCCCATCGTCTTTATATGGGGATGCTAAAGAATGGTTGCAAAACCATGACCCGGGCACTTTCCGTACTTGGGAGCATTTGGCAAACGCTTTTCTCAACAAGTTCTTCCCTCCGTCCAGAACCAAGAAATACCAAGACTTTGTTCTTACATTTTCTCAGGGGGATAGCGAGCTTTTCCACCAAGCGTATGACCGGTTCAAGCATTATTTGAGGGAGTGCCCTCATCACAATTTCAAACCAGAAGACTTGATGCGGTATTTCTACTTGGGCATGAGTAAAGAAGCCAAAAACCAAATGGACACGGCTAGCGGAGGGGCTATTATGGGTTTAACGGCATCCAGAGGTTTCGGAATCGTGGACAAAATCTCCTCAAACTCCGATAAATATCAAGGGGTAGACCACAAAAAAATGGCCAAGTCTAGAGACGACACCTCAAATTCTGAATTAAAGAGAAAAGTGGCCGACTTGTCTAAGAGAATGGAGAGTATGTTCAGTATGGTGAACTCTGTTGAAGCAACGAAGGCTAAAGCTGAAAAAGAAAGAGTCTCGGCGCAACAATCCTGTTTTTTGTGTTCTAGCACAAGACACTCTACCAAAAATTGTCCCGAAGGTAAATATGACGAAGATGATGATGGCTATGAGGAGGCGCATTTTGTAAACCAACAAAGAAGCTACAATCAAAATGTGAATCCCACCTCGAGGAACTATGAGCCTCCACAAAAGAGGATGTCTAGACTTCCCATTGTATACATGGCTATACACCTTAGCCAACGCTGCAGCGCTATCACAATGAATTAATATGGGTGATATCGGTCTCTCCCACAATGGTATTTCATGAATCATGTTCTTCAGCCATTCCACTTCTTTCGAAGCTGCGGCTAGAGCAACAAATTCAGATTCCATTGTTGAGCTGCTGATGCAAGTTTGTTTCTTAGATGCCCACGAGATTGCACCTCCCCCTAGTAGAAATACCCATCCACTTGTGGAAGAATGATCCTCCTCGTTAGAAATCCAACTTGCATCTGAATATCCTTCAATGACCGAAGGGAATTCAGAATACACAAGACCTAAGTTCATCGTTCCCTTAAGATACCGAAGTACCCTATGAACCGCTCGCCAGTGATCCTTGCTGGGATTACTTGTATATCGACTTAGCTTGCCTACCGCAAATGCTATGTCCGGTCTTGTACTCGTCATCGCGTACATCAAACTTCCGATGACCACACTGGGGCTCCCTTATTGGGAAGAAGGTGTTTGGAAGATTCAAAAAGAGTATTCACTGGATGACAGTCTAAGTACTTGTACTTCTTCAACACTTTCTCAATATAGTGAGATTGTGTCAAAGCTAGACCTCCTTCTATTCTTTCTATTCTTATACCAAGAATAACTTCCGCCTCCCCCATGTCCTTCATGGAAAACTTAGATGATAGAAATTCCTTTGTATGATTTATACACTTTATATTAGTGCCAAAAATCAACATATCATCTACATATAGACATATGATAACTCCATTTCCAGAATCATCAAACTTGCTATATACGCATTTATCCGATTGATTCAAAATAAATCCATCGGAAAGTACCACTTCATCAAATTTTTGATGCCATTGCATAGGTGCTTGTTTAAGTCCATATAATGACTTAACAAGCTTGCATACCTTATGCTCTTGTCCCGTTACAACGAAACCTTCCGGTTGCTTCATATATATTTCTTCTTCTAAATCGCCATTTAGGAAAGCAGTCTTTACATCCATTTGATGTACCAGCAACTTATGTATAGATGCTAAAGCAATCAACAATCTGATTGTTGATATTCTTGCAACCGGTGCATAAGTATCAAAGTAGTCCAAACCAAATTTTTGTCTAAAGCCTTGAATTACCAATCTTGCTTTAAATTTATCAATGGTTCCATCAACTTTCATCTTCTTTCTGAAGATCCATTTATTTCCCAATGCTTTATGACCTTGTGGTAAATCAACCAAAATCCAAGTGTTATTACCCACTATAGAGTCCATTTCATCGTTAATGGCCTCTTTCCAAAATGATACATCTTGGGATTTCATTGCTTCATCATAGGTCTTAGGATCATCCTCAAAGATATGGCAATATAAATATTGTGAACCAATATTTTCTCGAGTTCCTTCCACTAGGTACATTTGAAAATCATTACCAAATGATTTATACTTCCTAGTCCTATTACTCCTTCTGTTTTCTGAAATTTGAGGTTCACTTGATTCTTCAACTGCACTAGGTGCAAGAACCAAATCTTTAGGCGTGCTTATTGATGAAAATCTATTTTCATCAAATATGGCATCTCTTGATTCAATGATAGTATGAATCGATACTTGCTTGTTAGGTTCTATAACATAGAATCTATAAGCCAAAGAGTGTTGGGCATATCCTATAAATATGCATTCAACTCCCTTTTCTCCTAAAGTTGTAATCTTAGGTAGAGGTAGTCTTACCACTGCTCTACACCCCCAAACTCTAACATGTGTTAATGTTGGCTTCTTCTTATGCCAAATTTCATATGGAGTAAGGTTGCTAATTCTATTAGGAACCCTATTCAGTAAGTAGCAAGCTGTTAGCATTGCTTCACCCCAAAAGCCGTCACTTAGGCCCGAGTAAGAAAGCATGGCATTCACCATTTCTTTTAAAACTCTGTTTTTCCTTTCCGATATACCATTTTGTTGCGGTGTGTAAGGTGCTGTGGTTTCATGAATGATACCCACACTTTGGAAATAACTTGGATTATAGTATTCCCCACCTCTATCGGTGCGCAACTTCTTAATTGAAGTTCCCTTTTGAAGTTCAACTTCACTCTTATAAATCTGAAATTTATCAAGAGCTTCATCTTTTGAATGCAATAAATATACATAGCAAAATCTAGAACAATCATCAATGTATGTGACTACATATTATTTCCTAGAGATGGTGATGCATGAAAATCACATAAATCACTATGTATTAAATCGAGTACATTACTCTCTCTAGTAACATTATAAAATGGTTGCCTAGTAATTTTAGTAAGCATACAAGTTCTACATCTATCAACGTTTATGTCAAATGAGGGAATTAAACCATGCATTGACATATTACGCAATCTTTTATAATGAACATGTCCTAAACGTGCATGCCATAGTCTAGATATGTTAACATGTGAATTAATAGATTGAGTAGGTAAATCATGCTCACAATTCATATAAATAGAACAAACATTTTTATTAAGACTCAATTTGAACATTCCATTACACAAATATCCTTTGCCAACAAATATACCACCTTTTGACAACACATAGTTATCGGCTTCATACACTTGCCGATAACCTTGTTTATTTAAAACAGTACCCGACACAATATTTTTCCTAATATTAGGTACAAACGGAACATTACATAAAACAACAGTTTTTCCACTTGTGAACTCTAGTTCTACACGACCTAGTCCAAGGATTGGGGCAGTTGACTCGTCTCCCATGTGAAGAACTCTTCCTTCACTTGTAGCGGCAAATGACTTGAATAATCCTTTGTCTCTACAAACATGTGCCGTAGCACCGGAGTCAACCCACCATGAAGTCTCATCATCCTGCATAGCAAAGATTTCAGAAATATTAGAAACATAATCTACATTAGAATGTGCATCTAAATTAGTTTCCAAATCCGAAACTAACAAATTCTGACCTTGAGATTTCTGCTCTTGGTTTTTATTACAAAAAGCCTTATCTTGAGCCTTCTCGCTCTTCCCCTTTCCTACGCGACAGTCACGCTTAAAGTGCCCCGCTTTCCCGCAAGTCCAGCACACGTGTTCTTTAGACGGATGCTTCTTTTTGTTAGGTCCTTTGCTAACATACTCATTAGGCCTCTTCTTGCCTTTGTTCTTGTTCATCTTTTGTGAGCTTGTCTCCAATACATTTACCTTAGGCAAGGTTGTATCCACTTCCATCATGTCCTTTTCTCGCACACGAAGTTCCTCCTCCATTCGCAATTCCTTTGCAAGTTCCACAAGAGAGATATCTTCCTTCTTATGCTTCAAGGTACGGCGGAAGTCCTTCCAAGCCGGTGGTAATTTGTCAATGATACTTGACACCGAGATGGCTTCATCCATCTTCAGATTTCTTTGAGCAAATTGCCCCAAGATACGCTGTATCTCATGGAATTGTTCCATTACCGGACGAGAGTCCACCATCTTGTAGTTATTGAAATTACTAACAAGAAATTTGATGCTCGAGGCATCCTCAGCCATGTACTTGGCTTCAAGAGTGTCCCATAGCTCTTTTGCGGACTCGACGTTTTGATATAAATCAAAAAGAGGATCGGACATACCGTTGAGGATATGACCTCTTGCGATGTAGTCGTCGTTCTCCCATTTGTTTCGTTCGCGGAATGCCCCCACCGGTGCGTTATCTCCAACTTCTGGACATGGTGTGGACAGCACGTACACTACTTTGAGATTTGTCAGTAGAAAGTGCATCTTCCTCCTCCAACGCCGGAAATCGATTCCTTCAAACTTGTCCAATTTCTGGAATTGGTGCATCAAGTCTCTCACGCTCGTCATTGAAGTGCAGAATGATATTGAATTCGTTTGTAGTTGCTGGGTCGTCCTTTAGCTATACTTCGCAGCAACAAGTTGTACAGGGTCTTCAATGGCAGTAAGAGTATCGATGCTTCGTATTCTTCTTGTACTTGTGTGATGATTGAATAGTGCTTGGATAGCAATTTGAACCGCGTAATCGCTGTCCGAATTCAATATTTCCTCCCTACTATTTGCCTTGGGTTACAGGAAATTTGAATGTGAGATACAATCCAAATTGAGGAACACTTTGTTCTTTAGGCAATAGAACAAAGCAAACTAGGGTTTGGGGTTTTGGTGAATCAAAAAGAGGAGCAAGTTTTCTGGTAATTGCACAGCAATTTTCTGTCCTCAAACTCGAGAATATAGCAAGTATATATAGGCATGCAATCAGGTACGAGCAGAAGATGCGACTGTCAACTGAACAGTCGCATTCGGCGCGTTTTCAGCAAGCATTAGGCTGGCGCGTTTTCATTAAGCATTATCGTTAATGCTAAGGGAAAACGCGGTACAAGATAATGCTTCTTGTAAACGCGATCCACACTGTTTCTCACCCGTTTGTGCATTTGAGATCCGCGCGTTTTCGGCAAGCATTAGATAGCCGCGTTTTCACTTGACATTATCCTAATGTCCATTGAAAACGCGGTACACGTTAATGCATCGTGAAAACGCGATCCACACAAACTTGCTTGTTTCGATGATTCATGTATATCATGTTCTTTAGGGTATAATACCCTTGTATATTAGAACATTACATTAGGTTCTAAAACCCTAAAATCACCAACAGTCATCATATCCACTTACAAGATGCTCGATGCCACTCCACGCCGTCTGTGATTTAGATGACCCTTCCGCACCTTCTGCACCTTCTGCACCTTCTGCCATCATGAAACAATCATTTGTTTTCAATTCATCTGTTGTCGAAGCAGACGATTGGTTCTCAGAAGCTGAGGAAGTATTTTCCGACTGGGTAGATGCAATGATATTCACGACATTCTTCAGATTCTCAGTATTTGTTTTTATAATATCAGGTGTGGTAACTTGAGAGGATAAGGGTGTTATGCACACCCGACCTTCTGGAACTGGAACACTAACGCTCTTCTTGGTTTCAGCTGAACAATGCATTGGTAATGTAGCTAACTGTGACATGCTGCTAAGAAGCACATGGCGAGGGTCTCGTGGTTTTAGCTGAGTCACTTCTTTAAAAGTTTGTAGAGGTTTTCCAACTACATTTTGTTGACTACCTAACATGGTTGGATTTACAGCAATATTCTTCAGCGGCTCTGGTAGACGAAAAGCAGGAATATTATTCGTCGCTGGTACAGTCTCCTTATCAGTTTTTACAGCCCCCTTGGAAAAGCCAGCTAATACAGTTCTTGGGTCTCTGAGTCTGTGACCTACATTTGCCATCTGGACTTTTATTACTAAACATTGTGTTGAAATTAATTTCTGGTGGGCCGGACTAAGCACCACCCGGGCTACGCTGGGCCGGATTAAGCACCAGACGCTCCCTAACATATTGGGCTGCCTGCAGGCATATGCACTCCAACCATGAACAAGGCCCAAGAGCACATGGCTTGAATATGGCAACTATGGCCCAGCACATGGCATGAATATTGGGGAAGCTTGCAGGTTGTTGGTGGTGGGAATTGAACCCTTGCCACCCTTTAACATGTGCATGTATGCAACATGTTAACCATGTGAGCTGCAGCTCATATGGTTACCATGTTACCACAAGTTGGTACATGTGTTAAAGGGTGAGGTTGGGAGTTCAATTCCCACCACCAACAACCTGCAAGGATTTCCCACAATTAATGCCATGTTGGGCTTTGGGCCTTAGTTGCCCCCACATGTGCAGTTGGGCCTTGTTCATGGTTGGGGTGCATATGCCTGCAGGCAGCCCAATATGTTGGGGAGCGTCTGGTGCTTAATCCGGCCCAGCGTAGCCCGGGTGGTGTCTGGATGTCCAGTCCCAGCCCACCAAATCTAAAATTCAACACATTGTTCCGCTTGAAACATTACCATCCATCAAGTGACAAGTACCCGCATTTGAATTCATGTCCCTTGCAGGATTCAAAAGTTCATTCCTTTGTCGTTTGGAGGCCAGACAATACTGATTTGAGCTTTCAAAACTTCTATTCAACTTAGATTTTGGTTCTATTGAACCTCCACCAAGAAGTGCTGTAGAGGCCTTGTTTCCAACAATTAGTTGTGGTTCCTGTAAATCAAAGGATTCAACATCTAAACCAGCGTAATGGAGCCTAGGATCGCGACTATTAGCATGAGAACTCACAGCTGAAGGTGTACTCAATCTTTTGCCTTCAGCGGTCTCGCGCTTTGCCCAGAGCTCTGTTTCGTGATGATTCGGCTGTTTAGGGCTGTCTCTGTTTTGTCGGTCTCCGGCCTTTGTTTTGTATCTCCTTTTTCCTTCTTTCAATAAATGGGGTTTAAAAAAAAGCATTATAGCAATAACTTTCTCCTCAAACTGAGCATTGTATTCTTTCACAAGATCAATAGTTTTCTGATGTGATGTATGGTCACCGTGCGACATGTTCAACCTCGCTACATTCACTCCAGCTTCTGCCAGGTTAGTGTTCGAGAGAGGGAGGGGGAAGAGGTTGATAGGTATAGTTGGGATTTTGCGGCGTGATAAATATGCAGCAGCGTGGGAAAGTAGAGAAAGGGTTAGAGCATCGCACCCGTTGAGATTTTGAGAACTTCCTCATTGAAAACTTCCTCCTCGATTCTCGTAAATAAGCATAAAAAGTTTGTATTATGTTATAGGATGTTGTATGAGAAATGCTAGCATATACACCGACTTGCTCATTGAGAACTTCCTCATTGGGAACTTCTTCTCTCGAATCTCGCACCCACTCACAAAAAGTTTGAGGAAGTTCTACCAGAAATGCTCCTTGAGAGGATTTATGGTAGAACTTCCTCAAACTTTTTGTGAGTGGGTGCGAGATTCGAGAGAAGAATTTCTCAATGAGGAAGTCGGTGTATATGCTAGCATTTCTCATATAACATCCTACAACATAATACAAACTTTTTGTGCTTATTTATGAGAATCGAGGAGTAAGTTCTCAAAATCTCAATGGGTGCGGATGCTCTTATATGAGAGGTTTTGGACGGCTGAAAGAAAAGCGAAGACGAAAACAGAGCATATATGCCACTTGTGTTGAGTGGGGACTACTTGTCGGTTTTTTTCTTTAAAGTTTTATTTATAATTTTCAAGGAAATAATAATATTCCATCAAAATAATATTTTATTTTCTGTAAAATAAAAAATATTGTCATTTTAGGCACAGAATCCTATAAAGTCATTAGAATGTAAATTATCATTAAATTTGACTTGCAAAAGGAGAATCGGATTTATCATCAAAATTTTCTTCTGTACTTCCAAAAATGTTACTACTAAACATTGTTAGATGGAATCTTAGGTAGCGGTGAATTGTGGATGCTACTTAAGATTCCAAGATCCGATTTTGGTGACCAGTTTTTTGGCCGGTTGATATTTGCACTAAGGTTACGGATGATATTTGCATTATGGTTGACCTAGTTAGTGTTATTCTTTTAGAAATTTTAATATGGGATTTAAGGAGTAAAGGATGGGTACAAAATATTTTTTTGTGTGTAAAATGTAAAGTTCAGAAAAGGATCCAAAGTTAATTTTTTGGTACAAAATACAAATTAATTATAGCTTTTGATATTGTGATTTGAATGGATAAGATTAATGTGCTGTTTGATAGAGCTGAAAAAAACTTTATTTAATTTAATTTAATTTAATTTTACTGAACTTAATTTTATTTTATTTAACTGAACTTTATTTTAATTTATTTAACTGTACTTAACTTTATTTAATTTTATTTAACTTTATTTAACTTTACTGAACTTAAAAATAATAATTTTTTTGAATAAAGGTGTTTAATTTAAGTTTTTTATCATATTGAACTACAAAATTAAAATCTGAAAATTTTATTTTATTTAATTTAACTTTACTTTACTTAATTTAACTTTATTTAACTTAATTTAACTGTACAGCACTTTATTTAACTTAACTTTATTTAACTGAAAAACATGAAATTTAAGCTCTACAGAACAGACCCTAAATCTTGATTTTTTGGTGTTTTTTTGCGACGAATTATAAAATGAAACTGACGAATTATGTCGTCTTTTCATTTTTCAGCTTGTCTTTTTCATTTTTCGGCTAGAAAAAGTGACGAATTATAAAATAATTTTGACGAACTATAAAATAAATTGACAAATTATAAAATAATTTTGACGCATTTTGTATTTTGTACCAAAATTTGACTTTGTGCCTGATCTTGACCCGTAAAGGTCATTAAAATTGGGTTATAATTCGTTGCCGAGAAACCAAAAATATGACATAATTCGTCACCGAAAATTAATCTTAAACAAATTTAATACGAAATTTAATGTCATCCGTCTAAATAATCAAATCAATGGCTTTAATTAGTTTGTATTTTTTACAAACATATGTCCTTTGCACCGAATCTTTTTTTCATTAAGATTAAAATAATCAACTTAAAATTATTTATATTATCTTCTTTAATCATAACTATGATTGGATTCAGATTCAAAATAGTGAAATAAAAAACGATCAACCTAAAAAGTTTTTTAATATACTTGAACGCCAGCGACAGGTTATATACAGAAAATGAATAAGATCATTAAGAAGACAGTTAATTGTTTGATGAAATAAAAATTATGTTATCTCTGATTAAAACTTTTAATATTGATACTCTTTTTAATAAATAACTGAATGTTACAGTTTTAAATGAGCAACTGTAATTGGGTGGAAAAATATGGCCTGCTTATGAACTCGAGGCCCAATAACATCTTTCCCGGCCCATATCAACACCAACGTCTCTTCCTCTCCCCTGCTCTGCATCTCACGACGAGCTGCGCGTCGATTCTCATCCAGTCAAGACCGAGCCTTATCAACAACAACGCCTCACTGAACCGCGATGAAGCTCTCGTTGAAAATCCGAGACGATCCGCAGCACAAAACTCCATTAATCAAAGCCAAGATCCCAATTACAGTCCTCACCTTACCTTTCATTTCCGGCTTCGTCGCCGGAGACTCTTCCGATCTATCCTTCAACCTCACCACCAACTTTCCATCATGCCCGTCTTTAAGGTTTTCGTACTCTCCCAATCCACAGAACGTTAACCATCCGCCGCTTTCCGTAACGCTCAAATCGGGAGTTGGGGTGTTCGGCTCGCCGCGGGACTCGCCGCTGGTCATCTCGGCGGATTTGAATCTGTTTAATGACCGAAACCCTAGTTTTATGCTTCAGATCAAGCCACGGTTCGGGCACTTTTCTGTTCACAAGACTGCTTGCTCAAACCCTAGTTCGAAATCAAGTCTGGTGTCGAATTTGGGGGCTGGTGATGAGCCCGGTTTGGTTGGATGGAGCAACATCGATATTGAATCTGGCGGTAGAGGAGATAAGTATCGGAACGGGAAAGGGAGTGAGAGTTTTGGGTTTGGAATGGAAATGCCAGTGACGTGGCGGGACTTGAAGATGGATTCGTTAGGGGAGAAAGATGGGATCTTGTCGGGTTTCAAGGTTAGGGCGCGGTCGGAGCTTCCGCTGACGTCGAAGTTGATGGTCAATTTTAGGTGGGGTGCGAATTTTCCTGCCGATGTGAGGAAGCAGCTGCCGTTTTTGACAGTAGATAAGATTGGAATTCAGAGGGTTGAAGGAGTGAAGGAGAATAAAAAGGTGGAGAAGGTTGAGTGTGGAGCTGGTGAGGTTGAGAAGCTGAGTGGGATGTATTCGTGGTTGAGGAGGGATTTGGAGGAGTTGCAGAGGGAGAATAGAGGACTGAGGCGAAGCTTAGAGGAGATTAAAGCAGGTGGGGCAGTGAGAAACCACTTGTTTGAGGAGAAAAAGAGCACACAAAAGCCAGTGGCTGCTCAAACGTATGATACGAGGATCTCGGATTCGAGGACTAAGAGAAATGGTGTGGATATGAGTGTGCATAAGGATAAGGACGCAAAGAAACCAGTTGATAAGGGTGGCAGTTTGGAAGACGAATTGCAGAGAGCCATAAAGGCAGCTTCAGCTTCCTAGAGGAAGGTCAGACATGCATTCGGTATTTCACATTCACTATTATGTTTCAAATTTCAATGTCGACATGTATATGAGTTGTATAGTGTTTGTTTTTTGTGCGGCATAAGTTGCAATAGACCCCTACTGTTTATGCAGTTTCTCAATGAACAATTTGTTAGTTGTTGCATTTCATGAGTTCTGATTTGGGAATTGTTACGAGTGCAAAATCTTTTGGTTTTGGTTGCAATTTTTTCTGAACTTATTTCACTTAGTCCAATTTTTTGGGTTCTTATATTCTCCAAATTGTGCTTATATGAGTTTGTCTAGACCTAATTTCCTTGTCATCATGAATTCCGCCGAAAAATTATGAATGAAAACTTTGTAGTCTCTACATGATTATGTGTCTTGCATTTTATGGAAGGCTTTATTGCATCGATTCGTTGAATTGTGGACTTAGTGTGCTTACAATAAGTCGACGAATATCTGCTCAAGTCACTGAAATAGCTTAGTTTTACACTCAGCTAACTATTAAATTTCATGGAATGGCCATTAAAGCCTAAATTTGCTTGGTTACATCATATTTATTCTAAGCATGGTGGATTTTGTTAGGCCCCACCATGGCCAATGGCATTTTCAAATACAGACAGGTCATGTTCGGTCTGAAATGAACCTGGGAAATGAAGGCTGTATTTATGTTACAATACTACACTGGAAACAAAAGTAGAGATACATTTTTCTTGCCGTGCATACTATTTATTTTGTGATTGATTATCAGTCCATGTGAGCTTGAGGAGCTGTAACGGATCCTTTTTTCACTGCAGTAGGCTGTTATTTCTGTTAAATATGATGAATTGAACAGATAGTAGCAGGCAGTCGAAGTTTTCTTAATTGACTCACAGCAGTGAGGACCTATGCCTGAGTGAATATCCGTGAGTCGTTTGACACTTAGCTGGGTTGTTTGCACACCACCTCAATCTGTCGTGGTAAACCATACAGGCTAGATAGTCGAGCAGCCCTGTGCCTTCTGGCGATGATGCAATATACAGTGGCAATATAAACCTGGTTCTGTCACAGGCAGTCACAACGGCCACCAAAAACATGTTGATTATCATCAGCATAGGCCTCATTTTGGAAAGGGTCCCTGGTATGCATCTTCTTTCTCACTTTAAATGTCAGATCTTCCTATTTATCGCAACATGGAACTGAACGTGGATTGGATTGATTTACTGGCAGTGGCAGTTTTGCTTTGTAGCTTTGAATATGTAACATATCATTAAGTGTTGTTTTTTTTAAACAGAGTAACATAGCATTAGGTTTAAACAATACATTTATTTAAGGTTTTGGTGTTTTCCAGTAATATGTAAACTCTGAACACCAACTCTTTAAGAATGCTGAAATATGCCAATTTATCCAAACCATTTTATATGCTGATAACTCATTTGTTGTATTTGTCTGCAGAAGTCGCTAATGTAGTACGCGTAGTCAAAACCAGGTGAAACTCGATTGTCGAGTGAAGACCAAAGGAGTAAGCTGCAGTTTGGAAATCATTGAAGTTGGACATTAGAAACATAGTTGTAGTAAAATAAAAGTGAACAACAACAATACTATAGGTACTTGGATATTGGATTTAGCTTGCATTGGCGAAGGGACAAGACCTTCTGTTATGACCAGTTTGTTGGCATAATTTGCACCTTTGAATTCTGTCTGGGGGTTGTGATGATGAAGCCTCTCCTTGAGTACTGGACTGGCCGACATCCCTCTGGTCCATTTTAGTATGCCTTCGCCTTGTCGGATTTCTACCGACGTTTGTACGTTTGAAGTGAGGATTAGGCCTATGAGGAAGTCCATCATAGGGTTCCCAGAAGTCAGAATGAGGTGATGGACTGAAATGGTAACTCCAGGTCATGTTGTAAGCTTGAAGTGTATACTCATCAGGCACATATATGCTGTATTTCCTGTTCGTGAACTTACAAACTGCAATTGCATGACTGCATGGAATATGAAGTGTCATCTATTTTCCACAAGAACATGTTCTCTCAGGTATGATGATGCTTAATTTTCGTGGTAACCTGATAAATTCCCTAGGACGGGTTAAAATGTACGACTCTGTGGAACTGTGCCCTTTCTCGGAGTTCCTCCAACCTCTCGTGTATCTTTGGTGCAAAAGTTGAATCCGTATTGCCGTAACGATAACGACGGGTGTTGAAGTATTTATTCAACTGTTTGAAAGTGAACATAACCAATGCTGAAATTGGTAAATCACGTCCGTGCTTGAGAACGCCATTTAACGATTTCGAAGCGTTCGTGATCATTGAGCCCCATCTCATACCACCAGAATCCATTGCCAAAGATCATAAATGAGCGTCCACGTTGCACAACCAATTTCGTACGTCCGATCTGTCTTTCAATAGTTTCATCAGCTCCTCATATCGAGCTGTAAACTTGTACTCTTTTTTGGTATATGCAACCTTGCCAAGTTTTTATTTCAAATAAGAGTATTTGACCTTCGTGTTAAAGTTGCTCTGGAAGTGGTGAATGCAGATACGATGGTAAGCATTAGGAGGCGATCATTGTGGTTCATTCATAGTAGCCATTATTCCTCCGTGTCTGTCACATATGACGCACAAGCCTTGACGTGAAGTGACACCCTCTCGAATGCAACTCATGAACCAACTCCAACTGGAGGTGTTTTCACTCTCGACCAAAGCAAACACAACGGGTAAAACATCATTGTTTGAGTCTAATGAGCATGCTACGAGGAGCTTCGCATCGTACTTACCGTACATATGAGTTTCGTCAATGGATAATATAGGACGACAATGCCTAAACGCATGAATACATTCAACAAATGCCCAAAAAACACGATTTACCTGAATGTACTCACCATCGATTTCTTCTGTATCCCATTTGACAACTCTTTTCGAACTATTATCAACTAAAGTCTTCATCAAGTGCGGCAGGTCTGCGAAGGAGTCATCCCATGTTCCAAATAAGTTAATCATTGTTTGTTGCTTCGCTTGCTAAGCTTTCAAGGGAGAAATTTCTAGCTTATAGTCTTTATAAATTCTTACTTGTATCTCTGCTTCACTCAATCGTAATTTTTCTGTCATCACATCCTACAGTTTTTTAGCGATGTACTTAGGCGTCATATGAACGTTGTTGGCTATAATTGTGTCGTTCTGACATATGTGGTGCTCACGATGCTTTCGCACTTTCCAACGTTGACTTCCTCTCAATGTAGCTATCCGGAGGCCCCATAGACAAACTTCTCGACCTTTTCGACATTGAAACACCATAAATAAAGAGTTAGATTTTTTTACCACGTATTCCACCCATCTCATTATCGACCACTTTCACAGTGCATGTATGGCAAGTTATTTTGAGTCACACTCAGTCCCAACTCCAAGGGATTCGTGGAGATCCGATTGACCGAAATTTCCTCCATATACTCATCGGTTGGGTGATTGGTTTCCCATGCTGAAATATCTTCAAAATTCGGATGATCCCATACGTAACGGGGTACTGCATTCTCGTAACAGCGACCATTTCCAAATTTTCCATTTATTCTCGGTGGTACTCGTCCATGATTGGAACATCTAAATTATTAAGAGTGGGCGTTTCCATGTCGAAGGAAGTTGCTAGAACGAATGGAATGATGAGAGATTTATAGTAGGAAGTGTATTTGGATGTAGAAAATGAACGAGAGAACATGAATATATATAAGGCGTCGAAAACCGGATTGCCGGAATCCGGTTTTAGGGGAATCTTGACCCGTGTCCGTCCGGTCACTTCTGGACGAGGCGTCAGATATTCGGGTCTCGTGGAAAACCGAATTCCGGGGATCCGGTCTGTTAAAAAACCTAATTTTTTTTGTTTTTTTCCGTGGAAAACCGGAACCCTGGGATCCGGTATGTTAAAAAACCTAATTTTTTTGTTTTTTCCTAGTGGATAACCGGATCCGGTCTGTTAAAAAATCTATTTTTTTTGTTTTTTCCCGGTTTGTTAAAAAACCTAACTTTTTCCCTTAAATTTGGGTCCCGCGGAAAACCGAATCTCCGCAATCCGGTCTTAGGTGGTAGCCAGGTATTCGACCGTCATCCACATCAGCCAGATCTCCTTAAAACCGGATCCCCATGATCCGATTTTATTAAAAATGGGTCAGTTTTGAAATGTGAAACTCGCGTGGATCAATTTTGAAATGGCCAAACTCGTTTGGTTCAGTTTTGAAGAAAAAAAATTCTTAAACTTGTGGGGTGCTTTTCTCCAACAGTGATATATGACCGGTGGTCCAAGTATGTCATTCTACCCGATTAACGTTCAACATCTAACATAATGAAAAGTCGCTTTTTTTTTTGATGGGGTTAGAATTAGTGTGTTAGTGTTATTATAAGGATTTGAACTTGGGCCACCAAAGACACCAGTAGAGTTTACTTCCACTGAGCCAAGTCTCCAACCTCGTGAAAAGTCGCTTTTTCATACTAAAGATGAGACCCATCACGCTGGTCATCACAACACTTTCACGACTTCGTCAACTTATCAATCAGCACCACCCATGAGCACGTTCAATGGACGGAAATATCTTTGTACGAATTTTGGAGCAAATTGGGTGCTAGAAAAAAAAATATCAATTTTTTAATCTTTGTTTTCCACGTAAATGGTCTTTTGCGCCTTCTTATAACCATAATCCCAGTTGGTTATGATGTCTGCCGTAAGAATGAAGCTATGGTTGCAGCTGGCAAATTCTACGCCGCCTATCGCGTTCTCAACTTCTGCAATCATTTTCTGCGGCCTGTTTTGTGCCGTCTTCGCCACTATCCCCGCTGCAGCACAGACTACAGACCCTTCGGATGGTACTCAGTTTGAACCTGTTTGTACTCATATATTTTGAAACAGGAGTAGTAGTTAATAGGATTCTAGCTCCAATTCTTTGGATGGTCTACTGAGCCTGTGATTTTGTTTTTGGGTTTAATTTTACAGCGGCTGCCTTGAACACGCTTTTCATGACATGGGAGATATCAGGTGGGAGTTGGGGGTGGAATGTGAGCGGAGAGATATGCTCAGGAACAGCTATAGATTCCACAACAGAACTCATGAATGAAAATTACAACCCTCTCATCAAATGTGATTGTAGCTTCAACAATGGCTCCAATTGCAGGATCACCGGACTGTAAAACGCTTCCGCTTCCATTTTCACTCAATGAGCTAGCTCGCTGGTAGAAAAATCATTTATTGTGTGTTTTCTTTTGTGTTGTTGGCTTACAGCAAAGTTTTTAAAAAGGATGTTTCTGGTCCAATCCCTGATGCACTATGGAGCCTGACATACCTCATGGACGTGTAAGTGGTTCTTTACCTTGTGGTCTAATCCATGCCCGGCTGTGTGTGGAGCTCTGATAGAAGCTGCCATCGATCTCGGAATTATAGACAACTATATATGCTCTAGCGACTAGAGACAGTTGGCTTTAACCTATCTGATTATACTTCTGAACAGGAATATAGAGTACAACCATTTGACTGGTCCATTATCTCCCTTCATCGGAAATTTAACACGGCTGAAATATTTGTTAGTCTTTCTCTTTTGTTGTTTTCAATATCTGTAGTCGTTTTGAGAAGTTTTAAACCAAATTGAATGGTGTCAGGTCAATTGGAGTCAATGCATTATCCGGGCAGCTCCCTAAAGAACTTGGACTTCTCACCGACTTGATATTATTGTAAGCCTTCTCATCGATATAGACTTTAGTACTACATATATGTTGCTGTGAGACAACACAACAGCCCTGATATACAACTTATTTTGGTGCTTCTGTCAGGTCAATTGGAGTCAATGATTTCTCCAGCTCGCTGCCATCTGAGCTGGGAAACCTTACGAAATTGAATACACTGTATGTTTTAGCATCTTATCAACTTTATTGTAGATGCAGGGAAGGAAAAAAAAAATCCCATTTGTCAATAATGAACTCTCTTGACCAGTTCCGCATAATTTACTAGAAGCATCTACTTGACGAAAAAATGGTTACTTGTGCAGTTCTATAGACAGTGCTGGAGTAAGTGGAGAAATTCCTCAAACATTCAGTAAGCTTCAAAGTATGACTCAATTGTAAGTATTTTTCTGTGATGCCTATTCTTGGTGCCCATATTTGAGTAACAGTGTTTTATTTGCATTCCATGGCTGAGATTCTATTAATTTCAGTTGGGCGCCTGACAATGAACTCAACGGAAGCATACCGGAATTTATCGGAAACTGGACAAACTTGACGGACCTGTAAGAGAATGGAGTGTAGCTTTCAAGCTTTGATGCATTCACTGGGCTAAAACATTCATCATTAGTACTTTATTTTTCCAGGGGGCTTTGGGGGAACAATTTTCAAGGCTCAATCCCATCGACCTTTTCAAACTTGGCCGCAATACAAAACTTGTAAGCGTCTATTGTCTCGCCTTAGCCCTTAGCTATATAACAGAAAAAGGAAGGTTACATCTTACGTTTTCATATTGAAGGAAAATAACCGGTTTAGCAAATGGAAGTTCCTCGCTGGCATTCATCAAGAATATGACATCTCTACGCACATTGTAAGGGCGCGCTGTCGGCAGCATTTGAAAAATCTACCTTCAAAAGTATATATGTATGTCCTTGTTCTTCCAACTGACAAACTTTGTGGGATCGATTATGTTAGCAAAATACAGTAAACTATCAGACGGAAGTTAAGAGTAAATTTTAGGTTATTTTCCGTTTGATGTTTAGAGTAGCAGCGGAAGTTATTTTGCAGGTTTGTGATCGACTGAAAGTAAGAACACAGAGATGTAGAGTGGAAACCTTATCACAACCAATGATAAGGAAAAACCACTACCTTTCGGATTCCACCGAAAGGATTTTCGAAGCTCGATTATTCTTTTATTCCCGATATGCTTGTAGGGTTTACAAACTAGATCACACAGATTCTATTTGATGACCTCTACTCAACCGGATGGAATAATCGACTTCGTGTTTCAAACCTCCGTGTATGAGTGCGTTTCAAGCTTCGTGCTCTTCACAGTCGCTCCTTCTTTCTTCCAGATATGCGCCGCCTCTTCTCTTGGAAAAGCACACATGCGATTGGCAAACCCTAGGTCCTTTTATAAGGTAGGTCTTGTCTTGATATCTGGGCCCAATGTCCTGGCCCAGATCTGCTGTCCAAACCCTAAGGGCTCATTATCCAAAACGACAAGACGCCTTCTAGAACCTTCTTTCCAATCAATTCGTCCATTTATCGGAGCTCACTAATCAAAGCTGATTAAGATAACTATCTCATAGAATTGTATCTCCGATTTGTAGAATGGATTTCTGCACGCTAGATCAACATATTAGCAAGTGTTTGTAACCATCAAAACTCATGGGTTCCAACAAATTCCCCCTTTTTGATGATGACAAACACTTCTTCAAACAGAACAGAAATCCATCGCAAGTAATTCAAATCACTATTAATCCAGCAAATAGATGTGTCACAATTTGCAATCTAGCAGGTAGATTAATGCAGTCAGTTTCTATTAGACAGACACTTCTAATAGTTCCCCCTCAGATAGGCGTTTGATTTGAATTTTAATATGACTTCCCCCTCACGTCGTGTACCCATGTATCTTCCCCCTTTTGGCATCATTAAAAAGATTGCAATTTAAGACTACCAAGGACCGAAAGAAAACTGCAAATTCATTCTTAAACAGGCAAAAGTCCCTGTGGGGACACACTGCAAGCAGACAGTTCAACAAACTATCAAGCAGAAAATAAGCAAGTTCACGAAGAAAAGTTCAAGAAAAACATAAGGATAGTGTGGTAGGGATTGCAAAGGGGGGGTTAACCAAGAGACAGAAACCGGGCTAGTCCTTCACCAAGGACTTCAACTGACCCAGCAATTCTGTCCCAACATAACGGAGCTGACGATTTAGCTCCCCAATCTCCTCTCGGATCTGAGATCCATGCACCATATTAATTTTTGCGGATTCCTCAACCTCTTTCAGTAGCTCAGGCAACGCCTTGAGCACATCCAACTTAGCTCGCAGGTCTTCCACTTCAACCGCAGCTGACTGCTTCACAATTTTTTCACATAGCTGTTCTATAGTTCCTACCTTTTCAGAGAGTAAAGACACTTTCTCAGACAGGCTTCGCAACACCTCAATCACAGCTGGTGATCCCTCATCTGGATCCAGCGGACGCTGATCCAGAGGATCCACCTCTTGAGGTGCATCTTCCACTGGTGTAGGTACGTACTGATCATTCTGCCATCCAGTTCCTTCCGCAAACTCCCAGTTCCAGCTGGCCATGGTCTGTTCTTCCAGAGCGAACGACAGCTGACTCTCCGCTTTCGGCTGGTAAATTCCAAGCTTGACAAGAATTTTCTTCACAACTCCTGGGAATGGTAGACCATGCGTCTTACTGCAGGCAACCTTGTCCATATGCTTTAGAATCTGCATTGGGAGATGGATTTGAGCCTTCCCTTGGAGTTTGTCCAGCAGCAGAAAGTCCTGGAAGTTGAGTACATCATGTTTCTGAGTTCGGGGAGTGATGGAGGTGCATATCAGCTTGTGGAGGATCCGATTGGATAAGTTCAACGTGTTGGCTTTCCCTTGATGGGATACATTGTTTGGATCTCCGCCCACTCGTCTAATTACATCCCCCTTCGCCACCGACTCAGGCCAAATCCCCTTGTTGTAATCTTCATATCCTCTGGCTGGAACTTCCAGCAGATCCCCCAACTCACGGCAAGAGAAAACCTGCCCTGTTCCTCCAACCACGAACGTGGCCAAGGGCATTCCTCTCATCTCCTCTAGCTTAAACTTGGAATAAAATTCTCTCACACAATTTTCATCCACAAACACCTCTTCACGAAATAACTTATCCCATCCTTGGACAATAAGAGTATCACTAACCTCTACGAGTTGGAACTTGGCCAAAAACTCACGATCAATTGTCATCTCGGGAATTACGAACCTTCCCTTCATGACCTTTTCCTCCTCTTCCTCCGGAGCAGGACTCTCCTTCTTTACAACTGGTGGGAGATCCTTCGAGATTCGCTTGCTTTGCCGGGTGGGCTTTTCCGAGATGACCGGCTTTCTTTTCTTACTGGCAGACGTTTCAGCAACACTGACCTTCCTTTTGTTTGGAGGAGTTTTCTTAGTAGCTGGGTGTGTCTCTTCTGCCGACACCACACGAACTGTCTCAGAAGACGCATCCACGGTTTTTGATTGATCTACTGCAGCTTCGCTCACGCTCATTCCTTGAGCCTTTAGCTTGGCAATCATTTCAGAGATCGACATTTCTCCTGAAGCAGCCATGGAGATATTTGAGCAGAATTAGGGTTTCGGCAATTAGGGTTTTCCTTGAGGAAGAGAGAAAAGTGGTGTGGGGTCTTGCTATCTCTCTTTCCTTTAATACCGAATAGAACCCTAGTTGCAAATTTTCAAAATTTGAAGAAGCCCAACAACCACAATACTCTTTTGACGGTTTGGATTCAATTACTGCGGAAAATCTGCCTTTTGAAATTCAAAAAGGTAATCATTGACCGCCTTGAATTTTTCACATCGAATGGCATGACACCACGTGTCTGTCTGGGAGATCTGATAATATTTGCCTTAACACACGTCTTTTGGTTTGTTCATCTCCCCAATATTTGATCCATAACTTAGTGACATCAATTTGCAGTACACGCCAACTCCAAGTCTGCTTTTCATCTTTAGCTTTAACTGAGCAGTCAAATCACCATCAATGCTTATTTGAACTGCCATACAGCTTGCACCTTTAAATTCTGCATCCGTTTTCCAGCAACAACCACCGAATGAACCATCCACAGTCTCGGTTGAGCCAATTGAGCCAGCTTGGGATTTACCCGGTTTCATTTGTCTCAATGGTTTTCACAAGGGTTGTGGTGCTTTAGGCTTACCAAAAGGGTACAATAAAAACACCACTCAATTTTGAACCAAACAATCTACCAAGACTAAACAAGGCAGTGTCATGCAGTGTGGAGAAAGCAAACAAACTGTGATGTTTTGTATTCAAAGGGCTAAACAATCAACAATCAATCTCCACATATTTTAGGCTTGGGTTGGTCTTAGAGTACTTCCTTGGCATGTATTGAGGGTTCAAAATAGGAAGTCTCTTTTGGGCTACAATAAAATATGTGACATGCTTAGATTTGCTATCAAGCAGTTTTAGTTTATCAAGCAAGCATGGTGAACAGACAGAGAAACTTTCACACAGTTTTTCAACTTCATAAGCAGCTACTCCATGCAATGGTAACTTAGCATGCAGCCTAATCTAGCCAATCATTGGAGAAATCTACCATGAGATACAGACTAGGTAAGGGAGGTCATACCTAGTTCAAGCCTTAGCTTCTCATAGGGCTCCCTGTGCAGTGCTTTCGTAAAGATGTCGGCAATCTGCTCCTCAGTTCTGCAGTAATTCATGGCAATAATTCCTTTTTCTACACAATCACGCAGAAAGTGATATCTGATTTCTATGTGTTTGGTGCGTGAAAACTGCACTGGATTTTTAGAAATGTTAATTGCACTAGTGTTATCACATAGAATAGAAATGCAGTCAAGATTGACACCAAAATCACTTAGCTGTTGTTTTATCCATAGGAGTTGTGCGCAGCAAGCGGCAGCAGCAATATACTCGGCCTCTGCAGTGGATAGAGCAATGGAAGACTGCTTCTTGGATCCCCATGAGATCAGACAGTGTCCAAGGAATTGTGCCATCCCTGAGGTGGATTTTCTATCTGACCTGCAGCCAGCGTAGTCAGCATCGGTGTAGGCTGTCAGGCGTAAATCCCCTCCCTTTGGATAGAATAGGCATAGATCATCCGTCCCTCTTAAGTACCGTAGAATCCGTTTCACAGCTTTGATATGTGTTTCTCTGGGATTTGCTTGAAATCTGGCACAAAGACAGACACTAAACAGAATATCAGGTCGACTAGCAGTTAGATATAGGAGAGAGCCTATCATTCCACGGTATAGGGTTGGATCCACTTGAAGGGAGGACTCATCCTTTCCCAAGGAGTCATTGGGTGACATCGGTGTGGCACAAGCTTTTGCAGATTCCATCCCGAACTTCTTCAGAATTTCTTTCACATATCTTTGCTGATGGATCCGAGTTCCATCTTCATTTTGCATCACTTGGAGCCCCAGAAAATATTTCAACTCTCCCATCATACTCATCTCGAACTCGCTTGACATTAGATCTGTGAATCTTTTGACAAGCATGGGGTTAGTTGAGCCAAATATAATATCATCCACATATACTTGAACTACAAGAGTGTCTGCTCCTTCCTTCAGAAGGAAGAGCGTTTTATCCACCTCTCCTCTGACATATCCATGTGACAGAAGGAACACAGACAGCCTTTCGTACCATGCGCGAGGAGCTTGTTTCAATCCGTACAATGCCTTGTCCAGGATATACACATGATCAGGAAGATCTTTGTCCTCGAATCCAGGAGTTTGACTCACAAACACTTCCTCTTTCAATACCCCATTTAGAAAGGCCGTCTTCACGTCCATCTGTTGCAGGGTGAAGCCATGATATGTCGAGTAGGCAATAAGCAGTCTAATTGCTTCAAGTCTGGCAACTGGAGCGAATGTTTCATCGTAGTCTATTCCCTCTTGTTGATTGTAACCTTTGACTACCAGACGGGCTTTGTTTCTCACAACTATTCCATTATCATCCATCTTGTTCCTAAAGACCCATTTTGTTCCAATAACGTTTTTATCTTTGGGTCTAGGAACAAGACGCCATACTCCATTCCTTTCGAATTGGTGCAACTCTTCTTGCATAGCATTGACCCATTCTGGGTCCTTAAGTGCTTCCACCACTGTCTTCGGTTCTGCAATAGAAACAAAAGAAGCAAATCCGCAAAATAGATGTAAGTTATTGAAATCTACCTGTTCCTTAGACATGTAGCAATGATAATTTTCCAGTCTAGATGGTCGATGAATGGCTCGCCCATATCGCGTGGTCCTGAGTTCCCCCTCAGGGTTAGCAGGGGTAGGCTCAACGACCACTTCTTCTCCAGGAAGTTCTTGATCAGTATCTGCCACAGGATCATCATTTACGTTGACTCCAGGTGGATCAGCAATTTCCTCATGATCTGCCTGATGGTCTGGTAGTTCATCATCTTCCTGGTGGATATTCATGTGATGTGCATCACTATTGGGTACCGGAGGTGGTTCCCAGTCAGGGTCTGATTCATCCACAAACTGGAGTTCCCCAGCATCAAGCATAGCCGTTGAAGAGGAATCTTGAATTAGGTGACCAGCCATCACCGTTTCATCGAATCTTACATGTATACTTTCCTCAACTTGCCCTAGCCTCAGATTAAAGATTTTGTAGGCCTTGCTATGATTTGAGTATCCAGTGAAGACCCCTTCATCACTTCTAGCATCGAATTTTCCCAGGCTTTCCTTGCCATTGTTGTGGACATAGCATTTGCATCCGAACACTTTTAGATGGGAAATATTTGGCTTCCTTCCACGCAGCAGTTCATACGGGGTTTTCCCAATCATGGATCGAAGCGATGCTCTATTGAGAATGTGGCAGGCGGCATAAACTGCTTCTGCCCAGAAATTCTTTGGGATTCTGCTAGCGATTAACATCGTCCGTGACATATCCTCTAGGGTTCTATTCTTTCGTTCGACTACACCGTTTTGCTGTGGAGTCCGTGGGGCGGAAAAGTTTTGCTCTATACCTTTAACCCTGCACAACGAAAGAAACTGCACATTCCGGAACTCAGTTCCGTTGTCAGTACGAATAGAGGACAATTTACGATCCAGCTTGTTTTCCATCACATTTAGCCATGCTTCAAATTCACAAAAAGTTTGAGATTTAGAGCACAAGAAGATAGTCCACGTGTACCTCGAGTAGTCGTCAACTATGACTAGAATATACCTATTTCCGCCACGACTAACCACATTTACTGGGCCGCACAAATCCATGTGGATCATTTCCAGTGGTGCAGATGTGCTCACTGCTTGTTTTGATGAGAATGAAGTCCTTGCTTGCTTTCCCGTGGCACAAGCACTGCATACCTGTTCAAAGGTACTTTCCACCTTGGGTAATCCAACCACCAATTCCTTCTGATGGAGTTTGTGCAGTAATTTCATACTCGCATGCCCAAATCTCTTGTGCCATAAGATGGAATTTTCAGTAATGCTTGCAAGGCATAGTTCTTCTTCAGGAGTAAATTCTGGATCAACAGTATAGATTTCTCCCATGCGAATTCCTCTTAGAACTGTCTTACCTGTCTCATTGCATCTTACTAGACAGTCGTTAGAATTGAAAATAACATGATTTTTGCCATTTAAGCATAACTGAGATACACTTAACAGATTATATCTCAAATTTTCAACCAAGCTTACTTCCCTGATGCGGATAGTGTCCGAAATCCTTACCTCTCCTATAGCTTTCACCTTCCCTTCGCTTTTATTTCCGAAGATTATGCTCTCTCCGGAATGTTTTTGGAGTGAGTCGAACCATTCATGATTCCCGGTCATGTGCCTTGAGCAGCCGCTGTCCAGGTACCAGGGACGGGACCTCACTCCTTCCTGCAGAAAGAAGGTTAGTTTTTGCGAACCCAGATAAGCTTAGACTTACTGGGTTTGGGAACAAATTGAGCAACTGGAACATAAGAAGATTGATAATAGTCATCGTGGTTAGTTAAATCAATCTTTCTTCTGGGTGTGTTCCTTGGACTGCCGCGGATAGCTGGGCTATAGTGAGGGCGATGGTGATCAACTCTGTCCTTTCTGTTATACGGAATGACTTTCCTATGACATCTTGCCGCTACCCAGTTGTGGTACCTTTCATCCATCTCCCTAATCCTTGGGCATTCCACTCTGTAGTGTCCTTGCTGACCACAGCGCCAGCACAATCTGTGGCATGGAAGATCGACATACTTGCTTCTGCCAGGTGGAGTGGATGTCCTCATTTTTCTTGCGTGGAAGTCTGTCTTAGAAGGCTTCCGAATCTGACTCATCTTTAACCATATTTTGTAGGCTTTTCCGGCTTTGTAGGGGACAGAATCCTTGTCATGGATATTGAGTCCTTCATGTGGACTAGCTTCTCTCCTAGTCTGTCTGATGGTCTGAGTTCTTCTATTCTGGCGAGAGCTTTCTCCTGATTCTATCATAACACTCTTTCCTTTGGTGTTCTTCCCAGTTATATCTTCCTCTTCATAACCAAGACCTGGTTTAGCGAACGTTTTTATGAAATTTTCCTTTTCTTCCTCAATCCTCTTGGCTTCCAGCTCGCGAAGCCACTTCTCCCTTTTTACAGTTTCCTCGCATCTTAGTTCAGCTACTATATGAAGAAGTTCCTCATTGTTTTGTTTGTGATTTGCCAGCTCTCTTTCCAACTCTTCAACCTTTATGTTGAAGTCAGCCATCTCAGTGTCTCCAATAGACATGCGGTTCAGCTCCTCACTTAGTTTGTTTATCTGCCTTTCCTTTCTTGCACATGTAAGACATTTGCACACATGTTCAGCCATTTCCTTCTCTAGACGCATGGCCTTGGTTGACCACAGATTGTTTTCTTCCAAGTCATCCTGATGCTCTTGTTGCATATCAGATATTCTATCTTCCATATTTCGAATTTTTTCAAGAAGCTTGAATATTGTTTCTGCAAAATCAGATTCAGCGAAAACTTCATCAATCATGGAATCAGTATCTGTTACCTCATTTGCCGTGGTATTAGCCATCAGACAGGGTTCTTTGGGGCGTTTTCCTTCATCACTGCTCTCATCGGAATCTCCCCAAGCTGCAAACATAGCATGAGCTGGCTTCGGGGCAGGTTCTTCTCCTTTCTTTCTGCTGTAGCAATCCTTGGATAGGTGCCCCCTCTTTTGGCAATGATAGCATTTTCTATCTTCCCTCTCCACAGACTTCCCTTTATCATCACTTGAGGTAGCTCCTCTGTTTCCTTTGAAGAAGTTTTCGCGACTTCTTCCAGCTCTAAAGTCTCTTTTGATATTCCCAAAGTTTGTCATTTTCAAGGCTTTTGTCAGCAGAGCAATTTCATCGTCCTCCTTAGGTGACTCCTTTCCATGTGCTAGATCAAGAGCCTTTTCTACTTTCAAGGCTATGGCATGAGATTTATCAGATTGTCTCCTAGCCATCTTTCTCTCTGTGATTCCGGCTTGGCTCTGAAGGTTGGCGACTAGTTCCTCAAGTGTAATGTCCTTGATTCCCTTTTGAGCTTGCAATGCCAAGGTCACATGATCCCACTTTGAATTTAAAGCTTGCATGAATTGGTGTGTGATCTTCCATTCTGGGAGCTTCTCGTTCAGGTACTCCAACTGTCCAATGATGGCTTGAAATCGAGTGAAGAAATCTTCAAGAGATTCATCCTTTTTCTGTACGACCGACTCATAGTCTTTTATAGCAGCCAAGATCCTATTCCTCTTGATGTCTTCGTTTCCTCCGTATAATCTGACCAATCCATCGTACATCTCCTTGGCGGTTTTGTACATAGCCACTTTTATCTGATCTCCGGGAGAAAGAGCCATGTATAGGACCTTTTTTGCTCTAGCGTTTTTCTCAAGCTTCTTATAGTCTTCATCCGTATATTTATCCTTGGCTTTCTCCACTGGCTTTTCAGGATCTGATGTGTCGAGTGAGATGGTGAGTGGACCAGTTTCGAATATACTCCAGAGCTGTCCATCCAGCGAGCAGACGTGGGCCTCAAACTGGTCTTGCCACCAGTCGAACTGTCCGGGCTTCAGAAGCGGTGGTTTCCAAAACGAGTCATTGATAGACGACATGTTTAACCTGCAAAGCTAACACACAAATCTAGAACCTTCGGCTTTGATACCACGTGATGGATCGATTATGTTAGCAAAATACAGTAAACTATCAGACGGAAGTTAAGAGTAAATTTTAGGTTATTTTCCGTTTGATGTTTAGAGTAGCAGCGGAAGTTATTTTGCAGGTTTGTGATCGACTGAAAGTAAGAACACAGAGATGTAGAGTGGAAACCTTATCACAACCAATGATAAGGAAAAACCACTACCTTTCGGATTCCACCGAAAGGATTTTCGAAGCTCGATTATTCTTTTATTCCCGATATGCTTGTAGGGTTTACAAACTAGATCACACAGATTCTATTTGATGACCTCTACTCAACCGGATGGAATAATCGACTTCGTGTTTCAAACCTCCGTGTATGAGTGCGTTTCAAGCTTCGTGCTCTTCACAGTCGCTCCTTCTTTCTTCCAGATATGCGCCGCCTCTTCTCTTGGAAAAGCACACATGCGATTGGCAAACCCTAGGTCCTTTTATAAGGTAGGTCTTGTCTTGATATCTGGGCCCAATGTCCTGGCCCAGATCTGCTGTCCAAACCCTAAGGGCTCATTATCCAAAACGACAAGACGCCTTCTAGAACCTTCTTTCCAATCAATTCGTCCATTTATCGGAGCTCACTAATCAAAGCTGATTAAGATAACTATCTCATAGAATTGTATCTCCGATTTGTAGAATGGATTTCTGCACGCTAGATCAACATATTAGCAAGTGTTTGTAACCATCAAAACTCATGGGTTCCAACAAACTTCTTTACTACATTGCAGAATACTGAGCAACAACAACATCACTGATACCATCCCATCCGGTATCATCAATAACCACCAACAACTGTCACTGTTGTAAGTTTATAAAAAAAAGTTCATTTCAGCTGAAAACTAGTCGTTATTCAAAAAAAAAATTCTGGCTGCCTCTTGGTGAAACAATCACGTCATTCTGTTGGTTTACACTCTCAGGGACTTGAGCTTTAACAACCTATATTCAGAAATCCCATCCTCATTATTCACCAGCTCGGGATCACTTACAGACTTGTATGCTGCCAGTCATCCCTCCTGATTATCATTTTCCCCTTGAAACTTGGATAATACTTATAAGATGCATTTAGCTGATTTTGTTTCTTCTCAGGTTTCTAGGAAATAACAGATTAACTGGTAGCCTGCCTGAGAGAGTAAAGTGCCATCATTGGTCAACATGTCAGTATCTCCTGTGCTACAAAAATCATACCTTAATATAAGTCTTACAACTGTTACTCATTTTTAATGTGCAGAGATTTGTCATACAACTATTTATCAGGAAGCTTTCCTACGTGGGCGAACAGCTCAAACTTGCAGCTGTACAATTCTTTCTTTATTAATAATAATAATCAAATCCTACACTACCTTTTTAATGTGTTACATTGGCTAACTTACAGTAATCTAGTTTCCAACAACTTCATGACAAAGAGCTTAGACAACAGGCGAGTCTCATTCAAGTACACTGGCTGTTGAATAAATTTTTTATCTGCTCATTTTCATGACGATTTCTATTGCAGTGTTCATCCTTCTGGACTGGAATGTCTTCAGCGAAACTTCCCTTGTAACCGTGGCACGGGCATCTGTGAGTTTTAAAATAAATCCTCAATATCTTTTACTTTCATATGGACACATTTTGACGACTAGGGAGTAAATTGGTTTGGCCTACAGATTCTGATTTTGCAATCAACTGTGGAGGACAACAAATCAGATCTTCCAACGATGTAGTGTTTGAAAGTGACCTTGCGCCTCTGGGTCGAGCAATATATTACATGAAAGACTCCAAAAAATGGGCAGTGAGTAATGCTGGCTATTTTATTGAGGACAGCCGTGCATCTTTCATAGCTTCTTCGTCTTCTCAGATCGAGATCAAGAATACAGTAGACCCAGAACTCTTTCAGGAAGCCAGAATATCTGGTGGATCATTGAGATATTTTGGCTTGGGCCTTGAAAATGGTAACTACAGTTTAACTCTCCAGTTTGCGGAATATTTTTTCAAGGACGACATGACTAATCCATGGAAAAGTCTTGGAAGGCGCAGGTTTGATGTTTATATCCAGGTTAGTTTCAACACCATTTTTTACACTGCTTCAAAAGACCAGGAAAATATATCTCCACATATTTTATCTCTCTCATTTATTTTCACAGGGGAATCGTGTCTTGCAAGATTTTGATATTAGGAAAGAAGCAGGTGGATATGCTTACAGTGCTGTGAGAAGGGACTTCACAGCTTTGGTTACAGAAAACTATATTGAGATACATCTCTTTTGGGCTGGAAAAGGGACTAATCATATCCCTGAGCTAGGATATAATGGACCTATGATTTCAGCCATCAACGCAACCCGAAGTATGATCATTGCCTAATTTTACTGCACTCATTTTAGTTTATTCCTCGAAATTGTGCACTCTATTATGTTTGAACTGGAAATTAACTTCGGAGTATTTCCTGAAGAAAATGATCCGTCGCCGAAGTCGAGCAACACTGGTATGATTGTGGGCATTGTAGTTGCAGTTGTGGCTGTACTCATCTTCTCAGTCTTGGCAGTTATCTGTATTGTAATTAGAAATTCTGGAGACAATGTCGACGATGAAGGTAATAAAACATTTTTGCTCCATGTAATTTGTCGTCTTAGTGAACATAATTTTGACCTTGGGTTTTATTGCTGCTGCAGAACTTGAACTCCTCGGCGTGAATGCCAGGCCATACACTTTCACTTATTCAGAACTCAGGACAGCAACAGAGGACTTCAGCCCTGCTAATAAGCTTGGAGAGGGAGGATTTGGATCCGTTTACAAGGCAAGTCCAGTTGACAAAGCAAAATATGCATGCCCAATTTTGGAACTTTTTTTGTTATTTGTGGAGACTCACAATAGCCACCATGGTGAATGATACAGGGAAAACTCAATGATGGGAAAGTTATTGCTGTAAAGCAATTGTCTGTCGGATCACACCAAGGCAAGACTCAGTTTTATGCAGAGATTGCAATTATTTCAGCCGTGCAACATCGCAACCTCGTCAAACTCCATGGCTGCTGTGTGGACGGAGCCAGACGAATGCTTGTCTATGAGTATCTCGATAATAATAGTCTCAATCAAGCCATGTTTGGTATAAAAAGATATGTTTCTTCTTCTTTTTTTTCATTCATTTCATCGGCTGCTTAAAAAAACTGTAGATAAAAATAATCTTTTGGAAACAATTGTATTCCTTGGTCCGTCCGTTTTCAGGAGCTAAGAGTTTGGACTTAAACTGGCAAACTCGTCTTAACATCTGCATGGGAATTGCAAGAGGGTTGGCTTATCTGCACGAAGAATCACGGATTCGAATAGTTCACAGAGATGTGAAGGCTAGTAATATTTTGTTAGATGCAGAGTTGAACCCAAAGATTTCAGACTTTGGTTTGGCCAAGCTTTATGATGACAAGATGACTCACATTAGTACCGGCGTGGCAGGAACAATGTAAGCAAATCCTACCAATGAGTATTTTCCCTCCATCTTCTTTTGAATTATGCACTCTCACCAGCTTGTTCCTCAATTCCTACTCGCTTAAATTTATTTATTTATTGCCATCTCAGAGGATATCTTGCGCCAGAGTATGCTATGCGCGGTCATCTTACAGAAAAGGTGGACATTTTTGGCTTTGGAGTGATAGCACTCGAGATCGTCAGTGGTCGGCCAAATACTGCCACATACCTAGAAGAGGAAAAAGCTTATCTCATGGAATGGGTATAACATTTTTAAACCTCTTACTCATTTTATGATACTTAAAAGTTTTTGTTCATCAAGATCCAAAGAGTAAGTAAAACATGAAAGTTTCCCGGCAAAGTTAGTTACAATTTATCCAATCCATGAAACTTACGGACTGTTTTCATATTTCATTTTTCTAGGCATGGGAATTGCACGAGAGCGACCGGGACCTGGACCTGGTTGACCCTAGACTATCAGAATTCAACGTAGAAGAAGTGAAGAGAGTAATAGGAATAGCTCTCCTGTGCACCCAAACTTCACCTGCTACGAGGCCTGCTATGTCCAGAGTGGTGGCAATGCTGTTAGGAGACGCCGAAGTGAATCCTGTACTGTCAAAGCCCATGTACCTCACAGATTGGAATTTTACCGATTCATCGACTCAGATGAGTGACATTTTAACAAACAGAGAACAAAAGGATGAAGTAATAGCGTCCGAAGGGAGTTAGAAAGGGGATCAAATTTGGTACTCTTTGTAGATCGGGACTGGAAGAACCTCCGGAGTAATCGACGAAAGCGATCGGAACGATCGGCGTCGGAGATTGCGTCGGAGCGACGCGAGAGGAGAAACGGATCTTTAGTGACGAGAGCGTGTTTAGCAAAGAAAGAATTTCATTGCTGTTTACAGATTGAAGATCTGTTTATATAGTTACAATCTAATTACACATAGAACCCCTAAGTTTCTATGTTTACATCAATGACCGAAAACTACAATAATGTTTACAATTGAATCCAGCCGGTTATCAGCTCGGATGGCCGATCGGAGGTCCACTCGGATGGCCGATCGGAGGTCCCTTCTCAATATCAACTCGCTCAATACCCCCCCTCAAACGAGGCGTGTGGAGGAAATTCGAGACGCTGAGTTTGCCACAATGCTTGAGGAGAACATCATGGCTAACCGGTTTAGTAAAGATATCCGCCGGCTGATCGAGAGTATTGATCGAACGAGGCTCCAAAAACTTGTTGTTGACGTACTGACGTACCAAGTGACAGTCGACCTCAACATGTTTTGTGCGCTCGTGGTAGACAGGGTTCCGAGCAATGTGTAAAGCTGCACTGTTATCGCAGTACAAGCCAATAGGAGTAGGGATGCAAACACGAAGATCCGCAAGTAAACCCATCAACCAAACCAGTTCACATGTTGCCTGGGCCATGGACCTGTACTCACTTTCTGCAGATGATCGAGAGACCGTAGATTGCTTCTTGGTCTTCCAACTGATCAAGGAGGAGCCCAGAAGGACGCAGAAGCCAGTAAGGGATCGACGCGAGACCGGGCAGGCAGCCCAATCAGCATCACAGAAGGCTTGAAGATCCAACTGAGGCTTATTGTTGAAGAATAGACCCTGTGCTGGTGCTGCTTTGATGTAACGCAAAACACGATGGGCAGCAGTTAGGTGATCAGTGGTAGGCTTACTCATGAATTGGCTTAGTATGTGGACTGAGTATGCCAGGTCAGGTCTGGTTACAGTGAGGTAAATGAGCTTCCCCACGAGCCTTCTATATGGAGTAGGATCAGGCAACAACTCTGCATCAGATAAGCCCAATTTGTGCTTGGTGTCCATAGGTATGACTGATGGCTTACAATCCAACATGCCAGCATCAGTGAGAAGGTCCACAGCATATTTTCTCTGGTTGATAAAGATGCCAGAATCACTTCTAGCTACTTCAATGCCAAGGAAATACTTGAGGAGGCCAAGATCTTTAATCTTGAATGTAGCATGAATGAACTGTTTTACCTGTTGTATGAGACAGGCTGAGGTGCCAGTTAAAACAACATCATCAACATATACAAGGAGGATTAAGAACTGGCCTTCCTTGTCATATGTGAATAGAGAATAGTCATGTAAACTCTGCTTGAAGCCAAAGGACTCAATGGATTCAGTGAATTTACTGAACCATTGTCTACTGGCCTGTTTCAGACCATAGAGGCTCTTCTTAAGTCTGCATACTTTCTTCTGCCCTTTTTATAGAGAAGAATGACCAGGTGGCAAAGTCATGTAAACTTCCATTCTCTGTACCTATATGTGCCTTATCAGACGTTTGCAGCAATAATGGTGGCCTGATTTCTACCATGGAGGCCGATATAAATAAGTGTTGGAACATGCATTTTACAATATTCATATTTCCATAAGATGACTATTTTTTGTTTGTTGATAAGAGTAAGATGACTATTTTGGAGTAGCATGAATATATACCTCCAGTTATATATTTGTTTCTGTGTTATATATTTTCACTATTCATGTTAATATATAGTACTTTCCTTTATTATCTCCCTATTTTCCATGTTGTTGCGTGTGCATACCAACTTTCTTATGTTAGATGGCGAAGCTTAAACATACTCCTGGAAGTCGAGGTTTCAAGTACCAGAAAATCAGAAGAGGAATACAGATATCGTGCTTTCAGTTTTGTACATTATGTTCCTTTCAGTACCTGTTGGAACCCATTTGTTTTGATGATCACAAACACTTAGCTAATGTTTTGTCTAAGTGTGCAGAAATCCATCTAACAGATTAAAGAACAAATTTCCATGAGATGGATATACCCTACAGGTTGGAGGTGGCAAATTGTGTTAAGTAAACAAACAGACAAAGAGAAGATTCCAGAAGAAAAAGGAGTTCTGTCGTTTTGGGAAAAGACGCTAGGGTTTCGGAAATCAAGACTGGGCCAGGACATTGGGCCCAGATAACGAGACCCAGCCGCCCAATAAAAGGAGCTAGGGTTTGCAGATGCAAAGGGCGGTTTTCCAAGAGAGCTTCTAGAGAGATTGCGGCGCAGTTCTAGAAAGCAGAACGACAGAGTGTTCTTGAGAAAAGAACGGCGGAATCGCACTGAAGGAAGAAAGCTCGTTGTAGCAACACACGGAGGTTTGTGGTAGAAATCGATTATTCCATCCGGTTGAGTAGAGGTCATCAAATAGAATCTGTGTGATCTAGTTTGTAAACCCTACAAGCATATCGGGAATAAAAGGAATAATCTGATTTCGAAAATCCTTTCAGTGGAAACTGAAAGGTAGTGGTTTTTAACCTTATCATAGTCTTGATAAGGTTTTCCACTATATATCCTTGTGTTGTTATTTCTGCCGTCTCTTTCCTGCATCAATATTCCGCTGCTACGTTAAACTATCAAACGGAAAACAATATAAAATCAACTCTTAATTTCCGTCTGATAGATTATCGTATTTCGCTAACACTTCGATCCAACACGTGGTATCAGAGCCGACGGTTCTAGATTTGTGTGTTAGCTTGCAGGAAAAGTATGTCGTCTATCAGTGATTCATTTTGGAAACCGCCGCTGTTGAAGCCCGGGCAGTTCGACTGGTGGAAGGACCAGTTCGAGGCACACGTCTGCTCGCTGGATGGACAGCTCTGGAGCATCTTCGAGTCAGGACCACTCACCATTCCTCCTGATACATCAGATCCTGAGAAACCAGTGGAGAAGACAAAGGACAAATACACGGATGAGGATTACAAAAAACTTGAGAAAAACGCTAGAGCAAAAAAGGTCCTCTACATGGCTCTTTCTCCCGGAGATCAGATAAAAGTGGCTATGTACAAAACCGCAAAGGAGATGTACGATGGATTGGTCAGATTATATGGAGGGAATGAGGATATCAAGAGGAACAGAATCTTGGCTGCTATAAAAGACTATGAATCTGTTGTGCAGAAGAAGGATGAATCTCTTGAAGATTTCTACACCCGGTTCCAAGTCATCATTGGACAGCTGGAATACTTGAATGAGAAGCTCCCGGAATGGAAAATCACACACCAGTTCATGCAGGCTTTGAACTCAAAGTGGGATCACGTAACCTTGGCGCTGCAGGCTCAAAAGGGAATTAAGGATATTACTCTTGAGGAACTGGTCGCTAACCTTCAGAGTCAAGCTGGCATCACTGAAAGGAAAATGGCTAGGAGACAGTCGGAAAAATCTCAGGCCATAGCCCTGAAAGTTGAAAAGGCTCTTGATCTGTCACATGGAAATGGATCACCAAAGGAAGATGACGAGATAGCACTCTTAACGAAAGCATTGAATCAAGCCAACCTTGGCAAAGGCAGGAGAGACTTTAGAGCTGGAGGAAGTCGTGGAAAATTCTCCAAATGGAACAAGGGTGTCGCTTCAAATGAAGACAAAGGGAAGTCAAAGGAAAAGGAAGATAGGGTATGCTATCACTGCCAAAAGAAGGGACATCTGTCCGCAGACTGCTACAGCAGAAAGAAAGGAGAAGAACCTGCTCCAAAGCCAGCTCACGCCATGTTTGCAGCTTGGGGAGATTCAGACAGTGATGATGGAAAATGCGCCAAGGAGCCCTGCTTGATGGCTCACTCTGCATCAAACCAGGTAACAGATACTGACTCCTTTACTGATGAGGTATTTTCTGAATCTGACTTTGCAGAAACAATAACCAAACTCCTCGAGAAAATTCAAAGAATGGAGAACAAAATATCTAGTATGCAACAGGAACATCACGCCGACATAAAAGAGAACAATCTATGGGCAAACAAAGCTATGCGCCTTGATAAGGAAATGGCAGAGCATGTATGCAAGTGTCTTACTTGTGCAAGAAAAGAAAGACAGATAAGCAAACTGAGTGAGGAGTTGGAACGCATGACAATCGGAAACATCGAGATGACTGATTTCAACACCAAGGTTGAAGAGTTGGAAAGGGAGCTGGCAAACCACAGACAGAATAATGAGGAACTCCTCCATATAGTAGCTGAGCTCAGAAGCGAGGAAGCTGTAAAGAAAGAAAAATGGCTCCGTGAGTTGGAAGCTAAAAGGGTTGAAGAAGAAAAGAAGGACTACAAAGAAAAATTTGTTAGACCAGGCTTTGGATATGAAGAAGAAAAGCCGTCTAAAGGAAAAGATGTAATGATGGAACCAGGAGAGAGTTCTCGCCCGAATAGAAGAACTCAAACCGTCAGACAGACAAGAAAGGAAGCTAGTCCACAGGAGGGATACCACATCCATGACTCGGACTCTGTCCCTTTCAAGGCAAGGAAAGCCTATGAAATGTGGCAGAAGATGAATCTGAGTAGAAGGCCCTCAAGGATAGACTTTCTAGCGAGGAAGAAGAGAGCATCTACACCACCTGGTAGAAGCAAGTATGTGGATCTTCCGTGCCATAGATTATGCTATGGCTGCGGGAAGCAAGGACATTACAGAGTTGAATGCCCAAAGCTAAGGGAGATGGATGAAAAGAACCGCAACTGGGTAGTGGCAGGCCGTCAGAGGAAGATTAATCCATATGGTAGAAAAGACAGAGTTGATCACCATCAGAGGACAGTCAATCCATATGGTGGAAAAGACAGAATTGATCACTATCAGAAAAGGGTCAATCTATATTGCAGAAAGGACAGAGTCGATCACTATCGCTCTCACTATGACCCAGCAATCCGTGGTAGACCAAGAAAGACACCCAAGAAAAGGATTGATCTAACTAACAATGATGTTTCTTATCAATCTTTTTATGTTCCAACTGCTAGATTCGTTCCTAAACCCAGTAACCCAAGCTTATCTGGGTTCGCAAAAACTAATCTTTTTTCTGCAGGAAGGAGTGAGATCCCGTCCCTGGTACCTGGACAGTGGCTGCTCAAGACACATGACCGGGAATCAAGAATGGTTCGACTCGCTCCATAAACACTCCAGAGAAAGCATAATCTTCGGAAATAAAAGTGAAGGAAAGGTGAAAGCTATAGGAGAGGTAAGGATTTCGGACACTATCCGAAAAAGGGAGGTGAGCTTGGTTGAAAATTTGAGATATAATCTGCTAAGTGTATCTCAGTTGTGCTTAAATGGAAAAAATCATGTTATTTTCAACTCTAATGACTGTCTAGTAAGATGCAATGAGACAGGTAAAACAGTTCTAAGGGGAATTCGTATGGGAGAAATCTATACTGTTGATCTAGAATTCACTCCTGAAGAAGAACTCTGCCTTGCAAGCATCACTGAAGATTCCATCTTATGGCATAAGAGATTCGGGCACGCGAGCATGAGATTATTGCACAAGCTCCATCTGAAAGAACTGGTCGTCGGATTGCCCAAGGTGGAAAGCGCCTTTGGGCAGATATGCAGTGCGTGTGCTACAAGAAAGCAAGCACGAACGTCGTTTCCATCAAAGCAAGCTGTAAGCACATCTGCACCACTGGACATGATCCACATGGATTTATGCGGCCCCGTCAACGTGATTAGTCGTGGTGGAAACAGGTATATTCTGGTCATAGTCGATGACTACTCCAGGTATACTTGGACTATCTTTCTATGCACAAAATCTCAAACTTACGCTGAATTTGAAGCATGGTTAAAGCTGATAGAAAATAAGCTAAACCGAAAATTGGCCTCCATTCGTACTGACAACGGAACTGAGTTCCGGAATGTGCAGTTTCTTTCGTTGTGCAGGGATAAAGGTATTGATCATAATTTCTCCGCCCCACGGACACCACAGCAAAATGGCGTGGTGGAACGAAAGAACAGGACTTTGGAGGATATGTCACGGACGATGCTTATTGCCAGCAAGGTTCCAAAAAGCTTTTGGGCAGAAGCAGTGCATGCTGCTGGCCATATTCTAAACAGAGCATCACTTCGAGCCATGATAGGAAAAACGCCTTATGAACTTCTGCGTGGACGAAAGCCAAACATTTCCCATCTAAGGGTCTTCGGGTGCAAATGCTTTGTCCACAACAACGGAAAAGATAGCTTGGGTAAGTTTGATGCGAGGAGCGATGAAGGAGTTTTCGTTGGATATTCCAGTCACAGCAAGGCCTACAAGATTTACAATCTGAGGTTAGAACAAGTTGAGGAAAGTGTGCACGTGAAGTTCAACGAAATAGTGATAGCTGGTCACTTGATACGGGATTCCTCATCAGCGGCTATGCTTGATGCTGGGGAGCTTCAGTTCATCGATGAGTCAGATCCTAACTGGGAACCTCCTCAAGCACCCCCTGCTGAAATGCCTCACATGGATATCCACCAGGCAGATAATGAACTACCAGTCAATCAGGCAGATCATCAGGAAATTACTGATCCGCCGGGAGGAAATGAAAATGATGACCCTGTGGTGGAAGCCAACCAAGAGATTCCTGGAGATGGAGCAATGGCTGCTGAACCCACACCCGCAAATACTGAGGGGGAATTCAGAACCACTCGTTATGGACAGATGGTTCGTCGACCTGACAGATTTGAAGACTATCAATGCTACATATCTCAGGAACAGGTAGATCGTAATAATTTACATCAATTCTGTGGATTCGCTTCTTTTGTTTCTTTTGCAGAACCGAAGACGGTGACGGAAGCGCTCAAAGACCCAGAATGGATCAATGCTATGCAAGAGGAGTTGCACCAATTTGAGAGAAACAAAGTTTGGCGTCTGATTCCTAGACCTAAGGATAAGAACGTAATTGGAACAAAATGGGTCTTTAGGAACAAGATGGATGATAAGGGAACAGTTGTAAGGAACAAAGCCCGTCTGGTGGTAAAAGGTTACAATCAACAAGAGGGAATAGATTACGATGAAACCTTCGCTCCAGTTGCCAGACTTGAAGCAATTAGATTGCTTATTGCATACTCGACATATCATGGCTTCGCCTTGCAACAGATGGATGTGAAGACGGCCTTTCTTAATGGGGTGTTAAAAGAAGAAGTGTACGTAAGTCAAACTCCTGGATTCGAGGACAAAGATCATCCTGATCATGTGTATATCCTGGACAAGGCATTGTATGGGCTGAAACAAGCTCCTCGCGCTTGGTACGAAAGGTTGTCTGTGTTCCTTCTATCACATGGATTTGTCAGAGGAGAGGTGGACAAAACGCTATTCCTTCTGAAAGAAGGAGCAGACACTCTTGTGGTTCAGGTATATGTTGATGATATTATTTTCGGATCAACTAACCCCTTGCTTGTGAAAAGGTTTACAGATCTAATGTCAAGTGAGTTCGAGATGAGTATGGTGGGAGAGTTGAAATATTTTCTGGGGCTTCAAGTGTTTCAAAATGAAGATGGAACCCAGATCCATCAGCAGAAATATGTGAGGGAAATTCTGAAGAAATTTGGGATGGAATCCGCAAAGCCATGTGCCACACCGATGTCACCCAATAACTCCTTGGGAAAGGATGAGTCCTCCCTTCAAGTGGATCCAACCCTATACAGGGGAATGATAGGCTCTCTCTTATATCTAACGGCTAGTAGACCTGACATTCTGTTTAGTGTTTGTCTATGTGCCAGATTTCAGGCAGATCCCAGAGAGACACACATCAAAGCCGTGAAAAGGATTCTACGGTACCTAAAAGGGACGGATGATCTAGGCCTTTTCTATCCCAAGGGAGGGGATTTACGCTTGACGGCCTATACAGATGCTGACTACGCTGGCTGCAAGTCAGATAGAAAATCCACCTCAGGGATGGCACAATTCCTTGGACCCTGTCTGATCTCATGGGGTTCCAAGAAGCAATCTTCCATTGCTCTATCCACTGCAGAGGCTGAGTATATTGCTGCCGCCGCTTGCTGCGCACAACTCATATGGATAAAACAACAGCTAAGTGATTTTGGTGTCAATCTTGATTGCATTTCTATTCTATGTGATAACACTAGTGCAATTAACATTTCTAAAAATCCAGTGCAGTTTTCACGCACCAAACACATAGAAATCAGATATCACTTTCTGCGTGATTGTGTAGAAAAAGGAATTATCGCCATGAATTACTGCAGAACTGAGGAGCAGATTGCCGACATCTTTACGAAAGCACTGCACAGGGAGCCCTATGAGAAGCTAAGGCTTGAACTAGGTATGACCTCCCTTACCTAGTCTGTATTACATGGTAGATTTCTCCAATGATTGGCTAGATTAGGTTGCCTGCTAAGTTACCATTGCATGGAGTTGCTGCTTATGAAGTTGAAAAACCGTGTGAAAGTCTCTCTGTGTGTTCACCATGCTTGCTTGATAAATTAAAATTGCTGGATAGCAAATCTGAGCATGTCACAGACTTCCTTGTAGCCCAAAAGAGACTTCCAATTTGAACCCTCAATACATGCCATGGAAGTTCTCTAAGACCAACCTAAGCCTATAACATGTGGAGACTGTTTGGTGATTGTTTAGCCCTTTGATTATGAAATATCACATTTTTTTCTCCACACTGCATGATATTACTTTGCTCAGACTTGAAAAATTGGTTGTTTCGTGAATAAGTAGTGTTTTTCCTTGTACCTCTTGGGTAAACCGAAAGCACTACAACCCTTGTGTAAACCATGAGACAATAGAGAACGGGTTAATCTCAAGCTGGTACAAAATTGGTTCAATCGACTCTGTGGATGGGTTGATCTCTGATCATTGCTAAAGAATGGATGCAAGCTGTATGGCAGTTCAGACATGCATTTATGGTGATTTGATTACTCAGTAAAAAGCAAAAAGCTGTAAAGCAGACTTGAATGATGGCGTGTACTGTAATTGATGCCATTGGAATGTGGACCGACTATTGGGGAAAGGAACAAGCCAAAAGGCGTGTGTAGTCAAGGCAAATAATATCAGATCTTCTCCCAGACGGACACGTGGTGGAATTCTATTTGTTTTAGGAATTCTCAAGGCGGTCATTAATTATCTTTTTGAAGTTCGAAAGGCAGATTATCTGCACAAATTGATTCGATGAATCTAATTGATATGGCGGTTGGGCCTCTTTTTTAAATTTTGAAAGGTAATTTCGAGAGTTTGTTTTCGATATTAAAGAGAAGCGAGTCGGCAAAGCCTCACAACTATTTGCTCTCTTCCTTAAAGAAAACCCTAATTGCCGAAACCCTAATTCTGCCCAGAAAATTCCATGGCTGCCTCAGGAGAAATGTCAATCTCTGAAATGATTGCCAAACTAAGGGCTCAAGGAATGAGCGTGAGTGAAGCTGCGGTGGAACAATCAAAGACCTTGGAAGCATCCTCTGAATCAGTCCGATGTGTGCCGGAAGAGGTGACAAATCCAGTGACGAAGGGGTCTCCACCGAACAAAAAGAGAACCAGTGTCGCTGCAACTTCTGGCAGTAAGAAGAGGAAGCCGGCCGCCTCAGAAAAACCCACCCGGAAAAGCAAGCGTACCTCAAAGGATCTTCCACCAGTAGTAAAGAAGGAGGTTCCTGCTCCGGAGGCAGCGGAGGAAAACTCATGAAGAGAAGGTTCGTAATTCCTGAAATGACGATTGATCGTGAGTTTTTGGCTCAGTTCCAACTTGATAAGGTTAGTAATACTCTTATTGCCCAAGGATGGGATCATTTATTTCGAGAGGAGGTGTTGGTGGATGAAGATAGAGTGAGGGAATTTTATTCAAAGTTTAAGCTAGAGGAGTTGAGAGGAATGCCTTTGGCCACGTTTGTGATTGGCGGAGCAGAGCAAGTATTCTCTTGCCGGGAGTTGGGTGATCTGCTAGGAGTTCCAGCTCGAGGATATGAGGATTATAATAAGGGGATTTGGCCTGAGTCGGTGGCGAAGGGGGACGTGATTAGAAGAGTGGGGGGAGATCCCAACAATGTCTCTCATCAAGGGAAAGCCAACACGTTGTACTTAACCAATCGAATCCTTCACAAGCTGATTTGCACCTCTATCACTCCCAGAACACAGAAGCATGATGTGCTCAACTTCCAGGACTTTCTTCTGCTGGATAAACTCCAAGGGAAGGCTCAGATCCATCTTCCAATGCAGATATTCAAGCACATGGATAAAGCGGCCAGCAGTAAGACGCAAGGTCTGCCATTCCCAGGAATTGTTAAGAAAATCCTTGTCAAACTTGGAATCTACCAGCCAGAAATGGAGAGTCAGCTGTCCTTCGCTCTTGAGGAACAGACTATGGCGAGCTGGAACTGGGAGTTTGTACAAGGGACTGGTTGGAAGAACGACTCGTACGTTCCTACCCCTGTTATGGTAGAAGCACCTCAAGAGGTGGATCCTCTGGATCAGCAACCGCTGGATCCAGATGAGGGATCACCAGCTGTGATTGAGGTGTTGAAAAGCTTGTCTGAGAAGGTAGTGCTGCTGACAGATAAGGTGGGAAATCTGGAGGAATTGTGTGAGAAGATGTTGCAAAAGTCAGTTGTTGATGGAATGGAGGATTTGCAAGCCAAAGTGAATGTGCTTGCATCGCTGCCTGTCATGTTACAGGAGTTGGATGAGTCCGCTAAGATCAATATGATACATGGGACGCAAATCAAGGAAGAGATTCAGGAGCTGAATCGCCAGTTGAGATTCGTTGGGACAGAATTGGTTGACCATTTGAAGACTTTAGTGAGAGATTAACCCAGCCTCTGTCTCATGGTTCCCTTCCCTTGATATCCATCCCACATCATCCTCCTCCTTCATGATTTTTACTTCGTGACTTTGCTCTGTTTATGTTTGAAAGTACTTTTAATTGTCTGCTTGCTGTGTGCCCCTCAGGGGACTTTTGCCTAATTGAAAATGAAATTTGCAGTTTCCTTCCATTACTTGGTTTTCTTAAATTGCGACCTTTTTAATGATGCCAAAAGGGGGAAGATAACATGGATGCACCACCTGAGGGGGAAGTCATCACTAAAACTCAAATCTAATGCCCATCTAAGGGGGAACTGTCATGAGTTCGTAAATCTGTCTGGCTTCTATCTTGCTAACAGAAACTGATTAAAAGTCTATCTGCTGGACTAGTGATGAATTGAATTACTTATGATGGATTTCTGTTTTATTGAAGAAGTGTTTGTCATCATCAAAAAGGGGGAATTTGTTGGAACCCATTTGTTTTGATGATCACAAACACTTAGCTAATGTTTTGTCTAAGTGTGCAGAAATCCATCTAACAGATTAAAGAACAAATTTCCATGAGATGGATATACCCTACAGGTTGGAGGTGGCAAATTGTGTTAAGTAAACAAACAGACAAAGAGAAGATTCCAGAAGAAAAAGGAGTTCTGTCGTTTTGGGAAAAGACGCTAGGGTTTCGGAAATCAAGACTGGGCCAGGACATTGGGCCCAGATAACGAGACCCAGCCGCCCAATAAAAGGAGCTAGGGTTTGCAGATGCAAAGGGCAGTTTTCCAAGAGAGCTTCTAGAGAGATTGCGGCGCAGTTCTAGAAAGCAGAACGACAGAGTGTTCTTGAGAAAAGAACGGCGGAATCGCACTGAAGGAAGAAAGCTCGTTGTAGCAACACACGAAGGTTTGTGGTAGAAATCGATTATTCCATCCGGTTGAGTAGAGGTCATCAAATAGAATCTGTGTGATCTAGTTTGTAAACCCTACAAGCATATCGGGAATAAAAGGAATAATCTGATTTCGAAAATCCTTTCAGTGGAAACTGAAAGGTAGTGGTTTTTAACCTTATTATAGTCTTGATAAGGTTTTCCACTATATATCCTTGTGTTGTTATTTCTGCCGTCTCTTTCCTGCATCAATATTCCGCTGCTACGTTAAACTATCAAACGGAAAACAATATAAAATCAACTCTTAATTTCCGTCTGATAGATTATCGTATTTCGCTAACACTTCGATCCAACAGTACCTAGCTAGTGTATGCATTTGGATTTGTATGATACACTGCAGGTTCTACAAGTACTCGAATTCTATATAGGAAGAATCACTTGAATTTGCCTTGTTGACATCCGGCACTTTCTTACTTACATGGGCAGGCTCTTTGCTGGCATATTGCGAGAAGTCTACAGGGTCAGGTATGTGAGGAGGCATGGTGCATCTGACCAAAGCCCAGTTCACGCCCTCAAAGAATGGATGCTGTTTTATCTCTGTGGCACCTCTTTTGTAAGCAATTCTTTTTTGCGGTTCCTTTACCAGGAGTCCTTTTATGAGCTCCCTTGCACTGGAACTGATGTTTTGAGCATCGGGGAATTTAAGTGGTTCTACCAGTGAATGGAACACCTTAGCAGACAGTACTGTAAATAGAACAAATGGGAGCACACACGATATGATACCCAGTTCGGCTTTGCATACTCTGGGGGCTTCTCACACCCTAAACAGGGACACAAATCTTATTACGAGTTTAGGGCTACACGTGGACTTACGCTTACACAATTCCTCGTTTGTAATTGTCTAGCCTCTAACACTCTGTCTCTCAGATTTGCAATCTCGGTTCACCGCGGCTCCCCTCGATCCCCTGAGTTCGAGACTCCCTCCCGAACAGGCTCGAACTTCTCCCGAAGTTCGGACACTTTCTCTCGAAAGCGTGTCTTGATCACCGTGTGTGTATCCTTGTTTGTTCTTCAAGATCAGTCTGAACAGCACACTGAACAGACTTCTTCTTCGCCGTTGATATTCCGGTGTGGAATACTCAGCCGGCTGGCGCTCTTCTCCTCCAATCTCACGAATGTACTCAAGTGTATTTTCTCTCAGGAAAGCGATGCGGATATGGACGCCCTAGCATTCTATTTATATGCTTGGTCGATGTCCAAATCTGTTCCAGATATCCTCATCAAATATTTAGGAAATATTCCTAATATTCGATGTATATCTTCAATCCAATCTTTGGGAAGATTATAAGATATCTTCCACGACAAGGCAGCTAATCCGAGCTCCAGTCCGATGAGGAGATATTCATTCGAATATCTGAATCTTTATTTCCTTGCTGACCGACTTCAGCCGAAAAGATCTTCGATCTCCAGAATCTTTGGTTTGCTTCTTGCGTCTGCTCCACGTCGTTCTTTAGTTCCATAGTGCATTTGAATTGTCCTTGAACACCTGCTCGAACTGTCTAAAGACGTCTTGCCAAATACATGCCATTTAAGGGAACATCAATCTCCCCCTTGGCATTTTGGCAAAACCAAATCTACTAGATCTATCTATCTATCTATCTATCTATCTATCTAGAGTTTAGACAAACTTGAGGGAACAAAAATTAGTCACCTCAAACTACTCCCTTTTTGCCACAAACTGGCAATGGGTTCAATTGACAGTTGAAATATAGTATAGTCAAAATTAATTTATAATGACCGGTAAGTACCGGGTCGTCCAATGAACAATTGTAAACTTATGAGCACTATTTAATTTTGTTTCGATAAGTATATTTTAATTGCGAAAGGTTTGATTGGTGAAGTTAAACTCTATAAACAATATAAACCATCCAAGGGTTCTAGAGAAATATGTCACTACCAAGGCTAAAGGTGTACTCTAGGGAGCTACTTCACTCATATGTGTTTTTAGACTCCAAGAGTTCAATTCCATGCAAGATACTTATCCTAGATGATTAGATTACGGCCCGTATATCTATCAAGTCGAGTTCCACCTCTCGATTACTTCTCCGACTTAAGGGAGATATACAGTATACACACGAGTCTTAATCTCTCGATATTTTTGACTCGTGTCCTACTCATATATCTCGATTGTCAACTCTCATTGCATAATCGATCCTTATGAGGAGGTGAAGTCCTAGCCTATCTCAATGCTAGGATGGGTAACGCTAGTGAACACCACCTAGCAAGGGTGATTTACATGCTTTCGAAAACCTTTATCGTTCACCTCTCGGTTACTTAGCCTAAGGTTCCTTAATGACTCAATATGTAGATACTTTGGCGTCCACCTCTCGGCTACTTGACCAAAGAATTATATAAATTAATTATTTAGGCATTTTCTCAAACACCTAGAGTGCTTAACTCAAGTCATAAACCAAAACCATACACTTGGACATTTTCTCAAACACCTAGAGTGTATAGTTTGAGCATTCAATCAAAGTAAACCACAATCACCCAAAACATATTATTCTAACATTCATTCATAATAGATAAGGAGTATTAACACATATGAGGTCCATAGGACCCTAGAATACAAACACTACTCACAAACCATGTTCATAGACAAACACAAATCGTATTGAGTACATAGATGAAAATACAAGGGAAGGAATGAACCAATCTAGTGTAGATGATCTTCTTCCACCCTTTGAATCTTCAATCTTCAATGAATGATCTTCCTTTGAAACCTTGATCCTTTCCCTCTAAAAACCCTTGATTTCGTGCTCCAAAAACACTAACAAAAACTTTGATGCTTTGCCCCAAAACCCAAAACAATTAAAAGCTAAAACAGACAGTTGGTTGGTCCAACACGGTGTACCACTACCAATCCCCTCAATTGTTCACAAAACGCTGCGTTTCACACCATCTGTTTCTGTTCTGTATTCTCCTCCACTTCTATCTTTTAATGCCGACTACCAGTTTTATTCCCAATTCCCCATCTTTAATGGAGTTAAACCACTTTATGCCATTTGTTTTACCAAAAGGACTCTCCTTTCTGCTCCTTTCATCTTCTCTCTAGTTTTTTTAATATTAATTTGTCTCTCATCAAAATTCAAAACCCATCGCTTTCCCTGGAGACGCTTAGAATCCTAAAACAAGACGCCTTCACGCCAACCCAACGTCAGTGAGCAACTTGGTACTTATCTTACTTTAATCTTGGTTCAGTTCATCTGCTCCGACCTACCACCAACCAGTAAACCCCTTTCACCAAATGGTGGGTATTTTCTCTAGATTTTCATCCAGAAGCGGCCATCGCCGGACGCAGAGTGCCCTAGTGAGTTTTCCAATACTGTTTTCACTTGGAATTTGATGATGGGTTTTCTGTGTCTTTCATTTCACGAACTGGGTTTAACATGATCAACTAGGGTTTGAGCTTTTTTATGATCTGGGGTTTTGATTGTTTTTAGAAAAGATTGGATCTTTAGGATGTTTGGTCTGAAGACAATTGCTAGTTGTTTGTTCAGATTCTTGCCCTTGTTCTTGTGTATGGTCTATGGTGTGTGTGATGCAGCTGTAGATTACTAGATCGTCGAGTTGACTTTCGGTTTTGTATTTTTTTAAGATGCTATTTTGATGCCCACTTTCAAAGCCATTGTTTCTACAAATTTTGGCCTTATTGAATCAATTAGTATGTTGTTAATCCATAGAGCATCATCAGACTTAAGCTTTGTTTTTGTCGGGGATTAGATGCCAGACCATAGCTTACACTTACACATGATTGTTGACTGCCGGTGTTATGTTTTATGCTGCAACAGATGGATTTTTTTTAAGAATTGATTTGGTATTGGCAGGACGAGAGGCAAGTGTTGCCTTCAAACCCAGATATCGCTGGTGTCCCCACGGTGGCTAGTCATGGGATTGAAATAGCAGTGGAGTTTAAGCCAGTTGAGCACCCGGTTGAACCCCTTGATCATGATCAACCTGTGCAGTGTCCACTTCCAGAACCCTCAATACTGAATGTAAGTTTCAGTTTTTGCATTAGTACCGCACTTGCAATTTGCAAATACGTAGGCTTGAAGGTCCGGTTTCACAATTCGTATTTTTGATGCTAAATTACTTGAATGACGCACATACTAAATCATAAGAACAGCTAAGGTATGTTTCTGTGAGTGTCAACGATTCTTCTGAAGAGTAAATTGTGCCATCTAGGATATTAACTTGTTGTAGTTTGTTCAATCGGTGGGGGGAGGATCCTTAACTGATAGGCGTATTTCTTTAACTCTTTGTACTTGGATAGTTGGATAAGGTCTGTTGTTCAACTAGTTGCTATCTTTGAGATTATATGCGCTAGTTGATGGGCCAACAAAGTTACAAAGTAGATGTCTTAATCTATTTTACCCTTGGTGGTTAAATCAGGTGGTGAAGAGTCACCCCCTTAGCCAAAATGCCTCAAGAACGGTTAGTAGGGATTCGTTGTGCGTCAAAGAAGTTCATTAGTGAAGAAGAAATGTGCTTTGCATGAACTTGGAAGACTTTCATAACGGATTAGGCCTATTGTAGCGTTGCGTTTTACATTAGGAACTCATGTAATTGATAACATTGTGATCCATATAATTGCCTCTAGTGTAGTAAGCACACCTTTCAGTTCAAGATTGATTACAGTGTTTTTGCGGCTGTCACATGTTTACTGTTGACTAGGCCATTTGACTTGCAGTTTATGTATACTGAACCAGTTCTGATTTTCTGATATATTAGGATGGAAGAATATGGAAAGAACGGCTATCTGCAAGCATGCGAAGAAAACCCGACTTGCCAGTCATGACAGAAGGCGTTCCCTTAGAATCTGAAGTTGGAGAAATACGAATAAAACAGCCCCAATCAAAACGCTCTATTCTACCATCAGCAAGTGCTCCAGAACATAGTCTCTTAAAACTCCTGGAAGAATGCAACAGCTCAGGAATCTGAAAGAAATAAAAAATCACGAGTCGTGTTTACTTGCGTACCCTGTGAGGTATATAAATGTAAAATGTTATAAATCTCAATGTACCTATATTGTTGTCACATCTTTGTTTTCCCTGACTAAATTTTCCTGGTACATTGAGCAGCCGGTAAACTATACCTTGTTAGTGTATATTTACACAATCATATTTATGAAACATCTTTGTTAGAATGCTTCATATTTGTTCATATCAGAAATTCACAGATTACCTTTTTTTCCGCTGCTGAATGCTGAAATCTTAATCTGAATTGCACCCTAAGAAAATTTACTTCAAAGTTGCATCTCCTAAGAAATTTCAGATTCATATATAATCCAACAACATGACCATTAGTAAACATGTTACAAAACATCTACTCAGAATCTAACCATCCATGAATCCCGGAGAGGAACCTGGACGCTAACAACTCAATAACAAAACAAAAAGGTTAGATGGCCATATCAGCAGCTTGATAAGGAAGCTGGGCAGCAAGATTGATAAGATGTTTACGAGGCCCGCGAGAGCTCCCATGGTTCACCCTGACCGGTATCTTCCGTGGCGTCCCGTGCATCTTGGCGAAATGGCTTCTCTTCAAACCTCCATGTCCATCAGACACAGCTCCGTTGCGATGATGATGGTGATGGTGATGGTGATGGTGAGCTGGAGCTCCGAGGACAGAAACAAAGCAGAAAATCCCAAGAAGAAGCAACTTGAGAATGGCCTTAAACTGCGCCATTTTTAGCTTACTAACTTTCTCTGTATGTGTTTGTTAAAATATATAGGCAAGGAGAGTGCTTAGGATGACTTTGTGGACATTGCTTTGTGCTGAAGCGACAAGAATAAGCACATCATCATCATTAGCTTCCCACTCCATCCATGTATTTGATGACTTGTATTTGATTCTTTATTAATTACTTGTGTTTAGTCTTTGTTAGGTTTCAGTTTGGTGTGGGTTTGGTGAGTGTTTTCGTTGCTATGATTTTGTTTAACAAGACCATCTTAATCCCACGTACTCTTTTTATGATGATTCATCACACATAATGATATGACTACAATTCATTGTGTGAACTTTGTCTGTTCAATTGTAAGTTTTCATATGATGAATTTATATGTGGTCAAGAATCTATGACTGCTATATATTCATTGAAATATACTATAGATGGGGTGTTTAAATGTTATACGTTATTAGAGTGTTATGTGTTATCTTGAATCTGATTGGTTGATAGTGCAGGAATACTGTAGGAATAGTGTTTGTTTTTTACTGTTTGCTTTTTGAATAGTGCAGAAATTTGGTAGTGGGACACGTGGCGCACCCACAAAGCACGGAGAGTTGGGATGTGTGACTGCGATTGAAGTAACACATAACACCATAAAAGCTTATAACATTTGAACACTCCTCTACTATAGATATAACTATAATGATTCGATCGGAGGGTTCGATTCAAGCAGTCATATGTTTAATTTTTTTTCACCGTCATTCTTTAAGTCAACAGAATCTTAAGATTGGATTCGGTCATTATAAACTTCATGGGCTTGTCTATCCCAAGAATCGGTTGATGAGTATTGTGACCATAACTGTAACGATTTGATTTGAACCGTTGTAAATTAGTTTGTCCCAAATGTATCTCTTAATCACCATCCCTTAGCTCTCGGCACAGAGCATAGATACCTAATTCGAACCGTTGTAAGCTATATTTATCACTAATATTTCCGCATCACGATCCGATCATCACAACCTAAAATCTATCTCAAATCTATCCCGCAGTAAATGTTACACAAGCACGATTTCTGGTGGGATACAAGAAAATATTTAAGTTTTGTGGTCAAATCTAATCGTTTTATAATCATAAACGCGTTCCATGTTGATCATTGTCATTTTCAATTTTTGTTGCTTTCCCAACGCAGAACATCAAATTTACGCCCTAAAGACTAAAACAAATTTAAGGCAAACGAATTCACATCATTTTTGTATTTTTTTTGCACAGCTGCAAATAATAAATAACAAATGAAATTATGAAACAAGTCAATTTATTTCCAAAGAATATTTTCATATGTTATGTTAACAACAATCAACATCTCACATGGGTATCATCGCCCAAGGTACTACGCGAGCTCCGGCTCCTCCTGGTCCTCTTCCTCTTTTGCCGAGGATGATGACTTCCTCCAAACTTCAACCTCCCACTCTCCTTAAACCTCTCCTTCTCCACCGGATCAATCACACACTCCGGCAATGGCACAGGGTACCTCCACAAATCGTAACAATACGAATAGTACATGTACTTTTGCCTGAATCTCCTCATCGCTGCCCTACGAGACGGTGTGATCACCGCATAGTCAGCAGCCTCTAGCTCCGCGTGTGCATCAGCACATTCCATCGTGGCCCCGGCTTGTATGATGGGGCTAGAGGCGCAGCCGTCTAGCACCAAGTCCTTCAATTGTGCAACGAAGGGTGAAAAGTTGTAGTCCACTTTGTACTTCCCGCCTGCTGTGGCCCAGTCGGATGCGTCCCATATTGTCGCGTACAGCGCCATTGGCTTCGACGGGTAGTCTGCGCCCATTTCCTCGCTGTTCATCACCTCTCTTATCGGCACATTGTCCACATAAAAGCTGATGCACAAATACACAAACTAATCAATCAATTGAATGTATTTTAAAAAAGGGGAAATGATAAAGAGGGGTATGAATTATTACTCATTGACAAATCACGGTTCGAACAATGAAAATTGACAATTAATGGCAATTTCAAAATATTTTGATTCTCAATTTCACAATTAAGGACAATAAAGTGTTTTCAATTCATTCGTTTAGTTAACTTTGTTAATTGATGAAGTGATATTTCATCAATTAAGTGTTATATATGGATCAAAATATTTTGAAATTACCCTTAATTGTCAATTTTCATAGTTCAGACCGTGATTTATCAATGGGTGATAGTTAATACCCCTCTTTATTATTTTCCCGTGAAAAAAAAGTCCAACAGAAAGGAATAAAGGGACAAAAAACAAAACCATTTGACACTCAGAAAAAATGCTACTTTTGGCTGATGCCAACTGAATCGTCCATATAGTGGGTTTGGACAATTCCTGGCTGGCTACCAAACTAAAAGCCTAACTTTCACAACACTTATTGTATTACTGTTTTTAGTAATTTTAGTCTCAATCAGAGCCTCCTGTCCCCTTTCGTCGACCTTCGACCCATTTTGCCCGTCAGGACCAGGTCGAACAAAAAAAAGACATTGAATAAATAAAAAGTCACGGGCTCGATTCCTGACAGTAACTAATTAGACGGTTTTTAAAAAATAACTAAGAACTCAGAGAAGCTCAGTTTTTTTTCAAGTGATCAGAAATCGTAAACCTTTGTAATGAAGAAACAAATAAAAGACAACTTTACTAGGATGTTTTGTACCAGTTAAAGGAAAAGTGACATACACAATGTTCCTGGCAGTCCAGAGGATGCTGTAACGATGGAACTCCTTGCTGGGGTCAAACCAGAGCGTGTAACGCTCCTCTCGTCCTCTTTTGGTGCTCCCGTTTCCGTACAGGTTGGTCTGAAACCGCCATGGACGGCCAGGAGCTCCTCCCAGAAACTCTATGTCAAGTTCATCATGCGTTTTCTCGAAAACGTCGCCGTTTGAGGTCTGTGGTACCAGTCAAAAGGATAAACATTAAAACATCAAATTTTCAAAAAGTTGCCATAACGGCAGATGCTAATCGGGAATCATGCGCCGATTCTGATTACGAGGATTCCACGCGTTTTTGGCACGGTTGGTGGGATTAATCGTTTGGAGAATTTAAGGATTTTTTTTTCCTGAAAAAATAAGGAAAGAAACTTACGTAAATTGCGACGACGATTCCAGAGGTGTGATTTCCGGGCAGCTTGATTCTGGCGCTGAAGAATCCGTAGTTGTACAATTCAGATGATATAATCCCAGACCCTGATAATCATGAAATTCAAAACTGGGTTTTTATTTTAATCGCTCGTCGATTGATTACAAAACAGAACAAAAAGGAGGGATTTTTAAGGATAAAAATGAAATTACCAGCGTAGGGATTGAGGTGGAGATCGACGCCATCGCCATCCTCGCGGTGCTTGATGTTGAAATCAGCGAACAGAGGAGAGAATTTCTCGTCGTACGAGACGGTCGACAAGTCGCGGAACGCGGCTGCGATGGAGGAGGAAGAGAACAGGACGAGAGATAAATACATCACCAGCAGCAGCAGCGACATCGTCGAATGTCGACGATCCATGTTTCTCGGCTCTGTCTCTCTCTTCTCCTTCTTCGTTTTTGCTCTGTTTTTCCTTTTCTTTATTTCTGAAACGCAAGATTTGTGCTCTGTTTTTTCTGAGAATGTTTTTCGATTTTCGGGTTTCCTTTTTTTCTGTGTTGTGAATTTATAAAGAGGGATAAGAACGCTCTGTTTGAGGACGCGGCTATCTTTTGAAATGGACGAAAGTGCCCTTGGAATAGTAGTTGATTGTTTCATTAATTTGATTTAAATATAATTTGAGAAATAATTGATTGCTTAATCCTAGTTTTGATTTTTGGTTCTCTTTAATGGAAATAACGACCGTGCCTTGCTAATTTACAGCTGTGTTAATTTGAATGGTATTTTCAAAAAATTCAATCCGCGGCAAACGGCCCAATTAAATGGTTTTTGGTGAATTTTAGATGGTTTATCAATGGTGAATTTTAGGCGTTTGTTGCATAAAAAGAATATACGGTAAACTAGAAGAAGAAAAAAACATTGTAACAATACAATTTGATTTATTTTGTGCTGTTTTTATATCGTTTTTTATAAGTCATATTGATGTTTTTATATCTATTTATAAGATTTGAGTTGAGTGGAATGAGAAAGATGCGTTGACAACTTGACATTGTACATTTAAATGGAGCCTATATATTTAGAGCTTGAGTTCAAATGGATAAGTCATATTGATTTTTTTTTGTTGATAAGTCATATTGATTTGATAAGAAATATTAAGGGAAATCAAAATGAAATATTTCTGTTGTACAAAAAAGTTACCCAATAGATACTTATACGAAAAATAATAATTTATTTAAAACAATATAGTCAATTGATACAAAATTTGAAATGTTAAGATTTAATGTATTTTTCTGTGCTTTCCATAGCTTCAACATAATTTAGAGAGAGAGAAAAAATCTATATATCATTTTGTGACATTGAATTTAATTAATAATTACGTTACAATAATCTTTTTTTGTTATAACATTATTTCATATTCATCTCATCTTAAAACGAAGCAAAATACACCAAAATATTCACAAATTATTTATTCATCTCCGACTACAGTAATATGCTTCATATAGAAAACCAAATAATTAAATTTTGGATGCAAAAATTCCAATCCATCACGTCACTTATTCTCACCATCTGTCAAGTCCATAATAATACATTAATATTTAATATTGTACTAAAACTAAGTAGTTACCTTACATCACAAGCAACCTCACACCAGCATGCAAGATGCATGCAAACAATAGTCGTAGTTATCAACCTCCCCATCAAAACCCTAATTTATTCAATTCAATTCAACTCAACTCAATCCAATCCATCATCATCTAACCTAATCACACTTTGTTATAAATCACTAGTATATCATAATCATGCAATAGCAGCTAACTTATCTTAGCTGTCCATTTATCAAGTTAAATATAGTATTAATTAATTAAAGTGTTATTAAATGCAGGGTGAGTGCAATGTCAACTTCTTTGCTAAGCTAAGCTGTTCTGCTGGTAGCTAATATGGTGTTCTAGAAAATATTTAAAAAAAATTGACAATTTCAACTTTGAATTAAAAAGAAAATGGAGGCTGGAATAGTGCAGACCCTTGTCAACATCTGGCAAAATATTTATTTATTTAATTGGTCAAATTACGTTAACACGGATGTATGCATGAGAGTGACTCAAATCTGCTCACTGGTTTGTGACTTGGGAGCGTGCATGGGTGGATTAAGAAATGGAGGGGTGTTTTAGTAAATCTTTGTATTATTCGAGGGCGATGACATTTCATCTAAATGCAGTGAATTCTTATTTGAAATGTGAAGTATTTCAATTTGTTAATGTTTATTAAACTGGATTTAGAAATTTTATCTGTAATTATATCCACTTGTAGCTAATCAAATTAAATGATTCTTAGCATCTCAAAAATATATGTAGTTTTTATTTGAACGCTTACACACATGTGAAAATCATTTTTTTGGAGATCATGAAAATTGAAAAATGTACTCATTACATATTTATGTGAAAACAAATATTAAGTATTACTGCACCCTTTTATAGGTATATATGTTGAAATTTTTGTGTTATAAAGTGGGAAGAAAACCATTCCAACAATATATGCATATGTAAATGGTCTCATCCCTCAGTATCATGGTAAACCAAATCTATTTTGTTTCTACCACTTTCTTAAAAAAGCACACGCAAAAAATCAATTTGATTTGCAAATAATTAATAAAATATTCCAGTTTTATTATTATTATTATTATAAGGGATTAGTGTTAGATGTTGGTAATTGTTAACATGAGGATTCGATCTCAGGCACTCTGGCAACGAGGGAGCAGGCCGACCACTGGACTCTAACCCCATCCTCAAAATATATTCCAGTTCTTTAACTATTGCATTCATCATTTAATTTAGGGAAAAGTACACATTGGTGCCCCGAACTACCGTCATTTTCCAATTGAAGGTCCAAACTATCAATTATTCCAATCAAGGGCAAAGTAAAAAATAAATTGACCAATTTTCGAACACCAAACCCTGTAACTTCACCGTGTCTAAATTGTGAACTCAATCATGTGGACCATGTTGAAAATAACCCGATGATCTCTTCATAAAATTTTAACGTATTAAATCGATCTTTTTTCGTTAATATCAATACACTTTTTTATTGAGTCGTTATTAACGGGATTCACATGATTGAGTTTGTAATTTAATCACGGTGAATCTACGGTGCTCGGTGTTCAAAAATTGGTTAATTTATTTTTTATTTTGCCCTTGATTGGAAAAATTAATAGTTTGGACCTTCAATTGGAAAAGAGCGATAGTTCGGGGCACCAATTTGTACTTTTCTCTTTAATTTAAGTACTTTATGAAATTAAAAGAAATAACATTATATTACTATGAATCTGAACGCTGTAATTTCATGCTATTCAAATTTGTAAGATTCGAAAGCAATGAATTGATCAAAAACAATTTATAACCGGTAAGTACCGGGTCGTCCAAGGAGCAAATTTAAACTCAAGATCACTATTCGATTTTACTTAATAAGTCTATTTCCCAAAGATTGTGTGAAATGTTGTTATCAATCGTCAAATTATGAATAATGCAATTAAAAGGTTGTTTTCAAGGATTTCAAAGGCGTTCCTAGGGTACTACTTCCCTCCTTGGTGTATTCAACTCTTAAAGGTTCAATTTCATGCAAGAACGACTAATGTAATGATAGATTAAGGCGTGTCCCTATTGAACCAAATTCAATCGCTAGATGTTGTTATTCAATTCAAGGAAAGGACACCTCGCGCGTGAGCTTCAATCGCTAGATATTGTTAGCTCACGTCCTACTCAAGGTTCTCAACCATCAACGCTAGTTGAGTGATCGATAGCCAATGAGCGGTTTAGGATCAAGCCTATCTCAATGTTAAAATGAGTCACGCTAGTGATCGTTACTTAACAAGGGTGAATATACTTCATTCTAGAATCATTAGTCTCGCTCGCTAGAGCACTTAACCTCAAATTCATGTTTCTAGACCACTTAGGTATTTTATCAAACACTTGGTGGGCATAGAATAGACATTTAATCCAAGTAAATTCACAAATCATAACAAGTCTTCATTCATGCATATAATCAATAGATAAACGAGTTTTGTACACCAAGGAGGTCCATAGACCCCTAGAAACTAATGAGACTACTCACTACCCATGTTCATAGACAAACAAAGTAGTGGGTTTTCAAGAGAAATGAAAAATCGACAAGATGAAGTAAGGAAGTACGATTAAGAGTCCCCCTATATCCTTGGAGTGCTTCAACTTGATTGATGAACTTCGAAACTCTTTGTCTTTTCCCCAAAATCCCAGCTCTCTTCCCCAAAAACCCTAAGTTTCTATTTATAGCAAGCAGTAAAAAGGGCCTGCCTTGACGACTCAACCGGCCGGTTGGATTTGTGAAGGAATATGAGCCGGCCGGTTCGCGCAGGGGAAACTTGGATCGAGACTTTCTGAAGCTTTGAACCGGGCGGTTCAACTCGTGAATGTATTTGAGCCGGGCGGTTCGATCAGTGGAGGGAACGCTTGGTGCCTTCTGAGCATCTGAGCCGGGCGGTTCGATCAGTGGACGCGTTTGAGCCGGGCGGCTCAACACCTCCGAGGCTTCTTCTCGTTTGGACTCGCCCTCAGCCGGGCGGCTCGATCATGGGCCACCATTTGAGCCGGGCGGCTCAATGCTCTAGAAGCTCGGTTTTTCTCGAATCTTGGTCTTTAGGCCTTGGCTTCAATGGGGAGCAACTTTTAGCCTGAAATGCAATGATAGGGGTCAAATGGGCATCGAAAGAGACTCGGAACGAATCAAAACATCTAGTAAAGGCGGGAGAAAGATAGTCGAGAATTCGACTTATCAAAACACTCCACACTTAGAGTTTGATCGTCCTGAGCAAACAATAATATCAAGCCAAAGAGAACCAAATGGCAATTTTTTATTTCTGACTACTCTAACACATATTTACAAGCTAACTCCTTTTCGTAGGTGTGACGAATGCATTTAGCATATGCATTAAGCCTTTAAACCCCTAGGCTACCCTAGTGGACGAGTTATAGTCTCGTGAGAGTTTTCAGAAAAGAGAATACTCACAAATCCCACATGCATTTATCCCATAAGAGTGAAAAACAAGAGTGTCAACAATTAAGGCGAGGATTTCTCAAAACTTACTTCACATCCCACGCTAGCATCACAATCACTATACATTTCAAGAGAGCTTTCAACCGTTTAAGTTCACATGAGGGTGCACATTCAAAGAAGTCAATGCTAGCGCTATCAAGTGCCTCACCTAGAAGTCTATTCATTTTTCTTTTGAAGCAAGGCTTTTGAAAGATGGTTAAAGCGTTTTGCACAAAAAACGTCGTTCGATCACCTATGCTAGCTAGGGCTAGTCCATGGGTTCACGATATAACTCATTTCCAAGTTTTAGACGCTAAAGTCATAATCCATAAGGAAAGAGGAGTTTGACAACAAGAGTTCTTAAAACAAGCATAAACCAATCAATAGCTTACGTGAAATCACAAGGGTCGTTCTAAAGCTCAACTTGCTAGCACACAATGCACGTGGTGAATTCACACATATATAAAATGATGGGAAAGGCATAAAGTCAAGCTTTAAGTGCTTCTTATTTTCTTTTCTTCTCTCTTTTTTTTGCATACAAATGCTTTCGAGGGGGGACTTACCTCCCTAACCCCCGGCATTTGTATCTTCTTTTTTTTTTTTCACAACTTAAAACTTGACAATATGCCCAATGTGAATATGGAATGTGTGAGAAACAACCGCAAACAAGGCACGAGGCAAGAGAACTATAGTCACCTAAAAGCAATCGAGAGGTTTAAGTTTTTCATGAAGGTTTCAAAGCGTGCTTGCTAAAAACTTTTCAAAGCGTGGGCGAAAAATACTTAGATTTCTAGATAGGCACAAGATAGCAATGACATTGATTCACAAGAATGAGCATTCAATAGAGCTAGCTTGGTTTTGGACTCTAAATCATGTAAAAAGGGATGAGAGCTAGGTGTGACTTATAGAAGATGGGAATTGATAGTCACAAGCCTTTGGTAGTCTAATACTCATAAAATTTGGATAAAGCATGATGCAAGTGTTCATTTCAAGAGATATGCATGGTATAAACATGTGAACAATTGCGCCAAACCCACACACTCCACACTTAATTGATGCTTAGTCCCTAAGCACAAGAGATGATAAAATAGAGGTGAAGGTGCAAAGAAAACTCCCCTAGTTTGTAGAGTGTAGTCCATTTCAAATCAACTCTCCCTCTTTCGTAGAAAATTTCCCCTTGATGACAATATAAAACAATGAGAGTTAATGCGCACTAGCATGAATATTTTCCCGAAAGCATGACAATGACACAAGTGAAAATCAACCTCCTCTTTTCATAATCATGAAATATCCAACAAAGGTACGAAGAGAGTCCATACAACCAAAATGCGCACCACGGCGACTTAAACATTCAAGCCATATCAAAAGTCAAATACTAAAGCATAGCATCCCAAAATTGCGCCCAACGACGACTTAACATCCAAAATCATCAACATATATCAAGCTAAACAACATCACAAAGTCATGGGAATAGAGGTGCAAATTCAAATAACACAAGATGTAAACAATATCACCGGGCAAGCCTCAAAATGGAGCATCATCATCATCGTCGTCCGGGCTTGCAAATCGATCCTCCTCTGTTGGAAAGCTGGCTGTAGGGATAAAAGGAGAAACACCGGATGGAGCATAGGCAGAGGGAGGTGCAAACCCAACTGGTGGAGGTGGTGGAGCATGGCGCGGAGCAGGGGCAAAAGGAGGAGGGAAGCCAAATGGTTGAGACGGGTCAGTACTAACAAATGGCGGAGGTGCGGGAGCACTAGCACTGCTGGAGGGAAGATTCATCCTCTCGACGATGGTGGAAAGAGTGGAACGTACCCATTGAGCCTCTTGATGAGAAAACTCCTCTAGACGATTCATTCCAATCCTCATATCAGCAACTTCTGCGGAAAGGCTGTCAAACCGCGAAGTCCAATCCGCACTAGAAGGCGGTATGCTCTCGGATGGGGGAGGGACGGATGGACCGGGGGATGATGGCGGTGAAGGAGTGAGGGGGTAGTTTCGGTGCCTGGATATGAAGGCGGTCTTGTTCCTTCTGGCTTTCTTTTGAAACTCCGCACCGTGTGGTTTGTCATCATGGTCCCAAAGCATTGTACCGGGAATGAGGAAGAAGCTGCGCCTCATAGCACCAATGTCAAGAATCCTCTTCGAAGGCTTAGGGCACTCCGGATGGTCAAAACCAAAGCCACAATTCAAGGCTATCAATGTAATCAATGATCCTCCTCCAATAGCGGAATTCCGCGACCCTTCCCTCACATAGTCCTCAAACTTCTCGGTAAGGATGGTAATCCAATCAAGCTTAAGCCCATGGTCAATGGCCATCATTAAATCTATATCCGGGTTTGTCAATGCACGAGCTTTCCCTCCTCGAGTGTTAATTCCCAAAGCAATGAGATGATGTATCACCTTCCAACTTGGAGTTTTGATCCCGGTGGCATTATATGACGAAACAAACCACTCTTTCCTCCCGGAGATTTTCTGCCAAAACTTGGCCCTATTGTGATCATTATATCTCCGTAAATCATCACGTGGATGCAAAAGATGGAGCCAATCCTGCAAATCCCTACGCTTCACTTCAAATTCCCTTCCACCCAACATAAACCTCCACAAGGTGACATAATCTTTCTCCCATTCCGCCTCAAATGTACAAAGAAACTCTATCATCACCCTTTCAAATGAGCGCGGATCATCCTCAAAATAGAAATGCAAACCACAATTGTCTAGCTTTTGACGTACCTCATCCCTTATTTCAAAATTACCTAGCAGAGCCCAATCGGGGTATGAGGTTGCAATGATCTTCTTCTTGCCTCCTCCAATACGCTCGAACCTAGCATGATGCTCTTCGTTCTCGAAATAAAGTGGTTCCGAGAATGGATACGGAGTTGGAGGAATTGCCAATGCCCATTCCTCATCGGCTTGAGGTGCCGGAGGAGGGTCAATTTGGGGTATAACTTCACTAGCCGGACCTTTTCCTTTGGAAGCCCTTGAAGATGATTCGCCCATTGAACTCTTGTGCTTTTTTGGTGGAGGTGGAGTAGGAGATTTCCTAGGTGGGGAGGGTGTATCATCCCTAAGCACAAGACGCCTAGTAGCATTTCGTGGAGGATTTCTCTTCCTCACGCTCTCCTCGTCGCCGGCTGCAGCATCAAATGGGATGGAGGCCTTGGTGGGAGCGGTTGGTTTGGGGGAGGGTCGAGCACCGTCTCTAGCCATTTCAATGGTGAGGGGAGGGGTTTCGAGTGGAGGAAACCGGCTGAATTTGAGGGAGGAGGTTTGGATTTTTGAAGGTTGTGATGCGGCAGGGGAAAAGGGCGGACGGATGAGTGGGATGGTTGCCGACGGTGGATGGCTGAGCGGACTGGCGGAAGATTGGGAGGTCGCCGGGTTGTGAGGAGAGGAGAGGTTTGTTTTGATTTCAAAATCCAAATTAGGGTTAGATGAAAAAAGAAATGGCAAAATTAGAATTTAGGGCAAAATTGGAATGGGTGAACCAAGTCAATTGGAATTGGGCCAAGCAGAATTTATTTCGAACCGACAAGAATTGACTCAATCAGATGGGAATTGAGCCGGGCGGCTGGATGGTAAGGCAAATATTGAGACGGGCGGCTCAAAGCATCAGAGGATTCAAGTGAAGAAAATGACACTTGAGCCGGACGGTTGAGATGAAACGCCCAAGTTGAGCCGGGCGGCTCAACGGATCAGAGAGGTCGGGTGATGAACCTAGAACTTGAGCCGGACGGTTGAGGTTGAAGGCGGAAGTTGAGCCGGGCGGCTCGATTGCTCAGAGAGGTGAGGGATTGAAAGCAAGCCTGAACCGGGCGGTTCGATATGCAAGGCATAGTTGAGCCGGGCGGCTCAACATCCCAGAAAGATGATGACTTGATTGAATCGGCTGGAACCGGCCGGCTGGGGGTGGAAGCAGAGATTGAGCCGGACGGCTCGACTGATCAGCGTGGACACTCCACACTTAAGTCTGAGTGCACTCTTCCCAAACATGAAGCCACTTTATTAGCAAATAAAAATACATCAAGCATGCGAGATAGTAGCGCGAAAATGAATACTAGCCACGGGCTACCTCCCGTGAGGGCCTAGTTTAACGTCTTGGCATAGACCGAGCCGAATCTCCTCATGGAAAGATTTTAGAAGCGCAGCAGAGGAGGAGTTTTCAATCGGTTAAGTCATGTAGGGTGATAGAGGTGTTCTCGGGGTCTAGGGGAGCTCCATGGTAGAGCTTGAGTCTTTGCCCATTGGCTTTGAAAATTTCCCCTCTTGAGTTAAATAAGGTGACATGTCCGTCCTCAAACACCTTTTGAATTTTGAAAGGACCCGTCCATCTTGACTTAAGCTTTCCCGGAAATAACCTCAATCTTGAATTAAATAGTAGGACTTGGTCCCCTTCTTTGAACTCCTTCCTCAAAATCTTCTTGTCATGCCATTTCTTTTGCTTTTGCTTGTAGATTTTGGCATTCTCATAGGAGTCAAGTCTTATTTCGTCTAGCTCATTCAAGTCCAATAGCCTCTTTTCTCCGGCGCTTTTCATGTTGAAATTCAATTCTCTAACCGCCCAAAGTGACTTGTACTCCAATTCAACGGGTAGGTGGCAAGGTTTCCCATAGATGAGCCTAAAAGGAGACATCCCTATAGGTGTCTTGAAGGCGGTCCTATATGCCCAAAGAGCATCATCCAATTTTGAGGACCAATCCTTCCTTGAATTTCCCACCGTCTTGTCTAGTATAGATTTGATTTCTCTATTCGAGACTTCCACTTGACCACTAGTTTGAGGGTGGTAAGGTGTAGCAACCTTGTGGTAGACCGCATATTTCTTCAAGAGCGCCTTAAATTGCTTTTCCTTGAAGTGAGCTCCCCCGTCACTAATTACGGTTCGTGGGACTCCAAATCTAGGGAAGATCACCTTCTTGAAAAGCTTTGTTACGACCTTGGCATCTTGAGTTGGGGAGGCTATAGCTTCGACCCATTTGGAAACATAATCAACCGCTACGAGAATGAAACGGTTCCCATAGGAAGGAGGGAAAGGGCCCATGAAGTCTATTCCCCACACGTCAAAGATCTCCACTTCTAGAATTACTTGTTGGGGCATTTCATCCCTCTTGGAGATATTCCCACTCCTTTGGCACTTGTCACAAGCCTTCACAAAATTGTAGGCATCTTTGAATATTGATGGCCAATAGAGTCCACTTTGAAGCACCTTAGCCGCGGTCTTAGAACTCCCTCCATGGCCTCCACAAGGAAGAGAATGGCAATGGTGCAAGACTCCCACTATATCTTCGTCGGCTACGCATTTTCTATAGATACCATCCGAACAAAGCTTGAAGAGGTGGGGTTCATCCCAATAGTATCTTCTTGCATCATGCGCAAACTTCTTCTTTTGGTTGTAGTTCATGTTTGGAGGAAGTGCCTCACAAACCTTGAAGTTCACTATATCGGCGTACCATGGTGTAGTGGCATTTTCAATTCTCATCAAGTTCTCACCAAGAAAAGAGTCCTCAATAGGCAACTCCTCACTTGAAGTCCTCTCCCTCAAAGGCTCAAGTCTAGAAAGGTGATCGGCGACCAAATTTTCTACTCCCTTCTTGTCTTTGATTTCAATGTCAAAATCTTGGAGTAGAAGCACCCATCTTATGAGCCTAGGCTTGGCATCTTTCTTAGAAATTAGGTACTTGATGGCGGCATGATCGGTATAGACTATGGTTTTGGATCCCACCAAGTATTGCCTAAATTTCTCGAAGGCATAGACAATAGCTAGCATCTCTTTCTCCGTAGTGGAGTAGTTTGATTGAGCTTGGTCCAAGACCTTGCTCGTGTAGTAGATCACATGTAGCTTTCTGTCTACCCTTTGCCCTAGAACGGCTCCAATGGCATAGTCACTCGCGTCGCACATAAGCTCAAAGGGGAGTCCCCAATTGGGAGGTTGGATGATAGGAGCGGATGTGAGGGCCAACTTTAGCTTCTCGAAAGCTTTAGCACAAGGATCATTGAATAAGAAAGGAGTATCAATATGCAAGAGATCGGTCAGTGGCTTGGCAATCTTAGAGAAATCCTTAATGAAGCGCCGGTAGAACCCGGCATGACCAAGAAAACTTCGAATTCCCTTAACATCTCTAGGGGGTGGAAGTTTTTCAATTACTTCAATCTTAGCCCTATCCACCTCAATTCCCCTATTAGAGACAAGATGTCCAAGCACAATTCCTTCTTGTACCATGAAATGGCACTTTTCCCAATTTAAGACTAGGTCGGTCTCAATGCATTTGTCAAGAACCCTTGAAAGGTTCTCTAGACAAGAGTCAAATGAGGAACCATAGACCGAAAAGTCATCCATAAATACTTCCATTGTATTTTCAATGAAATCGGAAAAAATGGCCATCATGCACCTTTGAAAGGTTCCCGGCGCATTACATAGCCCAAAAGGCATACGTCTATACGCATAGGTTCCATAAGGGCACGAGAAGGTGGTTTTCTCTTGATCTTGAGGGTGAATAGGGATTTGGAAGAATCCACTATACCCATCCAAATAGCAAAAGTATTCATGGTTAGCTAGTCTCTCAAGCATTTGATCAATGAAGGGGAGTGGGAAATGATCTTTCTTAGTGGCCTTGTTTAGCTTACGGTAGTCAACACACATCCGCCACCCCGTGACGGTGCGTGTAGGGATTAGCTCATTTTTCTCGTTCTTGACTACCGTTAAGCCACCTTTCTTGGGTACCACATGGATTGGGCTCACCCATTCCGAGTCGGGAACGGCATAGATGATTCCCGCTTCCCTCAATTTAGTTATCTCCTTAAAGACAACTTCCCCCAACGTCGGGTTCAACCTCCTCAATCTCTCACGGGTTGGTCTAGCATCATCATCCAATGTAATCCTATGCATGCATATATCGGGGCTAATCCCTTTCAAATCATCAATGGAATAACCAATAGCCGCCCTACGCTTTCTAAGCACATGCAAAAGTCTAGAGGTTTCACACTCATTCAAAGATGCATTCACTATTACGGGAAAGGCAGAGTTTGGACCAAGGAATTCATACCTTAGACTTGTGGGTAGAGCCTTAAGCTCTATCCTACAAGGTCCCTTACCTTCTCCTTTCTCCGTTCTTTCTTTTCCATCATCTTTTTCCTCTTCTTGTTCCTCCTCATCCATCATCAACAAATCCATCATAGAGTCACCTATGCTTTCATCACTCAAAAGTTCTTGCTCAATGGAAGTTAGTTCATCACAAGAAAAATCATCATAAGTATCAAGCAAGTTGCAATCCAATGAATCACTAGGGGCACTACATGCTTGTCTTAAATGGAACTTGATTTTCTCTCCCCCTATCTCAAACTCTAGTGAATCATTTATGCAACTTATCACCGCCCTAGTAGTTTTCAAAAATGGCCTTCCCAAAATGATTGGGATCTCTCGCTCCTCCTCCATCTCTAGAACAAAGAAATCCACGGGAATGTAAAACTTCCCCACCTTCACGGGCACGTCCTCCAAGATTCCACTAGGGATCCTAGAGGAGCGATCCGCGAGGCGTAGACTAATGGAGGTAGGCACGAGAGTTCCCATATCAAGTTTCTTATAGAGAGAGTAAGGCATTAATGAAATACTAGCACCTAAATCACACAATGCTTTGCTTATGTTAACATCACCAATAGTAATAGGAATTGAAAATGACCCCGGATCTTTCTCTTTCTTAGGCATGGGATTTTGCACAATAGCACTACATTCCGCATTTAAATTCACCGAGCCAATTTCAGAAATTTCACGCCTATGAGAGATAACATCCTTAAGAAATTTACTATAAAGGGGCATTTGAGATATTACCTCGGAGATTGGTAGTGTCACATTTATCTTCTTCATCATTTCCGCAAATTTTTGGAAGTGTGATTCGTTGTTCTTCTTTAGTTGTCTTTGCGGAAATGGCATTGGTGGCTTGTATGGGGTAGGCTCCTTAGTGGCTTCCTTCGTTGAATTCTTAGGGGGGACTTCCTTTGGTGTGGGAACTTCTTCTTCGACCTCATCCTCGCCCTCTTCGACAATGATGGGCATCCTTGTGCTCGCATCCTTTTCCTTGGGTGAAGGGGGCTTGTAGGTGGTTCCACTCCTCAATGTTATAGCATTCACGTGCTCATTTTGATGGAAGTCCGGCTTAGAGGGAAGTTTCCCTTGTTGTCTAGATGATGAGCTAGCTTGTTGAGCGAGTTGGGTCTCCAACATTTTACTATGAGTAGTCATCTCATCCATTCTTTGGAACATTTGATCCATTCTTTGATCGGCTTTTGCTTGATTTGCCACAAGATTAGCTAAGATGTCGGTCATGGTTTGATCTCGTGCATTTTGATGAGTTGGGGCTTGTGGTTGTTGAGTGCTCATTCCTTGATAATTCCCTTGTTGTTGATAGCCTTGAAAATTTGCCCTTGGTTGATATTGAGCTTTTTGTTGTAATTGGTTAGATTGACCTTGTTGGACTTGCCTTTGATAGCCTTGCCCTTGCCCTTGGTAGTCTTGGTTCCTTGAGGTGAAACCGGGAGGGGCATTGTTCTTTTGGCGCCAATCGGGATCATACTTGATCGGTTCGGTTGTCTTATATGAAAAATTTGGATGATCCCGGTCTCTCCCATAGCTTGTTTGATTTCTTTGCAGGAAATTAACATCCCCTTCACCTTGGATATCTTCTTGAGGAAATGTGTGAGGGCAATCATCTTCTTTATGGGATGGACTTGTGCAAATGGCACAAACTCTAGGTTGTTGGTGCGATTGCTTCACATGAAGAGCACTAAGGGAATTTGTTAAGGCATCAATCTTTTTACTAAGGGCTCGGACTTCATCTTTTGAATCCGCCTCATTTACCTCCTTCGTCTTGCCTTGTCTCCTTGGGACGTTCCGATCACTCCCCCAATGATGAGAATTTCTTGCAATTCTATCTATAATAGCTCCGGCATTTGTGGGGTGGAGCTCCATGAATGCACCACCGGCGGCTTGGTCCATTTGCCTTTTTGATTCATTATCCACGCCTTGATAGAAGATTTGGATCAAGGTTGGCTTGTCTATGTTGTGGTGTGGGCATTCTCTTTGTAGCTCCTTGAAGCGTTCCCATGCCTCATAGAAACTCTCATCCTCTCCTTGCTCAAATGAGTTGATTAAGTTTTTGAGCCTTTGAGTTTTAGCCGGTGGGAAATATTGGAGAAGGAAAGCTTGGGCTAGCTCGCTCCATGTTGTGAAGGTGTTGGCATCATGGCTCCACAACCAATCCTTGGCTTTCCCCATTAGAGAGAAGGGAAAAAGCCTTAGATAGATCGCTTCCTTTGGTACGTTGTTTATTTTGAAAGTCTCGCACAACTCAAGGAAGGATGTTAGGTGGGCATTGGGATTTCCTATCCCGGAGAAGGCATTGTTGCCCACCATGTTGATCAACGCCGTTTTGAGCTCAAATTGAGGAGCATCTACTCCCGGTGGAGCTATTGGTGATCGAAAACCGGTGAGGCTCGGGGTGGAATAGTCCTTTAGGGGCTTTACCCCATTAGGTTCATCATTGCGATGTGCCATGGGTTGTGGCCTTCTTTTGCGTGGTAGCCTTTTGTTTCGAGAACCTTCTCCCTTGGCTCTCTCTTGATCCAAGAAATATCTCAAAGATTCTTCAAAGTTAATGCTTGCTTTCTCTTTCGCCTTAAGTCTCGTTAGCATTCAATCAAGACCTATAAGATCAAGGAAAACCGTTAAGTTGCAAGCAATAACACAAGCGATAGCAAGAGAAACAAGTGAAATAATCCAAATCTTGTAAAATCTACTTTAGTTCCCTAAGTTAATTCGTTGCTCCCCGGCAACGGCGCCATTTTGAACGCTGTAATTTCATGCTATTCAAATTTGTAAGATTCGAAAGCAATGAATTGATCAAAAACAATTTATAACCGGTAAGTACCGGGTCGTCCAAGGAGCAAATTTAAACTCAAGATCACTATTCGATTTTACTTAATAAGTCTATTTCCCAAAGATTGTGTGAAATGTTGTTATCAATCGTCAAATTATGAATAATGCAATTAAAAGGTTGTTTTCAAGGATTTCAAAGGCGTTCCTAGGGTACTACTTCCCTCCTTGGTGTATTCAACTCTTAAAGGTTCAATTTCATGCAAGAACGACTAATGTAATGATAGATTAAGGCGTGTCCCTATTGAACCAAATTCAATCGCTAGATGTTGTTATTCAATTCAAGGAAAGGACACCTCGCGCGTGAGCTTCAATCGCTAGATATTGTTAGCTCACGTCCTACTCAAGGTTCTCAACCATCAACGCTAGTTGAGTGATCGATAGCCAATGAGCGGTTTAGGATCAAGCCTATCTCAATGTTAAAATGAGTCACGCTAGTGATCGTTACTTAACAAGGGTGAATATACTTCATTCTAGAATCATTAGTCTCGCTCGCTAGAGCACTTAACCTCAAATTCATGTTTCTAGACCACTTAGGTATTTTATCAAACACTTGGTGGGCATAGAATAGACATTTAATCCAAGTAAATTCACAAATCATAACAAGTCTTCATTCATGCATATAATCAATAGATAAACGAGTTTTGTACACCAAGGAGGTCCATAGACCCCTAGAAACTAATGAGACTACTCACTACCCATGTTCATAGACAAACAAAGTAGTGGGTTTTCAAGAGAAATGAAAAATCGACAAGATGAAGTAAGGAAGTACGATTAAGAGTCCCCCTATATCCTTGGAGTGCTTCAACTTGATTGATGAACTTCGAAACTCTTTGTCTTTTCCCCAAAATCCCAGCTCTCTTCCCCAAAAACCCTAAGTTTCTATTTATAGCAAGCAGTAAAAAGGGCCTGCCTTGACGACTCAACCGGCCGGTTGGATTTGTGAAGGAATATGAGCCGGCCGGTTCGCGCAGGGGAAACTTGGATCGAGACTTTCTGAAGCTTTGAACCGGGCGGTTCAACTCGTGAATGTATTTGAGCCGGGCGGTTCGATCAGTGGAGGGAACGCTTGGTGCCTTCTGAGCATCTGAGCCGGGCGGTTCGATCAGTGGACGCGTTTGAGCCGGGCGGCTCAACACCTCCGAGGCTTCTTCTCGTTTGGACTCGCCCTCAGCCGGGCGGCTCGATCATGGGCCACCATTTGAGCCGGGCGGCTCAATGCTCTAGAAGCTCGGTTTTTCTCGAATCTTGGTCTTTAGGCCTTGGCTTCAATGGGGAGCAACTTTTAGCCTGAAATGCAATGATAGGGGTCAAATGGGCATCGAAAGAGACTCGGAACGAATCAAAACATCTAGTAAAGGCGGGAGAAAGATAGTCGAGAATTCGACTTATCAGAATCCACGTCCTCCAATCTCATTTATATTCCGATCTCTGCCCGATGGCCGCCCTACGATTGATTTCATCATCATTGAAAGTGAAGTCGTCATCATTGCTGTCCATTTGAGATTTGACCATATTCATATTCAATCTATTTATTTAATTGTGATTTCAAAATTTACTTTATTCAAAAATCAAAACCTTGATTGTTATTTTACGAAGTTATGGAATGCAGTACCAAAATTCGAAAGCATATTTAACGAACAAGAATAATCTGCAAAAAAAACGAACAAGAATAATCGAAGCCCAAATTCATAAAATACTATCAGAAAAGAAAAATTATATAAGGCCATATTAAATAAAAAAATCAAAATCTTAATCACAAGGAAGAAATGTTAATGGGCTTAGTTTTCTAAACGTTTCTAATAGTTCAGGGCCCAATAAGCAACGAGCCCAGCATCCGAAGCCCGAAGTTCGAGACCTCACAAATCACTTGGGGAGGACGAGACTTGCGCCGGAGCTCCATTTTCAGGCGTCAACGATGCAGCGGCTGTGCTCCAATTTCCGGTCAATGGCCATCGTCCACGCCCAGTTCCAGACCCGTCGCTTCCTCCATCACTCAAATCACTCCCCTCTACCGTCGCCGATCCTTAACTCGAACCCTACTAGGTCACTTCTCTACTCTCCGGCAGTCACGGCTCACGCGTCCGCGTTTGCCGCCCAGTCGTCCCTTATTCCGTCTTATGTAAGTATTAGTGTTATTTGATCGATTATTGATTAGCCGAATTGGTGTAATTGATCTATAGAGGTGGAATATATGGACCTGTGCACGTCTCCTTGATTGTCATTTTATTAGGGCTTGTGTGTGATCTGACATATACTGTTTTATCTGATGTTAAGCTGACAGTATCTGTATTTATAATAGTGGTTAGGTGTACTTAGGATCGGAATTTGAGATTAGTTTGGCCACAGTTTGAATGTTGTTGAATGAGAAGGTTGCGAGGGTTGCGAGGGTTGTTGGATAGTCTTGAATGTTTTTTTTTTGCAGTTTGCTCAAGTAAGGCATTTGACACCAAAGGATCGGAAGAAGAGGAAGATGTTGACACCGACTGTGTCCAAGCTCAAGAAATATAAAATGAAGTTCTATTCGTATGTTCTTGTTAATTTTTCTAGTAAATATTTTGTTTTATTTCTATGCTACTTGGTGTATAGGGACTTATTCAACAATTCTGCATCGCGTACTGAGCAGATCTTACAAGGGTAGATTTAGGCCACTGCATGATGGAACTATTAGGCGTTGGAAGGAGGGTAAAAGACACAATGCACATCTGAAGGTTTGCATCACTTCTGTTTATTAACACAGTTAACTTCTTTCTACTTCAAAAAACCTAGCCAAGGAAGGTGAACTGATGTGCATTTTTTCTGCTTGTTAGAAGCATGAGTTATAAGCTTACAGCCTTGTACAATAATACCATCCTAATTTAATTCCGCAAATGATTAACACCACTGAATAATCACAAAGATAATGTGAAAGTAAGCTTGAAAATTCAGGACCATACATTTAGATAAATAATATTACTTTTTTCCTGATCACCCGAAAGAGGTTCTCTTGTTTCTTCGTTTCTAGCACTGTCTAGCAACCAAGTGACTGACCATCCCATATTGCTCGACTTTGGTGTATATTTAATGTTCCTATTTGTGAGGGTATCAGAAAACTTCTTAATATCAAATACCTGTTTCATAGTAATTCCGATAAGGAGTTGCTATAGATCATGTTTTTGCCTATTGTTTACACATAGATCATTTGCCTCATGACTCTCTTGCAAATGGCTGTTGACCTCCTTCTGCTGCACTTAGACAATAGACATGATAACTTTGTAAGCGTTAGGATTTTGGTAGTGTGAATTCATGTGTGTGTGTGTTTGTTAGCAATGAGCACATATATTTAAATGGATATACATTTCGTCTATGCCGGGAATTGTGGAGTTCTATATGTAATTAGTTTGGAATCTCGTGCTGGTTAACCGGTAATTGAGATCCTCTGTATGTTGGTTAACATAGTGATGTTGTTTTTTTCAGTTTCTTGGATGGATCGTTCACATTTTAGTCAGTTGATGGCTTTTAGTTCTCTCTGTTTATATGTCAAATGCAGTGGTCAGATGACCCAGGTTTTCAAACTCCATCATCGAATCTCGCCTGTCACATTTGTTTCGTTTGATAGTTAACTTTTCCATGTTACTAAATATATGCCTTTAGTGAAAGAAAAAACATGGGCCATCTCAAGATATGCCTGAAAATTCTTGTCATCAACTCAACTAATACTTATGATATTTTTTCATCTATACAGTCGAAGAAGTCCAAACGAAGATTACGACAACCTGCACTTGTCCCCCCTGCTTATGCCACAGTGATGAAGAAGCTCGGTTTCTGCACCTAAGAGCTCAGACCTGTTATGTGCTCCAGCTACATCTTTTCTGCCGCCGAATAGATATCAACTCAAGTCTCAAACACCAATGTTTTAGAATTCGACCATTCACCGCATGAATAACTTGTTGATAACCTCCTGCTTGGTGCTTGTAACAATGTTATTGTTAGTTTAAGCTATGGGCAGATTCTGTATCAAAAAAAAAGCTATGGGCAAATTCAAAAAAAATTTGAGGCCAAAGAGTTTCTTGTATTTCATTTGTAACAGACGAAGCACAATTTTTCAGTTGTTATTGTAGATGTTTGTATGACTACGAGAGCAGCATCAGTTTAGCCAATTTAGGTACACCAATTTTGCATAGTGTAGTTGTTTTCATGTTATTAGTAGTATATTCGTTGTGGAAAAAGATCAGGTGAGAAATTGCTGTTTTTGTGAGAAATAGAAAATAATCTGATCCATTGATTATAAAGATCTAACGGTGATGAATAAATAGAATATTACCAATATATGGAATATATTTATTAGTGCAAATATGGTTAAAGGGTATATTTGGAATAACAATTTAGCATCAATCGTGGGTATTATCGGAAGAACTCAACCAAACCCTAAAACAATCGTCACTTCGTCTCTGGATTTCATCTCACCACGGCGCCGGAGCGGAGGATGTCGGGCAATCAGTCTCTCCATGAGGACCAGAACAGGCTTCTCCTATCCACACCTCGACGCCTTCCGTCGCATAACTGGAAAGCAACGCTGCGATTCCATCAACGAATCAAAGTGCGGAGGATGTCGAGTCGGCCGAGCTTCCAATGTTCTGTCAACGTGCGGACGGACTATCGAATTTCAATTTTTTCTCCATTTCTTTTTGAATTTCTTCAGAGATGGAAATTGATTTGGATTTTGTTTGGATTGATGCAGTTGCAAGAGATTGAACGGATTAGGTTTGAATTCGTTGGTTCTGTCCAAGGCGTCTCGGAAGATGTTCGCGATCAAAGCGAGTAAGTGGTCCGACTCGGCTCATAGGTTTTTGAAGCTGGCAGAGACGAAGTGACGATTGTTTAGGGATGATTTGGCTGAGATTGGTGCGATAGAGGAAATAGCTGGTTTGCTGATCCGTTGTTCGAGTTCCACCGATTCAGATGATCATGTATGATTGATTGAATTCTTGCATGGTTGGAGTCTGCTTCTCATCTTGTTGTTGTTTACTTTGATATTTTTTTAAGTGTTTATCTTATATATCTTTGCAGGTGCTGGAGCAGAGTTAATATACATTGTGGAATTTGTCTGTGGATGAGAAGCACAGGGCAAAAATTGCTGGTTCAGAGCTCATTCCGTTACTGATTAAGTGCCTGAGTACGGAGGATATGAGAGTGAAGGAAGCTGCTGGAGGGGTCTTGGCCAACTTGACATTAAGTCATCAACTTCACGGTGTCATGGTAGAAGCAGGTGTAATTCCAAAGCTGGTACGTTCTTCTCCTTCTCTGCATTTCCTTTTGCAGAGAATAGCCATGTGATCAATCTTATTGGGTGATGTGCATAATAGTTTGTAATTATTTTTTGAGAGCAGGCACAGTTCTTCACAACTGAAGTGAAAAAGGGGTCTGTAACCATCAGAAAGGAAGCACGTAATGCACTGTTAGAACTTGCAAAAGATGAGTATTACAGGATCCTTGTCATAGAGGAAGGTTTGATTCGAGTCCCATTGATTGGCAACGAGACGTTCAAGTCACTCAAGCCAGTCACACATTCATGGCCAACTTTACCAGATGGCACACATTTTGAGATACAGTTTCAGGTTAGACACGGAATTATTTACTGCCATGCCATTGGTGGCGGGATATGAATGCATAATTGCCTTCCATGTAATATCGGCATTTCTCACAGAGCTGAAGCTCCTCAACTCAGAACTTGGCCGTCTAGCTCTCTCCTCTTCCATGATCAGTGGCATGCTAGGCTGGTTCTGTGCAATGATTTCTATTTACAATAATGTTTTGGATGATGAAACAAACTCCAGAGGGAAAAGCATTGAAGGAACACTTCATTGTCTCTATTGTGATGATGATTTTTGAATTACAGTGTTCAGTGAGTTCACTGGTAATCACTTGCTGGGGGTGATTCTATTAGGCGTGTTAGTCCCAGACAGGCCACCAATGGGTTCCAGCTTACTGGACAAGCTGGGTTACATCCAGTCCGCTCTGTTCTTCCCTTGTTATGTAATTAGCATCGGTTGCAAGTTCAATTTGTCCGTGCTACGTCATGAGGCAGTGATCAATGTCAGCGTGCTCATAGTAGTTGCTAGTCTAGGAAAGCTCCTAGCCGTTATGATCCCTTCACTTTACTACAACATGCCGCTCAAAGATTCACTCTCCTTGGGGCTGCTCTTAAACTGCCAAGACTTCTTTGACATTTATATCTATGAGCGTGCCCTTTACTTTAAGGTATAGCTTCAAGAAAGAAGATTATGAGAAGATGGGAAGAAGAAGATTATTCTTGTTTAGATTTATTTAGTTGTTTCTTTTTATTCAAGGGGTAAAAAGTAGCTCCTTTGTCACTTTTACAATTGTATATAAGAGCTCGGTTTGGTTATTAAGTCATGTCAATTGCTAACTGCGCTACGGATTATACTTATAATGCTACGGATAATGATTATCGTGTTACGGATTATGATTACACAATGTTACGAATTATACATACGGATTATGTTTACCCTCTGTGATACACATTAACTTAACTATTATAACTTACGGATTATGATTTCAATGCTACGGATTATGATTTCAATGCTACGGATTATGATTTCAATGCTACGGATTATGATTACAATGTTACGGATTATGATCATAATGCTACGGATTATGATCTTGACGCTACGGATTATGATCGTGATGCTACGGATTATGATCATGATGCAACGAATTATAAATACTATGTGTGATACACATAGCAACATACATTGCCATAAATCTAATTATTACAATAAAATAGGTTGACCAACATACTAGCCAATATACGTCGTACATAACATCTGCAGTACAAAGTGGCCATACTAGCCAAAAATACGTAGTACATAAAAAATGGATCCATGTGTTACGGATTATGCGTCTAATGCTACGGATAATGAGCCGTGTGTTACAATAACATCTGTAGTTCAATTAATCCTATCCATTCAAAAGATAAAATGAATAGTTGAGTTTAGTTTGTATTTTTTACAATAATATGAACTTTGTACAATTGTACCTGATCCCTTCTCACGCCTAAGTAGTTGATGCTGTTTTCCTTGCTGTAATCAAAGTTGGTGCATTGAAATTTCAACAATTTTTCTTACATTCTATTCTACTTAATCTTTCGTCACTTTCAAATCACATTAATATCACCAGTTAGATTTTGACATATAGACCCACCTAATACTTGTATACTGAAATTAACTTTAATATCATTTTTCAAAAGTAAATTTATATTTGCTCTAAAAAAAAGTAAATTTATATTGGGTCCAACCTTTTGTTGACGAGTGTGTATCATTATAAAAGTTAGGTGACCCAATCCTCTTAACAATGGTTGATAATTGTGTTAAAGAGATGAGACAATGATTTGATTTACTCCCCAAATCATGCATTTTTTTTATAAAAACAATCCTACAGAGTCTCTGATCCACACCCAAAAACAGAACTTATGTTGTTCCAAAACCTCTGATTTTATGTTAGTTGTGACAAGGTACATTTTCCTTTCTTCTGCAATGTATGAAAACATTTTGAATGTGAAAATTTACTTACTTACAATTTGGTTCAATGTAGGCACGTTGCAACTACTAGTAGCATCTACCAGTGTAGCCCAGTGCAAGTATATTGCATTAGTGCAGAAACTGGTGTAGTAGTAGTTGGCTGACACTCTAAGAATTGAATTGCACACACCAACCTCTAGCGTAGTCAGTTCAATTCTCGGACAATTACGATGAAGATATCGAGTACGAGAGCGATCCTGATTACTTAACTCACGAATGCTTCTTGTATGATAAAGATGTGAAACTGGGTCGCGAAGAGTTTCTACGGAACGAGAAGGTTTCAAGAATCGCGTTGGTCAATGCGTTGACCAGTATGAAAGTGCGAGAGAGGTATCACAATGAGATTATAGATGAAGTATTGTGCTTTGGAAATGACGAGAGGTTTAGCCGATGCCATGCCGTTTCAGTTCATATCGAGATTGTGAGATATGCAGACAACGATGACGACAACGAAGGAAATCAAGATGATGAGGAAATCAAGCCGCCACGACCAACTCGAAGTTAGCTAATGTCCGTAGGAGCATTATAAAAAAGGAACGAATCTCGTTTTATTTTAGTATTTTTTTTCATTCTGAATTATTTTTAATAAATAAAAGGTGAAAGTAGTAATGAATTATGTGTTATTTTGAATTTTGATAGTGATTGGAATTTGGGATGAATCTGGGTTGTACTTAACTTATGGGTCGTTCGTTGGTAAAGTCTCTTCTCTACTGGTTTCTTTTGTTGGACATAGGATCTGCTCATGTTCATCATTTTCGTTAAAAAACAGTAACCTTCCAAGCATCTTAATAGCTAAAGGCAACCCCTTATATTTGCTCACAATTTTCTTACTAATTAATTCCAAATTTGGATGTGTCCTTGAACTTCCATTTTGAAACACCTCCTTACAGACTGAACGAATTATCAGATGACAAAATTTTGTCATTGTTTACGCTTTTCAAAATGAAAGTTCAAGTGCACATCCAAATTTGGAGTTAATTGGTAAGAAAATTGTTAGCAAATATAAGGGGTTGCCGGTTGCCGATGTTTGGAAGGTTACTTTTTTAAACGAAAATGATGAGCATGTGCAGATCCTATGTCCAACAAAAGAAACCAGTAGAGAAGAGATTTTACCAACTACCCATAATTTAAGTACAATCCAGATTCATTCCATATTCCAATCACTATCAAAATTCAAAATAACTCATAATTCATTACTACTTTCACCTTTTATTTATTAAAAATAAATCTGAATGAAAAAAATACTAAAATAAAATGAGATTCGCACCTTTTTGATAATGCTCCTATGAACATAGCTAACTTCGAGTTGGTCGTGGCGGCTTGATTTCCTCATCATCGTCTTGATTTCCTTCGTCGTCGTCATCGTCGTCTGCATATATCTCACAATCTCGATATGGACTGAAACGGCATTGCATCGGCTAAACCTCTCGTCCTTCCCAAAGCACAATACTTCATCTATAATCTCATTGTGATACCTCTCTGGCACTTTCATATTGGTCAACGCGTTGACCAACGCGGTTCTTGAAACCTTCTCGTTCCGTAGAAACTCTTCGCGACCCAGTTTCAAATATTTATCGTACAAGAAGCATTCGTGGGTTAAGTAATCGAGATCGCTCTCGTACTCGATATCTTCATCGTAATTGTCCGAGAAGCTTACCAAAGTGATGTCAGCGTGGATGCCGATGATGATGAATTCCGGTGAGGAGATCACAGGCTCTCATTGCTGGGAACAACAGAGAAATTGAATTCTTCGTTCTTACCGATCCTTATTGAAACTAAAAGTTGAAATTGGGGAGAGAAAAGCTAACTGGCATTTTTAGGGTTTATAATTTAGAATGCGAGTTTGAATATTATATTTATTTGAATTTAAACTGTTTTGGAAACGAAATCAGATATTTAAGGTATTAGAGAGTTATACGTTAATTAACGCATAAACAGCGGGGTTGACTGTTATTTGGTTTCCTTATTTAGGGAGAGACAACGATCATCCTGGAGAGAGAGATTGAATGAGTTAATACCAAACCCTAGAAATCCGCAGAGATCATAAGCAAGAGGTTGTCGTGATGGCTTCATCGAGAGTGACGTCGTCCTCGACGACGACGAAATCGGATCGCTCTGTTCCACCTCCTCCTCCGCCACAATCGGCTTCCTTTTCTTCAATCTCAATTCCCGGCGGCCACCAACAGTTACAATGGATGACATTCTAAAGAATATTTATGTTGACGCGCTCTCGCCGGACGTCGTGTTTGGAAATGGGGATGCTGGTGGATATCCGAACAAGATGACGTCGACGACGAATGATGCTTGGAAGGAGATGGTGGCGGGGACGGGGCAGATTGGTGGTGGTGGGACGGGGATGTCGTCAGTGATACAAGAAGCCAGAATTCTGAAAAAGGGTGGATTTTCAGCATGATTCATTCACATGTTGAAAATGAATAATATGGATATATGTTTCGTCTATGCCGGGAATTGTGGAGTTCTACTTCCATAAGTAATTAGTCTGGAATCTCGTGCAGGTTAACCGGTAATTGAGATCCTCTGTATGTTGGTTAATTTAGTGATGTTCCAATTGATGTTGTTTTTTTTTTCAGTTTCTTGGATGGATCGTTCACATTTTAGTCAGTTGATGGCTTTTAGTTCTCTCTGTTTATATGTCAAATGCAGTGGTCACAGATGACCCAGGTTTTCAAACTATCGAATATCGCCTGTCACATTAGTTTCGTTTGATAGTTAACTTTCCCATGTTACTAAACTAAATATATGCCTTTAGTGAAAGAAAAAACATGAGCCATCTAAAGATATGCCTGAAAAATATTATGCCATCATCTCAACTAATACTTGTGATATTTTTCATCTGTACAGTCGAAGAAGTCCAAACGAAGATTGCGACAACCTGCACTTGTCCCTCCTGCTTATGCCACAGTGATGAAGAAGCTCGGTTTCTGCACCTAAGAGCTCAGACCTGTTATGTGCTCCAGCTACATCTTTTCTGCCACAGAATAGATATCAACTCAAGTCTCAAACACCAATGTTTTAGAATTCGACCAATTCACCTCATGAATAACTTGTTGGTAACCAACCTCCTGCTTGGTGCTTGTAACAATGTTATTATATTTGTTAGTTTAAGCTATGGACAGATTCAAAAAAAAATTGAGGCCAAAGAGTTTCTTGTATTTCATTTGTAACAGACGAAGCACAATTTTTCAGTTGTAATAGTAGATGTCTGTAGCCTCGACATGACCCGATTTGTATGACTACGAGAGCAGCATCAGTTTAGCCAATTTAGGTACACCAATTTTGCATAGTGTAGTTGTTTTCATGTTATTAGTCGTATATTCGTTGTTAACAATATTATTTGCATAATTAGTTATCAGCATTATGTTTGCAGCTAACTTCTTTGAGAATCAAAAAGAGGTATGTCAATGGAGGTCTATTCGGACGAAGGACCAAATAAATACATACAAGTAACTATAACTTTGTTCCACCCATTCAGAACAACACACACTTCACTTTGAACTAGCCCATGCAAAAGAACCCAAAGCTCCAAACCCTCCAAACAAAACGCAATAATTCATTCAGTAGATATTATTTGTGCAAGCTGCAAACACTCACAACAACAATGGAGCCCGCGCTCACTTGCCATCATGCTTCACGTACGCTGTGGTATATTATTCAGTCGGTATCCAATATTATTGGGCCATGCCCCCCCATCCATCCATTTCTGATTTTGATTACATTAATTTCTACAAGTAAATTTTCAAGTACTCATTCATGCGAGTATAATTCACTTCAGGGTAGAGCTCTGATGCCTCTTCGCCTCCGGCATCCTTTATATCGAAGTTCGCCAAGCACCCCTCGTAAAAGAAATGGTAAAAGTGCCCTATCCCGACTTGCCCCGCAAAATCCATGTCTGAAATTTTAATATAATCACCAAGTTCTTAGTTGTTAATATTTCACTTGTATAATTTGATTATATAACCTCATCCTAATTTTATAATTCAATATAAGCTGACAATTCATTTTCAATGTAGTATTATTCAACAATGTTTCGGAACGTACCTTTCATCATAGCTAAGAAAGCCTCATCAGCCAACTCGATTTTCTCCAACGTTTTACCACTCAACCTCTCCCAGATTTCCACCAGCTCCAACTGCGTAAGCGTGTTCTCTGGTGGCCTGATGTAGACTGTTTTATTCAAGGTCCGCGGATCATCTATCGTTTTAATTGTGAATGTTCCAACGTCTTCTTCAGAATTGAAAGGCACTGATGAGATCAACAAATTATGTCACCAGTGAGTGAGAGTGTTTTATATTAGACTATTTATTTTAAAAAAGTTCGGTATTTTCATTGGACAACTGTTTTGATATTGAAAACGTTCGATCTTCTACCTTTGACATTTCCAGTGCCGTAAATCTGAACCTTGTCCTTTGGAGGAACCAAAGTTCCCATTTGTGACAAGTTCCCGACAAAGTACCCGGCAAAACAGTTGGCTGAGATGTATGTGAAGGGAATGTTTGCTTCTTCAATGGCTTTTCTAATTATCATCTTCTCATCAAATGAAACCCTGCCCGGCTCAAGTGCATGCCCCATTCGAGCCGGATCAGCTCCAAATTCTGATGGCAAGAAACGCTACCCAAAAAAAAAGTGTGTAAACTATAATCATATGTATAACATGTCATTCCACTATCAAAAAAAAAAAAACATGTCATTCGATCAAATGATATAAATTTGTTATGAAATAATTATAATTACTAAATTAGTGTTGGAAAAATGGTATCAAATGAAGAAAATGATGTTCCCACTCATTTTACGAGTCAATTTTTTATTTGATTGTAAATGATCTAATTAAATAATGCTTTAAGAAAAACGTTCAATTTGTGTCGACTTGTTTCTGGTTTGCCCTATCGTATTTATATTATTTCTTTGATAGCATATTTCCATTATTATAATCTCCATTTTATTGTTAGTATTATTTTCATAACTATTCTAATTTTCTCTATTGCCACTATTTTATTTCATATTTTAGCAAAATGATTTTGTTACCTTAATGTTTCCCGCTTCTTTTATAGCCTCAACCAACTTGAGCTGCAGCATAAGATTATGACTCCTGAAATGAACTCCAGACATGGTGCAAATCACAACATCCACTTTCTTCACCGCCTCCACCAAGCTCCGATGATCCGAAAACGAGCCCTCCACCAGCCGAGCCCCGTCTCTCTTAAACGAAAGCAGCATCTGGAGCTTGTCGATGTCCAGCCCAATATCTGGACGTTGCAGGACATACGTCTCGTGCCCTTGTGCTAAACTAGCCTTCACTATTCTCCGGCCGATGTAGCCGGTGCCTCCCACAACCAACACTTTGCTCTTCATTTCCTTTGAGTCTTAATTAAGTGTTTTTGTTTTTTCTTGATCAATAGGATTGATGCTTTGAAGTGCTTGGTGAATGTGTCGAGAGAGGTGGTTTTATATATGTAGGTAAGGATGTTTTGGTGTGAAAGTCACGCCTGCCTAAGTAGTTGTTGCTGTTTTCCTTGCTGTAATCAAAGTTGGTGCATTGAAATTTCAACAGTTTTTCTTACATTCTATTCTACTCAATCTTTCGTCACTTTCAAATCATATTAATATCACCAGTTAGATTTTGCCATATAGACCCACCTAATACTTGTATACTGAAATTAACTTTAATATCATTTTTCAAAAGTAAATTTATATTTGCTCTAAAAAAAAGTAAATTTATATTGGGTCCAACCTTTTGTTGACGAGTGTGTATCATTATAAAAGTTAGGTGACCCAATCCTCTTAACAATGGTTGATAATAATTGTGTTAAAGAGATGAGTCAATATTTACCACACAATTAGAGCTGATTGGGACAAAATTGAATAAAGGAATTCAGTCAGGATAAAACAAAATTAAATATCGTAATTTTAAGATGATATAGCATTTTGTTTCTAAAAATAATATTTCTACTATATCACTTGTTTATTAAATTGATGCAACAAGCCTTATTATGTTGTTTTGCGCATTGCCGAATATAAATTTTCTTATCCAAAATTTCATTATTCTATTTGGAAGTTGGAACAAAAGCTTGGTTTGGTTTAGCCGTTTAGGTGTTCTTCTAGAACGGTCTAATTAAGATCTTATGCCACGACATAATCTTAATTAGTACGTGACGTAGTTAGCACGTCACCGTGAGTCTCTCTTCGATTCGGTAAATGGGCCGAAATGAATTGCTTTTTAACGTAGCCCAACATGAAACGGGCTGAGCAGCATCGGATAACCCGACCCGGTACAATCAGCGAAACAACCACATCCAGTCTGATCTCCCTCGCTTTCTCTTTCAGGACCAGGCTTCTAGAATCCGATAAAATCCGCTAAGGCGCTAACAATCAAACCGTCATCATTTTTCTTCCGGACGCTTCGAATCCGCGCTCTTCGGTCCTTTTTTTGACAAATTTAGCTCCGGCCGTTTTCCAGTTGGAAGGTTGAATTCAAGGTAACTGAACTCGCTGGTTGATGCCCAGTTTGGTGCTTGTTCTATCGATTTTTTAGGGTTTTCATAAACGTCCATGATAATGTGTATCAGTTTTAGCGAGTACATTCTGGTTGATTCCGAGTGTTGTGTTGTTTCAATTTCAGTAGGATCGGTGGTGAAGAGAAATGATCTCTCTCTCTCTCTCCTTTTTAAAGCTTGTGAGTAACCTAACTGTTTAAAGCTTTGTTATGAGTTATGACTCAAGAATGACCTGTGCATTCGTGCTCTATAAATAACACACTTATTTAATAAATTGAGGAAACTAGTTTTAGCTGTTGCCTTTTACCGGAATAACGTTCTGTTGCTTTCGTTTCATTGTAGACTTATGGTGGTATGCAGAACTAGAAAATATTTAGGAGTGTCTATCTTGCAGTTGTTGATGATTATAAAAGGAATATTCAGAAGATACGAGAGATGGAATCCTGTGCACCCAACATCAGGAGCATTTTGAGGCATGGGGATTGGCATTGGCTGTGGTGTTGGATGGGGTCCTGGATTTGGCCCTGAGGCGGTAGGTTACGTAGGAGCTGGTTGTGGAGTTGGATTTAGTGTTGGCATCACTTTAGTTGGATTTGGCATAGGACTTTCTGCAAATTCTTTGATCGGGGCTCCTTATAATGGTATTTCCCTATTAGTTATTCAATTCTTTTTTTTTTTCCGATTTATCTTCATTTTTTTTCTTAATATATTGCCTAGGTAATGTGAAGTCTCACTTGACTAACTTTATCTCATCACCTGACAGCTTTGGTGGCTACACAAGATGGCTTGGTGGGGCTTGCTCGACTAAGTGGTTGTTCTCATAGGAAGCTCACAGAAAACGGTCGGAATGGCATGACAGAATGTATTTCTGCTCTACAAAGAGAAGTCGGTGGAGTACTTTCAAACTTCTCTTTACATTCCATGATTTCAAATAATGTTGCATTTATTACCATCTTGCAGGTTCTGATAGATGATATTCAGCAGAAAAGCTTGCAGTAGGTGACTCTAATTTTCTTGTAAGTAGCATTAGCTTGAAGCATTTATCTCTTCTCTTTCTCAGGTTGTGAAGGTTGTTGGTTAGTCTTGAATGTTTTTTGTTGTTGTTGCAGTTTGGTCAAGTAAGGCATTTGACACCAAAGGATCGGAAGAAGAGGAAGATGTTGACGCCGACTGTGTCCAAGCTCAAGAAATATAAAATGAAGTTCTATATATTCGTATGTTCTTGTTAATTTTTGAAGTAAATATTTTGTTTAATTTCTATGCTACTTGGTGTATATGGACTTATTCAACAATTCTGCTTTGCGTACTGATCAGATTTTACAAGGGTAGATTTAGGGCATTGCATGATGGAACTATTAGGCGTTGGAAGGAGGGTAAAAGACACAATGCACATCGGAAGGTTTGCATCACTTCTGTTTATTTACACAGTTAACTTCTTTCTACTTCAAAAAACCTAGCCAATGAAGGTGAACTGTGATGTGCATTTTTTTCTGCTTGTTAGAACTTAGAAGCATGGGTTATAGCTTACAGCCTTGTACAATAATACCACCCTAATTTAATTCTGCAAATAATTAACACAACTGAATAATCACAAAGATAATGTGAAAGTAAGCTTGAAAATGCGTGTGTGTGCGTGCGCGCGCGCGTGTCTTTTCTGCCACCGAATAGATATCAAGTCAAGTCTCAAACACCAATGTTCTAGAAGTCGACCATTCACCTCATGAATAACTTGTTGGTAACCAACTTGGTGCTTGTAACAATGTTATTGTTAGTTTAAGCTATGGGCAGATTCAAAAAAAAAAATTGAGGCCAAAGAGTTTCTTGGAATTCATTTGTAACAGACGAAACACAATTTTTGCACGTGTAATAGTAATTAGTAGATGTCTATAGCCTCGACAAGACCCCCGATCGATTTGTATGACTACGAGGGCAGCATCAGTTTAGCCAATTTAGATACAATTTTTCATAGTGTCGTTGTTTTCATGTTATTGGTCGTATATTCTTTGTAGCAATATTTTTTGCTTAATTAGGTATAGAGGTGGCAAAATTATCCATTATCCATTATCCGTCCGGTAACCATCCGTTAAAATCCATCCATTTAGTTAATGGATTGAATTGATCCATATCCATTATCAATCCATTAATAAACGGTTTAATCCATTAATCCATTAACCATCCATTAATCAAATATACTTTTGTAAATAAAAACTCTGCAAAACAAATAACAAACGCAGGAAGCCGGCGACCTCTTCTGTCTTCTGCGCATCTCCTCGTCCTGCTCCAGCGACCTCGCACCTTGCCGCCAGCGACCTCGCCGCACGTGTGTCCTCTCCCCGTCCCGAAGCCAGGTAATATTCAATTAGGGTTTTTGTTGTTGCTGGAAATCCAATTTCGATCCTCTAAGCACCTCCTGAAACTGTGTTTTTCTTAATAAATTGTACCCATGGTAGATGGAGGTAGAGGTCTAGTTTGATTGTTGGTCACCCTTGGGCACCCAATTTCTTGGAGAGATTGATACCCGTCAACTCTTTGCAGTTCTTGCAGTTCATCTGTTTGTTTAAATTCCTCTGACAATTTTTGTGTTTTGAAAATTAAAGTTTTGATACATATTTAAAATAAAGTTTTGATACATATTTAAAATAAATGGATTAAATGAATTAAATGGATTAAAAGGTTAAATGGATGAAATGGATCAAACGGATCAAACGGATCAAATGGATCAAATGGATTAAATGGATCAAATGGATTCATCCGCTAATCCGCCAACCGTTAGTGATCCATCCGTTTAATCCATTAACACTAATGGATCTTAACGGATTACATCCATTTAATCCGTGAACCGTTTAATCCATCCATGAATCCATCCATCCGTCCATTTTGCCACCTCTAATTAGGTATCAGCATTATATTATGAATCAAAAAGAGCTGGTATGTCAATATGGAGGTCTATTCGAACGAAGGACCAAAAATAAAATACATATACTAGTAACTTTGTTCCACCCATTCACCAGAACAACACACACACATCGCTTTGAACTAGCCCATGCAAGAACCCAAAGCGCTCCAAACCCTCGATACAAAACGCAATAATTCATTAAGTAGATATTATTTGTGCAAGCTTCAAACACTCAAAACAACAACAATGGAGCCCGCGCCCACTTGCCATCGTGCTTCACGTTGTGGTATATTATATTGATCTGTCGGTATCCCAATAATGTCTCTCATGCCCCCCATCCATTTCTGATTGTGATTACATTTCACAAGTAAATTTTCATATACTCATTCATGCGAGTATAATTCACTTCAGGGTAGAGCTCTGATGCCTCTTCTCCTCCGGCATCCTTTATATCAAAGTTCGCCAAGCACCCCTCATAAAAGAAATGGTAATAGTGCCCTATCCCGACTTGCCCCGCAAAATCCACGTCTGAAATTTTAATATATAATCACTAATTACGTTCTTATTTATATTACAACATCGATTTAATTTGACTGTAATTCATACTATCATAGTTTGTGAGCTTTGATTTTATTTTATAATTCAATATAAGCCTAACATGCAACTCATTTTCGATCTGATGTGTTATTGAACATGATTGGTGTTTAGGAACAACGTACCTTTCATTTTAGCTAAGAGAGTCTCCTCGGCCAACTCGACTTTCTCCAACGTTTTACCACTCAACCTCTCCCATATTTCCACCACCTCCAAATGCGTAAGCGTGTTTTCCATTGGCCTGATGTAGACTGTTTTATTCAAGGTCCGCGGATCATCTATCGTTTTAATTGTGAATGTTCCAATGTCTTCTTCAGAATTGAAAGACACTGAGATGAGATCAGCATATAAATGTCACCAGCAAGTGAGAGAGTGCTTTATTAGACTGTTTATTTTTTTTAAAAAAAATCGGTATTTTCAATGGTGATATTATTGAAAATGTTCATCTGCTTATACCTTTAACATTTCCAGTGCCGTAAATCTGAACCTTATCCTTGGGAAAAAACAAAGTTCCCGGTTGTGCCAAGTTCCCCATATAGTACCCGGCGAAACAGTTGGCTGAGATGTATGTGAAGGGAATGTTTGCTTCTTCAATGGCTTTTCTAACTTTCATCTTCTCATCAAATGTAACCCTGCCCGGCTCCAGTGCATGCCCCATTCGAGCCGGATCAGCTCCAAACTCTGATGGCAAGAAACGCTACAAAAAAAAAAGTGTGAATCATGTATAACATCATTTGAGACGTGATTCAGATGGAGAATGCACCGATGCATGTGAGGGCAATAATGCTTTAAAAGCGTCCAACGTTGCCGCAACTTGTTTCTGTCTTATCATATAAAAGTTATTTAGTAATCATTTTTATTTCAATTTTTTTGTTAGTATTATTTTCACAACTGCTTATTCTTGGATTCCATTGTTTTATTAAATAATATTTTAACAATATAATATTCCAACGATTTGTACTAGGAAGGATATATATGATTTTGTTACCTTAATGTTTCCCGCTTCTTTTATAGCCTCAACCAACTTGAGCTGCAGCATAAGATTATGACTCCTGATATGAACTCCAGACATGGTACAAATCACGACATCCACCTTTTTCACCGCCTCCACCAAGCTCCGATGATCAGAAAACGAGCCCTCCACCAGCTGAGCCCCGTCTCTCTTAAACGAAAGCAGCTTTTGGAACTTGTCGATGTCCAACCCAATATCCGAACGTTGCAGGACATACGTCTCATGCCCTTGTGCTAAACTAGCCTTCACTATTCTCCGCCCGATGTAGCCGGTACCTCCCACAACCAACACCTTGCTCTTCATTTCCTTTGAGTCTTAATCAAGTGTGTTTTTTCCCTTTAATTGGCTTGATGCTTTGAAGGACTTGGTGCTTGGTGAATGTCTTGAGAGAGGTGGTTTTATATGCAGGGGAGGAGGCTTTGGTGTGAAAATGACGCCTAAGTAATTGATGCTAATTTCCTTGCTTTAATCAAAGTTGGTGCATGTCTTGAAATTTCAACATTTTTTGTTACAGCATCCCCATCATCACCTTTTCAATTATCCGATTTTTTTGAAGTACGATATCCTTGGAGTAGGCGTACGTCGGGAGGACGTATACTTCAGTGTGTTTTGATGGACAAACACCAAATGTGTTACTTGAGTGCACAGGTTTAAGTACACGTGCTCTGGAAGTAACGGTTACTTGAGTGTGCAGATCATTGCACGGAACTCTAGAGGTAGCGATACCTCGGATTGAGGACTAGAATATTTCCATAAATATTCTCGATGGATCTTCGCTCCCAAGATCGGTTTTAGCATTGATATGCTAGAAGATTTCCCAATATCAGTTTTAGATACTTGCATGGGCGGATCCACCATAGGGCTAGGTGGTGCTATAGCCCCACCAATATTTTAAAAAAAATCCTTGAGAGTGATGAAACACAATGGAGAAAAAAACAAGTGATAAGAGGGTATTCACAAACACATGCTAACTGTTTCTATAAGCTGTTTGGTTTCAAGATGAGAAACTCAGTGTGTGCTTTTTGTATTCAAATGAGTCATTCCGATGAAAGGTTCAGATGAAACACAATGGAGAAAAAACAATTTAATGACCAATATTGCTTGCTTAATGTCTAAAGATTCTCCAGGTATTGCATGTTACTGGACTTCGGAAATACTGAAACTTTTGATAATATAACAGTTCCAGTAACATGTTGTTGCAGAATTGGTAATTTTGATACTTCATATTTGCAGCTTCAAATAAATCTTATCACTTGAGACTTGAGAGTGATATTGTATAGATAGATAATTATTTGAAAAGCAACATATGGAGTCCAGCCCAGGCAAAATAGAACATGCATTGTACGACTAATGACAACGTTATTTGCTATTGAGGAAAAGAGATACGATGATCAGTAGGGTTCTGGCCTATTGAGGTTGTTTTTTAAGGCTTTAGTGATAGCGTGTAGGCAGTTGGTGTTCGCTTTGGTCGGAGGGTGTCCGCAGTGGTTTGGCTGAGGTGAGCGTAGGATGATCCTCTCATTGTTGCTTGCGGAGTGGGTAGTGGTTGTCTTTTTGGTGGTGAGGGTGTCCGCAGTGGTCAAGGAGTGTCGGTGTCGGCTGGCGTTCTTTAGTGGTGAGGGTTTGAGAGTAATCTTTTGTAGCGGCTGCAGTGTTTTTCAGCCTTTGGTTGTGTAGTGTTGAGTGGCCCTTTTGCTGTGTTGGATCTTGTTATCCTTTTAGTGGCTTTGTCCAATTAAGTATAAAAAAACGTTATTTGCTATTTTCTTACAACCTTTTGAGTTGAATGTTGTTATCGGATGCAAAAAAAATTCAGCCCCACTAAAAATTAATTCCTGGGTCCGCCCCTGGATACTTGTAACAAGATTTGGAATTGGTTTAGATTTGAGAAGATTACATGAGAGAATTTAGGAAACAATATCTCAATCGCATATCCAATTAGATCGGTATGTGACGATCTAATTGGAAGGCTGATGAAGCCATTATGGGATGGACAAATAAGCTAGAAGATATGTGCGAACTTGTCGTGCAAGATAGAGAGATTTTCTCCAAGAAAATATAGGTCTACCCGGTTCGGTGTATAACTATATAAAAGGATGCTACGGCTGCCTTTTAGAGTGTGCTCGGACATGATTCTTTGGTTGTGTGTTTACTGAAGAGGAAACAATTCCTGCAATAACTCCACGCCTACCAGGCCCTAACAGAGAAAGAAACTCTTCTGCAATCTTCACTTAAGCGCATGCCTTCATAGCTTGATGTGGTTACACGTGAATTCTCTAATGCATCAGCTTTCATCTAAGGGAAGCATGCCAACTTAACTCAATAAAAGGCATAGCGGAGGACTTGAAAGCTAGAAAAAGTCCATCTAGCTGGGAGCAGTCAGCTACTTCACTTTACCCACGCCTGGAGAAGTAAGCATACTACATTAACTAAAAGTAACACACACAAACAAGTGTAACCACATGAGAACAAAACAAAAAAGACCCCCCAAAAAACTACACGTATCTAGAAAACAGTCGTCAACTCCGCGACGAAGCATATGAAAAACAACAATAAAACTACAAACCTAACCTACCGCTTGACCCTCCAGTCCCCTCTAATCCACCAATAACTGCCACCGCACGAATACGCCAAAATTTCCACACCCCATAGATCGAGAAAGAGATGAGACAATTGACCACACAATTAGAGCACTATGTGTACGATAGGGATACAATTGAATAAAGGGATTCAGACCTTGTCCGATTGACTTTAAATTTATGCTTAATAAATTAAATTCAGTTAAGTAAAATTAAAATCAACTAAATTCAGCTAAGCTTAACTAAATTAAATTAATTAAATTAAATTAAAGTAAAGTAAATTGTATTTGATTTAAGTTCATCATCATCGGCATCATCAACATTATCAGCAGCATCATCATCATCATCGTATTGCCCTCATCGAATCATCATTATCATCATCATCATCATCATCATCATCATCACCATCACCATCATCATCATTATTTCATCATCATCACCAGCATATGATGATGATGGTCATCACCATCATCATCGTCACATTACCACCATCATCATATCATCATTATCATCATCATCACCACCACCACCACCACCACCATCATCATCATCATCATCATCATTATTATTTCATCATCATCACCATCATCATCGTCACATTACCACCATCACTATATCATCATCATCGTATTACCCTCATCGTATCATCATCATCATATTACCAACATCATGCATCATCACCATGCATCATCATATGCTGATGATTCATGATGCATGATGATGATGATGATGATGCTGATGATGCATGATGATGATGCTGCTGATGATGCATGATGCATGATGCATGATGCATGCTGATGATGCATGATGCATGCTGATGAATGATGATGCTGATGTTGATGATAATGATATGTTAAGTTGATATAAATTGTAAGTTAAACTAAAATAAAATCAATTAAACTAAGCTAAATTAAACTAAATTCAGTTAATATAAACTAAATTAAATTCAACTAAACTAATTTAAACTCAATTAAAGAGCCCCTAAGTCAGGATAAAACAAAATTAATTATCATAATTTTAAAGCGATAGCACATAACTGATCGTGGAACAGGGTGAATGATGTACCTTGGTTTCCTAGGTCCTTATTTTATTAGTGTTTTGCCTGTCCTTTCTTTGTTAGTTTCTTCGGTTGTAGTCTTGCTGTTTCCAATCAGAAAAAAAAAATGATATAGCATTTTGTTTCTTAAAATAATATTTTTACTTGTTTAAAAAAATTGATGCAACAAGCGTTTATTATGTTGTTTTGCGCATTACCGAATATAAATATATTATCCAAAATTTCACTATTGTATTAGCTTGGTTTGGTTTAGGTGTTCAACGGTCCAATTAAGATTTGATAATAATAAAAAACGGTCTAATTAAGATCTTATGCCACGACATAATCTTTAATTAGTACGTCACCGTGAGTGTCTCTCCGATTCGGTACATGGGCCGAAATGAAGTATCGCTTTGAGCTTAGCCCAATGTGAAACGGGCTGAGAAAAATCCGATAACCCGACCCGGTACAATCAGCTAAACAACCACATCCAGTATGATCTCCCTCGCTTTCTCTTTCAGGACCAATCCGATAAAATCCGCTAAGGCGCTAACAATCAAACCGTCATCATTTTTCTTCCGGACGCTTCGAATCCGCGCTCTTCGGTCCCTTTTTTTGGGACAAATTTAGCTCCGGCCGTTTTCCAGTTGGAAGGTTGAATTCAAGGTAACTGAACTCGCTGGTTGATGCCCAGTTTGGTGCTTGTTCTATCGATTTTTTAGGGTTTTCATAAACGTTCATAATAATGTGTATCAGTTTTAGCGAGTACATTCTGGTTGATTCCGAGTGTTGTGTTGTTTCAATTTCAGTAGGATCGGTGGTGAAGAGAAATGATCTCTCTCTCTCTCCTTTTTGTGTGGTAGATACACATTATGTTGTAAAACTTGTAATCCTATTCAACATGGAGTGTTAACTTGTGAGTAACCTAACTGTTTAAAGTATTGTTACGACTCAAGAATGACCTGTGCATTCGTGCTCTACTACTTTTAGCTGTTGCCTTTTACCGGAATGCCGTTTATGTTTGAATCAGGAGATGTGCTGTTTCTGTTGCTTTTGTTTCATTGTAGACTTATGGTGGTATGCAGAACTAAAAAATAATTAGGAGTGTCTATCTTGCAGTTGTTGATGATTATAAAAGGAATATTCAGAAGGTACGAGAGATGGAATCCTGTGCACCCAACATCAGGAGCATTTTGGGGCATGGGAATTGGCATTGGTTGTGGAGTTGGATGGGGTCCTGGGTTTGGCCCGGAGGCGGTAGGTTACGTAGGAGCTGGTTGTGGTGTTGGATTTAGTGTTGGCATCACTTTAGTTGGATTTGGCATAGGACTTCCTGCGAATTCTTTGTTCGGGGCTCCTTATAATGGTATTTTCCTTTCAATCATTCAGTTTCTTTTTCGATGTATGTACATTTTTATTCTTAATACATTGCCTAGGCAATGTGAAGTCTCACTTAACTAACTTTATTCCATCACCTGACAGCTTTGGTGGCTACACAAAATGGCTTGGTGGAGCTTGCTCGACTAAGTGGTTGTTCTCATAGGAAGCTCACAGAAAACGGTCGGAATGGCATGACAGCATGTATTTCTGCTCTACAAAGAGAAGTCGGTGGATTACTTTCAAACTTCCATAATGACGAATCGATTAATGAAACCAGAGATGCAACAAATGCTCACAGCATCGTATCCATGTGCAATAGGTCATTCCCAAAGCTTGTTGGAAAAGATGGCGAACACCTCTTCCATTCTCGCAAAGGTCTGTCCCCTAATTAGCAAGCGTCTTGCTAAATTCCTTATTTGTGTTCCTTGCTTGTCTGGGCAGCAGTTATAGTCATTACTCTCTATTCGCACGTACATTTTTATGATCTTAGCACAATATTATCTTATCGAGCTCAGATGTTTGCAGACATAGGTTTCTCTTTATGTTCCATGATTTCAAATAATATTGCATTTGTGTCCATCTTGCAGGTTCTAATGGATGATATTCAGCAGAAAAGCTTGCAGTCGGTGACTCGTATAATTTTCTTGTAAGTAACATAAGCTTTAAGCATATCCGTCTTCTCTTTCTCACGTGTACTTTATGCTCTTAACCTTGTTTATTTTTTATGTAGCAAGATCGTGAGTTGTATTGTCTTTAAAGAAATAATTAGTTGCTTACACCTTTTTCCCTTTAAGAGTGAGGAGCTATATAACTTATGAAGATGACCTAGGAAACATTAATGATTATCTGAGACTCACTTGGCCCTTGCTACAGAATCCTCATCACTTGCTTTACGTTAAGAAAACTCTAGATCATCTTCCCTTCTTCCCTATAGGATATGCGAACAACTTACAAGCAGACCAGTGTGACCAAAGCGTATTAAGAATAAAAAAGTTAAAAATGATAAAGTATATATTACCCAGTCAGGTACTCGTACAATATGAGTGGCCTCACTGCATGCTTGTTTACACAGGACATTATTCACATTAGACTAGAGCACTATCTTGATCTTGGACCAACTTTTCTCATATCCTATGTTTCATACAACATATATGAGTATGTAGGCTGGTCCCGATGATCTTTAAAATGGTCCATATCCATCAGAACTATAACTAGAAAAGAAACCAAACCCATTAGAAGATTGTGGCATAAGAATCAGCTTTTATTTTGGCTTATCCATCCCCAACCATAGTTTTGAGATGCTACAACCATAAATATACTTACAGAGTTACATTACATGTGCTTATATATTGTATTTCTTGTATGTGTATGTTGTGATGTATGTTCATCGCAAGTTGGGACTTGAGAGTGAAAGGGTAGTTATGGACGTGAGGAACAACAGCGTTCATGTCTAAGTATTTGCATTTAAAGATGTAGTCAGTCTCTTTTCTTTTTTGATATGGTAGTCAGTCTCTTCTTTGAACAATGCTTGCATTAATAATAATCTGTTTCAATTTGAAACCACAAGGATTAAAGGATGGTAGAAGAAGCTTAAAACCCTAAAGCAAAAGAACAAGCTTCACATTGATTACTGTGAAAGTGGAAAACACACACACACACAGGGCTTGGGGATTGGCAATGATTCTGTAATCTGCTCTTTTTTTTGAAGTCCAATCAATCAAAATTAAAATACAAATACTAGGTGGTAACTGGGGGTTGAGATTGTGAATGATAGAGATCAAAGTCTTCTCATCATTAACAAAATCTTGCAATCCGACTATCTGAGTAGTTAATGGGATAGATTTGGATGAAGGATATGGGTATAGCTCTATCATTCCATTTCTGGAAATTCATAGTTAGATAATTCTTCAATCAAATCCTCAGCCGGTCTAAGATTCGATAGGTAGAATGCTAGAAGTGGAACCTATTTGTGGTTGGTCCTCTTACCTACCACCTTACTCTGCATTAATTCATCTACTTGCCTTTGTTGATGTTCTCTATAGAGCAGCACACAATCAATTGCAAATGCATGTTGGTCTGATGGTCTCTATAGACTTTACAAGCCTTTAGGCTTCACTTTGATATTTTTGAATGGTGCTTTTCTATAAATATAATGTCTCTCGTGTAGATGTTTAGACTTGCGAATCAATTTAATGACACGTCTTGCTTTGATAACACAGGAGGACCGGAAGAAAAGAATTTCTTTGGCGTCTGGTTCTGGCAACTAGTATCATATATGCTTTTCTTTGAAGAAAAAAAAAAGATCTTGGCGGAAACCTTACCCTGTAAGTAAGCAGCAGCTAGGGTCAGAACAGAAAGGGGCTTCAACTTCAAAGTTGAAGCTAGGGAGTGTTCTCAAATCCTAGTTATGTATTTAGCTTTAGCTTTAGCTTCAAGCAAAGCATTGCATTTGTATTGTTCTAACTTCTAATGAATGATGAGAGATGGTGTGTAAGGTTAGCCGGTGAGAATAAATAAAGTGGTGGCTAATTAAGAAGATGGAGAGAGTGAAAACAAAAAGTACAGTACGCAGTTAACATAGTAAAAGGTTAAGTTGGGTAAGACGAAGAAGCAAGAGAGCAAACCAAAAGCAGAGCACATGGGCTTTGGCCATTGGAGCAGCAAGCATTTTAAATGCTGTGTATGAATGTAAATGGCAAGAGAGCAGAGAGGATGCTGACAAGCCATTTCGCCACAGTTAGCATCTGCCTATGAAACATAAAAACTTAATTCAAAATAAGCACACACACACGTTGTTCATTCATGCTCTGTTCTGTCTTTTGCTCTCTGATGTAGGCTAGCCGCGCTCTTCAGCATCTGCATGCTTCGTTGTATAAGTATAAACATCAAAGCTGCATTTCAGTTGTCTTTTGCTGTCACTTTTCTCATCAACACTTGCTTTTCTTGTCCCACTCATCTCAAACTCTACATTCCAACCTTTCGGACTCTGTTTCTGGAGGTGCTTAAAACCTTGCTCTGTTTTCTTAAACTACCTTAAAACAAGCTCCATGTAACATTCTGCCTTTTTCATTTTTGTAGAGGTTCTCTGATCAGACTTATAAGAAAGCAGTAGCAGCCGCTGATCATCTCTGTCTCAGGTAACAATCAACACAGCCGCGGTTTCATACGTGAGTCTGTGTTTCAGGGTTCAAACTCTGGTGAATTTTCTGATGTCTGTATTCAGGTGCTCAGAGATCTGGAATCAGACAATGCTGACATGTATTTCATGCTCGAAGCAAGTGGCTGAGGGAGACGACGCTGCCGCACTGAGGATAAAAGAGGCAGCTAAGAGTTTCGCTACCCAGGTAGATTAACGTACTCTAAGTCCCAAGTGTGAGCATTGTCATTTAAAAAGTTTCACGCATGCAGAATTGTCTGTCAGGTCTGAGAGTGTGAGTCTCTGAAACTTCATCAGTGTCACGTCCTAAACAGACAAAACACACAGTCAATGAAAATGTTGTTCAGAATAGTTGAGCAGGAGTCATCTATCTTGATACTAACTGCAGAGACTTCAATTGCAGACTGTGTCTGTCAAGCTTAAAACTGTAGACACGCACACGTTGTTACCCTGAAATTCTTCAAAAATTAAAACAACTAACCCCATGGTCAGATTGAAGCTAAGTTGAATCTTGAATGAAATGCTTCGTGGCGTAATGGGTTGAGCTGTAATCAAACTGATGCGCAGATCAAAGAAATGGCGCAGAAACTGAAGCCCCGCGCAGGCTCTGGCTTGACGCCAGCAGCATGGGACATTAACAGCAGGCAGATTGTTGGTGGACGCCAACCAGTTACTGCTGAGGATATGATGGAGAAAGGACCTAAGGAGTGGATAGCGCAGGTGGAGCCTGGGGTGCATATCACGTTTGCTGCGCTTCTTGATGGTGGCAATGACCTCACACGGATTAGATTCAGGTAAATGAAGGAAGATCCTTAACTCTCTGGATTTGCAAGGATTCTGATTTTTGTCTTTAAATTCTGTAGCCGGGAAATGTTTGATAAGTGGCAAGCTCAACGCTGGTGGAGCGAGAACTATGACAAGATCTTGGAGTTATACAACGTCCGGAGATTCAACCGCCAGGCCCTCCAGACTCCTATTCGATCTGAAGACGATGTACGCGCTCTTGCACCCTACTGCAACAAACATTTTTACTACTTACAAATACTACATGATTTTGCCTTTCAGAGAGATTCTTCGTACTCAAGGTTGGGATCCGCGAGGGACTGTCCAACGATGACTCCCAGGGAGAACTACAGGAATTATGGCTGTCAAAGCCAAGTTGGATCAAGCACTTACGGTTATGCAGCATCAACTGACACATCAAGGACAATGACATCTTCCAGAGATGAAGTATCAGTGTCTGTTTGTAGTAAGGTGGGCAGTGAGTGGGTGGAGCAGGACGAGCCTGGGGTGTACATAACCATAAGACAGATGGTTGATGGAACCAGGGAACTTCGACGAATCAGGTTCAGGTAGATAGCCACAAATGCAGTTATGCAGGCAAATGTCATATAATCTTTATCTTGAAAGCGTACTCCTTGATTACTGACCTTTTGAGTTTTTTTTTGTTTGTGCTGCAGCCGTGAGAGATTTGTCGAGGTGGATGCAAAGCAGTGGTGGGAGGAGAACAGAGATCGGATACAATCCCAATATTTGTAGACAATTCCTGTAGACAACGTTCATCATAAAACTGTGAAGAAAATTAGAATCCCTAAAATGATATTTGATAGTTCGGAGTCGTACCTGTAAAGTTCTCATCAGATCATCCGTGTCAACTGTAACCAGCAGGAAGAGCATCAAACAGTACCTGATCGTATAATATTTGCAACAAAACAAAAATATTTTGTATAAAAGCAAACACAGCATTTTATTGGATAACTTCAGAACAAAGATTAACTTAGAAATCACACTGTCGAGTAAGGGTAGGAGAAAAGCTCCCTATACAGGTGCAGGAGTAAGACTTGACGCACTAAGAGGCAGGCTAGTCCAAATCATCAACCGGGGGAAACTATGACAGTCTGTGTCATTTTGCAGGCGGATTTTGATTTTTTAGCACTTCAATGATCTATCAGTATCAGAAACTGAGAAGGATGTTATCACCCAGCAACTTTTCGGGTGTAAACTCTTGATGGCTGAATCACTCTAGAGCGTCCAAGGAGGGAGTCATTTGGGCGATGGAACCCTCCCGCTTTCATTGGAGCAGCGAGGGGCTCTCTTGTGTACGGCTTTGTTGCGCCAAAGGACATGTTTCTTAGCTTCTCAGTTGTGTCTGAAACAGTACTACTATTTCTCCTCAAGGATACAAGCCCTACAACCCAGAAGGAATTCAGAGTTCAGAAGAGAGCCAAAGTGAGAGTGTGTAGGTGCAATGAAAAATGGTTACACATTTATGATGAATTTAGCAATCTAATGAGATCCACTATCAAGTGTCGACTTCTGTTTCACAAAAAAAAACTGAGTGCCCAAAAGACTGCTAAAAGATATTACCGGCACTGTTTCTTGCTGTAGGCTGAAACTTCGGTTGCCTGGCAGTGCTCTTCTGCAACTTGTCATTCTTAATTGAGTCCTGTAAGATGAGCGGTGAATGGACAATTTATTAATGAAAAGTATACTAGATATATATAGGAGGTAACAGTGCACTTAGTCAGCTACGGGCTACGGCAGTGTAGGAAGCTGTCAAATATGGGAAGTTGTAACTGTAACAAACTATGTTGATTCAGTATCAAAAGACAATAATGAATCAAACGGGAAGCCTTAGACTCACTTGATTTTCCATCTCTAGCTTGCGTTGTACTCCTGCTTGGCAAAAACCAGATGGTCAAACACAAAGTGAGGACTTAATTGACTGCTAAATCAATTTAGAGGGTAATGGTTGACGCGAGAGCCCTAACCTTGCTTAATCAGTGCAGGGCTTAAGGACACTTGGGGCTTCACGGCAGTCAAATTGCTTGTAGATTTTGAAACCCCAGAATATCTCTTACTAGACTTCTGTTCCATGGTTCCCTTTATCGCAGCTGCAATTACTAGTTTTAAATTACATGAACATGGGCAAGACGGGCGACAAAAGATATCCACATATAAATAAACAAACCAGGCGGAGGTGTTCTTGTGACAGGAACTCTGGGACGCAGAGATGGTGGGATGTAAAAACAACTCTGCAATATATGGATTAATATTCGTCAATCTTAGGTAAAGAAATAACCTGGTGCAAGAAGGGCCCATTTCAAGTGTAACGGGAAAGTTTTACCTGGAAAAAAGGGTGCTGAAGAGCCTCAGCAGCTGAGGGCCTCTTGGAAGGATCCCAGACACAAAGAGACTGCATTGTGTACAACTTGGTATCAAGAACTCTGATAAAGAAACAGTTACCATTTTGTGAACTAACGGCACAGGAATTCATAAAGAATTGTCCGCCGATACATATCATACCTTGATAAAATTGATAGCTTCTTCGCTTGCAGATGGAATTAATGTAGAAAGATTTGCAGCGTCATACTGCAAAGAGTCCAAGAGAAGATTACGGGCTAAAATACATACATAAAAAAGGACAGCTCTATTGAAGTCAGAAGTCCGAAGGTTACAAATATCTACTCAGGTTCAAACTAAAGAAGAAAAACCATGCGGAAAAATATGGCCAGGTAAGACAATCACCTGGGGAAGCACAAAATTGATTTCCTTTGCTAACTGAACTCCCTCAGGCCAAGAGTCCATGTCTGGAGCCCCTATCACACTGCATATTTTGTGTATCTCATCCGCTTCACTACAATACCAAGACATTTCTATAATGAATTCCACTTGACAATTGCAACATGTAGCTTATCAACAGTGTGAACTTGTTATTAAAATTTGATTCTGAAAGTGTAAGTCGATGCTATGCCATCCAATGGAAGGTAGGGCATCCTGTAAGTGACTGAGATGAAATGAACTCTCGTGTCTTCTATAAGTATAAGTTCATGAGAATTTAGACATTCAAATTTCAGAATGTTCCACGAGTTAAAGGGTATTAGAGTTCTTACTTGGTACCAGGGAAAAGCGGCTTCAGAGTAAATAATTCAGCCATGATAGCACCCATTGCCCATATGTCTGATAATCAATATAAACACAAATAGACTATTAGAGATATAAATATTGTATTCATTCAGATAGGTAAAGAATGTAATTAGATGCTCATCGAACTCACCAACTGAGGAATTATAAACCGGTGACTGCAGGAGGACTTCCGGAGCTCGATACCTACCGTGAAATTTGAGTCAATCAACTTGAATTTCGGCTTGTTTAGTTGAATTTGCTTATTAAGAAAGTTGGAACAAGAAAACCTACCAGCGTGTTGAGACATACTCTGTGTATGGAGGGCCAGAAATTGTCTCGCGTGCAAGACCAAGATCGGCAATTTTGAGCACATCTTTTGAGATGAGCAAGTTTTCTGCATTAGAGATCTAATAAGCAATCTTTGACTTCAAAATTCAAGATAATTAAGATATCAATAAAGTTTAATTTTCTTCAAATGTACAATATGAGGATATGCAGCAGAAGCTCAATGGCATGGTAATGTTTTTGCTAATCAAAATTATTGAAGTTTGTTTACATCTATCTAAACATAATGCTTATTTACAAAATAGCATTAAGTAAAAAAGGTACATTTGTTAAGGAATAATCAGAACGATCCATATACTGGTGCCATACTGCAGAATTTACCTGGTTTAAGATCACGGTGGAAGTAACCGCGCTTGTGCATGTAAGCAAGGCCTTGAAACACTTGAAAGCACCAATTTTTGACTTCAGTTTCAGTGAATAGCTTCCCTCTACTTTTCATAAGCTGGTATAGATTGCATTCCTGAAATTGATGCATAAATGCCAAAAGATTAAACAGCTGAACATTGAGCTAAACAAAATGTTAAAAGAGAATTCAGCTTCCAATATACCATGCACTCAAACACGAAGTATAATAGATCATTTTCCCTGATGACCTCCTTTAGCTTCACAATATTTGGATGATTCATTTTGCGTAGTGACTGCCAATAAGCCATGCAGTTCATATAAGTGGTAGTGAAAAATATACTCAGACATCCTTAGAAAATTATTAGATTTTGTATAAATTGAGATCATGTCGTTTGAGAAACATGTTAACCACCTTCACTTCTCTAAGGTTAACGCATTCTTCCCAAGAGTAGTATTTTTTCTTCATTTTCTTTATGGCAACCTACATAAAGAAAAACACACGTATAGCAAGCTGAATCAAGCACATCTACAAATGCTTATTTCGCTGAGAATATGACAGAAAAATATTTAAATATCACTAACAATTTCGCCAGTCTCCTTATTTAATGCTCGCCATACACAGCCAAAAGTTCCATCGCCAACCTCCTTTATCATCTTGTACCTACAGGAACTTAAAATGTCACCCACAGCAAATACCCAACATAATATAGTGTATTTCAAAGCAACTTCTCAACAAAAGAACACACCTTTCCATATTGAGGATGTGGAAGCGCTAAGCTTTTATTTTGAAATCATTAGATAGCTATCGAAAAAAATGTAGAACTGTATCTTCAAACCCTTGTCGCGAAGATAAACTACTGTAGACTCTACTTTTACACAATCAGAGCAGCAAACTAACTCCAACAATGTTACTCTGACGGAGCGGCTTCAGAGCCTTATTCACCATGTATATGGATTCAACAGAGATACATTAATACCCACACGAAGTAACTTCAAAAATTGCTTGATAACCAGCAAATATCCTCATTCAAGTCAAAACAGGCCCACACTAGTAACGAGTTTGCTCCCAGGACAGATTGAATATCTAAACAGTGGATTTCCTTCCACTTTGTTGCATAACCTTCGACGTCAATTAACCAGTCCCCACAAGTAGCACAGAATACGTGCTAAACCTATCAAGCATTCGCAAGTCCATGCAACGAGTTATCAGGATTTAACTATGTAACGAACTGCATTTGGATCACTGGCGGGCTTCAGTTCTGATTTCTGAACAACAAACGGATATAACGGATCTTAGACGTTGCACTGAGGATCAAAAGTCCTTATAGTGACACAGATATATAAATACTGAGCATAAACAAGCGCAGTACATTACCCTTGAGTAACATTTCCAAAAATTGCTCGATTTGGTATCACGAGTGCACTGGCAAGTGGCAACAACACATTTATTAGAGATACAACAAGACACGATCTGCCATTCAAAAACTTTCCTTTAAAATAACTTACTGACTATGGTGTGCCGCTAATTCAGTATCTATGTCAAGGCAATTACGGATAAGGCCAGTTGAACTGATCATTGAAATGCTGTGTTAAGTGGAGTTGACAAAGGAGACAAGAAATCGCCAATCAGTCACTTCAGCGAGAGAAAACACCCAATATTGGCTGCAGTTTGTCCACAATTGCATTTGCTCCATGTTTTAATAAACACTAGTGAAGCCTCAAAAATGGAAGTATGTGCAGCCTGATAGGTAAAGAAACAACACAAATGCATCAACTTCAAGTGCAAGAAACACAGAAAGTTTATTGGCCACAAATGCATCACCTACTCTTTCCTACCGTCTTAATTAGCCTAGATAGTACATACCAATTCACCACAAATTAAAAATCAAATCAATTCATTTGCAATTATTCGAGCCTACAACTAGTTCATTTAGCTACATTGTAAGCTCAAACATCTCACATCATATTACCTGAAGAATCACCCCCAAAAAAATAACCTGATCTCAATCCCCCACAAGAAATCTTTAAACCATCCAGACTATAAAAACAAACAAATAACAATAACAGCAATCTACAAGAACAGAAAATTAAATCCCAATTCCCAACTAGCTCTAAAACTGAACCCTAAACCCCAGATCCAAAACCAAAACTATATCACAAAACAGCACTGACATCCAGATCCATCACAATCCACCAACAAACACAACCCCAAATCGTACAAAACACCACAACCCTACAAACAGATACCCGAAAAAACGAACCTGCAATCCAACCAGCATAACCTCGTTCGTCACCTAGAGCGACAAAATCCGTCTCCGATTCAACGAAATTCCTTTTTTGAAAGAAACGATGTTGAAAACCCGAGTCGTAATCTTGTTCTTGCTGTTTCTCCGATGTCGTCAGAATCAAAACCTAGCAAGCTTCAAACCAACGACAAGAACACCATCGAGAGAGAAAAAAAAGGGAATTAACGAATGATGGGCAGCACCCATTTATAGCTTGGAGATTTTTTATTTGTTTGATGCCTTCGTCGTATCTGTCTGCCAGATTGTTTAACTTGGTTAACACATTTGGGATTTTTCAACAAAGTTGTCCGTTCGTGTCTTGGCCTCCTCCCCGTGATGGAATGTTTCGGTCTGATACGCGGTCGAACCGAATAACCGGTTCGACTATTCCTTAATTCGGTTTTTTCCTTCTAAACAATCTATAAACAAATTGTAATTGAACCATACCGACGGTGAAACCGAATTACGGAATAACACACAAACGCACATCTATCGGGGTCTGACCTTATGTAACATGGACCTGAAAAAAATTATAAGGACAGGGAGAAGATGGGGACAATAATGAGAATGGGGTTTGAGGGATAAGAGCATCCTTCATCATTAAAAAAAAAAGGAAATGATAAAGAGGGAATATGAACTATCATACATTGATAAATTACGGTTCGAATTATGAAAATTGACAATTAAGGGCAATTTCAAAATATTTAAATCCACATATAACACTTAACTAACAGAATATCACTGCGTCAATTGATAAAGTTGACTAAACGATGAATTGAAAAAGTCTTCTTTCCTTAATTGTGAAATTGAGGATTAAAATATTTTGAAATTGCCCTTAATTGTTAGTTTTCATAGTTTGGACTGTGATTTTTCAATAGGTGGTAGTTCATACTCTATCTTTATCATTTTCCCTAAAAAAAATATCATCCCTTTCTCTCATTTAGTTTCTCTCTCATCTTGTCATGTCTGATGACTATTTTAATCAAGTGCACCTCACTCATGACCAAACAAAAAATTCATCATCATTCTCTCTCATCGCTACATAAATTGTAGCTCATAAATAATAAGATTAACAAAAACATATCAAAATGTATCTCGTTTTATAAATTTCAAAAAATTATGAAAATTGGTAATTATTTTGATTTTTTTAAATTTATAATTTCGAAGATATATTCGTTGCAATATCAAAATATAAACTGAAAAATTCCTACACATGACACATGTCGCCTTATAATTGGTTCACGGCTCATGACCAAATCTAATTTTTGGTCATGGTAGGAGATCATGCTTTTTTTAATCATCCCTCGTGACACTTTCCTATGATAAAAAAAGATCATGGTGGGATGCTCCCCACCATTATAAAAAAAACCATATCATCCATCTCTCTCATCTAATCATCCTACATGACCAAATCAATCACATGCATCCCACTCATGATCAAAAAAAGTTTATCAACAGTATCTCTCATCACTATATAAATTATAGCTCATAAATATTAAGATTAATAAAAATATATCAAAGTGTATCTCGTTTTATAGAGCTCAAAAAATTACGAATATTGGTATTTATTTTGATTTTTTTACCTTGTAATTTAGAAGATATATTCGTTGTAAGATCGAAATAAAAACTGTACTGTTTCTTACACAGGACACGTGTCGCGTTGCGATTGGTTCACGGTTCATGATCAAATCCATTTTTTTGATTATGAGATGATCTTTTTTACAAAAAATCATTGAATGATCAAAACTATGATAAAAAGATTATAATGATAGTGCATAATTTTTTTGATCATATCTCATGATACTTTTATATGATAAAAAGAATTATAATGGGATCCTCTTAGAGTTTGTTCAGGATGGTGGTGCTAGGTGCTGAGCTGGCCAAATGTGGTCTCATCATAGTGATGCCACTTGCCAACTGAAATTGGGTCAGAGAAGTTACCTCCAAGCTCCAAGGCAATCAAAAAAAGGTCACTCACTATGTATATCAAACAAAGAAAAAAAAAGGTAGTACTCGTACTAGTTTGGTGGAGTGGTGTTTGGGTCGTAAGCAATCTCGAAGGGCGTACCGACAGAATCAAGTCACATGTTTTTGTTAACAAATGTATCAACAGATAACCAAAATTAAGGCTTGTCGGTTCCTGATTGAGATTGGGATGTCGGCCCGTTATGAATTTGTACAACGGCCCAGGCCTATACTGACGAAGCTGGATTGCAAGCAAAGCAACCACATCTAGTCCAACGACCAATCACTGTACGATTCAAAAATAAGGGTTTACTTAGGATCACTTTTACCCTGTCCGATTAGTACCCTGTCATGTCCTATCCTTATACCCTAACGTATTCTGTCCTTTTATCTTAAGGCAGGGTAAGGGTCATGAAAAAATAGATCCTACCCTGCCTTTCTACCCTAACATCATACCCTGCCCTCCTACCCAATCATACCCTGTCTTACCCTACTATTTTCATTCATATTATGAATTTTTTTATCAAAATATGCTTAAATTTGCCTTACTTGACCCTATCCTACCCGACCCGACCCTACCCTATTACAACCCTGACCATGAGTACCCTACGGACTTAGAAAAATTGCTCTACCCTACCCTTACCCTGCCCTATACTGTTCATAGGATCAATAAAAAATAGTCTTACCCTGCCCATTGCCGACCCCGTCACAACTCAAATTTGCATACATGAGTTGAGTTCATGCCAAATATTTGTGGTAAGCTTTGATGGCTAAATAATGACTTCGACCTGTGGAAATGAAACAAGCTTGACACTTGCACGCGCCCCAAAGTGAGCATGCCAACTATGGTGTCCACCGCCCACTTTGGGGCGCGTGCAAGTGTTAAGTGTCCACCATTGTGGATGCTCTAAATGGTGGACATGGACATTTTACGCGTCCCAAAGCCACTTTATGTCAAAAATAAGATATAAAGTGGACCCCAAAAAAATATCAAATGTCTTTAAACCATTGTGGATGCTCCAAATGGTGGACACTTGCACGCGCCCCAACGCGTCAAATGTCCACCATTGGACATGCTCTATTATGTTCATATTCCATTCATGAGCAGTGTAAACAGACCAATCAATAATACTGTAGCAGCCAGTGACACTCATAGCAAGATCTAGATCTTCAGTATTGAGTCTAATCATGCAAACCCCCTAATTTCAGACCTCAGCCAACCAAAGCACGAAACAATTGTAATTAATGGATGCATATTTATATGATATAGTTGGGGCAGGCGGTTGTGGGATAATGATGGTAATGTGGAAATTGGTCCCAAACTTGAAATCAAACGGCAATAATAAATGATGAAGAGAGAGGTAGTAGAGAAATTATAATACTAATAAAAGAGGGACGACAGCTTTTGGTATTTAATGGCCCATTGCATTCAATTGCACAAAAACCATAATGGAAACTTACAGTACTCGCCATCAGTTGATTATAAAAAGCTATGTGACTATGAGGGCATATGTATCCATGAATAAGAAAATATTAAAAAATAAATTTTCATTTAGTATTTTTTCTAAACAAAGTATAAAATTAGATAAGAAGTTCTCTCACAAATCTTCAAAAAGCATCTGTAAGAGAATTTCTTACTTAATTTTACACTTTGTTTGAAGGAAATGCTAGCATTTTCTTAATCATGGGTGTGGATACCATGAACAATCAATAATGCCCTTTCCAAATTCCCCATATATCCTTAATTTTGCCTTTTAGGGGGCAAATTGTGGATTTAACTTATTTGGTCATTTAAATTTTTAGTTGGCTCATTCTAGCAGCTCCAAAAGCTATGGACTATAAAGGATCAATTTCTAAGCGCCCTACATTGCAAGTTACATAAACCAACCTCTAACTCCAAAAAAGAATGCAATTATTTGGCAGCCAGTGTGTGAGCGAATTCGACAAATATTGTCGTGCAGCTCGCTCATTTACTTCGAAAACACGGTCTCTAATTCCTACCCTATGAGGCCGGATAGTGTTATAGAGACAGCCGATTCTGATGGACACTTCGGGACAAATTTGAAAAAAAAAAGGAGGCTTCTGTCAAGGGTGCTTTGCTACTTTGAGGGAGTTGCAAGGAAAGGAGCATCGGCAAACTGAAATGTGAAATATGGAAAAGTCCATGAAGAAATGGTGTTTGGAATTGTATCAAGGGGCATAGCATAGTTGTGTATTGGTTGGATTTGGTAAGAATATTAAATTTATTAGGTATGGGAAGATGATGGATATGTAGCTGGAAAGGCAAGTTTTGGCTGCCCTCATCCATATGACACTAAGGTGGGTGTTAATCACACCCCACCCCCACACCCCCCATGTGGGGCCCAGGTATATTTTCCATTCTACCCTTCTATCTATTATATATTATAAAAAATAATTTTAAAATTTTTAAAATTTTTAAAAAATGATTTTAAAATATTTAAAATTTCGTATTAATATATACAAATGATTTTAATATATTTAAAATTTAGTATTAATATATATTATATTATATACTATAAATGATGATTTAAAAATATTTAAAAATTAGTATTAATATATTACATATATTATAGTTAATAATTTTAACTTACATGTATTTAGAAGTTAATATATGTAATATATATTAATTAATGAGATATTACTGTTAATTCAAAAAAATAAATTATGGACCTTGTCAGTGAGTTGTTTATTTTGTCGTAATGTATCAGTGAGTTGTCTATCGTAATGTATTGTCAAATCTGTTTCTGTCCACTATGTATGAATAGTATAATTTTCTTTTGCCAGAGAATCTAGTCAGTGAGTTGTCAATCTTTGTTTCGTAATGTATTGTCAAATCTGTTTCTGTCCACTACCTATGAATAGTGTAATTTACTTTTGCCAGAGAATCTTGGCAGTGAGTTGTCTATTTTTGTTTCGTAATGTATTGTCAAATATGTTATTTCCCACTAACTTTTTAGATTTCAAATTTTAAACGTACATGATGTAGTCTATATAATGGATAGACTTATAAGTAGCAAGTCACTCACTCACACTTCTTTAAGACAACCGTATCTCTCTACCATGGGTAATGATAGTTTTGCGGGATTTTCAAATAGCTGGTCATACGGGAGTGATCCTCGCAGTGAGGAAAGTATATCCAACAAGAATCGGGATTATACATCCGAATTCACCACAAACCAGGTTAGTGTCATTATTGTATGCTTATTTACATAATTAAAAAAACCATCATAAATGTCCACCATTTGTGCAGATATTTGAAAATAAAGAAGATATGCTAAATTGGGCAAAGAGGGTTGGTTTGGAAAATGACATTGTAGTGGTGATTAAAAATTCTGCAAAAAAAAGTGGTGGTAAGATGCCGAAGTGTATTCTTGCATGTGAAAGAGGAGGGAAGTACAGAACAGAGACATCCCAAATAAGAAATACCGGAACCAAGAAATGTGAATGTCCATTTGAGTTAAGAGGTATTCCAGTTCCTCCAGATGGTGTCATGTGGGGTTTGAGGGTGCTATGTGGTATTCACAACCATCCGACAGCAGAGTTCATGGATGGCCACGAGTACCCGTCAAGATTAAAACCAATGGAGAAACAACTTGTGTTGGACATGGCTAATAGCACTGCACCTCGGGAGATTCTTAGTATTCTGAAACAAAAAGATTCGTCAAACAGTACAGGGGTAAGAAGCATTTACAATGTGATTAGAGCAAACAAGTCTGCAAAACGGGGTGGTCTAACTCAAGTTCAATATGTCTTGGAGCAACTAATCAAAAAAGGATACCTACATGATTATTTGACAGACCCTGATACAAATGAAATTACTGACATCCTTTGGCTCCATCCAAAGAGTCTAGCCCTTGCTGTCAATTTCTCATCTGTTTTGATTATAGATGCCACATATAAGACTAATGAGTATCGCTCGCCACTACTGGAGGTTGTGGGTATAACATCCACACTGCGAACTTACTCCCTTATGTTCGCATATCTTAGCCATGAGAAGGTAGAAAATCTGGAGTGGGCATTAAGCATTTTGAAGAGACTGATACTTGAAAAAGGGGCGACATTGCCATCTGTATTTGTTTCGGATCGAGATTTGGCGCTTTTAAATGCCATAGGAAAATGTTTTCCTTCGTCGCATCACATCCTCTGCATTTGGCACATAACAAGAAGTGGAACGTAATGTGCGAGGAGTATCAACGATTTGATCGCGCCCTAAAATACCTATGGGAGACATGGTTGCAGCCTCATCGAGAACAGTTTGTGTCAGCATGGATCGACGCATATATGCATCTGGGAAGCAATTCAAGCCAAAGATACACCTAAATTATTATTTTGAATGTTATTTTTATTTTATTTTATAGTATATTCATCTGATGAAGAATAATATATATCTTTCAGAGCGGAAGGTGCACATGCAAGATTGAAAATGTATTTGGGAGACACTATGTCGTCCATAGATACATCATTTGATAAAATACACAAGATGCTGACAAATCAATTCGGAGACATTCAAGAGTCATTTGAGAGATCTCTCCACATTCCGCGCCGTGCACATTTACATGATAATATTTTCTCTGAAGTGAGGTGTCAGATTTCGCTGGAGGCAATGGAAATTATTTCCGCTGAGCTGAAATGTGTTGATGAATCATCGTACCAACCAGTGGGCAGCTGCAGCTATGCAATAAGAAAAATATATGGATTTCCATGCAAGCATGATCTTGCAAATTATCGCTACTTATCTATTCCAATTCCTATAATAAGTATCCATGGTCACTGGAGGAGGTTATCAATGCACGCATGGAACCAACCTAATGAGGAATCACGGCGAGATAGGACATCTTACGTTGTTGAGATATTAGATAAGATGAATCCAGAAATGCGGGACCATATGCTAGATCGGTTTCTTGATATGGCAGATCCATCCCAAAGCACAGTTCGAGTCCCTTCGTACAATGTAGAGCGTAAAGGACGACCTAGTGATAAAGACGAGCGAAACAAACGCCGCATGCCTTCTTTTGTGGATATATCCACTTTAGGATCTGGGGTCAATCAAAAAAGTTTAATAGAGCCAAAGAGGGGCCGACATAAGAGTGGATCTGGGGTTCATAGTACTACACCAAACAATGACCACTCTAGATTTCCGAGTACTTATGACATCTACATTGATCAATTACCTGCTGTTATGCATCACTATATTTCTAAAATTGTTGATGTTGCGCCAGATGGTTATTGTGGATTTAGGGCGATAGCCGCACTAATCGGATACGGCGAAGAGGGTTGGATGCAAGTACGAGCGGAGCTTATTGATGAGATTCAGCAAAATAAGGCTCAATATGATGTCATTTTCCCAGATAACAGTACATCAGACAATCTACTATTTTTGCTGAATTACTTTGAGACACCAGCACCTGAGAGGCATTGGATGGAGTCTATGACTTTGGGAACTGTCATAGCATCAAGGTATAATATTGTACTTTATATATTTGGCGGAACTAATTGGAGTTGTTATACCCATTTGCCATTAAGATCCCCTCCGATTAGAGACAATGAGCGCATGGAAATAGTTATCGGACACGTTGGCAATCACTTCGTGCAACTTTTTTTGCACCCTTATCATCCGGTGCCACCTGTACCAACATGGTGGTGGAATCATTCATCGTACGAAGCTAAATGATGGGCATCCTCATATCAAGTACGAGCTGATTTATGGCGCGAAATCACAAGCATGGGGCATCCAGGAGCACAATTTGAAGGAAATATTGATTAAATATGTCTACTTGTTTATGTATTTATTTTTAGCACTGTTGCATGTTTTGTTGAATCTAATTTAATGTTGAGCTATCCAATCAATTATTATTCGTCCTAAATCCAAACTAAACGAAATAAATTATTATTCGCCCTAAATAAAATAAAACTAGTTACTCACTCACTCCTAATTATAAGTTCAATTAAAATTTAAAAAATCAAGTACAATAATTTTTAAAAAATTTGGCACATGTTGTATTTTAATTTTAATTTTTTTGATTTATAATAATATAAATAAATATGATACAAATAACTTATATTAGGTACAATTAATTTATAATTAATCATTATTTAATTGAATTTAAATTAGCATTTAATTAAACTTTAAAACATATACAAAATTAAATGGCATAACATGTAAATATGATTGTAAAGAGGGGTAAAATTATCAAATGGACATGGAGCCCACAAATTTTTTTTGTCTTGTGATGGATGCGATTAACACCTCCCTGACACTAACTACTACTGTTTTTACTATTTACTGTACTTTTTAAGGAAAAAGACAACGGGAAAAAAGTTTAGATGGACTCAAACTTAAAACTTTTCATTGAAAAGGGAAAGCTTACCTACTAGTCCAGCCAGACATGCTCCAGTGCTGCCATTTGTTGCAAGAACTCCCAGAAGAACATTGTTTAAGTTTTTTTAACTTTGAGATAAAGCCTGCCAAAAACTTAAAAATAAAATAATGTCTAAGGCCGGCAAAAGAATGATTCTAAATCTAAAGTAGAACATCACCAAAAGATAACTCAACCAGAGTATAAAATTATCAATTATGTATTCCAGTCATCCAAATGTGGCCTAATCATGTACGATATGATTAATAATGAATGTAATAATATAGTACTCCGTAATGATTAATTTATTATATTAAAAAAAGTGTATTTAATCTGAAAAGTGTATTTAATGAGGGGAGTGTAATGTGGGCAATAAGACAAAAGGTAGCTTTATGGTGGATCTTTTTTTTACTCCTATTTTAAATGGTGATATAATAACATAATAATTCATAATAGTCATGTGGCCTATGTTCGTCCATCAACCACCCTCACCTTACCCTCAAAAAAGTTGCTTTTGTTTGTATCGAAAAAATAGAAGAGAGTTGCTTTTGTCTTCTTCATCTAGCCTGACACTAACATTTCTAACTGACTTTATATAGAAGAAATGGATATGTACAGTACTAATATTATACGTAATATATATATAAGGTTAGGGGATCACTCGATTGAGACATGGTTGTTAGAATGAGGCACGTGATGCACGATCTGGGCCACTCATTGTGACACGTGGCTTCGTCACGTGAGTTGAGCCGCCATTTGCGTTCACACTACTGTTGGTAGTGAGTTTACTATTTGGACATGTGGCGCGCCACAAATGTACTGGGGATTAAATGTGTGGTTGAAATCGTGCCTCACTTGCCTCATTCTAATTTGCTTGCCTCATTTGATCGCTTCTCTATAAGGCTAATTGATATGTATACTGATTTTTTTATATATAAATTTAATGTGGAATTCCCGTATCTCTAAGAAATGAGAGGGACCAATTTGTTCCATCTTTACCACAAAACACATCATGGTCATGCCATTGCCATCTGTATCTGTTATGTTTCAACCCAAAAATATCGGCTACACTACACCCATTCCCCCATTAATTGTTTTGTTCATCAACCATAAACTGAAAAATCAGAATTTTCATAATTGGTTAATGAAATATAGTTTTATTATTCATATAGAACAAATTCACTATCAAAATAAATAAATAAATAAAGTTTTGAGGAATATTTACCTTTTTAACTTTTTATATCCATCATTGGCACGCGTCCTCTGATTTTCACAGTTAAAGATATCAAAAAGCAAACACACTCTTCATCATCTCAGTTTCTCTCTCCTCCTTTTTCAAAGCTCAAACCTCAATTTCTGATTTCTTGTTATATGGAGTAGTATAAAAATCCCCAGTTTCAGCAACTTCTCCTTCCTCAGAAATCCTCGCTTCAACAAACCATGGCTACCTCACCTCCCGATCCCGACGCCGTTGGCGGCACATCCATCAAGCGACGGAGACTCACTCAACACCAAGTAAATTTTAATCTCCAAGAAGAAGTTTTGATACCTGGATTGCCTGATCACATAGCGCAAATCTGCCTCTCGTCTGTTCATCCCTCCGTGCTCTACTCAGTCAGCCGATCGTGGAGAAGCTTGATTAGTTCGCCTTCCTTCCAGCCTTATCTATCGCTCTATGCTCTTCTCTCTCCGGCGGAAAGTAACGGAGATGTTAAGAGGTTGAGCATGGAGGACACCGGGAAGAAGTCCGTTGAGTTTTTCTCCTTCGATCCGATTATGTGTAAGTGGACGCAGCTGCCGCCGCGTCCGCGGGCTATTCGATTCACAGTTCAGCACAGATCGTTCCTGTCATTGAATCTCCCAATCCAGTCCGTTTCGGTTGCAGGAAAGCTCGTTGTAGTAGCGGCGACGGATCCTGTTATGCTCCCGGCGTTGGACTCTCCGCTGATCTTCGATCCGGCTCAGCGGTCGTGGACGTACGGGCCGGAAATGGCGCATCCGAGGAGATGGTGCGCTGCTGGGAGTGCAAACGAGTCGGTTTACGTAGCGAGTGGAGTCGGATCTCAGTTTAAAACGAGCGTCGCGAGGTCGGTGGAGAGGTGGAGGTTTGGAGGTGAATCGGAGAGGAAGAGGAAGCGGAGGTGGGAGAAGATGCGGACGATGAAAGACGCGAGGCTGAGTAGGGAGGCGGTTGAGGCGGTGGGGTGTAGAGGGAAGCTGTATATGGTGAATGTGAAAGGGAACGCGGCGAAGGAAGGGTTTGTTTACAATACGGTGAGGGATGAGTGGGAGGAGATGAAGGTGGGGATGTTGGGAGGGTGGAGAGGTCCGGCGGCGGCGATGGACGAGGAAGAGATTTTCATGGTGGATGAGAGGCGAGGGGTGTTGATGAGGTATGAGTGGGAGAGGGATGCATGGAGTGAGGTTGTGGAGTCGGATAAGCTGAAGGGGGCGGAGCAGATGGCGGCGGCAGGTGGGAGGGTTTGTGTGGTGGGCGGCGGAGGTGGGATTGTGGTGGTCAATGTGGTTTGTGGGACGCCGAGTGTTTGGGTGGTGGAGACCCCGAGTGGGTTGAGGGCTAATACGGTACATGTCTTGCCGAGGATGATGAGTGGTTAGGAAGGATTGTGTAGAATAGAGACAAGGGTTACACAAATTGTTGATTGTTAGGTTTAGTTTTGTTCAATTTTTCAAGGATACAGATGAAACGATTAAAGATTCTTTGAACCTGTTTATTGCCAGTTTGGACTTTTTTTTTTTATGGATTGCCAGTTTGGACTTTGAAGATGGTTGTTTGGTCAAGTTCCTATCAATATGCAAAGTGTTTCCAAAGTGTTTTATGCCATTTCAAAGTCAACTGGAATCAAACAAATGTGCTAGGACAAAGATGCAAATAGCAAGAGAAGCGATTATTTACATGGATGAAATGCATCAGCAACATAAAGTGGACGACTTGGTGCTGACCAATAAGCCAACACGAAAGCATACGAACCTGACACCTGGAGGTAAAAAGGTCATTAAGGAACTTAACCAAATGGTCTGATTTCATTGTTAAGGCCCAGAGATGGAACAAATGTTTATCTGGATCTTGGAGAGCCAGTAGGTGGAAGTTCGGACGGGTGGGGGAGTATCAGTTTTCTGAGCTATAAGAGCTTCTCTCACCATGGTGTTTTTGATCATAGAAAAGTACCATGAGAGATGATCAAAAAAACCATGCAACCCCACCATGATTTTTTTATCATAGTTTTTATCATCCTATGATTTTTTATAAAAAATCATGGATTTGATCATGAGCCGTGAACCAATCGCAACGCGACACGTGTCCTGTGTAAGAAACAGTATAGTTTTTATTTTGATCTTGCAACGAATATATCTTTTAAATTACAAAATCAAAAAAATCAAAATAAATACCAATATTCATAATTTTTTACGCTCTATAAAACGAGATACACTTTGATATATTTTTATTAATCCTAATATTTATGAGCCATAATTTATGTAGTGATGAGAGAGAATGATGATAAACTTTTTATTTGATCATGAGTGAGATCCATATGATTCATTTGATCATGGGAATAATTAGATGAGAGAGAAAAAAGATTAGAGAAATTCATGATATGATTTTTTTGATCATGGTGGGGATGCTCTAAGATGAGCTTTGGTACTAGGATGAGTTATATATCTTCTTGGCGGTGTTTCAATTCCTCATAGGCCCATTCAAGACGGACGCGTAACGAAGGTGTGGATTGAATCTGGTGTTATTGATGTTGTCCCCATTTTCAACTAGAAGCTTCGCCCACTGCCTCTTTCTTTCTTTCTTTCACTGCAATATGTAGAGGGGGTCCCTAGATACACGGAACATGAAACAAGAATTAAAAGCTGATCCATTCCGTCCATTCAATACGTATGTGTAAAACTAAAACATGTACAAAATAGTAAATACACAAGTAGGTTACAAGATGCATCCAGCTCTTACAGCCACAAGAACCTTCAGTCCCCGCATCTGTGTGTTGGATACATGCTCAATAAAGATCCATAATACTTAGATGCGCACCATCAACTAGGGGTATGCATTTGCCCCTAGGAACAAAATGCTCTTAGGATAACCCTTATCCTGCCCGACATATATTCTGTCCTGTCCTATCCTCGTACCCTAACGTATCCTGCCCACAAAGCCTAAGGCAGGGTAAGTGTCATGAAAAATAAACCTTACCCTGCCCTTCTATCCTGCCCTTCCCTCCTACCCTAACATACCCCCTATCCTATCATACCATGTCTTACTCTACTATTTTCATTCATATTATGAATTTTTTTTCAAAATATGCTTAAATTTGCCTTACTTGACCTAACCTAGCCGACCCTATCCTACCCGACCCTACCCTAATATTACTCTGCCCATGGGTACCTTACGAGCTTAAAAAAATTACTCTACCCTGCCCTGTACTGTTCATAGAGTCAATGAAAAATGATCTTACTCTGCCCTTACCTTGCCCATTGCCAACCCCGCATCAGCACAACAGCATGATGAATAGGAGTAAGGGTCTATCCATTTGAACTGAAACTTAACTGTAACTGAACTCTCTGACTTGGGACCCTAGGCACGCAGATTTATATCCGCAATATGATTATTTCCAACGGCAATGAACTTTCTACTATGATTATTACACTGATCTCAGTTGCTGCCCATAATATATCCCACAATCTAAACTCATAGAACCTGTAGATTACTATACGTACGTAGTTTCCCAATTGATACAAGAATAAAACCACAACTAAAAATAATGAATACACATAAGTTACATGCATACACAAAGCCCTCAATAACATTAAATTGGTACAACATAGTTAGGGGCTTATCTGCCTATGTTCTATCCCTAATCGGCTTAATTATCCCTTTATCTTCCTTCTCAACGTAAGCTGATGGAAACCATCCTACCTTTCCATTACATTCGCCTTCAGACCATCCACTTGCATTTACCTGATGATTACAAGCACAAGAAAGTAAAATTCGAAACACTAACACAAGGCATGGGAAATATCCTTAGGAAAAGAGTAAATAAGAAGCTTCATCAAGTTTCACCATCTTATATCTAAAACAGTGGGTTTTACTGTTCAGATGTTGATCTGTTCTTTTATCACCTAACTGCAGTATGACAACCAATTGAATAGACTTCTTGGATAAATATATGAAAATATCTTACAGTTGATCATAAATCAGACGCAGTCACTTGCTTAGAGAAGTTTGTTTAACTTGCCAACTACAATCAAGTTGTGGAGTTGTCTCAACTCCCAATTCCAATCTAGGCATGGTTTGTGTAAGTTTATATGTTGAGCATTGACATACAATGATACAACCATACAACCTCTATGAATCATTACGATCTTGTTTTCATATCCATATTGTTGAATTAAGTACAGTTCTTTTCACTTATGAAACCAGTACTGTGAGGAAACTGCTTCTCACTTCTCTGGAAAATGCAAGTACAAGCACCAAAGGTGCAAACTTCACACAACATGATCAAGTGAAGCAAGCAAGGTACCTGGCGAACTGTCACAAGGTCATCATTAGTCAAATTGAGCTCACCGTCTGCTTGAGCCTCAAAAGGATGAATCACCTACAGGATATAGCGTCGGCAATTAGTTACATCTGCAATGTCAGAATCTACTGACTATGCCAATAAGAGATTTGAATTTGAAAAGATAATGACACAGTTTCAGGGACAGAAGCAACTTATTAAGAAACAACCACAATAGTAAAACAAGGATAACATTTATAATTAAGATAACCATTCCAGACAGATTTTCATCCTAACCGTACGGTGGCTACAATTTGCGATCTCACAAGTCACAGCTTTATATAATTTTTTGCCATTGCTAGACCATGTGATATCGATACAATTTTACGTGCGTTGAGGACCGTTATATGAAATTGAGACATGATATGAATAAGTAATATCTAGAAAATTAAACAACCATGTATGACTACTGCTATGGCGTTTACTGAATATTTTCCACTACGGCTTACATATGGAAGCAAAATGGCTACATATAAAATATACATTTCTCCTAGCGAAACAAGGTTTTATCAGAAAGGCATTATTTACTATTTTGCATAAACTTCGCGATATTATATTTTAGTTCAGAATGTTGTCACAAAATTTCCATAAGCTTACTCTGCAGGTGAAGTAAGAGTTTGTTGGATCCTCACATCCTTGACTATCGTGTTCCTTCATGTCAGAAGTCTCGCATGGTACGGAGACAGTTGTATCCCTCTGCGTTGTTTCTGATTGATGTGCAGGCTCATCTCGTTTTTCTTCGACAATCATCTAATTCATGCAAAATATATTCTGAAAATAGTTTAGTCATAAATTTTAATCTATAAGTCTAGGTACCAAGTTGGCAACCAAGAGCATTAAAGCAGGATGCTCGACTATGCGACCCAATATTTCATAAATACAAGCAGCCTCTGCAGCTACAAACCTCTGCATACAGGTTGTCTAAAATATCAAGTACACTACGATGATACAATTTTTCTGCATCCACCTGCAAAGAGAAACATTTCAGGGAGGTTATTAGACAAGTTTATACGCATGTGGTTTGAACTACATATCACCAAACAGCCAGCCAGCATTTTTTTATATATTGGGGTATTTAAATATTAACAGAAATTCTCTGAGGACAAAGTTGCTTAAGAAGCTATCAATTGATATTCAAGCTGAAAATGATGCAATTAAGAAAACCTCTTATGACTATCAAGCCAGACTGATACCATTCTCTGAAGCTTGTGAAGGGTTGTGCTTTGCTGTTGAGCTTCCACTGACAGCATTGCATCAGTTGCTTCTCGCCCTAACACTGAAAGGGTTGATCGAAGATCAGACAGCTTGTCTTCTGCATTTTGAACCTTTAGAGAACTGTCTATTGAAGCATTGGGATCCTTCGCCTTTGATTTGCGTCTCAACACGTCAGCTGCCTAATGAGAATAGTCTGTGCATAATGATTATAATAACCCAAAGATTCTTTACACATCTGTAACAATATGTGCACAGTGGAAATTACTTGAGCTTCCACATCTTGCCGCAGTTTGTCATAATGACGAACTAAAAGGCGGGCATCTTCCAAAGGAGCTCCTGTAATAAAAACCCTCAGCGGATCAGAAACCTACATACAAACCCAATCAAAAACAAAATTTCTTAGAATATTACAAGAAAAATAGTTTCTCGCATACATAAAAAGACTAGTAGCTCACAACAAAGTATTAGCAATTTAAGGTACTCCAGAGAACTAGTATCAGAAATGCAACATCATCAAGGTCACTGCAAACTGTTCAAAAATAAAGAGTGGTATGAAGATAACCTCTTCAATAAGAATGTCTAGCAGGAGCTCCTTCTCTTGTTCCGCTGAACTATGCATTGTTCCAAAACTAAGGGCAGCTCTTGCCAGTGGATATTCAGTACTATTGTTTTCATTTCCATATCTACAACAGTCGTCCGCCAACTTCCTGACTGCAACAAAAACAAAACAAAAATTACCACTGTCCAAAACCTATCCACACAAAGAATATAACAGAAATTCATTTCTCACCAATTTCCATTTCCTTCGAACATATGGAAACAAAACTTTCTACACCTCGAACAATGCTCTTCTGGAAGTGCTGTGAAATAAATCAAATTCACACTCTACACCTTCACCACAACTTAAGTACATAAAAATATCATAAAGCTATACCAAAAACACTATGCTATCATATCAACCTTAGCTGCTCTTGTGGATGCATATAGATTCTTTAGCCGCTGCCGACACTGCTGCTCCTCCTCATCCACCACAGCACCACTACCTTCACTGCCGAAACTCCCAAGCTGCCTCATAATCGCCTGCATACCAATTTCGCCACTAAATCACTCTCCACAATCAAACACATTCAACAAATCAACCAACAGAAGTTACAAAACTAAAATTGATAACCACCACACCACTATTAGCACGTGCAAGTCAAAGATCTTCAAGCAGCAGCAGCCTCCGTGCAAATCGATAGTCCAATTCCGATTCAGTGAATAATTTTTTTTTTTAAAAGAGAGAAATGAAAGTGATGAGAATTGAACCTGCTGCTGCCTGGCGACTTGCTCCCGGAGCTTAGCAGCCTGCTTCCTGATGGCTTCCATAGTCGATATTCCTGAACCGATCCCTGAGAAGAAGAAAAAAGAGAATGGAAAGCAGAAGAAGAAGAAGAACTGGAAAAGTTAATAAAGTTGGAGAAGAGGTTTTTGCCTCTTTGGCATGATATTCCTTTTTACAGATAAACTAAACGCGTTACATTACATTTCCAGTAATTTTCAATTATTTCAAGGGAATGACGTTTTTATGCCAAAAAGGCAAAAACAGCTACTTTTAATTATTATTTTTTTTAATCCAAGAAAAGCATTTCATTTATTTTACTGTAAACAGAAATTTTCTGTCACTGTATTAAATAGTCTTTAGACTTTTCTATTAGCTTGGTGTGGTGGTTAGGTTAGTCTAACAAATTCGGTGGCTGTAAAGTATTTGTGTTTTTAAATAGAAATTGTGGTCTATAACCAATGGTAGAAAATAAAGCGAAAAAGGCAATTCAATGCGGAAAGTGTCTTAGTATAGTAATCATAGGAAATTTTGAATATCAAATTTAAGTTAATTCCCCCCATTACTTTTATTAAAATGACTGATCGGACTCTTCATATACTTGTTTTTTGAAATGTAACACTTAATACTATTGTTTCACATGATCATGTTTGTTGTTTGTGAAGGAATTATTAGTTTATACTTAGATTGTGGAATCATTGACACGCTGTCGTGCCATTTAAACATGTTGATTTTCATTACTTGGTGCTAGTGACATACCTTAAGCTACCTTCGGTCGAAATAAAGCTGTGAGTAAAAAAACAAGTGTTCTTTCTTTTATGGAAGTCAGGAGAGGACCAGTGTCAGGGGAAAGGCCAGCCCAGCCCCATGTTACCTTGTTGGTGTGGTCAGATAATATGGCTGGCTCACTGGCCGAGTATCTAAGTGGGGACTCTACAGATTGATGATATCCAAAATTATTTGATCGAATACCATACATATCAAACCAGGTCTCCTTTCAAGGCGTTTCAAATTAAATCCTATATTCAGATCAGTCTGGTAATTAGATTGTCATCAAAGACGGTTTAGATCGATATTTAGTGCAGCATAATTAAAGTTTATAACATAACAAAATGATGTCGTTTTGATTGAAACGACGTTATTCTAGAACTCGTAACAGACAACGGATTTCTTTCCTCCTACCTTAAGTTTGCATTCTTAAGGTGTTCATCTCATATTCAAAAATTTCTTTAGATAGATTACGATTGAGATTGAGTACAATTGTTGGAAATTGTGCACTTGAAGAAATTGTCTCACATTGTTAAATGAGGAGAATAATTGCTAACTTATATTGAATTATTAAATCATAACTCTCAAGCCTAGGATTTTGAGTTAATATGGAAAGGTAATTCCATATGAGTAAGCAATTTCAACATGTTATCAGAGCCCACGTTGCGATCCGGACCAAGTGCAATGGATGTGAAAATCTGTATGGAGAGTCGCAAATCTTATATTGGATTACTAAACCAAGACTCCTAAATGTATGAATACGTACTTATCCCATGGCTCATGTCAGATCTGAAATTTTTGTCGAGTCAATTGTCACCACGCATTTATTCGCATGGTTCATATTAATTTACTTGTCACGTTTTACTAAATTGGAGAAAATGACACCATTTACTCCATTGCAATGCGTGTTCTTGTTGCATGATAGTCTCTTAAGATAGCCTGAATGATTGATCTACTTAATCAATCGATCATCTGGAGTAATTTTGACTGAACTTTTCCACTACTTGGATTGGGTTTGATGTAATATGGAGCTGAACTTCTGCTCGTGACGGACAACTCGACCCACAAACAGTTTAACAAGTGTCCAACGCGAAAGGATTAAGCAAGTACGACACTCTCTCAGCTTTTGGTCACGTCGAGCGCCTTGTGGCAAAATCTAAGCGGTGAAATGTGTCGATCAATCCTGCGCGGCTTTCGGACACGTACTTAATATTTGACGTGATTGAGCCCCGGCATTCTCGTTACACACTTGTATCTATCTATAGTTCTATACATATTTATCTACTCGACCAACTTTTGTGCCATGTTCGTGCATTTATGTAACGCTTTCCTGCATGATTGGTTTTTGTGTGTGTGATGGAAACTTCAAAGAGACTAACAATAAAATACTATGTGACCAACATACTTAAAAATAGACCAAATATCAATCAGGAGCTCAAATCAGTCAACACAACTCGACAACTCCTGATTTACTAAAATTAACACCTAAACAACACTAAAACAAACATGACAAAGACAACTTCACAGCAGACTCATCAAAGTAAAAAAGACACAACCAACAACAACTAAATATAAACGCATAAGACTCAATACAATCTCCCCGGCTGCTTCCTGTAAAAGCCACTAAGCTTGCCAGGCCCAACAGAGAAAATGATTCTTCTGCAGTCTTCACATAAGTTCAGGCCTTCATTTCTTGATGCTGCTACACCTGTGTTCTGCAGTTCATCTGCTTCCTGTCAAGGAAAGCACGCCAACTCTATAGAAGGCATAATAGAGGATTTAAAAAGCTAGGAAAAACCATCTAGATGAGAGCAGCACGGACAATAAAAATACTCATGATTAAGAACAGGTGGCTGCTCCACTTTGCCTCACGCCTATGGAAGTGAGCGTACCACCTTGGATTGAAAGCATCTCACAATAACTAGTGCACACATTTGTGAACAAACACCCCAAAAAAGACCTCAAAAGCTATACAGAGCTGATGTTTTGAACACTCGGAGAGGTGAGCCTATTTTCCATCTCGGAATATGAGACTAAAACACCGGTCCGAATCACGTAGACAAGCATCTAAGGGCCCTGAATGCATGATTGGTTTTGATTATGTTGCTTTGATCAAGATTGATGAAACTCAAACCCTTGCTCTACCGATCTACTTAATCATACACACGAATTTCATCATTATATAATTTGATGGAACTTTCTTATTTTATCGGCTGCTAAACATTTCTTTTGCGACCAAAATTTGCAATGGAAATAGGATCGCTTTTGGTTATTAGAACGACCTTTTGTCCTTTACCTTTTGCGACCTTCATTCTCATAATCTCATCAATGCCACCATTTTGATCCGTTAGAAATCGAGCACATTCCACCGTAAAAGAATTCATATTCAATTTATTAAGAAAAGGGGTTGATTCTATCAAAAAAAAAGAAAAAAGAAAAAGAAAAGGGGTTGATAAAAAAAAGGATTCGGTGCAAAATAACATAATGTTGTGAAAAAAATTATTAACTAATGATAATTCTTGATTTGATCATTTGGACGGATGAAATTAAGTCACGTCGCATGGTTAATTTTTTGGCGACGAATTATAATATACTTTTGACGAACTATGTGATACTTTTGGTTTCTCGGTGACGAATTATAATCCAATTTTAATGAATTTTGTATTTTATACTTAAAATATACTTTATACCTAAGAATTATAAAAAACATTTTGACGAATTTTAAATTGTGCACGCAAAATATACTTTTGCACCTCCTCGTATATTTTTATTTTGAAACTACCTCCTCGTATATTAAACTGTTATATTTACAACAGAAAATTCTATCTAATTTAATATGTTATATTTTCCTGAATAATAAATAACCCTAAAGGCCTATACAATTGATTAATTGAATGGAACCGATTTTCAGATTCTTGTCCATTGCGAACGTGTCACCAAAACGTGTCAACATCCATCACAAAAGGACACTCCACTTCCGATATTTTTCCTCGGGCAAGAATTTCAAACCCGCTATAACAACAACATCCACACTGCTCGATCTTCTGCTCGCTGCGTTCGTTACCACAAAAATCAAACGCTTCGCCGCTCTCATATTGTCCACCATGCGACCGCTGATCTCCAGCTTGCGAAGATCTCCGTCCAGCAAGTCGTTTATCTTCACCGTTGGACCGAAAATCGTGGCGGATTCCCGCTCCGCCAATGTCCGATTTCCGCCGCCGACTGTAGCTTCCGGTTCGTTGAACTCATCGGCGACCGCGCATACCGCGCATTCGCCTAATCAGCCACCGCAGATGGCGTTGACGTCTTACAATCCTGGCAAGGCCAAGGGACAGTCGGAAGCTATGGAGGAGTTTGTGGAGAAGGTATAGCCTCACTTTGTTTTATTGATGAAAACAATGAAATTTTGGTTGAGTGGTGAGTGGTGAAATTTGGATGTATTGCAGGCAATTTATCAGTGCAGATTTATGGCGTTTTTTGGAGTTATGGGGTCACTGGTTGGCTCTATTTTGTGTTTTGTTAAGGTATTGCTTTGCTTCACAATCTCTTGATGTTATTGTTGTTCCTCTATTTTTCCATTTGAGCTGTGCCGTACATCGGATTTATTTGCAAACGTACATAAGGTAACTTTTGTTTTAAGATTGGTTAAAAATGACGGGTCTCTTTCTTTGTTTCAGGGTTGCACTTTTGTTGTTGCAGCCTTTGTGGACTACTTCGCAAATCATGGGAAGGTGATTGTTCAGCTGGTTGAGGCAATTGGTATGTCTAACAATTGTTAATATGAATAATATGGGAATTTTTGCTTTGTTTCAAATGTCCTCCTACACTTAGGAGTTAAAGTAGGTTCTCTTTCTGTTTAATTATTTTAGCGATCATTGATGATGCACAAGTTCATATGATTTTGAATCTTCTAAAAAATATAGCTCTTGTGATCCATCAATTTTGCATTATATGACTCATGGCTTGTCATAATTCCAGATGTATACCTCCTGGGAACTGTAATGCTAGTATTTGGAATGGGACTTTTTGAACTCTTCGTAAGCAATCTTGACGTCCCAGATTCATTCTCAGATGACAAATTTCAAAACAGATCCAATTTCTTTGGGTTGTTCACTCTAAAGGTTTGTTTTAATTTTAATTTTTATAAATTTATGCATACTTGTGGCTGCATCAGCTTAGTTATCAGACCAGTGATCTGCTCAATAACTATTTGGGGGCAGTGAAACATACATGATCAGTCGAATCTGTCAGCTGAGGCATGCATCGCAAAAACTGATGTGTGTTTTGAAGTTCGAACAGGGTACTGATTTACTTTACTGCCACATTTTTGCAGGAACGGCCAAAATGGTTAGAAATTAAATCAGTAAATGAACTCAAAACAAAGCTCGGCCATGTGATTGTGATGCTTCTTCTGATTGGGCTCTTCGAAAAGAGTAAGAAGGCAGTTATACTTTCTCCTGTGGACTTGCTTTGCTTCTCAGCTTCTGTTCTTCTTTCCTCTGCTTGCTTATATTTACTAGCAAAGCTCCATGACTCGAAGTAGATGATTTTCTTATGCTATATAACCTATATCCTCTTTAATGATAGAGGAGTGTAACCATAAATCTTGTGCTAATGTAAATAAAAGGCAGCACTTCCTACTTGAATGGTTTTGGAGTTTTGAGTTACATTTAACTAATTTAACATATTTCCAAACTTCCAAATGGATATGTTTTAGCTAGAGAATCGACTAGCTTCCGAATCGTTTTCAATTAACATCATTAGAGCTATATTAACTTTTCCCACACCGTAATCATTAGAAGCCCTTACAACTTTACAACAACATGTAAAAATACTCATGCACAACAAATCTTGCTTATTAACACCAATAATAAACAGTAAACACATACTTCCTATGTTTTAAATTAGAAGTTCTTTTCCTCCTGATCCCACAATACCAAGAGAATATATTCTCAGACTTATAACTGTAGTAGTTTTGACTTTTCATTAGAGAAAGATGACTCGATTAGGAGAGAGAGGCTCATGTAAACCAGTAACTGGGGGATATTTTTGGTACAAACGGACATGTTTTTGCTAGAAAAACTTTTATTGTAATACAAAATCCGAAGGCTAGAGAGAGACTTCTATTTTGAGATGATAATTTTGCAAGTACTTAGGTTGAACAATTTGAGATTATCCTTGATTTGTGAACTGAACCATGCAGCCAATCTAGTTGCCCCTTCCTTTTACGCAGATAAAGCATAAGCATGCTCTACTAATACCAAGGAGTGTCATGCTATTAAAAATTATTTGCCCTCTGATAAATCATCGATATCGATTTCAAGAAATGCTCCTACCGCCTTACTAACACACTGATGCAGATGCAAACCTTCATAATGTTGCTTCATAACAACCGGATTTGGGGACAGCCTTACATTGTTAGTCGTAGATAGTAAATGTGTTTTTTTCTTCTAAACATCATTTTGTTAAACAATGGATTGTTGATCACTTTCTAGTTTACCTTTCGTATGTTTCTATCCTCACTTATAATTGGCTGATAAAGACTGGAAAAGATATTATACCATGATCCTAGATATTTACAAAAGTTACCTTTTACCATGTTCCTCGTCAAAAGTTTTGTAATGCTGTGAACAATCAAATATGCCCTAAGGCCCAGTGATGATCATCGTCAGGCAACTATGCCTGGACTGGAACAATTATGTTAATAGTTACCCACTTCAGAATCTTATTTGTTTTCATTTTTCAAGCAAAATTCCTGAATTTCTCTCCCAGAAAAGTCTTGCATTTAAATGATATTATCTTTACTTCCAAGTACTCCAGTGGTACTGTTTCCTGTCGCAGCTGATGCCAGTGTCACAGAGGTATAAAATGTACCTGTTGCCGTCCCTACTCTCTAGGTAACTCTCACTACACCATTTTACAGATTAGGAGACATTTTTTCGCCCGTCGCATAAACCCCTAAAAATGTCGCATATATGTTATGCGACAATAAATGTGTCGGGAAAGAACGGTCGCATATTCGAAGTCGCGAAAAGTTTAAGCGACAAACAAAAAAAGCACATGTCGCGTTAAGTTAAACTCTTATGCGACATTTGTTACATTTAGTCACGTAATCAATGAGACGAGTTCCAATCTTATATGAGCGTAAAATTGTCGCATAAACCCTTTTTTTATTATTTTATTTCAATTCTATAAATATTAAATTAAATTTATATTGGAAATTAAATTTACTGAACCTTAACAAGCCAAAAATTAAATAATTTAAATAATATTTTCATTTGAATTAGAAATTACAAGTTCCTTGTTTAATTGTCACGAGAGAGACATCACAAGTTCCACCACCAAGATCAAAGATTAACACATTCTTCACCACCAAAAATCTGGTTGCCTTCTCCTCAGCACCAAACTGCTTCTTCTCACCCTTGTAGTTAACCACAATCATGGGCTTTCCAACTGCTCCTGATATAACCTCAAAAGGCCACAACTCCATATCCCAATATTCAACTGTGACATCACTGAATGTCTTTCCGATCAGCTTTTTGGAATCTGCAATAAGAAAATATACATGTTCAAACAACAGACTCAATATAAGCAGATCTAGAACAACAACAATCACAAAAACAAAAAACTCAAACTTTTGAGCAAAATGAACATGCAAGTGGCTGAGAAATGGAAGAGAGGATGAGAGGATGAGAGGATGAGAGTTATTTTCGGCTGAGAACATGCAAGTGGCTGAGAAACTTTTGAGCAAAATGTTCGGATGAGAGGATGAGAGTTAGTTTCGACTAAGAGGATGAGTGGCTGAGAAATGAAAGAAATGAGGAAAGTAGCATCAACTTAGGGTTTCTGGTTTGGGCCTTAGATATTTGGGCCAAGCCTTATTATTATGCGACCTATTTGTCACGAAAATGTCGCTTAAAGTTACCAGGAAAAAATTGAAACTGAAATTTCATTTCCCTCCAATTTGAAAATTGTTTTTGCCCCCAAAATGAAATATTATTAAGCGACATTGTTACCTAAATTTGTGACGTAAACTATACAGAACAGAATGAACAACACAAATCTTTGACACAACATTGTTTTCATCAAAAGTTCTCTTCATCACAAGTTTTCATCCTAACAAAACACAATCTGCATCAACAATATGGGTGAAGGTCATCATCAGAAAATGGAAATAAAAAACATGACAAGCTATAATTAAGTATGAGAATGTGTGTGAGTGTGAGAGTTTGATCTATATACTTTCAACAAGTGTGCCTTTTACATGTGAAGATCTGAGCAAATGGTGTATTTTCAACAAGATTTAAGGTTGTTGCAAAGTATATTTTTCAGACAAATGATGTATTTTCAGACAAAATTTAAGGTTGTTGAGTCGAATTGAAGGCAGGTTGTTGGGTGTTCTATTTTTCTGCATTTAATTTGTACCCTTATGCGACTTACTTTGGATAAAAATGTCGCTTAATCCAAACACATTAGGTCACCTCTCTTTAATGCACAGAAAGTTTGAAAAATTCAAGGTTGTCATGCCAATACCTGCTTCGAAGATATTATTTCGTACTATTATGCGGCAAATTGTCACTTGTCGCAAAAGGTAAGTCACATAATAAGTTTAACGTGACAAATTTTTCGCGTCGCTTAAACTAATGTCGCAATAACCATATTACGGCACATATATTTCGTGTCGCTTAAAGTTAAGTCGCTTAATCATCTTTATGTGACATTATGTTTGCGTCGCATAAACTTATGTCGCATATTTCTGTTCTTGCGACAAACACATAAAATCGTAGTCATATAAACCTTGTTATGCGACAAAGCTTTTGCGACGGCGCTCAAAATTTGTCGCGAAGCATGTAAAATGGTGTAGTGTCTTCGTCACCTTAATCTTTCTTAATTTAATGCATTGCATTGTTTATAATTGCACAGCTAGACACATTTAAGGTGTTATGATGTATTGTGGTGGATCAAACTAGTAATCTGGTTCTCTCTGCAAAGTGGCCTGATTTTTATTGCACATTCCTAAACTTTCCTCATCATAAACTGAAACTTTTTGTGGACTAGCTCCTGTAAATCCAAACCTCTACAACACCAACATCCATGAACGTTGTGTTTTTAGGTACAAGTCAAAAACAATTTATAATGACCGGTAAGTACCGGGTCGTCCAAGGAGCAATTGTAAACTTAGGATCACTATTCAATTTTACTCAATAAGTCTATTTCCAATTGATTGTGAGAAATGTGATTATCAATTATCGAACAATGATTAATACGATGTAAAGGTTGTTTTCAAGATTTTAAAAGGCGTTCCTAGGGTACTACTTCCCTCCTTGGTGCATTCAACTCTCAAAGGTTCAATTTCATGCAAGAACGAATAATGTAAATGATAGATTTAGGCGTGTCCCTATTAAATCAAATTCAATCGCTAGATGTTGTTATTCGATTTAAAGAGAAGACACCTCGCTCGTGAGCTTCAATCGCTAGATATTGTTAGCTCATGTCCTACTCAAGGGCTTTCAATCATCAACGCTAGTTGAGTAATTGATAACCAATGAGCGGTTTTAAGATCAAGCCTATCTCAATGCCAAAATGAGTCACGCTAATGATCGCCACTTGATAAGGGTGAATTTACTTCATTCTAGAATCATTAGTATCGTTCGCTAGAGCACTCTACTTCAAATTCATGTTTCTAGTCCACTTAGGCATTTTATCAAACACTTGGTGGGCATAGAATAGACATTTAGTCCAAGTAAATTCACAAATCATAACAAGTCTTCATTCATGCATATAATCAATAGATAAACGAGTTTTGTACACCAAGGAGGTCCATAGACCCCTAGAAACTAAGGGGACTACTCACTACTCATGTTCATAGACAAACAATAGTAGTTTTGTTACAAGGAAAATGAAGAAAAACACAAGGAAGTGTAGGATTTAGAGTGAAGAATCCCCCTATATCCTTGGAGTGCTTCGATTTGATGTGTTTATCTTCAAAACCCTTGAACTTGTCTCCAAAAACCCTCCAAAATCCTTGATATTCGTGCCCAAAACGAAACTTTCTATTTATAGCCAAACCCTAAAATTCCTGCCTTTCAGGAGACGCTCGCCCGAGCATTGGAGGTGCTCGGCCGGATGGTGTGAGAGTCGCGCGCTGGAGGCTCGATGGGCATGGACGCTCGGGCGAGCATGATGGAACTCGGCCGGGCGGGGCACGGCATGAAGGGCGAGGGACCCGGTCGCGTCTTGGAGTACTCGGGCGAGTGTCCGGCTTGGTGGAGCAAGGACCTGGTCTTGGACCCAGGCACTCGGGCGAGCACGGGATGCGCTCGGGCGATCGATGAAGGGATCCGAGCGTGGTGCAAATGATGCCCGGGCGAGTGATCTCATGATCGGGCGAGCCTCGGGTTTGGTGGGGAACTGGTCGGCCTGTGCGAGGAATGCTCGGGCGAGCTTGCCCGTACTCGGCCGAGCGTTGAAACTATGCATGAGATTTATCACTTTTGGCTCGAAATTCCGTTTATCTCCAAGAATTGGTGATCTTAAGTCCCGGAAACGCAGGATTGGTTTCTCACCTGAAATAGCAATAACGAGGGTTAAATGACGTCAAAAGAGGCTCGGAATGAATCAAAACATCTAGTAAAGGTGGGAGGAGAATAGTCGAGAAATCGACTTATCAATTGCATTGTTTATAATTGCACAGCTAGACACATTTAAGGTGTTATGATGCATTGTGGTGGATCAAACTAGTAATCTGGTTCTCTCTGCAAAGTGGCCTGATTTTTATTGCACATTCCTAAACTTTCCTCATCATAAACTGAAACTTTTTGTGGACTAGCTCCTGTAAATCCAAACCTCTACAACACCAACATCCAATTTTCTGCCTTAATGTTTTAATGCCTACAATCAAACAAATTTAGTGAACACTGGAGTTTAATGTGCTACTTTCAAGACCTGGAATCCAGAGTATTACTACGCGTATGATGACAGTTTTGAGTTTTGACACCCTTTAATGGTTCTCCATATAAAAATAACACAAGTAAAGACACTAACTTGACTCTTTCAAGATCTCCTTGAACCTATAACATAGTTATTGGGCAGGTCGTAATGGTTTCAACAATGGAACATGTTCTGCGAAACATTAACATCACAAAATAATGGAGCATATGAACAAATAAATAAAGATCAGTAAGTATGGGGAACAATTTTCTTATAATAGGGGGCAATGCTGTTCTAAATGGTTTGCCCTGGCCCCTGTCATCAGTAAATTTTGCCCTGTAAGAAACAATCCACATTAACATAAAAAATTAATAACACATGTTTGATGATATTGATCACTTCATCAAGTATTAGCGGGTTTGGTTTGATAAAATACACAGTGATAGTATTCAATTTCGTGCAGTATGAATTTCGCCAACCATGATAGAGCGCATAGGACGGCTTACCTAATATTCCTGCTGTAAAGTGTAGGTTTAGGAGATGTACCTTTCGTATTCCTGGTGGGATGCAATGGTTTGCATAGTTTAGTGGAGTTACTTCTCATGTGAAGCAATTGTGTCCTTAACTAGTGATATTAAGAGATATATGTTGTGGCATATTGGTACTTTTTTAGCCATTAATTACTTGTAATTTTCATACGCATTACTCATAAGAATACAGAATATAATATCTGCAGTTTGGTACTGCATACGCACTCTGGTACCTTGCATGCTATTGGTCTAGTAAGGAAAGGTGATCTTTCCAAACCATGTGGGCTCCCAGTCCCATAATTTATATCCTGCAGTTGACTAGGCTATGGTATCCTTAAACATAAAAAGTAAAGTGATCAGATGCTAAGTGTCGCAGATATAATAATTTAGTTAGTGTGCGACTGAAGTGCATATGATTTGAGTGGGGGTATCTTAATTTGCTTATGATTATCTCCTAAGATTTGTCGAGCTTAGTGGTTGATTTAGTTGAGGTTGTGTTCTATGTATCACATTAATGGTGGTCTTTGTTGCTGGTCAGTGTGAAGAACTGTTAAATTCGGTCTTCATGGAACCATATGTTCTGGAAAACATTCAGTCTGCTTGTGTTTAGCTGGCATAACTTGCAACAGTTCAGAGAAGGTACTCCACTAAGGTATGCTTCGATTAATTGACTTTTGAATAATACTTTCATACAACATCTTTTTTTCAGCAGAGAAATAATTGTCTCGTAATACACACTTTCTACCAAAATGGTGCATATACATTTTGTGCACACATGAGGGTTGTAATATATGACCTGAAACGGTTGTCTGTGAATACAACTCTTAAGCAGCTCTATTTGTGTTGTACCCTTCAGCCTTCACTGTAAAATGGCTTAAAAGAGAAATTACTGATGAACATAACTCTTATGCAGCATATTCTCTTGATCTACTTTTCCATAGGTTTGGCTGTTTTGGCACCCCTGAAATTTTCAGTGTCTATTTCTTTTTTCTCTTTCATTTATATGCTTCGGAGTAATTCCTTTTCAATGCTGGAGAAAGGGCTATTACCTCTCATTATTAAATATGCAAAATAGTGTAGTGGTACTGACCCAATAGTAATTACCTTTAGTTCAGAAAAGCTTTCAACATGCCTCTATTAACTAAACTAAACAAGAAAAGATTACAGCCAGTAGTTACCTTTGATGTCAAATCCAACCCACCACTCAAAATTCTATATGTTACACTAATCAAAGGCTTTGAAGAACTTCTTTAATTATAATGAGTCCTAGATCCTTTCCTTAAATGGACATTATTCCCACTGAGCCCTTTCTTAGTTATACATTGATAAGATTCAATAACCCACCCCATGTGAAACAAACCTAGCTTTACTTATTTTGTTTAGGTCTTTGTAAAATACTGTAATGGTTTCTAGTGGGACCGTGAGTTCATCTTAAATATCAGTCCATGGTACTAGCCTCTGATAACACTTGATTTAGTCTAGCACATTTGTTAAACACCTTTGTTAGAGCTCGAAACCTTCAGACTAGTTCATTTCCATACTTCCTATAATTTTCCAGAACTTCTCTTCATTTATTTGATCATGGCCGCATCCTACAGAGTCCTTGCATTGTTTGTTGTTTTGTTTATCCTGCAGCAGAATTTGATGGCAGTAGCCATAAGACCTTTAGAATCTCGTAAGAACAGTGTTCTTGGACCTCCAGTAAGCCAACATAGAGTACCCCCCTCCCTTCCTAGCTTCACCATTAACCGCTGCAAGAAGATCGAGGCTGACGCTTTTCGCCCAACATCATCAGGACACAGCCCTGGAGTCGGCCACTTTGAACCACCTACCGCTGTTGACATGAACTTAAATGTCCTGCATGCATGAGTGCTTCTTGAAGAGTATTTTCCTGGATATCCTGGCTTTGTTTGTTAGCGACTTTTGTGAAGGAAAATAGGATTTCTCTGTTTTGTGTAGAGTTTTATTGTTTTATTAGTTACTCCTTATATACGTTCTTTGCTGGTTCGAGTGGGTTTTAGGATTACAGTCATTGTTCACTTGCTGTGAATTACTATAAATGTAAATTACTAATAAAAATGCCAGGATCCACCGATTCTCTTTTACCTGGATGTGCTGCATATTTGATCAGTATACTCACTTGAGTAAGCACTGTAAATTTACTTTGTAAAAGCGAGAAATATGTACCATGGCTTTGATGCTTTATTATGTCTTACCTTCAGTATTAATTTGCTTATTGTATTCTTGCCAGAGCATTCATATAAAAAAGTACTTATTGTTTAAGCCCGAGTGGGTATTTTATAGCTTGTCAGTTCAACTGTGTTTTCTAATAAACAAAAAGATTATGTTAGCAGTTCTATATCTAGTGCACTTATCTCTTTCGCTTTTGCAGATAATAAAGAATACATGCAATGAGCCTATGGTTCCTTGAAAAACAAGATCTTTGGGTAATCATAATATTCTTGTTTATAGCCTTGTGAAGCTTCAATATCTTTTTAAAGCATCCAATGTGGAGCTTTGGGCATGCACTTACTGTCAGGAACAAACATGTTCTGATGCCTACACAATGGACATGTAAATGAGTTTTGGTAATATGGAAGTTGAGCTATGAGTCCGCTTAAGCTTTCAGGATCGGGTCATGTGTGAGGCGTCTTGCTTCGGATTTTTTTGACATTGAGCTCTGTTGGATACCTGTTGAAATTCGGAGTAGATATGGTTGTATTATAACTTGCATTTGTGATCTGGTCTGCGGTATGTCTCCCCTTTGTCAATTTTTAGGGTCTTTTTTTTTTGATAAGTCATTTGTTTAAGGTCTTGGTGTGTAAAACCAGGGGCTTGCATACAGTAAATTGCAGTGACAACTGAAGTGGAAATCACTGCTCAAAGGAATCAGATAAGAAACTAGAGTTTTTTTTTCTTCCCTTTTTGCCCTATTTTGAAACTCAAATCTCAATTTTGCTCTGTTTTTAAAGAAACCGGTTTGAAAGGAAACGGATTTATATATTTTCAGTCAAACTCGATTTCCTCAAACCGATTTGATAGGAACCAATCTTATTTAAATTCTCTAGGAAAACAATAAGTCAGGAATAAATGGAGGGGTGATAAGGAAATGTATTAATGCTACAATAAAACTTATGTGCTCATCGCCTCATCCTATCAAAAAAACTTATGTGCTCATCCGTTATTTTTAAAAATTACCAAAATATTTTACCTCTCTTCCTAAATTACTTTATCCGTTACTACATCAGTCGTCTGAATTTTAATGCCAATGACGGAGGAGAGAATAAAAATTGTAGCATTAATGCCAATAAAACTGATCTCCTCAAAATAAATGTATTAATTGGCATTTATGCTACAATTTTTAAAAATGAAATGAGTTGAAGAACTAACTTGGTAATAAAAAAGAAAAGGATTTCATTATAAAATTTTAATTTCACAGAGAACTCGTTTCTGGGATTTGCAAAGTGATGGATACGCAGGCGCAAATGTAATTCGTTTGGTCTAAGACCTAAGTAGGATCAAATATTGCCACGCATGTACGCGTACTTATCAAACCGGTTTGAAAGAAATCGATTTTAATAAATAAAAATGGATAAAACCGTTTCCTCACAAACCGATCTCTTTAAAAATAAGATAAAATTGAAATTCGTGTTTGAAGCACGGTAAAAGTGAAATTCGAGTTTCAAACTAAGACAAAAAGGAAAAAATTTAATTAACTATGGAACCTCTGCAAAGCCAAATCTTGTCATTTCAGTCCGTTTTGAAAAAGTAAATGCTGTAATTTTATAGTACAATAGAATTATATAGTTTGATTCTGATATATTCACTGTTATACAATTTAGTAAAAATAATATTTGTTTCCTAATTCATGTAAGTGTTTATTTCTCATAATTTTCTTTAATTAAATTATTCTCTTATATAACATTTAGTAAGTGTTTTTATCTTAGTAGAAAATAAAGTTAATATCGAAAATACCAAACATAATAAAACAAATGTTCGGTTCAATACTCAAATCAGTAATCACGATCCTTTTAATTGAACCGTTACTGTATGCAGCCCCTTCGCCACGTGGTCTCGTTCTGCTATTTCTGGAAGGAATAGGAGGAGTTTCTGGTAGGTTCTAGTCCCATCTCCCATCCTCATTTCTACACACTTGCTCGCACCTTCCGGAACGTCTTTCTTTCTCAATAAATCATTCTCTCCGTTCCACTTCCTCTCCATCATTTGAACTGTAAACCGATACACAGAACAAAGAATCTCATCAACAACAAAAACTCATTGCAACCGCAAATCAACCTCCTTCGGAAGTAAACTGCTCGAGTTTTACAGGTATGTATGTGTGCAAGCATTTGGCATGTCTGGTCTTCTGTTTCGTGCATTTCGCATGTGTTGGTGTTTGTAAATCTTTCATTGATTCTTCATATAATGTGATTAGAGGTGTTGCGTACACTAGGAAATTGATTTTAAATTTGCTTATCTGTTGTTGGATTCGTTTAGTTTTCCAGCGATTTATGCAGCTGAGAAGTGTGAGTGTTTGATCAATTTGGAGTTGATACTGGTGGAGGCGTTTGCTCTTCGGATTTTAGGACTTGACTTGAATTCACAACTGTTGATCACGTTTTAGGTCTGAAATACGACGCTGAAACTCCGATCAGATTTTAGGAAAAAAGAGAATAATGCGTACCTTTGTCCTAATTTGTTAGATTGAGAAATTTTCTGGTGACCATATTGTAATGAATTTTTTGATGAGAATTTTTGCATAATGCAAGAAGTATGACAAACTCTTTTTTGTTGTTGGTATTTTACAGGAGTTAAGATAAGATGAATCCTGAGAAATTCACACACAAGACAAATGAGGTATTAGCTGCGGCACATGAGCTAGCATCTGAGGCTGGGCATGTCCAAATCACTCCTCTGCACATTGCCACTGTGCTGATAACAGATCCGAATGGCATATTCAGGCAAGCAATTGCCAATGTCGGTGGTGACGAGGCTGCTAATTCCGTGGAAAGGGTCATCAAACAGGCAATAAAGAAACTTCCTTGTCAATCACCTCCACCTGATAACATCCCAGCAAATAACAATTTAGTGAAAGTCATAAGGAGAGCACAGTCTGCTCAGAAATCTCGTGGGGATACTCATTTGGCAATTGATCAGTTGATTCTTGGCTTACTCGAGGACTCTCAGATAGGAGAACTCTTCAAAGAAGCTGGAGTTAGCAGCACTAGAGTGAAATCTGAGGTCGAGAAACTCAGAGGGAAAGAGGGTAAAAAGGTCGAGAGTGCCACTGGAGACACTACATTTCAGGCTCTTAAGACTTACGGTGTCGACCTTGTTGAGCAAGCTGGTAAACTTGATCCAGTTATTGGAAGAGATGAGGAGATTCGACGTGTTATAAGGATACTTTCAAGAAGGACAAAGAACAATCCTGTTCTGATTGGCGAGCCTGGTGTAGGAAAAACTGCAGTTGTAGAGGGCCTAGCTCAGCGAATTGTGAGGGGTGATGTGCCTAGCAATCTTGAAGATGTGAGGCTTATAGCTCTGGACATGGGTTCCTTAGTTGCTGGAGCTAAATATAGAGGAGAGTTTGAGGAAAGACTGAAGGCTGTGTTAAAGGAAGTGGAAGATGCTGATGGCAAAGTCATTTTGTTTATAGATGAAATCCATCTGGTTCTTGGTGCTGGAAGGACTGAAGGCTCAATGGATGCGGCAAATCTGTTGAAGCCTATGCTTGCTAGGGGTCAGTTGAGGTGCATTGGTGCCACAACACTGGAGGAATATCGCAAGTATGTCGAGAAGGATGCAGCGTTTGAGAGGAGGTTTCAACAGGTATATGTCGCCGAGCCTAGTGTGCCTGATACCATCAGCATTCTTCGAGGGCTGAAAGAGAAGTATGAAGGTCATCATGGTGTTAGAATCCAAGATAGAGCTCTTGTGATGGCTGCTCAGCTGTCTGCTCGATACATTACAGGTATTTAGTTAAACCGCTTGGTTCTGTTTGGAGTATTGTTTTTATGAATATGAGTGGTAGCTTATACATGGTTCCTTCTGTTTAGGTCGTCATCTTCCTGATAAGGCAATCGACTTGGTGGATGAGGCCTGTGCAAATGTAAGGGTCCAACTTGACAGCCAGCCTGAAGAAATTGATAACCTTGAGAGGAAGAGGATCCAGCTGGAAGTAGAACTCCATGCTCTTGAAAAGGAGAAAGACAAAGCTAGCAAAGCTCGTCTGGCTGAAGTAAGTTTTCTGAGTCCTCAGGGGTGAATGTCCAATACTTAGCTATGCGACCCCACTGACATGATTGTTTTTGTATCAGGTTAAGCAAGAGCTTGATGACTTGAGGGATAAGCTGCAACCCCTGACGATGAAATATAGGAAGGAAAAACAAAGGATAGATGAAATAAGGCGACTAAAACAGAAGAGGGAAAAGCTGCTATTTGATATTCAAGAAGCTGAGAGAAGGTCTGATTTGGCAAGGGTAGCTGATATGAAGTATGGCTCGTTGCCAGAAATAGATGCTACAATTGCAAAGTTGGAAGGTGTATCTGAAGAGAACATGATGCTGACTGAGACAGTAGGTCCAGACCAGATAGCAGAAGTGGTAAGTCGGTGGACTGGAATACCTGTTACTCGGCTTGGTCAAAATGATAAAGAGAGGCTGGTTGGCCTCGGGGACAGGCTCCACAAGAGGGTTGTGGGTCAAAACCAGGCAGTTGAGGCCGTGGCAGAAGCTGTGTTGAGATCCAGGGCTGGTCTTGGTAGGCAACAGCAGCCTACTGGGTCATTCCTATTCTTGGGTCCAACTGGTGTTGGTAAAACTGAGCTCGCTAAAGCTCTTGCTGAACAACTCTTTGATGATGAGAACCTCTTGGTTCGAATTGACATGTCTGAGTACATGGAGCAACATTCTGTTGCACGCCTTATTGGTGCTCCGCCTGGGTATGTCTGTGTTTCTTTGCACCTCTCTGTTTCTGGAAAAAGGTTGCTTTCAAATAATAAGTTGCTTACTTCGGAGGATTTGTCCTCTTTATTTACCATTTTTCCAGGTATGTTGGTCACGAGGAGGGTGGACAGCTTACTGAGGCTGTGAGGCGAAGGCCGTACAGTGTTGTTCTGTTTGATGAGGTTGAAAAGGCTCATCAGTCAGTGTTCAACACATTACTTCAAGTACTGGATGATGGAAGGCTCACAGATGGCCAGGGCCGCACAGTCGACTTCACAAACACAGTTATTATCATGACTTCAAACCTGGGTGCAGAACACTTGTTAGCTGGATTGTTGGGTAAGACTACAATGCAAGCTGCCAGAGACCTGGTTATGCAAGAGGTGAGGATTAAAGTCTTAAATTTCCTTTTGTTATCGTTCATCTATTCTTTGGTATCAGGCACTTAAACTTTTGCTTGCAATATCTCAGGTGAAAAGGCACTTCAGGCCAGAGTTGCTCAATCGACTTGATGAGATAGTTGTGTTTGATCCCCTCTCGCATGACCAGCTGAGAAAAGTTGCGAGGTTGCAAATGAAGGATGTTGCAAGTCGTCTGGCTGAGAGGGGAATTGCATTGGCTGTGAGTGATGCGGCTCTGGACTATGTGTTGTCGCAAAGTTATGACCCGGTAAGTGACACGCCAGTAAATTGTCCCTGTTTAAGCATTGGACTACCGTGTACTAGCAAGCTGCTGACATAAATCTTATTTGTTAAATTGTTTGCAGACTTATGGCGCAAGGCCGATCAGAAGATGGTTAGAGAAGAAGGTCGTGACAGAGTTGTCAAAGATGCTACTTCGGGAAGAGATAGATGAGAATTCGACAGTATACATTGAGGCGGCAGCTGGAGGAAAGGGATTGAGATATGATGTTGAAAAGAATGGTGGGCTTGTGGATGAAGCAACAGGAAAGAAATCTGAGATATTGATTCCTATTCCTGGTCGTGGCATGAAGAGTGATGAAGCTCATCAGGCTGTGAAAAAGATGAAGATTGAAGAAATTGAAGATGATGATGACATGGAGGAAATGTGAGGAAAGGATCAACTTGCTTGCTACTTAAAATAAATGAACAAATGATGTGTACCGTAGTTGTGTGTATCTTTGGATGTGAAGGGGATTTGTATTCCCTGTCTCACTTTCTGAACATCTTTTAATTTAATGTACTCTTTTTTCCCCCCAAATGCTGTCTCTACAATCTTTTTAACAAAATGAAATATTACAGTAAACATGTAATTAGTTTCATTTTGAAAAGAGTTTGTTGATAGTCTTTCACATCTCAGTTAATCTCAAGCTATTAGCTTTGCATTTGACCCGACAAATGTGGTAGTTGTACAACTCCTCTCTACCAAGTTTACACTTTATCCTTCTAAACTCTGTTCTCTAATCTCACCAGGCTGAGCTGATGTGTACTTTACACAAAATGAAAAAACGGGGAAGTAAAATCAATTATTATTTTCCCATTTCTACGGCGCTTAAAAAGAAAAAAAAGTAGTTGTAGCTTGTACTGTACTCATCATATTCAGTTAAAGTAAACTCTCGGCGAAGCTCAAACCTTTCACGTCTCTGCAAATCCATACCATGTCAGAAATCGACGCCAACCTCCTCATCGCCAAATCCCTCCGCCGCTTCGGCATCACCCACATCTTCGGCGTCGTTGGAATCCCCGTCACTTCCCTCGCCACCAAGGCCGTCTCTCTCGGAATCCGCTTCATCGCCTTCCACAACGAGCAGTCCGCTGGCTACGCCGCATCCGCCTATGGATACCTCACCCGATCCCCCGGCGTCCTGCTCACTGTCTCTGGCCCTGGCTGCGTCCACGGCCTGGCTGGATTGTCCAACGCGATGGCGAATGCTTGGCCGATGGTGATGATTTCTGGATCCTGCGATCAGAAGGATGTCGGGCGTGGGGATTTTCAGGAGCTTGATCAGGTTGAGGCGGTTAAGCCGTTTTCGAAATTAGCGGCGAAGGCGACGAGGATTGAGGAGATTCCGGAGTGTGTCTTTAGGGTTTTGAGTGAAGTGGTTGATGGAAAGCCTGGTGGCGGGTATTTGGATTTTCCGGCTGATGTGTTGCATCAGGTGATTTTGGAATCCAAGGCTGAGAAGCTGTTGACTGATGCTGAGGAAAAATGGAAACTTAAAGGCAATAATGGTGTTGAGAATTCGGGTAAGATTCTTGAGAATGGTTTTGAGAAGTTGGGTGAGGTTGTGGAGAAAGCTGTTTCCTTGCTAAGGCATGCCGAGAGGCCGTTGATTGTGTTTGGAAAAGGGGCGGCTTATGCACGAGCTGAGGATGAGTTGAGGAAGCTTGTGGATAGTACTGGAATCCCATTTTTGCCTACCCCAATGGGGAAGGGATTGATTTCCGATACACATGATTTGGCTGCCACTGCTGCTAGATCGCTAGCGATTGGGAAATGTGATGTTGCGCTTGTTGTTGGGGCAAGGTTAAATTGGCTGTTGCACTTTGGAGAACCGCCAAAGTGGTCCAAGGATGTGAAGTTTATATTGGTGGATATTTCGAAAGAGGAGATTCAGTTGAGGAACCCGCATTTGGGTTTGGCAGGGGATGCAAAAAAGGTGCTGGGGTTGATAAACAAAGAGATCAAAGATGATCCTTTTTGTTTGGGAAGGTCACACCCTTGGGTTGAAGCAATCTCCAAGAAGGCTAAGGAGAATGTAGCAAAGATGGAAGCACAATTAACAAAGGATGTGGTGCCTTTTAACTTCTTGACCCCAATGAGAATTATTAGGGATTCGATTGCAGCACTAGGTAGTCCTGCTCCAGTAATTGTCTCTGAAGGAGCAAATACTATGGATGTCGGTAGGTCAGTATTGGTTCAGACTGAGCCGAGGACGAGGCTGGATGCTGGGACTTGGGGGACCATGGGAGTTGGTCTTGGGTATTGCATTGCTGCTGCTGTAGCTTCGCCAGAGCGACTTGTTGTTGCTGTGGAAGGAGATTCAGGATTCACCTTCAGTGCCATGGAAGTTGAGGTATACTTTTTATACAATAAACTACACAGAATTTATCTGGTAAAAAATGTTAATTCTTGTTACTTTGGGACGGAAGCAGCAATAGATTATCTTCATAAGCATTTAGACTTGTTATGACTGCCCGTGCCCTGAACTAGGTTCTTTTTAAGAACTGTGAAGTCTTTGGAGGCCAGCCACAGTCATCAGCCTTTATAAGTGTTAATTAGTGAGCACTCTGAGCACCGAATTCCTACTGGATTTTGAATTTTCTTCTCACATAAAAGATCTAATTTGGTAAACAAGATTTAGGTTTAAGTAGTCAAGTTCTCGCATTTTTCTTTCGGATTAAAGAAAACCAAAGATAACTTGTTATATAACGAGTTTCTCAGTATGTGGCTTTAGATTTCTACTTTGTTTTTTGGGCTTATACCTTTGGTAGGTGAATATTTGACAATCCCAAAAAAATAGGTGGATATTTGACATGCATGTAGTTCAGAGAATGAAAAAAAGAAGCTCATCTGCAGTTTTGTATGTGCACAGAACTATAGAAGAATTTTTTTTAAAAACTGAAATCGAGTGCTGTCAACATTGAATTGACCCACTTAAGGTGTATTGATTCATAATGATAAAGTCATTATTAACCATTTTGTTAATATGATATCTGATTAACTTTGACTTCTTTTCCAGACATTGGTTCGTTACAAGCTTCCTGTGATAGTCATAGTGTTTAACAATGGTGGGGTTTACGGAGGTGATCGAAGAAGCCCTGAAGAAATCACAGGACCTTACAAAGATGACCCAGCCCCAACTTCATTTGTACCTGGTGCTGCATATCACACAGTAATGGAAGCCTTTGGTGGGAAAGGCTATCTTGTTGGCACACCCGATGAGCTCAAAGCAGCACTTACTGAATCCTTTGAGGCAAAACAACCTGCTGTCATCAATGTGACTATTGATCCTTATGCAGGCTCAGAAAGTGGTCGACTGCAACATAAAAATTAGAGTATGTTGTTTTTTCTTTATATATAGCAAACACTTGCATACAGTATCACTTGTGTGTTGCACCAGCTTTTATATTATTTTTACCTTGCATAGTTTAGACAGAGACCATTTGCATATCCCTTTATGCTGAAGAATAAATAGTTTTGTTCAGCCATAGCATCATACGCTCAATTTCTTAGATGTCAAAATTTAGAGCATCAACTTTTTGGTACCCTTCCTCACTGATATTTCATAGACCAAAGTTGGCATCCACAAATCTCTCTCCCCCACACGTTTTTTGCAAAAAATGGTTGTTGGTGATCAGCTGTATACACCAGAGAGAGAGAGTGCTGAAAGCCAGTGTGCAACTTTCCCCATTGATCCAAGCGGGGCTGAGGCACCTTCGCGATTCGCGGTTTGCGACCCTTTGAAGCCTTGGGACAAGGTAGGGTCGGGGAAATATTTCATGGCCACACACACTGACCCCGCTAAGCATAATCTCTGGGTCCAGATCACCTTCAACCATTTTAATGCCCCCAAGCTTGGGTTACAAGACCAGCGCTACCTGATCTCGGCTGTGCACAACGGCTCAGGACATATTTTAATAACTTACGTTTTGTTATTAATGGAAGCGATGTGGGATACTAAAACTCACACATTTTCAACACCAACGAGCAACGCAAAAATCATTTGGGAAACAATTCACAATACAAATACACAACCAGGCGGGCAGTTGTTCGATTCCCGTCTCTCTCTCTCTCTCTTCGTCGTCGTCGCTGCGGAAGGTGGGTGAGAATCGGACCGATTGAGGACAAGAAAACCCTAATTATGTAGCGGGCTTGAATGAGACGGATGGATTCCTTTTGAGACGAAAAATTCTCTCTTCAAGGAATGAATTCTCTCGCTTGCAATCTTTTTAGGAGAGTTACAACTTTCTGAACGTCACCAAATACTGCAGACAGGTTCTTATGTGTAAAATGCAGTAGAGTTACTTTATCTTCAAAAAATTTACTAACTACAGATCACAGTGGCCTGATCTCTCTGTGGTTTTGTGGCAACAAGTTTTCTGCCTTGTTAGTTTGTTATATATCCTCTCCTCAATCACATTTCAGTGATACTTAAGGACAAGCTAGCTAGAAACTCTATTCAAGGACGTTACAAAAGTATATATATCTGATAACTATACAAATGGATTAAGCAATGCAGTAGGGATTTGATTACAAAATGTCATGAGGATGAAATCACTGGGCTCAAGTTTTTTCTATGACGGGCATATGCCTTTATCATGGAGCTGTAATGATGGTTCGCTGAATGTTGTGGTGTACAATGCACTTTGTCTGTTTAGTTAGTAATCTGTATTTTACTTTGAATTTTTTGCAGGTTTTGTTTACGCCTTACCAAGAAGACCCTAAAGGTGTTTAAGGGCCTCCGAATCATTATGGAGTACAAACAAACATTGCCTTCAGTTCGGATGAGGAACTTTTCCTGACTGGCACTTCTACTGAAAGAGATAGTACTGCTGGAGTTTTATTATGCTTTTTCGATTGAGCAAAGCTTGTACTAGTCTCAAAAGGTTGAATATCTCCAACATGCACTGTGGTACAGTGTGATTGGCACCCAAAGCTGAACCAGGTAAAACAGTCATGTATATAGTTTCTCAAGTACTTGTCTCATTTCCGTAAATCATAGTATCATACTGACTGCAGTTTTGTGTCTAGCTTAATTCTAATATGAAGATATTTGCGAATTCCAGAGATAAAAGCTGAGGAACCGACATCCTTATATGATCCATCCTTAAGCGAGAGAGGCACGCTCGTTTGTGTTCTTCATGTACCAAGGGAAAAAGGTTGTTCATGGACTTTAAGGTACAGCCTGTAATTTACAACCCTCATGCCCTACCCATGTTCAAAAGGCAATGGAAGAAGAGTTGAAGGATTCAATGAAGTCCCACAAACCAGAACTTCCCTTGATGTGGAAGCTAAGGACACTCAAAATTCATTGCATCAGCATATGCACAAACGCAGCCAGAGAGAGTCTTTGTCAAGTCAGATTCAGATTTCAGAGGATGATGATAAATAATAAGTCCATTTAAATCAAAGTTTTGGTTGTTCTGAGTTCTGCCCTCTTCAGTCTTCAGTTGGAGTGTAGCCACCATGGGAAGGGAACCCATTCCTTTAAAGGTCCGTCTTTCTTCCATTTCCTACACAATACTGCAAGATAATAATTCAGCGTCAACAAGTTTAATTATTTCAAGATGAATCGTGTAAAGTGTAGGCCAATAGTTTTAGCCCTCAAAGTAGCAGGCTAATCTTGGGTTTAGTCTTGTAAGAAATTTTAATCTATCAAAAAGAAAAGAAGTTATTAGTCTGTGCTTTTGTAGTAAGTATTTCCTAACATGTCGGCATGCGTCGATCACATAAACATATGACAACAATCAGTAAAGAGGTATCCCTTCTGGAATTTAAGTAGAACAGCGAGTATCTCCTATTAATAGTCAATCGCCAGATATGCGGTTAGTAGCTGCAATAGTAGTTTGCAGAATGTGTTGTGATCCCACCACGTGCTAGATCTGATTTAAACTTTGTAGTAATTAATGTTATTTTGGTGGTTATTCGTTTCTGGTTACTTGAACTTGCAGGTCTCTTTATTTAACACAGAGTTGAAGTGGAGTGGGGGGGTCGTAAGAAGTTGTTGGTTACCCCCCAATTTCAGTAAAGAAAGTAAACACTAAAGACTAAACACAGGCGGCTCCTCAAAAGGTTCTTCTTTATTTCTTCCACTTCAATCGAACAAAGAAACCATTGCACAGGTGACCTAACTTTATGTTCCCCGTTTATGATAAGTATATAAACAAACTGTTACTGTTTAAAAAGCTTTCTGGATGTGTTTCTTTCTCCTTTTGATGAAAATGGAAATACAAAAACGGAGGCGATCTTGATTGGTATGACTGCAATTCCCCAGACCTATAAATGTGTATCTTTTACTAGTACATACATACATACCTACTAATCATCACCTACACGCTACCAAAACTCCTCCAATAATTCTATCTTTGTTTTCTTCTTAAAATTTGGAGTAGTATTTTTATTGTAATTTTGATTGGGAATCTATTATTATTTTCTCTTCTCTTTAAATATTCTGATAATCCTCTTCCTCCTCTTAAAATAAAATAAATATTTTGAGCTTTAACTTTAGTCATTGGCATGGGCCCACTTGAGCCCAATAAATGGGACCAATAATGAATAATCTCTTCTTTGCAATACCCATCGTCTCCGATTTTATCCTCTCATTTATCGCTGCCGCTATTTCCGTCTCTGCGATCGACGCGACACCGCTGATGGCGGAGATGATATCCGAGAAGCGCGTGCCCTCCCTCCCATGGAAAACCAGAGTGCTTCTCGGCGCACTATCCGTCGTCTCCGACACCTCCTTCCGGACCAACGGCACCATCAACCGCCGCCTCCTCAACTTCTTCCGATTCACCACTCCTCCGAGTTCCAAGCCTCTGCGCGGAGTCCGCACCAGCGATCTCATGGTCGATAAAACGCGCGATCTCTGGTTTCGCTTGTTCGATCCTGTAGGCGAGGTACGGGAAGCGGACGGTAAGGTTCCGGTGCTCTTCTTTTTTCATGGAGGTGGATTCGCGACGCTGAGCGCGGATTCGACCGTTTACGACTTCGCATGTCGGAGATTCGCGCTGAAAGTTCCGGCGATCGTCGTCTCGGTGAACTACCGCCTGACCCCGGAACATCCGTATCCGGCGCAGCACGAGGACGGATACGATGTGTTGAAGTACGTCGACGAGCATCCGAGCGTTCTTCCGGACTACGCGGATCTTTCTAGAAGCTTCCTCGCTGGAGATAGCGCTGGTGGAAACCTCGCGCATTTCGTGACGGCCAAAGTCGCGCAATCTGCATCCGAATTCCATAATCTGAAGGTGCGAGGTTTGATTGCCATACAGCCGTTTTTCGGCGGAGAGGAGAAGACTGAAGCAGAGTTGAGATTGACTAATGCACCAATCGTTACCGAGTCGAGAACCGAGTTTATGTGGAAGGCGTATATGCCTGACTCGAACAAGGACCATGGAGCGATCAATGTGAGTGGTCCGAATGCGATTAATTTAACGGAGGTGAAGGATTTTCCGAGGAGTATGGTGGTGGTGGGTGGATTTGATCCGCTGCAGGATTGGCAGAGGAAGTACTACGAGTGGCTGAAGCGGTCAGGGAAAGAGGTGGAACTTATCGAGTATCCGAAAGCAATTCACGCGTTCTATGTGTTCCCTGAATTGCCCGAGTCGCCATTGTTGTTCGATGAAGTCAGGAGGTTCATCAACGAAAGCAGTCATGACCAGTGAATCAATCATCATGCACTAAAACTACTCTAGCATCTCTACCTGGTGGTACGGAAATAGAGCAGGTTAGTAGCCACCGCATTTTAATTCATCATTCAGTATCTGTTCAAAAATGCATATCTATGTATGGAATTGCCTTACTGGGTCAATCTCAGTAGGTGTTGTGGTTGTTTATCATTATTGGCAATAAAAGGTACTGTATGTAATAGCCAATAGGGGTACTGTAGTCACCAGGTTATTTATTTCATCTTGATCTCTTTTTTTTGGCATTTTTGTGGAATTTGGGTAGTTTTATGCTTCTGTGAGTCTGTGTGATGGTAGTAGTTTGAAGAAGGTTGTCAGTTTCATTTCATGATTCATCTGGTCATTTTGTTTTTTGTTTTTTTTATAAACATGAAGTAAATAATATACTTTTGGTAATAATTCAAGTTGAATAAAAACTTAATATATTTGAATTTAAGAAGTTTGAATTGATCCAGAGTTTTAAATTTGTATGATATGACGCTTTGAGGAGTAGGTTTTGGTTTGCATGGGAATTTTTTTCTTTCTTTTTTGATAAAGGTTTGCATGGAAATTGAATGTTGCATTTTTGGTGTTTAGACTTTAGAAGATGTTAAAGAAAGGTTGAGATAGTGAAAGACTTTTGGGCTTTAAGCTTCCTGGTTATGGGCAGACTGCTTTGTGTTCACTACATCATTTTACATCTTAGAGCACATTTTTTTTCCGACGCATAAACTGCTAAAATGGTCGCATACACTTTACGCAATCGCTAGAGTGTCGCATAAAATCAGTTGCGAAATTCGAGTAGCGAGATGTTTACGCGATAACTGAAAAAATCTAGTCGCGTTATGTTAAACGCTTATGCGGCATTTGTTTCACTTAGTTCCACTCTTAATGTGCGTATAAAAAGAGACATGCCAGTGTAAAAGAGCGTTGACGACAACTATTGAACATATAGTTGTCGTATAAACAACATTTCGCAATTAATGTTGCTAAAATACATGTCGTATAAAGCTTGTTTCGTGACTAATATTGAACGTATATATGTCGTACAAAGCGTTCCTTCGCGACAAATATTAAGCATATAGATATAGATATTGTATAAATCATTTAACACGACCTTTATTGAACATTTTGATATCGTATAAAAGGGATTTCCCGATTCATTTTGAATATATAACTTTCGTAATAAAGAGCTTTGGTTACATTTTTAACATATAATTGTGTCAAAAAACTGTACATGCAAAAAATAACAATCTGGCAAAAAAATGAGGTGCTCAAGCCTTTTTTAGAAACAAGATGTGAGGTACAGGCTGTGCGGCTTGTAGAGATCCACAAGAGGAGGAAATTAGCCAAATCATCCCTCTCCTCATCTGACGCCTCCGTACCCAGATGCAGCAGATACCGATTCCTCGAATGGCACACAGCCAACAACAAACGAAAAATGCGATATTTGTTTCCCTATCCGCCGGAGAGTAGTATGCGAACGATGGCAGGTCGTCTGGCCGTGTCGGATTGATGTTGGGAATGATTTTTGGTTTGTGAGATTGTGTAGAGAGGAGAGGAAGAGCTTTATGGAGATGATTGTTGTGGTGGTGAATATGCAGAAGCCACTGTTGTTGGTCGCTGCCGCCATGAATTGGGGATTGATAAGAGGCCGGTAAAGTTAAATTTGACTCAAATTTGTGAAAGTTTGGATCTTTGCTTTTCTGTGGTTTTAAAGTTGCAGGATTGGGGATCAACATCGGAAATATTATCGAGAGTAGCTAGCAAAAAGCAAAATTCACTCAAGGTGGAAGGGATACCTGGTGCCATGAAATCAATCTCCTCAGCAGTGGCTTTGTTGCTGTGAGAATTGGTGTTGTGATGGCGGTGTTGGTTGAGTGTGGCTGCTGTCATTGGTTACTTAAAACCATTTCAGTGAGATGAAATGAAATCGATTGAAGTTCACGGTCTTTGACATTCGATGCTCAAACTTGGGTTTCAACAGATGTGATCATGTGAGTGAGAAACGAGAGGCGGTGGAGAGAGGTCGAGATACTAAGGAAGAATTAGGTTTCACCATACTTATTGGGTATTTGATTGAGCCTTTTATTTTTTTGGCACATGACTTATGTTTATGCGATATAACATGCTCTTCAAAGTCACTTAAAGCTTATGAAAATTGAAATTTACCAACTCGAACAAAAATTTCATTTCCCTCCAAACCCAATATGGACTTCCCCTAAACGAAATAGTATTTAGCGACATTGTTCACCTAAGTATGTGGCATAAATGGTACAAAACATATCAAACACAAATCTTCCTATGTTCCATTACAAGCGAGAACAAATATTTCAACAATTTTTGACATGTTCTAATTAGACAAAATCTAACAAAACTACACCTGCAAATCAACAATCATCAACGGTAAAATGCTCTTAATTTTCAACTCATCCCCAAAACATTATGACAAAGGTTTAACTTGAACAAAAAAACTCTGAAAATAAATGGAATGAAAAAATGACAAGTACGTATGAGAGTATAAGTATTTATATACCTTCAAAAAGTGTGCCTTTCACATGAAGATCTTACCAATACCTATGAAAAAACACTTCCTAGAGCTACCGAGGATGTTCTCCGATAAATTGGGTCCTTTGCAGCTCGATTTCAGAAGACTAAGGTAGGTAAAAGTTGAAGGAAGAGTGTACTTGCGGTGTTCTACTGTGCATTTAGTTTTTTACGTTTACGTGACATATGTTGGATAAAACAATCGCTTATTCCACAAACGGTAGGTTGCCCTCTTTAATGCCGAGTCAATTTCACACTCTTAGGAGTTGTTCAATGCCAGCACCTGCTTTGCCGTTCTAATTTTCATTATTACGTGGCATAATTTGCATACAAACAGTCACTTATTCCACAAACGGTAGGTTGCCTTTTTTTAATGTCGAGTTAATTTCAAACGGAAAGGGGCTGATCAATGTCAGGACCTGCTTTGGCAATCTAATTTTCCTTATAAAGTGACATACTTTCAGTTGTCGCTAAATTTAAGCCGCATGAAATATATAACGTGATTTATAGTTCGTGTCGCTTAAAAGTATGTCGCTATAATATAATAACGGGACATAAATGTTGTGTCGCTTAAAAATAAGTTGCGTTAAATTGTTTATGTGACAACGTATTTTGTGTCGCATTAAATTTTGTCGCATAGTTAGGTTATGACGACAAACAAGTCAAAGTATAGTCGCATATAGCGTTTTATGCGAGGAACCTATTACGGCGAGGTTCAAATTTTATCCCGTAAGATGTAAAATGGTGAAGTGGTTGATACATGCATGCATGACTTTTGCGGTCACTTATAATTACCACAATTTGATATTTGATGTAGGACTTTGTTACTCCGACTCTATGTTTTGATAGCAAGTAACTAACTGTATTGCAATTGGATGTCTAGATAAACATTCATACTATAATTTTCAAAAAAAAAATTCTCAAACTATCTTGCACTGATGATCATTGATGGCACCTATAATTATAATGAGGACGTTCCTCCTCCACATATATAGTTTCCATTGATGGAGCTTCTTCATGGTGAAGATGAGAGTTACAAAATCGCACCGCATCATCCAGTCCAACTCGGTGCAGTTGCAGTGTCCCATACTCATTCAACTCTTAATAAAATCTTGCATAATTGATGACAATATAGAAAGAAATGTATTATTTTACCTTCTCTTTTTTTGGACTATAATAATTGCACTTTCTTATACTTATATTTTTAGAGGCCATTTAGGACTAGGAGTGGCAGTTTGGTAAAAGGCACAGCCTCAACTATAATAACTTCATAAATGTACCCTCAAAAAGTTAGAGACAGCAAGAAAACTAATGTTAATTAATTAGTTTAAGAGTGTGATTCAGGTATAAACCACAGTTATAAATGAAAATTTATAACTGTATTTGCAGCTGACACCAGTGGCGGATCCAGGATTTATTGTGACTAGGGGCAACATTGTACATGTAATTTTTTTTTGCTGTTGTGAGCTGGAGAGAACGGTTAAAGAGCTTCCCTGTTTGGTGTTTGCTATCATTTTAGTGTTTACAAATTTTAGTTGGGGCAAATTTTAAACATATAAACCTAAAGCTTGAACTTTTAAACATGACAACACTACATATCTGTTTTAGTAGGGGCAAATTTTAAACATATAAACCTAAAGCTTGAAATTTTAAACATGACAACACTATATATCTGTTTTAGTAGGGGCAAATTACAAATTTTAGTGGGGGCATACTCGTATAATACACTACATTTAAGGATATTTTCGTAAAATCACTAGGGCATATGCCCCTCCTCCACACAACGTACATCCGCCCCTGGCTGACACGTGTCCTATTTATTCGAAATATCGGATAAATCACGGAGGAGTATTATAGTCATCATACATAATTCCTTTATTATTGTATTTAATTTTATTTTCAATTTAATCCTTGATTTGGAAACTCTGTTAAGTATTTCATTCCATCTGAATTTAGGATCAGACTTAAATAAATAATGCTCAGACTTAAATTAGATAATGATCATACTTAAAGAGACAATGATCAGACTTAAAGAAATAATACTCAGACTTAAAATAGATAATTATCAGCTTAAAGAAACAATGATCAAACTTAAACTTCAATTGATAATGATCAGACCTAAAAAGACAATGATCAGATTTAAAGAAATAATGTTCAGACTTAAAATAGATAATGATCAGACATAAAGACACTACTACAGAAGGGGGATTATGCATCGGTTTTATAAGGCAATATGCATCGTTTTGATCATACACCACTACACTAGAGACAATGATCAGACTTAGAGAAATAATGCGCAGACTTAAAATAGACAATGATCAGACTTAAAAGGACAATGATCAGACTTAAATGTACTAGAGTTAGGATCATATGAGAAATAACATTTCTCGTGAGAAATAAAAAAATATTTGAAATTATCGAATCTTCGATCGGACGACCCACAAATTTCAAAATATTATATATATCAAAATATATTTAAAATGTAAATAAAGACGAATATCTCAATATACACATATTATAATCCCTATTATTACGAACCCATGAAATCTTCTTCTTCTCCTAGTTGATTAAATCAGACGGAATCGAAAATCGGTAATCATGGAAACGGCGACGAGGAAGGGGACAAGCATCGGAACAAGATCGGCGACGATGAAAAGGAGACAAGCATCAGACAAGCATCGGAATCGGTGATTGGAGTTGTGGGAGATGTGTTGAATTTGCTTTACTTTGGGTCGATCTTAGATGTGAAGACGCAGAGTGAGTTTGCTTCGATGATGTTGACCAGGACGCATGTGAGGGGATGTTGCTTGACTTATGACTATGTGACTGATGAAGTTGTGGATGTTTTGGGGGAGAAGCTTTATGCGTAGATGTCTACGTAGAAATGTTTACGAACTTCAGTGAAAACTCAGCGAATATGCGTAGATGTCTATGTAGAATTCGTAACAGACCAAGTTGGATAAAATGCGTAGATTAATACATATAATTCATATCATGTAATTTTAAAATGCGTAGATTTATAACTAAATTATTTTCGGATTATAGCATTTTCAATGTTTGTGTGAAACATGCCACTGCAATGTTGATGCTAACTTTTGCGATGATGATTCTAGTTCCTTTGTATCAGATTCTGGTACTAGACATTGTTATATACAAGATTATCAATTTTAATACAAAAACTACGAATGTTATATACAAGACTTACTAATTTTATGAATGATTACAATTTTTACTTTACTATCCTTCACGGGTCTCGAATCGTGTATGTTTTGCTTCTTGAATTCTACTGGGAATATATTTGATTTATTTTTATCTCAGCTTGAATTTCTCACTGGTAGTCGTAGTCACTCGTAGGTGAGGAGGCTAACACCCTTTCTTTATACGCTACCCACAAAACAGATTTTATGATGGGATACTGTTTTAGGTAAAATCAAGAAAATGTACAGAAATGCAATTGACCAATGTCAAATTCACTCATATTTTGGAAGTTCAGTAATCAGAACATAAATTCAAACATCCAGATCCCATTGATGTCTAGATCAGTTTCTCAAGCATCAAAACAAGTCGTATGAGGGAGTGTTTATACACATTTATCCAAACACGAACTATATTGCATAGAGGCTGCTCGATGCGACCGAAATGCACAAGCACAATGCACTGAATTTAAGCTAAGGCGTCCACTGATTATGAGGGAGTGTTTGCCAGTGCAAGTATGCAAGGCTAGGTATGAGTCGCACACAGCCTGCACAACATGAGGGGTCAGCGCAGTGCACTGGCTGATGTTGAGATTCATGAGTCCCGGTGAGGCAAAATACAACAACCATATATTAATGAAATCTGACACTAAATACAACAACCATATAAAATTCTACAAATTATAGGTTATATAAAATACGAATCAAACACTCTACGAAGCTTCATAACACAGATTTTCATAAAATAGGAATCTAACACTCTATGAAACTTCTACACGACTTTGACAAAAAATATCACGACATGTGGCTACGCAATTTGTTTAGTTTACTACGAATTTTGTGTCGATTGCTATGAATGCCGCTACGAATTGCGACTAAGATTGCTACGCATTTTATAGTTGTTACTCATAAACGAACCCATACAACACTGATCCTTTTAATCCAGTTGAACTTGAACACTTTTACTAAACGGTGAACGAAATCAACTGAGAAAAAGAATGGAACCGACTAAAATCGGAAAGCTTCAAACCCTAAAAAAATCAGTTCCATTCGTGCATTCACGTACCGTAATTGTGGTCGAGTTTCCTCATCGCTGTAAATTGTGATCGACTAAAATCGGACAAGAGTACTTGTAAATTGTTGTCCAAGAAATCATCATCACTGTTTGCAGAAAGCAACGTTGATTGACTTTGGTTTTCTACTTGCTGCAAAAGTAGGGTTATACAAAATTATTACTGCCTTCCAGCATAGATTGAATCATTTGTATGACAGTAAACACAAAGCTAATAAACCACAGTTTAATGATTAGTTTGAAAAGCACATCTGTTACGCATCTTAAATAGAAGGATACACATTCTAATTGATAGTTTGATTCAGATCTTGTAGCTATAATATGCTAATGATTAACAATATGTACCTTCTTTTCAGATCTTGTAGAATTTTTTCCAGACGCATCTTCATCTTTTCTTTTGGTTATTGTATCATAACCACCAACTGTGCGATGAGTTCAAAACCAATATGTTATTACCAATTATGTTTTCAAAAACCTCACCTAATTAGTTCTAAAAAATTTCCCATACCTTTAAATGTTTGTGTGCTATGGTAAGTAATGTCTCTTGCTTTTTTCACAGCTTGCCCTTTATCCGATTCATTTTCTTCGTGTGAGTTAATGTCGTTTGCATTCTTCTTTCTTTTTCGCTCTGCAAATAAGAAGTTGCACAATTTATTTTGTTTCAAAAGTAGCTACCAACTATACATTTGTGATCGATGAAAACAAGCATGAATCAACTAATAACAGAAAATTGTAGTCTATAATGCGTATCATAATGTCTAAAATTGGTATTCAGTGATTAAGAATGTGCTAAATTGGCAGTTTCGTGCGAAAGAGTAGTATTTGAAAGTCAACGACTAAATAGCCGTGGCTATGCATATTTGAAAAAGATGCTACGCATTCTAACATTAGGTTGAATTATGTTTATAAACCCTAACATTAGTAGACAGATCCATAAACCCTAAAACTGGTTGTGTAACCGCAACATTTTTAGACAACAATGTAATTGTAATTTATTTCAACTATCCGGAAACCCTATCTTCGTAAACCCATCTAATACATTCGTTGACCCCAACCGTAATCGAATCGTGTTTCCGCATTAAACCTATAATGCGTTTACGACGTATCGTAAAATTGTTGGTTGTCGTTGTCTCCGCCATTCGCCCTCTCGTCGTCAGTTAGCTTGTGTCGCCGTCGGTCGTGTATTTTCACAGAAAATCGCTTGCCCCCTAATTTGTTGTGTCGCCGTCGGTCGTGGTTCTGATATTGGTTTAGTGAATATCGGGAATGTGGTTTAGGATGATTTGTTAATTCCCAATTTACCCCCTAACCATATTTAGCAATTAAATTAATACGAATTTTAATGTAAATAAGTATTAATCTTAGCCGTTAATTATTTTGATCGAATGGTTATTAAAATTTCTTATTCCTCACCTAACAACCCCTTCTCACCTGATCTCAATTCAAAAGTACTATTGTAATGATCAGACTTAAAATTGGCAATAATTAGCATAAAAGGCTAGACAGAGGACTTCAAAGCTAGGACGAATTAACTAGTTGGGACTTGGGAGCAAGGATATGCTCCACTTTGCCTCACGCCGAGAGAGGAGACCAAACCACCGAATACAGGAAAGCAGCCATGGTTACAAGTACAACCAAACTATAACACTAAGACTATGCATTGGATCATGTGACGCTCTCTGTATTTCCACCAAACAATATACATTGATTCAAATCCTATTAAACTTAACTAATACAATCTAAGCTCAACCAAGTTCATCCAAACTAATCTAAGTTCATCTAACACAACATAATCTAAACTAAACTCACCTAAGCTAAACTAGTCTCCACTCACGTATTATTTCAATTATATTTATTATAAAATATTTACAGTTTTGTAAATATAATTTTTATTGATAATTATAAAATATATTTTCGTTTTATAATTAAGTATTATTCGAACTTTTTTAAACAATTAATTAACAAAATGAATATATTTATAAAATTTTAAAATTTATACCTATTTTAAAAAAATACTAATTTTTTTAATAACTATATTTATAAATGAAACATATATTTATTTATACCTATTTTATAAAAATACTATTTTTTATCAATTTATTATATTATTTATTATTTTGAAGTATATAAAACTTTTAAAATAAAATTCTAAGTTTTTATGATAATTATAAAATATATTTTCTTTTTGGAATCAAAGTTTATTTAATCTTCTATATAATCTATAAAATAAGGTCTAATTATCATCTATATAGCCTATTACTTTAAAAAATATATAAATATTAATTTAAATTCATATAATAATTTAATTAATTGTTATTCAAACTTTTTATAAATATCTAACATTTTTATGATAATAAACTAAACTAGGCCCACTCACTTAAACTAGTCTCCACTCACCAAATCTAATACAATCTAATCTAAACTCAACCCACACAACCTAAACTCTCCTAACACAAACTAAGCTTATCCTACCAATCGAAACGTAACCCATTGTTTTATTTTATTTTTTGATAAGAAACGTAACACATTATTTAAGTAGGTCATATGTGATAAAGTAGAAGTTGGCTTTCATATTCAGCCCAACCAACCTGTAGGCCGGGCCTTGGATTTGAACGTAAGCCTAACCTAGTACGATGCCTTGAATTTTGAAATAAATACTTGTTGTCTTTTTTAGTGGACAAAAAGCCATATCCAAAAAGCCATATGCATAGAGGCAAACAGTGGAGCACATCTCCTGTGTATCAAAATGATCCAGGATTCAAGTTCTTACCAGTACAAAATGAGCAGATACTAACTTAACCACTAACTCCCTATCATAAAAAAAAAGCCATATGCATATTGGATCATGTGAGGCTCTCTGTATTTCCACCAAACAATATATAAGTCACGGCAACGGGCTCTATTTTGAGTACACTATTCATTAAACAAACCAACAATGGCCGAAACACCCTCAAGCCCGACCCTCCCACCTCTACCGTTCCTAACCAGACTCAAAATCCGCCTCATTCACATTTTATACAACAACATCCTCCGCCAAAACGGCACCATTAATCGCACAATCATCAACCTCTTAGTCCGCAAAACCCCTCCAAATCCCACAACCCCCATCCACGGCGTCTTCACCACCGATCACCACCACCACAACCTCAGCTTCCGAGTCTTCACACCACAAACGCAATCCCAACACCAAAAACTCCCACTCATCATCTACTTACACGGTGGCGGCTTCTTCGTCCAAACTGCAGACACCTCCAACTGCCACACAATTGCCAGAAACCTCTGCTTCCAACTCTCGGCCATCATAGCCTCCTTAACCTATCGCCTCTCACCAGAACATAAATACCCATCTCAACACCAAGACGTCTTCAACTTCCTTCAATACCTATCCACCCATCCTGACATCCTCCCCAACAACGCAGATCTCTCCAACACCATTCTCATCGGAGATAGTGCCGGTGCAAACCTAGCCCACTTTGCGGCAGCTCAATTCTCATCCTCACCCCCCACATTCAACTCCATAAAACTAAAATCCGTTGTATTAATCCAGCCTTTCTTTGGTGGCCAGGAGAGGACAGACTCCGAGCTCAGGCTGTTCCACGGCCCGGTTATTCCAGTGTGGGTCACTGACTGGATGTGGAAGGCGTACCTGCCAGAAGGAGCCGACAGGGACCATGCAGCGTGTAATGTGACTGGGCCTAATGCAGCGGATGGGAAGGAGCTGCAAGGGTTTCCGAGGAGTTTGGTGGTGGTGGGTGGGTTTGATCCGCTGCAGGATTGGCAGCGGCGCTACTGCGAGTGGCTGAGGAGGGCTGGGAAGGAGGTGGATGTGGTTGAGTTTCCAAATGGGATTCATGGGTTTTATACGTTTCCTGAGTTGGATGAGACTAATATGTTATATGAGCAACTCAGGAAGTTTGTGTATAAATTATAAGCACTTCATGTACTGTAATCATCAAACTACTTGTTGAGCTGGTAATGCTCATGTTGCTGGAAATCAGCAAGGGCGCGAACTGATTTTGAATATGCAGTTAGGGGCGTCTAGTGTTAAGTTTATTATGTATGGGGACAGATGAGTGAGTTCATATAGTACAAGCAGGGTGCAAGTGTAATTTTGTTTTCCTGTACAAAATACAAATATCGTTTTGTAACAACTTCTGCCGCTCTGTTGTATTTACTGTGTCTCCCAAAATACGAACTGCATCTTCTCCGCCGCCTGAGCTCCGAGCTTCTTCTTCTGTGCTGATCATCGTTATCAGAGCAGCAGCAGCAGCGCCGGTGAGTCGATTCCAGTTACGATTTCGTTTTTTAGTCATTGTTTGATTGCTTGCCCTAGTTTGTGCCCTAGTTTGTGTTTGGTGTTGATTTGATGGAATCTGGTAATCAATCGACTATGACTCCGATTTCTGGTAGCTCGAATGTGACGACTATTAGCGCTACGGATGATCTGTATGCAGTTTGTAACAATGAGATTTCTGGTAACTCTTTGGTTAGTGAAGTTTTGGCTGGGAAGAGAAATTTCGTTAACTGGAAAAAATTCATGGAAATTGCTCTGTCAGCGAGATCTAAGTTAGGTTTTGTGTATGGAAAGTATCCTAAACCTACTGATCCTACATTGATTGATAAATAGCAAAGGTGTAATGATGACATTATGTCTTGGTTATTGGTTCTGGTTTCCCCTATTGTTTATGGGCAAATCCTTCATGCCCAAGGATGTTGCCACTGCTTTTTTTAATTAAAACTTTTATTTATTTGAAAGGGAAAAACAAAACAAAAACAACAGATCAGGACCAAACGAAATTGGTATCCCTCTTTTTAGGGCAATCTCGAGCTGAGACGCGAGAATTCTTTTTCTTCCGGTGACGGTTTTTTTGCTGAATAGGTTGGAACGCTATGTCCGGATCTTCGAAAATAGATTTATCATCCTCGTCTTTTTCCTTATAATGCAAGTACATGGTTCTAGCATCCGCCGGGAAGATTTTACATACAAGGTATGCTGGTAGTAATGTTTCTAGGAAATTTACCTTGAGGCGAGATTTAGGAAATATGAAACAAGGTGATTTGGATTTGGCTCAAGCTTGCTAAGTATTGGGAAGAGTTAGAGGCTATTAGTTGTGTCAGATATTTGAACTGTACTGTTGGAGATACATGTGAAAAATGTTCAGAAATGGAAGCTGAAAAGGAGGAGGATAATGTAATTCAATTTTACTGAGATTAAATGAATCTCACGCTCAAGTGAGAACTAACATTCTGGCTTTGAGGGTAATTCCTGATATGGATGTTATCTATGACATGGTTGTTGAGGATCAATCACAACAAAGTGTGACAAAAGCCCATTGTGGAGAAATTTCTGCTATGTATGTGCAATATCCAGATACAAGAAACTGGACTTCTTCCTTTCTCTCTCTCTCGTCTGTTGACTTTTTCCCCCTTTCACCGAGTGAAGAACATTGCCCAATAATCGGCCCAGATTCGACAAACCAAATGCTTCGTTTTTAACTCTAGACCAATAACCCGGCCCAATAACTGGGTCATCACTCCCCCTTTCATGGCTCCCATCCACATTCTTTTTTTTTTCTTTTTTTTGATTGGGTGCTCATATTAATGTTAGTATTTGTTAGGTGAGGATTTGAACCATGGACGCTTCTTGGTGCACCCCATCCACATTCTTTAATGGCCAAATTAGTACAATGATTGCTCGAGTTCGTCAAATGTGGAAATAAATAGTTGGATTTTGGCTGCAGACATATGTAGGAAATATAAATATAATCGGACACCTAGGGCAAATGGGCGATAATGACGATTGTAAACTATATTTATGAACCTTAGATTTTCAGAGCCATGCTTGCATATGTTGAAATTCAGCCATTTTGAACAAGTACACACCGCAGCCCTGGACCAGAGCCACATTAGTCGCAGCTGGTACTATCTGGAGGGGCTAATGTTGTCACACATTGCACGGTGTCTGGGCGTCGCCTATAAGCCTTCTGTCGATTAATTAATCCGTTTTAAAGGAATTGATCTAGAATTTTAAATTTGATGTAATTTTTCTATACACAACACAATGTCCCAACTCCCTCAAATAATAACAGTCGTCTCGTCAATCCGCAGTCACGTCTGACGATGGAGGCCGAATTCGACTCCAGTAGCTCAGGGCAAACGCTCGAGAGTACTCGTCCATCAACCTAGATGAACTCAAGACTTCGCGGCTTCAAGAATCGCTCTCAATTTTCGCTATGTGTATTGGATTGAATCAGTTGCCCTAATTCCCAATTCAGACTGAGCTAAATACTAAACGAAGAAGACGATCAAAAAGACGACGATCCTCGCTGCTCGAAAACTCGAATTCGCGCTTCGTCCAAAACGCCAGACTCTAGGACTTATTGACTTGCTTAACTAATCTAAGGAGCACAAATTAGGATTTACTAAATCCTTTATACTGTCATTCTGTGTGAGGGTAGTTTGAAGAAGGTTGTCATTTTGTTCTGAAGATGAAGTATATAATGCACTTTTGGGAATAATAAAAAGTTTGAATTCATCTAGAATTTTAAATTACTTGATGTAATTTTTCTGAACACAAGACAATGTCCCAACTCCCATATAATTTGTATGTATGAAACTAGAGTAGGTTTTTGTTTGCATGGGAATTTTTTTGAGTGATGGTGCGTTTGCTGTTAAGAAGATGTTAAAGAAAAGCCGAGACAGACAGTGAAAGGCTTTTGGGCTTTTAGCTTCCTGGGGTTATATGGACAGCATTGTTTGACTTTTGATACATGATGCATATGCATGGACTTCTGCATACCTCATCACAATTTGATATTTTTGAAGTCCTGACTTGATGTGGAGTACTATTATGTTCATAGCAAGTAACTAACTGATTCCAATAATGTAATTGGGATGTCAAGATAAACACGTTTTCTCAAACTGTGTCTTGCACTGATCATTGATGTCTGATGAAACCTCCAATAATATCCAGAACCCATAATGAGGACGTTCCTCCTCCACCCATATTAGGTGAAGACATTGAAGTTGGATTAAAAGTCGCATCATGTAGTCCAGTCCAGTCCAACTCATTGCAGTTGCGGTTGCGGTCTACTATATGTGATAAGAGCATCCCCAATCATGGTCAAAAAAAAAATATACCATTCCTCTCTCTCATCTAATCATCTCTTATGGTTTTTTCAATCACATGCATGATGCATCCCACTCATAATCAAAAAAATCATATCATCCCTCTCTCTCATCTTTTTATTTAATATAAAATTTAAAATATTAATATAAACATAAATAAATGAATAATAAATAACTTAATATTTAAATATATAAGATAATTTTAAAAATTACAACTTAGTTTTTTTCGAGGCTTAGTGATCCACAGCATGCCCATATCGTCGCCAAATTTGCTCAATTAAATTTGATTTAAGAGAAATATGAGTCGGTCTATCACGTAATGCAGCCCTTGTAGTTAAGTATTTTGTCATGTCGAATGGACGTTCGTTAACAAATTCGAATGGCTCCCCAATATTCGCTGATGTGCTCGTACTTGCTCTAGCTTGCGGTTGATCTTCATTGAATTCTCCGGGATGATTGCTCGTACTTCCTCTTTCTCTTTGACCATACCTTCGTGATGGTTGCAATTGAAGTAAAATCTTGATCCGAGTCATGGTGCATGGGAGGTGGAAAAATTGACTCAGTACCAGATAGGATGATCGGCTCAACAACATTGGTGCCAACTTCTTCATTGCTAGGATTCATTCTAAACCTCTTGACAACAAAATCAAATAGCTAAAAGAGGAGAGAAAATATTTGTTTTGAGAAGTGTATCAAAATATAGGATTATGGATATCATTTTATAGAGCTTAAAAAGTTATAAAATTTGATATATTATATATATTTTATTATTTTATATTTTTAAAGATATAATGGTTACAAAATAAAAATTTAGATACTAAAACTGACACATGCTTGATTTCTATTGGTAGAAGGTATAAATTGTGGGGCCCAATTTTCATGCTCAAAACACAAAAAAAGAGCATGAGATGCTCATTTTTAGAAAAACCCATATGATGATCAAAAAAAATCATGATGGGGTGCATGATTTTTTTGATCATCTCCCATGCTCACTTTTTATGCTCCAAAAAAGCATGGTGAGGATGCTCTAAAGTACTGTAGTAGTTTGGTTTAGCAAGCTGTGGGCCGGACCGCTGCGAGCATCAGATTTAACAAGTTGCCAAGTAAGACGCCGATGTCAACTATGTAAAAATAAATACTTGTCGTGGAAAAGAAAAACTCAGCCATATGCATTTTTTTTCCGATTGAAGCCATATGCATTTTGATAGCTATAAACTATGTGACAATCCATCATACAATATTATAATATCACGAGCTCTGGTTTTCAGTACATTACACAAAACAGCAACAATGGCCGAAACACCCACAGGCCCGACCCTCCCATTCCTAACCAGACTCCATATCCGCCTCATTCACATTTTATACAGCAACATCCTCCGCCAAAACGGCACCATTAATCGCTCAATCGTCAACCTCCTAGTCCCCAAAACCCCTCCAAATCCCACAACCCCCATCCACGGCGTCTTCACCACCGATCACCACCACCACAACCTCAGCTTCCGAGTCTTCACACCACAAACCCAATCCCAACACCAAAAACTCCCACTCATCATCTACTTACACGGTGGCGGCTTCTTCGTCCAAACTGCAGAAACCTCCAACTGCCACACAATTGCCAGAAACCTCTGCGTCCAACTCTCGGCCATCATAGCCTCCTTAACCTATCGCCTCTCACCAGAACATAAATACCCATCTCAACACCAAGACGTCTTCAACTTCATTCAATACCTATCCACCCATCCTGACATCCTCCCCAACAACGCAGATCTCTCCAACACCATTCTCATCGGAGATAGTGCCGGTGCAAACCTAGCCCACTTTGCCGCAGCTCAATTCTCATCCTCACCCTCACCCTCACCCTCCACATTCAACTCCATAAAACTAAAAGCAGTTGTATTAATCCAGCCTTTCTTTGGTGGCCAGGAGAGGACGGACTCCGAGCTCAGACTGTTCCATGGCCCGCTTCTTCCAGTGTGGGTGAGTGACTGGATGTGGAAGGCGTACCTACCAGAAGGAGCCGACAGGGACCATGCAGCGTGTAATGTGACTGGGCCTAATGCAGCGGATGGGAAGGAGCTGCAAGGGTTTCCGAGGAGTTTGGTGGTGGTGGGTGGGTTTGATCCGCTGCAGGATTGGCAGCGGCGCTACTGCGAGTGGCTGAGGAGGGCTGGGAAGGAGGTGGATGTGGTTGAGTTTCCAAATGGGATTCATGGGTTTTATACGTTTCCTGAGTTGGAGGACACTAATATGTTATATGAGGAACTCAGGAAGTTTGTGTATAAATTATAAGCACTTCAAGTGAAATCATCAAACTACTTGAACAAAACTCTGAGATGAATTTTAAATTTTATTTTATAAAACAACTTATCATATTTCATTGATTTGTTATAAATCCATGTCATTTCATAATTAAGATGAGAATAAAAAATACCTTGATAAGTTGCAACAGTGTCTTCACTCGTCGTTGTTGACATGTCTGCAATAAGGCATGTATCTATGGTCTTTGGAAGCATTCTTCCTCCTCTTCTTTTCAATGAAAGATTTAACACTGCCTTTCTCCTTGAGTTCTTTATACTTCTGAGCAAGCATTTGGGTTCGGATATCTGATTTCTTAATATAATATGGTTTCTTCCCCTGTTTTGCTGCCTCTAGTTCTTTCTTCTTGTGCTCAGCAAGAATTTGTGCTTCAGCGGACTCAACGGATCCACGAAATGCGGTTTTTCAACTCTTTGGTAATATCAGGATTATCTATTTTCTTCAATTGCTTTTCCAACTCCTGTTTTTTGGAAGGAATGCTGTCTTCGTAAAGAAAATTGTATCTTTTCTTGAATCCATCTTCAATAAGAGTTCCACACAATGATTCGAAACGCGGGTCACGTGCCTCGTTTTTCCGGACCTGGACAATGTCTCTATGTCTACTGACAGGCTTCTTGCAGGTGACCTCACTCGGCCTGTTCTTATTTGCCCTGCTATGTTTTTTCTCCTGAGTAGGCTTCAGATGTATAGCGTGCGACCCATCAGCCCTTGCATTCTGCAACTCCTCAAATGTAAACTCAGCCAACTGCCTCTCAATTTCGATTTCTTCATCAGAAGACTCATGGCTCTCTTTGAATACGATTTTGCCCGACTTGGCACCTGAGATCTCCACCGGATTCTTCAATCAAATCAACCTTCTCAATGTGAAACAAAAACAAAAATTCAAGAAACAAAATAAGTAAGAAAAGAGGCGCCATGACGAACAGATCCAAACTCAAACATACATGATAATGTTAATCAAAAGGTGAAAATTATAACAGGTCAAGATAACACATTGATTTCATAAAAACAACCGTGATGTTGTTATACGTAACACTTATGGCCCACAAATTGCATTGTTATCGACAGGCTAACCATAAAGCTGGATGCCTGTCTTATGCCTCCAACTACGGCCCTTACAGGCTTCTCATTAGCTGGCTATTTACCATACATTTTACTTTTAAGAAGAGTTATGACTTATGGTAATATAGTCAAGCTTCACCTGGTTTGATTTAGTGGATACTAAATGCTGAACCTAACAAACTAATCTACTGATTATCAGACTAGATAAAATCTAAGTTCAACAAATGACTAAAGTAATTACTCTGCACTCATGTTTTATAATTCGTATAATTACATTTTCTTTTGGAGAAAGATGATATATCATTAACCAAAAGACATGAACAATTGACATAAGCATCCAATCCAAAAGATTTGTTGTATTCATATAAGCATATGATCCATATAATCACTTACACAAGGCTACCAGTGCACCAAATTATATTTGTTGTATGATTCAACAACAAGCATCCAATCCAAAAGATCCACTTCTCTAGCCTAAACCAAAACAAACATTCAAACCTGCACTTTAGTCTAGTTTAATTGACCTATCACTAATATATGCAATCTGTAATCTGCTGCACAATCACATAACAGTGTTGCAGGAATTGAAACGAGTTATAAAGAATACATGACAAGCACACACCAATTTTCACAAACAGCACAAGATATAACGCAATCGCTGATCATACTATGAATTAGAACAACCGACTTGCCTTGAGCACTCGATTCTTTACCGAGCCGTCACCGCGATCTTCGCTGCTGTAAACCAAAGCACTCCTCACGGAAGCCTCACTGAATCGCCAGCACTGCGTTTTATTTCTTACTCAACGAAAGGCGTCTTCGCACGCTTCCAATTTTATGCCCTAATTTTGAATTGCTTCGTTTTTTTTTTTGATTACATGGGTTAGTTGTTTTTTTTATGGAACAAAAAGACATATACAGGCAAGGGCAGAAACAACATACTGGGTTAATTGTTAGATGTTAGTGTGTTAGAAGTTTGGAGGATTCGAAATCGAGACACCAAAGGTGCAGGCAGGCCGCCTCCACTAGGCTAAGCCCTAATCCTCAATTTTGAATTGCTTCGTTAAAGGAGTTTTTTTTTCTCTTCAAAATGGACGGTTTGAGTTTCAATATATCTAAAATGACTGAAATGCACATTTCAGTTTTGGCATATTTTAACAAAATCAGATCATAAGGTGTTTTTAACAAAATCGGATGGCCAAGATCCGGTTTCATGTGCGAGCGAGAGGGCGTGCGAAAGAGAGAACTCCACGTGTTTTCGTTTGCACATAAAATCGGATTCTGTGGATCCTGTTTTCTTAAAAATACAGAAAACCGGACCCCCAGATTCCAATTTTGTGAAAAATGCATAAAATTGATACCTTAAAATCGATTTTATTAAAAATAGGTCAAAAATAACAAACTCAAATGTGTCATTATTTTTTTTTGAAAAAAACTCGTTAAAGAACTGCTTTTTTCTGTCTCGCCTGTTTGACTTTTTTCCCCTTTCACCGAGTAAAGAACATGGCCCAATAACAACCCAGATTCGACATACCAAATGCTTCGTTTTAACTCTAGCCCAATAACTTGGTCATCACTCCCCCTTTCATTGCCCCATCCACATTCTTGATTGCCAACTAAAAGTTTTAGGCATGTCGGGTTCTGGTTGAGTTGATTCAACCCTTTGCTTTGTAATCAAGTGATCATGAGTTCAACTCCCCACAAATGTACTATTCCCACTTAGGTGAGGAATTATATCCCATATTAGGTTCTCCCTTCGCAGGAGTATAGATTGGGTTCATTGATGTGAAAGCAACAAAGTAGATCAAGCTCTGCGCTCTTTGAAGATATGCTTCACAAAGTGGATTAAAAATGGGATTAGACGCCGCATTGACTTATTCTTAAGTAGATACAAATGTACTAGATTGTACCATTGTGAAATATCTTGTACAACTTGTAACCCATATAAAAAAAACTAAAAACTAAAAGCTTTAGAGTATATCTTTGGCCAAATTAGTACAATTATTGCTTGAGTTCGTCAAATGTGGAAATAAATAGTTGTATTTTGGCTGCAGACATATGTAGGAAATATATATATAATTAATCGGACACCTAGGGCAAATGGGCGATAGTGACGATTGTAAACTATATTTATGAACCTTAGATTTACAGAGCCATGCTTGCATATGTTGAAATTCAGCCATTTTGAGCAAGTACACACCGCAGCCCTGGACCAGAGCCACTTTAGTCGCAGCTGGTAGCTATCTGTAAGGGGCTAATGTTGTCACACATTGCACTGTGCCTGGGCGTCGCCTATAAGCCTTCTGTCGATTAATTAATCCGTTTTAAAGGAATTTGGACAAAATTCAAGAAAAAGTATGTCTGAACGATCTTGATACCCGTTTTCTTGAACATTTTCTATACCATATGATACCCCACCCGAATCTCAATTTAGCATCATAGTCTTGTGGTTGATACTTCTAACCTATACTCTTGTCACTTGACTGCTATGCGTTCATGAGGAAGTTGGGACACTATAATATATATGACCTAGGTCCTAGAGAGATGATCATATGGTCATGAAGGTCTCTATCTCTATATCTCTAATGTCTAACGCCCATGAGGAATTCACATGGACTATATATAATCCATTTCAGTCATGGAAACACATCCAAACTCGGTATAAGTACATGTGCCCACTTTGGAACCCTATTTCCCTCACAGATACACAAAGACGACCTAATATGGACCATTCTCTATTACTCCGTACTACCAACTGTTTCCCTCTCTCTCTCTCTCTCTCACTTAATTTTTCTGGTCCAAACCCTAGCCAGCCATCTGAAATATCTCCACCAACTAGTTGAATCCTTGTTCGAATTCTCATAACTCGTCTGTCATTATAGCTTATGACAAAGACGAGACAACACCGTTCCAGGCGTTACCTGCTTGCTGATTGACTTAATCTATAAATGGTGCCATGAAGAAGCTTCCTCAAACATTGTCATATTTTCATTCTACAAGAGAGGTCAGTCTTGGAACATGTGCCAGCGGTGCGCACCATAACAACTATTCTTTTCCAACAGTTGGTACAGTGGGTACAATTGTATGTCTATTTTGAAGCAGTAGTTACTGATTGATATATGCGAAAACCTCATCTCTACACTTGCCTCAGTGAATACCACTGCACACATATTCTTACAAATATTCGACAAGAACTAGAGTAGGGGGTTTCTCTTCAATTACACGTCAAGAGAAGATCACCCACCTAACTAGCTGCTAGATAACTCGTCATTATTCTCTAATGCACAACGCACGTAGGAATAAATACACCCCATAATCTAAGAATTGTAAATTTTCTTATTGAGAATGTTCGTCTAAATGTGCACTATACTCCGAAAAATCCAAATAAATTGTTATAAATGACATTACGAATATTTTTTGTTCTCTTTCTATATTATACTCTAATCTTCAACTAAAGGGAAAATTAAAAAACATTACTTGAATTGTGACCTCATTTCAAATTAGGTACCAGACTTTCCTATTTTTTTTCTTTAATATATTGAAAAGGCAACATAATGTATGCAAATTGATACAAAAGTCACTCACTTGAAAATTTGAAAAGTCCTGTATCTAATTTGAAATGAGACGATAATCCAAATAATATTTTTATAATTTACTAATAATAAAAAACTCCCACGTTCAGCCTTATCAAGAATCAAAAGCAAATTCAAGAGATGTTAATTCTTACCCTATAAGAGCATCCCCCACCATGATCAAAAAAACCATACCATCCATCTCTCTCATCATTTTTCTCTCTCATCTAATCATCCCTCATGGTTTTTTCAATCACATGCACCCCACTCATGATCCAAAAAAAGTTTATCATCAATCTCTCTCATCACTACATAAATTATAGCTCATAAATGTTCAGATTAATAAAAATATATCAAAGTGTATCTCGTTTTATAGAGCTCAAAAAATTATGAATATTGGTATTTATTTTGATTTTTTTTAATTTGTAATTTAGAAGATATATTCGTTGCAAGATCAAAATAAAAATTGTACTGTTTCTTACACAGGACACGTGTCGCGTTGCGATTGCTCAACTCTCATGCTCAAAACACAAAAAATGAGCATAGGATGCTCATTTTTACAAAAAATCATGGGATGCTCATTTTGATGATCAAAAAAACCATGATGGGGATGCATGGTTTTTTTTTATCATCTCCCATGCTCACTTTTTACGGTCAAAAAAACCATGGTGGGGATGCTCTAACGTCTTCTCATATTACTAAATCAACCTCTAATGGTGGAGTTGCCCTTCATGCAAATGCATAGTTGTGATGTGTAATATTTTTAGTTAATTTGTATGGATTTTGCGATCACATATGGCTCATGTCCACATCACTAAATTCAGATTCCAGCAATCTTCCAAACCATTCTCTGTCGAAGCCACGTGTGGAACTGTGACAAGACGCAAAATACCCTTTAATGTACATGATTAAATAATTTCATCATCCCCATTTTATTAAAAATATCAAGAAAAAATAAATAAGAAACTAATGATGATCACCATCAGCCTATTTGGCGGTATGGGCCGAGACGGGCCTAGTAAAGTCTTTGTTGGGTCCACAGCCTAATAGGGTTAGGCGCATGGCCCATTTTTTGAATTTTTATATTTCTGCAAGATAAGATCAATTTAATATATTGAAAATTGGATCCAAGATAAATTTATTTAGGTGCATGCAAATATATCTATAAGTTTTTTTGATGAGGATAAGTTGAATTGATTCCTTTTGTAGTCTTGTAATTAATTTGTGCAATGCGTAGAATGGTCCGTGACACTCCATTCTAAATCCTATCGGACCGAGTTACTCATATACCAACGATAATGTTGGGAGAGGGTTTCGATGGTAAATGTATCGTCTTAATTATTCAATAGTTCTTTTATGTACTACTGATAATTAATTTAAATCGTCATCAGGATGGACTGCAGTTGTATTAAACTATATATCATTGAAAATTTGAAATGATAGAACCATCGACGTGTGATGCATGTATGTTTTTGTAGTCAAGAAACATACACGTATAGACATTTTGAAGTTCGAAATGATCACCAATTTTTTAATTAATCTTTAATTTAGTATTGAAAACTTGAGACCACATTATTGAGAGCATACATGTGGATCTGGGAACGTGAATCATATCTAAGACTTATCAAATAAATCTTAAGATGGATTTCATAAATTTAACTCGATTGCATGAGGCAGTCGTCGAGCCACCTACATTATTCATAAGTTAATTTTTTTTGATAATATTCTTTCAGGTTAAGTATTAGTTAATTAGAATATGCAGAAATGTTTTTTTTTCTTTTTTGGTTTCTGCATTCTGTTGATTCCAGTCTTGGAAAAAGTATCTGATCGATGCAATGAAAGAGAATGAGTACATGCAAGTTTTTTTAATAGTGAGTAGGTACAATAACTCAAAATATTACAATGCATCTATTACATATAATTATATTGATCTTCGGAGCTCTTAGCAAGACATCTTGATCGGATCCGTAAGCATCTGTGTTGGAACCCTTTAGTTTTGATGATTACAAACACTTAGCTAATGATTTGTTTTAGCGTGCAGTAATCCATCCAACAGATTAAATAGCTAATTTCCATGATAGGAACTTACACTACGGATTAGTCATGGCAAGCTTTGGGTTATGAACAAACAGATTTTAGAAGATTCCAGAAGGAAAAGATGTCATGTATTTTGGGGACAAAGACCCTAGGGTTTTGGAAAGCAAGACTGGGCCAGGGCATTGGGCCCAGATATCAAGATCCAGCCGACCTATAAAAGGAGCTAGGGTTAGCACATGTAAAGTGCGGTTTTTGAAAGATAGCTTCTAGAGAGACTTGCGGCGCTGATCTAGAGAGCAGAACAGCAGAGAGTTCCTGAGTGCAGAACCGAGCAACCGACTGAAGGAGGAAAGCTTGTCAAAGACACACGAAGGTTTGTGATCGAAACAGATTATTCCATCCGGTTGAGTAGAGATCATCGAATAGAATCTGTGTGATCTAGTTTGTAAATCCTACAAGCATACCAGGAATAAAAGGAATAATCTGATTTCGAAAATCCTTTCAGTGGAAACTGAAAGGTAGTGGTTTTTAATCTTATCATAGTTTTGATAAGGTTTTTCCACTATAAATCTCTGTGTTGTTATTTCTGCTGTTATTTTCTTGCATCAATATTCCGCTGCTACGTTATCTATTAAACGGAAAATAGTATAAAATCAACTCTCAACTTCCGTCTGATAGATTATCGTATTTCGCTAACACTTCGATCCAACACGTGGTATCAGAGGCGACGGTTCTAGATTTGTGTGTTAGCTTTGCAGGAAAAGGATGTCATCCATCAGCGATTCATTTTGGAAACCGCCGCTGCTGAAGCCTGGACAGTTCGACTGGTGGAAAGACCAGTTTGAGGCTCATGTCTGCTCGCTGGATGGACAGCTCTGGAGCATATTTGAGTCAGGCCCCCTCACCATCCCACTTGACACAACAGATCCGGAGAAACCAGTAGAGAAAACCAAGGATAAGTATACGGATGAGGATTACAAGAAGCTTAAAAAGAATGCTAGAGCAAAGAAAGTCCTCTACACGGCCCTTTCTCCCGGAGACCAAATCAAGGTGGCTATGTACAAGACCGCGAAGGATATGTATGATGGATTGGTAAGGTTATATGGAGGGAACGAAGATATCAAGAAAAATAGAATCTTGGCCGCGATAAAGGACTACGAATCTGTCGTGCAGAGGAAAGATGAATCTCTTGAAGATTTCTACACTCGGTTCCAAGTTATCATCGGACAGCTGGAATACCTAAATGAGAAGCTCCCAGAATGGAAGATCACACACCAGTTCATGCAAGCCTTGAACTCAAAGTGGGATCATGTGACCTTGGCGCTGCAGGCTCAAAAGGGAATAAAGGATATCACTCTTGAGGAACTGGTTGCTAATCTTCAAAGCCAAGCTGGGATCGCTGAAAGGAAGATGGCTAGGAGACAGTCGGACAAATCCCAGGCCATAGCTTTGAAGGTAGAAAAGGCTCTTGATCTGGCACATGGAAATGGGTCACCAAAGGATGATGACGAGATAGCTCTCTTAACGAAAGCATTGAATTTAGCCAATCTCGGCAAGGGGAGGAGAGATTTTAGAGCTGGAGGAAGTCGTGGAAGATTCTTCAAAGGGAACAAGGGTGCCGCCTCAAGTGAAGACAAAGGAAAGTCAAAAGAAAGGGAAGATAGAGTATGCTATCACTGCCAAAAGAAGGGGCATCTGTCCGCGGACAGCTACAGCAGAAAGAAAGGAGAAGAACCTGCTCCAAAGCCAACCCATGCTATGTTTGCAGCCTGGGGAGATTCTGACAGCGACGATGGAAAATGCACCAAGGAGCCCTGCTTGATGGCTCACTCCACATCAAACCAGGTAACGGATACGGACTCCTTTACTGATGAAGTATTTTCTGAATCTGATTTTGAAGAAACGATAACCAAGCTCCTTGAGAAAATTCAAAAGATGGAGAACAGAATATCTAGTATGCAACAGGAGCATCACGCTGACATAGAAGAGAACAACCTATGGGCAAACAAAGCTATGCGCCTTGAGAAGGAAATGGCAGAACATGTGTGCAGATGTCTTACTTGTGCTAGGAATGAAAGACAGATAGGAAAACTGAGTAAGGAGTTGGAACGCATGACAATAGGAAACATCGAGATGATGGACTTCAACACCAAGGTTGAAGAGTTGGAAAGGGAGCTAGCAAATCACAAACAAAATAATGAAGAACTTCTCCATATAGTAGCTGAACTCAGATGCGAGGAAGCTGCAAAGAAAGAAAAATGGCTCCGTGAGCTGGAAGCTAAGAAAATTGAAGAAGAAAAGGATGCTATCAAAAGAAAGTCCAGTCCATCAGGAAGAAAGGAAGAGTAGAATACTCTCGTCCGCACTACGACCCAGAAATCCGCGGCAGACCGAGATATGCTCCCAGAAGAAAGATTGATACAACTAACCAATATACACAATATCAATCTTACTATGTTCCAGCTGCTAGATTTGTTCCCAAACCCAGTAAGCCCAAGCTTATCTGGGTTTGCAAAAACTAACTCCTTTCTTACATGTAGGAGTGAGGTCCCATCATTGGTACCTGGACAGTGGCTGCTCAAGGCACATGACGGGAAACCCAGTATGGTTCGACTTGCTCCGAAAACATTCCGGAGAAAGCATAATCTTCGGAAACAAAAGCAAGGGAACGGTGATAGCTATGGGAGAGGTAAGAATTTCGGAAACCATCCGGATCAAGGAGGTAAGTCTGGTTGAAGGGTTAAGATACAACTTGCTAAGTGTATCTCAACTCTGTCAAAATGGTAAAAATCATGTCCTATTCAATTCTAATGATTGTCTAGTAAGGAGTAATGAGACAGGTAAGATGATTCTGAGAGGAATTCGCGTAAATGAGATCTACACCGTGGATCCAGATTTCACTCCTGAAGAAGACCTGTGCCTGGCCAGTGTTGCTGACGATTCCATCTTATGGCACAAGAGATTTGGCCACGCCAGTATGAAGCTGCTTCATAAGCTCCATCTGAAAGAACTGGTTGTCGGCCTGCCCAAAGTGGAAAGCGCCTTTGAACAGATATGCAGTGCATGTGCCACGGGAAAGCAAGCAAGGATCTCATTTCCATCAAAGAAATCTGGATAAAGGTATCGATCATAATTTTTCTGCCCCACGGACACCACAACAGAACGGTGTAGTGGAGCGGAAGAACAGAACCCTAGAGGACATGTCACGGACGATGTTAATTGCCAGCAAAGTCCCAAAAAGCTTCTGGGCAGAAGCAGTGTATGCAGCATGCCATATCCTTAACAGAGCGTCTCTTAGAGTCATGTTGGATAAAAATCCTTATGAATTGCTGCGAGGAAGAAAGCCGAACATCTCCCATCTAAGGGTTTTTGGATGTAAATGCTTTGTCCACAACAACAGGAAGGAAAGCCTGGGAAAGTTCGACGCAAGGAGTGATGAAGGAGTATTCATCGGCTACTCTAGTCACAGCAAAGCCTATAAAATCTACAATCAAAGGCTGGAACAAGTTGAAGAAAGTGTGCACGTGAAGTTCGATGAAACGGCGATGGGTGGTCACCTAATACGGGATTCCTCATCAACGGCTATGCTTGATGCTGGGGAGCTTCAGTTCTTCGACGAGTCAGATCCTGACTGGGAACCCCCTCAAGCACCTACTACTGAAGCGCCTCACATGGATTTCCACCAGGCAGATGATGCACTGCCAGTCCATCAGGCTGATCATGAGGAAATAACTGATCCACCAGGAGGAAATGAGAATGCCGATCATGTGGTGGAAGCAATCCAAGATATTCCCGGAGAGGAAGATGTGGAAGTTGAACCTACGCCAGCTAACCCTGAGGGGGAACACAGGATCACTCGATATGGACGAGTGGTTCATCGACCATCCAGACTGGAGGACTACGAATGCTACATTTCTCTGGAACAGGTAAATTTCAACTGTTTACATCAGTTCTGTGGATTCGCTTATTTTGTCTCTTTTGCAGAACCGAAGACGGTGATTGAGGCACTCAAAGACCCCGAATGGATCACTGCTATGCAAGAGGAGTTGCACCAATTTGAAAGGAACAAGGTCTGGCGGTTGGTTCCTAGACCCAAGGACAAGAATGTGATTGGCACAAAATGGGTCTTCAGGAACAAGATGGATGATAAGGGAGTAGTCGTGAGGAACAAAGCCCGTCTGGTGGTTAAGGGATACAACCAGCAAGAAGGAATAGATTATGACGAAACCTTTGCGCCAGTTGCAAGACTTGAAGCCATCAGATTGCTCATAGCCTACTCAACATATCATGGCTTCATATTGCAACAGATGGACGTAAAGACAGCCTTTTTGAATGGAGTCCTAAAGGAAGAAGTTTATGTAAGCCAAACTCCAGGATTCGAGGATAAAGATCATCCCAACCATGTCTATGTCCTGGATAAGGCTCTTTATGGACTAAAACAAGCTCCTCGCGCTTGGTACGAAAAGTTGTCTGTGTTTCTTCTATCACATGGATACGTCCGAGGAGAGGTGGACAAGACACTATTCCTTCTGAAGGAAGGAGCAGACACTCTTGTGGTTCAAGTATATGTGGATGACATTATATTTGGTTCAACTAACCCCATGCTTGTCAAAAGATTTACAGATTTAATGTCAAGCGAGTTCGAGATGAGTATGGTGGGAGAATTGAAATATTTTCTGGGGCTTCAAGTGATACAAAATGAGGATGGAACTCGGATCCATCAGCAAAAATATGTGAGGGAAATTTTAAAGAAGTTCGGAATGGAGGCTGCAAAAGTGTGTGCCACACCGATGTCGCCCAACGACTCCTTGGGAAAGGATGAGTCCTCCCTTCAAGTGGATCCAACCCTATACCGTGGAATGATAGGTTCTCTCTTATATCTAACTGCTAGTAGACCTGACATTCTATTCAGTGTTTGTCTATGTGCCAGATTTCAAGCAGATCCCAGGGAAACACATATCAAAGCTGTGAAAAGGATTCTACGGTACCTAAAGGGGACGGATGATCTGTGCCTATTCTACCCCAAGGGAGGAGATTTACGCCTAACTGCCTATACAGATGCTGATTACGCTGGATGCAAGTCAGATAGAAAATCCACCTCAGGGATGGCACAATTCCTTGGACCCTGTCTGATCTCATGGGGATCCAAGAAGCAGTCTTCCATTGCACTATCCACTGCAGAGGCTGAGTATATTGCCGCCGCCGCATGCTGCGCACAACTCCTCTGGTTAAAGCAACAGCTAAGTGATTTTGGTGTCTATCTTGATTGCATTTCTATTCTATGTGATAACACCAGTGCAATAAACATCTCTAAAAATCCAGTACAATTTTCACGCACCAAACACATAGAAATCAGATATCACTTTCTGCGTGATTGTGTAGAAAAAGGAATTATTGCCATGGATTACTGCAGAACTGAGGAGCAGATCGCCGACATCTTTACGAAGGCATTGCATAGGGAGCCCTATGAGAAGCTAAGGCTTGAACTAGGTATGACCTCCCTTACCTAGTCTGTATTACATGGTAGATTTCCCCAATGATTGGCTAGATTAGGCTGCATACTAAGTTGCCATTGTATGTAGTTGCTGCACATGAAGTTGAAAAACTGTGTGAAAGTTTCTCTGTGTGTTCACCATGCTTGCTTGATAATGAAACTACCTGATAGCAAAACCTGAACATGCCACATATCTCTTTGTAGCCCAAAAAGAGACTTCCATTTTGAACCCTCATTACATGCCACGGAAGTTCTCTAAGACCAACCTAAGCCTATAATATGTGGAGATTGTTTGGTGACTGTTTAGCCCTTTGATTTATGAAACATCACATCTCTTTTTACTATCTCCACATTGCATGATAATGACTTGCTTAGACTCAGTAAACTGGTTGCTTCATAAATAAGTAGTGTTTTCTTTGTACCTCTCGGGTAAACCGAAAACACTTGACCCTTGTGTAAACCATGAGACAAAAGAAACCGGGTTAATCGCAAACTGGCTCAATGGACTCAATCAAGCTTCTGAATGGTTCAATCTGTGTGTACTGCTGAGAGACAAATGCTGTGTTAATGGGTGCAAGCTGTGTGACAGTAAAAGCAAGCTTTAAAGGCGATTTGACTGGTCAGTACAACAGTGAAAGGCTGCAGAACAGACCACGCAGATAGCGTGTGTTGTCATTGATGTCTAGCACGGGAAAACAAACAATGAGAAGGTGAACGTGCTAGAAGATGTACAATTGAAATCACATCTCATCCCAGACGAACACGTGGCGGAATTCCACTCGTTTTAAAAAAAAAAATTCAAGGCGGCTATTGATTACTTGAAAAGGCAGATTTTCTGCACAAATTGATTCACCGAATCAAATTTTGAAGGAATTGGTGCGACGGTTTGGATTTTCAAATTTTGAAAAGTGATCCCTAGGGTTTTCTTCTCGGCATTAAAGGAAAGCGTGACGGCAAAGCTTCAAAACAATCCGCTCTCTCTCATCAGAAAACCCTAAACGCCGAAACCCTAGTTCAGCAAAATTGTTCAATGGCTACACCCGGACAAGCATATGACGCAGAAACTGCAGATCTAATCGCCAAGCTTAGGGCGAAGGGCATCCACGTCGAAGAAGACCTGACGGAAACAATTAAATCTCCGACCTTCTCCTCTCACTCAGTTCGTCTGGTCTCAAAGACTGAACCAGCAGTTGCAACCGAGGTATCCTCTCAGCGGAAGAGAAAGGCAAGCACCGCTGAAGGGTCCGGCATCAAACAGAAACAATCTGCCCCATCCAAAAATCCTACCCGAAAGAGCGAACGAACCAAAAAGGCTCGTATTCCGGTTGTGAAGAAGGAGCAGTCTGCTCCTAAAGAAAACAAGGAACAGCCTACTCCGGAGAAAAAGATGGATGAGTCGTGGAAAGGACGGTCTGTAATTCCAGAGGTGACCATCGATCGAGGGTTCTTGGCAAAGTTTCAACTTATTGAGATTAGTAACATCTTGATAGCTCAAGGATGGGACCATATGTTTCATGAAGAGGTCATAGTGGACGAGGATAAGGTGAGAGAGTTTTATTCCACGTTCAAATTGGAGGAGCTACGGGGAATGCCCCTAGCGACGTTCGTTGTCGATGGAGTTGAGCACGTGCTCTCCGGCAGAGAACTGGGAGATCTACTGGATGTTCCATCCAGAGGCTATGGAGAGTATACCAAGGGAAACTGGCCCGAAACAGTGGCTAAAGGCGATGTGATCAAAAGAATAGGAGGGGATCCGAACAATGCTTCCCATCAAGGGAAAGCCAATACCTTGAATCTAACAAACAGAATCCTCCACAAACTCATCTGCGCGTCGGTCACTCCACGGTCCCAAAAGCATGACGTGGTAAATTTCCAAGATTTCCTTCTGCTGGATAAACTCCAAAAGAAGACTCAAATCAACCTTCCAATGCAGATCTTCAAGCATATGGATAGAGCAGCCAGCAGCAGGAAATATGGACTACCATACCCAGGAATCGTCAAAAAGATATTAGTCAAGCTTAAAGCCTACAGGCCAGGAGAGGAAAGCCAGCTGTCTACAGCTCTGGGGGAGCAGACCCTTGTTGGTTGGAACTGGAAGTTTGTGAAGGAGACTGGTTGGCAGAATGATCAGTACGTCCCTGCCCCTACTATAGAAGAAGCACCTCAAGAGGTGAATCCTCTGGATCAGCAACCGCTGGATCCAGATGAGGGATTACCAGCGGTGATTGGGGTGTTGAGAAGCCTGTCTGAGAAAGTGGCTATGCTATCTGAAAAGGTGGGAAGTCTTGAAGAGTTGTGTGAAAAAATGTTACAGAAATCTGTTGTTGATGGGTTGGAGGAATTGAAAGCCAAAGTGGATGTGCTCGTTTCGCTACCTGCCATGTTGATGGAGTTGGATGAGTCTGCCAAGATAAATATGATTCATGGAACGCAGATCAAGGAAGAGATCAGAGAGTTGAACCGGCAGTTGAGGTTCGTTGGGACAGAATTGGTTGACCAATTGAAGACTCTAGTGAGAGATTAAACCAGTTTCTGTCTCATGGTTCCCTTCCCTTGACATTCACTCCACATCATCCCTCTTTCATAACTTTTCCTTCGTGGCTTTGCTCTGTTTATGTTTAAAAGTATTTTTATTGTCTGCTTGCTATGTGTCCCTCGGGGTACTTTTGCCTGTTTAGAAATGACATTTGCAGTTTATCTTCCATTACTTGGTTTGCTTAAAATTGCGACCTTTTTAATGATGCCAAAAGGGGGAAGATGACATGTATGCACCACCTGAGGGGGAAGTCATCACTAAAAATCAATTCTCGATGCCAATCTAAGGGGGAACTGTAATGAGTTTGTAAATGTGTCTGGCTTCTGTCTAACAGATCTATTTGCTGGACTAAGTGGTGAATTGAATTGCTTGTGTGGAATCAGTGATGAACTGAATTACTTGTGATGGATTCCTGTCTTTTTGAAGAAGTGTTTGTCATCATCAAAAAGGGGGAATTTGTTGGAACCCTTTAGTTTTGATGATTACAAACACTTAGCTAATGATTTGTTTTAGCGTGCAGTAATCCATCCAACAGATTAAATAGCTAATTTCCATGATAGGAACTTACACTACGGATTAGTCATGGCAAGCTTTGGGTTATGAACAAACAGATTTTAGAAGATTCCAGAAGGAAAAGATGTCATGTATTTTGGGGACAAAGACCCTAGGGTTTTGGAAAGCAAGACTGGGCCAGGGCATTGGGCCCAGATATCAAGATCCAGCCGACCTATAAAAGGAGCTAGGGTTAGCACATGTAAAGTGCGGTTTTTGAAAGATAGCTTCTAGAGAGACTTGCGGCGCTGATCTAGAGAGCAGAACAGCAGAGAGTTCCTGAGTGCAGAACCGAGCAACCGACTGAAGGAGGAAAGCTTGTCAAAGACACACGAAGGTTTGTGATCGAAACAGATTATTCCATCCGGTTGAGTAGAGATCATCGAATAGAATCTGTGTGATCTAGTTTGTAAATCCTACAAGCATACCAGGAATAAAAGGAATAATCTGATTTCGAAAATCCTTTCAGTGGAAACTGAAAGGTAGTGGTTTTTAATCTTATCATAGTTTTGATAAGGTTTTTCCACTATAAATCTCTGTGTTGTTATTTCTGCTGTTATTTTCTTGCATCAATATTCCGCTGCTACGTTATCTATTAAACGGAAAACAGTATAAAATCAACTCTCAATAACTTCCGTCTGATAGATTATCGTATTTCGCTAACACTTCGATCCAACAATCTGGTATATGTCTCTTCACTTTTTGAAGCGCATGCCACGTTCGACACCTTTACCATGAATCCGCACACATCCACCCAAATCATCGATACATCTTTGACACACTTGGAGCTCAAGCCACCTTGGGCCCCTTTACCGAATAGCATCACCACGAGGGAGGAAGAACACATCACGCGTGAGGCGTGATGAGGAAGGCATTCACGAGGGATGTACATCCACGCACGAGGCGGGACGAGGAAGGCATCCACGAGGGATGTAGAAACATCCACGCGCGAGGCGGGAAAGATGGAAAGGAAAAAAGAAAAGGAAAGAAGAAAATTAAGAGAAAATTGGTGACCTCAAGACTCGAACCCAGGGCGCAAGGATCCAACCTTCTTAACCAATAGGGCACCACCGTGCAAATGAGTACATGCATGTCATGTGAAATATTCAAATGTCACATTACAATATTTTGTAGGATTAATTTTGGAATGTGTATTCTGTGATATATTATTTGTTCATTGTGTTATTATCGTTAAAGCGAGCGTTCGGTTGAGAATCTTTAAAAATTCGAGAATTTGAGAACCCAAATAATCTCATCATTAGAGCATGATGCATCTTTGAATCTGCATGTGACACAATTCAAAAACCAAAGTCAAAAAGGTGGCGTTGACTTTGCATTAAATGCATATTGGAAAATGCACATGAGACACTTGTCACCATCAAAATGCATCTTGGAAAATACATCTTCCATTTTGAAAAGTTAAGATTGGGATCTCAAGTTCTCAAAATTTAAAGGAGTTCTGATTTGAGCGCTCTTCTTATCGTTAATCTATAGATTCTTTGTGACGTGTTATGCAAGGATTCACTACAATAAGAGGGCATAAGCTTGGTATATTTTCGATTTTGTTGTCTCTCTCATTATCATTATTAAGATTTGTCAGAACAAAAAATTATAGTAAATTGATTACATAACCGCCGATAGACCTGCTTATCAATTTTGAATACAAATGATTCCCAACCAACGTGTGGGAAAAGACACTCATAATTTGGGATATTATACGTTATGAAATGTTTTGAATTCTCCTTTATTTTTTTAATTATAGGTTTACAATCCATACAAATCAAGTACAATTCGAATACATGTCGTTAAAGTACTAGACTTTGAAGCTCGGGCCACACGCATGACACCAACCCGAAATAATACTTGAATAGTCCGTTGAAGAAGCACATGCCTTAAGGCACCTTCTAACTTGAAACCCACAAGCAAACACGCGTCCCCATGAATCCATGTAAAACTGGCGAAGCAACACCTGCGAACCTCTGCAGGACACAACAACACGTCCACAAGGACGAACAACACCTCCGCGAGAGGGAGGAAAACACTCCACCACAAAAGTAGAGAAAATTATGCTACTCAAGGGAGTCGAACTCTTGACAAATTATCAAAGGTACATTAAACCACTCGACTAAACCCTTTTTCGCAATTTTTGAAATTCTCCTTTTAATATATATTATGTGTACATATCAATCTTCCATAGACAACTAAAAGTGAATTATGCCTAATTCTTGTTCACATTGTGGCTTAACCTAACCACAAAAATTAGGGCAGATATTCTTGCTAAATCTAATCATAGCTAAATTAGAGCTCATCAGCAGCTTCTTGGAAGTGATGTTTTCTGGTACTACCATCACACTATTAGCATGAGAACACAATAAATTCAAATGATACTTAAACTTTTCTAACAAAACTTTCCTCTACGCGTGATTAACCCTAATTATAGCTAGATATTAGAATAATAAACTGAGTGTAACTTTTTGCCCCACATCTCCAATCCTTTATCTTCATCATCAAGGAAAATGTCATTTTTTAGTGATCTCATTTCATTATTTCTTCCCAGTCTATACAGACGACGAAGATCAAAACGAAATTTATGTGCAAGAAAAGATATATATAGCCAGGGGCGGATCCAGAAATTTTTTGGACCAGGGGCAAGATAAATATTTTCAGACCGGGGGCGGATTCAGTAATTTATTTTCATACTAGAGGGGGCATATAATCAAAATGACCAGGGGCAAGATGTAAAAATCATTCAAAAATACACTGCATTAACCTAATATTAAGCAAAATTTGAAAAATCGACCCGGGGCATATGCCCCCCTCCCTCCTTACTGCATCCGCCACTGTATATAGCATCGTAAGAATCAATTCCTCGGTGTTTTATGTACGATTTTTAATTTCTGGGAGGATCGAAATCTCAACTTTTAAGTATGGTTAACGAGTATAAAGGAGAAAATACGCCGACTATACAATTAGATTAAAAATTGTAAGTTATAATAAGTCAAAAAGATGAATAATCTATCTCCATAAAACCCTAAAAGTGGCAAAAAGGGCTCACTAGTAAAGCTGCCATATATCTTGATATAAAAATTGTAACCCTAGCTGGATGTGGAGCATTGCAAGGCTGTTACTAGTGGAAAAAGTATATATGGTTTATATAAATGATTTTAAAATAACTACTAGCAAAATAGTCACATTTACCTATTGAATCATGCATGGGATGTTGTAGCTTGTTGAAATAATTAAGTAGGGTTTTTGAAGGCCACAAACAAAGTATCGAGTGATGATTCTACTCATTCCAATGCACCTTTTTGATGAATTGAGAATTTTTAAAACCCTAAAAACCAATTAGAAAAATGCCAAACCCTCATAGCTAGCTCACAATCTTTTCATGAAAAGCAGAGACTATATATGGGGAATGAAACCCGAGCTTCCATCCACATGCTTCCCTCTCTTCTTTTTAAAGATAATATAACTCTCAAGTGGCCATTGTAGGGTATACCTTAATCGCTATTCCAACTCAGCTTATCATTTCTCTTTTGTTGTAATCTGAATTGAACTACTTGACCAAAATTCCACTTTACTCCAATAGTTTAGGATATGACCAAATGATTATTCCATCCTAATATAAGAATTCTTCAAAGTTTCATTATTTACGATGAGCTCGATCTGCTAAAAGAGTGATAGTCTAATAGTGTGAACCACAATTATTAAAATCAGACCGGATCGTCCGGTTGGATCGGAAACCGGTCAACGGACCGTTTCAGTTTTGTTATCGGACCAGTTTACAATTGATCCGGTCAAAACCGGGTTGACCCGGTCGGTTGACCCAATTTTTCATAAAAACGGTGATTTAATTGGTTCAATCGGTTTGATTTGGTCTGAAAAAATATTTATTTATTTTGACTTGGACAAGACTCGAACCTAGTCTTCCTCTATAATTATCCCTTCTCCTTCCACCAAGCTAAACATGATTCTTGTTTTATTATTTGTTCAATATTGTATATTTATTTATCAAATCTATAAAATTTATTACTTAATTATTATCAATTTAGCTAGAAATTTAATTAGTATTAGAAATCCCTTATTGTTGTGACTTGCAAATTAAGATTAAAATTGTTATTGTTGTTCTTTTATTGTTGTATTATTGATTTGTACTTTATCAAATTCTAAATTGACAATTTGTTATAGTATGTTGTTGTAATCAGATCATAAACATGAAATATTTATTCAAGTGATAAATATGTTAAATTATAATATCATATATAAGTATTTTATTTTTATTTTTTAATATGTGCGGGTCAACCCATTTGAACCACTGACCCAGTGACTTGACATGGTCGATCCACGGGTCGATTTTAATAACACTGGTGTGAATACTTGACTTGCAATTACAAAGTCTGACATATTTACAGTATGAAACTGGAAGTTCTTGTCCAATCCTTACCAACTTTAAAAAAATTGAATGACCTCAATCTCAATTGAGCATCCAACTACACCCTAAAAAGGCAAGAAACCCTAATTATTACCTCAAAATCTATGTGGTAATTAAAAAGTGATATAGAGCACTAAGCACACAAAGTAATGCAATCACACTGAGCTTTGTGCCATCAATATAATGAGCACTCTAATCACGCGATGCTAGTGAACTCCAAAACCCTAGTTTTGCTTTGTGTGTGACGCGTGTAGGCTTTAGAATTTTTTAATACAGGTTTTAAGGACGACTGAAGACTAATTACCTTAGCTTAACCAGTGATGTTTTAAAGAAGATTTTTAGTGCTCGCTTTGTGATTATCTTAACTATGTCATCATGATTCGATTAATTGTATCATTTTGCTAGTTTGGATATCAATAAGCATTTTGCTAGTGGCATTTTAGGTCTCGCTAATCATTGAACTTTGTTGCATGCTAGGGTACCCTATATGTGATCGTACTACTTTAAATTTCTCAGTTATTAATAGTGATTAAGTTGACGATGAGTAAATCATATATATGATTTATGATTTATAGATACTTGGATATATAAATGTCTCTTTAGTCCTTGCAATTTCGACCTTTTGATCACCAACTCTGTTTCATAAATTATCATTTAAATTATATATTAATTAACAACCGAAAGCGATATTTGGGCAGCATGGCGAGAAGTGTAGCTTTTAGTATCTTTGGATTTGAGAACTACAAATCTCGAATACCACCATTAGCCGGGGTGACACTTGTCACCTTGATGTTTTTTTACCAAACTTTTATATTATATAATTAAATTATAATTTATGTAATAAAATTAATTTAGTTTAATATTTATGTATTAAATTAGTTTGGTATTTAAAAATGTGATGTGGAGCCATTCGCAGTGGTTTCCGGAATCATGGTTTATATTGAATTGATTTTCATCGGTGCAGATTGCACAAATTAGAATTTGTTTATTTATGCTGAGAGTCAATTTTATAAAATAATAAAACTAGTTGAATTCACTAAATATACAAACAACTTAGGTTGAGGTTGAAAGTTTGCATTGCCGTTATGTATTCTAATTAAGTTTGGGTTCGAGCCAATCACATTAGTTAGAATATTTAATTTAATTTAAATTCTTTTAGTTGAAATCGCGAACTACTAATTCATTCTTCGAACAAAAAATTATTGATTGAATATATTGAATAGTTTTAAAAAGAAAATGGTGGAGAGTGTACCTCGCAACAAGATGGTAGAAGATTTCTTATTGGACCGTTTGGTTCTCAACATTAAAAAGAAATAATTGAAATATTTAGCGTTAATTAAATCATAAATGATTTCCATGTCATGATGGTAAAATGTTATCCATTTTAATGTAATAAATTTTTAATGTTATTTTTAAAAAATTATTTTAATTAATTATTTTCGTCACCACTATCATAATTCCTAGGTCTGTCCATATTTATCAATCAAAAAGGTTCGTTTGTACTAAATAATGTTATGAATGCATTAGAAAATATAATCCAAAATGGTTATGACGATTATAAGTTGTAAGAAGAGATACAAAGTCGGTTCAAACATTATTTGATATTCAAGATTTTAGGATTTTATGCTCTACATATTTAAATACAGTATTTCCATTGAATCAACATGGTTGTGTAAAGAGCACAATTCGTTGAGATATATTCACTTTTATTATGCAAAAGAGAGAATGATAAAAGTTTATATTAATTAAATTCCAGTATTAAGATCTATAGGTTCGAGATTTTAAGTAAAAATTGAGCTCGAATTCAACTGCGCGCGGTACAATAATAAAAATCATGAAAATTTGAGAGCTCAATAATAATAATAGTCACAAACCCTAAAATTGTAAGGCAAGTAATACATGAGATTTAAAAAGTGTAATAATACCAACAAAGCCAAAACTACTGATGGCCACCTCTGCAGATTGATTGTATGCACAGGCTAGTTACTTGTTAGCAAATGAAGTTCAAAAGAGAGAAAAAAAATTCCCTAAAATATTATTTTATTCGATAAAAAGGAAGAACATAAAATATATAACGATAAAAACCAGATATAATTGATATTTTTCTTTTTAATGCATGCAGAATCGAACTAATGCACAAAACGCACTGTTAGCATTTTTCGTCACAAGAGAGATCAAATCAACTCCGATATATTTTTGTCTAATTCATACAATATCTCATGCATTTATGATTAGAACATTGTCGACATGCCTAGGTCAATTTTCCACATCATCAAATTTGGTGAGCTAAAACATCGCCATTTAGTATAGCTTCTTTGTGTGGGGGTCCAAGTAGGATTGATGATTAATGTAAATGACCCCCCTCTCACTAGCTTTCCTACGAATTGACTATATGTAACCAAGTCCACGTGGGTGCCATGTGTCCATCACAGTCAGCATTCTTCTCCTGCATTCCCATTGTCAACATCTTACACTGAGAAAATCCAATATTAGGATAAACAATTAGTCCAAGTTTATAAATTACTTTAAATGTAGGCCACAAGAATCTCTATGAGGATCGAAGGTCTCTTTCTTTGCTCCCCGACTAAGCTTTGTTCTCTTTGCTTGACACTTTGTTATGATTAATCGCTCTCACATGAATAATGAGCTTGATTTTGTGGTTAGGGAGCAATAAGGTCATTAAGTCTTCGATAACACGTCATTATGTACTTACTTTACTAGCTAACCGGTTCCATTAATAAATACTGTACTCAAAGATCGCTCTTTGTGTCTATCAAAAAAAAAAAAAGATCGCTCTTTGTGTATTATACGCAATTTTTAAAATCAATATTTACTAGATGAGTTTAGTACCGTTCATTATATATATATATATATATATAGTTATAGAGGAGCGTTCAAATGAGAATTCTTTTTTTCGAGAACCTAGAGAACCTGCTTTATGCATTTTCGTTTTTGCATAAATGTACTTTCCGAAACTTAAAAATGCATCTAGGTAAAAATAATGCTCGAAACTGCACAACGAAGGAAAAAAAGTGAGTGGAACACCGTGTCACCTCACGTTCAAAGATGCAACTTGATCCAATGGTGAGATTTTGGGTCTCAAATTCTCAAATTTTCAGGGATTCTCAACCGAGCGCTCCTCTATAGTTACATTAAGTTCATTATAGATACACTCAAAAGAATAACATCTTAGTCTGATCATTATAGTGGCAAATTAAATTAAATCAGAAAAAGAAATCACTATTAGAGAAAATAGGACATGAGAAGCATCAGATTTTTACAAGTAAAGTGTCTGCAGAAAATACTAAGTAAGTTTATAAATTTAATATTGAAAATAAAATAATTTTTGGTTGGCCCTCATTTAGCGTGAATAAATTACAGCCTTGAATATGTTTTATTGAAAATAGTATTGATATTTAAAGTCTTCAGTCTTCCCACAGAGAGTTGCGACGTCATTTTGTAAAGTAGAAACAGTAAACTTCATTGAGGTGATTGCTGAGTTTTAGATTTATGATTCAGACATGAGAAGTTTAATTAGACTTATATAAAATTCATTTCCGGTAAGCTCAGACTTTATATTATTATTATGTTGCAACAATTTTAAGATCAAATCAAATCATTTCATTACATGATCATTTTTCTTAAAATTATACTATGAATTTAAAAAAATAATAAAAATCTATGAAGATTTGAATTAATTAGAATGTAAGCAATGACCAACAAAGATGGTGACATGTTAGTTAAAAATTCCACCTTAAGAGGCTTAAATTCTTAAATATTTGGTTCAAGTTCCGGAACCATCAATTTTCTTCATTCGCAACAAAATAATTTCATAATTTGTAACCAACAATTAAAAAATTGAGAAATTAATGATTGAATAAGACCATCCAAATTCCAAAGTCCACATCCACACTGACTCACCCTTCAACTTCAATCACATGGCCACTCCTCACCCCTATTTATACCCTCCAATCCCTCCAAACTCCAAATCCCACATTCCCTCCTTCCTCTCCCAATCCCAAACATCAAACAAAAACCCACTTGCATTAGCAACCAAGCCTCAATATCTCTCTGCTAGCTAATCTGGATCAATGGAGCATCTCTTCAAAACCTCCGATCATGACATCAATAGCCGCTGCATCTGGGTCAACGGCCCGATCATAGTCGGCGCAGGCCCCTCCGGCCTGGCCGTCGCCGCTTGCTTGAAGCAACAAGGCGTACCTTTCTTAGTCCTGGAGCGTGCTTCTTGCATAGCCTCCCTTTGGCAAAACAGAACATATGACAGACTCAAACTCCACCTCCCAAAACAGTTCTGCCAACTTCCCAACATGCCTTTTCCTGATCACTTCCCTGAATACCCAACCAAAAGGCAGTTTATTCAGTACTTGGAATCCTATGCTGACAAATTTCAAGTCGTTCCGCAATTCAACGAGTCTGTAGCCTCTGCAAAGTACGATGAGACTTGCGGGTTGTGGAGGGTTAAGACCTGTAAAGATGTTGAGTACATCTGCAGGTGGCTGGTGGTCGCTACTGGAGAAAATGCTGAGTGTGTCGTCCCGGAGATCGATGAACTATCGGGGTTTAACGGTCTAGTTCAGCACGCTTGTGAGTATAAATCCGGAGAAGGGTTTAAGGGGAAAAAGGTTTTGGTAGTCGGGTGTGGAAATTCAGGCATGGAGGTGTCTCTCGATCTCTCGAATCACGGCGCTATTCCATCCATGGTTGTTCGGAGCTCGGTGAGTCCATCGCTTACAATTTTCACACTGCTTCTGTTGTCTTTTGATTTGATAAACAATCTTAATTATAACATGTTATGTTTCATATAAAACAGGTTCATGTGCTTCCTAGAGAATTCAATGGAAAATCAACCTTTGAATTAGCTGTTCGGATGCTCAAATGGCTGCCGTTGTGGCTGGTCGACAACATCCTCCTGATCATGGCGTGGATCGCATTCGGATCCCTAGAGAAATATGGGCTCAATCGTCCTTTGATCGGTCCGCTGGAGCTGAAAAACAAAGCTGGAAAAACTCCAGTTTTAGACATTGGTGCACTGGCCAAGATCAAAGCCGGTGAGATCAAAGTAGTGCCAGCAATCAAAAGATTCTCCCACAGCGGCGTGGAGTTCATAAACGGCGAATACCTCAACCTCGACGCTGTGATTTTAGCCACCGGATACAAAAGCAACGTTCCTTCTTGGCTTCATGTAAGCAAACAAACTTACAAACATCCCTCTGTTCCATGCTCTGTTTCCTTGCTAAATATTTTTGATTAAGACAATGTTTAATATTAATTAAGTATTTCATTAATTAAATGCTAATTTAATAATTATTATTTTTCTATAACAGGAAAGTGATTTCTTCTGCAAAAATGGATTTCCCAAAACGGCTTTGCCAAATTCTTGGAAGGGGCAGAGTGGTCTATACGCGGTGGGATTTTCGCGCAAAGGGTTGGCAGGAGCGTCGATGGACGCCATGAATATAGCTCAAGATATCGGCGAGGTGTGGAGGAAGGAAACGAGGCAGAGTTGCAGGACAACGGCTTGTCTTAGGCGCTGCATATCTCAGTTCTGATGAGATTGAAGCTTCTTCTAACTCTTTTTTGTTTTACTAATTTTTATGGATAAGAAAAACAGAATGTATAAAGAGGAATAGAGAGATAGAAGGAGATGATATTGATATTGAGATTGTAGAGTTTAAGCTCTAATTTGATATGTGGGGTACCCTAAAAGTTTTGAAATGTAACTTATTTGGGATTATTCAGAAAGATCCTTCTATATTTTCATCTCGTTTTCGTTCGTACTTACACGTGCATACGAGAGGAGCGTTTAAATGTGAACTTCTTCTTTTTTTCGAAAACTTTGAGAATTTTCTTTATGCATTTTCGTTTTTGCCTAAATGCACTTTTCGAAACTTGAAAATGCATCTAGTCAAAAATAATGCTCGAAACTGCACAATGAAGGAAAAACGTGAGTGGGATACGTGTCACCTCCACATTCAAAAATGCAACTTGATCCAATGGTGAGATTTGAGGTCTCACGTTCTCGAATTTGTAGGGATTCTCAACCGAGCGCTCCCCACGTGCATACATTTGAAAAAAAAGAACATAACGCGTAAGTAAGATCAGCTGATCCTTTAAACTTTAACAAAAAAACGAAATATCTTAACAAAATTTTGTACGCATGTCCGGCTGATTATACTACTCATTTAACATTTTTCTTACAACTTTAGGCTAAAGCTAATTAAATGCTTTAGCATGGCGGCTTAGTTATTGCAAAATAATTAAAATGAATAGATGTGGTTAATTATATACCAAGAAAAGACATAAATGGTTAGATATATAATCTAGTAATTACCAAGAATGTTATGTTAAGGCTTAAGTAGTAATCATGTTGACTAGTGAAAGGTGTGTTCACATGTTGGAATCTTTGATATTTTCTTCTTTTTTCTTGTTGTAGTTTGACTGTGATCATTAGTGACTGGTTTAGATAAATAATACTTATAACAATACTGCGTTGCACATGGATTGATTGAGCTTATAAAAAGGGTTCTTTATCATCCTTATCATTTACAGTCATGTCACTCTGTAAAGTATCATATTGGAAGCTCCATTACAGTTCATGGTCTAGTCTAAAATGGATCAAAACCTGCTCTCATCACCTCCCAAGCTGCTGAGATGATAAGATGACAGTGAGATTATCAGTCAGCAGAATTTTATGTTTATTTGTCTAAGTACAAAAAAATTGATAACCTTATTGTTGGGTGCATGCACCTTATTGTTGGGTTCATTTTCCATTGAATTTGTTTAACCTTTGAAAATCAACCTTTTAATTCCATGCTAATTAATATAAAAAAAAACTGTGTCAAACTTGTTTAATATATTTGGGAAATCCCAAACCCAAAAAAACAGGGCATTTGCGACAGAATCTCTCTCTATTATTCTCATTCTACAGTTGGATTATCTAGAGAGAGAAGTAGGGTGGAACTTTCCATTCCTATCAGAATTATTCAGATAATACACCAAAGATGGATAAAGGGGGGGTAAATGTATCTATGGACCAATTTCTGGCGTGTACAGCTATAGTGACAGAGCTGCTCAAACTTGCTTCATCCACAGATTCAAATTCACCACCCACCCAATTCATGAAGAACTATCAATCCACATTTCATGGTCCACATTTTTATTAATATCTGTAGGTTTTTATGGCACAATCCAGATCGATCGTCAGAATATAATATGTAGCCCCTTTACTCACACATAGGTTCAAATAATGTTTCTGAAGAGATCAATAACGTCCATTTCGAATAATGTGAATGATATATATATATATATAAGTGGCTAGCAGGGGCTTGTGAGATATATTGAATATGTTAGTAACCCTAGCGATTGTTCAAATTTAGAAACCTTAAAATACATGGGGGGGTACGCATATAGATATTATTGTCAGCTGTAACTGATCTGTCATTTCTTTAATGCAGTAAGAACACGAGAAATAAGCAAATTAGTCTAAGTGTGAATTGCACCACATACGCCTAATTAGTACGCGTTTAATTAGGTTAAAAATTACAACAGACACAATGAGAGATGGCAAGGAAGGCTTGTGACCACCATCAAGCATACTATGTCTGCTTCAAAAGAAGTAAACGCGCCAAGAAGGCTATTTAACCGGGTAGGGCGTGTTTGGAAATTGTGACTTTGCGTACTTCATATGCAATGTCGACCTTGTCAAGGTGATGGATCTCTCTCTCCCTAGCAACTAGGTCTGAGCATGTAGCTTAGTATGCATTAATGTGTGACTTGGAATAGTGGAACATTATTGTGGCATATGTATTCTGGTTTTATGATGTTTTATTGACATTAGGTTTGAAGGTACATATATTCGTTGTGTCTTGATTTACATTTATTACAAGAAGAGAGAGTGGAAAGGATCAGAAGAGGGGTAGTAGCCAACTGGATACACTGTTGGTGAAGAACTCAATAGTCAAGTGCATAATGGATTAGGGCTAATTGCCGTTCAAGATAGGCAAATGGGTAAATTCAATAACGTACGATAAGAGATATATATTCACTCAAATGTGAGATGGATATGAGAATCTGGCATTTCCTGTAATAATGTTGGCACTTTGGAATAATTGAAGTTTTTTGATTAAGCTAGCATATCAGATCATCAGTTGTTTGGTACTGTTGAGAATGTAGTACTTGGATAAGTTTTCCCATATTGGTTAGAGAAGAGAAGATTTGCTAGTGTCATCACAAATCCATGACTTAACATAAGTTTGAGATTTTTGGTCATTAAGGACTGTGGTTTAATTGTGCTAGCAAATACTAACAAATGGTATCACAGTTCATGATTCAACTGGGCTTGCAAGTGATGACACTCAAGTCGATATGCAAATATATATGTTAATTACATAGACTTAAAAAGAATAGCGTAACTGATGTATACCATTAAACAATTGTCTATCGGATCAATATAGGATTGTAAGATTATGTGGGGCAATGTGCGTTTGTGTATGGCTTTCAGAAGTCGCAAGAGCTGTCTTGAGTTGGCATGTACATCCTCACAAGTGAGAAGATCATCTTGTGTGGAGGTATATGATCAAGCAATAGTTCGTTGCATGGGCGTGCATGTTCTCTAGTGCTTGGATATCGTACCTTCACAGATGATTATCAGACTTGTAGCTAATAACACCCATGACAAACAAAAGTAGTGAAAATGGATACTTTTGTATTAATAGATATGACTTCATGGGCTTGCATGTGCAAGTGTTTGCTAGGGCAGTGTACACATATTCAAAAACTCCATAGTTGAGGAGCATAAAGCCAGACAAGTACTCACACAGTTTTTTCCACTTGTTCTACCACAAACCCTAATTAATAATATACATTGTTTGTTCTGTTTGTCTTCTTGGCGCTCTGCTTTAATTTCCTCCATGTATGTTACAAGCTTACAACTTATACACAGCTAGATCTGAATCACACAAGATCGTGTACTTGCATCCATTATCAAGGATCATGAGTTGCTAGGGCAGACTGGCAGTGTACACATATTCAAACTTCATAGTTGAGGAGCATAAAGCCACGTTAGAGGCAAGTCGATCTGACAACAAAACTCCAACCCAAAACAATTAAGAGATATATAGAAAGAGTAGTATTCTCCAGCGGTCAATATAATATAATAATTTTGGTTAAATGACTAGAAAATTAACGGTTCAAACACCTTTATAGGCATCATAATTTTATAAGAGATGGTTCAAGTTGGACACTACACTAACTAGCCTCTAGTGATCAAGAGAGTAAGGGTTACAAAGCATTCCACATGATTCCCAAGAGATCTCAAACAAGTACTTAATTTTCAACTTGTTCTACCCCAAACCCTTAATAATATACATTGTTTGTTCTGTTTGTCTTCTTGGCGCTCTGCTACTTACACAGCTAGATCTGAATCACACAAGATCATGTACTTGCATCCATTATCATGAGATGGAAGCATATTGAGTTGACATGGTGGGAAGCGATAGCCATGTTATGGAATATAATCCCAGTTGTGTATTGAGTTGATATTGGGACCATATTTAGTGTTTTTGTCTAGTCTAAATGTTGTATTGAGTTTGCAGGAGAAACTGGTTTTGAGTCCTTAAGCATTAAGCTGATTTTGAGCTGAAGAGCTCAAAACGTCGTCGCCTCATGCGAGAGGGAAATCCTGAGGTTTGAAGACCAGTCAAGTTGCGTCGTTTTTTCGTCTGTTGGAGTTCGAAGAAGTAAAGAGAACGACATCGTTTCATTCACGCGCGAGAAGTCGTTACATTAATGAGACGACGACGTCCCGCATCGTAACAAATTAAACTCATGATCGATTAGCGTTGCGACGTCATTTTCTTCTCAGCTGCAGCTCGACATAAAATACTGAAGATTTGGGAATTGGGGCACGATTCGATTTTTGAATGAGCGATACACATCGAGAGCCTTCTTGGAGCGATTCAATCAAATTGGAAGCTTGACGAAGTTGCTGCGCGTCCATCGTCTGTGGTGGTCACATCCGGATGGTTCGACTCCTATTGCAGAGGGTAAAAAAGGCTGGGTATAACCAGAAGGACAAGCGGCGGCTGTTCCATCTTTGGGTGAAGATTTGACTTTGGTTTTCTTAGAGAAGTATACAAACTTGTTGCTTGGATAACAGTGCTCTGCGATTCGTGTTTTGATTGTGAATTCGGACTGTATTGAATGTTTGTATTTGTTAGGTTGCTTGAGTCAAGCATTAGTGTGTAAATCCAATATTTGGTCCCTTAATCAATATAGAGAAGATTTAACTATTGCTATATTCTTGTATTCGATATTTTTAACATGGTATCAGAGCCAAACTGACTGATCTTGAGAAATCTTGACAGTCATTTTGCTTGGTTACCTTCTCTTGTGTCATTTTGCTTGGTTACCTTCTTTTGCATGGGATGGCTGATGCCATGAGGATTAAGCCCTTCGATGGGACTTCTGATTTCAGTATGTGGATGATGAGAATGAAACCCATATTAGTAAAAAAAAATGCTATAGGGCAGTGACAGAGAAGTGGATTATTCCCACCTCCGATCAACAAAAGACTGATATGAAGGAGTTAGCTTACTCTGAAATAATGATGAGATTATCTGATGATGTAGCAAGACAAGCAATGCATCATACTGAGCCTAAAACTTTGTGGGATGAATTAGAAAACATATACTTGACTAAATCTCTCCCCAATAGGATCTCTTTGCAAACTAAGCACTTTACTTTTAAGATGGATGTGTCCATGAGCTTACAAAAGAACCTAGACATCCTCTTAAAATTGACTCAAGATTTGATGAAGTGTAAAGATGATATAAACCCTGAACACCTATGTGTTATTCTCCTTAATTCTCTCTTCCTTCCCAGTTTGACACCCTTAAGGGGCTCATGGAAGCTCAACGTCTGAGCTGATGGAAGCCTTTAAGGGGCTGGTTGTACCTTCTCTATAGCAGGTCAGATGTATTTGTTTTACATTCATATTCAATTACACAACTAGTCTTAGGAGGGCATATGTTGTGGAATATAATCCCAGTTGTGTATTGAGTTGATATTGGGATCATATTTAGTGTTTTTGTCTAGTCCAAATGTTGTATTGAGTTTGTAGGAGAAACTGGTTTTGAGTCCTTAAGCATTAAGCTGGTTTTGAGCAGAGAGCTCAAAACGTCGTCGCTTCATGCGAAAGGAAAATCCTGAGTTTAAAGACCCGTCAAAGCTACGTCGTTTTTTCGTCTGCTGGAGTTTGAAGAAGTAAAGAGAAAGACAACGTTTCATTCACGCGCGAGAAGTTGTTACATTAATGAGACGACGACGTCCGCATCGTAATGAACTCGGGATCGATTAGCGTTGCGACGTCGTTTTCTTCTCAGCTGCAGCTCGACATAAAAGACAGAAGATTTGGGGAATTAGGACACGATTCGATTTCCGACTGAGCGATACACATCGAGAGCCATTTTAGAGCGATTCGACCAAATTGGAAGCTTGACGAAGTTGTTGCACGTCCGTCGTCTGTGGTGGTGACATCCGGGTGGTTCGACTCCTATTGCAGAGGGAGAACGGCTGGGTATAACCAGAAGGACAAGCGGTGGCTGTTCCATCTTTGGGGTGAAGATTCGACTTCGGTTTTCTCAAGGAAGTATACAAACTTGGTGCTTGGATAACAGTGCTCTGTGATTCGTGTTTTGATTGTGAATTTTGACTGGATTGAATGTTTGTATTTATTAGGTTGCTTGAGTCAAGCATTAGTGTGTAAACCTAACAGTTGGTCCCTTAATCAATATAGAGAAGGTTTAACTATTGGTATATTCTTGTATTCGATCTTTTCAAGCCACAAGGGCGTCCTCATCGTAAGGCCAAGTCCCTCACCTTCTACCAGTTTCTACATGCTTCGCTAGCATTATTCCTTCTATTTGTTCTTTTTGATGTTTAAGTATATTGTAGTTCAGATATATAGAAAAGGAGCTTGTCATACAACCAGTTATGACTAAATGATACTGATGTGAGAAGAGTGCACGTACTGGCTGATCGATTTTTGGGCCTTCGAGACGCACCATTTGAGTTGATAATAAGGACTGAACAATCCTGAACTCGTGTCGTAAATATGTCATGTTACGGCGCTCGAAAACCCTTGACCTTGTATCGACAAGTCAAGTGTTCAAACAAGTCGACCAAGTGAACACTTTCTGTCCAAGATAAATGAAAAAAACTGAAGCAGGAGATCAAAGGCATGCTAAATCATTGAGCTGTGGAGTGTGGAAGAGCATGCAATAATTTCACCATAATTGAACTGTATGCCCCACTTTTACAAGATGCTCTGCTATCTATCTGTAAATGTAATATACTAACTGTTACTACAGAATGCAAAGAAGATATAGCAGTCAGAGACTCTGACATACAATTGGAAAAACTACTAGAGTCCAGAGGCACAGCATGCTGAGAACTAAGATAAAAACATGAATGAAAAGCCCAGTACTGATATACAATGGACACTCTGTCTCTGACAAGAGATTAACTCCAGCAGCCAGTCACAGTGTAAGTACACAAGATTGCAAGTGAAACATGGGACTCTTTGTTCTCATCAAAATTAAATAGCCGAAAAATCAGGTGTGTCTGAGTTTGAACTAACTGCGCTAGAGGTTGGTGTGTGCAATTAAATTCTTTTAGTGTGTCAGAGCCAACTACCTACTACACCAGTTTCTGCACTAATGCAATATACTTGCACTGGGCTACATTGGTAGATGCTGCTAGTAGTTACAACGTGGCTACATTGAACCAAATTGTAAGTAAGTAAATTTTCTCACATTCAGAATGTTTTCATACATTATTGCAGAAGAAAGGAAAATGTACCTTGTCAGTTGTCACAACTAACATAAATCATAAGTTCTGTTTTTGGGTGTGGATCAGAGACTCTGTAGGATTGTTTTTATAAAAAAAATGCATGATTTGGGGAGTAAATCAAATAATAATGGCAGTCCAATACTTTAAACAGAAAATAAAAAATAAATACGATATTGTTAGGAAGATGAAGGAATTCAATTCTGAATTATTATACATTGTTGAGGTGTAACTCTAGCTTCATTTCTTTAACACAAATTCTTTTCTTTTCTTTTTTGATAACTAGTCATAGTACAAAAGAAGATCAGTAGAAAAGTATTACTAATGAAATATTCCAAATCTTATTTCTGTAAAAAAAATGACCAATATGAATTAATTTCTCATAAACACACACAAATGAAGGACACATAGTCAATCTCAACTCTGTAGCCAACCAAGATTTCAAAATGTGAAACAAAGTGGATCACAGGGATAATGACTGGAACGTTGATCGTTAAGATCAAATTAGCCAATAGAAACTGCGTGTTTATTATCTTCAATGGCTGCTGAGTGATTTTGAAAGACAACTACGTACAGGCTGCTGCAGCCGAGGAACTTCGGAGGGAAAAAAAAAACCCCCAATTTTCCGCAAAAAGAAACTATATGTGGCTTAATATTTAAGGCACACATGATCCCCTCAAAATTGCTTTTTCAAAAAAGTGTAGATTGTTAGTGTTTTTCCACTCTTGCGTAGCTCCTAGAAACCGAGTTCAACAGGCCAATAAATTATCGAATGAAGAACATGAAGAAAAAAAATACATCTGATTTTTTAGGCATATGATAAGAGGACAGTAATAGCGAAATAGGCAAATCAGCTCATTGAACACCGTCACGAAATAAAGACACTACTCAACTCAGCATTATTTAAGTTTTAGTCAAGAAACTTCGACTACTTATTGGGCATAGGGAACTTGATTAAGAATATTATCGGGTCAGAGAAGAGCCTCGTGGAGTTCAGTAAATAAAAACACTTTAACATTCTTGGCATGTATTTGCACATGGAATGGAAGAGAGCAAAAAAAGAAAGTTTTGACAGTTGAAATCGAATAAATAACCTCAAGCCGACAATATTTTCTTCACATTTTCAGTTTCATCGAAGCCTTCCCGAGTTCATAATTTTGGCAAATGATGGTCCACATGAATTTCTATCCAGCCTACCAAAAGGAGGCTATTTAATAACTTTTCTGGAATTTAATATACCTGATGAATGATGATCACACAGGACAATGGTTGCAAAACTCACTATAAATCGCCCCGGCATCAGGTTCTCTAAGCATCTGCATGTGAAAAGTTTTCCTGAAAATAAGTGGTGTAAAGACCTTACCTGTATTCTGTTGTCAGCCATGTCACCTCCCAAAATGCTTCTAAATTTACTCGCAATTGCCTTCGTAGCGTTCCTCGCCTTTCCTGTGATGGAGACAGAGGCTCGTGCATTTTTCGTGTTTGGAGACTCACTGGTGGACAATGGCAACAACAACTATTTGCCCACGACTGCACGTGCCGATTCTCCACCTTATGGCATTGACTCTCCATCGCGCAGAGCTACTGGCCGTTTCTCCAATGGCCTCAACATCCCTGATCTTATCAGTAAGTACCCACATTTTTGACTGTACACTATAAATTACACTTCTTGTAAACATTGAAGTCTTACTTCCATACAACTGAAATTACAAGTCCTTGTAATATGTTTCAGGTGAGGAGCTCGGCTCGGAGACCACATTGCCAATTCTGAGCCCTGAACTGACAGGAGAAAAGTTGTTAGTAGGCGCTAATTTTGCGTCTGCCGGAGTTGGAATCCTAAATGACACTGGAATTCAGTTTGTAAGTTTCGCGGCCTTAAAATTCTTCAGTATTTATTTTAGTTACTGAGTGTCTGAGGAAATTAAATAGTGATGAAAGCATCAAGTCAAGAAAATGACCAGAGAACTTCAGAGCAAAAAAATGTACTAATGAAAGTCACAAAATGTAAATGTACCAACAGGTTGGGATTTTAAGGCCTGCAAGGCAGCTGCAGTTATTTGAACAATACCAGGAGAGGCTTGCTGCATTGGTTGGATCAGAAGAGGCGGCAAGGGTAGTGAATGAAGCCCTAGTACTTATTACTCTTGGCGGCAATGATTTCGTCAACAATTATTTCTTGGTGCCTTACTCGTTCAGATCCCAGCAGTACGCTCTTCCAGAGTACTGCAAGTTACTTATCAAAGAGTATCGCAAAATATTAATGGTAATATTAATAATTTTCAGGGTAACATATGCCCACAAATTTATAATTTGGGAGACAAAATTCAGTAATTTTGTTTGATATGCAGAGGTTGTATGAGCTGGGAGCGCGGAGGGTCCTAGTGACAGGAACAGGACCTTTAGGATGTGTACCTGAAGAGCGAGCCACGAGGAGCAGGGATGGAGATTGTGCTCCAGAGCCGCAGAGAGCAGCCTCTATATTCAACCCTCTGCTGGTTCAGATGACTAAACAGCTAAACAATGACTTGGGATCCAACATATTTATTGCTGCAAATACTGGCAGAAGTAGTAAAGATCTCATCTCTGACCCCGGCGCATATGGTATTAAAAAAAACACCATTCCCTACACAATCCTACAGACCTTTTTGAAAATTTGTGAAATGGAATTCTTTTTGTTGACCAGGTTTCGAAACGGCACAAGTAGCTTGTTGCGGTCAAGGACTATACAATGGCATAGGACTTTGCACAGTTGTGTCGAATTTGTGCCCTAACAGAGATGTTTACGTCTTCTGGGATGCATTCCATCCAACTGAAAGAGCAGCCCGATACATTGTCCAAAATATACTCCGTGGCAACACCGACTACATGAATCCGATGAATCTGAGCACTATACTTGCCTTGGATTCCAGAGCTTAGCTGACAAATTGTCTTCAGTCATAACGCGTCTTATGCAATTTATAAGTACAAGCCTTCAGTTTAATATTTTCTCGAACATTTGCCTAAGTTCCCTGTAAACCATTCTCTTATTCAGATAATAAAGGTTTGGTTTTCAAATGAAATGATGCTTTGATTTTTCATGGCGGTAACGTTTATTGAAGTCGTTTTTATCAGTTAAGTTCAGTAATTCAAACTTGCAAATTCCGTCGCGCACGGTGCCACACTGGAAAATTATCGTACGAGATGTTCTTTACAGTTCCATTGTCATTCTATTTCATAAAGAGCTTCAACAGTTTATACATCTCTACATGAATCAAATAGTTACATAAATGATACTGTACAAGTCCAGCACATTTGAGCGGGGAGGCGTTAATTTGAGTTTCACGAAACGCAGCGTTTTGAGTAGTTGAACATGAAAACACATCGTTTCATCCCAAACGCTACAAGAGTGCTTCGTTTAATTGTTCTATAAATACAGCTGCCTGAGACTGAAGAGGACTTCAGCTTTACTCATTTCCACCAACCGTCGTCTTCGACTCTCTCTCGAGCATGGACGGAGCGCAGATCGAATCACCGCCGATGAACTCCAGTGCAGATGAAGCACGACAAATCCCGAAGCTCTTTGATTTGTCTATAGCCGCTTTTTACCAAGCGCTCCTCTTTAATGGTTCGAATCAATCAAATCCGCAGTTTTTTTTTTTGCTAAAAAATTTCGAATCAATTTAATTTTGACCTGATTTCTGATGACCGTGTGTTCGTAACGGTGCGATTTCAGTGGATTACTTTGCAGAGGGGCTTTTGAGTCTCCCAGCGTTCTTTTGTGACCTGCTGTTGTCGGGCATGCCTCCAGCGGGTCTTCTCAAATTGGAGCAAAATCGGTATCTCCGGTTCACGAAGTTGTAGCAGAATTCGATTTACTTTGTTGACTATTCATTCCACGTTTTCTAAATTTGGATTGATTTTTATGATCAGTTTTATAATATTTATTTATATTTTTAAAAAAAAATTTATTTTGTGTTATTTTGGTGTGTGTAATATATAGACTGCAATTTTGAATCTGAAAGAGAGAAGTCTAATGGATTATTCTGACTTGTTGCTCTGATTGTGTGGAACCTTTATTTACTCTGATTGTAGCTGTTCAACAGAGTTGTGTGGATCCTGGTTGCATGTTTTGATAAATATAGTTCTGTTAGCTCAATTAGGCCAAAAGGTGTGAAAATGAAAGACAATGGGTTGATATGGACATATGGTTGGATAGTTTTCATGTACGAGGATTATTAGATGTACTTTTATGCCTTGGTTTCCAATTATATGACATACTTGACAAATCTGTGTTATGTGTTACCATTGAGCGTTGTTCACTATTCGTTGTTTTTTCTTCTTTCGTGAAGTGTGTCTAATACGAGCTTTGACGACCAAGAGGATGCTGTCCGTTCTCGCAGTAACTCTAAGAAACGTAAAATGTTAGTATTTTGGTTGGGTTGAGATCACTCCATCAGTACTGTATTGAGTGTTATAGCTTGAGAACAGAACACTTAAATCTCTGATCCTAAATACTTGGTACCAGATATGAGCCTTTCAACGATCTGTGGAAAACTCTGTGCTACCAACGTTTTCCTCAACCCTTAAAGCTTTTGGGACGAGATTGTATGCTGCAAAAAGAGTTTGACGACAATGATTGGCTGCAGTTGTACTGGCAGAATCACATACAAGAGTGAGTGAAGAGATCTTTGTTCCATATGAAGAATCTATTTATTTGTTGACATTTCATCTAACCGACCTGAAAAACAGATGCTTAGATGACGTTGGCAAATGCGAGCAACCTTTTCAGGCAGGTGCTAGTTCAACGAAAGTGTCTGGTAAGTTAATGACTTCCATCTTCCATTGTTGCCGTCTATTACTTTTTATGTTGTGGGGATGCCAGGATTTGCGAAATAAAATTCTTATGGAAGTTGTATTATGGCACTGTTTACTGTGTTACTATGATTTTAAGGGCCATTGGTAGTTTTATTTTGTGTCCACATAAGTTATAAAAAGAGAATCTGAATACTTATCAATTATTTTCTTACTATTTCTATGTCCTACAGATAACATAATGGGGCACACTTTCTATGAATGGATTCCAAGTGATTCGGAAGCTGTTTACTACAAACTTGCCTACCATTGCGAACAATATGGACAATATGCTCGGTATTAGTCTATGCCTATATACACTTAAATTATAATCTCTGTAGTCCCTCTTTCTTACTGACTGATGCTTCTAAGGCAATTCATGTCTTAAAATTACTTATGCTCAGCTCCTTGTTACCACTTCAAACTCTGGTTCTAGATCTATTTTAGCTGCTTTAATCATCGAGTGTGTATTTGATGATTATTTTCCAAAAACAACTCTTACACGACTGCATCTATGGAGGCATCCGCTGAGTTCCTATCTGGAATAGTTTATCCTATTGTCTTTAATTACATTGTTTATTCTTTCTGCAGATGCCTGAGAATTGAAAGCTCAATGTGTGTCCCTGAAATTTGTGTGAGTATCTTCACATTAACCTCCTTGTGTTTTCAGTATTGGTTCCAGCATGCAGCCCTCACCCTCCGAGAATTTCTAGTCCTTATTTCTAGTTCCATATACTATACGATGACTGGTTACTTGAGTGTTTAGTTCCAACATTTTCACATGTCTGAATTTGTAGAGTAAACAATAAGGAATCCATTAGTTTAATGCATTTTGCAAATCTGACATAAATAATATTCCATGCTGGTTTCATAAATCTATGCTAACCAGAGTCTTAATGGTTGATGAATGCAGGATTTGTTGAAGAATTGTGAATTGAGAACTTTAGTTTTCAATTTTTTTCTCAGATCTAAGGAGGTGTGCCATGTTTCCTTTTCCTTCGTTAACATATTGAGTTTATAAATCAATGCGTATTACATGTACTTATTTATGGATATACCATATGAGATCTTTGTCTGATTTGTACTTGTACCATTTAATTGCCTGTTGATGTAGTAAAGTAACTATACTTAATGTTCAGAAGTTGAAACTTTCAGTTCAGTTTGTATCCAAAAATAGTCCCTCACAGTCTGCGAATGAGATCCAAGTATTTACTAGAGAATTGAGATGTCCTTTATTCTTTTTATTTCAAATTACGTAGCATTTAAAGAACTGGGGTCAGTTGAAAATAGGTTAAAAATAGTTCTCAGTTTATGTTGGGAAGAACTTAAATTTCCATGTAGAATGTGGAAAAAACTGAGGGTTAATAGAATACATTGATACCAATCAAAATTGACGATGCGTAGAATGAAAATTATCAGTCTGTGTTCCTTGATCATTTTAAGCGATAGGTTTCTATCAGCACATTGATTATCAGGGGCTTGATTGTGATTGGTACTGATCTCACAGGTTGATGCATTATGTGAACTCCTGAAGCAGAATGCACGATCATTAAGATCACTGACTTTATGTGTGTGCAACTTATCATCCGGTGACTTAAAAAGAATCTACAACTCTCTATACTTGAGTAGTATTCAATCACACTTGCTGGAGGACTTGAATTTTTCTGCTGCCATGTTTAAAAAGCCCACTGAATTCACGTCTTTCCTGCGTGGACAGTAAGTTTGACAAATGCCTTACTACAAGATTCCTTTATCAAATTCTCCATAAAACCTGTCATTAGTATATAAATATGTACTTCAAGCTACAATGTAGTTGGCATACACTGAAAGAAAGATATAATTTTATTTTTGTCCGAAGAATATCTGTATCTGATCATTAACAAAAGACTGTCTTTAACTACAGAACTTAGAAATCAGATCATTTTCATGTTGCTGCCTTCTATATATCCATCTAAGTATAATTTTCAGACAACCACTCATGACAGTTGATAACTGATCACTTGTTTCCGCTTCCAGGTTCCTACGTTCTATATGCTTCTCTTCCATCAACGCAGATCGCAACTTTGCTAAAAATGTCTTTACGATTCTTCTTAAAAACTCATCACCTGTTTCAGTTCTCGACCTCTCGAGGAATATGGTTAGTAAGCCTTACTATTATTATTACTTGGGTAAGGGTGGTTGGACTTGAGCCTATCATGTCTTTTAATTTTGCTATCCTAGTAGATTTCAGGCTGGCTGTCTGACTTAAGTCAGAACAAGCGACGATCACTGAGTTCTCTGCGTGCTCTCAAGTTGAGGTATATTTGCATCCGACGAAGGATGTCTAATCTCTAATTTTCTGCACTGGATATCTGGCCTCTGGCATATTATATACATTAATTCAACCAACATAATGTCTGAATATCCATTTTCATTGTACATCTGATCTGATACAGCTGTATTGTTTTCTCCAACCAACTTCGATTCTTTTTTGTGCTAGGGGGGCATGCTTGAATAGTAGCGATATCAGTGATCTGAAATATGCCATGAGTTTTATTCCAAACTTGGAATCACTGGACTTAAGTGAGAATGATATCAAAGACGAAGGGATCAAGTAAGATTTATCTTGTCTTACATTTACCATATTATTCATTTTCAACATGTGAATGAATCATGCTGAAAATCCACCCTTTTTCAGAATTCTGGCTTCTTGTATCACTGACATGGCGGAAAGAAACTGTTTTCTAAAACACTTAGTTCTGGATCACTGTAGATTTACCCATGCTGGGTGTATTCCGCTTTTGCTGACCCTTTCAAGTTTAGAGAAACCAGTTATAGCTCTATCTGTTGCAGATAACGAGCTGGGATGGTTAGATTTTCTTGATCTGGGGCTGGTTCGAATCGACGTTGATTTAATAAACTATTCCCGACTAACAAATGTTATATATACAATGTTACTAATTTCAGGGGAATTGCTGAGCCATTAGCAAGATTGATAAATAAATCTCTGGTGAATCTGGAGATACCAGATATTAGACTACCACCTCTCGGGTTCGACGTGTTAAGTAGAGAAATTAATGACAACTTGAAGCTCGAGACCATAAATCTGAGGTATGATGTCATTTTAAATGCGAAAAATTTCAGCATGATAATTTAGTTTGAAATTGTATCTATAGCCAAACTGACACCTTCTGACAAACTTGAAGCAACAACTTTGGTGGAAGTGCTGTATGTGAATTGACACTGAAGCTATTATCCAATGCTCCAAAGCTGCGTGCTATCAAAATAGTAGACAATGACATCCTTCCAAATGCGATCAAAGACTTGTGCTCAAGCCTTAAAAAGACAAAAGGTGGATACTTAGTTTTATTTGAGCAAATTATTGAATTTCAGATTCTGATACCTTACTCACTGTGTTGCATTTCACTTGAATAGGAAATCTCTCAAAAGTTGACATCACAGGGGAGAGATTTAAGAAGCCATTTTTGAATTTGCTTGAGAGTCACCCACAATTTGAAAGTCCTAGTGTTATGATTGAATCAGATTCCGATTACTATAGTAGTGACGACTGACGATGAATGCCATTGGTTCATCAGCACAGGCATCTTTACCTTGATGCAAACACAGTGCCGCTTCGCATACAGCTATGAATTTATGATGCAAGAAAAACTTCAGAATAGGACTCGTATGGATTAATTACTACACAACATATATGTTGTACAGAGCTTATTAAGCTGTCAGAAATTCTTGCTGCAAGGGTAACTTATTTACAGCCTCATTGTCAAGCTTTTCCGCATTAGACAAATACCTATTTATCTAAGGACATGCTGTTTCACCTTCTTCTTTTTTTCAGTTCAAATCAATATTTTATCGGAACATAAATTTAGATAATAATTTCCTCCATAGCAGTTCAATGTACTCTGGTTTCAGTATTGTATTTTTTTTTTTGTTGATAAACAGTATTGTATTTTTATTATAACTAGTTTTCAGTAGCATGTCATGAACAATGTACAGCAACAGACCGGCAATTCCATCGATTCGAACCGATGAAACCTGTTCTGACTTCTGAGATCATGATTGAACCGTTAAACCGCTACGCAGTACCCCAAAACCCCCCCCAACTCATCAATTTCTGTTTCGTCTTCATCTCCTCTCTGATTTCGATCGCACGATGCGCGGAGACAAAGTCAGCAATCAACTACACAACAACATTCTCCGGTCTCTGGAAAATGGACCCTTCAAGCAGAAGCAACTCACTATCGGAAACCAACCTCGGCAGGTCTCTTACCCATTAAAATCGCCATCGTCAGAAGTTCCGTTGGCGGAGATAGTTAAGTGGAATATGAAAATTACTGAACATATGCGAAACGGCCATTGTCATTCTGCTCTTAACTTATTCAACAAGATGCCTGCCAGAACCTCAATTACTTATAATGCTATGGTCTCTGGGTATTTGTCAAATGGCAAATTTGAGCTTGCGCGCCGGATGTTTGATGAAATTCCTCATAGAGATTTGCATTCCTGGAATATTATGATTGGTGGGTATATTAAGAATAATAATTTAGGTGGTGCGCGTGCCTTGTTTGATCAAATGCCTCACAGGGATGTTGTGTCATGGAATTCAATGTTATCTGGATATGCCCATAGTGGGTATGTTGACGAGGCCAGGGAGATCTTTGAGAAGATGCCTAGTAATAATACTATTTCGTGGAATGGGTTGCTTTCTGCTTATGTGCAGAATGGGAGGTTGGAGGAAGCAAGAAAATTGTTTGATATGAAAGAAACTTGGGATGTTGTGTCATGGAATTGTTTGATGAGTGGGTATATGAAGAGGAAGAGATTGCAAGAGGCTAGATGGCTTTTTGATAGGATGCCTGAAAAGGATGCAGTCTCTTGGAACACCATAATTACAGGGCATGCACAATATGGGGAGCTTCAAGAAGCTGGTAGATTGTTTCAGGAGTGTCCGTGTAAAGATGTATTCACATGGACGGCAATGGTTTCAGGGTATGTCCAAAATGGGATGTTAGATAATGCAAGATATATATTCGATAACATGCCTGAGAAGAATTCTGTCTCGTGGAACGCTATGATTGCTGGTTATGTTCAGTCAAAAAGGATGGATTTGGCATTGAAATTGTTTGAATTGATGCCTTGTCGAAATATTAGTTCCTGGAATACCATGATTACGGGTTATGCTCAATCTGGTGATATTGCTCAAGCCAGAAATTTATTCGATATTATGCCCCAACGCGATTGCATTTCTTGGGCCGCTATCATTTCTTCTTATGCGCAGGGAGGTTATAATGAAGAGGCTCTGCATCAATTTAAAGAGTTGCTGAGAGAGGGAGACAAACCGAACAGATCTTCATTGGCATGCACTTTGAGCACATGCTCAAATCTTGCTGCTTTGGAGCTGGGTAAGCAAGTGCATGGACGAGTATTTAAGGCAGGGCTTGACTCTGGTTGTTTTGTGGGGAATGCACTTCTTACAATGTATTGCAAGTGCGGAGATATAGACGATGCATACAATGTCTTCCGAGAGATAGGTGACAAAGATGTTGTGTCCTGGAACACATTAATTTATGGTTATGCAAGACATGGATTCGGTAAAGAAGCTTTGAACATATTTGAAATGATGAATAGAGGTGGTGTCCAACCAGATGCTATCACCTTGGTAAGTACTTTTTGTCATCATCAAATCAATAACTTACTACTAAAATCATGATGGGTTGGTAGACTTGTGAGTTTCGGGGAAGATAAACCTCTTAACTGGCAGTTCATATTGCTCGTACTTGGGACCTGCAAATTGTTGTATGAATAATGTATTTATTAGTTCTCTGTATCTCTGTTTTCGATATACTATATGCTTCTGTGATTTCAAGTGGTTTGCTCTTCAGTTTTCCTCTACTTCAGAAAATTTATGGAATTCTGCATATTGTTGCAAGTTGCAACTAAGCATTGCTCATCGTCTTTATCATACCATTTTCATGTCTTATTTGGAAACTTTGAAGTGTTTAAGTACAGACTTATAAACTTGACTGACTTTGCAGTTATTTCGTACAGATGATGTTTTGCATGTTGTAGAGTAGGCTTGTTGAAACCGAAAGTCATATATATCAGTTGTCTTACTGCTTCCAAAAATATTACTCAATGTTTCCTTCAACACTTTTCAGGTTGGCGTCTTGTCCGCATGTAGTCATAATGGTCTTGTAGATAGAGGAACTCACTATTTTGACACAATGAGGCAAAAATATGGAATAATTGCAAATTCAAAACATTACACTTGCATGATCGACCTTCTAGGAAGGTCTGGGCGCTTGGATGAAGCCCAAAGTCTCATGAAGAGCATGCCTACCGAACCTGATGCTGCAATGTGGGGTGCTTTACTTGGAGCAAGCAGAATACATGGAAATACTGAGTTAGGGGAAAAGGCAGCAAAAATAATATTTGAGATGGAACCAGAAAATGCTGGGATGTATGTGCTTCTATCCAATTTGTATGCAGCTACAGGTAGATGGGCTGATGCTGGTAAGTTGCGGGTGAAAATGAGGGATAAAGGAATAAAGAAAGATCCAGGGTGTAGTTGGGTGGAAGCTCAAAACAAGACTCACACGTTTTCGGTGGGCGATTGTCGTCATCCTGACAAGGATAGAATATATGCATATTTAGAAGAGTTGGATCTGCTTGCCCGAAAAGATGGTTATATTACTAAAACCAAACTAGTCTTACATGATGTTGAAGAAGAGGAAAAGGTGCATATGCTCAAGTATCATAGCGAAAGATTGGCTGTGGCCTTTGCCCTTCTCTCCATTCCAGCAGGCAGACCGATTCGAATTATGAAAAACTTACGCGTGTGTGCAGATTGCCACGAGGCCATCAAACACATATCTAAGATTGTTGGGAGATTAATTATTATCAGGGATTCTCACCGTTTCCACCATTTCAAAGATGGAGAATGCTCATGTGGGGACTATTGGTGAGACATTGGACTTGGTGGTATTTGGATGAGATCTACGATTGTCTTCAAAGTTTGGTGTCTCGTATATCTCATATGGAAGAAAGAAATTGTTTTCAAGGACACTTATATCTGGATCGTTGTAGATTTTCCTCTGCCGGGGTCACAGCTTACTTGCTTACCCCTTTCAAGTTTAAGGAATTCCGTTGTATCTCGTCTTCTTGCAGGCAGCTCCTTGCTGGTTTGTTTCTCTGTCCAATTACCTTTTTACTGTACCCATCTAATAAATGGTACAGACATTGTCATTTTCAGGGTAATTGGCACACCAGAATTTAAACTGATTATTAAACCTTTGGTGGGCCACAATATCTCAAATATGAAATTAGCAGAACTTGGGTTCGTCGCATTGATGGAAGAGATGATGAGGATTTGAAGCTTGAACATATCAACCTCATGTATGAATTAATATTCATTGCTTTATATTTCTTTCTAGTATCTTTAGTCTGACATAGTATGCTGAAACCAACATGTATGTCGACAAATTTGAAGTGAAATCATAGGTGCCTTCAGATTCAATACTGGCATATACAAATAAAAGCTTATCGATCATGCTCCAAACCCTCAAACTATTATAGGATGAATATTTTGGTTTGATACCATGTTAATATGAATATCATACAATTTGTGTTTATTGATACGAGGCCAATAGGCCTATATATATGTATATCGTACAATTATGATAAGAATGAATCAAATCATAAGATACAAATCATATCAGAAGATAATTTACAGTTAAGATATACACGGCTCATATATCTTTAATATTCCTCTGACAGGAACGATCAATCATAAATCCTGAAGCTTATTTCACCTGAACATGTATTCTCGCAATGATTGAGCTCAGAGGAAACAAATATAAAGAGTCATTTCTCCCTTGCAGAGACTTTCTGTATAATGGAGGGCACATTTTTCTACTGCCTTCAGATATCTCTGGCTTCTGGCAGTACTGATGAAAGCAATTAGGAGATTGGGTTGCAGAGCTTTGCCTTGATGCAAATACGCGGAGCATCATATGCAGATTATATTGATGCAATATGCCTTTGATGAAGCAAAATTTGCTAAAAAGCTTCTGAGCAAGATTCATGGATTACAACTTAAAGTGTGCATTGCTTATTTAAAGTATTGACGAATTTATTCGAGTTTGTCCATCACAGGTAAATTAAACACCATTGTAAACAAGATAGATACAGGCATATGTCCATCTCTTCCCATACTGAAAATATGTAATAGTTATCTATTTCAGCCTCATTCTGGCTTCTTCTTTTTTTTTTAATTTTGTATTTAAAACAACGTTGATTGTTCTCTTTTATCTTGATCAACTCTTCTTATTACTAAACATGGCATGGTCCACAAATAATTGAATATAATTCCAAACAATTTTCATCAACTTGATCCTTAAACCATAAGTCCATCTCATATAGGTTAATAAAATTATTAGTAATATTTAAATATTATGTGATGCTAAATGGATTTAGGATTTAGGTGGGTTATTCACCCAAATGCCTCTGTTTCAAACTCAAAACACCATTTGCCTCATTTGAAACTCAAATAATCAGAATGCCCCTTTTTTACATTCTCGATTTTCAGGAAACCGGAAATATCAATTTTTATTATTCTCGGTATCCCTCGTACCGGGAATTTAAAAAATGATTACATGGTCTGGCACAGAATGGTCCACGTCGGGCCCAAACAAGCCACGACTTCATGTTTCAATACATTCCCGGTATGTGGGAAACCGAGAATAATAAAAATTGACATTCCCGGTTTCTCGAAAATCGGGATTGTAAAAAAAAGGACATTCGGGTTATTAGAGTTTCAAAGGGGGCAAATGGGTGTTTTGAGTTTGAAACAGGAGCATTTGGGTGAATAACCCGATTTAGGTTGAGTGTGAACTCACTTTGCTATTTGCCTTTATAAAAAGTTTGTATTTACGCGGTTGACTGGGCGCGACAATTAAGCGGTTGAGACGCATCCGCTACATCCTGCTACTACCAATTCAACCACCACCGTGTTGGGTCTAAGAGGTTGGCTAAGTCAACTATATTTAATAATAGTCGCCAAGAAATGCGAGTTGAACCTGTATGAAAGCAGACTGCAATTACAATTATGAGCTAAGTATCCAACTCCATAAACACCCTCTAATCTCTCTCAACCACAAAAACTCAACACACCTTCACATCTTATATATATTCACTTATCTTCACGTCACAAACAATAATAAACCACATTAATTTCTAGCCATCAGAATAATTAACACAGAGATCTCACTATCGATCATGGCTGGTATGGCAATGCCGCCGGGCTTTCCTAGTATCCAACCGGCCAGAAGGGCTGTTGTGGTTCAGAGTCCGTGTAGCTCTAGAGTTTTCATTCCCATTACTCCAAGACATTTTCGCTATCAAGTTAGTCGTGAGCCAAATTAAATAAAAATAAGAACCATGCATTTGTTGTAATAGTAACCTCCAGCTGACTCTAGCTTATAATTTGTGTGTGGTTTCTGTAGGCAAGCGCGAACGATGAGGCGTCGTGTGCATATAACAGGGCAACAGACGCAGCTAAGAAAGGCGCTGAGGCTGCACAAAAGGCAGGCAAAGATGTCAAGGACAGGGCAGCTGCCGCCACAGGAGATGTAACAAATGCATACATCACTATACACAATATCAATAATGCATGCATTATATATATGAGTCGTTACTGGTAGTTGAAGATATGTTTCACATTAATTAAAAAGAAATATATATAAGCTATAACTTATATAGAATCGTGATTTATATAGACTTGGAAAACGTGTTATCTCACGGACGGACGATCATTTGTCACACACAGCAGGTTGGTGAGAAAGCCAAAGAAGCGGCCGGAAAAGCATCTGAGACAGCACAAGACCTGACAGAGAAGGCCAAGCAGACAGCCCATGGTGCATGGGAGACTGTCAAAGACACTACACAAAAGATTAAAGAAACTGTTGTTGGAAAGACAGGGGAAACTAAGGAAGCTGTTAAAGACAGTGCAGAGAATGTCAAGAGAAACCTCAATTCCAAAATCTGAAACCTCAATATTTTTCATTGCAACACAACATAATATACATCAAATAAAAATTTTCTTTGTTCAAAATTTGCTGATATATTATGCAAATGTGCAAAAATATTCAATCAGTAAAAACCATTAAAAACTTGGTCAACAGTTATTTTTTACTTTTTCTGTAAGGATTGTTTGCCCTAAACCCCGAGGATTAATCTATGTTCAATTCAATCACAAAACGGAATCCAAATTGAATCAACAAGACACTCAAACTTTTTACCAGGTTCGGGGGATGCCCTACTCCTGGGAGCCTCGGGGGGGGGGGGGGGGGGGGGGTGGAATTGCTCAGCCCTTTTCCACTATAATATGAATCAATTACAAGCCCTAATTGCGCAATACGACTCAAGAACCCTAACAACTCTAATACAAGAATGTAGAAGAAGAAGGGAAGAGAAGATGAGGAATTCGGCCTCCTCAGGCAACGTCGCCGTCCTTCGCGACTAGAACAATCTTCTCGCAGTTCGAATCAAGCTTCAATCCGTCGAATCACTCAGACGCTCTGTTCTTCGTTTTTCCCAGAAAATTCCCAAATCGCATGAACCCTAATTTTACATATCCAGCTCCTTTAAATAGAGGCGAAACGCAGCGTTCTGGCCACGCATTCAAAACCGAATTTTCCGCCCAAACGAAACGCTGACGTTTCCTCGTATTCAGACTTTTGCGCTTTGCCGAGACGTCGTCGTTCCATTAAACGAGTCTCGCGCCTTTGGCCAAACGACGACGTTTCTCCTGGACTTCAAACACAACTCCAACGCGCGGCTTGGATGATCGGATGGCCGAACGACGGGCTTCCTTCCACGCTCGGAGGGCCGATCGGCTGGCCTCCTTCCACGCTCGGATGGCCGATCGACTGGCCTCCTTCCACGCCCGGATGGCCGATCGACTGGCCTCCTTGCTCGGCTGGCCAGTCGGCTGAGCTCTTCTCCCTTTAGCCTTCAGACCTGCAAACCCTGTACTAGCCTATACTACACTGCAATGTGTGATCTTATTTGACAGCTGATCCACATTGCCTGGAAACATATCCAGTGACTTCCCAAGCATGTTGGGATTACAAGGCATTACAATTTGCCCTCCTAATCCTAACTTGCGCATCTACATGTAATTGAATCATTTGTTATAGTGGTGTACCATATGGGAGTGGTACTTAAAAGGGGGAGGAGCAATATTCCCTTCATTGGCTCAAGACTTCCATCTCATCCAACATCAGCAATGTGCAATGCATCCCTGCAAAACACAAACTTCACAGCAGGGACTATTTTTGTCCCAAAGTCAGCTGGGTTTATATCACCAAGTATCTTTTCAATCATAACAGTTTTAGAGTCAACTAAGTCTCTAATAAAATGGAGGCGCACATCAATGTGCTTAGTCCTCTCATGATAAACAGGGTCCTTGCATAAATATATAGCACTTTGACTATCTATATTCAGTGTGGTTACATAGCTTTTACTAGTGATTTCTTTTAGAAAACCTTGAAGCCAAATGGCTTCTTTACATGCTTCGGTTGCAGCAATATACTCAGCTTCCGTTGAGGATAATGCCACAATGGATTGCTGCTGTGATTTCCAGGAAATACAGCAGCCACCCCAGGTGAAGAACAAACTTGTTACTGATTTCCTAGTGTCCTTATTACTAGCAAAATCAGAATCCACATACCCTTTAAGTTCAGGTTCCTTTTCATAGTCTGCATATACCAGTCCTAATTTATTAGTGCCATTCATGTACTTTAGCAAATATTTCATAGCAATCCAATGTTTCTCACCAGGATTAGACATATATCTACTTAGCACACTCACAGCAAATGCAATATCAGGTCTAGTACACAGCATAGCATACATTAAGGAACCAACAGCAACATCATAAGGAACATCTTCCATTTTCTATTTTTCAAAATCAGTTATTGGGCAATCATCTCTAGAAATATCCAAGTGCCCTCCTAAGGGGACTGGAGAAGGTTTAGAATCAGTCATGGCAAACTTATCTAACACCTTAGCAACATAATCAACTTGAGACAAACAGATTTTTCTATCATGTCTGTTTCTAATGATTTTTACACCCAATATCTTTTGTGCCTTTCCAAAGTCTTTCATATCAAAATGTTTCTTTAACTCCTTCTTAACATCAGAAATAGCAGTGATTGAATGGCTCATTAACAGGATATCATCCACATACAGCAGAACAAAAATATGGCAGTCAGATTTTCCCACTTTCATATACATGCAAGTGTCATATTTACTTCTAGTGAAACCAAGAGTTAACATACATGAATCAAACTTCTTATTTCACTGCCTAGGTGATTGCTTAAGACCATAAATTGATTTATTCAGCAAGCACACAGAATCAGGGGAATTTTTATCAATAAAGCCTATGGGCTGATTCATATAAATTGTTTCCTCTAAGTCACCATGTAAGAAGGCAGTCTTGACATCCATTTGTTCTATTTCCCAATCATACACAGCAGCCATTGCAATCAATAACCTCATGGTTTTATATTTCACAACAGGAGCAACGATTTCATTAAAATCAATTCCCTCTTTTTGAGTAAACCCTTTAGCAACTAGTCTCGCCTTGAACCTAGGTGGTTTATCTAGTTCATTCCCTTCCTTGATCCTATATATCCATTTACAGGCAACAGTTTTCACATTTGCAGGTTTAGGGACAAGGGTCCAAGTTTTATTTTCATACATAGACTGAATTTCCTCATGCATAGCCTTAACCCATTCATTAGCATTTTTATCATGTAAAGCTTGTTCATAGGTTTCATGCACAGAAAATTTCACACTTTCAGCGGCAAGCAAAGCATAATGTATCATTTTATCACAGCCCTCAAACAAATTCATATCATATCTCTTTGGTCTAAATTTTTCCCTAGGAGCTCTATCTCTAGCAAGCACATAATTTGACAGATTAGTTTATTATTTTCAACAACAGAATAATCATCAACATTCACAGTTCCACTGTTATCCAAACCACCAACACTGGTGGGTGAAGTATTTATGCTAGAGGTAGGGATATGAGAGCTTACCTCCCCACCAGATTGGTGAGGGAGATCATTCTGCTCAGCAGCAGGGGCAGCTCCATTTTCACCATTTCCATTTTGGCTTGAGCTCCCTCCTTGATCAGCTGAGCTTGGGACTGAGTATCCCACATCAAATTCTTCTCCCACTGGGTTATCAGCATCATCATTTTCCATTTGAGGCTGGGGAAAAGCAAAGGGAACATCTGGTCCTTCAGAGTTACCTGTCTGCTCAGTAGACTGCATTAGCTTTGTTTTAAAATAGAATTCATGCTCATTAAATGTGACAGACCTGGCAACAATAACCTTATATGAACCAGGTTGAATCACTAACAGTTTATACCCTTTCACACCATGAGGATAACCAATCATTACACATTTAACAGCCCTAGGTTGCAACTTACCTTGATCAATTTTAGCAAATGCAATACATCCGAAAGGCCTTAAATGATTAATGTTTGGCTTATGCCCTGTCCACATTTCCTGAGGAGTCTTAAACCCAATCATAGATGAGGGACTCCTATTTATTAAGTATGCTGCAGTCACAAGAGCATCACCCCAAAGAGTACTTTTAATTCTTGAACTAATGAGCATGCATCTAACCTTTTCAAGTAATGTCCTATTCATCCTTTCAGCAGTCCCATTTTGTTGGGGTGTGCCAGGGATGGTTAAGTGCCTATCAATGCCATGTTCTTCACATAATTTATTAAACAAGCCATTGCAGAATTCAAGTCCATTATCAGTTCTAAGACACTTAACAGAACAACCAGATTGGTTCTCAACCAAAGCTTTCCAATGTTTAAACTTATCAAAAGTTTCATCCTTAGTTTTTAACAAAAATACCCAAACTTTTCTGCTAAAGTGATCAACCAAGGAGAGAAAATAATTTCTCCCTCCAATGGTGCTCACTTGTGCAGGTCCGCACAAATCAGCATGAATATAAGCAAGTGGACCTTTAACTGTCATGGTAGATTTATTAAAACTAAGAGCAGTCTATTTTCCAAAGATGCAGTTTTCACAAAAATCAATGTTCACTGGAGCAGAATCAATGATACCTTGCTTATATAGGTGGAACAAACCTTTGTTACCTATATGGCCAAGTCTTGTGTGCCAAGTCTTGGTCTCATCCATGTCCCTTGCTGAAGTTACAGCATTGATTTCAGGAGTGGCTTGGACATGGTAAAGCCCTCCTTTCTTCAGTCCTTTCAGGACAGTCCTGCCATTTCTCATAATTTCTGTAACACCATTAAAGTTAGTAATATGACAGCCAAGATCATCAAAGGCAGACTCAGATAACAGATTCTTCTCAACCCAGGGACCCATCTAACATTTTGGATGACCCTAACAACACCATCATGCATTCTAAGAGGTACATTCCCTATGCCCTAATATGCAAGACAGTTTGATCACCCAATCTAACCTCACCATCATTTATAAGTTTCAGATTACTGAAGACATTTCTATTCGGTGTGGCATGCATGTTACAACCTGAATCAAGTATCCATGAATCAGATTCATTAGCAGTAGTAACAACAAACAATTCATGGTCATAAGATTTTCCAGATTCACAATTGTTAGACTGGTTTTCCCTTTGGTTCTTTCCCTTATTTCTGTTATTGTGATTAGCTTCATTATTCTTCTTTTTCTGACAATCAGAAGCAAAGTGACCCATTTGATTACAATAGAAACATTTTACATTGCAGTTTCTATTTTCAGATTTCCCATCAGACTGTTTGTTTTGAGACTCAGGTTTTCTAGACTTCTTAAAGGAGTTTTTATACTTAGGCTTTCCTTTAGAAAACATTACTTCATTCTTAGAATCAGTTCTAGTGTCACCCTTGACACCAGGTCTTTTAAAAACCTTAAGAGAATCATTCTTTTGTATAATAAAATCTATTATCCTAGTTAAAGTCACCTCTTCCCCACCATATTGTATCACATCCTTTAGATTATCAAATTGGGAAGGAAGAGAGTTAAGCAATATCACAGCCTGATGGGTATCAGCAATCTTATCTTTACATCTATCAAGATCTTGGGTCATTTTTAGAAAAATATCCATGTTTTCAGCAATAGACAAAGAGGTCTCCATCTTAAATGTGAACAGTTTGCATAATAAAGATATCCTACTAGGCAATGACTTAGTAAGATACTTATCTTCTAATGCAGTCCATAATTCTTTAGGTTCAGTATGGCTTACCACTTGTCTTGCAACATCATCTGCTAACCTTATTATGATTTCCGAGTGAGCCATTTCCTTCATGTCCTTCTTGGACTGATCTGTCATTCCAGTAGGCCATTCTTCTGAAATAGCCTTGTAGCATTTTTCTTTTATCAGTATGGCCTTCATCTTCATTTTCCATATGGAGAAGTCTGAAGTGCCATCATAGGGCTTTAGCTTGCTTCCATCAGCCATGGGCACCAGATGTTACAGGCCCTCGCAAGATCAGAGAAAACAAGTAGTTAAGAGCAGGCAATTCAACAAACAGTATATGTGCAAGTGATAGAATTCAGAACAGGGGAAAACAGACAAGTCCAAATATCAATATCAATCAACAAGTCGGTCTCAGTCTGTCCTAATCACAAGCAAATAAACTAAGCTCTAGATACCAATTTGTAAGGATTGTTTGCCCTAAACCCCGAGGATTAATCTATGTTCAATTCAATCACAAAACGGAATCCAAATTGAATCAACAAGACACTCAAACTTTTTACCAGGTTCGGGGGATGCCCTACTCCTGGGAGCCTCGGGGGGGGGGGGGGGGGGGGGGGAATTGCTCAGCCCTTTTCCACTATAATATGAATCAATTACAAGCCCTAATTGCGCAATACGACTCAAGAACCCTAACAACTCTAATACAAGAATGTAGAAGAAGAAGGGAAGAGAAGATGAGGAATTCAGCCTCCTCAAGCAACGTCGCCGTCCTTCGCGACTAGAACAATCTTCTCGCAGTTCGAATCAAGCTTCAATCCGTCGAATCACTCAGACGCTCTGTTCTTCGTTTTTCCCAGAAAATTCCCAAATCGCATGAACCCTAATTTTGCATATCCAGCTCCTTTAAATAGAGGCGAAACGCAGCGTTCTGGCCACGCATTCAAAACCGAATTTTCTGCCCAAACGAAACGCTGACGTTTCCTCGTATTCAGACTTTTGCGCTTTGCCGAGACGTCGTCGTTCCATTAAACGAGTCTCGCGCCTTTGGCCAAACGACGCCGTTTCTCCTGGACTTTAAACACAACTCCAACGCGCGGCTTGGATGATCGGATGGCCGAACGACGGGCTTCCTTCCACGCTCGGAGGGCCGATCGGCTGGCCTCCTTCCACGCTCGGATGGCCGATCGGCTGGCCTCCTTCCACGCCCAGATGGCCGATCGGCTGGCCTCCTTGCTCGGCTGGCCGGTCGGCTGAGCTCTTCTCCCTTTAGCCTTCAGACATGCAAACCCTGTACTAGCCTATACTACACTGCAATGTGTGATCTCATTTGACAGCTGATCCACATTGCCTGGAAATAGGGGTGTAAACGAGCCGAGCCGAGCCGAGTATTGAGCTGCTCGAGCTCGGCTCGATAAGAAATTAATTGTGCTCGAACTCGAGCTCGAGCTCGACGAGCTTGAAAGGAATGTGTTCGAGCTCGGCTCGATAACTCTTTTACATACTCGAGCTCGGCTCGTCATCTTATCGAGCTTGAGCCTTAATCGAGCTATAAACGAGCTGCTCGTTTATAGCTCGAGTTATAAACAAGATGCTCGATTGTGAGCTCGTTTAAAGCTCGAAGATTAGAAAAAAACTGAACCTGTTTGAAATGTTTGTTTTGTGATACAAGCAATATTTATATATCATGTTTTATTAAAATTCATATCAATAGTGTACATATGCACCTTTTTAAATTATATTGACATTATTGAATATTGACTAATAATTTTATAATAGTCAAGTAATAATCGAGCTTTAAACGAATTTTAATCGAGCTCTAAACGAGTTTTAATCGAGCATATAAACGAGCGGCTCACGAACATAAACGAGCCGAGCAGTAGGTTGCTCGTACTCGGCTCGTTTAATAAACGAGCCTGAAAGTTGTGCTCGTGCTCGGCTCGTTTAAGATCGAACCGAGCTTTGACCGAGCTTTGACCGAGTTTGTTCGCGAGCAGCTCACGAGTGTATCGGCTCGTTTACACCCCTACCTGGAAACATATCAGTGACTTCCCAAGCATGTTGGGATTACAATGCATTACATTTTCAGTGTTTTGTTTTGTGTCCACGTGGCATGCAATGATTAGCTAATATAAGGTATCAGTCTCATTTTGACTCGTCTTCTGCGTTGTAATTCCGCAATATCTGCAAGCTGTTACGCAATCGCTCGATGAGCTTAGCGATTTCGAGACACGCAGAACATCACTGACACACCCATCACTGCTCTTTACTTGCAACAAAAGAATACTGTTGACTTCTGGTCATTGTTGGATTGGATTTGCATGGTGGAGCAAGGGAATAGTACGTAGATTAATTTGGTAAAATGGATCAGAGTGGAGTTTGCTGGCCCCCTACTGATGTAATTTACTTGGATTTCTAATGAACTTAATTATGCAGGTTACAGGGCCGGGAGTGAGGGATCTGAGGGCGGACAATTTTCCACCATATGACTACTGAGGAACCTGGCTTAAACCCTTAGGTCGTGGTGCCCTATTATGAATTTTTGAGGAGCATATCTCGAGTATGCTCATTAAACATCACGATGTGGTATGGAGGGGCACTTCTTGGTGCTTGTCAGATGCATGGAATTGTTGATAGTTGACATGGAATGCCTTCAGCTTAATCAGTACAAGATCCCAAACAACCTTAAGCACTTTAAAGATTCCGCGGATTTTCCATGATTGCCATTCATCCATGAAGCTGTTTTGAAGGATTTACAACAGCAGTATTACACTATTATTGCCAGGGATCGCAAACATTTTCAACGTTTTGAGGATGGATCTTGCGCAAGTATGTTTTACTGGTACCTCATCTGCATTCATATTTAGCTTTTTGGCATAGACCATACAAAAATCTCCTAGGACATGTTTGGATGCACTAGCTAGTTTGAATATATAGGTTGTAGGTGCTTGTCTTCTTCAGGGCATCGAAACAACAACAACTTGATTTGGACTCTACTTGAAACGTGAATTGATTTCACTTTCTAAATACAAGATTTATGCCCTATGTGGGTATCCAGAAATTGTATTGGGATATGACAAGCGATTTGTACCGAGAATGATTAAAAAATTGAAGATGAGTAAAAACAATCAATATATCAATGATTTCAATTGAAGGAGATAATCTCCGAGTTTTTCCTACTCTTCTTCAGCCATTTTTCGTGCATATCATGCCAAAAAGAGGAGCAGTTTCCTTCCAATAAACTGCCAAAAGAGATCAACATTTGAACTAGAAACTGTCCTCAACCGGTCGGCTGAGCTTAATGCTCTTGTCCGAGCCGGCCGGTTCAACACCTCAGTGTCCGACATCAAAACTCTCTGACCTTCTCAACCGGCCAATTGAGCTCAATGACTTTTGCTGAGCCGGCCGGTTCAACACCCCAGTGTCCGACAAAGTCATTTATACAAGGTTAAATCTTAAAATCTCCAACAATCCTCCCCCATTTTAGGGTTATACTCTTGAATGCTAAACATTCACAACCGAACAAAACTGTGCATAAGTGAAATGTCCATTAGGATTGAATTTCACATAGTGTAGTATTTTCCAATACTCGAGAATCAGGGTGTTCTACGAATTGTACCCTTCAACCCATTTGAATGCGGAAAAATAAAACACACACAAATTTACTTTCATTCCAAGTACAACTTGACACTATTACAGCCATGTGTCCTTATCCTTTCATAAGTGCATCCTTAGCCAAGCACAAGCCAATTGAAGTGGGTATCTTCACACTTATATAGGTGGATTCTTTTCGCATGCACCTGCAATGCATTTTTCCAAAAGATCCATTAAGAAGATAAACTTCATCCTCCCTTTCTCTGTAGGAAACAAACACATACCTTGGGATGGATATAACCATGTGCTTCAAATCTCTTAGAATAGGCTTGTGCTTAACTTAGCTCTTAGCCTCATACTAAGAGTGTTAAGGTGTCCTACGATAAGAGATTTAGATGTGCTTTATGCCCATCCCTAAACACGACTTTTCCACCAAGTCCCTAGCCAACCCTTTCGTCAAATGATCAGCTAGATTTTGCTGTGTCCAGACATAATCAATCGAAATCACCCTGTGAGTGATCAGTTCACGAACCACGCTATGCCTAACGCCCAGGTGTCTCGATTTACCATTGTACATTTGGCTATAAGCTTTAGCCAAAGTTGCCTTACTATCACAATGGATAGAAATAGGTGCTACCGGTTTTGGCCACAATGGAATCTCATGCACCAAATTCCTTAGCCATTCTACCTCTTTACCGGCAGCCGCTAAGGTTATGAATTCAGATTCCATAGACGAACTACCAACTAGTGATGCAAGTTTGCTTCTTTGAGGCCCAAGATATGGTACCTCCCCTAAGTAAAAAACCTAACCACGTGTAGAAGAATTGTTGGAGCATAAAGTGCCATATAGGCAAAACACAAATCTGTACAAGAAGTACTCGAATTGGTCTGTGCTAGCATCTGTGCAAGGTGTATCTTTCAGTTCCGAAAAATCAGGACAGTTGCTGAGTTTTAGGAAAGAAAGATATCATCTGGATATTCTCGTCCGCCACATCACCAAACCGACTCAGATGAGATAATCATATGCAGATTTCAACGGAATTATTTCCTATCTTATCTAGGGTTTAAAAAAAAATCAGATCTAGGGTTTTCTTATCACCTAGATCTCCACGGCCAGCTATAAATAGAAGAGCAGAAATTAGTTTCTTCTTGAAGCAACACTTGAGAGAGACGCCGTGTGGAGAGCCTTCAATCCGCAAGCTGAATTCATTATCCAAAGCTTCTGGTCGTCAAGCTTTCATTGGAGGATTAAGGCTGCAAGTTGGTAAGCCACTTGTTTTACTTGTTTCTTGAACTCATATATATTGTTGCTGCGCACTACAACGCCCAGAGTTCAAGAAGGTGTTGTCGCTGCTTAGTACCACTCAGGACTAGCAGATCGACTGTCACAGACGACGACCAACCACAATCTGAATCTACGAGTTGGATTCATCTACATCAGTCTCGGGAGGAGGTCTGATCGAACAGACGGGAGTCTCTGGATCTAAGGGGAGCTTAGATCACACAATTCTCTGATAAGGTAGTATAGGGGATCAGTAGTTTGGAAGGTTGTTCAAACATAAAACTGTACTATACACTGTGATAGTGAATTGTTCCTTGGACTTGGGAGAAGTCCCCCAGACGTAGGCTACATTGAGCCGAACTGGGTCACCAAGTGTTCTGTGTCCTTTACTGTTTTGCACCTTACTTTCATTTACCTTAGTCTGTGCAAGTAACTGTATCACACTCCGTGCTACAACTCACTGATACAGTTAAGCTCATCACACGTAGCTATTTCAATTGGTATCAGAGCAAGTTCTCAACATACGGAGTAGATTCTTGGGAAGCTAGCTACTGTTTTAAGATGAGCATCAAGGAAGGACAAAGCACTACTCGTCCGGTGCTGTTAGAAGGACATAATTATGGCTATTGGAAGGCCAGGATAAAGGCGTTTATCAAGAACGTGGATGAGAAAGCGTGGAGATCTGTGCTAACTGGCTGGGAACCTCCTCTGTTGGCAACTGATCAAGGAAGGGTTGTACCTAAACCAGAAACAGAATGGACTGAACAGGAGGAGCGTCTCGCCATGGGGAATGCCAAAGCTCTCAATGCCATCTTCTCAGCGGTAGACGAGCAAATTTTCAAACTTATCCTGAACTGTGAAAGCGCAAAAGAGGCATGGGATACCTTGTCCACTCACTTTGAAGGAACTGACAAGGTGAAACAGTCCAGAATTCAGATGTTGACATCCAGATTTGAGGAGCTAAAGATGCATGAGGATGAATCCATCAAGGACTTTAACGCCAGAGTATGTGACATTGTGAATGAGGCTTCTACCCTTGGTGAAGCTCTACCCGAAGAGAAGGTTGTGCAAAAGATTCTGAGGTCTCTGCCCAAACGATTTACTATGAAGGTGACTGCTATAGAAGAGGCAAACAATACAAAGACCATGAGCTGGAAAGAATTGATTGGAAATCTGTGCACCTATGAACTGCAACACCTGACTGTTCCAGAATCCAAGGTTAAATCTGTAGGTTTCAAGGCTGAGACTGTGGTAGACGATGAATCCACTGATGGAGTGAGTGAGGAACTAGCGTTACTCATGAAGAACTTCAATAAACTGTTGAAGAAGATCAACCGTAGAGGTGCTACCCAGAACAGCCTGAATCAGTCTAAAAATTTAGATGCCAGGAGAGTGGATTTCCAGCCGCGGGAGAGACAGTCTGACCAGAAGGAGAATGGGAATAGTGGACGGACCAAAGGAATAAAGTGTAGGGAATGCGGAGGTTACGGCCACATACAAGCAGATTGTGCTAACACCCTGAAGAAGAAGAATGGCAAGTCCCTGAATATCAGCTGGAGTGATGACGAGACCGAAGAGAGCACAGAGGAGGAAGAGACAAGCAACTTTGTTGCACTGACAAGCATGATAGACTGTATCCCGGACTGTGCCAGCACTGATCACAAAGATGGTTCCAATATTGAAGAGAGCGAAGCCGAAGAAAGTGATGGAGAAGAAATCACTGATGAGTGCATCGCTGAGAAATATGCACTATTGTTCTCAAAGTGGACTGAGCTGGTAGACATTAACAGGAGACTAAATGCAGGTGTTATCTCTTTGAAGCTGGAAAAGCAGAAGCTGAAATCCAAAGCCGACACCCTTGCACAGGAGAAAGAAAATCTGGAGAAAGAAGTAGAAAATCTGAAACAAAAGGCTGAAGGAGACAAACAAGAATCGAAGAAGCTCTTGAAGGAGATGGCTTCAATCAAGAAGGTCCTGAACAGTCTGAACACAGGGTCCAGAAATCTGAACCAGATCTTATCTATGCAGAAGAGAATGAAAGATACTACAGGGCTTGGATTCACTGGGAAGAAGAAAAGTGGTGATACGAAGTTTGTGAAGGCCAGTGGCACAGTTCCTAAAGACAACAAGCACAAGACAACTGATGAGTCTGTCTGTGCCAGAGAAGGTGACAGTTGGTATCGTGTCCCAAGAGCTGAAGAATGGCAACGTGCTAGGGTGTGTTACTACTGCAACATACCTGGACACATCAAACGTCATTGTTATCATCATAGACGTGACAGCCAGTATGAAGAACCAACAAGGAGACGAGGCAGAATGGTGTGGAGACCAAGGAATGATCAAAGCTGCTATGTCTCGTACAGTTCAACTGACAAGGAAGATGAAGAGAGCTGGTTCTTTGACAGTGGCTGCTCAAGACACATGACTGGAGTTCGAGAATACCTAACCAATCTGAGACAGATCAACGGCCACCATGTGACATTTGGTGACGGAAAAAGAGCAAGAGTTCTAGCCAAGGGAACACTGAATGTGCCAGGCATGCCACGCCTTGATGATGTTTACTGGGTTGACGGGTTAAAAGCCAACCTGATTAGTATCAGTCAACTGTGCGATAACAGTAATCAGGTACAGTTCTCAAGAAACTCTTGCCATGTTTACAACAAACACGGAGTTTGCGTAATGGAAGGAGACCGTGCAAGCAACAACTGCTACTTACTAAGCCGTGCTGCAACTCCAGGAGCAGTTACTTGTATGCTGAGTAGGTGCGATGAAATACATCTTTGGCATCAACGCCTGGGACACATCAACTTCAGATCTCTGAAATTTCTCTCCAATGAGAAGTTGATTGAAGGTATTCCTGTTATCAGAGGTGATATGCAAATTATTTGTGGTGATTGTCAAGCAGGAAAGCAGACTCGAGAAGTACACAAAAAGGAGGATAAAGTTTACACAAAGCGTGCGCTGGAGCTACTACATATGGACCTGATGGGACCTATGCAGGTGGAGAGTCTCGGTCGAAAGAGGTACGCATTCGTATGTATAGATGACTATACCAGATACTCTTGGATCATGTTCCTACGTGAGAAATCTGAGACTGTGCAAGCTTTTATACAACTTGCTACTCTACTGATCAATGAGAGGAGAGATCGTGGAGAAAATCTTTTGTCCATTCGAAGTGATCATGGGAGGGAATTTGAGAATGAGAAGTTTGCCCGGTTCTGTGATGAGCAAGGTATTGTACATCAATTCTCATCTCCCATCACACCGCAACAAAATGGAGTAGTTGAGCGGAGAAATCGAACTGTGCAAGAAATGGCAAGAGTCATGCTACATGCAAAGAACGTCCCTCTGCACTTATGGGCCGAAGCTATGTCAACCGCTACCTACGTCCTGAACAGAGTTCTGATTAGACCAGGGATGGACAAAACCAGCTATGAGCTCTGGAAAGGAAGAAAGCCCACAGTCAAGCACTTCCACGTGTTTGGTAGCACTTGTTATGTGCTGACGGATAGGGAGCAAAGGCAGAAGCTGGACAGGAGGTGTGATGAAGGACTGTTCCTGGGTTATTCTCCAAACAGCAGAACCTATCGTGTCTACAATAAGAGAACCAGAATAGTGATCGAGTCAATCAATGTTGTAATCGATGATGCCAAGGACTCACACCTAAGGCAAGAATCAGATGATGATATGGAGACTCAGTATACTCGTCCTAAGCCTATACAAGGGTCTGTACCAGATGCAAATTCCAAAATTGTGCCTGAAACAGTGCCAGATTCAGCCGAGAAACATGATGATACAAATATGCAAGATTCTGAAGATACACTCCATCAGCCTGTACAAGAGTATATACCAGATGCGAATTTTGAAGTTGTGCCTGAGACTGTGGTAGACTCGGCTCGGGAGAATAATGACGTACACATGCAAGATGCTGATGAAAGTGAGGTGAATCAAACTCAATCAAGAAGTGGTGACTCAAGCATACAACCATCAAGCAGAATCCAGAAGAATCATCCTCTCACGAGTATCATTGGGAACCTTCAAGACAAGATCAAGACTAGAGGTAAATCTCATGTTAATTACAGAGAGATGATTAATCATAGCTGCTATTTGTCGAAGGTGGAACCAAAGAATGTAAAGGAGGCCTTGAAAGATGATCATTGGATCACTGCCATGCAAGAAGAGTTGGGAGAATTCACCCGCAACGATGTATGGGATCTAGTTCCCCGCCCAATTGGAGTAAATATCATTGGCACAAAGTGGATATTTAAGAACAAAATAGATGAAAGTGGCAACATTACGAGAAACAAAGCCAGGCTGGTTGCTCAAGGATACACTCAGATAGAGGGTATTGATTTTGACGAGACCTTCGCCCCCGTTGCACGCCTGGAAGCTATTCGACTTCTCCTCGCAGTCGCTTGTTACTTGAAGTTCAAACTGTTCCAGATGGATGTAAAGAGTGCCTTCTTGAACGGTCTACTATTTGAAGAAGTGTACGTGGCTCAGCCTAAAGGTTTTGAAGACCCACACTGCCCGGATCATGTCTACAAACTAAAGAAGGCCTTATATGGACTCAAGCAGGCCCCTAGAGCTTGGTATGAAAGATTAACGCGATACCTCATGAGCATGGGATACACTCGAGGAGGAACAGACAAGACGATGTTCGTGAAAAAGGATAATCAACACTTTATCATCGCTCAAATCTACGTCGATGAAATCGTGTTTGGTTCTAATTCTCAGAAGATGGTGGATGAGTTCGTGGCTCAGATGCAAAGCGAGTTTCAAATGAGCATGGTGGGTGAATTGAATTACTTCTTGGGGCTGCAGGTTGTACAGTCGAAGGAAGGGATTTTCTTGACTCAGGCCAAGTATGCGAGAAATCTAGTGAAGAAGTTTGGACTGGACAAAGCTACCCACAAGAGAACTCCAGCTGCTACACATGTGAAGATCACCAAGGATGATGCAGGAGCTTCAGTGGACCAGACCTTGTACAGAAGCATGATCGGGAGTCTGCTATACCTGACTGCTTCCAGACCAGATATTTGTCAAGCAGTGGGAGTCTGTGCCAGGTATCAGGCAGATCCGAAGGAAAGTCACTTATTGCAGGTGAAGAGGATCATCAAATATGTAAGTGGTACTGCTGATTATGGTCTGTGGTACACTAGAGATACAAGTGGTTGTATTGTTGGATACTCTGATGCAGACTGGGCTGGTAACATCGAGGACAGAAAGAGTACTTCTGGTGGATGCTTCTTCGTGGGCAATAACCTTGTATCCTGGTTTAGCAAGAAGCAGAACAGTATTTCATTATCGTCTACTGAAGCGGAGTATATGGATGCGGGGAGCTGTTGTGCTAAAATGCTTTGGATGAAGCAGATGCTCAAGGAAGTGGGACTGGAGCAGAATACCATGACGTTATACTGTGACAACATGAGTGCAATCAGCATCTCTAAGGATCCAATACAGCATTCACGGACAAAGCACATTGACATAAGACATCACTTCATTAGAGAGCTAGTTGAAGATAAACTCATCAGTCTGTTCCACATGCCAACAGAGAAACAACTAGCGGATATTCTGACAAAGCCGTTGAACGCTGAGAGGTTTGAGACACTAAGGTCTGCACTTGGCCTTTGTGTTATGAAGAACTAGAAGGCCTTGACATCAGGGGCAGTCAGCTGAGCAGAACTATTATAAGTGTTGCTGACGTGCCATGTAGTAAGGGGGAGTTGCTTTTCAATCAAACTGTGCAAGCTCCTGGCTCAGTTAGCCGGAGCAGTATTGTCGTAGAAAGGCTTGAAGAGGGTATTGTCGTAGAGATGAACATGAAGGGGAGTAGTCCCTTGCCACTGTTGAGTCAAAAAGGGGGAGAACTCTGCAATGTGGTGGCTTTATTGTGTGGCGTTCTTGTTGATGGTGTTTTCTGCTGCGAACGATGCAAAGACTGGAATGAATCAGGTCATGCAGAAGAAGTGTTTTGCCTCACATGTCAAGGGGGAGATTGTTGGAGCATAAAGTGCCATATAGGCAAAACACAAATCTGTACAAGAAGTACTCGAATTGGTCTGTGCTAGCATCTGTGCAAGGTGTATCTTTCAGTTCCGAAAAATCAGGACAGTTGCTGAGTTTTAGGAAAGAAAGATATCATCTGGATATTCTCGTCCGCCACATCACCAAACCGACTCAGATGAGATAATCATATGCAGATTTCAACGGAATTATTTCCTATCTTATCTAGGGTTTAAAAAAAAAATCAGATCTAGGGTTTTCTTATCACCTAGATCTCCACGGCCAGCTATAAATAGAAGAGCAGAAATTAGTTTCTTCTTGAAGCAACACTTGAGAGAGACGCCGTGTGGAGAGCCTTCAATCCGCAAGCTGAATTCATTATCCAAAGCTTCTGGTCGTCAAGCTTTCATTGGAGGATTAAGGCTGCAAGTTGGTAAGCCACTTGTTTTACTTGTTTCTTGAACTCATATATATTGTTGCTGCGCACTACAACGCCCAGAGTTCAAGAAGGTGTTGTCGCTGCTTAGTACCACTCAGGACTAGCAGATCGACTGTCACAGACGACGACCAACCACAATCTGAATCTACGAGTTGGATTCATCTACATCAGTCTCGGGAGGAGGTCTGATCGAACAGACGGGAGTCTCTGGATCTAAGGGGAGCTTAGATCACACAATTCTCTGATAAGGTAGTATAGGGGATCAGTAGTTTGGAAGGCTGTTCAAACATAAAACTGTACTATACACTGTGATAGTGAATTGTTCCTTGGACTTGGGAGAAGTCCCCCAGACGTAGGCTACATTGAGCCGAACTGGGTCACCAAGTGTTCTGTGTCCTTTACTGTTTTGCACCTTACTTTCATTTACCTTAGTCTGTGCAAGTAACTGTATCACACTCCGTGCTACAACTCACTGATACAGTTAAGCTCATCACACGTAGCTATTTCAAGAATGATCTTTTAAATTGGTAATCCAACTTGCATCGGTATATCCCTCAAAGACCGAGGGAAAACCAGCATAAATCAGGCCATAATTCATGGCTCCCTTGAGGTATTTAAGTACCCGCCTAATAGCCTCCTAGTGATGAGTACTAGGATTACTAGTATATCTACTCAATTTTCCCACTGCATAAGCTATATTCGGTCGTACTCGTCATTGCATACATTAAGCAACCAAGAACTTGTGAATATTCAAGTAGTGAAACAGGTTCACCCATATTAGGCATAAGCTTCACACTTGGGTCCATGGGAGTACTAACCGGAGAACAATTCAAACAGTTGAATTTCTTAAGCACTTTCTCAACGTAGTGAGACTATGTGAGTGCTAGTCCTTTGTTCTCACGCTTGATTCTCGTACCAAGAATCACATCCGCTACTCCCATATCTTTCATAGCAAAATTTGATGATCTGAAGTCCTTTGTAAGGTCTACTTATTTTTGGTCAGTATCAAAAATCAGCATATCATCAACATACAAGCAAATGATTACTCCATTATCGGAGTTATCAAACTTGATGTAAATGCACTTGTTTGCTTGATTCAACTTGAATCCACTAGACAATATTACCTCATCAAACTTTTGATGCCACTGCTTGGGTGCTTGTTTCAGCCCATACAATGATTTGATCAACTTACAAACCTTGTTCATAATGAATCCTTCCGGTTGCTTCATATAGATTTCCTCGTCCAAATCACCATTCAAGAATGTTGTCTTGACATCCATTTGGGGTACAACCAGATTGTTAATTGAAGCAAGTGCAATTAGCAACCTAATAGTGTAAATCCTAGCAACCGGAGCATATGTATCGAAAAAATCAATACCCTCCTTTTGCCTAAAGCCATGGATGACCAATTGAGCTTTAAACTTATCTACCAATCCATCAACCTTCATTTTCTTTTTGAAAATCCATTTGCAGCCTAAAGGCTTGCAACCCGGTGGAAGATCCAATAATACCCAAGTATTATTTCTCACGATAGAATCCATTTCATAGTTTATTGCTTCTTTCCAGAAGGAAACATCTTGAGACCTCATAGCCTCATCATGAGTTCTAGGATCATCATCAATATGATAACAATATGAGTATTGATACTCAATAATCAATATCATCTCTAGAACCCTCAATTAAGTAAACTTGATAATATGGTCCAAAGGATTTTTCAATCCTTCCACGTTCGCTTCTACGAGGCTCAAACGATGTACTTTTAGAAGGTGTGCTCACTGATCGCTTGCAAATATAGCATAAATATTCAAATAGAATTCGAACACTATTGCTAAGTCACGGTAATTAAAACATTTGTAATGACTCGGGTGAACCGAGGTCGAACCCAAAAGATAGGTGATTAAACTAATAGTGCTAACAATGTGATTAGAATGTCTAAGGTTGGGGGGGTTTCAATCCAAAAGAGAGGTTTGAAATACTAAAAATGGTGAACAATCAATTAAAAGATGACTAGGGATCTATTTTTCCACCTAAACAATTATTGTGACGGTAAAATAGGACGCTAATTGATGAAATCACATGCTCATGCTTAGAATCTAGCCATGCAACATTAATGTTAAGTTCAACTCACGCTCCAACTTAGTATAAAGAGATTGCATCTCGCATAATGCCTCACAGTCACGCACTATTGGCACTATAGAGTATGAATATCTAGCCTCACACTCACGCTCTATTGACTAGATAATCATACTCTTGTTAGGTTCAAGCCATTCTCATTAGGTTAAAAGTGTCATCCAACTAACACCAAATCCTAATGCTTCTTCATTTGGTTCATTTGAAATCATGCTTTTCAACGCAAGTTACATCAAACATGAGATCAAGCAAAATTCCCATTGAGGACATGTCACAAACACCTTATGGGCAACTCTAAACATTAAGTTCAAATGAAGAAGAATCATGTGCAAATCATTCACAAATAGCATCCATCATATTTAAAAAGTCACAAACATGTCTAGGGGATCCATAGATCCCCAACCAAAGTCACTACTCACTCATGGTGAGTTTACAAACATAAGCAACAATAAAAGTGCAAGCAACCATATGGAAGTAGAGTTTAGAACTTCAAAACCAATATAGAGATTCAAGATGTTGTTGAAGCTCTTCCTTCTCTCCAAAACCCCCTGGCGGCTGCTCCCAAAAACCCCAGAAAAGATCCCCCAAAAATCCCCCCTTTTGGATCAAAACCATCTCTTTCTATTTATAGTCAAAAACTGAAATTTCTGGGTTTCGGGTCCAATCGGGCGGTTCGGAAATGAGGCCAACACTCAACCGGCCGGTTGGGACATGTTTGGAGACTCTGAGGTCCCCAACCGGCGGGTTCAATCTTGTGGAGGACTTGAACCGGGCGGCTCAAAACATCAGATAGCAATGGGAGCTTGTACCAGAGTTCTGCTAACAGGTCTGACTTCTTGGGGATTTTGCAACGTCTTAACGTCCGAATTTGGCCTTCGCGTCAACTAGCAAGTTGTATCCCTTTGAGTTATCTTTCCAACAAGCTTTGAATCGACTAAATCGGACACCATATGAGATCTGTGCGTCCAAAATACGCCAGCAAGGTCAGTTTGTCCTGTTTTTCCCGAAACAGCATATTTTGCTCCGAAACTGCTCGGTTTTGCTCCAAAATGCTACTCACTTGTGTTCTCAGCTTAAACTCTGTAATTTGCCTGAAATGAACCACAAAGCATCAAATAGCAAGTGAAATCGTAATAAAATGATCGAAATAATAAGCATAGAGGTCGCCTAAAAAGAATATATTTTAGCGCTATCACTCACATCATCTTCCAACTCAGCTCTTGTAGAGCTAGAAATCAAATCTTGAGGTCTAGGTAATGATGAGAAACGGTTCTCATCAAAGATTGCATCCCTTGATTCAATTACGGTGTGAGCCGAAATAGAATCACTCGTTCTAGTCACATAGAACCTATATGCTTTAGAATTTTCAGCATATCCAATAAAGATGCAATCAACACCTCTTTCTCCCAAAGACCTTATTTTGGGAGCCGGTAGTCTTACTACCGCTCTACATCCCCAAACTCGGAGATAATCTAGATTTGGTTTCTTTTTGTGCCAAAGCTCATATGGGGTAACCTTGTTCCTTTTGTTAGGAACTCTGTTAAGTAAATAAAAGGCTGTTAACATAGCCTCACCCCAAAATCCTTCACTCAAACCAGAGTAGGATAACATGGAATTAACCTTCTCCTTTAGGATTCTATTCTTCCTTTTAGCCACACTATTTATTGTGGTGTATAAGGGGTTGTAGTCTCATGAATGATACCATTCAACTAGAAATATACAGGATCGTAATATTCTCCACCTCTATCGGTTCTAAGCCTCTTAATCAAATCATGCATCAATTTTACTTCAGCTTTATACACTTTAAACTTATCTAAAGCTTCATCTTTAGCACGTAGCAAGTACACATAACAGTATCTAGAACACTCATCTATAAAAGTTATGTAGTACTTCTTATCCCCTAAAGATGGAGTAGAATGTAAATCACTCAAGTCACTGTGAACAAGCTCAAGCTAATTTGGTGTTCGTGAAATACTTTTGAATGGCAACCTAGTGATCTTTGTTAGCATGCAAGTAGTACATCTATCAACATCCATGTCAACTTTAGGAATCAATCCTTCCTTAGACATAATATGCATACGTTGATAGTGAACATGTCCTAATCTAGCATGCCACAATATTGAATCATCACTAGAACAAGTCATATAAACAGAATCCGCGACTTTATTTACATTCAACATAAACATGCCATTACAAAAGTATCCAAATCCAACAAACACACCATGTATGGACAGTACATACTTGTCCGACTCATACACTTGCTTGAAACCAAACTTGTTCAACAAACTACCGAAAAACTAAGTTTTTCTGAATAAAAGGTACATGCAATACATTTAACAGTTCAAGGGTTTTCCCCGAGCTAAACTCTAACACTACATTGCCTTGGCCCAGTATTGGTGCAGTTGACTCGTTTCTCATATGTAGAACCGATCCATCTTTCACCGTTTCATATGTCTTGAAACAACGACGATCTTTGCATACATACTTTGTAGCACTCGAGTCAATCCACCAAGCTACCTCATCATCCTGAACATAAAATGCTTCAGTGATCAATGATACATAATTCACATCAGAATTATAATTCGAAAGAGAAATCTGACGTTGAAGGTTGGAAGGGCATTTTTCTTTGCCCTTATCCCCAACATTCACTTTCATTTTTCCTTTCTCAGCCTTGGCCATTCTACAATCACTCTTATAGTGTCCCGATTTTCCACAAATTCAACAAGAACCCTTAGGTTTCTTTGCGAATTTGCTACCGGAGTTGTCATTGAATCGTTTCTTCCCTTTGAACTTCCGAAGACCTCCCTTGTCTTCCACCATATGCACAGAAGACGGCTCAATGGTCTCTTTCTGTTTCACATCCTCTTGCATCGGTATAGATTCCTTTACACACAACTCACCACCGAGTTCTTCAAGAGACATCTCCTCTTTCTTATGCTTAAGCGTACGCTTAAAATCCTTCCACGAAGGTGGTAGCTTGTCTATAATACTAGACACCGAGATGGCATCATCCATCTTCATATAATACTGGGTGAATTGCCCAAGTATGCGAGTCAATTCATTGAATTACTCAATCACCGGTCTAGTATCGACCATCTTGTAACTATTAAAGTTACTCACAAGAAATTTCTTGCTTGATGCATCTTCCTGCATATACTTTGCCTCAAGTGCATCCCACAATTCCTTAGCAGACTCTACATTTTGATAAAGATCAAATAACGGATCAAACATACCGTTCAGAATGTGACCACGACATATGTAGTCATCATTCTCCCACTTGCTCCTCTTCCTAATTGCATCAATCGGAGCATTGTCATCCACTATTGGAATAGGGGTAGAGAGCACGTGGACCACCTTCAAAGTAGTCAACAGAAAGTGCATCTTTCTCTACCATCTTTGAAAGTTCACTCCTTCAAATTTCTCCAATTTTCCGAAATTGGAAGTCATCTCCCTCACGCCCTACTGCAGTAGACATCGTTGTTGATTCAAAGAAAAATCTTGTATTTGATTGTAGGTGCTTGTCTTCTTCAGGGCGTCGAAACAACAACAACTTGACTTGGACTTTACTTGAAACGTGAATTGATTTCACTTTCCAAATACAAGGTTTCTGCCCTATGTGGGTATCCAGAAATTGTATTGAGATATGACAAGCGATTTGTACCGGGAATGAGTAAAAACAATCAATATACCAATGATTTCAATTGAAGGAGATAATCTCTGAGTTTTTCCTACTCTTCTTCAGCCATTTTTCGTGCAGATCATGCCAAAAAGGGGAGCGGTTTCCTTCCAATAAACTGCCAAAAGAGATCAACATTTGAACTAGAAATTGTCCTCAACCGGCCGGCTGAGCTTAATGCTCTTGTCCGAGCCGGTCGATTCAACACCTCAGTGTCCGACATCAAAACTCTCTGACCTTCTCAACCGGCCGGTTGAGCTCAATGACTTTTGCTGAGCCAGCCTTTTCAACACCTCAGTGTTCGACAAAGCCATTTATACATGGTTAAACCCTAAAATCTCCAACATAGGTTATACACTAGATTCAAATTCAACTTCAAACTTGGAAAGCATCATCTTTATTAATAGATAAAGCTTGATCTTCCTCATTGTCATTAACTTTCATAATTAGTTACTTACTCGTCTCTATCATGCTTGAAGTGATAAGAGAGTAATGATTAAAAACATGAACTTGCTCGATTAAGCACCTAACAATCTTTTGTTATAAGATCACTTGTTTATTTCTCATGTTTGTTGCCAGTTGCTTGCCACTCAAAACAGCATATCCACCACAAGGCATTTAATCTTACTAAAGCTGAATCAAAGCCCCAAAAGGAGTAAATCCTAATACTTTCCGCCATGCCGTCATGATTGCTCCGAATGATTAGCAAGGGAACATAGAGAATAAACACTCAATCTTTTATCTGCTCTTATGTACTTTGGCTGAACTTTTATAGGCAAAGTGTGCTATGCTTTGTGCACTTGACCTTCAGCATTTTCATAATCTTATTGCCCCTGACCATTTGCTTCATTATACAATATACAGTTAGAGAGCATGCCTTGTGTTTTTTGTACGGAGTAATTAATATTCTGCATAAAATGGCCTTGCTAAAAAATATTCTGCATAAAATGATAATTGATGAAATTGTTATTTGAATAATTAAGGTGGTGTGAATGTAAAGCTTTGTTATGTGCCAATTGCAATAGCAGTTAACAGCCAACCTTGACATTTATGGACTGGGTTTCTGTCAAATGAATTGTTTAGCTTCCATCTCTACAGACCAACTTTTGAAATAAGTCTCAATTATTTTGTCTGATACTGATACCCTTGTGCAAAATTGCAAGATGCACTTTGATCTAGGTTAAGCCTTGTGAACTTTGATGTATTTATTATGACTATAAAATCTCTAGAAATTTCCAAGAATGTCATTTAGTTATTTTTTTTTCTTTTGATAGCCATTTTATTGAAAACAATTTCAAAATTACACTACTTATAAAAAGATGGCAAAATGGATTTTCAAAAACCACTACCTAATTCTTCATAAGCCTGTGGCTCAAGAATCCAATGCTGTCCTCTTCCCATTTGCTCAATTTGTTGAAGCCAAAATTTTCTTGAAAAGACAACACTAGGTGGTGTCTCTTTGCACGAAGAGTGTGCAAATCTGCGAATTCCAAAGAGAGACGTACACGGTACACCCAAATGCTTAAATTTATCATCTTGATAGTGAAGTACTGTAGAAATCTTCAACAGTTTGTGTCTTTTCTCTATTCCAGAGTCCTTGTTTCCCCCCAAGTCTATCATATAGGAGTACTATTTGGAACACCAAGGGCTACAAACTTATATCTTATAAGTTTTTAGAACATGGACTTTACATTGAAAATGAGAGACTGCCCATGTCCCAAATGTATGAAGATTGATTTCAAATAAAGTACTGAGATTTTTGCATTTTTCTTTAATATATATTTGATTGATAATTTTATTATACCTCTGATGATGAGATTCAAAATTTGAGGCAGCAGTGAGGTGAGCTCAGTGTTGTTGTAGCCTTGTAGCTGAACATAGGAGTGTGAAAAAACTGGAAAAAGGAACAAAGGATGTACACTGTACATGATGTTTTGAGTTTTGTGTGTTGATATAAAGTAAAAGGATTGGTCTTTCCCAGTCAACATCAATTGTCTACTGTGTCAGCTTTCACAAAAAGAAAAAGAAAAGAAAAAAACCCAAAAACCCTTCTTCAAAAAATTCTCTCCAACATCTCCCACCAGCTAGCACTTAGCATTAGCAAGCCTAAAACAACAACTACACCTTTCCTCTCACTCTCTTTTTCCTCTCACACTGAAAAAAACCCTCTTTCATGGCTGCTCACATTGTCTTGTTGATTCTAGCCTTAGCTTATGGTGTTTCAGACTCATCTTCTGCATCAGATGCTGAGCTTCTCCTGCAAAAGATCAAGCCTTCACTCCAAGGCACAACTGAAAGCCTTCTCCTTTCATCATGGAACAATTCAGTGCCTCTTTGTCAATGGAGAGGTTTGAAATGGGTTTTCACCAATGGCTCTCCACTCACCTGCTCCGACCTATCTTCTCCACAATGGACCAACTTATCCCTCTCTAAAGACCCTTCTCTCCATCTCCTCTCCCTTCAGCTCCCATCTGCCAATCTCACTGGCTCTCTTCCCAAGGAACTTGGTCAGCTCTCCACTCTCCAAAGTTTGTATCTTAACATCAATTTGTTGACAGGGGACATCCCACTTGAGCTAGGGTACAGTTCTTCACTCTCTGATGTTGATTTGAGTAGTAATTTGCTGAAGGGCTCTTTGCCTCCTTCAATTTGGAATCTCTGTGAGAGGCTTGTGTCATTTAGGGTTAATGGAAATTTCTTATCTGGGTCTGTCCCTGAGCCTGCATTACCAAACTCTACTTGTCAGGAGCTGCAGATTCTTGGCTTAGGGAACAATAATTTCTCTGGGGTTTTCCCAGAATTCATTACTAGGTTTCAAGGCCTGAAGGTGTTGGATCTTAGTCATAACATGTTTACTGGAGTGATTCCTGTGACTTTAGCTAGCTTAAACCTTGAAAGGTTGAATCTTTCTTACAACAACTTTTCCGGGGTTTTGCCCAATTTGGGGACTTCAAAATTTAGTGCTGATGCCTTCCAAGGAAATAGCCCTGCGCTATGTGGGCTGCCGCTAAAGAGCTGTGCAGGGAGTTCTGGATTGAGTGGTGGTGTAATTGCTGGTATAATGATAGGACTTATGGCTGGTGCGGTTGTGATAGCTTCACTTTTGATTGGGTATGTTCAGGGAAAGAAGAGGAAGAATGCGGCTCATGACGAAGAGGAGATGGAGGAAGGTGAGGATGATGAGAATGGTGGGACTGATGGAGGAGGAAGCGAAGGGAAACTGATTGTGTTCCAAGGTGGCGAGCATTTGACGTTGGAAGATGTGTTGAATGCCACGGGACAGGTTATGGAGAAGACTAGCTACGGGACTATATACAAGGCGAAGCTTGCTGATGGCGGGACTATTGCTTTGAGGTTGCTCAGAGAAGGGAGTTGCAAGGAGAAGGCGTCGTGTTTGCCATTGATTAAGCAGCTTGGCAGAATTCGTCATGAAAATTTGATTCCATTGCGAGCATTTTACCAGGGGAAGAGAGGAGAGAAACTTCTCATATATGATTATCTTCCCAACCGTAGCCTTCATGATCTTCTTCACGGTAAGTATGTTATTTGATGAGTATAAAAATAACTTCCGTCAGCTCATGAATGTCATTGTCAGTATGAATTCACAATAAAATTTTATTCCGAATGTTTGTGAGTATTTAGTATGGATAGACAAACAGATAGCTCGAAGAAGTCTCAGTCAGTTATGGTAATTGAAGGGATTAGTATGTGTTAAGCCTCGAGTATTTTGGTGTCACATCAGTCGTTTTTGTTGTGCAGATATCGACTTGATTTTAGTTTTAACGTTTTGTGTCTGTGTGGTTAATTTCAGAAACAAGAGTAGGAAAGCCGGTATTGAATTGGGCTCGGCGCCACAAGATTGCATTGTGCATTGCTAGAGGACTAATGTACCTTCACAATGGTTGTGAAACACCCATTACTCATGGAAACCTACGCTCCAAGAATGTACTTGTGGACGACTTTTTTGTTGCCCGAATCACCGAATTTGGGCTCGACAAGTTAGTGGTCCCAGCAGTAGCAGATGAAATAGTAGCACTAGCGAAATCAGACGGCTACAAGGCACCAGAGTTACAAAAGATGAAGAAATGCAATTCCAGGACCGATGTTTATTCATTTGGCATACTCTTGCTAGAGATTTTAATAGGTAAAAAACCTGGAAAAAGCGAAAGGAACAACAAGTTCATGGACCTGCCTTCGATGGTGAAAGTGGCGGTGTTGGAGGAGACTACTATGGAAGTTTTTGACGTGGAAGTGTTGAAGGGAGTGAGGAGTCCGATGGAAGATGGACTAGTTCAAGCGTTGAAACTCGCAATGGGTTGCTGCGCTCCTGTGCCTTCGGTTAGACCCACCATGGATGAAGTTGTGAAGCAGCTGGAAGAGAATAGGCCACGGAATCGGTCTGCTTTGTACAGCCCTACGGAGACTAGAAGTGGAAGCATTACCCCATTCTAAAATATATGCACTTCAAGGAGTCAGTCAGATCATGGCTTCAACTTTGTTTAAATATATATAGGTTTTGCTGTATCAGATTATTGCAAGATTCATGATTTACAAGTTCTTTATTCTGAAGGACACTGGGATTGGGAAATACCCACTATTAGCGTGTCATTTTGGATTTTCATGTTTTGTTTGCTAGATTTGTAGATGCATTGCTTTCATGCAGTTGTAGGAATCTGGTTTCTCTATCTTGAATGGCTGTGCAGCTGAAGCTTGAGACACCAGATGATACATGGGAGTGTTTTCAAGGGAATCATGGGGGTGCTTTAAAGCTATTACAGACAAACAGAGGTGAGTGAGCTTCCCCTGATGAATGTGATAACATTATGAATCCTTTTAAATTGTTTATAGGCATAACAGTAATAATTAAATAAGTAGACAGGAAATAGTTCATCTTATTTGGTTCGTATTATTAACATTTTTGGTTCTTGCGGCAGGACAAGGCACCGGCACTGGAGGTGATGGAGTCAACCATGGAAGATGATTTAGCACTCAAGCTTGAGGCTCTTGCATATCCAGCAGCAGCACCAACACCTGAGGGAGTGAAGTAAGCACCATTCAACAAAAGGTCCCCTTCTGATCTCCAATTCCAATGCTTCCAATGGTTGTTGTTCACTATCCTCTTTGTAACCTGATCACGTAGATTACTAGATATTACAGTTTTATCTGGACATGTTGATTACTGAAATAGTATGTTTTTTCTGGACATGTTGATTACTGAAAAAGTCACTAGAATAGTGTTTTTAGATACCTCTTTGGCATGGATATTAGCTGGTGCGGCAAATCTGTTCCCTTGGCTGTTAATGGTAGGGTTAGCACTTCCTCCAACTGCATACATTTCCCAGTGAGTATAGTCATTGTTCACCACGTGAAAGTACCCGTGTCTGCACCTGTATTTAGGTCCCACTTTAGGTTAGAATGATCACAGGAAACAAAAGCAAAGATAGATCCGACCATTGCCTATTACCACCACTCAATTTTAAGAATGATCTGTGACACGGCAACGGGTACCGATTATTCTCTATCATGATTACTGAGTGTAGTTAATTTTCTGCTTATTGACTTGCAAATAGTCATTGTAGAATTACCTTGGCATTCTCTGTACGAGACCTTCTCCAAAGTGATTGTAAGCAATTGTGACTTGCATCATCCTGTCCCTTCTATAGGTATCGCTATGGCCCAAGAGTATGACCTGTTTGCATTTCAAGCACAACCAGAAAGATACAAATCCATAAAGTCTAGGAATGTGGTGCAACAAGTTAAGAGTTGCTAGCAGTTGAAAAACAAAAGGGATTACTGGGAAAGAGCTTTGCCAATGGAGAGTGAAATTCTTTTTAAGTACCTCATTGTGGTGGGTGAAATAGTTGTTTGAGATGGTAATGGCAGTTGATCCCATGATAGCATCAATGAGCCCATCAGCACAATTGGATAAGGAGTTGTGATCAATCCATATATGGCTGGATCCAAAGATTGATATCCCATCACCGTCAGCGATTGTACGCCACCCGTAGTGGGTTGGGGAGCTCCTGACCATTGCATTGCCGGTGCGTTTGCAGTCGTGGATATGGAGTCCATGGATGATAATATTAGTAACAAACTGGATGGTGATGCAGCCTCCATTTGCAATGTGGACATTAACTCCCCTGCCATCAATTGTTTTGAAGCTGTTCATAATAAGCTCCTGCTTCAGATTTAACACCATATCCCGCTTGAACACTATCCAAAGTGGCTCATCTTGGATGACTGCATGGCGGAGAGTTCCTGGTCTGGGGTTAACTGGATCATCACTAGGGTTTGACACGACGTAAAACTTGCCATCACTTCCGCCTATGGCGTTTCTTCCAAACCCAATAGCGCAGTCTGCTAGGCGTTTTCTGTTGAAGTGCCAACGCCGGTTGCAGCGCCAGCAGTCATCTATTGGATTACCAGTCCCACATGAGAAATATCCCAAGTTTCTCCTTTCTGTGCTATTTTGAATGCTCCTGAACAATATACAGCTTACATTATTCCAAATTTCATCAAAGTATGTAAACCTGACTGTTCAAATCCAGTTAACTAACTTTCTATAATAAAAAAAAAGGCAATCAGATTACAGAAAAAGTTAAATCATTGTTCTGTAATTACTTGTTCTGTACTGAGACCAGAGGTGAAGCGAAATTGAAATAAGACTGTGGCTGTGGTTTTACATGTGGATATGGAGACAGCTTTCATACAGAAAGTCATACGGTAATAAATGCAAAGAGCTGAACAGTAGAGATACGATGTTTGTGACTGAAGATGCTGGTGCAGCTGCTAGACTGGCCTAAGTAAAGACAGTTATTAATGAGAACAGGAGTTAGAAAAATGGGTGTGAAATGAATAAGGTCATGGTGGGTTCATGGAGGATGAATTATATAAAAGTGAGTGTCAGGACACAGAATGGAGGGGTCAAGTGAATTAGTGAAATGCTCACACGTTACTTTACTGCCTTTGTAAACTAATAATGCAGTATATAGATCTGCAACTACATTGTTGCAGAGGACTACAGCTGACAGGCTGTGTAAACACGGGACAAACAAATTAACACCAGCATTCAATTTCAATACCAAACTCAATTCCAGCGGTCTACACAAACACAACACAACAAAACAGAACGCAATGTTTGTGAACTCAAGCACATTGTTGATATTTAAAGAGAAACCAAACAGCATCCAATGTCTATGAAAAGCTAAAATGGTGTGTGGTTGGTACTATAAAGAATGAAACTGCTTTCATGTGAAGAATGTATTATTACCGACAACCACCGACACTCTGATCAATCAAACACACTACACAATATCAAAGCTAGGAAATATATATAGACTCTCGGCTAGATACCAAGAAAGTGGAATCAAACTATAAAGAAAATGTAAATGGTTTGATTTCCCAATTGACTCCTTAAAGGCTACAGTACAGTATATATGGAATATTGCTTGTAATAGTCATCAACCTGGCCCAGATGACCTACAGGACTTTGATCAAAAGCCATGTGAAAGACCACTGTTTTAAGAACTCATTAATTACCATCGTCTTAAACTTAACCTACCAGTAATAGGCAACTGAAATAAGTGACTTTGAAAACTACTAATACACATGCTCATTTCTCTGAAAGACTCACATATCAACCATTGCAGCAACTTCATCCGGGCTTTCAACAGCGTGCTGGTGCCAGTCCTCAGCTTCATCCATCTCCAATCTGTTTCAACTAAAGCCATCAATTTCATAGCTTTGTCAAAGTAAAGTAAATAGATATATTCCACTTGATCATCTCAAAATTCTCATGCATTATACAATGTGCTTAAACATTATTAATTTTTTAATTAGTTATTTACTGTAACTAACTTAAAATCTTAAATAGACGTTAAAAATCCCACTGACAAAAATGACACTTTAATCATCTACAAATCTTTCTTCTATAAATATATATTTATTTATTTGACAAAGGTCGTCTTTATCAGAGAATTTTAAGTGTTATAAAATGGCGATCAGACAATCCAACCGCTCGGATCTACTAAAACTGACACGTGGACGATTAGGATTGTTACAGAATTCTGTTAAACGACGATCTGGCCATTTTAAGCACTCACGGCTCACCTCTCCGCCATTGATGAGTTCTTCAAGCTCTGCTCCACCTTCGCCTTCGCCTCCGTCTCCTCAAATCTGTCAATCGCACGTCACACATAGTTCACTCAACCAAAAAACAGCCATCAATTCACAATTTCACTTCTAACTCACAACCTGAATTAATTCAAAACAAACAAAAAAACGCAACTCAATTTGTCTATTAAACTCACAGCACCTGATCGCATTCGTCATCCGCGGCACCAGGCTAGCGACCAGCAACAACGTGACGAGTACGGCCAGTGTTGGAAAAACAGCGACACGTGATCTGTAGTACGCGACGGCGGTTTTCGACATTGTTGCTTTGCTTCTGCTAGTGTAAAGCTACCACGAACTGCAACAGATTTCCCCTATCCTCTAGCGTCAGTTATTGGAAATGATCAAGCGGACAATGTCGGCGGTTCTCTTGCGTGCTCAGTGGCTTAGTGATGCAGAAGTGGGGGAAGTGGAGGAGAGCGAAGGCGAACCTGTTTAGCAATGGAGAGTTTGGTTTTATATGGTAACTTCCTGGTTAACTTAACCGCGGTTAAGTTTAGTTTCCTTGTGTTGGGTTTAAAAGAATTCCTTTTTTTTCAGTTGGTCGGAAATAGTTTTTTATTATTATAAAATATCTTACTACTGTACTGATGTAAAACATTTAGAGTTATTAGCTCGCATTTTCTCACTGATTTTAAATAACTGTATAATTCTTTTTTACGGAATCACATTTTAGTTTTATATTAAAAAATATTAAATTTAAGTGCTTCTTTTTTTTAAAGGGAAAAGGACAAAGAGGAATACGAATTAGCACTTACTGATAAATTAAAATCAGAACTATAGAAAATGACAATTAAGGAGTAGTTTTAAAAGCGTTTAATTTTCATATAATAATTAAATACTAACATAGTTGATAATTAAGGGACAATTTCAACACATAATTGATGCTTGATTTTTATATGTCAGTTAGTTGTTATATGTCAAATAAAAGATTTTGAAATTATTCTTCGTAATTTATAACGATAGTTCATAGCTTTCTTTTTGTTATTTTCCTTTTTTATGTGCTTTGTTGAAATTATTCATTTGGTTTAACCTGAGGTCATAGAGAAAGCCGTTTATTTGTCAGTATTATCGTACCGACGGCGACGGATACATAAATGGTACTTTTGGTATGTGTGGAGTCCACGTGGCAGACTACTGTGAATGTGATGTTGCTTTGCTCCCCTATTGCCTTTTCTATACTTCATATTACGATTAATGTTAGTTTTAATCACGTCAAATTAATTTAAGTTATTTTTAGTCAATGTAAATTAATATAAATTTCAGTTAAGTTAAGTTAAGTTAGACTACCATCACCACCACCCTCGCCGCCCCACCGTCGGACCACCGCCGCCCAATCTCCGCTTCGGCAGTGGGGCGAGGGTCGCGGCGGCTCCGGCGGCGGTGGGGCGGCGGTCCGGTGGCTCATGCGGCGGTGGGGCGGCGGCTTAGTCAATATAAGTTTCAGTTAAGTTAATATAAGTTAATATCAGTCAATATAAGTTAATACCAGTTAATATCAGTTCAGTTACAGTTAAGATCAGTTAAGTTTCAATTCAAATGGACGGGCCTTAAGTCTCTATGCACACTAAAATAAGGTTAAATGTTAAAATTTTGATTTTTAAGGGCGAAGAGGAGCCTCAGTGGTTGAGGTCTCCCCAGGTGCTCCCCCGCATTGGTTCAAGTCCCACCCCTGCCAAATTGAGCAGATACTAACTTTAACCCACTAACCCCATCAAAATATAAAAAAATTGATTTTTAAATATGAAATTGTATTTCTCATCAAATATGAATGTCTTGTATTATTTTAAATATTATAATTCATATGCAGGGTAACAAATAAAAAACAAATCATAAAAATCAACTATTGGAAATTAATAATTTTCATGGTCTCCAGTCTCCACCTATAAGATTTTTATTCAACCGAAGGATCTATTAAATGTTGTGGTATAAATTTAAGTATGGAACACCATGTGATAGGGGTGGACAAAACCCGCCCCGGCCCGACAATTCGGTCCGTTCCGGTCCATTTAATTTGGTTTAACCTAACCCGATATAAGTATCGGGTCGGGTTAGGGTTGAGGATCGGGTTATCCGATTTCATAAGTAATATAAAAAATATTAGATTTTTAATAAGATTCAAACCTTACACTTTATCTGAATAAATATGACTACATATGAAAAGAATCAGGTACAAAGTTGATATTTTGGTACAAAATACAAACTAATCATAGTCATTGATCTTGTGATTTGAATGGATAAGATTAAAACTTGATTTTTTGGTATTTTTTGTGTGTGACGAACTATAAAATGAAACTGACGAACTATGTCGTCTTTTCATTTTTCGACTCAAATTTTGACGAACTATAAAATAAACTGACGAACTATAAAATGATTTTGACAAATTTTGTATTTTGGACCAAAAATTAACTTTGCGTACCTGATCTTTAAATCACAAATCAGTGATTGAGCTTATATTTTCTAAGTATTTGTATTGCGATAGATGATATTGAATGTTTTATGTCTATTATAAATTTTAGTTTTAGGATCGGGTCGGGTTCGGATACACATGATTGACCTGGTCTTTCGGGTCGGATTAGAATTCAAATAAACGATCCAATCACTATTTTGGGTCGGGTTAGGAACGAGTAAAATCCGTCCCAACCCGTCCCACGCCCTCCATTACCATGTGAGCAAGTATAAAGTGTGTCAAACAGCTTGGGAATGATTTGAAATGAAAAAAAATCTCCTTACATTCCAAAGGCCACTTTCCACTTCTTTTTGCAGTGATTTGCTCCATAGCTTTTAGCCCCATTTTACGCATAACTTCATATATTGTTCACATTCAATGCCATAACAAGTTGTTAAGTTTTCATTTTTCACCATGATGAAGATGATGTTGCGGTTGGGTTGTTAGTTATACACTTGATATATGGTTGGTGTAAACACTTTTAAAAGAATCCTAAGACTTTGTCATGCATCTTTCAAAAGCTCATAATCATTAAGTTCTAGTGTTGTGACATGTTTCATTAATAAGGGAATGTATTATATAATATAAATTTTCCTAATGTTAATTTAGATTTGAGTGAATTTAATAAATGTTTTAGCAAGTGACATGTGCTCATAATCTCATATGTGATGTTACAAAAACCATACATTCTTCAACTCTTGTCCAACATTGATGAGAACTTCGTGTATGTGCAGTTTGATAACCATTTTGCTACTAATGTAATTTTTTGAGATTGACTTTAGGTAGTGGTAGTGTGGACAATGTTGATGATGGTAAAAAATACTTTTGACAGATTAAATTTATAACGACTCAAATCAGATCATTTTAACATTGATCTTAGGGCCCGTTCTATAGGGATTGGATTTGGGATGTTGGGAGATTAGATTAGATTAGATTGTGTTGGGTGAGATTGGGGTGTGTTGGAAGAGATTGGGATGTGTTGAGTGAGATTGGGGTGTATTGGGTGAGATTGGATTAGATTGTATTAGATTAGGTGAGTGGAGAGTAGATTAAGTGAGTGGGTCCTATATTAAAAATAATATTATAAAAATGTTAGATATTTAGATTATGTGAGTGTAGGTTAGTTTAGGTGAGTGGGTCATAGTTTATAAATAATATTATAAAAATATTAGATATATGTGAGTGGAGAGTAGATTAGTTGAGTGGAGATTAGATTAGATTATGTTGTGTTGGGTGAGATTGGATGAGGTTGGGTGCGATTAGGGTGTGTTGAGTGAGATTGGGTGAGATTGGATTGTGTTGGGTGAGATTGGGTCGGATTGACCCAATCCCTATAGAACAGGCCCTTAGTCTCACACAAGAATATATTGAATCACGAGTAACACCTTTATTATTTCAAAATGCCTATTAGATAGAGGTGATCGAAGTACCATCCCAGCAATGCAGCAGCTCTTAAAACAAAAATGGCAGTAACGTACTATAAGAAAAACTGATAAGCAATTATTCTATATATATGAACTCCCATCTTCATAAACGGAGTGACAGATCAATCTCTTGATCCTTATTTATCATCACACAACTCTTCCTTCCACCATTTTCACAACTAACATCATTCATCGTTTGTTCGGTTTTCACCATATGGCTGCCGCCATTGCATCTGATGTTCCTCTGCCAGTTCACAAAGTCGCTCTCATCAACAACACGGTTGAACCCCTGATTGATGTAGTGGGTGAGATTGGATGCATGAGCTGAAATGAACATGGAGCTGGCTGGAGGATTCATATAGCTGAGATGATGACTAGGTGCAAATATTAATGGACCGGTGGCTGTCGGGTAGGCGAAGGAGTAGTCAGATGAACTGATCCTTTTCGCTTTTCTTGCTGCTGTTCTTTCCTTTTTGTGTGCATTTTGGTGACCTCCTAGTGCTTGAGAGCTGTAGAATTTCCTGGAGCAGAACAAGCATGGAAACACTCTTGTCGTGCCTTCGTCCATCATCGTCGGGCTCACTTCATCAACCATTACTGCTACTACAAGAGTTGAAGTTTAGAGTGAAGGTCTTAACAGAGAGCTTGAATCTTTGGAAAATGGAGTGTGGAGGTACAATGTGATATATAGAACAGAAGAAATGTGCAAGTGTATGGGGGGCAATGGAGGTGCAGAGGGGAAGAGATAAGAGAGAGAGAGAGAGAGAGAGAGAGATGTGAGCTCAAGGACAAGTAGTATAATAAATTGAGTTGGGAATCAGTAGATTGGGAAATGTGAACTTCTTCTCCTCAACTCAATCCCTGACACAGCTTTATCTGTTTCCATGCTCTACTTGCCCAACCATGTCTTCACAGTTCACTTCACTTTCTCTCTAGTCTTTCCTTCCCCATTTTGTTGCCTGACTTGGCTTTTTAAGGACTCTCTGATCTGTGATTAATTAGAGAGGTCAGAAGTAGTTAGAACAGGTATCTGATTGGAGGCTGAGAAAGGCAACAATAACTGATGCAGTGCAGTCTGCAATTGAGCAAGGTATTAGGCCTAACATGCAGTCACAGCTAGTACTGGTCCTCACTCACTACTGCTACTTATTGCCGCACTGTGCCAATCCTATCCTAAGGAACAACACCACCTCCCAAAATAGCCATTTGGGTCAGGACATGTGTCTTCACAACTCTAGCAATGACAGTCTCTAGTTTTTTAAGTGGTATGTTTGTATTTTGGATTCACCTTCATACTTAAAGATGGTCTGGCTCTCTCTGTCTTCGTTTGGTTCAATGTATGTACTTTTTTACTACAGTATATACTAGCTAGTATTAAGTGTTCTGTTCTGTGTGCTCAAACTTCAGTGTGAACCAAGTTCATACAGGAACTTAAATGGACACTACTTGTCCCTTCGTCTCGATCAGCCTTCTGCTTTAATATCGATCGGCCCATTAAGTCATTTGTTCGCAGTAACATCAACAACAACAAAAAAAAGTCATTTGTTGGCAAGGCCGACCCTGACTAAGGAGCAAACTTGGCTTTGGCCAAGGGCCTACCAGCTTGAGGGCCCCATTTTTAAATTTTCTTTGTATATGCATGTATCTATAAAAGTAAAATTGAATATTATCTGTTTAAATTAAATAAAACTATCCTAAAGGTATCCTAGTCTGCACTTAATTTTACATTATCGTGCACTAAAATTCAAGATAAATTTACAGTTTGGTGTATAATGTTATACTTTTCATTATATGATATATCCATCGAATGGCCCATAAATTTATTTTGACCAAGGCCTCTCGAAATGTGAGGAACGACCATGTTTGTTGGGAGAAATTTTATGCTCATTTTTAACGATAGTTGTTGGCAGAGAACATCTCTATTAACCGCTATTGCTAAAAATGAGCACGAAATTACTCCCAACAACAATCGTTGCTGGAACAAAAATGCTATCAAATACCGATGCAGATGCCAGGCCATAGTGATCTAAACTCATAATTCTGGTACTAGAATTCAAGAGAACATATTTCAAACAAAATATAATTTAAACTTAAAAAAATAAAATAATAAAAAATAAAACAATTAAGTTACGTGCAGTGCGGGTGAGCGAACAAGTAGTTAAATTTAATTTGAGCAAGAAAAGGAGAACAGCAGTGATTCCAAAATCAACAATCAGTCTCCTTCCATGGAATCTCATCTTCCAAAACTGCATCTTCGATCTCATCTTTTTCCACGCTGCTGCTGAGCTGCGGAGCTGTGCTGAGTGTCAGTTTTATTTTTATTTTCTCAAGGAAAGAATTGTCGCATAATTCCCGGCAATGTCGCTGGTCATCATCTACGCCCAATTCTTCAATTCCACTCTAGCCCTTCCGTAATCCTCGTCTCCTCTCTCTTTCTCTCTCTCTCTCTCCTCCGTCATCCGCCCAACGCCTCGATTTCGATTCAATTCTCGTCGGATTATCAAATCGCCAAGATTCGTCTTATAATTCTGGAATTAGGGCTTTGCTTGATTCTTCACGTACCGGTGCGTTCAATTCTGACACCTTCGTTAGTTGATTCGTTATTGGAGTTGATAAATTATTCTTTAATTAATTTGACTGAAGTTTCGACTTTTGATCGCGATTCCGAACGGATTTTAGGGATTTTGAATTATGCTTCATACATCTATCTTCTGGTTTATATTTTCTGTTTTTAATTTTATTCTTTTGTTGTTGTTGTTGTTGTTGTTGGTTGTGTGATTTTCCTTAAGATCGTGAGAGTAAGATTAATGTATGGCCAAGGTGAGATTAGGTTGAATTCATCAGAATTTTGACTGCTTTGAATCTGTAGGTAATTTTACTTTTGAAATTTTGATTTGCAGATTTGGGGCCAGCTGTGGATTTGCGAGCATAGCTTCCATGTCAGGTGATGTTCTCAGGGACGCATGAGGTACTTGCTTGACCTCATGGCAAGTTTGATATGATGATCATAACAGCGTGGCTACGAGAGAGTAAGTTCTGAAATCGAAGAATATAGTCTACATCTCTTGCAGTGGAGAAAGTTGAAGATTGTCTTCGACTTTGCCTAGTTGGCTTTAAGGGAAGTGGACTCGGAGAGAGCCTACTTGTTTACTTTTGTGGTATAGAGAAATTGCTTGGTATAGTAATTTGAAGGGCAGAAGCTAAGCCTGGGAGCTGACTTGATAACATGAGCAGCGAGGTTCCCAGCTCATCAAGTCATTGGGCTCAGCAAGGATCTGCCAATAATGCTCCAACTCAAAGAAATCAGATACCAACAAACATGTTTGCTAATAACGTGTCTATACAAACCGGTGAGGAATTCTCCATGGATTTTGTTAAGAACCTATCCGGATCCAAAGTGTTACCCCAACTTGATTTGAATCTGGATCGTGAGCAAACGAAGGTGTTAGCTCATACCAACCATCAGGCGTATGAAGATATTGCAAGGATTTTGGGGCTACAGAGAATGAATTCCGAGTGTATGTCGGAAGCCACCGAATTTGCATCCGCGCGAGGTTCGGTGACAGATTTTAACATCGGATCTTTTAACAACACCATAGACAAAGCTCAGAAACGTGTGGGTGATGGTGCACACGGGTCTTTGAAAACCAATGAAACAAAGGATGAGAGTAGTAATTCTAGGCCAACTGCTCCATCAGTTTATTCAGAATCATCTCATCAAAGTCGACCTCCTGATGGTTCTCGGTCTGAAAAGATAAAATTTCTATGCAGCTTTGGTGGGAAGATCATGCCTAGACCAGGTGACGGAAAACTCAGATATGTAGGTGGTGAAACACGCTTAGTTTCGATCTACAAAGATCTTTCATGGGCAGATCTTGTGAAGAAAACTTCACTCATATGCAATCAACCCCACTCAATCAGATACGAGCTTCCAGGTGAAGATTTAGACTCACTTGTATCTGTGTCATCTGATGAGGATCTTCAGAACATGATTGAGGAGTATTATGGTCTAGAAAAAATTGAGGTGTCCCAAAGACCCAGACTATTTCTTATTCCATTGAGTGAATGTGAAAAGGCATCTTCGTTCGAGTCTGGTACTATTCCACAGTGCAGTCCTGACTATCAATATGTTGTTGCTGTGAATGGAGTACTTGATTCGAGTCCTCGGCACAACTTGAATGCAAATCAATGTGGTGTAAACTTGGACCAAAGACCAAACTCTTGTATGGATCCAACTGTCTCACGCCCGATGAATGTTAGAAATGGGATGAATATCTCATATCCCACTCAGCACTCAAATGAATCCCAGAGTATGCTCATGTCCCCAGCATCCATACCATATTCACCTAAACTTTTTCAGCAAGGAAATGCATCGAGTAGAAATGCGGACACAAATGGGAATATATCTTGCCGAGATAATAATGGGAGTAATGGTTCCTTTATCACTGCACATCTGCCACCTGACAACTCAATCCCCGACTCTCCAGGGTATATTTATGCTGCACAAAGCCGAATCATGGTGAATGAATTTCCTTCAAACAAGCTTATTGATGTTAGCCTTAATCAACAACATGAAGCGTATTACCAAAACCGTCAACCTAGCCATGATTTGTTACCTCATCCAGTTCCTAGCCCTGATGAGAATTTTGATAAATTCTTGCGTGTAAAACCGCCTCCTAATCAGAGGTCATTTCAATCAGAAAAATCATTATACTGCCCTGATGGTGTAACGGGTCAGCTCCCTGGATGTACCGAGTCCAATAATTATCATAACGGGATGTTGCATGCATATTCTGATTCAAAACTCCAGGAGCAAGGAGTGACTTCAGCTAACTGTTCGCTAGAGGGCATGCGCCCATCTTCCCTAAGCTTTGACAAGGCAGGATTTTCTTCAGTGCTGATCTCTGGTGCTCCAGAAAGTACTATACAGGTTCAGGATCAGACTTCGAAAGTTCAACTTGCTGGGTTGGACAGTAGGTCAAACTTGCTGAAACACTCTCACTGCCCTGAATTGCCAATGCCTAGAAGAAATGAAGACAACTTCACAAACAAAGATGCTATGAACAGAAAACAATATAAAAACCATCAGGTTGTGAATGAGAACGACCGTGTGACTATTCCTGAAGCCCATAACGCAAATGGTATGAAAAATCCCTTTCCGAACCAGAGCAACAAGGTTCAGGCAACTTTGTCACCAGCTCCTTCATCTCAACTGAATGTAATGACGAATGTTAACTCGAACTCTGATTCTATTCAGTTTTTAGGCACTCCGCAGAATATTTCAACTACGGCGATTTATTGGGATAAAGGGAACGGGCTTCGGCAGGGGCAACTAGAGAGAGGCATATCATATGAATCTGCAGAATTTCCAGGGCACATTTTAAATGGGGTTGCGCATGGTGCCCAAGGATATGATGTGTTAAGAGGCAAGTATGTAGAGCCGGCTACCTTAATTCCAACCACTAATATTCAGTCACATCATGAGACGGCTCTTTATGACCTTCTTCCTGGTTTATCCACTGCCATACCGAATGAACATACTAACTTGCCACCTTTGAAGGATGCAATCATACAACATTCACAAGCCAGTTATGGGGAGTTGGACCCCTTCACATTCTGTGGCCAGACTACTCCAGGCCTCCATCCATCCCAAACCACCCCTGCAACTATGTCTGGGTGTCTAACAGATCAAGCTGTTCATAAGCGAGAAATATCTCTAATTGACTGTGATTTTAACTTCTCGTCTGGTCAGAATGTTGAAAGCCTGGTTCATGACAAAAGCTATTCAGAAATTTTAACTGTTGGGAAAGATGCAACTTTTACTCAGCCTTCACGTCTAAAATTGTCATCAGAAACACGTATAGTGGATGATGTGAGTTCTGATGTTCACTCTCCTAGAGTTACTGATGGAGATCATGTATCACCCGATAATGAACTGGAGGCAAGCGTTTGTTAATTCTAACCCATTCTCTTTATTTTGTTGTATTTCTTTGAAGACTTCTGGTTAACAGTCTAAACATGTTTGCAACATGACTATGTGCATTTTACTGATTCCTATAGGATGGCGGGCGTAGTGAGGGAAAGGATGTGTCAATTAGTGATGCAGTGATTGCGGAGATGGAAGCTGGGATCTATGGCTTGCAGGTTTCCCATCATATTCCCTTGAAGAACTGTTCATTGTAGGATGTGTCATTTTACCGTTTACGTAACTCTTTATTGCTCTATGTATAATAATAGCAAATTTGCAGATAATAAAAAATGCTGACCTTGAAGAACTCCGAGAGTTAGGATCTGGGACATATGGAACTGTTTATCATGGGAAATGGCGTGGATCAGATGTTGCAATTAAAAGAATTAAGAAGAGTTGTTTTGCTGGACGATCGTCCGAAGAGGAACGATTGGTACGCCCCATAGATCAACACTTAATTATTCATGTCATTTGTTCTGGACGGGACTAAATCAAGAAAACGGTATAACAAGTATATAGGAAGTGTCTTAACTAGTTTGTCTTTGTCACTCTTGGTTGGTATTTATGTGTGTAATGTCCTATCAGCGTCTTAGGTTTATCACTGATTATTCATGAAGAAGCCCAATCCTTTAGGAACTTGTCATAGATCTGATATTTATTTCATAAGCATTTAAGTTTCCCAACCCTTAGCTTGATTATGCCTTTTGTCTCTGAATAGACCAAAGACTTCTGGAGAGAAGCCCAAATCCTATCAAATCTTCATCATCCTAATGTCCTTGCGTTTTATGGGGTTGTTCCGGACGGTGCTGGAGGAACATTGGCAACTGTTACTGAGTTCATGGTGAATGGGTCGCTTAGGAATGTTCTTAAAAAAGATAGGTAATACCTCTCACATTTTCTGGTATAATATCTCACTTAATATATATATCAGTAGACTGATTTGTGAGCTTTCCTATTGGTCCTAAGAATGGATGTCTTTGATTTCTCTATAGAACTCTCGATAGACGCAAAAAGCTCATCATAGCCATGGATGCAGCTTTCGGCATGGAATATCTACATTCTAAAAATATTGTCCATTTTGATTTAAAATGTGACAATTTGCTTGTCAATCTGAGGGATCCACAGCGGCCTATATGTAAGGTAAACACTCTGAACCATGTATCTTCATTCTAATGATGGTTAGATATCATCTTCAAATATGTCAACCAATCAAGTTTAGACATCATTTCTAATGTAAAGTACTCGTCAGTCGTCTGGTGAATAAAAGTTTGTTTAAAAAAAGGTACTCAACAGTCAACGGACACAAAACGTAGGTAGAACTTCAGAAATTAGTACTTACCATTACTGATAAAGTTTTCTGTATATTAGTCTTGGAATTAAACTTTTCACAAAAGTAACATTCCTTATAGTAAAACTGAAAATAATTGTTCTTCTGTTTCATTAACCTTCAGCTCTGTAATTAAGAACTTCAAAGGTTTGTTTCCTGACTTCACCTTTTACTTATTCAGGTTGGGGATTTTGGTCTGTCAAGAATCAAACGCAACACGCTGGTGTCAGGTGGTGTTCGAGGAACTCTTCCTTGGATGGCTCCAGAATTGCTGAATGGTAGTAGTGGCAAGGTGTTAGAGAAGGTACACATGCTTTTCTTAATGCAGTCAGTCACTCTTAGATGAATTATACATTAAAATTTGTTCTGTCGCAATAGGTTGATGTTTTCTCATTTGGCATTGCAATGTGGGAGATCTTAACTGGAGAGGAACCTTATGCTGACATGCATTGTGGTGCAATCATAGGTAATGCATTTTATTATGGAATGATTGCAATATTGCATAACCATTGATTTAATATAATCCTGTTCCCACAACAAAAACAGCTTTTGCAAATGCATACTCAAGCCCAATAGATATGCGTGCCTGCCAGAATAGTAGATGACTAGATGTAGAAGGACCTTTAAGCATGTATTTTTGGGGCATCTTTATTATGGTAGAATATGATGAAGTTTCAGTTATTAGTCTCAATAATAAAGAAGGCATGGTAACTCAGAATGGGTTGTGTTTGTGTTCCATTGAGGTTTTATCCCTCACCGTGTTAAGTTAGTAAAACTCGTGACGCAAAGATGGGCTTGAAAATCTTACATTATTATGGTTTGGAAGAAGCTAGCTAGCTCTTACACGGTAAACCCATGTAAACATTAGTGCGTCTGAAATCTTTTATTCGCATAAAAATAGAAGCTTATTATGCAGAAAAATAAATGGCTACGTAAAAGGTGTGCTACCTCCAGTGCTTCCTGCCTGGTGACCTTGAAATAAGAGCAGTGGTTCAAGTTTGTTCCAATCTAATTATTTATGTGCATATCAACATCAAAATCCATGATGTCCATATCTTAGTCTGCATTGAAACTTCTCTCGTGTACATGGTTAAACTTAATGTCTTTCATGCTCAATGTTCAAAGTCTTGAAGAGTGTTTGCAACGTGTACTTGCTCTACTAAGTAATGTTTATTTAATTTTGCTAATTTCTGAAGGGGGGATTTTGAAAAACACACTTCGGCCTCCCATTCCACAACGTTGTGACCCTGAATGGAGGAAGTTAATGGAACAGTGCTGGTCACCTGACCCTGAAGGACGACCCTCTTTTACTGAAATAACTAATAGATTGCGAGCAATGTCAGTAGCACTCCAGCCCAAGGGTCTTCACAACAAATAAGGACCGGCAGCCAGGCAACCCTTGCGATTTTCCCATGCTCTGATGTCGCTGACCTCCAGCGTGAGCAATACAGTTTTGTCCACAGAAGCGCTTTGATTTCTTGGTTACGCCATTCATGGTAGCTTTTGTGGATAGTTTTGTCTCCTATTTGTTAATTCTTTTTGTAATATAGAACCCTGTGTGAGTGGAAGTGGATTGGAATTACAATACGTGTATAGATGTGTAAATGGCTGTTCCTTTGGCTTGTCCATCTCAGATTTGAGATACATTGAAACTTATGGTTGTAAATTTTGTAAACAAGAATATTTGTTTCTGTAGATTTGAGATACATTGTGTAAATTTTGTCACGAATTGTAAGAATCAGATGGGATGTTAAAAAGCATAAGAGGGCTTTAACATTTTGTTCACTCCATACATTGATTTGATCCTGTTTGTGAAATTCAGGTTATACTGAGATTCATTGCTTATTTACCTATTCACAAAGGTTTTGACTTTTGAGCATCTAAGCAGACCACATAACTGCCCATTTATTAATTCAACCAATTATCTCCTTCCAAAATGATGCAAATTTCCGCAAGAAACTATGCAATCCGCTTCAGTTTAAACGTCAAATAGGGTTCATTGAAGCACATGATAACATTATCGAGCAAAGCTGAACTGCAAATCCAGTTTCCAGCTTCAGACAATAACACCTAAGAGGGGAACAAAACCATTAAGCTCCACTCGTTGCGTGAGTGGATCTTGCTCAAAGATAGAGTTGAGCCCATGTCATTTGTATGCTCATTCTGGATCAGGGGATCCACCCGGGACCAGCTGCAATGGAAACAGGCAGATTAAGTTTTGGAAGATTGTACTCATACACATTCTTTAAGCTCAAGTCAGATAAATACAAAACGTCAGAACACACAACTTACAATAGCTATGTTGTTTCCATTAAGCAGAATCTGATCCAGTTTTGTGATCCGTCGACCTTCCGATGTAATTTCACTGCGGGGGACACACTGTCAGTTACATTTATAAGCAGCAACTTTAGAGAAAACAAGTACCCATACCACAGAAACTGTGCAAATATTTCAGAAAATTGTAGGACTCATATGTTGCAGTTGCATGACAACCGCAACTATCCAGAATCTATTATTATCACTTGAATGAAAAGGTAGAGAAGGCTAGTAATCATATAAATTGCCCCTTTCTTTTTAGAGATTCTATGCATACTATTAACTATAAAAAAGAAAAAGAAGATCAATACCGAATGATTGAATGAGGAATTTAAGTAAGCACAATATGCACTACTATAGTATAGTCCTCCGCCCGGCTAATCCTCCAAAGACATACGTGACTACGTCAATTACTTCGTGTAGCCGTTAGTTAACGTTATGGTTTACTCCCGTTCATAAGCTACAAGGAACTTCAGTCGCATCAATCTCAGACAGACTAGGCGAATTGGGCTAAATAACTAATTAATCCCGACTAAAAAAGAAGACCAATTGCAGAAAATAAACGATAAAACATATAATCTGGTTTTCAAGACCTATACGCACAATGCCCAATTCCAATACCCTTTGAAATTATATCAACATGATGACCCAGTGAATCATTTAATCACATAACTCACAAGAGATGCATAGTACGAACTAACAAGCACAAAACTAAAGAACTCAACATGTGATATGTATATACAAAAATATATAAATAGTAAAAGAGTGAGAGCTTAGAGATGAGACAGACTATTCAGTGACGTCCTCAAGCACCATGTTGACATAAACGTCAAAACCTCTCAGAGTCCCGACGAGCTCCTTATCCCCCTTCATGATCACCCAAATTTTTGACCCAATGCATCGATCTATCAACTCTGGAAAAGCACGCAAAACCAGAACAAGCTCAAAATCAGCTCTTACCTAAATTCCTATGTCTACATTGAAAAAGATTGTAACTTGATTGAATCACAGTTCAGAACAAACCTGAGGGAAGGAGCTGCGATGGATTACTGGACGACATTGATGCGATGCTGCTCTCAAGGAGAAATCTCTGGTACGAGGGTTTCAAATTGCTGGTCGGAATTTACTTGGACTTGGTGTTTTGGGGATGAAATATTGACTGTTGTATCCTTCTTTCTTGTGAAATGCCCTTTGACTTCATTGGATTGGGCCACGTTGATGGCGTAAGTAATATTGGGCCAAACCCAATTTCAGATTCCACGAAGCCCAGAACCGGGACGTGTCTTAATAAATCAATCATATTAAATTCAAAAGACATTTTATTAATTGTAAACTTAAACTAATATATGTACAACAAGACGCTTACCAGTTACCAGTTACCAGTTACCAGTTACCAGTTACCAGTTACCAGTTACCAGTTACCAGTTACCAGTTACCAGTTACCAGTTACCAGTTACCAGTTACCAGTTACCAGTTACCAGAGACATTTTGTATTAAGCTGATTGTAATGTAATGAGAGTCATACTGGGTTTATTCTGAACTGGATCCGTTTGTATTTCCTCATCCTCTGCCAGCTGGAGACTGACCATCATCCGGTTCATTTGATATGTTTCCGTTTAAATTCTCCCGAGGCTCAATGTTGTCTTCATCATCTTGCATACCCAGAAGATTTTCTCCCCAAAGCAATCTGCTGCGATCAGATGGCCCTCCAGAGATTCTGATACGTTGAGATGAGGCTCCAGGCAATCGCCGATGCCTTGACCAAGGTCTTGATCGTCTACTTGACTCTGGCTGAGCTGAATTAATCATATGAAGTATGTAAAAAGTGTCCAGATATTGTTGATAACTTGGGTCAACTTCTTCGTCCGGCTGTCTATCACCTCTTTCAATGACATAATCCCCCAGCACAACAGCATTCGGTGTTGCTGAGTGGAGTGCAGAAATAATGTCGTCACGTTCTCTTTGTTGCTCAAGACGATGCCATGATTGTACTCTAGTCGGGTCAGCATTTACTGGGTTGGTTCCAAAGTGATCATTCCTGGCATGTTGACGCAGTTCTCGGTAGTTGCCTGAGAACAAACAACCATCATGAGAGCAACTTCGCTTCAGCAAATTCAAATGTTTCCTTCCCTCAACGGCAATCTCCCAGCCTGTTACTAAACCGCGGCACATGGGACATGTTATACTCATATCAGGCTGGCATGGAAATCCGGAGTTGTGAATCTGAGAGGCTATTCTCCCCCAGGACGCCCAGGATGCCTCAGTATGCTCTAGTTCTAAAGACTGTTCTCCTGGCAAGTGGGTATCATGAGTAAAGTTGTTATCGCTCATTCCACCCCTAGATGTGACAATATCATTTCCACTAAGATTCAAATTTCCAGTGGCAGAGTATGGCTCAATTCCATCCATAACATCCAAATCGGCACCAGGGAAATCACCAGAATTGTTCCAGGTAGTAGAACTTGGCAAGGAATGCCAGCTTTTAGGGCCACCACTTTGTTCAACAAAGCGATCCAGACAATTTGAGTGCATGTAACTTGTATCACATATATAAGATCTGCAGCCTTTCTTATACGAGCTGCATCGCAAGATAACTGCATTATGTGGATGCTCCATGCAGATAGGGCATACGATCGCATCCCACTCTACAGTTTGGTTAGTACTAGCATCCCCAGCTGCTTTTCGTTTCATTTTGGTTTTACTGGAGAAAAAATATGAAACAGTCAGAAGTTGAAAATAATCAAAAAGAAAATAACATTATTCTGGGTAACAAGGAATATTATGTTTATCATCTAAGTTTCCACAGTTGCAACAAATAAACAATGCAAGATAAAACAAACACGCGAGATACATACTTCTCAAGATAATATCAGCTTTTATATAGTTCTATATGTGTGCTAAAAAATTATATGATTTATAGCAAAAACTAAGATTCTATATCCATAGTGAACATTAGAGTTTCTTCACATTGACATGACTTTGACTTCTTAGTTCTTATTGTAATTCCTCTGAGAAATGGTGACACAAATAATCATGGAAAGACAAAACTTTCATGAGTTATGACTCTGTACTCAGTAGAGGTTGAGACCAGGATCACTAGAAGACCAATATAAACAAGCATGGCTACCGGTGCAAGAAAAAAAAAGAAATAGAGGGAGTCAGAAAAAGCGTCCCAATTTAAAAAAATTAAGAACCTTCAACCGTATCAAATAATGATCACATATCAGCATTCTGAATAATGAACATACTAGCCAGCAGTATTTAGCCTTCTATTTTCTAATATGTAAAGATTTTAGCTGAAAAGCGAAACATTGCTAAGCATTACAGAAGGCCTAACATAAATGACACATAAACAGCGTGGTTATTAAAAGTGTCTGCCTCTTATATCATAATCAATCAACAACTGAGAACTCCACCACTTTACAAATGATACAAGTTCAGGTTACTAGGCTGTACTTGTGGCGTATCTATGCTTAGCATTAAAACATAAACACAACAACAGCAATTTTGTCAATTCCAAACATTTCAGGCTTACTACTTCCTGCCACCAACTGGTTCTTCACTAGCTTACGGTAGTAAAAGAGGGTTGAAATTCAGACAATCCATCAAATCATTACATAATCAGACACCGAACAGAAAACAAACGCATCTAAATTTGAATAGTCTGTATCAACAACATTAATAAAAAAACACCTCACTCGATGAGCTTACACAGAACTTGCGAGATGGACCTGCAACAAATGAATATATAATATAGTAAATGATTATAAATTCAATTCAATTGTCGCCAACCAACCAATCGAAATCAAAACAACAGAAGAAATGAAATCGATCGATTTGCTAAACTTACGATGGTCGGGAGATCTGACTGCAGCTTGCGGTTCAGTGATCGGAGACAGGGAATTGCGAGAAGAAAGACGTGAGAGGGAATCGGATCGGTCGGTAGGGTTTTGCAATTGGATTCAGATTTGAGGTCGGAAGGTAACGAAGGATTCGATATTTATATAGTGTAATAAAAAAAGCTTAATAAATTCCACACTCCATTGAACCAGATAGCTACCCTATTGATTTGGATCATATCACATTTAAACTGCTCGGTCCAAAAATTCACTCAAATACACTCAATTGAACCAAAAATCATTTATACTTAGTAAATTGTTACAAGCCTGTCTTAGTAAATTGAATAAAAATCATTTAAAATTGGATAATAATCCAATATCACAACAAATTGAACAGTGTTCATTCAAATTGTTACAAGCCTGTCTTAGTAAATTCCAAGTGATCAAAAATATGAATCTATCATTTTACCCTTTGTTTAAAAACTTAAGATTCAACTTATTAATTTATCAAGAGCATAGGACATTTTTGACGAATTATAAGCACCGATTATTTGTGCTTACAACATTTCCCTTAAATAATGTGCCTCCTGAAAATCCAAGACATTTCCCTATGAAAGGAAAAATGGTGAAGTCTCAAAGGAACTTTATTGTCCTTTTAAGTCTTTGTTAATTAAAATGTATACATTTATAAAAAGGAAATGATCCCAAAATGTGAAAAATATAGAAATTGTCGCCCGTAGGATTTATGTCTGAATCAACGACGTCGATTGTGCCAGTCACGCATTTGTCCGTCTTTATAGTATAAATAAATCTTACAAGAGTGAATTTGGGATACAGAACCCTAGCGCCGCTACTTGTGCCTAAAATCGTTCTCTCTATCGTCTAAACTGCAATTCTGCTCTCGAAATTTATGTGTTTCAGTTCAATTTTGACTCAGAACACTACAGAATGTATCAGACAAGGTCCAAATCGAAACTCTCATTTCAAGTTGGAGCTCTTCACGATTGCAAGGTGAAGAACGAGGGTGCTTCTCCCGTTCGGCGTACAATTACTAGAGGTATGTGTGGTTAAATTCATGACATAAATTTATACCATAGATACGTTTTCGCAATGTAGCACATATAAATATCTTGTATAGATAGGAGATGCTTATCAATTCATTAAATGTCCATAGTTCTAACAGTGTAAACACATAGTGTGACTAATGTTATGGATAAATTCATCGGTGAAGCTGCCAATATGAAGGTAAACGGCCGTCAAAAGGAAGAGAAGACCGTAAGGAAGTTTTCCGATCGGGTTAAGGTTCCTTGGACCAAACAAGAAGACAGGTTTTATTTTTATTCATAAAAAAAGTATGATTTAGACAGTTGTGTATAATTATGACTAATTTACTTATAATTTGATTTTGGTTTTGTTTTCTCCGCAGATTGTTGCAACGGTTGGTTGCCAATCATGGGGAGAAATGGACAGAAATTTCTCAATATGTATCGGGCAGAGACGGCAGGCAATGCCGTGAACGATATAATAACTACTTAAGGCCAAATATTAAGGTACATTTAGAATTTTCTGAAATAGATTTTGGATTTTTAAGGAAAATAAAGTTTGACTTTTTAATTATAAAATAAATTTAGAAAGATAAATTAATATTAGAAGATCTTAAAATATGCACATTGTATTAGTTTTTAATTAGACATTTGTTTATTGTTGTCTGTGTATTTGCATCAAACTTAATTTTATTGTGAATTATTTAACTTGGGGATAGCTAACCTAAACAAATGAATATTTAATAACTATCGTTGCATTATTATTATTTTCAGAGCACAAAAGAGGAACCATGGACAGAGGAGGAGGATGGGTTGCTGGTACAAGGTCATCGAAGATTTGGAGCCGGTCAATGGGTAAAGATTATGTCAACTTACCTGCACGAAAGATCTGAAAACGTGATAAAAAATCGTTGGCACGCTTCGGTTAATAGGGTGCGTAAACTTCAATTTTTTCACGACCGGGGGGCTCTTGCTTGGAGATATACATTTGGTCCCTTTTCAGATCTGGTAACATACCGGCATAATTTACCAGCACATGTCATATTTGAGAATTTGACTATTGCCTTTGTTTTCAGATATGTGAAACGCATGCTTTGATTTACAAAATGATGCATTTTTTTATTATCCATATGGTATTGTTTTACAAATAGTCTGCTTTTTTTTATAACTACAGATAGGAAGATTGTCTGTTTGATTGAGCTTAAATTTATGGTATGTTAATTTATGTTATGTTATGTTAATTTATGTTAATTCATGTTAATTTATGCTAATTTATGTTATTTTATTTTATTTTATTTTATTTTGTTTTATTTTAGTTTATACCAACCTAACATTACATCATCATCATACCATCATCATGTCATCACCATCATCATCATGGCATCATCATGATCATCATCATGTCATCATGATCATGATCATGTCATCATGATCATGAACATCATCATGTCATCATGATCATCATGTCATCACCATCATCATCATGGCATCATCATCATCTCACCATCATCATCATGTCATCAACAACATCATCATCATCATGTCAAATTACTATTCATCATCATCATCTCACTATCATCATCATATTAATATTCATCATCATCATCTCACCATCATCATCATATTACTATTCAGCATATTACTGTTCATCATATTACTATTCATCATCATCATCTCAATATCATCATCATCATCACTATTCATCATAATACTGTTCATCCATAATACTATTCATCATATTACTATTCACCATCATCATCATATCATCATGTCATCATCATCATCATATTACTATTCACCATCATCATCATATTACTATTCACCATGATCATATTACTATTCACCATCATCATATCATCATCATATTACTATTACTATTCATGATGATGATGATGATGATGCTTGATGCATGAAGATGATGATGATGACATGATGGTGATGATGATGATGATGACATGATGTTGATGATGATGATGATGACATGATGATGATGATGATGATGGTGGTGGTAATATGATGATGGTGGTAATTTATGTTATGTTAATTTATGTTATGTTATGTTATGTTATGTTATGTTAATTTATGTTATGTGGTGTTAAAATGGTTTATATAATACAAATTTAAAGTCCAGAAAACAGACCCTTAGTTGTATGACTTTCGGTTTGTATTTTTAGTTTCATAAGACGCTTATATAAGTTATATTACTAAATAGTGAATTTCAATGACATAACTCATAAGGCAAAAAGAAGTGGCACAGTGGTGACCCTTCCCCCTGCGCTCGCTAATGACCAGGGTTCAAGTCCTATCTAACTCTAACTTAACATACTAACCCATGTATCAAAAAAAAATGACATAACTCAAAATGCAGAGTTGAAAAAGTATCGAAACTTAAAATACATACATAAATTTATCAAGATTTATTCGAACACTGATTCTGATTTGCGATTATGAATGTCAACTGTGATATTAAGGATTAAGGTCATACGATTGGGTAACTTTTTCGTCATATTTATGCAAAAATGATAAAAAAAGATTATGCAACAAAAGGGGAAAAGGGGAACTTTTTCGAATATTGACAATTTGACGGATCCGTTTGTAATAAAACCAAACTAAGCAAGTCAGCTTGGTCCAATTATGTTCGGTTCGACAACTCTTAACCTGATATATTAAATACCAAAACTCCAAACCAACCAGAACCAAACGTTCCCAACTGCTTTTCCGTAATCATTACGTCGTCGTTCTCAACTACATCCGCCATTGACGACCTTCATCAAAGCTCGTCGCTCGTCCCGATATCCTCACCTTCCTCCGATCATGAGCTCACGACAACAATCGTTCCCACTCCAACCTGACTGGACCTCGCTCGGCTCCGACCTCACCGAACACATATTCTCCTTCCTCCCGATCCGCTCCCTAATCCGCTCCAGCTCCGTCTGCAAGCTCTGGAACACCTTGATCTCCGATGAGTTCTTCTCCACCCGATTCTCAGCCTCCAAGAAGCCCTGGTTCTTCTTATTCGGTTTAAACAACGTCTACTTCAAGAACAACCAGTCCTTCGCGTACGATCCGGAGTCTAACGAGTGGATTCAGTTGTCGAGTTCGCTGTTCCCGACGCCGTATCAGAACGATGAGTCTTCGTCGTTTATGGGAGCGTCTGGATACTTTTTCGCCAGCTCGACCCCGTCGCGGTTTAGCTACACGCGGATTTTGAACCCTGCGTGGCGTGACACCTCGCCGCTGCGATTCTCAAGGTTTAATCCTCTTGTTGGTGTTTATAATGATAAGTGTGGTGCGTCGAGGTTCATAGTGGTGGGTGGTGTTAGGTTTATTGGTGGATTGGTTGACATTGAGGATAGGTTGGCTGTTGAGATTTATAACCCTAGGTTGGATAACTGGGAGCTTTGTCCGCCGCTGCCGGCGGATTTTAGGTATGGTAATTCGTCTCAGTGGTTGTCATCTGCACTGTTCAAGGAGAAGTTTTATGTGTTCGGGATCAATTCATTTTCTGTTTCGTCATTTGATATGAATAAACATTGTTGGAGTGATGTTCAGACACTTAGGCCTCCTGGTGTTATGTTCTCTTTTCTGATGACTGTTGGGGATAGTTTGGTGCTGGCTGGGTTGTGCAATTCTCCGCAGCGAGGGCCCTCTTTTGTTCTGTGGAATGTTGATGAGAATAGTTTGGAGTTCAGTGAGGTGGCGATTATGCCTCATGAGTTGTTGTATGGTTTGTTTGAGAATGATGAGGATGAGAAGTTTGCAAGCTTGAAGTGTGTGGGTTTGGGTAACTTGATTTATGTGTTTAATGAAGAGTATCACCGCAACTATCCCGCTTGTGTGTGTGAATTTGATGGAAAGTCTAAAGCTTGTAGCTGGAAAAGGGTGCCTCAGTTGCCATTCCATGTGAATCGGTTCCATAAAGTTGTGAGCTTCTGTTCCCCAGTCCCTCTTCAAATTGCCTAGACCGGATCCAGAGGAGGCTCCACTGATGCTGATAATCTGGTACGTGTCTTGATGTAACTTACTGGTCATTTTTTGCTTTATTATATGCCTGTTATGGATAACTTTTTTCCTATCAAGCCACTTGTTTTTTATTTTTCTGATGACCAGATGAACTTAACAAATATGAAACTGAAGCCCAAATTTCTGAGCTTACATTTCTGTGGCTTGATAGAATCCGAGTGTAACTACATATATTCACTCTCAAGTTGTGGTCATCATCACCAATCAATGGCATAGTTTATTTTGCTTATCTTATTATATCATTAAGAGTGTTGGGGCTATGGCACACATTGTTGGCCTGCATATGATAAATGACTTGGACTTCTATGTGCCAATTATTGTTTCTAGAAGTTCTATATTTCAATTATTTCTGGTAATATATGCCCTTAACAAGTTGATTGAATCCCTAGTTTGAGTCGTCTATTATTATTATTCTTATTGCATGTTAGGAAGTTAGGAAAGTGCATTAAAGTTTGTGACCTATGAACTGGCTAGTTACTATTAATATATCCTTTGGTTCACAGCCATAGCCCACTATTGTACGAACTGCATCCCATGTATTCATTGAGTAGTTGGTCAAAGTACTTTGTGTATAGAGAGAATTTTAATTTTATATTTTCAGCTGATAGTAGCACTATGCCATGTAAATATGTTGGCAAGTACTTAAGCATCCTCGTGTACTTCTAGCAATGGCGGTATTACTGATCATAAAGTTCAGGCAGCCAAGGTTTTATCTTCCTGGATATATATTCATTTAACACTTACAGATTGCTATGTTTGTTTGGCAGTGAAGATTCAGCTCAACCATCTCGTTCTACTTCAGTCAATAGCACTACCATCAGCATATAAAATCAGCGTAGCTTCTAAAACAGATGTTCAACACCATCTATGCTGTTTAGATCCTTGCGAGACCTTCCTGTCTCTAAAATCTGCCGTTAAAGAATCCTACATGTTGTGATTGACTGATTTGCCTAAAACCTACAAATGGGAAACCAGAACTCACAAGTGCATCTTAGAGTCGTTACTTGGACAAACCAGATGAGTCCCTTTTGATGCTTTTCTCGTATATGTGTATATCTTGACAGCTGATTAAGCCTTGCCTTGAAAATAATGTACCAATGGATAAGAATACTCTTGTAAATTATTATGTGTTCTTATTTCTCTAAACTAATATATGAGTGCAAGTTCAAATGAACAGAAGTCTGACGAATGAAAATTAGAATTTAGAACGATCTCCACAGAAGGCAATGAAAAATTCCTTAATGGGCCATCTTACAGCCTGATTCCATCTAAAAGCCCAACGCAAAAGCAATTTCAGTTTATCACCACCACCACCACCACGCGCCTATAAAATCCAAACCCCTGGAGCTGGAGTTGGAGCTATCATCCACACTCGCGTCTCTCTGCTTCCCATCCCTTAGGGTATTAGCCCCTCCCATCCGCTCTGAATAGCGAATCGCTTCTTTGTATCTTCGATCGATTTCCCCTTCGTGCTATGGACCGGTATCAGCGAGTCGAGAAGCCGAAGCCGGAATCTCCCATTCAGGAAAATGAGATTCGTATCACAACCCAGGGTCTCATCAGGAACTACCTCAGTTACGGCATTTCTCTCATTCAGGTACTCGCTCGATCTGGTTGTTTAACGTCACTTATTTTCCTCTGTATATGCTTGTTGTGTGGCTGCCGTTGCCACTCCTGTTGTGTACGGACTTCGATTTGGGACGTACTTCTTTCATGAATAGCATGTGGTGTGGCCTTTTGGTACCGCGCGGCCCTTGTTTTGAACAACCTCGAGATGAGTATATGAAATTTTAGCTACTTGACATTTGTGCTGGTCGTATCTGTTTTCTTCTATTATTTTTGATGAATGTATGCTTTTTGCCAGTCTTAGTCAATAATCTTGCTGGCTTGGTTTGCATATTTGGTTGCATGAGTTGCAGTAGTGAATGAAGGATTAAGCCTTAGTGTTTTCATTTCTTTTGCTACTATATGTGTGTGATTTATTCTGCCTATTTCAGATTTTTTACATGAATTGTGTGAGTTTGGTACTAATAGTGGACCAGTTACTTTTCTTGTTTATACCTAAAGAAATTTTTGAAGCTTCCTGGTGTAATTTATTGTGAGAAAGGGCGCTGTGGTGCATTCTGGTAACTGACTGTGTGTGCAAACCAGTACCTATCGTCAGAGGATGTTTCTGCAGTGGTAGCAACTTTCTTTTATATTCCATACTGCGATATGTCATTTATTGCAGCTGTCCGTGGTAGAAGTTCATGTCTGCACAGAATGGATGACGGGTTTTAAGCGCTGACTACGAAATGTTTTTCTTGATGTTTTTAAATGTTGGATGTAGTTGAGTAATTGAATGGGTGTTTAGTTATGCATTGATTCGTTCTTTCTTATTGCTTTTTTGGTAAGCATATCTGTGTATATTATTAAGTCGAAATTTTAAGTCAATTGCTCTGTTGACTTTTTCCTGTTATCTTGTTGCTCGCGAAGTTTTAGTATGGGATTGGTGAACTTTGAAAATAATTTTTTTGATATTCTTCATCAAAACTGAGTTTAGCTTTTCTATTGAAATTGGAAGCTCGAGTATTTTATTTTGTCGAATTATTAGTCTCAATTGCCTCACATCTCTGGTTTAGGATAAGCATGCAAAGGAAATAAACTTGAAAGCAATGGGTCAGGCCATTAGCAAATCAGTAGCAATTGCAGAGTATCTAAAGGTTAGTTACACTTACCAGTCATTTCCTTCGTTGTCTCTGTTGTATCTTTGAGGAACAGAGTTGCCAAGTTCATAACTTTATATACAACCCCAGTTCTGGCTACTTGTCAACATGTGCAGCTTTAGCTAATTGATTTTTGTGTACATTGTTAAACAGAAGCAAATCCCTAATCTGCATCAAGATACAGTTATCAGTTCAGTGAGTCTAACTGATGTCTGGGAGCCTCTAGAAGAGGGTCTTGTACCGTAAGTTCAACTATAAAACAGCATCATTTCCAATAAGCTTTCGCCCAGTTTTTTAATCTTGTATTTAAGAGTTGTAAACTGATGCAGAGTGGAGACAACTCGCACAGTGTCTATGATTTCAATTACATTAGCGAGGAATGAGCTGAACAAAACATCTCCCGGGTAAGTTTTGGACGGATTCTGTATTCAATGATTAAACTACAGATGAGTTGTTGATCCAGCTGGCTCTTACCATTTTTGCCTGAAAAGCTTCACCCGGCAGAAGGCTATATTATCACTTGTAGTCACGTGGATGTACTCAAATCTGATTTAAGGTTCAGTGCATGAAAACACCACACATGAATTGCTTCTTGGTTTATCATGTATAAAGTTATACGTGGCTTCTTGATAGCCAGAAATACGTTGATGGTATATTATGTGCTTAAAAGTAACTGTATTTTGTCTCAGTTATCAAGCCCCAAGTTACATAGAGGAATCCAAGCATCAACACCCTTGGCAAGCTCGTGGCTCATACAATGCAGGATATGGAGGTAATGAGCAGTTAAAGATTTCTATTGTCGTTCAACAAAAACAGCCACACTTTTAGATTTCTCAGTTTTCTTTTATTTTTCAGATTCATATGGCCGAGGACGTGGGAGGGGAAGAGGACGTGGATGGGGCAGGGGACATGGAGACTATTATCAAGGTATTGTTTGAAGTGCATATTCTTGTATTTGTTTTAAGCCAGAATATGTTTCCTGAAATGCATTTAAGTTCTTATCTTGCTTTTGGAACTTTTTTATTATTATCTAAATCTAGATAACAATGGATACTACAACAATTATGGACCTGGGCACAGGGGGAGAGGAAGGAATTTTTATAGAGGTACGTTTTGAAATCAAGCTCTTTCGATCAATTAGTTTCACATTGCCGACTCACATTCTAATGAGTTTTGAGAAGGGTAGAATATTCTTTGCTTAATTTATCTCAACAATGAAAACGCAGCATTCATAAATTAGCTGAAAATAAAAATTAGAGCATTACACATATTTGATATGATTACATGTCTGGACATTGTTACGCACCTGCTTATAGTGAATCCATGTGGCTAGAGAGTTAACTTTTATGCCAGTGGACGTCTTTTCTGCAGGTGATGACTTCAATCGAGTATCATATGATCAAGGTTATGACCAAGGGCATGAGGAGGGTTATGACCAAAGCCGAGGAGGTGGTTACGAACGAGGCCAAGGGGATGGCTATGAGCATGGTCGCAGAGGTGGTGGTTACGAGAGAGGCGGAAGAGGTGGTGGTTACGAGAGAGGCGGAAGAGGTGGCTATGATAGAGGCCAGGGAGGTGGATATGAAAGAGCACGGGCAGGTGGGTATGAAAGAGGACGAGGGGGAGGTGGCTATGACAGAGGTCAGGGAGGGGGATATGAAAGGGGCCAGGGAAGGTATCCAAGGGGAAGGGGAGGTGTATATGAACAAGGACAGGCAGGTGGCTATGAAGGAGGCCAGGGAGGTGGATATGAGCGTGGCCGAGGTGGTCATGGTCGTGGAAGAGCAGGTGGTCGTTCAAGAGGTGGTGGATATTAAACATGGTCAGCATATTGATGCCTTTTGTTATGCTTGGGACTAAATGGTTGCTTGTCAGGTAATGTGGCAACTTTGTTAGACTAGCTTGATATATAAAAACTTGGGTTCCAATGTCAGTTAGGTTGCTCAGCAGTTATAGTGCTTTCGATTTTGAATTATACACCCTGCCCCTATTATTTGAAGTAGGACACCTCATATGTTCGTGCGGCATATTATGTGCTGTGTCGTACTATTGTAATCGGATCGTCCCTAGTGCAGCTATTATTTTGTCCGGATCATACAATTATCTTATAAGCCATTCAATCTTTAATGGCTCGCCTCCCATGGTCTTTGAACCTCTGTGTATGTACATGTCTCAGTACTCATGTACACGATCCTTCACAAATATTCCCAACCTGAAGTTTACTTTACGGACTATAAATTTTGACGCATTTTCATTTGGATTAAGCACTGAATCTCTACTCTTTTTTTTTATCCGCAAAAATGACTAAAACAGTTGTAGAAACAAGAAAAAAAATATATACAAGTCACTCTAATGATTATGTTACTCTAATAAACTACGAAATGTGTCACTACCGTCTACCCTTTTTCCGATTTGATTTCTTTAAAATGTGAATTCAATAAATTTTGAGTATTACTCTATAAACGAAATCATCGCGAGCGAGCGAGGCGATGATGACTGCGATTTCTCACTCGCCTGTCTCAGTATCTCTACGTCAACCGTACCTCCGCCGAGGCCAAAAATTCCCTTACAAATCGAACTCAGCAGTTGCCTGCGCGCCTTTTCATCTGACTCCGAAGCGTATTGGCCTTTCTGGGCTCCGAGTCGCTGATGGATGTCGTTTCAAGTGTAATAGCAGTTTGACTCCAGGCGGTTCCGGTTCCGATTCAGGTAGCGGAATTTTGAAATATTTTTTGAACTCGAGATGCTTGAGTGTGTTGCTACCTGAGCATTCGCTTTCCTTTGGTCATTGGTGTGTAAAATTGTATACGCAGCTTTATGTATCAGTTGGGATCTTTGTAGAGATATGTGAAAGGGTTTTGGAACTCAGGGCTAGCTGTTCATGTGTGGACTTGTATATTTTGTTGTTAGGCCTGATTTTCACTGAGAAATTGTGTTTTGGTATAGATGATTGGAATCTTCGCAGATTTAGCTTTGTACTTTTTTGTTGTTGTTTAGTCAGTTGAAAAGATGGATGTGTGAATTGTGATCTGTCAAAAAGGCAATAGCAGTCGTGGTGGTTATATGTTTTGCTCTTTGTAATTGTTGGTATCCGTGCACTACTACAGACCGAATTAGGAAATGTTGTTCTCTTACTTGAGTAGATGAAAATTGGTAGGAGAAGGATGATATCTCACTAGCTTCATCATACTGTCAAATGGATGCTGGTTGCATTAACAATGTTTTTACTTAGAAAACTACTTTTTCGTTTAGGTGATAATGAAAGCAAGAGTGTGCTGGATGCCTTTTTCTTGGGAAAAGCTGTTGCTGAAGCCATCAATGAACGTTTAGAATCAACAGTTGGGGAGATTTTAAGCACAATTGGTAGGCTACAGGCTGAGCAGCAGAAGCAAGTGCAGGAATTCCAGGTATGATAGCCTTATTTCTATGCATATTGGTATTTTATTAACAATTTTGATGCAAGTATTGAAATTGCTCACATTAACAATTAACAAGTGGGCATGATCGTCAATGTAGCCAGATGGTTCCACATCACTAATAAGGTATAGATCTCCATTATTTGAGCAAATCCTAGTCGATTAAGTGAAGTAGGTTTTTTTCCAAAGAAAAGGTTTAGTGAATGAATGCTGCAGATAAGGCACATGCCCACCGGTTCTAAACGTTGAGAAGCCAAGTTCCATCCAGTTGCAAGAAGAGCATAATAGTATCCTGTTCCCATATCTGTGATGGTTATAGGTTACCATGTACTTTTAGGCCTAGTGCACGCGACTGCTGGTTATTTTTAGGGCCAGGCTGCTGTTGAACCACTAGTCACACAAACATGCATCTCATAGGACTTCCTAGTGTGCACAAACATTTATGGGGTATGATTTCACAGGAAAATGATTGCTTGATGTGCATTGGTTTTTTTTAGCACTCTGCTTAACATTACAAGTCATTATAAACTCTTGTACGTGACATTAATAAGTCATTTCTAGAAACTCGTGTACGTGACATGAATAAATCGACCACCACAAACTACAGGTTGCTTCTTTTAAACAATGTCTTTTATAAATCTATCTGTTTCGTCATACACAACAAATTCTAACCAGAGATTATGCAGGATGAGGTGTTGGAACGAGCCAAAAGAGCCAAGGAGAAAGCAGCACGCGAAGCAAAGGAGTCACAGGGTCTTCCAGTCAAGTCTACTACAACAAACACTCCAGTAATAACGGCTACATACACAAATTCATCAGCAGGACCATCCACATCCATTGTCACTCCAAATGAAAAGGATTCTGGATCCGGCAAGGATGACCCGGTCATTGGAGTGTCAAATAATCTTTAAAAAACCTTAGGCAACAGCCTCAGCCCTCAAATACTATTATATCGTTTTATATCATCTTGGATGTACTGAATATTCATTTGGAATATCCAATGAGAAAATGTCAATCCTAGAATAAATTCATATATCTACATAGTTTTCTATTAATGAAGAAAAATGCTTCATAGTTATTTTACTAGTCTGTTTAAAATAAATAGTTTTTGACTTAATTGATTGTTTTTATATAAATATACTTCGGCCTAAAACCACGCTAGTTAAAATAAAATAATGTTAAAATAGGGCATGTAAATTAATTTTTATTCCCTTATTCAATTTTATACATATTTTATTTGTTAAAAATAAAATAAAATTAAAAAGCATGTTCATTGGTAAGCTTGTCGCATTCCCCTATTGTTCGGATTAGACTGAAAACTCAAAGCAAGCAGGATCAGCGAATGGCAGCTACTGCTAGAGTGCCGTCTTTGTAACAAACCAGGTACGCACACATCCAATCCTCAATCCTCGACCATCTTCATTCACGTCGTCGTCGTGATGTGAACCCTAGCTCTTATCTGTGACTCACTCCGTTTCTCACTTTCGACACGTACGATGTGATCTGCCTCTGAATTTCTCTATGTTGCTTAATGAGAATGTAGTTGCGAAAAGAGCATAGTGCCTTATTATTGATAGATTTTGTTGGCTTAATGGATTTTATGGTTTATTAATCTCATTTTGCAACAATTTTTCTGATTTTTCATCCAGCAAATTGTAAGATTAATGTTTTTTTTTTGCAGAAAATATGGTATTTTTGCATGTATGATTGAACCACAAGGCATTTTGAGAGGCTATAGTCATATATTCCAAAATGACAGAGTGTGTTGCATTGCCTTTGTATTTTAACTTTCAAGTGGGGATGAACAGAAATAGGGAGGTGAATTCCTTGGTCAAGTGTTCAAGATCTGGCAATATTCACAGGTTTGTTCTTCAGTGGCTAATTTTGTTGTTGCTATATGCTTGAGGGTTCACTTGGTATAAGATTATGTAAATTTCCTTGACATACATACTTGATAGTCAGCTATCATGCATGTTTATTTGAAACTGACGTGCTGTATGCAATAAGTTCTGCCATTGACCTTGGTTATATTTTATGCAGTTCAAGTATTTTTCACATTGTACTCTTGATCTACTTTTTTGAATAAGCAGGGCATACTGTGTCCATTGCTAGACATGCTTAAGTTATAGATTGTCAGTTTCTCTATACTTTTAAAAGTCTTTGTTTATGCTTTGTCGATAATTTCTGTTTTGCAGTCATAAAACCTTAGCTGCAAGTAGATCCAAACTGAGCAAAGGTCGAACCCATAGATCTTCTATCTCAGAAAAGACACCTTCGTTTTGGAAAATACCTTTAAGATGTACCTGCTTGATAAATCTGGTCAGTTCTGATGCTGCAATTGCTTATGATTGGCTTCCCATCGCTGATCAAGTGCTTCTTACGGGTAGCATACTTCTCACATATATGGCTGGAGTAATACCCACCGAGAAGCCAGTTTTCACATCTCGTGGAACCATTTTATCTGAGAAATCTGAACCTGAGATGTTTGGCATGGCTGGTAGGTAAGGGTAATAAAAGGGTTCAATATTTGTTTTATTTGATATGTAAAGCGTCAATTAAACAATTGCATCCGTTCACATTTTCTTGTATTCTTGTTCATTTCCTGCAGCGCCAAAATGCTTGATAAGCAATCAAACTCGCATGCATGGGATGTGGTGAAAGGAAAACTAGTAGATTCTTTAAATGCTATTGAGCATTTAAGTGACCTAGGGATCCAAATCAAGGAAACTGATGAAGTGTCCGGTAAGGTGCCTTTAGGCTTGTATGCCATTGCTGAGGGTCCAAGATTACGTTTGCTTTGCTTTTGCTTACAGCAACTTCAAGAAGAGGCAAGTCTTATACACTTATCTGTGTGTGATATAAACCAAAGAGAATAAGTATGGTAGCATTTGTAGTTAACCTGATATAAATGCTAGCTAGTTGTTAAACTAGTCTGTTTTCTTCTTTCTTTCATCTCATTTGTAACTAAATTCACATGAGTGCCTTATTGGCTTCAAGCTATTATGTAAAATGCAGTTCTAGTTTTAGCTAGTTCAGTTTATTAAATTTCATAGAAATGCTTCATAGGTGGATAGTGTTTCAGAAGACTCTCAAAGTATTGACCCTCAAAGTTGGTTAACAACATCAGGTCAAGTAATTCAAAGGTCGTTCCAACGTGTATGCATGGTTTGGCTGGAAAAAGAGCTTTCACCCAGAGCTGGCATAAATGTGGTACAATGTTAAATTCATTGGATTTTTACTATGTGATATGTGTAGCGAGTTGAGAAGTTTACACTTTGTCCTTATCAGGCACTTAGCTCTATGATGCTCGAGAAGTTACAAGATAACAGCATTTTGTTGAACATCCAAAAGTCAGGCAAGGAAGATCTTTTCTCCGAGTTCCTGTGTTATCTTAGATTTGGTTCTATCAGGTAATCTTTTTTTCTGGCCTGTATTCATGACTTGTCTGCACTGACCCTTTCATATCAATTTTTCTATACTCATTTACCCAAATAGTATGTTTTTGAATTCTTAAAGGTTTCTTTCATTATTTACTCAAGAAATTAACCGCGTAAAGCTAGTAGATATATCTTACTAGTTCACCTTCAAACTTTGCTCTGTGGATGTATGACCAAAGCTGTCCTAAAAACTAAAAGGCCCATCAAACATTAATTTTTTCCTACCATCACTTGGCCAATTTCCATCACAGCTCTATTCATTATTTAGCTAGCCTAATAGAGATGTAGCAACCAATAGTCAGTACTTGCAAATTCGACCCTGAGAACTATCTTTCAGCCTCCCCGTGTCTAGTCTATGGTCAAGCTCTATAATGCGAGAGATAAATATTTTACCTAATGATCTTTCAGGAAAGGCAGTTTCTATGATGTTGGCCTCTTCTCGACAAATGGGATTTCAATTTTGGAAGACATGGTGATTACTCTGGCAGATGGGATAGCATCAATTTATTTGGAGCTAATATCGGTTGATAGTAACATATCCAGTGAAATGAATAACCTGGGTGCTGTTTTATGTACCTTGTCTACCCGGGCACTTCAGAGATTACGTAATGAGGTATACATATCGATTCTTGCAATGTTAAATACACACAGTTAACGCTATGTAATCGTGGTCGATATATTGGCCCCTTCTGGTGGAGTTTAGAAGAATGTAGCTTAAATGTCAAAGATAAATTTGTTGGGGTTGGTTACGTTTAAATTCTTATCTCCAGCTGACGCCTCAAAAAACAGTCTGTAAATAAATATGTTAACTTGTAAAATTACTAAATTAGCAGTACTCAAGACTCAAAGAGTCCATAATAATGCAACTGTATTGAAAGGCTAGTATGTGATCTCTTGCTCACAACTCATTATTGGACTTGCATAATCTATAAATGAGTCGAAAGTTGGTATGTGTGTCATTTTGGTGCATCTATGTTAGACTATAGAAGTTTAAGAGGGCTAATTTTGTTTTTAAGTATGTGTTGTGGTTGTGCTACTCTTAGATTTAATACTGACCTCTGGTCAACAGGTGGCACTGAACCAATGGCTGCATCAGAACATGGATGCAGTTGTCCTAATGTATGAAGACCGCTTTGAGCTACACACACTTCAGAAACAATTAATCAATGAGCCAAGCCGTGAACAATCTGAAAATTATGGTTGGTGGAAGAAGTTTTTGCCAGGGAAATCAGACGTGATGTCCTCTACTTTAAGCGCTGTCAAGATAATCAATTATTCCATGACTGTGAAGCGGACAAACGAATTGAGGGCCCTGTCTGGCTGGTACATACTCTTCCTTACATAATCTGCCCTATTACATAAATGGACTTATTCTATTTATTTTTTCCTGTCCAAGTTTTACATCCAATCCTAATTCCTCAACTGGCATTTACACAAAATTGTGTATAAGACATCAATAGATGATTCTCCAAGGTTTACTATCATCACCCAATCCTTAAGACCTTGAATGCTAAGATACAGAAATCAATGGCTTCCACGTGTATCTAGTCGTAATTTTATGACTCAGCCTCTCATTTTCCCATGCAGGAGATACTACTTTAGTCTATTCCTTGAGTTGTCGGACATCACTTTGCCAATGATCAAAACCATGATTTTGAAAGTAAGCAATGCCATCTCATTCTTTCTAGTCAGCTTGATTGGAAGGTCGTTAGGGCTTATCTACACTGGAATTCGGCAGTCCATTCGGTGGAAATGATATAAAAATTGGCCACTATTGGTAAGAATTCTTATTTTTATTCCCCATCCATGCTGGTTTTGGTATTTCTTAAAATCAATATACAGTCTGAATGTGTTCAAAAACCTGAACTCTTTGTGTTCTTTTTAATTAGATCAATTAGGCATATTCAACATCTTGGCATAAAGGTTCAATCTGAGGAAATTCAAACTGTATTCTTTTATCTTGATTACAATACGAATTCATGGTGTCCCCATATGGTAAGCAACATAACTAGTATTCTTCGTTCACAAATGGAAGATATGTACCATGTCATCTTGCAATTATTATCCTCAAAAGGAATAAGGACATTTGTCTTGGCTGTTGTCTGCTTAGGGCTTAGGCGGTCTGGTAGTTGTTGTGGACCTTCGCCACAAAACAATGGTGAAGACAGTGCATTATACCTTTTTCTAAATTCTTTTATTTCACGTAGAGGATTTTCAATTTACCCATTGTCCCTATATTTCCAGTTTTAAGAGATAAAATTGATCAAATTAAAACATTCTAGTAAATAATACTCACCTTATCTTATCTGCTAAGCAATATTTTATTTCTGCAGCAATTGAAAATTTGATTCATCCAAAACTCATTTGTCTCCGTTTATTAATAGCACTTTCAACTTTGGAAATGAAGAACTTGAGACTCATGGGTGGGGATAGAACATTTAGCTGCTCATTTTCTTTTACTCTTTGTGTGCAAGTTATTATGTGAGCATGTACCACATTTGCTATAAACTCAAGGTTCTTCCAGTGGAGAAAGAATATTAGAAAATGTGACTATTGTGTGAAAGCTGAATTAGTATCTATTCTTCGGCATCAATTCTTTCCACTTTATTGTATGCCATGTAATCAATACGCGCTACTAATTTTAGAATTTAATCCTGCATTTTCTATTTAGTCACGGTGGTCTACCTAATTATGTTGACTTTTGTGCATCCATCCATTCATTTAGATTGTCCACATTTTGTTTGGAGAAACATTATCACACGGTTGTCTCTGCATTTATCACAAAAGGACACAATAGCGGTGTACAAATTTATTGTTAAATAATTGTCTTATGAATATCTAGAAGTATTTAAGTAAGACTGATTATTCAAAGATCGGGATCAGTTGGAACTTCCAGCACTCATAGACAAGATCACATGGCTTTTTCCATCTCCTTGTTCAACATGTCTCCTTTCTGGTCTGTTCTGCTTACACACACGACTTTTTGTTGCTCTATACATACACATAATACGTGTAGTGTTTCGTTGCCCCTTGTTCATTCCTCTGCATTCTACTCTATGGTTGTAATAAATGCAGCAACCTATCACTATCTAGTCTTCACCAAATGATTTTTTTATATTAATAAAAATCACATTTTATTGAAAAAGAAGGGTAATAGTAATACACGGAACAGAGAAAACCAAAAAAGAAAAGACCTGATCAATTGATCAGTACAAATAGACGTATTTCCTTTATTTCAATCTGATGTGACTTCCATAATTGAATTTCTAATGTTTTTTTCCTTTGGACTGTCACAGAAAATTTACAAGGAGTTATGGAGGATGGCGAGGATGGAGGCATCAGGATCAGGCAGATCAGTAATGGTGGGTGACACAAAAATTTTGAGTGTTGGCATCGAGAGGAATACGATGCCAACTAGCAGTAGCATCCAGCCATCAGCTTCCTTTATCACCCTTCTTCCTTTTTCTTTAACTAGCCATGATCTGTTTGAACCGCAGGTGTTTTACTTTAGTCTGCTCCACCTCCTCGAAATCTGCATGTACTTCTATTCAACATTGTTTAAAATTTTATGAATAAACATTATGCTCATTTTTCCCCAAAATTTTGTTGGGTTTGAAAATACAGGGATACCATACCATGCATATATACACTCTGCTAACATTGTACACCACAACCACATGGACGACAGTTAGAAATCGGCTTTTCATATAGTAATTGATTTGTATTAATTGACATTTTACAGTCTTTGAGATATATAATTTTGTCAGAGGCCAATATACAAGCTAAACTAAAAGGGAATATGATTAAAAAATATCATATATTTTGGGTGATATTTTAGGAGAATTCTTTGAGGTCAAAATAACCAAAATTCTCCACTTCCCTCTGCAGTTGCACCCCTTCTTTTCTATATTTCTTTTGCCCCCACATCCTTTAATTTTTCTTTTCAATATTCTTACATAATTGACCCTCCCTCTCCAATAACATTTCTACTAAATAGGAGTTGCTGTAAAGACATATTAAAGAAAGAAAACACAGTGAATTGAACCAAATCGAGTCAACTTGAGCTTGACTTCTTACCTCAGTTGAACCAAGGTCCCATTTCATTCTGAGATGTATCATGTAAACTCAGTCCAAGCAGAGCATACATATTTTAATTGGAGGGGCGGTCTGATAATAACTTTCCTTTTCTCTAGTTTTGTAGTATAAATTAGTATAGCTTAAATAATGAATTGTAAAGTTGGAATTTGGTTCTTCGAACTAAAATTTCAAAACCTTCTTTTCTCCATATCTTCTTCTTTTGCAGTAGTAGTACCACACAACCTCTCTTTTTTCTCCTTTTTCTTCCCAAAGCCTTCCTTTTTCTCCTTCTCTCCTTCCTCCTCCTCCTCTGTATCAATCTTTCTCGCCTTAGCTTATCTCATAAGCAATCAAAAACGGAGCGTCACAACTTCAGTTCATGTATCACACACCATTATTGATCAACAACATCATCTTACTAACATCTTCCTTGCATGGCCAGATCAATCACCTCTATCGTCTTTCTATATGCAACTCTTCTGCTCTTCTTCCTCTTCCTCGTAGCAATCGCTCCAACTGATCAATCACCACTATCGTCTTCCACCTCTACTACCATAAACCATCCTCAACCCGGCCTTGGAAAGTCTTCTCAAAAGGACATTAATAATCATCATGCTACTACAAGTCGTCATCGTCATACATCTTCAGCAGATCAGTTCAGTGCTGCTGCTCATGAAGTTCCAAGTGGTCCTAATCCGATATCAAACAGGTAATAAGTACTCAGTTGTTACAGTTTTGTTACAAGCACAAAAACATGGAAGTAATGAAAAGCAGAAGACGAAGATCATATATCCATCAACTAGCTAAGCTACCTTGTATATCATTATCTCATATGACCAGCAAATTAATGAAAAAGAGAGGAAGATTATACTGGATAGAGTTATTTTTATTAATCATTTTTACTTTGTAAAATTGTAAGTTTTATTTATATGTCGGAATAAAATCTGGCGAAGCTAAGCTATTTACAGCAATTTGAGTAAACGATGCAGTTTAATGTGTTTTAAGATAAAATTACATAATTTGAAGCCAAAACTGCGTAGTTTGAAAAAGAGTTCAGTTATCAATTTAGTATATTAATGTAACGACGTAGTTTTAATATTATTTTATCAAAACTATGCCGTTTTCAAATGGCTGTAAATAGTTTGGCTGCACCGGATATGAATCGAACCGGGTTGTACAAAAAAATGAAAACGGCATTTTGAAAAGAAAAAAAAATAGCATCAGATGAACCTACTTGTCAATAAGTTGCATTTGGATAATTCATTCAGACTCCAGAGAACCAATCTAACAGATAATAAGGAATTCAAAAATGGAGAAAAATGAAGCTTCTCACATTGACAGCAAAAAAGAGGATTAATGGAAATGTTTTCAGGTCTCAATAGCTACAGTCACTCTTACATTTGAGGGTCACTAGCCTTCAAAGCAAGGTTAATACTACATGTCCCAAAAAAGTTACTTCTTGTAAAATATGAAGTGACAAAAAATGAAAATAAGGAACGTCTACAGCCCTGAGGTTTTAAGGAAAGTGCAAAGTCACTCCAAGAAATCTTGGAGGAAGACAACTGGGCCGCAAAAATATTAAGAAGCATACTTTATATACTTAGCCTCTCGTTCGCATGATGGTTATGCTACCCTTTCCTCCCTCGGTGCGGATTCTTGTTTTGCCAACAACGAGTTTGCCAGAGAAGGCAGATTTGGGTAAGTTGGACGGAGTTGTATCTGGGTTCTTGGGGGGCGGTGGAGTCTGGATTTTTCGATTGATGTCGTTCAGGGTCATACCGCCCTTTGCAGGGCAGGGTTTTATGAAGGTAAATGGATAGGCTACAGATGAAGCTAGCTTGATTGGAGTCTGGATTAACGACTTCCGACCTAAAATAAAAAATAAGCAAGGGAAATGAGACTCGACGAATACCAAAAGATTTCTTATGTGCATCGAAGGAGGCATTGCATTCTGGAATAATATGTATCACATGCAAATGCGACCGAAATTAGAATGATAAATTTACCTTTAAAAATTACTTTCCCAGTAGGTTTTTTTGGTTCCGGTTGAGGAGCAGGTGGCGGACAGTGCTCAACTAGAGCAGCTTCAGCTTCATGATTAAGTTGGACATTACTGAAATCTGTGAAACGTAAAGCTCGATTATAATGTATATTGCGTATTGCCTTGCAATGAATAAGCATGCAAATAATTCACCCAATACAATCCTGAAAGTTGAAAGGAATGACAGAGATGTAAAGAAATTGAAACATACCGTGGCTACCCGAGATGTTTATTTGAACATCAGAATCCTCTAACAAAGTCCTGAAATATTAATGATGCCCGATGATGCAAATATGTAATAAAAACATGAACAAGATCATCACTTAATGAAGTTAGATTCTGCATACATTTCCTCGGGATTTACATCAGTATCGATGAGAAACTCTGCGAGCCACTCATCTGATTCCATTGCCTCAAAATTGGAGGTGGACACAAAATCTACACAAGTGTTTGGAAAGTTTTATCAAGAAAAACATTTTCGAGAAGTCAAAAAAATTGATGTCCAAGTATGTAGCAACCTGAAGATGTATTATCCCAGGGTGATGTTTCAGGTAATAAACCTTGCACAGATTCTTCCCTCGCCTGAAATTAATACAACAATACACAAAGTCAGAGAAAGAATATTACAAAGGCATACAAATTCCCACCACATGACAATCGGTTTCTAGGATATAGTCTTCACGAGTGCCCAAGTTAGTTGAAATAATAGCTTGAGCAAAAAGAAGACCGAATCGAGACCAACTTAAAATAAGCGGGTCTACAATCTCGAGGAGCAACCGATGGACGACTAGCAACATAATTGTGAAAAACAAGGACAAAATGTTTAAAGAGGCTCACGCTGTTTTCATCCAAACAACTAGAGAAGAGAACCCTAAAATGTTTATATAATGATCAAGATTATCCAAATCATTTTACAAGCCATCCAGTGTAATATATGGGCATTCTGATAGTCATGAAACACCATTAACCGATTCTTCTTGCAGGACACTGATAACTTCAAAACGCAAAAAATATGACCTGGATGAAATTCATTAAGCAATGAGAGCTATGAAATTGGAAACAACAGAAACTCTTTATTATAAACTTGGAGAAAATTCACCGATTCGAAACACAGGACAACGAAAAAATGATTCCAAATTGAATTTCGACTGACCAGATTAAGTGGCAGCATCATGAAGATCTTCCGAGAGAGATACAGAGTGAGAATTCAGATTTAATGCGCATATGAACAAAAGGCATCGACTACTAGATGGTGCCGCGAAGAGTTTTGGTTTACTTTGTTATTTATTTTTGCTAAAATACCCTGGATCTGACGGCTACTGTTAATTTTATCTAACGGCTGACAATAAGTCAACCGAAGAGTTTGTATTAACCAAAAAATGCCTCATTTGGCGAAGCACATCCTAAAAAGATTCATGTCTAGGTCCCAAAGAACTTGCTAGTTAAAATTCTACACCGGAAGCATAGAACAGCATATATCTTTGCTTCTATGGGTGTGCCCTCTATTATGATTAACATTCCTAAAAACGGAACAACATCGACAAAACGACTACATAGTTGAAATCAGAGGGGAAAAAATCAACTATCTAATGGCAAAGCAACAAAGAGTCTTTGCATTGAACTTTCACTAAAGACAACTAATGTTAGTGGCGCTGCAAAGTCAAGATTCGTCGACTTCAAATGTAACCCATGACCATCAAATCCTTCTCTTAGCTTGCGATGATGAGACTCTAAGAACAGGAGAAGTGCTAACCACAAAGCTCAAATGGTAAGCTAATTAGCCAGAATCTGACCTTCGATTTTAAACAAGCAGATGATAGCTCTTCCGAGCACAAAGGGAAATCTATTGCTTCATTAGTAAACCGCAGCATCCTGCGTCTCTTAGCTTGTGAAGATTTACATTCTTCAGCGTCTTTCATCAGATCATCTGAAAGAGTCTTCTACATCAGAAATAGTAAGTTGTATCTGTCTACAAACCTCAAAAGTAAATGAGAAGAAAGTACTTGCCACAATCAGAAATTTTGCAAGCAACATCTAAACAGGCTTTAACAGGGGTTGTATCGTCGATCATGTAGGACATATCCTCTTGATTTGTAGTCACCTCAGTCCAAGGAGAAACCTCTGGAAGAAACAATAGAACACAATTGTTTCAGAACCTTTTCATATTCTGCAATACATACTCGTAAAAAGAGTAAATGCGCATAGAAGCAACATACCATAACTAGGTCCCTCGGCGAGACGACAATCCATGTCTTGCCAATCCCAGGTCCCCCCACTAGCAAAATGAGAGCACTCATGAATTTTTGCAACAGAAATTACCAAAAACATATGATATACTAGATGCAATCATCAGCTATGACCGAAAGATTGAGAAGGTGAAAAAAGGGATAAGCTGGAAGTGACATAAGAAAACTAAGGCGACAATACAACAGCTAAACAAATTCCTACTTCAGTGATTTCTCCACTACACAGTCAACTACAAGAGCACTGGAATCTAACAAAATTAGATACAAATGTGACAATATAGCACCTTACCAATTTCAAACTATGCATACAATCAACATATACACATACAGCCCAATGCGCATGTAAAGACATAGCAAGCAAGGCACATATGTATACTACAGATTGAATTAGATACTACAAAGTACAAACAATCTGCAGATCAAACTCAAAATCTAAGAAAACAATGTTTAAGCAGTTGAATCAAAAACATTTCAGGAAGTGCAAAACCCACTAACTCAACCACTCCCAGAAAAGCCCCCAAATTTACACAATCAACCTAAAACAAACAAAAACCCATCTCCAATCAGACCTTTAAATCACTTAATTCACACCAAACTGAAACAATGAACAACATAAACCAAGTAGAAATGAATCAAAAGGATACCCCAAAAACCTACTTCTCATTGTCCAAATCCATCTGGTGGGATCAAAAACCACAGCAGACGAACAGTCAAAATCGGTCGATATCCAGTCCAAAAGAAGATCAAATGTAGCCGTTGAATACTTCGATTGACGAAAAAATGAAAAGCGTGCAGTCAGAATACGAAATGGGCATAGAAAAGCGCAGCAGCCCAGAACAGCGCCGAAGTCGAGTCTCAATCAAATTTATATAAAACATCCCATCCCTTCACCGCTCCTCCTTTTTCTTTAACCATAAATCTTCCACGACAATCTTTCTTTCTTTTCTTTTCTTTTTTGATTTAATTTTCTTCTTCTTCTATATACTGTACTTTCCAATTGAAAAGGTCAATTAAGAGTCAGATTATTTGGTATGATAAAAGATATTGATTGACTAAAAAACTGACTTCACCTTCACTTGTGCTCCCACAAGCTCCATCAAACACGGGATTATATTCAACTGCAAATAATTGATCAATTCTTGCCATTTAGAAGAGATTAAGGTTGTCTGATCTATTGTAGCACTTTGGAATAGGAAAAAAAAATGATATTTGATACAAAGTTACAAAATCATTTTTGATCAAAATACAAAATTTGTCAAAATCATTTTATAATTCGTCAGTTTATTTTATAGTTTGTCAGTTTTCGAGCCGAAAAATGAAAAGACGACATAATTCGTCAGTTTCATTTTATAATTCGTCACCAATAAAAATACCAAAAAATCAAGATTTAATCTCATACATTCAAATCACAATATCAAAGGCTATGATTAATTTATATATTGTACCAAAACAAATTAACTTTCCACCGAATCCTTGAAATTAACCTAATTTATGAGAAAACTTAGAAATGGAATTTGGAAGAATGTGTTATAATTAGTATTTTCTGCACTAGTCTGCAATTTATGCAAACTTCAACGACCAGGTAACAAAAGAATTGTGTATACAAAAAATGACTGAACTTTACTGATTGATATTTTTGGAACATGTTTGGGCAATATATGAAGTTTCTTATATTTTTTTTTTCCAGAAACTAAAGGGAGTGTAATTTGTGTGTATTTTGAATATCCCAACCAATCTAAGTACCAAAAATGTTCGAATCATTCAAGCTCCGCTGCTGACCACTTCAGCCCACCCAGTTGCAGGGAGTAGTTTCGTCAGTTGTTTGTTGATATAGCTGGCCCTGTGAAAATGCGATCACTTGCATCTGTCGCATTCTTCATTCACCTGCAGTTCAAAATACCATTCCATGAAGAAAAATAATGTAATAGCTCCTTGAAAACCTGTAAGATGCATCATATAAGTGGGCTATCTAAAACTATATGCATAGGAATTTAACACTGTAAGGATATACATAAATCTCGAGTAGCAATGATTGTTTCGTTGTTAATTATGTATGGCACGTACGATGTACCTGAACATCGAGGCTTCTCAGATGGGGCTCTTCTCGCTTTGAGCAATTGCAACGTGCTAACCGGAGCCGGAGGCGCAGCCTCCACATCATGTCGGTCAAGTAGTTGTATGTGCTGCAATGTAAAAAAAGGGAAGAGGAAAAATATTCACTGGATGCAAAACATATGAACTGGATAATATAAAAATGACGTCTGTAGCCTGTACCTTAGTCTGTGCCGGTTGCAAGACGTGAAGAAGGTAGCAATTCCAAAAATCACACTTCGTAAAGCACGGAATACCTGCAAGATACTAAAGCATGTTAATTAGATAAGATGATGCGCAGAAACAGGAAGAAACAGAAAGCTTGAAGATATTCTTTCAGACCTTTGACAAAAGGTCTTTCGAGAGGGAATGCCAAAATGAGAGCTCGCTTGAGCTTGGTTTCGCCTTGGCTACTTTTTTGAGCTGCCGTGCACTACGAACCATCACCGATGAACCAAAGATAGTCGAACGATAGATATCTGACACTAATGAAGCCATGTAAGTCGCTCCCATTCGACAATATTGGGTAGGAACTATCAAGAGCTCGACCAATGAATACAATATGGCCCACAGGAAGCTGACTGGTCAGGAAATGGGCATATTAGAGTTGGGAACTGAATCATGATATGTTGAACTGTCAACAAATGTTTGGAAGAAGATATGGTATACCTGTTGTCAGAAGATACGAGAATATGAAACCAAATGGAGTGAAAACAGTTTCCAACAGATCAGCAAGCACACTACACATGTAGGTTACAGCATATCCCACCGTGCCGAAGAAATGTCCTCCTGTGCTAAAGATTGGGGAGATGAACTCTGCAAGCTCCTTGAGCGGGCCAATCAAGGGTTGAGTAACAAAGAATACCGTTGTTTTAACTGTCCTTATTGTCATCATCATCCACTGAACAGATTTCTGAAAGTTCTGAAGGAACAGCATTGTCCCCAAATATCGTATACGAGAAATCATTTCCCACGCTTCAATCCATCTGAAAAGGGGTCCGCAAAGATGAGACGCCGTTGCTTTGAGGAGAGGCACATTTTTGTACAAGTCGTAAAACCCAATCATCAAGGTGATCAACGAGATGATTACATAGAGAGTTCTAACCAGGGGTCGCATCCACGGACGATAGAATTTGCAGAAAAATGGATAGGATTGTAAGAATATAACCCAAGAAGGGAGACCTGACTCTAGCAGTGTCAGAAGCCTTAAGTCAGACGTGATTATCTGCCTCAGTTTCGATGGAAGGTCCCTATCATTGAACTGAATAAGCAGCAATTTGTCGTTGTATCCCACTGACTCAACTTCAACCTTATCTGTAACGTGTTCTTTCTCGAGATTTTGTTCTTGGAGCTCTGTGGAACAATCTTCATATGTGTCCATGGTACATTCTACCACATCAAAGAATTCATCTTCACAGAGCATCTCGGATCGAAAAGAATTTGTAAGGATTAGCTCCCCGGAAGAAACAGCGACAAACGGAGAGGAGCAGGGAACCACTCCATCTAAGTAAGCCAGACTGCCTTGCAGTGCTTGTGTTTCAAAGGGAGTACCAGAGAACCATGATGGCAAACAGCTTAACGCGTGATTGACATCATTAAATTCCCATTTTCTGATGAGCTTGACTTCTAAAGCAATGGACACATCTGTCTGCAAACAAAGTACAAAGCAGAAAATTCTTATCAGCTTACAAATTTGAAACTGAATGAGCTAGAGAATGAGACATGGCTATCGAAATAAAAGTCATAGGCTGAACTAGATTTTGAGCTCGGACATAGGTTATAGGGAAAGGACAGTAATCATATACCTGGAGCTCATTTAGATAATTAATACCGCGTACATTCTTCCATGAAACTTCAAACACGATAAACCCATGGAGTACTTTCCGTAAATCCATAAAAGAGAAAGCGGCTTTCCTTTTCAAGTTATTTGTGCAGGTCATGGCCATCCATTTAAATATGTTCCTTTCATTACTCAGGCAGTTATTAGAGAGACATTTTAGACTTTGACTTTTGAGCAGCGCCCTGTTGTTTCTGAAGGGCGACATTCTGTACTATAAGATCAAATGCATAAAATCATTAAAGAAATTATCTTTTTATTCTATTGTGAACGCAGCAATTGATTAGTAACCAATATAATAACAGACCTTGGTTAGCACCAATCCCCAGATGCGGATGGTTGTGGAGTGATCTTTCTCTCGCCATGACTGGTTATCAACTAAGATAACAAATTTCTTACTCGTGGGTGCAAAATATAGATACGCTTGTGAAAGATATGATTTTGTATCCCTAAACAAAAAAAAAGTTAAAACTTCGGCTTCAGCAATCGACCAAGAGAAGAAAGTACAAAACTCAGAAGTCTTATTGCGGGTTCATTATGATCAATCAAAAACATTATGCTTTCACTACACCGAAAATATTTTTTAACTACCCAAGTAATGAGCAAGTTAAACTTTATCACACCGGAATCTCTAAACTTTTACTTCTAATCTAATGTACTCTATATTCGAAGCAAGATACAACCATGATATGATCATCTGCAGAATCCAGCTGCTAACCATCTACCGCACACTACACCTCTTGCAGTACTTCAACATCAATATAATGGATGACATTCAATCCACTAAAGTGAACGGTAAGGCCATCAGAATTAAGCAGTGTATTATAGACAAATGGAATAAATTAGAGATAGAAAGAAGTAGAACTAACCCAATTTGAATGCTTGTCAACGGATACAGGTCTGGCATTGAACCCATCATCTCAAACCTCGGCTGGCTGCTGCCTATTTGTCTGGAATCTACTCAGCCACACCAAAATTCACTGCAAGAAAAATCCCAAAATTCATACACAAAACACAGAAAAATGGATGCAAGATTCAATCTTTTGTATCCTCCTAACCCATTCGCCAAAGGCACTTAGCATATGAAAATCACAGACATCAGGAAAGCAAAAGCCCTAGCAATGATGTGAATTTGAACATGGTAGGGTTGAAAAAAATCAAACCTTTTTCCAGGAAAAGATGGGTTGAGAAACCAGGCGAGAAAGATTGCATTGTGAGTTGATGATGATCGGGACTGAGAGAAATGCGCCCAACCCCTAAAAATATTTCCCAGCATTCTGGAAGAACAACAAGATTGACGGAGGAGGGGGAATGGAATGTATTCTGTTTACAACGTGGGCGAGAGTTTTTTTTTTTGAAAATGACCAAATGGGTTCACACATTACCCAAATGACCCTTAGTTTGCTATTTCAAAAATAATCTGTTTTTAATAACACCGATTTTGTGTATCCGGTTTTCTATGTTATTCATAACACGAGGGATCCGATTTTCTGTGTTTTTAAAAAAATCAGATTTCAGGATTCAGTGTTATGTGCGCGTTCGAATAAAAGAACTCTACGAATTCTCATTTGTACATAACATCGGATCCCCATGATCCGATATTATTTAAAACATGTCATTTTTGAAAGAACAAACTCACATGTATCATTTGAGATATGTTGAAACCCATTTAGATCATTTTCAAAAAAAAAAATGTCCGTGGGCGACACATTGAGATTCTTTCATTGGTATAGGTTATTATATTGACATTTTAAAACTATAGGGGTTGTGTTTGAACTGAATAAACTTCAGGGACCAAAACGTCATTTTGTGAAAAAAAATTCCTATAAGTACGACACGTCGTCAACTGTACGCCAATTTCTGACACATGCAAAGACATACACTCCACACGACACACCTGTACCGAAAATTTTCAAAATATCCAACTCTCATTCTCTAGTCTAACCGAACAACAAAACAGTCATAAGAAAATAAACGCAACCTTTTCTGATAAATAAATGCTCGCGCCTTCTCATCATCGTGTCGTCACTGTTGCAGTCCTCCACCATCACATCATCAGAAAATCCATCATCGAGGCCGTTAGATGATGATCAACAAGACCGATGGCTAAAATGTCTCTCTCACTCTATCATCTTTGGTGTGTGATGGAAGCCGCGTTAAAGCGCCAGCTGTCAAACCCACGAGAATCTCTAATTGCGTACAAATGGTCAGCGACCGGGTCCCTCACTCATCCTATTCCACTTCTTCTTCTTCTTCTTCTTCATAGTCTATTCTTCCATGTTAAGCATTGTTGTATAGTTTTGGTTGGAGTGAGTGAGAGTGAGTTGTGATGGCGAAGACGGGAGTGTGCGAGGCGGATCCGGCGGCGAGGCTGAATAAGGAGTTGAGGAGGCTGGTGGAGGCGATCGTGAGCGGAGATCATGGTGAAGATGATGATGGTAGCCTGCTTGATGCGATAGATAAGGCGAGGGATGTTTTGTGTGCGATTAGGGATTTAAGGACGAGATCGTCGTCGGAGATGGATGTGAGGGGTTCGGTTCCTGAGGAGTTTATATGTCCATTGTCGAAGGAGATGATGAAGGATCCGGTGGTCGTTTCTACCGGAAAGGTTAATTAATTAGTTATGTTCTCAGTTCAGTTGGTAGCTAGCTTGTGCTTGATTTTTGTCTTTATCACATTTGTGCTCTGTTTAGTTTTCGTGGAGAAGAAAACGACTACCAGGAAATGTGTTGTTGTTGTCCTGATGTGAGGATCAAGGAATTCTGCAGTTATGGTTTTATTCAGTTCTTGTGCTGATTATGATATATGGATGTGAATCTTCACCATTTATATTCTTTCACCATTCATTTCACTCCAGTTTGGTTTATTGCACCAGCCATTTTAAGTTCAGCATGTCAATTTTTCTCCTAACCTGTAGGCCGACAGATATTGTGCATTTAGGTTTGTTGGATTTGGGATTTTAACTGGTGTGTGTTTGTTGTGCAGACATATGACAGGGCTTCTATTCAGGAATGGCTGAAAGCGGGGAACCAGACTTGCCCAAGTACGCAGCAAGTTCTGTCGCACAGGCTCCTGACTCCTAATCTTGTTGTCAGGGATCTGATAGAAAAATGGTTCAAGAGGAATGGTCTTATGAAGTCACTAGGTTCTTCCAAGAATCCTGATAATGAAGGTGGAGCTGATCGTGAGCATTTTGTTAATTTGCTTAGGAAGATGACATGCTCGTCCATCAACAGTCAGAAAGAAGCTGCAAAAGAGTTGAGGTTGCTGACGAAAAGGCTTCCATCATTCAGGGCGTTATTTGGGGAATCACTTGATTTTATTCCACAATTGGTAAGCCCGCTCTGTCCGACGAATCCAGGGGAGAGCAGGCCTTTACATTCTGATCTCCAGGAGGATGTGATCACCACTATTTTAAACCTCTCAATACATGATAGTAATAAGAAGCTTGTAGCTGAAACCCCAAAGGTGATGTCTATACTCATAGATGCCTTGCAGACTGGGACAGTTGAGACAAAGAGTAACGCGGCCGCAGCTCTATTCACGTTGTCAGCCCTTGACTCAAACAAGGTTCTTATCGGCAAATCAGGGGCTCTTAAGTATCTCATCAACATATTAGAAGAGGGGCATCCCTTGGCTATGAAAGATGTGGCTTCAGCTATATTTAACCTCTGCATTTTTCATGATAATAGAGCTACTGTTGTTCGAGATGGTGCTGTAAGGGTAATTTTGAAGCAGATCATGAACCGTGTGCATGTAGATGAGTTGGTGGCAATACTAGCAATGCTTGCGAGTCATCCAAAGGTAGCTGAGGAAATGGAAGATCTTGGAGGTGTTCCGTGTCTGCTAAACATAATTAGGGAAAGTGCATGTAATCATAACAAGGAGAATTGCATAGCCATCCTTCACACAGTTTGCTTGAGCGACAGATCATTATGGAGAGAATTAAAAGAAGAAGAAAATGCTCGTGCAACCATTTCTCGGCTTGCTCAGAGTGGCACCTCAAGAGCTAAACGGAAGGCCAACAGTATACTAGGTCGGATGAACAGGACTGTCAATATTACCCACACAGCATGATGGAAATCCGCTTATTGTCACTGTCTGAAAATGAAATTCTGAGCTTAGTAAGTAAGGCACAAATACCTCAAGGATGGATCAATGTACTATGCTGGAAGCATGAAGAAGGAAGGATGTCTCAAGTCTCAACTGCAGCATATAGCAGTTGACAAGAAGGAAATTTTGCGACTGATACCACCTTGTAAATCCTACACCAGCAACCAATGGCTCCTTTGGTAAGAGTTACCTGTTTTTGTAGTATCTGCATGTGGTGAGTTTTCTTCGGACTCTGTGAATAAGTAGTACATAAGCTGCTATGTAAAGATATAAGAATTTTTTTCAACAAGTATAATCTCAAGTACTTATTATGTATAAAATCCTACATTCTTATTACTGATGATCTCAGTCTTGCAAGACCGTGATTGCCATAATAAGGCTTAGTTTTTGGTATTAGTTTCGTTCGCTGCAACTGTGCCTCCAACTGAGAATTATTACGTATTCAGTAAAATTGATGCGCTGTCTCTCAGATATTTAGGGAATTGTGTGAACCTACAATGAAGCACATGCTACCTCAACTAACTCAGTGGTTGAATATGGTTAGGACCAGAAGTTCCAGGGGGGAGAATGCGCCAGTATTAAATGTCATTTAAGACAGAAAGTGGTACTGGATTCCCTTTGCTCTTCACTTTCATGTGAAGCCATGGCTCTCGTGTCAGCTTGAGGCTTTATGGAAGCAGATACTCTAAGCTTTGCTGGGAAACTGCAGCCTTGGAGTCTAAGAGATTCCCTTGTAAACATGAGATGCCACCTTCAGGCTCCTGATGGAGACATTCCAAAATCCTAAGGCCAGAAAGTCTCATGGACAGTGGTCTACCAGTCCGGGTAGAGTATTTAACCGAGGGCCTACTCCATGTGACCTTGGAGATAGACTATCCAGCTGTAATCATGTACGTAATTAACTTAAGCAAAGCAAGGCAAGGAGTGACAGTCTGACAGATGTCTCCTTCCGAATAACGGCATAGCTAGTACAATAATACGGGATGGAATGTGGGCATGTTTTTAGATGATGTAAAAGAATAACGATAATTTATCATCTAGCAAAGAGGAGTAGTGATAGCTACATTCCCTGGTGCTTGATGGGATAAGATACTTATTGTGATTAGAAAGTACTCCGTAGGTTACAATAATTGGAATGGAATCTCATCGGCTGGCAATTGCCACTTGGTGTCCAGCTGGTAGTTGATCAGAGGATTCTGACTTGTCTGCTTTGTTGCTTATAGTGAAGCAGCTGGAGACATGTTGTATTATAGCTAGCTGTTTTGATTGGGACTCCGGTGGAACTTATGGGAGGCTATGTTATTGGCAGATGGTGCATCTTGGATAAGAATAGGGATGTTTATGGTTTGTGAACCTAAAACATATCATGCACAACAGCGTAAGTAGATTTGTAAAAGTTGGAAGCACAATGGTTTGAATTTGTCGGTAGAAGTTCAGTTCAATGCACCGTTTTGGGAGTTGGATTGTTCCACATGATTTTGAATTTTTCAGATGTAAAGCAGGTATTTTTGTATGTCCCACTGGCATTGGCAACTGCTCTTCAGAAAGAACCAGGTGGAGGTATAGGTATACAGTACCTCTTAACCTGAATGACACAGCATATTAGCAGCTTCTGCTTCGTCCCTTCTGCCATTTTAGAAGCTGGTCGGTCCTACATAGGCAACCTCAGCAGTTGCGTCAAGACTATTTTCTCTGCTTGTATCAGAGAGATCATAACAAACTGAAATCAAATAAGAATGTCAAAAAATGTAAGAGGAAATAAATTAGTTTTTAAATATTTCTGCCTAAAGTTTAAAGCATTAAGATTCTCTTTAATTATAAGTCCCATTTTTCTGTCTTGTTGCCTTCGATGTTTTCTGTCGTTGGTGGATTGGTCATCGGCCTCGGCGTGAGGCTAAGTGGAGCATTTCACTGCTCCCAGCTAGTTAACTTGGTGATGCGCTACCTTTGGCAGGAAGCTGACTTATCATGATCACTTGTGCAGTTTTTAGTGTTCAAGGAAATCTGGCAGGCACTTCAGTGTTCCCTTGAAGTTGACTGCGGAGTCGCTTCTTCTATTTGGCCAACTTGGCATGCCTTGGATTTGGAGCATGTTCGGAGTGAAGATGACTAAGCAGCGGATGATCGAGAAACTTTGCTTGAAAAACTGTTCAGGAGTCTAGATTTCGTTCCAAATTTAGTTGATCGGTTGTCTTGATGTTGTTATTTTCTCCCTTATCTTCATATCCTTGTATACCCTTTTCTCTTATATATGTGTAATACGTGACTGTTTTATCAAAAAAAAAAGTCCCATTTGTCTGGTATGCAAGATTGGTTGGGGCCAAAGAAAATCATCAAATGAAAACTTCGGTTAAACATCTTAGAAAAAGTAACTATTAAATATTATTACAGTGACTCAAGTTATTCAATACAATAAGGAAACAAAAAAGTTATTCAATACAAGTACAGTGCTTCAAAATTAGGTTTTTTTTACTCTTCCCAAACAGCAAACAGCAAACAGCAAACAGCAAACAGCAAACAGCAAACAGCAAACAGCAAACAGCAAACAGCAAACACCATTAAAATTGTAGCAACAAGAAAACAACCAGTCTCAACTATTGGTTACGACTCCAGAGCCCATCAAGCAAAGTGCAACTTTCACGATATGCTCCTTCATGCTGCTGCCTTCTGCACGAAATATATAACATTTGATTATGTTACATATACAACAGAACATGTAATATAAAGCATATGCAACAATAATTTGGCCGTGAGTATGCATACATTTTCCATTGCATCCGGCTTAGTCAACTTAGCAAACATGTTTCCATAAAACTTAGCCTGCTTCTTGTTGTACTCCCTCATCTTCTCCTTCAGTACCTTATACTCCATTTTTACATCCCTGCATGTTTCAAATGTCACTTACTCAAATTCATTTTTAAGGAAACAAAAATAAAAATGAGCAACAAATATGTACAAACCTGTTTTCTGGATCAAGTTCCAGGGCCTTCTTTACGTCAAACTCAGCAACATCCAGATCCCCCAAGTTAATGTAAGCTTGTGCCCTTCTGTACAGGGCTTTCACATTTGTAGATTCCAATTCCAACACCTACATCATCAATCATCATAATATCCAAAGTTAGCTGCATCAACAACAGTGTTAGTTAGAAAGCTAAGCTCGAGTAATAATACCTTTGTGCACAGTTTCTCGGCTTCCTTATACTCCTTCAATTTGAGCTTGCAAGCTGCATTGTTCAGGTTGCAAGAGACCTTGAGGGCTTTAGCTTGCTTCTTCTCATCCTCACCAAAGGAAGTGTCATACTCTATGTACTTAGCTGCCTGCATTCGAAGACAAGGGTAAAATGGTAAATACCCACATGTGTATCCATCATCAGAATCACACGATTCACTGAAGGAACTACTAAGTCCAACCTTCTCATATCTCTTAGAGGCCCTTGCATATTTTCCTGCCTTGAACAGCACATTACCCTCTTCTTTCTTCTGACCAGCAGCTTGAATTTTTTCTTCAGTATTCATGTCCCATGATTCCTTCTCCTGAAACATGGATATCAATTACTAAGACTTCAAAAACAAAATGCTCATGTTTCCACAAGGGACATCTGGGAGATACTGACCTTATCAAATGACACCAATTCAACCTCATAAAACACTGTTGAGTTTGGAGGAACAACAGCCAAGTCCTGCTGGGATTCCACAGAGCCAAAAGCATACTCGGGAGCAATAGTCACCAAGGCAACCTCACCCTTCTTCATTTTCATGACAGCCTTGTCCAGACCATCAATGACTTGTTCTGCCAATTGTAATCAATGTTAGAACAACAACATTATAAGGGGAATAATCAACTGGTAAAGGTGCAGACTTCTTTACTAACCATCATCAGTCTTGAATTCAAAAAGACCCTCTGCCTCATCATGCCCCTTCTTCGTGAAGATTGTACCGTTTTCAAGTTTACCAACCAGCTTCACTGCCGAACAGCGAATACAAGTTGTGAGTAAGTAGCCAGTCAAAATAATCCTGATCGATATCAAACTATCAGCTTGCAAAAAATGCACTTACATCTTACAACAGCACCATCGTTCGGACGCTCATAACCCTCTCCTTCCTTCAAGGTCTTCTTCAAGACCTTTTTGTCATCAGTTACTTCCGTAACAGTCTTCCACGATACTAACTCCAGCTCAATCTGGAGTATCGCATTGGGCGGAATAGTACCAACATTACCAGAAGCTGGCTTGCCGTTCTCCCCAAAGCCATCTGATCACCAAAAAAATTTAGACCTTAGATCATGAAACACAGATGACGGTGTTGCCAATACTAACATAATCATCAGAAACTCACATTGTGGCTTCACTGTCAGGAGAACTTTCTCCCCCTTCTTCATAGTCTTCACTGCCTTAGCCAATGCAGGGCAGAAATAACCATCCCTGACAACAAATTCTACACCATCAGCTTTTGCCACCAGAGTTCCATCCTCCAACTTCACCTCATAATTCACTGCATCACATTTCACAAACAGAAACAAGCCATTCAGTAACAATGTGAACAACCAACAAGAATCAACCACCCAACTTCACAGGAACAACGAGCCTCACCTAGAACTTCATCAAGGTCCTTAGGATTCTCCCATTTCTCACCCTCCTTGACAATCTTCTTAATAACCCCTCCATCCTTGCAAATATCCTTTACACTGCTCCACGACAGCAGCTCAACATCGAACTGAAGAGTTGCATTAGGTGGAATAGTGGGTGGAGAACCAGCCTCTCCATAAGCCAGCTCAGGCGGGATGGTGAAAAGAGCATTCTCACCCTTCTTCATTGTCTTGATACCCAAATCCCATCCTTTAATCACTTGCCCTAAACCAACACATCATCCATCTCACATCAGCAAAAACCAACAACCTAAATTAAAGCCTCAAAAGACCAATCCAACTGCTTCTGTTTACCAGAAACCGATCACATTTCATACCTTGACCGAGTGTGAACTTGAATGTGTCCCTGCCGCGGCTGGAATCAAATTGCGTTCCATCAAGTAAGGTTCCTGTGTAATGAACTGCAAGAAACCACATAAATCCCAATCCGTTAGCGGCGCCGCATAATTCAGACAACAAACAGACACAGATCAACGAATCCAAAATCAGTGCATTACTACCTTCAACCTCATCGCCATTGTCGGGAGTGTCCCATCCTTCACCTTCCTTCAAAAGCTTCTTCTTCAACCCTAGCTTCCCGATCTCCTTCTCCTCCCCAACCTTCATAATCACTGGCGCCTCTTCCGCCAAATCCATGTCCTCATCCATCATTTCCTCGGCCGCCGGAATGTCGAAATCCTCATCCATTTCTCAATTCAAGACCAAATCTTAATTGGAGCAAAAAAATGACGGAAAATCGATGAAATTCTAAAGAGCACTTATCAGATCGATTGATTGAATTTCTTCAGAATTGATGAAGGTGAAGGTGAAGATGACGAAGGATTTTTATAAGAGAGAGTGAAGTCAGAAGTGTGTAGAGGAATCTAGAGAGAGGGAGCTGTGAGGTTCTAGACGGTTCTTCTGCTCAACTGATTTTGCGTTGAGGAAGTCATTGAACTCTAGACCTAGAGTGTTCTCTTGGTTCGATTGGGCTTCTGCAATTTCATTGGGTAAGGTTGAACCGCGGTTCGGCCGGTTGAATTAAATGATTTTGCAGAATTGCTGCAAATATAAATTATTTATGTCTGAAATGATCTACTAGTTTATATTTCAAAAATCAAAATTTATTAGCGAAATTCAACCCAAAAATTGATTGAAAAGAGAAGCTGCTTCTGTTACAACAAATAATAATGATTATAAAGAGTCATATCATATCAATTTTGATACAAATTTTAGCTAAAAAAAGATACGAGGAAACTTGAAAGAACAAACCTTTTCCTCCTGTAAATGTATCCTTAATAATCCGGCCGGTCTGATCTGGAATTGGATTAATAGTTTGGTGCTCGTAGAACAAATGGTAACAATCAGCTTAGACTCATCTTTGGAATGGTTTCCAGAAACATGGACCTTAAACCTGGTACAGTTGAAAATCGTCCAAGCAAAGCAATTGTAGCCGTGCTACTACCAAACTTCTCAATCCCTCGTGATATCATGCAAGTGTGATTAGCCTCCACCACAACGATTACATCTGGGCCTAACAATGAAGAAACTGTCTCTGCGATCTGCCTGGTGAGTCTTTCTTGTACCTGGAGCTTGAATCCATGATAATGAATCATAGACTGAAGGAGCGAGACGACCTTAGTGTTGACTTTAATATCACTGATGTATCCTAAATGCACGACTCCATAAAATGGAAGCAAGTGATGTTCGCACTGTGACCAGAATGACAAGTTAAGCTCTGACTGAATTTTAACTTCATGGTGTGCGGCTATGCCATTGGGCTCACTGTAATCTGTTTTTACATGAACATGGCCGTTCAGATGCAGATCCAGGTTTGAACTTCGAAAGGTCATCAACCACTTCAGAAAACGTGTTGGAGTCTCCAGGAGCTCTTTCCTTGACGGATTTTCACCCAAAGATTTAATAATAGAAGTCACAGCGGCAATCAATTTCGTAGACTCAGAGGCTGCCTCTGATTTGAAAGAGCTCTGCGATAACTTAGAAGGGCACCAACATTGATCTGCAGTATCTTCACTGCATTGTATGTTAATTCCTCGAAACCTCAGAAGACTTAAAAAATCCTCCCAAACACCAGCCTTTTTATTATTGAATATTCCAGAACCCGATGAAACAATTACTTTAACACTAGCTTCATGTATACAGCCTTGGATGCCCGGTTCTGGATTTGGGAACCGCAAATGTGAACACTGAAGTATAACAGCAACACCTTCTGGCTTGATACCGTGTTGCAGCGCTGAGCAAACTTCATCAGCAAGGCGCTGAGGATGCTGAAGCCGTTTTGCAAACACATCAGCAACTCGGGAAAGCTTGCTAAGTCCTACAACTTTTAGTCCCGATGGAACATAACCCACGTGACACTTGACTTGAAAAGGTAGTAGACATGATTCACAATATGAAAACAGGTCAAGATCACGAACAACCACCAGCCCTCCGGATCCTCCTGCATGACCCACTAGATTATCCAGACCTGCTTCGGGGAAAAGTGCATCTTCCACAATGTCCTTGACCTTTTGCCTATATCCTGAAAACCGAAATAAAAAGTTCTTATTACAGCAGGTATATACCAATTACATTCCATTACGTTCTACACCCAAAAAAAAATTAAAGCATGTTCATACTGCACGAAGCTATTTACGCAATTTCATGTATTTCTTATACAAATATCACAACTTTAATCATCTTGACAACTTCTTACCTCTTCACTCATTGGACACTGAAGATTCACATCAATGCAACAACTAGCAATGTGCGAATGCAATAAGCACACAACATCAACAACAAAAACAATCAACTAAGTTGACTGGTTTTTTCACGAAAACCTGCACGTCCTAATCAATTACTCAAACTAGCAAACACAACAAGCTAAAAACTTTCTAACATTCCAAATCTCCTCAATTCAAAACACCAACACAAGACAATAAAATATGAATAAGAGGACAAAGCAGGTGAGGAACTACCTCTGGTGCCTTCTCTGAGGGCCTTAGCGACACGAAAAGGGGTCTTCTTGAGACCTTCTCTATTGACATCTTCGCCCAAGCTCTCCAACAGTAGCTTAACAGCATCTTCAATGGCTTGACTCCCTTCGTGCCCTCCTGTCGACATCATCCTCGGAATACCTAAAGCTGGGATTTTTACGCAAATGTGCGGATCGAATCCGGATTTGCGCAAGACCCTTTTGGATTTGTGACCATACGAAAACGATGAAACGCTGAGGATGGAATGAAAATTGGCGACTGCGCCCAACCGCGGTGGCCTCCTCCTCGACACACAAAAAACTATAAATGAGAAAATCTATCCAACTACAACGACAGTCATGGCCGAAGCCCGAAACAACACAAGTTGCAGCCTGACGGCGCCGTTTTGGGGTCGGTATCGTAAGCCCTAGATCTGAAACTGACACCAGATCTAACATTGCATCAACCACCACCCTCTGTTTTCTTTTCTGTTTTTTCTTTTTAATTAATTAATCTTTTTATTATCTCTTATTTTTTATTTTTTTTTTGATGGAACAGAGTCTAATACAAACTGGATCCAACAACAAACATAAAGAAAATACAACAACCTTTGACATAAAAGCTAAACGGACACAGAAAACGTATCAGCGCGATCCGTGTCAAGCTAATTCATCATCCAGCTGTTGAACGGTCTTTAGATTCCACAGGCTCAAATCCATATCACGCCAAAGGTGGCCAAACAGACAAAGTCAAACTTCAAATAAGCATTACAACCCCAGCCACTTTTCTATAAACTTTAAACTTCTTTAGCTCGCCATCCACCCCGGTAAGCACCGGCCTATAAACTGCCCGAATTTAACCCGGCTACCCGGATAAATCCGGCCTAACCTACAAACGAAACTTAAACTCTATACACCAAAAACCGGCCGCCCCACCTCAACCCTATGTAGCCCTGATACGGATGCGGGAACGGGTACGGATCGGATACTGATATGGGTACATGGTACGACAAAATAAAAAATTATAGGGTACGTGTACGGCTTGAATACGGTAAAAATCAAAATTCCAAATATATAAATATTAATATTGCAGAAGTGCTACAAAATGAAAAAAGATAACCAATTTTATGAATAAAAATTTCAAAAAAGCCGACACCTTAAAAACTTGTACCCCATACAAAAAAATCACAACTTTATTTATGAAAAAAGAAACATCAACCTAACAACTTGTACTACATGACAATTGACAATTTACCTGCTTCACACATCTGTTGCTTTTAAGTTAAAAATTAAAATAATAGAATAATTATAAATACTTATTACTACAATATACGGTGAAGATGGAGAAGAAGATGAAGACGGCTGCACTGCAGAAGGGTTGCGGAAGCTGCGACTGCACACGGCTACGGAAGAGGAAACCGAAGGATGCAGACGAATGTATGCTGGGAGTTTAATTAATAGGTGAATAGGTTTCCAATTTCTTCGATTAGGGTTTCTAATTCTGTCGATTGGGGTTTCCGATTTCGTCGAATGAAGTTTCCAAAGTCGTCGACAGGTACCCGAGACGTAGCCCGAATTCTGGTTGAACTGTATCGAACCAAACCGAAGTATCCGTTATATGGGTACGGAATGGAGATGTATCCACCGCGTACTCGTCGCAAATCTGAGCGGAGACGGGGTCAGGGACTGGAGACGGGGCCTGAACCAAGTACCCGTGCTTCATAGCGGGCTCAACCCGCCGACAAAACCACCGGCCCACATCAAACAGCCCGCACAGGCCGGAAGCCGTCCGATTAGCCTAGCAACCGCCAAACCCATCAGCCGGCGACCACCCCAACCAGCCCAATCTACATCCTATCACCAAAATCATCAACCTCCACCTCCTTGCTCCACCCTAACCCACCCATCCAATCTTTTTATTATGTCTTATGAAAATGTGCTCGTGGAAAATTTAAAGAAAATAGATAAATATTAAATTTATAAAATGTCGAAACGGGAACTGATTAATTCAGATTTCGTGTAACGAACCACAAAACCCTAATTTTTGGGTACACCAACAACGAAATTCGATCGATTACCCGCTGACCCAGACGGACAAAAGAAAAATCGTCATGTGATTTCTGGTACATTTTCTCAAAACTCATTTTCCCAATCGGAGGATTTTTTTTTTCATTAGTAAAGTTAACTGTTATCATACAATCTGAGTTTTTCGCTTTTCGTTCATGCATTTTTCTTATGTGCTGAGAGCTCTGTTGTGTGGTTCTTTTTGTTTCTGGATTTTTTGAAGATTGTGCTTGTAAGGGTCAAAATGTCGGTATCAGCTGATGGTTGTGAGAATATCAATATTAGTTCATGGTCAAAATGTCATGCAAAGATAACCATTTAGAGAGAATGGTAGTGTTCCTAGTCTTGTCAAATGATGAGAAGGTCGATGGTTTCAATCTTATGCATCTTATGCATGAGTTTGGATTGTCCATTCCTTGTCTATCGGATCACCATTTAGTAGAGAGTATAACTTTATAGTTTTGTAGTGGAATGCAAAATTGGTGTCTTCTTGGGAGTTTTTGGGGGCTTGATCGTTATAGGTTGAATGCAGTTGATTCATTTTTAGACAAAGTGGGGCAAGAGGACTCGGGAAGCTGCTTTTTGGAAATAAAAGTATTGGCTCTAGTAGTTGATCAATTCATTGGGGTCGGCTAAAGCCTAAATGTAAACATTGGGAATTGCCGTGCCAAATGAAGTGTTAGGTTGCCCCAAAAATGTTTAAGCTACTTAAAAATTGGACGAGGTGTTGTGGCGTTCAGCCTTGAAGCAGATGGGAACACCTAAGTCAACAAATAGATGAATGTAAATTGTAAGTAGAAGATGGTAAAATGGTGAGGCTGCACAATTGGCTGAGTTGTTACCATTCCTTAACCAACATTTTCTTCAATTTACTTCTCATATCAATTTTTTTTATCAAGATGTCAAATACAGGGGATACAACCGCCTTAGAAGGGCCCAACAAAGATCGGCTGACTGGCCGAAGCAGACGACACTGAGAACAGATGAAGACTATTGGGCCCTAATGAAAAACCTGAGCCAACCAAAGCTGGCCAATATCCGGCGTAAGCCGACAGGTTCCGGCCAAAGCCGACAGGTTCGACATATTCGGCCGAAGCCGACACCTTGACCAACAAACTACTACAACCTACAAACTACCAAACTACAACTAAAACTAGAAAATTGTACAATAGCATCAGACCACCACCACCACCGGAAACTCAAAAAGACCACCACCAGAGCCATCGCTACAGGCCGACCACCACCACCCAAAAATACAGCCACTCCTCACCGTCGCCTCATCAGCCCACTACCCGGCCTCAGACCCCGCCCAATTAAATAAAGGGAGAAGGGACATCTAACTGATCTTCGAGTCCTAGCATCTGTTTGATCGAGATGTGAGTGGTATATAAACTTTGTTTTCTCTACCGCCGTTGTTATGTGTAACATCTTTGGATTTCTGAAACCCTCGGCTGATGCCGCAAGTGGAAATAGTCCCTAATCAGAAGAACTATGTAACATTACCTCCTTGCTATTTGTTGATTGTTGCTTCATTTGCGTGACTAATGCTAGTGGATTAGATCGACTGCATATGTTCTTTCTTTGTTCGCTCTGGATTTGATGGTTGATTTACCCCACACTTTTTTTTTTTTGATTCATAAGTGGATTTTCACCACCAAAACTTGATGGCATATTTCTTATCGGGAAGGATGTGCAATTTCCTATTAAGTTTGTACTTCCTTTTGTTACCTGATCTCCCTAACTTAATGATTTCCTGTGCTAATTAAGAAATGAATATTGATAGATCTCTTTCAGATTGAGGAATCTATGGATCCCAGTGGTTCATTGGCTGGTGAGGCATCACAGCCTCCAAGTGCTTCAAGAAAACCATGGATTTTTCTTGCTGCTTGTGGAAGTGAAGCTGCTGTGAAGTGTAGTAATCTCTGTTATTCCTTTATCGAATGTGCTTATGTACAGGTTGTAGTGTAGCAACAGATGACACATTACATTTCATCAATATGCATTTTCTTCCAAGAAATGTGAACTTGCACACCGAAAATTATGAATGGTTAACTTTTTGAAGCATTGGTGATGAAATTGTACATTTACCTTCAGGTGGACTGATATTTTGGTTATGGCTCCGATTACTGCGAATACTATTACAAATGTATATACATTACTCGTGTTTCATTCAAAAGAGTTAAGCACAAAACAGAACTACTCAAGCAGGAAAACCAAAAGTTAGAAAGCAAAACCACTTGATAATAAAAATTAGCTATGACATAATATAACAATGTAGCTCTTTAACTTTGTTTGGATGCAAGTGACATAATTCATTCACACTTATCGATTTGGATTTCAGTCTCCTTCGTCGACATATCCAACACAAAATTTAATCTACTTTTGCATCGAATAACCCAAAACAGTTTTATCGAACTCGCTGATTATTTTAATTTTTCCAGAAGTGTCGAGTTTCCAAATATGTGTGGATACTCCAAGAGTCGAGCAAAAATCATATGATTTGGGTTTGAAACACATAATAAATTTGAAAAAAAATCAAATTAGTTTTATATTTCCTAGTTAAAAGAAGTCGTATACCGGTTAATTGTGAAAACTAATCTTTAATTTAATATAAATCGTTAATAATAATTTAGTTTTAGAAGGCCTAAGAGGGTCTATTGGAGCTCAAAGATGGCTGGTTGTCATGAGAATGGAAGAAAGACCAGGCATTGGAACGACGTCGTATCAGCTCAGGCGCGAAAGTCCGTATTTGGCGTTTGAGGCAAACGGCAGCGTTTCTCTTCGAGTCTTTTCTGTAAGTATGTTTAAGTCTGATTGTACTGTTAAGAACTAAAGGGGTCCGTGTGTATTTTGGTGTAAGTATAAAACGCACACGCTGCGTATCAATAACACGAAAATTCGCCCCAAACACTTTTCCCTCCTTCGTCTTCGTCTTCTCCGCCCGAACTTTGCATGAGCTCCGATCAACGCAGATCAATGGTAAGATTTAACTCTTATAGGGTTAAGAAGACAGGGTACAAAGGTCGTACCTTGACATGTTGTTGAGGTCAATATTGCATTTTTATCGATATGCGTGTAGATGCAAATTAAAATTATAACAGACTCTTTTTTTTATGATACAAAGATTTATAACGACTCTTGATTGCTCCAATTCTTATTACAATATTTGGAGTCCGCTCAAATAAGTTGTGAATAGAATACGCGTTCAATATAGAGTGTTTAGTTTTTTTGAACAGCAACAATTGATTTCTCTGAACAGAAAAGCTCTAGCATGGATTTGAGTTAGGGTACATTGCGAAGTTCAAATATAAAAGGAATGTGATAATATTCTTTATGGATCTTTTATATATGCCTAAAAGAAGCCTTCAACTCCACGTCCTGCTGCAACTTCATGGTGGTAAAGCTTATATATGCCTAGAAGAAGCCTTCAACTCCACGTCATGCTGCAACTCAACTCCACGTTCAATATGGAATTGATTGGTACAATTCAATGTAGCTTATGATGTCATTCACCGCATTCAATTTCGTGTTTAATCATTTAATTAATATGTATGTGAAATGCCTTAAATTTACTCATTTGGTATGTGTGTGCTTTTATGGTATCCGGACAGATTCAGATTCCTATTCTCAACCTTAAATGAATTAGTCCAACAACAACAAAAACCTTAGACAGGAGTAGAGGGGGGCAACTTTAAGTGCGACTTGGTTGTTATCCAGGCCAAAAACAAGCCTTAGACAGGAGTAAGGAACAATTATTAGTAAGTAAAACTTTCATTATACCCAGTTGTAAGTGCTACGACACAATTTGGAACATCAGTGTACCTTTTAGGGTGGTCTCAACCACTTATGAATCGAAAAAAAAACAACAAAAACCTTAGATGAGTTGGAGTTAGCATATGTAACTCACAATTTTGCACTACATTATATTAACCATTGTCTCTCTCGCTCATGTTGCAACAGTTTAAAGAAAATAAACTAAATTATTAAAGAAATTTAGCATTGTTTTAAAAAAATTCTATTACATTCAAATAACGAATGTCTTATTTATTATCTATAATGTATTTTTCAATTTTTTAGTTTTTAATAGTTTTTGTTAGTTTTTATATAGATTGTTAGTTTTTTTCAATTTCAACTAACTCATGTGATAACAAAATCGGAGCATCTGAGATTCTCGCACCAAATCCCAGCCTACAAAAGTCCGGACATTGTTGCATACAATATCCCTGATGAGACTCGGCATTTGGATCTCAGTGCTTTACCTCTCAAAATATAGCTCTCCTCTGAATCATGTTTAGAAATGTACTGAAAGTGCCAATTATGCTTTTTTTTTTCTTCTCTTGAAGTTGTTAGATTTTCCTACTAATTAATAGGCCATTATGCAAATCATATTCGTCATTTTAGCTCAATCTCTTCACTTGGATCTGGATGTAATCACAAGTGTATTTAGATTTTTTTTTTTTGTGAGCTCACATATCTGTTTGTCAGCTTGTGGTTTCGATAGTTTGTCGGCTTTCAATTGACTCTTAACCAACGTCTCTAAGATGTCGATCAGTTTTATTCCAGCATCATTTATCAAAATGGAGTGATAAGCCAAATTCATTTACCGTGTGTTATTGAAATGGGGCAGGAAGAAAGATGGCAAAAAGCAGATGTGTCCAGCTTGAAGGTTAGTGATACGGGGGGACTCTGGGACTCTGACACGTTGGTCGCTCCCTTTGGACTCTAAGACTCTGGACTCTGGGGATTTTGCCCCGCTCCGGTCACTCGTATCAGGCCTGCAGGCTATACACCCCAACCATTTAACAAGAGTTTTGGTATTCACTTGTTAAATGAGTGTTTGGAGGTGGGAATTGACCCCAGGCTTTCTTTGACACATAACCCACCTTAGTGGGAATGTGACACCAATTGGCCTGATACGGGTGACCGGAGCGGGAGCGGAGCGGGGCAAAATCTCCAGAGTCCAGAGTCCCAGAGTCCAAAGGGAGCGGGAGCGGCCAACGTGCCAGAGTCCCAGAGTCCCCCGTATCAGTTAGTTCAGATTTTTTAATGTTTAGTAAAATTTCATGACTTTAACTTGCTCGTTGTTCTCTCTTTCTCTGCATTTATATTTTTATCTGTTTATTTCCCTTTAAACAAGATTCTGTCTCTGTTTATTCCATTTTTTTTAACAAAGGAAGTTGTTTCCAAGCTTCTGATTAGTTGTCAATTAATGAGGACCGAATCTGCTATGAAACTCCTAAAATTTTGTTACTGCCAGAGTACCATGGTGAAATTTTACTGAATAGCTGGACACTATTTAATAACTCGACTGAACCACACCTCTGTCGATACATAAGGAACACATCAAGGAAATAGGCTCGCTGAGAAAATCAACAGACAAAGGTGATGTCTTATTTGTTTTTATTGCACCTCTATGATGATTTGACATATCACCAGGCGATGTGGGAAGTAAACATCTAGCTGCACATTCCAAAAAACTACTATTGATGATATATGTCAACTAAAAAAGCCGAAAGATCTTCGAAAAATGATGCGCAATGAGCTGAGGATTCTGGTTTATAAAAACAAAAATTGTCAGCTTTGGACAAGCCCAGCAAACAGGATGCTCAATGTATGAAGGAGGAGGTGAGTGAATATATTGCAAGGGCTTCTTGCAGCTGCAGGACAGATCTATTATTGGTAGTTGTTTGAACCATGTAAGAGGTAGTTTTTGTATAGTTTTGAGCCACTTTGCTGTTTCTTAGATTTTCTTAAGGCAGTTTGGTTCAGATGATATATAGTTCTGTACTCGGTTAGTATTTCCCATTTATATAAATACCTCTTTTTTCAAAAACAAAAACTCTGATGTATTTTTGATAAAAGGGATAGAACATTTATGATTACTTGGATAATGTAAAACTCGATGACTCTTCGCCAGTTCACAGACATGACAAAGAAAATCTGAATCGCTAACCTCTAAAATAGTTGAGGCTGTAATGTTTAAGGTAACTAGAGAATAGGTGTCCTAACTGGTTATGAATTCAAGCGCTGTGCCAAATTTGCTCGTCTGTTGGATTCAAGTTCTGCATTCAAACTTTGTTACCAAAAGGGAGGTCTTGTCCATTGGATTCAAACTTTCGTCCTTGTTAAGCAGCTCAGTATGAATTCAGTTCTTTCACAGTTTGCAAACCATCATGACTAACCAAATCAACAAATTGCTAGAGAAATTTTGATCACAAGAATTGGTCAGGGGCTGCGCGAACGCTTACGTACACTCTCGGAAAACATAGCTCTCCAACACCAGGTGTAGTATAAAATTCAAATATGTATCAACATTGAAAGCCAACATAGCTCTCTCAGTCTCATGTGTTTGGAGTTACTTATTTACTGTCGTCATTTTTTAATCTGCTGAGCTTCACAAATTATACAGTAGGGAGAGAGAGGGACATGCATCTTATTCTGTTTTCAAAAAACCTGAGGAAGCACAGTTTAAGTACTGCAGGTCATCCATTGTGCTGCTGCTGCTGCGTGTCTCAAAGTCTCAGCATTCATTCAAGAATGCATACAGGACAGCAGCAAAAAAAATAATTTGGAAGTCTGTCAGACGGCCACTCGACCATCCAGGGACTCCGTAAGGAGGACACCCAGAACGATCATCTACAGCCGTTAATCACGCTCTGGTCGAGTGGCTATGTTTCCTCGTGCAGACTTTGATTCCTGTCTCCTTTGTAATCAAGGATACAGAGGTACGTCCTATAGAACAGATCCTGTTCAAGTAAGGTCGTGCTAGTAATCCTTCCCAAGTGTTTTATGTACCTGTTGATTTGACATCAGTTTCACGATGTGGGTTTATAAGAGCAGTGTCTTTTCAATTGCCAAGTGAAATGATGATATGTGATGCTGAAGTGGGCCCCCATTTATCCTTCCACATTTGAAAACAGCTGGGAATGATAATGTTTTGGTTTCATGACAAATCCCTTAAAAATATTGGTTGCAATCAAGAGAATGATAGGAGAAAGTAAAACTCATAACTTCTCCTTTTTTTTCTCAGCTTATGTCTGAGTTTTCTTCTACCGTAGTTTTCCAGTGAGGTCGTCATCGATGAAAGTTTTGGTATGGAATTGTCGGGGATTGGGAGCACCCCGTACAATTCGTGAGTTGAAATATTAAGTATCATCTAAAGGTCCCCAGATTATCGGTGCACTGTTACAAAGATGGAAGTCATACGATCAAAAGTGGGATTCAAAAACTGTTTTGTTGTGCCTTCAAAAGGAAAATCTGGTGGATTAGCAGTTCTATGGCATGATTATGTGAATATTAAGGTCTGTAATTACTCATTCTTTCATGTCGACTTTTTGGTTGAAGGAACTCCTAAATTAAGGTTCACCTTATTTTATGGCTCACCTGTGTCTACTTCTCGGCATAGAAGCTGGGACCTTTTGCGTAAATTAAACAAGTTATCTGATCTCCCATGGTGTATCTTTGGCGACTTTAACGAAGTCTTAAGAAGCAGTGAAGTTTCTAGACTCTATTCTTCGCGCTTAAGGCAGATTGATTGCTTCAGAAGTGCTGTGAAGGAATGTAAGCTTTATGATCTCAAATACAAAGGCGGTTCTAATCATCGAAAGGGGGATGCGGAAACGAGGAGCAGATTAGACAGAGTACTCGCTACCGAGGATTTTCTAAAAATCTTCAAAAATATATCAGTGCATCATCATGTCAACTCATTTTCTTCAGACCACAAGAAACTTTTTATATCAATGAATAATGCTGCAGACACAAGGACAAGACTCTTTCGGTTCGAAAGAATGTGGACAAGGCATGACAATTATAAGGAAACAGTGTGCAACTCATGGGCAGCTATACAAAGACAAGGAGGACATATGGCTGAAAAATTAAAATTGTTGCAATCGAAGCTGATGTTGTGGAATAAAAGAACATTAGGAAATGTAAAGAAGCAGATCAACAAATTGAAGACGGACTTGGAAATAATACAAAGCAAACCCATCAATGATGTTACACTGAGGAAGGAAAAGGAATTATCAGATGAGATTGATGAATGGCTAAAAAGAGAAGAAATTCTATGGCATCAAAGATCAAGGGTTACATGGATAAAGGAAGGAGATAACAACTCTAAGGTATTTTCATTTTTGCGCAACAACAAGGAGAAGGGCAAATACAATCACCAAACTACAAAAGGTTGATGGTACATACACGGAGAAGATAGAAGAAATGATACAGACATCAGTTAACTACTTTGAACAATTATTCAAGGCAAGCACAACAATCTCAAAGGAGAAACTACTCGAACATCTATCTTTCATTCCCAGGAAGGTATCTTCGGATCAAAATAACTTTTTATTAGCACCTTATACAGAGGATGAAGTTACTAGAGCTTTATTTCAATTACATCCTTCCAAGGCTCCCCCGGCTTAGACGGTTTTCCAGCTTCATTTTTTCAAAAGTCGTGGAACACAATTCGTGAAGACTTTTTACTAGAATGCCTTGAGTTTCTGAACAATGGGAGGTTTAATTCAAATAACAATGCCACATTAATTATTTTGATACCGAAGCAGAAAGGAGCTGAGAAGATAACTGATTTCAGGCCTATAAGTTTGATTGGTGTTCTTGCAAAGGTGATTTCAAAAACAATAGCAAACAGAGTGCAGCAAATTCTCAATGAGGTGATTGCTCCTGAACAATGTGCTTTTATTAAGAATCGTATCATTTCGGATAATATTATAATAGCACATGAGGTATCTCATTTTATAAACACCACAAAAAGTTGTAAAGCTTATGCATCCCTCAAATTGGATATGGCAAAAGCATATGCATAGTGGAATGGATTTTCTTAGAAGCTATTCTTTATAAATTGGGTTTCCACTACAGTTGGATTTAGAAGATTATGATCTACATAAAGACAGTGAAATATTGTTTCGGATTTCTTTATGCCATCTAGAGGTCTGAGACAGGGTCTCCATATCTCTTTATAATATGCCTTCAATTACTCATTTATTATTTGCAGATGATTGTCTCATTTTCTTTGAAGCGGCTGAAACTACAGTGAGAACTATTAAGAAGCTGCTAGAAATTTATGAAGAAATTGCAGGACAGACGGTAAATTTCCACAAATTTGAGATGGTTATCAGTTCAAACTCAGCCCCACAGCTTGTTACTATCATTAACAATACTCTTGGAGTAAAAATTGTGAACAAGCTAACCAAATATCTAGGCCCTCCCTCTCCAGTTAAACAGAAGAAGATGCGATACTTTTGCACCTATATTAGACAAGATGCGAAACAAGGTTGAGGGATGGAAATCAAATAATCTCTCGATAGGTGGTAAAGAGGTCCTCATATCCGCGGTGCTTAATGCCATCCCACAGTTTTGGTTCTCATGCTATTTATTGCCAGATAAAGTGATAAGTCAGATGCACAGTACTATTAACCTTCTCTGGTGGAAAAATAATGCAAACAATAAAAATCAAGCTATACGTTGGACAAAAAAGTAAAGTGCTTCGGAATAACAAAGAAGAAGGGGGTATGGGTTTTAGAGATTTAAAGATTCTAAATTTGGCGTTCATAGCAAAGCAAGGTTGGACGTGAATTATTGGTGAGCAAAGTCATAAAGGCAAGGTATTTTCATGATTCTCAGCTCTTAAATGCAAATCTTGGATACAAACCATCTCAGTTTTGGCAAGGACTACTGAAAGCTAAATATTTGTTAAGAGCTGGATTGATTATAGATGATCACTCAGGAAACTATAGCTGGAAAGAATCAAACTCTGGTGTTTTCGATATCAAGTCAGCATACAAGTTAGGAAAGTTTCTGCATGATATGGAAAATACAGATCAAGGAGAATCATCTGATAAAAGCAACATGAAATCTTTTTGGAAATTACCTCTGCCAAGAAAAATCAAGATATTCATTTGGAGAGGATTCCACAAAGCTCTGCCAACAGGAAAACAATTATGGAAAAGAAATCTGTCGAATAATTTAAGCTGCCCTATTTGCAATCTCAAATTGGAAGGTGATATACATATATTCAATGAGTGCTGGTGGTCAAAGTGTTTATGGGATCAGCTGAAAATCAGAGGTAGTCATTTCTTTCACAATTTCTCCTCTTTTGCTGACTTAATATATTTTTGCAAAAACAATCTACATCCTGCGGAGCTTAGTAAGACAATCGTAGCCTTATGGTATATCTGGTACATTAGAAATACCGCTGCGCATCAAAGTAAGATAATGTCTCCTCAATTAGCAAGTCAAAGTATCACAGCTCTATGGTCCCAATACTTGAAATACAGCAGTGATCTGCTAGATTGTCTACAACCAGGTGGGCCTTGAATGGAGTAAACCGAAGAAGAACTATATAAAGATTAATTGTTACGCATCCTGGCTAGCAGAAGTGAAAGAAGGAGGTGCTGGGGCGATAGCTAGAGATGAGGAGGGTGTAATCGTGGCGGTTCTAGCTAAACATCTATCCAATGTCACAAGTATTCTGGACTGTGAAGGAAAAGCTCTCCAACTTGGCATGCAGCTGGCACATAATCTGCAGATGGATGAAGTCGTTTTTGAATCTGATAGCACAGAGCTAGTAAAGAGTATTAACTGCAGAATAAACTCTTGTTGCTGGAACCGTGAATGGTATCAATATTGTACGGGTTGCCTGTCAAAGAATAGTAACTGGAGCTTTTTTCTCGTCAGGCGAGAGGCAAATGAATCAGCCGACGCATTAGCGAAAAAAAGTGCTCATCAGTGTTGGAACTGGTTCAGATTGGATGCTGTTCCTTTGTCTGTCAATCTTGTCCAATTGTATTAAGTCCTCTTTTTTTGCCTGTTCTCAGGTGTTGTAGCCTCATCAAAAAAAAAAGAAAAAGAGAATGATAGTCGGGGTAACTTCAACAGATACCAGCCACACAGCATCACTGATTACATAACACTACTACTTACAATTTACATACAGGCTACAACAACACTAAAAATGGTAATCTGTTGACAAACAAGAAGGTGTCCGTCCGGTTGAGAATATGGCTCGTGGTTTAGTATAGAGAATCAAAATTGCCAAGATCCAAACCTGTTTTAACTCCTGTCGCGGAGGTGGAGGGACACGGGTTATAACGTTTCGCTGTGTCAGAGAAGCACACAACTTATTCGACACTATTAATAAGCTCTTGACACCCATTTTCATCAGCCAACACTAATTTGAAACTGCTACCTTCCTTTATTACTCTACAGGCCTTACAAACTCTGTTAACCAGGTATATAACATGGAGACTGAAATGATAAAACCTATGCTAGACTGAAATGATAAAACCAGATACTTTCATGTAAAACCTTTGCTATATAACAACTGCACTGCATCGCTGTGTCTTGTATTAAACCTTTGCTCAGATAAAAACTTTGAAATGAAGAATTGGTCAGGGGCTGCGCGAACGCAAGCCCCCGCTCACACAAATTATGACGTACACTCTCCCACTTGGGGAGATGTTAAGCGAGTGCATTTCCAAAGTGCAATGGAAACCGCTAGCCTAGGCCACAGCCCTTATTGATCAGCTGTTGACCCCGTCCAGGTAAGTGCTTTACTCAAGGCTTTGTTTCTGTTTTTATACCTCGCACGTCTAATCATTTGTCAGTAATTTCATCGGTGTGGGATGGAAGTCGTGATTCCCAACTGAGGATATATATCAAACTTAATATAAAAAAAGACCCCCTATGTATTAGGGGTGGGCGTCCAGACCCGAAGACCGAAAAAAAAACCGAACCGAACCGAAAAAAGACCGAACGGGTCGATTTTTATCGGACCGAAAACCGGACCGAAAAAAACCCGAACCGATTCTCAAAATTCGGTTCGGTCTCGGTTTTGATTTTTCCTCGGACCGAAAGACCGAACCGAACCGAATATATGTTTTTCTGTCAATTTACAGAAAAAGACCGAAAAAAGACCGAACCGAACCGAATATATGTTTTTCTGTCAATTTACAGAAAAAGACCGAAAATTCGTGAAAAGCCCGAAAAAAGACCGAAAATGACCCAAAAAAAAGACCGAAAAAGACCGAACCGAACCGAAACCCGAAAATCGGGCTTTGATCGTTTTTAATTTCAAAAAGACCGAAACCGACCCGAACCGAATTTTCGGGTTTCGGTTCGGTTTTCACAAATTTTGGGCCCGAACCGACCCGAGCCCACCCCTACTATGTATTTACCCTTGGCGTCTGTTGGAGATTTTAGGGCATATGTGTTGTAAAATATGTATATACCGTGTAAAGATGTTTTTGTGAAATAAACAAAACACTTTGGAACTCGTTTGAATCCAATATTGTTTTCGGTTCATTCTTTGAGCCGACCGGTTCAAGTTCAATTTGACCGCGTCCAACGTTGACATTAATTTGTTAATGTTTACGTAGGGCCCGTCTCATAATGTTGTTTGCGGACGCGACACTAATGTCTTTTGCAAGTACGCGACACGTCAGTTCTGATTTTAAATCGACGTACATATCCGATCGAAAACCGTCAATTGGAAGTTTGGAGTTTAAGTTTTGGATGTCGAGCGACATCAGAGGATGGGAGACGATGCTCATGAGTTTTTCTCTCCTTCAATTGTGATCGAATTGTTCGATCGATTTTGCCCATCGTTACTTATTCCAGCATAAATCGCTTGTTTTATTCTTCTTATTTCGGATTCCCTAACCGGGCGAAATATAGAATTTGGAAATCGACGTTTGATCGTGACTCAAATAGAATCCTAGTCTCAATTGATTGAATCATCGACCAGAGGAATCCGGGGAACTACAATGTCAAACTTAAAAAAAAAAAAAAAACTACTATACTGTGTGCTGAAGTTGGCATTTCTTCCGGATACATCAGTATATCTTCTATATGTTAAAGTTGGTACTTCTGGCTCTGGCTTCCTATGAACTTGGTTGCCGAATATTTTCAAACATTCATCTTGGCCGACTTCTGTTACCATTACATGAAAAGTATGTATATTTTCTCACTGCAAGAAAAATAATTCATGTACTTGCACCTCAAGATCGATCATCAAGCGTATATATAATTCATGTTCTTTACTTCTTTATTTGCTTGCAGCGTCCTGGGTGGCCACCAAATGGTGCTCCCTTCTGTTTAGCTGCAAGTCACTCAAATAGCCATTATGTTCAAATGAAACCGGAGAAACCTCCATATGCATTGTAGACCATTTTTGCCAATTTCAAAACTCTAGCTTAATTTAAAAGGCACTTAACTCATTTGAGAGTAACTAGTAGGAGCCTTGCATCACAAGAAATCAACTGAGTAGCTTCTTATCCGGTGTTCCTAACTACTGCTTACTGCAGAGGCAGCACCTTCTTCCAAATGCATTTGATCTGGTTTGGGTTCAAGCTTACTACTCTGCTTAGCCACATTGGACGTTGTCTTTAATTTCTCATCAATGAGTTCCAGCAACTCCAGTAAACCAACTCGCATCACTGCAGATGTTTTGACATGTGGGATATTTTCTGGCCGAGCTTGTGACCTTCCAGTACTTGAGTCCCATTCATTAGAGAGTATGATCCCAGGACCATCCTCACTGTTAAAACTCGTCACATAAGAATCTCTGTCTTCTTCACTTTCCTGACTACCAGCATGTGTAACCCATTCCTCAGGATCACCGCCTGTTACGACATCCATTGCCTCTTCTTTAAATGTAAGGAGCTCTGCCGAATTATCTTCATCACCCATTTGTTCGTCCATGGCCTCTTCTATATCCATAAGTGGCTCGGTTATAATATCATCATCCTCATAGGTTTTCATTTCTTCTTCTAATGGCTGATCTTCACCTTCTCCTTGCAATGCATCAGAAGCCACCATATCGTCCTCTCCTTCCATCTCAGAACCAGCTTCAGCCTCATCTATATATTCATTGACATCACTTTCATCATCACCATCATCATCTTCCTCGTCCTCGACACCTAAATATTCATCGATTGGTATGTCCATCACCTCATCTTGGACGTCAATCTAGGAAACAAATAATACTCAATATGAACAATCATCTCTAGATTGTCAAACATAGTACTGCAGCTGCAAGGATTTGAGGGATTACCTTGTTCCACACTTCAATCATATTGTTGATCTTCTCTTCCGGCACACCTATCTGTTGAAGTACCTGAAGAACAGTTGACCGATGCTCATCGAGATTTGGAGCACTGGAGTCCAACACATGCTGCAAATTAGCAATCATGAGATGTTAAAGGCAAACAGATACATCCGGCAAACAATAAAACTGAAAGGTAATGTGTCAAATTTCCTACCACGAGAATGTCTGCATATACTACTTCTTCCAAGGTTGCGTGAAATGCATCAATCAACTAGCAGAACATACCAACATCATCAGAAGAGAGCACAAAATTACAAGATTTTCCACAAAATGTTGAAATACAGCAAACGTACCTGCACGGGAAGATCTGATATAAATCCCACAGTATCACTCAAGAGCGCTTTCCTCCTAACATGTCAAACAAATGAGGTTAATTTCATTCACATTCTGTATGATTTAAAAGACAGATTCCGCAGTAGCAAGCTTGATAAGGAAATGTAAAGCTTGTTTACCCTGATGGAAGGACCACTGCCCTTAATCGAGGATCAACAGTCGCAAACAACCTGTCGTGTTTTCAGTTTCATAATCAGAATATGTGAAATGCAGGGGCATACGTTGCAAAAAGCATGTGAATATGAGTTACCTATCATCGCTATATAGATCAGTCTTCGAGAGAGCACTGACCAATGTTGACTTACCCTGAGGTGATTAACGACAGTTATAAAAAAAGGGCTGCCTGAAATAAGAGATTTTTATATTATATAATTTGATTGAGCTAGGGGAGCATACAGCATTTGTGTATCCAACTACAGCAACAGTGGGAAGTTCTTGACCATGTGACCCACCATGCCTCTTACGAGATGCACGCTGCAATGCACGAGTGCGACGAACGTCTTCAATTTGGGCCAATAAACGATTTCTCCGCTCATCAATTCTGAGATTATCATCAGGAAACGTGAATACACTACTTCAAGCAGGAAGATATTCAAGCTAAGTCGCACAGATGTCCACCAACACACATCAGTAGCTTATGCTGTTATCTCAGCATAACAATAGCAGGTCGAGCAAGGACATTAAAGTACATTTTCCAAGAATTTTTATCACTAGAAAGCTAAATTCTTTACCATAGGAGCCGCCTAGAGACCACACAAAGCTGTAAGTATAAGTGAAGTCAACAAAGGCGCAAAGAAGTCAAACAATCAGATGTGGAAATATTAAACAGACCTCCGTCGCTGTAATTGAAGTTCAGTTTCTCCAGCACCGCTGATAAAACCGCGACCCCCACTCCCTCTCCTGCAACAATAACAAGTTTAATCAATCTTAAAGAATTACATAAAGAGTATCAGCAGACAGCAGCCTCATATTATTTTCAAATGCACCCCAAAAAAAAATGAAACTTGACCATGAGGTACTGAAACATGCTTCTATTGTTTTCATAAATGCTTGCAGTCGTATGCAACTCAATTTGACAGATGCACTTACCCACGAGCACTCACAACTTCCGCCTCTCCACTTTCTCCAAATGTATAACGCCCACCAGGACCCCGTGTACGAATAAGCCTTGTTTTTTTATAATTTAGACCTGCCAACTCTGCCTGTAAGGGATGAAAAAAACCTTCAGTGCATTTTCAACTATAATTCAACCAAAATCTTCACAACAACAATATACTGAAAACAGAAAACGACGCCTTTCCGTAATCCATACCTGCAACTTTGCTTCCCTGGTCTGAGCATGAGCATTAAAAATCTCTATAATGAGCCCAACACGGTCAAGGACAGGCTTCTCCCAAACCCTCTACACCAAAAAAAGAATGAACACGATTTAGTATTAAAAACAACATCTTAGCGACATATGGTCCGGCTAACTCATAACTCATTTACGCAACTCACCTCCAAATTCCTTTGTTGAATAGCTGATAGAACCGCATTCACAAAAACTGCATCAATTTCACCCTGCAATAGTTACAGACACATGTTAAACCTCCAAGGCGTGTAATGCCACACATTCTTGATGAAAAAATGAATGCCAAATGAGTGTGCTTGCCTTCCCCTTCTCCTCCAAAGCATTTAAACGAATCTTTATGGCATCCACTGTCCCTTTTCCGAAGAAAGTACCTGCAAAGACTCACAAATATCCACATTTCATTGAATAATAAAGACAAATAAAAGTTCACTAAAACTTAAATGATGAATTTTTTTAAGGGTTTTTGACACTATCAAATACATCATATCCCATTCCACAACTGACCAGTAGTAGAGCGTCTCTGAATAGGATTTTGAACAACAGCGTAATTCGGCAACGCCTTGTCACAAAGCTCCCCATCGAAAAATCCATCTCTTTGTTCCTCAAGCGAATTCGCCAAGTTCAGCGCCTCACTCAGCTTCGTCTGCAAATACGTATCGGGCCGGAGACGCGGCTGTACCACAAACAGGTTCAGCGGCTCATCCGGGTCGTCGAAAAATGATTCATCTGTTTTACGCGATTCTTTCTTGTGTTTAGACGAAGCCAGATATGTCGAAGCATGGATTGAAACGGACTGTATATAGTGAGTGTACGAGGTTGCCGGACCGAAATTCGGCTTCTGTGAATGGTGAATTTGAACAGAAGACTGAAACTTGAGATGAGCTCTGATGGAAAAGAGAGCTCGTCTGTACATTTTTCTACTTCGTCGTGATCTTTCTCGTTGTTGTCGATCGAAGGGTTTTGCGGTACGCAACGGAAAATTAGACCGCTTAATCGACCCAAGATTTCCGGTTTGATTTTGCCGGTTCAAAGTCGGTTCAATTGGATATGAGCGGTCAAATTGTGTCTCAATCTTTCAATTCAAGGAATAATTTCTTTCACTATCTTCTCTCTTCGTTCCCAAATACGTAAAACTTTCTCTCTCTTACCCACACATGAGCTGTGCAGAGACAGAGCAGCAGGCAACAGCAGACTACTCTACTAAAAAGCGACCTTCTTTATTCCTCTCATGAACATCTCGTTATCCTTCTCAGCGTTCCTCTGATTTTCACACTCTCCAGCATTTGCTCTGCAATTCCTGGATCTGGCGAATTGAGTAAGAAGAAGGATTGATTAATGGGGGTCGTCGAGTCGTGGTGCTTTTGTAAAGGTGTCGGCAAGTCGGAGAAGATGAAAGCTGCGATCTTTTCCAGCAAAGGGCCGGCGATGGCGCATGTTAGCAGCGGTGGGTGTGGAGCTGGGGAAGGGACTGGGTTTTTGATCCACCGAAATCTGCTCGTTACGACTCATGGAAATGTGCAGTCGGTTGCTGCGGCTGAGGGGTCGGAGATCCGGCTGCGAGATGGGGTTTCAGCTTCTCTGTTTCCTCACAGGTTTTTGAAATTGTTTTCGTTTTCATTGTGAATGAAATGTGTTTTTTATTTTTAGGGTTTTGGTGAATCAATTTGAATAGAGTCATAGGCTTAGGATCTGGATTATCTCAATTGCATTTTATGCTTTGATCAGTTTCGAGCAATGTGAATGTTTGCGCATTTACCTAACCTCATGAGCATTTTGGATTTCAAAATTTGGGTTTGGATGTGATTGGCTTGTGCAGTTGTCGTTGATGATGATTAAGATGGTGATTTGTCCAGTCCTAAATAATATGGAGAGGAAATCGGGAAAGCTTGCTTGGCCCATTTACACGACATGCATTGTCGGTTATGCTTCCGTTAGCTCATATCTTTTAATATAATGATAATGGCGGAAAGAATTTCAATTCTAGATAATGTAGAAGTCATAATGATTCTGTCTCGTTCTCTCAGTCAATTTACCTTTATACGGCAGTGTGGTGAAATTGGATTCACAAGAAGGTTAACCGTTAACGAACATTGTCTTTTAATAAAGAACTGTAAACGGACATGTTATGTAATATGTAACTCTGCGTTGCGTTATAGCTCTGCCATTGATTCATAGTCGACCTTAGCCCAACCTTGCAAATGTACATTGTTGGTTTTATTTTATTTTACTGTCTTTTTAAGTGCACCGAATGAATTAGTGTTACTTTTAATGTAGGGTTCCTTTTAGTCTGATATTGACTGCAATGTGTTCACACATCCGTAAGATCCAGGCTCGTAATAGGACACATTGTTAATGATAATTTGATATGGACATTGATTATTTGATAGTGTTTATGGACATCGCACATGGACTTGTTTTGTTGATTTGCTGTTGCTGGGACTGCCCCTTATGTATTGTTTTGGTTGTATTCTCGTTGCTCTATCCTGTTATAGTGTGCTTAAATTAAATGTATGCATAATAATCCAAGACAATTTACTTTTCAATTTTCTTAGTTACGACTAATTCTGGCTTTGTTTTGACCGGCTTGAAATGACCGCATTTCTCTCATTTGGCTGTAGGTTTTTCATTACAAGCTCAGTTCTCGACCTTACGATAGTCGGAATAGATACCATAGATGGTGAGTCGAATGCACAAGGACAACAACCTCAGTCCTTGAAGACTTGTTCTAAGCCCAATCTAGAGTTGGGAAGCATAGTGTACCTCCTAGGATACACGGAAAAGAAAGAATTAGTTGTCGGGGAAGGAAAAGTCGTGATAGCCACAGACAATCTAATCAAGCTGTCAACTGATGGTGTCAACTGGAAGCCTGGATCAGCAGGATTTGACGCACAAGGCAACCTTGCCTTCATGATTTGTGACCCCATGAAGCTCGCTACGTCACTCAACAATTCATCTTCGATGTCCACATCATCGTCGTCATCCGTGAAGAAGGATATGCCTTTGCAATTTGGTATCCCTATGCCGATTATTTGCGACTGGTTGAATCAGCACTGGGAGGGAAATCTGGATGAACTCAGCAAACCAAAGATGCCGCTTATCAGATTGATGTCAACGGGGCAAAAGAGTGAGCATTCTTGTGCATCTTTTACAATGCGACGGATGTTCAAATCAACAGAGGCGGAAAACGATGGAACACCTTCGTCGTCGAATGCAATTTCAAAAGCTAAAGATCTCATGGGAGCCACAGCCAATGCAAAAGATCTCACGGGAGTCACAGCCAATGCCTTGTATGATGAGGCTCAAGCTGCTAATCGTCCACAAGGGATTCCAACTCCCGAGATTTATGAGTCTCGCAAGTTAACTTCGGGGCCTGTACGTAAGAAGGAAAGCACTCCGATGCAGCTTTTAGACATCAACTTTCCGCCAAGAAATGTCAAAAGTACCCTACCACCGCAGCCTCTAGGAAATCATGTTCCACATTCAGATACCAATTGCGCAAATGTGCTTGGCATGAAAATTCCGTTGAAAGAAAATAGAGGAAAAGATAGACAAGTAAACCACTCTAGTATAGCAGAAGCGGTTTCATCCTCAGGTTCAGTTAGTGACGCTCTTAGCGAAGTTCAATCATGTTCTTCTCCAATTATGGTGTTAGATGTGCAGCATGGGTACAGCAGTGAGGGAGAAACCATGTATTCCGCCGAAACTGCTGAAAGTCGCAACTATACAAGTCCTAGGGAAGGTCACTCTCAGCAGGTTGGAAGAAGTCAGAGCTGTGTAAATTACAACAGATGGGGCACAACCCAAAGGACTCAAAGTGCTTCCAAGTCTATGCTGGAGAAACACAAGAGCTTCACTCAAGGAAGAAAGGTTTATTCTCAAGGGACAACTTCTCAAAGGAGTAACGATTATTTCAGTCCCACAGTTTCATCAATAATGAAGAAGCGGAACAACATGGAACAACCAAGTATGCCGCGGCCTAGGCCTAGTGCAGTTCACTTATCACCAAAATGGAACTTTTGATATCAGATCATTTTGGCACACAGGACTGCTGTCTGCGAAGTATTTTTTATTCACTGGGAACATCTTTCTTTGACTCTATACCTGTAACTATTACTATTTGAAACCTTATATGTGTAGACCAATCCAAAATGAACAGTAAAGATTTAAGTATGTTGCCAAATTGTTGCTATTAAATTAACTTTATGGAACAGCAACTACATGAGTCTATTGACAAACATCTGTGATCTGCTCTAAGATTGCAAAATAATCTAAGCACAAAACGGTCACTCATCAGAAGATATGGATAAAGATATTGACGGGCTTTCGGAAGATGGAACTTGGCTGAAATATGACGACCACTGTTGAGGAGTGCCTCTTTTTCCTTTGCCTGTCAGATCTGATCTCTTCTGTTTGCCCGAGAAACCGAGACCAGAAATTGCATCATGTAGCATTCCCTTGTGCAGTTCCTTTCTTAGGCTATTTTCATTAGAGTATCTGCATCTCGTGAAGATGAATGTCAGGTTATGCTAATCAACTCACTAATAGATAAAGATGGTAGCCATACTTTAAAAATAAAGTTTCCTATTAGCATTGAAAAGGGATAGAACAGAAACAATATTTAGAGGTTTTATACTGAATCCATACTCAAAGGAGTCTCGCGATGTTTTTCCTAATTTTAGATATTCATTGATTAAAACCCTGAGAACTTTCGTAACCAATGATAGTACAACAAGATTGATGAAAACGAACCAAAAATCAACGGTTAAAAAGCAAAAGTTCTTACTGTTCTCTAATGATTTTGAAAGCTTCTTTGGTAGCATAAGGTAGGCCTGTCTTTGGATCCTTGTACCTATGGTATCACACACGCCCATGAATTACAATAGCAAGAACATGGATTCAAATAACTAATTTCAGGAAAATAGTGAGCAAACAATATACAGAATGTCATTCTTACTTGGCAGGTAACCCTGTGACCACACATACAGCTTTCTGGGGATCTGAAATCATGAACAACCTTTTATCAAAATAGAAAGAACACATAAACAACCTCATCTTAAACATCATTGGTTGAAATGGTTTCTGGTCACAAAAAGTAGAATGCCATTTTTAACACAAATATGAACTGGAGCATATTAGATCAACGTACATAGTATAAGCACTTAACCATCTTGACCTTTCAGGATAACTTAAATTTATATAGTGGCTTGTCTACCTGTGCTTCAGATGGATTTCGTAGATGACCAAAATATTTAATGAACTCAAAAACCCTTTAATTTCTTGTAGCCCGATCAGAACCCGGAGGCCGGAGTAACACACTGAGACCTCTAACATTTTTGGTGAAGAGATATTGTTGCTCAAAGGGCAACACAGATTCGAGTGAAAAACCTCAAGCTACAAAATGCAATAGAGCGTAGAAAGATGAGAGTTACTCACATGGAATGGAAGTTGTTGGGATCTCCGATTCAAAGGACAACCCCCTGAACTCCAGATAATTGCCAGCTGTGACAGCACCACAGTATCAGCTATTCAAAAAATAGGTCGTAAAATGGGGGGAAAAGTGCTTTCATTTTCTTTTTTAAGTTAAGATATATGCTGGAAGAAGCATAATCAGGTCCTTAAAGAGAACTGTAAGCCCCCACAATATCATTTGCACTATTTGGACTACTAATTTATTCGAGGAAAGGAAGAAAAGCTTGCCATTTGTAGATGTAAATCGTATTTGTGGACCAGTGTAGACAGCTTTATGAACGATTGCTCTTTTCTTAACTTCTTCCTCCCTTGCCAGCACCCTCTCTAGATTTCTCATGTTCATTATTTCTGCACTATTAATCATTATTAGACAAGCATGATCAGAATTGACAGTGAACCATTCGAATTTCAAAATAATTTAGCGATGAATGCGCAGACTATTAGACAAATTTATAACAGTAACATGTAAATAAAAATAGCAGACCAAACCTGTTTGAGCTGCTTCAAGTAGCATCTCTTCTTGTGTCATCCTCTTCTCTTCACCTTCTTTTTTCTTTTTAATAATTGGCTGGAAAAATAGTTTGGTAAAAATTACTATGGCTTTACAAGTTCAAAAGAATAATGAGCATAGCACTGAGTGATTAAGAGAATAATGACTTATCAATAAGTCAGTGGAGTAAAATGGAGTAAGCATGACATGTAAGTGAACTCAGTAAAATGCTACATAAATATAAACTAATATGTTGAACTCACTTTCACTGTAGCCTGTATTGCGGCCTGAATGGCATCTCTCTCGGCTTGTCGAACAACGACTGCCGTTCTGGTAGATTTTCTTACAGTTCTCTCTTCCTTTACACCCTCAGGACTACCATATTGTTCCTGGACTATACCATCGTCATCAATATTTTCCTCTTTTGGAGCAGTTCCCAATTGAGAGAGATCTTTGGTTTTCTTTTTCTTCTTAGGCGCAGTCTTCCCAGGGGGTAGCAGTCGCTTTTTGGTCTGTCCCCTATAACAAGACTAGGTTCAAAATGCACTCACCTTAAAAGAGCATGTAATTGCCTAAAACACACCTTTCATCAGGCTCTTTCTCGCCTTCTTCATCCGGTTCAGGCTCCTGATAACAATATAAAAACATAGCAATAAAAATGACTTCGACGTGCATAAAAAAACACTTGGCACATCAGTATACTAAAAGAAGGAGAGAACATAATCACTCACGTCTTCATCAAAATCACTATCGAACTCATCAGCAACTTCCGCTTCTTCTTCATAATTATCGTCATGTACTTCCTGAGCATCTTCCAGTAATTAGTATACCGGAAAATAAAAGCTACACGATAACATAAATTCTAGTACTGACTTAACATCTTATTAGCCACTTGTAAAGATGAATAATACAAATTATTATCCGATGTAGAGCGCCAATTTGTCCCAAAATGCCATTAGAATCAGTGACAATGTCATAATTTTATCTGAAAATGTCTTACATCTTTGAGGGCTTCCTGATTCCAGAAAAGCTCATCCTCTTCAACTTCCTCATCCAGCAATTTGGTCATCCTAAAAACACACAAAACATCAACATCAAACAAAACCCACAAACTCATCACTACGAAAACGTGATCAAAGGTTCCAAGATCGAACCTTTTTCCTCTCGTTCCACGAGAAGATCGATCAAGAAACACGGGTTCCTGCTCTTTCGAATTCTCCATGACTAATCGTCCTTCTACCTCCTGCTTCACCTTAATCAAGCCCTAATAATCCAAAACGACGATTTCAGCAGTGGAATCCAATTGCGTGAAATCTAAAGGCTACACCACAGCGTCTCACTAATGTCAGTATCACTCTCCAGTCTCCTCTCCGCTTTCTTCCGACTACCGGAACCGTACCAGAAAAATAAAAATAAATAAACCTTAAAAACTGTTTTGTTGCGAGGAACAGGATAAACTGCGGTGGGGTGAGAAGCAGCACACGATTCCTCTTGTCCAATTTTATGTTGCATATTTGTATCACACTCGCTCTTGGTCTGGTTCTGACCTGAAACCTGATCGTCTGCTTCGCCATATTTTTGTTGCAGATTTATTTTATTTAGTAGTAATTAGTATTACATTATTTCGCTTTACGAATTATATAATCTGAATTTAAAAATCATAAAATTACATCTATAATTCAAAAAAAATATTCTAATTGGAGTAAAGTGAAAAAGGAAATATTTTCTTGATTGATGATGTCATCTCATGTTCAACTCACTTATCATTTATCATCATGACATAGAAGCCGAACCATAGCAATACTATCTAATACCGTCGCATTTCGACAAAATGTTGTACGTTTAATCTAGATGACACGATAACTTAAAGGCGAGCATAAGTTCCTGTGCAGCACGTCCAGTTCGGAAACTGAAAGGCAAGCATCCGATGAATTCCATTACTATTTAGTTCCAAATTAAATATGCGGCCTGCAAGAGGGGAAAGGAAAAAAGCAGAGCAGTCAGTCAGTCGAATACCATTCCGGCTTTTTGAATTTGAACAATACATGCAAAAGTACATAGCTTAAACACTTCAGATCCATCAGTAGTTCAAGACAATGCCTTCGGTATGATATACAGATTGGTCGAGTGTGCTAATTGTTCTTTATGCTATTTTGTTGACAGTAAAAGAACTTTATGATATGATCAAGAAAGAAACTCACATTAAAGTCTCCAAGATCACCTTGTAGTAGGAAGGTAGATCCTTCTGATATCTTTTTTGTTGACCTTTTTCCTACAAGTAGGACATATGCTCTTTACAGAAACTGCCACCTGGATGCATTTTTTACAGAAAATGTGGCCACATTTAGTAGTCATCTCCTCTACCAACTCCCCCATACATATCGGACAGCTGAATGCAGGCTCAGGAGGAGGAGGAGGAGGAGGCGGCGGGGGTGGCGGCACACTTTTAGGCTGTTCATCGCACTTGTCTTTCTGAAAGAATATACTTTTGAGTGTAAGTATGTCCCAACCACATAAACAACCAGATAATGCATTCAGCAGGCAGAGGAAAAAAGGTATGTAGAAGAGATACTCAAGTCGTCATTAGATGGTGCGAGTATTATCAAACTGATTCATAACAGAAATACATTTGCTTATATCATTATATCCACACCATAAGTCTAATTAAACAAAAGTCTGATATTGTTCCGCTACACTCTCCACTACAATGCTGGAACAGATAAACAATGAAACAACAAAGATATGTCTGTCATATGAGACAGCTGATTTTTTCCCCCAACGGAAATACATGACATCGGAAAACAACACTTCTAAATTCAAAATAGAATTTTAAACTGTCGGCTAGATTATCAAAGAGGTCATACGAAGAAAAAAAAGCCCACAATGCTGGAGCATGATTACCTTCGAGTTACAACTCGTTTCCAAATTGATATACACTTGATCCACGGTGATAGGTCGACAGTTTGACGAATTCCTCCTTCGCTTGTAACAGTTAGCAAATCTAGTCGTCTGTTCCTCTGCCCTCAACAAACAAAAAGAGTTTGAACCGGGGATATGGAAAGTTGGGCAAGAAACATTAAGGATGGACATAAAACTTTCTGAAAACTTAACAACAAGGAACTCTTGCAGATAAATAAGCTTCCTGGGGCTGGGTGATACGAATAAAGAGTATTTGGTAATATGTATTGTGGCTTACATACTCATGGAGTGTGACACTAGAAATTGAGGATGCGGGGGAAATAAAGACATACCGGAATCCACATCAACAACGACCCTTGTTACACGGGACCTTCTAGAGGTATTCCTTGCCTGCTATGCACAAAAATAACTTAATTTTAAAAAAGAGAATTTCAGATAATCCTGAATCAAATACCAGCGTATATTAAAAAATAAAACAACTTTGCACTAGAATTCCACCTCTGCAAAAGCTCGGGCAGAAGTAATCAGAACCTCATCATCAAAAGCATCTACATCAATCGGGACTGGTGCATTTTGTTGTTGGATTGGTTGCGCCGCTTGTGCACCTACATCTGAGGAGCCTCCCACTTGAGCCCCGTTTTGACCCGGCAGCCCAATGCCGAGTTCCACGTTCACAGTTACCTTTCTTCTTTGATACTGTCTTAGAGGAGCGACTCTTAACTCTTTATTACTCATGATGGCATAAAACAATACGACCCTACAGAAGCTGATAAACCAAATATTTCTTTATATCAATATACCAATCACCAACTTCCGAAAGATGCCTCAAACTCTTGTAAATGAAACTGCATAGAGATGCAGGGTTTTGTATCATAAATAATAACATAAACCCCATCCGAATTCAACTGTATAGCAGACTAAGAGTGCTAGAATTTCAGGAAGCAGAACTTTTATCGAGAAGTTAAGGACTAGAATGACTAAAACTGAAGCTTAGACACTGACTCCTACAACGTCAACTTTAAGAACAATCGAAGTAAATCGAAGTACATCTGGTCATCAATCAACATTCATCATCACTCCAATTTGAACAAGTGTCAAGCAGAAAATTGTCTAACTTGTTATCATCCCATAGTTCAATCACTTCAATTTCAGGAATCAAAAGATGAGGTTTTTCTGTACCTCCTAGTCTTTAAGGGCAGAAAGATCAAACCTTTACCACATCACACCTCGATTACTTAAAAAAGCATGTAAAGATTCACAATTCCGAACCATCCTAATGCAGACAACCAACAATACGCAACACACCGACTCACCATCATCGAATTAAACCCTCACCAAAACCGCAAAGTAGATAAACTTTACCTTAATCGGAGTCACTGGGATATTCCTCAATCGTATCAGCTATCCGATCGTCACGAATCGCACACATCAATCAGAAATCAGAAGATGAATGACCAGAAGAACAAAACACAATTTCGAGTCGGCATCGATTTTTGTAAAGCGTATATTTTTCAAAATACGAAAAGAGAGACAACAGCAACAAAGATTGGTTCGTTCGACGAGGACTATGCACGTTGGGCCTCTAAATGGGCCTGGTGTGCTCGCAGTCATTTCAGCCTATTGCTCTTAAGCCCAAGTCAAACCCGGTCAAATACTCTATTGCGACAAAACTTTCGTCGCCAAAGAAAGCCTGTCGACGCTGTATGTTCTAGTCATAATACAACTTTTCCTCTTTTTTTCGATTGTACAATTTCATTCTTTCAAGTTCAACAATCAATTTTTTTTAAAAATGAACTTATATGATAAAAACACAAAAATAGAAAAAGAAATAGTGAAGCAGATCAAAAATTTGTCATGAATTGAAATTTGATATCATAAATATGATTGTAAAAAAAACATTAAAATGGTAATGTAAAAAAGCAAGACAACAATAAATGAAAAACAAATGTCCGTAAATTTAATATTGAGAATTATCACAACAAGAGATCAACAATGTTCTCTATATAAAATTTAAGCACAAGAAGTGGGAGTAAAGGGCTTAAAAAGTCTACATTTTCACACATGTATAAAATAAATAATTGAATAACATCTTCATCTGCCCCATGGAAAGCAGCAACACTGGATTTAAGAGGAAAAAAAGTTGTGATGAGTTCCTAATGTTAGAAGATAAACAGTAGGAAATGATGAAGATGAACTTCAATAAAATGAGAGTTTCCAGCTCGTACTCTACCTTGGCCTTTTGATCTTTGTTGTTGGATCGACCATAATCATGATTCTCAGTGGTGATGTTGGGTGTCCCAGTGTGTCGCTCCTCGCGTACCTGGTTGAAAATGTGAGTAAAACCATCTGCTGAAGCAGGGTTGTCCTCATCCCACTCACCGAATTTGGGAACAGCAGCACCTCTGTCGAGCTGCATTTGGAAAATGATAAATTGTTAGTTAGAAGAAACTGAGATTGTAGCTTTTAGTTATGCACCGGGAAGAAAATAATGAGTATTGATTTTGAAAAAAGTGGAAAGATACTTGCATCATCGTCACGGTTTTTAAGGCGGGATCTCCCAGGAGTGCCGTGAGCTGTGGCGCCTTTTCCTTCCCAGGAAGGTGACCCGCTGCCTCTTCCAGTTATCTTAGCTTGATAATGAGGATGAAGGGGAGAGCGATCAATGCTATGCTCAGACCCAACGCTGGTTCTTGTTGGCGGCCTCTTGTTGCCAACATTTCCTTGTTTCAGGTCATGATCTTCTCTGCTTGTTTTTCGTTCGAGTGTAGGTCCGTGTTTAACTGGCTCAACCCGCTCAGTCTGGGTTTTAGTAGGAAATGCTTCTGGATTCTCTTGTGGGTCGTTGGGGTTTATCATCCTCCCACCGCCTCGGCCTTGACGAGCCTTGTCAAAGTAGACCGTGTAAGGGACATCAGCGTCGCCTTCCCATTTCCCAAACTGAGGAACATGAGGTCTCTGTCAAAATTACACGATCTTCTAGTCAGATAAAACACATTACGAAAAGCCATATATACATATGAACTATTTGTTTCGTTCCACATGCAACTAAGAATTTCAGACATATCGGAAAACAATATACAAGTAAAATAAGCCACATTCATGATAGTAAAATCCAGTCAATACTTTGAGCCTATTTTTTATATGTTGCAGCTGACCAAGACAAATATTATTCCGATACAGAAATGCCAGCTTACTAATCATACACAGTTCTGCATTTAGCTTACTTGAACAGACCAAATACGGGTGAAATATTTGCTCTCATTAAGGGCATCCGCACCCGTTATCTCATTGAGACGGACTTCACCCAGAACTTCCTCACGAATAGTGATAAATAAGCATAAAAAGTTTGTATTATGTTGTAGGATGTTGTAGGATGTTGCTAGCATATACACCCACCGTCTCATTAAGACGGACCTCATGGAGAACTTCCTCTCTCGATTCTCGCACCCACTCACAAAAAGTTTGAGGAAGTTCTCCTAGAAATTCTCCTGGAGCATTTCTAGGAGAACTTCACTTTACTTTTTGCAGTAAGTCAGCTGAGATGCATCAAAAGCACACATGAAGTACGCGTAACAAATCACAAAAATGGGCCATCAAACCGCTGTAAGTATATCGTAAGTAACCATTGGCTGCACTATGCCGAAAAATCACGTTCAGCTATACATATCATTACATGAAAGCTGCCGTGGATCTCTAAAATGAAAATTTTCATGTGCGAATGCAGTAAATGGTTGTCATCATGATAAGCGACAAAGATGCAACAAAAGAGTCATCGTCCTAATTTCCTTGAGCATTGCCAAACACGTTAACACCAAGAACTAATATAAGTAGATTCCATAATAACTAAGTTACTACTCCAATCATTTTAAGCTTAATCCCACTAGCCACGACGCTCAGTCTACAATCGACGATTGATGCATAAAAATCCCAATTACGAGCATCTAAGCTCTCCAATTTTTCTAAGACTCTAAATGTCTCTAGACCCTTGCAAGAAACTCAATTTGGAAAATCAAATATAATCATGAACAACACCATAAATGAAAACACTACAACCCCATCAAAAAGCTCACAAACACCAACCATCACAACTAAAATCAGCAATTGCAAAAACATCCACCAAAAAGCTCAATTTTTTAAACATCAACTGATCCCAGATTCCAGTTTCCAGAACACAGGGACAACAACCAATATCACTCCAATAAAAATAAAAACAAAACACTATAACAAATCAAACAGATCCAAATCAAACTCAATCTAAAACAACTTACAGCCATCAATTGAGTTTCAAAACCCAGAAAATCTGACTCCAAAACAAGGCTTCCTTTTCAACCAAGATCAACCCTTGTGACTCAGAAACACATAAAGATTGAATCTTTTAAGGTATTGGAAGAGAGAGATAGATGGAGAGAGGAGGGGAGTTGCTTGCCAGATTTAAAGGGAGAGATGAGGAGCGCTTGAGACCCCATTGACTGGAAACACAGGTCATATTTGACCATTCTTCTTCTTCTTTTACTCCATGACTGAATTTTCACAACTTGAGTAATAATCTTTACCAAAGTCGTCTGTACACGTCTCTCAGAAATGATTTCTCATCTGATGCAATTTTGTTTGTGGGTATAAAGACAACTGAACATTTTTGTTTTGCAAGTTAGATGAGAATATTTAATGAGTTGGCTGCTAAGATCTTTAATGAGTATTAATATTAAATTTGTATGCATAACAATTAACAACAGGCTTAAAAGTAAGTAATTATGAATATATATATTTTTAATACAAATTGGGTAATTAGGTTATGAAGGAGTCAAATGTCCTTCTGTCAAACAAAGCCGGCCTCCAAATATCTTCATTAAAAAGTTGTCAATTCTCATGAATTGGGAGTTTTGAAAATAGGTCATGGTCTCATGGACATGTTTGTATAATTTATGATTAAATCAACACAATAATATTAAACTGATAAAAACTTGCAGTATATATGTAACTGAAGTTGAAACCCATTTTGGAGTGTGAATTTTTATAGCACATCCACTAAACTGTAACTGGGTGCTTTCTTCAATCCATTTTGTCTCATGAAGTTCCGCATAATTGCTACCTGATCCCATTTCATATGTGCAGCAAAGAAGTTGGAAATCAATGCATATATTCCCAAGTCATCTGGGTTTAGCTCCAGGACCTTCTTAGCCGCAGCCTCTCCGATGAGAAATGATTCATAGTTATGGCAGCCTGAAAGGAGGGAAACCCAAACAGATACCCCGAGTTCGGTTTTTGCTGACTGCAGAAGTTTATAGGCTTCGTCAAGCTTTCCTGCACGAGACAGGAGATCCACGATGCAGGCATAGTGTTTCTCCATGGGCGTGATATGTGAGTGACTAAGCATTTTGTGGAACCAGTATTGGCCTTCTTCGACTAGGCCTGAGTGACTCAAGGCTGAGAGAAGAGCAGCAAATGTCGCATGGTTTGGCTGCATACCATGCTTGGTCAACTGAATGAATTTACTGAGTGCTTCCTTCCCTCGCCCATGGATGCCATATGCGGCGATCATAGTGTTCCAACAGATCAGGTCTGGAGAACTTATAAGGTCAAAAACAGCACAGGCGCTGGACAGGGATCCACATTTTGCGTAAAGATCGATTACACCTGTACCCGAGACTACCTCATGGCCTAGTCGTCTTATGATGCAACCGTGTAAAGACTTGCCCAGCTTGAAATACCCAACTTGTGAGCAGGCTGAAATACCACTCACAAGCGACACAACGTCCGGATCAAATCGGTGAATCACCATTTTTCCCAATGACTGAAGTGCTTCCTTTGCAAGACCGTTTTGAGCAAAGCCAGAAATCAGCGCACCCCAGGACATGACACTCTGCTGGGTCATCATGTCAAATATCCGAAATGCTTTCTTCATCAGCCCAAGCTTTGCATACATGCTCACAAGGCTGGTTTGAACTGCCTTGTCCATCAGATCCTTCCTTACCAGGTGTCCATGTGTTGAAAAACCAAGTCTTGGATCCCCAACAGTCTCACAAGCCTTGATGATCCCTAGCTTCACTACACTGTCACCTTCGATCCCCGCATTCCTCATCCTTCTGTACATACTTACAGCTCCTTGTCCCTGCTCGCAATGCGAAAAGCCAGTGATCATCGTCGTCCAAGAAACGATGTCCCTTCTCGACATCTTATCAAACACCTTCATGGCCTCATCCATTTTCCCACACTTGGCATACAAATTCAGAACAGCAGATTCAACATAAACATCATCGTCAAATCCCAAACCAGCTGCACATTCCCTTATCTCCTCACCCTTCTCAAGATCCAACAAGCTAGCACACGCTTTGATCGACATGGTGAAACTCGAGCTACTAGGCCTGACTCCCTCCAGCTGCATTTGATTATAAAGACCCAGAACTTCAGCAGGACAGTTTGTGCGAGAATAAGCTGCCATAATGGTGTTTACTGAGTTAGTTTCTCTGTAAGGCATTACATCAAACAGTTGGCGGGCATAGCGGATAGCGCCAACTCTCGCATAGGAAGCTACCAATTGAGTACTGGAGGCTTGGCACGGGAACATGCCCAATACAGTCAGATGACAGTGTATTTCAGATATCGAAAGCCGATTGCGACAAGCTAACAGGTGGGTTCTAAGGTACTGTCTTGTCCATGAAGATAGCATTGCAAGGCAAAATGCTTGAGCTTTGTTATCATTGAATGAAATGGTGATTGACAAGTCATTGAACTCCAACATCCGTCTCAGACATTCCCTTTCAATTTTTACATTCGAATTGATCCTCGATTTTGTATATCCTGGATGGTGCAGCTGCAGCCTCCTGAAGGCGGAGATCGTTTACAGGTTACACTGAAGACGATGATATAAATAGTAAGGAAGATCACTGCAATCTGAGATATACATTATAAATAGCATTGATGAAGGGTGAACATAAATAACACTGTATACTAGGCAAAAACAGGTGTTGAAGATCGAAAACAAAAGCAAAGCTAACGGCACCATTGGTCAACAGATGATTTGGATATACATTTGATTTTCACATTTGCGGAGGATTTGATTGTCTTGTTGAGAGTGCTCTCCAAGTTTGCCTTCAATTATAAAAGCACGGGATTTGATCAATTGCCATTCAATTAGCCTCTTCCTTTGTCCAGAGACTTCAGACCTTCGACTCTAACGCCAAAAGTATTTTCTTTCTTGGCCCCTGCATACTCATCAAAAAGAGTTTGTTAAAACAGGGAGGAATATTAGTTTGATTAGCACAGTACTCTATTGATTACAACACTCAAAATCGGATAACCTCAACATAATTATAATTAGTTTGATTAGCACAGTACTCTATTGATTACAAGACAAATATAATTATAAAACATATTCAGTAGAATAACAAAATCGGATAACCTCAACATGTGAACACCGTATATCGAGCTCAAACATATAGAAAAATAGATGTGACAATCATTCATGAGATTATTAACAAGGTGCAGCCTCACAATCGTAACTGCAGTATGAGATTTTATGTTTAAATCTGTAGCTAAAACTGTAATTACTTATAGAACGAAGAATTTCTTGAACAATTATAGTAAAGTGCATCTAGCCCTTTGTTTTCAGGCTTACAATAGTCCAACTGTAATACCAAAGATGTAATAACAATCTTCTACTACTTTTGATGGAAAAAACATGTGTCCTGGCAATGCTTTAAGACAAAGGAGAACATAATGGAAACCCCACGTTACTCAAGACCGGGATGCATTCTCAACAGTGTGCACTAGAAGTCTGCAACACATACTCTGAAGTCTGAAGAAACTTCAAGATAACAAATACAAAAAAAAAGTAGCTTCGCGAAGTGAATGATATGCAGATGTGCCATGGAGACATATAAACAAATGATTGGCAGAAATGAAAGGAGATACATATCTTGTTATATGTTAGATTACCATTGGAATCCCCAAAGCCTTGAGATCATCCTCGCTCATATGGACGAGAGCTGTCATATCAATCTGCATTTGCAGTACTCCAAGGATGAGAAAGATGCTGACGAATCATGAACTACTTCTTATATTTTAATAATCCATTATGTCCCTACAGTAATGGGCCATATAGGTAGAAGCATGTACATTTTATATTTTCATAATCTACATCTATGTATGCTAATGTCACAAACAACTCCATTATTAAAGGGTGTACACCAGTTTGCGAAATGTTTTATGTTGGGAAAAGAAACTCTTTGGTTGCGCAACTTTTTGTTAACAGAATAGGAAAACAAGAAAAACATAAATGAGTCGTACTAAAAGGAGAAGTAATGACATGTCCCTTACCTCTTCAGCCTTAAAAGTGATAAGATACTTTTCAAGACCCAAGGACTGCAAGAAATTGTCAACTTCGGTATCAGCCTGTATGCAAAATACAAGTGCATATCAGGTTCATGAAACTAAGCTCAAACATGCACAACTACTGTTATTGTGTTATCATACACTTCACATATTTCTAGCAATTCACATGGCATCATCGAACGGTACAAGCCTTGGATAAGAATTACAACGCACTAGAACGCCCTTGTTGACAATCTTTTACTCCGAGAGCATCTAAGGTTCCTTGAACAATGTGATATCTCACACCACCCCTCCCCCCTCACTAAGACTACAGATTACAAAATGCTCTTGCTAATTTGCATAAGTGGATAGTAAAGGTCAAAAGTGAGACATACCTTGTTCTTTTTTATAGGAGGTCTTGCAGCCTTTTTCGTCTCTGGTGCCGAAGCATTATCAACTACCTTCTTAACTGGTCGACGAGGGTCTGCTCCTTTTGGTTTTGGCAGATTATTGTTCAATGGTTGTGAATGCAATGTACCCGATAACTTTTCACGTAGATCATGCATACCTCCTGAATTCGACCCATTTCCGTTCTGAACAGTTGACTGAAGACTCTTTCTTTGTAGTTTTAATCTAAGATCTCTTGTACCAATTTTATCATCTTTTTTGTAACAAGAAAGAAAACAAGGTATCAGAATCACCCTGGAATTATTGAAACAAAGCATAAACATGTACTTATTTGCCATTTCATACTTGAAACTCTGGTTTCATTGCCTTTGAAAAGATCATGCTCCCACTTGTCATCATCCTGCCTCTGCCTGCACGAAGAAACATGTTAACTCATGCCCACCTATTGATAATACAATTAAAGTCAAGAATTTTATATGAATGCATTCAGTAACTGACTAATGATTTCTTGTCTATATATTCAGTCAACATTTATTTATCTATAAACGCTTCTCTTCCTTATAAATTTAGACAACGAAATCATACTAAAAGCCAAACACCCAAGAAACCCCAAAAATGAACTACACAATCGAATATCAAAACAAACCTCTTTCCCGTGACATTCCGCCGGCTACTGAAACTCTCAACAGAGCCGTTCAACCGCTCTCTGACGGAGCTCTTCGCCCTTGCGGAACTCGCGGCCTCCTCCCGATCAGCATACATAGCGCGAATCGAGTTTCCGAAAGCGAAGAATAATCAAACTCGCGAAAGAGAGAGAGAAGGCTTAAAACCCTAAATTGGATGAAAAGGGGCTCAACCGTTGATTTGAAATCAGATCTGCTGCTTTGCAAACTTAATTAATAAATTTCATCAAAAAAAAACTTAATTAATAAATTTATATGTTATTTATTTATTTTTTAAAATTCTTAATAACAACATAAAACTACTCTTGTAAACAGTCAAACACAAAACGACATAGTTTTATTACGACAAGCACTTTTACACATGGGCCGTATCAGGCCCAAGTCCGCACTCCGATCATCCTCACTTCGTTCCACTCCATCTACCGATCTGGAGCTCCACGCATCTCCCTCATGGCGGATTCTCCGTACATTACTTAACATCTCAACACCGCACGCGCCGATGGCGAATCGGGAATCTAGTTTTTTTCTACTACTCATCCTATTTCTTCTCATATCCACTTCCATCGTCTCCGGATCGGTGATCCAATCCGAAGCTTTCTCCGAAGAGCTGCTGCTGAAGCCTTTGCCCGATCGCAAAGTTTTGGCGCATTTCCACTTCAACACTAAGCTTCCTCCTACCTACACTTATGGAAAACACCACCGCCTCTTTCCTAAAGCCATTTATCAACTGGTAAAGTCTCACTCTCTTTTTTTTTTTTCTGTATTGAGATTTCGTGTTAAGGTTGCTGCTCTGAGAAGTTGCTGTATTTTGTATGCTTGATTTTCATGTATTGCAAGTATTTATTATTTTTAGTGTGTTTTTGAGGTTTTAATGGTGGTTCTGTGGTTGCGATTTTCAGGTTAGGAAGTATAGAGTCCGCGAAATGGAATTGTCATTCACGCAAGGGCGGTGGAATTACGAGCGCTGGGGTGGTTATGATCCCATTTCTAGCAACAATGCGAAGCCGCCTGGTGTGGAGCTATGGGCAGTATTTGATGTTCCTGAAGATGAGGTTGATGCTACTTGGAAGAATTTAACTCATACGTTATCTGGTCTATTTTGTGCTTCGATTAATTTCTTGGAGTCTTCTACTGCTTACGCGTCTCCTAGTTGGAGTTTTAGGATGTTTTCGGGGCCTATAAGGTATGGTTCTTTGCCACGTGAAGCTGTCTGTACTGAGAATTTAACTCCATGGTTGAAGCTCCTTCCTTGTCGAGATAAAGCTGGACTTGCCACGTTAATGGACAGACCATCTATTTACAGTGGATTTTATCACTCTCAGAGACTGCATCTGACCTCAACGGAATTCAATTCAGCTGGTTTTGAGGAAGGCATCGTGCTTCAACAGACTCTTACGGTTATTTTGAAGCCTGATGCACATACATCTGGTGCGGCGTATGCATATGAAAGATCAATGCAGCCTAGTTGGTCTTTGAGCTCAGTGTTTGGTAGGGAAGTACATGGGAAATGTGTAGTTGCTGATTCCAGTAGTGTTTACCTGCAACTGGATGGGGATTTACAAACTGAATTGAACAAACTTCGAGATGAAAGCAGAAACTCAGTTGGTGAGACATCTGAATTTGATGTGTATGAAAGCAGTTATGGGTTTAGATTGTCTCCTGAGCCCGACAACGTAATTCATGAAGAAAGTAATACACAGATTAGGAAAAAATCTGTCATGTTCAAGTATTTAATGGACAAGTACAGTGATTTTGAGCCATTTGATTTGGAGCTCACATGGACACTTCCTGTATTCTGGTCTTGTCCTCAAGCACCTTTACATTCCAGTAGGTTTTTGATGGGAAGTGGGAATGAAAGGGGTGCAATTGCTATCTCATTGAAGTCTCCGCACCTAGAGAAAGGTTTATCAGATGGTTTGTCACATGATGACGGTTGTAAATTAAAAGTTCATGTTTTCCAAGTCGTTCCTTGGTATGTGAAGGTGTATTACCATACATTGCGAGTCTTTGTTGATGGACACCACATATCTGTGAGTGATGTCATTGACAATATCACTGTTTCACCTTCGGAAGACAAGGTGTTTCCAGGCATGATGGAGTTAGCTCTGCAATTACCTTGCAGAGTTAAGTCAACTATTTTGACAGTAGAATTTGATAAGGTATGTATGGCTTTATTAATGTTTAATAAACTTCATGAGAACATTGTATCCCCTTATAACATCTGTCCGTCCTGATTTAGTTTTTTCTCCTCTTTTCCCTTTTGATCATCCAATTTGACAATGTTTCCGCTCTATGTGATGGTTAACAGTAATCTGATAGGTAAAATATTAAAAAATTGCACTGCATGTTCATCTAGAGTATGGAATCCAACACTATATTTTTTGTGGATAGGGATTTCTACATATAAATGAATACCCTCCAGACGCTAATCAGGGATTTGACATTCCATCTGCTATCATAAGTTTTCCTGGCGTTCAAACAAGCATGCAATTCATGATGGACAACTCTTCCATTAGTTCACCATTGTTGGCCAAGTTTAAGGTATTATCTTCCCCACATAAGTATTTATATACTAATTGTATTGTCTGCTACCCTCGTCAATGACATTCGATTTATCATAGTATTGTATGATATTGTTGCAGATAAATAGCTCAGTATTGTCGTATACAGAAGTATTACTCGTGCCACTCACAACACCTGATTTTAGCATGCCGTATAACGTTATCACCATTACATGCACTGTATTCGCCTTATATTTTGGGTCGTTACTCAATGCACTGCGCAGACGTGTTGATGAGGAAGAAAGGTTACTTAAAAGCAAAGGTAATGTGGAATTACAGCCTACCGCTTGAATGTGATAATCCTCTATATTGATGCTTTGATGAAAAACAAAATGCAACATCTTGGTAGTCATAGTTTGTCAGGATCAAATTGATATGGCTTGAGCTAATAATAATTAATTAACTATCAACAAGCTAATGAGTGATATTAATTATTTTATTGAGGTACACTGAATCCAGTGACCGTGGCAAATGCAAAATACAATAAAATAAACCGCTGTTTGCAAGTAGTTATCAAGTTAGTGATGTTTCTTTTGAATTGCCTTTGAGTCTGTTTTCTGTTGTCAAGATCAGAAGGCATGAAATTGGGCTATATGCTTGATGAGAGTGTGGTGTTCATGGTGAAATGCTTTTGGATTCAATTATAGGTCATAAAATCATGATTTTAGCTGCTGTCACCAAAGTCTAGAAAAGAATGTTGAGCTTAAACATTCATGATCAGTCTCGATACCTTTTTCCTCCAAGTATATAAAAATATCATTACTTGGATTTTAATCAAGAAAGGTCCACTTTTGAATTTAGCAAGTCAAAGCCAAAACAGAAATTTCATTGTGTAAGCACTGGCACCGCACTGAATTATATTAATCCTACCCCTGTGCCAAGACTTAGGCTGCGATGTTGAATGATTTCAGCAATACACGTTCGCCTGATATTTTCATCTACTCTACTCCTTCTGCAGGTGTTGGCAGAACTGCCCTGATACCTAAGCTTCTTGCTAAGTTGACTTCAAAGTTCAGGGGACGTCCATCGGAGCAGTCGGAGCCCACTCCACGTGAAACGCCCTCATCATTATCATCCTCAAACAACAAAAAGCTCATATTCAAAGTTGTATTAGTAGCTGGAGTTGCAGCTATATGGCAGTATTACTTCAGTTGAATCTGTGCAACTTTAGTCTGCGGCTTATTCAAATAGACACGATTTTCAGGAAAATAGTGTAGTCAGGCTCTTGTTCATGTGTACAATGGTTTAGCCTTAGACACCAACAATGTAACGTAGTATTCATATTTTAGATGAACATTCTGTCATTGTTTTCGTTATATAGTATTTGAAGTGTAGGCATCAAAATTCAAATGTGCTAATATGTATTTATATCAATTGGAATACTAAGTGAATCGGCAGAACGGTAGGTCATCTGACGCTGTTATCACACTCTCTGATGGTGATGGAAGTAGACCATTGAATGAAAATATATATCAATAAAAGTACTTGGAAAATGACCTTTCCATGAAAGAATAAATCCACAAAAAAATCGGTTTGCTTAATTTTCCGAACTCTAATTTCAGTACTGAATTTCAACTTATATGATGAGATTTTAGTTTAAATCTTTCTTTCTTTTTATAATCTGCATACTGCTAACAAATTAGGCTAAAAGAGGACTTTACAGACGGCTGTAAAAAGAAATAAGCCTTGGACAACAGTACAATCGGGACTAGCTCCAACAATTTTTGCGCGCGTACTTTGACATAAAATCTACTGCTCCATTAGTCTCACGCCTTACCAGTAGAATCCTCCATTTATACAGTGTCATCTTTCTCATACAACAGATAAACTAATAGCTATGGCTATTTCCCAATGAAGCACCGCAATAGATGGCTTTGAAAACATCCAAACAGTCGGTCGCAAAAATAGCCTTAGTATAGTGCAGCTGTTCAGCAAGTTGGAAGCCATGAAGGGAGAGCTGAACCTTCAGCGTGTGTTGCACTGGTTGCATCGGCAAGAAAAGATGCTCGGATTGCAAAGACAGACCCCACATGATCTTTGCAACAGCCATAGCACCTGCATGATTATTGCGAACATCCCATGACCCATAAATATTAACTTTGATATACCCTGAGGGAGAAATTTTTCATTGAAATTCATAGTCAGTAGAAATCCCCAAGGAATTGCAATTGAAATTCAAGAAATCAGCAAGCAACATTCTGATCCTTGAAACAGCCACATGAGGGTCCATAATAAACCAGTGTTGCGAAATCTGTTTTTTACGAACCAAATGTACACTATAGGGATGCAAAAACCAGGTAGAAAGTATGTACATCAAAATGCTAATAACAATGAAAAGATCAAATCTGCGAAACCAACAAAAGTCGCAAAATGATCACTGCCTGAAATATGCAAAAGATCCCAAACTGACTTCGCCCACCAACACGACACTAAAGCATGAGTATCAAGTTCAGAACTCCAACCACGAAGCCGAGAGTTTTTCTCAGAAATGACCCAAATGGGTTTCAAAATATTAGAAATGATCCACGCTAGTTTCACATTTCAAAAATGACCTATTTTTAATGAAATCGGATTCACAGGAACTGATTTTCTGTATTTTTCAAAACACCGGATACCCAGAATCCGGTGTTATGTGCGCGTTCGAATGAGAGAACGTCATGTGTTGAGTTTGCACATAACACCGGATCCTGGGGATCCGATTTTGTAAAAAATACGGAAAATCGGATCCTGAGAATCCGGTGTTTTGAAAAACACAGAAAACCGATTTCTGAAAATCCGATTTCATTACAAATGAGTCATTTTTGAAATATAAAATTCGCATGGATTCAAACTCATATTGAATCATTTCTAATAAAAACTCCAAACCGACATGTAACATCAATGGAAATATGTCGTGTGAAATCTTGGATATCCATCTTCACAACGTTCACATTTCTAGTTGCTTTATTCCCTTTATCTCCGTAACGAACCCCACAAAAAAGAAAGAAAGAAAAAGTCTCGTCAAAATATTGTACCGTCTCCAGTCAACGGTTCGATTGATCCAGCCAGCACCCACACCACAATCCACATTACTTCCATTCACAACAAACGCATTACCTGACCGTAAACTGCGCTACCCTCACCCATGGCCAAAGTCGTAATTTTTTTATACTCACAACTCACCACACCCATCGGATCTTGTCCACCCACAGGCCGCCACGTCACACCCATTTCCTCGATTGATCCACATGTCGTTATCTCATTGGTTGTTATATACGCTTAAACCCTAATCAGCGCACCGAATCTCATCCCTCCCGCTATATATACTCTGCCATTGTTGAAGCTCAACACCACAATAATTTCCCTGTAACTTCTCCGGCGCCGGAGTTGTAATTGCTGTTCAAGTTTCCGATCAGTAATGGCGGCTACTGCGTTTACGATCGTGGTGATTGCGATGGTGTTGGTGACTGTACCTTACGCGGTTCAGTCGCAAAGCTGCAAATCACATAAGTTGGGAAACAACAAGACGTACGCACTCTGCGAGAATCACAACGCGCTGGATTCGCAAATACACTACACCTACAACGCGACTAACTCATCCTTATCTATCGCCTTCGTCGCGACTCCGTCGAAGAGCGGCGGATGGGTTTCCTGGGCGATCAACCCTACCGGCACCGGCATGGTAGGCGCGCAAGCCTTCGTCGCCTACGAGTTCAACAACAGCATCCAAACGAAGACGCTCAACATCACAGGATACAGAATGCTCACTCCTGGAAAGCTCGCGTTCGATTTCTGGGACGTGTCGGCGGAGAAGAACAACGACGTGATCACTTTATACGCCAGCTTGGCCGTTCCTAACAACAAGACGGTGTTGAATCAGGTCTGGCAGGTCGGGCCTGACGTCGATGCGAACGGGGAGATACTGCCGCACGCGTTCAGTGGAGAGAATCTTCTGTCGAAGTCGGTGCTTAGTTTGACTGGCGCGCCTGTTCCGACTTCTGCGCCGGCTCCATCTCCATCCACATCGGCTCCGTCTCCGTCCAAATCAACTCCGTCTCCGTCAGGAATAGCTCCGGCGCCAGGTAACTCAACCAACGGCAGTTTGGGGAAGATGAAGGTGAGTGGTGGATTTGATTTTGTTCTGATTTCCGCGTTCATGGCTAGTCTTGTGGTCCTTTGTTTGTTCTAGATTGAGATTTGCTTACCGTCATATTGTATTTTATAAATACTCTGAGATTTAGAATTTCATGTTGTTCTTCTGGTAATAAAAAATTGGAACGGATCTCTCGTTTTCCAAATTGATTGTTTCACAGTCCACACTACCACTTGTGCTTGACTCTGTTTTTAATTCATCCTACTTCAGATCCAGTTTTGGTTACTTGACATGAGCTTGATAAGTGTATGATCCAAGTTTTTTTTGATACATGTGCTCCTTAATGGTTCTAGGGTTTTGAGTTTACAGATTAAGTTGAGTATATGCAGCTGGATCAACATTGTGATTATATATGATGATATTGTTTCTGGATAATTAGAGTGATTCAATGGACTGCAACGATTGAGATGAGGCTATGAATTATGATCTGCGTTTGTGGTTTGGCATGATGTTAGGCCAGTATACTGAATATTCTGGTTTGTGTGAGTGTGTCATAGTGAAGAATGTGAATGAGCGAGTGTCTGGCACTGAACGGAAGCTGGGTGGTTTTAAAAGTAGCGGTGGAGAAAGTACGAAAGGTTGGAGTTTTTTTTAAAACCAACCCTTTTGAGTTTGGTCATTTCAAAATTAATTCACTCGAGTTTCACATTTTAAAACTTACCTATTTTTAATGAAATCGGATCCCCAGGATCCGGTTTTCTGTATTTTTCGAAACACTGGATCCCCAGGATCCGATTTTTTGTATTTTTTATTTATGTGCAAACTCAACACGTGGAGTTCTCTCATTCGAACGCTCACATAACTCAGGATACGGTTTTGTAAAAAATACCGAAAACCGGATCCTAGGGATCCGGTCTTTTTAAAATCGTAAAAAATCGGATCCTGGGGACCGATTTCATTAAAAATGAGTCAGTTTTGAAATTTGAAACTCGAGGGGATCAGTTTTGAAATGACCAAACTCAAAAAGATCCGTTTTAAAAAAAACTCGAAAGGTTGTTGGGGAGATGCCATTTTTGACGTGAGTAGGTCAAAGTGAAGTGTATAGGCTTTGATTGAGACCGTGGCTTTGGGCTTTTTGATGAAATATTTAGTTATTAAAATCAAACAACAATGAAAAGCAGGAAACGACTTGATTACATCAGTCATTGTGGTGAACTTTTGAGTTTTGACAAAGTAGTGCACTGCCGGAGTGCTTGCTGTATGAAATCCAATTCTGGGATAGTGCCTTGTGGGGCTTGCTTTTGTACCCATCCCAATGTGTTGGAAATTTTTAGTTTTGCTCTCCGAAAGAATCTTAAGCCCAGTTGTGATGTGAAAACTGAAAAGCATAAACTAAAAACGAAACCAGATGTTACTCAAAGTCGTTGAAAACGGACTCTATTACGCCTTCCACTTGGTCAACCTTTATATTAAATGCACTCGGTTTACTCATGCTCAACTCCACCACCCCTCCTCCTCCCTTGCTTATTATTCCTTCTTCTTTATTAGTTGCAGTCAAACAAAATAACATGATTTTTTTCAGTGTTGAATATTTTACGATCAGTTTCAGTTCCATCTCACACATTCCAACTTCTCCACCGTTATCTGCCAAACATCTTCCCAATAAGGGTTAATCCAAATCAAAAGATAAGATTGCATTAATTGGATCATGAATAACGGTAATCGTAATGTGACTATAATGTGACACATTCATTTTATATAACTTCGCATCATGATTTCCTACAGAATTGAATTATGACTTGCAATAGAGACCCAAAGTACTTATCAATTCATATTTGGTCAATTTAGATGAAATAAAAACATTGTGAGCATCCAATAATCAGATCACTAAATCACCATGATAATTATGCGACATCATAATAATGACAATATTCAATAAACTAAATACTCATTTGTTCCAATGTTTGTCCACATTCTTTTTAATTATAATCTTAATATTTAATTCGGCAACAGGGGTAGTGGCCCGTTAGTTAAGAAGTATATTCAAAGATGGTTGGATCATTACGTCATGGGACCACCAATTTTCGTCATTTTCCTTTTCTCGTACGGTACGTTGTTCCCCTTCTGAATTTTCTATTGGTTGAAACTAAAAATTTGATTGTACTTTAACATCATTAATGGATCTTATATATTTTCTTTATCCTTAATTAATGTGCCATTTGAAAAAGATTACTGTATTATTTATGTGGTCAAAAAAAGAAAAAGATTATTATTTATAAGATAAACTTGATGGTAAGGCAACATCACGTGTACAAGTCACAACTGATCACTCCTTAAAAAACTGATTTCAAAAAGCATGTGTCTATTCTTAATCCCAAAAAAAAAAAAAAAGCATGTGTCTATGTGAATGAATCTGATGAGGCATGTCATGGTGACAAGGGCATTATGTCATAACTTTACATGGTATATATTTGATGACAGTTCGAATTAAAAAAAAATCGAATTGTTTGTTGTTTGTCTTTGTCAAGTATAAGCTCACAATTTACATAATTGTAATGTTAAAACTAGACAACATGTTTAATTAATGTTTTAGTTTGACAATATGCACGCATAGTCGAAACAAACTACATGATTTTGACGTTTATCAAGCTATGAAATTCGAATTGCAGCTTTTATGAAGTTGCCATTTGAACGATCAAAGGATTCAAAACTTCACTATAAGCCATTTATTATGTGCCTAATTGAGAGGACCAATATTCAAACAAAATCAACAAACAACGGCTGTTATTGAATTCACATTTCTAAATACTACTAATATAGTCTATAAAACAAAAAATACTACTAATATAGTAATGGCGGATCATTTAGTGCAGCGGCTTGACGACACAATTTTAATTAAGTCTAAATAATATTAATATTCTAATATCAATTTCCTACATTGTGTTCTCATTCTAAAATTATTCCAAGCTCAACAACCATGTACTAGTTGAGAATTTCGAAAATTAAGTGGAAATGTTGGACCCAAAAACCAAAATGTTATGCTTTATTCACAACCAGGCTCCACCAGATTTATTAAATTGTTAACTTAATGTAATTTTCAAGTCTCATTCCTATTAGTAATAAAGAAAAAGTCTCCGATTCTGTAACACTTTGTCCCACGTCCGCTAACAGAATTGAATATAATAGTTTAATAAGTAAGCCTACTAACTATCTTATCATCAGTATATCATGTTTTTTGTGATGGACTTCAGGTTGTTGTAATCTAAAGGATGACGGTGACAAGAGATAGTTATGACAGATTAGGCTTATAACGGCTCGGATCGACCTTCCCAGTCGTATCGTTACATATTCAAACATTTTGGCTCTGAAATCAACTAGGCGTATTTCCTCATTTACAAGCATTTGATGAAAAATGAAAATGGAAGCACAGCCATTCTCGTGTTGTGCCTATGCCATACAGTTCGAAACCGACCCGGATCCGATGCAACAAAAAAAAATAGGGCTCCTTTTGAGCCCAATAATTTAGCCCAATTTCCGGCCCATTCGCAAACTTTGGAAAATTACAATTCCCAGCCTCCTTAGTTTTCGCAACAGAAATGACATCAACTGAAATAAAAATTTTGTATTAAATAAACCCTTAATTAATTAGCAATAAATTTATTCTAAAAAAAATAGCAATAAATTTTATTTTTCGATAGAAAATTAGCAATAAATTTGAAAAACACAAAAAACCAGAAATCAAGAAAAAGACAATTTGTATTTTGATGGTGGAATGAAATGAAATCATCATCGAATATACTCGCAAACAACTCCATTGATGCCGCTGCTGCTGCCTGCTTGTCCTTCGCTTCCTTCCAATTCCCACTTCCTCGCTCCGCATCCGCCCAATTCCCCCAACCGCCTACGATCCATCTCCTCCGTTTCTGCAAATTAGGGTTTGGTTCGAATCCCATGGAGTCGCTGCAGCACCGCGTCGAGTCGTGGATCAGAGACCAGCGGACGAAGTTTCTAAAAGTCTCATGGGGTCCGCTACAGTGGCGGATCAAATGGCCGTGGATGGGGAATGGTGATAAAGAGAGTAGGAAAAAGATTTATGAGGAGTATGAGCGTAGGAGGAAGCAGTTGGAGGATATTTGTCTGGCGGTTAAGGCTGAGTCTGTTTCTGAGTTGCAGGATATTCTTTGCTGCATGGTTCTTTCGGAGTGCGTTTATAAGGTTTGGTTTGGTTTGATTGGTTGATTGATTCACTAGTATGGTTTAATAAGTTTTGTAGTGACTATTTTGTTGTATCTTGAGGCCGGATGATCGGAAAGGTTGCTTCTTGCGGTCAGTGTCTTATAGTTTGATGCATTAGTGTTTATTTTAAGGTTGGTTGCTTATTACGGACTTGCGGGAAATGAGAAAAGGAAGATTTGTGAATTTTTTGTGAAAAGTTAGGCATTGATGTGAAGTGATATAATTAGGTTAAATTGGGTTACTTCATTTTGAAAGTAAATCATAGAATGGAAGTGCGAGTCATGTCACAGTGAGTACGAGTACTTCCACGTTCCTCTAGCTACTCAGTCGTGTTAATTCAAGGTTGTTAGATGTATTTGAACAATGAGGAAGATTCGGATTGACATTTTTCAGATGGACGTGATGAATGGCATGTGGATAGCAGGCAGAACTAGTTTAGCTGTGATGCAATCATCTCAAGTTGTTATAATACATTGTTGTTGGAGAAAATTGAATTTGTCAGAAAAAGTACATCCTTTTTCGTGTAGTAAAGTAACTCAATATTTTCTATTTTAATGTTGCAGAGACCTGCTTCAGAGGTTGTTCGATTTGTGAACAAATGTAAAGCTGACTTTGGAGGACAAATCGTTGGTTTAGAGCGCGTGCAACCTTCATCAGATCATGTTCCTCACAGGTTGTGATCACTATATTTTGTTTCTTTAGATCAGTAGTAGAAGCACCCTTTTCTCTTTCTTGTTCATCGCTCTCTGTGCTTCTTTTTTGATAATCAGACGTATTCATCTAATGACCATTCTCTTCTGTCATTGTCAGTCCAGAGATCTTTTTTGTTCATTTTAGATCTTTTTTGTTCATTTTAGGAACTTAATTTAGTACTATTTCGCAGGTACCTTTTGGCTGAAGCTGGTGATACATTGTTTGCGTCTTTTATTGGAACAAAGCAGTACAAGTGAGTAATACTGTGAATGCTCTCCAATGCTTTGCAGCTAGTCATGATTTAATATTCAACTACTAGTTGTTTTCTGCACTTTATAGGGATTTTATGACAGATGCTAACATATTACAAGGCGACTTATTCCATGAGGACGGTGATGAGGATTCTGTATCTGGGAACGAAAATGGGGAAGATGAAACTCATAAATCCAATGCTGATAGTATTTCAAGGACTCTTGGGAGTAACTCTAGGCAAATTAAAAATGGACCGAAACCTGCTGCTCATCGGGTAAAATAGTGGTATCACATTCGTAGCCCATTTTTCCATGTTCCTACATTTTTTTTCAAGATCTAGACCTCGTGACATGTGCATTGTCATCATAGTTTTTGCCAATTTTATGTGTGCATTTGCTGTAGGGATTCTTGTCTCGTGCAAAAGGTATACCTGCCTTGGAGCTGTATAAACTTGCTCAGAAGAAGAAGCGGAAACTTGTTCTTTGTGGACATTCACTTGGTGGTGCTGTGAGTTTATTTTGATCTATTGATTTATTATACATTGTCTTTTCATTTCACTCACTTATTTGCTTGGTCCCAGGTGGCAGCATTAGCAACTCTAGCAATTCTAAGAGTTATGGCCGCTTCATCTTCTTCACAAGGAAATGAAAATGTTATAGTTAAATGTATTACATTCTCACAGCCACCTGTTGGAAATGCTGCACTGAGAGAGTATGTTTCCAGATCTTATGGTGTGATTATGTTGGTTTTTAGATAATCGTTGTACCAACACATCTTGCTATGCAATTATTGCCTCATTGGAGCTTCTTACATATTCTAACGTTAAATATATTTTAGTTATGTTAACACCAAAGGCTGGCAGCATCATTTCAAGAGTTACTGCATTCCGGAAGATTTGGTTCCTCGTATCTTATCTCCTGCTTATTTTCATCATTACAATGAGCAACTGTTATCAACTTCGGTGAAAATTCCTAGTAGTCCAGTCAAATCAGCAAATATTAATGCTGATAAATCAATGGCTGAAAAGTCAAAAGAAAATGAGGGCGAGCAGCTAGTCCTTGGATTAGGCCCAGTGCAGACTTCTTTTTGGAGACTTGCTAGGTTAGTTCCTTTGGACAGTGTCAGGAGACAGCTTAGCAAGTATAACGGCAAGCAGGTGAATCCAGTGGAGCCGGTGACTGTGGCCACTCCAAGTGAACCATCTTTAACTGATGAAGTAGCAGCTGTACCACAATCACTTAAAATTGAAGAGGGTTCAGACAGCATTTCGTTAAAACCATTTGTCAATCCAGATGAAGAGCACTCAAATGTAGCAACAGAGGGAAAGCTGATAGGGAAAAATGGTGCCGCAGATAACGATAAAGGTAGATCATGGCGTCCAGTTCCGTACCTTCCATCATATGTACCGTTTGGGGAGGTATGCAAATTGCTTTTTGTTGGCACTCCTAGTGTGTTACTGCTTAAATAAATTTTTTATTAAAACAAAGGGGATGATGATTTCGGATTCTATGTATGCTAGTTAAGTCTTGAATTTGTTTCCTGCTAACTTTACATAGATCTTTTCTGCATCTTCTTTCTTTCATCAAAGTAAATATCATGTTCACATCCAGTCCATTGATTTTTTCATTCAATAACAGCTTTATCTGTTGGGAAATTCATCTGTTGATTCATTATCCGGCTCTGAGTATTCAAAGTTGACATCGGTATGTGATTCTTTTGCTTTCGTTATTGACTAGATGCTTCAATTTTGTATTTCCTCTATTTCATTAATCAAATCACTAAATAACTTTTTTGCCATCTTTATAATCAAGTTTAACTTTATGTAACTCTCATTTTGGTTGTCTTCTGGGCTCTGGCAAAGCCATGTTCAGGTCAGAACTGTTATTGCAGAACTAAAAGAACTATTTCAATCACATTCAATGAAGTCATATAGGTTGCGGTTCCAGAGGTAACCTCTTACATTTTATTATTTCCATTGTCGCTTACAATATAGAAGATTTTCTTAAAGTGGTTGTGCACTTACATTTCTCTAAAACTCATTCTTTACCTGTAGCATCACTTGTACTACTGGTGGTTTGTTCTTGCAGGATCTATGATTTGTGCATGGGGGACAATGCTTCTTGTTTCTTGGGATTTGAACAGATCCAGCAGTTCCCGAATTTGCACGAATTGCTTGGTCTATCGGTTGCTGAAAGTGTGGAGCTGGGGCATATAGTAGAATCACCGGCTATTCGAACAGCTACTTCCATTGTTCCCCTAGGATGGAGGGGTGTTCCTGGAGATAAGAATGCAAAACCGTTGAAAGTTGACATTACTGGCTTTGGGCTGCACTCATGTACATTGGTCCAGGCACAAGTAAATGGCAACTGGTATTGCATGCTGCTCTATTTCAACTTCTCACTTTCTGTTAATAAAAATTGTGAGCAACTTATGATGAATATCATAGTATTCAAATACATACCCATGAAAGAAGTTTCTCAGATGGCAATTCATCGGTGTTGGAAGGGGGAGAGAATGACTGATTTCTTAATGAGTTTTTAGTTAGTTGAAGAAAATGTTGTTCTCAACTACTCAAAACAAAAATCTTTATATCTGAGGGATCAATTTGTGGTTAGCCTTTTCTGATAAGCCTAATTGTATATATTTAATTAGCTTATTATGCCACGCTACCAAATTTCACCCAATCTGTATATTGTGCAGGTGTTCAACCATGGTTGAATCCTTCCCCTCAGATGCAAACAATTCTTCCGAACAAGGATTGTATCCGGATCTGCAGAAAATACGTGTTGTGGTTGGGGCTCCACTAAAGAGTCAACCGAGGCATCAGATTACGTCTGAATCAGTGATGCCATTATTTGCTTCAGTTGATTCTGAGGCTGTCGGTCCCAGCATAGGGCATGGTTTAAATGACTCTGAAGATGGGATATTCATTAGACCCAAAGGTTTGAATAATTTTGTTGTGTACTGTACCAGTGATTTCGCTACTGTTTCCAAGAAAGTGCACGTAAGGACTCGTCGAGTAAAGCTGCTTGGACTTGAGGTACCAATACATAACATATTGAAGTATAATGCTTATTTTCTTATTCGCGTGTCAGATAGATAAAAAGAGAATCTACATTTCTGCTGTATAGGGTTCAGGTAAAACTTCATTGTTGAAGGCTATATTAAGTCAGGGAAAACTACCGGCTGCGAATGATATTGAGGCTACACGTGCAGAAGCAAATGTTCCAGAAGGTATCATTGATGGTTTATACTTCTCGGACTCCGGTGGAGTTAATTTGCAGGTCATCTGAGTTCTTGCTCTTTCTTGCTAAGTGGCTTTGTACCTTTTCTTGGATACAATGTAAAATGATGAGCTTTTACAGTTCCCCCCCTTCCTTTTCACACAAGATGGTTCCATTGTGTTCAATGAAACTGGAAAAAAAAACTTAGAATTTACAGTTTCCACTCTTGAACCTTTTCACATAAAGGCCTAGTCAAATTAAGCCCATTATGATTGTGAAGTGGGTTAGTTACAATAAAATCTTACTGTAAAAGAACAATGAACAATGTTATTATATCAAGAAAAAAAGACATGGTCAAGAGTTTTTCCTACATTGAGTATGTCTCTTCTACTAGTAATGAACTAATAATTGCATTCATTTGTCGATACAGTTAGCTATTAAGGTTTTTGAACTCTTCAGTTTGCTTGTAAATGCAGGAGTTGGGTTTGGAGGCATCTCGATTCAAAGATGAATTATGGACTGGTTTATGTGATCTTAGTAGAAAGATTGATCTGATTCTCCTCGTGCATAATCTTGCCCACAGCATTCCCCGATATAACAAATCTGGTGATCCCGAGCAACAACCAGCTCTATCTCTTCTGTTGGACGAGGCCAAGGCGCTAGGCACTCCCTGGATTTTGGCTGTTACTAACAAATTTTCTGTCAGTGCACACCAGCAGAGGACAGCAATAGATGCAGTATTGCAGGCATATAGAGCATCCCCGAGCACTACTGAAGTTATCAATTCTTGCCCATACATTATGCCTAGCCCTGAAAGCACTACAATACCTTTGCCCCCTACGGATGGAAATTCAACAGGACCGCAGAATCTTATTTTTGCTCCCATAAACTTTGTACGAAGACCATTCCTAAGAAAAGCTGGTGTTCTTCCTGTGCAAGGGGTTAATAAACTTTGTAAACATATCCATCATGTACTTGAGAACCAAGAGGAGGCTTGTCTACAGGTAAGGACATTCATCTCTGCTGAAAGTATCGCTGTAGGCTGTAGGCTTGTCTACATGTATTTTCGACAACTTTTTTGGGCAGTCATCTTATCAATATCTATGAAGTATTTCTGATTTTTACATGCTATTTTCCCTAATTCTTCCTATTTTATTCAAGGAACTGGTCAGAGATAGATTGATGGTAGAGTTGGCACGTGATCGTGCAGCGGCAGAAGATGGAGGTAATAATCCTCGAGTGAAGGCTATAACCATGACTGCAGCAGCTGTAGGGGGTTCTTTAGGGGCTGGTATTGGCATCGTCTTTGCTGTTATCTTGGGTGCTGCATCTGCTTTGAGGAAACCCTGAGGTTTTGTATAGCGCCAATTTTTACAACTATCTTATAAACCCGAGTTGAAGCCTGAACTATACCAACACTCCAATCAGCCAGGTACAAATGATTGCCTCTGACACTTTCTCAGTCGGAAAGCGGTGGCATGGATTTCACATTATACTTCTCTACTACAACATTTCTTCCTCATTATTTATTCATTTGAAACAGGTCTATACTGTATGTCTTGATTTGAATGATAGACTGTAAATATACTCCAAACTTTTATGAAAAAAATATATGGTTATTGGCTACTTGCGGCACTTAGTACTGAGTTTTTTTTTGTGTGCCCTGCTTTCAAGTTTCACTTTTACCGTGTTCGAAACTTAAATTTCAATTTTGCTCTGTTTTTTAAATAACCGATTTGAGAGGAATCGGTTTTGTCAATTTTCGAATAACACCGGTTTGGGAGGAACCGGTTTCGTTGATTTTTGAATAAAACCGGTTTGATGAGTAAGCGTGTGCGTGTCATATTTTGGTCATACGTGGACCCAACGGTATGCATTTGTTTGTTACGTGTCAAATCGGTTTAGAAAACCCCGTCTCAATTAAATGAAACCGATTTGATGGAAACGTTTTCATTTTTTCACTAAAAAAATCTATATAAAATTGAATGTGAGAATGCATATCGTATAAAAATTGATTAATTAGGGAGACATCAATACATACATATCAATCTCTATTATAGTATTGAACGTGGGTGCAGTATTGCAGCGCACTTCAAGTCCCCGAGGACTCACTCAACTCAATTGCAACTATGTAACTTAATTGGCATGAAAGATTAAAAAGTACAAACTTATGGGGCTGTTTCGCAATTCACTAAAGGTTGATTGGAAAACTATAAATATCATCATCAACTTCGGATCTTCAACCAACGAAAATGGCGGCATCAGCAACAGCTGCGACGCTGATGGCTTCAAACACCCTTCTTTTCCAAAACCCTAATTCCCACCGCCCCCTAAACCTCACCACCCACTCCTTCCGCCTTCCCCAAAACCCTTCCTTTTCCAGAAAGCTTCAATCTTTCAGTCTCCGCCCGCGCCCATCACCGAAATCGCTTCGAATCTCCGTCTCGCATTCATCACAATCTCTAGTAATCAAACGCAATTCATATGCCATTCAATCCACATTCTCCGACTCAACACGAAACATCTCATTCTCATCCATCCTCGCCCTATCCGCATCCATATCACCCGCGATCCTCACCACCATCCGCAACTTGGTCGAGCCGCCGACGGCAGAAGATATTTCCAATCTCCGGTCTTTGCAGGCTAACTTGATGTGTAATGTGGGACCGATGTTCTTCGCCGCAATACGTAGCCGGCCAAGTGGGGCGCTGAACACGCCGCTGACGGTTGTGGCGGCTGGATTGGCCAAGTGGTTGGATATTTACAGTGGAGTGTTGATGGTTAGGGTTTTGCTGAGTTGGTTTCCCAACATTCCTTGGGACAGGCAACCTCTGTCGGCTATTAGGGATTTATGTGATCCTTATTTGAATTTGTTCAGGAATATCATTCCACCAATTTTCGATGTACTGGATGTGAGTCCGTTGCTGGCTTTTTCTGTTTTAGGAGCTTTGGGATCGATTCTGAAGAACAGCAGAGGCGTTTAATTTTGAAGGAAGTTTTAATCTTGTGAAAGATTGCTGCTCGGCATTCTTGAGATCATAAAGGTTGAATAATTGTATCTAATTTCTAGTAAGGCAGTATGTGTTTCTTGCTAATTTGATAGAGAGTTGTGAGTTATGCAATGTGTCACATTGTAGACAACTATTCGAATGGCTGAAGTAGAAGCGTTGTTTCATTTGCTTCGGTTTCATTTTGATAGCAAATCCGTGTCCTGGTTTAGGTTGAGAACCTTTTCACAAGTAGAGTAAGCTAAGAAGAATACGTGAATTTATATAAGAGTATGAATTTGTATGTTTTGATTTTTGAAAATGTATCTGAATCTGAAACCTGGTAAAGGTCAGTTTCGGTGCAAGTAAATTCCAGAGTTTTACCAACAACAAAACAGTAATGAAATGAGTGTATGTATATGTATAGTTGATCTTGATCTTGATCCTGAATGCCGTTAGAAAGTTGGAATCCTGCAATAAATTCTGTCTTTAGAAACATGTGGTTTCATAAGCTGTGTTAGAACTGCTGATCAAATTTTTGTTGCTCAGTTTGCAGCATATATGTTTGATCTTCTCTGAATAATCATATGTATTGCATTTAAGCTTTTTTTTCTTTTCTGTCTATTGGCAGGGAATACAGACATATATTCATCCTTCCACGACATATTCAAAGATTTTGGTGCACCAAGGCAAGTAGCTATTCGAGCAGCAGAGAGTTAAACACCGGATGCTCAGGAGGAATATTCTACGTCGTCTTGGCCACCAAACACTATCATTCTTGAACTTTGAGGAAACATTTTTATTAGTTTATTACTTATTAGTTTATGGCAGTAAAATTTTGTTTAAGTATTTGATGCGTTCCCTTTCATCTGTCTGATTTTCATGGAGAATTCATTCTTTATAACTACAGTTCCCTGGAGAAAAATTCCCTCATGTATTTTCTGAAGCACACATGGCCGAAACTGGCAGCATATACTCACAACCAGAAAACACACTCTCATCATATACTATTTTCAGCCATTATAACCGCCAACTCTGACGTGGGCAGCTTTCTTGCAGATCAATCTGAATTAAGCAAGTCAGCAGAAGCAGCAGCTTGATAAAAATTTCAATCCTCTCTTCTGCAGATCATACATTGAGAAACAAAAAAGTTGTTACAAAAAAGGCTGGCATTCGTAAAATTTGCAGAAGAAGAAATGTGTAAGTTGTCAGTTGTGCATTACTTTCTTGGTGTTGTTGTAGAGTAGCTCAGGAGAGATTCTGTATAGATCCTCATCCACATGCTGAATATTGTGCATGTTCTTGGCTTGCTGAGAAACTCGATACATAACAAGTTATCTTTTGGTTTTCTTTAATCGGAAAGAAAAATGCGAGAACTTGACTACTTAAACCTAAATCTTGTTTACCAAATTAGATCTTTTATATGAGAAGAAAATTCAAAATCCAGTACGGTGCTCAGAGTGCTCACTAATTAACACTTGTAAAGGCTGACGACTGTGGCTGGTCCTGATGAGTCGAATTCTCGACTCATTTACATATCCATTTATGAAGAGTTTTGGTCCATTCACGGTGATAATTAGACGCCATTTGACCCTCTTGCTTGCTATTTCAGGTGAGAAATACACTTGACGGTTTCCGGATTCAAAAAGATAAACTATCGCAGAAAACCGAAGTTAGTGAATTTTACCCGACTTCTCAAGAATCTTACCCGAATTCAGGCCATTGCGATCAGGCCACTGCGATCTACTATACTTTTTACACAGTAACATATCAGATGCGCTAACTAATACTATTACACTGGCCCGCCTGGTTGTTGTATTGTGGATTGTTTCCAAATGATTTTTGCTGTGCTCGTTTCGTTAGTGTTGAACATGTGTGAGTTTTTAGTATCCCACATCGTTGCCTTTAATAACAAAACGTAAGTTATTAAAATATGTCCAGTGGCAGCGTGCACAGCCGAGATCAGGTAGCTCTGGTCTTGTAACCCAAGCTTGGTGGGGGCATTAAACTGGTTGAAGTTGTGGACATGTTCGGGGGGTCAGTGTGGCCATGATTCTTCCTCGACCCGGCCATGAAGGCTAATGAAAGGGTAAAAGGAAATGGGTGCGCACCCTGCGAGCTTCTTGGCTGTCTGGCATCAGACTGTTTGGAAGAATCCAGGCGGGCCCCTGCGAGCTTCTTGGCTGTCTGGCATCAAGACTGTTTGGAAGAATCCAGGCGGGCTTCTTGGCGGTAGAATTGTCATGGGTTCCGATAAAGTATCGTTGCTGGCTTCTTGAAGAGTCAGCCCCGCTTGGATGGGGGGAAGTGCACACTGCCCCTTCTTCTGATCCCCACCAACAACCAATTTTTACAAAAAAACGGGGCTGAACAAAACTATTTTATACTTCAGCATAAACTATTTTTACTTTCTTGGTGTTGTTGTGGAGTAGCTCAGGAGAGATTCTGTATAGATCCTCTCATCCACAGGCTGAACATTGTGCATGTTCTTGGCTTGCTTTGCTTTGCTTCAGCTGCGCGCAGCTTTGACTGCCAAATCCGTAGACACAGTAAATAAAATGGAGGAAAAGAATCATTTTACTGTAAAACAGTCTGTGGATGAGTTTGAACCATTGAAGAAGAGTGCCTCAATGAAGCATAACTACTATTGAAATAGTGCATTTTGATGGACTTTTGAGCCGTTGGGTCAACCTGCTGCTGAGGACTAGGATCACTGCTGGTGTAACAACGTCGTTTTGATAGAGATCCCCCGGCAACATAGGGATCATCTGAATCAACACCTTCATCTCAATCTTCTTCCTGAAAAGTGTAATGCGGCAATTCAGCTTGTCTGACAGATCCAAGACACTCAGTGTATTGTCCGGAACTCTGGGACATGAGTCGTGAGCATGAAATAATAATCCTAGAGAACAAATAACACAACCATGAAATCATGTAGCGAAACCAAAGACAGAGGAGGAAGTACTTTACATCCATAGGAGGTAGCAGGAGCTTTGAGCATGGGGGAAGTGATAAAATGGGGATTATATGAGAGGTATGGCCTTAAATTGGGGGTCAGCTGGCCTGGGCCTGGGCGTGAATCAAAAGCATAGGGAAAATGAGAGAGGTGAAGGAAGGTCATGGAGAAAGTTGGAGTGTGTAGGGATTTCTAAAGTACTTAGCGGGCGCATTAGGATAGATTAGATCTCAGTGTTGGAATTCAAAATCACAGGCTTTTATTTGATATCGTGTGGAGGAATTAAAGCACTTCATGTGGCCAAAACAGTGGCAACATGGGACAGAAGCAGAGCAAAGCATTTGGCTCTGTCTCTTTACTGCTTTTCTCATATTTCTCACAAAGCATGCAAATGGGTGGATACATAGGCAGTGACTTTGTTGTGCAACATTTTAGTCTATACCTTTGTGCCCACATATCTTGACAAGTATAATGGAGTCCATTCACACCTCAAAAATAAGGGTATGCATAGAATGTACCAAGGGAAGGAAACCAATATATTTTAGAGTTAAAAAGGTAACATGAATTCACCTGTAGTGGCAGGTTGTACCACTTTGATATTTTGTGCATCCACATGGTGCTGGTTTTGGTTTCTGAAGAAATCTGAGCAAGGAGAGGATTCAATGATGCTCCAAAACTGCTGGACGAACATCGACAGGTGCAGATGGGAATAGCAGCCAGCCCCCATTGGAATATTTCAGGCCAGGTGTAGTGTTTCACTTGGGGTGGGCTCACCAGGGATCTTGTCATCCATGGCTTATCATGGCTCAACTTCAAACCAGAAACAGGCCCCGACAGCTTCAAAAATGAGCCATTAATGAACAAGTGTCGTCTGAGATGTGGACAACATTAACAGCCAAAAATATACAGATCATTCTACTCGTCATCAGGGGTCTCTCTGATTGTTCCTGGGCTGTCAACTGTCCATAACATGTAGAGGACCACAACTAGCTGGGATCACACTCTCATATTCACATTCATATATTGTTTATGCTAAGTCTGGCAGGTCAATCCAGGTAGCATTACTAGCTGGAGCTCCTTTTGTTGGCCTTTTACATCTTCTTCGACTGGTCTGGTCAGGCTTTGCTGTCCATGTAAATCTTGGAGACCAGGAGAATCTACCTACTCTCATCATTGATTGGAAAATCCAAACTGTCATGTAACTGTTACCTCTGCCTGTAACAATCCACGTCTTCGAGTTATCGCCATCACTACCCTATAACATTTTCAGCATACTGTAAGGTAATTCCAAAATTTATTTTTCATGCATCTCCGACACCTTCTGAGGACCACTCTAATTCCCAAGCTTCAAATATGAATCGCATAACGACACTCAGATACGAACAATTTTTCCCCCAATAACTATACAAATACATATACGAAACATGTGACATGCAAATCAACCTGCAACGGAGAAAGATGGATAAGAGAACAAGGTATCTATTCGTTTCCATTTACTATCAATAAGTGTATATTTATCATACAATAAGAATGGTACAACAAAAATGATGCCAGCTCCCCATTTATGTTGTAAATAAGGGGGGAAAAAACACGATACACAAGCTTTTGTACATATATCACATGATATACGATGACCTGAACTGACTGTATGCAAAACAGCGATATGTATACTATGAACTCACCTCATCCGCTCCTTGTTCTAATGTATAGTTCTCATCCGATTTTGTTTTGGCGAATAAAGGCTCAACTGACTTGCAGAATTTTCATGGCGATTGTAGAAATAAGAAACCATGTGCACGCCTAAAGAAAATACCCGACTTGAAGAGGTGTGATTTTGAATGTGAGGGATGTGTACACACATGAGAAGCAAAGTCTTTGATTTGGTTGACCACTGTGGAATTTGATTCCTCTCAACTACTAAATATCGACACTTCCAATTTCTTCTTCATTGGGAACTCGATCCCTCAGCATTCCATTCTCCCGCTGCATAAAAATATTCAATAATAAGATACACCATCAGTCCATAATTAGAAATTCTGAAAACGGATAACTTCCTTCCAATTAATTTGATTCGAACTAAATGTATCTTGAAGTGGAGAAAAATACAAAATGCGAGGCTGAATGATGGTATAGAATTACTAAGTACTACATTCAAAATCCCCCAACAATGGTTAAGTAGCATCAATCAGCAAATCGGCAAACATTGCAGCACTGTGACTAATTAAAGAGTTTACTCATTTAGATAATAAAGACATTAAACTAGCACCTCTACTCGAACAATCATCTGATGAAACAAAAAAAGGCAGAAAGCAGAACAAACAAAATCTCAGATTCACAATTTTTAAGAACAAGAACATATCAGTAAAACATGAGTCAAAAACCACACCTTAGAAACCGATACTACTTGTGCATCAACAGCTACGCAATCAGGCGGGCTCTCGAACAATGCCAACGAAAACCTCTTAAAAACCACACCAACGTCAAAGTAAATCAACCCAGAGCTGGGAATATCAACATGAATCGAATTAACTGGAAACCACAAAAACAGCTCCTGCGCTTGAACCCCAGTAAAATTACTAATCTTCCCGTAACTCAAAGTCCCAGAAATGTCCTTGTCGTAATGCAGCTGACTCTCGAACTTAGCGTTACAGGGTTGATCGAGATGCAGCATGAACTTCCCACTCTCGTCGATTGTAAAGTCCTCTACGCGACTCGGCAGCAGCCCGATTGGCAAGCCGTTGGCAGTTAGCACATCGTAGACAGTGCCAAGCTCCGATTTTGATTCAACCAGAGACGCGACAGCAACCAAGATGAGCATGACAAAGATGGGATTTTGCGGAAATCGCGTGGAATGAAAGAGCTTCATTGCTGGCTGGTGTTTGAGCATGAAATTGTGGAGAGTTGAGAAGTGGAGGATTAAGGAGATTGGTTTCTAGGGTTTGGTGGGGAATAGGGATTCAGGAGGGTGGTGGGAATATGGAGAAGGGAGTGAGGATGACGACAATGGTGCCAGCTTGAGTACAGAGAGGATCGGATTGGGAGAGGAGAGGAGAGTGAAGCGAACTGTTATTGGTGAAGATCAGGTGAGACGGAGTGTATGGTAGGAGCGGTGGGTATTCGGTTGACGCTGGAATAATGGAATGTAGTTGAATTTTGTTGACTTTGTTTTAACTTGTAATAAATTAAGTTAAAATTTATAAATTATGTATATTTGAATTACTGATCACGAGGAGCATTCAAATGAGACAGTAAACAGTAAATTGAGGTAGTGAGGCACGATTTCAACCACACATCTAATTTCTCCTGCATTTGTGACGCGTCACGTGTCCAAATAGTAAACCCACTATCAACAGTAGTGTGAACGCGTTTGGCGACTGTGAAAGCCACGTGTCACAATGAGTGGCCCAGATTGTGCCTCATTCTACCAACCCTGCCTCAACCGAGTGCTCCCCACTGATCACCACATAAATAGATATTAATATAAATCCTGGCACATGAAAGGATCTGGTACAAAGTTGATATTTTGATACAAAATACAAACTAATTATGAGATTAAATCTGGATTTGGGGGTTGTGTGTGACGAATTATAAAATAAACCTGACGAATTATGCCGTCTTTTTATTTTTCGGCTCGTCATTTTCATTTTTGGTTCGAATTTTGAAGATTTATAAAATAATTTTGATAAATTTTATATTTTGTACCAAAAATTTACTTTGCACCGGATATAGCCTCTCATGGCACATATTCTATTAAATTTATTTTGATAAACAGCATATAAATGAAAAAAGAGTAATTAAATTACTAGACACGTATTTTCCTAAGATTCTCAATCACTGTTGTGACATATAATTATGATACAGTCCTGATGTAAATGATGAACATGTAGTAAGACAAACATGTTATGTCTTTTGCTAATCAATGATTTATTTGTTCAACTACCTACATCATGTTACTATCAGGGTCTACTAATATTTTAAAAATGATTGAAACGAGACTTCAAATTTATTTCATTCTGGTGGTTGAAAAGGACATGTGTAGAACAATTTCAGTTATTTGAAGGAGCGAAATTCCACATGGAATTTAACATTTTACTATCATAATGATGTTCAATGATAGCGCACAAATAACATAAGGGAATTAGTAGTACACCAGGGCAAAGTTAGAGGCCTTCTGAAGGGTTGGATCCATCAAGCTGGATTATAAAAGGATTAGGGATTTCATCGGTTCCTTCAGTTGGTGAAACAAGCATGACTGCAGTGCCCCTGCACACCTACGAACACAAAAGGACTGGCTCAATTGGAAGAAAATTGGTTATGCAGTGAGCATTAATGAGTTCTATTCCAATGAGGATATGCAGGCTCAAAGCACCGTCCATCATTTGTAAGTAAGTTTAATAGCTATTGCATAATTAGTTTTTGAGGTAAGAAGCAAGGCGACAAAATGGTGCAGCCCAAATATATTTTTGTATGCACTTAATCCAAAACAGATGTTTAATAGCTACTATCATATCATGCCTATTAAATTTTATGTATAGATATAGATTGTTACTTACAATCAAGCCCAAGCGCCTGGTTTGATCAGTTGTCTTCAAAGGATCATCAGTGTCTGCAAGAGTTGAAACAAATATTACGTAAGGTTTAAGTATGTTGGGCTGCCTTGAATCTGAGGTGGGCTTTGGCCAACTATTGGCTAGGGTTAGGGTTTTTTATGTAATAGCTATATAAACCCTACTAGTCAAGCTGTAAATCATACTCTCCAAATCTGAATACAAAGCTGCCTCTTCTTGCCCGTGGACTAGCCAACACACTGTTGGTGAACCACGTTAAATTTCCTGTGTCGTTTCTTATTATTCGTTCTACATCTTTGTTGTCAAATCACTTCTGTCACAACAAACTGGTATCAAGAGCTGGGTTTTGCCGCTGCTGCTAGGGTTTGTAATTCCAACATCAAAGATGGCTGCTATGAACGTGAAGATCGACAAATTTACCGGGAGGAACAGCTTTGGGTTATGGCAGATCAAGATGCGAGCTCTGTTGAAGCAGCAGGGTCTGTGGGCGCCGTTGTCCGGGAAGAAGAAAACGGATGCTGATGACGAAGAATTGAATAGCCTGGAGGAGAAGGCTCATTCAACAATCATGCTGTGTCTGGCTGATGATGTCATCACTGAAGTCGCTGATGAAGATACTGCTGCTGGTCTGTGGTTGAAGCTGGAGAGTCTTTATATGACGAAGTCTTTAACCAACAAGTTGCTTCTGAAGCAACGTCTGTTCAGTCTGCGTATGCAGGAAGGTACACCTCTGAGAGATCACCTTGATCAATTAAATTCAATATTATTGGATCTGCGTAATATTGATGTTAAGGTTGATGATGAGGATGCTGCTTTGATTTTATTGGTATCTTTGCCCATGTCGTACGAGAATTTTGTGGACTCGTTTATTGTTGGGAAAGATAGCTTGTCATTGGAAGAAGTCAGATCAGCCCTTCACACCAGAGAAGTTCGCCATAAAGCTTTTGGTTCAGTTACTGAAAATCAGGCATCAGGGTTAGCTGTTATCGGGAATAAAGGACATGGAAAAATTGTTAAGAAGAAGGCGAATTACAAGAAGTCCAAGTCAAATGGTTCTAAAGCTAATGATGTCTGCAACTACTGTAAGGAGAAAGGACATTGGAAGAACGAGTGTCCCAAGAAGCAGAAGCAGCAGGGAGATGGTTCTGCAGCTGTGGCAGAACATGATGTCAATTCTGAAGAGGATTTGGCTTTGGTAGCTAATGAACAACCACACTACAAGAATGTTTGGGTTCTTGATTCTGGGGCATCTTATCATATTTGTCCGCGCAGGGAGTGGTTCTCAACTTATGAGCAGATAGACGGAGGCAATGTATCCATGGCCAACAGTGCTGTCTGCAAAGCTGTTGGAATTGGCTCAATCAGAATACGGACGCATGATGGCTCTTTCTGCACATTGAACGAGGTCAGACATGTTCCACTGATGACAAAGAACCTGATATCGCTGAGTTTACTAGACAGCAAGGGTTTCAGTTTCAGAGGTGAAGGTGGAGTTTTGTATGTCTGCAAGGGTTCTGATGTGATTTTAAAAGGTGTGAAGCGTGGAACTTTGTATTTTCTGCAAGGGTCTACAGTGACAGGTTATGCAGCTGTGGCATCGTCTGAGGCTTACAAAGAGGATATGACTAAGCTGTGGCATATGAGGCTTGGTCATATGAGTGAAAGAGGGATGCAAATTTTGTCGAAGAGGGATCTTCTTGATGGCTACAAGGTTAAAAGCCTTGATTTTTGCGAGCATTGTGTGTTTGGGAAGCTACATCGCAGCAAGTTCCCAAAAGGTGTTCACAGAACAAAAGGCTCGCTAGATTATATCCACTCTGATTGTTGGGGTCCTGCTCGTGTTGAATCCGTTGGAGGTAACAGATATTTTGTGTCAATTATTGATGATTATTCTCGCATGACTTGGGTGTTCATGATGAAGCACAAAAGTGAAGCCTTCAACAAGTTCAAGCAGTGGAAAACTTTAGTGGAAAATCAGACTGGAAAGAAGATCAAAAGGCTTCGAACTGATAACGGGCTGGAATTTTGTTCAGCTGAGTTCAATGAGTTCTGCAAGACTGAGGGGATTGCGCGGCATCACACTGTGAGAGACACGCCGCAGCAAAATGGGGTGGCAGAACGTATGAATCAGACTCTGTTGGAGAGAGCGCGGTGCATGCTCTCTAATGCTGGATTACCTAGGAGGTTCTGGGCAGAGGCTGTAAGCACGGCGTGCTATCTGATTAACCGTGGACCTCACACAGGTATTGGCGGGAAGACACCCTATGAGGTGTGGTCTGGTAAGCCTGCAGATTATTCTTTGCTGAGAGTATTTGGTTGCACTGTCTACTATCATGTTAATGAAGGTAAACTAAAACCAAGGGCCAAGAAGGGTATATTTGTTGGTTTCGGGGATGGAGTTAAGGGATACAGAATTTGGTCATCATCTGAGAAGAGAGTTATACTTAGCAGAAGTGTAATCTTTGATGAAAGTTCTATACTTAACCCCACTGTGAAGTCCACTGTTGCGCAGGAAAGTGGTAGTGTTGATAATCAGGTGGAGCTGCAGATTACTCCAGGAGAGAGTGAATCACAGCACCAAGGTGGAGAAGATCAACATGCTGTTAGAGAAGTTGATATGCCAGAATCAGATGGTAATCATTCTCATCTGTCAGAAACACGCCAGCATAGTATAGCTCTTGATAGAGCTAGAAGAGTGGGTGTTGGACCTCCAAAGAGATATGGCTTTGAGGATATGGTCGGTTATGCACTACATGCTGTTGAAGAGGTGGATATGTTCACCAAGCCGGTTCCACATGGCAAGTTCAAGCATTGTTTGGACTTGCTCAATGTTTTAAGCTGTTGAAGGCCCTTAGGGGCATCTGAGGCAAGAAGAGGATCTGAGTATTTCTGGCGCATTAAGGTGCATCTGGTGTCCGGGGATTCAAGTCAAGGTGGAGATTTGTTGGGCTGCCTTGAATCTGAGGTGGGCTTTGGCCAACTATTGGCTAGGGTTAGGGTTTTTTATGTAATAGCTATATAAACCCTACTAGTCAAGCTGTAAATCATACTCTCCAAATCTGAATACAAAGCTGCCTCTTCTTGCCCGTGGACTAGCCAACACACTGTTGGTGAACCACGTTAAATTTCCTGTGTCGTTTCTTATTATTCATTCTGCATCTTTGTTGTCGAATCACTTCTGTCACAACAAAGTAGCTGTGGACGATTGACTGGACTTGGTACTCGACTACTCATTTAGCTGGTAATACAATTTCATGGTGAAAATGATATCATTAACTCTACTCAAAATAGAGTTTTGACTGTCAAAAAGCCAAGGACTGCAACTGCAACCAAAAAAAAAATACCATACAAACCAAATCACGGTATTAGTGGTAATAAGCAATTAATGGACTTGGTAGCATTTATCGTCTTCATTCATAGTAGTGTTACAAACATATTCAGCTTAATTACTTGAGACCAGCGACTCATGAAGCTCTATACTGCAGATATAGCTTCACAATCATCAAGACTAAAACATTTAGGCATTAGCTTCATTTGCAAACAAAAGCGTTAAACGTTAGCGCCCTTTAGTGGTATGCATTTAGAGAATATGGTAACTCACAAAAGCTGAAGAAGAAATTTGACCATTTTGTCTATATATTAGTCGCCAGATACAGATCATTAGAAACATGCAGTCAAAATCCAACATTCTAGCCTAATCCATGTTATTAACCATATGAGATATAGAGAGTACCCAAAAGTACAATTACAATCTCAACACAGAAAACTTATACATGCAGAAACGAAATATGTAATCGAGCACAAACAACCAGCACATCAGTGATCAATGTTAAGTTTTTCCACACAAAAAAAACTGAGATATTGATTACCTCGCAGGGATTCTACTGCTTCATCAAGAACAAGGTTCAAAAGCTGATCATACCCTTTCAGTGTTCCGGTCACTAGAATATCCAAAAGGGATATTCAGGTTAGTTCATATATAAACTAGTGATTCCAAAAGGAACATGAATAATTAATGCCAGTACTCTTCAGCAGAAAACAGCTTGGAAACTTGTATAAGGTATAAGATAGTTGGGAACCAATACTGTATGGTAACAAAAGTCCTAGATCAGAACCGCAAGTCCACAATGAACGAGTAATTACCAATAGTAAATATGTCAATAACAATTAACAACCCGGGCCAAATATTGAATTGATTATAATTTGATTCATGAAATTGATCGGAGGCTCTATGATTTGAGCAGCCAATGAGGATCTATCTCATAGAGTAAAGTTAAGGCAGATGGTGAAGCTTTCTTACAAAAATTTAGACAGAATGTGCTTGTTTTGTTTATTGGTAAAAGCACTAGCAACAAACCTTGTCTGCCACCAGTAAGCTTAACTTGGACACCCTTATCAACAAACTTGGCCAGGTCTAAAACAGTCTCCTTCCTGCTGGACTGCGACAGATAACTAAATTGAGCAAGCATTGACATAAATAAGAATAACAACACGGGAAGCCAGAATTACAAAATAAGCTTACCATTGCGCTCCTCTGAATCCAATTGGAAGTAGGTAGGGACTAGTACGTACCTATAGAAGCCACAATAAAAAAAATTAAATCTTTTTATTAGAAAAAAATATTCTCTTTCAACTTAAAGAGAGCGATTGAAAAGGGATCAAATTGAAGAAACACAGCCATCAGCAGCAAAGGCCTGTTTGAGGCAAACTCCAAAGCCATTCATCAAGTTAAACGCTCTAGCTCTAACAGTCTCATCTTCCTAAAAAAGCCCTAATTTCTACAAAGCCACACAAACCACAATCTAGCGATATACTTCATACACAAGTGCGTACCTCTCAGTACAGAAGCAACCTTACACGAATCAAACGACCGTCTACTGTCTGGCGAAGCGACAGTTGAGAGTGGCGACGAGCGATGACGGCGAAGCGAACCAAAATTTTAGGAAGCGTGTTGACACTTATAGAGAGAGATTTTAGCAACAAGAAGCGGCCGTCGCTTATACCTTTTTGCGACGACTTTATCCTTTTTTTTAAAATAGAAATACTTCTTTTTGTAATTATCAAAATCATTCTAAGAGCATCCCACCATGATTTTTTGATTATAGAAAAGTATCATGAGAATCATCAAAAAAATCATGCACCTTCATCATGATCTTTTTTATTATAGTTTTGATCATCTCATGATTTTTTTTGTAAAAAAGATCATCTCATGATCAAAATAATGGATTTGATCATGAGCCGTGAACCAAGCGCAACACGACACGTGTCATGTGTAAGAAATAGTACAGTTTTTATTTTGATCTTGCAACGAATATATCTTCTAAATTACAAAGTAAAAAAATCAAAATAAATATCAATTTTCAAAATTTTTTGAGCTCTATAAAGCGAGATACACTTTGATATATTTTTATTATCATGATGATAAACTTTTTTTTTGATCATGAGTGAGATGCATATGATTCATTTGATCATGGGAATGATTAGATGAGAGAGAAAAAGAATGAGAGAGATGGATGCCATGATTTTTTTGATCATGGTGGGGATGCTCTAATCGTCAAAGAAAAAAAACTTTCTAACAATTAACAATTAGGATTAGGAGTATACAAAATTTTATTTACAATTGGATTACTTAGACTCTACATCATATGATCATGTTACAAATATATGATCAAAACTCCTCAAAAAGATATATGAAATATTAGATGTTTGATTTACAAGATTTAATTACTCTATTGTGAAATCATTTTTTACACTCAATACAATACATAAATTCTAATAGTAGTCACTAGACACTGCAATTGAGAAGTGAAAAACCCTGTAGGCGGTTCATGTGAGTGAAAGCAAGATGTCCAATGAAAATTGGCGTTGTGAGTTCTGAAGCTGATAGAGCTGTGAAAGGCAACGACTTCTGATCGAGTGGTGAAAAGGTTAATAGCTTCTACTCAATCCGCTTGTCTGCTTCTTCTACTGTAGAGAGGGATGAACTTATTTGAGATTCGGGTATGGACGTTTTCTCAGTGGCTCTGGTAAAGTGAACCAGAAACTCGGTATTACCCTCAGCACCCTTTAAAGGAGATTCAATCCATCCTTTTCTTTCAAACCCGAATTCTTCAACACCCGTTATGATCCTATCAAGAACCTATGCAAACATGTATTATTAGTATCTGTTGCTAGTAGCAATGAAATTTGTAGTAATATGATTCGTGAAAAACGGACAGAGATACTGATTGACGATTTAATAACACAACTCTAATGCTTCACAGATAGGATGTATGGTTCTTCTCACCACCAATAAAAAATTACGGTGCCTGACACAATGGGGCTCAAAACCATCAGCTTTAAGTAAAACTCTTTTTAGTGCTACAATTTAGCGTTCAGCAGACATGTGTTTGATGATTATAAGGAAAGCCTTATACCTCTTGATGGACTTTAGGATCTCTGACAATCCCTCCACCACCAACCTAATAGATAATAGATATACAGGTAAGGTACACGAGTAATGACTTGCAGAAATAAATTAATGAGAGTGAATTAAGCCTGCAAGTCGCATCCTCAAATCAAAACAAGGAGTCTCCAAGGCAGAATGTGAGTTTAGAAAACAAAGGCATCTTACTTGGGATCGGTGGGCTTCAAACTGAGGTTTGACCAGAGTCACTAATTCTGCCTCTTCCTTCATGACTTTCATGACAGCAGGAATCACCTGCATTGGAAAAGTCATAATACACGAATGTTTATATAAAATATAATAAGAATTTATCAGTTTCTCGTTGAATGTTAATTAAGGTACATAAAAAGACACCTTATACAAAAGATGCTATTCTGGTACTAAAGAAGTATATACAGACGCGTAGGCTGTTCAGGAAAACAAAAATCTTCAAACTAGCTTCAAATTGCAATTATATTTAAATGATACTGTACTTTTCCCTAGTGTTTTAAAAATAGTTGTCTGTTTTGTTTAAACTTTCATGATCCCTTGGGACAATAGAACGGCTGAAGTGTATCAAACCAAAATGTATCATCTCTTTGTTGCAATCAGTACAGATTATATTATGCTTGACTGAGGTGGAAATTCTCGCCAAAACTTCATTATTCAACAAGTGGAAAAACGCAGTCAATATAACTAAGAGCACAAATACAAGACCAAAAGAGCTGCGAATAGTTTACTTTTATTTGTAGCATATAAGAGGGATTTACCATCGGGAATATTACCTTTAGAATAGAGATAAACGAAAGATCCAGTGTCACCAGGTCAACTTTTTGAGGAAGCTCTGTCAAATATCGCAAGTTGGTACGCTCAATAACAGAAACACGCTCATCTCGCCGAATCTTGTCAGCTACCTAAATGTCCGCATTGGTAATCTATCAAAATCAATTTACATACATGCTGCTGTCCTCCAAAAGCATAATGTACAACTGAACAACTCAGATTCCCACCGAAAAAAAACTTAAATAAATCGCATCCAAATATAAACCTTGCTGAATATTATGCATTTTTCCGTAAACACTACCATCCCAGTCCCAGGCATTATAGTGGATACATTGGTTAGGGGATATCAACTGAAACAAACTTGGTTAAGCCCAAGAGGAATGAATAAATACCTGCCCATAACCAACATCAATTCCATAAACGAATGAAGCCCCATGCTGAAGCAAACAGTCCGTGAATCCACCAGTTGACAAACCAGAATCAAGGGCAACTTTGCCAGTGACATGAACATCCAGTTTCTCTATTGCAGCTTCTAACTTGTGTCCGGCCCTGGTAATCAAATAAAATAGCAGAATTTCATTTTCAACTCAATTTCATTAAATGAAGGGAAGAGGTCCTCTAGAGAATAATCACCTACATACATATTTTGGAACTTCAGCATGAATTTCCACAGCAGATTTATCTGAAACTGGTGTTCCTGCCTTTGTCACCTTTTTCCCATCCACAAATACCTTGCCTAATGGTAAGAGAACAAAAATAAATAAATGGTGCTCATACAAATTCTGAGATTTACGAATGAGTACGTCCCAGCTACAGTAAACAGCTATAAAAGAATAAAGGGGTAATTTCATTCCTTTCTTTAAGATCACAGTGGGAACTGGGAAGCTACGCAATGGTTCATCTTTCAGCAGGTTCTCATACGATAAGAAATGCATAATTGATAAAATACGGGAAACAATAAAATTTGTAAAGAAAAAGCACTGAAATAAGAAAAGGTACGTGAAAATTACAACACATGTTACCTTGTAGTATCCAGGACTGGATATAGGTCCGACTGTATTGCTCGTACCTTTCCAGACATACCTCATCCAACCTCCTCTTCCTGAAATACTTCAACTTCTTCTCAGAACGTAAATGTGAATGACATTACAAAAAACTAAACACAAACCGGCCTTAATTTACAGGCAACGCTTATTCATCATGCACATATATGTATTCATATGGACCAATGTAATCAATGCACACAAAGATGCCAGTTTTAATACATATTTAACAGCAGAATAACAAAATTGAACTATAAAAAGTCATTTCTCTAACGATCGACTAAGATAGTCAGCTGCCATCAAACTGAGCAGACTTTTTTACTTACAACTATCTAACAAGCAGCAACCAATATGCAATACAAATCACAACAGATAAACGGACATCACTCACTTTTTTCTAGGAACTATATGCCCTGAATCTGCAGCAGCATATCTTCTCATCCCAACACTACCATCACCTTCACAAAACAAAAAAGCACACATTATTGGCAGCTTCAATTGGTTTAGTCAAATTGCAATAAATAAACAAATAACCGAAATTACCACGTGGGATGAAAAAATTGCTGTTCGGTAGTAATCTCGTAAGAGAAACCGGCCGCGGATTGAAGAGAAAAGAAAGCTTCAGCACCTGCAACATCGCCGCCATCACTTTCCTCCTCCACACTTCCTCCGCTCTCTCCTGCTAAACGACACATAATCCTGTAGTTTCGTGTCACAACACAGCGCTCAATGGGCCTGACCGAAGTGGGCCACTTTTTGTTGTAGTGATCCAATAAGAACATGAATGGCGGTAGGGGTCGGCGTTCGACGGGTTGGGACGGGTTGTGCTTGGTCCTAACTCAATTTGAAATAATGATCGGGTCAGTTATTCGAACCCTAACCTGACCCGAAAGATCGGGTCAATTATGTGAACCCGAACTCGATCCTAAAACTAAAATTTTTAAAAGACATAAAATATTCATGGTCATCTATCATGATATAAATACTTTAAAGTTTAGTATTACAGTTTTATTTTTTACTGCAAATCAATTACATATTCATATGTAGTGTGATATATCACGAGAATACAAATAAATTTTTATTCAGATGAGGTATAATGTTTGAATCTCATTAAAAATCTAGTATTTTTTATATTACTTATGAAATCGAGTAACTCGAGCCTCAACCCTAACCTGACCCGAAAATTATATCGGATTGGTTAAGTGGACCCTAACCCGACATTAAGTGGACCGGTTCGGACCGAGTTTTCGGGTCGGGCCGAGTTTTGTCCACCCCTAAATGGCGGACAGTGTGCACGTGACACCACGTGAGCTTTCTGGCTATATCACAATCACAATTATGATGCTTACAAGACAGGCAGTAGCAGACTAGCAGTTGCAACTGTCTTAACGGTACCTGTTTTCGCAGCTCGAACAAAAATTAAGCCACATTCGTCTTTGAATTTGAGTTAAGGTACACTTACAACAATTTCACGACAACTCTTGCATAGCAGTGGTGCCTATAAAAACATTGTCATTTGCGTTTTTTCTTTAAAAGAGAGGCAGCTCTGAGGACCATTTGATCAACCTCGTCGAAGTCAGGTGTGTTACAATCAATGATCCCTGACTTGGACTTTTTGGAACGCGCATTCATGGATATTTGCCTCAAATGCGCTTCGAAGTCTCCTGAACCGTCATCCTTGTTCACAGGAATTCTCTCGAATGCATCAAGGTATAGTGGTTTCTCTACTATCTCCTCTGCATCAGAATCAGATTCGGTTTCAAATATATCTGACAGAGCGCCTGAATCTAATTCGTCATCCAGATCGGTTATACTATCCACATCGTCAGAGGAGCTGTTGCCTTCGCCAATCAGCTCTCGCAACCTGGCTGAGTATCTTGAACCTGGATTCGAAGGGTCAGCGGAGTTAGTAACACTATTCTCTGCACTCTGCAACTCTGGAATAGGCTCCTTCATATTCTCAGCTTGGTTTTTAGCATGTGCTTGGAGCAGCTCAAGGTCTTGCTGGAGCCTGGGAATGTATCTCCTGACTGCGCGGAGGCCATCTCTGTATTTTGATTTGTCCAATGCCTTCACAGGACAAGGGGCGCAAGAAACAAAGAAAAACCATTAGTCCATTACACATCTCTAAAAGGGCTGTAAAACTGAACGGTTCCAATGTAATTCCTTAGAAATAAAATACCTTCTTCCTCGAGAGAGTTACTCTAGGCGACATGATTTCTGTTGGCGGCTGAACATAGTTCTTACCTCGGTACATGATTATGGTGTTCTCCTCATGAATATCTAGCACAATACCTCCTGTCAATCTTGCAAGCTCGACAGCTATCTCCTTCACTTCCTCTGGGGTAAATGTCTTCACTATAACCTGTAAAGTTTGGTGCTTCTTCCAATGCAAGTGCATATTGAGGATCACGCCCTGGTATATACCACGCCTTCCAACTGGGACATAATTTTTGCATTTTAGACCCATTTTCAGAAAATAGAAATGCTCTTCAGGCGATAATATTTCAGGATCGTGAGCGGTTTCTGATGTCTCTTTAGGTTCAAGCTTTTTCAAGGATTCAACCATTCTCTCTTCTTTCTTACGAGCCTGAGAAAGAGCATTGAACATAACGACTCAAATACCAAATTATAGTATAAGATAATGGCAAAGGCTAATTATCACTCAAGAGCGTGTGTTAACATTAATGACAATTGACAATACACATCAAACTACTCATTAAACATAAATTAGCAGGCTACGAACGAAACATCGAATCAACATTTTGTTTTTGAAATTACCCAACAAGAGAGACAACCCTATGAATCAGTAAGAGCATGTGCAGCGGTGCTCTTTGAGGAGCAGCTGCAAGGAGGAGGTGCTGCCAAGCTGCTCACTGTAATAACATACCGAAATTGATTTTATGGCTCAGACTCTCAGTCTCAGAGTGTGGACAATCAACTAAGTGTTTGTACATTACACAGATAACAACTTCGGAAGAAGTAATAGCAAAACAAAAGGATTTCACTAGGTTTTGGGACCAAACAATTCAAGAGACTAAGCCATTACAAGATATTAAAAATAACAACTATAATTATTTAGCAAAAACAGGTGATCAAAAGGGACTTACCTTTCTCAACTTATACAAAATCTTTTCTTCGGCTGTCATTCTCTCATACTCTTTCTTCTTTTTATATCTGAAAAACTTAAGCCATCGCACAACTGCTCTTTTACCCTTCAGTTTCTTTCTTTTCATTTTCGTAACCTCACCGGCATTACCAACATCAGCACTTTTGTCTGAAGGCGCTTTCTCAGCAGGTAGCTCAGCACTGTTCATATGCGTACATGAATGAATCCATAGGCGCGCTTGAAGCTGAAATGCTGGCAGCTTACACGGATTTTCCGCCTCAGGTTCATGATAGAAAGCCTTGCATATCAGATCACAAAAGCTACAATAGAATCAGTCCATCTTCTCGATTTCCACCAGGAACAATAAATAAAACAAGAAATTTGAGAAATCAACCGATACGTATTTCCCAAAACACTACACACACAAAACCACTACTTCTCCCAATTATATCTGCAGTGAGGGTAGTTTTAATACCTGGATCGACGGCGAAGGGAGTGACGATGAAGCAACGGAGGAAGCGAATAGTAGTGGTTGGAAAAAAGTGGCTTCTTCAGGTGCTTGCGAGATTTTGAGATCGTCTTCAAACCTGCTGTAGCTCTGACTACCATTGTTGTCGAACGCGAGTGGGATTGTCCGAGTTGCAAATAGAACGAAGATTGCGTCGCTTGGGGCATTCGATTATTGGGCTGGGCCTGGAGAGGCCCACGTCATCTGCCCAATGTTTACAACAAAACCCGATCTCAATACATTGAATAATAATAATAATGCAAAATAACTGAAGGATTGACAAACTAATACTATTATTTTAGCTACAAAATGTCAGATGATTACAACAACTGGTAACAAACTACACAAGGAGGAACCCTACTATATTCATCTACCAGAAAGACTATTTTTTGCTGTCCAAAGCTACAACATACAGATGATAGACTTTATCTTTGAACAACCCACTTTGAGTAGATGACCGTAGTTGATCTAGGTAGCGATCATGATTTCATATGATGGGTCATGCGAGGAAGGATGGAGTTGGCAAGATCTTCATTTATTTTCTCTGTCAGAGGTGGCATTTGCTTCATAATATCGGGTAAATCATTTGAGCTGCAAAGGACACGGTCATGTATAAAAATGCAGGAATTAAGAAGTCTATAAAGCATCCAGCAACATCAGGCTGAACAGTGGCCATATGATCATTTACAGAATTAAATATTGAGGAGAGAGATTCCACAAACTTGTTTAAGATGTTGAGGATGTTATCTCGAGTCTGGCATAAGAGATTGATATTATCATGTAACTGCAAAACAGATCATCTCAATGTTAGCAATTTTATCATAAAGAAAAATCAGCATATTCAGGTCTCGTTTGCCTACAGGGAAACTTCAGGTATAGAAATTAAATTTGACGGAAAATAAAGTTGTGTTTGAATAAAATTCGAAGCAGCCACTAGTCTGTTTGTATGTTAAGGGATAAAGGTTTGCCCAGCTGTGAATAGGTAAGGTGCCAACCACATCAAATAACAGAAGCCTTAGTTATCAATAGGCAAAGTATCAACACTACCTCATTCGATTGAGTATAGCTTCCTAAATAAAACAAACACTTCACATAAAATTGGAAATGTTTGAACCTGAAATGCTGCAAGATTTGACGAAATCTGACTGAAAACTTGAGCATTCTGCTCAAGTAGTTGTCCAGTTACTCCTCCAATTGCTGCAACAGGAAAAACATTCTAGATCATTAAATGCGTGCTAAAGAGATTGCAAACAAATGAGAGCAGAAGTAGGAGACACCCTCTTAGTCTTAAGCGAGATAGACCATCAGGAAAGCCAACAAAAGCGAGGACTAATTATCATACTTGAGCATTTATATACCAATTTTTCCGCTTCATGATTAAGAGAAATATTTCTTCTACTGATATAGATATAAGCTTTGAGTTCAACATGGGTAGCAGGGACTAAAGCACCTCTACATGAAAGCTATGATCCCCAAGAACAGTGGGTAACTGCTAGACTAACCATTTGTTATGAATGAAATGGCATGCCAATTCTAAACCAACCTTTGAATGATATGCCATCCTCACTGTCCATGGGTATCAGAGAGGGCACATACATAGGACCACTAGGACGTGCTGCATGTGTAGTCTGTCTAGCTGAAGAATCTGCTCCTTTTTCCTGACAATATATAACGGTAAAAAGAACCATAATCCATAGACAAAGTATCTCGAATGGGGAAATATAATATTTTAGTAGTAATGGAACTCGGTAATAAAACTGTAAAACCACTTATATTGCCCACAATGTCAACGAAATAATGCATGAGTATCCACCGACCCAATATCAATGCAAAACAAGCTGGGTTTGAATGTCGTGAATTTTTTTTTAAGGTTCTAAGATAATACAATTAATCAAGGGAATTCGACTGAAAAATAACAAGTCAAGGACACATGACGAAAAATACCTTCTTTTCTTTATTTCTTCTGGCTGTACTATGATCTTCTTTCCTCCTCTTTCCATTTTCCTTTTTCTGGGAAATGTACATGAGGCATATTGGAGAAACTCACATTAAGAACATCAATTATTGATTTTCTCCTTTGAAGCCTTCGCCAAATTATGGGATTGGCCGCATGGTGTAAATACAAAACGACACCAAACCTTTCCCCTCACTTTAGATTATTTGCTGCTATTGCTTATGAAATATCGAACTGATTTTAATTATTGTGATATATTTTTGTCCAAGCTCCACAATTATTATGAAAAATTGGTTGACACAATATAGGCGACACTGAAGACATGGGGGCACTTACAGTCATCCACCTGCAACGAAGTGCGACATCACGAACTGTTTTGTCTTTCAGCTGCACAGCTATCTTGGCATACTTAACTATGCTTGGTTCTGAGGCATGTCTGCACAATTTGTCCAGTCATTTTGAAATTCAATTCTATATAGAAACTGATTATTCATGTACTATTGCTGTATGTAGAAAGAAGATAATCAAATATTATGCACCCAGCAACCTATATAAAGCGAGGAAGGTGTCTTGTTTTACATGTTACTTCAGAAGTTAGTTATATAAAACAAAAAGTAAATCATTGTTAAATGAACTTTTCCTGTAAATTTTGAGTCAAGAAACAAACTCCTATCATCAATCTGTAAACTCTCATAACACTCCAAAGAGACGTCAAAGATATCAACTAAAGGTCTCAGAACATTCTTTTTAGTTTTTACCAACCGTTGCTGTTGCATCTCAAAGTTCCACTTCTTGTTCTAGATTCACATTACCTACTAAAACAGATCAATAACAAACTACACCGACAAAACCTCAAGAAATCATTTGTTTGAATAAAAAGAACTCAAGAGAACCCTAGATTCGCCAAAACACCAAATTCACCAGAAAAGGAACAAAATCCTAATCCAATAACACTCACTTAATAACCAATTCATCCAGTATCGACTGCTCATCCGCACTCCACTCCGTCGAAATACCAGGATTATGCCTCAAACCAACTGACGTCAGCTGGCCGGACGTTTCCGCCGCCGAATTGCCGTTGTTCGACGGCGGAGGAGCAGCCCCGTGCCTCGAATTTTCGTCGTTGGCGGATGGATTAGCGCTGGCGGCCATGAATCTGAGGACAGCCGATTTCAGGCAGGCTAATTTGGTTGAGGCGGTGGTGGGGAATGGCTTCGTTTCTTCGCCTGTGATTTTCTTCGTCGGTCCGATTCTCTGGAATGTCTTTTTACTCAATTTCTTTAGTCTTTTATTGTTAACTTGTTTTTATTCCTTCAGCCGTCATTTGGAATATAATTTAATCATAATCAAAATCAAAATCAACTGCTATTGGAGAAAAGTAATTACAGTACAATTTAAAACTCATATTTAATAATTTAATATAATCTGAACCTTAATAAATATAGTAATTATTTGTGCCAAAATTAGAGGGACCTGTTTAAAAAAAAGGTTTAAACTTGAGTCCTTGATCAGTAATTATTAAAGGTTGTGTGTTTATCATTGCAAATATCTTTCTTATCTTCCTCGCTCAGGTCCTGCAACTTGCTGTGACATCAGAGCTCTGTCGATCCCCAAATTCGTACGAAGATTTTGGTTGTTAACAGGATTGAGTTGAGTGCTATCGATTTGGATCACGCTGGAGATTTGGTGAATTACACTCTTTAGCGGATATCTGGATGAGGTAATTTTTGTTCGAATTTGTTTGGCGCTGGTGGTTTTTCATAAACCGTTTTTGATTCTATGCTGTCGCGTATCTGCTCAATTTCATATGCTATATTTTGATGCAATTTGTCACAATTTCTGATCTGAAGATTTTCAAAATTGTATCCGATTAAGCAAGCATGATGAATTGAATTAAGGAAATGTACAATTTGAAGCTTAATTGAAGGGAAAGTGTGTTTTGGATGACCTCTGAAGTAGCATTGTTCTTCTGCCTTTGTCACATTTTCATGTGTACAGAATTGATGAAATGAATAAATTTACAGTCTTTTTGGAGATCAGGCTTGCATGTTTACCTGTTTGACCTGTTTAAGGACTCTGGATAGTACTTGACTTGATCTTTGTTTTTCAGGATAGTCTTTGAGCTGTGCTCCAAATTCTAAAGCATCCAAGTAGTTTAGCAGTTGAGAAGTTTGATATTGGAAATCGAGCACCTCAATAACAGATGAGACTGGCTGATATGATGGAACTTTGCGTGAATGAGGGTACCTCGCTTATGCACCTACCTGATGATTGTCTTATTCTAATTTTCAGTTGGCTAAACGATCACTCAGATCGTGAATCATTTGGATTGACTTGTCACCGCTGGTATCACATCCAAAACATCAGTCGTCGATCTTTGCAGTTCAGCTGTTCGTTCCAGGTGAACCTTACCTCGCTGTCTTGGAGAAGTGGTCCTGCTGTTAACTCTCTACATTTGACTAGATTGCTGGCTCGTTTCCAACATCTAAAGTCACTGTCTCTTTCTGGGTGCACAGAGCTGCCTGATTCAGGTCTAAGTCACCTGCAGATCTATGGTTCTAAACTAAGATATCTCAATCTTGACTGCTGCTTTGGAATAACTGACAAGGGACTTGAGTTTGTTGGTTCTGGTTGTCCATCGTTAATTGCGATCAGCCTCAGTAGATGCTACATTAATGACAACAGACTAAAGTGCCTAGCCAATTATTGTACAGGTTTACGCGAGATGATTCTATCGTACTGTTCATTCATCTCCGATGATGGTATTAGATGTGTTACACAACATTGTCGCGAGCTCCAGTCAGTTACAATATCTCATTGCAGACTTGTGACTGGCACTGGCTTTAGGGGTTGCTCTCCGTCCCTAAATTGCATAGAAGCCTATTCTTGTAAGCTTGAAGTTGAGGGGATAAAAGACATAGTTTGTGGAGGAGGGCTTAAGTATCTCAATATTTCTTCGCTCTTGTCTCACATTAGTGGGAAAGGGCTTGCTCAAATTGGATCAGGCTCTGCCGCTGGACTAACTGTCCTCGATCTCAGAATGTGTAGAGACATTGGAGATGACTCAATTATAGCTATATCAAGGGGTTGTCCATTGCTTAAAGAGTGGAACCTATCACTATGTCATGGTGTCAAGGTTTTAGGGTGGCAATCTATCGCACTTCACTGCAGCAACCTGAAGAGACTCCATGTGAATCGTTGTCGCAACCTCTGTGATCGTGGGTTGCAAGCTTTGCAAGAGGGGTGTAAAAGCCTTGCTGTTTTGTATATCAGCCTTTGGTGTCAGTGTTGGATCACTCCTACTGCAATTGAGTTATTTAAACTTTACAGAGGCGAGGTGGAGATTAAAGGAGAAGAAATAATGTCTGTTAGTATTCCTCGTTCGATATGGTGATGGTGACAGACTGACAGCACTGAAACACAATGAAGGTTAGGAAACTTCATCATTTAGGTATCCTTATTGTCACGCCCGGTTCAATCTCCTCCGACTTGGCTAAACCGCCAAAGACTTTTTCCGCCGACTCAAGACTTCTTGGTTGGCCGACTTAGTCATTTTCGTCCAATGAGAAGAGGAGGTTTAGCCATGAGTCAAGAAGCTTTCAAGGGACACATGGAGCTTGGAGGAGGGTGGCGGCTTAGTGTAAATATCCCATAGCTAAATATCCCATAGTGACTCATTAGATGACTCACTAGTTGGGTTTAGTGCATCGAATCCTAGCCGGCCATGTGTGGCGGTTTAGGAGTAAATATCCGCCGGCTGTGGCGGCTCAAATGTGTATAAGTAGGGGAAGACCCTTCCCAACTTAGACATCCACATACTTGTAATCTCTCTACAATAATCAATACAAGCTTTGGGCAAGAAGCTTCGACGTATTGTCTTTGTTCCGCTTGAGAGATTCCCCTTGTAAAGCTGACTTAGCACGAAGGTGTTAAGGCCGCACGAGTCTTATTGCACGAGAAAAATAAGGCCGTGACAGTTGGTATCAGAGCCGGACGGCAAGCTGTGATATTGCCGGACAAGATGGCACGAGGACACGCTAAAGCCGCGCAAGGATCTGGCTGAGAAACTGCGCTAGGATCTGGCCGAGAGAATGTTCCAGCCGGGGCATCGCAGGAGATGGTGGTGCAAGAGACTCGTAAGACCTCTCAGGGCCTGTCCCGTAGGGAGAGGTCGAAGGATTGGATCCCCATTCTCGACTCACGACTTACTCACATAGAGAAGAAGTCCGTGGAGTTGAGCGACCAGTTCGAGGAGCTGGAGTCCAAGGTGGACACACTAGGCGCCCGGAGCGACTGCCTAGAGGAGGAGATCCCAGCAATCCACGAGTCGTTAAAGCTCGCACTATCGACAATCAGGGCCGAGATGCGAGACGAGTTCAAGGGTGAATTCGCCACGCTGCGTGAAGCCTACGAGAGGGAACTCAGTATTGTGCACGGCCGCATCGAGGGACTAGTGGCCGAGATGACTTCAATGCGGGAAGACCATGAGCATGAGACGGACATCATTCTCAAACGCCTAGAGGAAGTTCACGCGCAACAGAAGCACGGAACGACCGCAGGCATGGTGAATCAAGCAATGGAGGTCAGGCCCATCGATGCGCCGAAGCCAAGGAATTTTGGAGGCACGTGCAACGCTCGAGATATTGACAACTTCTTATGGGGGTTGGAACAATACTTCGAGGCAACTGAAGTAGTGGATGAGTCCATCAAAATAAGGACGGTTGCTTTGTATCTTACGGACACTGCCATGTTGTGGTAGCGACGCAGGCGTGGTGGCATCGGAAAAGGTATGTGCATCATTGATACCTTTGTCGAATTTAAGAAAGACCTGAAGCGCCAGTTCTATCCGGAAGATGCAGAGGAGGAGGCCTGGTCACGACTCCGGAATCTCAAACAGAAGGGGTCGATCCGAGACTATGTCAAGGAATTCACGACCTTGATCCTTGAGGTCTCGGACTTGTCCGACAAGGAGTCATTGCGCTACTTCAAGGATGGCCTTCAGCCCGGGGCCAAGATTGAGCTAAAGCGCCGGGGAGTCCAAGACCTCGCGTCTGCCATCGCTACGGCCGAGAGTTTTGGGGACTACTTGGGCAACGCCCAAGCCGTGACCGAGCAAATTCGGGAAAAGGTGTATCCGGTCAAGAGTGGGGGAGAGAGGCCCCAGCGCTCGGAAGCATCGTATGGTTCAACCATATCCCGATCCAGGGATAAGGGCAAAGCCAAGGAAGTTGTACACAACTCAGGCAAGCCCTACCATAACCGATGTTTTCTGTGCGACGGGCCTCATTGGGCAAAGGATTGTCGTAGAAGAAAGCTCTTAGCGCAATCTTCGTCAGCCACTCGGAACCGTCTGAGAAAGAAGGAATAGAGGCGCACATGGGGTCGATGCGTCTGCTTAGCGCAATTCATTCGACACCCAAGGACCAAGCCGAGGGACTGCTCTTTGTCGACATGGTTATCAAAGGCCAGCATACTTCGGCCATGCTCGACACTGGGGCCACACATAATTTCTTGTCAATCGAAGAGGCAGCACGGCTCAGAGTCAAGGGGGCCGACGGAAAGAGAGTCGTCAAAACGGTCAACTCGCCCGCCAAGCCAATTCTCGGAGTCGCTAGAGGAGTCGAGACCCGTGTGGGGACATGGGTGGGGAAACTTGACTTTACCATCGTGCCTATGGACAACTTCAAGGTTGTCTTAGGACTGGAATTTCATGACCAAGTCAAGGCGTTCACGGTGCCATTCAACAATACTTTGTGCATCTTGGACGGGAAGAAGCCATGCGTGGTGCCGATAACTAGGGGCAACGTGAGCCATACCAAAATGTTGTCGGCCACGCAATTCAAAAAGGGCAATTCCAGGACAAAGTCCGACACTTCCAGCAAGTCGCGACGAGGACGTCGCGAGATTGAGTGTGGGAGAATGTCACGCCCGGCTTAATCTCCTCCGACTTGGCTAAACCGCCAAAGACTTTTTCCGCCGACTCAAGACTTCTTGGTTGGCCGACTTAGCCATTTTCGTCCAATGAGAAGAGGAGGTTTAGCCATGAGTCAAGAAGCTTCCAAGGGACACATGGAGCTTGGAGGAGAGTGGCGGCTTAGTGTAAATATCCCATAGCTAAATATCCCATAGTGACTCATTAGATGACTCATTAGTTGGGTTTAGTGCATCGAATCCTAGCCGGCCATGTGTGGCGGTTTAGGAGTAAATATCCGCCGGCTGTGGCGGCTCAAATGTGTATAAGTAGGGGAAGACCCTTCCCAACTTAGACATCCACATACTTGTAATCTCTCTACAATATTCAATACAAGCTTTGGGCAAGAAGCTTCGACGTATTGTCTTTGTTCCGCTTGAGAGATTCCCCTTGTAAGGCTGACTTAGCACGAAGGTGTTAAGGCCGCACGAGTCTTATTGCACGAGAAAAATAGGCCGTGACATTATGCTCCAAATAGGGAACTCAACCTGACAGCTGACTCTCACACTTCAAGAACCTTTGTCACACAACATCCAGAAACCGTCATCAAGTCTCTCGACTTTGCCCATCTTTGCATTGTAGTGCCTGAAAAATAGTGTTTCCCTACACAGTGCACACCACTGTTCATCTATTCCCCTGCAATTCCCAGATTGTCTCCCCATTGTGTCATCGTTTTCTCTTTACCGAGCAGCGCGCAACTCCTGGCCTCATTTTGGCAAAATGATTGTTAGTGAGAGATACCTAGGTCTAGCACGGGTGGACTGGTAACTAGAAGATAATAAAACCTGTCCGCCTGACCTAGAGGTTGTCCGTAGCGTCTGCGTATACCTTCCAATCAGTTTATAGCCCCCAAGCTTGGGTTACAACACCACTCTACAGGCCTCTGCTTGCTTGTGCTCATTCGAAATAGTTAGATAAGACTTCAATTGCACATTAAAAATAGCAATGTGGGATAAAATAAATTTCTTCACATAAATGATAAATCTATAAGTTTATGAATTTACAATTTTACTCCTCTAAAGTATTTATTTTATTTAAATTAATCTTTGAAAAGTGTATATAGGAATCAAAAAAAGTTATATGTGAAAGAAATTTTTTGCTCAGTAGACTTCATAGTTTTGAGAATTATCGAATCCAAACCGAGCTAATTACGCACGGTTCTGTTTTGATTTTGGAACCGAAATCAATTGAACCAGAATCAACGAGAGCCAATCCGCGCTGGTGACTGACTCTCCGGAAGAAGCAGATAGGCGACTCTTCAGCTTCAGGTAAGATTTGCTTCGTTTGCGATTGTTGACTGGAACTGGATTTTGCGTGTGTTTGATCTCCATTACTTTGGTCGCTTGCATGCAATAGTTCTATATGAAGCTGTCTCTTAGTAGTTTTGCTCCTCTAATTTGTTTGAATTGTCGAGTCCAATCCATTTAAGAGGAATTCAAAAAAGCATAGGAATTGCTGTTTATTTCTTAAGTAAACAGTAAACTGATGTTAAACTGTTATTTTTCAGGGAGAAGTTTGGGGTGACAGCACTCAAACACAATGCTTTTGTCCATCATGTCCGTCTTGCAATTAGGCTGAGGGCACCTCATTGTCTCTGGCATCCCTGAACTCCGAACTGGAAACTCAACCTGCAGACAGCAAACCGGCCTCCCACTCGACATAACCTTCTTGTGCAACTTCTCAAACTCATCCTCAAAGCTTCCTCCATTTTCACCCACCTTCTTTGTTTCATACTCCGTCAGGGCTTGCAAAATTGTGCTTCCTGGCCCATGCATCACCACTGCCATCCCTTTCGCCAGCAGAGCCCAGCTTCGCTCAGTCTCGTACCCTAAAAGCCACTTCAGCTGTCTAGTCATCCTGTCCTCGCTCTCTTGTCTGTTCTGGTGACTCATTTTGAATATCAACGCACTGCGTAGGCGGCTCCAGAACAACCTGGTAATCATTTTATCCAAGAACCCATGGCTAAGTTTTTCATATACTAGCATGTCCTTGATTTTGTCGGATGTTGTTCTATGAACTCCTTCGCTCGATTTTTCAACATATAATAGCTCCACAGGAATGTTAAACTTGTGCGATACCCTGTTGGCACTAGTTGTGAATTTTCGAACCCATTCTATATCATCCCCACCGTATAAAAATATATAGTATCCTTCGTAAACCTGTTCAAGTAGAAGAAATAGTTAGATCACAAGGTATTTTAGATAACTTGTAGTGATTGAATATGATTGCATTAATTGTTCTATATACCCATTTGAGGGTAGTTGGATCAATTCCATCTACAATGAAATCCATTGTGAAGGTTTCGGCTTTCCACAGAGCTCGCTCTCTGGACCTAGTGAAAGGAAAACCAACGCCACCCCAAATCCAAACCATATGAAATGCATTGATGTTCAAAACTGTGCCTTGCGGATCAAGCATCACCAATATGTTACTCTTGCTTTGGAATCGCCATTTATTTTTTATGAACTCATTAGCCTCCTTTGATACCACTGAAGGATGGGGTACTGCATACCAATTCGTGTTACTTATTTGGGTCTCGAAATGCCGTGCTGCGCGTTCCTTGCCTATGCCGGAGTAGAGTGGAATCCAGAGAATGCTGAATTTTTCTTTCAAGCCTTGCCGAGAGTAAATGTGGTCGAGGATAAGTATTTCATCCATTGAACTGTCCTCATCTGATACCAGCAACATCACATATTTCCCCTTTAACTGACTTATGATTGTGTCCTGCATTTAAAAATATCTGCTTTGTCAGTGATGTATTTACGGCTTTTACTTTTTGTTACAATACTAATCGTTTCTTTTGTTTAGATTCTGAACCAACCGCAGCATTCAGGAGCTTTGGATCATCTCCACTTTTGATCAAATACTCGAGAGCTTCTCTGTTATCAGTTCTACTTGTCTCAGGTATTGGTATTTGATACTCTGTATCGTATTTTGTTTCTTCTGCAACAGATAATGAATAAGTGACTGAAGGTTCTTGACTGGAAATTTAATATGTGAATGCTTATAATGCTAATTCACCAAAGTTATGATCAAAGCAGTAAAATGTGGGAGCTCACCTAAGAATTGGTTGCAGTCTTTTATTAACTTTGATAAAATTTTGACTGTGTTGTTGATCTGGCTGGCATACAGAGATAGCTCATTGTCTTCTGCTTCTGAAATCTCATAACTACCAGGAAGGTTAATGGAGACAAGGTAAAGATGAAATGAAAAAAAAACACCTATTTTATGAGGTATTCAAAAAACATACTCATTATTGGGGAATTGGTTGATCACTGATGCGCAATATATGACCATGGTTATGACATTATAAACAATGATCGGTATCTTAGCCATGGTGATTTTATACCCCGTGACATTGTCTTGTAGGTCCTCTGAAGGTAGATCTTGCAGCTCAATGATGCATTCGACCACTCGTACAATTGCCTGAAACAGACTGGTGAGTGCAGGTTTGGGGAGTCTATTCTCTTTGGGTCTTTTGCTGAAGGAGAGAATCAGCGACAGATAAAAGTAATATGAATCTAGCTCAGATCCTTTGGATAGTACCCTGCTTAAAACTGAGTACAATTTATTATTGTCCTTCACTTTCTTCAATGATGGTGGACTTGCTGAATACATCTGGGCCAGTATCCACAGACCATGGTTCATAGCAAATGAAGTTAAAACCAAGACTGCCTTGGCTCCCCAAGCATATGGTAGTAATTCTTTGAGTATTGAGACCACTACAGCACTTGTATTGTCTCTCTTGCTTATATCTCGCATTAGTTTCTGAAGAAGAAAAATTTGTTTGTGAAACAATTAGACTAACAAAAGTTATGTGCATTTAGATGTAATTGATGCTCTGATTGTCGACTTGGGATGCATTAGTTTGTCTCTTTTTGCTAACTTTGTGCTGTTGTCATGGAGCTGGATTCGAGCTTTCCAGGTCCAAGCTTAGATTCATATATATGTTTACATGCCGGATTTGTGATCTAAATGAACTAGTTTGCAGTTGAGTGAAATAATGCTAACCTCTAGCGGTAGCAGAAGAGATTTGCACCAGGTAAGGGGTGGAACCTCTTTGGATGTTACCATTCTCTGCATCCAAAACAAGTTAACCACATACATTTAGAGAAGGAGATAAAAAAAAAATTCTATGAAGCTTACCGGTTCCTCTTGTTCTTCTTCATTGGTGAACAAAATGATGTCCTTGACATGTTGGAGAAGGGACTTCACATCGATTTCTCGGCCATCTGGATGGTGTAGGGCTTTGATATCTGTTGACTGAAGTGAACCACAATCAATCATAAAGCTTGACATTGCTATGAAGTTGTTCTTGGCGTTCGTTGCTGTGGAAATTGAACACGTCTTTAGTCTATTTAAATGGGTTATCGAGCAGGAACATACTATTCTTTGCTTGCAAATCGAAAAAATGCAATTCTTTTCTTGCTCTTCTTCCGTCCTTATTGTGCTCCATTGGGTCCTATATATTTCAAATACTTTTTTAGTAACTTGTTTCCGAAATGACCATCTGTTTCTTGATTTGGTCATGTTATTTGATGAACATTGGCAGAACTATTTGATTACATAATAGCTTTATAAATGATAGGAATTTCAATAGACTACGAATCAGCAACTGATTGTTGGTTCTGGTGCAGTATGTATATACAAATAATGATGGGGTCAAATTGTCATGTACCAAACCAGGCTCATCAGCTTCTGCTAGTTTCCAAATATGATGATGCAATCATGTTATACAACAAGCCATGTAATGCTGTTCCTCCTACCATACTACGACTGCCTTCTATTATGCGTATATTTTAAGTTCTCACCCCAATGAGCCATAGCTGCAGAAAAGTTTCAACAAGTGTCAGAACAATCCATTTAAAAGCTCCAGAACAATACAATGCTTACCAAAAAAGATGGACTTACAATGTTGTTTTGGGGCTCTCCTAGTAAAACTATCAGCACAATATTGCACGCTGCAAGGATAAATATTGCCAGTGCATGCTTCCCTATCCAATCCAACACGGTTAGAGGACGTCGGAACCCATACACATCCACCTGTTTACAGTGGCGGATCCAGAGCTTCGTTTGAGGGGGGTCCCGATTTTTTTTTTCCGAACAACTTTGATATATAAGTCGGATCCGGCAAAAAAAGATCCGCTAATGATCCGACGATTTTTTTTTCGAACAACAAGGTCCGCTAATGATTAACCAACCTTCTGAAGCTCATAAAGGTGTCATCCGATGTCCATTGAAGATGATCTACATATGGATCGAAAGCTAGTTGAATGTTCTATAATTTTCATGTTTAACTCAAGATGAAATTCGGAGGTTAAGCCGATAAAAATAGCGACCAAAGATAGATGATTAATTAAAATTTGTCGAAATTGAGGGGTCCGAGCCAATCTTCTAAAGCTCATAGAGGCGTCATCTGGTATTCGTTGAAGATGATCCATATATGTATAGAAATCTTATTGAATGCTCTACAACTTTCATGTTTACTTAAAGATAAAATTTGACCGTTAAGCTGATAAAAACAGTCACCAAAGATGGATGATTAATCGAAATAAGACAAAATTGAGGGATCCGAGCCAACCTTCGAAAGCTCATAGAGGCGTCATCCGGTGCCCGTTTAAGATGTTCTTTATATGGACAGAAAGCTAATTGAATGTTCTATAACTTTTATGTTTACTCCAAGATGAAATTTAGAGGTTAAGCTCACAAAAATAGTGACCGAAGATACATGTTTAATCAAATTTTACAAAAAATATATATAATATTATATATATATAATATTTGAGCCAAAATCGAGAGGGTCCTGGCCCCCCCCCCCCCCCCCCCCCCCCCCTTAGAACCGCCTCTGCCTGTTTACAAACGAGAGATGTAATAAACAAATAATGTCAGATTTAATCATGTAATAATCACACTAGGGACAGGGAGTAGAGGCGATGTAAACTAACCAATAGGGGAATAGTCCGCTAAAGAGAATGACAGCAACCCCTGCAGTAAGGCATGTGTAGGTCAAGCTATAGAGAGCCTTGTTTAGATGCATCCCTGTGACAAAGGTTACAAACATGTCATTTATTCACAAAATTTACACATCGTTGAGATTACTACTTGCAAGATACCAAAATTAAAAATCACACACACAAAGAAAATGGTACCGCATATATCTAATAGCATGCCCATGAACACAAATCCTGATGATGGGATCATCCATTGTATAATCCTCACTTTGTGATCCTGTAAGTCAATAGTCATAATTCCAATGTCACAGTAAGCGAGAATACAAGAGGAAGTATATAACATGAACTCTACGAGAACCAGTTCTAGAGGAAGTTAAGTCCACAATGATGTGTCCGTAAGAGCATCTCCAATGCAAGTCCATTTGTGCTTGGGGACACGTGAAATGTGACTTGGGCAGGTTCACTTTGCATTGGAGGTAAGGTTTTAAAAGTGGTCAGGCCCACTTTGGTGGTCAGAGCATCTCCAATGCAAGCCCATTTGCCGCCTAGAGACACGTGAAATGGAAGGGGCCATCAAATGTTGCATTTGAGGAAAAAAAAGTGGGCGTGGCCACTTCCATTGGTGGGGGCCAACACGTGCCACTTCATTTCACGTGTCCCCAAGCAGGACTTGGGAGATGCTCTGACCACCAAAGTGGGCCTGACCACCTTTAAAACATTTCCTCCAATGCAAAGTGGGCCTGACCAAGTCACATTTCACGTGTCCCCAAGCACGGGCTTGCATTGGAGATGCTCTAATGGAGTCCAACGAGGCAAGTGACAACAGCCATAACAGTACTGCAACTTATTTGATGCTATTGCTTATGAAATATTGAACTGATTTTAATTATTGTGATATATTTTTGTCCAAGCTCCACAATTATTATGAATATTTGGTTTGACACAATATAGGCGACACTGAAGACATGGGGGCACTTACAGATCCACCTGCAACGAAGTGCGACATCACGCGAACTGTTTTGTCTTTCAGTTGCACAGCTATCTTGGCATACCTAACAATGCTTGGTTCTGAGGCATGTCTGCACAATTTGTCCAGTCAATTTTGAAATTCAATTCTATATAGAAACTGAATATTCATGTACAATGTATGCTGTATGTAGAAAGAAGATAACCAAATACTATGCACCCAGCAAACCAACATTATATGCTTTCAAACGTGTCGCCTTGAGCGAGAAACTCAAGCGGAGGAAAAAGAAGGCTTTTGAAGGTTGTCGAAGTATCGCCGTCGTCCCTTTCCTCTTTCTCGGCCACCCGTCCCTGCTTTCCCCTCCTTGCTTTTTCTTCTCTTCTCCTTCACGTGTTGCTCCTTCTCTGGTTGGAGATGTGCAGATCTGGGTTGGGGGTTTTGAGGAGGAGCTGTGAGGGTTGGGGTGGCTGTGGGTGTCATGGTGGCGTGGCGGAGGAGGGGTGCCGGGAGTTGTATTTTGGGGGATGGGGTTTCGCTGCTTCGTTCGCGGGCGGCTGGATCTCGTCCTTGTTTCAAGATGAGGGTCGGTGGATGCCTCCTGCGGGTTGCCTTCGTGGTGGCTGTCGGCGGAGGCCTCGCCGGCGGGTGTGAGGTGGGCGGCTCTGGCCGGTTTTGTGTTTAAGTTTCGTTTGTTTGTTAGGCCGGGTTTATCCGGGTAGACGGGTTAAATTTGGGTAGTGTTTTAGGCCTGATGAACGCTGCGTGAATGCTTTCTAGAGTGTTCCGGTCGTTTTACAGCTGTGCATGATGGGATGACGTGCCCACGCCAAGGCGAAGTGGAGCTGCGGACTCTCATTTTTTCACGTTTATGTTTTTCTTGTCTGTATAGTTCCCGGCTGGTTAACTTGTTCCAGCTTTAAGACCTCGATTTACCGTCGTCTTTGTAATTCACAGCTTATATCTAAAAAAAATACTATGCACCCAGCAACCTATATAAAGCGCGGAAGGTGTCTTGTTTTACATGTTACTTCAGAAGTTAGTAATATAAAACTAAAAGTAAATCATTGCTAAATGAACTTTTCGTGTAGATTTGAGTCAAGAAACAAACTCCTATCATCAATCTCTACTCTCATAACACTCCAAAAGACATCAAATATATCATCTAAAGGTCTTAAAACATTATTTTTTACCAAACGTTGCTGTTGCATCTCAAAGTTCCACTTCTTGTTCTAGATTCACATTACCTGGGGCCTGTTCTATAGGGATTGGGTCAATCCGATCCAATCTCACCCAACACAATCCAATCTCATCCAATCTCACCCAATACAACCTAATCTAATTTAATATCCACTCACCTAATCTACTCTCCACTCACATATATCTAACATTTTTATAATATTATTTATAAACTAGGACCACTCAGCTAAACTACCCTCCACTCACATAATCTAAATATCTAACATTTTTATAATATTATTTTTAATGTAGGACCCACTCAATTAATCTAATACTATTTAATCCAATCTCACCCAATACACCCCAATCTCACCCAACACACCCCAATCTCATCCAATACATACTAATCTCACCCAACACAATCTAATCTAATCTAATCTGACAACACCTCAAATCCAATCCCTATAGAACGGACCCTAATTATTTGTGCCAAAAATTAGAGGGACCTGTTTTAAAAAATTAAGGTATAAACTTCAGTCCTTGATCTGTAATTATCAAAGGTTGTGGGCTTATCATTGCAAATAGCTTTCTTATCTTCCTCGCTCCAGGTCCTGCAACTTGCTGTGACATCTGAGCTCTGTAGATCCCCAAATTCGTACGAAGATTTGGGTTGTTAGAGGATCGAGTGCTATCGATTTGGATCACGCTGGAGATTTGGTGAATTACACTCTTTAACGGATATTTGGATGAGGTAATTTTTGTTCGAATTTGTTTGGTGCTGGTGGGTTTTCAAAAACCGTTTTTGATTCTATGCTGTCGCGTATCTGCTCGATTTCATATGCTTATTTTGATGCAATTTGTCACAATTTCTGATCTGAAGATTTTCAAATTGGTATCCGATTAAGCGAGCATGATGAATTGAATTAAGGAAATGTACAATTTGAAGCTTAATTGAAGGGAAAGTGTGTTTTGGATGACCTCTGAAGTAGCATTGTTCTTCTGCCTTTGTCACATTTTCATGTGTACAGAATTGATGAAATGAATACATTTACAGTCTTTTTGGAGATCAGGCTTGCATGTTTACCTGTTTGACCTGTTTAAGGACTCTGGATGGTACTTGACTTGATCTTTGGTTTTTCAGGATAGTCTTTGAGCTGTGCTCCAAATTCTAAAGCATCCAAGTAGTTTAGCAGTTGAGAAGTTTGATATTGGAAATCGAGCACCTCAATAACAGATGAGACTGGCTGATATGATGGAACTTTGCGTGAATGAGGGTACCTCGCTTATGCACCTACCTGATGATTGTCTTATTCTAATTTTCAGTTGGCTAAACGATCACTCGGATCGTGAATCATTTGGATTGACTTGTCACCGCTGGTATCACATCCAAAACATCAGTCGTCGATCTTTGCAGTTCAGCTGTTCGTTCCAGGTGAACCTTACCTCGCTGTCTTGGAGAAGTGGTCCTGCTGTTAACTCTCTACATTTGACTAGATTGCTGGCTCGTTTCCAACATCTAAAGTCACTGTCTCTTTCTGGGTGCACAGAGCTGCCTGATTCAGGTCTAAGTCACCTGCAGATATTCGGTTCTAAACTACGATATCTCAATCTTGACTGCTGCTTTGGAATAACTGACAAGGGACTAGAGTTTGTTGGTTCTGGTTGTCCATCGTTGATTGCGATCAGCCTCAGTAGATGCTACATTAATGACAACGGACTAAAGTGCCTAGCCAATTATTGTACAGGTTTACGCGAGATGAATCTTTCGTACTGTTCATTCATCTCCGATGATGGTATTAGATGTGTTACACAACATTGTCGCGAGCTCCAGTCAGTTACAATATCTCATTGCAGACTTGTGACTGGTACTGGCTTTACGGGTTGCTCTCCGTCCCTAAATTGCATAGAAGCCTATTCTTGTAAGCTTGAAGTTGAGGGGATACAAGACATAGTTTGTGGAGGAGGGCTTAAGTATCTAAATATTTCTTCGCTCTTGTCTCACATTAGTGGGAAAGGGCTTGCTCAAATTGGATCAGGCTCTGCAGCAGGACTAACTGTCCTCGATCTCAGAATGTGTAGAGACATTGGAGATGACTCAGTTATAGCTATATCAAGGGGTTGTCCATTGCTTGAAGAGTGGAACCTATCACTATGTCATGGTGTCAAGGTATTAGGGTGGCAATCTATTGCACTTCACTGCAGCAACCTGAAGAGACTCCATGTGAATCGCTGTCGCAACCTGTGTGATCGTGGGTTGCAAGCTTTGCAACAGGGGTGTAAAAGCCTTGCTGTTTTATATATCAGCCTTTGGTGTCAGTGTCGGATCACTCCTACTGCAATTGAGTTATTTAAACTTTACAGAGGCGAGGTGGAGATTAAAGGAGAAGAAATAATGTCTGTTAGTATTCCTCGTTCGATATGGTGATGGTGACAGCACTGAAACACAATGAAGGTTAGGAAACTTCATCATTCAGGTATCCTTATGCTCCAAATAGGGAACTCAACCTGACAGCTGACTCTCACACTTCAAGAACCTTTGTCACACAACATCCAGAAACCGTCATCAAGTCTCTCTACTTTGCCCTCATTTTGGCAAAATGATTGTTAGTGATACACAAGTCACAGTCCAGAGCAAGTGTGTGTTTTCTCAAAATGATTGTTAGTGATACACAAGTCACAGTCCAGAGCAAGTGTGTGTTTTCTCCCCCCATTCAACCCCGGGGCTGACTCTTCAAGAAGCCAGCAACAACGAGTTTCCTAGTTGTTATAGCCCATGGGCTGGGTCTAGCACGGGTGGATTGGTATCTATAAGATAGTCAAACCTCTCCGCCTGATTTAGAGGTTTATACACGAAAAGCCTGTAGCGATTGCGCACCGCTTCCAATCATTTTATAGCACCCAAGCTTGGGTTACAAGACCACGCTGCTGGTCTCTGCTGCTTGCTTTAATTGGAAATAGTTAAATAAAACTTCAATTGCACATTAAAAATAGCGATGTGGGAGTGGGATAAAATAAATTTCTTCACATAACTAAATATATATATGTTTATGAACTTACAACTTCACTACTGAAGTAGAGTATTTATTTTATTAAAATTAATCTTGAAAAGTTTTTTTTATTTTAAAAATTAAATTTCACTATGATAAGCAAGGAATAGACATGCTTCAAACTCATGCCAATGCATCTAAGGAAATTCGAACCGTCGATCTCTTGATCATTCAACCAAGAATATGATCGTTTGACCACTAACCTATGATGCGGTAAAGTTAATATAACAAACTACAAAGTTGTGTGATTTTTGTTTGCTGAGTAGACTTGGACATCGGCAACGAATACTCACTATAGACTTGGTTCATAGTCCATAGGCTTCATAGTTTTCAAAATTTCACCTTTTTTTAAAGAAGATGATATCATTCAATCAAAAGGAGGTACACAAAACTATTCAGAGACACTACAGACTATCAGGTACATAGAACTTCAACTAAACCGAAGAACAATCCAACAAAACTAAATAAAACAAAAGAGAGACACATGCAGAACCAACACACCAAAGAGAGGAACCTGCAAGACAAACAAAGCTAATGAGCTTACTGAATCCCTTTTCTACCACATTCCAATACTCTTTGGACCTTAACAAATTCTCCATCAGAAGACTCCAATGATCGTAGTCTCCCGTTGAACTTGGGAATAACATGTTGCGCAAAATTGCTCGACTCAGACATTTTAATATTATCGTCAGGTCACTAGATCAAACTCCTGATACCAATTGTTAATTCAGAATAGGGTATACTACTGAAGTTGAATACTTCGATGTCTTATTGTGATGATCTCAGCTCTTTAAATAGTCTAACAGAAAATAAATAAATAAAACCGTCAAGCTCTAAACGTAGAGTTAGTTACCATGTAGAGCAATTCAAGACCACTGCTCCCATCCTTAGCAATGATCTTTTATAAAAGATCATCGACCTTTTTGTTTTTTCTTCCTTTCTCGCACTATAAGAGCATTTCCACCATGATCAAAAAAATCATGTCATCCATCTCTCTCATCCTTTTTCTCTCTCATGTAATCATCCTCCATGATCAAATGAATCTTATGTATCCCACTCATGATAAAAAAAGTTTATCATTAGTCTCTCTCATCACTATATAAATTATAGCTCATAAATGTTAAGATTAATAAAAATATATCAAAGTGTATCTCGTTTTATAGAGCTCAAAAGGTTGAATATTGCTATTTACTTTGATTTTTTTTACTTTGTAATTTAGAAGATATATTCGTTGCAAGATCAAAATAAAAAATGTACTGTTTCTTACACATGACACATGTCGCGTTGCGATTGGCTCAAGCTCATGATCAAAATACAAAAAAAGATCAAATCTCCAATGATCACTTTCTATGTGCCCCACTCACACTCAAAGAGTGACACAAGTAGGGCTGAGCATTGTTCGGTAAATTCCGAATTTACCGATTTAATTTACCGAACCGACTCAATTTCGGTTCGGTAAACGGTAAATTCGGTAATTTACCGATCGGTAAATTGGTAAATTTTTGTCGGTAATCGGAATAGATTTTCTAATTCGGTAATTTACCGATTTACCGAATAAGAATTTTTTATTATTAAAAAATAAAAATTTTAAATGAATTATTTGTTTAAACTTCAAATTTTAATAAATTTTAACCCACAATTTTTGAAAACTTTTGTGATTTAATTGTGTATATCAAAATTATGAATTATCTTTGTGGTTTTTTTTGTTATTAGATGATTATTTATTATGTAGCCTATGGACTTATGAACCAACCAACTGTGTATAGTTTATTCATTGCTGGTGCCTGAGCAAAAAATTTATCGATTTGCTGGAAGTTATTGGTTTGCGATTGTTGTCTGTAACTGGATTTTACGTGTTTGATCTCCATGACTTTGGTCGTTATTATTGCATACAATAGTTCTATATGAAGCTAGTAGTAATTGTGCTCCTCCTCCAATTTGTTTGAATTGTCCATTCCATTCCATTTAATAGGAATTCAAAAAAAGCATACTCATTGTCGGGGAATTGGTTGATCACTGCTGGACAATATCTGACAATGGTGATGAGATGATAGACAATGATCGTTAAATCATCCATTGTCTTTTACTAGCTCAATTGAATTCTAGGTCGCTAACCTCAGTTTTAAATTATTAAGTACTAGTTTATAATTGTTTTTGCTAGCAGATAACATGTTTTAAAAATCAACTTCAACTCAAAACACTTCCGAGTTAGAGTTGGATTGCTGTTCATTACTTAAGTAACCAGTAAACTGATGTAAAACTGTTATTTTTCAGGGAGGAGTTTGTGGTGACAGCACTCAAACACAATGCTTTTGTTCATCATGTCAGTCTTGCAATTAGGCTGAGGGCACCTCATTGTCTCAGGCATCCCTGAACTCCAAACTGGAAACTCAACCTGACAACAAACCCTCCCACTTGACACAACCTTATTGTGCAACTTCTCAAACTCATCCTCAAAGCTTCCTTCATATTCACCCACCTTCTTTGTTTCATACTCCGTCAGGGCTTGCAAAATTGTGCTTCCTGGCCCATGCGTCACCACCGCAAACCCTTTCGCCAGCAGAGCCCAGCTTCGCTCAGTCTCGTACCCTAAAAGCCACTTCAGCTGTCTTGTCATCCTATCATCGAACACATGCATTACTGAATCCAATTGTCTGTTCGGATGACTCATTTTGGATATCAACATGCTGCGTAGGCGGCTCCAGAAGAACCAGCTCATCATTTCATCGAGGAACACATGGCTAAGTCCTTCATTTGTCATCATCTCCTTTATTTTTTTGGTTGTTCTTTGATGAACTCCTTTGTTCGGTTTTCCAACATATACTAGCTCCACAAGAATGTTAAACTTTTGTGATACCCTCTTGGCACTTGTTGTGAATTTTCGAACCCATTCTATATCATCCCCACCGTATAAAAATATATATTTTCCTTCCCGAATCTGTTCAAGTAGAAGAAATAGTTAGATCACACGTATTTTTGATAATTAACTTGTAGCGATTAAATATGATTGCATTAATTAATCTATTTACCCATTCCAAGGTAGCTGGAAGAATTACATACAAAATGGAAAGCATGTTGATGTTGACGGTTGTTAGGGTTTTCCACAGAGCTCGCTCCTTGGACCTAGTGAAAGGAAAACCAGGCAAACCCCAAATCCAGATCATATGAAATGCATTGATGTTCAAAACTGTGCCTTGCGGATCAAGCATCACCAATATGTTACTCTTGCTTTGGAATCGCCATTTATTTTTTATGAACTCAGTAGCCTCCTTTGACACCATTGAAGGATGGGGCACTGCATACCAATTCATGTTCCTTATTTGGGTCTGGAAATGTTGTGTTGCTCGTTCCTTGCCTATGCCCGAGTATAGTGGAATCCAGAGAATGCTGAATGGTTCTTTCATGCCTTGCTGTGTGGTGATTTGGTCGAGCATAATTATTTCTTCCGTTGAACTGTCCTCATCTGATACCAGCAACATCACATGTTTCCCCTTTAGCTGACTTATGATTGTGTCCTGCATTTAAAATTATCTGCTTTGTCAGTGATGTATTTACGGCTTTTCCTTTTTGTTACATTACTAATCGTTTCTTTTATTTAGATTCTGAACCGACCGCAGCATTCAGGAGCTTTGGATCATCTCCACTTTTGATCAAATACTCGAGAGCTTCTCTGTTATCAGTACTGCTTGTCTCAAGTATTGGTATTTGATACTCTTTATCGTATTTTGTTTCTTCTGCGACAGAGAATGAATAAGTGATTGAAGGTTCTTGATTGGAAATTTAAAATGTGAATGCTTATAATGCTAATTCACCAAAATTATATGATCAGGGCAGTAAAATGTGGGAGCTCACCTAAAACTTGGTTGCAGACTCTTATTTTCTTTGATAAGTCGTTGACTAATTCGTTGATCTGGCTGGCATACAGAGATAGCTCACTTACTTCTGCTTCTGAAATCTCATAACTACTAGGAATGTTAATGGAGACAAGGTAACGATGAAATAAATAAATAAAAACACCTATTGTAAGAGGTATGCAAAAAACATACTCATTGTCGGGGAATTGGTTGATCACTGTTGCGCAATATATGACCATGGTTATGACATTATAAACAATGATCGGTATCTTAGCCATGGTGATTTCATACCCCGTGACATTGCCTTGTAGGTCCTCTGAAGGTAGATCTTGCAGCTCAATGATGCGTTCAACCACTCGTACAATTGCCTGAAACAGATCGGTGAGTGCAGGTTTCGGGAGTGTATTCTCCTTTGGTCTTTTACTGAAGGAGAGAATCATCGACAGATAAAAGTAATATGAATCTAGCTCAGATCCTTTGGATAGTACCCTGCTTAAAACTGAGTACAATTTATTATTGTCCTTAACTTTCTTCAATGATGGTGGACTTGTTGAATACATTTGGGCCAGCATCCACAGACCATGGTTCATTGCAAAAGAAGTTAAAACCAAGACTGCCTTGGCTCCCCAAGCATAGGGTAGTAATTCTTTGAGTATTGAGACCGCTACAGCACTCGTATTGTCTCTCTTGCTTATATCTCGCATTAGTTTCTGGAAAGAAAAAAAAATTGTTTGTAAAACAATTAGACAATCGAGACTAGCAAAAGTTATGTGCATTTAGATATAATTGATGCTCTGATAGTAGACTTGGATGCATAGTTTGTCTCTTTTTGCTAACTTTGTGCTGTTGTCATGCAGTTGGATCGAGCTTTCCAGGTCCAAGGTTAGATTCATATATATGTTTACATGCCGGATTTGTGATCTAAATGAACCAGTTTGAAGTTGAGTGAAATAATGCTAACCTCTAGCGGTACCAGAAGAGATTTGCACCAGGAAAGGGGTGGAACCTCTTTGGATGTTACCATTCTCTGCATCCAAAACAAGTTAACCACATACATTAGAGAGAAGAGATTTAAAAAAAAAAATTCTATGAAGAAGCTTACCGGTTCCTCTTGTTTTTCTTCATTGGTGAACAAAATGATGTCCTTGACATGTTGGAGAAGGGACTTTACATCGATTTCTCGGCCATCTGAATGGTGTAGGGCTTTGATATCTGTTGACTGAAGTGAACCACAATCAATCATAAAGCTTGACATTGCTATGAAGTTGTTCTTGGCGTTGGTTGCTGTGGAAATTGAACTATGTCTTTAGTCTATTTAAATGGGTTATCGAGCAGCAACATATTATTCTTTGCTTGCAAATCGGAAAAATGCAACTCTTTTCTTGCTTGCCTTCCGTCCTTATTGTGCTCCATTGGGTCCTATATATTTCAAATACTTTTAGTAACTTGTTTCAGAAATTGACCATCTGTTTCTTGATTTGGTCATGTTATTTGATGAACATTGGCAGAACTATTTAATAGCTTTATATAAATGTTAGGAATCTCAATAGACTACGAATCAGCACCTGATTATTGTTGGTTCTGGTGCAGTATATACAAATAATGATGGGGTCAAATTGTCATGTACCAAACAAAAATACCGATCTTGTACTGGACCAACCAGGCTCATCAGCTTCTGCTAAGTTGCCAAAAATGATGCCATCATGTTATACAACAGATATGCAATGCTGTTCCTCCTACCATACGACGACTGCTCTCTATGATGCGTATAAATATACCCATATTGTACTGGACCAACCAGACTCATCAGCTTCTGCTAGTTGCCAAAATATGATGAATGGAACCATCATGTTATACAACAGCCATGTAATGCTGTTCCCACCATACTATCATGCGTATATTTTTAACTTCTCACCCCAATGAGCCATAGCTGCAGAAAAGTTTCAACAAGTGGGAAGTGTATCAGAACAATCCATTTAAAAGCAGCTCCAGAACAAAAAACAACGCTTACCAAAAAAAAGAAGATGTACTCACAATGTTGTTTTGGGGCTCCCTCCAGTAGACTCCTAGTAAAACTATCGGCACAATATTGCACGCTGCAAGGATAAATATTGCCAGTGCATGCTTCCCTATCCACTCCAACACGGTTAGAGGACGTCGGAACCCATACACATCCACCTGTTTACAACGGAGAGATGTCAGATTTAATCATCGTTAATTATATAAGGAACTTGATAATTACATGACAGTATGCAGTATGGAGTAGAGGCGATGTAAACTAACCAAAATGTATAAGCCACTAAAGAGAATGCCAGCAACCCCTGCGGTAAGGCATGTGTAGCTCAAGCTATAGAGAGCCTTGTTTAGATGCATCCCTGTGACAAAGGTTACAAACATGTCATTTATTCACACAAAATTTACACATCGTTGAGATTACTACTTGCAAGATACCAAAAATTAAAAATCACACACACAAAGAAAATGGTACCACATATATCTAATAGCATGGCCATGATCACAAATCCTGATGATGGGATCATCCATTGTATAATCCTCACTTTGTGATCCTGTAAGTCATAATTCCAATGTCAGAGTAAGCGAGAATACAAGAGGAAGTATGAAACATGAACTCTACGAGAACCAGTTCTCTAGAGGAAGTTGCACCTTGAAGTGCACAATGATGTGTCCATAATGGAGTCCAATGAGGCAAGTGACAACAGCCATAACAGTACTGCAAGTCACAAATAAAGAAATAAATAACAACTGCCCAGATTTTTAAAATTAGGCAGGCATGTGGAAGTTGATATGTACCTCAATATTCCTTCTGGATCAAAAGGACCTTGACACCATGAAGGGGCATCAGCAGGGAGTGATCCGTAGTTTGGGGAGTTGATACTACATTGCTGCAAACATATGTGAAAACATTCAATAATCAGATCATGAATACAGGTATCACAATACTACTATTGATTACAGGAAAAAAGGCAATGGAGATACTTCTGTCCGTGCATATGTTGCCTTCTTATATAAATGTTGAATGCCCATGATTTTGCGATCAACCATTGCGACAGCATTGCAAGCAGGCCCAGTATCTCCCCTTACTCCACATTGGACCTTTACATTATCAAACAATTATTGTTATGAACCTCCAAAATAATACTCTTTAGCTAGATGAACGTGAAACACTGCAAATAAGTACACTCACGGTGAATGTCGTAAGTGATCCATCAATGTGGCTTGGGACTTGGTAACTCCAGTCAGAAACATACAAGCCATAAAGCAGGGCCAGGTAAATTGCAGAGAGCACAACCATGAACATCCTGTGAATTTCGATAATAATAAAAAAACAAATGCGTAAAAAGATACTCATTTCAGTTCACTTGTTAAAACTTAACACTAGTAGATCCACATACCATTGGAATTGGTATTTCTTAAACACTGAAGCTTCTCTTTTGATATCACCAGGACGCTTCAGCCAAATCTCACATAATGCTGCCAACAGGAATGCTATTGCTATCCTCTGTAAACAAAAACACTCGAGTGAAATGAAATATCTTCACTAACTCAGCGGCATAAGGATGTCTATCATTCTGGTCACAGTATACAACCCCAGTAAACAAATGGAAAATATGTGCACTACAAAATAAGCGAAGAGAATGTTGGCTGCCTATACGGCTATACCTGCAATATTCCCATCCATCTAATTTTTGTCAAATCAACTCCATAAGACAGATCGCCGACACCATGAATATAGCCGCCTGGCATGAGTGGAATAACAATATGAGCAATCACGGGTGTTGGGCAGATTACGTAGAAACATTAGTCAAGACACTTATAAAATCAGTTCTATTTTCCGGAGTAAAACAAATAACTAGATACTTAACATCAGTAGCTACATACTAATGCTGTTCTTTCTTGTGTTATTTCTTTGTAGTGTAAAAGTAATTCTCACAACGAAACATCACATGTATTTGAACCACTTAATTTAAATGGGTAGAAACAAGCTAAGGCTAGGAGGAGGAAAGTCTTAACCTTGAAGCAGAAGCCCCAAACCAAACAGCTTCATAGTTCTAAGCAAAATTTTCAAGGTTGCATCAATCTTGCTTGTCAAATTCTGTTGAAAATTTTCAACATAATAATAAGAGTCAGCAGAATCACTACTAAATCAACAATCAAACAACTTTAACACATCAAATCACCCTCATAAAGAGTACATATAAATAGTAACATATAAGGGTTTATACCTTGTATGCGAGTGTTAGTGAAACTCCCACCATAAATAGAAAAAATGGCATCACAAAATCAGCCAAAGTCACTCCATTCCACGGAGAATGATTTATCGAAGGAAAGACTCCTCCAAGATGGTCCACAATTATCATCAACTGCAACCAAGAGCCATTGAGATCATCAAGAACTTATCAATCAAACACAATCATGTCCCAGCAATCAACAAAAAATCAAAAAGATCAAATTTTTTTATCCTACCACAACAGTGAGCCCTCGAAACACGTCCAGCGACGCAAGCCGTTCTTTCTTACCCCTACCGCCACCTCCTCCTCCGTCGCACTCCTTCAATCCAGCAGCAATCCCTAAACTCAAACTCTTCCCACCTTCAACCAAACCTTCCTCCATCCTCTCCAACTCCTCTCTGACATTACCGATCTTCCTACTCTCCTCCCCGTCCACAAGTTCGTACGCTCCCATTCCCGTCGCCGTGGCCGCTCTCATCCGTTACAACAACAACAAGCCGGCAACGGATCAACAGCAAGAGGACGGCCAACTGGCCACGACGAAGCCTCCTATCTCGATCGGGGATGCGCGCCGGAATGTGGAGAGTGTGTGGAGGACTAGATTTGAGATATTTTCGGAGCGAGTGAAAGTTAGAGAGAGAGAGAGAAAGAAAGAAAGGAAGCGTAAGACCATCTACAATGGAGGTGTTGAAAAAAAAATTAAACTGTTGAATAGGTTTAATGTGGGTGTTGAATTAGGGTGTTGAAGTGAGATGGATTAAATTGTGTTGAATAAATTAAACATGTTGAATAGGTGGTGATGAGGGTGTTTAATGGGTTAATGGGGTGTTGAATTTGGGTGTTGAATGAATAATCTCATTAAACACTCATTCAACACCCAAATTCAATACCCCCATTAAACCCATTAAACACCCTCATCACCACTTATTCAACATGTTTAATTTATTCAACACAATTTAATCCACCTCACTTCAACACCCAATTTCAACACCCACATTAAACCTATTCAACTGTTTAATTTTTTTTTCAATACCTCCATTGTAGCATCTACAATAAACTTAAAATTCAACACCCTCCACCTAATAATTCAACACACAACACACTCCAATGTTAAAGTTTAATCAAATTCAACACCCTACCCCACATCATCTTCTCTCTCCTCTAATTTCATATTCTTATTTACTTTTCTATTTTTATTTTTGTAATTAAATTGAATTATAGTTATCGATTATATTTCATAGAATTTGAAATAAAAATTCAATTTAATCGATAACTATAATTCAATTTAATTACAAAAATAAAAATAGAAAAGTAAATAAGAATATGAAATTATTAGATGGAGGAGAGAGAATATGATGTGGGGTAGGGTGTTGAATTTGATTAAACTTTAACATTGGAGTGTGTAAAATTTGAATGTGTGTTGAATTATTATGTGGAGGAGATAGAAAATGACGTGGAGTAAAAAGGAGGGTGTTGAATATTTTGTACATTGTAGATGGTCTAACAGATGGCGAGTTGGAGAAGACGACTGTTGATTGGATGTCGTTAAAGATCCGTTTAAATCTCTTTAATCATATCTAAAACATCATTTTTTTATATTTCTCTATAATTCTTTATTTTTCATAAATAAAACCATTTTTTCAGTGAAATTAGATAAGACGAGGCTCAGATAAATAAAGGAAAAAGATTAGATAAAAAATCATATTTATTTAAGTTTGAACAGTATCATAATAAGTCTAAATATTATGTTAAGTTTGAACTTTTACATTTTGTTAAGTCTAAACATTATCAAAAAAAATCTAAACATTATGTTAGTTTGAAATTTTACATGATTTATAATTTTTATAAATAAATATGATTTTTTACCTGATCTTTACCTAATACTTATATAGAATTTATTAAGCTTCTTTGATTTAATTTAAATAAGCGCAACTCTCATTTCTCTTATCTACCCTTTCATGATAAATATATTTAATTTAAGTTTGAATATCTTTTTTCGTGAAATAATAGGATTTTGTTGGAATATATCATATTAATTTCTCAAAAATAAATATTTTACAAAAGTATACAATTTTAGATGGTGTTTTGGAAATGAGTAGTTGAGGAAAATAAAGGTTTAAAGTGATATCATTTTGTGTTTAGTCTCATTTAAATATAAATGAGATTTATGTTAATAATTGATTTTCCGTATAAAATATATTTTATGTGAAAGCAAAGAATGTCACTAAAGAACAAATAAAGTATTGAGTAGTGGCCGCCCATATGCTAGTTTACAATATCCAAATGTGGAGTGCATTAAAGTATTGTAGCGATCTAATGGTTATATTTATTACTCTACACGTTGTTGATTTTAGTTAGGAAAATGGTGATTCATCTGTCACAAATTTATATACCAAGTAATTCTCTCCGGTGTTGTATTTTACATGGCTAATTTTACTCTGCTCATGTGCTCTTTTGGAACTTGTTTTATTTATGATGTGCATTTCTAGGCCAGCTCACTTTAGGTTGACTTTGTATTTAGGGAGGTTAAGCTGTCAAGTTCATCAATTTACAGCAGGTTGGAATGGACATGAACAAAAACACCCAAAATAGTACATGTAAGCAATTTATAGCAACAGACAAGTCTTAGGATACCAAACTAGTCTGGAAAAAAAAAATAACATTTAAGGAACCTCAATAAATATTCATGTTTTCCATTTACTTCCCCATGGCAGGAAATAACTCCGCTTTTGGGATGATTCTAATCTGAATCCTCGTTAACCTCACCATCGTCTGACAACTCATCGAAAGATCTCATGTCTAGTTGGTACCGGAGGATGCCACCTATCCCACCAAAGCCTCTACAGAACTGTGATCCCTCCTGGGATTTGTTGGTAACAAATTCAAGAGTACAGCCGAACTTTTTGTACTCATTAGCAAACCATTCTAGGAGAGAAGTCTTCTCCTGAACCTCCAACTCTGCGGCGGTTACTGGGTCGCGAAAGTTGCTCTGATCAGCCTCTTGATCTTTGTTCAAGTGTTTTATGACAATCTCAGACGTAGAACTGTTCTTTAGCACGTATCTGTTGATGTCTAGATTTTCCCAAACGATTAGTGTCTCCACAGCACCCATTTCAAGAGCTTTTAAAGTATCTTCTACACCAAACACATATTTGCCTGTATCCTGGCTTATTTCCTCAAAGTATTTTCCAATCAAACGCTTTTCCTGTATGAACTTTACATTTGCTAGTATTTCTGCAGAAAGCTCAATGGCCTGGTTAAACCCATTTTCCCCTCCGTAAGAAACATCAACTACATTCAGTATCTTGGCCTGTAGCCGTGGATCAAACATGTCAGACTGGCTTAACTCTGTCTTGAAGTCTGCTGAACCAGCAAGAATTAAACCAGACACATTAGGTTGACTAGTAGCAGGATTGATGAAGAACTGAGTAGCCAGCTCTGCAGTTTTCCTCACATAGTTGTGTCGTTTCTCCATGCGAAGCCGAGCAAACCGAAGGGCTGACTGACCACCTCTTCCATGCTTCTTAGGCAGATCAACAGTGAATTTATGAAGCACCTCCCGTGTGTTCCCACTTAGTGTCCCGAAAAGTGTTCCATTTCCATCCATGACTATAAAGCCAAATTTGTCATCGGATTCTAACAGTTCATTCAGGGCTTCAGTATGAAACTTATTGTCACAGAGATATAGAGAAGCATTTATAGGTTTAAATGGCTCAAAATCTATGGTAACCTTTTTCTCCTTCCCGTCATCAGTGACAATAGTGCCAGTATACAACACAAGTCCATTTGGCGGGACCTTATTATACAACTTCAACCTTTGCTGCGCAGAAGTAATGGCGCCTAAGACAGACTGGCGATTAACTCTACTTTTTATGTTTGAGGCAGTCCCATATTCATCTCCAAGCATCTTGGTAACTCTGGATATCTGATCGCGAGGGGGCATGATAAGAGAAATCATGCTGGTTCCATTACCTCTCGCAGATTCCAATGCCTTGATCAGTTTTTTAATTTTCCATATTTCAATATTCTTATCTGTTTCTTGGCTATCGGCCATTGCAAGGAGGACAAGCTAAGTCAAGAAGCGCTAGCAAGCTGCAAACAAAAATAATATTAAAATAAAGAACAGACTCTTATCAGATGATGTGAAAGGAAAGTGGCATCATAATTAAACCATATAATGACCTCGCAATTTGGCATTGATGACTAGAGAAATCACATATAAAACAGAAATATGTATACTTGATTCAAATATTGCTTGGTAGATAATCTCTAAACAAATATCAACCCTGGTTAGAGATAACTCTAGCGATTATAAATGTGAGGGTAACCCCTATCCTATGCACAGCGATTAGATACAAAAATAAACGAATATCAACCCGTTACTCAATCCATGACTGGCTAAAATGACAACAATAGGAAGTGTCAACACTGTGAAACAAAAAGAAATCAAATTCTGAATATACAACCAAGGCAGCAATTAAATAATATAAAACCTTTAACATAAATGAACACATGCGAAGAGTGTAGGTTGGAAGAAAAGGGTATGTTAATAACGAAAGCCTCATTATTTCGATATTATGTAGAGCATTTGCGAACAACCGTTTTCTAAATCAGCTAAATCAAGAAAAACGATGAGCTTCACCACACATACATCCATGATGTCGAGATCTACTCCTAAGTCCTAGTACAGACCACAATCATAGCTTCCATCTTGAGGAGTCTCTAACAATTATGAACTACCAATCATAACATGTCCACCACAAACACGTGTCCATCATCTAAAATGAAATGCAATGTGAAATCGACAAATAAAAATAATGATTCTGAAATGTTAAATAATAACCTAAACTGAAGAGCTTTTAATGACTAATAACGCCTACTTCATATCCGCATCAACCCGAAATAAGATGTAAGTGGGGCACCTTAATGAAATCAAATCAACCGCCCTTGGGATAATAGAATTAGAATTTAGAACTAATATCCAACGGCTAAAAGTCACAAACTCAATAATAGTTCAAGACCACAATCAGCACTATAGAACCACATCACATAACTAACATGCATCTTCACAATAACCAGACAATGGAGAAAAAAAGCCCATTATAACCTTCCAAGAAACTGAGCTGCTACATCCAGAAGCCATAATTCGATACACAAACACTACCACCTTTTACCAGGAGACTCAAATACAACAAAGAAAACTCGGTTTTTTGTTTGTTTTGTAAATGTCCAGAAACTGTTGTTAGATCAGATTAGGAGATAACTGATACATGGTTTTATTCTGGAAATTCCAGAATCACACATATATTACAATAAACCAAACACAAAATCCGAAAAATAAACCAAAAAGAGTAACATGCGAAGACTGGAATCAGTAAACAAGCGCGATCGGAATACTGAGTGGTATAAACTAATCCATCAGCGATTTCAAACCTCCGATTTCGAAACTTCAGCGTAGGAAGAGGAAATAGATATACCTGGCAGTGCAGCTGTTGATAGCTAATACGTAGTCCGACGAATCAGACGGCCGATTATCACCGTGCAGTACGCTGAATCGAATAAACTTTCTTGAAGCTTCTGCAAATGTTCCCTGAACGAATTCTCTCGAACTTATCTCCGAATCTTTGTTATGTAAAAGATTAATTATTTTATAAATATTAATTCCTTTTTTATTTATTGATAATATTAAATTCCTTTTCGAATTTCGGAAATTGACTATAACTTCGCAAATAAATTACATTCTGATTCTCATGAAACTACAATGTTGATTCGCCCAGTGCCCTTAAAAAAACTGACACTACTTTTTCGACGTCTTGAATATATTTTCTTTGTAATACTTGAGCTCTGCGATGCTTTCTCTGATGTCGTCCATGGCCCTGTGTTTGCCCTCTTTCAAAGGCTTCTTTTTTTTCTCTGCAGATGAATATGTGGTAAAAGATACGAGGTCTTCATCCATAAGAAATGTCAGTGTAGTTATGGTTGTGTGGGAGCGAGTCAATGATTGAATAAAAACGGAGGAATGTGCTTAACCTCTTGGAAACCAGCGAACACAAAGAGCGTTGATGCTGCTAACATCAACAAGTACGTGTGGGAAAAGGCTGGCCAATTCGGGCATATATTTCTGCAGCAACGAATATGAGCATATATAACATTGAAAAGTGCTGAAATATATAAGAAAAAGCAAGCATGCAAACTGAATATGTGAAGGCACAAAAGAGCACCTTTAGAAATAGAAGATCGACATAAACAGAGTTTCCTGCAAGTAGAGGTGTAAAATCACCAATATGTTCCTTCACAAACTTTATCACCTGTTCAAACATAAAGCAAAATTGTTCATAAAACGACCCCGAAACTCACTTGAAATTACTTCCGCGTGGAACAAATAGCCACAACGTTGCAAGTCATATTTTCAATGACAGAGCAACCACGAACTTCAACAGTACATTTACATATGAAGGTGTTGATACCACAGTATGCCTATTTCAAACTCGTTCAGACAACGTCTATATCAAGAAAACATGCTGATTCTTAGACTATATGGATTTACTTTTACTTATAAATCTGTAAACATGTGCTACTTGATTTAGCAAAGAACATGGTATGCATGCATCTGATCATTCTAATGTACCTGCTTTTCAGCTTCGTGCTCCGTTATCGTACTCTGCAACACCCTTTTTGTCAGTCCTTTGATTGTCAAAGTCGCACACATACAAGAAAAATAAAAGAGAGTCAGAAAGATATCAGAAAGTAAATTAAATTTTCACTTGTGAAATCGGCACGTCCATGTCCACAAAGGGGATAGTACTAACCACTGGCCCCATGGTGCGTTTGACACCATGCACCCATTTTATCTAAGCAAGCTTGTGATTGATGGATAACCAAATCAGGACCCTAATTTCGAGAATCAACTAGATCAATCAAATGCACAAAATATACACATACATAACATTCAAACAACTGGCTTCAAGGTACAATTTTTTGAATACCTCAATCGATTTGCTCAAACTGCCATTAGTCATTATACAAGCAATTTCCAGTATTCTATCATTCTCTACATCCAAACCTATATAAGAATATAGTAGAATGTTAGTATTAAAGAAACGATAAATAAGGAGACAGACAGGTTGACGAGAATGCAAGTCCACTAGTGCTTACCAGTCATTTCGAGATCAATCCACGCTAGAGGCAGTGTTAAATTCTCTCCATACTGCCGTTGACCCTCTTTAGCAGTATCTAACGTCCCGTTTGAAGAACCGGCACCTCCATGTTTCCCTCTACCTGCTATAAAGATGAGCATGGAATAATCTTTAATTACTATACAACCCGTCACCGAAAGGGCCTAGGCTTTACAATTCCGTTATACTTGCACTAAGCAATAACAATTTTTAGCAAAAATGTCGATTAGAATTTAACTCTTATACCAAGTCGTTTTATTAGATCTAAATCCGTGTAAAAATTAACCACCATATCTAGCATTATGAATGGTTGACATGACTACACCAAACGTATAAAAGCCCATGATCCAATACCAAAAATGATCCAACATAAGAGAAGAATTTCAAGGAAATCATTATTTTCTGTAACAAAGGAAATTTTCTGAAACACACAAATCTGAAGATGCTACTGACAACCAGCAATACAAAATAACTCAAAATCAAATCCTAATGAAAAAAGTGAACCTTTTTCGGTATCTTCTGTATCTTGTACATGATCTACATGGACTCTGTCATCCTCAGCATCCAACTCCAGCAAAGAAAAGACGTTGGTTATATGATTCATAGCTGCAGCACCCGGAACTGATTCTTCAATCCAAATCACTCTAAGGCTGCTCAATTATATCCAATTCAACAAAAGCAGTCCAATTAGGTCAGCGGAAAGCTGGTGTCGTGCGTACTATGCTACAAAGATAAGTTATTTCAACTTGGTAGAATATTAAGTACATGAAGAGAATCAGTTACCTTCAAACCAGGTATCGGGCGCGGCCGGAGGAGATCGCGGAGGTGGTTCAACTTCGGTCAAAAATGGTTTTATATGGGAGTTGGGTTTGAGTTTAAGGATTTCAATAACAGCAAATAACAATTTTTAATAAGAAAATCGAATTAAATTAAAGATAAAATATATCATCAAAAAAATAGAAGAAGATAAAATATACATAATTGATAATTGGTTTTCAAGATTATCTCCTAATAAAATGGGTCTGATTTATTATTTATTATTTTAAATTTTAAACTTAAACCATGTTAGCATAATAATCGAAATAGAGAGGAAAAGGACAAAGGCAATAACTTTTGAGGCTTATATCCTTTCAGCAACTGCTTGTGGAACACAAGCTTCTTCTCCAGTGTATGGCTCAAGGCTCTCTATATCCTCTCTTTCAGACTTTCAGAATTCAAAAAACAAAAGTAACTTCGAAGCTTCAGATTAAGTTTCATCAAGGCCTGCATTTCTGTTGAAGCTTCTTCATCTACTGCACTGAAGAAATCAAGAAAGGCAAATTCACGAGTAGACGCACAGAGAGGTCTTTGAGTCTTCAAAGTATGGCAACCAGAGGAATCGGATTCGTAGCCAGTTCCTCATCATCTTCGTATTTCAGTCCTAAAATGAAGCCCAGTTCATCTCCCCAAATGGTTAGTGGTTTACCTCTCTGGTTATGTATTCATCTTCTTGGTGTGATGATCTCAAACTTTTGAACCGCCATACAGGTGATTGTCCAAATGGCCAAGTCAAATAGAATCGTGGCTTGCTCTGCTATACAGGGGACTGCAGCTTCAGCAGGTAATTTACAAGTCAAGAGTAACTAACATTTGCAACAACTCACAAAACTGAAACTATGCTGTTCTTTGATATTTTTAGTTGCCACTGAAACAAAGGAGACGAAACCAGTTGAGACAGAAGCTGCGGCGAAACCCAAAGCCAAGCCAAAGGTTGAAGAAAAGCCACTACCACAGATGATGGAGGAGGATGTGATCCCAGCATTGAAGTCCATACTTGAGGCTCAGAAGGATATTACGGATATTGAGTTATCCTTCCAGGACAATAAGGTCTCCTAATCATATCTCGTACCTCTCACATTATGATTCTGAAATTTGAATTTGAGTTTTCTGCTGACCTGAGAAAAAAAAATTGCGCAATAGTTGGAAGGTTCATTTCAACAAAACGGAACTCCTCATTCCTTTTGGGCATTTTTCCCTGATGGAAGTCTAATAGGTAAACGCTCAAAGTCAATAATGGAATCTAACATCCACATTTCTCAAATACCTCCAGCTACCAACAAGTGACACTTTTACATATTGAGTCGCCAGGTCCTAAAGGATTTTCAATATCTTCATTTGGTTCACCAGCAAGCACAGTGGAGCCATTCCTAGTAGATGAGAAGAAACCCACATCTAATTTGGTTGTGTTCTGGATTGAAAAGCGATTGGCAGCGCAAGGGATTCTCCCTGTATGGACAGAGTGAAATACAGGATGTTGCAACTTCATCAGAAAGATTACAAATACACAAGTTGTGTTTATTGTAACTACAAGGTCAATACAGCATCAATGTTCATTGAATCATCCAAGAAACACTTGCCCGTATCCTAAAACAACTTTACTTACTTCAGCATTTTGTCCAGCGATCTCCCTTAAGCTTCAGAAGCCAAACTGTCTTTAAACGAGTAAAATATGAAATACGGGTAACAAACCTAACGGAAAATGCACACAAATACTGAATGATTCATTGATCAAGTTTCAAGTCCTGTAAAAGAAAAGGCGAGACCAAATAGTAATCAATGAAGCATTTTTACTAACTTTAAAGTGAAATAATCAAGTGAAGATTTGAAATATACAATCTTCAGCATAACACTGGGTATCCTTACACGTAAATAATAATCCTTATTAAGTGTGCATTCTAACTACTTCAAAGGCCACAGTAAAAAAACCGAACCATACTCATTTGTTATCCCATTACAAAACCAGTAGAAGAAAAGAGACTCAGCCGTCAATCTTCAAACTCCACTATAAACTAGGTTGATTCCATCCTGCAATAAATATAAACAAAAACAATGAGTATACATGGAATTAACCAAAACACCAAAAAATTATTCAGCAATAACCTTAAATGCTGAACATGAAACAACCACATTTACAATAAGATATGCAGAAAATTGTTCAGTAAGCCTCTCTGCCAAGACCTAAATCATAAAAAGACCAAACAGTTTTTGACTAGCAAAATCACATCCTTTTTTAATACACAAATAAAGACTCAAACATCAATTGCAAAATAAGCACTTGAACAAGTATCAAGCTCTACCATAAGTAACTACATTGTTACTCAACTCACAAACTCAACACTTGATTCCACTTTACCAACAAACAAAAGAGCATTACAATCAAACCTTGAGCAGGAAAACCCTAATCCGAATTGCCATGCGAGACGCCTTCAATTTTCGAAACCCTAGCTTCCAAATCATCAAATTGCTGCGTCATCTATCAAACAAAATTCACACCATCAACATACACATCAAACTCCAAAATCGAATAAATTCAATCGATAAATGACTACCTCGGAGACGAGAGAAGTTCTAGCGAACAAGAGATCCCTCCACACGAACTGCCCCATCACCGCTCCGGTAGTCGCGAATCCGGCAGCGAACCACACCAACCGCGTCCTCATCAACATCCTCGCTTCGACGGTCAACGATTTGACGAAATTGAGAGACGAAGACGTTTTGCCGAATCGACGGTATTTATTTTATTTAATTTGAAAATAAAATAATAAATTATGAGCTTACCTCAGTGCACCAAAAGAATAAAGAAGTATCTGACGCAAAGGCACCCATTCACAAACGACGCCGTTAGTTCAGTTATACCTAATGATATAAATTAATCAATAAAATCGATACTTTTTTTTTTGAGGGAATAAAATCGATACTTATTTATCTGACGTGGACGTGATGCATTATGTCAAACTTCAGCCCGTAAAATAGCCCACTAAGAAGAGTAAAGTCCGGCCTCAACCGAAGAATCAAAATGCCAAACTGGATCGGTTCGCATCATCAATTGGACCGACGTTGAGAATTTTCGGTTCGACTCTCCAGAAGATAATTTTCTAGGGTTTTAGGGCAAAATTGCTGATCCGCAATCGAGCAGACACGAAGAGCGACGAACATGGAGATCGACAAAGGAGCCGCAAACGGTACCGTTATCGCTGAGAGGGGCGATGAGGCTGGGATGGATGCTATGAGGATTTTCGTAGGCGGACTTGGGGAGGGTGTGACAGACGGTGATCTAAGGAGAATGTTTGTGGCTTTGGGTAGCGTCGATGAGATAGAGATTATCAGAACTAAGGGACGAAGTATGGCGTATTTGAGTTTCACTCCTTCGTCTGCTAAGTCGCTGGCCAAACTCTTCAGCTCAGTGAGTCCTCATTAATGATTTTCTGTTTTTCTTTTGTAGTTTGTTTATGCAGTTTGAAACTGATCTCTTTTATAATGTGGTCAGATTTGGTTTGATGCAATTATTTTGGCATTGTAATCTTTCTGGGATTTGTGTGTTCCTTTTTGGATACTTGTTAGGATTGAAGTGTTGTTTGTGGTGTGTGTGTGTAGTTCAATGGTTGTGTCTGGAAAGGAGGGAGGCTGAGGATAGAGAAGGCGAAGGAGCATTACCTTGTTAAGATGAAAAAGGAGAAAGAGCAAGAGCATGAGGAGGAGCTTGCGAGAAATATTGTGGCGATGAGATGTAGTGCTGCTTCTGAAGTTGTTAATTTAAAAAAGCCGATTAAAGGTCCTGGTGCTGAAAAGGAGCAGCTTCGGATATTTTTCCCAAAGTTGAGGAAGGTATGTTTTACTTAAATGAGAGTGTCTATTTTGTTGTGGATGGAGTTTATTTATTGTGGGTTTCGTTTGAGTAGGTGAAGCCGTTGCCTTTTAGTGGATGTGGGAAGCATAAGTATAGTTTCAGAAACATTCAAGTTCCTCCACTCCCGATCCATTTTTGTGACTGTGAAATACATTCTGTTCCATATGATACTCCCATTGGAAATGTTGTTGTTAATTATGATGCACCGCAAAGTGGAGTCGACGAGAAAGAATTTGATTTGATGAAGTCAGTTTTGAACAAATTTATATCTAGAGATGAAATTTCATCGGTAAAAGCTGATAGTGATGGACCTATTGAGGACACAGGTCCTTACAGTGTTTCGAATGACATTCTTCCATCTGAGGACAACCCAACAAATATTGAGCCTGATGAAGATGGCATCATTATGAACATTTCTGGAGCAACGAATGAAATAAATTTCTCATGGAAGTTGGAAAATAAAACAGTTTCAGAAAATCAGGTATGTACTTAGAAAACTTATGCTAATCTGTTCTTGCTTTCTTTTTTTCCTCTTCTTTTTTGACCGGTATATGTGGCTGTTCCCTAACCTAATCAGGAATATAGAGGCAATCGCCTTCGGGCGCTCAAAGTTGATGACAAGAAGCTTCCAGTCTCTAATGAAAAACGGAAGTTGGATCATGAGGAAAATAATGCTAGTATGAGCGCCAATCTTAAAAGGAAGAAATCTGATCTCAATGGGGTATCGGTTCTTCCCCAAGAAAACAATCCAATAAGGGCGCAAAAGCCAAAATGGAAAGAACTTGTTGGTCAAGGCAGTGAAAGTTCGTTTAAAATATCCAATGTGTTGTCGCCTGGGTCTGCACAAGACTTAGTGCAACAGGAGGACACTGAAGAGGAATCGAGCAAATCAGAAGAGACGGACGATGAAACTGAAGCCTCTACTGATGATTCAACACAGCAGGAAGACACCGAAGAGGAATCAATCAAATCGGAAGAGCTTGGCAATGAAGCTGAAGAGTCTACTGATGCGTCAGCACAACAGGAGAACACTGAAGAAGAACAAAACAAATCAGAAGAGCTTGACGATGAAGCTGTAGCCTCTGCTGAAAATTCAGCGCAACAGGAAGATTCTGAAGAGGTTTTGAACGAGTCAGAGGATCATGATGGTCTTGAGGAAGTATCCATTAAAGGTTTCGGTAGTGAGTCTACTAAAGACAGTGTGGAGCATGACGAATATGAAGTTGAATCATCCAAATCAGATGATCTGGATAATTTTGAGGAAACCGAACTATCAAGTGTGAGTCCCTTGATTCGCCAGAATGGCCTTGAACAGCTACCTCCCAAGTCCGAAGAGAATAAACATCAAGGTGGAGTCAACCCCACTGAAACAGAAGATGGGTCAGTTAAGTTCAAGAAGGGTCCTACTTGGTCACAGAAAATGCCCTGGACCCAGTTAGTATCCGATATGGACAACAGTTCTTTTAGTATTTCACAAATCTTGCCTGGTAGTACTTCTGAAAACCAAGTAACACCCAGGCCCGACCTCAAGTCCAAGGATAGCAGTACTCTTAAGTCATCAAAAGCAGTGATGAGTGAGGCTTCTGCGGTTTCTGCTGTTTCTTTGACCAATCCACCTACTGATCTCCATGAGAAGAAAAATCTCAATAATTCAGTGAATCGTAGTGCAACATGCAATCCTTGTGGGGCCTTCAAAAGTGAAGATGAGAAACCTGCAACAACACAAGCAAATTGTGCACTCAAACAAGTGCCTGTTGTGAAAACTGAGGCTTGCGAAAGTCGTCCTTTCGTGCGTTGTGCTGCCTCATTGAAAGAATGGGCAAAACTTAAAGAAAACTTACGCAGATCACGAACAAAGAAAAGGAAGATTGTTGAGGAATAGTTGCAACAAAGCCATTGGGGACTGGTCAATGAAACAAAGGTTAGCTTTATGATGTTCGGATGGCTACTTTTTTCTATCAAAATACATTACTGGAACACACGTTTCTTGTGATCAATATACAAGTTATATCAATTGCCCTTCTATGCTTGCCCTAATCTGTTGAACATTTTTACATGCCTTTTAGTTGAATCAGTGGTGCGTTTTGAGAAGAACATCTAATGCTTCAGTTTACATGATTTGATTGCAAATTAGTAACATAATGAATTTCTCCTGATCAGGCACTACCTGTACATGCAGGGGATGCATTGAATATGTAATGAAGCTCGTTGTATGACTGGCAGATCTACGCTGCTTTGGATAATTGAAGGCATTCGAGTTTCCTCAGAACTCATCCATCATAGGCATTCCTGGCCTTGTGCTCGAAGTTCGCTTTGCATAGCTCCGAGTTGCCTATGAGGGAGAGAGTTCAGAGAAAGCTTATCCCTCTGTTTTAACTTAGCATCTGCGATTTTTCTTTCTAAAACCTCTGCTGAGCTTCATGGAGAATGTATAAGTATCATGTGACGTATAATGCCCATGTAAGCAAAGATGACATTGGTGCTCAGCCAAGGCAAACAGTCGGACCAAGTTAAGTATATAGGAATCATCCATCAGATGAACGGTGAACCTGACAGGAAGGTGCTACCAAATTGTCTCATTATTATCTTGTTTCTGTAAGATACATCAATAGTATCATCTGTTTTGTACCAAGCTGAACCTGGTCAAGGATTATGGTAGATATACATGTATCTTCTTGTTACTCAAGTGTACGGCTGTTTTTAAACGAACCTCGTTTACCCCAAGTTTTTGTTTCACATGTACTTTCTTGTGCTTTGGGGAGAACCTGCCGGACGAATTGTACACTTTCCTGGAACTTACACATTGTTCAAAGAGTTTAATGCTAATATGGTCAATATTATATCTATTGACGATAGCGATTGATCAGCACATGGGCATCATGTAACACACACTGCAATTGCCATAAACAGCAAACAAATGATTTTTATGCGTTTTAAATTTTGATCAAAAAATTAGGCAGTCTTGTGATAAGTACATTGATGGATTGCCGAGGAATGATACAAGCATAAACTGTTTCTGGATTCAAGCATGACAACTCACCTGAAATTTTTGTCCTGGAGATTATAAGACGAGTACAAGGACGATAACCACAACGAGCACTATAAAAATGCCCAGCACCCACCAACACTGTCCAAAACATAAAACAAACGATCAGGGTGTTTGTCTAGAACCAGGGTGTCAACGCACAGTTCTTGCAATGGACTTATGTTTATGTCGAACTTGCTTTATATAGTAGACTTTTCAAATCAACACTCAGATGTTGCCTAGGATGGAATGCACAAACTTCTTACCCATGATGATCTACTTTTGACACTTTTTGATGCTTTAACTAGCTGCACTTTGGCTTGATTTGTAGCGGAAGACGACGCCTCAATGTTTGAATGGATGTCATCTAGTTCAACGAGAAGGAAGCAGCACTTCTTTGGGTAAATATCAGAACAAGCAAAAGATAATAAAAAAGTAAGAGCTATCATGGATTTACCAATTGTCACTCCTTGGTCATGAACAAGAACTGCGAGATCCTTGAATATCTCATTTGCTTCTCCTATCTGTTCCTGTATCTCTCTAATGCCTTGTTCCCTCTCGTCAATCATAGCATCATTAAATCCTATTTCATTGTCTAACAACACCAACTCCTGCCTGTATAATTCACAGTTACCAAAAAAACAATTTTATTTTCTGTTTCATACCAATGGGATTCGTATCAAACGGATTTTCCAAGTACGGTGCAAATATGTTAGCAAGTCGTGTACCTCTTTTGAACCCCTAGAAAAGGACGACTCTCTTGAGCCACACTAGATGCGGACTGTTCACTATAGGTTGAGTCACATAAAAAAGTGAAGTCAAGTAAGTGTAAAAAAAACGTAGCTTCAGTAGGTTAATAATCTGATAAATGAATATAAACTCAAAAAAGATGCACACTCTTCAGGTATAGAAGATGGTGGAACGGAAGGCGCATAGGTTGATTCACGCTCCGAAGCAAGCTGCTGAACATTTTGAAACTCTTGCAGGATAGTATGAAAATCTCTTGCAAGTTTAGCATCCTCAATCTTCTTACTTGCCTGAAGTATCCATCACAAAGACCATTGTAACAGTTCAGAAAGCTAGTTCCACATATTCATTACTCTTATGAAGTCTATAAAATACAATCCATCGATTTCTAGAACAGCTAAGTGCTCAGAAATAAATCAAATCGTACATGACACATGTGAGTAGTAAACCAATCATCCAAGCTGGCTATCATCTTACAGTTAACCACTCAAAATCAATCTACTAAAATCACTATGCACTGGCTGATCAACTTAATTGCAGAATCTAAAACTCGATAAGAAAATATCAGAAACTGAATATTGATATTTACATTGACATTTGAGCCTCTATCAGACTCGCTGAGTGCTTTCAGCTTGGTAGAAGTCTCCTTAACTAGCTGCAACACTCTCTGCCTCGTATTATGCCTGAAACGAAGAACACAAATCAACATGACGGAGCAATCAAGCAAGTAAATCGGAAATTTTCAAAAGAAGATGATACTTACAGCTTCAGACGGAGATCGGGCGTGTCCTTAACTGTCCCGATCGCATCCACAAGCCTCCTAAAACCGGAGACAGACGTATTGATCTGGAAAATCCCCGCCGCCACCGCCTGCGACGAATTCTGCTGCACATTTCTACCTAAATTCGACGCCGGTCTTCGGCCAGCTCCGCCCTGTAGATCCTGGAAACTCATTGTTCAACAACGATTCGAAAACCTGTGAGAGAGGTATCGATCTACGGATCGGAGCGTGTACTCTTCGTCGTGGTTGTTGCAAGCAGAAAACGTGGAGACTTCGAAGCCGATTGTTGAAGTGAAGAGTGAGCTACTGAAGAAACTGATGATTGTTGACGATGACGAAATCGCCAACCAGTCAATGGAAGATTCGTCCGTTGATGACGTCACGTTGTGGATTTTATTCTTGATTTAGATTCTTTTTTAATTTAAGTTATTTTGCTGTATTTTTACCTTAATATTCAAAAAATTTAAAGAAAATGTAGAAAATTGGTAATGACTAATGAGTTAAAATTATTTAGTTTCAATAAAAAGTTTATAAAAAGTCATTCTATACTGTAAATTTTTGAATTAACATAGTTTAAAAAGCAAATTATATTTTGATAATATTGATATGATTATTAGAAAATCATAAACTTAAAAATTAAAATATGATAATACTCAAACTAAAGGAATATAAAAGTTCCAAATAATAAATCAGGAATTTATGAAATTTTCGACAAATGATGGCTAGAAGGCGATACTGATAAGTTGGCCAGTATTGCTAGCTATACGGCTACAAAACCCAAGCAAAAGCCATCCACAACGAGAGAATCACAAATCGATTAGCCGCCAACGACGCGGTTGCAGAAGTTGACGATGATGACCTCGAGTTACCTGCAGCTGAAAAATGATACAATATTTATAGAAGTAAAAAGAGTGATCTTGAGAATGATATGAAGTTCTTATCAGGTCTAAGAACTTACTTTTGAGGCAACCCAATGGATTGACATGTTGGCCACATTTACCGGGCAGCTCAGAAGCCCGATCGATATTTATACCGGCTTGCCTAGCTTGGTTGGTGACTCTAGTGCTGATCAATGCGCAGAGGCACTCAGGGTAGGACTTGATAACTGACTTGAGAGGGTTGCAGCAGGTTCTGGGTGGGTCACTGTGGCTGCTGTTCAGGTATTTTAGGCACGGGACGAGCCTGGTTATACATGTTGTCGGGTCCTCCTGTTGTCGCTGCTGCTGCTCAGCCATTGCTAAAGCCGCCATGGAGGCCAGTATGATTGTCAGAATGGCAGATGCTGAAATTCCCATAGCCATTTTTTTGACTCCTGAGGATTTGTGTGTGTGTACGTTTCTTCTAAGGTTTGGAGGCTGCTGAGGTTTGAGAAGTTAAAGAGGGTATTTAAGTACAGGTTTTAGGGAGTTATGGGTTGGTGATCTGATTGTGGGTTATTGGTTGACTATGATGTTTTTAGCTTCAAAATAAAAAAAAAACTAACTGTTTGATGGGAAGTAGCTTGACCCTAATGGCTGTTGAACAGGTTGAGCTACTTTAAGGGTATGACAACACTCTCAGTCTCAGGTGCCAAATGTCTAAGCTTAACCTCTGCTACAAGTTTCAGAGCAGAATAACTAAAACTTGATAAGATATATTTATTTATATATAAAACCTGTGACGTCGAACAATATTTATGCGCCAACATTTGGTACCATAAACTAGTGTGATGGAGCTGTGGCAAAAAGGACTACCTGTACCTGCAACATGAGGGAATGGTCCTACGGAAAATCCTGGGTTTTCGAGCCAAAGGATCGAGCAGAAAGCAGCTTCTGCGCATCTTAGGTAGGGTAATTATTTTCAGAATAAGTGTATCTCTGGCCACTGGGTCGATGGCACATTAGACGTAGTAAATCATACCAACTTCGATCAAGCTGATATGGGGGATGTTGAGAGCTACAGAAGGACCTCGGCAGTTCTTACGTAGAAATGAGTAGCCCATGTTGATTGCCATTTTCTTGAGGTGGGAAGAGGATTGCCTAGCTTTGACGTAGGAGTGACCCATTATGTATGCGACTCCCGACTCCTTTGCCTGTATTAAATCTAGCAGCTCTTCTTTAACAGCTGGATCCATAGCAGGACTTTGCGGAAGTTGGAATCTGACTCGTCGTTTTCTGACTCGTGGGGTGTCATCTTCAAAGGCAGACTGCACGCTGTGTTGGCTGAGAGATCTTGTATCTTGGAATTGATTGGTAGTAGTAGTAAAATCTTCAACTTCTTCAACTATTAAACTTGAACTTGACTCAAAATTTCTGGAGCTACTCAAGACTGCCATTCTGCCATCAACAGTGGAAGACTCGGAACATGAGAACCGTGGCTCGGAAGCCTCCATCTGAATAAACTCTGCAATGCTTTGTATTAGCTGGTCTTCAAAATCCCCATCATCGCGTTGGATATCCTTATATCCATACCTTATTATGCATCTATACATACGATATGGACTTGGGCAAACACGTCCAATGAGGAATCGCTCCTCAGGTGCCACATAGGGGACGGGGACTGATTTTACACAGACAAAGACCAGTACATTGTGGAAAGCAGGTAGATTTGTAACAAAATGAGAGAAAATAGCTGGTACTCCGGTAGCTAATTCTGAATAGATGAGACCTATACCCTGAACACGGACAACGCCAAGACTTGGTCCCAAGCCAAGTAACCACTTCAGTGGAACTTTGTTGTGCACATCAAAATCGTATTTCTTGCAAGTCCCATAATGCCAGACATACATGATGACCAAGAAGATGCATGAGAGAACAAGGGGAACCCATCCTCCTTGGGGGACTTTCATGAGAGCGGCTGATAAGTAAACACCTTCAATGGAGCCGAAGAAAATAAGGAGTGACATAGCCATTGCAACACTTTTATGCCAAACGAATATTATAATCAGCGTCATCAAACCCGTTGTGATGAACATCACTGTCATGCAAACCAGGCCTGGGAACATCACAGCAATTAGACATTTTGGGGCACCATGATTGGTAATTGAATAAGAAAATGATTATTACCATAAGCATTTCCAATTATAGTGGTGTCCCGGAATCCAATTGTTATAGCAAGGGTAAGAAGCATCAATATCCAGTTGATTTCAGGAATGTAAACCTGCCCGTATATATTTTGTGAAGTGTGAATAACTTTGACTCTTGGAAAACAGCCGAGCGCGTGGCATTGTTTAACAATTGAAAATGTGGCAGTTATAACGGCTTGACTTCCAACAACTGCAGCAAGGGTGGCAATCACGAAAACTGGCCAGAACACAGTATCTGTAAGAGAATAAATACAACAAGAGGGACAAGTCAGAGCACTAAACAATGATAGTCGAGGCAGACAAACGGAATCCTGATGAACTAACCTGGTATGGAATCATAAAAGCAGCGAGGAATTGAGTCCAGATTTTTAGACAAGAAGGCTGCCTGACCCATGTATTGTACTACCAAACAAGGGTATACCAGACATATAAATGCAATCTGGTTAGAACATGTCCAAAACAACCACTTGTCAGATCATGGTAATAAAATAAGTTGTTAAGGAAGATCAGACGGTTAAAATATGCTTGCAAGTAGGAAAACTCCTGCAAATACTAGAATGACAAATAATGAACTTTTCCGCATGATATGCTATCACCTACTCTTTGTAAAATGATGCATGGATGATCAAGATGTTACCCTTATAGATGAGGCAGTAAAATGACCAAGATCTGCAGACATAGCCTCGGTACCTGGAAAATTTAACAGCCAAACAAGAGGTTCCTATTAATTTAATTAGTGTTCCAAGAGCTCATAACATATATCCAAACCGTAGACTTTATTATGCAATCAAGACACTGTAAATGAGCCATACCAGTTATGGATAGAAGAATGCCGCCAAGAGAAATCCAGCCATCTTTACCAGTTTCTCTAAAGAACTTGATGACATAGTAAGGAGAAAAGGCCTTCACAATTTTTGGATTCCAGTGTATGGTGTTATACATCCCAATTAAGAAAATAGATATCAACCAGATAATAACAATAGGTGCAAACATGAAAGCAACTTTGTGAGTGCCGTAATGCTGGAGAGCAAACAATCCGAACAGTATCACGCAAGCAATCAAGAGGACCACACCTAAACATTACAAAAAAGAGCCAAAAAATCAAAACTAGAAGTAACAACTAATGACAAGCAGAGACTAAAGAAACTGTAGAATGACTTGCCATCAGTAAGTTTCCTCTCTGTCACTTGAAGCCCTGATACTGCTGACAAAACTGTGATGCACAAATCATTGAACAGGAGATTTTAAACTAATCAGATATAATGAACACAGGAACAGATTATTTCACACTGTTCAAAGTGATCTAATAATGTTGAAAGAGAGTTTTTAGTTTACCAGAAATTGCTGGAGTGAGTATTCCATCGCCAATAACCATGCAAGTACCAAATAATACAAGAACGAGTAGAGCAGTTCGTGATTTTTTATGCTTTTCCAAGAATCTCTTCAGTGAAGAAGATGATGGCGCCTGTGGCTGCAATTGTGAAGGAACATACTTGTATGCAGAGAGTTCCTCATCAGCTGCTTGTTGATTAGGAAGTAAACTAAACTTGGCATGCCTGCAGAGCAATGAGTACAATGCAAAAGTACCTCCTATCATACATGAAAAAACTGTCAGCAAGTCATTCTATTTACACTAACTAACTGTTTAAACTGAAAGCATAATCAATAAGAAAAACAAGATACAGCGCAATCAAATGCATCAAGCATACCTTCACCATTGTCATCTGCACTCAAAACTATAAAAATATACTTGAGCAGCGGAATCAACGTGAAAGTCCAAAACACCAATGAAAATGCTCCGAATATGGCATCATCATTTCGGTGATTGTCTAGTTTCCCCAAAAACGTGCTTTTGTACACATATAGTGGTGATGTGCTCAAATCTCCATACACCACGCCGAAACTCTGGTAAGCTAATATCAACTTTCTTGATATGTTTGCCCATGCAAACTGAAAAACAACATATTCATACAATCATACTCATTCAGTCGTAATCCCTCGCCTAAACATCACGCATTAATCACTGAGCGCGCTCCTGCAACTTTTTACTGTTAAAAGACTCCAAGTCTCACAAATTTTAACTCAATGATCAACATAACTACATCTCGCCATGTAACACAACAACAACATCAAACCCTAACAAATCTAATGTAATTGAAAAAAATCCACGTATTTTCAAATGATGATGAATTCTTGAACATACATTCGAGCAATGAAATTTAAAGAATAAAGAATATTCCACAGAATTTCAAAGATTAACAAAAAAAATGAAACGCGATGATCGAAAATGGCGGAAAGGATGATGGAGTCTGACCGGAGACGGCGATCGGGAATTCGGAAAAGCTCCAGATTCAAGCTCCATACGAGAAAACGGCGACGATGATTTTTCAGGATCGGAAATTTCTGAGAGTGTCATCTACAGGAGTTCCATTTTTATAGGAAGAATCGAGGGAGGGAGGAAGCTGTTGTAGCCGTAGCGTTCTGCTTTCACAGTTATACGCTTGAAATTCTTCCGCGTGCTTCATCGAGCCAATTGATCGGTTTTTGGTTTATTGAATCGGTTTAATGCTTATATGCTCGGTTTCACAGCTAGATTTTCGTTGATTTTTCAACCGTTCAAATCACTTTAATTACAAATGCACATAATCGTCTCACGCTCAAACAACACGGTTTTAAAAAAAAGGATCTTGACGTGTAAATTTAATAAAAAAAATCTGACAAAGAAATATAAATCACCAAAACCCAACGAATATAATAGAATGGATAGCAAAGAGGAGCAATTGGAATTTGTTGACTCGTGAAAGACAAATTTTATGTTGGAGTTTCTATGACGGATTTTCTTTTAGTCCGTTTTTAAGTTTGACTTTGGTGACTATCATGTTCAAAGTTTGAGTTTCAATTTTGCCTTGTGCAGTGTTACTATTGATTTGAGAGAAATCGGTACAGATAATACCGATCTTTTTTCATAATCGAGCACGTATTACCAGGGGCGAATCCAGAAATTTTTTGGACCAGAGGCAAGATAAATATTTTCGGACTGGGGGCGGATTCAGCAATTTATTTTCATACTAGAGGGGGCATATAATCAAAATGACCAGGGACAAGATGTAAAAATCAGTGGAAAATACACTGCATTAGCCTAATATTAAAGAAAAATCGAAAAATCGACCCGGGACAATTGCCCCTCCTCCCTCCTTAGTGCATCCTCCCCGGTATTACCCCACATCTCACCTCACACGATCATGTAAGAGTTTTGAGTTGAAATCGACAATGACAGTTCCGATCTTATCGAGAACGGAGACCGACAATGTCAAAATCGAATTCATCAAAAAAAAAAGACGACAAAATTGAAGATAAAAAACAAACAAACTACGTAAACATTCTTCAATATATGGAAGTTTACCCTTCAACCAATAATTAGTGTCACTCATAAAGTGTATAAAGGAACTACTAAACCACTTTTCTATCTCAACGTATATCATTGAATTCATGTCTTTCATAACTATAAAAAATCCCTAGAAGCACATGGTAAGCTTCTTGGTCTTATTATCACTTACTCATAAAAATGCCCTCACCAAATATAAATATAAATATAAATATATATAATTAACAAAAACTCTTTAACTATTTTTATTTTTTTTATCTATAGATGACATATGCCATTTATTTATGTAGTGGCATTTGACTTCATTTCATTTCATTTCCTAATAAAAACAAAATTATCATAATAAGTTATAATAATAGTTTCAGAGTGTCAAAGCATCAAAAAGAAGATAGTTTGAAACTGAAAGAGAAACATCTCATTCGGATGCATTATACATTGGCGGTGATCAAAGGACAACATATGAACACAGAAATTAAAAAAGAAAAGAGAAAAACAGAACAAAACCAAAATGCAGAAAACAGAACAAAAACAGAGACGACATTCGGACTCGGGTCGGGCAAGCGCAACACCAACAAACCGGGCAAGTTCAAAGTTACTGATCAGAAGAAGTAAGAAGAAGAGCCCAAATCAAAGCCGTCAGGCACGGCTTCGGTGACCGAAGGCATCCGGCCGAAGAGCGGGCTGTGAACATATTCTCCAGCGGAGTCAAATCCAAGGTAGGACGACGATCCGTTTCCGTCATTGTCGAAGCTGCTCTGTTCCAACCCGGACCAGAAACCCATATCGCTGTAACCGGAGCTCGAATAGTCAGAAGTGTACGAAGAAGGAAGAGGTGGAAGGTCAGAGCTCATCGCGCCGCTGTCGTAGAATTCAGAGCTGGAGCTCATACTCATCCCCTGCATCTGGGTCACCATCTGCTGCTGCTGAGGCTGGTCGAAGCTGCTCCAGTCGATGTACCCGACTTGAGCTGAATCGGGTCGGGTCACCGGGTCGGGCGAGTACGTGATTTGGTTGCTGTGGTGGTGGTGGTCGGGTGAGAGGAGGGATGTGACGGATGACCCGGCAGGGGTGTCGGGGTAGACAAAGTTGGTGCGGGCACGGGAGCCGCGCATTGACCTTGCGGCACGGTCGTATGCTAAGGCAGCTTCCTCAGCTGTGTCAAATGTGCCTAGCCAGTGACGCTCTTTTGTGGTTGGGTCACGAATTTCAGCTGCGTAACGGCCCCATGGCCTGCGTCGCACGCCGAGGAAGCGGTGGCCGCTGGCGGTGTCGGATGGGGATGAGGATGATTGGGTCTTTTTCTTGGACTTGGATGATGAAGTTGGAGTGTTCATGGTGGATTGATTCAAATGCGAGAAGAAAAAGAAGAAGAATAGGAAAAGGGTTTAGTGGGCTGTTGGTGCATGAGGAGGAGTGAGGTTTATATAGGGAAGAGTTTGGAAGTGTTGAGTTGGAGTCGTTGGATTTTCTCATATCTTTTTGTGACACTAATTATGTAAGTTATGTACTCCTTCGTTGGTGCATTTTCTTATCCATTTACACTTCAAATTCAAATGTTTTAACCATTGTGATGCATAAGGAGAACGGTCGAACGTCATAATTAATTTTGGTCAAACGATCAAGAGATTAACCAGTTCACACATTTTGAATGCATGCATCTTATGATGAGTTTAAGGTTGTCCATTTCTCGCCTTAAATAATACAGTAGAATTTTTTCATATAAAAAACCAATTATGGTGGTCTTTTTCTTGCCTCCTGAATGCATCTACGTCTACGGTTATTCAATCAGTTTGTGGTTGAAAATTATTAGAAGACTGTTATATTTTATTTTTCTTAATCTTTCTCATTCCGTTTTCTATAAATCATTCTATACAGTTCGGTTCAATTACAAATATTATTTCTCTTAATAATACTACTAAAATAGTCTTCAATAATTTTCAAATAAGATTTAATTTGACACTTTTCAAACCTAAAGAATATAATAAGATAACACAACTTGGACATATAAATGAAGAAGAATGGATTTGATCTACTTCATTGACCATCAAATTTGACACTTGCCCAAGTTGCTAAATAGCATGAGAATAGTATAATGTCGATAAATTAGAATTGATGAAGCAATGATACTACTAACATCACATCCTACGATTAATACCAATAATCATCACAAACCATGTTCTCCATATCACTTCTTCTTTTTTTGGATAGGAAATCTGTTACATCAAAAAAACACTAACAACAGCAACTAACACCAACAAATCCACATCTATGAATGATCAATAAGTGAAATGTTCTCCATATCACTTTAATTACTTAATTCTCATCAATCAATAAAACTATATATACACCTTCTCATGCTCTCTAAATCTCCAATCACAATATCAAATTTGTTAATCATCGTCATTTTTCTAATATCGAGGAACGAGTTTTAGAAATAACTGAGACATACAAATTGATATGTGAAAAAAATATCAATCTATATGGCAAACAAAACGAATAATTATAGAGGCAAAGAGGTGGCTCAGTGGAGCACCTCTCCTGTTGTATCAAAATGATTCAGGGGTTCAAGTCCTCACAAGCTCAAAATTGAGCAGATGCTACCTTAAGAGCATGAGGTCATAATAAAAAAAAACGAATAATTATAGATGAAGTTGAGAATAATGTGTGGTTAACTAACACAAGAATAATTTGGTCGTTTTGAGGGACATAAACGGTCAAAAGGTTTGTTTGAGACCATGTGACATGAAAAACTGCCTCTACGTCAAGTCAAGGATGATATACATTTTAATTATAAAGGCTTTATAATCTAATCATGGATTCTCTGCCATGCGACCTAACCATATAATTTATATTTACTCATTGATAATTTTAGTTTTAGGCCAATCACAATATACAATTGTACAAGAATTTGATATAAAAATGTTGAGGAAATTGGATAACATAAACTTAAAATTATATATTTTATATTATAGTCTTTAAAAAAAAGGAAATTGGACACCCTCCACACTCAATCCTTATATATATTTCGCCCCTCTAACCATATCCACCAGAGTAAATTCACACTGATCCCATCAGGATTCGAACGAATGACTTGAACAATGGTAACCACTGCTCTTTTACCACTTGACCACATCCCTGATGGACATATTCTTTTACAATTAGGAGGTACTTTATATAATTTTCTAAGTAATGGAATATTGTCTTAATGAATTTTTATTTGAATGACATTTTGGGGAGCATGGTTAGTGTAATGATCAAAGCATATGGGTCGACCAATGATAGAGTCATGACTTTAATTATTACGAAATCATCTACTAACATGAACCAAAGTCCTTAATTACTTAATCATTGCACATTCAATTAAAAAGACAGAAGAAAAAAGAATTGTAATTTAATTTCTGAAGTTATAATATTTCATAAGCTATTATTATATTGGCATATAATATGTATCGGCTCTTTTTAGTTGATGATTGGTTCACATTGGAAATGATATGAGATTCATGTTAAGTATGATGTTAATTGGTTTATATGATCATCTGAAATGATGACTGCACCGCCTAATTATTGATCAAATCCATTGTAAATTTTTTTAATATGAAAGTTGTTTAAGTTAATTATGAGTGTATGATTTATATTGCGTGAATCTATACCATAATAAATAAATTCCTATTAATATTGTTTAGCAAAATCTTTGGAAGGTTTGATGATTTGGGTCATACCATCAAACGATCTCTATCGGTGCCGATCGTGCTTTTGATGATTGATGAAGTAGCGCATGCAGATGCAGTCATGACCAAGACCAACTTTTATGACATTTGACTTCATATTTTAAATCCATACATTTTATTAGTGCTAGGAGGTGTAAATGATAAGTAATAAATAAAAGTGTTGTATTAAGAATTTATATTTTTTTTGAATTTGACATTTCAAATTGAACTGTGGTTGAACCGGTTGAATTCATGCAAATAGCATATTTGATGATAACCAGAGACGATATAAAAATTGTATTTCGCTATCAATATTGGAAACCTGATGGAAAAATAGGAATTTTTGAAGTATATTTTCTTTTAGATAGCTTCGTTTCAGAAATAAGATGATTTATGTCTCGTACAAACTTAAAACTCCAAATAAGATGATGTCGCTTTTTCTTTTAAGAGGAGCGTTCAAATGAGAATCACTTATTTTTTCGAGAATTTGAGAACCCAATCTTCACATTTCAAAATACAAGATGCATTTTGGTGGTGACATGTCTCATGTGCATTTTCAAATATGCATTTAATGCAAAGTCAAAGTCACATTTTTTGACTTTGCTTTTTGGACATGTGTCACATGCAGATTCAAAGATGCGCATCATTATCTAATATTGAGATTTGGGTTCTCGAATTCTCGAATTTTTAAGAGTTTTCAACCGAGCGCTCCCCTTTCTTCCATATGTTTGAGAGACATATAAGTTAATTTTACAGGAGTAGTGCAAAGCATGGCCATGCAAACATGCATGCACTATAATAGGTCTAGTCAAAAGTCAATGTCCTAAGTATCACTCGGACCGAATATAACCTACAAAGTTGTTTAATCACCTTATCTGTAAACCCTAGACTTAAACTTGTTTGTACCAAGATCGAGTCAAATGTTAATAGTGACTGTTCCCATAAACTATTGATTGAGAATTCAATAAATGGGGCATGTCGGTTGTTGATGACTTGCATGTGACATAAGAATGCCTTTTCTTGAACAAATCGATTCAGTAGGATCTACAGATATATATATATAGACATAGAACATATACAGATGGACATTTAGCTCGACTGTGAACACAAACTATTAACACAGTGACACATTGCGCTGCATATTATATAATTACTATATATTCAAGAAAAACCATACTACGTGGTCTCTTGACCTAGTGTCACCATTCATATATGTCTATATGAACTTAATATCCATAAGTTCCGAAACACAAACAACATCTCGTACAGTCCAGATCAATATGGAGTTCGATAGATTGAATACCGATTATTTCTACAATTGTACCACAAATTCGACCGTTATACATATTCTATATATCTTGCTAATTCGATCCGGAGGAAAACTCACTCCGAACCCATCATAATTCGAACTCATAACTTAAGCAATACTGACCACTGCTCTTACCACTTGATCACGCTCCTGATAAACAATCTGAAATATATGACAGGAAGAGATAACATAGAGAGAGAATCTAGCGAGAAATTCCCAAAGTTGGGACGAAACAAAAGAATCCCCAAAACATGGAATGTTCGGTAGTTAATGGCTGCATGTTCTTGGTTCCAACTTCCAAGTGAGTGCAGACATTTAGTCAGTCATCCATTATAACCTATATACTTAATTAGGTTTTAGAGGCTTGTGATGCACCATGAAGCTATGATCTTATGAACCCCAATGCACCAAATAGGTCAAAGTCTATACACACTAAACGGTCTTAATATCTAGTCAGGGTTTCTTTGATCACTTGTGATTCAATAAACAATGTTTTATAAATGCATGGATGCATGTGTTAACCCAAGTTGATACTTTTAGGAGAAAATGAGTCACCCAGACACGAGTGAAAGTGAAAGGTTTTCTTTGGGATTTGGATTGTTATCGAAATTGGTGTGCTTGTGACTCATTTTTCCTTCTAGCTTTGCGTGAGAATATCATGACTTTTCTCGTCCGTCCATGTCCGCCTTCTTCAATTCCTCAGTCTAGATGTAAATATACATAACGATTCGATTTATTTGATTTAATCATTATACATTTAGTCAGTTTCAGCACTAGCAGTAGTCTCCTGTCATCATTATTTTATTAGTCAACACAACGTAGAATTCATCGTAAAAAATCATAATAAGTTGATGACGTCATGATAGTTGCGTGCCTTGTAGACATATACTAATTAAGTTTGCATAAATACGATCCCCTCATCGATTAGAAATCTTAAACCCTAAATCCTGAAAAAACTGAATGCATACACGAGATCAGCTTGTATTGGATGTGATGTGGGCGCGTTCTCAGTGCATTGTGGTCTCTGCAGCTGCAACCTAGCTATAAATGGTTGGTTGGCTAGATATATCTGCCTGCATGCACGTGATGAACAAGCCCTAGCTATGCATGGTCTTTATTATCAGTTTCACAAATATCAATATCTTCTCCCATCACACATCTACCATATGAACCCGTAGCTAGCAGTTGATTTATACAATTAATGTTAACATTAGGTAGGTACTTAACCTTTGTTGGAATAGTAATGCAGCATGAGAAAATGGCATCTGAATAGTGATTATATTGACCTAATGCAATATGCTTTTTCAGTGTATTTTTGGAAGGGCATGCAGATGAATAAAAACATGTTTGAATGTGGGGTAGGAAGCAAGCAACTTCAACTTTTGCCATGTGCAATGAAAAAAGTATATGCTAATGTAGTATAGTATTATGTTTTGATTGATAATTTGTCTTACTATGATAAGGTAACTAAATTAAAGTATAAATTGCAATTGCAATTGCAAGCCCCATGTGTAGTGCTAGCTGCTTGTTTATGGAGCAGGTTCTAGAAACACAAGTAAAGCCAAACTAATTACTCAGAATAGGAAATATGAGGAGACAACAGAAGGGGATAAAATTGGTCGTTCTGAGACAAAGAAATGTTTTTGTATTATGTTTGGATATATATATTCAATCATTTGTTAAATTCATCGTGTCTGGCCGGGAACAAGGTATACCCAGTTCATGTGATTCAAGAACAAAAGTCGCCTCTCCCTGCCAACTGCAACCAACAGCCCCTTTCTTTGTCTTTTTTTATGGTTAAAAAGAGAACCATTGTTTGTTTATGTGTGAATGTTTTCAGGATTATTCGAGCAATAATGTAAGGTCTTACCTGAACGAGCGTCAATTGCCAGAGGATAATGCTGCATAGAAAAGTATAAGAATTTCAAAGGATAGGCTTCATTTATATACATGCTGAAAAAGTTGAAGTTACATTGTGCCAATAGTACAAATTGATCTATACGAGAGTCCATTTAGACGACATGAATGCTTGTTATTGCAACTAAGACTCTGCTCTATACATCTTTGCTGAAACTGTCTGTATGTTCAGTGCTACAAAGCTGATTGATGACTTTGAGAAGAATTGATGCAATAACGAGTCTAGATGTCTTTGAAGCGGCGGTGTTCTTGTACCCATGACCTGATGATTCATCAACTTTCGGCGGTGTTCAGGAATTCCTCCACTTGTGAGAATATCAACAACAAATCTTAATCTAGAGATGGCAGTACCTAATTTGCCGAGTTATTTTCTTGCAGCGAAATTTACTCAGTCAGTAGCTGTGAAGGCCTTTAAAAGAAACTTCTGAACACACTAAGAGACTCAAGCCCAACAGACCCCAAAAATTCCCGAGGACTTGAGTGATGAGCAGTTGGAGGGTTTGCACGGCAATTCAAAGTAATGATTCCACAGTCCGCCATGACATCTGAAGGATCTGTGGAAAGTCCACCATCTGGACTTATAGCCACTTCCTTGATTGTATCATTATTCATTTCCTTCTCCATCAGCTTTGAGAATTTATCCAGTGCTTCCCGCATCCAATCATAACGGCACATACTTCGTGCCTCTTCTACATGCAACTGAAATTGAAATAAAAGACGTGATAAGAAACATTTTAAAGACTACTTTGTCAAAACTAAGTTATTCAAATCACCTTCATCCAAAGTTGATGCAGATCATGATAATCACTTGCAGGAAAGAAAAACAGCAATGCGATGCTCTGCTATTACTAGTACTTTTATGTTGAGATACCACAAAGTGAGGAAACTAACCCATTTCCTAGATTTGTCTCCTTGCTCTGGCCAAGCCTCCAGCTCCTCTGTGACCTCCAATGCAAACATGTAACCTCTACAACCTCCTTCCAAGCAACTAATTTCCTCCCTGCTTTTGCTTCTGAATTCCCACTCTCCTAAAGCAGCTTCCTGTACAATACAATGGACGTAACAAACATTAATCTCAACAGCTATTAATTTCGGGTACTATGATTTCATTTATCTAACCACAAGGTTAAGAAATAATTTCTGAAGACACGGAAGCGGAACATATCACATGCCAACGATCAATTTATTCAACTCCTAAACAAATACTGAAAATTTGCAATCTTACTAACGATGACATGACTGTTCATACTACGATGTAATAGTGATCTGGTACGAAAGAGAGACGCTAACCCTAAGATTTCCCTTGACTCCCGCTTCTTCTAATGCTTCTCGACAAGCAGCCTCTTCAACAGTCTCATCATCCTCCCACCCGCCCTGGAAAATAGAGAAGAATAACCTCGTGATCCAATTTATGTAATACCTTCAGTAAAAAACACTACTTCTAAATGCAAGCAATAGATACCTTTGGAAACACGAGATCCTTACGGTTTGGGGTAGAAACCATGAGAACTTTTACTCTATGCAATCTTTCACAGCTGTTGTTGCCATCATTTTCAGTCACAGTATATGGAATACACCTACAGCAGAGTCCACAAGTAAGAAACATAATTTATCACAGCATGCATTAACAAATTTAACTTAGCAATGTTTTTTCACCAGCATACTATGCAAGCTGTAATTTACAAGTTGATTTTTGTTTCTGTTATGCTTGCTTCATTCTATGGTTATGTTCAACTAATGCATATTTCTTAGTCCATGCCATTTACTAACTGTTTTCAGATCCATTAAGTATTTGCAAAAGTTTCTTGTGACAAATCACCCGCCTGTATCAAAGACAAGGATTGACAAATGTGAGCCATAGTTTTTAAGTGCTAACTGCTTGAATTTAAAGATGGATCCAGATGAAAAAAGTAGTTCTGATTTCAAGGTTATGCTTATATATAAATATTCTGAAAGCACTTTTACTAAAGAAGTGTTAGTAGCTTTTAAAAAATGTGGACTTTTGACTTCCCATCAACTACGCCTTGCGTAGTTGTTAGAGCACTGGAGCTATAAACTTCAACTAATAGGTAGCGGAGTCTATATCAATATGGCAATATTTTCCCACAGCTAGCCGAGCTCTAAACAATGAGCTAAGGCTAAATTTAAGACGGTGATTCATTTTCGTCTCCACATTTAGCAAAGTAAAACCTCAAACTGAACTAGGTATCAATATGAAGGGAAATGCATAACTTTACTCCAGGTATCCAGGTAATCATGGGCTGTTATGCAAAATTTGTGATATTTAACTTGAGTGCTGAGCATCATAACATTACAATGAAGCAAGGTATAAAACAGACTATGTTAAGAACAAGATGGATGCCCACGCACTTCCAGCTGAAGAATGGAAGTAACCGGTAGTGGTTCCACTACAATGACAAGTCAACATTATGATAGATGAACCAAATTAGATCTGTAGTTAAACTTGAGGAATTACTACAAACTGCGAAAAAATTGGATAATGACACAAACCTCAGTAATTTAAAAACGTGTGATCTATGATGGTTGACTACAATCACCAAAATCATTATGAAAACTCTCAGTCTACAATCTTCTTTAAAATAATCTTGTATACCGTCCACGAGCTGCATTAAACTACTGCCCCATATGCCATATCGTCCACATCTACCCCAACTCTTGCAGTTCCAGGAAGGCCAACATCAATTTATTTCTCAGACACACATTAATTAAACCCATATGCAATGAGCTTACTCAGATTTGACAAAGTCAACAATAAGGGCCATGTTTTTTTAATACTCCCATCGACCTCCTGACAAGTATACTTATCTACAGGGAGTTCCATACATCTTACATCCATATTAAAAACAAAAATGTGAATGTGCACAAGACTGTCTTATATGAAGAAAACAGTCACCACACAATCAGCCGATTCTTCCCCTCCTAATCAATCACCAGACAAATCAATGTTGATAAATTAACCTGAAATTACCACCTCCACCTCATAAAAAATTATCATCTTCAATCATGGATAGGAAATAGAATAAAGTAAACAATTCTCTATATGACGAAATCAGCAGGAGCAAACTGGGCGTGCATACCCCGAAACTAGCCGGAAATTGTCCTGGTAGCGTTGATGAGCTCGGCCAATCCGAGAAACAACCACTGCAGACATATTCCACCAATCAGCGATCAGCGGGTCCAGAACCTAAAACGCAAGGAATCCTTCATCATTCAAAACTTCTCATACAACTTAAACAGGGCCCCAAATCAACAAACACAAAAAATAAGTAAAACAATTGATAATAATCTTACCTTAAATCGGTGAAATGGAGTGGAAATTGGCGGCGAATTGGAAACCCTAGCGCGGTCGATTCTGGTCCAGCGGTGGGGATGAGTATTCAGTTTTCTATGAAATTGCGGACAAGTTATGAAAACGGAATACAGCGGTGAGGGTGAGGAAGACGAAGGAGGCGGTTGTGAAATGTCAGGAGGAATCGGCGGCGAGTTTACCGGCGGACTATTTGGCGGGTTTTCAGAGAAGGGAAAAACTGAATTATCTGGTTAGCGTTGTAACGTTTTGTTTTGGAGAAAAAAGATGTAGTTGCTCCCTCTATTTATATATAAAATTTTGAAATTATTTCTATTATTTCCAATTAATAGTGAACTTCCCTTTTTTTAAAGTGAAATTTATTATTTCCAATTAATAAAAAATAGAATAAAGAAGAGGAGAAATAACCAATAAATATAGTTTAAATTTTTTTCGAATAAAAAAGTATTTATAGAAAACTGCAAAAAAATTCGAAGAAAAAAGTATTTATAGAAAACTGCAAATAATATATTTTTTTATTGTAAATTTTATAGAAAACTATATTTAAAATAACAAAATTTTATTTACCTTCTTGCTTGGTTTGGGCTTAGCTCATCCAAGCAGTGTTATTAAAACCGATCTGTTGATCGAACCGGTAAAATTATTAGGTCAATTGGTCAGTAGTTCAACCGGGTTGAACCGATTTGATCCGCACATATTAAAAAATAAAATACTTATATATGATATTATAATTTAACATATTGATGACTTGCATCCAGGTTGTTGTGTTTAAATGGATATGCATAAGAGGCAGTGGTATCAAGAGATCGACGGTTCGAACCCTTAAATGCATTTATGACATGAGTTTGGGTTGTTCATTCATTACCTAATGTGGAATTTTTTTTATTTAAAAACTATGACGTCTACATTCATGTTCTTCTTTCTTTTTTTGTATAAAATAATAAGCTCTTAAATCATTCAGGCGTATTAAGTCTACTTAAGTAGATTTATATCTCGTGCAGTCAAGCTATATACAATCATTCGAAAACAACGTGATTTTGATAAAACAATATCGAAACTACGTCGTTCCATTAGTATACCCCATAAATTGATAACTGGACCATTTTCTAAAACTACGCGGTTTCCACTCAAAACTATGCAGTTTTATCTAAAAACACACTAAACTGCATCATTTCCTCACATTGATGTTAATAACTTGGCTTCACGGGACCTCATTCCCTACTTAAGTTCTTATCAAGTTGCCAAAATATGTTCTCAAATCACTATTGGCATTCTTTAAATAAAACTGAGATAGTTATTGTGATTCGTAGTTTTTTTAAAAGGAAATTACCGGACGATCCCTGACTCAATTCATATACATAATATACTCTTCTAACCTTATCCACAAGAGGCAATCCACTATGGCACCATCATGATTCGAACATGTGACTTGATAAGTGTTAATCACTGCTCTAGCCACTAGACTAGCCCTTGATTAGCATTGTGATTCGTAGTCAAAAATCAATTCATTCCTTAAAAATATTTATGAAATGTGAAGAAGAAAAAATGAAACATTATATTGAAATTTAATTATAGCAAAACTGTATCTTCTTAAATTATGTTAAATCAAACCTGTTTTATTATAAATAAATTATAGTCTCGATTGTATTCGGTTTCTCCAAATATGGGCATCAATTATTATTCTTTCATCTGGCAAAATTGCATGGAACTAATTAACAGTATCTTCTTGATCTGGATGTTTCAAAATGGAAGCGACAAGGTATTGTTCTAGTATTTGGCATTTGTCATATCCTACAAGTATCGAATTCAAAACAATATGAAAGCATATGGAATAATGCAGAATCATGGGAACTTGTCTTTGTTGAAATGCTTGCTCAATTTATTAGCTAGAAAGGGGATTCTTGGCTACTCCCTAAAGTTATGGTTGAACCAGAATCTAGATGAAAATAATATGTCATTTCATTTTTTTTTGGTGCAATCTATTTGTCGTGGAGAAATGAACATGACATATAATAAATTGAATGTCGTGCTTTAAATAGTGACGGTTCCAGAGCGTTATAAGAGGGGGGGTCCTAAATTTTTTTTCATCGATGAACTTGGATATTGGTCTGATTGGGCAAAAAAAAAAATTTGCACATATATATCATTTATGTTCAACAACATAAGAAGTTAAGTAAACTACTAAATTCAAACTCATATATGTAGTCCCTTGACGATCTAACTTTGGAAGGTCATAAAACTCACATCGATTACCCTATCAGTTCGACTCATATGTAATTGGAAAGATAATTTAATAGGTTATGACTCTTTAGTTGATATTAAGAACTAAATCGGATGTTAAAGCAGCTGAAAACATGCTCAAACTAAGGTCCCTACAAGTGTGCGTGATCAACCACATATAACCGTAGCAACTTTACAACGATATAACAATCAACCAGAGCACCATTTGGGAAATCGATCATCTAAAACATAAAGCTAAGGACAATGACTACAATTTCTATGTTTACACCTAAACTAAAATATAACATTAAGGCAACTCAAAACCAAGTCGAAATAGACCGTATGTTTGAAGTTACTAATGAGCGATCAATCTTCTGGAGCTCATAAAGGCCTCGTTCGATAGCCATTGAAGACGGTCTTTATATCGTCGGAAAGCTAATTGAATGTTCTACAACTTTCATATTTACATCAAGATGAAATTAAAAGAATAAACTGGTGAAATCAGCGACTAAATATAGCTGATTGATCAAAATTTATCGAAAAAGAGAGGGGTCCAAGGACCCCTGGACACCCCTACAACCATCCCTGGATGATCGTATAAACATCTCATTTTTGCTAAGAAATTTTATTTGGCTTGCAACCAACTCTTGTGGTATGTTATTTTTATGGTCATGGGATTTTTAAACATTCAATCATTGACAAATCACAAATTGCAAATAAACTTTAGGGTTTTAAGTAATGAATCAACTTGATTAGTTGGTTATTTATGATTGATGAAAAGATTTTAAGGGGTGAGAGGGACATCCGGGAGATCATGAGATCACTGTGATACGATCTCCATTCGACGTGTACTCTCATGTTTAGATCGCTAAAGTTTTTTTATTATATAAAATGATTTTGATGAATTTTGTATTTTGTACTAAAATTTAACTTTGTACTTAATATTGACCCTATAAAAGTATATTTATTATTTTGTATTTTTATTTGTTTCTTGATTGAAAATAAACTTTCATGACTAAATGATGTCGTTTTGACATTTGTAGCATTAATTTTTTTCTTCGCCTTAATACGAGAAAAAATACCAAAAATTAGAAAAAATATATTATTACCAAACTTAAACACCTAAAATAATTATTGTCAATTTTCTCTTATACCGAGTCAACCCAATGAGCAACCGACATATAGCGTTGACCGGGGCACATTCACATGTATCCACAATTCCATTGAAAGTACCTGCCATGTTTTCAGGGCCATCCATGCACGATAGTCTAGTCGGTAGCAATAATTATAAAATGAGAATTATAAAAATACGTTCAATCAGTACAATTCAGATTTCAATTGGCCTTGTTGACATATTTCATCACACTAATATAATAAAAATAAAAATACATCATCAAAATAAATTTAAAAAATAAAAAGAATTGCAAGGGGACTCTACTTTAAACTTTAAAGGCAATACGTCTGTGTGTCAAACCACGTGTTGGGTTAGAGGGCCAGCCTTATCCGCAACGTCCCACGAAAATTTACTTCGCTTCTTCCCGTGAGGCTTTTATTTTTATTTTTCAGGCCCAGCATTCATGGCTACTTAAGCTACGCATAACCACTTCCGAAAAATAGGACCAAATTGAAAATCAATATTCAATGTTGAGGTATTTTGGAAAGAAATTCAACTTTAAACAGAAAAACCTCTTCGTTTATGCTTCTGTGTCGGCCAACCGTCCCTTTGATTTTCCCATACCGAGCACCGACTATGTCGGGTTACCTAATTAGGAAGGACCATGGCTTTGTCCGGAGTCTAGAAGTTTCGTCGAAGGCACATCTCCTAAAGTTGACAAATATGGAAATGCGTGACCCACAGAAAAAGATCGGGTGCATGACTATTAAATCGACATTGTTTCAATGAAAACAAACTCTATTAATATTTTTTAAGATAAAACAAAATGACGATGTCATTTCGCATGTGGCAGCATTCCAAATCCATGACGCGCATGCCATAAATAACAAACATGACAAAATGGATACTTTTCAGATGGCAACATCAACAGAAACGTTACAAGTTAGCAGTCTCCGAGAGGCTTCTAAGGTTTATCTCTGTGACTACCAAAGCAAACTACCATTTAGTTTAGCAACTTAAGGGTGCACTATAATTGTTAGTGCATAGTAGAGAGAAAATGGCTTCACGAGAAGAGTATAACATCTAACTGCCACTCAACACCTAAAATAAAACTAGCTCCAAGTAACAAAGACTGCATTGTTCTTCATGAGAGATAATTGCAGAAAACATCTATGAGGGTCTAATATATTATTACTTCATTACACAATGAATACTAGTATGCAAAGTAATGTATAATTACTACGGGATAAAAGCAACACAGAAATAAGACGAAAATGTGTCAAACTAGGAAACACGAAATTGTAAATTAAGAATACGGAAGGCTGCCGAACCCAAATTCCAAACTGAACAATGTAAGCAGCGCAAATAATCACAACCAGTAAAATAGTTGTGTTTTAAATTAACTCCACCACTGTGGTATAAAAATTTAAGTGAAAGAACGACATTGAATTCCAAATGCACTTCTAATGTTGTCAAAATCTCAAATTGAACAAACCAAGAAACGTAACAAAAACTAACATTCACTTTGCTCCAGCATAACTTGATAAAAAATTTGAGTTCATGACCTCTAGTCTCCCTTCTTTCTAAAAGAGCAACCTTCAGTAAGCCTTGCTTTCCCACCTGTTGGCTGGCACAAGATTGTCTGGCAGCTACTGCAAGTCACCACAGTCTGCGAGTGGCTAAAAACAGTGGTTCTGCAATCCAAATGCAAAACCGTTAAAATTTTGGTCCCAAAACCAATCAAGTACACTAACACTAATGAAAATTAGCAATCAAATTGAACAAATAAATTTCTTACATGTTGAAGCAGCCTTGACATTTCACATCCTGATCAAAATAAATCCAAAATCAAACAAGCAAATAGATGATGAAATAACCTACTGAAACACCAATAGCAAATGCGTTAAAAATATTTTTTTTAATTGTGGAAATTACCATGAAGAAGGAATTGGGGGATTGGACCAAACGCTTGAGCTTGTGCTTCCTCTTCTCAAGCTCAGCCGGCGGGTTCAGCAAATCAATGTCATTCGGAAGAGTCTAAAACCATACAACAACAACATAATCAGAAAAAAAAACAGTTGTAAACCAAAGCAAACGACTCTAAACCTAGTGAGTGAGACAAATCAGAGCGTGAATCGAACTCACCATGCTGGGCGAGATCCTAATCTGCAACAACAAAGTCGAGCAGAGCTGCGTATCTCGAAAACCCTAGCACAGTCCGGAGGAGGAGAAGAAGTGAAATACGAGATGGAGGATAAATAAGTGTAGAGGTCGAGGATTTTCAGCCGTTCGATGGTATCTGGTTTTGGGTCTCGACCGTTGAAAGTGCACGTGCTATCACGTGACCGACCTAGCACAATCGAGGAAACCAAAAACCCTGGCGATGTCTGCTCAACTCGTTTCTCGAAGTACCTCCGTCTCGCTGCTCGGTCATCGCGTAAATGTTTCTCAGCCGTTTAATTGATTTGTGAGGTTAAATTGATCGGTGGATTGAGCATTTCGTTCTGTTTGAGGTGCAGCTGAGTGTTGAGTCACGATCCTTCGTGGTAGTTTGAGATGTTAGCTTTTGCATTTCAATCCTTTCAGCCGCTGAGAGCAACTTCGAAGTCTTATTCTTTGATTAGTGATGGTGGTCGACGGAGAACGAATGTTGTTTTGGCTGTTGCCAGAGATTCTGCGGCTGACGCGTCACTGAAGTCTAAGGTATTTCAGTTGTTGATTACATCTTTTTTCATGTTTTAGTAATGTTGATTTTTTGGTTGTTAAATTCATGGGATTGATATCAGACTTCGTCATTGCCTACCATATGTTTGCTGGGATTGATGATTTTTTGGTGGCCGATGATCAGTTTCCATTGGTTCGAATTGCTCCTGTAGGCTGTAGGTTGTTACTTGCAATTGCTCACTTATGAGCACAACGCACAATATCATTTTTTTAATAAAGATGAATGCCTGGCATCATTTTATATGTATTTGGTTACTGACTTATATTGGCGTCCTCTTCCTCTTCGTTCAAAATTTGACCTGATCAGTTGCATTGTAGGTTGAGACATTGATGGAAAAAATCAAATGGGATGACAAAGGGTTAGCTGTGGCAATAGCACAAAATGTTGACACTGGAGCTGTACTTATGCAAGGATTTGCTAATAGAGATGCATTGGCTACGACCATTTCCTCTCGTAAGGCAACATTCTATAGTCGATCTCGGTCAACCCTATGGACGAAGGGAGAGACGTCCAAGAATTTCATTAATGTTCATGACATTTTTCTAGATTGCGATAAAGACTCGGTATGTCTCGAACACCCTAAAGGACTTCAGGAACTTGAAATAAATCATATTTGCGTGATAAGAAAAATATTTTCCAGATTATATACCTGGGAAAGCCTGATGGTCCTACATGTCACACGGGATCAGATACTTGTTACTATACATCAGTGTCGGATCTTTTGGGTCCACAACAGGTCTGAATCATCCCTGAAACCAGTTTTATTAAATTGAATGTATCAGATTGGTTAGTTCTTTAACTTATCATTCTACAGGTAGAGAAAAATAACCTGGCATTGACGACATTGTATATGTTAGAGGCAACGATTGCCCAAAGGAAGGCAGAGTCAATGACACCTGAATCAGGGAAACCTTCTTGGACAAAAAAATTACTGTTAGATGATAAGTTACTTTGCTCAAAAATCAGGTAATTTCTTTACAACATTGTTACTGCGTTACTCAAATAGTTATATTTTGTGAATTTCTAATCAATTTTGTTTACATTTACTGCAGAGAGGAGGCAAATGAGCTGTGTCAGACGCTGGAAGATAATGAAGATAAATCCAGGGCTGCGTCCGAGATGGCAGATGTTCTTTATCATGCATTGGTTCTGTTGGCTCTCAAAGATGTTAAGATTGAAGAGGTTCTTGAAACCCTTAGAAAGAGATTTTCAAAGTCAGGCATTGAGGAAAAGCAGAACCGCCCATCTATAATTAACCGTTGACCTATGCCTTCTCAGATACAGTTCAAGATGTTGAAGGTTTTATTCTTTCCCTGCTAGAAGCATTGAAAAAAACTGAATTGCATCAGAGATTTCGAATAAGACAAATGTGCATGTTGATCCATTAGGGTATTGAGTGAATCTGTTGGGACTTCAACTTCAATGTATTGTTTATAAAGGTGTTACTGATTAGATACCAGTATCATAGACTTTTGCCATTTCATTTGAAGCTAATTCTGGTACACTTTATTCATTTAATATGTCATGGAAATCTTTAATTTCCCTGGTCTGTTGATTTCAGCTCCAGGCCCAGATTCAAATTTTCCTTAACACCTGTACAGTTCCCCATGCAAGACAGATTCAAAGCTCCACAGGCCTCCAAGCACTGAATAGCTTGAAACCCTTTGAATCCACAGCTAATTGAGCACTGCACCTCCTTGGTTCCGCAATCAGCCAGGCAAGTCAGATTCTTGTTCGTCAACTCAGTCCCAGCAGCGTCCATCGTCAGTGCAACTAGGAATACCAACCCAAGAAGGCAGGCTACCCGCTTTGAACCAAAAGCTTGATGTCCAGCCATAATTCAGGTGGGAATGGATTAGCGGGTTAAGTGGAAGATCCATTCTCCCAAAGGTATTTATTTATACATTGGAAAGCCTTAAATTTCGTAACAAAGTAATTCTTTCTCTTCCATTCAGTTTGCATGACTAGAAATTGTATGCCCTTGCCGATACGAAAGAGGTCAAGCAATTAAAGATGTTTGCATAGAACATGAACTTGGCAAGTTTTATGAGTTTTAAAACTTGGAAACATTTAACAAAAGTACTTATTCTAATTACAGATCATAATTTCCAAAGTAATCTCAGTAAAAGTACTCAGTAAACTTGAGCATACTTTTACAATGTTAGGATTTTAAGTAAGAATTTTAGCTGCATAAAGATTCCACAAGGATTCGTGCAAATTGAACGTTTTCTTAAAACCGACCATGGATATACATTATTATTCAATTTTCGGAAAAAATAAATAAATAGTGAACTCAACGCCCTACTAACCAAACTTCAATCTTGTTAATTCATTAGTTCATCATTATTCATTCAGGAGTCTGAAATGATAAGTACTCAATATTTATTACCATGGGAGACGATTTATAATTGATTTAGATTCGGTTTCCACCGTCGACATTCGCCCGACAAAACCAACAAGATAAAGTTTATATGAGTATGACCTGTAGCTGTAGGTATCGGTTTATATCAAAGCAACGCAGTATGTGTATGATGTTACTGGCTGGCACTACCACATGGTGTGGGCCTTTTGTTGGTGCATCACAAAGCTATAGAATATCTTCTCTTTAAGTGAATATCTTCTTCCTTTTTGGCAATTAGTTATTGCATACCTTTTACCCGTTTCATCCTATGTCTCGCTTTCCCCGTTTGTTTTTTTTATCTCTTTTCGCACGGCTCGATTCAGTACATAGGAAATGTTTACATTTGCTATTTGGAGTTCAACTTTTATATGTACGCTAAATGATGCCCGTGAGCAATAATACGATAGAGCCCAATGTGGTCTGCTGCCAATAAGGTTCGTTATACTTATAACTTATAAGAACCAATCTCTTGAAAATCACTTTAAATTTCCGATAGAGCTAAAGTTACTTATTGTAAACTTTTCGAGGTAGTTTAGAATAGTTTTTTTTTAAAAAGGTTAAATTACAAAAATATAGTCTGGACTACCATCCGATTTCAAATTAAGTATCGGATTTTTTCAATTTTTATTTTAGTAACTTTTGCATCAATTTGCATACATCTTTGTCTTCGAATTCGATTTTTTTGAGGAATTTTTATGTCGAAAACTTATGAATTTGGTTACATGGTTAACTAATTTGTTCAAATTAATTTTTTTTATCGTGGTTGGAGATATGATTAATTAGATGAAATATGTGTGAATTGATGCAAAAATCACTATATTGAAAATTAAAAAAGTCTGGTACCTAATTTGAAATCAGACGATAGTACAGAGCATGTTTTTGTAATTTACCCTTTTAAAAACTCTTCTATATTCAGAGATACGAAAAATAATAATTTTATCAACCATGCAATTCGGACTTAAAAAACATTTGAGTAAAAAAGAGGGCAGCAAAACACACATATGACTCCAACAAGCATGTTCCTGTTGACCCATTGTTGCCACTGAACTAGCTTAAACTTTTTGGTAAAGTCAGCTTATCTTGAAGCTGGCTTGAGGCTCATAATGCCTCTACTGGACAACTTTAAAACATAAAAGATTGGGCAGATTTGATTGGTTATGATGCCTGATGGACCACATGAAAATTATGGGTGTGATAAAGGCATGGAAATCCCATCTGTTGAGTGTATTCTTTTTCTCATCCATGAATTGTATGGTTTTTTGGTCAATCAATTCACCGAAAAAGAAGAAGAAGCACTTGCTATGAGCCCACCAATTAGTATCATTTTGTTTTTCAGGTGTATGAAATCTCATATAATAAGAATAAGTCGAGGAGGGCTCGAAATTCCCAAAAAAATGAGTCATAACTAATTTTTCGTGCATCTCCTTCTGGTTCGTTGACCGTTTCAGAAATCTTAGTTGACCGATTGAAGTTTTCGTTACTACAAAATACGATTTCTTAAAATTCTAACTGCAATAAATTGAAAAATTACTTGAGCATCAAAGGGCACCGGAACGATTCTCCATCGTCAATACATTTTTCCTACTTTGATTTGTTAGCCTACAGTTTGATTAGAAATAAAAAAAAAAGGAAAAGTACAGTTTGGGTACCGGAACTATCACCATTTTCTAATTTGTGGGCTGAACTATCACCATTTTTCAACGTGTGGGCTGAACTATACAAATTTCCAGACAGGGGACGAACTATCAAATAAGTACACCTTTTTTGGAAAATTATTTTATAGTTCTCCCACTGTTTGGAAAAGTATTTGATAGTTCGCCCCCTATCTGGAAATTTTTATAGTTCAGCCCACATATTGGAAAATGGTGATCGTTCACTCCACAAATTGGAAAATAGTGATAGTTCCGGTACCCAAACTGTACTTTCTCTATAAAAAAAACATATGTAGTTGTACTTGGAATAGAATAGAATACAAGAAATTTCGAGGATAAAAAAACAAACAAACAGAACATCATTAAATTAATGCAACAACACCCTGGCTGCCTACCCCATTTCAAAAAATTGTTAATGACAGGAGAGCACAACCACAATGTGCAGAGCAGTGAGGCTGTTCAGAAAACATTACATTAAACAAAACAAACAATCGAAAGAATAATTGACCATGTAAGGAGTCTCATTTCATCATCAATCATTAACAAAAAAAAAACCGACATATTATAATCCTGATGATGCATGAGACATCCTTAAAAAAATATACTCCAATACTGACTTTTTATTCGAAAAATGTTTGTTCGAATCAATTTGCATTTGCAGTTAAAATATGACAATTTGGAAAAAGACATTACCTTAAAACACCACTCAAAATTTCCCAACTTGATTAATCACTTTCTGCCCCACACCCACATTTTCACATTTAAATTTGCATCATTAATAATGCTTAAATTAGTACAATACAAGGTGTCATTGCCCCACCCAGCTGCAAACTGCAATTTCTTATTTAACATGGAAAAATTCAAAATAAAAATAAAATTTGAGTACAATTTCTTATTTAACATGCAATTTCTTAAGAACAGGAAGAATCCAAAGCTCTCGTCCTCCACCTCCTGCACCATGTGCTTGCTCATGGCTACAAAGATTTAATATAATTTTTTTAAAGCCTGTGGAAAACAATGTAGCCGTTGGTTTGGTTGTATATAAACCAAATTGACTTGTATTCAGTGGATTTAATATTTGTTTATTAATTTTTATTAATTATATTTAAATAAAAAAAGGTAGAGTGGGGAGGACTGAGGAGGAAGATGATGAAGAGCAGTAGCAGTGTCAACATAGCTGGCTGGTGGGGAAGACAACCCCACAAGCTCTCTTTCATCTCATCTTTGTATTTTCTACTGCAAAAACAACAAAAAGATTTCATCTTGTTAATCTAATCTCTCTCTCTCACTCTCTCTCATTTTGCCCAAATTTGGGGTATTGGGGTTTGTGATTGCTGGTGGGTTTTGTTGTGTTTCTGTATATGTAAATACGCATTGATGATTGAGATTGAGATTGACTGATGACAACTGTAAATTTACAATCAAATTTTCAGTTTTGGAATTTTCTGATTTCCTGATGTTTGAAATCCCAAATCGCCACAAGCTCTCTCCTTTCTTTTTCTTCTTTCACTTTTTTCTTTCCATAACTGCAACTTCCGATTTCACTTTCACATTTCGGGCTTTTTTTAATTTCCTGGTGTGAAAAAAAAAGGTGTGGTCTTTAGGGGTTTTGGGGTTGGGATTGATTGCTTGATTAAATAGGAATTTTGGTGTGGGTGGGGAGAATAGAGGAGAAGAGGAGAGCTCTTGTTGAGGTTGGTTTTGTGTGCTGTGTTGGCGCCATGCTGTCACTTTCTGTCGGCATTGTTGTCTTTGTGTGTATCCAACAAGGCTGATGATGATGATGGAGATGAAAGCATATTCATTCTTTCTTATTTGTTCATTTCTTGCAGCGGAATATGTCTCTTTGTCCTAGCTGTTTTTTGCGCTTATTCGCTGTCTGATTGGAGATTCTTGATTTGATTCAATTTCCTGACATTTTTACATTCTGGGGTCTTTTCATTCTTGGGGTTTTGTGGTTGGGGTCTTTTTGGTACAATTTGGTGTTGTTCGCGCGCTATTGCTGTGTTTGTTGATTTGTTTGAGAGAAAGAAAAGACTGTGATTTGATGTGCTGTTGAATGTTTTGCTGGTGTTGAGTTTGTGAGGTTGAAAGAATAAGTCTTGCCAATTCTGGCAAATGTGGCCGAAATCTCCAGAGATCTTCCTGCGTCATTTCTGTATATTCAGAGGTTAATCTCATCACTCCTCTTCATATATTTCAAGTGTGATGTAAATACATGCCGACATCGAATTATAAGTCATCTGATTTTTTTTCGTGCTTTTCTCATTTTAGCAAGATGCGGTGTGAAATTGCCTTCCTGTAATATATGCCTGGATCATGTGTGAGTAGATTAGTCATGAGTTCATGATTATGAACAGCTGTTCGGTATCAGCTTTCTTGTTTGAATTCTTGATTTAGTGACTTTAGGACGATGAATAGGATTTTTCATGATGAAAAGTCATTGAAAGCGATAAGATCTTTCACTGACAACTTTCTGCGTCAGTTGGCACTACCTGGCATTAGAGTTTCGAGGTCCGACTTGTATAATCAGTTGGCATACTTGGTGTGAACTCATGCATTTTTCCGTTACAAGTTGGGAAACAGAAAGTCGAGTGGGTTTACAGCTGCTAACGTCACTGTTTTAATCATCCGCACTGCGTATCTTTCATTTTGGATATCAGCACTTTGAATCCGCCTCAAATGTGACTTTCAATTTGAAATAGACTATGGCTTTTGGCTTCTTACTTTTCTATATAATGCTGCTTATCAATATAGGTTCTCTTGGTACAGATCGATTAGAATTGATGAATAGTAATATTTCATTTTTGTGTTCTACCGGTTTTATATCTATAGAATGGTCTTGACTTTGCTTAGCTGCTCGTTATATTTCCTTAGTGACTGAAGATATCGCGTTGCTTGCGTGCAGAAATTTACCTCCGTTTGCCAACGCATTGTGACCGAAGCACTTTCTAGAACCCGATGTCAAGGACTCTTGCAGTGATCATCGGAGGTGCTGCAGGAGCTCTGGTTTTTGTCTTGATAGTTATTCTACTTGTGTGGTTTTGCGTATCTCGTAACAGGAGCATCTCCAGGACTTCTGAAACAGGTTCGTCCGACCCATCCATTCATGGTAAGGCCACCTTTTCCTTGTACTTGTTTTGACAATTGAACATCTAAATCAAGCTTTTATTATTCACTATATTTGTTTTTCATGACCTGCAGTTGGACGAAATGTTGGACTCGAGTTGTCATTGCGAGACGCTAGACGCTTTCAAATGGAAGAACTATACATGGCGACTAAAAATTTCAGCGAAAAAAACTTGATCGGAATAGGAAAGTTCGGAGAAGTATACAAGGGTCTGCTCCGAGATGGAATGCTTGTAGCTATAAAAAAGCGACCTGGAGCACCTACCCAAGAATTCGTCAACGAGGTACCACAGATGTTATAAATGTACGAAGTGAATGATTCCATGGATGCCATGAAGAATGAATTTTATTATGTTCGGATTGCGCACATTACAAATTGTACAGGGTAGTGGATATGAGATTATAATGATAGTTAATATCGTCAAATTGTATGGCATGCGTCTCGGAGTAGTTCCAGCATTTTATTATGTTGCGTGTAACCAAAATCATTTTAAGCCACCCATTAGTTCATCATATGTGCTCTCTTGGCTTAGATGCAATTTGAGGTATTACATTTTATTCATAGTTACGTGCTTATTGTACAATAGATGTGATATCTCGTACTAGAATTATATGTTTCCTTTATGTATCTTAGTTTGTTTTATTAGCGTACGTAATTATGATTGTCTGCATCTACCTATAACTAATATTTTGGAAACCAAACCTGCCAGGTGCGTTACTTATCATCTATTCAGCATCGCAATGTCGTTATCCTAGTGGGATATTGTCAAGAGAACGAACAACAGCTTCTGGTCTACGAGTACATACCGAATGGAAGTGTTTCAAATCATTTATACGGTAAACCTTATCTGAATATATACACATAATTTTTTCCCCAAAAACTGCCTAGTTGTATTTTCTTAGTAATTTCTACCAGGTCAAGAAAACAATCGATTTTAGTAAATGTACCTCACATTATTTTGAAGTTTATCTGGATGGCTTGTGTGGTTATTGAGGTAAATCTTATTATTCAGTTAAATGATTAGCGTTTTACGTTTTCAGGTAGTAGTCAGGAATCGAGTGAAAAGCTCGAGTTCAAGCTTAGGCTTTCAATAGCTTTGGGCGCAGCTAAAGGTGACCCAGAGTAGCATTGACTTATCGATCCCTAACATCAATTTAGAAATCACAACTTACTCAGATCACTGTTTCTACACTTCCTTGCCTGCTACAGGTTTGGCGCACCTCCACTCCTTGAGTCCTCGTTTGATTCACAAGAATTTCAAGACCGCTAATGTCCTTGTGGATGAAAATTTCATAGCAAAGGTCGCTGACGCAGGGCTTCGTAATTTCCTTGGAAGGACGGCTGAAATCGCAGGCCCATCTTCCCAGGTGGCAGCTGATGAGATATTTATGGGTCCAGAGTATTTATCTTCACTTCCTTCGCAATCTACTCTGTCCTTACGTTATAATACCAATGAAACTTAACAGCCTTATTTTGTACATAGAGTGAAGGAATTCAGACGGTATTCAGACAAAGGTGATGTGTACAGCTATGGGGTTTTCCTTTTAGAGTTGGTCACTGGGCAGGAGGCCAGCGGACTCGTGTCAGGGTCTGACCAAAACTTCGTCGAATGGGTATTTATTTTATTCCCCCCCCCCCCCTTTGGACATCCCTCATTATGTTTCCTCTGCTGTTATTTTTCATCTGACGAAAATGATATTATTTTCGTGAAGGTTCAAAATCGTAACAATTTGAGTGATTTTTCAATATCAACCATCATTGACGTGAGACTGAAGAATAATTTCACGACAGAAGTAATGGAAGAATTTGTACAGCTAATAATGCGATGCTTAGACCCTTCAAGCGAGCGACGGCCTTCAATGAGCTACGTTGAAATGGAACTGAATCGTATATATGAGAAAGAAGTGAGCCTGACCATCGTGATGGGCGAGAAAACTCCAACTGTGACCCTTGGAAGCCAGTTATTCAGAGCTTCATAGTAAGGAAAAGATTAGTTTGGTTTTTTTGTCAGCCCTTGTGTGCATAAAGTTTTTTCTTTTCTTTTCAGAAACATAAAGAGTGAATCTGGCCGTTTATTTTTTAAGTGTATAAAAAAGCGGCCAGAGTTTCTCCATTTTTCTTCTTCCTACTGCTGCTGCTGCTACAGAGTTGCTTCATGTTGTAAAACCATTACTTTCAGTGTTGAGAGTGCCACAAGGTTTAAAATAATTTTCATTTTTTTGAAAGATCTGTTGCAGTGAACCCCTTGTAGCTGACTATAATCACTTTTCTCTATCAAAGGCAAGAAAAACCTAAAGTAAGGTGCTTTACAATCACAAGAAACAAATTTGTAATTTGAACTGTAACCAAATTATGAAGAGGCTGACAAGAGTTTGTATGATAAAATTAGAAACGAAATTTGTATAACCAAATTTGAACTCTTACTCGGACGATGTGGACACGATAGCTGAGAATCACTTCAAAACCCTATTTGGTGATTTTCCTACTCATACGGAGATTGTGGTAGAAGACCTAGTTCGCAATTCAGTGTCCGACACAGAGAATCTAGAGTTAAAACTTCACACACACACACACACTTAAAGCGGACGATCCACACAAGGTGAATTCTTCTATATGTACGCATATTGACATTGAAGAACAATTAAATAGTCAAATGTGAGAGGCTGAAGGAACTTGAGAAATGCACAGGAAATGTTTGTCAGAACACTGAACTTGTTATTGCTAGGGCATGGAACCTCCGAGTCTTGCCTTCAAGACGAGCTCCTCAGTTGTAGTGCCTATGATCTCATTCGCACGCTTTAAGCCTACAAAGTAGTATCTGCCGAGGGTATCCTGTGACCACAAGTTAAACGACATCAGGTAATGAAAGACAGGATCTGGTCATTCTATCATGTGGAGATATTGTTGAAAACGCTGGGGTCAAATTATTCAAGTAAATGATGCAGCACTAGGAAACAGTTTCAATATCAAAATTGACAACAACAGAACTATAGAAGAGAGATGGTTTGTTTATTTTCAATGCCATGTTAGCAACGATGTGTAGCAAAAACTATAATCATCTAATTAAGGCACAGAGGAACAATAAAAAGACAACCTGGCATAGAAAACTCGGCTAACAGTCACAGTAAAGATCAAAGACTGAAAACATAATAAGCCGAAATGAAACATAAGAGAATTTGGAATATGTCAATACCCAACTATATCAATTTTAAGTAAAAACACAAAGCTGATTTATTCTCACCCGAGATACAATCCCCAACTTCTCTAATTTCTCCACCGCATCATCCACATCAAAATTGCAGCTTTCACCAAATTCTTCTTTTATAAGTTCTTCACATTGTGAATCAAGATCCTACATCAATGGAGAAAAGAAACACAGTATGATGGTGCGATCAAGGATATCATTCGACCATCATATAACAGAAAACAATGATGCAAATAGGAACTACGAACAACCATCTTGTAATGAATATACCTGTCTAGTAGATTTACCCTGTTCCATCAGTATAAAGAATGAAATAATTACTTCTTTGACCTGCTCAGCAGAAAAAAAAAAGAGGGTGAATTTGATGACTTGTTCCTTTGAAGTGCACCATATTCATACATCTAACAAGCTTAATAGTGGGAAAAGAAGGCGATCTGATCAGCAAACTAAGGTTATGACATCTCAACCAATGATTGTTATGAAATTCAAGAGATGTTTAAATGAGTAAATCCTTGATTGTTTTTAACATCAGAGCCTCGTACTCAATCGCCTTTGTCCTTACTTCTTGTTGGATCACGTCATCACATAAATGAAGAAGAGTGCCCCTTCCACTATCTAGCTGCTTGTCATACATGGACTGCGTGATCAAGTTCTGATAGGCGGCCATATTTGCTTGAAACCTAGTGAATGTGAGTAAAAACTTAGTCAGTAGTTAACAAGCCACATAAAAAAAAGAGAGTTAACAAGCCACATGAGAGAACCAGGTTAATTAACTATTTGGCGATATTAATATTTGGTGTTAACATAAATCCAATCAAGCCATCTCACGGAATACAGTCAACCCATGCAGTACATGAGGTTATGTCTTCACGATTATTAAAGGACGTAAATAAAGGGTGTACGCATAGCTGAGTATGGAGGGCCATAAGTTGGTAAAGATGTTGCATGAATTGAATCCAAACTATCAACTATAATGATCCCACAAACTAGGGTTGATCATGACAAATGCAAAATTCATATCATTTCTACACTCAACAACGTTTATATATCTCGAGTGATTTTATATAGCAAATTTGGCGCATAATAATGGTCATGATTGTAAAATGGTTACATTAAAGTTGAATAGAAACTCGTACGTGAAGTATGTCTTAGCACAGTAACCAACCACAGCTGAGATTACAGCAATTATCACCCAGAGATCAGCCTGAGGCATTTCAAGAGAACTGACAAGAGCAACCTGACATAAGGATTTCAAGTAAATAAAAGCCCAACGGATTATAGAGTTGCAACATCGAGTTCAGACAAACTAACCAGCCCAACAACAGCAGAAGCAAGGAACTTCACCCAATCCATTGGAGTTAAGCCTGGATTTTTCTTTTCTGGCTATACAATCAAAAGACAGTGGTTAGTTTTAGTAAAGAGTCATTGACCTTCAAGAAAGGATTCCAGAAAAACTCACAAGGACAATTTCCATATCAGCCATGGGAATGTTCTTAAAATGCTTCACAAAAATCCCTCTTTCTGTTTTTGTTTTGTCACCTGCACGCCTACAGAGACATCTTTCCCGTGACACTCATGTATATTTACTATTTACTGAGTACATCTTATACTATGCTACTTGGAGTATTAACCCAGTGCCTGCTAATATTAAGAGATCCAGCTAGCAGGAAAGAATGCCAAGTCTATCATCATGTGCTATTTAGATGGCACCTGAGTTGCTTATATGGAACATGACATAAAAAGGATATTTTTCTTCATAATGCTGCTTCATGTTCTGCAAATCTTATATATGTAATAATCTATGTACGTTAGTGATTTCAGATGCAGCATGTACGGCCGGTCTACATAAAAATAACATAGAACATTGGTGACGAATTAATACCTGTAAACAACTATCATTCTGTCGAAGGTAGGCTCTTGAATGGTGTTCTTGCTGAATAGATTGCGAAAACTGCACGTTTAAAAAGAACGTGCAACAGACAATTTAAAGCACCCTGAAGGCTAAAAGATGAGAGAACCTAGTTTTATCGACAACACATACGAGGTTCATCAGCTTAAGAAAACGTGTGAGAGCATCCTAACCATGGTGAATATGAAACTGGTAGAGATGCATAAATCAAACAACAAGAATCTTCTAAATAGCATTGTCGCTCCATTGGACTTAACACCCTTGAGCTAACTAGGATGGTACCATTAGATAAGACATACTGAGTATACTTTATCAAGTTATGCCGATTGTTGTTCCTTTTTTTTTCTTCTTTCTTCATTCTTTTTTATTTAAATAACAATTCTCAAGGGAAAGTTCATTGTGAAATAAAAGGTTTCCTGGACAGACACCTTTTAACTATTAGGGTTCATTAGCATTCACCACATGCAAACTTGTATTACCGAGGAAATTTGATATTTGATGTAATTAAATCAATTATAATAGCCATGAAATCGTGAGGAATTCTAACCTCAGTTCCATGCTTTCTAAACGAATCCGTTCGACAAACATTTCTGGATCTTCCTCACTCATGATTTCATCATCCTTTTTTGGGTCGTTTTTTCGTTTACTTGGTTGTCTCGAAAATAGTTTCCCAAGCCTGCATCCACAAAAGGCAGCCTTTTCAGAAAAATGTATATAATCGCGCATTATAACACAGAGAGCAGATGCACGTTCAACATTGTTTATACTGCAAGCTTTTGTACATAATAGAGATGTGTTTGCCTATTTTTTCTGTTTATCAAATAATTTACAATATAGTGGCTCTCTTTTATGCACCCACTGAACAATAATCAACAATATAGTGCCACCAAATTACGAGCTGACGTATGATTCATTCTTCTTCATCCTTTTTCATGACATCATTGAATTTAAGTTCTTATGTCCGTAATTTTTGGCAAATGTATTTGACATACCAAAACCAAAAAGTAAACTCCAATCGTTGCACACCTTGTAAATGCCATAAGGGAGCGCCATATTCGTGCAATGATGACATCCAACTTCTCCATTACAAAGTAATCGGAAGTTTTATCAATACCAATGCCTCGCCGGAAGATAACATACTAAAAGTCATCATGGAGACAATGAGTGAAAAAGCAACGAAACTGCTTTAACTTGTTAAATGTGGACAAAATTATAAAGATTAGTTATGTTAACTTACTTATCAGCAAATCTTAAGCAATCGAGCTATGATAATTATCTATGAGTAATGACATATGACAAGTAAGAATACACAGGGATCTAAATCCGAAATCATCAATTATCTATGATAGTTTCTCAAACCCAAACTAGATCAGTAAGAATCTACGACATATTTTTTATGTGATCCATAAAACACCAAGGGAAATCAGAGATGTACCTTGTCAACAAAATCTGGTAAGCCTTCATGAGGATGCTTTTCAAAATATGTCTTCAACAGCTTCTTGTCAAGCTAACCATCCGAGTCCAGCAACAGAACAGCACGATAAAAATAAATGGACAATGTTATAACATATTTTCAGACTTCAGATGTGACTTGTGAGCACAAGTAGCTTGCAAAAAAGTTGCTTTTGTCAAGTAATATACCTTTGATTCATCCACAGATATCGGAAGATTTAAAAGATATTGTCCTGAATGTGCAACCTCAATCTCTTCTTCGCTTGCTATCTTGAAGTTGCTCTTATCCATCACCTGTCGATAAGAATAGCGAATGCATGGTCTTGTAAGAGTAAGTGAAAATATTTTAAGCAGCATCACAAAGTACAGGGGAGTTGACAATAATCACAAATAAAAAAACGTGCTTGAAAACAAATTTGAATTGGGTAAACACAGAGGTCAAGCTCACATCAGCCGAATACACGAATATATGATTACACTTGAATGAAACTCCAAACTCTATCTATTACATATCTCTGTACAAAAATGATTGGCTCAATGTTTTTCTAAGGTCAGTAGTCAACTCTCATAAGCAAGATGGTCCTTCTCTCGTATATAAATCTTTGAGATTGTAAGGTTGCATCGATAATGATCGAATGAGAAAGTAGGAGCTTGAAAGATTGCACGACATGATAGATGATACCTGGAATAAGTAAGTTAAGAAGTTCTGTTCTAGTATGTCGATTTCATCAGCAGATAGGTTCTGCTGCTCCAACTTTTGAGCTCCAGATACAGGATCAAAGAGAGAATACAATTGCTGCAGACAATCAATATAAGTGCATCACATAAACAAACAAGAGGTAACAATTAGACAGCGAAAAATGTAGCAACTACATGAGAGTACCATCAAATCTTCAAATTGAAGAATATACCAAGCTCGAATTATGTATTCCACTCTCTTGCATAACTTTAAGAATTCGGCACGGTCAGAACTATGCTCTGGAGAATGTTCAAAAAGAATGAATTTGATAGTTATTAGCAATGTGATGATCAGTATGCAATCAAGGCAGCATTCATGCACATAAAGTTGATACTAGCACTTCCTAATAGTTTGTTCGCTTTTGAGCCAATATATTCCTTTACAAATTACCAATGAGATTGGCCAATGAGTTTAAACTTTAAAGTTGCAATCCCAATTTCATAAATTCTCAACATCTGTTAAAATCTTTATTTTTTTAGTATCCATTTTCTAGTCTACATAGTATATTCCAGTCACAAGTTTTATAAGCCTGATTATCAAAACAAAATTGAGTTAAGAGTTCAATTGGGCTAGCAAAATTCAACATACAAGACCTAAATCGTGACATCAGTCAATCGGTCAATCAAATGAACAAATTACCAATGAGATTGGCCAATGTGACAATCAGCTTCGGCTTCATAATCGGAATAACCGATTCACGCTCCAGCCTAATCACTTCCTTGTGCTTCCCATTCTTGTCCATTCGATCCTAACGTAGCACCAAATAGCGACTCTGTCTGTTCCACGCGTTCGCCGAGGACGACGGAGAAGAGAGTCGACAGTGAAATGGAGGCTCGGGTTTGGAGATGGATACGAATCTTGTGGATAAATCAATCAATCAACCGAGTGTATTCGTTTCTTCGTCGAGTTGAAAAACGGAACGGGAAACGGTGAAACGATCGATTCATTCGATTGTAACGCTATGATGTTCAACTGTAGCGTTATTTTTTATGTAATTAGACAACTGAGCTATAAAATATTATTGCGTTATTGTAAAAGGGTTTGGATCAAATACAAACCAATATTATAAATAAAAACTACAAACCCATAAAAAATTCGACACGTGTCAAAATGAACCAATTAAAATTCAGCCGAGATTTCATCCAGTCGGGGTTATTTTTGTAAATAAAAAAATTACATGTGGACTTATTTAAAAATATATAAACGATATGAGGGGTATAAACGTCCAAAATTTGCTACAGTAATGTTCAGACTTCAAAAACAATGTTCAGACTTAAACCAGTAATGACAAATACTTCAAAAAAACATTGTTCAGACTTAAAAAAACAGTGTTCAGACTTAAAAAAAATAATAATGAGACTTAAACCATTAACAATCAGACTTAAATAACAATGTTCAGACTTAAAAAACAATGTTCAGACTTAAACCAGTAATGACAATACTTGAAAAAACATTGTTCAGACTTGAAAAAACATTGTTCAGACTTAAAAAATAATAATGAGACTTAAACCATTAACGATCAAACTTAAATAACAATGTTCAGACTTAAAAAAACAATGTTCAGACTTAAACCAGTAATGACAATACTTGAAAAAACATTGTTCAGACTTAAAAAACATTGTTAACGATCAGACTTTTTAAGTCTGAACACTACCATTTAAGTCTGAACACTACCATTTAAGTCTAATTATTAAGTATTTTTAAGTCTTACCATCTTAAGTCTGAACACTACCATTTAAGTCTGAACACTACAATGTTCAGACTTAAATCAGTAATGACAAGACTTAAAATGGTTATAATCAGACTTAAAATTGATAATGATCAGACTTTAATATGGTAATGATCAGACTTACATGCAGAAATTGGAACATCTGAAGAATGCTATGCAAAATTTGATGTTTATGCGCCTGTGTCAGAATTTGATGAAAGCCTAGTATTTTTTGGGTGGAAACGGCATTCTGAGCAAGACTCACAACTACGTGGTGAGGTCGGTGTTTTTAGGGCAAATTCGATCATCTGAAGGGTCAAATTCATGTTTTAATCAAAAATAAAAATATAAAAAAAAAATTAGTCTGATCATAGAATTCTTAGGGCAAGACTCTTTAATTTTAAGTCTGATCATAGAATTCTTTTTAAGTATGATCATTACCATTTTAAGTCTGATCATTAAGAATTTTTAGTCTGATCATTGCTTTTTTTTAAGTCTGATCATTAAGCTTTTAAGTCTGAACACTACCATTTAAGTCTGAACACTACCATTTAATTAAGTCTGATTATTAAGTATTTTTAAGTATGAACACTACTTTTTTTAAGTCTGAACACTACCTTTTTAAGTCTGAACACTACCATTTAAGTCTGATTATTAAGTATTTTTAAGTCTGAACACTACCATTTAAGTCTGAACACTACCATTTAAGTCTGAACACTACCTTTTTTAAGTCTGAACACTACCATTTAAGTCTGATTATTAAGTATTTTTAAGTCTGAACACTACCATTTAAGTCTGAACACTACCATTTAAGTCTGATTATTAAGTATTTTTAAGTCTGAACACTACCATTTAAGTCTGAACACTACCATTTAAGTCTGAACACTATCTTTTTTAAGTCTGAACACTACCATTTAAGTCTGAACACTACCTTTTTTAAGTCTGAACACTACCATTTAAGTCTGATTATTAAGTATTTTTAAGTCTGAACACTACCATTTAAGTCTGAACACTACCATTTAAGTCTGATTATTAAGTATTTTTAAGTCTGAACACTACCATTTAAGTCTGAACACTACCATTTAAGTCTGAACACTACCTTTTTTAAGTCTGAACACTACCAGTTAAGTCTGAACACTACCATTTAAGTCTGAACACTACCTTTTTTAAGTCTGAACACTACCATTTAATTAAGTCTGATTATTAAGTATTTTTAAGTATGAACACTACTTTTTTTAAGTCTGAACACTACCTTTTTAAGTCTGAACACTACCATTTAAGTCTGATTATTAAGTATTTTTTAGTATGAACACTACTTTTTTTAAGTCTGAACACTACCTTTTTAAGTCTGAACACTACCATTTAAGTCTGATTATTAAGTATTTTTAAGTATGAACACTACTTTTTTTTAAGTCTGAACACTACCTTTTTTAAGTCTGAACACTACCATTTAAGTCTGATTATTAAGTATTTTTAAGTCTGAACACTACCATTTAAGTCTGAACACTACCTTTTTTAAGTCTGAACACTACCATTTAAGTCTGATTATTAAGTATTTTTAAGTCTGAACACTACCATTTAAGTCTGAACACTACCATTTAAGTCTGATTATTAAGTATTTTTAAGTCTGAACACTACCATTTAAGTCTGAACACTACCATTTAAGTCTGAACACTACCTTTTTTAAGTCTGAACACTACCAGTTAAGTCTGAACACTACCATTTAAGTCTGAACACTACCTTTTTTAAGTCTGAACACTACCATTTAATTAAGTCTGATTATTAAGTATTTTTAAGTATGAACACTACTTTTTTTAAGTCTGAACACTACCTTTTTAAGTCTGAACACTACCATTTAAGTCTGATTATTAAGTATTTTTTAGTATGAACACTACTTTTTTTAAGTCTGAACACTACCTTTTTAAGTCTGAACACTACCATTTAAGTCTGATTATTAAGTATTTTTAAGTATGAACACTACTTTTTTTAAGTTTGAACACTACCTTTTTAAGTCTGAACACTACCATTTAAGTCTGATTATTAAGTATTTTTAAGTCTGAACACTACCATTTAAGTCTGAACACTACCATTTAAGTCTGAACACTACCTTTTTTAAGTCTGAACACTACCATTTAAGTCTGATTATTAAGTATTTTTAAGTCTGAACACTACCATTTAAGTCTGAACACTACCATTTAAGTCTGATTATTAAGTATTTTTAAGTCTGAACACTACCATTTAAGTCTGAACACTACCATTTAAGTCTGAACACTACCTTTTTTAAGTCTGAACACTACCAGTTAAGTCTGAACACTACCATTTAAGTCTGAACACTACCTTTTTTAAGTCTGAACACTACCATTTAAGTCTGATTATTAAGTATTTTTAAGTATGAACACTACTTTTTTTAAGTCTGAACACTACCTTTTTAAGTCTGAACACTACCATTTAAGTCTGATTATTAAGTATTTTTAAGTCTGAACACTACCATTTAAGTCTGAACACTACCATTTAAGTCTGATTATTAAGTATTTTTAAGTCTGAACATCAGTATTTTAAGTCTGAACACTAACAATTTTTGGACTAAATTGAAAATAACATTATTAGGTTTTATACCCATTAGTGTGGAATGACTATTATACCCCTCCGTGTTTTCTCCGGGATTTCGACTAAACTGGGACACGTGTCGGCTTTATAATCGGTTTGTAATTTTTATTTATAATTTGGTTTGTACCTGAACCGCACCCATTGTAAAATAATTAAGTTTGTGTCTATGAGTTTAAATTTAAAATTAAGTATCTCTGAAAATAAAAGTGAAAAATGGGCCGAGTTGCCTAACAGCCCACAAAATGTGAAACCCAATTACCGGCCCAATAAGATACCAACAGCCTCCGGTCAACACGACTCGTCGTCCTCTTGCTTCCGCTCCATCGCGGGCCGCTCACCTCCGCCGCCGTCGGCAACCCCTCCAATCCGAATTCACCGCAATGGAGAAATCTGAAGGAGACGGACCGACGCAGTCAGTCGAATTCGACGAATCGGAAGTCGAGTACGTCAGCTATGGAGGCGAGCATCACCTGCCGCTCATTATGCGCCTCGTCGATGAAGAGCTCAGCGAGCCGTACTCTATCTTCACGTACCGCTACTTCGTCTACCTCTGGCCTCAGTTATCATTTCTGGTATCAGCTTTGTTCACATTTCATAGGCTTAGGGTTTTTACTTTTTTTTTTAAGAACGAAATTGCAGAATGTGAATCGATTACTGCTTAGGGTTTTTTTAATTTTTGATTTCTGGAATTAGGCATTTCACAAAGGGAGATGTGTTGGAACGGTGGTGTGTAAAATGGGGGAGCATAGGGACACGTTCAGAGGATACATTGCCATGCTGGTGGTGATCAAGCCTTATAGAGGAAGAGGCCTTGGTAATTTGTTTCAGAATTCTCTTTGTATTTGCATATGGAAGTAGTAAGAAGCTTCTTTACCGCATTCTTGAAATGTTATATCGATCTTGGATGGAATAACTATATGTGTCTTGTTGTTATACTTACGATGATATGTCCTGTTTCCTTGTCAGCATTGTAAAAAGTTAGTGTAAGAATGTACAAAAGGTCAATGAAAATTGTAACCTAAGTTAGGATTATATGGATGTATATGCTTTCATCTCTTAGATACAAATTTTCTGAAACTTCTTTTGCTTGTGAGGCATTTGGATATGAGAGAAGTTGTGATATATATTGTGTTGTTTGGTTGACATTGTAGTTATTAGTATGTTTTGTTTTGACTTGTAGATAATGAGACATGATGTAGCTTTTCGTAGTTCCTAATTCACATTGGACTTTGAACTTTTCATGTTACAGCTACGGAACTTGTTTCTAGGTCGATCAAGGTGATGATGGAATCAGGTTGTGAAGAGGTATTTCAGACCGACTGATTTCTGATATTTTATAATTTTTGTTTCCCCAGTTGCTTGGGAGTTCAGCTTCTTGTTTAGTGACTTGCAATGTAAGCATAACTGCAAATCCTATTAAAAATGTCTGAAACCACTGCAGGATATGTATTCATGTCAAGAATTCATTAATGTTAATTACTTTATATGTCTTCTCATTCGACTTATTAAAAACGTCTTTCGGTCCACGTAGGTGACACTAGAAGCCGAGGTCACAAATAAAGGAGCTCTTGCACTATATGGCCGACTGGGCTTTGTACGAGCAAAACGCCTTTTCTGCTACTACTTGAATGGAGTGGATGCTTTTCGTCTGAAGCTGCTCTTTCCCAGGCCAGAGCTTGATATCTCATCAATGATGATGGTGAATAGAGATGGAAGGCAAGAGCACTCCCATGAACATCTACCACAAGGCCAATGTTGCGAACATCACCATTGATAGCGCACATCTTTCTTTCCTGAGAGTCCTGTTAGTTTCTTGTAGCTTGGTCTACGGTTTCGTTACTACCCTGGCTGATAGTGTATTATAAACTTGTTGCTTGTATGATTTTTGCATTTCTAAGGGGCAGTTACCGAAGTGGAGTCATTTTCTGATTTTTCATACCCACATTTTCTTTTCTTCACGTACCAGTTGTATGGTTTAACTTTGTCACTCAAAGCGGACTAAGATCAGCCGATTATGTCAAACTTCGTTGGAAAATTGAATGTAAGCTCAGGCTCGTAGGCAACGTTCATGTCGAAGAGTCTCCTACTCCTACACCGTCATCTTCAGGCTGGACTAATTGTTCTCTGCCATTTGGAGATTCAATATTTTGGAATCAATGTATGAAGTTTCGTGGGACTTTAATAAGGCAACATTTAATTTGGATAATTAGATTCAAGGGATATTCAAAAGCCAATATACCCTAGCTTTAGAGAAAAAAAGAGTTTTTTTCTTCTTTCAAAATGATCTGTTTTAGTTTCAACATATTCAAAATGATCCAAATAAGTTTGACATTTCAGTTTTAGCCTGTTTTTAACAAAATCGGATCCTCATGATTCGATTTTCTGTGTTTTTAACAGATGGCCATGGTCCGGTTTTATGTGCAAACGAGAGGGCGTGCGAATGAGAGAACTCAATGTCTTATCGTTTGTACATAAAACCGGATCTCCAGAATCCAGTTTTGTTAAAAACGCATAAAACAGGTCAAAACTGAAATGTCAAACTCAAATAAGTCATTTTAGATAGGTTGAAACTTGAAACTGAAATGGGTCATTTTGACAAAAAGTTAGAAAAAAAAAGTTAACATCTAGAAGCTTCATAAAAAGTAAAGAGGGTTCTAAACTTATTAACTATTTTTGTTGTCAAGAAAGTGGTGGTCTTGTGGTGTGAACACCTAACTGGATTTATAAAGTTAAGAGTTCAAGTTCTCTCACGACTAGAGGCGGACGCATGTTAGGTAAATAGGGGTTCGTGGCCCCCACACATTTTAAAATTTTTTCAATTATATATGTATAATAATCAATTTTTACGCTTTGGCCCCCATTTATTTTGTACTTTGGCCCCCAGTCTTTGTCCAATCTTTTTAATTAATAATATATTTTTATTTTTATTATATACTCGGCCCCCGGTCAATATGTCTTCTGGATCCGCCATTGCTCACGACATATTACCGTATGAATCTAGACCGTATAATCCTTAGCAAATTTTTTAAAGGAAACATATAAAATATTTTAGACATTTTGAACAACTTTAATTACAGATGTACAATCAAATAAATCTCCACATTTAATTCAGAAATAAACAATTGTATGGAAAATGAGAAAACTCCAAAGCCAACATCTAGAAAAATTCCATGATCAAATCTCATTTTGAACTCATCAAAAAAAAAATCTCATTTTGAAAACATTTGAAAAGAAAAAAACCAACTTTACCTAATCTCAATTTTAAATGTCAAAACGTAATCTTCACACTAATCATGGCAACATTTCAGGTTTGAGATCCCTCCGTCCGTGGGATATTTTCCAATTTGGTTAATTTAAATTGATTGCCAATATACTTAATTTGAGAAATTGATTTTCAAAAATACTTCCATATATTAAAAAGCTAACGTCTTAAGGTGAGTTAACCACGGTTATAAAGCAGTAACTCACAAATATCAGAAATCAAAATCCATTTTTCATCCACTATCTTTCTCTGTTCCGTTTTTGTTCATTTGAAACTGAAATTCGAATTTTCAAATCAGATCAGCTTTCTGCACAGAATCGATTCGTGGGTGTGACGCTAGCCAAAATCAAGTCAAGCCAGATCTATATTATTTGAGACGCAAGTTTGTACGAAGTAAGTATTTTGGAATCAATTTGTCATTTTGAATACATTGAAAACTAATTTACTCAATCCAATAAATTCGAAAAATTTCCCCCCTCCGGATTTGAGTGTGGTTGACAAATTTGATTTTAAACCTAATTGATGTATTGCAGCAACTCCCGCTGTCATATTTTCCCAACATTTATATAAAAAAAACCGTAATTATGGCTAAAAAAATGCAAGTAGACAGACGGTCACGGTGACGGTGCCGATGACAGGTGTCACTCTGTGATTGGCTTTACTAAATATAGAACATCCCGCGTTCAATTACAGTCGCTCTCTCTTCGGCGCCCTTTGAGATACCCCAGTTTTTCACTCTCATCAAAACCCTAACCTTCCACCAGGACTCAAATCGACCTGTCGGTACTCCACTCTCCCTTTTCACAGATCTGCGTTGTTTTTACGGTCAGTATGCTGTTGAATTTCTGGCCATTTTTTTGATGTTCATTTCATGATTTTTGTGGATTTTTCTCTTAGTTTTTGGTACTTATGTGTGTGTTGGAGTTTATATAGCAGATTTACGCTGTTGTGAGCAGAAAATGGGGGTTCTCCAGCTTGGTTGTGTGGATAGTGCTGAAAATAGGGTTTCCAGCGAGGAAGAAAATGGTATTGCTGACGTCGTGGGAATGGATGTGCCAGCTAGGAGGAGAAGCGCAAGGGTGAAGGAGTTGATAGATCAGAAAGGGAAAGGGAGGGTTAGTTTAGCGGATGTTGCAGACAGTGAGTTTACGAAACCTAAAAAAATGAAGGCTCAGCTTAAAAGAAAGGTTAATGGTGTAGAAGAGAAGCCAAAAGCTAAGAGGGCTAAGAGACATGATGAGGTTGGTGGTGGTGTTGATACGGTGAAAAATGGGGCTGTAAGAAGTGGTTTAGGTAAGGTGGAAAATGGGGCTGAAAGAAGTGGTGTGGAGATGGTGGAAAATGGGGCTGAAAGAAGTGGTGTAATGACAGAAAACAGGGCTGAGAAAAGTCACCATGCTCTCGCTAAAGACACATTGAGGAGTTTCAACAAGTATTATCTACATTTTATACAGGTTAATGTTCCTATATTTTTTATTGTTTGGTTTTTGTTGTCCCAGAGGTAACCACTTTTTTGTGCCTATAAGATTGCAGAACCTTCTTTATAAGTTTCATTTTAGTGTGTATTTTACTCTTACATTTATTAATGGTATGTTGACGGTACAATAAAATTCATTTGCTGTGTGTAAATGTTCCGATTCTGAAATTGTTGCAGCTTAGTAACCAGTGTCATTTCTATAAGATAACCAAGCTCTCCTTTATGGCCTACAGGAAGAAGAGAAACGGTGCCAAAAGGTGATTCCTGTCAGTAAGTCCAAAAACAAAAAGAAGGTAAGCTTTGATTCTCTTATTAAATCGTAGTCAATATTTAGTTGCATATTTGATCATTTCTCTCACCATATTTAGATACAATTTTATGCTTGATACGTATGGTGTAACGATAATGTGCTCAATTACTAACAGTTGCACAAGAGTGAAATTGAGGATTTAATTGGAGCAACCACGGAGGTCCTTTGGACTCGTGCATCATTTTCATTCTTTTGAGTGGTTGTCTTTCGCATTTTAGCTGGCAAGATAGAGTATGTTTCGACTTTATTAGTAATTGGATCCAGTTCAAATCATTTCCATCTTAACCTTATGCACAAGCCAACTAAAAACTATGTTAAGATACTAATGGATTAACTATATAAGTTTCGCTCTGCTTGTTCCAGTACCTCAATTTATATTTTATAAAATGTCCATGTGTTATTTTCAGTGCTGTTCAATCTGTTAAGGTAAAGTGCATAGAATTTAGATTTATTACAATATGCTCGAGGCAAGGGTCATTGTAAGTTTGCTGTGTTGCAATTATATATCTATATCCCAAGGTTGCCAAGGGTCATTGTAAGGTGCCAGTGAACAAGTGATTGATATTATACGCTACATGGTCATGTGATTTATCATCTCCAAGTTCAAAACTTGCAGGTAAAGGTCGCAGCTGAAAGTGAAACCAAGTCAAAGGCTAAAAGACCAGACTTAAAAGCCATAACTCAGGTAAGTTATTGGTCAGGTTCCACATATCACATGCTGTGTAGATGATTGCAATTCATCTATATAAAATAAAATGAGAAAAATTATACTTACATAAACATTTGTCCCTTTTTGCTCTGCTCACTGAATAATACATATTATATCTCATATTATGTGAACAATATTTAGTCCAATGAGTTTAATATTGAAGTGGCTCGATTTACAATACTATAGCAGGTTGTTGTTGTTCTTTGACTTTCAGTTGCTTGAATCATGTGGACTGCAGAAGCATAAATCTATGATAAGTTCTTTCTCATCCCCCTAATGTTGGTGCAGATGAAAAAAACTAACTCAATACTATTCCCTGAAAGAAGGATCGGTGATATACCAGGTTGGTCATCTACCTATGCATGTATATTGAGGTCAAACTCAATAATTCATTGCTTCTTAGATGTTGGCAAAATTACTTCATGTATCGAGGAAGTTTCCTACACTGGTGTGGGCGGCGGTTTCCCTTATGAACAAATAGCTCACAGCTACTTGCTAGTTTTATTGGCAGCTGTACTGAAAAACCGCGCTTTCAGATAAATAAGCCTACACCCACCAAAGGACAGACTATTTAGTTATATTTTCTTAATAGTGGCTTTTCCATTATTTCTCGCTTGGTTTACACAATGATAACCATCTCAAAGAATACTTTCCGTTTATTAACGTTGCAGTTCAAATATTGGAGATTTTTTCTTGTGTATTGATCAGGGATTGATGTCGGGTATCAGTTCTTCTCTCGGGCTGAGATGGTTGTTGTTGGCTTTCATAGTCATTGGCTGAATGGAATCGATTACATGGGCCAGGCCTACCGTAAGGTATTATACGTTCATATTCGATGTATTATATATTTGTTTGACAAATAATATATTGCAGAAGCAGAACTGTATCCATCTTTCAGTAATTGGTTAATCTCTATTGGTTTCTGATAGCAGTTGAAAAAAAGGATGTAGAAATGTGCGTTGACTGGTTTTATGTAGGTATACAAAGACTATACCTTTCCTCTTGCTACTGCAATCGTCATATCTGGTCAATATGAAGACGACCTTGACAATTCCGAAGACGTCATTTACACAGGTCAAGGCGGGAATAATTTACTTGGAAATAAACGCCAAGTCAAAGATCAAAAATTAGTACGTGGCAACTTGGGTTTAAAGGTATGCCAGTGCCTTATATATTATGCTAGGGTTTGATATTTTTTTATGCACGTCAAGACACATTATCCACCTATAACTACCAAGTTTTTAGCCTTGTGTAATGAGTGTCCATGTTATCCCTTGCTTCATTGGACCTCAGCTAAATCAGATTGTTATTCATGCAGAATTGTATTGAGCACTCTGTACCTGTTCGTGTGGTAAGGGGCCATAACTGTAAGAACAGCTATGTTGGAAGAGTATATACGTATGATGGTTTATACAAGGTAATCAGAACTCATCTTTAGATATTGTCGTGTCTTCAAAGCTAATGCTTTTTTAGATATTGTTGTGTCTTCACAAGATTAGATTAAGTTCAGTTTAGTTCAAGTTAAGCTTAAAAAGAACACTCTGTATTTCACCATTTTGATTCAGGTCGTCGAGTATTGGCCAGAGCCAGGTATTTCAGGTTTTACAGTCTACAAATACAGACTGAGAAGGCTTGATGGACAGCCAACTTTAACAACTAATCAAGTATGTATTTATTTTCCTTTCCATTTGTTATTAATATCATTCGGGTTCCTAATCCATGATTTGGTAGTGGTATTTGAGAGCGTGCTTGATATATCAAGCAATGATATAGGTGAGGTTACTTGGATTTGGTGGGGGTTGGGAAACCCTACCAACAAAAATATTATCATTATAAATATCTCCTAACATTTATCTATCATGGGTGTAAAACATTTTGAAGTTTCATTTTGTTGTCACTGGTCTTGTCCTAACATTCATATAACTGTTCTGAACTTCGACTTCTTCATAGCACTACTTCAATGATAATATATTTATTTACAATATCGTACCAGGTTTATTATGCACATGGAGGGGTTCCTAAAGTCTTAACAGATATAAGAGGGTATACCATGACTTATATGAACTTCAGTTATAATTCTACCCTTAGCACATCTTCGTTGCAATTGTTCCTTATCTGTTAGAAGTGACTTCCTGCTAAAGGTTGGTATGTAAGGACATTAGTGGAGGAGAAGAAAGAATACCCATACCTGCCACAAATTTAGTTGATGATCCACCTGTTGCTCCATCAGGAGGCAAGTGAAACTTCCAGAAACAGTTTTGTAATGTGTGTTAGCGCCTGGTTATGTTTATACTGTGCTTTTACGTGCCCTCATACTTTTCCTTGTTTTTTATGGTCAATTTTCTGGATCTTTTATTATCAGCTGATTCTGTAATCCTACATCAATTCCAGGGTTTACTTATCACAAATCCATGAAAGTCTCCAAAAGTGTGAAAGTACCTTCGAACAAAACTGGTTGTAATTGTAGAGGCGCTTGCATTGATTCTAGAGTATGCGCGTGCGCTAAGCTTAATGGCTCTGATTTCCCATATGTGCTTCGTGTTAATGTTAATAACAAGCGTAGTTGCTACAGGTACCATCTTATTCGTCGAATCTGAATCTTTTGTCGGCATTTTCTTTAAGTTTGGTTGCTGAAATATGATGAATTAAATTTGCCTGATCTATTGGTTTTCACAGACTTCATTTTGTACCTAAGTATTGTGTGTGTCTTTTCGCAGACTCGTTGAAGCAAAGGATATTGTATACGAGTGTGGTCCAGGCTGTGGTTGTGGGCCAGATTGTGTCAATCGAGCTTCTCAGAGAGGGATGGAATATAGACTTGAGGTAGTTTAAAGCCCGATTTTTTGAAGTGCCTATTCACTTTATATATTTCCGTTTAGTGATCTTAGATAGCTTTCCTATTATTTTGTGATGTCATTTCTGGCAATGGAACAGGTTTTCCGCACTCCAAAAAAAGGGTGGGCTGTAAGATCGTGGGACTTCATACCATCTGGAGCACCGGTCTGCGAATATATTGGAGTATTGATGAAGACAGACGAGGCAGATTACGATCACGACAACAATTACATTTTTGATATTGATTGTCTACAAACCATTAAGGGACTCGATGGTAGAGAGGTAATATACCTTAATTCTGAATAAGGGTGTTGTATTCTATTCACATTAAGTCAGTTAAGGTCTTATAGTCTCACAATCCCAGCTGAAAAGAGCACACCCTAAGTATAAGTCTTATGCACAATAAAAAAAAAGTAAAAGTCTTTTGCACATTAATAGAAATGTGTTAAATATTTACACATGATTTGTTACATTTCTTTTGTAAACAGAAGCGATATCGAAATGTTGCAAACATTGAGCTCGACAAAAGTGGCGATGACAAGTCGGATGTGGAGTATTGCATTGATGCTGGATCAAGTGGAAATGTAGCCAGGTTCATCAATCACAGCTGTGAACCAAATTTGTTTGTCCAATGTGTTTTGAGCTCACATCACGACTTTAAACTAGCACGCATTGTGCTGTTTGCAGCAGATAACATTACCCCTTTGCAGGTAAATTTTCTGTTCTCCACATGCAATTTTTATCTGCCAGTTGTACTTTAACCAAATGTTTGTGTTTCCCGTTTACTGAACCCTCTGGTGTCACATTTGTACTTCAACCAAATATTAATCTGTTCATCATCTGCATTTCAACATATATCTGATCCTTGCATATATTCTACATGCTGCACGTAAATTCTAATTGTGACATCCCTAACATGAAATCTCTCTTGTGGACTTGACAGGAGCTAACCTACGACTACGGCTATGCCCTCGACAGTGTGGTCGGCCCTGATGGGAAGCCAAAGCATTTGGATTGTTATTGCGGTGCAGAAGGTTGCAAAAAGCGCCTATTCTGAGCTCATCCAGGATCATGTTCAGAAAGTTGCAATGCTCTCTTGGGACATTAATGCTGGATCATGTTTATTTGAACTGCTTATCAAAAAAAAATTTTATTTGAACTGATTAGATTCAGAAGACCTAATTGAAATACTACTATCTAATTTATATTGTTTCTTCGACAAGGAAATGTTACCTTGCACCCTAATGACGACAATCATTCACAAAGCTTTATCATTTACATTTTAGTCACCGGTATTTCTTTTTTTCTTTTTTTCTTTTTCGATAAACGGCAATTAGTCACCACTCACCAGTATTTCATACTCGTTAAACGTAGCCTATTTTATCCCAACTTATAAACAATGAAACCCAAGTGTCCAGCTAGGCAGCTACTTGGTCCTTCATCCGCCGGAATACGGCCGTGGCTTCATCGACGTGACGACGGACCTTGACCGAGTCTTTCACATGTTCCTTATTGTAGACAAGCTTTAATTTCATTAGTTAAGTAAAACGCCGTGAGAGTAAACCACAGTAGATCGGAATCTGATGACGAGAAACAAGGTGTCGTCGCTGATCAACGCGACCAGCCGACGCCCGGCACTTATTCATCTTCTATGCGCCACCGCATTGTTCTCGGCTCTCGTTTTTCTGGTTCAATCATCTTTTTTCACAGGTTGGCGATGGTCTTATCCGAAACCCTAGACATTATCTCGATTTTAATCTTTGAGAAACTGGTGATAATAATGAAATGGAAACTACTATGAATTTCTCATGTCAATATGCTTTTATGTTATTTTCCATTTGCTAAAATGTAATTAAGTGTGGTGTCAGGTAGCCAGAGGAATGGAAATGTGAGCAGAAGAGACATTGAGATTTTGTCCGGCTTTCAGAGTAGTGTTCAACAATGTGTGGTTAGAAACTCCATCCCACCACCACTTGTGTGTTTTGCAACCTTAGCAGGTTAATTATCGGGAATTGATCTTTGTTGCCTGATCAACTAATAAGATGCTGTATGTTATGTTAGTTTGAATAGGATTTCCTGCATCTTGAAGATTTATTTACAGTCAGGCAGTCAGCTCACCTGTGCCTGTCGTCTAAAATGGATTGATAAGCACGGGGCACTTAGTTTATCATAACATTGGAAAAGTAATGATATGTGCATAGTTTGTGTTACGAGTTTAGGTGTAGCGTTGAGCATGAGTTTTGTCGTTATTGTTTAGGGAGGAGAATATCAGTGGCTCTGATGCATTTATGTGCTCGCATTTTTGTTTACTTGTCATGTAGAACTATTCAAAATCTATTTTTCAGGCAAACAGAGGGCTTGGGCTCACAGCACGTATCATTGACCACTGTAAATTGATAATGAAGTTTCCTGAAGGAACTAACAGCACTTGGGTATGATTCCCGTCAATTGTTTTTGACATGGTGCTTACCTTTATCTAGTTTTTGTATGTATAAGTTTATCATTAGAATTAGATTTCACATGTATCATTTGCAGTATAATGCACAATTTAAAGTCTTTGAGCCATTGGAGTACACTTATGATGTGTGTGAGGCAATTTTATTGTGGGAACAGGTATTAATTTATTTGCTCTTGTTTTTTGTTTCAATATTTAGTGTAGTTGGTCACCCTCTGTAATAATTGCAGTACCGTAACATGACAACAGTATTAACACGGGAGTATTTAGATGTTCGACCAGATGGATGGTTAGAGTATGCAGCCAAAAGAATTGCACAGTTGTATGTCAATTAAGCCTTTGACTGGGTTGAGTTCACAATGATTAAAGCATGATTATGAGCATCTCAGGTATTTTTTAATTACCTTTTTTTTTTGTAGGGGATCAGACAAATGCTACAACCGGACACTTTGCGAGGAAAACCTTAACATGATCTTACCAGGAAGGGCCCCTTTTTATCCGCGTCAGTTTAGGACTTGTGCAGTTGTTGGTAACTCAGGCGACCTTTTGAAGACCGAGTTTGGAGAGGAGATTGATAGTCACGATGCTGTTATAAGAGACAATGAGGCTCCAGTTAATGATGTATGTTAACTTTAACTTGTCTGATTCTTGCTTATAATTTGAACTGTTTTTTCCAGATTTCAATAGTTTGTGTTTTGTGAATGCCACTGATATGCTTGTGGTTAGTGATTCTTGCTAAGGCTCATGTACCTCTAAGCATACATACAGTTATGTTAAATTAACTCGTTAAGCTACATTTTTGGAAGCTTTGTTAATAATAAGTATAATGCTCATAAGTATATTCACCCCTCGGTTTTCTCCCTGAAAATTCCTCCAAGATAATTCTGAATCATAATAATGCTTTGAGAATCTTTTCCTGTCATGTGAGACTATCTGATCAATTCTTACCATGCTTCTGAATTCTAGAAATATGCGAAGTACGTTGGTTTGAAAAGGGATTTTCGTCTTGTAGTGCGTGGTGCAGCTCAAAACATGGTCGCTATTCTTAACGGTTCATGTAAGTCTACTTTTCGAGTTTCTGAGATTCATTAGCTATCTGGATTATAATTGCATGCTCTCAGACCTCAATCAGCTTGTTACACTTCAGTGTTTATAATTTCTTAACATCCTGCAGCTGATGAAGTGCTCATAATAAAAAGCTTGACTCATAGAGACTTTAACACAATGATCAAGGTGATTATTCTAGCGCGTGACTTCAAATTGATGTTGATGTGTTTATGACTTCTCTTAAGACCTAATAATGGCTGTGTCAACTAATAAATAAATGACTGCAGGGTATTCCAAATCCAGTTTACCTCTTCCAAGGTATTGTTTTACGTAGAGGAGCCAAAGGAACTGGAATGAAATCTGTAGAATTAGCTCTTTCCATGTGTGACATTGTTGATATATATGGCTTCACTGTTGACCCTGGCTACACTGAATGGTAAGGCCGCCTCTATGGATGATCATCAGATAGTTATGATTATATTGTCATTTCTCATCATACTTGATCCTTATGCTTAAATTTGTCTCTATCCACATATCTACTTGTAGGACTCGATACTTTTCTGCACCAAAGAAAGGGCACAACCCACTTCAGGGTCGTGCATATTACCAACTGTTGGAATGCCTTGGTGTATGTGCTCTTTTCCCTTTTCGTTGTACTTTCTGATGTCTGCATAGTTGGAATGTTAAGTTTGTTTACCAAGAGGAGCCTAGTGACGCGTGTTGTTGTGCTTTGGTCCCTTTTCTAGAAATTGCACAAGAGATGATATAACTGAATTCCTTTTTCGTCTCAGGTTCTAAGGATCCACTCCCCTATGAGATCTAAAAGGAAGCAAGACTGGTCAGATGTCCCTAGTCGAGAAATGATACGCAACGTTCATGCAGCCGCCTTACGACGAAAAAAGAACCAAGCCAGCGATCTAGGGCAGTTCAGTAGCTGCAAAGTATGGGGCCACGTAGATCCCAACACTCCTTTACCAGTCTCGGGATCACCAGACATGAGTGAAATCAGGAAAAACTCAAACTACAACAAGTGGGAAATCATGAAAATAGAAAGCCTGAGGAAAGAAGCCAGAGAGCACTACAATGCAATGGAAGGTGTTTCTCTATACAAACTGGACGGTAATAAGCTAGACGACCTCGTCTGCGTTAGACATTCCGACTCAACTTCAGCCAACTGAAAATACTGAAAGGTAAAAATTGTATAATTTTTATTAAAGTAAGAGGCCGGATCTGGTGCTAAGCCCAGATCCTGTGCAAAATACAAAGTCATCCAAGCCATTCGTTTTAACAATCCAACCGGCGAGGATAATTAGGTTTAAAAAAATAAAAACTGAATTTAATAGGTGTAGAACGTGACTCAAAGGGTATAATCGACCATACAAATTAAAAACTACCCACTATCTCTCCACACACAACGCAATGTCCCAGATTCTTCGAAAGCAATTCGTCCCAGATCTCTCCGCAACAAAATTGAGGAAACCGATTTAGGGTTAGTCGAAGAATAAATCGCGTTCCGTCGCAGATCTCTCCGCACATCGCAACGTCCATTAGGGTTTATCGTTCAGATTCTTCGAAAGCGATTTTAGGGTTACGGCTTTATGACGACGAACAATGGTGAGTTGAATTCGTTTTATTACTGTACATATATGCTGTAATTTGCTTTGGGAGCAGTCGACAACGAACTGTATAATTAGAGATTATGAAGCTACTGAAACACGCTTTTCGTGAACCTTCTGCCTTCTGCATTCTACCACACTCACTTTCCAAAACAACTGTATAATTCATCACAAAATAGTATCAGAGTAACAAGTGCATTATCGTTAGGTAATACATAATTCGTCATCTTAGATTTCACATTTAAACTGGTTTCTATTTGTTTGACAGCCAAAAAAATTATATTATGTATAATTCGTCATCCATATTATAATTCGTCATCCATATTATAATTCGTCATATAATGTGTTAGGAATTCAGTATGAGTAAAATGCAGGGGTAAAGTGTATAATTCGTCAGAGTGGTACATAATTCGTCATGTTTGATTAGGCGCCGGAGTCAGCTTGGGGTCATGATATGTATACGGATCAAGCGGCTTCGTTTCCACCAGCTGCACAAGGCGGACGTGCTTCGACGATTGAGACTGGAACTAAGCTTTACATATCCAATTTGGAATACGGAGTGTCTATTGAAGATATCAAGGTGAGTTTTATTGCAGATCTGTACTGTAGTTTTACTGATGTGTGCCTCTTTGTTACATATGCTTGTGTGTTTCTTGAGCGCCTATTCACTTGATTGTGCTGTTTATAGACTGCTTGCTTACATATTATGGATAGGATTCATGTAGTTCACCAAAATGTAAGTCTAATGCAGATTGAAAAGAATCCTTAGTTCAGGTTCTATTATATGCTGTCATTTGAGTTTCATAGTGACATAGTTCGTCAATTACTAATTATAGTTCGTCAATGTTTACTACTTAATAAAATAATCAATATTGCTGGCATTTGAGTCTGGTAGTATTATAATTCGTCAGTTAATATTTATAGTTCATCACTGTTTACTACCTAATAAACTGATTAATATTGCTGGCATTTGAGTCTGGTAGTGACATAGTTCGTCACTTACTATTTATAGTTCGTCACTTACTATTTATAGTTCGTCGTCAATAGATTGTGTCTGTTGAGTCCGCAAGTCCCTTGTTCCGTATTAGGAATATGCATTTTGCGTTCAGTTCACTTGTTACTAACATTTTGCATGTTGCAGCTCTTGGAAGAGGAGGAAACTGAAATACCGATTGTGAAAGAGCCAACAAAAGAGGTGGCCAAGATGGATACTGCTGAAGTACCTGCAGAAGCTGCGACAAGCACTACCAGTTCTGATGTGTACATGGATGATGTGAATGCTACTGCTTACCCTTCAGCTGAGAATGGTGTACCAGAATCCGTGGACAAGCCTATTCAAATGGAAATGGACACAAAGTCCTTGGGACTGCAAATGTTGTAGATAGTTAGATCGGAATTATGGTTTTGGGATTAAGAAAAGTTGTAAACAAAAATGTCCAGTGGATTTCGTGGTTATATATATCATATTTGTTAAAGATATGATTTATTATATTATGAATGAGTCAATAAGTTCATAGATTCATTATATTATGAATGAGTCAACAAAATGCTTTCAACTGATGTTGGAGATTTTATAGGACTATTCTTCCCACAAAAAGTAATGGAGTTACCTATCATGTTAACAAATAGTAAAAAGAGAGTAACTAGCTGTTTGCAAATGTGATAAGAAGATTTTTACAAATACACATCGTTCAAACCTAAATATCTGAAATAAGTATACAAAGAGAAAGTAATGATACATGTGAAATGAAAACATCGAGAGTCTAGATTCATTGCTAGGACAAGTGATGGAGTAAATGAATCAAGAAGTCATGATATGCTAATTAGAAAACATCAGCCATCGAGGGCTCCCAGAGCCTTCATATCCTCTAAAAATGCAGAGTAAGAGTCGTCAACACTCTGTGACTTCACCGTGGATGATGGTCGCGGAGCTGGTTTGGCAAATGATGGAGCAAAGGAGTGTACGACTGTCGTGGCTGCTGCTCCAGATGCCTTGAGTCTTGGCTTTGGTGTAGTTGTTTCTCTCCTAACACGTACAGATGCTTGAATCTGTTTGACAAATAAACCCACTTTTAGAACATTGAAACAATGACGAACTATAAATAAAATGTTCATGACGAACTATAAAATGTCATGACGAACTATATAATATCATGAAAAATTATACAATGATACTGTTGAATTCTGACGAATTTTAGTTTTCTTTTGACAAATTATATCATAATTCATCGAAGTGCACTACAATTCGTTAGAATTCTTGACGAATTATAGTCCACTTTTGACGAATTATGACATAATTCGTCAGCATTGGACTATAATTCGTTAAGAATTCGTCCATGTTCCTTATTAGTTGATGCGCACAAATACAACGACGATTGTGTTTTTCCATGAATTCATCAAAAAGTATGCTATAATTCAGTTGCGACAGTCTAGATATGATGTAGCATAATTTAGCTGAAACGTCTTGGACCCGCACCCCTTGCTAATAGGCACCATTAGTTGATCCATTATGAGATCTACTTCCTTACAAACCGGAAGCTCTTCCTTCTTTTTCATAAGATCCTTTACCTGCAGCGTCTAAAAAACCTCAACTCATGAGGATCAAATTACAAGCCAACCAATCTATTCATCCACAGACAGAAACTCAGATCTTTATTCTCCAACCCCATAACACAATCCCAAAAGCCTACACTGATGTAAAATATTTATATACCCCCACTCGATATTTTTCATCGAGATCTGCCGGAAACCGACCTACTGGTTCAATTTTGACACACATATAATCCAATTGTACAAACTACGGATGCGAGCATACTAGGCTTAAGAAACACAATCCTTCCTCTCCTACTGATCCATTCGATCCAATCCAATTAACATCAACCAGAATCTCAATAAACAATCAAATTATATGCTAAACACAGATTACAAATCTCACTGGAAGTACTTCTTCTACAATATAAATTGAAAGAAAAAAATTGATTTTAAAGTAAAAATCAGACCTTTAGAATGAGGCTCTTCCCAATCCTTCCAGCATGATGATTAGCGGAATACTCCTCCCTGGTCGGCTTCCTAGCCTCCATCATCGCAATCGCCACCGTATCCCCAAACACCATCTGAATCGCCGTCGACGTCACCCGCGCGAGATCATTCGACTGAAATTATTTTCACATACGGGTTAGGGCAAAGCGAGCGAGAGACCGACCTTCAAAGAAAGTAAGACTGGCTTAAGATGTGTAAAGACATAATTACCCTTATTTTAATTGATAATTGAATTTAAAATGATTTAGTTCCAATTAATCTGATCCATTCATATATTAAAATCTAGAGTGGTAATTAGTTTGTATTTTTTATCATAATATGGGCTTTGCACCTGAACCCTATCCTAAAGTAAACAACGTAATTTTATTTTATTTTTGTGTGTGTAAAACTTTAAAATACATTATTTTATTTTAAAATCCTTTATATTACTCCTCATTGTTACTGTTGGCTAAACCGCTCTAGTTTCCTAATCAATGAACCTTGGCCCATTTTTGGCCCAACGCAAATTGAAAGTTGTGAGGGACGAATCTGTAATTTCATAATCTTTCTGGCTGTCCAATACAAAAGCGGATTCCCTCATTTTGTTACAACGCTGACCACATTCAGAAGAGAAATCGACGGAAAACATTCCATCGTCTTCGCAGATCTCGGAAGGCTCCCACAACCACCGTCAATGGCGTTCTCCGAAGGCTCAAGGAACTCGCTCATCCCGAGCTATCTCTACTCGGCGTCATCCGTCTCCGCCTTCGAGAAAATGACCAACGCTAGCTCTGCTCTCGCTGCTTCGCCTGCTCCGTCCGCTACCAGGAGGAGCTTTGTCGTTCCTGCGCCAAGCGAGCCTGGTAAGATCGAGATGTACTCTCCGGCTTTTTACGCTGCTTGTACTGTTGGAGGGATTCTCAGCTGCGGATTGACGCACATGACCGTCACGCCTCTCGATCTCGTTAAGTGTAATATGCAGGTGAGGTTTCTTCCAGATCTGTTGATTTATTTCCTCATTTTGTATTATCTTTTTTCTAGTTTACGTCGTGGAGATTATGTGATATTAGTTTTATAAATATTTGATCTGCAAAACTATTATTTAGAAATATGAGTCAAAATGTAGCTTATATAGCATATGTAGGTTATACTGTGGAATAAAGCACTGAATATGATATGGCTTTATTGGTCGGGCCTACATCAATTGGTAAACACTATGTACCGTCCATTAGCATATCAAATGAGCAGATTCTAAATGCTTTAGCGTTAGCTGGAAATGAGGTTAAACATAATTTTCCAGCAGTTATGGTTTGGTTTAATTTGGAGTCATTAGAGCACAATTGTGATTGAAATTTACTATTATATATTTTTGTTCTTTCTTATTTTTCTTCAGTTTAAAATTTTTGGGTTGATGTGGTCGATTTTAATGTGTCTTGGAAGAAGGAGTTACTAATTGAGGCCTCCAATTTCTTTCCATCCCAATATTGTTTGCTTGCACCTCATTGATAATTCAGATAAGAATAGTATACATGCTGGTTCAGTTTAAAAAATTCTTCAGACAAACATATTAGGACCTTGTTTAAAACTCATCGAAGTGTTTGCTGATGATTAAGTAAATCCTTTCACACATTTGGCTGATACTTATGATTTAACTTTCTACTGTAGATCGACCCAACTAAGTACAAGAGTATCTCTTCTGGTTTTGGGGTACTACTGAAGGAACAGGGAGTCAAAGGTTTCTTCAAGGGTTGGGTGCCTACTCTGCTTGGTTACAGTGCTCAAGGAGCTTGCAAGTTCGGTTTCTATGAATTCTTCAAGAAATACTACTCTGACATTGCTGGACCTGAGTATGCTGCAAAGTACAAGACCTTGATTTACCTTGCAGGTTCTGCATCCGCTGAGTTGATTGCTGATATTGCTCTTTGCCCAATGGAGGCAGTGAAGGTCCGTGTCCAGACCCAGCCTGGATTTGCTCGAGGACTGTCGGATGGACTCCCAAAGTTTGTGCGATCTGAAGGCGCACTTGGGTATGTAAAATAATAATTTTTTGTATATCCTTTTATTGTATTGTTCCCTAACATTTCTGATGTTTTGTAGGTTATACAAGGGTATTGTACCTCTTTGGGGCAGACAGATTCCATGTAAGTTGAGGCACTTGTTTTAACTCCACTTCTGTCTTGCTAACTTGTTGACGACTTGACATCTCATTTTAGATTCTTGTTAAAGTTTCATATGTTTGGTTGTAATTGCACTAACTACCTTTTTTCATTGCTATTAATTTTTACTTATGACAACATAGGTTTCACATCAGTATGGATGTTTATTATCAAGATGCCTTTGAGAGTAAGGCATGGTAGAACTGCATTTGTCAGTTGAATAGGCCCAATAGGATACCAATACAGCTCTATTTTTGAAAGGCTTGAACACAATTGTACTTATTAGTAATTAATATATCCAATGATTGAACAAAGCTAGTAGATTATATGCTTATCTCCTCAACATAGGTTTTCTGTCTTACTCTCTCTTTGTTTTAGTACTCAATGCGTATCTCCACTCAAATCATAAATATTACGATCCTTCTGGTCATTTTCAAGTATTTCAGTTATAGTTGCTGGCCAAAGAAAGTGTACTTCTTCTCTTCCGTGATCACGAATATTATGTATATAATCCTACAGGAGATGGAAGATGTGTTATGATTTGACATCTCAGAGGACCCTTAAATAGTTTCTTTAGGGGAGTTGCACAACAATGTAGTAGATATTATCCTGCAAGTTGTGGAAAAACTATTAGCTCTATTTGACATGTATTTTTATTAGAAAGTCGACGTTTGTGAATGTGAACTTGATTAGTGATATTGCAAGCTTCAGTCCAAGAGACTAATAGTGTGCTGCTTTCAGATACTATGATGAAGTTTGCATCCTTTGAGACAATTGTTGAGCAGATTTACAAGCATGCCATTCCACGTCCCAAGGACCAATGTACCAAATCATTACAGCTCGGTGTTAGTTTTGCTGGTGGTTACGTTGCTGGAGTTCTATGTGCCATAGTTTCTCACCCTGCTGATAATCTTGTTTCCTTCCTCAACAATGCCAAAGGAGCTACAGTTGGTGATGTGAGTGATATTGGTTACTTTGCTTATTTATTTTATTTTGATTTCTGTGTTTCATTTCATGATAAAGCTCTTAAACTGTTATCATTCTGTTTCTTAGGCAGTGAAAAAGATTGGAGTCGTGGGGCTATTTACCCGAGGACTACCCCTTCGTATTGTAATGATTGGTACCCTAACTGGTGCTCAATGGGGAATTTATGATGCATTCAAAGTATTTGTTGGACTGTAAGTTATATATTCCCCTCCCTCCTCGGAGTCTCCTATCCTTGTTATGATGATCCATGGCCAATTGTAGTATATGTGGATTTCTAACTAAGTTGCACATATTTCAGGCCTACTACCGGTGGTCCAGCCCCTGCAGCTGTGAAGGCATAGAATCAATCACTTGTCTGACAAGAAAAATAAATCTGGAACATGATTTTAGTAACAGTTAGGATGGTTTTGGTGTTTGGTTTCATCCTCAAGACAAATTTACATTCCGTTCCTTGACGCAATCCTCATATGATTGGCAGCCTTGACTGGACCCCCTATGTGCAATTGTTGGTGGCTTAGATACTTGGCCATGCAGTTCAATGTGTTCAAACTTCATTCTTAAGAATTTATTGTAATCCTTTTCTTTTTGGGATAGATATCAGTTTGTTAAAACTCGAAGCACCGATACAATATAGGAGGACTTATAGCTAAATATACTTGTCTAATTCCATGCTCCGTCATGAACCATATAGTAAGTTGCCAGAGTGAGCGGTCATGACAAGTAATGACAAAATAGTTTGGTCTTATTCAGCTGATGGAAGATTCAACACCAACTCACTAATGAGGGCGATTATGACCATCAAAGTTAAAAAAGAGGATATGGGAATTAGTACCGTTCCAGCTGTGGTCCGGATTGGCACCTCCAAAGGTAGAGATGTTGATTTGGAGGATATATCTTGGCAGCCTACCCTCAAAAAAGACTTTACATAGAAGGAAAATCTTGAAAAGGGACTTGAATCTCGAATGTGCACTATATGGTATTGAAAAGGAGACTACAGACCATATGCTACTTCACTGTAACTGGAGTTGGAAGTTGTGGTCCTGCTGTCTCAGTTGGTGGGGCTCTAAATGGGTGGTGCCGCAAACAGTCCAATGCTTACTAGAAAGTTGGGAGGTAGGAGGTGCATCTAAACCATTCAACAGATTCTGGAAGACGATGTGTTATGCCATCTTATGGTCAGTATGGGAAGAGAGAAACAAGAGGTGTTTTCAAGACCAAAAAAGATCAATGGAGGTGGTAGGAGACCTAGTGAAGGCCCGTGTGGCATGGTGGACGAAATATCGAAAGTCCAAGTGTCACTACACAGTGGATACCATTAAAAGATGTATTGAAGAGGTGAGGGAGAATTCATAGATCAAAAGAGACAGGGGGAAGGCGAGAGCAATCCAAGTGAGCATTTAGTAGAGCGGCAAGAGAATGACAAGATCAACGAGATAAGGAGTACAAACTTTTGAGTCGTGGCTTTATAAGGCATCAAGAGTATCACAGACTTAAAGAGATGGTAAAGTGGAATTTTGGCACTAAGAAGACTCAATAAGAGTTGTGGCTTTATCGAATTGCACTTATATTAACAGGTATCTGTTATTTTTTGGTGGCTCAGGCCACTTATGAATTAAAAAAAATTCCAGAGTGAGAGTTAGGGTCTGTCCATTTTGACTTATATTTGACTTAACTTAGTTGATATTAACTGATATTAACTTATAGTGAATGATCTTAACTGATATTAACTTATAGTGAATGATCTTAACTGATATTAACTTATATTAACTTAACTGAAACTTATGTTAATCGATGAATAGTAATATTATGATGATGATGGTTGTGATGATGATGATGAATAGTAATATTATGATGATGAATAGTAATTTTATGGTGATGGTTGTGATGATGATGATGATGATGAATATTACTATTATGATGATGAATAGTACTATTATGATGATGATGAATAGTAATATACTGATGATGATGATGGGGGTGATGATGGTGATGATGGTGATGAATAGTAATTTTATGATGATGAATAGTAATATACTGATGATGATGATGGGGGTGATGATGGTGATGAATAGTATGATGATGATGAATAGTATGATGGTGATGGTATGATGAATAGTATGATAGTATGATGATGATGGTATGATGAATAGTATGATAATATGATGATGATGGTATGATGAATAGTATGGTTGTGATGATGATGATGATGAATAGTATGATAGTATGATGATGATGTTTTGATGAATAGTGTGATGGTGATGATGGTATGATGAATAGTGTGATGATGATGGTATGATGATGAATAGTGTGATGGTATGATGAATAGTATGATGATGATGGTATGATGAATAGTATGATGATAATGATGATGATGGTTATGGTATGATGAATAGTATGATGATGATGGTATGATGAAAAGTATGATGATGATGGTTATGGTATGATGAATAGTATGATGGTATGATGAATAGTATGATGATGATGATGAATAGTGTGATGGTATGATGATGATGATGGTATGATGAATACTATGATAGTATGATGATGAATAGTATGATGGTATGACCCAAGTTAACTGAAACTTAACTTAAATGATCTTAACTGATATTAACTTATAGTGAATGATCTTAACTGATATTAACTTATAGTGACTGATATTAACTTATAGTGACTTATAAGTCGAAAATATAAGTTCAATTGGACAGGGCCTTAGTGCAACAGACCGTCCTGTTTCTTAATAACATATACAGATTTAGCTTCCATGACATGAAAGAAAAAAATATCAAGGGGTTTCTTCCATGAACATCAAGGTATTGCGCGGGCAAAATAAAGGACGACCAAAAGAAGACGGCGTCGTTTGGGACTCCAGCGAGTTGAACATTTTGCTCGCGCAAGGGGCTTGCGCGGGCGCGCAGAGGAAAACGAGGGGTCGACGCCGTTTTGGACTGAAGCGACTTAAAAAATTTGGTCGCGCAGTGGTATAAAAAAAGAAGAGAGGAGATCACGACTTCATTGGAGTCAAGCGATTTGAACTTGGTCGCGCAAGGGCAAAATAGAGGAAGTTGGTTTTGGCAAAACTCTAAAGTGTTGGGGGACGTAGGAACTTGTTGTCCCTCTGAACTCATAATCTTAATTTGTTATCTCTGGCCATGAGAGATCATTGTGCCAGAAGTACCAACCCATATCGCCTAGAAAGGTCTGGCTGCCTCTTCCAGCAGTTTCTTTACTCTTGTCAGCTTCTCTATCTCCTTGATCACCTGTTAGAAGAAAGAGATGACCCGCTGAAGTCTGATCCCTCATAAAATACCATGTAAATATTTAGCATATCATAATTTGTGCCATCAATATCTGATTGGTTCTTACCGCTAAAGCTAAGTCGTCTTTGGTAACTAGTTCGATGTCTTCGTAACCCAATTCCAAAGCTACTTCTGCCAAGTGAAATTCATACAGATATGTCACATTCACGAAAGAGAAAGGGTGGTTTGATGGGCTCTAATAGTGATGGTCAACACGTACTTTGCAGTGAAACTGTCACATCGGAATTAGCATACCCACTCTTATTTTCATTGTACTGTACAATTAGCTGAGATATCACCTGATCACGATCCATCTAGAGTATTCGTTGTCACAAGAACAAACATTACCGTTAGCAATATGTGAGAAAATCAAAGATTCTGAGGTGTTAGAAGATCATGCTGATACTGTTATGCGTTCCCATGGTATAAGAACTACACATGTCTCGTGCGAAATTGTTAGGCTAGAATTTGGTGACAGTTTATCAATATAGAATATCGTGTAATACTGGGTATTGTAGTGAAACCCCTTCATTTTTTTTTCTGTGTAAAATGGACGTAAACGACATCATTACAGTCACACCACTCTGCTGTGCTACATGCCTACACCCCAAAACACATATATGATCTTAGTTACCAGTACGGTTTCTGTAAGCTTTAAAAACTAAACTGGTAGTGCTGGGGGACTTCGAAATTTATGTACAAAAACTTTTTTAAAAGCAAAGAAAATGAATGCAGTAAAATAGCGTAGCATAGTTGACATACCTCAGAAGCAGATCCTTCACCAAGTGATTCCATCACATTATTAGCAACAATTTCCAAGGGTAAATCTAAACACACTGAAATCCCATGTCTCAATAGTGATCTAGGATTGAAAGAAGTTTATCAAATCATTAGAAGCCCACACAATAGGCCGGATCACTACAAGATATACAAAAGGCAATTTCTTACAAATTGGTAGCACTTTGGACAGCACCATCACCAGCAGAAACAACCAGCCGGCCCATTGAGGACAACTGCCTCAAAACCTCTGTCTGCAGAGGGCAATACATTGTAAAAACCCAGCCTTATTTGTGCCATCACCATTTGTTATTGCTATAACCTTAAAGAATAAGGTATAAATTCATAATTAAAACCTCAGAGCTGCGAAACCCCTCTTCATCTTTATCCCTGAATGATCTGCCACCAGCGCCAACACCAGCTGCATCTTCTACAAGCTCATCACTAGACAGAGTAGCAGAACAAGATCAGTCAGAATTTTACACTGATATAGAATCAGTTCCACTTCAGTATTGAGAAGGTACCAAACCTGTCAAAGTAATAATATCTTAACGCTTCGGCAAGAATTTTACCCATACTAGTTTTGATGTTGCTCTTCATTCCTTTGAGCCAAAAGACCATCATACTGGGTGATTACCAATGAAGATATACTTGGGAGCTTCAAATGCTTGAATACATGAACTGCGAGACATGCTTACCCACAAGAAATATGGAGGTTCCTTTGAGTACATCAGAGATCGCTGAGGCTCTTTTCTGAAATATAATGATATTAGTCCAGATAACGCAAATGAGTGAACAATAATCAGTACATTCATTCACCATCTCTGAATTAATAAAAAGTTCAAGAACGCGGACACCCAATTTAGCTCTTAAGGATAGTCCTAGCAAGTTTACCCAAAAGAAGCACAGTAAACTAAACAATGCAAGGGGTGAACTCACCTTCACTTCAAAAGATTCATCGAACCGAAATACTTGTGTGGCTGGACCTCATAACAAAACAAATGCATCATCCATACAATGGCATGAGACTCGCATCAGGAATTTATAATATATAACATCCAATGAACACTATATGCTCACATGAGACATAATAGGCAAAACTTATAAACTGAGTAGTACACGAATTAAAAAAGTTCAGCCATAAAATGCTGAGACTGAAAATCTAGTATTGCAACTGTCACATCAGCCGCTCAGAATCAAAATGAAAACACTATAAATTTCTGAATTCTGCTAGTTTTACGGCCAAGGAAGAGGAAGTGTATGCTTACTGGTGGCGGAGGTGTCCTCCGCGGCGGCAGAAATACGGTTGAGTCTGAGATGGCGGGAGGAGGCGAGAGGGGTCAGGAGAGGAGTACGTAGCATGTCAAATGGAGAATACGTCGACGGAAGCGGTAGTGACGGCGTTCTGCGCGAGGGAGAGAGATGAAACTGCGGGAGAACGGAGCGAATTGCAGGCGCCGAGATCGTCATCATCTCCGTTTCTCTAGCCACTTCGCTTTGATATGATATGATAAGGTTTCAATTATATATATTTTTTATTTTATTTTATTTGTCACTTATTTCTTATCTAGAGAGTAGAGTTGTATCACGTGCATCGCATGTGATCTCTGTTTCACTAAAAATAATTTAGTCATCCTAATTCCTGAGGAAGAAATCTGCAGATTGAAAATTGTTTACAAAGGTGTGATGATGCAAATATGCAGCTGACGTGAAGCCATACGGTATATTTACAAGGAGAAGACAACCGATTGGATCCATCAACAAATTCCGTCGCATCGAGGAAGGAATGAAACTGCCTGTGGTGATCAAGAAAAGGAGCCTGCATTTCTTTGCAAGGAGAATGATTGTATACAAAAAGGGGGACATGAACATCACTGTGAAGTGAGTAATCTGTAATACAATCTAACATTAGATAAACCACCAGACCAGACTGTTGCAAAAATGATGATGAGACATACTAAAAACACTATTTTTTTACATATGTACCTGCTGATAAAATGTACGTACTACTGAAGTAACATAACTCTTCCCTTTAAGTGGTAACTTCATTTGGTTGGATGCACGTCATTTGCTTCAACTCCCACCTGAACCAAAAAGAGTTGACAATATGTTACTAAAAATATAGTTTCGAGCAGTAGCAGCTAACTTTTATAATACAAAACATTATTTGAAGTAGCCTATCGCTGAATTTCAGAAGAAAATAATGCTGTCAGTCAAAATAATTTTGGCCCATATTTAGAAGATGCACACACATATTTAAGTAGCTCCAAGAAGATGCTTCTTTTTTAGTATTAGAAAGGTAACAGGGGTTACCTCTAATTTGGCTAGGAGGGGAAGCAACACCGTAGGTAGTTGAGACGGGCATCATACATGCAAAGGATATTGGAGTAAGAGGAGGCGAAGCAATCCCTTCTGCGTTTACCGAAACATTAGAGTGATCTAAAAGCTTTGCTGCTTGCAATGCCATTGCCCTCCGACTGCTAGAAGGCACCGAGAAGCTACGCATAACAGATGATGGTGGAAGTGGCAGTGGCGACGCAGAACTTGATGTAACTGGGTTATCTCTGTTCATTGCAGAAAGGCCTGTGTTTTTAGATAATGGTGCTGAATGGCCAATGTCACCAACTGCCCCAGAAATCGTTGTCCTGGATAGTCCCACTGGCGGCCTTGGTAGCTCGTGAAGCTCATTTATCCTGGGTATGGCATGCGGGGGTGAGATGTTCGGAGAAAGTGAAGAACGGGGTGCCGGCAATCTAACACCATGTGAGTAATGGGTAGAGGATATGGGACCACTGATGGACACTCGAGGCTTTTGTCTAGTAGTAAAAGTTATGGAAGATGCTTGTCTATTGTATGTTTTACTGACAGACGCACCAAGTGTAGCAGAATAGGGATGAGAAAGATCCGCAAGCGGAGGAGGCCGTTGGAAGGGATCAAGGTGGTCATTTCCTTCTTTAAGCACTTTACCTCTTTTCAACGCATGTGGCCCTGATAAATCATCACTGACCCATTCCTTTTGGTGTTTACTGGGTTCCAATGGAGAAGAGTGCCATAACTTGTTTGACCGTCTACCAGAAGCCGTTGGCCTTGAGCGGGGAACTGAAGTACTTGTTCTTGAAGAAGTTGGTTCCTTTGCATCTGGCGGCGCTGGTAGCACATATGTGTTAAGTTTCTGCGAGATGGATGATCGTCTTATCTCAGTGGGGTCCAACTTCTTGTCTGGAAATATTGGAGCTGAATGGCTTCCAATTTTATAATCCACAGGAGGAAGGTGGGATTCTCTATCTTCTTTTTCAGGACCTTCCTGCAGAGAGAACGGTGTTGAAGCATATGTTATATTCAGGAGTATCATATAATTATGCAAAGTCATCCATTAAAAGGAAGCAAGGGCAACAGTCCTCAATATAATCCACAATAGTGCCGGAAAAAATCAACCAAAAGGCACCAAAACATCACATACCTCACTATGCAAAACCCAACATGAGAACATAGAGCTAACATGCAGGACATAGAGTAGCAAGAAAAAAACTGTCTTAAATGTTGACTAATTAACATCATATTTTCGTCAACATTTAAGACAGTTTTTTTAGTCAACATCATATTTTCAGCTTTCTATAGGCCAAGGTTGGACAACCACTGTTTATTTAATCTGAGCGTTGTCTCTTTGTATTATCTAGCTTAAGTTGGTACTAGTTTAAGTCTTCCATTCAGCTTTTCAGACCCTGTTTATCTCACTAATATCTCAAGTTAAGTTAATGTCGGTTAATTTATTCTGAAAAGAGCACACCCTAACACTAAACATCACATAACTTCAAAAGAGTACCTTGGTACTTTCCTTTGGTGAAAATCGGTGAAACGTGATATCTGATGGTTCCACCTGCATAATATGAAAACTACCTTGTTAATATAAAACCACAATCAATATAAGCTGAGAAATGGAATTAAAACAGCCTAAAGCAAGATCGTCCAATATCCTAACAAGCAATTCCACAGCATCATCTCAAAAAGAAAAACAGGCATATTGCTCAGCAGATAAGTTTCTTCCTTGAGATTACATGTTTCATAACCATATATACATACAAGTTGAGCAGAATGTCATATCTACGCAGACAATGTATGATAATAATCAATAAATATATCAGAAGCAAAAAGGAGACCCATTTACTACATGTGAATCACCTCTGCGAAATCAGATGGAGAATGAGGACCCTGCTTTTGCTGTCTATCATTAAAACTCAACTCCTCATTTTGTTTATCAATGTATCCATAATCAGTATCCACACTTTCGTCGTCTATCTCATCGTCTGAATCGTCGCCGTCATCATCATCGTCAGTGCCATCGAATAGATAATCAATATGTTGTTCCTCAGTGATTTGTCGGACATGTGGTTCAAGGGCCTCAAGGGATTTGAACCCCTTGCGAAAGAAATTCAGCTGCAAAAACAAAAGAAACAACACATAAATAACAGTAAATAATTTGTTGGCTTGGCCCAAACTGACCTGGGAATGGTCATTAATATATCAGAAAAATACCAGTGAAATTTTCTTAATAATAAAGGCACTGATTCAAATATACAAACTAAATGTAACAACCTGAGCTGCATGGTGACGAGCCACTTGCGTTAAAAGACTGCGAGACTGACCCTGTTTTAGAGACTTGAGCCTAAAAACACATAAAGTTGCTTGATCATCAAATTCATCATGAACTGTTTGCAACTGCTGGGAAGTGAAATTCTCCCCTCTTCCACCTCTTGCTCTTCCCTTATCTTTGTGATGCACCTTCATGTATTCATATAGCTCTCTGAGGATCATACAGCATGTTAGAAATAAACTAGTGAAAATGTAAAGCAAAATTTACCATCCGATGAAAAAACTCCAAACCTTTTCTCATCACATTGCCGTTTCATTTCCTGTGGCAGGAAACAAGTAAACCTTGATAAACTGACCACTTCTATAACATTTCTTGAAACCCATGGCATGCCAACAATAATACAAGAGGAATGAAAATACAAACCTCGACCGTCCTTAGTTCTTTGAGTAAAGACTCTGATGGGTTTGTTATTGTCATGACTATATGGGCCCTCTACGGATAAACGGTTGTCAGCATGATGAAGCTATGATTTATGAAGCTTATAGAAAATAAATCAAACTAGAATAAGAACTTGGGTTCGAACTGGCACTCACATAAGAATCAACAAATTTCTGAAGTTCAAGTTGTGCTTTTCCCAGCATTAGTAAGACTTCACCTAAAGCATGAATGAAGAGCATAAGTCAAAATGACCAAACAAGCACACTTTATTAGTAGCCATACATGCCTCCAACAAAATTAACTTAGTTATTGAAGGTAAATAATGCTGTTTATTCATACCAGTTTTCTCATCATCATTTAGTGCTGTTTTCTCCAGGATGCAGCTGCCCATATCTCGCAATGATTCCGAGAATTCTACGAGGAGAAATGAAACCAATATTGCTAAGCTCAACATGGTAATAAAATAGCACAGCTAATTCAAAAGAAGACCACAATATTGTCAAGGCAATATGGTTTTAAGCTGCCTATTTAGTAAAGAGATCTACAAAACACACCATATGCGCTATTGGCTGTTGCAGCGGCTGCAGAAAGTAAGCTATCATAGCAGCTTCTCATCTCTTTCATTTCCTAAAATAGAATAACAGAAAGAGAAAAAAATAAGTATCCAACATCTCCAAACAGATCTATACAATTGACCTTTTGTTGCATCAGCAACGGCATTCCATATATGATGCCTAGCTGGTATAAAACTAAATCACAATTCAAACATACAAGAAACCTGAAAATATCTATAGGGAATTCATATAGTAATGACTTCATCACACCAACACATTCCAAAAATCTGAACACCTGCCTATTTAAATTTATCTCACAGCATCACAAATAAAAACACTGATGTAAAGTGCTAAACCCAAATGCAGTAATCCCCCCCATCTCAATCTAGGAAAGGCCAAGTAAAGCAATCCAAGAAGTAATCAGCCATTCCAATTCTCAACCCACTTCTACAATTCAAAATCATCTACAAATCAACTTGCCAAAACAAAAAAGAAAAATTCTTAAGATCCCGAACTGATGCAAAACTCAAAAAAAAAAAATTGCATCTTGTACACAAATTGAAAAACAAGAACACAAAAACGCCCAAAAAGATCCCAACTGTAACAACGCAGCGTACCTCCGAAGCCTGAGCAAGCTCATCCAATAACAACGGCGACTGAAACTCGCGCTTCTCTTTCGCATCGTGTCGGTGAAGCGCAAGCTTCCGCAATTTCCCGAACGAGGATTTCATGTTTCGTCCGCAAAAATAAAAATTACACAGGAAAAAAAAACCCTAGAGGACTGAACAACAACAAATAGAGCAAGAGCGCAAAGGGGGGCCGAAAATCAGAGAAATCTTGCAAACTGAGGTGCTGACGAATACGGAGTGAAGATCAGCGAGGAGATGATAAGAAGCGAGGTGTGATCGCGAAGACAATGGCGATCGCTTCCTTCAACGACATTGAATTGAAGAAATTGAAATAAAAAATAAATGAAAATAAAAAAATCCGAGTGTTTGGTCAAAAAAGAATCACTCTCGTTATTGTTGTTTTGTCTTTTCTTAAATTAATATAAAAATTGTAAATACGAAAATGAACATTTACGGGGGAGTTGAGGACTAAAGTTGGAAGAAAGTGTGAAAAGGGTGCCGCTTTGGTATTCTTTTCAAACTTTGGGGACCGAAAAAAAGTCAGTCAAACAATGACATCATGTATCTGAATTGGTCAAACTGTACTATTATTATTATTAGCTTATTATTACCTTTAGGCTTTAGGGCTTAGGCTTTAATGATAATTTTTTCAATTTCGAATATTATAATTTCTTTTTGTTTTTGATGGGCGAATATTTTAATTTCGGAAGTCGAAGCTCTCATCTTTGTCCGTCGCCGTCGCCGTTCCCGGAGCCGGCGGCGTCAACTCGTGATCCGTATTCAAACATTTTTAACCGATCCTCTTATCCTCTATTCTAAAGACACAATTTGGTGTTTGAGAAGTGTAAACAGAGTCGAATATGATCGAGGTAAGTGGAACACTGACTTTGATTGTATCAACAACAACAAAAGACTTTGCTGGTTGATTTTGTTGGGAGATTTTCAATATGTTGTCGATGAATCGAAGTGTATTTTCCTTGATTTAGGGTTTGGTTCGTGATTTGCTTGCTATTGTTGAAATGAGTTGTTTCTGGTTGTGCAGGCGCTGAGCTAGGGTTAGCCTTTTGTACTAACAAGGTCGCATTTTTTCTTCTTCTGAATTTATGGTTTTTTTTTTTGAGTTAGCAGATTGATATGGGCCAGATTAGATCAATTGGAATTCAATTCAGTTTCGATCTGCTTGAAAAAAATAAAAATATTGCTAAAATGTGCGTTACTCGTCAGTTCTTGTGTCAAGAACAAGAAGTAGTACTTTTCCAAGTTGCGTCTCTGGTCCTCATTTGTGTTGATGGCTATGACTTTGGTTCTGGTTTATGCTTGTCCTTATTGGTTTATATGAATTTACAAATACAAGATTGAGATCAATGGGCAATGACCCTTTGAATGAGGCTAAGCTATGTTCTGACATCACAGAGTGATTTCAGGCAGAGATGGCAAAATGGATGAACGGATGGGTTAACGGATGGATGAAACGGTTAGCGGATTAAACGGATGGATGAAACGGTTAGCGGATTAAACGGATCCAATCCATTAAAACCATTAGTGTTAATGGATTAAACGGACGGATCACTAATGGTTGATGGATTAACGGATAAATCCATTTGATCCATTTAACCCATTTAGTTCATTTTCTCATTTAACTCTTTTATTTCTTAATTGATATTAATAAATTTAAATTAAGTTATTTCTAAATATATATAAAAATCACTCGCAAAAAGTAATTGTAAGACATGTAAAATGAATCACTTGATTCCCAAAAACATCTTCGACGAATAAGTCCATAACCGTCGAGTCTGAAAATAAATTAATATAAAATTATATTACTTTTTTAAATAATAAAATAAGCTGCATCAAAACCTACAAATTTACAATATGCATCCAGCAATGTATTGTAACTCACCAAATCAAGCAGTAAACCGAGTCTTATCCCGTCTATCAAAATCACTTCCGCTGCTCAATATTTTGCAATACAAAGACAATAAGAAGAAAATAGTGACAATAAGACGAAATTAGGGAGCTGCTTCGGCAATTTGGAAGAGAGGGAGTGAAAGAGTGACAGTGAGACGAAATTAGGGATTAAAAGAAGACAATAAGAAGAAAAGAAGGAGACATTACGGAGAAAGTAATGCGAAATTGGGGATTTTTTTATAGAAAAAATAGATATTTCATTAATTAATGGATCATTAATGGATTAATGGATCAAACCATGTCATCCGTTTACTAATGGATTGTTAATGGATATGGATTAATTCAATCCATTAACTAAATGGATGGATAACGGATGGTTTTTCGCGAATGGTTACTGGACGGATAACGGTTGATGGATAATTTTGCCAGGTCTAATTTCAGGTACTGATCTACTTCAACATAGTTTTCAAGACATGGTATTGTTTGCTAGATTTTGTAGGGTGAATTGATTGAATGAAAATCAATATTAGGCTACCCTTTTGCAGGAGTTTCAACTTTCAAATGACATTTTACTAGTATCAAGTTGTGGCAGCTAAAAGTCACATCTACACAAGAAGCCATTTGATTAGAAACTTTTCTTCTTTTCCAATGATTGGTTGCTGACCTAAAAATTAAAATACATACAACAGAAATTTCTATGCATCAATGTTATAGTTGAATCAATTCAGGAATGAGCCTGAATAAAAATGATATTTCTCTTTCAGAGAATTGAGGCTTTCTTCCAGCAAGTTGACCCAACCCCTCATCGCAGACTGAAGAATGGCTAATCAGATCACCGACAGCTTCACATATCTCTTCCACAAAGTCGACGATAACTCCTTCGACTCCCATCAAATGTTGCATGTACACAGCCTCAACTACATTACTGCAAATCAAACAAGTCCAGTTAGCCGTTAATCAAAGGAGTCCGACTATAGAAAAGCTATAGTTACAAAAATCAGTTTTGAGCTTACTTCAAGCTGCCATATGTGAGGAGGGAAAGGCTACACTCCTTGATTGTTTTCACCAGCATCGGGTTTCGGAACACAGCCTTGGCTTCGGATACAATTCCTTGCAACCCACATTCTAGACAAAGCTTCAGAGCCTCCTCCAAGCTATTCCTCCTCACATCCTCGTATATCTCCGACCCACCATTTGTCAGAAAATAAACCGGGTAAGTATCCTGCATTTGTCTAACTAGCCGAGCAGCATCTGGATGAAATGTCGAAAAGATAATGGGTCTATCTTGTGCATACTCAAATACCACCTGCAGAGAACAAAATGATCGTAAGATCTTCTTCAGTAACCTGTGTGAATTACATCATCTGATTCGGACTAAAAAAAGTGGCTTGTTTTGTACCTGTATGATGGTGCTGAGTGTGCACGCAATGTGCTGTTGCTGGTAAGTAATGTAGTCATCAAACTTGAGCTCAATGTTGAACCCCAGACCTGGTTGAACCTGCTGGAAAGTCTCTTGCAGGGTACACAGAGCATCATCAGCATCAACATTCCACTCCATCATCTTCCCATCCTTAGTCTTCCTCAGCAATGACTTCCCTGATCTGTCACAATCCCTTTGCGGCCCGTATTGGAGGAATTCAACCAAGCTCAGATCCGTCATCCTCTTCTCAATCACATCACCATTGTGTCGTGTCATGATGAAGTCGTCGTGGAATATCACTGGGACGCCATCCATCGTAACCTGAACATCGAATTCGATGAAATCGACAGGGAACTTGCTGGCAGCGTTGAAGGAGAGGATGGAGTTTTCCTTAATGGCAGACATTCTTGGATCAGATGACTGCAGTTTGTTCATACCATTCCCTCTGTGACCGATCACCAAGAATTTGGGTGTCCTCGGAATCTGGTTTCCAATTGCAAACCCTAAACCCCAAAACATCCTCAAAATCTCAGAAAACAATACATCGAAAAAATAATAATATGGAATCATGGATACAAACAGACACGAGTTAAGTACCTTGTCGGATTGCCGAGGGGACCTCAGCGACTTGATCAAGATTGGGGACCTGGGAAACAAGGACTGCTTTCAAAGCCATTGCAGATGATGCTGCAGCTCCTTGCGTGGGTTGGTTGCTCTGGAAATTGTTTAGGTTTTTCTTATTGGTGGGTTGAAGATGGGTGTACACAGAGGATATGGTATTTAAGGGGTAAGGAAGCACAGAAGAATATTCCGTTTAGGATTTGAATCTTGGTCTAATATGAAACGTCGTTAGTTGAAAACGGTAGCGGGTCGGTTCTATTGGGGGATTCGATTAACGGCGTTAAAGTCGAATTGGGGAATATTCTTATGTAAATTCTTTGTTGCTTAGCTATGCTGATGTGGTGACGCGTTGGATTGGATCACGATGATGCTTTGGATTTTGGAACACGAAATTGGGAAAGAAAAGTCAACGCTATGCGGCGACGTGTTTGGTTGCTGATAATATTATTAGCTGTCAATCATGGCTGGCTGATAAGGTTAATTAATTTATTTCTTGAATTACACACTTCACTTACTTTTTTAAGTTTTTCTTGTATAATGTATATTATCCCCAAACAAAATATTGTGCTAAATTTTCTGGAATTATTCGGGGCAGGCTGCCCCCAGGGAAGTTCCATTCCATTTGATCAATCAGCTATGTAGCACGAAACACGGCAAGATACGATGACACGCCAAACTCAAAATATATAATAAGTGGACACAGCAGGACACGACGACATAAATTATATAAAATTATAATTAAACATGTCCAATTCTTTTGAAATTAAAAACAAATATTCAAACATTAAAATCACAAAAATGCATAGAAGACTCATAATGCGTTTTCTTGACTATATTCAAGGAACACAAGCGAGGTTGAGCCAGACGTGTCGGCCGATTAGTCCAATTTTTTTTTAAAATGCTATTACTCAAACAAGCATGAAACGTATGCTTACCAATCTAAGTGTCTGACACGGCAAATCACCAACAAAAAATAGAGTGTCCCTGCTTCCGAGTCAATCAGAGGGTATACTAGAACCACTCACTCCTTTTTCGGATCAAGCTGGTTGCAGTATCCGTTGCTGATTGGGCCGCGGATAGTTAAAAAATGTGATGTTGAACAGATGGATTTCTTGAACAACAGATGCTGACTGGTTACAGCAAATAAGCCAAAACCTGATAGCTGGACTGGACGAAAGGTGCCAGAAATCTGTGGATGTCAGTTTGAGTAGGATGCTGCCATCCCTCCATAGTGGAAGGTAGAAGTGCAGGAGCTCAATGATTGAATCGGATAATGACAACTAATTAAGGGACAATAAAATCTGTTCCACTCATCGCCCCACAGCCTATTTTGATTGCTCAGAATTACTAATAATGGGAGGAACCAAGTTAGGCAGCAAGAAAATAAATTCAGGAGCGGCTTTGAAAATATGAATTTGCTCGACAAGTTGGGTAGAGGCTGTGGACATTGCCGCAATCACTTGAGCGTGTGTGGTTCCAATGCGTCCGATTAGCACCAGAAGCTGCTGCTGCTGCGAATGTTAGATAAGATGCTGGATATACTGCCAGACAAAAAAATGTCTCATCAGCCCACCATGTTTGGCATTTTATTATGCAAAAATAATGTAGGGGTGGCGGTGTTTTTTTTTCAGGCATTTTTGGTGGTATAATCCACATGTAGTTTTGGCACATAATTGTGATATAATTTGTAGGCACACAAAACTATATTATTGCTAAAACATACCCATAAAATTACATCATCTTATATTATAAGTCATAACATCATCTATATTTTAAAAACTTTAATTTTAATGGGATCGTTATTAAATGCTTTGGTGGACCAGAGAATATTCATTTCTATAAATATAAACCAAATATGTGTATTACTAAAACCACGCCCTATATTCTACCTTCCAACGATCTCATCCTCGTACTCGACAAAAGCCTCTATCAAAATATGTTCGGCGGGAAGTCAGAAGGCACCGTCGCCGATTCTTCAGAAAGAATCGAGCATCTAATTGCGCAAAGTGCAGTGGCCAAACTCACAGTAACTTCACGCACAATAGAAGGCAAAGACGACACAGTATTACCTACAACATAATACGTCCACAATGAACGAATAACAACTCCACAAGGGATGAATACCACTTATACACATTTGAGGAGAAAATGCTACTCAGTGGAATCAAACCTTGATTTCTTGCAATTTGTCAAGTGTTTAAGTCACTCGACCAAACCCTTTAAACCTGTAACTTTTGGTCAAAAATTCCACATGATTGTACTTCAAACTTATATTAGATCATTCACGAATTTTTTTTTCCACCCTGTTTCTGAAATTCAATATCACTTTTGCCCTGTCTGAAACTCAAATCTCATTTTTGCCCTGTTTTTAAAGAAACCGATTTGGGACAAAATCGGTTTGCTGACTGCGCGCCTTCGTGGACCGAAAGAAATGTAATTATGGCCACGTGTACAAAACCGGTTTCCGCCAAATCGTTTTGGCTAATTTGGCGGAAACCGGTTTAATGCGGAATAAAATTAGAATTTCCTTTCTTTAATAAAATCGGTTTTCTTTAGCCAACGGCAATTATTTTGAAAAATTCAACTGATTACCTTCCATTTCAACAATTCAATACAAACAATCAACTAATTATCACCCAATTCAAATAATTAATACTCAATTCAACAATTAAACACAAACATTTAACTAATTAACACTCAATTCAAATAATTAATACCCAATTCAAAAATTAAACACAAACATTTTAACTAATTAACACTCAATTCAACAATTCAACACAAACATTTCAACTAATTAACACCCAATTCAAAAAATATACAAATATTTCAACTAATTACTACCCAATTCAGCTAATTATCATCTAATTAGAAAAGAATTGGCTAAGGAGAAAATAGAAGAACCCCTAATTTTATTCCGCATGACCATAATTATATTTCTTTCGGTCCACGTAGGACCAAGTAGTGTCACGAAGGCGCACAGTTAGCAAACCGATTTTCACTCAAAAATGACTGAAACCGGTTTCGCACAAATCGATTACTTTAAAAACAGGGTAAAACTGAGATTTGAATTTCAGACGCGGCAAAACTGAGATTAAATTTGCAAAACAGGGCCAAAAAAACTCATCATTCACACATCGCAATTAGTTGTAACTCCAAAAATATTTCACTTTTGCAGTTATTAAAAGTTTAGATTTATATCAACATTCCAGTTTACACTACCAGCATCAGGCCATCACGTTGTATAATTAATTACAAAATGCCCACAGTCAACGCTGCCAAGTCAAACTCACATTCTAATTATTGCCTACGCCCTGTTCCAGTGACATTTTCCCTGGTCGACCCCTTCAGCCAATGAGAAAATACGGTAATGCCACGTGTCGCACTCTGGTTCGCTTTTGTAAAGATATTAATGTAACAATTTTCTGAAATTTAGTTTGAAAATCTCCATTTCATGAACCTGTAAACAAAAATTTATAGCAAGAGAGGAAGTGATCAGAAATGGAATAAGGCCATTCTCAAGTTCGAATCGCGGCCTGTTGATTCAGCAGCGGCTGCCTCTAAGCGCACGGTTGGTTGTTGGTTATATTTCATACATATGACTCGAATTCGTTTCATAATTGCTTGTCTGATTTTCACCTTCTGATGCATTTCTTGTTGTGGAGCTTTTTAAGAATTTGAACTGTGCATTTCAATTTTCATGTTTGATTTTCATATAACGGATCATTAACACGAACGTTGCGGTGATTTTAAAGGTGTTCGAGAGGAGACAAAATGGCGGTAGAGGAACTGGTGATACTTTCATTATTCCGGCTGTACAATGATACCGACATGGGACCATTTGAGTACCCATCAACAACCACCATAGCTGAAATCAAGCAAAGAATTTTCGAAGATTGGCCTGTTGGTGAGTACCAAAATTATTGTCTTAGCATTGCATTGATGGAAATCGTTTGCGAGTACTCTATATACTTATATATCGCATTATTTGATATAGATACAGAAATGGCACCGCAGAGTGTCGATGAGTTCAAACTGATTAACGCCGGGAGAATTTTGGACAGCAGCTGGACTATTGGCCAAATCATAATTCCTTTGATGGATCCTGAAAAAGAAGTTATCATCATTCATGTTGTTTTACAGCCTTTTACAGGAAAACATAAACCAGGTAATTTTGATACCCTCTTCGTTGTGTTTTGTTATTTTTTTTCGACGACTACTAATGTCTTTTTGTTTTGATATTCGACAGAAAGAAATGACCCGAAATGCGCGTGCGCCTGTTCCATAATGTAAGTGACGATATATACGAATACTTTATGCCCGGTGATCAAGATTCGAAGCTTGTGGATTAGTTACTGGAATTTTGATGACCAAAATTGTGCAGAAAATTGTATGATGGGAATAATCTTACTTAGTGAAATTCTTTGTCTCCTCAGTTTGGGCAAGCTGTACTGTAAATGGAAAAAAAAAATACAGCATAAGGCAGAACTAAAGTTTATTGAGATGTTTTATCAAAAAAAAAAAGTTTATTGAGATGTTTGTTGGTTATTATTTATCAAAAATATCTTATTCTTATTTATTTTTTTTAGCTCTATGCCTCTATCTACATATATATTTATTCACTGACTGTGTCAATATTTAACTTCATATAGAAAATAAAACTAAATAATTTTCATTTCATTATATTTAGCTTGAATTAGTACATCTGAGGCTGAGGTTAATCATACTGTTAACTTAATGGGCTATTCAGGCTTCACGGGCCTGTCGAATGGGCCAGTTAAGGTCCAAGCCCAATATCGCTAGCAGCGGAAACACACATATAAATTCGTTACCGTACTTAATTTGATTAACTAGGGTTTCTGTTCGGAGAGGAGCAGTTAAGACAGCCAGCCGAGAAGAAATCGAAATGGTGAGCGCTCGAATTCGATCTCTTAGCATCACAAATGAGCCGTTCGAAATGAAATATTCGATTTTTAGAGCTCAGAATTAGCGTCTGAATTTGTGTTAAATTTGTGTTTTGGATCTGTCTACATTGAGATCAACGGTGAATTGCAGCTGTATGTTGTTGTTATGAGTTATCCTTGTTCAAAATTTGATAATGATCTGGTTTTGTTAGGCTCCGAAGAAGGGTGGAAAGGTCGTCGCACCGGCAAAAAAGAAGCAGGTAGCTAATTCAGTTATTTACTAGCATTTTCTTCTTTGATAAAAAAATATTTTATTTGTTTAAATTGTTTAAGGTTGATTGTTGTGTAGTGCTTATTTGGGATATTGTTGTTGTTGCAGGAGAAGGTTGTTAACCCCTTATTTGAAAAGCGACCAAAGCAGTTTGGAATTGGAGGAGCACTCCCGCCTAAAAGGGACTTGACTAGATATGTGAAGTTCCCCAAGACTGTTCAGATTCAAAGAAAGAAGAGGATCTTGAAGCAGAGGTTGAAGGTGCCTCCAGCTCTGAACCAGTTCATCAAGACACTCGATAAGAACACTGGTACATGAAACGAATGTGGAATTAAGTGTTCGAAATATTACATATCAATTGCTTTATAGAAATGCTTGCTTGTTTCACTTTTCGATACTTTTTTTTGTTATTTGGATCACTTGACAAAGTTCTGTAGTTTACCTAGGTTGTCTGGATGGTTGATCACGCTCTACAGTGTATTATTCCTTGATTTAGAGTTAGTGCTTTTTTGTATTTAACAGTTGAATGCAAGTATCCTGATCTTTCAATAGAGGGTATCTGTCAGAGTGTATGATGTTGTGTCTTTTTGTTAATGATTATATAAATCTTATGAATTGTAGCAACAACCCTGTTGAGGATGCTTCTCAAGTACAGACCTGAGGATAAGGCTGCAAAGAAGGAACGTCTCCTTAAAACTGCACAATCTGAAGCCGATGGGAAGCCTATCGAGGCAAAGAAGCCTATTGTTGTGAAGTATGGTCTTAACCATGTCACATACTTGATCGAACAGGTATGTCCTTTTTCTCATTGTGGTCGGTTTAACTTTTTTTTACGTATAATGATTGATGTTTTTATTTTGGTATGCGCAGAAAAAGGCTCAGCTTGTAATCATTGCCCATGATGTTGACCCGATCGAACTTGTTGTATGGCTGCCTGCATTGTGCAAGAAAATGGAGATCCCATATTGCATTGTGAAGGGAAAAGCACGTCTGGGAGCGGTAACTGACATTCATCTTCACTGTTTATTAATAAAAGTTTGAATACTGTTTGACTCTGCGTTGGTCTATCAGATTGTCCACAAGAAAACCGCTTCAGTTCTGTGCCTTACCACAGTCAAGAATGAAGACAAGGTGGAATTCAGCAGAGTTTTGGAGGCTATCAAGGTCAGTCACTCTCTCAATATATCACGGTGCATTGAGAAATATGCTCTGTATTCATCTCTTTTTGCATTTCAGGCCAACTTCAACGACAAGTACGAGGAATTCAGGAAGAAGTGGGGAGGTGGAATCATGGGATCAAAATCTCAGGCTAAAACCAAAGCTAAAGAGAGGCTTCTTGCCAAGGAAGCAGCTCAAAGGATGACTTAATTAGCTCTATATATTGGCAACTTATATCGACTATGCTCCATTTTGTTTGGACTATTTTTTTTTTAGATTCATCAATTTGTTTGGACTTGAAGATTAGGACTGTTAACTTTTTGATTTCGACTTTCTTTTCTTATTCTACCCCTTTTGTCTCACATATTTTTATCTAATTACTATTAAATGACAATTAAATTGTGTAATAATACTGTCAAAGAATAGTGTTAGACTGAATATTTTGTTAAAATTACCATAAACTTAAGTGAAATTCAAAATTACAGAGACCCTTGCACAGTGGCGTTACCTCAGTGATTTGTAGTCAATGCGAGTTAAATATGATACAGAGTCCGGAACTCTCCGGAAGCTCCTCCTCTCTCTAGGTCCCTCAACTTTCTTTCAGTTTTTCCGATCCTAGCAAGCCAGCGTTAGGGCTCTTCTCCCCGTTTCCTCACCACTTCTCGGAGCAGCCCTCCTTCCTACGCCATGGATATTGTTCCTCTTCCTCCGCGTGTGCTTAGTTGAGTGGGATGCGGCCAGTGGCGGATCCAGGACTGGATCGATGGGGGGCGGACTCAGTGGCGGATTCAGAGTTTCGTGTGATGCGGCCAGTGGCGGATCCCAAAATTTTTTTTTGATGAATAAGGGTATAGGTTGTATTCGGAAATTTTTTTCCTATATATATATATATATTCCTTATATTTGATGATATAAGTTATTTTCTAGTAAAATATCAAAGTTTGAATTCATATAAAGTTCATTGCCGTCTAACTTTGAGAGGTCATTGAAGACACGTCGATTACCCTATAAGATCGAGATATATATCATTGGAGAGATAATTTGACGGCCTACAACTCTTCAATTGATATCAAGATATCAATCAGACGTTTAAGCAACCAAAAATATAAGTAAAGTAAGAACGCGTAACAAATGTACATAGTCAATCACATGTAACCTTAACAACTTTAACATATAACAGGTAGACTGAGCACCACTTGAGAAATCAATCACCTTGCGCATGAAGCTGACGATAAGGACTACAACTTCTATACTTACATCTAGGCACAAGTCTAATGTTAAGGTGACTGAAAACTGAGTCGAAACATGACATATGTTTGAAGTCCCAAAGCTCATAAAGGCATCATCTGGTGTCCGTTGAACATGATCTATATATGTATAGAAAGCTAACAGAATGTTCTATAACTTTCATATTTATTTAAAGATAAAATTTGAGGCGAACGTGGGGCGGGCCAAGGGGCGGGGGGCAGACAAGGCATCGGAGTCAACCACCAACCGGGGATTTGGCGGCGAACGTGGGGTCGGCTGCCCCCCCCCCTTGCATCCGCCACTGGATGCGGCTGGTGGGAGTTGGGTAGGATGGTGGAGTTGCGATATGTGGGTTTGTTGGCGGTGGACGACTTGGCAGACTCGACGAACGGATCCAGGTCTGGTGGCGGTTTAGGCGAGGTCTGCGACCGGGTAGTGGGCTGATGAGGCGACGGTGAGGAGTGGCTGTATTTTTGGGTGGTGGTGGTCGGCCTGCAGCGACGGCTCTAGTGGTATCGCCGGTGGTGTGGTCTTTTCGGGTTACCGGCCTGTTGCTACTATTGTACAATTTTCTAGTTTTAGTTGTAGTTTGGTAGTTTGTAGGTTTTAGTAGTTTGTTCTTATAGTTTGTTGATCAAGGTGTCGGCTTCGGCCGGATTTGTCAGTTTCGTCTGGAACCTATCGGCTTACGCCGGATATTGGCCAGCTTTGGCTATCCCAGTCCCATGTTTTTCATTAGGGCTCAAAGCTCAATGATCTTTATCTGTTTCTCAGTGTACCGGTCTTTGTTGGACCCTTTTAGGGCGGTATTTGACATCTTGATAAAAAAAATATATGATACATAGTCAACTTGACAAATAGGAGTAAGGATTACAAACTAAATGGATCTCAATGGAAAACTCTGAACGCTTCTTCCTTTAGAACACCACCCATTTCCATCCTCCAAGATTGATCAACTAGAGCAGCCAACTCTCTGAACGGAAAACCAAATTAAATCAATTATGTCCAGTGCAGCATAGTAATTAATGGCATGCACCTCTATAAAAACTTAACACTCTATCACAGAGGAAACATCCGCGGTGCAAAAACAGACCATACATGAAAAGGGTGAGAACTTACTTAAGATCATGGCTGACAACTACAATTGTCAACTCTTTCTTCAGATGTTTCAGCAGCTTCACCACATCTGCTCGGGCCTTCCAATCTATTCACAGAATATCAAGCAGAGAAAGATGGAGCCATTAGAGAAAACGAGAAGTGATATAAAGCAAAAATATTTTTATTTTTACCAAGGCCGGCAAGAGGCTCATCCAGTATTAGTAAATCTGGGACTTCTACCTGCCAAATTCGGGGTTTACTTAAAGTCAATAGAGGATGTACTTGAAGCTATTATACGCATTTGTGTGTAACATATGCTCCAAAAGAAAGGAATACCAATTGAATTGCCAGAGCAAGTCGTCGTTTGTATCCCCCACTTAATGATTGAGGGTCTTTGTCCAAAGAGATACCATTCAACCCCACCTAGAGCTTGCCAGAATATAAGCCATCACATAGAATTTAAGAAATCAGATTCCACAGAAAGTTCATCACTATGAGTAAATTACAAAAGAGACTTGTAGACGAATAGAGAGAGTTAAAAAAATATACCCAGTTGAAAGCTCTTTGAAGTCCCGAAGTAAGGTTCTCCCTCAATTGGGTACTAGCTTTCTGCCGAGGCCAACCAAATGTCACTTCATCAAGAATATTGTCCGTGATAAAATATCTATCCAACAAAGAGCATATTAAATACAAAATGCACAATTTGGGGGGACGGCTAATTGAATAGGTATGACCTCTAATAAAACATGGATCATTGCCACTCGGTGCACATTTAAAAGTACAAACGTAGGGTGTGTTCATCTGTAATTTACTGACTAGCGCATGTGAAAAGGAAAGAAATGATGGTAGACAAAAATATCTATCCAACCATTACCTCTCGGGAAATTGAAATACTATGCCGACTTTCTCTGGGGGTAAAAGTTCTGATTGCTTATTTGGCTTCCCGTCATCTCCATACCTTTGAATGCAAATTGAACCCGATGTTGGTTTGTTGAGCCCAGCTAATAGCTGCAGTAAATGGTCCAAAATAAACCTTGGTAGATAAATAGATCATAGTAAGTAGATAACAAAAAACAAAACAAAAAAACCTGCAAAAGAGTAGTCTTCCCACTTCCACTCTGACCAAAAATTAACCCAAAACTGCAACATTTAAATTGTGTTATTCATCTGAAGAATGCTCATTCATCTAGCAAGGCGTTTAGCCACAAACCTCTTCTCTCGCAAGGAAAAACTAACATCATTCAACAAATTGATCTGCGTCCCTGGAGGCCTATAACCAAGCCCCCTCACCTTAAACAACAATGAAAAGTAGTGAACATCAAATAATTGTTCAATGCCATCGCTCAATTCTTTTAGGTCACAGTTCCACTATTAAATAAGGAGAGCTTTGTCAATCTAATAGGCAACTGTAAATAATTTTCAGACAGTAAAAGGCTTACTTCGATACATGAATAGTCTGATGAGATTCTAGCTCTTCTACTTTTCCTCGAATTCAAACTGTGATACAATTCAGTTTTTCAGTCTCAATATTCTCAAAAATGCGAAGTAAAGTAGAGTCAATTGATTATCGGTCGAGCTTGCCTCATGGAAATTCTTCTTCTGGTTGATTGAATTGGCGGAGCAGAGACTTCCCGGCTTAGAAACAACGGCGAATCTAGAAAAACACCGGTCGAATCCATCCTTCTCCGTCGCTCGACGTCTACAGATCAAGTCGGTCAATCAGTCAAACTGTGATATGATAACGAAGACTTAGCGGCTATATTGGGCCTAGGGCCATTAGGCCAGTCTCTTCTTTAAAATGGTTTTGGGCGGGTCGTGTCTTACAGCCATTTTAGTAAACTACGTCTAAAACTATGACCCTTCAAAAAAAAAAAAAAAAAGATAAAACTACGTAATTTTAAATTGAAAGTGTGTAATTTGAAAAAAAAATCAGTTATCAATTTAGGAGTTATATTAATGAAACGGTATAATTTTAATGTTATTTTATCAAAACTACGTCGTTTTCAAATAACACAGGATATGAGTCTGTCTTTATGTAAAATGATAACTTGATAAAGCAAATGAAGTGATGGAGAACTTTGTACTGCGTTTTTTTTGTGATGGTTTTGTTTTCATCAAAAACAAAACAGAGTTTTTAGTTCCATTCCAAGTACAACTAAAAGCAGGTTACTGTTAAATTTCTGTATGAAGTTGTTAATGATATCTGCTTGCTTGCAAACTATTGTCAATCCATTTGTACGAAGGTTTCCTAAACTCTTATACCAGTATAGCGTTTAATACTGAAAAAGGAAAACAGTGAGACAACTTCTTATGAAGTATCTCAGTAGGAAAACATAGTGTAAGAAACATCAGTGGAGTCTTAGAAGAATTATTGGGCATGATCATAGGGCAGGCAGATCTCAGTTTTCTTTGGGTGCACGTGCATCCTTTGTTGGTAACTTCGTTTCCAATTCTTTGGCTTTGCTGCCCTATATTCAAAATACAAAAATTGTCAGCCTATTCTCCAAAAACTGCATAGATTGTACATTAAGTCCTGATAAACATGACGATTAGAAAATTTATTTATCGGACATCCCAAAAGCAGGAATGATAATGGCCAGTTTAGATAAGATACTGCACACAAAAAAAGAAGAAGATCACACCGGCGCTAATGGTTTATATAGGTTTGTGTAGCAACTGATGACAAGCCATTGTACACAGAATTATAAACTATCTACCATTCAGTAGCACATTTCTGTATCTCCCTTCGCTTGATAAAGTTTATAAAACTATGATCCCCAATTTACAGACTGATTTAATTGTCCATGAAAAATAAGAAACCATGTCCTATATGCTACATAAATGGGGCTTTTCTCACAATTCTTCAACCAAATTCGAAGAGGAAAAATAAAAACAATAATTCACAGGCAAATAGATATCCCTTCTAAAAAACTGTATATCGTGAAACCCTAGAAACACTTAAACTTATAAATCAAGTCAAAACTGTACAGAATCAAATCACGTAGCTTAAACTAATCGAATCGAAACGACCAGCAATGTCAAGTAATTGGAAAAGAGAGCTTACTATAATTGGCATCAGACGTCGACTACTCCTTAAGAGTCAAGCCACTGCCTAATCCGCTTCACGTTCTGCCTGAAAATCGTAGCCGACTTCTTCACGTCGCACCTCATCAACACCACCACCGCGCTCACTCCAGCCACCGTCAGTATGAAATTCGTCAACGCCATCGCAACCACCTCCGACTCCAAATCCGTTCACTTCCTGCAACTCAGGGCTTTGAGATCGACGAAGACCAAGTCCACCACATATCTAACCTCAAGCCCGGCCCATTTTTGATAACCCAGAATTTATTGCGACCCGGCCCAACATAGTATGATCACGTGTACATCACGTGAGTTTCAGCAGATAGAAAACGTTGGAAGGAAACAAATATCTTGAAGCGGGCCGATTAGGAGGTCGCAAAATAAACAGGTTTATTCTAATGTAAAATTTCTGTATGCAGTTGTTAATGATCTGCTTGCAACTACCATGAACAAATGCAAAACTACTATCAATAAAAGGATCCACTTGTAGATAAACACTCAACACCAAGGATGATGAAGAAAAAAAATTACAGTCTTCAATCACATTTTATTACATAATGGCGTATGATGGTTTTCTAAACTCTTAGACCAGTAGCGCGATTAACACTGAAAAAGAAAACATCAGATATGGCAGTGCGACAACTTCTTATGAACTAGGAAAACATCAGTTTTCTTTGGGTGGTGCAGCCTTTGTTGGTAACTTCGTTTCCAGTTCTTTTGGCTTTGCTGCCCTATATTCAAAATACAAAAAATGTCAGCGCATTCTCCAAAGACTGTATTTATTGTACATGAAAATGAAATCCAGGTAAACATGATGATTACAGGAATGCTAATGGCCAGTTAAGATAAGATACTGAACAAACAAATTCACACTGACGCTAATGGTTTATATATGTAGCAAATGATGACAAGCCATTGTACACAGATTTATAAACTATCCGTCAAGATTTCACATTTTAAAAAACGCATTCAGTTGCACATTCTGTATTGATAAAGTTAATAAAACTATGATCCTCAATTTACAGGTTGATGGAAGACTGATTTAATTGTCCTTGAAACATATGAAACATGGCCTATGTGCTACATACATGAAATGAGGGCTTTTCTCACAATTCTTAATCCAAATTGGAAGAGACAATAATTCACAGGCAAATAGCTATCCCTTCTCAAAATTAGTATAACGTGAAACCCTAGGAGAAAAAAAAACACCTAACTTGTACAGCGAGTCGAAAAGTACAGAATCAAAATCACGTAGCTTAAACCGATCAAAAACAACCAGAAACGTTAAGTAATTGGAAAAGAGATCTTACTTGGCAGCAGACGCCGACTCCTCCTCAAGCCACTGCCTAATCTGCTTCACGTTCTGCCTGAATATTGTAGCCGATTTCTTCACGTCGCTCCTCATCAGAACAACCACTGCGCTCACTCCGGCCACCGTCAGTATGAAATTCGTCAACGCCATCGCAACCACCTCCGTCTCCAAATCCGTTCAGTTTCCGCAACTCAGGGATTCACTTCGTTTCTGATCGACGAAGACCAAGCCAACCACGGATTCGGATCCAGTGCTTCAATGTAGGTTGCTGCGAGTGCCGTAAAACGACGTCGTTTACTTAAGTTGTTTAATTTATTCTAATCTGTATCATACGACGCCGTAACAATATTAGAAAATTAATCTCTGTCGAAGGTCTCACGCGCCTGCTCTAGTGTTTCTCTTCCTACCCCCGAAGATTTTGACGAAAGCCTGGCGAACATATTTCTCCGACTCTATCTATTTCCTAGTCCGATTCTCCGCGATTTGTGGATTCAAGAGCTTGCGCTTTGCTGTCAGTCAAATTCCTCAACTGATTCCCATTCTATCGTCACCGGCTGTGAACCCTAAATTGGCGATTTGAAGTTGATTTGGGTAAGTAGAATTATGATTTGAGTGTGCAGTGTATATTTGGAATTGTTGAAGCTGTCTTAGGTTTGGATGCTGGTGTATCCTTAGTGATTCGACTAGGATTCAACTTCTTTCAGGTTTATTCTTTAAAAACGATACAAACTTAACAAGGTATAGATTTATTTATTTTGGCTTTTTAGTCTTGCCAGTTAGTTTTTTGTGTAGCTTCGGTTGTTTTTTCTTTTCAGCTTGGTTTGTATTGTACATGCTGTTTGTGCCATGTGATTCCTGTTTTTTGTTTTTGCAGTTCATGTTGTTTGTGCCATGTGGTTCCTGTTTTTTGTTTTTGCAGTTCATGTTGTTTGTACCTTGTGGTTCCTGTTTTTTGTTTTTGCAGTTCATGTTGTTTGTACCTTGTGGTTTCTGTGATATTTTGCTCGTTATGTTATGCTACATATAAATGTTCTACTTGTTGGTACTCTTAATGATTACAGACATTACTCATTTGCTTGTTCATTTAATTATGTTCTCCTTTGGACTTTTTATTTTTATTTTTGGTTGACAGACGATATCATTGAGTCGGAGTCGGAGTCGGATCTTTGTTGTCTGAATCGAGTCGGAGGTCGCCTCATCTGTGGCGGCACGCATGTCGCATGGTCAGTGCTAGGGTTGTGTTATTGTGAATCGAAACGGATTGTGAATTTTGTACAACTTAATTGGTGTGGTGTCGCTTCACTGGATTTAACGTATTTGATTTGTGTGTTTATCTTCTAGACAAATAAATCTGTTCGATTAAAGCATGAATTTTTTTTCGGGTTGATTATCTTCTTTTTTCCCTATTTTATTGCATTATAAGTTATTTAAACTACGAATTGCAGTGAATGTGGCGGTCGTGAATCTTGTGGAAGGTGTAGTGTGAGACTGGGAGGTCTCAATGGACTCTGAATTAGATTCTTTGGACGATTTTCTTGCTGCACCTGCTGATGAAGGTGAGTAATGTCTGTCTGCTGGCTAATATGAAGTTTTACTTGACTTGATGTGTATTTTAGTTGTGTTTTAATGAATATATTGCAGGTGCTGCTAGAAAATTCAAGCCAACGCCAAAAGGTCGCCCCAAGCCTCGGACCAAAGCGGCTCCTTCTACTGCACCCAATACTTTGAAAGAAAAACATGACAATTCAACCCCTACTTTGCTGGACACCACCCAGGGAAATGTGACTGAGGTGACTAATTTAAGTCCTCCGAATGGTTCGACTTATATTGGTGATTCAGACGCTTTAAACAATTCAGATGAACCTCATTTAAGAGCTTCGATGCATCAGGGAGATTCAGTATCCACTGAACCCCTAAATATTACACAAGAAGATGTGACTTTTGGTGACGGTGGCTCAGAAGATGTTTTCTGTGGAGAGCTGCCTGTAAGTGGAGCGGATAGTTGTCAAAATAATGCTGTGGAACAATGTCCTAGTGGGGTACGTTGATCAATTTTTTATCATTTTTTTTGTTATATACTTTTATCAAGCAGAAAATGTTGTTAATTGTAGGCAGAATCTGCAAACGTTGATCAATTTTTTATCATTTTTTTTGTTATATACTTTTATCAAGCAGAAAATGTTGTTAATTGTAGGCAGAATCTGCAAGCCTTCGCTGGGGGATCCATTTGATGATATAGATCTTGAGCAATCTATAAATATTGGTAAGCTTATTAATGGTACTAAAGTGATATTTTATATCAGTATGTTATATGCAGTTTAGTTGCAAGCATCATCGTTACCTTAATGTTTGTGTGCATGTAATTGCTTTTCTAAGAGAGCCAGAAGTTTGATTACTTGGTATGATCATCATGTTTTGTGACATTTTTTGTTCACATGTTTCTCCTGCAGCTATTGGTGGTGGAAAGTTTCGATCCAAGCTCAAACCTTGTCCAGCAAAGCAAACCCTTACCTCAGCCGAATCTGGTTTTTCTGGCACTGTAAAAGAAGACCATGTTGAAATATTTTCTGATGGATCTGATTCAAAGCGACAGGGAAACCTTAGAGGAACTGATGTTTCTGGTAATAAGGATATGGCTGAAGGTAACATTCAGGATGGGGTGCCTTTTGGTGACGACTCGTCCATTAATGTTGGCCTGGATGACGTACATTTCGATTTTGCAACTGATAAAGGTTTTCATCCTCGGTGTAGAAGTTCTCCATGTTATTTTTAATAATATTATTTGCATGATGTTATTCAGAGTGAATTTTGTAAGGCTGAGCTTCATCTCTACACTTTAATGTTGTTTCCGCTGCAGGCAAGTCTCCGAATACCAATGAAGAAGTCTTTCTGGGTGACATGACTGTAGAATCTTATCAATGTGATGCTAGCGAGGTTCCTTCCAGTAACATAATGGTGGAACATGAGAATCTACATCCTACTTTTGTGGATCAGGAATTGAATACATGTGATTCTTCACATGACCAAGCTATGCTTGGAGTTACTGGAAATCAACATGGAATGATCAACAGGGACTCAACTACTTCCAAGCCTTCCAATATTGACAGTGGAACTATGGAACCAGAGGTACGGAACTATCTTAAGATGTTATGTCTCTTTTTTAAGTATATTAAAGGTTAACCGTTCATACTTTTGAATTTTGATTATCTACAGAGTTGTGGGGTCTTTGATAGTGAGTTACCTGATGGACGGATTCTTTTTCCTTCTGCTGCTGATTACTTTTCAATTAATGAACCCTCTATGTACGGTAGTGAGATTGGTCAATCAGGTACATCGTTGCCTGATGATGATATGCATGTGGAAACTGCTCACGAAATTCCTGCAGAGAGGGTGAGGTTTCTTAACTATAGACGCCATCATTTATTGATTGTTTGTGAATGAACCGTCATAGGAGGTTTATCTGTCCACAGTTGTGTGCTGTTGGCTACAAACTTTAGAATAAAACAAAATACGAAATTTCTATATATGGTGCTGGGATTACTAAGCTTTTGGGATGTTTCTGAGTTCTTTCGTGAAATGGTTCTCTTTTGATCGGTTGGCCTTCAAACAGGTTGATGATTCTGCACCTGCGGAGGGTACTGGAACTAGGCAATCCTCTAGAGTGTCCAGAAAGCGTAAAGCTCGCTCAACTCAACTAAGTGAGGCTGTGGAAGATGATGGTTTACATGGTGAACTTTGCACTGATTCTTCTATGAGTCAAGATGTCAGTAAGGATAACAATGAGGGAGATACTGCCCTTAAGAAAAAAGGTGGTAAAAGCCTAAAAAGAAAACCACTCAGCAACGGGCAGCAAACCACGAGGCGTAAGAAAGTGAATGACACATCGAACGAGCAGAATGAAAAGCCTAAAAAGAAATTCTCTCATTCTACTCGAGGGAGAAGAAAACATGGTAATTTCTAAATCTCTTTATTTTGAAATTCAGGCTTAATGATCTTTAGTTTGGTATGGTTCCTAAAATGTGATGATTTCTGTTTTTGTTCCAGTGGACCCAATATTTCTTGCAACTCCAGATGATGAAATTGACCCCTCAAGTGTTATCTTGAAGGATCTGATTCTCCGTGCAGAAATTCTAGAGCGTGATTCAGTATGAACTCAGTGCTCTAGCTTTGTTTCAACATTTATGTTGCATGCATGCATTTTTGTTTCTGTCAGATGTATTTTCGATACCCAAATGCTTAATCCTCTATGTTGAAATTATCAAAATTTTATATTTCAGAAGAAAATGCCTACCCCAGCGAGTACACCAGCAGCCAATCAAAGGTATTCATGTCTGCAAAAAGACCTGCTTACTCCAAATTTTCTTGAGTGTTTTCATTTTTTCTGCTCTATAGTGTACCTTCAGCGTAACCTAACCACCCGAGGCATTTTCATCTCCCGTTATACCTACTTCTTGTGGAGATTTCTTGTGTGGCTTGACACATATTTTGTTAAGTCTCTCCATGAATTGCATAATGCTTGCTCGATCGGATAAACTAGGAACAATCCTTGACATGTAGGACAAGGGTCATCTGGTTCATAGCTTCTCTTTTCTTAATTGGTGATTCTGGGCACCACTTCTCGGATACAAACTTCCTTATGTATGTATAATAATTTTCTGCTTATAGCCTTATTGCTTGCGTGCAATTTAGGACTAAGAGCCCGAGCCCGTCTCCTTGGGATGAACCTTATGTTGACGAACGGAACGACTATGATTCATATCAGAATGGGGACTATGATTCTTACCAAAATGAAGCCTATGATGACGAAAACGTTGCGGTGCAAGAGAGTTCAAGTTACTTCAACTATCATTCTTTTATGACAAAGACACCTAGAGTGACATGGTCAAAAGTAGACACCGAGTTGTTTTATCAGGTGGGTATATCTATAGGTTTGCCTTTGATTGATAATGGTCCCTTTTCTATCAATAATATAGACAAGTAACTCGTTTTAGTGTATAAGCATATTATGATTAATTAAGAATAATAGCTTCTTCATTAACCCACTTGAAAACTCAAACAGATCATGTTTCATGATGCACAGGGCATTCGACAGTTTGGAACTGATTTCACTCTAATTCAACATCTTTTTCCCGGTAGAACCAGGAACCAAATAAAGTTGAAGTACAAGAAAGAAGAGCGGCAACATCCACAAAGGATTACTGAAGCCATCGAAAATAAGGCCAGCGGTATAAAGTTTGAATTGTATAACCATATATATATACTGTATCCCCGTCACTGGCAATGTATGGTAACACAAATCTTAATTCTCTGTGCAGGCATTACCTATTTTCAGCAAGTGATCCGACAACTAAAAGCCGATAACGCGCAAGAAGATCAGGAGTTAAGTGACAACCTAAATGGGGCGGAAGCTAACGAGAACATTGTTCAGGAAGCATCTGCAGAACTGAATGTATGTGTTATATAGCCTTACATGTTACCATAGATATTGTTGATCGTATTAGGATTTGTTCAAAACTAGAATTCTTAATATTTCATTTGTAAACAACACATGTCTATGAACATACCATAATTGTGCCATCTTCTGAGTTGAGTGAAAAAGGCTACAAACTATACCAATTCATTTTGTCGAGCACTCAAAGTTTAGTATGGAACTCAAAGTTTAGTACGGAACTCACTTTCAATGTTCTGAATAGAAGAAAAAAAAATAAGAACTCACGGGTACTTTTACAGGACAATGCTTCAACAAGACCCGAGCAAAATGACGGGGTAGTTAAAGATGATGCAGATGCTGTACATACAACAACTGAAGAAGACCAGCAGGAGCTTGAAAAGACAGAGGATGAGTATGATTATTTTGAACTTGATTACGCAGGTTTATGACAATATAGTTGTACCACACACCTATCTATGTTTCTCAGTTTTGGGGCCAAGATATTCTTAGGTTTTAATATAAAACCAATGTAAGTTTTGATTGATGTGGTCTAACGGTCATAGTTCTAGTCAATTAGTAAGGAGATCGACGGTTCGAATTGTTGGAAAATGTGTGTTTAAAGGTTTGAAGAAAATGGTGGTGCGCACATTTGAGACCTAAAATTGAGCGTGGAGGACACCTCGAATCGTGTTAATAAAATTAGATTAAAATACCTGGAGTTGAGAGGTATGAAATCGATATGTTGAATTGTCAAAAATGAAGCTATATCGAATGAGAAATCAATGGTCAAAGATGGATCAAAAATCATCAAACTTGACTTTGGTAGGGATTGATATGAAATTGAATTTCACCTTGTTGAAAGCGTATATCCCATATTGGAAACCAAATGGGAACAAAGTGTGTTCTTATATATGTCAAGTTCATGGTTATTGAATTGATTAAACTAAGTTCTTCCAAAATGCCTACGCGCCCGCCCACCCAGGGGTGCAAATCATCGGCTCGGATTCGCTCGATTTCTCAGCGGTTCGTTTTTGATTAATTCGAATTTAATTTTTGAACCATAAACGTCAACAAGACTGAGTCAGTCTTCGGCAGTTGTTGATCACGGGACAGTTCACTATAAAAAAGGAGGCGTCCTTCCGTCGAAACACAGAAACGAGATCCTTCAAATTCATATATATATGCTCTCGGTTTACTGCTGCGTGTAAATGTTCAGCTTTTATTCTCAGTAAACATGCTTGATTTTATTTGCTTGCTGCTTTATTTTCGGATCAGCTTTGTTCTCAGTTTACTTGCTTGCTGTTCACAGTTTGTTAAAGCTGCATGAGTTCAAGTTGCATGAGTTCGGTTTTAATGCTTGCTGTTCTCAGTTTATTCAAGCTGCATAAGTTCATTCATGTGAATGTTTCATTCCTCAGATTAGTTATTTAATGCTTATTGTTTCATTATCATTTAAGTTACAAGTATATTCAGATAAAAATATCCAACACGAATCTTCTTTGGTGCTTTTTATAACATGAGATTGGCCGGAATTTATTTATTTTACTTTGGTATTCTTAGACCCCAATGAATTGTACTGGTTTTTGCAATGTACTGGTTGTAAGCTCAAGTTTTGAAGTATGAGTGATATTTCAGGTTATGTTAAAGTCATGAAATAAAATACGTTACAGGCTAAAGTATGTAGAGACCAAGCATCCAATGTCCCTAAATTCATGTCTCATTTTCTTAGTCAGACATTACCTTGACCTCCTCTACCCTCTCCACAGCCTCCTTCAAATCCCATCTCTTCTCCACATCACTCTCACAACATGTCATACCTATCTACAAAAAGCTAGCTTCACCATCTCACCCATGTTGTTCTCACTCCATCCCATGTCCTTGTCAAACACCTCACCCATCATGCCCTCATCAATCATGGAGCTCACCCACGTCGGAAGGTCTGGCTCCTCGTCCGTGGCCTTCCCTAGTTGCATGAAATGCGCAGGGAATCTGCCCGTGAGCGTCTTCAGGATGAGAATGCCAAAGCACCAAACGTCGTCGGTCTTTTTAGTGATCCGCCCATGCTGAGTGTACTCCGGGGACTTATATGGAATCATGTGTTGCTGAGCGTGTTCGTGGTTGATGATTGGAACCAGACCGTAGTCATTCAGTAGTGGCTCGTACGAGTCGTTGAGGAGCACATTTGAAGATTTTTAGGTGACCATGTGGTGTGATTAGGCTGCTTGGGGGAGCTCAGTGTAAAGGTATGACAGACCTTTGCCTACTCCCTTGATAATATGTAGCCTTGTTTCCCAGTTAAGGCTTGGTTTTTCCTCATTATGCTTGCCTGAAATCCGAATAAAAAAAACATAAATCATCACAAGGTATTTCGTGAACATGCGCCAGGCTCGAGCAGTAGTGCAACAAAGCATGTAAAAGTTTTCAATAACAAAGATGTATTTTTCTCCTATAAAAATTATTTAATATCGAGTCATGTGTCAGGATATTAAACACTGATAAGATGAAAAGAAGAAAAAAAAAACGTACAGTGGATGTTGGATGCCAAACTGGCCTTGGAAACAAATTCAGAAACCAAGAGCTTCTCCTCCTTCCTATAATAATAATAAGCCGAAATGGGGTGCAGATTGGGATGGTTCAACCTGCCAAGCCTCCTTATATGCTCATGGAACTCTTCTCTCGGCAGGTTATTCATTTGCCTGAATCTCTTCACAACCATGCCTTTCCCACATACCAAATTAGCCTTGTAAGATGACCCAAAGTACCCACTGCCTAGAATCTCTGCCGACGCCTGCAACAAGTCTGGCAAATCAAACCTGACTCCGTCGTCTATAAGGAAGGACAACTTTTATTTATTTCGACACTTTCTTATTTGAACAGTTATTTTTTAGTGTTGTTTTACGTTTCAGGTGTTTTGGAAGTTCTAGGAGAAAACAAGCAGAAAATATGACATTTCGTAACAATATCACCACAATGGCAGACCAGACCTTCGGACATTCGACGGAGTGCTGAGAATAGACCGCTGAGCAGAAAAATATGATCCACGCGCCGATGCGTAGCTGACTCAATTCCCTACAACTCTCTAGTTCACACCAAGAGCATCCGAGGTCATTTGGAGGGTCTGAACAAGAGCCGAAGTCAAAACTGACGCGCAGAAAGGAAAGGCAAACTTCGAGAGGATCACGGACGCAATGCATTTTATGAATATTGTCCGCGGATGCTAAAATGTACATGATCCACATAGATAAAAATATACATGGAAGTACTACTGGAAGTCCAGCCCAAAAATCAGACTTGGAAACCCAACTTTTGCTATAAATAAGATGTTCGGGTTAGGGTTTTCATAATCTCATAATTACATCATTTAGGAGACGACTCTAGAGGAGAAGGCAAAGCTTTGGACGCGATAAGAGATTTCTACTACTTTCTTCATGCATGTTTGTGTTTTTATTTCGATGATGTGTACCTAAACTCGTAATTCAGTTTAGGGTTTCGCATATTGTGACTTATGTTTTGAAACTCTTTTCTTAATGATATTTTATGTTTCTCTAGTTCTTGTTATTCATCCTATGAATTGAATTGTTAGGTTAAGTGAAAACTTTGTCGTAAAGCTTAACTTGACAATCAATCTACTGGAAACTTTGCGGTAAATATAGATAGTAACACCTAGATTTAATAATACATTTGCCTGATTATTTAATTTAGGAAAGAAATAGAAGTTTAGCACCTTTACTGGGTTAGATTGTGGTGTATGCTGGAATTCCACACTTAGAAATTTGAAATTTGATATTTAGCAGTCGATGATAATCACGTCACAATAGAATCTTTATGTTATTTTCTCTTTTGCACTCACTATTGCTTACCCCCTAATTGTTTTACATTTACAGCTTCAACAACACCAGCTCCCTTGACTTCGACTCTGCTTGACAATACACTAGCTTTTAGCAGGAAATATAAAAATTAAATTTGACGCATCAGACGACGTGCGCCAATAATTTATAATTTTATAAAGACCTTGCTGATGCAGACAGCTAATTAGGCCACGTTTATAGTTTTATAAAGACCTTGCTAGAGACCGCTAATTAGGCCAGCATGTTCCATTTAATTTAAATTAATGCTCATGTCCCATGTGACTGAGATTTGAGGGTATCCTATTTTACATCATAGCTTGAAATCAAGCTTATGATATTAATCAGTTGGCGAATATTCATTGATATATACTTGTTTTTTTTGGGGAACATAAATGTGGATGGCTTATGTTCATTGATCGATAAATATCTTTTGGAACATAAATGTGCTTGTTGCACACTGAAATAAACAATTTGTTGGGAATTTGAGGGCAGATAGTGTGTATACATATTAGGGCAATCTCACTTTAATGATTTGAGGCGATTCGGGATGAATTTGAATTCGATTTGAGTTTCATATTAAGTTAATTTCGTGCCCATATCTCACTTTAAAGTCTGGACGCGTACAATAAAACAAACGTTGGGCGCGGGGCTAATCTCCATGTCAAACGCGGTAATGGATATTGAAATTAGTAAGATTCGCGCCCAACGTTTGGACGCATTGTTAAAGTCTGATATGGGCACGACGCTAATGTTAACTCTCAGCGCGCGGCATTCGGATATTGTTTCCAATTTGTTCCTTCAACGATTTCTTCTATTGAATTAAGAAAAGCCGAACAAAGTCGACCGAAGAAATACGAAGAAAATTTGAGATATAGAAAGAGCGGAGAAGGAGAGAACTTGGAAATCAAATGACATTTTTGATTTTCTCAATTTATTTCAAAATTTTATTCCAAGTATTACCTCATTGGTCTTATCCCGATTCAATTTCTTGAATACGGAAAGTGAAATGATGATTCATCTATTTTTGTTTGATTAGTAAAAACCCCAATACGAGCTACAAACACGATAAGTTGCCCACAAAAGGCACCACGCCCAAAAAAGGCACGACAAACAAATTGACCGATCATAGTGACCGACACTACATAGCCAATTAAAGAACCGCAGTGGCCGACACTACATACATAATACATCGACATACTGTAGTACTTGATAAAATGTAAATGGACGGACATCAGTAACTGAATTATAACAATTAGTTTTGAGTGGTCATAAAAGAGAAGGGTGATGAGTTAGAAGTGTACATGAATGCCAATAGCAATAGTGAGGATTGTGAGTATACAAAAGAATATAAAAGCATGAACAAGTATAGCGATTCCACTAGTCATCATGTTCCCAAACTCCACAACTCTCATCCTAGCCGGAAATTGAAACAGTAGGCCTGGAGACATGACTATGAAGATCACCACCGCAACGATCACCGGCCCCTAATCGGCTCCCATGCTGTGGCTGAGGATGATGGAAAATTCTTGAAGGTGGACCAAAGTGAGAGTGGATTGGAATTTGTTGTTGGGAGGTAATTAGGGTTATATACTTATATGTGACTTGAGTTTGATTGATTGGATGCTTTAACTTGAGTGGAATTAAGAGATCATAATTCATAGATGAGTTTATGGAGGAAAGATATAGTTTTTTTTGATGTAAAGGAGGAGGAAAGGTATTGTTGGGTGTAAGAGCATCTCCAATGCAAGCCCATTTGTGCTTGGGGACACGTGAAATGTGACTTGGTCAGACCCACTTTGCATTGGAGTGAAAGTTTTAAAAGTGGTCAGACCCACTTTGGTGGTCAGAGCATCTCCAATGCAAGCCCAAGTCGTGCTTGGGGACACGTGAAATGAAGTGACACGTGTGGGCCCCCACCAATGGAAGTGGACAAGCCCACTTTGGTGGCCCATCCCACTTTTTTTCCCTCCAATGCAACATTTGCTGGCCACTTTCATTTCACGTGTCTCTAGGCAGCAAATGGGCTTGCATTGGAGATGCTCTGACCACCAAAGTGGGTCTGACCACTTTTAAAACCTTCCCTCCAATGCAAAGTGGGCCTGACCAAGTCACATTTCACGTGTTCCCAAACACAAATGGGCTTGCATTGAAGATGCTCTAATATGATGGGTTTGCTTTTTTGGAATATGAGTGTGTATGTGTTTTGTGACTTTGTCATGTCTTTTAATCTTGACTAACATAAAACTGGAATGACAATGGCTTTTGTTATGAATAAGGTGAAGCTTTGTGGTTTCATGAATGAGACAATACAAAGCATGTCACTTGTGACTTGTCCCTCTCATAAAGAAGTTTTTATTGAAAATGACACTTTTTGGGGTTTGAAATTGTCCAAATAATTCATGTGAGTTTGCTATTTAAAAAATGGTCTGTTCTTAATAAAATCGAATTCCCAAGATTCGAATTTATGCGTTTGTTTACAAAACAGGATATCTGAAATCTGGTGTTATGTGCAAACGAAAACACATGGAGTTCTCTCATTCGAACGCGCACATAACAATAGATCCCGGGGATTCGATTTTTTAAAAAATACAGAAAATCGAATCATGAGGATCCAGTGTTATAAAAAACACAGAAAACCGATTCCTGAAAATCCGGTTTCTATTTTTTAAAGTGCAAACTCACATGTATTTTTCTTGAAATGTGAAACTCAAAACGGATCATTTTTAAAATAAAAATAAAAACTCCTCATAAAGCCAACAAAATAACAAATTTTTTAACAAGGAGATGTTTGGTTGGTTTACAGTTTTGACATATTATTTCCTGTCATTTTGAGTACATACATAACATTTATTTTTAGTGAACACAAAGATGAGAGTACTCTCTAGATTTTGATAATGATAAACAGCTTCCGAGTCTTTAGGCAAAGTTGAGATGACGTGGCAATGAGAAAAAAAAGATAAATTTTGTAAATTTTGCGAATGGAGTTAAATCAATATATAGTGGTTGTTGAGAATTGAGAATATCTAGATAAAAGAAAGAATATGTATATTAACATTCATAGAATGCAGAGTGAACCTTAAAGTTGTCCACTAACTTTATTCATGAAAATGGTTACTTATTGACGCAGTCAGAATCTTAGAAGGAATCGCAAACGCTAAACTTAGGATGGGTGATCGAATTCACAAGCGTGAATTCGAACAAAAACTCTGAAATCCATCAGAAAAAAGATAAAACTCTGAAATCTAGATTTTGGAATTAAATGATGGAGGAGTTTGTGAAAGATTTAGGAATTAAATCTTTTAGAAATTTTTCATTTTTTTAGCAACTTTCTTATTTTAGTTTTTAGCAATTTTTTTATTTTAGTTTTTAGCAACTTTCTTGAGAATTGAGAATATCTAGATAAAAGAAAGAATATGTATATTATCACTCATAGAATGCAAAGTGAACCTCGAAATTGTCCACCGGCTTCATTCATGAAAATGGTTGTTTATGATGGCAAAATGGGCTTATAAAATTGGGATTAATTATAAAAAACGCTATCTGAACTACCACATCGTTTCAAATCGTAGTCTGAATTATTCTAATTTTCAATTTAGTATTTTTGTACTAAATCGCACAAAATAAAGTAACGGTATTAATTAGCACACATTTACATTTATTGTTATTTTATTTAAAAATAACTAGCACATCTAATTTAATGAAACTTAGGTACTGTTCTTTTGAACTTAATTTAGCAGGAATTTTATTGTACTGAACTTAATAAAACTGTACTGAACTTAACTAAACTGTACTGAACTTTATTAAACTGTATTGAACTTTATTGAACTGTACTGAACTTAATTTAACTGTATCGAATTTTATTTAACTTTATTGAACTGTACTGAACTGTACTGAACTTAATTTACTGTATCAAATTTAATTAACTTAACTTTACTGAACTTAATTTAGTGAAATTGAAAAATTATATATATAGTATATTTATATATGTGTATGTGTCATCATTTTTTCAAAATGATAAAATTATATAATTCATTAATTAACTTGCTAAAAAAAGTTTCATCTTTTTTCAAACTGATAAATATATATATGTATTTTTTTTCTTCATTTTTTTTAAAATTATACTTTGTAAAAATTACGTGAAGCCCTAAACGTTTCATTTTTTTAAAATTGTACAACTAATTTGAATAATAATGTTGGAAATGAAAACTATAAAAAATCTGGATTCACTTGAAAAAAAATTATATTACATTTTTTAACTTAAATTAATTTAAGTATATTTAACTTTACTGAACTTCATTAACTGTATTGAACTTTATTGAACTGTACTGAACTTTATTAAACTGTATTGAACTTAATTTAACTGTACTGAACTTTATTGAACTGTATTGAACTTAATTTAACTGTACTGAACTTTATTAAACTGTATTGAACTTAATTTAACTTTACTGAACTTAATAAAACTGTATTGTAGTGCAAAAGAACAGAGCCTTAATTATGAAATGGGCAAATTCAAAATGGACAAGTTTTAAAAAAAAACTCCCGATTCACAACTCATACTTCTCACACCAGTAGAATCTCCGGCGAGCATCGCGTTCGTTCACAGGTCACCTTCGCGCCATCCACCGGCCAAATCAAGCTCGATTACTGTCGCCACTCGTTCCCGAATCAGCTGCTCCATTCTTTATCATTCGGTTCCCAATCTGCTATCCGATTTCTGTTGATGTCTCAATCGCATTGGAAGGTAAGACTGGAATTTAGGGTTGATTGATTTTGGCATTTGTTCATATTTCTTTTGAAAATTTGGTTGTGCGTTGATTTGTCTGAAACAGTTTATCATTTTGGCTCTGCTAGACGTTGACGGTGGCATTAAGAGTGATGCTGATACATTGCCTTTTGTTAATCAGTTTCATGTTGATTTGCTGCTTTTGTGAAAAGCTTGAATTTTTCCAAGGATTGATTCTGGCATTTCTTTATATTTCTTTTGACAAGTTGGTTGTGTGTTGATTTGGCCGAAATCAGTTTATCAGTTTGCCTCTGCTAAACGTTTACAGTGTCATTAAGAGTGATACTGATACATTACCTATTTTAATCAGTTTCATGTTGATTTGCTGCTTTTGTGAAAAGATTGAGTTTTGTATCTAATTGCCTCAAGTTGATATCTCAAATTCAGAATTGCTGTTTCATGTATCTTCTTTTTCATTTAGTCATATGATCGCTAGTGTACACTTGTGGCTAAAAATTGTGATATTATAGTGACTTTTCACTTAAAATTGTTTGCTGACTGGATGCCTAATGAAGACATGTGAGATTTATTTTTGCTGATATGAAGTTTAATGATGGAAAGAGAGCATTGCTTGTGAATAGCAACTTTGTGATTTGCAATCCTGCAGTTTTATCGGATGTTGAGAAGAGGTTACAAATACAATTACAACAGTTGTTTTACTATGATAACTTTCATCTCTATATCATTTGGATTATGTTTTGAATCCTTTAGTATGCTTTTATTTTTGAATGATTATGAAAAGGTTCAAAAATATTAGCCCTGCATAATTTCAGATCCTAGCTCCGCCCCTGGACTAAGGTTGATTGATTTTGGCATTTGTTCATATTTCTTTTAACGTGGTGTGTTGATTTGGGTGAAATCAGTTTAACAATTTGGCTCTGTTAAACGTTGATAGTGGCATTAAGATCGATACATTACCTTTGTTAATCAGTTTCATGTTGATTTGCTGCTTTTGTGAATTTAATTTATATCATAAATATGTTCTTTATGTTTGAAAGTCAAGAGTTGTATTGTAATTATTTGGTGCGACTGTTTGCGCAAAACGATTACTTTTTATTTGCTTTTGATTCTGTTTTATATGGTTGATTATGTTAATTTTTTTAAACGTTTACTCCTATCAGAATTCAGAAGCGGAGTAGGCCGTTATTGCAGCGAGATTCCAACGCATGGAAAACTGTCACAAGGTCATTACTGAGGAGGAGGTTATCACCAAATTGAAGGACGATGGCGACCTTGACAGACTCCGACTCGAAATCATCCGAAAGCTTAAAGACAATGTAAGAGTACACAATCTTTCACTACTCTCTCATTACTCTTTGTTGTACCGTCTCTCATTTTTTTAGAGATATATCGCACTTGTTGGAGTTACCTGGCGATTATAATTTTGGTTGGGCTTGTTTCAGCTATGAACCTTCGAAACTAGGGTTTATACGAAGTTTGTTTATGTAGCTTAATTTAGGGCATTTCACTATTTTTGACCTTGATTGCTTATATTAATAATTGAGTTGAGCTTAATTATTTTTGATTACCACAGGAAGAGTTGCGCAATAGCATTGCCACTGTGGTCAAGCAATCATCTGTGCTTAATCGAGCCGGATCAGAGAATATGAAACCTCGACAGCTATCAGATGCAATACGTGAAGATGTAGGGTAAGTATATAGTTTTTGGCTGTTTGATACCCATGAAATTCAGGGGAAACATTGACCGTTTGGGCAACTCCAGATTATTACATAATGGTAAAATGGAGAGCCATTGATAAATGATTTACTGTCGCTAAATCTTGACATTTGTTTTTCTTATTTGATGCATAGGGAAATGATAATGAGCCAGCTCTCAGATGGGATTTGGGAAATAATCAGAGATGAAGATGGAATGAAAAAAGAGATAAAAGAAACAATACAATGTGTTTACAACAAAATGTTGAACCCAAATCATACAGAACAGGGTGCATTATCGACTTCCTACAGTGCGTTGCCATCTCCAAACGAAGTTGTTAATAGTTCCCTACCAATCTCAGTTAACCATTCTGATGAAACAATGTCTGACACTGATGCTAGTCGACCTGGCTTTTCATTGCGACCAAACAATGTCGAAGAATCTCAAAAAGAGAGGCCACAGCCACAGATGTCTTTGCCTCAAGAAAGAATTCCAGTGGAAAAAGAGAATGAAAAACATAATGAGTCCAAAGAAACTACAAAGCATAATGTCGAGGTAGCCCTTTTGGTTTCACAAGGCACAGCTCACTCAGGTGATTGCAGTGATGAGGACCCTGATCTGCCTCCAGGTTTTGGATGAGTTCTACTTTCTTGGCCTCTTCTGGCCTCTGGTAAGAAGATTAATCCTTAATTTATCAGAATCCGTCATTCTCCATATTTCTAAATATTTCAAGGCAGCAAGCTAAAAATTTATGGTGTTAGCTGGTATTGTTAGTGATGTTGTGTTTGGAACTGATTGTATCACAGAGAAAAATAATTTAACATAATAATTCCCCAGTTTATTGATTATGTATTAAATATATGCAGGACATTGACATTTCATTATCAACAGCGTACTTGGAAGGTTGGGCAGTGGATTCTTGTGCATGGCAGGCAGGACATGTCTGTGAATGTAAAAACTGCCTAGTGACTGGTTTTAGGTCCATTCTCTACTTCTCCGTCCGGTGATCTTAGTCGGCTCATCTTCTCCATCGAGCTGTTGTCTGACTGTTTGGAAGGTTTATGTGTTACTTAGCCGCTCACTCAGCAACAATTGCGGCATAACCAATGTGTAAAACAACATCTGGTTTGTAGACCGTGGCACTTTATGAAAAATTAGTATTTTGTAAAACAACTTAAAAATCTAGTAGATAAAAAATCGAGTATATATATATATATTTATCAAAGTTTAAATTTTTTTAAATATATTAAATTTTACTATGATAAGTAAGGAATTAATAAATTTCAAATTCATACGAGGGTTTGAACTCTTGATTATTCGACTAAGACTATGACGGTAGACTACTACCCATGATACATTGAGGCGAATGTTATAGAACTCGAGTGGAATAGCCGATTTACTCGGTTGAACCGATAACCAGTCGTTAAATCGGCTTAATTTTACAATCAGACTGAATGGCATGTGAACCGATGAAATCCGATTGACTCGACCGGTTGTTTATCAAACTGATCAGCTTCCGACGGAAGCTTAACCCTAATCGTTTCCTCCGCACGCTTTTCAGGCGCAAAGAAACCGGATGTCTCTCTGTTGACTTTTGATGTAGTTCGAATCTTTCAACGAGCAGTTCGTTTGTGTTCGATTTCTGGAAACCTGCAAATCCAGTGAGGTAAAAGTAAAGATTGTCGTGTTTCTCTTATACTGATGTTAGATTTAATTTCTGCGTTCGTAGATCATCAATGGGTTATTCTGAGTGTTTATCAACTGATTTGGAAGAAGCTGCTATTTTTTTATTTATGAATTGATTTGATTCTTCTCAAGTGGAGAGTATCATCAGTGACAAGTTGGATTTTGTTTTTAAATTTGAAGGTCACAAAAGCTGTGTAGATGACTCTGTGAGATAAAGAACTCTTGTTATCTGATGTATGTCGAAGCAATACTAGTTCAGAGCCCAACCAAATTGATTTTGCTTGATTTCATTTGTTATCTGTTCAATCGGAACCTATTACACTATATTTCAATAATGTTCAGATTTCAATGTGAGCCAAGTTAGCTGTTGTGACATCACTTCTTATTTGTTGTATGATATGCTTGATCAGTTTTGAACCAACTTGTTATATGTTTTGTTGTCTGTTTTGATTCTTTCTCCATCCAACTTGTTTTATGTTTTTTAGTTTAACATATGTGTAGGATATCGTATTTTTTTAGGGCAGTAATCAAAGACCAATACAAGGTTGACAGGATTTACTCCTGCAAAGGGATCATCAAAAACCATCACAAGATCGATCAACACTGGTACATAAAAAGGGGGTCTGAATATAGGATGTAGTTTGGATGGAAACCATTAGAACTTTGAGAAGGATCCATTAAGAGCAAATGTAATTAGAAATCACATATGAGGCTCTATTTAACATCCGATACAAAAAAACCTGAGAGCATGATATTTTTCTCATATATGGAGAATATTCTGTTGTATGATACACTTCATCAGTTTTGAACCAGATTTGTTATGGTTATGGTGTTGTATTGTATTGTGTTCATAAGCATGTTACAATTTTATTAGGTTATAAACAGATAAATTATAATGATGTATACAAGTATTTTTTTAGAGAGTGCAGATTGACCCGATTCTGTGGTCGATTTTCATAACACTGTCTAGAGCACAATTTAGGCATCAGATACTGTAATTTAGGTCCGAACAAATTCTACAAAATTGAAAAACAGATGAACAATAAAATAATTAATTGTTATACAAGAACCCCTTTTTTTATGAAGTCATACAAGAACCCTAAACTCATTGAAATTGATTATTAAAAGCTTATAATACTTGTAAAAGTTGTACTTGTACCCCAGTCACAAATTCTAAAACGACGTAGTTTATATATAATTTATATAAAATCTGCATCTAGCCATCTAGGTCACGTGCGTGCGCTCTTGTTTATGGATTCGGATCCAGTGCTGCAATGCAGGTTGCTGCGAGTGCCGTAAAACGACGTCGTTTTACTTAAGTTTAATTTACCCTAATCTGTATCATACGACGCCGTAACAATATTAGAAAATTAATCTCTGTCAAAGGTCTCACGCGCCTCCTCTAGTGTTTCTCTTCCTACCCCCGAAGATTTTGACGAAAGCCTCGCGAACATATTTCTCCGACTCTATCTATTTCCTATTCCGATTCTCCGCGATTTGTGGATTCAAGAGCTTGCGCATGTTAATGGATTCGATATTGATTCACCAGGTATTTTTTTTCTCGTCTCTTGGTTCAGCAAAATTGCAGACCCTATACTCAATTCAAGCCAATTGCAAAGAGTTCAATTTTCATACAACATGTGAGTTTTTGATTTGCATTTGTATCTATTCAAATGCAGTGAAGTCAATCTTAGCTTTATAGGACAATTTCATTGGGCATGTTGTTCGCTGTACTGTTATATGCTTGGGAGTTCTGGATTGAATACGGCGCACGAACGGGTTTCACTCCTCGTAAATTATACACTCACAAGAGCACAAAAGATGGATTGCCTTCAAATGTCATATTTGTATGTAATAAAGAAGGCCAACGCAAAGAAGAAAGTGGAATTGAAACAAAGAAAAAAGAACGAGCTGAAACACGAACAAATTGTGAAGTCAGATTTGGAATTCATAGGAAACCAGAAACTTTCAGAAAATATCGGATTTATCAGTTATGCTTGGATCATAATCATTTACTACATACCAGTGATACAATTCATATGATGCCATCACAACATCATAGATTCAAGCTAATGAAATCGAACTGGCAGATGCTTCAGGTATACGAGTGAAACAGTCGCATGGGTTTATGAGTAAAAGAGCGGGAAGAGTAGAATGCACTGGTTTCATCGAGTTGGATCACAAAAAAAATTTGCGAACTAGAAGAGAATATGATTTATTATATGGTGATGACGGAAGTATTTAGAGCTATTTTTCTAAGAAAACAAAAGAAAACCATTTCTTTTATTATGATTTGCAACTAGACAGTGAAGAGCAAATCACCAACATAACCAGGCTGATGCACGGATGAGAATTGACTATGGATTATTTGGAGATGTTATATCTTTTGACACGACATATTCAACAAATAAAGATAGTAGGCCATTTGGTGTATTCATTGGACTTAATCATCATAGATCAACAGTGATCTTTGGAGCTGCTATATTGTATGACGAGACCATTGCATTATTTGAGTGGTTGTTTGAATCATCTTGAATTGTCACAGCCAGAGACATCCTAGGACCATCTTTACAGATCAAGATGCAGCAATGATGAAGGCACTACATAATGTAATGCAGGACACATACCATGGGTTATGTACTTTTCATATAATGCAAAATGGTATCAGACATTTGGGAAATCTAATGAAGGATGGATCCTCATTCTTATCTCATTTTCAGAAATGTATGTACAACTACACAAGCGAAGAAGAATTCGAAATTGCATGGCAAATAATGCTTTCTGAGTATTCTGTGCAAGGTAATAATTGGTTGTTGTCCATTTATAAATTGAAGGAAAAATGGGCAAGTTGCTATATGAAAAATGTATATTCACTCGGTATGCGAAGCACTCAACTCATTGAAAGTTGTAACGCAGAGTTAAAAAGACATTTGAAAAGCAGCTTCTCTATGATTAGATTCTTTAGAACTTTCGAGGACATTGTGCGTTCAAAAAACTATACAAATTTAAAGCTCGAATATGAATCAAGAGAAAAACTCCCTATGGTGAGCAATCACTTCTCTCCCTTTTCGCTTCAGTTATGTAATGTTTACACTCCTACAATTTTCAAGCTGTTTCAGAATGAAATTAGCAGTGCTGCAGCTTTTAGAGTTACACGTCACTATGAGGCAATTGGTCAATATGCACTCAAAAGTTTTATTAATGGAGATGAAGCAACTGTGTCGTTCTCTCTTAATAGTGAAGACATTATATGCAGCTGCAAAAAAATTGAAAGTTGGGGTTATTTGTGCCGGCATGCTATTAGAGTATTGGATTTATGTTTCGTATTTATCATTCCTAGCAAATATATACTTGCAATATGGACAAAAGATGCAATTACTCGCCAAATAGAAGATAACAGTGGGCATGATATAAGAGAAAATATTCACATGGATGTTAGCGAAAGGTATAGACATCTTTGTCCAAAGCTGGTTAGATTGGCCGATTATGCTGCTCAAAGTAAAGAGGGGTATGAATTCATTCTTAGTCAAATTAATGACTGGATGAAAGATGTTAAATTGAAATGCGGAGATCATATTTCTCAGTCATCTCAATGTGATTCAGCACCTCCGACAAATTATCAAGGTCGAGATGTGAAAGGATTAGCTAAAAAGACACGTAACCAAAAAGGTAGCAAAAGATTTAAACCATGGTTTGAGAAGCAATCTAATAAGAAGAAGGCGGACAAACAACCATCAAAACTGCAGGATATACAATATATAAAAAATGGAGTAAGTATTTGTCTTTTGAATACTTATTTTGTAACCGTACAATGTGTTCTGCAGTATTTTGTTGTCTCATATATGAACGATTTTGTTTTGCCCACTAGGTAGTTGAGATGCCTTCAAATTTAGCATGGTTGACAGAAGATAGAACAAAAAATCATTCACTAGGTGAAGATATTATTTACTCCGAGTCTATGATGGTAAATACAAAAGACTCGCATATATAATTTGTTCTTTAAGTTTATTTCCAATCTTCTAATGTTTTTTTCATTTTTTATGTGTAGGGTGCTGAATCTACATGAGCTACCGACGTCATTTCCATAAACTAGTGAAAATTTGGGAGTATTGCGATCCAGTGCTGCAATGTCTTATTTACTCATTGGGTCTTACTAGTGTTCCAACAGGATTTGACAAAAATAAAATTTTTTATTCAAACAACAAATTCACTTATTGATTAGATTATTCTTCTATTAAGTAAAAATTATAATTTCTAGTAGCCTGCTGAATATTTTTTACCAACCTTCTGTTTAAGAAGCAATAAAACCAAATGGCAAGTAGACACAAAATAAGCACTCGCAGAAATTTTTTATATTGACAAACATACACAATAACATTGTTTGGAACAATGTCTAAACTTAAGAAGCACAAATGATATGATCAAGGGATGATAGTTGAAGCTTTGTATTCATTGTCCCTTAGATAAATTTGTATTCATCGTTTTCAAAACTGAACCTAGTCTTCAGTGCATCCCCCATTCCCAACTTGTTTTCTTCAATTTGTCAGTTGAGTAATTCTAAGCAAATGAGTAGCTGCTCTTCAATTTTATGGCTAACCAACACAGTAGCTGCTCTCACCTGAACAAGCAAATGAGTAATGTCTGTAATCATTAAGAGTACCAACAAGTAGAACATTTATATGTAGCATAACATAACGAGTAAAATATCACAGAAACCACAAGGTACAAACAACATGAACTGCAAAAACAAAAAACAGGAACCACATGGCACAAACAACATGAACTGCAAAAACAAAAAACAGGAATCACATGGCACAAACAGCATGTACAATACAAACCAAGCTGGAAAAAAAAACAACCGAAGCTACACAAAAAACTAACTGGCAAGACTAAAAAGCCAAAATAAATAAATCTATACCTTGTTAAGTTTGTATCGTTTTTAAAGAATAAACCTGAAAGAAGTTGAATCCTAGTCGAATCACTAAGGATACACCAGCATCCAAACCTAAGACAGCTTCAACAATTCCAAATATACACAAGGTTGTCAGAACTCAGAATCGAGTTTTTACCTTGACTCGTTTTGTCAAGGTAGAATCGAATCGTAAAATCGACTCCACGAGTTTACTGTATATTAAAAAAATATTAAATATTAAATAAATAACATGTAAATATACTTTTATAACACTATAAATATAACTAAATTAGAAATTTTATTTGTAATTTAATTATATATGTATAACTAATCAAATTAGCTTGTGATTGTGATGTGGAAAGGAACTTACGTAAAAAAATTTATCATTCCTACTTTTACAAATTCCAAAACTGCAAAAAATATAATTTGGAATTAAGGTATTCAATTTTTATATGAATAGTTAAAAGTAAAACAAGCAAATTGCAGCAGTTAAGGGCTTCCGTGCCACGAAGCTCTCTCGTTGAATCAGAAGCAAATTGCAGCAGTTACAAACTGAAAGAACCAGAAGCTGCCCCTCATATTTTGTCATTCCTTTACCTCTGAAAGAACCAGAAGCTGCCCATTCACCAACACTCTCATTCCCAGCCATAAATCTCTGTTTAAAGTTTAAACGAGAAGCAAACTTACTTACCGTCAAGATGTTGTGCCGCTGCCGCTGTCTCTTGAGTCTTGTCTCTCGGTAAATCTCAGGTTGATCGCAGATCCGTGCTGCTGTCTCTTGTCTCTCGCAGAACGCATATGTCCATGTCGTGTTTTTTACTAGGGTTTTATAAAATTAAAAAACAAAGTAATGGGCTAAAATTTGACTGGCCCAGCCCAAAATTTAAAAGTTGTTTATATCGGACGATTTTACACGAGTTGATCGATTTTACACGGTGTAAAATCGGTTAAAATCGTTTTTTTTGACGGGGTTAAAATTGTTTTAAGATCCGATTTTAGCAAAAAAAACGAGTCCAAGTGCGAGTTAACACGAATGCATACTTAGAAACGTAAAATCGTACGATTTCACGATTTAAAACGCGATTTTGACAACCTTGCATTGCACACTCAAATCATAATTCTATTTACCCAAATCAACTTCAAATCGCCAATTTAGGGTTCACAGCCGGTGACGATAGAATGGGAATCAGTTGAGGAATTTGACTGACAGCGAAGCGCAAGCTCTTGAATCCACAAATCGCGGAGAATCGGAATAGGAAATAGATAGTCGGAGAAATATGTTCGCGAGGCTTTCGTCAAAATCTTCGGGGGTAGGAAGAGAAACACTAGAGGAGGCGCGTGAGACCTTTGACAGAGATTAATTTTCTAATATTGTTACGGCGTCGTATGATACAGATTAGAATAAATTAAACCACTTAAGTAAACGATGTCGTTTTACGGCACTCGCAGCAACCTACATTGCAGCACTGGATCCGAATCCGCCAACCACATATCTGACCCTCAAGCGCGGCCCAGTTTTGGGTAGCCCGATTCAATTTTTTACGACCCGGCCCAGCCCAACATACACTGGTCACGTGTCTTTAAGCCGACGTAAGAACTACGAAGCAAACAAATATCTTGGAGTGGGCCCAGTGTCACTCGCGCAACTCACCTTTTAACTTCAAAAGAATTTCAGCTACGAAAATATCTAAGTTTGAAAAAGAAGAATATGGGCGCGGTCAGGGGCGGATTCAAAGGCAATGCAGTGGGGGCAGCTGCCTCCGGTGATTTTACCAAAATATTTTTAGTTTCATTGTATTTTTCGAACATGCCCCCACTGATATTTTCAATTTGCACCCACTATATTTTTAATTGCAAATATAAAGCATTTATCATTGGAATTCAATAGCGACCCAAGGACCAAAGAGTCCAAGATAAGTCTAGCCCAAGAATCGCAACTTGTGTTAAAATGGATAGGCTTACTTCCCCTTTTATAATCATTTGTGAACTAAAGACATGTATAGGAAGCAATGTGGGACAATATGACTCCACTTACTTTTTAACTTCTTTCTTCTTGCTTTGTAATATTTGCTTTTGTCCCACATTGGATGTTCATTACAAAACTAATATGATGAATGGGTATATATAGAGGAACACTCACACTTCAAAATCCAATCCACTCAATCCAATGAATTTTTCTGGGATTATATAGGCTAAAGTCTACTATATTCTAGTAATTCATATTGAATAATTGAGTAGTATATCGAGTATTTAATCAAGTTGTTCACGAGTACATACGAGTCAAGTATTACCTTGCTCGTACTCGACTCGTTTAATAAACGCGCTTGAATTTATGCTCATGCTCGACTCGTTTAGTTTCGAGTCGAGCTTTGACCGAGTTTGTTCACGACTATCTCACGAGTGTATCGTCTCGTTTGAAGCCCTATTGATTGGGTTGAATAGAGCTTCCGATTAGGCGTGAGTTTATAGATTAAAAATCTCGTGTCAATTGTTTACATTTGCGCCTAACTGAAGAACTTAATTGCTTAAGTTGTATTGGTTAAAATCAAAAGGCAAAAGTGAACTGAGTAAAAACAAGAATCGATTAGCGTATTTAAAGATTAGCCGTTCTAAGCGTATTTAAAGATTAGCCTTTAACCGTTCTCTTCAGTTCACAACAGTAAAAAAAAATCGCTGTAGAATGTTGCCCCCGGTCCCAATAAATCCTGGATCCGCCCCTGGACGCGGTGGTAACAATATCCCATTATATTATTTGTATGTGTTATGTTCTATCCTCTCGTACTACATGTATACGATATCTTTTTATATATATATGTTCCATCTAAACCTACAATAAAAATAAAAAAATCTTTTTTCTCAAACGCGGTTTATTTTTGGGCCGACTGAAACTAATCAAGACGCTCAGAAATTGCCACGTGTCGCAATCGTAGGGAGGAATTCACATTGGTTCAAAATGCGGAGAGGAGGAGAGATAACGGAAAATCGAGAATGAAAAGAAATAATTTATTTCTGCTGGTTCGATTTTCAGCCGGCGAAGATGGCGAGTTGCGACAGCGGTGGGAGGTCCACAGATCGAGGCGGGGGAGTGACGACCACATTACAAACGTAGAATTGGCGGAGTCGGTGGTATGGAGACGGTGAAACTTTATATAGAGTTATTGGAATATTCTTTTTTCTTGGATTTGACTTTTACGAGTTGGATTCGAAAATATCTAGAAGGAACGAGTTAGGGCTTATCTGGTTGGTCGGCGGTTGGCAATTAGGGTTTTGCTAGTGAAAAATGGGGAGAGGAAAAGTCCAGCTGAAGCGGATTGAGGATAAGAAAAGTAGGCAAGTGACGTTCTCGAAGCGGAGGAGTGGGTTGATGAAGAAGGCGATGGAGCTTTCAGTGCTTTGTGACGTCGATGTTGCTCTCTTTATTTTCTCCGGCAAAGGAAAGATGTATGAGTACTCCAGCGAATCTAGGTAAGCCTGTGCATCTTGATCATCGTCGATTATTGTGTGATTTACGGAATTAATTTTTTTAATTTCGATTATCGTAACGAATTACTAATTTAATTTACCAATTTGGTAAATGTTAAATTTTCGGTAAATTCCCGAATGTATTTCATAATATTTTTTTAATTTTTTTTAAACATCAAAAAATATTGATCGAACCGATTTTATCGCAACAGTTATTAAAATAAATGAGAAATAATATAATCAAAATAGGTAATTTTATATATTTTTAAATAAAAAATATTAATATACTTTCAAAAAATAAAAAATATTAATATTAATATTATTTAAAAAAATTTATTAGATAAATTATCAAAAAAATTTACCATTTTACCAATCAATAATTACCGAATTAAAATTCAGTAACGATAAATTAATTCGATAAATCGGTTAAATTAGGTGTGTGAATATTATTTGTGTTGATGCTTGGTGATAATTTGTGTTCCAAGTGTGTTTTAAGCACTCTCTATGTCCATGTCTATCCAGAGATGTATGTAAATCTTACCACGCCGAGAATAAAGATGGGAGTTTTAGTTAAAAGGCGAAACAGCTGAATGGAGTCTTCAGGCTTTACTAATTTTTGTAGATAGGAACTCAGAAGATATTTATAAGTAGCTACGCCCACTATTGGACAAGCAACGAATACTTATATACATATTTTATTTGTTCCTATCGTTTGCCAAATTTAAGAGGAAAATGTTTTGATGATGATCATCATTCATTTTCTTTTAATTAGCAGCTGTAATTCGATATTATTTTATTCATTATGTCATTCATTTGCAATTTGCTTCCTTTCTTAACACGACGACTAACCATAACAACTTCACGCGTGCCTAACACAGTACTGAAACCCCTGTGTGTAACTAAACTAATTTATAGTAATAGAGAGTTGCGCAACCGCTTGGTGAAATAATTTCATGCGGGTTATTATTGACTCGCTTCTTTAAATTGATTAAATTAACAACATAGTTTCAAACATAATCGAAATTTAAAATCTGAACAACAAGTAAACTGTTAAACAATGCTGATATAAAATTATAAACAAATAGGGTGAACTAGTCATATGAAAAAAATTAGAACAAATCCTAAATGATAAACAACAACAACTACATAAGAACCAACCAAAATCCAATTAATTTTTGAACAAAAATACTTACGGATTCACATTTTAAGAACGAATATAAAGAACGAACGATACAACGCTAACGATTCGAGAGATTGTAGGTGCCGCTTGTGAAGAACCGCACCCGATACAACGCTAACGATTCGAGAGATTGTAGGTGCCGCTTGTGAAGAACCACGAGTGCGGGGGAGACGAACAATTGGTTTTTAAAAAAAACATTGGGCATATGCCTACTTCAATTTTTTGTTATTTTTTTGTAATTAATTAATTATTTAGTTATATTTACGGTGTGATTTAAACGGCTGATTTGAGATATTAAACCGTGTCCGCACCGTTATATTCAGTTGCGACGCGATTTCTAATAATTTAGTTTTGTTCGTAAGCGGTGCGGTAACTAAACACGCTTTTTCAGTGCGGACAGTTTTGCCCGCCCTTAAAGTTTTTTCAGTTAAATTCGTTCCAGTGCACCAAGTTTACCAACTAAAGAAAAGAAGTAGGGTTATCTGGTTATTGGAAAACCTTATAAATCAACATGGTACTGGCCCCGCATTCTGGGATATTAGTTGCATGGATATCCTAGACTTTAACAGACAGCCATATAAAAATTAGGTGTTTGATAAGGATCTACTAGCTACTGTGTTTAAAGTAATAACAAATAATACCTTTAGAGTTTCAGAACCCTTAGAATCTGCAAATGGGTGATGTCAGCCTTTATCATTTTATTTGTTTGATAAGTGGATTGTACTTTGAATATTGGCATTTAGAAATATATTAGTAGAAAATAGTGGGTCAAAGTGTCCCAATATAATAAACCAAATCTTCTACTGTTTTCCATGCATGCCACCATGTTGATAAGTAGTTTTCCATGCATGTCTTTTTAGTGGTATGACATTGGAAAAAAAATGCTTTTTTGCAAGTTCCTACTTCCTAGTATATGATGTTGATGCCTGCTTTGTCCTCATGAGCACATAGCCACATACTTAATCAACATTGAGTCCTCCCTTTCTCCTAGCTCCCACTTCCCCATGGCATCCAACCTGCTACCACAGTTTCTTCTGGTGGCTGTGCTGTCTCCAACCTGCCACCACAGTTTCCTCTGGTGCCGCAGAGGCCCTAGGACCCACCTTTGTTTCATCGAATTTCGATCAACCAGCCATCTTCAGTCCATATTTTCACCGGCATAACCTTTGAATTTCATCGCGATGTAAAAATGAAAGTTGTAGAACGTTCAATTAGTTTTCTAACCATATATAGATCATCTTCAACAGATATAGGATGAGGCATTTGTGAGCTCCAGAAGATTGACCGATCATTAACAACTTCAATTATATAGTCCATTTCGACTTAGTCTTGAGTCATCTTAACGTTAGATTTGAGTTTAGGTGTAACCATAGACATTGTAGCTCTTGTCGTTCACTTTATGTTCTAGGTGATCGATTTCCCAAATGGTACTACGGTCGCTCGTTATAGGGTTGTAAAGTTGCTAAGGTACACTTGTTACGCAATCTTAGTTTGAGTAAGTTTTCAACTGCTTTAATGTTGAATTTGGATCTTAAAATCAACTGAAGAGTCGTAGGTTATTAAATTATCTTTCCAATGACATATGACTCGATCTGATAGGGTAACAGATGCGAGTTATATTTTTATGACCTCTCAAAGTAATATATGAGTTTGACTTTAATATTTACTTTAAAACAACTTATATCGTGAAACTCAAACATAAAGAATATATACATTTAGACCTCTTTATGTCTGGTGGCTGTATTAGAATCTTGCATCCAACCTAGGTGTGTAAATATAAACTAAACTATAATTAATTTAGAGATCACGCCCATCTAAATATAGGTCTAAATAGAACTATAAACCTATAAACGTAATCTGTTATGTCTTTCCTAAGTTTCACAATTTATACACATATAGCTGTCTTTAAAAAAATACTATGTCACTAAAGTTAAGAATAATGTATTATATGCATTTTAAGGCAATGAGTTGAACTATTTTATGCAAAATGAATGGTTTTGAACTCTGGTGGGGCAATAATTATAAGCAAAAGTAGAAGCAATAATTGATAACGTAACCATTCTTGGCATTCTTGTCCAACTACATAATTAATAAGCAAATATATATATACTCTCAGTGTCATTGTAGAACATATACTACATGAAGATGTTTATACCCATCACCTTCATTGGTTAGAAGCCTGAGATGGCCACATTAACTGTTGTTGGTGTACTAAAATTCTGATGCTTGCTTAGCAATTGTATTCTTATGCCTTTTCTTTTTTATTATTCTTTTGTGCAGTCTGAAGAGGATCCTTGAACGTCACCAAAGTCGTTTTGAAGCCAAAGATACACTAAGAAAAGACACCAGGGAGGTGTGACATCACTACATCTTTACTTTGTCTGCCTAATATTGTGCTCAAATTGTGCTCTTTGGATAGGAACTGTTCTTCAGTTCATGTGTCATACCTCCCTACCAAATATATTTCCAATCCATGAGAACAATTTTTTTGTTCCTAGTGGGTGTTCGTAAATGTAAAAAAAGCAAAGAGTAGAGGCCATGATGTCCTATTTGCTTCTTGTTATTCAAAATGAATCTGCCATTTTGAGTAAATCTAATTTAGTTTGTTATCTTGATCCAACAGAAACCCCATGAAGAAGATTACGACCTCCCTGATAGCATCAATCTATTGCCATTAATTCAAAGGTATGCAATTCCAGGTTTACGCTACTTGAGCTATATATTCCATTATTGGGAAATATAACGGTTTTTCTTTTCCAGGAGCCTAGATGCCAACACTGCCAATCCACTCAACATATCAGAACTTACGCAACTCGAACAACATTTGGAGTCCCTTATCAGACATACTAGAATCAAAACTGTAAGTTTTCACCCATTGTCCAGATAGGAGAGTGTCTAGTCTGGAATAAAAAAATAGTTTTGTCCTAAGAGCAATTGCTCTGCTTTTTCTTCTGTTCATATACCCTGTTCCCTTGTGTCTTAATTTTCATTTGCAACTGGGACCTCTGAAAACTGAATGTCCGTACAAATGTTAGGATTTAGGACCAAGGGTTCATCCAGCAGCTGTTTACACTGTTCATAATACCCAAATCCCTGATTGCTTCCATTTTGTTGTTTTACCACTTCAAACTATATGGTCCCTTTTCTTATCAAAATCATGTCCACCTGGTAATCATAGGTGAAGCTAACCTAAGAGCTGGATTGTTTTTTGGTAATTGGCTAGCTTTGCCTTGCTGTTGTTATCTACTAGCAGCTAGCTCTAAATACTTTTGGTTTGCTGGGGAGAACTTGTTTACTCATATTCAAATTTGTTTGGTGGGTTGAAGTTGGTGATCATTTGTTTGTAGTCGTTGTAATACTAATATACATTCCTTGTTTGGGTACTCTCCTCTTCTTTCCTAGACAATAAAATAGTTCATATATGCATTTTGGCTTCTTGACCTTTCTGGGGTATATCCAAGTACCTGAGCCTCGTGTCATTCTGACTTTCATGTGTGCAAAATATGTAAACATGTTCGTCTGATTCGGTTTCTAACTGACCATAATGTTTTATAATGTTTAGGAACAAGTCATGAGGGAATCAGTTTTAGCAATGGATGAGAAGGTACACAAAACTGTACAAAAACAATGCATGTTGAGAATCAAACTACTATGTGTGGAAAACATCTTAGCATGGTGATCCTGATTTGTTAATTTCAACAGGAAAGGCATTCAAAAGAAGGGATGAAGAATGGCCAAACAGATGAGGTATTTTCAATTATTACAAGTATATTAATCACTTACATGCACAGAGCTTCTTCCAGAGATCTCAAACATGTGAATCTCTCTGATCATCTTCAACTGGGTTTATTCAGACTGGTGCATCTTCAAGCTTCCCAGACTCACCTCCCTCCGCCCAGCTTGTTCCTCCGGATGCTGCTCATTATAGCAATGCTGCTCAGTCTCCGCCTCGTACTGGTGACCACTTTTGAGGCGGTGGCAACATGCTTTAACCGCTAGTCAGCACTTGCTTTTTTTTCTCACTGCCACGTCATCTCAACTATGCCTAAAGACTCAGGAAGCGGTTTATCAATATCAAAATCTAGAGAGTACTCTCATCTTTGTGTTCATTAAAAATAAATGTTATGTACTCAAAATGACAGGAAATAATATGTCAAAACTGAAAGCAACCAAACATCTTCATTGTTAAAAAATGTGTTGTTTTGATGGCTTTATGAGAGGGACAAGTCACAAGTGACATGCTTGTATTTTCTCATTAATGAAACCACAAAGCTTCACCTAATTTATAACAAAAGCCATTGCCATTCCAGTTTTATGCTAGTCAAGATTAAAAGACAACAAAAAGTCACAAAACACATACTTACACACTCATATTCCAAAAAAAGCAAACCCATCACATTACACCCAACAATACCTTTCCTCCTCCTTTACGTCAAAAAAAAAAAAAAAAACAATACCTTTCCTCCTGCATAAACTCATCTATGATCTCTTATTTCCCACCCAAGTTAAAGCATCCAATCAATCAAACTCAAAATCACATATAACCCTAATTACCTCCCAACAAATTCCAATCCACTCTCACTTTGGTCCACCTTCAAGAATTTTCATCATCCTCAGCAGCATGGGAGCCGATTGGGGGCCGGTGATCGTTGCGGTGGTGCTCTTCATAGTCCTGTCTCCAGGCCTACTGTTTCAGTTTCCGGCTAGGATGAGAGTTGTGGAGTTTGGGAATATGATGACTAGTGGAATCGCTATACTTGTTCATGCTTTTATATTCTTTTGTATACTCACAATCCTCACTATTGCTATTGGCATTCATCTACACTTTAATTAACTCATCACCCTTCTCATTTCCCTCTGTCTTTTTTGACCACTTTCCTCCTCATTTCCTTCATTCACCATCATTGTACTACTATCTAAACTAATCGTAATTTGAGCTTCTCTATTATTTACCCCAGTTTAAAACTCATGACTCCAAATTATTCAATTTTGGTCAATACCGGTTCGTTTCCCGAAAAACCGATATGATACGAAAATGCATGTGTGGTTCGTTTGTATTTAAATCATAGATGTACCAACTGAACCCATTATAAATGAGTATATTAATCCACGTGAACCGGATTTCTAACATTTGCGGTTGCATTTGATCCACGTGTGTGCTACTATCTCAACAAACACAATATCCAACATCCTTATTTACTGCCACGTTCATCGTTGTAAACAGTTATAATCTCCCCATTTTGATCTCTCTGATGAAGCATTCGCAGGGACAACAAACATCTTTGACACACGACACATGGGGCATCGGGACTCAAATTACACAAATTTTCTCACACACTCTGCCTCAGCGATCACATCTAGGTTCCTACTGCTTGGCTGGACTGGGATATGTCAAACACGTTTAGGGTTTTTAGAATACCGGTTCCTCTAGAATCGGTATTTGAGGTGGATTAATTTCTCACTTATAATAGGTTGAGTTGGTCTGCCTAGGTCCAAACGAGCCATATATGCATATTTGTATCATAACGGTTTCTGGAAATCAGGATTAGTCAAAATGTAATTAATCAGTTCTGGTAGAACCGATATGGACCAAAATTGCTTAATATCGGTTCCTCTAAAACCGGTATTAATTAGAATGAGGTAATCTGGATATTCTAGTTTCAAGTGAACTATTTTGGAGATATGAGTATCAAACCGGGGCAAATAATAGATAAAATCTTGTTAATTCAGTTCCTGATGTCCGTCCATTTACATTTTATCAAGTACTAGTATGCGATGAATTATGTAGTCATATGAGTTTTCTTCTAAGGCTTCAAACCAATGATCGATTTGGATATCGATGGAATCGTGATTTCACTTTCCGTATTCAATATTTCTATTCTAAACAGGTTTCCAGAAATTGAATCGGAATAAAACCAACAAGAGAATACTTGGAATAAGATTTTGAAATAAATTGAGAAAATCAAAAACGTCGTTTGATTTCACTGAGTTCTATTATTCTCTACTCTTTCTCAATCTCAAGTTTTCTTCTTATTTCTTCAGTCGACTTTGTTCGACTTTTCTTAATTCAAAAGAAGAAACCGTTGAAGGAACAAATTGGGAACTGTTTTCGAATGCTGCGCACCCAGAGTTAACATTAGCGTGGTGCCCACATCAGACTTTAACAGTGTGTCCAAACATTAATGTCAACGTTGGACGCGAATCTTACTGAGTTCGACATCCATTACCGTGTTCGACATGGAGATTAGTCCCGCGCCCAACATTCACTTTATTGTCCGGCTCAAATTCATCCCGACTCAAATCATTAGAGTAGATTTCCCTAATAAGTATAAACACTACATACCCCTAAAATTCCCAACAAATTATTTATTTCAGTTATTTATCAACCACATTTTATCAACTAAAGTGTGCAACTAGCACGTTTATTTCCAAAAGATATATATATCGATCAATGAACAAAAGCCAGCCACATTTATGTTCGGAAAAAATATGTTTCAATGAATATTCGCCAACCAATTAATAGTGATTTCTAGCTATGATATAAAATAGGATACCCTCTAATCTCCAGTCACATGGAACATGAGCATTAATTTTAAATTAAATGGAACATGCTGGCCTAATTAGCTGTCTGTATCAGCAAGGTCTTTATATAATTATAAACTAATAATCATGATTGATTTTGTGTTTGAATTATTGTTTGGTCACGCTTACCTACTTGACTCGGAGAGCTTTTGTCCTGGCATTCATTAACACATTTATTTCAATAAAATTAATTTACACATGTAGTGATGTAGATGCTTCATAGCCTTCATTGCTCATTATATCGGGCAAAAATTAGTCAGAGTTTTGTGTGTTTACTTTATTTTTATATATTATTATTTAAAAAATAAATCCTTTTCTTAATGATATTCAAACATTTTAAGATTGTTTAAATAAAATTCAGAAAATTAAAAATCAATTTTCACATAATTGTCCATAATCATTATTAGCAACACGACAAAGCTTTTCCATTATTAAACAATTCGAAACAAACAAAACCTTTCAGAATGATACAATGCTGCTAAAAAAGAATAAATAAATAAAGAATAAATAAATAAAGAATAAATAAAAAAAGAATATTCAGAACATCTCTTCCCCCTCCCAGCCAAAACGATGTCGTTTCGCAACTAATCCTCGCCATCAGGCTCCTCCTCATCCTCGCTGGTTCGCTCCTTCTCAGTTCTCCCCCTCTCGACAGCTCAGCCCAGATTCTCTCCTCTCCTCCAAATCTCCCAATCTCGCCCTCCTTCCACTCCTCCACTCCGTACAATTCGATCGCCATCTAAATCGCACACCGATTACGTCCTCATCTCTATCATCATCATCTTCTTCAGATCACTCCAGTTCAATCGACCCACCATCCGCCACCGATTTCGAACACCAATCCGCCGATTCAGCTCTCAACTTTTCTCAAAAAGACTCCGACTTGGTCACAAAATGGGTCGATTCGGTGACAAGTTCGTGTCGTTCGTCAACAACAGATGGCTGGTTTTCGTCGCGGCAATGTGGATACAGTCATGCGCTGGGATCGGATACTTGTTCGGAAGCATTTCGCCGGTTATTAAAAGCTCGTTGAAATATAATCAAAAGCAGATTGCGAGATTAGGTATTGCCAAGGACTTGGGCGACAGCGTTGGGTTCCTTGCTGGGAGCTTGTGCGAGATTTTGCCCTTGTGGGCTGCTTTGCTTGTCGGTGTGTTTCAGAATCTTGTCGGGTATGGTTGGGTCTGGCTCATCGTCACTGGCCGCTTTCCACAGCTTCCCTTGTGGGCTGTAAGTAAAAGAATTCCCAGATTTTTTTCCCCTTTTTTTCCCCAATTTTCCCATGCTTTTTTCCCTTTGTTTTTTCTTAGTTTAGTAGTTTTATGTATTCTGAGTTGTTGGTTGGGTATGCCTTAAGTGTTGTGTGGATATGTTTCTTTAAATGGTGCTGTTTGCAGTTCTCCGAATTTTATACTGTCCTACATTGATAATTCAATTGGGTGGTGTGCAGCATTGAGTTTCGCTAGCTGAATTAGATATAGTAGTCGAGTTCAAGTGAGCTTTCCTTGTTTGTAATAAAAAAAAGGTGAGCTTTCCTTGTTAGGAGTTTCGATAAACCTTTTTTTCCCTCATTTGTAAGCAGGTTACATCTAACAGTAGGATTGTAATTTAAGTGTACTATGTTCCTTAGTTTGGGCGATCAAGTCTTGCTTGGCACCGGCTGCTGGGGCTGAATTAAAACTGTATTGTTACATTGTCTGTTGCACCTTGTGAAACTGTGTTGGTTTTCTTGGTTGCTGTCCTTGTGTTTTGTTAACTTGTTTGGACGCTGTAGTAGCGCAATGTGAATTACATGTGAATGCACTACTTGTTTCGCATCCTTTCTCTTTTTGGGGGGTTAAAGTGCTATAACTCTGATCACTATAGTTTTTCTTTTTGTTCTTATTACTTTTGATGAAGTTCCATGTCTCAACTACCTGTTAATCAAGTCATTCTCAGTTGCTTTCTTTCAGTTAGATTTCTCGATAGATTTACTTATATATGGATGTTTATCAGCATTTGAGCGAGTGTGTTGTACTAAACTAGTTAATAATATTTGTTCTCTATAATGTTGAAGGAAATGTCGCTAAAGCTTAAAAACCATGCAAGAAAAATGGCCTCTTGCCGCTTTTTGCTGACTATAATACAAAATCTCACTGTTAGCCTCCATGTATTTTATTTATTGCAGTTATCAGCAAGTTTCTCCATTGCATCCTCTGCTGTAATTTGTTTGCAAAAGCTGTTCTGCTTGTCATTAAAAGACATTTTGTATGGTGTTTTTCTTCTTCTTCTTCTGATTTCTAACATTTTCGTTGTGTTTGATCAGATGTGCATTCTCATATTTGTTGGGACAAACGGTGAGTGTTACTTCAACACTGCTGCTTTAGTTTCTGGGGTACAAAATTTCCCCAAAAACCGTGGACCAGTAGTGGGTATACTCAAAGGATTTGCTGGACTTGGGGGTGCGATCATGACACAAGTGTATGCACTAATCCACTCCCCTGATCACGCATCGCTGATCTTCATGGTTGCAGTCGGGCCAGCTATGGTAATCATTGCTATGATGTTCATTGTGAGACCTGTCCAAGGCCACAAGCAAATGAGACCTTCCGATGCCCAAAGCTTCACATTTATTTACAGTGTCTGTCTCCTCCTTGCCGCGTATTTAATGGGGGTCATGCTTCTTGAAGATCTTATCGATTTGAGCGAGACAGTGATCAGGATTTTCACTGCAATTTTGTTTGTCATCCTTCTTACCCCGATTGTCATCCCAGTATCCCTGAGTTTCTTCCGAGATTCAAAAAGTCCCGCGGAAGAGGCTCTTTTAGGTGAACAAAGCCAACAACCTGGGAAATCTGGACAGGATGAAACTATAATTCTTAGTGAGGTCGAAGAAGAGAAGCCCAAGGATGTTGATCTTCTCCCTGCGTTAGAAAGACAGCGGCGGATTGCTCAATTGCAAACAAAACTATTCCAAGCCGCTGCGGAAGGTGCAGTGAGAATAAAAAGGAGGAGAGGCCCCCATCGAGGAGAGGACTTCACATTGATGCAGGCGTTGATTAAAGCGGACTTTTGGCTCATATTTGTCTCGCTTACATTGGGTTCAGGTTCTGGTTTGACAGTAATTGATAATCTCGGGCAAATGAGTCAGTCGTTGGGCTACGACAACACACACATATTTGTTTCGATGATCAGCATTTGGAACTTTTTAGGTCGCATAGGTGGTGGATACTTCTCCGAAATCATTGTCAGGTAATTTAACTGTCCCTCTTGATCACGCATCGAAAGAGTATTCGTAAATTTTAACTTACTTGTAAACTGATCATTTTCATTTACTCTTCAGGGACTTTGCTTATCCAAGACCAGTTGCGATGGCCGTAGCTCAAGCTCTAATGGCAGTTGGCCACGTCTTCTTCGCCATGGGATGGCCAGGCGCAATGCACATCGGAACTTTACTCATTGGTCTTGGCTATGGAGCTCACTGGGCAATCGTCCCAGCTGCCGCCTCTGAGCTCTTTGGGCTCAAAAAATTCGGCGCTCTGTACAACTTCCTCACCCTAGCCAACCCAGCCGGCTCCTTAGTCTTCTCTGGCCTCATTGCCAGCACTATTTACGACATGGAAGCAGAGAAACAAGCCCACGACCGCCACCACCTCCCAAACTCCAGATCACTCTTAAACACCATCCTCACCGTCAATGAGCCCCTGAAATGTGACGGCTCCATATGCTTCTTCGCTACATCCTTAATCATGTCAGGCCTCTGTGTCATTGCCGTCTTCCTCAGCCTCATTCTTGTTCGACGAACCAAGGTCGTCTACGCCAATCTCTATGGCCGATCCGGGACCTGATATCTTCACAGCCAAATGCTTCATTCATCTTTATTTAAATTTCCATACCCCAGCAGCACATGTCTTTTTCCAGTATTGAGTTGAGACATCTCAATCAAGACATCATATGAGCTAATGTAAAAATCTGTCCCTTTTTCCATCCTTGTCAAACTTTTCTTGTCTTTGTATTTTGTGTCCCCTTCCCGCCATTTTTTTCTTGGCATGAAAGTCTTGATCAACACTATGGTGTATGGTGTGTATTTTTATATTCCAAAATATTCTTTTTTTCTTTATTTGGGTGTATCAAAAGATCATGTATCTTATCATAATCTTTCATGTTAAAAAAAATTTATATCAATTTTTTTTTTCATTCTACTCGCATTCTAGTTTTTTTTATTCTTCTGGTGTCCCGTCGACATTTGATTGTATTGTATCACTGCATGCATCTGACTACGTTGCATTTGTATCGGATCTTTTCTCTTTATAACAAAAATTAAAGTTTCATGAATGCAATCATTTCTATTTATAAGTAGGAATTTTTTATTTATCATTTCTTGACTATTTTGTTCTATAAATTTTTATTCGATTTTTGGTATAACTCATCAACCATTGAAAGTTGTACAATCCCTCCGGATTTCGCCTACATTTCCAGTCTTCACTCCCACTCTCCCCAGCTTCCTCATTCCCGCCACAAACGCCGCATTAAACTCCCCACCATTTTTCGCGAATTCCATCACCGTCGCCTTCGAATTCCCGTCCTCAAACAACACCTGATCCGAAATAAACATCCCCTTCCCCTGCACCAAATTCTGATAATACAGATTATCAAACGACCGCGGTGTCTGTGGGTCCATGTCTATCGCAACCTCCGGTGGAACATCTTTCGGGCACGCGGCGATCAGTTGTTGCGCGTAGGCTGGATCGAGAGGCGGGTCTGTCGAGGTCGAGTATAAGCGATCGGAGAATCTCTTGCAGTGAGAAAAGCCGACTGTGTGCGCTCCGGAGAGCGCTATCATGTCCAGTTGGCTCAGGTTGCGGCTGGCGAACATCGCATTCAGTTGGTCTAGTTTGAAAGTCGGTTCCGGTAGTTTTCCCGCCACGCGTGCCGCATTCGAAATCAGCCCATCTCTTCGGCCCAACTCGACATTGTAATTTGGGCCTCCAGCCTGCTCAATACAGCCCAATAAATATAGAGGTCAAGTTCAGGATGTCATTTTTCTCAACAACAGGTAATTAAACGTAAAATCCAATAAGTGTAAGAATGTTTCAATATATATAACAACATCTCAGTCACTAACCAAAACGACGACGTCCCGAGCAGCAATGGCCATGACATCAGCACAGGAAACAATACCAGGGCAGACAGCCTCAACAGCTTGCTTAGCTTTGATCACAGTATCAAAGCCGTCTCCGGCTAGAGACAAGTTATCTTCACTGTCTTTATCGGCGTCAAAATTTGGGGACGTGATCATTATCGACGCATCGCACCCCTACAAACACATCAACTCCATCATATGTAACAAAATCACGCGCTACTAGCTAGTACTAGCTAAAGTATATATACATTCTTTGTGACAATTTTTTTTCGTACCTCGATAAAGCAGTCGTGGAAGAGGAGGCGGAGCGTGGCGGGGATCGTAGTAAAGGTCTGCGCAATCTTCATCGCCACCGTTTGTCTAACGATTGGCTCCACAAGCGGGCAAGTTAGACTGTAGAAATTATCTGTTAGCTGAGCATGAGCAACATGGCGGCTTGGACAAATTGATAGAACCACACAAACTATGAACATAAAGCTCAACCGAGCTTCTTCCATGGCTGGCTGGTGAGAGATTAATTAGTGAAAACTTGCATATATTGCAGTTGGTATATAAAGATGGTGAAAACAAGATGAGCTAAATCTGTTAATAATTTTGATAATGATATATAAAAAATTATTAGTGTTGGTGCAACTAAATTTGGAATGTTTTTTTTCTTTTATCGAGTGTAGTTTGCAATAAGTCAATTTTTCATAAATAAAAATGGAAATATGATTTTTAATGCAGTGATGAGGTGTTGACACATTACTAATTAAATTGAATTGTAAATGGGCGTGAACGTATATGAAGGTCCACTTTATCCAAAATAAGTATCATAATCACATGTCATGAGACTAATGCAAACATTAACAATTCCTAATCACTATCACAAGTTTATATTTGAATATATAGCGACTAATAGGATTCCATTTAGCCAAGATAGCGACTCGTAATTAATTTAAATTTTTTTTAAAGGTAATGGTTGTGAACTTGTGATGAGTTTAGTTAACTTTTTTTTATGACCTTTTTTTTTGTTTTATCGTATTTTAACTTTATTTTTTGCAATTCGGCAAATAGAAGATACCTAAAAATTTGTAGTGATTAATTCATATTAATATTATTTTAGGGATTTTCTTGGTCAAAAACAGAACACCATGGTTGAACCGTTTTTATATTAAGTACAACTAATTTAAGAGTAATAATGTAATAAGTCTTTGTACAAAAAATTCATATTAATATTATTTTAGGGATTTTCTTGGTCAAAAATTGAACACCACGGTTGCTTGCAAATTTAGAACTTTGAAAACCTTTTCTCGATGAAAGTTACATTTTAGCTAACATTAGCCTTTTATGTACTCTAGAAGATGATGAAGCTTCTTGATGAGTAGGTCTTATACTTTAGCATAAAACAATTCATCAACTCGGCATTAGTTAACCTTGAAATTGGACGGATTCACTGACCAACAAAAAAAAAGTTGGACGGATTCAGAATTTAATTTTTTTGAGTGGGTTAGGATTTAGATCTGGTGCGCAGCCCACCACATTTTGCTGATAGTGTAAAATGATGTCGTTTTGTTATATTTAAAAAAAATATTCAACTAAAACGATGTCGTATTTATTGAAACGACATCGTTTTGCTCAGCAAATTGATGTGCTGCACCGGAATGGGTTAATATTAAATTAATGAACTGAATTCAGTTGAATGTTAATCACCAACAACATAATTTTAACAGCATATGACCAAAATACAAAATAAATTAAAACGACCTAAGTTAATATTTTCAATTAAAATGAATGTGATGTGAGTTTCAAAATTTTCACTATTGTAATCTTCCAAAGGTAGGTTTGGTCAATGATGCACTTAAGTATGCCACTATGTTTAGTTATGTAATCGAACTAATTAAGCCATGTTCTCTTCCCCATTTCATAGGGTTGTTTTCAGTGGTCATTTAGGTGCTGTTCTTTTGAACTTAATTTAACTGGAATTTTATTGTACTGAACTTAATTAAACTGTATTGAACTTTATTAAACTGTACTGAACTTAATTAAACTATATTGAACTTTATTAAACTGTACTGAACTTAATTTAACTGTATCGAATTTTATTTAACTTTACTGAACTGTACTGAACTTAATTTACTGTATCGAATTTAATTTAACTTAACTTTACTGAACTTAATTTGTTGAAATTGAAAAATTATATATATGTATAGTATATTTATATATGTGTGTATTTGTCATCATTTTTCAAAATGATAAAATTATATAATTCATTAATTAATTTGCTCAAAAAAGTTTCATCATTTTTTCTGATAAATATATATGTATTTTATTTTTCATTTTTTTCAAATTATACTTGCTAAAAAATTGCGTGAAGCCCTAAACGTTTCATTTTTTTAAAATAGTACAACTAAAGAAATCGTGGAAGATACTCAAAGTCATGCCTCAAGTATATGATGATCGCCAAAGTGATATAATTACAGCTACATTTACTTTGTACAACTTCATTCGCATGCATAATTTTTCAATACCCATTGTAGCTAATGAGACCGTGCTGGGAAGAGCAGATTCAAATTTATTTGATCAACAGCGAAAAGATGAGATGAATCAAGTACGCAACATGATAGCGTTTCAAATTATTGAGGATTGTCCAGATGATGTAGTGGAAATGAACATGGATGAAGATGATGATATGTAAAATTACACTTGAATGACATGTACGTTTCCATGTAAAAAATATATTGTATTATGTTTATTTCCACATGTTCTTTAAATTCATATCAAGTGCAACAAAGTTTACTTTCACTTTAAAACGGATGCAATAATAGTTTCCCAAGAGGTGTAGACACAAACTTGAAAAATCGTTGGATCATATATGTCTTATGCTTTTCTAAAAATTATTTAAAAAATTAAAAATAAATTAAAATTTTGAATAATAGGGTTGGAAACTATAAAAAAATTGGATTGACTTGAAAAAAATTATATTACATTTATTAACTTAAATTAAGATAAGTATATTTAACTGTACTGAACTTTATTAAACTATATTGAACTTAATTTAACTGTACTGAACTTTATTGAACTGTATTGAACTTAATTTAACTGTACTGAACTTTATTGAACTGTATTGAACTTAATTTAACTGTACTGAACTTTATTAAACTATATTGAATTTAATTTAATTTTACTAAACTTAATAAAACTGTATTTAAGTGCAAAAGAACAGAGCCTTGGAGACAAAGGAATGTGGTAAATTTCTATCAACTACTCAAAAGTGTAGAAAAATAGCTATGGTATGCTAGGTAAGATAGATGAGCAAACTATTTATCTTTACCAACATACCTACTCATGTACAACTGGGTTTCATACTATATCAAGTTTAATTCATTAAATGAAAATTAGTGTCATACGCCATCAATTGTCTGATCTTGTGACTGAAGGATAGGGCGTGAAAATACCGATTTGAGAGTGCTGAACTTAAGTTTTGAAGAGGTTAAAAAATGAAAATTAGTATTGCCTTTTTTTATTACGAAAAAGAAAAACACAATAGTTTTCAATAATTCTGCTAATTATTGATATCGATGCGAGAAAAAGAGAATATCTTTAAATATTTCTACAAGCTAGAAAAAACACAATAACTTTCAAAATTTCTGCAAGCCGATGAAACTAACTTGGCAGAAGAGTGGTACAATACTTCTTTCCACACATATGGACAAACTACATCTTCCGAGTTCTATATGGCGTGCGTGACCCTCTAAGACTCATTTCTTATCAGATTTGGGAAATGCTATAGGTGCTAAGTTTTATTTTGTCTATATCACATTTTTTTAAAAACCGCTGATGCCAACAACGGTTTTCACTTAAAATAGAAGTCTCTTAACCAAGTCAGCATTGATGTTGCAGAACGACTACTGATGTGACCCAAATCATTAGAACCCATCGGGCGCTAGTCACACGATTTAGATTTGAACTCCTACAGTCTTTCGAGTCGTGGACATGCATCAGCCCGTTTCACCTTGCACCGTACTCGCTTGGCGGACGAATCTTTCTCGGCCGTCCTCGTTTGTATTACTCGTCCTAAGGCTCTAAAATCGTTGATTAAGCTGCCGTGTTTCAAAAAATACCGATGTTGGCATCGGTGATTCCGCCCACATCAAACGTCGTTCTGTCACATCAGTACTGACTGAATCGGAAGATATCTCCACGTCATACACTCACGGCCAATCATATTCAATCATTTAAAGCCGATGATGCAAGAGCAAGACTGAACACTGAACCCCACGATAAAGACGACGCCGTCTAGCCTCAACCCAATTTCGTCTTCCTCATCAGCTTATATGAATTATAAATACTCTTTTTTTTTAGCTTCTTGGTCAATCTCGTCGTCAAAATCACGTCTCAATCGTCAATCCCCGATCTGCATTTTCTAGGGCTTTATCGAAACTCGATCCGATTGTTCGTAAAATCGACCACACAGAGCGATGGACGCCATCGACAACGTTTTCGATCCGTTGAGGGATTTCGCCAAGGACAGCATGCGTCTCGTCAAGAGGTGCCACAAGCCCGATCGCAAAGGTAAAGCAAATGCCCTAATCTTGATGTTTTTGTAATCCGTTCCGATCTGATCTGAATTGTATAGTTTGATAGGTTCTTGATGCTGAATTGCAGAGTTTACCAAGGTGGCTTTCCGCACGGCGATTGGGTTTGTTGTGATGGGATTCGTTGGATTCTTCGTGAAGTTGATTTTCATCCCAATCAACAATATCATTGTTGGGACTGTTTAGGTGAGATGTGGTTTTTTGATTTTTTTTTGATTTGCAGTTATATGTTGTCTTGCATATTTTCTTTTTTTGCATGTTGTTAGATTTATGTGACATGGATCTAAATTTTGAAGCTTGTTAGGAACATAACCTTTTTCATTCTAATTTAGCCTTTTTTATTGAAGATCAGCACTTTCTTGAAATGTACATTGCACATGGACATGGTCCTAGTTTAAATTTTGATGATAGCTTTACTTTACGGGGTTTGTTTTTGCTGCTGCTGTGATTCGTATTGACAGATTCTTGCTTAAACTTCGATTTACGGACCCAAGTCGCAAGATTTGGTTTGAACTCTGAATATGTAATATTATTTTGGGACTAAGTCGATGTTAGGTTTTAGATCTTTATTGATGATGTTAAGTGGCGGAATCGGTGGGTGATGTTGTGTTCTTGTAATTGCAGCACGCCAACTAGGACACATTTTTTAAAGAGGTTTAATAATTACATTTAAGATCTCCTGGCATAGTTTGAAAATTTATTAACTTGAACATTGGGCCTTATATATAGTATCATCTTGGAATTTTTTGCCCGACATTATCAATTGTAGACATGGTAGTTTCTTCATCTCATGACACTTTGCTTACATCTGCCAATTGACTGCCTAGTCTTCAACGGCTGTTCCATGCCTTGTGAACTTCAGTGAGTGCCCTTACTAAGAATCTTGTTTAAATGAAATGAAGTAAGTTTTTTTATTCATGGATTGAAGACTTGCAATGCTTGCCGCACGTTAGTTATAAATATCATTTTCTTTAGCGCCTTAGGCCGAGCGCTAACCTCGTAAATGAAGAGGTGGCGTGGTATTCCACGGGAAAGGACTTTGTGGCGCACCATTGTGCAATAGGCGCATATCAATAAAATTTCAGCTCCATGGCCGCTGTACTGCTCTTATATGCAGTCCTAGTGATCATAATGCCGGACACTATTTTGTTTGACTTTCCGTTGTCTGGTCACTATCTCGTATTTGACTGGTGGCGCTGTGTCATTGCTTTCTAATCTATTGATTTTTTTTTAACAGTGGAGCTGTGTTCTGCATTTGAGTTGTAATGGGAAGAGATGAGGCTTCTTTGCTGTGGATAGCCCAATTACATGATAAGTGTTAGATGGAAGACTGGACTTGTTGTGTAGAATTTGCTCAACTGATACTGTAGAATACTTTCTTCTTTTATGGTTACTCTCTCTTAATTAGTGCCTTAATTTTCAATAAAATATGAGCTCTTATGCTCTCTAGTCTCTGCTGTTTTTTTTTTTTGATATTTAGTCTCTGCTGTTGAATTTTAACAAACACCTCTATAATCTGAATGACCACGAAGTACAAATCCCCAACGGCGCCGTTTCAAACTTGGATTCTCTTCCTGACTTGACTCCGCCTCAATGGAAAACGATTCGACGACGGTCGACAGCCACAAGAGCTGCTAGTGGCTACAAAACGGCTACGTTTCGCGTCTAGCGTGGTGTGAGTGTAACTAGAATTGTACGTGCACTACGCTACGCACCACCGCATCAGTAGGCGAAGCGCAGACGCTAACCTGCGCATTTTTCATAGGCCACCACTTCCATGGCCGCTGTTGTTGTTCCGCTCTGCCCCGTCGCCGTTGTTTCAAGAAAGCCCACGCTCCGGTCGTTGTCGTCTTCTTCGTTTTCAAATGGAGTGCTTGCGAGGAAGAGGCGATCGTGTAGGATAGGCAACGGCGGTTTTACGGCTGAAGCGGTGGTGTTCCGTGACCTGGACGCCGATGATTTTCGACATCCACTTGACAAGCAGGTATGATATATTCTGTAATTTTGTGTATTTGTTTTGGAACTGGTGGAAGTGAAAGAAGCGATAGTCAGTCTGAGTTTGTGATTATGTGTTTCTCAATTTGTGCAGAATACAGTGATTTTGAGAGCAATTCCAGGTTTGAACGATCTTGGAAAAGCATTGTTAGGTAATATAACGTGTGCCAATTTTTCTATCGAATCCATGAAATTTAAATTCTGAGTACTTGACTGAAGAAATTAGAAAATCAATTGAAGATATGGACACATTGATTAAGGAGCCTAATACTGATTGGATTGTGTTGGCTGTCTACAAGATATGTGACTGACCGTACAATGTATGTCGGGGGTTGAAGTTAGGATGCAACTGTTATTGCTTTGGTCATTTTTCATTTCCATCTGTGATAATTTAATGTCGGGTAATATTTTCTAGGAACGGTGTCAGAGCAGATCATGCTCCTTGAGAACATAGGGACGTCTGTGTTAGTCTCTGAAAATCAGGTTAGTTTTCTTCTTCAAGAACATCATGAGAAAGTGGCATATCAAATGAGATGTTGGTTTTTTGTTCTTGTGATTGCCAGTAGGCACTGACCAAGCCTTTTTTTTTCTTTTTACATTTTCTCGATATTTTTTCTGATGATTTTGGCAATATATGGTGTATCGAGAAAGTAGAAAAACTGATTTTCTCTAGGGGAAGTTCTTGGTTCTCGTAATTGTTTTGTTTGGCTTCTCCCTTACTGATGAGGAAAATATGTTCGATCTTTCAAGCCATTAATGAATTTGACCCTTTGATAGTGTAGGTATGCATAATTCTTCTGGATTGTTTGGTTGTTTTACGAGTTTAACTGAGGAAACCCAATGCATGAGACATAGATATTCATTTGTATTTTTTCTTCTATATTTACCAAGTGCAGCATATCTCCGCTCAGTAATTCCAGTGATAGTGCCTCACTGGTTCTTGGATAGTTAGTGTCATAAAAAAATTCTTGTGCATCAAAGATCAGTATCATTTTGTTTGAAACAGCTTGCGGAGCTTCACAATCTAATGGTTGAGGCTGCTGCTATACTTAATATTGAGCCTCCAGATTTATACATTCGGCAAAATCCAGTACCCAATGCTTATACTTTGGCTATCAGTGGTAAGAAGCCATTTGTTGTTGTTCACACAAGCTTAGTGGAGCTATTGACACGTAAAGAATTGCAGGTTCATTTTTTTTAATTTTTTTTCCTATTGATCACTCTACATATACACATGGACTGATTTGATTAGTTTACATTCTTCTCATTTCTCCTTCAAAATGTAACTGATTGCTCTTTTCTGCATGCGTAGGCTGTTTTGGCTCACGAGTTGGGCCACTTGAAATGTGACCATGGAGTATGGCTAACATTTGCAAATATACTCACACTTGGGGCATATACTATTCCAGGTAATAAAAATTTATAATCTTGAAATATGCTAATAGGAATTATCTTAGAAAGGAAGTTATATATCTTTGATTTTCAGTCCCATTTTACTCTATCAAATCAGCGGCATTGTTTACACAAAAGATATATAAGCATCTTTAAGATCGGTGTTGGTACATGACTTTAGAAGTGGCATTGTTGGCAGATTATCCTTGTTGTTGTTTATGATTCAATTGGGCACAAATTGCACAACTTTGGACAGGGAAACGGACTATTCCAATAATAGACTCAAACGAATTGCATCGACTCTTCTGGAACATATCTATGGGCACGAAGACTGAAATAGAACATATACCTACTCACAGACGACTAAGTTCATTTGAGAAACAACGCAAACAAACACACATAATTAACAACAAGATTTAGCAATCCTCAGCTCTCACCAATAACAGTCTTTTGAAGTTTTATTAATAGGACATGCCTGTTTTCTTATTGCTTTTATGTGACTTTTTAACCAAAAGGTTATGTACTAGTCATTCTTCAATTTAGAGCCTTTTGTTTTCTTATGGCCGAGTCTGTATAGTGTATACACTATTAGTTAATTGTTCACGTTCCATAAACTACATGTGTAACATTTGTCCGAAGCTCTGTTCTATGCTATGGTATTGAAAGTGCAAGATTATCAGTAATTTTTGTCACACTGCTACAAGAGAAGTGATTCTACTCTCCACACCATAGTTGCACTTACCATTATGGTTAATATCCCAGGAATTGGAGGATTCATAGCACAGAACTTAGAAGAACAGTTGTTCCGTTGGCTCCGGGCAGCAGAGCTGACATGTGATCGTGCAGCACTTCTAGTTGCTCAGAATCCCAAGGTAGACTAACGAATGGAAGATTGTCATTTCTTTTTATATGATTTGGGTCCATTTCCTTTCTAATTCGTACTCTTATCTCTCTTACAAGAGGTTGTCGTCTCTGTCCTGATGAAACTAGCTGGTGGTAGTCCTTCTCTGGCTGATCAACTCAATGTGGATGCATTTTTGGACCAAGCTCGCTCATATGAGAAAGCTTCTTCAAGTCCCATTGGGTGGTACATGAGGTAGCCACCTTTTATTTACAATAATACAACTAGTAAGTTATCATACTTAATCTTGATCGCTCAATGGGAAGGCATTACGCATGGTGTGCAGGAATGCTCAAACAAGGCAACTTTCACATCCTTTACCTGTTTTAAGGGCTAGGGAAATCGATGAATGGTCAAGAAGCCAAGAGTACAGTAAACTTCTAAAACGTGCAGCACCTAAGGATATTCCAGTGAAAGCATAACACTGCAATAAAGAATAGTTCTTTATGTAGCCACTTGTTGCATTCATGAAGCTTTATTCAAGGTAACTTCCTGATAATTTACGTTTAAGATAAAAGCTCTATTTTATTCTTCCAACATAATCAAATCACTCATAATTAACAAGAGGACATCAGTGCAATTCGCTCGTCGATCTTCTACCAACAGGAATGTAATGTTGAGATTTTTAGCCATGTGCTTTCTTTGAAAATATTATTTTTTTTTACTAAGAAAATTCTCCTTCTTAGTACACATGCAATTTCCCCATTTCACCAGTTTAGATCTGTCAAACTTGGTTTTTCAGTGCATTCTCCCCATTAAATTCTTAGAAAGTAAAAAAAAGTGCAATCTCTACGTGCTCGCCTTAACTTGCTTCATCTGTCTTATGCAGGAAGACATGGGAATGTGAAGTAGGAATGAATGGCTTATCAATATACCAAATGAACTTATATACTCTTGTAAGTTCATGCTGTGTATATACGTGTATTGTAAGCTTTACTATTGGCTATGACAGTTAAAAGTCATATGCCAATAGGTAACATATGTCGACCAATTCATGTAAATAGCTAAATACTTCACATCATTTATGTTTAAGTCAAATGTTTGGCTGAAATGTATGATCCTTTGTTCACATACTGTATAATACACTACTCACTTCAGTTTTTTCTTTCTTTCTATATTTAGTAGATTTTAACAAATCATGTTTGAATTGGCAAGTAGTTGTATTGTTGGTATCCATGTGGTTTTAACAAATCAAGCTCTTTTATATATGGATCACCTCACTGTTGATCAAGATATTAAGATTCACTGTTGAAGTGCCGGCGCAGGAACTGAACCTCATGGTAAACCTGACCCTCCCCCCATGTTGACACTTCTTTTACTTCCCATTAACGGAAACTGAAAGCATTTTAAAATCATCACGTTTTTTTTTTCTTCTCGAGGAAAATGACTTTATGCACATGGGGAATTCAATCAGTTGTGTTTAATTGGAATACATTCACCTAAATATGCAACTGCTTTATTCTATATGCTATATATGTATTGATATTGATGGATGAAGACAACTGATGAGTGATGACCGCCCTTTTCCCATTGGTGCTATATATTTGTTGATTGGGACCAGTTAAATAGACAGTGCATATAGATATATAGAAAAGAAAAAGAAAAATTCAATTTAGCAAAAATTAGAAATTCATTTCCTCCGCTAGCCAAAAATATAACTTTGTACCTGATAGTAAGCGCACTCACCTAACACACATGTGGCCCGAGTTCAAGTCTATCTAACAACAGATACTAAATATAACAATTAACCCCAATAAAAACAAAAGCCAAGAGAACTGGAGACTGCAAGAAAATAGTGGCTGAAAAATTCATCATCCCACTGGGTCAATAAACCACAAAACGTTCCATTGACTTCCATCATCTCACAGGGTCAAATGGTCAATCAACCACAAAACGTTCCGTTGACTTCCCAATTGAAACAATAATAAAATATTAATAATCCACAACCACCACTCTTCATTGCATGAACAAAATATTTGATTGAGGGAATTGAATTCTCAAAAAAATTCAAAACAAAAATATTATATAAAAATATGCTAATTAACGTACACCTGTAAAAATGAATTTGCATATAGAGATGAAGACGGAAGGCTGGCTTTGTATTGTAACCTCTTCGATCGATCTGTGAATATTGGTGGAAACGCGCACATAACATATATATAAGATACGTATTCCAGCGGTAAATTGCAACATGTGAGCCTCGTGAAATCACATCAAAGTCATCAAAACAAGCCGCTTTCAAACACAGACACGTAACCATAAATAAATGTATAAACAAACAAAATGAGTCTCTCTATTTATATAAGTACAAATACACACGCCGTCTGATCTCCTCCCAAGTATCTATCTCTCAGATCCTCACCAAGATCACATTTTGACATGTGAGTTGGCTGACTCAGTATTGAATAAGAAAAATACGACATTGGGTATTAAGTGCTGTTGCGAATATCGCCTAATATATTAATCTGCGTTGATAACATTAATGCCTTAGAGAAAGTGGCCATTTCGAAAACTCAATTTGGAAATTGATCGAAGGGGATAATGAATTTCCAATTTTTTGCTAAATTGGAAATTTTTTCTAAAGAGAAGGCAAAAACAATAAACAACACCTTTTGGTTTTCAGTTTATTGACCTGTGTAGTGTATGCATTATTTGCACATAATGGGAATGAGCAGCAGCAGCAGCTTTTGCTTCAACTTCAATTGAATGAACGGCGTAGCGTATGTGCATATCTTTCCAACTATCAAAATTAAATGACTCCTTGGTATCACTTTCATGACTGGTTTACATATTATACTATCTCAATTTAAATTTATATTCAGAATTAACTTAAGTTAGGGTAGTGAGCTGATAGAACTTACCTGCATTGCAGATAATATTGCAAGTTAAGGTAAATATAATTATAAGGCTTCAGCTTTCCAATTGAGGCGGTATAGAGATTTGGCCAGGTCGTCTACTACTACTACTACTACATTATTTTAACTTCAGTTTTCATATACCATGTTCCGCGCACATAACATAAGAGAAGACGGTATTGCAGTTACTTTGCAGCGGGAAATTGCAACATGTGACCTTCGTGGAATCACATCAATAGATCAAAACAAGTCGCTTTCAAACACACACACACATAGGGGTCGATAATGGGCAGGGCAGGGCCGGCCTTGCCCTTACTGAAAGGGTTTAGGGCCGAACAAATGACGATTTTGGAGAGCTTTAAAAAAAATTAGGGCCGGGTCGGGACGGGCTTCACTCAAAATCTTGACCCTAGGTGCCGAACCGAATGACCCTTAATTTTAAGACTAAACTTAGGACCGGACTTAAAATAATTATTTATCAAGAATATCAATAAAAATCATAATTTTTTATGAAGCACATCAATAAACATGCAACCGCATTATTCTCTATTGCTATATATATATATATATATTGATATTGATGGATGAAGACGACCGTCCTTTCCCAACTAGTACATTTTAAGCATTATATATAGATGGAATACCAAATTGTTGCTATATTTGTGTTGATTGGGATGGGACCAGTTAAATAGGCAGTGCATATAAATATACAGAAAAGGCAAAAAGACAATAAACAACACCTTTTGGTTTTCAGTTTTTTTTTTTTTGATGGATGGTTTTCAGTTTATTGATCTGTGTAGTCTGTAGTGTATGCATTATTTGCACTGCATTTGATTTATATATCTTGTTTGATTGGAATTTGTCTGGCAAATATATATTGTCGACATCAAAGCCAGGACCAGTGTGAATAATAATAATAATAATGGGAATGGGAATGGGCAGCAGGTTTTGCTTCCAAGGTCTAGACAATAATAACTATGCTGGCCCGGTTCAATTTGGATTCGAATGAACGGTAGTAGAAAAAAAGACTCCTTGGTATAATATCACTTTCATGACTTGTTTACATATTTTTATACAATATAGATTTAAATTTTTATATTCTAATTAACTGTGTATTGAGCTGATAGAACTTTTACTTGCATGCAGAGAATTTTGGAAGTTGAGGTAATATTATTAGAAGAGGCTTCAGGTTTCCAATTGAGGCGGTATAGAGAATTTGGCCAGGTCGTACCTACTACTACATTATTTAACTTCAGTTTTCATTTCCCCCTCTAGCAAAAAAATATAACTTTGTACCTGATAATAGGCGCTGTGGCTCGAGTTCAAATCCCTTCAACAACATATACTAAACATAACAATTAACCTCAATAAAAAAAGCCAAGAGAACTGGAGACTGCATGAAAATGGTGGCTGAAAAATTCATCATCTCACAGGGTCAATAAACCACAAAACGTTCCGTTGACTTCCATCATCTCACAGGGTCAATAAACGTTTTATTGACTTCCCAATTGAAATTGAATTGAAACAAATAATAAAATATGATGAATAATCCACGACCACCACTCTTCATTGCATGTAGGGGTCTCCAAACGGCCTCATGGGCTAGAAAGCCTACTGGGGGCCTCGTGGTCCGTAAACCTTAAGCCTAGCCTAGCCCAGCCCATGTTTAAGCCTATTAAAGACCAGTCTTAAGCTTGACGGGCCGGGTAAGGGTGCAACATTTTTGGCCCGGTCCGGCCTATAGGCCCAGCCTATCATGATCCATATAGAAAAGCCCAATAAAGCCTACCAAAAAGCCTAGTGAAACCTACCCAAAAAAATAGATGTCACATTTTGTTTCTATGAACTGATTTTTCTTGATGTTTGCATTGTTGAAAGTGATACTAATGATGTTAATGTCCCAAATAAAGAAGATTTAAGGATTCTAAGGTTGTGTTGAGTGCCGAGCATTTTGATAAATTTAGTTTCTTATCAAGTTTACTTTTGATCTTTTGATTATTAGCCAGTGTATAGCCGCCGTATAAGTTATTCACAAGCATGAAACATTATATTTATAATTGCCATAACAAGATTACCTAACCCGGCCTAGTGATATATAAGGCCCAACCCGGCCTAGCCCACAGGCCTATCAAAAACAAGGCCCATGGGCTGCTTAAGGCACCAAAAATATGTATGGGCTTAGCCCAGCCTAGCCCACTTAAAATTGAAGTGTAGGCTAAGGCTTAACCAAGCCTAGTCCAAACCTATTTTTTTTTGGGCTAGACCGGCCCAGCTCGGCCTATTGGAGACCCTAATTGCATGTACAAAATATTTGATTGAGGGAATTGAATTCTCAAAAAATTCAAAACAAAAATATTATATAAAAAAACGTACACCTGTAAAAATGAATTTGCAGCCAGAGATGAAGACGGAAGGCTGGCTTTGTAACCTCTTCGATCGATCTGTGAATATCGGTGTGGAAACGCGCACATACTATAAGATACGTATTGCAGCGGTAAATTACAACATCAACATGTGAAGCCTCGTGGTCGTGGAATCACATCAAAACAAGCCGCTTTCAAACACACACGTAACCATAAATAAATGTGTATAAACAAAAGACACTAATTAAGAGTAGTCTCTCTATTTATATTAACTACAAATATATACACACACGGTCAAGTATCTAGCTATATCCCTCAGATCCTCACCAAGATCACACTTTGATAATGGCACAAATTGATCTCATTTCCCAACTGGGTTTTCTTCTAATCGCCCTCTTCATTTTCTTGATCTTCAAGTGCCGGCGAGTTTCTGGCCAAGGTCCGGCGAGTTATCCGATTATTGGTTGCTTGATTTCCTTCTACAGAAACCGCCGCCGGCTGCTCACATGGTACACTGAGCTCCTTTCACAGTCCAAGACTCAGACTATCGTGGTCAAAAGACTAGGAGCTACAAGAACCATCGTGACAGCCAATCCAGAAAACGTGGAGTACGTTCTGAAAACCAATTTCAACAACTTCCCCAAAGGGAAACCTTTTACGGACATCCTCGGAGACTTCCTCGGCCGAGGAATCTTCAACGTGGATGGCGATCAGTGGCATGTGCAGCGCAAAATGGCGAGCCGTGAGTTCACTGTGACTTCTTTGAGAGGCTACGCGAACCAAATTTTGAAGGAGGAGGTTCAGGATCGGCTGCTTCCGGTGCTGGAAAAGATGGTGGGAAAAGTTGTGGATATGCAGGAGCTGTTGAGAAGATTAGCGTTTGATTTGGTGTGTAGAGAGACGTTGGGATTCGACCCGTGTTTGCTTGACCCGAATTCGGATGCGTTACCCGTTAATGAACTGGGCCGGGCTTTCGATGCGGCGTCGATGATATGTGCGATGCGCGGGGCGGCGGCCATGCCGCTTGTTTGGAAGGTGAAGAGAGCGTTTGGGATCGGGTCGGAGGGGGAACTGAAACGGGCGGTGAAGAAGATTCATGACCCGGTTATGGAGCAGATTCGGCTGAAGAAGAAGCTGTTGGGCAATGGAACAGGGAATGGTACGGATTTGCTGTCGAGGCTGATCTCAACAGGAGAAGATGACGATGAACTGATTCGTGATACTGCAATTAGTTTCATAATGGCAGGGCGGGACACGACCTCGGCGGCCATGACATGGCTGTTCTGGCTGCTGAGCCGTCACCTGGATGAAGAGAAGCGGATCTTAACAGAGGTTGGAACCACATTTGATATGAATTCGAATGAGCATGACTTGTTTGATTCAATGAAGGAAATGAGGTTGTTAAAGGCATGCTTATGCGAGACAATGAGGCTGTATCCACCAGTGGCGTGGGACTCAAAACACGCAATGAAGGGAGACACATTGCCGGATGGGACGGTGGTGCAGAGAGGGGACAGGGTGACATACTTCCCGTATGGGATGGGGAGGATGGAGGCGTTGTGGGGAGAGGATTGGGCAGAGTTCAAACCGGACAGATGGTTGATCGAACCAGAAACGTTGAACCGAGTATCACCGTATAAATATCCTGTGTTTCAAGGCGGGCCAAGGGTGTGTTTGGGGAAGGAGATGGCTTTTGTGCAGATGAAGTATGTGGTTGGGTCGGTTTTGATGCGGTTCGAGTTGAAAAGTGTAGGGGAAGAAGAGAAGGTGTTTGTGCCAATGTTGACTGCTCACATGGCTGGGGGGTTGAGTGTGTTGGTCCAAAGAAGACAACTTGACAGTTAAAATAAGGTAGGAAAGTCTGAGTCTCTGATCTGTGGGAAGTTTTTTTTTTCGATTAAGAACTGTGGGAAGTTGTGTACTTCTTTTTTTGTGTGTGATAAAAAGTACTGTACTTCTTAAGACTGATTTATTGATATGATAAAATATGAAAGGGTTGGGTTGGGCGCAAGTGGAAGAAGAGTCACATGGATGTCGGTTTGATAAAAGAGTATATTACATTCTTTAATACATAAAGAACAAGCATGCTTTTGCTTATTATTTATATAGAAAATAACTCACCAGGCAGCAGATTTCCAGTTTAGGGTGCCATACTTCCAAACTGTTTGTTCCAGTTTTCATAACTATGGAGTTCGTTTGGGGATACAGAAGGCCTTACTTCACGCAGAGCATCCTCGAAATCCTACAGCCAGATTGGTCAGTCACAATGTGTAGGGCATTTGAGTGGGAGGGTATGTTGGTTTATATAAATTTTGAACCTGGAGAGTAACTGGCCTCATGTCCTCTTTTTTGAGTTTTGTGATTTCTATACCCTGTCTTAGTGCTTCTCTCAGTGGACCCATCGACGCATCTTTTACCAAGTTCTTCATATCTGATCCTGAATAACCTGCAATCCAGACCACAATGTAGTCGTAACATTGCATCAATTAAAAACAGTTTACATCATGGACATCTTTCATGAAGGCCCTAGATATTTATGATTTCAACCATAGCTAAATGGAAAGGCACCTTCAGTAAGGTTGCATATGGTATTGGTGTCGTCGTCTGTCAACTTGAATAGCCCATCCTTTTCAAGGAGATTGCGTATTATCCAAGCTCTTGCCTCTGTTTTTGACAAATATCAGATACATAAGATAAGCTATTCATAATTTCATAAGCAAAAATTAGTTAAATGAAGTTTGTAACTTTGTAATGAGTTCAGCATACCTAATGAAGGAAGGGGGATATATAGCCGCTTAGTAAGTCTTCTCCGTGCTGCTTCATCAAGCTCCTGGGGTCTATTGGTGGCTCCTGTATGATATTATACAAAAAATAGGATCATAAGAAAGTAAGCCGTGAAGGTCATACAGATTCGGATAGAGCTCCTATATGTATTTGAATATATTCAAGTGATTGGAACAAAGGACTTGGCATACCTATTAAAAGAATTTGCTCAATTCCACTGTCAAAACCTTCCATTTCAATCAAAAACTGAGTTTTCAGCCGTTGACTTGATTCATGTTCACCTTCAGACTTGCGCTACATAAAAAGTAGCCATTCAGTGATGTGTCCAAATGTAATCCCCTAGTTCAGTTTCTTACTAAGGAGTATATATACTAATTTATAGCGTAAGTTAGAAGTCTATAACCAACCTCACCTGAGACAGAAGCGAATCTATTTCATCAACAAAAATTACTGCAGGCTGGCGACAACAAGCAACTCCAAAAAGAGCTCTTACTAGCTTTTCTCCTTCTCCAATCTGAAGATTAAGGACGCCAATTTATATGAAATTTCTTTAGCACACAACGAAACCACACTGGGCATGGGCAGGCTGAATAATAATCTCAGTTCCAATATCACAAGATGTGCCAAAATGCAGGTCTCACCCATTTGCTAGTTAATGAACTGGCAGATATATAGAAGAATGTGGCTTTTGCCTCCCCAGCAATCGCTTTACCAATCATAGTTTTTCCAGTTCCCTGCATATCAAAAATACTATGTTCATAAAATACAGATTCTAATGGTCCCAATAGTAATAATTTTAGGCTCACCGGAGGACCAAAAAGGAGAAGGCCCCTTCCTGGAGAACGACAACCTTTGAAAATATCAGGACGTAATAAGGGCCATATCACCATCTCGGTTACACATTTTTTGGCATGGTCCAGTCCAGCTGCAGTATTCAGCCAGTCAATGTAAAAATCCCCAAGTTAATGAAATAATAGATATGTTTTTTTTGATAAGGTAATGAAATAATAGATATGAACTAATGGAAAGAATACATTACCAATATCATCCCAGCGAACATTTGGATCTCGATCCATAATCTCATTACTAACATGTTCAAGAAGGCGGGGCTCCAGATTCCTTAGTTTCTCAGGTAGCTCTCCATCAGGACCACACAACATTTCCAAACTGGCAAGGTTGTTTGAACGTATCAGAATAATTACTGTCTTACGGAGCTAAGTTACACATAACTGAACATATTATTAGACCACTGAGAAGTGTGGAATGTGTTGATGGACTCACCATTTTTTTGTCGATTCATCTAGTGCATCATCACCCTTGGTCGTGTTCCGTGAAGTCATGGTGCCTCCATTTCCTCCATTAGACTTGATAGGAGGAATGAAGTTACCACGTACACCACGCCTCGGAACCCCATATGATTTTAAACCGTAGCCCCTGTAGGTAGCATTATTATCCCCTTGAGGAGACGAGACTGAAGTATTTCGACCTCCCCACCTTTGCCTTGCCTCTAATTCCTAACATAAACAGTTACGAAGATCTCTTTAAGTGTCTGAGTTGTGTAAAATAAAAACTAAGAGACTGGGGATGGTTTAGTGAACCGTCACAAGTAAATAGCTTCACACGACCAAAGATATACATGGTCTTATTTTTGTATTTCTCCTCTTTGTCACGTGTAATAAAAAGCTTAACCACTAGATATTATATTTCATCTGAAGCGTCAAACTATAGATGAGCTATCTCAAGAAGTACATTATAGTTACCAGCTTAGCTCGGGCAGTGACGAAACTACTGCCTGACGGATCTGCGTCAGATTCTTCATTACTTGATGGGGACTTCATAAGATCAGTACCAGAGTTACTGATATCAGTGTGTAAACGTTTTGTACCCAGGTTATTCCTGGGTGATGTTCTTTCCCCTTCCATTTTTGTACTGGGAGACATAACTTGTCTTGCTTGGTGGCTGGTGCACGGGATTGCCTTATCTACAAGCATACAGTCTTCAGATACGGTATTCCCAGCGATTACTGAATTTCTGTTAGAGCCATTATTTGCTGCTGAAAATTTCCCATACAAGGATGTCAACTTTGTTTGTGTAAGACCTTTGGGTGCATTCGTCTTGTCACGCCTCTCCTTCAAGACAACAATTAACTTCCGTAAATACTACTTAGAACAGATGCCATGTTTTATGGTATAATCTACATTTGTGCCACTGACCTAAAATAGTAAAAGTAAAGATACCAGTAACAATACACGGAGACAACACATGAACACTAAAATGTACAATTCATTTCTCTTACCACTTCTTTAGCTGAACTGCCCTCAGATGGTTTAACCATTGCTCTGAAGAACTTTGACTGCTTAATTTTCTCAACATCAATACCCCCTCCTTTCATGCCAAATACAGGCCCAGGAGTTTTGCCCAACTGTTTAAACACAAAGCTGAAGAGAAATAAAGACAGATCCATCATTAAAACAAATTGTACCACCCAAGAACTAGTTTCTGTCAGATAAAAGTAGTCGCGCCAGCCACAAAGGTTACAAAACATATTTTCACATTCAACCTTCAAACCCAGACTTCAACAATCCATCACAGCTCAATAATATTTTCTGAAACAATAATATTATCCGAGGTATCCTCCTCAACACTGCCTATATCTTCATACCATTGTTTCATTGAACTCCTCCATACCATTAACCTATATTTCACAATCAGTAGATCATCATAATCACAAGCCAGCACTCAGAAAATGACTAATTTCCATCCGAGATCCCAAAATCTTTCCCAAAATCACCACCATCTAACAATTTATTTTCCAAATTTAAACTTGAGTATGCAAGTCCTCTACGCCCTAGGGTTTCCTAAACACTAACAAAATGGCTAGTGACAGAATAAGAGTGAAACGAACCTATCGGATTCAGGAATGAGCGCCTTCCGAGCTACCTCCACCTTCTCACATGCCTCCCGACGTAGAGGGAGTATATACGCCTCGTCGACATCGGATTGAGTCTGCGAATCGAGGAAGCCGATCGAACTGAGCCCTAGAATTTCCGCAGTGGCGTACTCTTTCTTCTCGATCGCGTGCTCCGCTCCGAACACAAGCGATTGGAATCTTTTCAGTTTCCGATCCACCTGCTTTCTCCAGCACTCCTCTCCTTCCTCCATTTTCTACACCTCTGGCTCCGACGACCTCCGTCGCCTTGTAGTCCCTTCTCTCTCTTCCTCTCGTATTTTCCCGCCAATATTTTTTTGACAATTAACCAAAATCCTCTTCTTTGAACGCAGTATAGAAATACCGGCGATCGGTGCATACGGGCTACTAAAGTTTCGACACGTGTCAGTTACACAGATACCTATAACGGTAGCTTCGAACTATTGGTGTTTGGCATTGTCAATTACGTAACTGGGCCAGGAAGCAGATTAGGGTAGTTAAAAGCCCATAAAAGGCCCATTGGCTTCTCGGATCCGGAACTCGATCCGTTTACCCGGCCCGACTGTAACTGGCTCTAACACCTTCTTCAATTCTATCCAGAATCAAAATCAACGAAGCCCTCCAGCAACGGCCATGGCGACGATGACATCATCAACCGCAACGACGACCTCATCAATCTTCAGCTTCTTCAGCTACTTTTTCCCCTCCAATCCGCCTCCGGCTAAGTACAGCATCATTTCCGCGCAGCCTCATCGAGCCAGGGACTCACACTCGCCCGCTTCTTCGCTAGCGACAATGACGATGAGCGAGATGGACTCGTTATCCGCCGACGCTTCGGCTGCGGTCTTTCCGGCTCTGGCGAATGCGAACGTGATGTTCTTCAGGTCGGCGTATAATGTGCAGGTGATTGTTGATGAGAACGAGCATGAGGAGAAGCTGCTAGGAAGGTTTAGGAGGGAGGTGATGCGTGCGGGGATTATTCAGGAGTGTAAGAGGAGAAAGTTTTTTGAGAATCGGCAGGAGGAGAAGAAGAGGCGGACTAGAGACGCTGCCAAGCGAAACAAAAAAAGGTTGCTTGCATTATTTTTATTTGTTATATTCACTTTATTTTTTAAATTCTGAATTGAGTTCAATTTGGTGGCTGATTTGGATTGAACTGTGTAAGTTCATAGATATCTGAGCTTGATGATGAGATTTGAATTCAGGGAAGATTGGTCTGATTATTTGAGTAAATGTTTCTTGGTCAGTCCTAGTTGTTTTGTGAAATTGGGGATGCACATCTACAAAGCTGATTGTGGAATTGTTGTTGAATTTGATAGAATGTAGTGTGAATTTATTGAAAATTTGTCTGGTTCTTTGATTGAACCTTTCTTTGTCAATTCTAAATGTTGTGTGAAATTAGAGATGTAATTTTACCAAAAAGTTGGTTGTGAAATTGTTGTTGAATTGGATGGAACGTAGTGTGAATTTAGAATGCTGATATTTTTGTGTTTATGATCAGGCGGCCATTTAGAGCTCCAGTAGCGGAGGGAGTAGATGCTACCAAGGCCAAGAAGGACAATGATGATGGAGATAACTGGGATCTTCCCGAAGGACTGTAAGCAAAATGGGTTACATGGCTCATTGTTAGGCAGTACTTCTCCAGGAGGCTTTTTGTACAATGTAAGTCCTTTAAGGATAAACAAATTATTTGTTGGTTACAAGCATTTTCGTCTTTGAAAATATATTTGTGCTGCGATGTAACTTGGTGAGCTATGTAACTTGCTTATCCCCCATGTGAAGAAACTTTTTTTTTTACTTACCCATTTGAGTTAGTATCTAATTGGTTTGATATGGAAATATCAACATATGAAGCTTTCACTCTATTTTTCTGCTCAGATAACCTCGAAAGAATTTTAGCCTAAATGGTATGGGGTAACCATTGTGGATTGGGACCCTGGCTTTTAAGGTGAATCCCACTTATTCTTGGTTTTTTAGTTCAGCCAAGGTCAATTGAGTTCTCTTTTTTTTTTCTTCATGTTTTAGGAAAAGGGCATACGTTACATAACCTGTAGAAATGCTAGGATACATCTTGCTTAGTTTCGGGCTGCAGGTGTTGATCTTCTCCGCATCTTTGGCAAGGGAGTTATGTGTGTCGCTGAACATAGTTTAATTTAACAAAAAATCGAAGTTATTAAAGCAAGTCAACGATATTAGAAGCTAGAACAAAAAAAATGGACAATGATACACTAACTGTAGAAATAGTAACTAAACAGGAATTTGAACGTACTTTGTGAGGTGTCACATGTGACTTAAAAGTACCTTAAACCAACCAGCGAGCCAGCCAGCAAGGACATGTGTGGCTACACAGTCACATATATGTTATGAACTACTAAAACGTCCAAACTTGAAAAACCACATATAAAAATGGCCTTTCATGAAGCACAAAGGTCGCTTAAATCTAAACCATTCATGCCTAGCGCTCTCCTTAAATTTATCCGGTCATTGAAACACATGTTTCACCATTTGCTTCACCTGTAAACATCAATCTATTTCTAACACAAGTGACCTAACAACATAAATATATTCATATTGCTCTGTCCTAATCATGATATCTCATCGCTTTATCAACTCAAAAAAAAAAATCGCAATCATTGCCCTCACTTGTCTTTCATGAAAGTTAGTTGCTTTACTTTTGAAATCTGTAGTGCTCTGGTGACTTTAACTCTAATACAAATCATATGTATGCAGGAACCATATCTCCTTCCATCTTTACAAGTATCTTAATCCTATGGATCGGTATGATCAGATGATGTATGTGCTTGTTGTATAAACTGATGTTGTAACTAACCTGTTGAAACCAGTGAAGATGCATCCCTTAAAAATCGATCATTAATGAGAACAAGACACCTAAATTGATGCTCAACAAATTCTACAACATGCTTATATACATATATACTTTGAGGTGCAGACATTAATGGCCAAAACTACAAAGAAAGGAACAATAGGCGACAAATGGACAGACCCATGTTGAGAAAATAGGTCCATTGGTTTATCCATCTACCAGTGGGAGGAGAAGGAAATCATGGGCACTTTGGGATCTCACCATGTTATTATATTCCAATGATGCCCTTTCCATTAGGCCTCTGTTGTGTCCTTATTCTCAACATCCAAACAAATTACTCTCATGTGTAGGCAACAATATTTTACCAAGACAATCATACTTTAGATTTATTCATTCATTGTATGTTGACATGGTCTTCATGTTGTATGATTGCTCTAATTCAATTTCCAGCTCTTAAATTGTCTTTCCTTCATTAAAAATCTTATCATGTGAAACAGGTCAGTAAGCTGCAACCAAGCTCACACCATACATACAAATTTGTATCCATGGCTGCCTCAGTGGAGGAAGAAGACTCCATGTCCATGTCTAGTCAGTTTTTAGACTCAACCAAGATGGAGGAAGCCGGGGCAGCAGCGCAGAGCGAGCAAGATCCGGAGAGCCATAACTCTATGGAACAGCCTTTGCTTAAGCGTCACAGGACGCTATCCTCAGTCCCACTCGCCATGGTTGGAGCCAAAGTGTCTTACATAGAAAGCTTGGACTATGAGTATGCAAATCACAATTTTTGTAATTAGTTCTTGTATATATGTTTAGAACAGCGCTCAGTGTAACGTAACTGATGTTATGACTTACGCCGCAGGATCAACGAAAATGACCTGTTCAAGCAGGACTGGAGAAGCAGATCCAGTGTCCAGGTCTTGCAGTACATATTCCTGAAATGGGCATTGGCATTTCTCGTCGGGCTCTTGACCGGGATCATTGCGTCGCTGATCAATCTCGCTGTGGAGAACATTGCTGGGTATAAGCTGCTTTTCATATCTGGATTTATAGAAGAAAAAAGGTATAAAGTGTTATATCATTATCTGGCTAGGATTGCTGAGTTCCACTAGTTAGAAAAAAAAAGTTGATGATGAGCATTTTTTTCATTGTGGTGGGCACAGGTACCTGATGGGATTCATATACTTGACCACAGCCAATTTTGTTCTCACCTTCATAGCCGCTATTCTCTGCGTGTGCTTTGCTCCCACAGCCGCTGGACCGGGCATACCTGAGATAAAAGCATATCTCAACGGAGTCGATACTCCAGACATGTACGGTGCCATGCCATTAATTGTCAAGGTACATTTTATTTGCTAGTTTAACTTTAGCACTTGTTTAGTCTCGATCAAGTCGTTGTTTATGGTAATTTTAATTTTCTTCAGATCTTTGGAAGCATTGGAGCAGTGTCAGCAGGACTTGATCTCGGAAAAGAAGGTCCATTAGTGCACATTGGTAGCTGCGTAGCTTCCTTGCTAGGCCAAGGAGGTCCAGAAAACTACAGACTCAAATGGCGCTGGCTGCGCTACTTCAACAATGACAGGGACCGCCGTGATCTGATCACCTGTGGAGCTTCATCAGGAGTGTGTGCAGCATTCAGGTCACCGGTAGGCGGTGTGTTGTTTGCTCTTGAAGAGGTTGCAACATGGTGGAGGAGTGCATTGCTGTGGAGGTCTTTTTTCAGCACTGCTGTTGTGGTTGTGGTCCTCAGAGCCTTCATGGAGTACTGCGGATCGGGGAAATGTGGGTTGTTCGGGAGAGGAGGACTTATCATGTTTGATGTCAGCGATGTCACGGTCACTTACCATGCCGCTGATATCGTTCCGGTGGTCCTCATCGGAGTCCTTGGCGGGGTTTTGGGCAGCCTTTATAACCATCTGCTCCACAAGGTCCTCATAGTCTACAACCTCATAAATCAGTAAGTTTCTTATTTGAAAATAAAAACTACTTAAATTTCTAGTATACTGAATTCAACTCAACTATCAAATTTTGCTAAACTTAATTTAAGAATTAGACTTAACTTAAATACTTAAAATTGTGAGGATGTTTCATGTGAGTATGTTTCTTTTACAGGAAAGGGAAGTTACACAAACTACTTCTCAGTCTGGCAGTCTCATTATTCACCTCAGGATGTCTCTTTGGCCTCCCATTCCTGGCCAACTGCTCCCCTTGCAATCCTTTGATATCTGAACCTTGCCCAACCACCGGACGGACAGGAAACTTCAAGCAATTCAACTGCCCAGCCGGGCACTATAACGACCTAGCCAGCCTCCTCTTTTCGACCAACGACGATGCTGTCAGAAACATCTTTTCCACGAATACTCCGACAGAGTTCCACCCATTGTCGCTAATGATATTTTTCGCTCTGTACCTCGTACTTGGCCTGATCACATTCGGCATTGCTGTTCCCTCCGGTCTCTTCCTGCCAATCATCCTTATGGGGTCAGCCTATGGCCGGATGCTCGGGATGGCCATGGGCACTTACACAAAAATAGACCAAGGGCTTTACGCAGTCCTCGGAGCAGCCTCACTCATGGCCGGATCAATGAGAATGACTGTCTCCCTCTGCGTCATTTTCCTCGAGCTGACCAACAACCTCCTCCTCCTCCCCATCACAATGCTGGTGCTATTAATAGCCAAGACGGTCGGAGACTGCTTCAACCCGAGCATATACGAAATCATTCTCCATCTAAAAGGCCTTCCATTTTTAGAAGGTCACCCCGAGCCGTGGATGAGGAACATCACCGTTGGAGAACTTGCCGATGTCAAGCCACCGGTAGTATCTCTCCGTGGCGTGGAGAAGGTAGGCCGCATCGTGGAAGTTCTAAAAAACACTACTCATAACGGATTCCCTGTAATTGACGACGGGGTGGTTCCTCCACTGGGGCTAAGAAACACTTCAATGGAGCTTCATGGAATGATCCTGAGAGCTCATCTTCTCCAAGTCCTGCAAAAGAAGTGGTTCTTATCGGAACCGAGGAGGACCGAGGAGTGGGAAGTCAGGGAGAAGTTCACCTGGATAGACTTGTCAGAAAGACAGCTTAATATTACAGATGTGGCTGTCACAAAGAATGAAATGGAGATGTATGTTGATCTGCATCCTCTGACCAATACAACTCCATACACGGTTATCGAGAGCCTCTCCGTCGCAAAGGCCCTAGTTCTGTTCCGAGAAGTCGGGCTGCGCCACTTGCTGATAGTACCTAAATACCAAACCTCAGGCGTAAGACATCATCTCGATCATCCGATCACGCAAAATCTGAACTTATTTTCATTGACTTTTTGGTGACTTTTTTTTTTTGATGATTTTGCAGGCTGATCCAGTGATTGGGATTCTGACCAGACAGGATTTGAGAGCGCAGAATATTCTGAATGTCTTTCCTGACCTGAAGAAGCCCAGAAGACGTGAAAAGAAGAACTAGCTAGCAGCTCCATCCATTTCTCAGGGAACTTATACTGAAAATCTTTATACTTTTTTATCTGGTTTTTTTTTTAATATTACATTTGCACACCTGAAGCATGCATTCTTTTTACACCCAGAGAGAAAATTTGAGAAGACATATTTTTTGTATTTAATTATGTATGAAAAGTTTGAAACAAAACTATATAAAATAACATCAGTTTTAATATAAACCTGAATCTTCTTTTTGGTCAGTTGTTGTATAGTTGCGTTGTGCTTAGATTTAATTGTGTTGTCCCTGATTGTTTGTTGTCTAATCTCCTTGTCTTTTATCAACAAAAAAAATCTAAACCCGAATCATTGAACTTAAAAAAAAGTTGAATATGTGTGTGCTAGCATTGTAAAATTATTTATTAAATTAAATTTCAAACCTTTAAATTCACAAGAACATTTACAATTGGTTTTCCAACAAAGGTTTGAAAGCCATTAGTTGCTTTGAGCGATCCAGCTTGACCCAAACGATAGCCATAGCCATGTAGTTATGAGATTCATCCTTTGTAGCCATTCCCTTTGCTTCCAAAACAATGTAATACTCAATTCCGGATACCACTTGGTACGCTCCTTTCACTACTTTTATCAATGTCAATCTTTGTTGAGAAAGTCTTTCATGTTCGTTCATGGCAAAATTAACAACCTCTAAAATTTCAGGCGCATTGGTATCTTCTATAACAATCATTTGGCCCGGTCGAAACGATGAGACTTGGATGCTCAAAATCAAGAGCGTGACGAAGTTGAGAAGGAAAATAGCAAACTTGGAGGATGCCATCACTTTTATTGAAACAAAGGTTTTCCAACACTGAGTATGAATTTGATGTGCTCCTGAACGTTTGAATTTATAGAAGAATGTTCCAACCGTTTAAGAAATATTTATTTTTATGTTATTTAACATGAGTAAGGATCCGGTGCAAAGTTAATTTTTTGGGTACAAAATACAAACTAATCATAACCCTTGATCTTGTGATTTGAATGGATGAGATTAAATCTTGATTTTTTGGTGTTTTTCTTGGTGACGAATTATAAAATGAAACTGACGAACTATGTCGTCTTTTCATTTTTCGGCTCGTCTTTTTCATTTTCGGCTCGAAAAGTGAAGAACTATAAAATAATTTTGACGAATTTTATATTTTGTATCAAAATTTAACTCTGTACATGATCTTGACCCTATTTAACATATTAAAAACATTGCATATAAAAAAACATATTAAAAACATTGACTTTTATGAGTATATTTCTTCTTCTTTTTAAAGGTAACTAAATTCGACAAAAAAAAAAAGAATCGATAATATTTGCTTTTAGGAGTGTAAGATTTTATTTATAGTAGTTTTGAATACTTTAGGTTAAAGTTTGAATAGTTTTTTTTTTCTTCTGTTAAAAAGTTAAACTCAATTCTTCAAAAGTTGTAGAACTCATTTTTTAAATCAAATTTTGTATCAAATACCTTTTTGTATTGGTTAGTAAAAAAAGGGAAAAGTATAAGAAAAAGAGGTGTGGAACGCATGTAGTTTTTCATTTGATTTTCTAAAGAAGATTTAAGCAAAATAATTTATAAAAATAAAAATTCTCACAACAATTGACTTAAAAAAACTGGTTGGAGCAACCAATTTTGTTAATATGGGTCCACACATTAACAAAGTCAGTATGATATCGACAAGTAATTATCAAGCATGTGTTTTTTATATGCACTGTCAGTCCATTAGAAATAAAATTTGAACCTAAAAATACACAGACAAAAAAAAAAGATATGAACATACAGAAAGTAAGGATTTTGATATTATGATGTACTTTGTCATATAGTACTATGTTCTAATAGAGACTTTTTTTACTCCGTTTGCGCCAACAAAAAAAGAGAGTAATCCAAGGCGCATGTGACTAGTAATTCCGACATACTTACTTCGACACAAGATTTGCCACTTTCATTATGCTGCAACGCTCGCGTTAATGTTTGGGCTCTAGCACCACGAAGAGTGTTCGGAGGCAGCTAGCTGACTTCCGCGATCTCTCATTTTTCACTTTTACAATCCCATTGCTCGATCTTTCCTTTTTATCCTCGTCAGTTTCCTTTTTGCTGTTAGAGAGGCCAATGTTACTTTCCCTGAATAGTTCAGATAAGTTCTTTAGCCTTTTGCTAGATGTCTGAGAGAGTTTACACCCGACCACTTTATCTTCATTAAAATCGGAAGATGCTACCGACAGATTTCTATGCATTGGGTTTGGAATGCTGCTTGAATACGGAGTGCGAGATGGTGTCAAATCTGTGCCGCCGGTGGAAAAGTGAACATATTATTATATATTGTTTACTAATTCCCTTAATTGACGCGACAAATGTGATTAGTATATAGAAACCATGGATAATGTGGAGAAAACTCACCGCCATTCACACTAAAAAATTCATCTTCGGCATCTGACTCTAGCGAGGGTTGTGAGTCGACGAAAATATCATCCTTGCTCCCTGCAAATAGACCAATTAGCTAATTAACATATGAATAATGAATGTAAATTGGCTACGCGATTTTTGGTGTCAAAGTGAATCATCTTGCACAGAAACTGACTGAATGTCAAGAGAATTGTATCCCTTTAGTCTTGCAATGTGCACAATCAACTAATTCACCAATATTTTCTCTACTGCACGAACCAAAAAAATCGATACTTGCAGAACTGCGAAAAAGAATGTCTAAGGAGGAGCGTTCAAATGAGTCATCAAAATTAGAATGAGTCAGTAAGGCACGATCTGAGCCACACATCTAAACCCTCCGAATTTGCTTTGTGTGTGCGGCTGTGCGCCGCGTGTACCATTACCAAAATCAATCAAAAGCAAAAAGCAAAAAGTAAAAAGCAAAATATTATTCCATGCACATTTAAATCTCGACCATTAGCTCAAAATGATCTAAAAGTGTGAGATTGGGCTTCACGACTTCACCAATAGTACCCAACCTCATTTGAGCGCTCCGATCTAAAAAACTCAAAAATATTGAACCAGTATAATCCGAGCACATGTAACTACACAATCGAGCTACAAGCATAATCTTATACACACAACAAACCGTAACTACACCATCCAAATTAAAACTAGAATCAACAACAAAAAAAGACTGCATCTTTGAGCAACAAGAAATTCATCAGTTTCGTTCAACCATGAAATTCCAAAATCTAAAAACTGATCCAGATATCAAAATCAGCAACACTGAAACACTATCATCATCAAATATTAATTTCATAAAAATTTATAAAATCCAAAATCATCAAATATAAAGAAAACAATCGCATAAAAAATGATACCAAGGGTACGAAACTTTGCGGAAGGCATTCCGCAATTGGCATCGACATCTACACTGGTCGGTTTATCAACGTCGTCAACCCGCGATTTGGATTTGGTACTGGGACTGGAGAGTTTCTGGCCGACGCTAGCCGAAGAAAAACAAACCCCCATTATATATATTAGTTTAATATTACAGCTTAGATTACGAAAAACTCATTTATATATTGATAAGTTAAAATTAAATGGCCACAAAAATATACATTAAAATTTTACAAAATCAGCAGATTATTTACTAAAATTGAATTTGTAAATTTCCATAACTTTTTTTTTGATAATGTAAATTTCCATAACTTGATTTTAATATTGTATTTATACTTTCCCAAAAAGGAGAGGAATTTTTTTATTACTTTTATTTAAGTACTATAAAGAGCGAAATAAAAATATACGAGTATTTTTTTACATAGAGCTCAACCAACCAGCATATACACGTGTGACCAACGAAACAAGGTACATCATATACCGAGTTAGCATTTTACAGTTCTAGCTAGCCTATGATTATTTCAATAATCTAAGTTGAATTTACGATCGGATATGAATTATTGTTACAGTAATTTGATTTGAAATTTCGATCAATCCCTACGTATTATTGTTACGATCATGACAATGGCAATACATAGGATCATGATAATCGGAGTTAAATTTGCCATAGAAAATTATTTGTAACAGAACTCCCATTAATGGATGTGCCATTGCTCTGTTTCAAAAAATAATGTTCTAATAAATAAGGTGTGGAGCTTGATGATCTTGGCGGCTTGAACTCCTTTGTATAACCCTCTTGGTCATCGTCACTTTCATTGAACAGTTCAGATAGGCTCCTTCGCCTTTCAGATGTCGGAGTACTGAGATTGTACCCGACTGCTAATATATCTTCATGAGCGTGCGTTGGTGTTGTCGAATGACTTCTACGCGTTGAGGTGCTACTTGAATACGGAGTGCGCGACGGTGTGAGATCTATGTCAAATGCGGAAAAGTGAACATATTGTACTTACTAGTTCCTTTATTGGACAAATGTGATTTATATATAAAATCTTGTAAGCTCACCACCATTCATGCCAAAAATTTCATTATCAGTATCATCTGGTACTAGCCAGGGTTGTGCATCAAAGAAAACATCATCCTCGCTCCCTGCAAATAAGGCCAATTAGGTACAATAAGAATGTAGATTAACGAAAAAAGTTATGGTATTGCGCATACAGAGTAGAAAAACGACGTCATTTTGTTAAAAGTAATTTTTAAAACATATAGAAATTTATTGGTATCAATGTAAATCGCCTCACATAGAAATCGACTGAACTCTACTTTAAAATTTAATTTTCTAATGTGGAAAAGAACTAAAAAAACCATGCCAACTGGCAACTACCAAGAATTTGAATCATTTTTCTTTCGACCATAATTTTTTTTTTAAAAAAACATAAGAAAATCAGTAATATAGAAACACCATCATCAATTCATCATCGTCAAATACCATTTTCATATAAAGCTATAAAAATTTAAAAGCAAGAAATCACCGCAAAAATAATCACATAAAAGACTGGAAAAAAAAACGATTAAGAGATAATTATGGTACCAAAGCTATCAAAGTTGGTGGACGACAATTCGCACTTGTCAGTAACATCCTCGGGCACAGGCCGATCGATGACGACACTGGTCGATTTGTCAGCTATGTGTTCAAGTTTGGTGGTGCGACGGGAGGTGGAGAGATTGTGGGATAAGCACGCACCCATTATTTCAAACAGCTCCGAAGGAAAAAATAATATGCAGGAAAGTTAAAAGATTGAGGAGATTCATCTGAGTGGCGAGATGAACAAATATTTGATGCTAAGTTAAAATTAAATGACGGTAAATGAAAAGAAGGATTTGATATTAGTTTTAAATTTATAGAATTCTGCATTTTGTGATTATTTTCTAAAATTGTTTCGCCATTTTGTCCAAACTTTTTAGACCCTATTAATAATAACATAGCTGGCAGCGTCCATTTTTCAAAAAAAAAAGAAAAAGAAAAGAAATTCTATATGACGTAAGGAAAAAAAAAGTATGATATATAAGAAATTTATTTTTCTAGTACAAGTTGATGGGCATTGTATAACTATAAAGCATGCCTTTAATTTTTATTTAATAAATTGTTAGAGTCAAATTAAAAGTTATTTCTCTAAAAATATTATTTTCAAAAGAAGGCGTAGGAAATTAGGAATGTACTTTAATTTGCTCCATTTGAGAAAACTGATTTCTTTTTATTCAAATTTTAAAATTATTTGTCAGTTTACTCATTTTTTTTGTTAAACACTATTACCTTACCGACAACGACTAAATTGCTATTAACACAAAAACAAAAGCACCATTGGAAATCTAAATTGCTTATTTGAGCCCAATAAAATTTCATTAAGATCAATATGGGTGGTGATCTATTGGTTAAAGAATTCATCCTAAAATGAGATTCTCACTTCGAGAAGCTTTAAAAAAGTTACGTGTTACTTATTTTAATTAGTAAAGCAAAAAGCACATCGGCAAATCCAAGTCGTCCATTAAGATTCTCATCGTACTACGCCTCGTACGATCGCCAACACAATCCATCAGCACCAGTAGTGGTGAGCAGGACATGTCCCGACATGGTGATCCATTCCAATCCGGTTGAAATTTGGTTGAATATGAACCCGGCCCAAGACTAAAAATATCAGGTTCGGGTTGGTCATTCGTTACCCGTCCTTATAGATATCCAATAAAATAAAATCTAATAACTTTTATAGTTAAATTTTAAAATAAAAATGTTTTAGGAAGGACTTCAACTTGAGTCGCTTAGAATGAGTTATACCAACAGTTTTATAAGTCTACTTGATGTCTAGTTTTAGCTAATTGATATTAGAATGAACTTCCAACTGAGACTTTTGAGACTATTTTGTTAAACCTGCGAGATACTTATATTATAAGTCTATTTTTATAACGGTTTTGAGTTATCATATACGATTCGATCAATATTTAGTGTTAGATTCAGGTTGAACTAAGTGATCCGATCATTATTTCGGATCGAATTAGGAACGAAGCAAACACTTCCAAACCCGTCTCACAATCACCCCTAAGGACCGGGACCAATCACATTCCAACACCAAAGGCAACCCTCTTTATTACAAGTCATGTGTTCCTCACGTGCCTATAGCTGTAACCTGTAACTTCTTCCTTGATATTTATCTTCTCTTTCATTATTTTCACCCCACCACTACCACTTTGCCTTACCCTATTAAAAACACTACACGTATTACTTCACGAAACTTCCACAGTGAACCCACACAAACATCCCCAGTCATGACCCGCCACGTGGAATTTAAATAGACACATCACGCAATGTGATTGGTCGTTCTCCAGTGGACCTGGCCGGACCAGGCTCGAAAACTGAAAGCCCTAGATACGTGTTTCTCACACGCGCGCAAAACCCTAGAACTAGAAACGCCTCGCTCGCTCCATTTCATCATCATCTTCTTCATCCCGATCTTGGAGCTTAATTCATCGGTTGCAGGTTTCATCAACAGCTGAAAAGAGAAATTCAAACGTATAGAAGATTCTAGAAGCTTCTCGTGTTTATATGGACATCTCAAGCGGATGGCTCAATTTGTCCAAGCACAACGGCGGCTGTAATTACAACATCAACTCAACAACCACGCTGCGATTCCGTCCAATTGCTCCAAAACCTTCCCTCAACGGATCAGCTTCATCTTCGATCACGTTTGATGAGAAACGCAAGAAGCGGAGGTACCTCAGAGTCAACCGGACGAGTCGATGTAAGCGTAAACCTAAAACCACCACCGCCAGCAGCAGCGAGAGAGCAGTACTGCCGACGGAGTCGAAAATAAGAAACGACGCTGTGAATACGAACGAGAAGCAGATCGTGACGCTGCAGCTGCTTCCTCCAGAACCAGTTCGCACCGTTTCAGCTTCGAATTTTGCAGACCGGAGTTTGGCTAAATGCGCAGAGTCGTGGGTGACGGTGGAGTGCGTGATGGGCATAAGCACCTTATCCTCTCTCCGTACGGACGACGAGACGAAAGCGGCGCTATCTCGCGACACGTGTCCGGCTTTCGTATCGAACGGTTATACTAGTAACGTGGTGGAGTTGGTGAACGATGCGTTTAAGAGTGTCGTGATGGATGGGATGATGACGGAGAAGGTTGCGGTGTGGCTGGAGGTGTTGGACGGCGTCGTTCTATTTGAGTGTGGCGCGGCGTTTTCGTGTAGAGTGAAATGGCGGTACAAGAAAGGTGGTGGGATGGTGGAGAGGACGTTGCTTTGTGACACGTGGCGGATGGGGAGTGGTGGGTTCGCGTGGAGGTTGGATGTGTTCGCGGCGTTGAGTTTGGGAATGGGGTGTTAGTTAGCTAGCTGCTGAGGACGATAATGTCGGAATATTTGAAGAAAATAATCAGACTAAAGTTTTGGCAAAAAAACATGAAATTCAAAAAATTGCATTATCTTCGGCTTCTGAGGTTTTGGCAACAAAAAGAAGAAGAAGAAGAGTATTATTGAACGCATTAAAGAGACTGGTGTTGTTGCAGAGTCCATTATTCTGGATGTTATCTGACATTATGCAAGCCTGAAAAACGTAAGGCAGAATGGTAGCATAGCATATCGGATGTTTTATATTTAACGTAATTTTATATGAAGCAGGGACTGTGTACTAAGAGACTTGGAAGGGCTTGTTACATCGATGGGATGAATAAGCTGAGAATGCAAAGCTAGCAGTGATGCGCTGGCTGTGCTACACAAGGCTATAGGTTACTTGCGCCAATTCTTTTCTTGGAGTTCGAGTTTCTTCCAATTCTCTCCATTGACTTTCTTTATAATTTAGCAAGACGTCTAATCAATAAAAAATAAATAAATTAGCAAGACGTACATTTTGGTTTTTATCCGCTGTGTCTGTTTGCAACAACTTATTGATCTAGTTTTTCTGCGAATTAAAGCTTAACATGGGGTATTGATATAAAAAAAACTTACCTTCATACGTTAGTGAAATTCGATATGTACCCCTAAAGCTGAAGCCAATAACAAGTTCGGGCGTTGGCTGAAAATGAGTTGGGAATATAAACGTGTGGAAGATAAAGAGATGTAGTTGCAAAACTAGATTCCGTTTTTTTTTTCTTTCGATGAGAAACGCCGCTTATCATCTGCCCAAGAAGGGTACGATAAACAGTTAGTCAACTGCACGAAACAGTCGACACTACAGAACCAGATAAGAGACCACCGTGTCCTTCAATTCGGAGTTATCCGGTCTACACGAAAACACCCAGTTTTACCCGGTCACAACTAACCCTAAACACCAAACACAGACACTATTCCAGCCGAAGCTGACACTTTTCCGACCGAAGCTGACCTACTTCGCAACCGAAGCCGATCAAATATGTACAAGTTGTAAACGAGCCGATACACTCGTGAGCTGCTCGCGAACAAACTCGGTCAAAGCTCGGCTCGATCTTAAACGAACCGAGCACGAGCACAACTTTCAGGCTCGTTTATTAAACGAGCCGAGTACGAGCAACCTACTGCTCGGCTCGTTTATGTTCGTGAGCCGCTTATTTATATGCTCGATTAAAACTCGTTTAGAGCTCGATTAAAACTCGTTTAAAGCTCGATTATTACTTGACTATTATAAAATTATTAGTCAATATTCAATAATGTCAATATAATTTAAAAAGGTGCATATGTACACTATTGATATGAATTTTAATAAAACACGATATATAAATATTGCTTGCATCACAAACAAACATTTCAAACAGGGTTCAGTTTTTTTCTAATCTTCGAGCTTTAAACGAGCTCACAATCGAGCATCTTGTTTATAACTCGAGCTATAAACGAGCAGCTCGTTTATAGATCGATTAAGGCTCAAGCTATAAACGAGCAGCTCGTTTATAGCTCGATTAAGGCTCAAGCTCGATAAGATGACGAGCCGAGCTCGAGTATGTAAAAGAGTTATCGAGCCGAGGTCGAACACATTCCTTTCAAGCTCGTCGAGCTCGAGCTCGAGTTCGAGCACAATTAATTTCTTATCGAGCGGAGCTCAAGCAGCTCAATACTCGGCTCGGCTCGTTTAAACCCCTATGTACAACCAAAAAATCGGTACAGCCACAACCCACGACACAAACAACTTCTTCAACACTACGCCTCTGAAGCCGCCGGTCAAACCCCCACCAGCGTCGCACGACCGCCGCCAGTGCCAACAGCAACAGCAAGCAAGGCAGAGAAGGAAAAAAGCCTCAAAAAATATGTACAACCCACCGGAAGCCATCCCATCGTCATCTATTCCAATCGCAATCCATCCACATCGGCAGGCCCACGAAAGGCAGCGCAGCGGACATCGACGACGAGGAACTATAACATTAAAATCTTTTTCACAAATCATACTTCAAGTGTGGACAAAAAACGACGACATATAAGTTCTGTCAGAGGCCGATATTAAAGTAATTTTATACTCTTACTATCTTTAAAACGACGACGTATAAACTCTGTCTTCTCCGTACTCCGTAGAATTTCACGCAGCAATCCCAAGCCCTAATCCTCGCCGGCCCGTCGGGCACCTCCATCTCCGTCAGAATATCCTTCCGGTTAACATTTTCAGTTTCATCCTTGGGATTTCTAATAATCGAAACATTAATCGCGCGCGCTTCTCACGGACACCAATCGCCGTTTCAATTCGCGCAGCAGATGGACTACAGCATCGGCATCGCGCGCATACCTTCTCATCGACTTAGTCAACCACCTGATCTTCGACCCTGCCGACGTGCTCTTCATCGCTCACCATTTAGCCACGCTCTTCGTGTTCGTCACCTGCCGCTACGTGGTGTGTATCACGGAGCTTATGCGATTCCGGGTGATGCTGATTTTGGCGGTGGTTACTAGCTTGTGCCAGAATCTGTGGACGCTTTCGATGGCTTTGAAGCCTGTGACATTATTTAAGATAAGTTCTGAATCCACACTTAATTGTTATTCTAGTATATATTGTGGCTGTTGTCTTTGGATTATTAACTGCAGAACTTGGCAAGCGTCTTGGCACTTTTGATGATCTGTTTTACCCTCTCCATACAATCATCAGAATTCATAAGGACATCAAGTATACTGCAAATATGAAATGATCGTATTTACAACCGGAAAAAGAGAGTAATTCATCATCATCAGTTATTGAAAGCTCCTACCTACAGTGTTTGGTAAATTTCCAATACCGAAATTCGACTTCTAATAACGTTAGTCTTGATGAACTTATGTAAAACACAGGTCATAACTAGAGGAAACACATTGGAAGACTTTGAGGGTAAGCTGTGCATATTCAAGAGTAGAATTTGTAGCTCTTGGCATGCAGTATGATGGATCTCAGGCCACCAATAGGAGCTACAATCATCAATGTCACCCCCAGCACAATGCAGGCCTGGTTGTTATTCACATAAGCAAAATGACCATCAGCACTACTAAATACTAGTAAATACTGAATTTGATCGAGCTGAGAATGTGATGACAATGACATGTAACATACCCAGTTGGACCACCAAGACAGGCTGAACTTCCTCGGGTTGAAAATCTTGAGCCACATGATGCAGGGAAGCTGGTACACGATACAAGTGATTGAAAATTGAAGTCTGCAAACAGAGATCAGACTTCAAGAGCTTATATAAGGAAACGATAACTTACGAAGAATGTTGTTGGTGCAAAGACTAATCCTCCAAAGAATGCGAGCAGGCCACTGAAGAATGGGAATGTCATGCCGAGAAACATGGTTAAGCCTGTGGAATGAAGGTACCGGTCAGAGGTAGGTTTCACATGTTTGAATACAAGGATAAGACAACGAAGACAGATTTAAATTACAAACAAATACTGTCCGAGTGGTAAATCGGAGCCTGATTGATGGTTCAAAGTGCAGCCTTTTTATCAGTACGGTCTCCATCATGTCGAAGACTGGCATGGCGAAGATCTGAAAGAAGAGAAAGCCGATCATGTGTGTAACAGGAAAGTGAAAGAAATAGAAATGAACAAACGGTTAACTAGAACCTGGTAGCTTCCTATGACATGGATGACAACAAACATGTTGGCAGCAGCAATGAGCCAGACAGGCTTCCCCAGTGAGATAAGGATATTATCCTCGACTTCATTTCCAAACATCCAGTATCCGATGAATGCGACAGGGAAGTAACATAATGCCACGACTATGTATGCAACTATCACTCCTTTCCACATAGGTCCTTTGGAAGGCTTCTCAGGCGTAGATGGAATTGTTGCTTGGATTTCCAGGACCACACTGTGTCCGGCGTAGGCAAAGGCAACATCTCCCAGAGCCACCATGAAGTTGAACACCCTATCAGTTACTTTTGTGGTCGGAGGACCGTAGTCCACGTGAGCTTGGACGCCTTCATGAAGCGAAGCAGCCCACGCAATGGTTGAGTAACTCAGGGACATGACTGCTGCGGCAAGTGAAATTCCAGAGATGGAGTTGAAATTGGGGAGATGGGAAAGCAGAAGATGAACAGATCCAAATATCATGATGAAGTAAGTGAGCCTGATGTTTGGTGCATTTGGAGCAACTGTGTCATGAAACTTTTGGAGAGATTTGCCTCCAGTGACCATGTAGACTATACAAGTACTGACTTGTACCATGAGCTGCTGGGGCACAACTATGTATAGGCCAAGCTTCTCCCCAAACGCTTCCTGACCCAGTTCATGGTACCTGTCGAAACGCTTGCCGGGTACCATTTCATGCATCTCAACCATTTGCCAGAGGGTATACAAAGTGATGATCCATGACAACACCATGAGTACTGTTCCTGCACCCCTGAACGCCAAAAAAAGAATAAACTCAAGGAAGGTCAAGTCCTGAAATTGAATTTTAAAAAGGCATACCATCCAAGCTGAGCCATGCAGTATGGAAGGCTGAGAACACCAGCCCCAACCATGGCGGTGACATTGTGGAAAGCAGAGTACCACCATTTTGCATTTCTTGAGGCAGTAATTGGCAGCCAGTCATCTATAGCCTTCTGTCTCAACGCCTCCTCGTCCTGCAAAAAATCAAAAACCAAAACACAAAATTAAGATTCTCTGATTTATGTTTTATTAACACCAATATTAAGCTACATGAGCTTTGGGTTTTTTTACTCAACACAATATGCTTTCTTGGATCAGTTTTTGTTACATGTAAAAAAAGGTTGAATATTCACACCCAATGGAGATCCTAAATCTCACTTAAACAAAATCACACAACATGAAAGTGGAGTGGCCTGGTCGAAAGCGTTCCCACCGGTTCAAGTCCTTACTAATACTTAATTACTAACAATTAACACCTCAATCAAAAAAAAAAATCACACAACATGAATACACACACGCATAGCATAAAAAGCCTATCAACCCCATTTGCGCGTACACAGAACCCACCAAAAATTGAACAAAAAGATCCAAATTTTGAGGTTATTATAACCTTAAACACTGCACAAAGATCATGTAAATACGAACATAGTGCTTACATTGTGATTTGCAGACCCAGATGACACCATGACTGGTCGAGTTTGATCGATCAATGTCAGGAGGAGAGATTAGGCTGGAAACGAAACCCAAACTTTGAGAGAGTTAGTTACTTTGCAGTCGCGATTTTGTTGCGTATCTGATCAGTAGATGTGACAGTTTAATAGTTCAGTATCGTAACAAACTCCTTAACATCCTCGTTTTTATTATGGATGAGGTTCAGACGGAGACCAAGTAAAGGACAAAATAAAAAATTAATTAAAAAAAAGGGAAAATCATAAAAAGAGGGTAAATATTTGTTTTGGTTGTTTTTAGATTCTACTCCGTAGTATTTTTTAGTATTTTTTAGCTTTTAGTATTTTTTAGTTTTTTTAGCTTTGCTCATTGCAACAATGACGACTTGTAGTTTGAATGTGCAGGGCAGGTATGTTATGCATTTTCTGTTATTTATGGGGATAGATGCATAAGTTGTTTTAGTCCAGGGATGTATTTGTAAATATGTTTTCAGTATATACACTGCTGTAACAATTTAGAATCTATGTCAGGAGGCAATCAAGACGCTAGGAACAAAATGAGAGCGGAACGGATATTTGGATTAGTTGTAGCAGCTGTTGGATGTGTAACTCAGGCCATCAATACAATTGTGCAATGCTCAGCGCTTAAGGAAACGCACGGAATGAACCTTCATATCAAGCGAAACGATATGCTGAATTATCAACTGGCGAAGTAGGCTGCTGATAAGCCAGTTTCTTGATTTTATTCTGCAACTTCGATAAGTTGCTGTTGGATAGCTTTGGGGATTGTAGTCTAGTTTCTCTGCCTTCATAACTTATTTGTTTGCGTGGTCTGGATATTCATGTTAGATGACTTTTTTGTTTGACATTATATCAAACCTTTTGCAATTGCAAGGTTACCTGAATAACAGGTGTAGTCAACAATCCTGAATGTAAGATTTTGTTAGGAAGAATTAATCAGTTGGTTGAACTGCTGACAAAATTTCTCATGTAACAAACTTCAATCACAGCATCATATCCTAAAAGATTTTACCTTTTAGAAATGTACGAGCGGAAAGACTCTCCATGTCTCCAATCTTTGCCTTAAATTATTGTACGCTCTTGTTCAAATCGTCAAAATCTTTTCAATTTTGTTATCATGGTAACTGCGTAAGCACCGGAATAGTATTCTACTATGCAAAGAAGCACAGTTGCACCGGGTGACGAATGAACAGTCAAACCGGTGATCCATCTGCGGCCGCATTAACGCCATGGACATCCCCGTCGAGTTAAAAAGGTAATAGCGTATCATTTAAGAATAAAACTGAGACTCACTTCGCGAAACTAAAACAACTATTGAGTTTCACTATGAAAATTGATAATTAAGGACAATTTTCAAATATTTTAATCATCATATAACACTCAGTTGAAGGAATATCACTATGTCAATTCACAAAGTTAACTAAACGAAAGAATTGAAAAAATCTTCTTGCCCTTATTTGTGAAATTGTGGATTAAAACATTTTGAAATTGCTCTTAATTATTAATTTTCATAGTTTGAACCATAATTTATCGATGGATGGTACCATTGTCATTTTCCCTATAAAAAATAGCCACAATAATTTGTTAAAAAATAACTTTCAATATTTTATATCATATTTTTGATACAAACTATACATGTGGTATAATATAACACACCATCAAAAAGTGACTCATACCGGCATAATGTGCCTCCTTGCAAACCTGGAAAAGTTAGGCACTTGTGGCAACTGTGTTGCTATGAGGATTCTTTGGCCGGCCAAGGATGATGCCATCCTTCACGGATAAGCCAGCAGGACCGAAACACAGGTACCGTTCCTTGAGCCTCTTGTTAAAATATCCTAGCTTCTGACCCAGCTTACTATTATGAGTATCGAGCTGCGTGTTCCCATGCCTTGGCGAAGTGACTACAGACTGAGGAGCTGAGCTTGAATTTGAAAATGACTTGTGCGAAAAAAGCTTAGGCATTGCCTGCATGATCCCTTGTTTAAGACTTGAAGCTGAAGAGAGTTTCTTTTTCGAAAACGAGGTGGGACTTGGATTACCGGTGAAGGACAGTGTCCGCTTGTTGCTGGAAATTGATGACAACGATGATGATGATGAGGTTAAGTATCTCTCGCGCATGGATATGGGAGTTTCCTTTGCTTTGTTCCATTTTGATGGTAATGCGACAGAGGCATGATCTGCTGCTATTTTTCGGGTCTTTTGGATTTCCTTCTCTTCGGCTTCGTGCTTCTGGAAGAGGCCGCTCAGACGGGTTGTACCATGGTTTGCTGGAACTGTTGGACACTCGATATGGGTAAGTTCTTGTGAACATGAGCTCAGCTGTCCACTGTAATTAGTGCTTGAATCTGATACGTTGTCGTGGCCGGTGTACAAGAAAATCTCCATGTCCGATATACGAAACGATGTTCCAGGGCTGCTCGAGTAAGTACCATCCATTCTAAGACGGGAAGCTATGGCTTGGCGCGCAATATGATCCTGGCAGCTGAATTTTCCCCCAGCTGATACCAGCTTGTTACTCAGTATATCAAAGGATGCAGACCTAGGGCGTCGCTTAAGATGGTCAAGCGGCGTCATGAGATTTAAATCACGAGCATTTATGTCTATGTAGCGGACACTCATCAGGAGCTGGACCAGGTCTGTATGGATGTTTCCAATGATGGCAGTGTGAAGTACAGTTCTTCCTTCGTTGTTTTTCTCATTGATGATTTCTTCCAATTTGAAGATTTCACCTTGAACAAGTTGTTTCAGAAATTCAACCTGTCTGTCCATTCTGCGGAAAGCATGAGTCTGGAAACCAGACACGGAGACGTGCAGATAAGTTTCACCGGAATTGTTCTTTAACCAAATTGATGATGGGGATGCGACGATTAAAGACTCCACAACAGCTAGCTGACCCTGGTAAGCTGCTATGTGCAGAGCCGTGTTTCCTTGGTTGTCAGCAATGTCGCATATATCGAAAGTTTTTGTCAGATACTTGACTACCTGAAATAAACAAAACGAATGGTATCAGTAAAATTCGAACTCTTTTTCATAAATATGCACCACAGAAGAATCTTGGCTAGATTATTTGCGAAGAGAATTTCTTACCTCAACCTGCCCTTTGCTAGCCGCAGCATGCAAAATAGTTGAGCCACGAACATCTCTGTAGGCCAGGACATCTGAGCAGCCATCTTTACTAAGCAGTTCCTTCAAAATGTCAGTGTTACCTCCTCGAGCAGCCGCAAAAACAGCTCTATTCAGCATTTCATTCTTAAAAAGTGAAGGCACTTCACCAATATGCTCCTCATACTCGCCATTTTTACCGGTTCCAAATCTTGGAGAGGTTGCGAAATCAAGTAAAACCTTAAAAGCTTCAGAGTTCTTACTCTTAGCAGCAGCATAAAGAATATCTGTAACTCCATATTCGCCTTCCCCAAACACAAGTAACGCGTCTCTCGCTAGAAGCTCTTGAATGAAACTTAAGTCCCCAGCAGAAGCAGCCGTGTACAACAACCAACCGCCATATCCTGCTCGAATTAAAGAACTTTTCCCTCTTTTATTATCAGTTTCGATAAACAGTCTTCGTGCAACTTTGGAGCGATTATTGGCAACATCATGGAACTGATTCTCGTCATCCCAAACTGTCTCGAGGCGTCGAGTTCTCTTAAGAGACGTGAGTTTGATGAGATGATTGCTGTCAATTAGAAGGAGTTGGCGGACTAAATCATACTGGCCATTGGCAGCTGCGTAGTCTATTGGGGAAGCAAACCACCATTGGTCCCCGGTGCTTTCCCATCTCAAGGGAAACTCCATGGAAGGCATAGACGGCAAAAATTGGATCTTGTTCTAGCAAGTAACTGGAAATTCTGATCTCTGAGAGAAGTCGATAAATTTCAACTCCAGATGATCCGAATCAAAACTGTGTCAGCAAAGACGAAAAGAAATTACATGACCAGATGATCATTTTATAATGGACACCTCAAATCTAAGATAACCAGAATGACCTGACCCGAAATAACACATGAGGAATAAAAGGAAAACAAGGAAGAATCATATGTGTGAAATGTAAAATGAAGGCAGGATTGTGGAAAAAAAACAGGAAATTCACCTGGAAAATTTATGAATACTATTTCAAATCGTACCTAGGTAAATTCAACAATAAAAGCATACAATGAATACTATGTAAAAAAAAAATTAAATGCATATGCTAAATTCAAAGCATAAAACAATTTCCAACATATGTCTGCAGAACCAGACCAATACGAAAGTTCCAGGACTGGAATTGTCTGTCATTTGATAATTGTTGTGAAACCTTCATCTGAGATGGATCATTCTAGTCAAATATGAACACATTAGGACACGCCTTGTGATGATAACTGACAGCCTAAAACATCAAAACTCCAGAAGAAGAAGAAAAACGCGTGAAAATCCTTATTCAAGATGACCAAGATCCAGCTTTGAAAAACCATTAATTTCATGTACATGTAATGAAACTCTAACAGAGCAGACAATTTCACAAACATCTGATATACAATCCACGCAGCAATATCAGATAACATTTTCCAACAAACATGATTCCAAAAAGTCAACTAAAAATCCCAAGAACACCACATCCCAGATAGTCAAATAACAAAAAAAAAAAAAAAGGAACCAATCTTTGATTGGACAAGAAAGAAGCATACCGAAAAAACTTGAAACAGCTCTGCCAGTGATGATCAAGATGAGCTGAAACCTGTTCTGCAGAAAGAGAGAAGAAACACAATAATTTAATTTTACAAAAACATCATCATCATCATGATGTGGCTCAAGGCCAAGATTATCTTTAAATATGTAATATAGTATGAACACCGGGGCTGTGGGGTGGGGCATGGTATGCTATGAATCTGTCCTGGCTTGAGTGACTCATTCAATGAGAATTTTGTCATCATTTTGTAGGTGGAATTATGAGACTGGTGACCAAAAAATGTAAAGCTTCAGCTTAAAGTTAAAGAATGTGGCCAAACGCCATACTTTTGTTTTGTTTTGTTTGTGTATGTTCCCTTTAGTTACCAGATGGTGTTTTTTATAGCCTTATAATCGAATTATATCACTTTGTAGGTGAGATAAAATTGTATTATTGATGATCATAAACTATTAGCGATTTAGATACTCGTTGAGATATAAGACTAAACTAAAATACGAATTAAAATCAGTGCAGGCGTGCAGTATAATCAAATATTACGACTGTTGGAAAAACGTTGTTTCAATCAAAACAACAATGTTACGACTGAAACAGAATTCAAAGTATAACAAAATCACTCCGTTTTGATTAGAACGACCTAATTTCATTAAAATTATCTCAAATTATTAGTTACTGACTTTCACCATTTCTCAAATTTAGTTAACTGAATTCTAAGGTGACTTTGGTTTCCTAAAAAGAGAAAAAAATGTCAGACTAGTTTATGCTCAAAACTCAAAAGACGCAAATACACATCTGTAGACGTCATCTTATTCCAAAGGAGTCGTTATTGGGCTAAAGGCCCAAATATAACTTAGTACTAACTGGCCCAAGGAAAGCCCAGTTACTGAACCCCGAATGGTAAGATACCTAAAATAAGGGTGCGTCCACTTTGACTGAAAGTTAACTTAACTTAATTGATCTTAACTGATATTAATTTATCTTAAATGATCTTAACTTATAGTGAATGATCTTAACTGATCTTAACTTAACTGAAACTTATGTTAACTTATAAAGTTAAGTTAACTTATGATGAATAGTAATATTATGATGATGATGAATAGTAATTTTATGATGGTGATGGTTGTGATGATGATGATGAATAGTAATATGATGATGATGATGATGAATAGTAATATGATGATGATGATGAATAGTAATATGATGATGATGAATAGTAATTTTGTGATGATGATGAATAGTAATTTTATTATGATGATGAATAGTAATATACTGATGATGATGGGGGTGATGATGGTGATGAATAGTAATTTTATGATGATGAATAGTAATATTATGATGATGATGGTATGATGAATAGTATGATGGTATGATGATGATGATGATGGTATGATGAATAGTATGATAGTATGATGATGATGGTATGATGAATAGTATGATAGTATGATGATGATGGTATGATGAATAGTATGATAGTATGATGATGATGAATAGTATGATAGTATGATGATGATGAATAGTATGATGATGTTATGATGAATAGTGTTATGATGATGTGATGATTAATAGTGTGATGATGATGATGGTATGATGAATAGTATGATGGTATGATGATGTTGATGATGGTATGATGAATAGTGTGATGATGATGGTATGATGATGAATAGTGTGATGGTATGATGAATAGTATGATGCTGGTGTGATGAATAGTATGTTGGTATGATGATGATGATGGTATGATGAATAGTGTGATGATGATGGTATAATGATGATGATGGTATGAGTGTGATGGTATGATGAATAGTATGATGATGATGAATAGTGTGATGATGATGGTATGAGTGTGATGGTATGATGAATAGTATGATGATGATGAATAGTGTGATGATGATGGTATGATGAATAGTATGATGATAATGATGATGATGATGGTATGATGAATAGTATGATGATGATGGTTATGGTATGATGATGGTATGATGAATAGTGTGATGGTATGATGAATAGTATGATGATGATGATGAATAGTGTGATGGTATGATGATGATGATGGTATGATGAATAGTATGACAGTATGGTGATGAATAGTATGATGATGGTATGATGAATAGTATGATGATGATGTTATGATGAATAGTATGATGGTATGATGAATTGTGAACTGAAACTTAACTTAACTGATCTTAACTGATAGTAACTTAACTGAAATGATCTTAACTGATATTAACTTATAATAACTGATATTAACTTATAGTGACTTATAAGTCAAAAATTCAAATCAAAGTGGACAGGGCCTGACTAAAGTATAGGATGAGGACCTTTGAATTCTTAAAAGTTGAACATAGTACTATCATTTAAGACACAAGGCAGAAAAACAAACATTATAGGATGACCCATAAAAATTTGGATACAAGTTGAAAACAAGAAAATCCATAACGGTTCAGAAATGGGAACAAAATGCTGTTTAACAAGGTTATTGCTAGCTGCATTTCTTGCTTATTCAAAATAACATCCTCGGACAGACTTGACGACTCTGCAAGCGCAAATGCTCAGGAGGTGCTCACTTGGTGGAAGCCATGTGGCTGATCAAGTCGATAACACGGGAACTGTAACCCCATTCGTTGTCATACCATGACACGAGCTTCACGAAGTTCCCGTTCAAGGCAATTCCAGCCTTGGCATCGAAGATGCTTGACCTGCTGTCACCAAGGAAGTCAGTGGAGACAACATCATCTTCGGTGTATCCGAGAATACCCTTCAAAGCACCCTCAGATTCCTCCCTGATTGACACAACATACAAGGTCAGGAAACTAAGGTTAAAAGAGAATCGCGAGGAAATAGATTTCCAATTAAGTTGAAAGAGCATACTTGATGGCAGCCTTGATCTCGTCATAGGTAGCAGATTTCTCGAGCCTCACGGTAAGGTCAACAACTGAGACATCAACAGTTGGGACACGGAAGGCCATTCCGGTCAGCTTGCCATTCAAGGCAGGTAGCACCTTTCCAACAGCCTGCAATTACAAAAAGATGGATACAAAATTGTTTGAGACTAGACTGTATATAATAATAGAAGAAAAAAAAAGATGAAACTAGTGGCTATCGTGTTTGCAAGTAAGTCAATATAAGTACCTTGGCAGCTCCGGTAGAGCTGGGAATGATGTTGAAGGAGGCAGCTCTTCCACCTCTCCAGTCCTTCATGGATGGTCCATCAACAGTCTTTTGGGTGGCTGTGCAGGCAGCACAAATAAACTTATTAAAACTTCATTTCAATCAAGCCATTGTCGCTTGGAAAAACGAGGAGGTTCCACTTACCAGTCATGGCATGGACAGTGGTCATCAAACCCTCAACGATTCCGAATCTGTCATTGATAACTTTAGCCAATGGGGCAAGGCAGTTGGTGGTGCAGCTAGCGTTCGAAACAATGTCAATGTCGGATGTGTATTCCTTCTCGTTGACACCAACAACAAACATGGGTGCGTTGCCACTGGGAGCAGAGATAACAACCTTCTTGGCACCACCCTGTAACACACATTCCGAAATTCAGTATCAGAATCAAATACTCAACTCAATATGCACTAAACAAAAAAAAATAGACAATCAAGTATACATCTGTAAGGTTCAAGGAAGAAGTATGATTTGAAATAAAAGACCTTCAAATGGGCAGCGGCTTTGTCCTTATCGGTGAAGACTCCAGTGGACTCAACGACGTACTCAGCTCCAACCTCGCCCCATGGGATCTCTTCCGGGTTTCTAACAAGCACAATAACACATTCATACAAAATAAATATCAAACCTTTAACATAGCTACAATTTATTAATAATAAAAGAAGCCAGCAAACTACTTCTAATTGTATTGTAGCAGTCCAAAAAGAAAAGATCAGTAGTACCTGTGGCCGAAAACTGTCACTGGCTTGCCGCCGAAAAGAAGGGTGTTTGCGTCCTTCACCTTCACTTCGTGGTGCTTCCACTGTCCGTGAGTACTGTCATACTTGAACATGTAGGTCTACACACACAGATCATGAAAATGAAGTCAGACCAATTCATTAAACTTGAAATCAATCCAAACCACTTATCAACACACAAACCTAATCTTCAAAGACACCAAAAATCTCCAAACTAAATCTACCAATAACAATCAGTGAAATCCGAATCTCAACAAACATCTAAACCCCTAATCAACAGATCGTCCAACACCAAGTGAAACCATATACAAAACTTCAATCCAAAAGCCTAATCACAACTCTCTTGAAGCCTAATTCTAAATTTTTGTTTATCATAGACAAAAAAGAGAGAGTTGGAGAACTAGTTTAAAAGTACCATGTAGTCAGTGTTGATGAATGGATCATTGACAGCAACAAGCTCGATGTCATCTCTCTGGAGAGCCACTCTGGCTACCAAACGACCGATCCTTCCAAATCCTACACATCAAAAATCATCATCAGATCCAAAACACAAATCTCAAAATCAACAATTCTCAATTCTCACAATGAATCTCAATTCTCACAATAAAACACGAAAACACATAACAGACAGTCATACCGTTGATACCGATCTTGATCTTGGCCATAATGAATCTCTAAAACGGATGAAACTTTGATCGATTAGGGCAAATGGGGTTGTGAGAGAAGCACTAGAAAGTGAGCAGAGTGGTGATCTGATGTGGGGATTTTATTGACGATAAGATCTATGGAGTCGAATTGGAGATATGGTAAACTTGGGGGGTCGGGTCGAACGAGATTTATTTTTTGATTCTTTATTTGGGTGGCGTTTACGAAGTTTTAGTCGCTGAGCTGGCGTTGATCCGACCGTTGGTTCACGTTGTTTTGAATGGTATTTACTTTCTTTTTAGAATATACTTAATATGACGAGGATCACGAACCGCCTCTTTGAACGGTTTGGGCCATTTTATTGGGCCCCGCCCCAAAATAATAACTTGAAAAAAAATACAAGTAATGTTTATCGACGAAAAGTGTATTTAAAGTTTAAAGACTTTTTAATGACGAGATTTTACTAAAAGTGATGATAAAAAAAATGCTGAATTGAGGAATTTATTGTGAAATCATTGAAATGTGAGAGTAAAAATGCACCAATTATTTATTTGTGGCGGTGAAAGTGAGTATTTAGTCGACGAAAAATACTGTAGTAAAACAAAATTAATAAATTATTGTTTAGATAAAATAATATTGCGATGATGATGATGCTTGGTTGGGATTTTAGAATGGTAATGTAAAGCGTGAGAGTGTGACGAGTGGTTGAGTAGGAGAGCATGTGTGCAGGGAATATGCTTTTTTTGATGGCATCTAAAAGTGTTGCATAATTGAATTGAATATGGAACGCTGACAAATGTTAATCTGAGTGGCGAACTTATTTTTTTTTTTTTTAAAGAAAAAAAAAATATCTGAGTTGTCGGAGAATTTGGTAATTGGTTCAAGGTTTGGTGAGTTTGAGACTGGTTGGTCAGGCAGCATCATTCACCAGTCACCATACAGCTGAGCTCATTTTTGTATCTCTAGAAGTTCCATTTAAGACGGATAAATCGACTTTTGAATTTATGGGAAATAGTTGTTAACTTAATTGATTAAGATGTCACTTAAATATTTATTAAATGATGTGTTCGATTAAAAGATTTAGAAGAAAACACACAGTAGAAGCTGAATATGACAGTCGGGTGAGAGTAGATGAAACATGTAGAGACAACACAAAGAAACATAAAGTTTTTTTTTTTTTTTTTGATCAAGAAACATAAAGTTTGATATTGAGTTTTAGAGTGTAGCCCAAGTCATAAAAATTGACTAAAGTCTAAAAGGGCCCAAGTTATGTGTGGTTCTCAATTTTATGGGACCTAAATAAATTATTTTGACTTTTTCTGTGTTGGGAGTTTTTTTTTTGATTATGAGCTCATGTTTTTAAAGTAGTATCTGCTCAATTTTGAGCTTGTGAGGACTTGAACCTTGGATTATTTTGATACAACAGAAGAGGTGCTCCACTGAGCCACCCCTTTGCCTCCTGTGTTGAGAGTTGGGAGCTAAAATATGGTATGGTATTTGTTTGAATGGGGAGGCTTCTTTCCATTAGATTTGACCCACGATGCAATTTTGGAGTCATAAATTGAGTTAAAATGAACTCAGTGATGGAAAACAGTGAAAAAAAGAAGAAGGAAAAACCATGCATGATAAAATATAATTTAGATTTCCCTTTAGCTGAATCAGTTTCAAACTTAAGGAAAAGCTGGATGTAAAAAGAACCCAAATTCGATAAGTATCTGGATAAAAGCTTAAAAATGTCCTGCAAATCAATTGTACAAATGACCACTTGATAGGATGTAGCCAACATCTGGCTGCAGACAGGACTTGGTTTTTAAGTAGAGAGTAGCTCATCATCAGCTCCTCCCATGCCCTCACGCTTTCAACTCATGCTTGGAATTGAATACTTGATGAAAAATCTCCACTAAGGCGGTGAGCATTGCATTTCCAAGCAGTAGTCGGGTTGATCTTTTCAGGGTCAGGAGGCTTGAGAAATAACTATTTCCTGCATGTTCCTTCTAAAACATGGCGTCATTTGTAGAATGACTCCGTCTGCAGCCTACAGCAAACCAGCAAGGCAGCAATGAATGCACCTTTACAGTTGAAAAAAGATACCATTCTACCGTCCTAGATATCTCAAGCCACCCGGCAACACCAACTTCCCTTCTGTGACGCACAAAGATACCATTCTGCCGTCCTAGATTTCTCAAGCCACCCGGCAACACCAACTTCCCTTCTGTGACGCACAAAGATACCATTCTGCCGTCCTAGATATCTCAAGCCACCCGGCAACACCAACTTCCCTTCTGTGACGCACAAAGATACTGCTTCCGTTGCTTCTCGCGTATCATCAAATCCAGTGATGACTTCTCTCATTCCCCACCTGCTCCAATTACATTATATTGCAACCTGCCTTCTGAGATTCTTCGGCACATTCTCAACAGACAACCAGCTCATTTTCAACTACCAGGTATCTCGAACCTCTACAGAAGGAATATCCAGTTCCATGCATAAACAAACTACTTTCACTACCTTTGTGCACATCATTTACTCCAGTCCTTTATCTTCTTTTTACCTTTTTCCCTTCATTTTCTTGTCTCATTATGTTTTCTTATTTTTCTATTTTTTTGGGGTACTTTTTCGGAGCAAACTTTTCAAACATGACAGGCTTGCTCGCAGTAACCATTACCCAATCCTTACAAATGATCAGCAGCTGTCGTCTTTCTCAGACAACACCATATGTGATCGCCTAATCTGTTGACCGTACTCCAAAATCTGCATATTCTATACCGACACAATTATGCTGCAGCCTTCAATTAGTATACCAAAATACTTAATGCATTGCAGGCCATTTTGTCCCACTAGCCTAGCATGCAGCATTCACAATGCACCCCTTGAATGATAATCATGCATTTAACGCCAAGATCATCATTTCCATCCTTCGTATCCCTCGACTTTGGTTTTTGCACACAATCCAAGCAGAGGTATTCCAAGCAGAAAGTTTCCGTAAAGTGGCAATCAGCAATACATCCACCACACATAATGCAACGTGGTATACAGTTTCTGCAACCTCTGCACTGCTCAGCATTATAGTTTTTGCTTCTACAACTCTCAGCTGGGCAATCATATACCAATTTGGCTTCCTGACAGTGTGGGCAAGTATCAATGTCGAGTACACGATCATCAGGGAAAGGTAGACTCCGCTGTGACATATGGTAAAACATTGGTTTGAGTGACCTTGGGCTTTGCTTTGTTTGATTATCGGAGCCTAATATGGCCTTCAACTCTTCCATGTGTTTATTTGTCACCCCATAAAACGAACCAATCCTCAAGCGCCTCAGTCCGGGCTTAGCTGTACGCATGAATTCCTTCAAGGTTGAGACGACGCCATCAATTGTGAGCCTCGTGCAATCAGGCACACATAGCTGTATGGTACAATTCCACACATTAGCAAAAACAAAAATAAAAATTAAGCATGGCTTTATTGTTTAATTTTATCAATGAATAAAGGTTCCCGAGGTGACTGAAAACGCCCGAACCAGCAATAGTTCACCACACATTTTAAGACGACTTAGTATGCAGCATAGAAACTACAGATAATCGGTAAACTGCCCTAACGGTACGCAAAATAATGACTTAACATTTCTTGAAGCATATAACAGTCAGAAGGGTAAACACAATTGGATTAAAAAAATAGTGTATGACTCAAGCAACTAAGTAAACATGGAATATGTAATAAAATTGGCGGCACATGATGCTAATACAAAAAAGAAAAGAAAAAAAAAGCCTGATATACATTAGTGACAAAATAGCATGACTGAAGAAATACAAAATCATTTCTTGCATATGCAAAGAAGAAAGGTGAACATACTTCAGATTTGTATCCAGCAAGCAGAAGAACACGAAGCTCAGTAACTGGCATAACCAAAACAGTAGCAAATTAAGGACTAGTTATATGGTGGCTTACCATAGTAATCCCTGGATTAGATTCGAGGACACGTGTCAGACCACTATCTGAGATCCGCCTGCATCCCATGAGACTCAAGGATTGAAGAGTACCATCAGCTCTGCTAGTCAGCTGCAGCAAAGTATCATCACTAATTTTAGTACTCAATTCAGCATCTATGCATATATTCCTCCATAAAAGAGAATCCCTCTTGACCGCATCATTCAAAGATTTGCAAACTCCCTGAACCGAGAGAAGATCCTTGACGCTTAAATAGCCAAGAGCAAAAAACAATGCATCGTGTACGCCATCACCTTCCCCATTAGTATATGTACGTACTGCAGTTTGCGCGGAATTTTCAGCATGATTGCCAAAGACACAGAGACTTTCCAAAGCATGATTAAGAAGCTCCTCAACATTTTCAGGCAGACTACCATCAGGTGACAATGAATTCGGCATACCATCATCTTCCTCATCAGGATATGCCGGTTGCGAGGCCTTATCAGCTTGATGGGTGACAGAACAACATATGCTCGCCAAGGCATAACTAAGGAGCTCCTCAACATTCCGAGGCAGACTGTCAGCATATGATCCATCATCTACAAAAAGGCTATCAGAATCACCAAAACTTCCTAAATCTTCATCCTCCTCCCAGTTATGCAATGCTGCAAATAGCTGATCACTCAGCGTCTCAGCCTCACCTTCATCTGTCTTGTAATCAATGATATTTGATTCAAGTCCTTTCACGCCTTCAAGCCAGCCAGAAACTGCAGTCAAAGTAGACTTCATACCCATTTCGAATGGGTCCACAGGAAGAGCCTCAAGTACATTGCAAGCACTTTTTACCTCGGGGTTCACATCATCTTCGGTCATACGGTTCTGGAGATTCATGTAATCCCTATCCAATTTATCAACCTTCAACCCCCAACAGTGCTCAAAATCCGATAAATATGAAAACTTTTCCCAAGGATGCAACTGACAAGCCATCAGCACTGCACGTCCACATGTAACAAGAGAACTTTGCAGCACCTAAACAAGAAACAAAACCGTAACATTTAGATTATGATTCAATAAATAAACCCAACCCTAAAAATAGGAAAACCCCCAAAATAACATAGGCCCCTCAATTCAAGCTATAACTTTTAAAGAGAAAAACACAAATCACCAATTGAGCTCCTACCAAAACACAATTTTTGACATTTAGGCAATGCTAAAAATCGAAAAAGACACAATTTATAATTACAACAAGCTGAACAAGTCATCCGAATACAAATCAAATCAAAACACACCCCAAAACTAAAACCTAAATCGAACCCCAATTAACACTCATCCAAACCAACCAACACAAAAACAATCCAGGAACAACCAATTAACACAACCCAGATGCGGAATAATCGGAATCTCAATAAAGATGGCAACTTTGAGAAATGAGGAACAATATTGAAATCGAAATCGAAATCGAATGCGGAGATTAGTTAAATGAGATCTGGATTGCATGTAAAGAAAAGAAGTAAATTAACGAATGGATGGATACATGGAAGCTTGGCGCCGGCGCGAGAGGACCCTATTCGCTTTCTTCAACTTCAAAACGAACGAGGAGGATTGGCTTTCTCTCTCTACAACCCTCTTCTTAAGATCCTTCATTCTCCATGGTCCTCAAAATTCGGAAAAATCCTTTTTTATCTATTTTTTTAATCCTCGGAGAAAATGTTTCAAAAATAGTACATATTAAGAAATTTAATATGTCCGCAGACCGCATACTATTTCGTACTTCTAAGTTTTATACATATTTTTTCGTACTTCTATACATATTAAAATATTTAATATTAGTAAATTATACTCTCCAATTATAGGGGAACGTTCGGCGACATCAGGTTATAAAAATGAAGCGAATGAGACACGATTTGAGTCGTTGATGGAGTTGATCGGAGGCACGTGGCTAAGCCACGTGTCACAGTCGCCATTTGCGTTCACACTACTGTTGATAGTAGGTTTTACTATTTGCCACGTGGCGCACCCACAATGCACGATGTTGATGGATGGCTGAGATCGTGCCTCACTTACCTCATTCTACCAAGCCTCATTTAATCGCTTCTAGATCTAAAATTTTAGATAACATATACGAAACTCAAACTCTTTTTAAGTGCTTTTTAATTAAGTATTTAGACAAAAATAAAAAGTCGTTATTGCAGAGTAATTTGGAGTTTGTGCAATATATGTTTCAAATGATATCAATTAATGATTAAGTGCTCTCTAATTAATGATAAATTTAATGTACTTTGTCATTTGTTTTTCAATATAAATATTTATTTCAATTTACACGAGAACGCAAATCTACTTTTGATAATTACATTGTGCTCCTATAGTTACTATTTTTTTTAATTTCGATCCTTTATCTATGAAGCAACTATACTTTTCAAGTCACTTTCAAAGATTCACCAAATTCCAATTCCTTACCCTCAAAAGGCAGACTCCTCTACAACGCAACACAGCATACACCTCCACCAAGAACTCCAACAACCAATCAATATGATTTCCACATGAATCCTCAAAGTTTTATTTAATACATATGTACCCCCATCGACCGCGCTTTCGCATCCCGCTCCACTGCGACTGCGACTGCGACGCCTTCATCGTCCATCTCGAAACCCTAATCGGCCTTGACTGGCTTTGAATCGGTCGACCTGTAAATAGTTTCGATCTACGAAATCAAACTCCTGTTCGACATACACTCTCCGACGCGGCTGGGATGCTGAAGAAATAGACTGGTACAAAGCATTTTTTCCATTGTAAGCTGAATGCTTGTGTAGTCATAAAGTGGCAAATTATGCGAGTATGCTAAAGCCTTTCTTATATATTTGATGTAGACTTCCAATCCAAGCATTGTGATTTTACACTGCGCTCTTAGTTTGCAATATGGAAGTTTAAATGTGGAAGTTGTAATGTGATACTCCAAAAACTAGCCACAGTTGTGTGTTTATTGTGTCATTTGAGCTTCAAGAGTTGTTCTAAAAATTTGAAATCTATAGTGATTTAAGTAATGTGGGATCACCTTCACCTCAATGCTTGTTCTTGTACTGAAGCTAGCGCCGTTGTGGCACAGAGTTGCAAGTATGGTATAGTTATGATTCATAGTCTTAATCAAGGTTGTTGCTAATTGGTTATGCAAAAACTGTAGTCAGTTTGAAACATATATAAAAGCAAGATGTATTGGTGGCCTAATAGGCCTGCTTCGCTATCTAATTTGACTAATCATATCAATGATAGTGTTCTTAGTTATGTGATACAGATATTTGTCTCTCCAAATGATTGGTCGTGATGTTAAGATTCCTTGGCGTGTGATACACTGGCATGCAGTGCTGCTCTCAAGCTGTTTTCTTTTTTCTTTTTCTGAAACAGGTGTGTTGTCCTTGGAGTCAGCTGTTCGAAGCCCATTTTGGTTTGCCGGATTGGCCCAATAGAAAGAAGCCTATTCAGTCGGACAGAGAGAGAGAGAGAGAAGAGTGATGAATGGAGTCCAGGTGTTGGGGAGATTGCTCAATACAACAAGCAGCTCCAGTCCTCGGCTTACGAAATTCGCTCTTCATGCGCCGAAGAGCGTAAGTTGATTTTGTTGCTGATCCAATGATTTGTGGTTTTCTTTCCGAGTTTTTGATGTAATATTGATTTGTTGCCTTTTCAGTCTGGCATGTTTTATTTTAAAGTTACATCTTTAGAGTTTAGGGGTCTTAATGATCCAATTCATCATTACACCGATTTGAGCAGTAGTCAGTAATTGGTTGATTGAATTGGTTTGTCCCTTGGATTTATGGACGCTTGTTAGATTCTGGGTTTGCCAGTTTTGACTCTTGGAAATTGGAATCAATGTAGGAGTGCCTTTTTAATGTTGAAGATTGAAAATCAATGAACGAGTAGCCATCCGTCAGATGGTAAAACATTAACATTGGCAACTGGCAAGGCATAATATCATCAGTTTCGAGTGAATGATCATTATGGTGCATTTCATCGGAGCAGCATGCAAATACGACTGGGTTCTTATTTAAGATGAATTATAGCAAGTCCTTTGGGGTAGGATTTGGGTTGCGTGCCATTTTCTTACGTCTAAATCTAATGATTCATGCTTGCTGTTGGTGGGTTATTTTATTTTCAGGTGGAGGTTGCCTTTGTTAATGGCGAAGTGTTCAAATTGCCGGCAGAGTTTCTTAGGGTATATAGTCCAGCCGCTGACAGCAAGATTCGATCTGTTGGAGGTGAAAAGGTAAGTCGTGATTCACATCTCCATTACTTCCTCCGTCTTGTCAGTTTGATTATTGGTTTTGCTAGAAAAAAAGGTTCATAGACCATTAATCCAGCTAGTCACTTGATTTTAAATACAGTCCATTTGACATCTATTTCCGACACTTGACAGGTTATTTTTGGGCGCCGCCATGTAGGAATTATGTCTGCAGAACCCGTGGGGAACTACGGCGTAAGGTGTTTGTTAGCTCCTCCATATATTTAGCGACTTCTCCTCCCTGTATTAAGTCCACATTTTCTGATTCTTCATCTATGTTAGGTTGATCTTTGATGACTTGCATAAAACTGGAATTTACACGTGGGACTATTTCTACAACCTTGGCAACAACAAGTTCAGTCTCATTCGAAAGTACTTAAGAACCCTGAAGAAACATGGACTCAGCCGAGATCCGCCTCCAAGAAAATAAATAGTGTCTGCCATCCATGACTACCAGTTCAGCCCATCTTGGCAACTAAAGACTGTACATTGCTCTCAAGAGTTGTTTAACCGAACGCTCCAGCAGACACCATGTTCTTAGTCCAATCAGTGTACAAACTGTCTACTTTCTAGGTGAAGGAGATTATCCAGAAAACCTCAGTTGTTGGGAAGACTTGAGAGATAATTTCTCAATTGTCGCCGTTGTGGCACAGAGTTGCAAGTATGTGATTCATCATCTAAATCAAGTTGGTTGCTAATTGGTTGTGCATACAAACTGTAGTCAATTTTTTGACCGATGCTATCCTTGTAGGATACTGTTCTGTTAGTTGGCTTTTGAACCATTTTTTTGCTTACCAAAATGGGGGAAGTGTCAAACAAAAACAAAAGTTTACGCTGCCTGTAATTTATAATTTCTGAGGGAAACTTTTGGGAATCAATCAAGTGTCAAGTTTACTAAGGTGCACGGAATATTTATGTTCCATAAAATTTTGAAACTGTTAGAATGTTTCCCAATAATTTTTTGCATTTTATATAAAAGCCTTTATTATTCCGAATTCTTGTGCTCTTTGTTCCACAGCCAGTGGCTGTATGAGGATGGTTTGGTTAACAAACATAATTTTTAGAATAGTGTAGATAACTTTTCATTTTAAGGAAATAAATATGTAAATTTCTGAACTAACTCAATTATTAACTTGATCTGCACTGTTGTTATGGTTGGTTATCTAGCTATTGATTTGAAAAAAAGGGTGATAGTTAAGGATACTAAGAGTAAATATATTTAAAACATATATAAAAGCAAGATGTATTGGCGGCCTAATAGGCCTGCTTCGCTATCTAATTTGACTAATCAATGATAGTGTTCTAGTCTGAGTTGTGTGATACAGATATTTGTCTCTCCAAATGATTGGTCGTGATGTTAGTATTCCTTGGCGTGTGATACACTGGCATGACGCTGCTCTCAACCTGTTTTCTTTTTCCTTTTTCTGAAACAGGTGTGTTGTCCTTGGAGTCAGCTGCGGTACAAATATAGCAGATTATGTAGCTCGAAAAGCTGTACAAATAAGTAAGAGCCTGGAACCCGTGAAGGCTGTGCCCTGTGGCTCAGATTCTCATGTGCCCATTATTCATTGGAAGCGCATTCTGAGACGAATTATCCAATTATTACTTCTACGACAAGGCCCTGTGCATCTTGGAAACTGTGCTAGCAGAGCATGAATTCAGCTTGGATCGCGTCCAGGAGCCAACTCAGGCCCAGGCTTTTGCTGAGGACATTGTCGTCTGGGTCAAGAAGTATTTCTCACTACTTGGTCATCAGTTATCATACTAGGACAGAGTTACAACAATCATCAGAAGAAGGTGAGTCCAACAGAACTTATTCTCGAAGCTGGATTTTTTCAGAACTTTGTTTCCAGTACACAAATGGAATATTTACAAATACAATAAGAAGATACGTTCACTAGATCATCAAATTGCACCTCTTCGACCTCTTAATTAATCAGCTCCATAAAAAAATAACACATGAAATTGTCATTTAGTACTTTGATGAATGATTAAAGCTAAATAAAAGCTTCTAATCAAACTGATAATTATTACTTGTGAGTATTGGCAAGGAAAGTAAAGTCCAAGAATTGATGAGCTAAGGGTATCTGAGGATCTTGATGCTTAAGATGAGCCGAAGAGGTATGAACATCAATCTTGTCACATGTACTGGTTCCTACTTGGTCCTCTTGATCTCTATATTATATATTTAACTTGTTTCTTGCCTGCATAAGATAATATTACATTTACCGATTAATATTACCAAGTGCTGTCTTTTGTTATGTATGAATGGATTTGTTATTTTGTTAGTTTGAATTTTTTAGTAATGCAATTTGAGAAATGAAGCCACCGAGTAGAAAGAAAGCAAAGAACAAAATACATGTTACTTTTGAGAGATTAAAATAAGTACCATCCATATTATTTTGCTACTTTATGCAATTATTAGTTGCCCTAAAGTTTACTTATATTTGTCCTAATAGGCAATCACTTTCAAAAATCATTAATTGCCAGTATTTTTCCTTGATTGGAAACTTTTTATTTAGTGAAACAGCAGCATAAATCATAATGAAAGTGTGAGATTTCTGCCATAAAAGACCTCTGTGGCATAAGACCGTAGCAAAAAAGGTATTTTGAACCATTTGTTAAATGACTAACTTTTTAGCTTCAAATTCTAGTATTATTAGTCAGGTACTTTTATTAAGCGATCAAATTGACTTCTATAATTCAATTCTCCTATTTAAATCAACTAAAATTTTCCATTCAATTAAGTTTTGATTCAAAATAACACACGTAATCAAACTTAAAGTCGAATTGTATGATAGGTATATCATTGCGTGTTCTGGTGCACATTCAAACTCATATATGAGTCAGTTTCGAGTCGATATAAGTTCTAATATGATTCATCTGTCTCTCGCCATCATCAAGTGATAAAATGACTTATAGACTACCTAATCAGACTTGCATATACTATACTCTCATGCATTGTGATACAAAATTAAGATACTACATTTTAGGACCACTCTTTTGGTGATGTGTGCATTGATTGATGATTATAAAATTCTAAGTTTGGTGAAATTATTTTGACATGTATCATGTGTATATGATAGCTAGTAGTATATCATATTCTTGGCTTCTCGGACACCGACAAGGATCAATGTTTGGTCATATAAAGTGCCCCACGATATCAATTTGGGGAATAATTGTTTGTCTGGGTTGCATGCACGCTCACACTTATAATTGATCCAGCTCTTCAATTATTTAGGTGTGTGCATGATATACCTAATAATTAACTTGCATATCTTATAGACAACGAATTTTTTTTTTTTTTTGTAGGGGATTACAAGGGTTAGTAAGTTAGAAGTTAGTGATGAGGAGTCGAACCCGGGACGCGCGCAGGCGAATGGGAAAGCTGCCCCACTGGGCTGAGCTTGCTCCTCTTATAGACAACGAATTTGGTGTGTGTACAACACAACAAAATAAATAAAAACCTACATTTTAGGACTTTTTGGTGTGTGTATGTACCCACACATATTTGTTTCAATGAATTAAACCTACAGTTTAGGACTTTTTTTGTATACAAATAAAAAAGTGATCAGCCTTGGCGACTCACCTAATAATCAAGATCACCTCACCACAATGTTTTTATTTTATTTTATTGATAGTGCTCCTCAGCACAATGTTGGCTCTTGATATTGTAAAAACGCGATATGAGCGCAGCATGTACATTTTTGTATAATGAGGTTATCGTTTAAAATAGAGATAATTGAATAGATTGACTACTGCTAGATCACTATAATCCTTCCCCTATTATATTTTGCAAGTAATTAATGCGAGTAAGGGAGTTTAAAGTACTATTATAATTAAGTGAATCAATTTCGTTAATTCGACATTTTTAAAAGTAGTACTTAATAAGTCTTAACTTTAACTTTGAAGAGATGCTTAAAACAAATATTCAAATATTTGTATAATAGGAGGGGGCGTTCGGTTGAGGTATGGTTGTAAAAATGAGGCACATGAGGCATATTGTGAGCCACTCATTTAGATGATGTGGTAGAGAAAATTGCAGTAATAGTTATTTGCTGTTTGCTTTTTGATGAATTTTTGGTAGTCGGACACGTGGCGCGCCCATAAAGCACGAGGGGTTTGAGTGGGACACGTGGTTGTCTCAAATTGTGCCTCACTACCTCACTTTAAGAAGGGTGCCTCATTTGAACGCTCCGTAATACAAAGATATCTTATATTTAAACCTTGTTGTTTTGTTGTCCACTTGCCTCATGCATATGGTCTTTCGAAATAAAATACCCTAAAAATGACCTGTCAAAGAATCTTTGGGCCGGTTTATAAACACATCTTTAGTTCCTGTTTCCCAATGTTATCTGGCTGTCAGCAAATCAAACTTACCAGACATTATTCTCAGTTATAACAAGAGCTTGCTTGATCAATAACATAATATTTTCCTGTGAAAAATGGGAAGGAAGCCGTGCTGCGACAAGGTTGGACTCAACAGAGGACCGTGGACAATCGAAGAGGATCATAAGCTGATGAGCTTTGTCCTCGGAAATGGCATTCATTGCTGGAGAACCGTCCCCAAACTTGCAGGTATTCACACAATTTTTATGTTGAGAGTAATTTTGCTTAATTTTCTTTTTAAATGTGTTAGAGGTTTTTGGTTGGACTTGATAATTGAAATTGACTTGAAGGTTTGCTGAGATGTGGGAAGAGTTGCCGGTTGAGATGGATTAATTATCTAAGGCCGGACCTCAAAAGGGGAGGGTTTACGGAAGCCGAGGAGGATCAAATTATCCAGCTGCATAAAACCCTAGGAAACAGGTAAAAAGGCTGAAGCAAAAATATTGCCCTACCTAAATTTTCCCTGTACTTGTACTGTGACATAATAAAATTAAAACATGAAATGGTAGGTGGTCCAAGATTGCATCCCATTTTGATGGCCGGACCGACAATGAGATCAAGAATCACTGGAACACTAAAATTAAGAAAAGGCTACTGGAAATCGAAGTAGACCCAAATTCCCATGAATTGGTCGAGCCAAAACAAACAACAAAGGCAGCAGCAACCGCTGCGGAGGTTGAAAAACTAGAGAACAACGTCAAGGAGGGGTGCAAGGATGAGTTGGAAAAAATTGATAAAAAGGCGAATAATGAGCAGGTTGACTTGGATGATGATCTATTGAGCAATTACGAGATCTTCAATGGGAGGCTAGAGGTATTGGAGCATTGGCCAAACGAGGAAAGCACAGAACTCGACGGACAAAGCTTGTCGTTCAGTGCGTCAATGAGCGAGATCGAAACACGGAATAAACATAACTTGCATCAATGGTTCGATGAGATGGAGTCCTTTTTTTGGGTTCAGTGAGTCACAAAATATGACTAGTGAATATTTTATATTTCAAGTAGTAATGTAGTATCATCAATGATCATTCAACTGAAAGTAAAGGACCTGAAAATCCAAAGTTCGGTGGTCTGAGTTGCACTCATTACACCATCATTAAATTTATAGAATGATAAAATATTCTTTTATAATAATTCAAATTGAAAAAAATAACATGACCAAATCAAGAAACAGATGGTCATTTCTGAAACAAGTTAACTGAAAAGTATTTGAAATAAGGCCCAATGGAGCACAATAAGGACGGAAGACAAGCAAGGAAAGAATTTGAAAGCAAAGAATAATATGAGATGCTGCTGGATAACCCATTTAAATAGACTAAAGACAGAGTTCAATTTCCACAGCAACAAAGAACAAATTCATGGCAATGTCTAACTCTCCTACTGATTTTGATTCATTTATGGAAATATATAGCAAAGCCGATACAGAGATCAAAGGCCTACACCATCCAGATGGCCGAGAAATTGATGTAAAGTCCCTTCTCCAACATGTCAAGGACATCATTTTGTTCACCAATGAAGAAGAACAAGAGGAACCGGTAATCCCTCATAGAATTTTTTTTTTATCTCCTTCTCTAATGTATTTGGTTAACTTGTTTTGGATGCAGAGAATGGTAACATCCAAAGAAGTTCCACCCCTTACCTGGTGCAAATCTCTTCTGCTACCACTAGAGGTTAGCATTATTTCACTCAACTGGTTCATTTAGATCACAAATCCGGCGTATAAACATATATATGAATCTAAGCTTGGACCTGGAAAGCTCGAATCCAACTCCATGACAACATCACAAAGTTAGCAAATGGAGACAAACTAATGCATCCAATTCTACTATCAAGTTAAGGACAATAATAAATTGTACTCAGTTTTAAGCAGGGTACTATCCAAAGGATCTGAGCTAGATTCATATTACTTTTATCTGTCGATGATTCTCTCCTTCAGCAAAAGACCAAAGGAGAATACACTCCCCAAACCTGCACTCACCAGTCTGTTTCAGGAAATTGTACGAGTGGTTGAATGCATCATTGAGCTGCAAGATCTACCTTCAGAGGACCTACAGGACAATGTCGCGGGGTATGGAAAGACCATGGTTAAGATACCGATCATTGTTTATGATGTCATAACCATGGTCATATATTGCGCAGCAGTGATCAACCAATTCCCCAATAATGAGTACGTTTTTTGAATACCTCTTACATAGGTGGCTTTTATTATGTATTTCATCTTTACCTTGTCTCCATTAACCTTCCTGGTTAGTTATGAGATTTCAGAAGAAGACGACCATGAGCTATGTCTGTATGCCAGCCGTATCAACGAATTTGTCAAAGATTTATCAAAGATAATAAAAGACTGCAACCAATTCTTAGGTGAGCTCCCACATTTTACTGCCCTGGTCATAATTTTGGTGAATTAGCATTATAAGCATGCCCATATTAAATTTCCAATCAAGAACCTTCAGTCACTTATTCATTATCTGTTGCAGAAGAAATAAAATACGATAAAGAAATTCAAATACCAATACCTGAGACAAGCAGTACTGATAACAGAGAAGCTCTCGAGTATTTGATCAAAAGTGGAGATGATCCAAAACTCCTGAATGCTGCGGTTGGTTCAAAATCTAAATAAAAGAAACGATTAGTAATGTAACAAAAAGTAAAAGCCGTAAATACTTCACTGACAATGCAGATAATTTTAAATGCAGGACACAATCATAAGTCAGTTAAAGGGGAAACATGTGATGTTGCTGGTATCAGATGAGGACAGTTCAATAGACGAAATACGTATCCTCGACGAAATATATAGAAAAATCACCTCACAGCGAGGCATGAAAGAAAAATTCAGCATTCTCTGGATTCCACTCTACTCGGGCATAGGCAAGGAACGCGCAGCACAGCATTTCCTTTTCCAGACCCAAATAAGGAACATGAATTGGTATGCAGTACCCCATCCTTCAATGGTATCAAAGGAGGCTACTGAGTTCATAAAAAATAAATGGCGATTCCAAAGCAAGAGTAACATATTGGTGATGCTTGATCCGCAAGGCACAGTTTTGAACATCAATGCATTTCATATGATCTGTGTTTGGGGTGGCCTTGGTTTTCCTTTCACTAGGTCCAGAGAGCGAGCTCTGTGGAAAACCGTAACCTTCAACATGTTTTTCATTTTGGATGCAATTCTTCCAGCTACCTTCGAATGGGTAAATAGATTAATTAATGCAATCATATTCAACCGCTACAAGTTATCAAAAATACGTGTGATCTAACTATTTCTTCTACTTGAACAGATTCCGGAAGGAAAATATATATTTTTATACGGTGGGGATGATATAGAATGGGTTCAAAAATTCACAACAACTGCCAAGAGGGTATTACAAAAGTTTAACAATCCTGTGGAGCTATTATATGTTGGAAAACCGAGCAAAGGAGTTCATCAAAGAACAACCAAAAAAATAAAGGATACGTTGACAAATGAAGGCCTTGGCCATGTCTTGGATGAAACGATGACCGGATACTTCTGGAGCCGCCTACGCAGCATGTTGATATCCAAAATGAGTCACCAGAACAGAGAAGAGAGCGAGGACAGGATGACAAGACAGCTGAAGTGGCTTTTAGGGTACGAGACTAAGCGAAGCTGGGCTCTGCTGGGGATAGGGGATGAGGTGTTGACGCATGGGCCAGGAAGCACAATTTTGCAAGCCCTGATGGAGTATGATACAAAGAATGTGGGTGAATATGAAGGAAACTTGCTGCCGGCGATAGGGAATGAAGTGGGGATGCGTGGGCCAAGAAGCAAGTTGGTTGGATTCTTTGGCTATGAGTTTGAGAAGTTGCACGAGAAGGTTGTGTCGAGTGGGAGGGTTTGCTGTCAGGTTGAGTTTCCAGTTTTGAGTTCAGGGATGCCTGAGACAATGAGGTGCCCTCAGCCTAATTGCAAGACGGACATGATGGACAAAAGCATTGTGTTTGAATGCTGTCACCACAAACCTCTCCCAGAAAGATAACAGTTTTACATAGTTTATTGTTTACTTCAGAAATGATCAGCAATCCAACTGTAATGCGGAAGTGTTCGAGTTGAAGTTGATTTTTAAAACATGTTATCTGCTAGCAAAGCAAAAACCAATGATAAACTAGTTTTGTATCAGGTGAGGTACTTATAATTGAAAACTGAGGTTATTGACCTGGAATTCAATTGAGCTAGTAAAAGACCATGGATGATCTAACGATCATTGTCTATCAGAGTTTCAGACTAGCTGCACTGGCTGGCCGTAGATTGCTGTGAAAAGTGATGTGTAATTCTAGTAATTGGAGCTTCAGACTAGCTGCGCTGGCTGTAGATTGCTGCGAAAAGTTGAGGATAATGGAGATCGGAATCAGACTGCCGGAGATGGAATTGAAGAACGGAGGTGAAGAGGAGATGAATTGAGAAGAGCGTGAATATGGCGGAAAAGATGCTGAAAGCATCAGACCCATTTTGAATTTATAATGAGTACAGAAGTACATTATTACAAGCTAGTCCTTATTGTTTAGATAGGGTACATTACCCCCCTCAAGCTTAGCGTGGAGGAAATTTGAGACGCCAAGCTTGACTGTGAGACGACGGAGCAGCTCCGCCGATAGAGGCTTCGTGAAGATGTCCGCCGGTTGATCAGCTGACCCAATGAAGTGTGGTGAGATGAATCCACTCACGAAATGTTGGCGGACCACATGACAGTCAATCTCGATGTGTTTCGTCCGTTCGTGATAGACCGGATTCCGAGCTATGTGACCGGCCGCCACATTGTCACAGTAAAGAGCTATGGGGGTCGAGATAGATACACGAAGATCATTGAGCACCGCCACAATCCACACCAGTTCACAGTATGTCTGCGCCATAGCGCGATATTCCGATTCAGCCGAGGAACGAGAGACAACCGGCTGTTTCCTAGTGCGCCAGGATATTAATGAAGGTCCCAGTTTGATGCTATAGCCAGTGGTAGAGCGTCTTGAGACAGGACATGAAGCCCAGTCTGCGTCACAGAACCCTTCCAATGTAAGATTTGCACGAGCTGGATAGAATAAGCCCTGTGCCGGTGCCATTTTGATGTACCGAAGGACTCTATGCGCAGCTTGAAGATGATCATCAGTTGGGGATGCAAGAAACTGACTGAGAATATGCACTGAGAAGGCAATGTCTGGTCGAGTCACATTGAGGTAAATTAACTTGCCCACAAGTTGTCTGTATGCAGTAGGGTCTTCTAGTTTTGGTGTTGTAGATAGAGCTAATTGTTGTTTGATATCCATGGGAGTAGAGTTGGGTTTACAACCAAGAAGTCCTGTTTCTGTTAGCAAGTCTAGGGCATACTTGCGCGGGTTAATAAAGATACCCGAAGAGGATCTAGCAACTTCAATGCCTAGGAAGTATTTCAGGAGACCAAGGTCCTTGATTCTGAATTCAGTGTGAATGAAGGCCTTGATAGCTGAGATGAGTGAGTTAGAAGTACCAGTTATCACTATGTCATCAACATAGACCAAGAGGATAATGAAATATGTTCCTCTGCTGAGAGTAAATAATGAGTGATCATTAGGACTTTGAATAAAGCCATAAGAGAATAAGGAATCTGCAAGCTTACTGAACCATTGCCGAGGTGCTTGTTTGAGGCCATAGAGACTCTTATTTAACTTGCAAACCATTCCCATTTGTTTTTCTTTTTGGAAATAGCCTGGAGGAATGGACATATAGATCTCTTCATTTAAATCACCATGTAGAAAGGCATTATCAACGTCAAGTTGATATAGCGGCCATTCTTTGGATGCTGCCAGGGCAAGCACCATGCGAACAGTAGGCATTTTAACTACTGGAGCGAAAGTTTCAGTGTAGTCCAAGCCCTCTTCTTGTGTGAAACCCTTAGCAACTAGGCGAGCTTTATATCGTTCAATGGTTCCATCAGAATGTCTTTTTACCCTGAAAATCCACTTTGAGCCAACTGGATTTTTGCTATGAGGCAGAGGAACAAATGTCCAAGTGTTGTTGGACTGTAGGGCACTAAGTTCTTTTTCCATAGCTGTTTGCCACAGAGGGTCTTTATTAGCCTGAGAAAATGATGTTGGTTCAGGAACACTAGAGTTCTGTAGGATATAGTGCTTATTGATGAGTCGAGTTTCGACTCATTTAATGCCCGTTTTCACTATAGCTTTAGTTCGATTTCGACTACCAATCGATGTCATTTAATCCCTTTTCCATGCGTTTCAGGTGCAAATCAAGATGTCTCAGTGTCAAGAGCCGTTAGAAGAAAGCTCGGGAAAGATCGGTATTTAGAGCAAAAGTTAGCAGGATTCACACCTCAGTCGATCGACTGGGAAGCTTCCTTGCTCCAGTCGATCGACTCGCCACAACAACAGGAGGTGTTGCAGAATAGCCCACCTCAGTCGATCGACTGGGAAGCTTCCTTGCTCCAGTCGATCGACTGAGCGCACAAACAGGAGGAACTGCAGAATGACCCTTCTCAGTCGATCGACTGGGAGCCTTCTTTGGGCCAGTCGATCGACTGGGATCCTGCTAACCAAACGCCCATTTTTCTACTCCAGTCGATCGACTGAGCCTCAGCCTAGTGCCAGTCGATCGACTGGACCGCTACAGTACCGAAAAATCACCCGAGGCTATAAATAGAAAGTGGCGAAATTGACCAAAGGAGGACTTTTTTTTGGGGAATTTCAAGGGTTTTGAAAGGGAGCAAAAGGGTTTTGAAGATCAACTCATCAAAGAGGAGCATCTAAGGATACAGGGGGATTCTTCACTCTATTCCTTACTCTTTTTGTGTTCTTCTTTATTTCTCTTGTAAAAACACTACTTGGTTTGCCTATGAACATGAGTAGTGAGTAGTTCCATTTGTTTCTAGGGGTCTATAGACCTCCTTGGTGTATAAACTCATCTATCTAATGATTTTATGCAATAAATGAATGTTTGGAATGATTGTGAATCTACTTGGATTGATTGTCTATCCTATGCCCACCAAGTGTTTGATAAAATACCTAAGTGGACTAGAAATATGAATTTGATGTTGAATGCTCTAGCGAGTGAGACTAATGATTCTAGAATGAAGTAGATTCACCCTTTGCCAAGTGATGATCACTAGCGTGACTCATTTTGGCATTGAGTTAGGCTTGATCTTAAACCGCTCATTGGTCATCAATCACTCAACTAGCATTGATGATTGAGAACTTTCGAGTAGGACGTGAGCTAACAATATCTAGCGATTGAAGCTCACGTGCGAGGTATCCTTTCCTTAAATCGAATAACAAAATCTAGCGATTGAATTGGATTTAATAGGGATACGCCTTAATCTATCATTTTCATTATTCGTTCTTGCATGAAATTGAACCTTCTAGAGTTGAATGCACCAAGGAGGGAAGTAGTACCCTAGGAGCGCTTTTGAAATCCTTGAACACACCTCTTTTATTTGTTAATCATTGTTTGATAATTGAAAACCACAATTCTCACAACCAATTGGAAATAGACTTATTGAGTAAAATTGAATAGTGATCCTAAGTTTACAATTGCTCCTTGGACGACCCGGTACTTACCGGTCATTATAAATTGTTTTTGACTTGTACCTAAAAACTACGACTGTCACTTATGCTGAGAGGAACATTGAGTGTAGTTCACAAAATGTTCAATAGGGTACTTGACACTTGTAGAATTGCACACAAAGTCTTTTAACAAAACTGTTGGTTTATGAACTCTAATGGACATGCGAACAGGAGGATCATGCTGTTGCACAGACTGACCAGTGACCTCTGGAATGCAGGTATCAACAGCCTGAGTATCTGAGCCAACTGAGACAGCTAGAGGAGATTTGAGAACAATGGCTGGTTCAGCAGGGATGTCTGAAGTGGAAGACTGAGGTAGAGATGAAGCAAGAATGCCTGGTAAAGTTTGAAATTTTTCTGCATATGGGAATTGATCTTCATGGAAAATCACATCTCTACTAACCAAGTAATTATGGTGTTTAAGAGAAAATAACTTGTATCCTTTTTGACCATGTGGATAACCAACAAAAATGCAGGTTTCAGCTCTTGGATCAAACTTCCTTCTACCAGCAGAAACTGTGGAAGCAAAACATAGACAACCAAATACACGTAAGTTGTCATAGGTTGGAGGATGGCCATATAGCAACTCAAATGGTGTTTTTCCATGTAAAAGACCTGAGGGAAGTCTGTTAATCAGATAAGTGGCTGTCAACACACAGTCACCTCAGAAAAATTCAGGTAATTCTGCATTAAATTTCAGTGCTCTTGCAACTTCCAACAAATGTCGATGTTTACGTTCAACTACCCCATTTTGTTGAGGGGTGTAAACACACGATGATTGGTGTATGCAGCCCTCAGCGATAAGAAACTGAGATATGGTGTTGTTGAAGAATTCCAAACCATTATCTGTTCTGAAGGTTTTGATTGTTTTCCCAAACTGATTCTTTACCATTTGAAAAAATTGCAGGATGGATGAAACTGCAGCATGCTTATTAGGAAGCAAGAAAGTCCAAGTGGTACGTGAATAATCATCAACCAAGGTAAGAAAATACCTTGCCCCTGAGATAATGGTAGTGTGATAGGGACCCCATATATCACCATGCAATAGCTCAAAAATTTGAGTAGAATGAGTAGAACTGATAGGAAATTTAAGCCTTGTCTGTTTAGCAACTGGATAGATTGCACTGTACATATCAGTCTTATTACAAGTACCAATTGGTAAATGTTTATCGAGATTAGTCACAATATTTTTGATAGATGCATGCCCAAGTCGGCAATGCCATAGAGATAGAGTGTCTTGAGGCTTGATAGCTGCCAAGCTAGCTGATTGGACTTTGCTTTGAAGCTGATATAATCCTTGCACATAGTTACCAGTCCCCAGGATAAACTGCCTGACTGGATCCTGAATATGACAGATGTTGTCAACAAATTTGACAGCATAGGAGGAGTTAGACACTAGTTTGCCAACTGACATCAGATTAAACTGAAAGGCAGGGACTAGCAGAACATCAGTGATAGTAAGATGTGAATTAATTGTACTAGAACCAGTGTGAGTAACCATGGCTTTGCTCCCATTAGGCATGACAACCTCATAGGGAATCTGAAGTAGTTTAACATCAAATAAAAGATGAATGTGTGGTGTAATGTGATCAGTTGCTCCACTATCTAAAATCCATGTATCATGAGGCACTTTAGTAGTAGTGAAGCAAGATATACCTGCCATGTTAAATGATGACTCATCCTTGTTATCTTTTTGATTGAACAGACTAAGAAGTTTGCTCAACTGTTCCTAAACTTGAAACATTTGGCTGGAAGAGGAATCATGTGGAGTACCAGGTACTGAACTGCCCCCTGTACTACCAGAATTAGTACCAGTGACATTATTAGCAGCAGGATTATTTGTTCTAGGAGTCTGAGAATTGTTGTCTTTGTGTAATCTGTGTCCAGGAGGGAATCCATGTAATTTAAAGCATGTCTCCTTTACATGACATGAAGTTTGACAGTGTGAACAAAATGGCCTCCTTGATCTAGTATTGGTAGAATTACTGCCAGTGTTTGTAGAGTAATTCCCTGCAGAGTAATTCTTATTCTGTCCAGAATTTCTGTCATAACTGTGACTGAATTGGCCTTGATTTTGTCTATCATTTTGCCTAGTATGTGCAGAATATAGGGCAGATGCTTCAATTACCTTAGGCTTGGATATCAGTTTCTCCATCTCATCATCAATTACTAATGAATATGAAGCATCCAGTCCTAGTCTAGGTCTTGTCGCAAGTATTTGAGTGCTGACTTGTGCATGAACTTCATTAAGTCCCATGAGAAATTTCTGAATTCTATTTTTCTGTTTTTTGTCCTGCATGCACTTAGTTGACTTGCAAGTTTCTCCAAGAGTACACAACTCATCATTTTCATAGGAGTCCTCCCATAATTGCAGTAATTTGTTTAAATAAGAAGCAACAGTAAGTTCAACTTGTATAAGTAGAGTGATTTCCTTGGCAATTGAATATTCTCTCATGCTATTATCTCCACCGAATCTATTTTGCAGATTGTTCCACGCCTGCACACAACTGACAGAATGTACCAGTGAAGCAGCAATTTCATCAGAAACGGAGTTGATAATCCAGGACAGAACCACACCATTGCATCTCTCCCAGCGAACTAACTTGTAAGGATCATTTGTAGGTTTTGGAAATAGACGTTGAACAAAGCCTAGTTTAGCTTTGATTCCAAGAGATCGGATCATAGAGGATCTCCATGGAATGAAGTTATCAGCATTGACAAGCTTTGATGATACCAGTGATGCACCAATGTTCTCATTGTTGCCTACAAACAGTGGATCATCAGCCGGATTGAAAAATTCATGTCCCTGTGTGACGATCGGAGTGGAGTTTTGAGGACGAGTTGCATCAGTGACCGATTCAGCAGTTTCAGCCATGATTTGAGACCAGAAATCAGAGGAGCAGAAACTCCAAAAACAAAAAAAATGTTGATGGATGATCGATCGGAGTACAGCAGCAGTGCGGATCGTTCCCTCTGATACCATGAGGATAATGGAGATCGGAATCAGACTGCCGGAGATGGAATTGAAGAACGGAGGTGAAGAGGAGATGAATTGAGAAGAGCGTGAATATGGCGGAAAAGATGCTGAAAGCATCAGACCCATTTTGAATTTATAATGAGTACAGAAGTACATTATTACAAGCTAGTCCTTATTGTTTAGATAGGGTACATTAAAAGTGATGCGAGAGACAACCCCTAATAGCTTTTGATATGTCAAAGCCGACAGTGAGTTAGGACACACTGTCTGTGAGAGAGGTGGTGAGGAGGCTTACGAATTGCTGGTCAATGGTGAACCATTCTTCATAAGCGGGATTGGGTAATTCAGCTGCTGGAGAAGTGTCTGTGGCATAAACGGTGATGGTCGCCTTGGGTTCTGGAATGGAGCCAGAGACTTATCCCCATAATTTCTGACCATGGAGATAAGCAGTGGCGGACTTTAAGTAAAAATAGAGAAATTTTTTTATAACAATTCATATTGATTTAACAAAGTACAAACGTGCAAATCAAACTACATAGACTCTTTACTACGAGATAATTGACATCTACGAGTCTCTAAACTTTGAAAACGATTCAAAATAGACTCGTTTTCAATTGTTGCAAACACATCCCTCTCGACAAATACCACCAAACTATCATTTAACCATTCATCGCCGCATCGGAGTCAACCACCAACAGTCGATTTGGCGGCGAACGTGGGGGCGGGCCAAGTGACGGGGGCAGACAAGGCATCGGAGTCAACCACCAACCAGGGATTTGGCCGCGAACGTGAGGTCGGCCGCCCCCAAACTTACAGGTATTCACACAATTTTTATGTTGAAAGTAATTTTGCTTAATTTTCTTCAAAATGTGTTAGAGGTTTTTGGTTGGACTTGATAATTGAAATTGACTTGATGAAGGTTTGCTGAGATGTGGGAAGAGTTGCCGGTTGAGATGGATTAATTATCTAAGGCCGGACCTCAAAAGGGGAGGGTTTACGGAAGCCGAGGAGGATCAAATTATCCAGCTGCATAAAACCCTAGGAAACAGGTAAAAAGGCTGAAGCAAAAATATTGCCCTACCTAAATTTTCCCTGTACTTGTACTGTGACATAATAAAATTAAAACATGAAATGGTAGGTGGTCCAAGATTGCATCCCATTTTGATGGCCGGACCGACAATGAGATCAAGAATCACTGGAACACTAAAATTAAGAAAAGGCTACTGGAAATCGAAGTAGACCCAAATTCCCATGAATTGGTCGAGCCAAAACAAACAACAAAGGCAGCAGCAACCGCTGCGGAGGTTGAAAAACTAGAGAACAACGTCAAGGAGGGGTCCAAGGATGAGTTGGAAAAAATTGATAAAAAGGCGAATAATGAGCAGCAGGTTGACTTGGATGATGATCTATTGAGCAATTACGAGATCTTCAATGGGAGGCTAGAGGTATTGGAGCATTGGCCAAACGAGGAAAGCTGTTAGGGCCCGAAAAGTAAAATACTTAACCAGGTCCTAACAAGTGCGGAAAAGTGGTGGGTGGTCGATGGATATAGTAGAGATGGTGGAAAATGGGTTGGATTTGGGCGGAAGAGGGTGAGACGAAAGATGGTGATGGTGGATATAGTGGGTTGATACGATAAGGTTGATGGCCTCCTAGATCCGGTATCAATGAAATAGGTCACCCCCAAGGCAAACGCCCGATCTACTACTAAGATAAACGAAAAGATACTTTGATTGATAAATGATTGGATGAATAACAAGAATGAAAGACAAGTGCTTAAATAGTAAAAGAGAGGCGCCTAGATCTGGCCTTCAATGTTGGATTTCCCGCCCAAGGTAGATGCATGAATGGTGTTGAAGTCGTGTGCCATGAATTGACCAGATTCGGCCTCATAAGTGCCAAGCGCGGGCTCATTAATGCCAAGTCGTGTGCTAGGCGTGTTCCCGGCCGCGTCCCTGGGCCAGCCGCGTCCCATAAGCCGCGTAGACGCGTTTTGGCCTCCTCCGCCCAATTGGCTCGGTCGTTCTCCTGGGTTAGTGACATCGTCCCACTCTTTGGCCATTTCGAACACAATGGTCGAGCCACTTTTGCCCAATTCGGTCGTTGGTCCGAGTAAGTCGGAACGAGTGCTCTTCGGCTCGGACAGGGCCTGGCCGGTGCCGAACTTGGGTCCCTCGGCCACTCGGTCCCATTTGTTGCGAGGGTTCTCCTGGGGCATGGCCGAGTATTCTGGAGCATTGGTGAGGACTTTAAGGCCATCGAGCGAGGTCCTAACAATTCCGCCTCCTTTAGAAAAGACCTTGTCCTCAAGGTCGAGGTTGGGTCCTGCCTTAGTCTTCCCCGCGGAATCTGGTGTGCCTCCAATTTTTCTTGACAAGGCGTCTGCCGCTTGATTTTCTTTCCCGGGCTTGTACTGTATCTCGAAGTCGTACCCCAATATTTTCGTGAGCCACTTCTGGTGCTCTTCGGCCACTAGACGCTGCTCCAAGAGGTGCTTCAGGGCTTTCTGATCGGTGCGAACAATGAAGTGCCTACCGAGTAAGTAGGGCCTCCATTTGATAATTGCCGCGACGATGGCCATCAGTTCACGCTCATAGACTGATTTCAGTCGTGCCCTTGATGAAAGTACTTGGCTATAATAGGCGATTGGCCGCTTGTTTTGCATTAGTACCGCGCCCAACCCGTAGCCCGAAGCATCGGTCTCCAATATGAAAGGTTGTTCGAAGTTAGGAAGCGCCAGTACTGGGACCCGGGTCATTGCCCCTTTTAACTCAAGGAAAGCCTTGTGCGCTGCTTCGTTCCATTGGAATGAATCTTTTTTGAGCTGGTCTGTCAGGGGCCATGCGATCTTTCCATAGTCCTTGACGAACTTTCGGTAGTAACCGGTGAGACCCAAGAATCCCCGTAGTTCCCGGACGGTCTTTGGCTCCGGCCAATCTTGCATTGCTTTAATTTTTAGTTGGTCAGCGGATACTCCTTCTTTGGAGACGATATGTCCTAAGTATTCGACGCTCCTCTGTCCAAATGAGCTCTTTTTCTTGTTGGCCACCAATTGATGTTTCCGCAGCTCTCCTAGAACCAATCTCAAGTGTTCCGCATGTTCCTCCTCGGTCTTGCTATATATTAAAATATCATCGAAAAAGACTAGTACAAATTTTCTAAGCCAAGGCTTGAATACCTGATTCATCAAGCTCTGGAACGTTGCTGGCGCATTCATAACCAGGAATTCGTACTGGCCTTCGTGGGTTCTGAAGGCTGTTTTGTGTCGGTCCCCTTCTTTCATGAGGATCTGGTGGTATCCTGATTTTAAGTCGATCTTCGAGAAGATTGTGGCCCCATGGAGTTCGTGATCACAGGTATCGGGAATTTTCGGCCACAGTCTGTTTGTTGAGCGCCCGATAATCTACGCAGAAACGCCAACTACCATCTTTTTTCCTCACGAGCAGGATGGGGCTGGAGTATGGGCTGGTGCTCGGTCGGATGATGCCTGCTTCCAGCATTTCTTTGACAAGTTTCTCAATTTCATCCTTTTGTATTTGGGGGTAGCGATAGGGCCGGACGCTAATGGGCTGCGCTCCATCTTTGAGTGCGATGGCATGCTCGTGGCCTCGTTCGGGGGGAAGGCCCCGGGGCGTTTGAAATACGTCCCCAAAATCCTCGATCGTTTCTTTTACTGCTCGGGGCTCCATTTTTTTGGGGGCTTCCTTCGTGGTTACTTGCACAGCCATGCAAAGTAATGCGCATTCCATTACGACCGAATTGGCGCCATAGTCCGGATGGAAACTATATTCCTCATGCTCCCTAATTAGGTGGTCACTTGGGTCGTCCGGTGGTTTCTCCTGCTCACGAATGATACATCCAACTTTAAAATTGGTCATAAAAGAAGAACTCTTACTTGTGAGGCCTTCGGTGAATTCCTCAGGTTGCGCGCATGTCAATGTTTGCTCGGGTGAAACAAGTTGCGGTGTCTTCACTTGTTCTGTGACACAAGGGATCGGTGGTACCTTCACTTCGGGTTTGGCAGGCTCCGCTATTCTGGTGGCTTCCTTCGGTGAGAACTTGCCTAATAACGCTTCCAGTCTGGCGAGTCCATCCTTGAGTGTTTTGTGATGAGCAGCTCGTGATGCTTCCAGGGATGCGAACCTTGCCTCCATGGGTGATAGGTCGTACGGCCGTGCGGGCTCTGATACCAAGATGTTAGGGCCCGAAAAGTAAAATACTTAACCAGGTCCTAACAAGTGCGGAAAAGTGGTGGGTGGTCGATGGATATAGTAGAGATGGTGGAAAATGGGTCGGATTTGGGCGGAAGAGGGTGAGACGAAAGATGGTGATGGTGGATATAGTGGGTTGATACGATAAGGTTGATGGCCTCCTAGATCCGGTATCAAGGAAATAGGTCACCCCCAAGGCAAACGCCCGATCTACTACTAAGATAAACGAAAAGATACTTTGATTGATAAATGATTGGATGAATAACAAGAATGAAAGACAAGTGCTTAAATAGTAAAAGAGAGGCGCCTAGATCTGGCCTTCAATGTTGGATTTCCCGCCCAAGGTAGATGCATGAATGGTGTTGAAGTCGTGTGCCATGAATTGACCAGATTCGGCCTCATAAGTGCCAAGCGCGGGCTCATTAATGCCAAGCCGTGTGCTAGGCGTGTTCCCGGCCGCGTCCCTGGGCCAGCCGCGTCCCATAAGCCGCGTAGACGCGTTTTGGCCTCCTCCGCCCAATTGGCTCGGTCGTTCTCCTGGGTTAGTGACATCGTCCCACTCTTTGGCCATTTCGAACACAATGGTCGAGCCACTTTTGCCCAATTCGGTCGTTGGTCCGAGTAAGTCGGAACGAGTGCTCTTCGGCTCGGACAGGGCCTGGCCGGTGCCGAACTTGGGTCCCTCGGCCACTCGGTCCCATTTGTTGCGAGGGTTCTCCTGGGGCATGGCCGAGTATTCTGGAGCATTGGTGAGGACTTTAAGGCCATCGAGCGAGGTCCTAACAAAAGCACAGAACTCGACGGACAAAGCTTGTCGTTCAGTGCGTCAATGAGCGAGATCGAAACACGGAATAAACATAACTTGCATCAATGGTTCGATGAGATGGAGTCCTTTTTTGGGTTCAGTGACCCCCTAAATCCATTGCTCTTCACAAAATATGACTAGTGAATATTTATCTTTCAAGTAGTATTGTACGTAGTATCATGAACACATCATTGATCATTCAACTGAAAGTAAAGGACCTGAAAATCCAAAGTTCTGTCTGAGTTGCACTCATTACACCATCATTAAATTTATACAATTATAAAAATATTCTTTTATAATAAATTCAAATTGAAAAAATAAAATGACCAAATCAAGAAGGGTATTGCTCATGGCACCCCCCACTAACACACAATCCCTGTGGGGCCCACTCGAAATGACAAATTTACCCCACCCTTATCCATAACTCAATTATTATATCAATTAAATATATAAATATTATCTAATTAAAATAACAATATAATTAGAATTATTTATTTAAAGTATTTAGAAAATAAAATTAATAAAAAATATATTATAATTAATGAAATACTATCATTAATTCAAACTAATGTATAACACATATTTTTTTTTAATTATGAGTACATTATTGATTAAACAAAAATTACTTTATATTCAACATATATAATACATAAATTATGAATCTAGTCAATTATAATACATAATATTCAACATGTATTTTGTCAAATATGTTATTAATATCTTGTATTAAAAGTAATACAAATTATCGAATAGTGTAAATTGCTTTTGCCAGAGAATCTAGTATATTTTTTTGTTTCACAGTGTATTGTCAAATCTGTTATTACTACCTTTTATTTAAAGTTGATACATTATCAAATAGTGTAATTTGCTTTTGCCAGAGAATCTATTAAGTGAGTTGTCTATTTTTTTGTTTCGCAGTGTATTGTCAAATCTATTATTACTACTTTTATAAAAAGTTGATACATTATCGAATAGTGTAATTTGCTTTTGCAAGAGAATCTATTCAGTGAGTTGTCAATTTTTTTATTTTGCAGTGTATTGTCAAATCTATTATTACTACTTTTATAAAAAGCTGATACATTATCGAATAGTGTAATTTGCGTTTGCAAGAGAATCTATTCAGTGAGTTGTCAATTTTGGAGTGAATCAGAAAAATATAAAATCTCCAAAGAGAGGCCGATATAAGAGGGGGTCTGGGGTTTGTAGTACTACATCAACCAATGACCACTCTAGAGTTCCGAGTACATATGATATCTACATTAATCAATTACCTGTGGTTATGCATCACTATATTTATGACATTGTTGACGTTGCACCAGATGGTCATTGTGGATTTAGGGCGATAGCTGCACTAATCGGATATGGAGAAGAGGGTTGGATGCAAGTACGATTTGATCTTATTGATGAGATTCAGCAAAATAAGGCTCAATATGATGTCATTTTTCCAAATAACAGTACAGCAGACAATATATTAGTTTTGCTAAATTATTTTGAGACACCAGCACCTGAGAGGCATTGGATGGAGGCTATGACTTTGGGAACTGTCATAGCATCAAGGTACAATATTGTACTTCATACATTCGGTGGAAATAATTGGAGTTGTTTTACCCATTTGCCATTAAGGTCCCCTCCGGTTAAAGAAAATGAGCGTATGGAAATAGCTATCGGACACGTAGGCAATCACTTCGTGCAGCTTTTTCTACACCCTTATCATCCGGTGCCACCTGTACCAATGTGGTGGTGGGATCATTCATCGTATGAATCTAAAGGATGGGCATCTTCATATAAGACACGTACTGATTTATGGCGCGAAATCATAAGCACGGGCTCTCCAGGAGCACAATTTGGAGGAAATATTGATTAGATATGTCTACTTTTTATGTATTTATTTTTAGTATGTTAACATGTTTTCTTGATTCCAAATTAATATTGGTATGTTAACATGTTTTTATGTATTTATTTTTAGTATGTTAACATGTTTTCTTGATTCCCCAACCAATTATTAATAAAATCAATTAAATTATTATTATTCATCCTAAATTATTTTTTAAATATAATTCATAAATAAAATATGTCTAAATAAGATTTTAGTACAATGAAATTTTGTTTATTTACTTACTCTCTCACTAATTTTATAATAATAAAACACTAATTTTATAATAATAAAAAAGTAAAATTATTAATAATAATACATAAATATGGTATAATTAATATATAATATTATTATCATTTAATTGAATTTTAATTATCATTTAACTGAATCAAAAACATGATTTAAATATGAATGGCATGTGAGTGTAAATAAAGGAAAAGATGAGGGCATAATGGTAAAATCACAACCCATTTTTTTGTCGGAGGGGTGCCATGAGCAGCTCCCATCAAGAAACAGATGGTAATATCTATAACGAGTTACTAAAAAGTATTTGAAATAGGGCCCAATGGAGCACAATAAGGACGGAAGACAAGCAAGAAATGAATTTGCATTTTTCCGATTTGCAAGCAAAGAATAACATGAGATGCTGCTGGTCGATGACTATTTAAATAGACTAAAGACAGAGTTCAATTTCCACAGCAACAAAGAACAAATTCATGGCAATGTCGTCTTACTCTTCTACTGATTCAGAAATGGAAATATATAGCAAAGCCTATACAGAGATCAAAGGCCTACACCATCCAGATGGCCGAGAAATCGATGTAAAGTCCCTTCTCCAACATGTCAAGGACATCATTTTGTTCACCAATGAAGAAGAACAAGAGAAACCGGTAAGCCTCATATAAATATTTTTTATCGCCTTCTTTAATGTATGTAGTTAACTTGTTTTGGATGCAGAGAATGGTAACATCCAAAGAAGTTCCACCCCTTACCTGGTGCAAATCTCTTCTGCTACCGCTAGAGGTTAGCATTATTTCACTCAACTCTAAGCTTGCTAGTCTCGATTGTCTAATTGTTTCACAAACTATTTTTTTTTTGTTCCAGAAACTAATGCGAGATATAAGCAAGAGAGACAATAAGAGTGCTGTAGCGGTCTCAATACTCAAAGAATTACAACCCTATGCTTGGGGAGCCAAGGCAGTCTTGGTTTTAACTTCTTTTGCTATGAACCATGGTCTGTGGATGCTGGCCCAAATGTATTCAGCAATTCCACCATCATTGACGAAAGTTAAGGACAATAATAAATTGTACTCAGTTTTAAGCAGGGTACTATCCAAAGGATCTGAGCTAGATTCATATTACTTTTATCTGTCGCTGATTCTCTCCTTCAGCAAAAGACCAAAGGAGAATAGACTCCCCAAACCCGCACTCATCAGTCTGTTTCAGGTAATTGTACGAGTGGTCGAATGCATCATTGAGCTGCAAGATCTACCTTCAGAGGACCTACGAGGCTATGTCACAGGGTATGAAACGACCATGGATTATATACCGATCTATGCCCATCGTGTCATAACCACGGTCATATATTGTGCAGCAGTGATCAACCAATTCCCCGACAATGAGTATGTTTTTTGAATACCTCATAAAATAGGTGTCTTTTATTTATTTCATCTTTACCTCGTCTCCATTAACCTTCCTGGTAGTTATGAGATTTCAGAAGCAGAAGACAATAAGCTATCTATGTATGCCAGCGATATCAACGAAGAAGTCAAAATTTTATCAAAGTTAATAAAAGACTGCAACCAATTCTTAGGTGAGCTCCCACATTTTACTGCCCTGATCATATAATTTGGTGAATTAGCATTATAAGCATGCACATATTGAATTTCTAATCAAGAACCTTCAGTCACTTATTCATTCTCTGTCGCAGAAGAAACAAAATACGATAAAGAAATTCAAATACCAATACCTGAGACAAGCAGTATGGATAACCGAGAAGCTCTCAAGTATTTTATCAAAAGTGGAGGTGATCCAAAGCTCATGAATGCTGCGGTTGGTTCAGAATCTAAATAAAAGAAACGATTAGTAATGTAACAAAAAGTAAAAGCCGATAAATACATCACTTACAATGCAGATAATTTTAAATGCAGGACACAATCATAAGTCAGTTAAAGGGGAAACATGTAATGTTGCTGGTATCAGATGAGGACAGTTCAATGGACGAAATACGTATCCTCGACGAAATATATAGAAAAATCACCTCACAGCGAGGCATGAAAGTAAAATTCAGCATTCTCTGGATTCCACTCTACTCGGGCATAGGCAAGGAACGCGCAGCACAGCATTTCCAAACCCAAATAAGGAACATGAATTGGTATGCGGTACCCCATCCTTCAATGGTATCAAAGGAGGCTACTGAGTTCATAAAAAAGAAATGGCAATTCCAAAGCAAGAGTAACATATTGGTGATGCTTGATCCGCAAGGCACAGTTTTGAACATCAATGCATTTCATATGATCTGTGTTTGGGGTGGCCTTGGTTTTCCTTTCACTAGGTCCAGAGAGCGAGCTCTGTGGAAAACCGTAACCTTCAACATGCTATTCATTTTGGATGCAATTCTTCAAGCTACCTTCGAATGGGTAAATAGATTAATTAATGCAATCATATTCAATCGCTACAAGTTAAAAAATACGTGTGATCTAACTATTTCTTTTACTTGAACAGATTCCGGAAGGAAAATATATATTTTTATACAGTGGGGATGATATAGAATGGGTTCGAAAATTCTCAACAAGTGCCAAGAGGGTATCACAAAAGTTTAACATTCCTGTGGAGCTATTATATGTTGGAAAACCGAACAAAGGAGTTCATCAAAGAACAGCCAAAAAAATAAAGGATACGATGACAAATGAAGGCCTTGGCCATGTCTTGGATGAAACGATGACCGAATACTTCTGGAGCCGCCTACGCAGCATGTTGATATCCAAAATGAGTCACCAGAACAGACAAGAGAGCGAGGACTTGATGACAAGACAGCTGAAGTGGCTTTTAGGGTACGAGACTGAGCGAAGCTGGGCTCTGCTGGCGAAAGGGTATGCGGTGGTGACGCATGGGCCAGGAAGCACAATTTTGCAAGCCCTGATGGAGTATGAAACAAAGAAGGTGGGTGAATATGGAGTAAGCTTTGAGTATAAGTTTGAGAAGTTGCACAAGAAGGTTGTGTCGAGTGGGAAGGTTTGCTGTGTGCAGGTTGAGTTTCCAGTTTGGATTTCAGGGATGCCTGAGACAATGAGGTGCCCTCAGCCTAATTGCAAGACGGACATGATGGACAAACGCATTGTGTTTGAGTGCTGTCACCACCACTACCTTCTCCCTGAAAAATAACAGTTTTACATCAGTTTACTGTTTACTTAAGAAATGAACATCAATCCAACTCTAACGCGGAAATGTTTGAGTTGAAGTAGTTTTTGTTAAATCTGCTAGCAAAGCAAAAAACAATGATAAACTAGTTTTGTATCAGGTGAGTTACTTATAATTTTAGTAACCTAGAATTCAATTGGGCTAGTAAAAGACTATGGATGATTTAACAATCATTGTCTATCAGAGTTTCAGACTAGCTGCTGCACTGGCTGGCTGTAGATTGCTGCCAAAAGTGATGTGTAATTCTAGTAATTGGAGCTTCAAACTAGCTGCGCTGGATGTAGATTGCAGCGAAAAGTGACGCGAGAGACGGTCCCAAATAGCTTTTGATGTGTCAAAGCCGATGGTGAGTTTGGGACATACTGTATGTGAGAGAGGTGGTGAGGACCCCGTGATGATTGAAGTGGATTGCCCCTAGGATTTATGGGTTCTTACTGGATTCTGGTTATGCCAATTTTAACTCTTGGAAGTTGGAATCAATGTAGAAGTGGTTTCTTAATTTTGAAGATTAAAAATTAATTGAAGAGCAGCTGTCCGTCAGATGCTAACAAATTTACGACGGCAAGGCATAATATCATCAGTTTCGAGCCTTATACCAGTTGATATGTGTAACTTTGATGTTGAATGATCATTGCAGATTTGCAGAGCATTTCATTGTAGCACCATCTTTATCGGGTACATGTAAATTAGAGTTTTGGATTACAGGGCTACGTACGGTACCTTTCGAATTTGATGCTTGAATTGTGTTTATTGAAGTACGGTATATAAGGTACCTCTCACTTAGAAACTCACAAGAATACGCACATGAAAGGAATAGACGAGACAACAGCCTCCGCAAGAAAGGAACACCCGTACACGAGTGACGAATAACACCTCCCCGAAACGTCCACGCCCACATCCACAAGTATGTATAATATTCTATTACAATATTTCGAATTGAAAAATTAATTCAAAAATGCAATGTTATAAATTAATTTTAAATTGGCTTTTTCTGGCCCAGAATAAATCAATGTGCCACGCGTCAGAGCCCATGTAGGTTTGCCGGTTTAGCCCAATAAAAACAAAGCCCTAATAGGTCGGACAAGGAGAGAGAGAGAGAGTGTGTGATGAATGGAGTCCAGGTGTTGAGGAGATTGCTCAACACAGCAAGCAGCTCCAGTCCTCGCCTTACGAAATTTGCGCTTCATGCGCCGAAGAGCGTAAGTTCATGTTTGGAAGTTCTCGATAATTTGTCTGCTCAATTGGTTTGTTGCTGATCCATTGATATGTGGTTTTCTATCCGAGAATTTGATGTATTGCTGCTGTGTTGCCTTTTCACTATTGCATGTTTTATTTCAAAGATTACATCTTTAGAGTTCTTGATTCATCATTGCAACGATTTGAGCAGTAGTTAGTAACTGGTTGATTGAAGTGGTTTGTCCCTTGGATTTATGGATCCCAGTTAGATTCCGGTTTTGCCAACTTTTGACTCTTGGAATCAATGTAGGAGTGGCGTTTTAATGTTGGAGATTGAATTTTATAGACTTGTCCTTTGGATTGCGTGGCATTTTTCTTACGTCTAATGATTCATGCTTGTTGTTGGTGGGTTAATCTATTTTCAGGTGGAGGTGGCCTTTGTTAACGACGAAGTGTTCAAATTGCCAGCAGAGTTTCTTAGGGTATATAGTCCAGCCGCTGACAGCAAGATTCGATCTGTTGGAGGTGAAAAGGTAAGTCGTGATTCACATCTCCATTACTTCCTCCATCTTGTCAGTTTGATTATTGGTTTTGCTAGAAAAAAAGGTTCATAGACCATTAATCCAGCTAGTCACAATACAGTCCATCTGACATCTATTTCCCGACACTTGACAGGTTATTTTTGGGCGCCGCCATGTAGGAATTATGTCTGCAGAACCCGTGGGGAACTACGGCGTAAGGTGCGCTTGTTAGCTCCTTCATATATTTAGTGACTTCTCCTCCCTGTATTTAAGTCCACATTTTCTGATTCTTCATCTATGTTAGGTTGATCTTTGATGACTTGCATAAAACCGGAATTTACACATGGGACTATTTCTACAACCTTGGCAACAACAAGTTCAGTCTCATTCGAAAGTACTTAAGAACCCTGAAGAAACATGGACTTAGTAGAAATCCTCCTCCAAGAAAATAAATACCGACTTGTCATCCATGGCTACCAGTTCAGCCCATCTTGGCAACTGACTGTACATCACTCTCAAGAGTTGTTTAACCGAAAGCTCCGGCAGACACTGTGTTCTTAGTACAATCAGTGTACAAACTGTCAACTTGTCAAGGTGAAGGAGAACACAGCTGTAACATTTCTTCAGTTTCACAGGAGTTTTGATCCAGAAAACCTCAGTTGTTGGGAAGATTTTCCTTATTTGCCATTTGTTGTTGTTGTTTATAAGTTTGTGTTGTTTCTTTCAAAGATACTTCAAAGACAATAACAACAAATAAGTGGCATTCTGAAGTGTTGTTTCCAAAATTGATCAATGATCAGATGAATTGAAATGATTTTTTTTGAAATTTAATGTAAGCTGAGACAGCACAACTTAAGTCTGAAACACAAACACAATCCTAAAAAACACAGACACTAAACCAGATAAGCAGCAGCAGCAACAAGAGGAAGAACCACCAATTTACAGCACCCTCCACAACCAAGAGCTGATGCTGCACCAGACCTGTCACTATCACTACCTTCATTTTCATCATGAGACTCATCAGCCGCCAACACTTTGATGATCACTTTCTGTCCCCTTTCACAATGTCCAGCCACTCCACTAATGAAGTAATAAGCTCTCTTGTTTCTCAGCTTATACACAGTGTTGCCATTGTTTGAGAAGTAAAGCGGTTGAGTTGATTTGCACGTCTTGTAGTCTCTCTCCCTCACCTCCATCACTGAATCCTTCTTGTAATTAAAATCTGTAAAAACCCAAAAATCAACACAAATTTAGAAAAAGGCAAAATGCCCAGTTGATCAAACGTGCTTAGAATGATGAAAGTTTGAATCTTTTTTGTGTAAAGTTTGCATCTTGTGCTTTGCTTACTGATTGTGTCGTCGAGGCGGAAGCGGTTGTGAGAGGCCCAGTTGTTGTAGTAATTGGTGTTGTTTTCAGGTGGGACGATCCAGCCGTCAATGCCTCCGACTTGAATCTCCAATGCAGAGATGGAGATGAAGCAGAAGAGAGTGAGGAAGAGGAGGAGGAGATGTGAAGTGGACGCCATTGGAGGAGTTTGAGAGTGAAATGAGAAATGGGTTTTTGTGTTTTTTGAGTCTCGGAGGTTGAGAGATTAGATGTCTGGTTCAGCATGGTTTTATTGACAAGGAGATGAAGATGGCGGTTAGAGACAGTTACAATTGTTGGGAGATGAAGATGGAGGGAAGTGGAAGTAGTGGAGAGTGACCGTTTGGGTTTGGTCAAAACAGACTTTCCAGTTCCAGTCAAACCCACAATTCTTCATCATGAAAAAAAAACCCACAATTCTTAGAATCATAATATTCTTAAAAAGATAAAAACAATTGATACAAAAAGATAAATTTATTTGATCAAAGAGATAAGTAGAAAAAATGGAAACTGAATATCATATGTTATTGGTATCTTTCGTTTTAGGACATGATCGAACTGAAAAAAAACGTATCATATTTTTAACTTTATTCAATGAGATAATGGATGGCCGAATCGTGGCAAAATAAATTTGGCTAACATCCAGATCGTACACATGAAAAACCTAGGGATGCATACTTTCAGACCGAACCGAAAAATCGGACCGGAATCGAGACCGACCGAATTTTACGGGTCGGTCCAAGATCGGACCGTAAAATTTCAGTCAGGTCCGAGTTCTGTCCGGACCGTAAAATTAAAGGTATTCGGTCCAATTCGGTCCAAGTTTTCATAAAAATTTCGGTCTCGGTCCGGTCTTCGGTCCATACTTGTCAAAAATTTTGGTCCATCAGTCCGAACCGAACCGTAAATTTTGGTCCGGTCCGGACCGAATGTGCATCCCTAGAAAAACCTGATCACTCTTGCCATTGATATAAAAATTGGGATATATGGTCAGAGACAGTTTTCCAGACTATTCTAGCTTTTTTTTATTAAGTCGCCAACTGGCTACACAGCGATACAATCGCCCAAAAAAGGCCCAACATAAATCGCCTGACGGGCGAAAGCAGACGACACTTAAGACCAAATAAAGACCATTGGGCCCTTAAGAGAACCGAATCAGCCAAAACTGACAATTTCCGACCAAAACCGACAATTTCTAGCTTTTGAATAAGTAGAAAGAAGTCGCATTTGATATACAAAAAAAGAAGAGGTTACATTTACGAATAAAGTTCAAATCTTGGATTAGTTGACTCAGAAAATGGACAATAAGTTGACTGAGGTTTCCTGCACTCTGGGGTTAGATTGCACAAAAAGGTATACACATGATGTTTACTGTGACATTAATTATACTGGAGAGCTTTACTTGTACTATAAACCTTATGATGATGATGATGATGATTCAATGTTGACGTTTCGATTCACAGCTACCTGGGACTCTGGATCATGGTGGCTGGCGGCCTGAGAGCCGTTCTTGCCCTTAGACGATCCTTGGCTCAGTAACCGAGTAAATGCGCTCTTTGATCTCCCTACTGACTTCACACTCCCATCTTTGGCTTCGAGAGCTTGGGATATGGCTTTTACAAGATCATCGTAGCGACGTCTAAATGTAGGGAATCTTGAGATGGACTTCGCTATTCCTTGTAGCCTTCACATTTATAAAGATGAAAGAAAAAATGCTGTGAATTATGCGTGATAATGGTATAATATTTGAATGAAAGAAAAAAAAAAGTAATTTTAGCGTGTAAAAAGTGGATTTACCTTCGGGCCAACGCCTCAAGTTCTGCCCGTTTTACCTCAGACTCGGGCGGAGTCCCTACAAAAGAGCTCCTTAACCTCTCAGGATTGCCGCTGAACAACACTAATTTGCAGAGATAGTCTTCTTCAGTTTGAGAAAGATGTCCAGCTTTAATCTGATCTTTCATGATAAGTAAGGGGTTCACGAACCAATCGAATACCGTATCTCTTGGTCTATTAGCGCTAGTTATCTCAGTGACATTGTCCTCTGCGTGAAAAAAAATGTTTGCATCATGAAACCTGAAATTATTAATTCTAGAGACTAAAAATGAGTAGCGAATGTTTGCCAAGATTGTCCACACTTACTTAATAATAAGCCCTGAGAGTCCGCTTTTACAGACCGCAAAAGAAGCTGCAGAAGGCAATATGCCGGTAAGCCAGTTGAGATAATTGTACCACCGCCTTTACTGGATTTCGAATCCTCAATGTCGCTGAGCGTTATGTATCCTTCCGCAGTCAAGGATTCCCCGTAATGCTCGCATTCATTGAAAAAGCCATCGATCAGCTACATAGAAAACAGAAGATGGATATTCAGTATGAATGAAGGAAGTTGTGATGCTAACTTAAAAATACAAAAGTGGTACCTCAACTGGCTTCAACTCGGACATCGAATTTAAAAGCGACGTGGATCGGCTCATGGGGTTTTTGAATGATTCTGGTTTTTGTAAGGAATGGGTGCTTGATAACGACGGAGTCTTTCGGTAGCCAACCCTGTTGATGCATAACAACACGATTAGAAAAAAATTAATATTCCAAAATCTAAGGCACAAGAAATCTTTTAATACGGGCGGTGAAGCTATACTCTGGAAAGCAGGATCCTTCTGACATGTCAAGAACATCATTGCTGTACTCGTCATATATGGCTAAAGAAGCAACGATGTAACGGAGTCCCATCCGGAATGAGCACTCCTACAACGAATACTCTAATGAATTTCGAAACCTGGTGCTTTGTGGCCAAATATCTTATTATTTTGTAGCGTAAAAGGAAAGTGAGCGGTAAAAGGATGGCTAATATTAACCTGATAAACAACCACAGCAGCATAACCACCTAAGACGAGACTTGATAACATGGACGCCAGTACGGCTCCTGCAACAGCCAATGGCCAGAGCAAGATAGCAAGACCTGCAAACGGGACGCAAATTGTTTCCAAGAAAGGACCTTCGCGGCCGATGAGATCTTGAACCAACCGACCCCAGCCTTTGAATAGCATATATGGACTCTTACAGACAGCAACAACAGTTATGACTGGAAAATCAACCACGATACCTAAAGCCCCAGCCACGACAGCCTCGGGAAGACGAATCAACCTGCAAATGAAGAGTTAAATGTAATTTAGCTACTTATCGAAAATGTATGTCATGCGGCCAGTATTTAACAAAACACGAAAGAACACACCGAATTTCATAGCGCCTCCCTTCTCTTCGAAGTTCATCCATATAGGAGAAATACGAATGGAAGCAGACATCCAGAAAATCCCTGACGATTGTGAAGCTGCCTTGAATCGTACTCCACGTCCCATCCTGTGAATTTATAAAATGACACACACTATTTAACCGAACAGCAAATTCAATATGTACTGACGGTCATTCTTCAGTCCAAGCAAAGCAGCACTTACAACTAAGCAGTGGTAAAACGGATCAGTCTTCCCTTCTCCAACAGCTTCGAATGTGGCAAATATCGGCTGCAGAAATCCATATGCCGCCCCGCTAATAATACTCGCAGGAATTCCAAGTATCAACCATAAAGTCAAGACCACAGGCAAGATCCCGACTAGCAGGAGCTTCACTATCGGACCTAATTGCTTTGAGCTGTTGATCAACAAACTTCAGCAATAAAATACAGCCCGAGAATTCGAAGATACTGTTCTAATGTAGTCTGAACATATTAACCTGAGAATGCTGAAAAGTGTCCAGAAGAAGTGTGCTGGCCAGAGACCTATCATTATTGCCGATATTCCAAGTGCCATTATAAGACATACAAATGGGCAGAAAACAAGACCTGAAAAGGTAAACAAACAAGCTATTCTCAGTCTTAATTAATACTACCAGATATAGCAAAATATGGTCCAAATTTACCAAGTAGATTTAGCAGCATATATACATAACTACCACAGCCAACATCAAGAAAATGCAAAAAGGCTACAACCCTGAAAGCAACTTAAGTGTCTATAAAATGTACAAAAGACCCAAATTAGCTGCAATTCACAAGCAAGTACAAAAGTGAAAATTAGGAAATATGGCAAGAACTGACCTTTAATGGTGCCAAGGAGCAGGAGTCCTATGAAGTAGGGCAAGAAGCAGATGAAGTTCCACAAGGTTGCCAAAACCCCGTTTGGAGGCTCCATCAAAGTGCCAAATCAAAACTGGATCTTTCTCCTAATTTAACACAACCCCATTTCAACAAGAACCCAAACCAATCTCATCCAGAGACCAAATCAAGAACCCAGTTTGAAAAAAAAGTTGAATTGGTCTGAAGGATTTGAAAGGTGGACTACTAGGTTTTGAGAGATGAGGGAGAAGGAGGGGTGGAAAAGATTAAATCTTTAAGGGAGAATCTCGGATAGGTTTGGTGGAGGAGGGTATGTAGATAAGCGGTTGGGGAAACTGTTCCGTGGGGAAGAGAATGTGGTGAGGCCCAGATATGAAGTGGATGGTGGTGATGACCGCAATAAGAACAACAACTGCTGCTGCCTGCTGGTAGCTTCAAAATTGAAAAGATGATTAAAACATAAATTCTTTGAATCGATGATTGATTTTTAAGTCTTGGAATTGAGGAGGTGGTTTCACAATTCGCATCACTGGATATGACTCTGTGTTTTTAATTTTTATATGATTTACTGTGTTACTAAAAAAGAAGCGTGGTAACTTGGGATCGGGGAAGACATGTGGGGAGTTGAATGAAATTATAAGTTAACATGGGATCGGGAAGACATGTGGGAATTGAATGAAATTATAAATTAATATAATTTCTTGATTAAATAAAAATTATATTTATATGAACAAAATTACAAAATGAACAGGAGTGTTGATCTATTGGTTAAGGAGGCTATTCTAAGTGGTTAGTTTCTTATGCCATGAATTCGAGTGTTAGGGCATCAATTATTCAATTTTCTCTCTCCCTCGTGAATGCTTTACGAACTTTTTACATTAGGTAAGTCTATTTTTATCCATTCTATATTATTCGTTGAAATCCAAAGATACTTAACTTCTTGTTTTGGACTTTATTAAAACTATGTCATTATACTCATTCAATTTTGAATGATTTTTTATTCATTTTAAATTTATGATACAAAATATTTGGTTTCGCTAGCTCAATTATAATCTAACTTTATAACATAAAGTTATAAACTACTCTACTTACCTAGTTGTTCTTTTACAATTAAAAAAATTGGCAATTAAAATTCAACCCTACATCAATAAAGAAAGAGATAGTGGAGGGGAGGTATGTCAATATTGACGATGTGGACTATTCTTAGAATGCCTTAATGATAAACATATGATAGTAAAAGAGTAAGCTATGAAGTGTGAATGATGATGATGACATAAAAGTGTTCAAGGAGGAAGCTTCATATCTTTTGAGCTGCTGGACACCAATTGCTTTTGCTCATCTTTAAAAGATATGTATCCTATCATGTGATAGCTTCTTGGCCACCCTTTCCTGCTGCCTAAACATTGAAGCCCAATGTAGGAAATGCAGGCACCTTTTTGAGCTGAAGTAGCAAAGAAATCGAGTTTGAGTTGTATCATCCCTTCTCCTCCGCTGGCTGCTGCATGCTGCAACTCAATTAGGTCGATGTTGGCTTATGGAAGAAGCGGATAATCCCGCAGTTGCTGCATTGAACTTCTGTAATGTTGTTGAGCATCAGTGTCGGAAGCCCGAGGTTTTGAATACTATTTGCTCACTTTCTTCAGATAATTTGCTCATCTGCTGCACATTTATTTCTTGCAAGTTGCATCATGCAGCTTTCCCTACTTTATCATTTTATGATAATTCTCTTAGAAGGTAGAAACGTTTAGAACCCATCGCCAGATGCCATGAGCCTTGCCAGGCATAACTCATTTACTCCCTTTCTAAAACTTTCTAGACAAAAGGCCTGACCTGTAGGATATGTCATTTGGTTAAGTGATGGAAGCCGTAACTTCTCAATTCAGACTTTAGGATGGGAGCTTGCAAGAGATAGTTCATCCAAGCATTCTCCTTTATTGCACAAGTATGTCTCTACTCTCTCCATCACGGTTAAGATGGCTAATAGCTACAAGGTACTTATAACATTCCACGACAAGGCCATGATCTAGCGAACCAACAAGCTTTTGTTACTTAGTTTTCTTGCCACAATACCCATCTAATCTCTCTTCACAAATCTACCCTGCAACATAAGGTGTAAATTTCAGATAACAGATAACACAACTACAGTGAAATACTGCAAATAAACCCTGTGCAGAATCATGAGGTTACTCTTTTATCAAAAAAGAAAAAGAAAAAAAAAGAATCATGAGGTTACTCGGCTGATAGATAACTGAGCAAGAGAAATTCCAGTATTTGATTCATGTAACATCATAGTTCACAGAAGGCAAATACCTTGATGCGGGGGCGCTTTTCAGCATTCAGTTTACGCACTTCATATCTTATTCGTTTAGAGAAGAGCCTGTTTCGTCGTTTTTCCTTGTACCTCAACAAGCTCGCCTCTCGTATTTGCCCCATCTTCCACTTCAACTCATCCTCCTCCCAGTTCCCATTAATCTCCTCCTCCTTTATCATTCTCTTCGCCTTCTGATCTGGAACAAGCCACGCATCCTGCCCAACACACCAAAATAACTTCAAAACCATCTCACATTTCGTACCACAGCTCTCACATATCCATATAGATCCAAAAAGTAATTTTTCATATATCAACCTAATTACAATCACACTAGCAAAAATCAGAATCAGATTCAAATGATCAACTTAATTTTAACAGAGGCCAACTGAGTGAATTATAAGTATAAATCAGTTCAAAGCAGACTCACATTGCTGTCTCCAGCAAACAACTCATCATCAAAACCAGGCACAATCTGGGAGCCATTTACATCACTGACGAACAATGATCGTCCTCCATCCCACGCATCCAAAACCTCCTGATAATCAAGCTTCAACGAAAGCCGCTTCCGCTTCATCTTCCTCCTCTCCTCCTCCGCCGTACCGCATCCGTCCACGGCGGAACTACTCACATCCTCCACCACCTCCGAGTAACTCACCCACTTCTCCTCACTCTCCTCCCTCTCCCTACTCCTCAACGCCGCCCTCACCAACTTCTCATCCTTCTCTACTCCCTCAAACACCGGTGACACTGCAACCGACACCGAAATAGCCTCCGAGTCTAGCAGTCCTGTCAACGAAGTGCTCGTATCACACTCCTCAGAGAAAAAATAGTCGGAAATTCTACTCACATCATCCGCCGCAGCCGTACGCATCGGAAAAAGCTCGATCAGCTTCATCTCCATCTCATCATCCATTTCTTCTTTCACAACCTCCTCCTCTTCAACCATTTCTGCTTCCTCCACCATACGATCCAGCCTCGTCAAACTAACATACCTCGGTTTCCGAATTCTCGTCCTCACCTTCCTCGCTGCAGCTACTTCCTCCTTTTTCACCGCACACGCACGACCTTCGGTCAAAATTCCAACTCGTCGGTGGCTCGCCTGCTTCGATTTCCGGCTCCTCATTCTCGATTTCCGGCTCGCTTTGCTGCACATTTGGTCTTTGGTGCTCTGAGTCGCCTCTGTTAATTTCTGTAGAGTTTTGGAAAGAGTGTAGGTAAAAAGCGAGCGAGATTTTCCTTCGTGATTGGAGGGTATGGTGGGGCCTAATTGTCGCTTTATTGACACGTGGAGGTATGTGATTGAATGCTGAAGCGATTGTATTGTTATCTAGATTTGGTTTTCGGGGTTTGGGGATCGGGATAGGGTGCGTGCGTCGCAGCGGAGTGTTTCTCATCTCGTGATTTCGTCAGTTCAGCGGCTAGGGGTATAACTGTCAATATATTCATGTGACTAAATTATTGGTGGATGATGTGATGTGTCTATTAATGAGTGAATCTTACGTCACTGATCGAACCTATTTGAACCGAAACCGACTCGGTACTCCCCGGATCAATATCAAGACAACTGACTGACGGTGTCGTTTTGTGTAGGAGCACGACTGTAGAATGGAGCTTCGCAGCAGAGGATTACTGCAACTGAGGTTCATGCTACTCTCGCCTTAATCGTCTGCAGCCTCGTCGTCCAGTTCGCTCAAATTTCCGGCAACACTCCGTCAACGTGCCCCTCCACAGGTTAAAACTCCTTTAACTGTATAAGTTAACTCATTTTTCAGTGTCTAAGATTTATATTTAGCATTATAGTAATTCTAGGGTTTCGATCGGAGGCTGGTGCGATTGTGGCATTAAAGGATTGTGCGTTCGTTAGATCTGACTTTTTTTTCCGTGTTTCTGGTCTCAGATCTGTGCCTTTTTTTTCAAAGCTCCTGCGATACAGAGTAGTTAGAAATGTCTGGTGATGGTCCCAAAGGAGGGCCGGATTACTTTGGATTTTTTACACATGAATTGGAGGACTTGTTGTCTGGAGAAAATAGTGCTGATGATGATTTTCTTCCTGTACTCGGTTTTAAGAGCAATGAGGTTAGTAAGGAAATGTGGGAGAATGATGTGGATGAGACTCGTGAAAGCGGTGGTGATGGGGATATTGGTTTGGATTTGGAACAAACTGGCTCCTTGTTTTGTGATGGTTTGGGCGGTGAGCTATCCGATTATAGGAAAGAGAGGTTGAATGGGTTGCTCAAACAAAGTGTTTCCGTCCTAACCCAAGAAGTTGACCAGGTTGGTGTGTTGCATATGCATTTAGGTTCATAATTGGGAGGTTTTGGCATTTGGAAATTTTCGCTGTGTATATGGAGTTGTGAAGATACATAGGATAGATATGGCTCTTGGTATGAAGATGAAGTAGGTTAAGAGAGGATGTGAGTACGACAGACTACAGATTAACACACTGTAAAACATAGTTTGTTGTGCCGAAAGGAAATGAATAGTTACTTGTGCAGTTATTAAGTCTTTGCTTTGTCTAGTGATTTTAAAGTTTATTAAGGTTTGCTTTTTGTGTATATGGGAGAAGTGTGATCAAGTTTATGGAGCCTTAGGGTTAGGGGTGAATGCCATACACCCTTGAGCACCATTTAGTATATGTGCATGTGCCGGACAAACATATTAATGATTCTGTCAGTATACTTTCCATTAACAAAAATCAGGGAACGACAGAAAGTTGGAATTATTTGGGGTTTAGCACCTCATCCCACTCCCTCCCTCTCTCCTTGTTTTGAGATGATGTAAATATATGCGTAGGCCACAGCTTGAGCTTAATGGTTTGAGTTATATGTAAAGATACTTTGTTGTGTTGCATCTTCTTGTTTAATTTGTTTTTACATAGAAAACTGATGATGACGTTATTGTAGATGGTAGAGGTAGTTCTCGCAACGTGCGAGTTACAACATTATTTGAGGAGCAAGTCAACTGCATCAAGCTCTCAAGGTCCAGCAACTGGAGACAGTGATCCGGCTCCTCCGAGTAGGAAGCATAAAAAGTCCAAATCCCCTAAGGCCAATAGTGAACCCACGGAAGAGGTAAAATATAGTAATTGCTAGAACGAGATGATTCCATCTAAAACTTCCTTAATTGGAGATTATTTGGGTATACTTGAATAAGAAACGTGATTCTCAGAGTGTCGGTCTTATGGGCCTCAGTGTATCGAACCTTACGGGCTCGTTTTTTTGGTGGCTAAATACCACTTATGAATCGAAAAAAAAAGAAAAAAAAGAAACGTGGTTATGTTTTGATATCAAGATCAACCTAATGACTAGTCGGCAATCGTCATTATACTTGGGTACTAACTCAGAGTTTGGACATGGCACCAACAGCAAAAAAGCACTTTTTTGTTGCCAAGTTTTACTTTTGATGATCCTGTTGCAGGATTATCTTGAGAGACCAAACAAGTTTAAATCTATGTTTGACATTTTATCTCAGAATGGGGAATCATGTGTTAACTGTAATGTAGCACAAACTTCAATGTGGAGAAGAACTCCTGACGGTTCAAGAGTAAGCATGAGGGCATGACTCAAGTTTCCAGTTGCATTTAATCTTGGTTGGTTGTGCTTGCTTTTCAGTAGTATTTGTGCTCATCTGTCATCAAATAACAAATATGTAGATATGCAATGCTTGTGGACTTAGACTGAGAAAAGGGAACTTACAATTGTCACCAACGAAGAAAGATCAGACTATTGTAGGTTCTCAAGCAGAAGCTGACAATAAGAAAGAAGTAATATCTCTTTACCACAGTTCTTGGTTTTCTGAGAGCTACTTTTATGATACATTTATCTTGCCCCCCAATGGCCCCGAAGTCTCTAGTCACTTATGGCTTGCATAGATCCTTGGTGGGAGATCGCTGTCAAAAGTCTCCTGATTAAACTCAGTTTTTTTGCTCCTTTTCAGGTGACTGATGATCAGAAGTTTCTTCTAGACAATGATAGACTGCAGGTGGAGCAGGCAGTACTTTCTTGTGCCATATTTTACTTTTGATGATCTTGTTGCAGAGAGACCAAACAAGTTTATATCTTTGATTGACATTTTATGTCAGAATGGGGAATCATGTGTTAACTGCAATGTAGCACAAACTTCAATGTGGAGAAGAACTCCCGATGGTTCAAGAGTAAGCATCACATGGCCCTAGTTTCCAGTTGTATTCAATCTTGGTTGGTTGTGCTTGACTTTTCATTAAATAACAAATATGTAGATATGCAATGCTTGCGGACTTAGAATGAGAAAAGGGGACTTGGACTTGCAATTATCACCACAGAAAAAAGATCAAACTATTGCAGGTTCTCAAGCAGAAGCTGACAATAAGAATGACGAAGTAATATCTCTTTAACCCAATTCTAAGTGTTCTGAGACCTACTTTTATGATACATTTATTTTGCCTCCCAGTGGCCACCGAGTCTCTAATCACTTATGAGTTATGACTTGCACAGATCCTTGACGAGATATTGCTGTCAAAAGGCTCTTGATTAAACTCAGTTTTTTGTTCCATTTCAGGTGACTGATGATCTTAAGTTTCTTCTAGACCATGATAGGCTACAGGTGGAACAGACAATGAAGAAGTATGCAGATGAAATATCTTCCTCTGTAGGTTTTTCTCTATTTTGGTTTGTCTTTAGTCAAATTTCTTATTCTATGCCCGCTGTTTAGCTCAATAATTAAGCAGCAAATTTTATGTCTATGGTTCATTTCCAGCTCGGCCATATGGAGCAGCAGCTTGAAGGCTTCCTTGACAATATCACATCTAAATGCAGGTTCGGTCTTTTTTAACCAGTTAATCATATCCAGTGCTTTCTTTCCCAATGTGGATGGAAGTGTCATCGGTTTGATTATTTCTTTTATCATAATCCTTATTCACTAGCTTACCAATGTATTTCCTCATTTGTTATAAGCAGGAATATGACCTTCTCTGAGAGGCAGCGTCTTTGGAAGTTGATAAAAGCTCTGCCTCCAAAGAACTTCGACAAGGTGGTTGAAATCATCAAACGTGGCAGAGGGTTGGATCCACATGAAGAAAATGACATATTAGTTGACTTAGAGGATATGGTTAGTAGCGGGTTCCAACGTCACGTTCGCATAAGAATCATAATCGTTAAACCCAGTGAATAAACCATTTCCTTGTGTTTACATTTCAGGACGATAAAGTGCTTTGGAGATTATATTACTATTCCAAAGCAGTTGAGAATGCCCAAAAACTCTTGGCCTAGGCATTCAGTCTCAAACTCAGCACCTTTGAATGCTGATGTCCCCTGTCACAAGTCTCAGTTTACAGGAATCCTTTCATTCTAGTTGATTCTGGGATACGATGTTATACCATTTCACAACCAGTGTAGATGAAAGTGAGGAATAGTGTACTTCGTTCTGCTGTAATGTCAACCTAAGCTGCTGTCTGTGGCCGAGATTGTTGGTTCTTGAATACAAATATTGAAAATTATGTAATGACAATCAAGGAATTGGTTTTGTCATACAATGGTCCACCATTAAGAACAAGCATAAAACTGTATAACCTTAGATGAAAGGATAGCAGAAAGATACATGATCTGGGGCTCAAACATAACTTCCCAAAATTTTGTTCATACCGACAAAATTCATGTATTGCCATCGTCAAATGGAATAAACTGAAATTCAAGCACGTTACAAGGAACTTCGCCTCATCTTAGAAGGCGCGTCTTGGTCGATTTTCAGCAGCATTGACCCTGATTGCCCTGCCATCCAAAGTCTGCACCATGATATGTAAAGTTAGTTAATAGTCCAAAGCATACGCGATTATTACAAAGAATAGTATAACCATGCTAACCTGTCCGTCAAGAGCAGCAATTGCATCATTCACCTCGATCTCACTGGAAAATGTTACAAAGCCAAACCCTCGAGATCGCTGAGTCTCCCTATCATAAACCACCCTCGCATCGATAACTTTACCATGCTCGCTGAACACCTCTCCCAACCGAGCATCGTCAACTTGCCATGGAAGGTTGCCAACATATACCTTGAAACTAGGAGCAAATGATCTTTCTTGACGTTCCGGCCGTGCACCCTTTGGAGCAGCCTTATTAACCGTCAAAGGCCTTCCGCTTATGTCCTGATACCAACATTCAGCCAAAATAAAATCAATGCTGGATCTTGTTAAACTATAAGAGTGGGAACCATAAACAAAACATTAATCAGAATTCTATTTTTTTTACAAAACATCATTCTGACTCCGGCTCATAAATTTTTTGTCGCAAAATATCAGGTGTGCTTCAGGCACTGACAAGCATAAAATATTATACAAAAATAATGCTATTCTTTCTGACCGAAAGCATACATATTTGGAGGTTGTTGTATATCACACACATACTATCCCTCTACTAATGAAGAAGATCGAACATAATGTCAATCTCGTTCAAACTGAATATTCATTTCACATAATGGATATCATATCACTACAAACAATCTCAGTCTCAGTTCAAAATGATGATCCCTAACAATGATCCACTAGTTCATTGTTCACGGATAGATAGATTTTAATGCACGTTTATTTCAACTCTCAAGAATTCGGTTTGGTTCAAAAATGTAATAAAACACAAATCCATATGAACAAGCGGTTTCAGCAATGGCCAGCTACATCAACAAATACCAAAAGTGTTGCATGAACAAATCCACACAACACATTGCGGATGTAATAATAATCTCTACACACTGCAAACACAAAAGTCATAAAATGAAACATAAATAAACAGCTGAACTCACATATCCACTGAACATCTCCACAGCCTTCTCAGCCTCTTCAACTGTGCTCATCGTGACAAAACCGAATCCTCTACTCTGATCTGTCTCCCTGTTGTAAATCACCTGCACCAAAATCCATCAAATCAAATCAACAAATACTTTTTATATATAAAAAGAATGGAAATTCCATAAACCCTAAAATTCAAAATTCACCTCAGCAATTTCCACCACGCCCGCCTGATTAAACAACCCCGCAAGCGCCTCAGTATCAAAATCATACGGCAAATTACCGACAAAAAGCTTCGCCTCCTCCGGCGGCTCAGTGAAAAACTCCTCACCCTCTTCACCTCCATCTTCTGCAGCCTCCTCATCCACACCCTGTTCCTGCTCCTGCGCCCAATCCGACGTCTGGGCAACGAACGTGGTCACATGAAACCGCGAAAAGTTCCCTCCTTGAACGGAGGGCATGAACGCGAGTGCAGATGTGGATAAAGACGACAGCTTGACGGCTAGTTTGGACTGCGGTGGGAGAAATGCGCACCGGGACTTGGCGGTGAAGATGGATGGGAGAGTAGTGAGGCAGCTCTCGGCCATTGTTAAGGGCTTGATGAGCGAAGATGTTGCAGTGGAGATGGCGAGCGAGAGCGAAAGAGAGAATTGAGCTACGGGTGAGACTGAAGTTAAGAAGAAGATGATGAAGATAAGAAGAGGACTGCGAGCAGAGGCCTAGCTTTTAGCTTCACAGTCATCATATGACACGACATCGTTTCATATCTTTTGCGACGGCTTTTCCGCTGATAAGTCGTCGCTAATGTCACTTGCTGCTTTCCTTCTCAGACTTCTGCAGAGCTGTCATTGTAATATGAGTTGCTCCAATCTGAGAAATATCATACATTTTACTGATCCTGATCTTTCTGAAATACACATTGTATCCGAGAGGATTAACAACACTCGTATCTCAAACTGGGCACTTTTTTTTGAGTTGAAAGGAAGGGGAAGAATCGGTGAATCTTGGAGTTTGTCAGTAGAGGCTTTATTATGGTCTCGATTGGGCTTCGACAGATGGTGCATTCCTGAAGACTAGGTCCACATTCTGTGCAAGTCTGATACAGAAAACATAAAATTAACAATCAGTGGTGCATACAACATGTATAGCGTTCGGATCAGTGGAGCTACGACCGAAAGCTAAATAGTTTACCTGGTGCCCACAGCCAAAAGCCATCTTCTTCGGCTCAGTAAGACAGATGCAAACCTGAAAAACGATTGTTCGAGAAGGTTTCCATCAATAAGAAGGGCAATGCAATGTCAATAAAATAATAGGTAACGAACGAGTCACATTCTCCGAAATGATGGGAGCAGACGGTGCAGTGCTTGCAGATCCAAGGATGGCATCATAGTGGGCAGGTGCCGTGTTTTTGAAACTCACTGAAGGATCTGGATTGCCGAAAGCATATGGTAGAATAACTGGTGGAGGGAGTGCAACCCTTCTTGGGGAAATATCTTGACGACAGCTAGAAAAGCACACAAAAAAGAGTTTAAAAGTATTCTGAATTCTCGTCACTCGTGTTGCTTCACTTCGACAACAAATTAAAAAAAAGGTAACGAAGAAAAAGAAAAAAAGTATGTACCCCAATATAGTGAGCTCTTTTATCGCTTTGTACTGCGAAGGTATCTTCATCAATGCCGCGAGGGCGAATTCTGTTTCTTTACGAATTTGTGGAACATTCTTGGCCATTATCTCGGTAAAATTCACAAACTGAGAGAAAAAGGAGTCAAATGTATGTCTAGCGAATATCATTCGAGGCAATTCATGATGATGATGACATAACACTGACTTGGATGTTGTCGAAGGCTCGAGCAGGAATGTTGTCATCCAATTCTCTCATCATGTCCCATGGTCCATCGCCAATCCCCACAAGAATAATTGATAAAGGGAACTTGCTGGAAAAGTCCGTGAATCAAACCCCACTTTGCACCTTTTTTTTTCTGATAAAAGAGAAATTATAAACGAGGAAGAAACCCGATCAGTGTTACTCACCTTGTTTGTACGATGACGTCAACAGTTCTCTGCTCCTTCGGGCCACTTCTCTCTACCTAGGCCGACATCAACATAGGAGATGAGTCAGTCACTGATTACTGAAATTTACTGATGTGCATTCAAGTTTTATACATATCGGCGACAACTATTTGAGCAAAATTTTACAGAAAAATAAACAGTTGTTGATAAATTAGTAAACTTAATGAACCTGGCCGTGGCCATCAGCAATTATCACTAGAACATGATACTTCCCACCAGATTGTTCAACAATGGTCGTGGCCATCTCGATAATAGGTGCAAACGACGTTGGTCCTTGCAATATACAAGTCATGGAGTCAGGTAACAGTAGTCAGTAACAACCGGCTTATTTGCTAGTATCGAATATCGATAGATGAATAACACCTGAGAGGCATATTTTGGGGGCGATTTCCATATAACGGCTCAAGACCTCCTCAAATCCATGGCAAACTCTATCATCGGGATAGAAACTGAACACGTCTTGGTCGTGCGTGGACACTGTCACATTTTATACGAAATATAACATAATCATCAATATAATTTGCCTTCCTTGATAAAAACATTTTGTATAAATTACTAGGTAAGTTATGTAATACCATCGCCGAATCCGAAGCATGGGATTAAGTTATCCTTGTTAAAAGGTGCCAATGTTTTTCCAATGATGGATATGACTTGTTCATATGGATTCAGGCGACTGCTAAAGTAATGCAAACTTCGACCATTGCATGACTTCTTACCTGCGGACGGAAACCAGTACCAGGATCCATCTGCATATAGAAAACTATATCTAACCATCGCGTGTCATTTAGTTCCTTGGAAAAATATTAAGTTCAACTGAATAAGATCATTTGATAATAGCCCTCAAATTTTAAAAATCTTCGCCCCCTTGAGTTAAAAAAAAAGAGAGGCACTCGAAGGTCTTAACCTGATGTTGTATTGCGTTTGGTAAAGTCTATGCCAATAATTAGATTGGATGACTCTAGGCCTTCACGAGCAAGAGCTTCTGAGACCTGTGGAAAAGGTAGAATAGAACAGCACAAATGCAGATGTCAGCGAAAGCCTGGCTTACAGAAAATATTCCGCATTTCCTAGACACTGTTAAACTGAATACGCCTGGAACATAATGAGATTTGCTCCCACAAATTTGGAAAATAATGTAACAAAAAAATGAAGCTTAAAGATTGTTGTTACCCCTTCTAAGGAATTGCAGCTATCAGCAATCCTAGAATCTCTCCCATCAAATCTTCCTTCGAAACCGAAGCTCCCATGAATCAACATAATCAATCGAACCACACCAAATCCCAAATACCTAAATACCCAAACCAAGAAAAGAAACATCAAGCTTGTTCCTTTCGTTTCTGCAAGATCAAAATCCACAACACCGAGATCAACCCAATTTCTCCAATCCTGCCGTCACATTCCTAAACCCTGCAAAACCTCCTATTCTCAATCATACTCCGGAAATATTTAAACGGTGTTAGTCGACCTTGTCAACTAATGCAACCAACAAGGGCTATCTGCCTGGCCGACTAGTACCGAATTTCATGGTCGTTACGGACTAAGTTTTCACCTCAACATGAGTGACACACCCATAAAATGCTATGAAGACGCACCGATTGGAAAACGTCCAAGACTCAAACTTGGCTTAAAATCAAAAACACCCAGTTCAGCAACCGACATCCACTCGGCAAGACACTTCATGAAATTGACTTACCCAGTTGAAAGATCGGGTTGGGATGTGTAAAGGTGGTATCTTTATAAGGAGGGTGTATCATGTATGTATAGCCTACATCACTAGTTAGTGGCCGTTACGTTAAAGAAGCTTTTAATTTTTATTAAATGTGAATTAAATTAGATGGCATGTTTTTTTGTTTTGTTTGAGTAACTTTCACCGTCACGTTAATTTTTGGTATAAAATATAAAGTTCGTCAAAATCAATCTATAATTCATCATTTTTCGGAAGATGACATAGTTCGTTAGTTTCATTTTATAATTCGTCACTAAGAAAATGCACCAAAAATTAGGATTTAATCTCATCCATTCGAATCACTAGATCAAACACTATAATTAGTTTGTATTTTGTACCAAAAAAGCAACTTTATACCTAATTCTTTTCCGACTTTGACGGCCTAATCTCTTATTTATTTATCCATTTTTAGAAAGGATTTTAACAATTATGAAAAAAAAACTCGCAAATTGAAATCTTTTTAATGAAACTATTAATGGGCCTCCTTTTTCAGAGGCCCACAATATGCGACCCAACAACTCAACCACTGTACCCAATAAGCGGCCAAGCGGCCCACTTTGGCCCATCGATCATAAACTCGGACTCACTACAACCCGACCCGAATTAGACATACCGCACCAATAGACCCGCGATCGTTTCTTCTTCCGTTTTCTTCCGTCAGGAAATGAATCGCAACTCTGCAACACTCGATCATTTTGGTTTATCTGTCGTCACCTACCGATCCTCATCTCGTTTTCTTAAAGCTCCAATTACTCAATTTCGATCCCCAAAACCCCTAATTTCCATTTTCTCATTATCTGAGCCTTCCGATACGATCCGACGCCTTTCAGATCCGAGGCTGTGCTATCCGATTCTGAGGTTTTAACTTTCATTACCCATTACATTCAGTTGTTATTTATTTTTATTATTTTAATTTGTACTCGAATTGATCGAATCATTAGCTGATTGGTGTTGTTGGTGATTGTTGTTTAGTGCTGATCAGGTGCTTGATGAAATTGAGTTGTTTCATTTTATTTTGGTTTTTTGTAGATTTGGATCGCGTGGCCTTGTTTGTGTCAGTTGTGAGATACAGAGTTGTTGAAGTGGAGGGAGATTGAGAGTTGGGTTTGGGTTTGGGTTTGGGTTTGATCAGTTTCAGTGATGGCAGCTCCAGTGCCCCCTGGGGCACCAAGACCTGGATACAATTCGCCTCCTGCACCAAGTTATAATCCCAATTTGCAAAGAGGTGCTGATGGTTTGAGTAACAGCATGCAGAATTTACAGATCAATAGGCAGCAATCTGGGCCTAATTTGGCACCAATGAGGCCGCCACCTCCATTTGCTCGCCCTGGTCCACCTCCTGGTGTATTGAATAAACCTGTTGGGCCGCCGACCGGAGTGCCGTCGCCGAATGTGGTAGCAGGAAGGCCATCTGGTCCTCCTGCTGCTCAGCCGTCACCTTTTGCAGCTAGAGGGCCTCCTGTTTCAGGACCCTCTGCTGTGGGTGGCCCAGTAATGCGCCCTGTGACAGCTCCTCCTGGGCAAATGTCATCCCCATTTTCTGCGAATCAGGCTGCGCCTCATCCAGGTTCAGTGAGGGCAACTGCTCCATCGATGACTACTCCATTTGCGCAGCCTCAAAGTACACCTGGCACATTCAGCAATGGGCCACCAGTTTTTGGGTCTACTGGTTTGCCTGGGGGACCTCCTTTTACTACATCTATGAGTCAGCAACAGCCATCTATGGGTGCTCCGCCAATGATGATGGCTGCTGGCATGGCTCCTCCAAGTATGGGTCCTCGAAATGCGCCAGGGAGCATCCCACTGAGGCAACCAGGTTCCCCATTTTCAGTCAGTTCTCAAGGCATGCCTCCACCCCCTGGCTCTCATTTTGGTACCCATCAGTCTTGGCCAATGCAAACACCTCCAGTAAGTTGAAGATTTATGTAATTATCAGTTTCTCTTCACCGTTATCTCTTTTTGTTTTTATTATTTGTTATCCATAGCAGTTACGCAATAACAATCAACATGAGTAGTTTTCAATGCTTTCATAATTGAATTTGTCATGGAGAACATGATCTTTAATGAATTGGCGCAATGAACTCGAAAAACAGGGATATCGCTTATGCAGCCAACCTCTGAGCAACTTCAGTCTAGTTTAGCCAGGGTGACATATATTGTTGAAGCATAAAAATCTTTTATGGAGGAAAGATAAATTTTGATGGAACAGTTAGGTGTCTGGGTTGCTTTAAGTATTCTTTATGTTAACTAAACTTTCAAAAAATTGCACGGAGTGCACTAGTCGTATTTATCGATCATGGTGTCTCTGTTTGACGATGCATCTAAATGTGTTGATGTAACAGTTGAGAAATAAGTACCATTAGTGGTAGATACAATGATTATCATGCACCAATTGGGGGCATCTGTAAATGAATTTTACATCAATTTGCATCTTGAGGCTAACTTGGTAGTTTTCCATAGATGGGTGCGCCCCCTGGCATGCCTGGTTCTGCACAACCGCCAAGAATGTATGGAATGCAGACACCACTTCCAAATCAATCTGCGGCCACTATACCACCACCCATGGGTCAAGGTGGACCCTTAATGGGTGGTCCATCAAAGATTGATCCGAACCAGATTCCGAGGCCTATTCCAAGCTCTAATGTGACCATTTATGAGACTCGAGTTGGAAACCAGTCCAGCCCACCTCCGGTAAGCATTGAAGCAGTCATACATTTATGTCTTTTGAGTTTAGCTGAAGTCTACTTGCTGTGCTTATGTGACTACCTTTTGGGATTTTCAGGTGTAGCCTTTCTTAATAGAAGCATCTGATGAACAATGCAGTGTATTATTTGTCTTACTCATTTTTATCTTTTTTGTGAAGCCTACTTCTAGTGATTATGTTGTCAGAGACACCGGAAATTGCAGTCCTCGCTACATGAGATGCACCATTAGTCAGGTCATAAACTAAAATATCGCAACAGTTTTTGTTTGACATTTTGTTGAACTCAGCTTTTGTTTTTTTCTTAATGCCTTTTTGTGGGATCCAGATTCCTTGTACTTCCGATATACTATCAACTTCCGGTATGCAGTTGGCTTTGTTGGTACAACCTTTGGCCCTGCCTCATCCTTCTGAGGAGCCCATTCAGGTACCAGTTTGGTCGCATATATAAAACCTATATGCATATAATTCCATATGGAGCGCATTTGAAATCTCAATTCACACCTGATTTTTTTTCCTGTGAATAGAAAGTCTACATCACTTAAACTGGTCAGTGAACTCTTGTTGGTGATGTGATACAGCCGTGCATTTTGTTTTAATTCTTAGCGGACCTTTTCGATAATCAATCTTTAGTGAAAAAGGAGCTACACTTTATAAGGTGTGGTCATTCATTTACTACTGTGCTTGCTTCTGATCAGTTGTTCATATCTTTCTGAAACACAGGTTGTCGATTTCGGGGAGGGTGGTCCGGCACGATGCTCTCGCTGCAAAGGATACATAAACCCTTTCATGAAGTTCATTGATCAGGGGAGGCGCTTCATTTGTAACTTGTGTGGTAAGTGTGGTGATAATTATTTTCCTGTTTCATTCTATGTCAAATCATCTCCCCAACAGGTTTCATAATTGTTAAGATTCACCATCATGTTACTTTGTCCAAGTATGGCACAATATTATCTGCTTCACGTTTTATAAACATTGGGATTCAAGCTCTATTGATTATGAGTATCTTTACAGAAATAACAACTATTTTGATCATATTTTAAAGTTTTTTTTTAGATAATTTATATCAATTTGTGAACCCACCAGTATCGACTCTGTCCAAACCATTTCATGTTTAAAAGAGATTCATTGTTTTATTTACAAATATTTTTCTTTTGTATTTTATTTTTTGTGATCTGGTATTTGTTTAGGATAAAAGTCAACTAATTTTTGTAGTCCCACATGAATTCTTGTACTTATCTGTATCTTGTGAATTCTTGTTCATCTTTGTGAGGTAGACCTGTTTTTATCATTCAAATGTACCATTTATTTGAGCTGTCTCCATAAACCAAGAGCTGGCAATGCTTTTGCAGGATTTACCGATGAAACTCCTCGCGATTACCATTGTAACTTAGGGCCTGATGGCCGACGTCGAGATGCTGATGAAAGGCCTGAACTATGTCGTGGGACAGTTGAATTTGTTGCTACAAAAGAATATATGGTTAGTCACTACGTATAAGTTATAATTGCACACTTTATTGGCATTTGTACATGGACACTGATGTATGGTTAGTACGAGTACATAGACTCTTAAGTATTAGTGTTACTGGGTTTGGAAAATTACCTGCTGGCTTCTCATTTTAATCATTTAATACTGTCCCAAACTTTCAGGTAAGAGATCCAATGCCAGCTGTGTTCTTCTTTCTCATTGACGTGTCAATGAATGCAGTACAAACTGGTGCAACTGCTGCTGCTTGTAGTGCAATTTCTCAAGTCATTGATGACCTTCCTGTAAGTTTATCAAACAAGGTCCAATCATGAAACGCTACAACTGTTCATAATTGTGTTTTGTCCTTTCTTGTGTGCTGGCTATGGAATCGCTTCATCTGTTTTTTCATTCTCTCGAAGTAGACTCTTCATTTGCACGTCCTAGTCCTTGCTTATTATTCTTTATGGTCATGATCAAAGTTTGTTCATCTCATATTCAATTTTGCTGGCTTGCAATGGGTTGAGATCTCGGTCTGTATTATTGTGTCTATACCCGCCAAGCACTTCAGGAAAGTGCAGCGTTGCATAACTTTTGATCTAATGTTGTTTTTCGCGATGCAGGAAAGCCCTCGAACTATGGTTGGAATTGCAACATATGACTCAACTATCCATTTCTACAATCTGAAGCGTGCACTCCAGCAAGTAAAGTTTCATCTGAGATTACAGTTATATATGTTTTTAATGTGCTATTTTTTATCCTGACAAGTGACAAGTTATCACATTCAACATGTGCTTGCAGCCCTTGATGCTAATTGTTCCTGATATACAAGATGTGTATACCCCTCTAGAAACAGATGTCATTGTTCCACTATCAGAGGTGAGTTTGGAGTTACCAAAGTTCTCCATTCTTTTATGTATACATAGATTCATGTGAGTCTAGTCTTACAGCATGATGCGTCTGTGCGAAACTTGTCAACAAGAACACTAAAACCCCCACACAAGAGCAGCAAGTGTATATGAAGTGTTGATTATGATAGTGCATGGGTTTTGCCTAATGTATTGAAAACTACTTGACATCTTCACTTTTGTGGTATCATGCAAACTGTATAAATATGCTAATGTTGATGTTACACATCTTTTTTTTCCCTGAATTAGTATCGCCAACATGTAGAACTACTTCTGGAAAGCATCCCAACAATGTTTCCGAATAATAAGATTGCTGATTCAGCCTTTGGAGCAGCAATCAAGGTATGCCTTTCTCTAGAATCATTATGTTTTTATCATGTGCATTTGATGATGCCTTCTTCTAAATTTTGTTATATTTCCGACACAATTTTGATGAGTCTAAAAGTGTCATTTTTGCAATTGATTAATTGAGTTTTTATGTGCAATGAGCAAACATTACAGTATGTACATGTATATACACTCATGGCATGAATGCACACCCACTTTCTAAGTCACCTGCAAATCTGTTTGATAATATGAGATTGGATTTGACAGTAACTTGGTTTCAGGCTGCTTTCTTAGCCATGAAAAGTACAGGAGGGAAACTTCTAGTGTTTCAGTCAGGTATAAATGAGTACTAATTTAGAAAGTACTGGAGTACCAATTTGATACATCATGCAGTATAATGTAATAGCTTTTATATTATGCTTCACTCTTATATAGTGGCCTCCGTTCTGATTTTCTTAATTTGTTTACTTTGGGCAGTACTTCCATCTGTTGGTATTGGAGCTCTTTCTGCCAGAGAAGCTGAAGGAAGAAGCAATGTCTCTGCTGGGGAAAAGGTAATTATTCCTGCGAAGTAGGTCAAGGCTTTTACTTATTGATTCAGAAGTTCAAATTGACCGCCGAGGCTATACTGCATTCACACACATGTGGAACAAATTTACGGTGCTAACACGGGTGCTATTCTAATTTATGTATATTATTGTTGAACATTAGGAGGCTCATAAATTACTTCAACCAGCAGATAAAACTCTAAAAACAATGGCTATCGAATTTGCTGAGTATCAGGTAAGTATACAGTATGTCAATGTGCTATACTTTTCAGCCTTAGGGAGGTTCATGTTAGTCTTTACCTCTCATTGCTGGCCAGGTCTGTGTTGATGTGTTCCTGACCACTCAAAGTTATGTGGATATTGCTTCCATTTCAGTAGTCCCAAGGACCACCGGAGGGCAGGTAATTACAAAATGATTACTATTTTAGATTGTAACTGTTGTTTATCTGTGTCCTGCTCGGCTGCTCCTGTACTTGTGGAAATCTTATAGTTTCCTTTTGTCTCAGGTGTATTATTACTACCCCTTTTCTGCTATTTCAGATCCTGCCAAACTGTACAATGATCTACGATGGAATGTTACAAGACCCCAAGGGTTTGAAGCTGTCATGCGTGTTAGATGCAGCCAGGTGGGATTACACTTTTTTTTTTTTTTTGATACATAAGTGGTCTTAAGCCACCGAAAAGACAAGAAGACCCCACAGACTTACAAACGACTCAACTGGCTGCTCAAAAACGCCACTAAACAAAGCTTCACGACTCTAACAATAACACAGATTTCCTAAAAACATATGACACTATCTGGCTATAAATCATCTCCTCTTCCCTTCTCGCTTTGGCATCTCTAACTTCTGTGATTACACTTGCTTTATGCATTTAATGTTTTTCTGTTCTTATCGTTGTTCTTCGAACGCATTTTTAGATGTGTCCTTAAAATACGTATATGGTTGGTTTATCCGTAGGGTCTTCAAGTTCAAGAATATTTTGGAAACTTCTGCAGACGTATCCCTACCGACGTTGACCTACCCGGGGTATGCATCTTTCTCTCTGAAATAAGCCTTGATGGTGAAACTTACATGATCCAACTAGCTGAAAAGTAGCTATTGACTTTTATGTGGAAAAGTCTTCTGTTTCCAAATTTCCAATAACTTATCAGTATAATGCTTACGAGAGCTGAAATTTCCTTGCGTTAATGTTTGCAGATCGATTGTGACAAAACAATCATGGTGACGTTAAAGCATGACGATAAATTGCAAGATGGTTCAGAATGCAGTTTTCAGGTATGTAATACATATTGCACCTCTGTATTTGTTGCCTCAAATGTCCAAAAATGATTTATCATCTTTTTATTAGATTTTTTTCTTACATTTTCTAGTGTGCTCTTTTATACACTACCGTGTATGGCCAAAGAAGAATCCGAGTCTGCACATTGTCTCTGCCTTGCACAAGTCTTCTAAGCAATCTGTTCCGTGCAGCTGACTTAGACACACAGTTTACTTGCTTGTTGAAACAAGGTACATTGCATACTACTCATAACGACGGTTACAACCTCCACCACCGAAGACTAACTTCTATTTTTCTGTGGAAATTATATCCATGCTTCAGTTATTATGTATTTCCTTTCTCATCTATGGTTTTGGTCATTGAGTGATAGCATCGGATACAATGTGCTCAAATTTGTTCCCGAACTTTCTATCAACTAATGCTTGTGTTTTTCCCATTGCTTTTGCAGCTGGAAATGATATTCCTGTAAATCCACTTGTTCAAGTGAAGGAACAAATTACTAATCTTTGCATAAATATTTTGTACTCCTACCGTAAATATTGTGCGACGGTGTCATCATCTGGGCAACTTATACTTCCCGAGGCACTTAAGCTGCTGCCTCTATACACCCTTGGTAAGACTCTTTGTTTGAGATGCATAATCTAAGCTATCCATTGTTTATTGTTTTGCGAGATTGTGTGGTTCTTCATGTTCATCCCAAAAGCTGCACCATCGCTAAACATGGTTAGATGGTCATGTAACTGGCTGCAACATGAGAGCACATTATACTATACTCATATTTAAATCCAGTTTTTTAGTTTTTTTTTTCATGATTATTGTTGCAGCATTGACAAAAAGCACTGGGTTACGAAGTGATGGTAGAATAGATGATAGATCATTCTGGGTCAGCCTAGTTTCCTCCATCTCTACGACACTGGCCGTTCCTCTGGTGTATCCAAGAATGATTGCAATTCATGATCTGAATTCTAAGGTTCTTTATTTCCTTCATGTTACTACAAGAACCTGTCTCATGCGATGACTGAAAACTGCTTATTTTTTTACTGTACCAAACCAATAGGAGGATGACGGGCCAGTTGTTCCTCCTTCCTTTCCCCTTTCAAGTGAGCATGTGAGCGATAATGGAATATATCTTCTAGAGAATGGTGATGATGGTTTGATATATGTTGGGAACTCAGCAGATCAAGACGTAATCAAACAATTGTTTGGTTTCTCCTCATTGGAAGAGATCCCAACACAGGTACCTTCAGACCCATTCTTCTGAACTCCGCGCCTGGTTGCATGACTCTAAAATGAATGATGCATATCAGTCTGTCATCACTTTGACCGTACTTTATTATATATGATTTCATAAAAACTAGTATCGGCTTATGAAGATATATTAAGACGTGTGAATTCACTTGCATGTCCTGCAAAATGATACTTTCCTCTAAAATTCTACCTGCAGATTGTCCTACAAAATCTTGGCAATCCATTATCAAAGAAACTGAATGATGTGGTGAATGAAATACGACGGCAGCGGTGTTCATATCTGCGGTACGCATTGGTTTCGTGAACATTTCTTTTTATGCTATTCTCATGTTGTATTCATGTTAAACCTTGATGAAATCTAATGTGAATCTAACTTGTATTGTCCCCCTCACAGTCTAAGATTTTGCAAGAAGGGAGATCCAACAGGTTGGTACTCCGTTATGCATAAATTTCAAGCTTAGCTTATTTCTATTTTTCAAAGTATTTGTGACAGTAACCCGTTATCTGGATGATATATCTATCTATCTTTTCAGGAATGCTATTCTTCTCATATATGGTTGAGGACAAGTCGCCCAGCGGCCCATCATATGTTGAGTTCCTGGTCCATGTTCATAGACAGATCCAAAGCAAAATGACCTGATTTCAGTTATAATTAAGAAGAAAGCTACAAACTGGTTCATATACCCAAAGCAGCAAAATAGCATTGTGACCAACCCATTTTTGTTACTAAATTTTATTTCTTTGTTGGCTCACATGTAGTGTTGTACGGACAAAGATCTAGAGATGATAATGGATAAATATCATACACTTTCAGTTTCAGCAACTGAGATTTAATTTAAGAATCTGCAAGCCTTTTTGTGACTAGCATTCAAGAACATGTTACAATAGCTGTGGTGCTGACCCTCAGCTTATCGTATAATGCTTGACATAATAATTCACAACGTAGCGCTCACAAAAAACTGTTTTCGGTAAAATATGTCTGGAATCCCAACACTATAATGTCGTCTCATTTTCTTTCTTCTTCTTCCTCGAGGCGCTGCCAGCGTCATCGGATGCTCGCTTTTTTCTGCAAGTACAACATGAAAATCTTAGTTGCAAAGAACTGTCTGGGTTGACTAAAAGTGTTTCTAAATTATTTATTACAAATCAATTACTGTTTATTAATGCATTTTTGTCTCGCAGAAATCTCGAGTTAAACTTCAATTCATCCATTTCAAGCTGAAAATAACACATCTAGAAAGTTACCCGGATACGGATAGCTCCAGTGGCCCACTAACTTCACCTATATCATCAACCTCGACATCTTCAACACCATCATCTGTAATAACATAGACCACAGATTCAGACACATTGAGTGAAAAATAGATTGAATGGAAAAAGAAAAAGAAATGATTGTCCCACTAATTGAATACCAGCTCCTGTATTATGTCCGTTATGGTGCCATCATGATCAATATTGATACTTACAATTCTCATGGTAAGCCATTTTAGGACTGCATATCAAAGCATATTGTGATAAAGATTGTAACGGAAAGTAGTTTGTAAATAGTTGAGCTCTAACACCAACATTCAGACACCTTGACATATAACTATATAAGTAGTGCCATTACCTTCAACAGTCTCCTCTTCTGACTCAGAATCAGAACCCCATCTATCTCCCCCTTCATCATTGTCCCACCTGCCCCCAGGCGGAGGCACCCAGAAATCAATGTCTTCGGTTTCCTTATCTTTCTCAGCCGCCTCCGCCCCTTCCAACGTCCCTTCGTTGCCCTCCGTTTGCAGCTTCTTCTTCTTCTTTTTCTTCTTATCCTTCTTTTTCTTTCTCTTCTTCTTGTTATCACTCTCCCCATTCTCTTTCCCTGACAACTTCTCGTCTACATCACTCTTCGCTTTCCCTCCAATCGGTTCCAACTTCCCCATCTCCTTTTGCTCTAATCAAGCGCACGCAATCCACAAAAACATCAACAATTAGCAACACAACATTCATTGCATTGAAATGCCAAATTGCCAATACAACACATCATATAAACCAACCTAGTCTGTTGAGAAACTGCTTCCCATTGAGATGCTTCCATATATGTTCTTCAGACTTGTTTACAACATCTCCAGTCAGCTTACAAATCAGCTTAGAACTACACAGAAACAAAAATTCACATATTCAAACAAACATTATTTTTTCAAATGGTAAACAATTCATACTTTCCATTGCCAGATTGAATTTCACAATCAACCAAACATTCATCACAAAGCCCTAAAACCTCAATCACGTGACAACTGAGGCACGCTAAAAAAATCACCTGTTATTCGGATCGCGCTTGAACATATTCAGCGGCGGCTTTTTATTCTTCATTGCAAATTCAATTAGTCCCAACCGACACCGCTTGCTCTGGCCGTACGACTCCATCTCGCCAGCCGGCAATTCGTGGCCGGTCTCGACGCATTTAAATCTTCCGTTACTCAATTCAGTGTAGCTCGGAGATCCAAGGAGGTTCTTCCCTTCCCTCTCGCCGCTCGGCTGCGCCTGCTGCTTCTTCTTTTTCTTCGGGCCATCTGCTTCCGCCATTGTTGCTCTGGCAGCGAGCTCCGGTAGTGAGAGACTATTTTAGGGCTTGCTTGTTCCTCAAATGACGTCGTTTCAAAGAACTGGAAACTTGTCAGGGTATGGCTTCATCAAGCACGACGTCGTTCAGTTGTCTCTCAGTTATCACTGGGCCTAAAGTATAAAAAGGCCTAATTTAGCCTTAAGATATTTAGAGATTTTTGGCCCAGTTAAAGTCTCGATGGCGCGAGAAAAAAAGCCCAAAAGTCGCTTCATCTCCATCTGCTGTCGCCACGTGTCCATTAAAAACGACGACGTTAGCAAATCATCAATCCAATCATTTTTCCCTCAGAAGCATCAAACGGCGACGTTAGGAAATCAGCCCAAAAGACGCTTCCTCTCCCTCCCACGTTCCATCTTCAAACGGCGACGTTTCGCTACGAGTCTAAACGCAGCCACGCAGAGCTCCCGTGATTGCACGAAACTCAAAAAAAAACAGAGCATGGCATCTCACATCATCATCAATCGAGTCCTTTGGTCCCGCATTGCCAAACCAATCAATCAATCAACAAAGCCCCATCTTCTTGATAACCTCAATGATAACGTATCTTTATCCGGACATGAAATCCCATTCGAGTAATTATTTATGCCACACACTTTAAAGAATGTGGTTAAAGATGGGTGCTTTGAGGATAACCCTATCCTCGTTTGTGATTTTGTGCTTCACTGTTGCTGTAGCGAGAGGAGCTGAGGTGGTTTCAGGGTGTTCTTTCCCAGCAATTTACAACTTCGGTGACTCTAATTCCGACACGGGAGCAATATCTGCCGCCTTTCTGCCGATTCCGGCGCCGTATGGGGAGTTGTTTTTCAAGAAACCGGCTGGGAGGGACTGCGATGGGCGCCTTGTTATAGACTTTATAGGTCGGTTGAGGTAGCACCGTGGTGGTAGTTGTCTGATATATTTATCAAGTCCAACTGTTTGATGAAATGCTTGACCGATGATTTAAATTTTTTTTTTCTCTTTTGGTGCAGCTGAGCGGTTGAAGTTGCCTTATTTGAGTGCTTACTTGAACTCCATCGGATCAGATTATAGACATGGGGCAAATTTCGCTACGGGTGGTTCAACCATTCAGAAGCCGAATGAGACTATATATCAGTATGGCATTAGTCCATTTTTTCTTGGTATGCAGGTTTCGCATTATGATCAGTTTCGAGAAAGGACCAATGAGCTTTATAAACAAGGTGAGCTCATAAATAATTACTCGAATGATTCAGTTACATGTTTCGTAGCTAGTTTTAGTTGTACTTGTTTCGGTGGAGTTTTAAGGATCTATTTGTATTGTTGTTATCAGCCAAGAGTGAATTGGATAAAAGCAAGCTCCCAAGACCCGAAGACTTTCCGAAGGCTTTATACACGTTTGACATAGGGCAAAATGATCTATCCATGGGGTTTCGGACGATGACAAAGGATCAGCTTAAACAGGCATTGCCTAGCATTGTTGGTGAATTTGCCTCAGCCGTCACTGTAAGTTTGTATGGGTTGACGCAATGCAGAAGGATCACCAAACATCAGTTTTGGTTTTGGTACACTTTTTTATGGTTTCTTGCTTTGGTTGGATTGTGATTTGCAGCATCTTTATCAAAATGGAGCGAGGTACTTCTGGGTACACAACACAGGTCCGATAGGTTGTATGCCAGTAGCTGTGATGTACTACAAGAACCCGGCACCTGGTTTTCTGGATCAGTTTGGCTGTGCCCATCAGCAAAATGAAATGGCTGCAGAATTTAATAGACAGCTCAAAGATAGAGTTATGAAACTAAGGACCGAGCTTCCAGAGGCTGCTATAATATATGTCGATATGCATTCAGCCAAATATGGCCTCATAAAAAATGCAAAGAATCAAGGTACTAATGACCACTTTTGATTTACATAAAAATTGCGTCTTTTATTAAACACATAAAAAAAACAACATCATTTATTACTATGGGAACTCAAAAAGAAATGTGTTATGTTTCTCAGGATTCGCTGATCCAATGAAGCCTTGTTGTGGTAATCACACGAATGGAGCTAACGTGTGGTGTGGAACGAAGGGATATGTGAACAATGCTGAAATCTTTGGCGGTGCCTGTTCCAATCCTAATCAGGTCATTAGCTGGGATGGGGTACATTACTCTCAAGCGGCAAATAAATGGATTGCTGATCATATACTCAGTGGCTCGTTGTCAGATCCTCTTATTCCGGTTACTCGAGCTTGTTTGAAGCACTAATAAGTTCCTCTGTAGGCCGGGTAACTCCGGGTGTAGTGGTGGTTCCCAATAACTTGAGATGAGCATATTGGTCTTTTACATGTGGATTGAGAGTCGGCGTCTTTCGTCGGCTAGCTTTATGTTGTGCTGTGTAAGCGTTCCTCTTTATCAAAATAAAAATAATAAGTCCCTCTGAATTTGGCTAGAGGCTTGATTTGTCAAGAATTACAATAAAACAGCTAATAAATTCCTAATTTCCGTTCCATCAATATTGCCTGTTCAAGTAAAATGTACATTGATGTATGCAAAGACAGCATAAATTGGTGTATACAATTGCTGATGGCATGCACTTTATTTGCTCTGTAAATCCGTTGCTTACGAGTTACAACTGAACTCGATGATAACAACGTTGATCTAGTTTACAAGGCGAGACACAAGGGTGCGACTGCCTGTTTAGAACATAAGCTTATCTGTCCTATTTGATGCTGTTTTTTTTTTTTATAAAATATTTGATGCTGTTTTGTATAGATGGATTTAGTGTTGTGGGGCTAAAATTAAAAAAAAACAATTAACGATAGAATGTTGCGGCTAAAGACTGCATCTGCCAGATGACGAAAGAAATACGAATACAAGCAGCTAAAAATAATTCTTGATGATGGCTTCTTCAAGTTCTTTGAACTCCCAAGCATCATCAGCCGAGAAATCTCCTGAAATAATGACACCTTAAAATTGTTATTATGTTTACCTTGCAAATAGATATACCCTTGTTATCATTACTCAATCTGTGAAAGGCCTTTAGACACCAAATAGTCAGTTACGAAAACGGATTTGTGGATTCATATGTACAAGGAGGAGCACAATCTGAATGTTTGGAATTATTTTCAATCAAATAGGTACATACAAGATACAACAACTTAGTCTCAGGGTAGCCCTTACCAATTGAATCTCTCCTTAGAGCAGTTAAATGAGCGCAACTGCAACAAATTAGCAACAGTCAGTATAGCATCCAACAAATAATTCAGTGTACCAATAGGTAAGACTAAAAATATACCGCGTATTCTTTCATAATGAACACGGTTTTCAATTTGTGCATTTCAGATTGAAGTTGAGCATGATTTAGTACAGGTTGATAGAATACTCGAAGTGCATTAATGTTATACATATATTGGATACCTGCCAAGGGCCTTGCCAAAGTCGCAGCAAAGTGATCTGATATATGTTCCTTTTGAGCAGGTCACTCGAAAAATCAAATTTTGTCTGAAAATATAAAAAGAGGCTTAAGGAAATACTATAATATAGAATTGAACAACGAAGCTGGCCTATTGGAGATTCATCAGGGTAAATTAGGTTGTCCGGGGAAACCTCGGGCACAAACAATCAAACATGCTTGTGAAAGGCTATACCTAAATTTTAAACTAAACGCAATAATGCAGATTCAACACTGAAACTCAAAGAAAAGACTAACTAGAATTTTTGGACTATATGCGTTGACCGTGAAAATAGGCACAGAGTACATGGTAACAAAATGCGGATATTGTGAATATTTAGAGAACCTGTCACTCAAACTCCTCTCGACTTCAAACTTGAATATTGAAATTCGTCTTGGTGAGAGCTCGATGCTCTCTCCTCTTCTTGCTTTTTCGTACATCTTCTCACCGCCGACCTATTCATTTGTCACATTTAGCATCTATGCCTCAGAAGACTTTAGAAAAATGTAATGTATAAAATAGAGAAATGTAAAGAATCCTGGAACTTCCATATGCTTCAAACAAAAAAATGACGCCAAATCACAGTATATCTTCAAGGTAAATCTCTTATTTGCAACTTCGCGGAGTCTAAGATGGACCAGACTACATAGATACATAATGGTTATGGTTTTACGTATGAAGGCAGAGTTAGAACAGTTGTGGATTTTGGCAAGGTAGTTTTAAACATTTCCTGGACCACCTATTTCTAAAATAAGCCACATTACTTACTTTGATTGCTGAGAACATAGGAGGAACTTGGAAGATCTCTCCACAGAAAGTCTTAGCAGCTTTTTGGATGCCGTCGTCTTTGATATGCTCCCAAGGCTCGCGTTGAATTACCTAGGTAAAGCAATCACGTGTAGTACTAAGTCGAGAGTCACAAATATCATAGAAAATATTACAAACACTAACAACAAAAGATAAACTAGTGGTATCCTTTATCCGCGCATAATTGCCCCAGAAAATCAATAAATTGGTGAACTTGAAAAACAAATGAAATGATTTTGTTTAAATTAGCAGTAACAGGATAGCAATCAAATCATCTTAATACTCCAACTTGAAAAATAAATAAGGCAGAAGAAAACAAAAAAAAAATGTTGTAATTGTCATTATCAGCTACGATCCTACCGGTGAATCTGCATCCCATGTTGATGTTGCTTCTCCCAAGCGAAAAACTCCACTATAGCCCTTGATCATTCCTTGATAGCTGCACTAAATACCATGCATTATAAGAAGGATAAAATAATCCTTTCTTTCCGTACTATATACTTTTATCATATACCACATAAAAATATATATATCAAAGGTAGGATTTGAAGTCGTATCCTAACACGTAAACATCTTTGAATGACATGGCTGACGCTGCATGTACCTATCTACTACTTTTGTCGCTTTGCCAATGCAGACTATCAGTAGGCCAGTAGCCATAGGATCAAGCGTGCCCGCATGCCCCACCTGTAACAGCAATGGGCAAGAGTTTAAGAAGCGGCACCTCGGGAATCAATTTACTAATTTGTTCTAGATTAGCAGGCACCTTTTGCACTTTAACTAGTCGCCTCAGTTTGCCACAAACCGTAAATGAAGTCCACCCTGTTAGAATGATGAAATTTCTAATCTCTTAAAAATACACAATTCACAACAGTTTACACTTAACAGTTTGATCCAAGCTAGCCAAGAGTAAAAGCTTCTCCCGAATTAAGAGAAATTTATCGCACGCATTCAACCAATATGCTACAGTCCTTCAGATAGAACTAATTTTGATTCCTTAAGTATTCGTTCTATAAGATTTCAAACTCCAACTGAATTTCAAAACTCAAAGTACTTAAAATTTTCAAAAATGGCGCACCTTTAGGTTTGTTAACCAGAACCACAGTCCCATTAGGTCCATCCCACCTCGGCGGAAGCCCAGTACTCCTCGTCAACAAATACGGCTCAGAATTACTAACTTCCCCACTTTTTCCAGGAACTCTCTTCAACGTCTTAAAAAAGTCCTCAACCTTCTTCCCCAAAACATCCTTTTCATCGTCCTTCACCTCTATTGCCTTCGCCTCAGCCTTCTCCTCATTTTCGAAAAACACCATCCCTTTATCATCCTCAACCTTAGTCTCCTCAGTCCCACTACTAGCGCTGCGAGCAGCAGCCTTTACTTTAACACTCCTTTTCACCTTCCTTTTTGCATCATTACTACTCACTTGCCCGGGCTCCAAAAATGCCTTATCCAAACACTGATCAGGAAAATACTTCTTCTCCAACTGATACACCATTTTATAATGCTTATCTTTCTCCCAAGGATAACAAAAAGCGTCGTAGAAGAATAGCTCCTCCTCTCTCTGGTGCAACGTCCGCATCTCCACAACCTCCGGCTGCAGCTCCACGAATCCGTCTTCATCTCTCCCGGCCTCATCCTCGGAATCTGTGCCGTACATCCTCCGAGCAGTCCTGCTGTAGTACTTCCTTTTGGCCTTGTCCTTCTGTTGATTAGCTGCTATTTTTTTATCCACCCAGTCGTCGAATCCTGGGTCGGATTGGGATGAGACTTCGTCCGGAGGTGGGCATTCGGGGCTGGATTTGGAGGGGAGGAGGCGGCGGCGGCCACGACGGAGGGATTCCTGGGTGGGGCGGGAGACTACCATTTCGTAGTAGAGTGGGTAGCGAGTTGCGGTGATTGAGAAGGAAACGGAAAATGGCGGTTTAGGGAAGAGAGATTCGGAGAGGATTGAGAGGGGGCGGAGGCGGAAGATGATCGGAGTGAGGTTGGCCTGAGAGAAGAGCTTCAGCGCCATTGTTGATGCGCTCTCTCTCTCTCTCTGCTCCCCGTGCTTTTGATTTTAGAAGTTGAAGAACGATTAGGGCTATGCTTCGTCGCTATAAATGACTTTACCAACGACTTCTGCGTAGCAAATATCAGTTGAGTCAGAGTGTATACATCCGGTAAAATTATGTGTTGTAAGATATGTAAAAGAAAAGTGTGAGCTATATTGGAAAGTAGTGTTACAAACTGTTTGTGTCGGGTGGAAATTGTGTTATCCGGAGGTTATGGTTCTGAGATCGATCTCATTTAGGCGAGAAGGAGCGACTTGTACTGGTTGGACGATGAACCCGGCCTTCTCGCATTCATCTTTAAGGAGCTTTACTTGCGATGGACCTTCCGGGCAGAAGGCCACTACAGCTCCTCCACTGCCTGTGAATTTCGATGCTGCACCAATTTTCCGAGCTACTTCTACCATTTTAATGTTCAGTTCACCAAGGGCTTCTTCCCCGAACATGCTCCTGCATAAATGATTGCAAATGTTAGCTTGATCTGGTGAAGAAGGATAGAGCCTTTTATTTAGCCTTAGTGCAATATGATAAGATACATATGATCCATCTAATGTGTGTAAAACATGGAAATTTTTTACCTTCGAAGATCAAAATTACGGTTCATGAGATTTGCTAATTTATAATAGTTCTTCTCGAGCAATGATGTACGACCCTGGAGAGCTATATTTGCAACTTCTTCCATTGATGAAATTATGAACTTGTCGCCACCAAGCCATCTTTGGCGAACTGTGCTATGAACCTGCATAAACATTTTGCAAACCAGTTATGCCATTAGACTTTGCCTATTAACTGATAAGAATGTTAGAGTTTATAAAATGAGGAGACATTGGTTGCAGGAGCTAATTTTGATTTAAATGGCTGTGTGATGAATCGTGTTTATCTAAAGAGTACACAATTGTTCAGTTTTAGCCATGAAGAACTAGTAATGACATGGTCAGAACTAAGAACCATATATGCAAGTATTCAATATACTATATTTATTCAGACTCTTGTTGGGAATAGAATAGACTGCCGATTGTCAGTATACAATTCCCATTGTGAATGTGCAAACCGCAAAATCAACCAGAAAGACTCAAAAGTATAATTTAGTACGAACCTTTCCTGAATCACTTGGATTTTCAGCATAAATAAGTTGAAGTGGAGGAAGAAGACTAATATCCATTGGAACGTAAATGCCATGGCCAAATTTCTCAGTGTGCTCTTTGCTAAAATCCTGCAAAATATAAATTACAAAAGCTAAATACTATTGACATGAAAGTAAATGGAGCACCAGCACCCATCAACGAGCCTAAGCATGTCATGGTCAACTCTAATTTAAGTTACCATATAAACAAGCCCTCCATAAACTTGAGCAACGCGATCTTGTAAACCAGCTACAATGCCAAGTGCATTTTCAGCAGCGAGAACAAGATTCGGTCTGACTTCCACTTTGATTAAATGTCTGACATTGTAGAAATCAAGAAGGCAGTTCAAGGCCGCACATACAATAGCACTGGAACCTGAAAGCCCAGTCTGTAATAACAAACCATTGAAAACATATCATTAATTCCACTCCCTAGCAGACAGAATCTGCACATATTTCTGCTTCATCTTTAATAGAAAGGCGAGCCAAATTGAGACCAACCAGTATCCTAAGTAAAACTATAGTTATTTGAAACAAACTTTCATATGTAAGAAATGGTATACCTGTCTTGGAATGTTTGTATCATAAGACAGCTTGAAGTTTTGGTGGGGCAGTTCAATCTTATTCTCTTGACAGTGCTTCAAGAACACCTTACAAATCGACATCAACAAACGCACTCCTCCATAATATCCCTCATTTTCCAGCCGATGCACCTACGTTACAAAACAATCACGATCAACCAACTCAAATTAAAAAGCACATCAAAATCTTTCACACCGACAGTACCGAAAACCGATCTTGAAAATTACCAAGTGGTCAAGAGAATCGAAATGCATGAGATCGTGCGTCGGATGAGGCTCGATAATGAGCTTCTTCGACGGCTCCAGTCGAACCGTGGCCGAGAAATTCGACAAGGAGAGTGAAATAGTGCGGCCGAAGTAGACGTCGCTAGGGTTACCGAGGAGACCGATTCGCGCATAAACCTCGTGCACGATCGCCTCCGCTTCCGATGGTGTTGACTCCGAGCTGTGGTTGCGTTCCGCCATTTTCGCCGATCGATCTCCGCCGAAGTCGGTCTCACACGCTCATCGCATTTGTCGAAATAAATCTGAGGAGAAGCGGATGTGACAATGCGGAATTGGATTTTCTTAAATTCGGTAATAATTGAATATTCAGTACGATTATTTCATTATATTATAGTATGACTTTAAATAAAAATTATTTTCCAACTGATTTATAATATTTAATAAGAAAAATGAGCTTGGGCCGCTGGCCCAAATAAAATGAGTAATGGATCGAATAAATCGAGTTTCTATTCATCGTCTATTTGATTTGAGTCTTGAGAATCGGGCCAAATCGAAAAACTTGGTTCTATAATCACACCGGTTCAACCGCGAGGCAAATCGCTCTTTAAAAAAGAATGAATGCTTCTACTTCTACAAGCGAACAACTTAAATCATGGTTGAAGCTATTTTGTCCATTTAGGTCGACCTAAATATCTATAACAAAATCTTACCTTTGTATTTGAATTTGGATCTATTTGTATTGAGTTTCTTGCTCCATTCAAATCAATTATTACACGCAAAGTCCATAGTCTCTAAGGTTAGTACGTTAGCCTTGTATCAAATGGAAGTTTCCTATTTTCTTGTTGTGAAAATGATCACAAGCTTTATTAATCCCTTGGCGTTTTGTAGATAAGGAAAGAGCGGTCGGATGGGAAATATTGCACCTTATTATATTTTATTAAGAAAAAGTAAAAATTAAGGTTACTAAATTAAGGTTTCTTTCCAAATTGTGGTTTACAAAATAAATAAAAATAAATTGATGAATCTTCAGACGACAAGCTAGTTACAGTATAATTTACAACGACACTACAACATTATAGTAAAGAGGTACTAGAACACATACTAAAAAATAAACTTTAGTGAGTTACCCTGGAGACGCATATATGAGTTGGTTATTAATTTCTATTGATAATACCAATATATTAATTAAAGAACGCTTATTAACTTGGTTACCCGCCTTTCAAGTTTAGTAAGAAACAATCTCATGTTTGTAATTTGTCTGCGTCTTATTATTAGTGACTTTGGTGATGGAGACGTTTAAGTCAAAGTAATATTTAAACATCATATGGTATGATACAATGTCGTGCATCCAAGTGGTGATACTGGTGCAATTGGAACATGTCAAAACCAAGGTGCTATGTATGCTTCCGTATAGTATAAACATAATCCGCGGACAAATTTTGTGGATCAACACTACATTATCACATTACATTACATCACATAGACATAATCATCGTGGAAAAATTGAATAAAACTTTAAACAACTAACAATTATTTTGGATTCTAAAAAAATTAGAAAAATGAACTTGTTTTTTTATTGTGGTTTGCATTGAACAGATCAAGAAAGACAACATATACATAGCATGTTTCGGGTATATATATATATATATATATATATATATATATATATATATATATAGAAGCGCTCAAATGAGAACACCTTCTAACTCTAAGAACATGAGAACACCAATGAGGTTACGCCACGTGTCCCACTACCCAACCCCCGTGCTTTGTGGGTGCGCCACGTGTCCAAATAGTAAAACCCACTACTTTTCAAAAAGCAAACAGTAAAACCCACTACACAATTCCTGCACTATTCACTGCCACATCATCAAAATGAGTGGCTCATAATGGTTCTTATGTTCTTAGCCTAAGAAGTGTTCTCATTTGAGCGCGCCCCTATATATATATATAGGAGCACTCAAATGATAACCTCTCTTTTTTTCGAGAACTTTGACAACCTTTTCATTATGCAGTTTCGTATTCGTTATGCACATTTGAAAATGCATCAGCTTTTGGCTAAGTGCAGTTTCAAAAGCTTAAAATGCATCTAGACAAAATGCATGCTCGAAACTGCATAATGAAGGAAAAAATTGGTGGGACACGTGTCACCTCCACATTCAAATATGCAACTTGATCCAATGGTGAAATTTGGGGTCTCAGGTTCTCGAATTTTTGAGGAATATATTTATAGGTCGTTGAAGCACAGTCCACACAAAGGGCACCACCCCGGACTTGAACTTGATCTTGATTCGCCGTTGAAGCACATGCCATCTTGGCACCTCTAACCCACGAGACACACACCTTCATAGTAAGGTCATAGAAGAGCTTAAGCACGCTTCCACGAGAGGATATAGCATACCACCTGCAAACGTCCACACGGGACAAGGAAGAGGAAAGGAAAGAGGAAAACATCCGCAATGGATGGAGGAAGAGGTCCGCACCATAGGCGGGACTAGGAAAAACTCACACAAAATGTGGGGAGGAAATTGTCATGGGTGGGGCTTGAACCCTCCACCTTGTGGATGCAAGATAGAGATCAGCCACTAGATCACACCCTTGTTGGCTTAAAAAATGAGTTTGTTAAAACTGTGTATTTATATAAACTTAAAGGTTAAAACAATACTCCATCAAAAAAAAAAGGTTAAAACAATACAATTTTCGATTATTTTCGTTAAATATACTTAACTCCGTAATTTGTTTTAAAACTACTCATAAGTCATAAGCAACCACCAAATAAACATTATCCAAGAACAATTATTGAGACAACAACTCACTTGATGCCATTGCAACCCATGGACTTAATTAATTATTAGCAACCATCAAAATTAAATTAAATATTTATTGAAAAACTATAATCTTTCAATTATGTACATATACAAATAATTTCACCCCAACAATAATTGTGTACTATTTATGCAAGCAATGGCCCAACTAGCCAACTTGGAAAACTGTCACAACGTTTGAACTGGACAACATAGTACAATGGCGTAAATTTTACACATATTGTGTTGACTTATTAGTTGCATCGACTAAATCATATGGAGAAAGAGTCGTGTATAGCTAGTGATATGAGTCGTATCAAAATGCTCAACTAGTCAGAGACCAATTTAAATTTACCTTAAATGGAAGCCAAGAATTTAGTCATACAATTCACATTCATTTTTAGAAATGCTGCATAATAACTATCATAGGAAACTGAACTATTAGCGATGCAATGAATTTAATCTGATTACATTCTAATCATGTGAGATAATTTGTAGCCGGCAGATTAAGGGTGGTGATGAGTAAACATAATTGGAAATTGATCATTAAAGTTTTGCAATTGCAAAAGTAGTAAGACATAAAGTCTGGAAGAATTTTTTTTGCCTTGTTGTTGTAGTTTGTTTTGTATACTAACACGTTTAAAGTTCTACTTTCAACTTTGCCCCGTTATGGTGAAGTCGAAACTGATATTGTCAATTTCATCTAAAAAAATTTTACGTGGTCGTGTGAGAAACTGGATGTAAAGTTGACACATGTCGAGTATGGGGATCATAAAATATATATAAAATTAAAACTCAAACTTTAAACAAGACAAAAGGCAAAAAGAAAGTTACTTTCAAAACAAAAAGATAAAAAGTTCAGCCTAAAATTGGACGCTTGTCCATGAAATTGTCCGATTAATCTAAACCCCTGAATTTAAATTTTGATGAATGAAGTTGGGAAATTTGAATTGAAGTATATGATCAAATAGGGAAGAAAAAAACAGAAAAATTTGCGGTCAAAGTCAACACTTGTAGAAAAGAGTGTTGGTTTTAATCTTCAAATATGGTCTATTTGAATTGGTCAACGCGACATTGGTGGATAATCACTAACTTTGTATTTAAATGGCTATGCCTTGAATTATCAATAAATTACTGTATAACAAAATTAATGTCATAGATGAATGCTCATAGTCATATATCACAAAATGTAGTAAAATACACATATAGAAAATAAGATATATCACATTTCACAAATATGATGAAGATTATTGACGGTAAAAAATTGATGAAGTACATAAAATTTACAAGAACGTAACACTTTCAAAAAAAATAAAAAATAAATTTCAATATAAAACATAAACTTTTTTTAGTTCCTCCTTCCGAGAAAAGATCACATGAGAAGAACTACTTACCATGAGAAATGAGAACAAATCCTGACCATTAAATTATCAATCTAATGGTTGTTAATTAACAATAATTTAATTGTACAATCCCGAATTAATTATGGATTAAAGGGTAAATTAGTCATAGTAAATATCAATTGACAGTTAAGATCCGATTTTCTCGTCCTCGATCCCCAATTTGATCGGCAGCTCGTCCTCGATCCCGAATTAATTGCACAATAACAGATTTTTATTATTTGTATTACCAGATTTATTATTTGTAGTAACAGATTTATCTTTCGTAATAACAGATTTATTATTTATATTACCAGATTTATAATTTGTAGTAACAGATTTATCTTTCGTAATAACAGATTTTTATTATTTGTATTACCAGATTTATTATTTGTATTAACCGATTTATCTTTCGTAATAACAGATTTATAATTTGTATTACCAGATTTATTATTTGTATTACCCGATTTATAATTTGTAGTGAAAGATACGATTGAAGCCGAGATATGATTTTGAAATCGTAGGGAGATATGATTGAGGCCGAGATACGATTTCGAAATCGTAGTGAGAGAGAGACGGATTAGGTAAGTAGACGCAATTAACGGGATTATGATATCTTTAAGCGATTAGGATCCCGATTTTACCCTTCAAATCCATAATTAGTCCTTTTAATTTTGTTTTTATTATGAAAAATAAGACTAATCTTGGCCACAGATCACACTAATTATGTGATCAGGATCTGTTCTCATTTCTCATGGGAACTGGGCTTCTCACGGGAATTGGACTCTCCAACTTCCAAACACTTTATATCTCGTCATTTCTAAATTTCCTTTTATTATTGATAAATATTAAGAAAATAATGACAATACTTGGAAAGGTTCTACATTATCGGAAATTGAATAATTCAATTAAGGAGATAAATATTTTTATTTTAATGTTCCAATTTCCAGGCTATAAATACGAAGTCTAACTGTCTCCGACTCTCCAACTTCAGACTCGGTTTCCTTCTCTCTCTTTCCAAACTCCAATCCTCCGACCAAGCGAAAGACGATACACAGAAGAAGAAAATCGACTCGAAACCGAACCAACAAGCGATTTCAATCCAACCATTAGGTCTCAGTACTCGACGAATCGGGTCGGTGCCAATTTGCGGTAAAGCGTTTGCCGGAGATCGGATTTTGGCTTGACTTTCTCCGGTGATTGTTGCCGCCGGAGAAGTTGATATTGGGGGGGTGAAAGTTAGAGACTTGCATTCGTTAATCGAGTGCGTGGTCTGTTATTCGGATGATGGTGGGCGATTACTGTTCGAAGAAGTGTGATGATTTGTGCGAGGATGTTTGTGGTCAGGTATGTTTCGATGATGCGACGAAAAACATTGAAATTTTAGGTTTTTTGTTTTATTCGCTAGGTTTTTTAATGGAGCGGTAAATTGTTGGATGTTGAATTTTGGGTTTTAATGGTTTATGAAAATTTTGATTTGCAGTTGACTGATTTATTTCTAAAAACCATTTAAAAAAAATTGTGAATCTTATTGTTGGGATTTTTATCTTGTGTGTTTGATTTGTCTGAAATCTGATACTGAAATTTCTGGGTTTGAATTCTGATGGATTTTGAGATTTTAACGTTTTGAATGATTGTGAATTTGATTGCACAGTAGCATGTTCGCATTTCGCAAGAGTCAGATAGTAGAGAGCATGATGTTAAGGTTTAGCTTGTTGTTTGTGGATGTGGGTTTTTGATGCTTTGGAATATCCTTGTGCTTTGTCAAGTAGTCAATTGCGCGTTTTTGTCCTTTGGTCGAGCTGTATTGTGCTTGTCATGTGTCAGAATTTAAGATGATTTTGTTTGCTGATTGTTCTATGGAGATCTAATTTGGGATTTTTTTTTTGTGTGCAGGGAAGTCGAGTTGGATCAAGCATAAATAGACTGCGTTGTGTACTCCAAGGGTATGATGTGAAGACATGGATAACATTATTGACCGTAGTTCCGTTACTTGTGTTCGGTATTTATTTCTATCATCACGAGATCACGTCAGTTCTGAGGCCAATATGGGATACCCCGCCGAAGCCTTTTAATACTATGCCACATTACTATCAGGAGAATGTGACTATGGAGACTCAGTGCAGACTTCACGGATGGTGTGTGCGTGACTCGCCTAGACGAGTTTACGATGCCGTGGTGTTTAATAATGAAGTGGAGATGCTTACAATCCGATGGCAAGAAATGTCTGCTTACGTAGATGAGTTTGTGCTGCTAGAGTCAAACTCGACGTTCACTGGCTTGCCAAAGCCTCTGATATTCGAGAGCAACAAGAAGAAGTTCGAGTTTGTCAAGTCGAGGCTGACTTATGGGAAGATCGGTGGGAGGTTTAGGAAAGGTGAAAACCCGTTTGTCGAAGAGGCTTACCAAAGAGTAGCACTGGACCAGCTTTTGAGAGTTGCGGGGATAAAAGATGATGACTTGCTGATAATGTCAGACGTTGATGAGATCCCCAGCAGCCATACTATTAATCTGTTGAGGTGGTGCGACGACATTCCCCCAATTCTTCATCTTCAGCTGAGAAACTACTTGTACTCGTTCGAGTTTTATCAAGACGACACCAGCTGGAGAGCTTCTATCCACCGGTATGTAAAAGGGAAGACGAGATACGCCCACTATCGTCAATCTGACCTTCTCTTGGCTGATTCAGGATGGCATTGTAGCTTTTGCTTCCGTCGTATCAGCGACTTTGTATTCAAAATGAAAGCCTACAGCCACAGCGATCGCATAAGATACCCTTATTTCCTTAACCCCAAAAGAATACAGGACGTCATTTGCCAGGGTGCTGACTTATTCGACATGTTACCAGAAGAGTACACTTTCCGAGAGCTAATTGGGAAAATGGGCAACATACCCCATTCATACTCAGCAGTTCATCTACCTGCATACTTGCTGAATCACGCAAAGGAGTACAAGTATCTGTTGCCTGGAAATTGCGTAAGAGAAAACGAAGGACTCAATTAATTCCAACAGCAACGATACTTCAAAAATCCGAGGCTCAGATCACCATCTATTCCGTTTCCTAGTTCATTATTACCCCGATCTAGACGCTGTATTTGGCTTCTCTGACTTTACGGAACCTGAGTTTTCAGAGGGTCTTCTTACACATTCTTTTCGAAGGCATAGCTGGATCTTTGGTGTCTGAGATTGTGAAACTTAGCAGCAAGCTCCCTTATACTTCTCTACTGGCATATACATTGTGTTTGACTCTGAAATCTGAATAGCCAGCTTATGCAAGATGTCTGTCAGAAATGACTCCCTTTTTTTTTTGTACCACCATTGTTTCAATGATTTATACTACAATTTTGTTCTTATTTTGTCATCTTAAGAAGTTTAGAACTACATTGTTCAGTTTTTTAAATATTAAATCATACATACAACTTCACTTTTCTCTTTATTTCTTTCCATCATTCAAATTTTCTAAAGAGTCAAATGAAACATTAGTAGACTCAATTTATATTCGAACCAACACCTGAAAGATGATACAGGTCCCTCTGAACTAAAAATTCATTCAGGTCTAATATTCCTTATTCAACTTAACATTACCTCCAATCAAAAAAAACTTAACATTACCATAATTTAGCAATAAGATTCGAATAAGAAGTAAGCTCCCTAGGCATACAGCCACCTTGAAAAATAGTAAAGCAGCCTGATTTATCAAAGAATGTCGAAAATGTTCACAGTAGTTGGTACCTGATATTTCAGAAACTTATATTCAGCAAAATTGAAGTGGGGTTCGTATAGTGGTTAGCCACCCACTGCCACTGCTTAGGATAAATGGTCCCGAGTTCGAGTCACTGGAGTCCATTTAGAAAAAAATTGAATCTTTTACAGAGTTTGACTTTTGATCACAGGTCGCTTTCTTGTTTGGCAATAAGTATTTGGCAGTAATTTCTCAACCATTCTACCCAAACTTGAAAACGGGCAGTTCTCAACAACTGTCCCCAAAACAGTATCTTTTCAGTTTTTAATTCTTTCGGAGCCTGAATAAGAATGGCAAAAAGAAGAAAGTCCATCTGATGCGATCATACCAAAACTAACTTGAAACACATCCCATCAAAACAACCCTTTCGTAATTAATTTGGAAGGAACCTGACTGAGATTAACATTTTCAGTAGACAACCCTTCAAACCAATATTCATAAAAATGAAACAAGCACCAATCTGAACTAGCACCATATCCCATCAAAACATTGCAGCTACTTGAGCTTGTGAGTTCCATCCATTTAAAAAAGAAAAGAAAAAACAGTTTAGCCCAGCCATGACTGATATAATATTGGATTCGGATCCGGTGCAGCACAGTAAAATACTTTAAATTTATCCTTATCAGATTGAGCTATCCCATAGCTTCATGTCTTCATTCATCACTTGCAAGTTGCAACCACCTGTGTGAATTGTGAAAATGGTGAAGAGACCATCAGTTGCCCGTAGCCACATGACTTCAAAGGATACTAAAAATCTCAAATGATCAAATTTTCGTGGTACCAGCTGCTTGAAATCATATGAAAATAAATGTACATCTACGTGTGTGATGAATAAGAACCCAAAATGTATGGCCGAAATGATTTTTCTGTTATGACAAAAACTAGGGCCCAAAATTTTTTATGAGCATCTGACTTCAAGGATAAGTGTGGGATTTTTTTACCTTCAAATTCCTGGCCATCCTACTTTGTAATGTAACCTTTCCCATCGTAGGATATATAGAATCTTTCCAACCTACTTTTCATCAAGTCATACAGCTCCAATGGCCGCTATCATATTACTCGAAACAATAGCTTTCCTTGCAGTTGCACTCATCTGGTGGTTGTGTTTGACTAGCATCAAAAACAAATCCCCCATCAGAAACTGGCCACTTGTAGGCATGCTCCCCGGCCTGTTATCCAACGCATCACACATCCACGACTACTTCACTCACTTACTTGACCAAAGCAATCAAACCATTGAGATCAAAGGCCCGAAATTTTCAAATTTAAATTTGACTCTCACTAGTGACCCAGAGAATATCCACTACATCCTGAGCACCAACTTCGCCAATTTCAACAAGGGGGAAGACTTTAAGGACATATTTGAAATGCTAGGAGATGGTATTCTAGTGGCTGACTCTGACTCATGGAAGATGCAGAGAAGGCTCACCCACTCACTATTCAAGAACCGCGACTTCTTAAGCTTGTTGGAGGCCACTGCCCGTCAAAAAGTAAAGGACGGGTTCTTCAAAATTCTTGATCATGCGTCCAAATCAGGTATAGAAGTGGATATGCAGGACTTGTGCCAAAGATTCACTTTTGATGTAACTTGTATATTTCTGCTTGGCTCGGATTTGAACTCTTTGTCAGAGGGGCTCCCGGAAGTTTCATTTGCGAAAGCTCTGGATGATATTGAGGGGGTTTGTCTTCACCGGCACCTGAAACCAAGAAGCATGTGGAAATTGCAGAAATGGATGCAAGTAGGAGTAGAGAAAAAGTCCACTAGAGCTGCGGAAACCTTCGATAATTTCATATACCATCAAATCTGCCTCAAGCGAGAACAAAACAAAAAATCTTCTGAGATTGTCGATCATGATAAATACAGACATGACCTGATTTCCATCTTTATGGAGGAGGAAGTTGCGGCAAAATGCAGTAATGATTCCACAAAACCATCAGACAAGTTCCTGAGGGACTCAGTGATGAACATCCTTTCCGCTGGGAGGGACACTTCAAGCACGGCCCTCACTTGGTTTTTCTACCTTGTCATAACAAATCCGCAAGTTGAATCAAAGTTGGTAGAAGAGCTTGAAGTATCTTTTCAAATGAAACCCGGAGAGCCCTGGGAGTTCCCGAGCTTCGCAGAGCTGAACAAACTAGTGTACCTGCACGCAACATTATGTGAAACCTTGCGACTATACCCGCCAGTCCCTTTCAACCACAAAGCTTCCATAAAACCAGACATTCTTCCAAGCGGTCACAAAGTTCACAAGGGAACCAAGATCATAATTTCCATCTATACCATGGGAAGAATGCAGGAAATATGGGGTGCAGATGCAACCGTCTTTAAGCCTGAGAGATGGATATCAAAGACAGGCAACATCATAGATGTCCCGTCTTACAAGTTTAATGTGTTCAGCGCAGGACCGAGGACTTGCTTGGGAAAGGACTTGGCTTTTATGAAGATGAAAATAGCTGCTGCAGCCATCGTCTGGAGGTATGGTCTTCAAATGGTAAGAGGCGGAGCGCCGGTCACGCCATCTAATTCTGTCATACTGCGCATGAAACACGGTCTCAAGGTCAATGTAGCCACTAGAACAGGTCGCTAAACATGATTAATAAGAAGGATAGCATTTAAAAGTTGCAAACTTTCTTCATTTTTTATTCTGAAGTAAATCTCAGACACTACCAATCACTAGGCCACGTCCTGGATGACATTACATAGAGAACTCTAAAGCATCAGGTCTAAAACAACTCACTTTGCGACAGAAACTTTCTATGGAGCAATCTCAAACTAAAATTACAGGCATTTGGTTGAGGCACTCTCACAAACACTTACAGGGCAAAAACCGATTCAGCTTCGCCTGAATCCTCGTACATCCCGGTGGTCAGTAATTGCAAAATATATCAGTAGATAAAGAAACCCTTTTGCTCTTCGGATTAAGTGTGTTCAACAGCCAACCCTTCACATTTTGCAACCTTCTCGACACGCAGGAACTAGAGAGAGATTTGCCGCGAACAGACGTCTATCTTCTAATTTCTTCCTTGTTTCATTGGACCGAAGCCCAATTGGCCCGTGGATAGGTGAGCTTCCTCAATGATTTTGTCGCTAAACTTTCTTCTTTCCGTCATTAATAATACATACAATTCGTCGGCAACAGATCCGAGCAAGTAAAGTTTTAATCTCATTGCGGCTCCACAGTCCACACTGTTAGGATCGTGGTTAGATAGTCAAAGACTTAAGTTCGAATAGTTAGAGACTTAACTAAGTTCGGGACTGTTAGGAACCTAACTTAGTATGCAGGTAATTACTCTAATTAAGTACGCAGCGGAATAAACTTAAATAGCTTTTATTACTATTTAATCTGTACACTCAATGGGTACAAAACTTTGCCTATTCAGTATAAATATAATCTGGATTTACACAAGCAATCTGACTACTTCCCTGACTGTCTCGTCGACGTCCCGTAGTCTTGGCACCTCCGTGATTCTCCAACACGGATCAGCAACAGCTCCGATCTCTTGAATATATCTCGCACAGCTAGCTCAATATTCACTCGGATGTATATGTCAGGCCCTAGGTTCCTGACTACACTTCCCTGACGGAGTTCTCGACTTCACTGTAGTCACCTCACTACCGTAGCTTTCCGGCACCGATCAAGAATAGCTTGATCTCACAGAATATCACACTCACTGGATATTCTCACTGGGAACCCCCACTTGGAAAGCACTCACGGATATTGTAGATGCATTACCGTATATGGTAAATGCACCGGCCCTCTTACGAATATCGTAAAGACGCGCTGATCTGAATGGAGCTCCTGGACTTATATATGTTCTTGAGTAACCGTCAGGTAACTGCCAGGTAACTGCCCAGATCATGTGATGTAACTGACATCCCACGATCTCCTTGATGTGTTGAGGAGGACGTGCCATCATGCCATGATGTCCTTGAACTCCGGTCCTCAACCGCTTCCTCAACTGCTCCGTTGACTGGTCCTCAACTGCTCCGTGGACTTGACTCCAACTGCTCAGTTGACTTGACTGATTCTCAGGTTCTTGGTTGCTCGGAGACTTCCACAGGTACTTGAGTTCAGGTCTGTTGACTCGACCTCAACTGCTCTGTTAACTTGACCTCAACTGCTCCGTTGACTTGACCGTTGACCAATACTCAGGTTCTTGGTTACTCGGAGACTTCCACAGGTACTCGAGTTCAGCATCACGTTCTTGAATGCTCCAGTAAGTTCCTGACTAACAGAAACTCAAGCAAACCATTAAATTGGTTTGTCAATCATCAAAAACGTGTGAGGCCAATGCCTCAACAATTTCCCCCTTTTTGATGATGACAAACCATTAAGGGAAAAATACCAAAACAACCCTTAATAGATGTTTATACATGCACACAGCATCAATTGAGAACATATTCTCCCTGGGAACAAATTCCCCCTAAGTTCCTGCACACTCAGAGACTTGACAAACTTAATAGATGTTAAACATGCACACAGCATCAAATGAGAACATATTCTCCCTGGGACAAATTCCCCTTAAGTTCCAACACCCTTAGGAACCTAACAAACACTCTATTAAGTCAAAGACCTACATATTAGCAAGTCAAGAACCAAGTCAGGAACCTGATTCAATTCCCCCTGAATCGGTACTCCTGATTCTTCCCCCTTTTGGCATCATCAAAGAAGGGTAGATGACATACAAGGCAGGCATAAACATGAGAGATATCTTGAAGATCATAGCAACTCATAAATGCATGCAACCACTTCAAACTTAAACAAGATAGTCAAGCACACATGCTGAACAGAGAATCAAATTTTGATAGTCAACAAGAAAGGAAATAACCTGGTAGGGGTCAAGGAGGGGATAAATCCAAGATTGGAACTGGCCACAGAATTCTCTCAATCAAAAGTGACCATTTTCAGACTGAAGAACTTCTGAATTTTGAGAGCAGTGCTAGGACTCCATCCTTCACCTCCCTGAGTTCTTCTCTCAGCTCCTTCAGAGCATTCTTCACGTCCGAAACTCCTTTCTCCACAACATTTCTTCCTCTGAATTTCACCTCCAGAGCTGGTATTTCATCATCAGCCAAAATCAACTCCTTGTAGAAGTCATGGACTGCCTCAGGACACACAAGTTCCTGACTTTCACACAGCTTCTCCCAGCCTTGTGCTTTAATCATATCAGAAACATCACTGAGTTTTTCCTCCTTGAAAAACTTTTCTGAACACTCCATCTCCATTAAAATTTCTTTGTCATTGACAGCCACTTTGGTTTTCTTAACTCTCTTGACTGAGCTCTTAGAGACCTCCTTCTCTTCTACTTGAATTTCCAACTTCCTTTTACCAACTCTTGCTGGTTGTCTTCTCATTGGATTGAATTTTGGCACCTTTTTTTTGATGCAATAGAAGAAGTCTCAATAGTGTGGCAATCATTGTCACCCCCACCTTCATATCCTTTTATATTTTCTCCATGGAACAGCCAAACAATGACTCCGTATGGGTTTCTCACAACAATAACATCAACCAGTTCTGGGTTCTCGATAGCAGCAATATTAACCCTTTCTGGGTTCTCGACAGCAGCAACATCAACCCTTTCTGGGTTCTCGACAGCAACTTTTTCTTCACCAGATTTCACAAGATCTGCTTCACCCTTCTTTAAAGTTTCTAGGTCATTTAGGAAGTCTTCAACCACTCTAGCAGCCTGTTCTTCATTTATAGCATCTGATTCTTTGTATCTCAAGAATCTCGTCAGGTCCTTCAGTCCAAATTAGTCCACATCTTGACCAAGTGAATGACATACCAGTTCCAAATCATGAATTTTTCACAAGGGACGTTGTGATGGATCGGCTTACCATAAGGGTATAATATGTAAAAATCATCACAACTCAAACACTCAATCACACATAACTTTTACTTCTAATCATGTATGTCCAGAAAATTTGCAAGGAGGTCATTGGACAAGAACACAATTAGTATATGGCATAGGTGGCTTCATACACTTCCTTCATGGGGCTATTAAGGTACAAAAATCCGGAAGGTATGTTATGGCTTCAAGGAACATGTTCAAGCATGCATGTAATATATCAAGTTTAATCAAAAAGTATAAGCATACAATAAATTCGTCACTCAGAGACTTCAAGAAGGCACTCACATAAATGACAATCATGCATGTTGTGAACCCTAACTTCTAACCAGTCATTGAGAGTAAGATTAGAAGTACCTCATTGTGGGCTCATTAAACCAAGTTCCATTCTCAGCTTTTCAAATGCTTCCCTATGTAAAGCCTTGGTAAAGATGTCAGAGACCTGATCCTTCAGGTATCTCAGAATACGTTTCACTGCCTTGACATGTGACTCCCTCGGTTCAGCATGAAACCTAGCACATTGACATACACTAAACATTATATCAGGTCTAGATATAGTCAAATACAGTAAAGAACCTATCATGCCACGACATCTTGTAGCATTTGTCTTTGGAGACGCATCATCTTTTGTCAAGGACTCATGCAGGGAACTGGGTGTGTTCATATGTCGTGAACTTCTCCTCAACTCAGAGACCTCCTGAGCATCTTGGATTTCCTCAGATTCACCATGGACTTCACCAACTTCAGGTCTTGTCCATTCACCTCAGCTTGCTCTCCAGGTTCTTCAACCTCAGCAACTTGATCAGAGACTTGATTAACCATCTCCAAAGTCTGAGAATCAGCAGCTATGATATCTTCCTTAGGACGAGTGTACACAAAGACAGCATCAGATACTTGACTGTCATGAACTTGCTCCTGTTTCCCTTTTGCACAAGCACTGCAAACCTGATCAGGTACTTCACTAATCTTTGGTAACCCAATCACCAAATTCTGATTGTGTAACCTCTTCAACAATCTGAAATTCACATGGCCCAAACGACGATGCCACATCTCCGACTCATCAGATCTAGAGGACAAACAGAGATACTCTTCCGGATCAAACGCTGGATCCACAAAGTACACTTTGTGTGCACAATTCCCTCGCAGAAGTACTTGACCTGAGCAAGTGCTATCAATCAGCCACGGACACATCCCTCTCCTGACTTCTCTGGAACAGGAAGGATCAACAATTTCTCTAGGTCTTTCACCCTGCTTCAGTGCTGATCGAGTTCCTGACGAGGAACCTGATTTCTCATAAACCTGATTTGGAGGATTTGAAAATGAATCACCTGTCATACCTGCAAATCTAACCAAAAATCTAGAACATCGCGGCTCTGATACCAAATGTTAGGATCGTGGTTAGATAGTCAAAGACTTAAGTTCGAATAGTTAGAGACTTAACTAAGTTCGGGACTGTTAGGAACCTAACTTAGTATGCAGGTAATTACTCTAATTAAGTACGCAGCGGAATAAACTTAAATATCTTTTATTACTATTTAATCTGTACACTCAATGGGTACAAAACTTTGCCTATTCAGTATAAATATAATCTGGATTTACACAAGCAATCTGACTACTTCCCTGACTGTCTCGTCGACGTCCCGTAGTCTTGGCACCTCCGTGATTCTCCAACACGGATCAGCAACAGCTCCGATCTCTTGAATATATCTCGCACAGCTAGCTCAATATTCACTCGGATGTATATGTCAGGCGCTAGGTTCCTGACTACACTTCCCTGACGGAGTTCTCGACTTCACTATAGTCACCTCACTACCGTAGCTTTCCGGCACCGATTGATCTCACAGAATATCACACTCACTGAATATTCTCACTGGGAACCCCCACTTGGAAAGCACTCACGGATATTGTAGATGCATTACCGTATATGGTAAATGCACCGGCCCTCTTACGAATATCGTAAAGACGCGCTGATCTGAATGGAGCTCCTGGACTTATATATGTTCTTGAGTAACCGTCAGGTAACTGCCAGGTAACTGTCAGGTAACTGCCCAGATCATGTGATGTAACTGACATCCCACGATCTCCTTGATGTGTTGAGGAGGACGTGCCATCATGCCATGATGTCCTTGACTCCGGTCCTCAACCGCTTCCTCAACTGCTCCGTTGACTAGTCCTCAACTGCTCCGTGGACTTGACTCCAACTGCTCAGTTGACTTGACTGATTCTCAGGTTCTTGGTTGCTCGGAGACTTCCACAGGTACTTGAGTTCAGGTCTGTTGACTCGACCTCAACTGCTCTGTTGACTTGACCTCAACTGCTCTGTTGACTTGACCGTTGACCAATACTCAGGTTCTTGGTTACTCGGAGACTTCCACAGGTACTCGAGTTCAGCATCACGTTCTTGAATGCTCCAGTAAGTTCCTGACTAACAGAAACTCAAGCAAACCATTAAATTGGTTTGTCAATCATCAAAAACGTGTGAGGCCAATGCCTCAACACACACAAGCTCAAAAAAGTTCGAAGTACCTGAAATTTCAGAAGCTTGCATTATCTTTTACAAAGAGTTTGCCTGTTGATCTCATACTTGTTTGGCAAGAAGAAGTTTTGGGCAGTTGTCTCATCAATATCTAACGTTTTGCAAATAGTTTAAATTAACAATAATTTGGTCAAGTGTACGTCTCTGTCATCTCTCAGTCACTGTACTTTCATCATAGTGCAGGTTAAGCGTATGGAATATCACCTGAAGGTAGTGTTGCAGCTACATGACTACAAATATATAGTTTGCGATGAAGGCATCTTGGAAGGATCCTCTCATACTGGCTTTTTCCAGTTTTTATCCAGAACCCAACTAAAAATTGGCAACAAAGAAAACAGTACAAGATATTCTTCTTCATTCATCAATAGCAGCCAGCCAGTGACCTGTTAATTGTGAAAATGATGAAGAAACCATCAGTTGTTGTCATAATAATAATTGTTGCGATCGACGAGTAGCTGTTATGATGATAATAATTGTACAACCACCACATGTGTGAGAGCCCAAATGTACAGCAACATTTTTTTCTGTTAGGAAACACAACAATAAATATGCACAGACAATAAGTATGGCATTTTGCATGAAGGCCGGCCTAAATTGCTTACCACCAAATGAGCAGTGATGCTAACCTTTCTCATATCTACATATGCAGGTTCTTCATGACTTATTTTCTCATCGAGCCAATCCACTCGAGGCCATTACCTTAAGTTTTTTTTTGAATGAATGATGATATCATAAATCAAAAAGAATGTACAAGCTAACAGCTAAAACAAACCGAAGACCAAGACCCCTGCAAAACGAGGCACACGGCCACACGAGGGCACACAAAATTGGCCTGAGACAAAAGCTACACTAAAAAGTAAAAACTAATCAATGAATTTCATGTCCCTCAACCAGGACCTATCGGCTATAGAGAGCTTATCCGTTTGGATAGCTCCTAATTTCATCCTTAAATACCATATAGTTTCTTGAATAATCAGCGCTGTGGGTGTGACTTCTTCTCGAAAAATCTTCTTGTTTCTAGCATACCAAACACCATTCATTACCCTAGTGATTGCAGCAGCTGCCATCTTCGTTTTCAACCTCGATTGAGGCATCCCCTTGAACCAAGGAATCAAGAGATCCCATCTGTTGAAAGCAGGAAAGATATGCAGGAATCCCATAACTTTAGTCCATACTTCTTGAGTAAAGTTGCATTCAAAAAATAAGTGATCACGGCTTTCATTGCCAGTGTCACACAGAGCGCATGAATTGGATGTTTGGACACCCCAAAGATTCAATCTATCTCTAGTCAGGAGCTTATTTTGGAACGCCAGCCACGCATTGAATGAGTCCCTTGGGGCGTTGTAGGTGTTTCATACCAGCTTGAACCAATCAACTGTCTCATTGTGGACAGTAAGCATGTTATAAGTGTCCTTCACACCAAAGCCTTCTCCTGTACCTCTTCATCTCACGGCATTGTTAGTAATGAAGATACACTGTAAATCAACCTCCCTGCACTGCATCAGGCGCTTGAGGACCCAAGAGCTATTAGCCTTTACTTCTTCTTCCCACCAGTGCTTGCCCTTGCTCCAATATTTTTCAAGCCAGTCAGTCCATAAGCTAGACCTGCCCTGGATCTTTCCCCAAATCTGATTGATCACCACGGCCATGTTCATTTTCTCAATGTCCTTCAAGCCGAGACCCCCTTCCTCCCTGCGCTTGCAAACCTCAGACCACTTCACTAAGTGCCCACCTTTCCACCTTTCTTGTTGCAGTTTCCATAGGAATCTAGCACAAGTAGCATTAACAGCTTGGATGACTGTCTTTGGGAGGATGCACACCCGGGCCCAGAAAAACACCATGGCCTGAAGGACGGAGGCCACCAGAACACTCCTGCCTGCTCGAGAGAGAAGTCTGTTACTCCAACAATCCAGTCTAGCAGTGATCTTTTCTATCAAGATGTCACAGTCCTTCTTACTCAAGCTTCTCGAAGTGAGGGGAAGCTCTAGTTCCTATAGTCCCTTCAGCCCACTCAGCTTTGGCCTCGCTCATACCTCCTAGAAAGAGGTGACTCTTTTGGAAATTGATAGCTAAGCCCGAGCAGCTGAAGAACTTTGAAACCACATTCTTGATTGCGCTGATGGCTGAATTCTTGCCGCTGCTGAACACAATAAGATCATCCGCAAACATAATATGGGAAAGCTTGATGCGGTGACACTTGGGATGGTGAAAGAACCCTTCAGCCTTGTTTAACTTTAGAAACATTCTGGATAAGCACTCCATGGCGATTGTAAATAAGAATGGAGACAGAGGGTCACCTTGCCTAATACCCCTCATGCCTTCAAAGAAATCAGTCATTTCGTCATTGATCATAATAGAATAACTGGTGGACTGTAAACACATCTCTATCCAGGCTATGAACTTGCTGGGGAACTTCAGGATATGAAGCATCGAAATAAGGAATTTCCAATCAATAGTATCGTAGGCCTTTCGCAGATAAATCTTCCAGGCCAATCTTTCACTAATATTTCTTCTACCATAACCATTAAAGAGCTGCTGAGCGAGGCAAATATTATCCACAATGGAGCGGTATTTGACAAAAGCTCCTTGCGCCGGGTTAATAATAAAAGGAAGCACTTCCTTGAGCCTTCCTGCCAATAGAGAAGCAACTAATTTGTAAGTAATGTTGCAGCAGGAGATAGGTCTATAGTCCTCTGGTTTACAAGCCTGACTGCTCTTTGGGATCAAAGCGATGTAAGCGGCATTCACTCCTTTCGGCATGACATTGTGACGAAGACAATGCCTTACCCCTTCGCAGAGCTCCTTCCCAATAATGCTCCAGTTCTTCTTGAAAAAACTAGCTGAAAAGCCATTTGGGCCTGGAGCTTTATCATTACCCATACTGTTAAGAACATACCAAATCTCCTTGTCATTCACAGCTCTAACGAGGGATCTGCACTGCTCCCCTGTGACCATTGGGCCTTGCGCTACAACCTCTGCCTCAACATGACTGCAGTCTTTGGCTTGACCCAATAAATCCCTGAAGTAAACTGAGAACTCATGCTTTATAATGTCAATATCTGAAGAACTTGAGCCATCTTGAAGAGTAATCTGTTTAATACTATTCCTGTTTCTTCTAATCTTTAATAAACTGTGGAAGAATTTTGTGTTAGCATCTCCTTCCTTGATCCATTGAGCATTGGTCCATTGCCATAAGTTACCTTATGAGTTTCAAACAAAGTAATCACCCTAATCATAAAGCCCGCCTCAATGAATTACGCTGCACTGAAATTAAGAAAGTAATGTCATTTATACAGGAAGCTAAAAAAAATTAACAGTACCTGAAATTTCAGAAACTTGCATCCACCAAAACATACCTTTTACAGAGAGTTTGCTTGTTGATCTCAAAACTCCTTCTTGTTTGGCAATTCTAATCTTCGAAAATAGTTTATATTTATGAATCCGCACATCTACCCCAACAGACCACCACCCTGTTGGCGAAATTTCAGAAACTTGTATTCACCAAAATTGAATCTTTTACAGAGTTTGCCTTTTGATCACAGGTCACTTTCTTGTCTGGCAATAAGTATTGGGCAGTTATCGTCTTATCGACCATTCTACCAAAACTTGAAAACAAGCAGTTCTCAACCATTCTCCCCAAAACAGTATCTTTTCTGTTTTTCATTCTTTCGGAGCCTGAATAAGAATGGCAAAAATAAGAAAGTCCATCTGATGCAATCATACCAGATTTAACTTGAAACACATCCCATCAAAACAACCCTTTCGTAATTAATCTGGAAGGAACCTGACTGAGATTAACATGTTCAGTAGACAACCCTTCAAACCAATATTCATAAAAATGAAACAAGAACCAAATTTATCCTTTAAAAAAAGAAAAAACAGTTTAGCCCAGCCATCACTGATATTATCTTAGGGCGAAGTGAGTTATCATGGTGGTATGGAGCTCCCCCGGTGCTTGTAGGCGACCCGAGTTCAAGTCTCTATCTAGCTAAAGAGCAGATACTACTTTCAAGAACTTCTCAATCAAAAAAAAATGACTGATATTATCTTTGGATTAGGATCCGGTGGAGTGCACTAAAATGCTTTAAATTTATTCTTATCTGATTGAGCTATCCCATAGCAGCTATCCCATAGCAGCTATCCCATAGCTTCATGTTGTAGGCAGAAGGAATAGTGTAGTGTGGCTACATGTTTGATGTACGCCAGTGTAACTTTCGGTGGCACTGTGTCCACTAATGTATCAAAAAAAATAGCTTCATGTCTTCATTCATCACGTGTGTGATGAATAAGAACCCAAATGTATGTCCGAAATGATTTTTCTGTTATGACAAACACTAGGCCCCAAATTTTTATGAGCATGTGACTTCAAGGATAAGTGTGGGATTTTGTATGCATGACTTACCAGCTTACCATCAAATGCCTGGCTATCCTACTTTGTAACCTTTCCCATCTTAGTATATATAGAATCTTTCCAACCTTCTTTTCATCAAGTCATACATCTCCAATGGCCGCTATCATATTACTCGAAGCAATAGCTTTCCTTACACTCATCTGGTGGTTGTGGACTACCAACAAAAACAAATCCCCCATCAGAAACTGGCCTCTTGTAGGCATGCTCCCTGGCCTGTTATCCAACGCATCACACATCCACGACTACTTCACTCACTTACTTGATCAAAGCAATCAAACCATTGAGATCAAAGGCCCGAAATTTTCAAATTTAAATTTGACTCTCACTAGTGACCCAGAGAATATCCACTACATCCTGAGCACCAACTTCGCCAATTTCAACAAGGGGGAAGACTTTAAGGACATATTTGAAGTTCTAGGAGATGGGATTATAGTGGCTGACTCTGACTCATGGAAGATGCAGAGAAGGCTCACCCACTCACTATTCAAGCAACGCGACTTCTTAAGCTTGTTGGAGGCCACTGCCCGTCAAAAAGTAAAGGACGGGCTCTTCAAAATTCTTGATCATGCGTCCAAATCAGGCATAGAAGTGGATATGCAGGACTTGTGCCAAAGATTCACTTTTGATGTAACTTGTATATTTCTGCTTGGCTCGGATTTGAACTCTTTGTCAGAGGGGCTTCCGGAAGTTCCATTTGCGAAAGCTCTGGATGATATTGAGGAGGTTTTGCTTCACCGGCACCTGAAACCAAGAAGCATGTGGAAATTGCAGAGATGGATGCAAGTAGGAGTAGAGAAAAAGGCCACTAGAGCTGCAGAAACCTTCGATAATTTCATATACCATCAAATCTGCCTCAAGCGAGAACTCAACAAAAAATCTTCTGAGATTATCGATCATGATAAATACAGACATGACCTGATTTCCATCTTTATGGAGGAGGATGTTGCGGCAAAATGCAGTAATGATTCTACAAAACCATCAGACAAGTTTCTGAGGGACTCAGCGATGAACCTCCTTTCCGCTGGGAGGGACACTTCAAGCACCGCCCTCACTTGGTTTTTCTACCTTGTCATAACAAATCCGCAAGTTGAATCAAAGTTGGTAGAGGAGCTTGAAGTATCTTTTCAAATGAAATCCGGAGAGCCCTGGGAGTTCCCGAGCTTCGCAGAGCTGAACAAACTAGTGTACCTGCACGCAGCATTATGCGAAACTTTGCGACTATACCCGCCAGTCCCTTTCAACCACAAAGCTTCCATCAAACCAGACATTCTCCCAAGCGGTCACAAAGTTGACAAGGGAACCAAGATCATATTTTCCATCTATACCATGGGAAGAATGCAGGAAATATGGGGTGCGGATGCAACCGTCTTTAAGCCTGAGAGATGGATATCAAAGACAGGCAACATCATAGACGTCCCGTCGTACAAGTTCAATGTGTTCAGCGCAGGACCGAGGACTTGCGTGGGAAAGGACTTGGCTTTTATGGAGATGAAAATAGCTGCTGCAGCCATCGTCTGGAGGTATGGTCTTCGAATGGTAACAGGCGGCCCGCCGGTCACGCCAGCTAATTCTGTCATACTGCACATGAAACACGGTCTCAAGGTCAATGTAGCCACTAGAACAGGTCGCTAAACATGATTAATAAGAAGGATAGCATTTTAAAGTGGCAAACTTTCTTCATTTTTTATCCTGAAGTAAATCTCAGACACTACTAATCACTAGGCCATGTCCTGGATGACAGTACATAAAGAACTCTAAAGTCCAGTAAATTCCTCGAAAGCATCAGGTCTAAAACAACTCACTTTGCGACAGAAACTTTCTATGGAGCAATCTCAAACTAAAATTACAGGCATTTGGTTGAGGCACTCTCACAAACTTTTACAGGGCGAAAACCGATTCAACTTCACCGGAACCCTCGTACATCCCGGTGGTCAGTCCATCATCAGATCAGATCAGTTTAATTTAACAATAATTGAAGTGTGCGAATAGTACGCGATGAAGTCCGTCAGCTGTGTACTTTCATCATAGTATGGGCCACACGGAGTCACGGACAGGGTTCTTGCAGCTGGACGAGTACAAATCTTGTTTATGATGAAGGCATCTTGAAAGGAACCTCATACTGGCTTTTTCCTGTTTTGTCTTCCTAAAACTAACTTAAAAATGGCAATAAAGAAAGAAAACAGCCCATCATCACCTCAGATTAACATTTTCAGTAGGCAACCCTTCACACCAATATTCATCCGATGCAATCATACAAGAACTAAATACACAATATCCCAATTGAAACATTGTAATTAAGTGTGCTTGTGAGTTCCATCCCTTAAAAAAACAGTAAAAACAACAATTTAGTCCCAACCGTGCCTAATTATACCAGTGAAGAAACAGGACTCTCTTCAATATCACCGCACATTAAATAATGTAAAGGCTTTGTAGTCTCACCAGTACAAGATATTCTTCTTCATTCATCAATAGCAGCCAGCCAGTGACCTGTTAATTGTGAAAATGACGAAGAAACCATCAGTTGTTGTCATAATAATAATTGTTGCGATCGACGAGTAGCTGTTATGATGATAATAATTGTACAACCACCACATGTGTGAGAGCCCAAATGTACAACAACATTTTTTTCTGTTAGGAAACACAACAATAAATGTGCACAGACAATAAGTATGGCATTTTGCATGAAGGCCGGCCTAAATTGCTTACCACCAAATGAGCAGTGATGCTAACCTTTCTCATATCTACATATGCAGGATCTTCATGACTTATTTTCTCATCGAGCCAATCCACTCGAGGCCATTGCCTTAAGTTACCTATGAGTTTCAAACAAAGTAATCACCCTAATCATAAAGCCCGACTCACTGAATTACGCTGCACTGAAATTAAGAAAGTAATGTCATTTATACAGGAAGCTCAAAAAATTTAACAGTACCTGATATTTCAGAAACTCGCATCCACCAAAACATACCTTTTACAGAGAGTTTGCTTGTTGATCTCAAAACTCTTTCTTCTTGTTTGGCAACAAGTCTTTGGCAGTTTTAACAATTCTAATCTTCGTAAATAGTTTATATTTACTATTATTGGTCAAGTGTACAATATTACATGCTGAAATCCATCATTTCTCAGTCAGTGTACTTTCATGTTTCATCATAGTACGCAGATATGAAGACTGCAGTATTTTAATTTTAGGACAGATTTAGAGGATGTAATATCAGCCAAAGGTCTGCCGCAGCTAAATGAGGCATCTTGGAAGAAATCTCATATTTAGCTTTTCGCTTTTCTTTTTTTTCCTGAACCTGACTTAAAATGGCAAAAACGAAAACAGCCCATCATCAGAACTGTCACTTCATATTAAAATTTTCAGTAGGCAACCCTACAGGCCTACACACCAAAATTCATTAATTGAAGCGATCGCCGATCATACAAGAACTAATGCACCATATCACATTAAAACTTTGTAATTAAGTATGCTTGTGAGTTCCCAACTTTAAATAACAGTAAACTATTTAAATCCGGCCATGACTAATTGTATCAGTGAAAAAACAGGACTCACAATATCATAGCACAAAAATATTGTGAAGGCTTTGAACTTATCCTCATCAGTACCAGACTATGGGCTATTCCTTAGCTCCATGTCTTCATTCATCACTCGCAGCCAATGACCGACCTGCCTATTGTCCACGAGAAAAAAAAAGACATGCATATTGTGAAAATGGTGAAGAAACCATCTGTTGCCACATACATGACCCTAAAGGATATCATATCTCAAATTATTGACTTGTTGTGAATTGTGATACACGATGATATGATGAAAAAATGTACAACCACCCAGGTGATAAATAAGAACCCAGATGTACAGCAAAGATTACCATTCTGTTATGACAGGATGGCTAGTAACAATAAATGTGTTCACACAATGCGTGTCGCACAAAATAGCTTAACATCAGATGAGTAGTGATCCTACTTACCAACCTTTCTCATATATAAATGTGCAAGATCTTCACAACATTTGTTCTCATCGAGTCAAGTAAAGTGAACTTACAGCTCTGATGGCCGCTATCGCCATACTTGAAGTAGTAGCATTCCTTGCACTCATATGGTTCTGGGCTACCATAAAAAACCATTCCCCCATCAAAAACTGGCCTCTTCTAGGCATGCTCCCTGGCCTGCTATCCAACGCATCACACATCCATGACTACTCTACTCACTTACTTGACCAAAGCAACCATACCATTGAGATCAAAGGCCCGAAATTCCCAAATTTAAATTTCATTCTCACAAGTGACCCTATGAATATCCACTACATCTTGAGCACCAAGTTTTCCAATTTCAACAAAGGGGGCAGACATTAAGGACATTTTTGAATTTCATGGAGATGGGCTTGTGGTGGCTGACTCTGACTCATGGAAGATGCAGAGAAGGCTCACCCACTCGCTGTTCAAGCAAATCAACTTCTTGAGCTTGTTGGAGGCCACCGCGCGACAAAAGGTACAGAACGGGATCTTTAAAATTCTTGATCATGCGTCAAAATCAGGCCTAGAAGTGGATATGCAGGACTTGTGCAAAAGATACACTTTTGATGTTACTTGCATATTTCTGCTTGGCTCGGATTTGAACTCTTTGTCAGAGGGGCTCCCGGAAATTCCATTTGCAAAAGTTCTGGGTGATATTAAGGAGGTTTTGCTTCACCGTCACCTGAAGCCACCGAGCATGTGGAAATTGCAGAAATGGGTGCATGTAGGTTTAGAGAAAAAGGCAACTGGAGCTGCAGAAACTATTGATAATTTCATGTATCATCAAATCTCCCTCAAGCGAGAACTCAATAAAAATTCGTCTGAGAAAGGTGATCACGAGAAATGCGAACATGACCTGATTTCCATCTTTATGGAGGAGAAGTCGCAGCAAAATGCAGCAACAATTAAGAAAACCATCAGACAAGTTCCTTAGAGACTCAGTGATGAACCTCCTGTCTGCCGGGACAGACACTTCCAGCGCGGCCCTCACCTGGTTTTTCTACCTGGTCATGACAAATCCGCTAGTCGAAACAAAATTGCTAGAAGAACTTAAAGTATCTTTCCAAATGAACCCCGAAGAGCCCTGGAGCTGGAAGTTCCCGAGCTTCGCAGAGCTGAACAAACTAGTGTACCGGCACACAACAATATGCGAGACCTTGCGACTATACCCCCCCAATCCCATTCAACCACAAGGCCTCCATTAAGCCAGACATTCTCCCAAGCAGTCACAAAGTTAACCAAGAAACCAAGATATTATTTTCCATTTATACCATGGGAAGAACGCAGGATATCTGGGGAGAGGATGCAGCCGCATTTGAGCCTGAGAGATGGATATCTAAGACAAGCAACATTATAGATGTCCCCTCTTACAAGTTCAATGTGTTCAGCGCAGGACCGAGGACTTGCGTGGGAAAGGACTTCGCTTTCATGGAGATGAAAATAGCTGCTGCAGCCATCGTCTGGAGGTATGGTCTCAGGATGGTAATAGGCGGCCCTCCGATCATGCCAGCTATTTCTATTATATTGCACATGAAACACGGTCTCAAAGTCAATGTAGCTACAAGAACTAGCCACTGAACTTATTAGTGAGAAAGATGTCATAATATAAAATGTGAACTTTCTGCATTTGTGATTTTGCAATAAGATGTCAGACACTACCAAACACTGAGCCACGTCCGGGATGACAGACACTATATAGAGAACTCTGAACTCTGAAGCCAAGTGAATTCCATGAAACCATCGATCTTAAACAACTCACTCTTCGACAGAAACTTTCTACTGATCAATCCGGAACTCAAAACACAGGGATGTCACTAAGGCATTTCCTCAAACAGTTACAGTGCTGAAACAGATTCAGTTTTTCGCCGGCATCCATGGCTCTTCCGGTGATCATTAATCACAATAATATCAACACAAAAAGAAAACCTTTCGCTATTAAGAACTTCGGATCGAGTATATTCAACACCCAAGCCTTCACTTTCCACAACTTCCTCTTCGCGCATGAACGGGGGAGAAATCTGCCGCTGCCGCAAACTGACGTCATCATCATTCTTCAGTGTCTTGTTGGGCCGAAGTTCATCTGTCAAACATTAGCCGAATGGGCCGGTTGATAGATTAACGGCCTTAAACATTTCGTCGATAAAGTTTTATTGTTTCGCAGCTACTTCGTTTTAAAAATCATCGCTAACGTTTTATGGTTTTGTCGGTAATATTCAGATTTCATATATAGATGTTGTATTGTCGTCCCTAAATATATCCCAACAAGTCAACAACTAGTTTTTACTTGTACCTGTACTCATTCAGAAAGTTCTAAATCTCAAAAGTTTCCATAGAAAATAAAAACTCAATTTAAAAATTATTAGGTTCCGGTAAGAAGTGTACTTTTGGTGAGAAATAAGAAGTAATCTCATCCATTCATTTTTGTCATCAATGACTAGGATTAATTTACATAATTCGTAACTTTTCAAAAGATAATTCGTAGCATTACATAATTCGTAGCTTTTCAAAGGATAATCCGTAGCAGTATGTATATAAGAGCTACGGATTATCCTTTGAAAAGCTACGTATTAGGTAAATTAATTCATAGTCATTGATGACAAAGATGAATGGTTGAGATTACTTCTTATTTCTCACCAAAAGTATCACTTTTCACCTGATCTTTTCCTTAGTTAGTAGGGTTAAGATCAGGTACAAAGTTAAATTTTGGTACAAAATATAAAAATTGTCAAAATCATTTTATAATTCGTCAGTTTATTTTATAGTTCGTCACTTTTCGAGCCAAAAAATGAAAAATACGAGCCGAAAAATGAAAGGATGACATAATTCGTCACCAATAAAAATATCAAAAAATCAAGATTTAATCTCATCCATTCAAATCACAAGATCAATGGCTATGATTAGTTTGTCTTTTGTACCAAAAAATTTAACTTTGCACAATCCTTTTCGTATAACTTCTAAAGTCTCGAGGCCATCGAGATGATCCTACTGTAATATTTTTCATGTCGCAAGAATAATTAAAATTGATAACTAAGTTGAGAGCGATACATGTGTTGATATTATGAAATGATAAACTAGAATGATGCAATTGAATATATCGAATATCAACATTCAGTTAACGGTTATTCTTCGATTAATTAACGGTCGTTGGATTCCATGTCGTGGAATAATTAGTATCTACATCTATATGTGTACACAAATGGCTAACGACATATCTAGATAAGTTGCATTATTGGTCCCATTAATTGAATCAAAACTACAATGTGGGGAGAGATGATCAGTGATTAGGTCTAGCATTGAATGAATGGTATCATCTTTAGGTTAATTTGAAAATGATAGGGCGCAATTACTTGAAGCTCAAGTTAGGTGAGATGAGCTTTTGAGGATGTTCAGTTCATCTAAATGAGTAAGCTCTCTAGTACGGTGTAACAAACGCATTTATATCTTGCTCTGAATAGTATTTACTTCAGCTTATCGTGAAAATGGTCGAATCAAACCACTTGGAGTTGGAGCTTAAAGCTAAATGAGTATTTATGGAAATTAACTACTTGCATATCACTACTTACTAACAAGGAAATACATATAATAATAAAAATACTCCCTCCGCCTCACATTTTATGTATGTATGTAATATAAATAATTCTTTAAAAATGACGATAAATAGAAATAGATAGTCCCATCGATTTTCTAGAGATTGATCCTGATGACGCATCGTCTTCTTGTTACTAGATCACTCTCACACTCTGATGAGTAGAATATTTAACTATAACAACTCTACACCCCTTCGGCTCTCTCGATACATATTAAAGAACGTTAATATAGAGATGCGCTCAAATGAGAACACCCTCTTAGGCTAAGAACATGAGAATCATTCTCAGCCACTCATTTTGTTGAAATGAGTGGTTCAAAATGCACCACGTCATCTACTATGCACTTTCTGTTTTTTACTATGCATTTTCTGCTTTTACTATTTGCACTTTTGTCTTTTACCTATAAGACAAAAGTGCAAAATCAATCTACACCCTTAAATCATTTGATCCAAAGGTGCAAAATGGTTCTCATGTTCTTAGCCTAAGAAGAGTTCTCATTTGAGCGCGACCCCGTTAATATATATGTATCATAACGAATAAAAAATGCATTTATTTTTGTTCTCAAATTTGTGTAAAAAAGTAGATGAAGTAGTGATCACTAAGACTGAATGCATGAATCTATTTCTCTATAAAAATAGAGAGGACCATCAGCTCTCTTCAGGCTCTTCTTCAATTTCCAATAATCTTACACATCAATGGAGATGAGTTGTCCAATTGTAGTAGTAACAGTATCACTTCTTTCCGTCTCACTCATCTGGTGGCTTTTCTTCCACCGGATCAAAGCCACACTCACCTACCCACTGACCAAATGGCCTCTATTAGGACACCTGGGTCCTCTCATGTGCACAAACCTTGGAGTCCATGACTATGCAACCTACTTGTTATCCCAATGTAACTACACAGCTGAGCTCCAAGGCCCTTCCTTAACCAACCTCTCTGCCATTCTCACCAGTGACCCTGATAACATCCACTACATTTTGAGCTCAAATGCCTCAAATTTCAACAAGGGAGTGAGCTTCAAGAGCATCTTTGAGATGTGGGGGAATGGAATCATGGTGGCTGAGGCTGATTCATGGAGGTTTCAGAGGAGGCTGAATGGAGCATTGTTAAGGCAAAATGGCTTCTTAAGCATGGTGGAGAGGAGTGTTTTTCATAAGTTGGAGACTGGGATGTTTCCTGTGCTTGACCTAGCTGCTGCCAAATTAGGGTTTCAAGTTGATTTACAAGATGTGTTTCAGAGGTTTACAATGGATGTTATATGTAAATTGCTGCTTGGGATTGAGTTGAATTCTCTCTCTACTGATCTCCCTGAGGTTCGATTCTCAAAGGCGTTCGAGGAGACTTCTAAGGCCATGTTTGCTCGCCACTTTAAACCGGAGATGATTTGGAGGTTGCAGAGATGGATTGGGGTAGGGATTGAAGGAAGGGCAAGCAAAGCAGAAGCCATGATTAATAACTTCATCTACAATCAAATCTCATCCCAGCGTGAAAGGGTAGAAAAGGAATGTCAAGCTGGAGATGATGATGATGATACTTTTGACATGATATCAAGTTTCATGAAAGTGGAGGAAGAACAAGCATCAGTACAAACCCTAACTGATCATGCAACTACTAAAATATCAGACAGGTTTCTAAGAGATTCCATTATGAACATGATGACAGCCGGGAGATCCCCGATCAGCACCGCCTTAACTTGGTTCTTCTGGCTCGTAGCAACGCACCCTTTCGTCGAAAATAAGCTCAGAAAAGAGCTTAAACAACAACAAAATGTGACAAACCAACTATTAGGGTTCCAAGAGATCAACAAGCTAGTGTATCTTCATGCAGCCATATGTGAAACTTTACGGTTATACCCTTCATCTCCTTTCAATCATAGGGCTGCCATCAAGCCGGACACTCTTCCAAGCGGTCATCTGGTTAAAAAAGGAACGAAGATTCTGGTGTCGGTGTACTCTCAAGGGAGGATGGAAAAGATTTGGGGTGCTGATTGTTTGGAGTTCAAGCCGGAAAGATGGATTTCTGATAAGGGAGAGATTGTTCAAGTTGGGTCTAACAAGTTCACTGCATTTGGTGCTGGGCCAAGGTTTTGTATTGGGAAAGATGTTGCTTTGATGGAGATGAAGATGGCCATTGTTGCCATCATTAGAAACTACCACTTCGAGGCGGTGGAAGGCCATTTCATCGCCCCTGCTAACTCGACGGTGATGTATATGAAAAATGGCTTTAAAGTTCATGTCTCCAAGTTCAATGTTGCCTGAAAATTCCATGTATATATATGTGTGTTATGAACTTATATCGATTATAATTAATCATGCTAGAAAAAACTCACCTTGTACGTACGACGACGTACTAATCCAAGTAATATTGGAATTACTCTTTTTACTAACCCATCTCTTAATTTATCAAGTTAATTACTTAAATAATTTAAAAGGTACGAAAAGATAGATAGCATTTGGTATACTAGGCATTGAATCATAATTAATATATTGAATTACACTAATAATTGGGCCGGTCTAATAAATTATTGAAACGATATGGGGAAATCTAGATGATCGACACAAGACTTTTATGTGTGGAGTTATCTAGAGTGCTTAATAATAGTCCTTTGATCAAATGGATTATAGTCCTTTATTTAAGACGAATTCCCCCCAGTATAAATAAGATGAGTGGTAAGAATTGCATGCACTCAAGAATGAATGATGTAAAGGATTGAATATGTTATAGTCATGTGATTTTTTAAATCAGACGCTAAATCCGTCAATTGTCTAATTTTTATTTGGGGTCAATTTTTAGAATTGAAGTCACTCATCTGTATTGACTTTGAAACTGTTTGACTCAAAATGAAAAGTGTAAAGAGATGTTATAGTTTTTCTTCTGAAAATGCTTAAATGATAGGTAAACGGAGTAGATAATATGACCGTTATAATTTATAAGATATTGCATACTCAGCAAGATACTGAAGAGCATTCTCTCTTGTTTTCAAATTTGGGGGAGTATTGACCCCAGAACTTGGGCAAGACCATTATATTGTATAATTCGTTCATGGTTGTAATAGAACTGGCACATGAAAATAATTAGGTCATTCTATCAAATAGAGTAACACTAATAAATAGAAAGTGATGAGGCACATTGAAACTCAAGCACTCAAAAGAATGGAACCAGAGTAAGTAGTAACATTTTTAAACTAAAAAATTAATTACAAACGATTCATTTGTATTACACTTACCTTCACATCGCATAAAGAATTTTAGAGTAATTTACTAAGTTTCTTTTTCATTGTTGTGCCCTGGGTGGCCAAATAAATGGAGACTGTAACGCTGGCGGACGATGCATTGATAATTTTTAAGTGGTCCTGCCTCTCCCAGCTGTGATTGACGGGACGATGTGCTCAAGCTAGAGGCGAAGTGGAGCGGCGGACTCCTGTTTATTCATGTTTATTTTTTTCTTGTCTGTTCGGTTCCCAGCTGGTTAACTTGTCTCATCTTTAAGTCCTCGGTTCGCCGTTGTCTTTGTAATTCACAGTTTTTAATATAAAAAAAAGGTAAGGCCGGATCCTTTTGTAAATTGTAATAGTTTAAAGGGAAAAGTACAAAAAAGGTACCTGAACTATCGCTAATTCCAATGTGTGGGCCGAACTATAAAAAGTTCCAAATAGAGGGCGAACTTTGATTAGTTTTTCCAAGAAAGGGGCACGGTCAAACACAGTCAACTACTTTACTAACGCCGTTTAACCCCGTCCAACACCGTCAAAGCACCGTTAACTCCGTCAAATTCGTCGTTAACTCCGTCCAATTCATCGTTAACTCCGTTATTCTTGTTTATACTTTTATATAAATAAATGTAAATTTATATTTTGATTTAAAAAAATGAGAGTAGCAAAATTTAATTCCTGTTACGCTAAAACTCTCAACCATCTAGGGTTTTCTTCTCCAGGTCGCAGCTTGTGAGCCCTAACCGTACTTTGCGGCATCTCAATTCTCAGCGCAGGTCGTTAATTCGGCCGGATAAGATTCCCGTGGCTGACGAAATCACACCACATCCATCCTGGCATTTCTCGTTAGCCTTCGGTGAGTAACCAAATACGATTCAAACAAGCCCTAAGAATCACCCTTCTCATTTTATCGTATCTTTCAATCTTTCAATGTCTGAAAGCATTATATGAAAAGAAGTCGCAACGATATATGGTTCCAATAGCAAGGTATGAATTTCAGTAGTGTCCTTCAACTTATGTTCCGTGTTAGGGTTTTGTTGGAATACTTGATTTCAATTTGTTGATGTGTTCAAAATGGTTAGTTTTAGTTTGATTTTACAGGTTATATTACACTTGCATGCTTTGTCTATTTGAAGAATGGAAGGGTTCGTGAAATTTAAATAAAGCTATATGATGGCAAATTTGTTGAACATCCTGATGCTCAATATGTGGGAGGGAGTACAGAGATACTCACAGTTGATTGTGACATAATATCAGAAGTGCTTCATCATTTTAACATTCAATTTTACCAAATGTGATGTTTATAATTTGAAATGGCAGATCAGAAGAAAAAAAAAAGAGAGTTGAAGAGCGGATCATGATTAAGGAAAGTCGGGTTTGATTGTTTATAAATGCAGTTTGCATTGAATAGTTTTCAAGCTTTGTGGTATAAAGCTTATCTTAGTGGACTCGTAGAAATCATGCCAGATTTATTGTTGTTTGGATTATTCATATTGAATAAGTTGCTACTGATGAGACCTATCATGTGTATAGTTGGAGCAATTTGATGTCGGTTGTTGAAATTGATCTTTGATTTTATTTTTCTGGCTACTGAACGGTTTAAAGTCGTCGTTTGATCTCGTAACTATTAATACCTTTTTTTATTTATCTTATTGCTTTGTGTAATAGTCAAGAATGTCATATCCTCCTGCATTGGGAAAAGAAGTTTCTGGTATTTGTTATGATTGATTCTTACAAAAAAAAAAGTGATTTCTTGACATTTTAAAGATAATATGATATTCAGAAAGTATAATAATTCCTTGACCATGACTTGCTACACATTTGCGCACATCCCTGGAGTGAATAACCCTTCTACCTAATGCAATTGTAGTGTGTTATCACCATGCATGCTAACATTGGGATTATCTTGATTCAGGTATATAGCAAATGGCTTTCTTCAGGTGCCCTAGTGAGGACTCACTTGCTTCAGACAGCGGTATCCTGAGGTGCCCATTTTTGAGGAACATCAATGAGCCAACTAGTTTTTCACTGTCTTCTGCCGTTAATTTTGAAGCACCGGTAAGGTCTACTGTTTCATGAACTTTGTTCACATTTGACTTTAAAGTCAAATACCAGAGTGTACCGAGTTTTCTTTTTCTCATGATGATGTGTTAAGCAGTGTTTGTGATGTCATCGAGTGTGGAGTACGTATCATTTACTGGCTTGTTTTAATACTCTTTTCGCCTTCTCAGGTGCGTGGAGCTAAAGGGCCAATATTTGAAGATGGTCCCAACTTTGACACGGCATTCAGATTTCAGGCTCTTCCATGGGCGCGATGGGGTTGTCCCCTTATCTGGTAGATCTTATGTGCCTCTTGAGAACGTGGAGCGTCAACCAAGACCTCAACAGTTTAATTCTGATTCAGGTCCGAAGGAAGAAAAAAAAGTTGAAGAGCCGATCATGATTAGGGAAAGTCAGGTTTGATTGTTTATAAATACAGTTTGTATGTTATCATTTTGATTCAATTATATGAATGCATTTTGTTGCTCAACAGTCTGCTCCTTCTCCCCCTACTCCTTTTTTGCCTGCTCAACAGTCTGTCTCTGTCCCCTTACTGCTATAGAGAATGCAGGTTGTATGTTATCATTTTGATTCAATTATATGATATCCACTGTTTGTTGAATGAAACTTGTGTGCTGCCATCAGTGTTATTAAAATCGGACCGATCATCGAACCGGTCAAGTCACTGGGTCGATGGGTCAGTGGTTCAACCGGGTCGAACCGGTTTGACCCGCACGAATTAAAAATAATAAAATAATATACTTATATGTGATATTATATTTTAACATATTTATGACTTGAATAAATATTACATGTTTATGATCTGATTACAATAACATACTATAACAAATTTAGAATTTACTAAAGTACAAATCAATAATACAATAATAACAATTTTAGTCTTAATTTGTAAGTCACAACAATAAGGAATTTCTAAGACTAATTGAATTTCTAGCTAAATTGATACTAAGTAATAAATTTTATAAATTTTATAGATTTGATAAATGAATATACATTATTAAAACAAATAATAAAACAATAATCATGTTTAGCTTGGTGGAAGGAGAGGGGATAATTATAGAGGAAGACTAGGTTCGAGTCTTGTCCAAGTCAAATTAAATATATATTTTTTCAAACCAAATCGAACCGATTGAACCGATCAAATCACGTTTTAATGAAAAATTGGGTCAACCCACCGGGTCAACCGGTTCAACCGACCGGGTCTTGACCGGTTTTAATCGGGTTTAACCGGTTCTTGACCGGTTCTTGACTGGGTTTGATCGGGTTTGACCGAATCAGTGCATAACTGATCCAATTACATAACCGGACCGGTCATCGGACTGGTTCCCGGTCCAACCGGCCGGTCCGGTCCGGCTTTCACAACACTGGCTGCCATAATTTCTCATTATATTCTGCTTTCTTTTCATAAAGGTGTCTACAAATGAACAACATTCACGAGATGGGCATTCGGAATACGACATTGTCGGCAATGCAATACCTTACGAAAAGCTAATATTCAACGATCCCTTGCATGTTCCAGTGCGGGGAGGGCAAGCTATGTTTAGAAGGGCAACAGAAGGCTCAAGTGCAAATGAATCGGACATCTCAGAGTGTAACCCTTTTGAATGACTTGGTTACGTCATTGGTAACCCTTTTGAATGGTTATGCCATTAAACATTCAGGCTTTATTTTGTGTATTTTTTAGTATTTTTATGATATATGCATATTTGGGATGAAATACATTAGGATGTATGTTGGAAATAAGGCTGAAATGCTGCCATGTATTTTGTCTGAAATGTGAAAATATAAAATTCAGATTTATTTATATAAATTAATAAAGAGGTGTAACAGGAATTAAATTTTGCTACTCTCATTTTTTTAAAATCAAAATTTATATTTATTTAAATTAACAAATAAGAATAACGGAGTTAACAAAGAATTGGACAGAGTTAACGGCACTTTGACGGTGTTGTACAGAGTTAAACAGTGTTAGTAAAGTAGTTGACTATGTTTGACCGTGCCCCCTCTTTGGAAAAATTAATCAAAGTTAGCCCCCTCTTTTTGAAACTCTATTGAATTTTAGAAGAGTCCGATTCTTTAGAAATAATCCAATTGCGGTGTTTAACGAGTGACTTGGGATTCGGAAGTTCTGTAATGGGAGCCAGATCAATCACAAACTGTCCTATATAAATGGTCATACACCTTCTCTAGAATATGATGTAATGTATCAAAATTTGATTTAATAAACTCTTTCAGTGTGTCGATCATTTCTGAGAATAACATCCGTATAACCTTTGTATATACAAAAAGAAGAGATAATAATTATACAATATACAAACTACATCGATCAACGAAAACGATGTTCCCTCGCAATAACCAGTCATTAATGTATTGTACGTCACAATGTCACTACTCAACCCGTGACGTGTATTTGTATGTAAATTGTAATAATCGAGTCAGATTCTTTTAGAATGGTGTATTAAGTATTTATATTAATTTATTAAATTTTATTTACTTTCAAGAATCATTGTTAGACTTTTAAATTATAGTTTATTTCATTTATATAATGTCATGAATCTCACATTATGTACACTTCCGGTTTCATAGATTAAGATATAACACACTAAATAATGATATACAAAATATCCAAATATCTACAAGGTTCATCATCATTATCCATTCTAAACTTGTTTGATCGTATTTAATTTCGAGACCTTTAATATGATTTAAATCGTCATACTAGTTGTAACTAATGGAAATATTGCAACAGTAGATCAAAATTTGATTTGACAAGAGAGGAATGTTCAGACTGAGACAAATTTAATTAGATATCAAATCCAAGATTTACATAGGGTAAGTTTACTGATACTTTATCACCAAAACTATATTTTTGCCATGTGTACTTAATTAACTAAAGTATGTTTATATTGTTACTGTTTTGTGCTATTTATAGTTTTACTCTTAACTCTTTTTAAAGTTTATACGTATATGACTAATTATCTTTTCTCTTTTTTTTTGTCACAATAATACACATATTAAATCGAGCATCTAACATAATTTTATATATAATTAATTTCTTTTATTAGAATAATGTTCAAGCCGGTAGCCAACATAATTGATATCTGAGTGGATGTAGGCACTTGAAACGAGCAAAATTATGCAGATGGAGTAGTGGTCTGGCGGTTATAATCTTGGTCAAATGATCAGGAGATCGACGGTTCAAATCCGGCCTTCGGATGCATCTAATGACATGAGTTTGAGGATTGTCCATTCTTTGTCAATATTAATGGAATTTAATTTTTTTTTAAAAATGAGCAAAATCACACGTTCAATTCTTACTACACACTTTTAAGGGAAATAATATTCAAACTAGCCAACATAATTGATATCCGAGTGGTTGTCCTGATTTACTAACTATTTGGCAGAGTCAAAACATTTTATTTAATGTTCAAGCTAGGGGCCCAGTTTCCCATCAAAAAAAGAAGAAGCTAGGGGACAGTTTATATTGATGACTTACTGAATATATGGGTATTGTCGTATGTCGTATCCTCAAATTTAGACCGGAAGGCAACAATAAACCCTCTTTTTTGTGACAAGCTACTCAATTGAAATCATCATAAAAGTGTATAAATTAAGATACTAAACTTCACAAAGAAAACACAGTTGGGGCTCAAGGTCATACTTTTCTCGCACTGAAAAATAGATATATTTGAATCAAACTGTCATGAGTTTAAACGGAACTTGCTTCATAAATGCTCATAAATAATTCTTATTCTAAGTGCAAAAGGCAAACTATGGTTCCAGAAATGTGAATAAAACTGTACAAAGAGTCGAGATACACAAATTATTTAGGCAAAAAAATAGAAATGTATATATAGGTTTTATTTACCTTAAAGCAGCCGCAGTGTTTGCTTCCAGAAAAGGAAAGTAGAATATTTATGATTCTTAGGAAGAGGGTTTGTGTTTCCAATTCAGATAAATTGGAAAAGAAGGAAAAAAACAAAACAAAAAAAAAGGTTGGGACTGGAAATGTTTCCCAAGTTTGCTTCGATTCCAAACAATGAATACTCAGAAAAGCTCTTCACTGTTTCTTGAAGCAATCCTCTCATCTTGCTACAATAGAGACAACGCATCAACAAGGTAGCATCAGACACCACCACCATCATCACAACCTCTTACAGATCATCATCATCAATGGAGGTTGGGTGCAATGTGGTGGAAGCTTTGATCAATGGAGACAGAGAAGCCCAGATGAATGCAGCTCAGGAGATGATTGATATGAAGAGTAAGCAGAGACAGAAGCTTGTTGAAAAGGGTGTGATTCATCCATTGATTTTGATGATGAGATCTGGAGATGAGGATGTTGCCGGTCTGGCTCTGTATGCTCTGATCAGTCTCGCATTTGGCAGTGAAAGGTCAGTATCAGTGGTTACAATGTGGTTCTGAATGTTGTTTATGTGATGATAAATTGATGATGATGTTGTTGTTTGGTAGGAACAAAGTGAGGATAGTGAGATCTGGTGCTGTGCCAGTGCTTTGCGAGATGTTGCGATGCGGAAGTTTGGGACTTATTCAACAGGCAGTGACTGGTCTGATGATCTTATCTTCGTGTTCGTCGAACAAAGTGACAATAGCAGCATCAGGGGCTGTCGAGCTCCTGATTGAGATTCTTGATTACAGCACCTGTTTGATCAGTGAGCAGGCCAAGCTTGATGCCATTTCAACTCTTCTCAACCTCTCAACTTGCCCAAATCTCATTCCATTGTTAGTGTCCTCTGGGGTGGTTATGGCCATGGTTGGACTTCTGTTGGGGTCAGATAAGGCGTCTGAGATTGTCGAGAAGGCGGCGGAGCTGATGGAGAAGCTCGTATGCGAGTCTAGTTTAGCAGTGGAGGAGGTGGACAGGGTGGAGGGGGCTACACAGTTACTGATTGAGACTGTTGAAGAGGGTTCAGCACAGTGCAAGGAGTATGCATTAGGTACATTACTTGTGTTGTGCCAGAGCTGTAGAGAGAAGTACCGAGGAATGTTTCTGAGGGAGGGGATCATCCCAGGGCTGTTGCAGGTGAGTGTGGATGGGACATGGAGAGGGAGGGAGATGAGTAGGGAGTTGCTTGAGATTTTGAGAGAAGGGTCATCAACCAAAGATTGTAGTGGTGTGAGTAGTAGTAGTGCAGGAAAAGGTGAGCTTGTCGAGAGGATAATGGAAGAGATAGATAGTAGAGGGGAGAAAGGATTGGATAGGACATTGAGGCTTGTGGAGAAGATGATAGCAAAACTCAAGGCATAGCATACTTAACTTGCATCCATGCCTCCTCTGCTGCGGAATGCTATTCCATGTGTATTACCAAAATAGATTCATCTGTTTCAGATTCCACTGTAAATAATCATTGTTACATTAGAACATTTGATAAATGAATCAGAATTTCTGCAAAAATGAGCATTAGTTACTACAGAACATCCACAGAGTATTTGAGGAATTAGCACAAGATCATACCAGTGACCAGTAACTTTCCCAAAGGGATCTGTACCATATACCATCAGATTTCCAGCATACTTGTGTCCTCCAATATGTGAGCATGAACAAGAAATTACCTTCCCTGATAGAAGAAACATTGTTCCAATTTCTTCTTTCAGTTTGTCCAACAGAACGAGCCACAAACATCGCATCTCTTATCACGACTAGCATGAGCACATACAAAGACATATGTAGCAGTCACTTCTTCTGTATTTCCAGCCACCACGGACCAGCACTTCGTCAATAAAACCATCAACATCAGATTCTTTTAACCCCTATGCAAATACATCAGACTATGAGTAGGCAGTAGGCATCCAATCCAAGGTCTGGTTTACAACATATAAAAGAGTTAACACTTCATAAAATAAGAATCATATCAAAATTGCTAAAATCAATCGTGTATCAGAAATCACCATTATAGTAGAGCCGATAGAGTACCGCTTAAACCTTAAAAAAAAATTCAGCTAATTCATCAAATGGGATTACTCATTCAGAGATCCACCTCATCTGTAACAGCAGTAAGAAAATGAATGTTTCTATGAAGGAGCAATATATTCCAACCCTCAGACACATACTAATATCACATATGTCTCAACCTAATAAATCTTCACTTCCAATGAGTTAATACAACTACTCAAAATCAAATAGCAGATTCGGTAACAAATCCAAAACCTAATTTCCTCTCAAAAACCAATCAAACCAGTTGAAGAACCAAGTAACCTAATTAAAACCTGATTTCCTAACCTACCTATAAACCACCATATCCGGAAACACCCACATATAACAGAAATAGCAACAGACCTTGTAATCGAGATCGTTCTTCCTAGCTTTCACTGCCGACGCGAGCAACTTCTACTACTGAGGTTGATCGTTGATGATTGGCAAAAGCCAGCCAAGCCTCCTCACAGCTTTTCTCTGTTGAAGGAATATGGGCCGACCCGTTGATGCTTCTGGTTGGGCGCCTTCTAGATTGGACAGCGTTATCTTACAATTTGATTATTGAGTCGGCGGACGATTCGTATTCGGCCCAATAAGGGTAAACCCTAGATATATATAAACTACAACTACCTGAATGGTTCCTCACCAAGCTAATTCACATTCTTGCCGCTAACCGAGTAGTCTCGTGTGTTGCAATGGCTCCGAAACGTCCGACGCCGCTTGAGTATCCGCCGTCAGCTTCGTCTTCAGATGAGGTAGTGTCGCATGCTGAAGAAGAATACGATGAGGAGGAAGAAGAAGAGGAGATGACTGTTCAGAAACCTGCTGTGGAGCCTGAATCGTCCGATTCGGATGAGACTGACGACAGTCAGTTGAACTCGGGAACAGTGAAGCCTGTGGATGCTGCTGCCAAACCGAGAGAGGAAGAGAAGGTGCTGGTGACGAATGGGAAGAAGCGGAAGAAGCGTGAGTCTGACCTGACAGAATCTGAGGAGAAGATTCCTGTGGAGGAATTAAAAAAGCACAGGGTGTTCGGAGGGAAAAGTGAGGAGGAACAAATTGTGTCTGATTCTGATTTGGTCAGATTAATAGTGGATTCTGCCTTAGGGGTTAGTGAGGATGTTGTAAGGATTGGTTTGAATTTGATAGGAAAAGTTGAAAGAGTTAAGATGGCTGAACAGTGGGAGAAGTTGTTGATCGATGAGAATAAGTTTAAGCTGAAGCGTCTTGAGTTGCAAATGGAGACGAATAAGTTGGTTCTGGATGCACTTAGATCATCTTCACATTAAGTATTAGATAAAGGAATGTGTTATCTAAGAACGAGTAACGATCCTTTTTTGATATCACAACATCATTGGCAACAGTAATATACTCTACTTTCATTCTAATGAAATTTCAGTTTGTATTTTTATACTGTATTATCTATTTTTGCTATCTATAGATCTTTTGGCGTTATCCTTTTGAGTTTTGTTACTGTTCTTTTTATTGCTTGTAACCCCACTTTGTAGCTATCCCTGAACTTACATATTTGTTTTCTGCACACTGTTCAACTATAGAACTTGCATAGAGCATCGATTCAAGTATTTGGGGCAAATTTTAAAGATAGGCGCACAAAGGTTTACAATTTCTCCATTTTTACTAATGACTAAATTGACATGTTTGTATCTTATTCGGTGGATCTGTAATATTAGTGGCAAATGTTGTCATGCATTAGAGATATATTTATAAGGTTTATGTGATTAGTTGTCTTTATGACACATTCATGCATGATTTGATTAGGGCATGCATATTTTGATATTTCAAGGTAGAGTAGAATACATGTGTCCCAGTCTTGTATAATCATTTAGAATATGATAAATGAACAGCTTTTGATTAGGGCTGCTTTGCTTTCCATGCTTCTTTTTGTCTCCTTTACCTCCTTCAGTGACTCCCATTTGATTTTGACCCCTAAAGTTTGCATTGAGAAAAGATCAGTTTCATATTTATTCTAATGCAACGGATTGTCTGTAGAAACTGAGAATCCTAAAATATGAAGTCCTTTTACATTTCTTTTTTGGTATATACAAATACAAGTACAGTGGGTTATCATTGACTATGAACTCTGTGATTGCATGAAGCAGGACTTCAACAACTTCATTAGCAACGGGCTCATCTGAGATCAATACCCAGCTTTTTATACAGACAGAAAATGAAAAAGCAGAAAATGACCGGATAATCAAATCAAAATCCCTCAACTCATCAGGCCATTGTCGGAGAACAGGCATTAGGTTTATCACACAGTCGACTCGGCAGTTACATAATAGTGTAATACAGTTTCAGTAGCCTAGCTAAACATTGTTTAGTAAGCATAAATAAAAAGATTAGTATGCAACCTCCAAAGCTTTTCTATGATCTCTCCCTTCCTAATATGAGAATCCATCAATACAGGGACATCATCAGGAGTGACATAGCCATACCTATAATGAACAACAATAAAAGTTAATCAGTAACACCATCAGAGCCGGGAAAATGAGCATTGGTTACTACAGAACATCAACAGAGTATTTGAGGAATTAGCACAAGATCATACCAGTGACCAGTAACTTTCCCAAAGGGATCTGTACCATATACCATCAGATTTCCAGCATACTTGTGTCCTCCAATATGTGAGCATGAACAAGAAATTACCTTCCCTGATAGAAGAAACCTTGTTCCAATTTCTTCTTTCAGTTTGTCCAACAGAACGGGCCACAGACATCGCATCTCTTATCACGACTAGCATGAGCAGTTGAGCACATACAAAGACATATGTAGCAGTCACTTCTACTTTATTTCCAGCACCCCATGGTTCACCATGGACAAGCACCTTGTCAATAAAACCATCAACCTCCTAAGCAAATACATCAGACTATGAGTAGGCAGTAGGCATACAAGGGTTGGCTTACAACATATAAAAGAGTTGACACTTCATAAAACAAGAATCATATGAAAATTACTCCAAACAAAAAAATCATTTATCAGAAATCACAGTTACAGTAGCCTGTAGATAAACGCTTAAACCTCTACAAATTTCAGCTAAATCTCTAGTCAGATCATCAAATGGAATACTCATTCATGAGATCCAACTCATATGTAATCAGCAGTAAGAAAATGAATGTTTCTATAGCCTCAGTATCCATCAAGGTACAGATAATAAGCATATATAAGCATTGAAATTTCCTGAAATAGAATCTCATCAAGAGATCAACAGAAGGCACATACTATTCCAACCATCAGACACGTACCAAAATCCCAGATGTCTCAACCAATTAAATCTTTCACTTCAAATGAGATAATAACTACTCAAAATCAAATAGCAGAATCGAAAACCTAATTTCCTCTCAAAAGCCAATCAAAACAGTTGAAGAACCAAGTAACCTAATCTAAACCACATTTCGTCACACATACGACATACCTATATACCACCATATCCGAAAACTAACACCAGCACATCATTTTCACAAGAATAGAAACAAAACTCAAAAACAGCAACAGCCTAAGCGAGGTCGTTCCTCCTAGCTTTCACTGCCGACGCGAGCACCTTTGGTATGGTAGGGTGGCCTCTTCGGCTCTTCCAAGTTCTCAACACGACTAGGCCAAGCCTCCGGTCCCTTGTAACACAGAATAACATGCCGATCATACGCGTCGATCGTTGGTAATCGCGCGAGTGATGCCAGAGAGATTTTCTGCTTCGGCGGCCATTGGAGGAGTTCGACGGTGACAGAGATCAGAGATCTGTCGGGAGACTTCTTTTGGTTGGGCAGAAGTCGACGTCGAAGTTGGTATATAATATAGAAATGAAGCCAGAGAGGATTTACTTGTAGTGGGGCGAGGTGAGGAAGGAGGGGTATAATTGTTAATACACTTATTTTGGGGGACTAGAAGCAAGAAGATTGATAATACGACTCTCAACATGCCACATGAAACCAAGCTGACCTTCATTCTGACTTCTCTAAACTGGTTTAAAGACATGGAATTCCGTCCCAACGATTCACTCAGGTCTTAGTCAGCTTTATGATTAATAAATGACTTAATTTTATTATTTGAACGTTCAACCAAATACTTAAGTTAATTGAATGATCTTGTATAATATGAAAGTAAAATATTCAAATTAAGTTTTGTAGAAGCAAATGTAATGGACATTAAACAGTTGAAGGGTATATGTATGACAAAGGAAAGGATGCAAGTAAAGTAGTGCATAAAAAGAAGAATAAATAGGACCTTTTTTTTTACTACGTACATAAATGACTTTAATAAAGAGCTCTTTCTTCAACTCACATTTTAAGTTTTGAGCATCCATGCAAAAGCAACATGAAAAAGGATCAACTTTACCACCCCATCAATTTCTGTAAATATTTGTCAACAGTGTAGCTTGTCCATTTGCACAGCTTTGTAATGAATGAAGAATCACACACATTCATGAGATGATGATGATAAATGCAGAGACTCAACATCATCTACTACCTACAAAAATATGACAGATACAAAGCTGATTGAAAAACTTGTTACACAAATAGCTTTTTAGGCATTAATTGGATTGTAGTACTCTACCCTCTTTGGAAGACATTCTCTACGAAAACACATGACAGAGTCTGCAAGAAAACTGCAACATCACCAACAGTATGTTTTCGTGAAGCAGGTGTTGCAGACTTTTATTGAGAAATTATTGAACTACAAAACAAATCAAAGCTTCAAGAACCAACACCAAGCAACAAGTTAGCAACATCTCAAACCTTGTATACACATATATATATATATATATATAGTCTAAGACCAACTCAGAAAATCACAGACGAAATCAAATTGTAGACTCACGAAACCAAACCTGCTCCTTCTGCAAACCCTAATTTTCTCCATTATGTCTCAGTTCGCACTCTCAACTGCACGACGCGAAACGAACACGGACTCCAAATCCGGCACAGCAAAATACTCTCTCACCACACTGCTATAATTCCACTTATCCGACCTCCGTTTCCTCGGCGCCTGCGGACACGGAAGCGTTTCCGCAATCCGAGCTTCCTTCGCCTTTGGCGTCGTCGACGAAGCTTCCTCCGCTTCGTTCAAATCCGCAGCCGGTTTCGTGATCAGCGGTCTCAGCTTGTTGTTCCGCATCGATACTCCCGCCACCATCGTCGACTATTTCTCGTCCGAATCCGTCCAACGGTTGAGTAAGATATCAAACCGCGAGGGTTTTTGTAGGGGATTAGATAATCAGATAGTAAAGAGAGGAAGAGAGAATCCGAATAAAGGAAAGGAAGAGAGGAGAGTAAAAGGACTTTTGGCTCTGAGATTCGATTCGAGTTTGTAGGAAGAAGATGACGATGAGGATGAAGATTGAGTTGCAGACAAATTCGGGCAGGTGAGGTGACTCTGACCGGGATATGCAACGGTCAGTTATATAGCAAGGGATGAGAGCCGCATTTAGGCGCGAAAGCTGTTTGGGTTTGATGCTTTGATATAAGCAACGGCACAATTTCCCGCGCAAGGAATGAGAGGATTTTGAATTACGGCTTTGTCGTACGAAGCGAATCCTATGCGCCCACGACGCCGTTTGGAGTGAAAGCCTATCTTAGTTCGGCCCACGATAAAACTAGACAGCGCGGCCCAATAGGTGGTGGATGCCTGGATGGTAGGCCATAGATAACAGACCTTTAACAGAGATATATTTTGAAATTGAGGGCTTTAAGAGTGACACGTGTCCAACCTTATTGAGACGGAATAGAAAGACCGCCACTGGTCAATGTTATTCCCTTTTCATATTATGGGCAGGCATCATCCCCATTTTTTTTTCAACTCCCACTTTTATTCTCTGTCAATGTTAAGCATTAACGAGGAAAAGAGGTGGCTCAGTAGAGCACCTCTCCTGTTGTATCAAAATGATTCAGGGTTCAAGTCCTCACAAGCTCAAAATTGAGCAGATACTATCTTAAGAACATGAGCTCATAATCAAAAAAAAATGTTAGCATTAGCACAATAATTATGAATAATAATAATCTTTAAAATATTCTTTATATGAACCTACCAGTCTCTGATTCTGAAACCTACGAATTTCAACTTGAAAGATAGAAAAACATGAACAATCTATAATAAATAAATACGTAGTTTTTTTTATGGATAAATAAATACGTAGTTAGATTAACCTACTTTTCCTTGCATATACACACATTCAGATAACAACGTTGGGCATTGTCCTTGTCGCAGCAGCAACTTGTATTAGTGGATAGACAATAAATAGAAATGGGCGGTGACAAAGTGGAACCGCCTTTATATTATCTAAATGGATGGTATGTGACATTTTCACCTATTAATATTTTTATAATAAATCAACAGAAAAGAAAATAATTGTTTTGCCATTTTTTAAAGATAAAAAAATATGTGATATTTTTCCTTTACCCAATCAGCTTCAATTGACTGCATCTTCCTGACGTTTCAAGAACTCATGCCGGTCCATATCAGAATGTTTGTGAAATTTTCATGCAGTAGGAAATTAAATATGTGATTGAGAAGAATTAATTATCATGACGGAACTAACGAACATTAAAAAAAAGAGAGAAAAGAGGATAATGTTAGAGAAGCAATGGAAATTTTCAACAATGACATTCTTAATGACGCAGATACGTATGATTTTAGAGTTCTGGGTTTTGGACCATTCATTTGCTTATAAGGTCAGAAAGACTGGCGGCGTGCTTAATCTCAATTCTCAGCCTGACAAGAAATAATAAGTTCCCTCAATCATTTAACTCCGTAAACGAAAAAAAAAAACAGACTATAAACAGGGAACGATGATGCATATGTTCCAAATGGGCGGTGGGGAAGGACAATTAAACTTTTGTTTTGGGCGGTTTGGGTCTACAAATGGGATCATCATAATTTTTGTAATCTTATGTCATGTCTGATTTAATTATTTGTGTGTAGCAGCTAACTACTCCCTCCGTCCCACTTTGTTTGTCCAAAAGGACAACGGACACGAGAATTAAGAAAAGCAAATAAAGGACAATGATAGAGAAAAAGTGGAGGAGAGTGTATGTGAATGTGGGTCCCGTACAGTAAATAAATGATAATAAGAGAGGGAAAGTGGAGGAAAGTATAATTTTTTTAATAAAAATAATTTTGTTGGTAGGAAAGAGAAGATTGATTTGATTATTGAGTTATGTATATAAAAGGAAAGTGGACAAACATTAGGGGACGCTCAAAAAGGAAAGTGGACAAACATTGAGGGACAGAGGGAGTAAAAGTCTAAAACAGTCGTATACAAATCATTTTAGTTTAAGAATATTGTTTTCTTTGGGAAGATGATTTGGGAAAAGTTGCTGTCAATCTAGCTGGAATATGCATCAGCAACATGATACTGACCTGTGAAAGCAGCCGTTAATATGTTTGACCCCCGCAAAATGAAAAACGAAACTGTAATAATCTTCCATAGTTAATAATCGAGTCCAAATGTCCAATCCTCATGATGCTTCGGAACATCCTGTCAAAGAAGTGGCAAATGAGAAAAATGTCATGTAATAACTAAGACTGTATAATAATTGCAGATGGCATAATTTGAGTATATTAAAGGAGAAGGTATAAACAATCAACTGTCTAACAAACATGTTAGCGCATATGTGAGTTCATTAAAATGTAAAGGATTCTGTGGACAAGGAGCTGGTGGGTCAGTCAGCAGTGGGCAACTCTGAGCTGGAGCTGAGATGATTACATATATGTTGGCTTTTCAGGTTTCACATGGCTGTAGGTTTTTATAACCTCTTTTCTGCTGCTAACTAGTAGTCAGAAAGGACTAATAGTTGCCTAACCATTTAGCGCATAACTGATCAAACCTACTAGCCTTTTTGGTGCCAAAAATATAAAACAAATACTAACAGAATTAAACAGCAAGGAGAGCTACTGATACCTCACGGGGAGAAGCTGCTGGTGCTGCTGGTGCTGCCGTGCTGCCAATGCCTTTTCCATAGCGCAACGTCAATAGATTCTGACAGAAAGGAATACCGTCAAAATCAGTCTGTCAGTATCTTCCTGTACATGGAACAAAAAGAAATGTTGATACAAAACAATATTAACAGTGGATTTAAATTAAACTAAAGGAGCGGATTCAATCGAGTAATGTGGGATATCAGCAAGTAGGGCCATTGTATATCTGGCCACCCTATCAATAAAATGGCACTTAACAAGTGGCCTTTTGTCATATCCTGTCCACTTTTAACAGCGGACACGTCAATACATGAAATGATCGCTAAGCTTATATATCAGTGTCAGAGAGAAGTTTCAACCATAAGAAAGAAGGAAATAAAGTAAAGCTCACTCCCAGGAGTTTTAGGCTTCATCTTGAAGTCTAACTGATCTTGGAGAAAAATGGCCACGACAGAAGTGGAATCTGCAGAAGCCACACCTCTTACAACAGTAAGTGTGATCACTGTCAGTTTTTGTGTAACTCTCATAGACAGGCGCATACAGAGCTTCCGGCTAAGTTATTTTTTGATCTGATCTGATGATCTTTGTCCTTTGATATAGATAGGTTTTCTGCAGACCATACATCATATAAAAAAATTACTAACACGAGTTTGATGTGTGTATAAATAGTTAAATACTGAGTACCAGTTTCCTGTCAAAATATTCGAACCTCATCATCCATGCTCAGATTCAAAATTTTAATAGAAAAGAATACTATGAGATCTGCATCTTACTCTCTGACGCCAAATCAGTTAATTCGACTTTTTTTTTGTACACATAGATGCAGAAAATGGAAGTCGACGACAAGGAGCTGCTGAGAGCAGAATATGACCAAAGTGTTGATCAACTTTCTAAAGATGAGCTGACGAAAATTAAAGTTGAACTCACCAAAGCTTTCGAGACCGTGGAGCAGGATTGCGAAGCTGAAGAAATCAGTGCACCTGAAAACCAAGCAGAAGTACTCGAGGAGCCTGAGAGCACTCCAGTTGCTCCGTATATGGAATATCTTGAAGTTTCCGAGGGAAGTGAAGAGCTGCAAGAGACGAAAGGAGCGAACACTATGGATGTTCTATCTGCATCAAAAACAGAAAATGATGATGCAGTAAGAGAGAAAGCTTTCGAGGACAGCATCGAACATGAAGTACCAGACAAAGTACTGCAACCTGAGAATAGTGTACACATCCAAGCTGAGGACTCGAAGACTGAAAAAACAACAACAGATTCAGTCCAAGTTGAGGAGCAAATAATTAAAAATATTTGTAAAGTAGAAGACGAAACAAGACAAGCCATCTCTTTGAAGGATGATCCTGTAGTTGAGAATCTTGAAAGCCTTGCACATATCATTCCTGAGAAAATTGAAGAAGCCGAGACTTCAGACATTGCTGAAAAAACAATTCCAGACGTTGAAGAGGAGAACACAATAAATGAACAGCATACGGCCGTAGTAGAGGGGGGAGCAAGTAATTTACAGTTTGTGGAACTCGAAAAAGCTCAAGAAGCAGATACACCGCACAGTAACATAGTGAAAGATGAGAAGATGGAGAGGGCTGATACTGTACAAGTTACAGAAGAACCTCGTGAAGTAGAAGGTTAGAGACTTAACTGATCTGGACCTTAAACACACAAGCACATCACTGAAACTTACAACAAAAAAGGGAGCACTATACTTCGATTTTCCAACGGGGATAACATACAGGGAATTTTATTAGTAATTTAATTTTTGTAAGTTACAACTTATGAAACATTTATGGCGCAGGGGTTCGCGTCATAGCAGATTCGAGTGAGGGGGATATTCCACCGGTGGAAAGTTTCACCAGGGAGGTAAATGAACAGAGCTACGAGAAAAAGAATGACAAAGAACCATCACCAACTTCAAATATAGAGAGGATACTTGAAGAAGAAGAAAACAAATGTGAGAAGAGAGAGGCAATAATCGAAGAGGTACTAATATCAAATGCAATAACCTTTCAACTGTTCTTCAAAAAAATCTGCAGTAAGATAAAATATGTAAATCTTTCAGGTGAATGATGAGCCTGCATCTACCAGCATTGATGACAGCGTAGAAGAGCAGACAAACATTGTAGGACACCTATCGACCAAGTCACAAGAAGATGTGACTACTGTCTCTCTAGACGACAAAAAAGAGGATTCAAGCAAGAAAGAAATCAGTGAGCAATTTACCACAGGGCTTTCAGAAAACAAAGAGGTGCCAGAAAAAAGTGCTTCACTAAATGACAAGCCTGGAGTCGGGGTACCAGAAAGCTCCTTAAATTCCAGTTCTGAAAAACCAGAAAAAGTAATTGCATCAGATGATAGCATAAAAATTAGTACAACTGAAGAGGAAGCAGACAAGATCGAGGAACAAGGCACTGACACCATTACAGTGACGGATAAGGAGGCAGAAAAAGCTGATGCTGTGCAAGTAATTGAAGAACCTCGCGATGTAAAAGGTTAGGCAATTAACTAACTTGGCCAATAAAAGCATACGAACGTCACTGAAACTCATGAAAAAGAAAAGTATGTCTTTTGGTATTTTAAATTTCGTTAGTAATGAGTAATGACTGCTGAGATGTAAATGGTGCAGGGATTCACAGTACAGCGGACTCGAGTGAGGTCGAAATTCCACCAGCAGGCAGTTTCAACAGTGAGGTAATTGAGAAGACCTGCGAGGAAGAAAAAGAAGATCCAACACCAACTTCAAATATAGAGCAGTTACTTCAAGAAGAAGAAAACAAGTCTGAGAAGAGAGAGGCAATAAACGAAGAGGTACGTATAACAAATACGTTTTACTTAAGAACCTTTTTCCCCAGCAAGGTTAGATATGCAAATCTTTCAGGTGAATGATGAACAGACATCCGACATCAATTATGACAGTGTAAAAGAGGATGCAACAGGACATGAAAAAGACCTCATAACCGAGTCACATGAAGACGATGTGACTGCTGTCTCTCTAAATGATGAAAAGGAGGCTTCAAACGAGAAAGAAACCAGTGACCAAGTTCTCACAGAGATATTACAGATCAAAGAAGAGCCAGAAAAAAGTACTTCACAGAATGACGAGCCTGAACTCGGGGTACCTAAAACTGAAAGCTCATCAAATTCCACATCTGAAAAACCAGAAGCAGTTGCATCAGAAAATGTTGATGGCACTAGAACTGAAGAGTTGACAGACAAGATCGACGAGCAAGGCAGTAACATCACAGGATATAATAAGGCCAGTGATACAGAATCTGCAAGAGAAATGGTCAGGCTAAGTTCTCTTCTTTCTCATTTACTGTTGTTCAACCATATCATCATCTACAATATGAAGTACCTACTGAGTGCTCATTTTATCACCTTTATTCCAGAATTTTACGCTTCAGGAAGCAAACGAGAATACCGGAGTCGCAGAAGCTAAAATTTTATACAAGGATGCAGAAGTGAAAGAAATTTTATCAACTGATGAAATCCCAACCGAAACACACAAGGGAGTAACTGATGATGCAGGTAAATTGAAATTATTAGAAGAGGAAAAGGACGAGGTATCCGCAATAAGCAAAATTGTGGATCGCACCCCAGAGGAGAACATAGATGAAAGAGAGACAGGGCATCTGACATCAGAGGAAGTTGTGGAACTTGAAAACCCATATGATATAGATTTAAAAGAGACCTGCAAAATTGAGGATGCTGAGACAAATAAAGAAGAGAGTGTAGAAAATTCTGAAAACGATGATACACTCGATTCTTCACTTACAGTGACTGCAGATGATAGTAGTTCTGAACTTTTGTTGCCGGTAGAGATTAACCAAAAGAAAACATCACAAGATGAGAAAGATGATGAGCAGCCTGAGCAGATAGACGAAACACTGGAAATAGTTGAAAAAGTGCCGGTCTTGACAACTGCAGAGATCAAGGAGGATGTACCGGGAAAAGATGAGGACATATCTGCTAGTTTAAGTGTGGAAGAACCTGTTGAAGAAGTTGAACACATTGTAGAGACCGATAAAGAAGATACCACGAGGGAAGACGAAATTCAAAGTGTAGCTGAAGAGTTAACTGTAGTGAGTCGAGGAGATGCCACTATTGATGTATCAGATGCGACTGAAGAAGTTGTTACTAAGAGTGTAGAAGGAAAAAGCATAGACACGACTGTTGAGGAATCAGTTGTGGAGGATGGTTCAAAGCTGGATGAACTCATTGTATCAGAGTCACCAATTGAGACTCATGGAACAGAAGAGGTCTCTGCCCAAGTAGACTACACAGGAGAGACAGGTAGTCTGGATCATATGGAGAACAAGGTTGAAACATCACTGGAAGAGGTGTCTGGATCATACCCGGGTGACTTCGATAATTTAAAGGTATCTAAACCTGACCCTGCGCAGATAGACGAAACACCAGAAATAGTTGTACATGTACCGGTTGTGACACCGGCTCCGGCAGAGATAAAGGAGGATGCACCAGGAAAAGATGAGGACAAACATGTCAGCCTAAGAGAAGAGGAACTAGTTGAAAAGGTTGAACAAATAGTAGAGACAGATAAAGATGATACCACAAGGGAATGTGAGATTGAAGGTGTACCAGAACCGCTAGCAGTTGTGAGTCGAGGGGATACCAGCTTTATTGTCGCTGATGGAGCTGAAGTTGTTACTGAGAGTGTACAAGGACAAAGCATAGACCATACAGTTAATGAATCAGCTGTAGAGGATGCGACGAAGCTGGATGAACTTGTTGTATCAGAGTCTAGAATCCAAACATTTAGGACAGAAGAAGTCTCCCCAGTAGTAGAGGAAATAGAAGGGACAACTAGTCTGGATCAAATGAAAAATAAGGTGGAAACATCACTGGGAGTGATCTCTGAACCAGACCCGGATGACTCTGAAAACTTGGAAAAGGTGTTGGAGCGAGACCCAGCTGACAGTGAGAAGCTTAAACAGGTTTCTGAACCGGACCCAGATGACAGTGAGAAGCTAAAACAAGTTTCAGAACCAGACCCCGATGACAGCGAGAAGCTAAAACAAGTTTCTGAACCAAATCCAGATGACAGTGAGAAGCTAAAACAAGTTTCAGAACCAGACCCGGATGACTCTGAAAACTTGGAAAAGGTGTTGGAGCTTACACAGGTTTCTGAACTAGACCTAGATGAGTCGGAAAACCTGATAAATATCTCTGAACCAAACCCTGATGAGTCTGAGATCCTTAAAAATGTCTCTGAACCAGTTCCTGATGAAACCAATATCCTGGAAAAGTTTTCGGAACCAGACCCAGAAGACTCTGAGAACCTTAAAAATGCCTCTGAACCAGACCCTGATAGTGTTAACACTGAAGGCACTGAGCTGCCAACTTCTAGTGTTAACGATGAAAACATCAGTGGCCTGAAGAACAAAAATGACAAGAAAGAAATAGTAGAGGACCAACAGAAACATGATGTCAGTGTCGAAAACAAAGAAGCTGCAACGGAAATACTAGAGCCAGAAGACGAACAAGAGGTGAAGAAAAATGCGCCAAATGAAACTGAAGACGACACAGGAGAGACTAGTCTGGATCATATGGAGAACAAGGTTGAAACATCACTGGAAGTGGTGTCTGGATCATACCCGGGTGACTTCGATAATTTAAAGGTATCTAAACCTGACCCTGCGCAGATAGACGAAACACCAGAAATAGTTGTACAAGTACCGGTCTTGACACCGGCTCCAGCAGAGATGAGGGAGGATGCACCAGGAAAAGATGAGGAAAAACATGTCAGCCTAAGAGAGGAGGAACTAGTTGAAAAGGTTGAACAAATAGTAGAGACGGATAAAGATGATACCACAAGGGAATGTGAGATTGAAGGTGTACCAGAACCGCTAGCAGTTGTGAGTCAAGGGGATACCAGCTTTATTGTCGCTGATGGAGCTGAAGTTGTTACTGATAGTGTACAAGGCAAAAGCATAGACGATACAGTTAATGAATCAGCTGTAGAGGATGCGACGAAGCTGGATAAACTTGTTGTATCAGAGTCTAAAATCCAAACATTTAGGACAGAAGAAGTCTCCCCAGTAGTAGAGGAAAGAGAAGGGACAACTAGTCTGGATCAAATGAAAAATAAGGTGGAAACATCACTGGGAGTGATCTCTAAACCAGAGCCGGATGATTCTGAAAACTTGGAAAAGGTGTTGGAGCGAGACCCAGCTGACAGTGAGAAGCTTAAACAGGTTTCTGAACCGGACCCAGATGACAGTGAGAAGCTAAAACAAGTTTCAGAACCAGACCCAGATGACAGCGAGAAGCTAAAACAAGTGTCTGAACCAAATCCAGATGACACTGAGAAGCTAAAACAAGTTTCAGAACCAGACCCGGATGACTCTGAAAACTTGGAAAAGGTGTTGGAGCTTACACAGGTTTCTGAACTAGACCTAGATGAGTCGGAGAACCTGATAAATATCTCTGAACCAAACCCTGATGAGTCTGAGATCCTTAAAAATGTTTCTGAACCAGTTCCTGATGAAACAAATATCCTGGAAAAGTTTTCAGACCCAGACCCAGATGACTCTGAGAACCTAAAAAATGCCTCTGAGCCAGACCCTGATAGTGTTAACACTGAAGGCACTGAGCTGCCAACTTCTAGTGTTAACGATGAAAACATCAGTGGCCTGAAGAGCAAAAATGACATGGAAGAAATAGTAGAGGACCAACAGAAACATGATGTCAGTGTCGAAAACAAAGAAGCTGCAACGGAGGTACTAGAGCCAGAAGACGAACAAGAGGTGAAGAAAAATGCGCCAAATGAAACTGAAGACACTGACCTATTTACTTCAAGTGCAAAACAAGAAGACGGGAAGGAAAATGATAAACTGAAAGAGGATGAAAATGTTGAAGAATCACTAACTGCAGAGGAAATGGCTGTCCAAGAAGATGAACAGCTCCAGCCTGATCGATTTCCAAATGAATCTAAAGACAATGAGCTCTCTGCTTCAAATTTAAATGGTGAAGATACCACTATCCTTAAGAAAGGCACTGAAGAAGTCCAAGACCAACTGTCAGTGGAAAACCAACCAGAAGATGATGACAGTGCCAGGGAAAGCGAAATCTTCAAAGAAGATATTGTGCAACAAGATGAACAACGGGACGATGACACCAACATCCTGGAGAAGTTCTTGGAGCCAGACCCTGATGACTCTGAGAACCAAGACAAGGACGACAAAACAGAGATCCCTAAAGAATGTGATGAACTAACCAACAAAGAATTTTCAGTGGACACAAGTGAGGCCGTTCTGGAGAAGACCGGTATACCTTTCCCTTTTCAATGTAAATTTCTGACTAGATTATTCTCAAAACTGACAAAACTATATCGAACTAGAATTTAACGCAGGCCTACCTTTTCATGTAACCAATGCAGATGAGCAGCCTAGAGAAATAACAGTTCCAGATAAAGTCAGCGCAGCCAGTGTAGAAGAGGAGACAGTCATCGGCAGCATTGAAGGGATAAAATGCATGGATACAACACCGGAACTGAGCGTTGAAGACTCTGTTCAGGAAGAGGATATCAGCAGTCAAATTCCAGAAATAAAAACTGAAGAGGTAAACCAATATTTGCAAGCCATTTTAAGAATCATATCTTTTGCTTATTTTCACTTCTTATTCTGTTTGGTGAACTGTATCACTATACACAGGATTCTGAGCCTACGGAAAAAGTTAATAGCCAGACCATTCAGGAGCGAGAGTGTGATGTAGAGCATGTGGAAGAATCTGGCAGTTATGAAACAGTCGGTATAGTCCAGCAAGATGATGCCAATATAGAAAGTCAAACTAGCAAAGGTTCAGAAGAAGTTACTACCAGAGAAATAGAAGGTGCAGAAGGACTATCACCTCCAACAGATGCTTCAGTTGAGGATGATGGCCACGTCGGAGGGAAGATACTTTTAAGTGAAGTACTTGTTCAACCTAATGATAACCAAGGCGAGGAGATTGAGCATTTGCCAAGTAAGACTGTAAACACTGAGTTGGCAGCTTCGAGTGTGAACGATGAAAGCATCACAGGCCTGACGAGCGAGGAGCACAAGAATGAAGTCCTAGAGGAACAACTGAAAGATTATGCCAGTGCCGAAAACAAAGAACCTGCAACAAAGGGACTAGAGCCAGAAAACCAACATGAGGTGAACGAAAGTGTACCAAATGAAACTGAAGACGCTGAGCTGTTTACTTCAAGTGTAAATGAGAAGGAAAAAGATCAACCAAAAGAGGAAGAAAGTGTTGAAGATAATCTGACTGCAGATGAAGAGGCTGTGCAAGAAGATGAACAAGTCCCACTTGATCAATTTCCAAACGGGTCAAAGGGCAATGAGCCATATGCATCAAATTTAAATGATGACGATACCACAATCCTTATGTGCGAGAAAGGCCCTGTAGAAGAAGTCCAAGAAGAATTACCAGGGGAAAATCAACCAGAAGATAGTGAAAATGTGACGGGAAGTGAAATATCAAATGAAGCAATTGGGCAACAAGATAAACAAGCCCACGTTGGACAGATATTAGATGGGACTGGAAACCTTGAGCCATCTGTTTCATACGCAAGCGATGAGAAACAAGCTAGCCTGAAGAGCGAAGAAGTCCTTGATCCCGTGGAAGAAGAGAGTAAAAATGATCAAAAAGAAGTTCACGATCTTGAACAAAAAGAAATTGTAAACAGAGAACTTGTGTTAGAAGTTGATCAGGGGGGAGATGAAAACAATGAACCAGACCCCGATGACACAGATATCCTGGAGAAGTTCTCGGAGCCATACCCAGATGATCGTGTGAACCTAAAAAATGTCTCTGAACCAGACCCCGATGACTATGATAACAAAGACAAGGTGGACAAAACAAAGATCCCTGGTGAATGTGATGAAGTAACAACAAAAGAAATTCCAGCGGGCACAAATGGTGAAGTTCTGGAGAAGACTGGTATCTCTTTACCTTTGATATTATAAATTTCTTGACAAGATTTTTCCCAAAACCGAAGATGCAGTACATGAAGCTTGAATTTAACGCATGCCTACCTGCCCTTACAACAGATGAGCAGCATAGAGAGACAACAGTTCCAGATGAAGTGAGCATCGTCAGCCGCAACATTGAAGTAAAACCAGCCACAGATATAGCAACGGAACTGAGCGTCGAAGACTCTGTTCAGGAAGAGGATAGCAGCAGTCAGATTCCAGAAATAAAAACTGAAAAGGTAAAGTAACAACATTTGCGAGCCATTGTAAGAATCATACCTTTTGCTTATGTTCACTTCTTATTATGTAATGGTGAACTGTATCAACATACACAGGAATCTAAGCCTACGGCAAAAGATAATAGCCAGACCACTCAGGATCCGGAGAGTGATGTAGAGCAGGTCGAAGAATCAGGCAATTATGAAACAGTGAGTATAGTCCAGCAAGATTATGCCTATATAGAAATTCAAGCCAGTGAAGCTTCAGAAAAAGTTATCACCAGAGTAATAGATGGTGCAGAAGGACTATCACCTTCAACAGATGTTTTGGTCGAAGACAGCAAACCAAACGAAGCAAGCAAAGATAGCGTCAATAAAGAAGTAAGCTTAATCTCTACAAGTTATATTGAAGTATAAAAACACTATTTCAGTCTCCCGTTTTGTTCACACAGCAAAGAATGTAACCATTTGAACTGTTTTCTATTCCCTTTTTTCTAACAGCGGGAAATCGAAAATGTAAGCCAAGTACTTGTGCAACCTGATGATAACCAAGGCGAAGAGATTGATCATTTGCCAAGTAAGATTGAAGTCATTGAGCTGGCTACTTCTAGTGTGAGCTATGAAAACATCTCCGGCCTGAAGAGCGAAGAGGACAAGGAAGAAATCTTAGAAGAACACCAGAAAGGTGATGATATTGCCGAAAACAAAGAAGCTGCAAGGGAAATAGAGGTGAAAAAAAATGTGACAGATGAAACTGAAGATGACGGGAAGGAAAAAGATCGACCAAAAGAGAAGGAAAATGTTGAAGAGAAACCAACTGCAGACGAAGTGGCACTGCAAGAAGATGAACAAGCCCAGCCAGATAGAATCCCGAATGAATTGAAAGACAATGAGCTCTCTGGTTCAAACTTAAATGATGAAGACACCACCATCATCAAGTGCGAGAAATTCCCTGAGAAAGCCCAAGAAAAACAAGGGGAAGAGAGTGTACATTTCCCTACTGAGGCTGAAGGCACTGAGACTCCGGCTTCATGTGTAGATAGTGGTAACCTAATCGTACTAAGGGACGAGGACACCCAGGAAGAAAAGAATGAAAAAGATCAGGCAAAAGAAAATGAGACTATCCAGGAGATAGAAACTGAAACTGAGGTGATTGTGTTGGAAGACAAACAAGGAGAGCAGCTAAAGCATTTGCAAAGTGAGGATCAAGAAGCAGAGACATCAGCTCCAGGTGTTAATGATGATGAGATTGACATCCCGAAAAATGAGGCAGACGCTGAAATAGTCCTAGATATAGATCAAGCAAAAGATGAAGATGCCAAAGAGATTGAAACTATAAGTGAGGTATTTGAGCTAGAAAGCAAAGCAGTAGAGCTCGAGCACTTGCCAACAAAGAGTAGAGATGCTGAACCCAGCAGCGAAGATGAGAGGAACACCGTCCTGAAGAGTGAGGATGAACCTGAAGAAATCCTACACGAAGAGAAAAAAACAAATTTAGCAAAAGATGACATTGAAGAGAAAGAAAATGAAAACGAGACATTGGGCCAGGTATCAGATGAGACTGGAAACCTTGAGCCATCTGTTTCATATGCAAGTGACGAGAAACACGCTAGCCTGAAGAGCGTGCAAGTCCCTGAAGAAACCCTGGAAGATGAGAGTAAAAACTATCAAACAGAAGTAGATGAAATTGAAAAGAAAGAAATTGCAAACAGGGTGCTTGAGTTAGAAGATGTTCAAGGGAAAGATGCAAAAAATGAACCATCCACTTCATGTGGAATTGATGACAGCATCAACACATTGAAAACAGAGGAAAGCCCTGAAGATGTCCAGGAACAAAAGGAAACAAAAGGAGCAAAAAATGAGGGTGAAAAAGAAAGATCTGAAACTGCAAATGAGGCCCTTGTACAAGGCATCACAATAGGGAAGGAGATTGATTTGTCAAATAAGATAGTTGAACCTGAACCAAATGCAAGTACTGATGAGATTCTGATCCTGAGAGGTGAGGAAGAAACTGATGGACCCGAGGAAGAAGAGCATGCAAAGGACCAAGTAAGTGATGAGAAGATAACCGCTAATGAGTTATCGATTGAAGAGGATAAGAAAGGTGACGAACTTGAACATTTGGCGAATGAGACTGAAGAGACTGACGGTGAAGAATCAAAGCAACGCAGCAAAGAAATCGAGGATGTGATTAAAGGGAAAGATCCTTCAAATGAGGTTAGAACTTAGAATTAAAGAGGAACTTCAATGTCAACTAATAAACTGAATGACTGATAAAAAAATATCCTGATTAGTTACCTTCTTCATATAAAGCATTCATCATTTATCTGTGCAGGAATTGGGATCATCTTTCGAGGAGCTTGAAGCTGACAGCCAAGAAAGCAAGAACAACTTGGACAAGGAACCTGACATTGTTGAAGACAGCAAAAAGAAGGAAGATTCAGCAATGGAAGGCGGCAGTTACGAAGGTACTTTGGAGGACAGGGTGGAAACAAGCATTCTAGAAAATGAAAACACCAAAACAGTTGATGAAGAAGCAGCTTCAACTGATGAAACAGAGGTGAGTGTCAAATAAAACTATATACCAAAGAGTTTAATTCTGGTGTTGCCACATGAAAGATTGAACTTTTTCCTTCTTGACCTTCTTTCCATGTTTTGCTTTGTATAGTATGTGAAATGTATTCAAGCTATAACATCAGATTCTGGATTCGTTGCAGATAACCAAACAGCTACTTGAAACCAGTGTAGTAAAAGACGTTGATGAGAATGTCACAATACCAGAGGCACTACCAGCAGCAGAAGATAAATCTAGTGAAGAAGATGGAAAGGGCCTCACAGAAACTCATGAGGTCAATAAGTTGGAAAGCTTGCCATCAGTTGAAGTCTGGAATTCAGAAGTTCAGAATGACTTCGTAGAAACTGCGAAAGAAACAAAAAGAGAAACATTAGAGAGCATCATACCAGTTGCAGGTGAGGAAGATAAAAAGGACTTGATCATTGTGGAAACTCAAGGAGAAAAGTTGCATGGTTTAGAAAGAAATGATGTTCTTATTCAAGGTTATGAAAGTCAAAATGCCAGCGAGTTTCGCAAAACAAACAGTGATGAGAAGGGTTTACAGACCTTGGAAACTGTTGATGTTCCTACACCTGCTGCAGACGGTCAAGTGGATGTAACCCTGGAAGAAACAGCGGATGACGTATCTCCAGAAAGTCCAGTTTTACAGGGAGCAAACATTTCAAGGAAAGAGGATAAAAAAGAACTAACCAGCAGTGAAACAGGCAATGATGAACTCAAAGAGCAAAAGGGTCAAGAAAAATACAAAGAAGACATTACCTCGGCCACTCACGAGGCAGAACCAGAGGGAGAGGAAGAGATTAAGACTGAAGAGCAGCGTGATGATTCTTCTAGTGAGACAGTGATTGAACCAGTGAAGCTGCAAGAACTTGAAGCCAACAACGCACTTGTTACAGATGGGAAAAACGAAAAAGTAGCCCACATTGAGTTAGGCAAGGAAGAAACTAAAGGTGAAAGTGAGACTAAAACTGAAACTCTGTCTGATTTCACAGAAGAAGAATATGATAAGGAAGTAAAGTTTAATGAAACGCCGACAGTTTCTCTTTCCCCGACTGATGACAAGCTCGCAATAGACAAGGTTATTAAGACTGAAGTTTCGGACGAGGTAACAACCATACTATTCATATGTTTATCTGTAAGTCTAGTTAGCTGATGAAATGCAAATGCCCCATAAAGAATAAAGAAAACCAATGACCTGAAATAATTTTCAAACACAGGTTGTTGATAAGACAAAAGTCAGCTCAGAGTCTCCACAAGTTTCCAATAGAGAAATTTATGCAGGGGAAGGGCAACAAGTAAATGAGGCACAGACTAAGGAGCTTACCAAGGAGGTTCCAGAAAATAAGGTAGAGTAACAAAGTTCAGTTGTAGAACCTTTCAGACTAATGACTGCCATAGAGACTTAATTTTTTCAAATTCTTTGTGCAGTTGGAGGAAATCAAAGAGACTGGAGCCGCCAAACATGAAGGAGTAATCCAAGACGACGGCATCAAGGATCTGAACACAGCAGGCGTCAAAGGTTATAAAGTAGAAGAGCATAACTTGAACGAACTAGATGGATCAAAAACAAATGATGCACTTACGAACAGAGACAGTACGCAAGTCGTAAACACACCAAGTGAACAGGTTAGTATGCGTCTCAGTTTTCAAAATTAGTTGATCTTTCTAAAAGAAAAAAAGAAGAAGAAGAAGATACCAAATATAATGCTATTTTTGTGCAGTTTGACGTCTCTGGCATTCCGCAAAGAAATGCTGTCCAAAGAGAGTTGGTAAAGAATACTCATGCAGAAGCAACTCCAAAGGATGACCCAGCACCAGTCTCTTCAGAAGCACAGCAGAGCACATCAAAAAGCCTAGATTATGGAGAGGAGGTACAACCTGAGAGTGCCGAGAATTCCCTATCCGACCTATTGCAGATTTCTACAAAGGACACCATACAGATGACTCAAAAGCCAAACCAAGTCAAGAAAGAAGACGTCCAAACTGAAGATCCAAAAACCGACGAGGACAAGGATGATGAGGATGACGGTGAAGGGGAGGAACACAAGAAAACTGACTCCAGTTCAGATGGAGTCATAGTCGAAGCCTCCAGGGACATGGATGTAAAGTCACCACAGAAGAAACATCATGGCATACTATCGGGAGTTGGAACAAAAGTCAAAAATTCAATCTCAAAGGTGAAGAAGGCTATCACTGGCAAGTCATCACACCCAAAACCTCCATCTCCTAAATAGCAGAACAACAGCATTCCATGCCATCCATCATAAAAGTACTGCAACACTATCAAAATCAGTTCTTATCAAAGAAAGCATCTTTCAGTAATTTTATCAAACAAATAGAGTGCAATAAAGTTCATGGCTTGAAAATCTTTAAAAACCTCAACAAGCAGAAAACATATGAAGTACACCACCGCGGCTTCTTTGTTCTCCCGTCGAGTACTTCGCGCCGATCGAATTTTAACCTTGCTTAACACTCCTGCGTCCTGCCTCGAGGAGAATGTAACGGTTTGAATTATTGGTTTGTTTATTCTGTATTTATAATGATACCAAATTTCATTAAAATTTCCACACAAAAAAAACTTACTAAGTACGCAACGTGAATAACTGAATATAACGCTTTTCACTTTGTATCTTTCGTCTTAGTTGTTTTTACTTTAGTTTAGGTTAGGTTTAATTAGGGTAGTATAGATAGTTTAGATAGTTCAGGTGTCCGCTTCAGCGGATTTCCTCGGCTTCGGCCGGAAATGTGTCGGCTTCGGCCGGAGTACTTGTCGGCTTAGGCCGGAACCTTGTTGGCGTAGGCCAGAACCTTGTCGGCTGCGGCCGGATTTGGTCAGCTTTTGCTGGCCGTTTGTCCTTTTAGGACAGTATAGATGGGTGGCCTTTTAGGGCAGGTCTTCATTTGTATCTTTGTACCGTCTTGAGTCACTGTTTAGGCAGTGTCTAACACATCTGTACTTCTTATACCCATCAAAAAAAAAAAAAAGAATATAACGCTTTTCGTAAAACGCATACCTTCTATGCGTTTTGATTCCACAGATACAAACGTGACTGAATCAAAGACGAAGTTTTGGGCTTATGTGGGCCAAAAAAATTACACGGATTTTTTTGAAAGCCCAATTACAATTATGCCTTCTTTCTTCGTCATAAATTTCATCTTCGCCGGAATTTGAAACGCCGACAAATCTCCGATGAGTCGAGCATCAGCTTCGCTCCAACCTCTCACAAAATCAACGCTGAAGTCACTCAGAAGTTTCCGTCACGCGACGTCACTCGCGCCATGTTCTTCAGGACCCGATTCACTGCAAAAGGTAACGAATTCGCAGTCAAGTTTGCTGCAAAATCCGCTTTACAATTTTCTACCCCAGAATCAAAACCCCAACAACCTTGTGAATTTTTTATGCACGAAGCTGAAAATGAGGCGTTCTGACGATAAATTTACAATATTTGATGATGATGTGAAGGATTTGGTTTCGAATTTGGGGTGTCATGAGGTTTCTAGGGTTTTGCTGAGATGCCAATCTGACGCAAACAGCGCTCTGATGTTTTTCAATTGGGTAAAAGATGAGATTGAAGTTCAACTCAATATGCAGAATTACTGCTTAATTGTAAATGTGTTGGTTTGGTGTAAGAAATATTCAGAAGGTATGAAATTTTTGAATGAAATGATTTTAATCAGTGGGAGAGAATTTTCTGGTGAATATTTGTTTGAGGCTCTGGTGGCTTGTAGTAAAGAATGTGTGTTGGATCCGGTGGTTTTCGATATGCTTATTAAGGCGTATGTGAAGGTTGGAAAAATTAAAGAAGGTTATGTGGCTTTTAGGAAAATGGGGGAGGTTGGATTTGTGCCGGATGTGGTTGCCGTGAATTGTTTGTTGAATGGTTTGGCGAGGTTGCGTTGGGATGATATTTGTTGGGAAGTGTATGAGGAGATGGAGAGGATTGGGGTCGAGCCTAACGCGTTTACTTTCAATATATTGATTCATGTTTTGTGTAGGAATGGAGATTCGAGTAAAGTGAATGCGTTTTTGGATAGAATGGACGATGAAGGTTTTGATCCTGATGTTGTTACGTATAACACGTTGATTAACAGTTACTGCAAGAGAGGTAAAATGCAAGACGCGTTTTATCTTTATAAGATCATGTCTGTAAGAGGTGTGATGCCTGATTTGGTTACTTATACTGCGTTGATGAATGGTCTTTGTAAGACTGGGAGGGCTGCCGAGGCTCATCAGATGTTAAATGAAACTGTGGATCGCGGGTTGAGCCCTGACATTTTGACATACAATACACTCCTTGCTGGTTATTGCAAGGAGGGAAAAATGGCTGAGTCGAGGGCCTTGTTGCATTCCATGATTGGGAACGGGGTTCGGCCAGATGATTTTACTTTTCGAGTTCTCGTTGAAGGTTATGGGAAAATAGGGAGGCTGATTTCAGCTCTGAACTTAGTTGAAGAGTTCCGTAAATTCGAGTTTTCAGTTCCGCATGATGTATATAAGTTTTTAATCATAGCCTTGTGCAAAGAGGATCGCATCTTTGCAGCCAAAAATCTTCTGGACAGAAGTTTTCAGGACAGTTATAAACCTGATAACGAAACATACAGTGAGTTAGTTGGCGCGCTATGTAGGAATAACCGTGTAGACGATGCATTGCTTTTGAAAGATGAAATCATTTTCAAGAATTGTCAGCTAAAATTGGACGCATGTAGAACCATGATAGGTTGTTTATCTAAAATGGGCAGACCCGACGACGCTAAAAGTGTGTTGATATATACGGTCGAGTCCTCGATCAAACCCGACCCCTCTATATGTAGATCCTTGGTTACTGGTTACTGCAACATTGGGGAAGTTGAGATTGCAGAGTCGGTATTGGCCTCCTTTGCCACTGAATTCCAAATTTTGGACACGGAAAGTTTAAATATCCTTGCTGAAGCGCTGTCCGAGGAGGGGAATGTCGAGAAACTGATGGATGTGCAAGAGAAGATGCTGAAATTGGGATATACTCCGAATAAAGCTACATGTAAATATATTATCAGTGGACTTCAAAAGGCAGTTAAATTCAAAAGGCTTTATGTTCTTGAAGAATGAAATCATGAAAATTGTTTATGAAACACTGCATCATTAGTGCTCAAAGGAAAGCGATACAACGAACGACTGGCATTCTGATTAATTTGATTACAGAGAATGCAATAGGAGAAAATAGAATCAACACTCACAGGAACTGAACCAAGGAAATGGCTGAAAGAAAACTCACACATGGCAACAATCCAACCACAGCTACGTCTTCTCCTTGAACGATCATCTTCTACGTCGGTACAACCGCTTGAAAAGAGAGAAAAAAAAAGTAATTTATGATGATCCAGGATTTACCTGATTGTTAAAGGCCGCTAAATTTTTGAGTAGAAAATTAATATGGTTCTAGATTTTTTGTAACTTATGTTGTTTAACACAAATTGCCATCAGGGGGTCCTGACCTGGTTCTTACGTCCCAGGTTTGAATATAATGTTAAATAAGTTTTATATCTAAATTTTAATTATTTACTATGAAATTAAGTGTACAATTATGGAGTAAAAAATGAGATCTGATACTTCCGAACCTTTTGGCATCTTATCTGTCATATGCTTCCGTAGCATTTGTATAGATTAGGGACTCGATTCAACATCATTGTGACGAAAATTTGCCAACGGGCCTTATAAACTTGGACGATTTCCTCGCCTTTGAGGGTCATTTCGAATAAAATAGCCAACTTTTCCCACATCTGGTCATTCCGTATTGTTGGTCTGGTCATTCCGTATTGTTGGGTAGAGGACTTGGATTTAAAAAAAGATGACCCTCACAACAGGGGTTAACAGCTATATATCATGTAACTGTTTTACCAAACCTGCGCTGCTGCACCTAAATCAACAAGAAAATGATCATACTTATCAGAAGAATAGATATACTGTCCTAGAACAAAACAATTGAATTCTTTTCGGGCGCTCATAGCAATTGACGTAGCTGCTGGTTTTCTTTCATCAACTCGGCTTGATTTTCGAGCATTTTTCCCATCACGCTCGAGAATTCCATCTGGTGGTGAAGTAACAGATAAGGAAGTTGTAAGAAATGGCACAATGAAGCTTGGATGAATTTTTTACTCCATATGTACTACTCTACTACTACCTATATTTGCTTACCTCTTGAATATGAAATTGTCTTATGACTTCAATATGTAGGTTCCTCATGTCTTCATGTATGGATTTCTGGAAGGAGGAAAGAGTTTCTTCCAGAGTGCGTTGAAATAGCTGATTAGTGAACGATGAGCCATATTGCGAATCTTGCTGGCCTGATGATTTTGGAGTTTGAGTGAGTCCGCCTCCCTGCAAATTAACCATTTTAGTTCATCAAAGTTTATCATGAATTGTCTACGCCAATTAAAGGGGTCAAGGTTATCAAAAGTCTGCAAAGTACACTGAAATGCTAACAATAATATAACAGAATTGACATACATTTGTCGCCAAAATATTTCCAGAGTCCATGCCAGCCGATGTATCAGACCTGGAAGGCAGACTATTTAACAATTCATCTCTAGTTTCGACTCCAGTTTTCTTTGTCTTTGGTGACCCAGTTGCAAAAGAAGTCCCATAAGTTGAAAATCTTCTTTGAAGATTTAGGGAGGCTGCTCCTGGAAATTCAGGATTAGTCTGTCCAAAGACACTTTTCACACTAGTCACAGTACTAGGATAGGTATGTTCAGATAACACGGATGTAAAAGATGTAACATCCTTGTTGAGTATATTTCCATAGCCCAAGCTAGGGCCATCTACAGTGCTCATACCTGAATGATTTGTAGATAATATTGAATCATTTAATCCAGAAAACATTGGCCCAGATGTCAGTTCACGAGAAGTAGAGCTCCCAAAGCGTGATGGAAAATTTATTGACTGGCGATTTTGTGTAAACTTATCAGAAATTGGCTCGCCACCCCAAGCTTCTGGAGGCGTAATGGAAGCAGCATCGGCCTTGGAAGAGTGATTTTGGGAAGATTCTAACATTATAAATGAAGATTGACCATCATCCTGCACATGAAATAGTGAAGGGCATCTGAGACTGGACTAGAGTAGTACATATTATATACTGTGCAAAGTATTCACAGACCTGTTTTGAAGTCGAACTAGATTTATGGTCAAATGTTGGGTGACCATTAGCCCCCTCCTCTTTGATAGGAATTCTCAATATTGATGGAGGAAGCAACCGAGACGAATGTCTCTTGTCAGCAGGAAGTCGACCTTTTTTCGTCCCTTCATGGTCATCCCACAATTTATCCAGTGAAGGAGTTACTGGATGAACATCCCCAAGTGGAGAAAATACATCCATGCCGTCCTTACAATTATTACTAGATCGAAGAAGTAATCTCGACGGCTTGTACCGCTGTGGTGTTTCATCCATTGCGGATGAATCTAGTACATTCGACATTGACCCCGCACTAGTTGATGGAAGGGAAGGAGGTTCTGATGTGAGACCCAGACGTCCAGAGGGTTGAGAACTTGGGATTGATGTCGAAAGGGAAAGGTTTGATGTAGTTGCTGAAGGGAGTGGGTCCGGCATAAGAACTGAATCTTCAACGGAAGTTCCTAAAAGAGCAATCTCCGCTGTGCAAGTTTCGTTCACAACAACAGGTTTTGATCTTTGCCAGCACAAGCTTGTAACAGCCTGAAATTGTTTTGAACATAATAAGAATCAAGGACTGCATGGTCGCATGGTAACAAAAACAATTTAGTTCAAAATAAATAAGATAAGACATATTATGTCAATTTAAGATTCTTCCATAGACATATTATACCCCCTCCGTCAAATTTTATTAGTGGAATTTGACTACTCTGGCCTAATATCTACCCCGGCCTTAACATTCAAAGGTGTTGTATGTTTAATTAGTTTAAGGTGAAGATAGAATCTATGACAATAGCTTTGTGAATGAAAGTACTTGCAAATTACACAGAGTAAAATCATTGACGATGAATGTACTTGTAATTTGTGTTGACTGAAATTAGTAACTGAACATTTAAAAAGAGAATGAAAAGATGGACTAATATTTTGGGATCACTATATAACATGTGCAATAAACCTTTGCAGTGCAAACATCTCAAAGCATGTAGATGTTCTTAATCAATTAAACATAAGGTGTGTTCTTTCAGCTGCAGTAAACCGCTAATGCCATTATGTAACAGATGCAACAAAAATTAGTACACTGGCTGATTCCACACTCAACGTGTAAATACAAGTCAGAGCAAGAAGAGAAACCCACACAAACTAAGAAGTAATATATTGTACGTGTTGTGTAAAATGGTAAAGGAAAAAGCTGACCTCAGAACTACCATAAGCGCGCAGAACATCGAAGGGTTGGGGTTTCCCACGAACATCATAAAATACCACCCTGCCATTAGTTGTTCCAGCTGCTAATACCCAACCATCATCTCTGTACGCTAAGGAATATAAAGGGGACTCATACGGTATGCAAGATGTGGCTCTCTTAGAACCAGAATCATACAAATATAACTTCTTATCCAACCCAACACTAGCAAGCGTCTGCAATTAAGAGAAACATATGACAGCGACATGAAGATACTATGCAGTTCAAACAAGGGCATATAACTTTTTGCAATATAGCTTTGAACTGAAAACAAGAAGTCTGAAGAGACCTTGTTATGTGATGGTGAGAAGCCAACACCAGTAACTGGTGCAGAATGTTGTTTCAACCAAGAAACCTGAAGAAAGGAAAAAATTGTTATTAGTGATCAACCACGACGGCATTGCCAGGAGACAAAAAATCCAAGCCAATTACACCAGAAATATACTAGCACAAACATTTTGAATTAGTTATAATTTTCACCACTACATGTCACTTCATATATGCTGTCGTACTCGTACATACCAAATAAGAGAATCAGGTACCTTTGGGCTGCGGCCAGTTGTACTTGTATCCCATAAGTGCGTGGATCCATCGTCACCAGCAATGACCAAAAGGTGCCGGCTGATTCGAGAATAATCAAGCACTCTCAGAACCTGGTTTTAATAGTCCATTAATGACACAGTTAGTATGTAAAAACCACAGAAAAAGCAGTCCAAGATAATGATTTAGGATACTCAGGACTACCTGTTTATTGGGATCCTGGTATTCACTAGTCCGTGTCCCAGATGCAAGGTTGTGAAGGATAAGGTCCCCTCTCAAACTGATGGAAGCCACATACTCGTCTCTGCAATTGTATGCAACACCTGTTATTGTATCAGTATGACCCCTCAACCACTTAATACAGCGCTTTCTCTGCAAGTCCCAGATTCTCACTACATGGCCACTCCCCCCAGAACATATGTATCTGGAACTTTTGTTGCTAAAGTTGATAGCCATGATTGATTCCTGTCAGCAGAAGATGATAAAAAGAGCATGACCTTGGAAGGCTTGGAGGTTCTATCAGCAACATAATTGCTAGTTGCTACAGCTAGTAGGTTCACTTACGGCTAATGCTTATAGCTTTTGTAGCTATGCTATTTGGGGATGTCTAATAATACAAGACTGGAAAAAGATGAATATATTTTGTAAATGACGATTATTAGAACTTGTGCATTTTCTGAAAATGTCGGCTACCTCAATCCCATCACCACTATGGGTTCCTGAAGTAGGAATGGTGCCTAAACTCTGCCCATTATTCCTCCAAAGGGAAATCTTCGTATCATCACCAGCACTAGCCACCACTAAATCTGCACATTCCATTTAAATCCAATTCAAATGCAGTCCACCAGCTTTGCTAAATTGGACAGAAAACTAATAGTCTTCACTGCCTAGTAAATAAATAAGAGGAACATATAACCTACAACTAGAGCCAAAACTCCACCAATTCGCAATCATCGATACAATTTCAAAATCTACCAACCAGGATGTACGTAGTTAGACGAATAAATATTTACAAAGAAAAGAAAAAGGACTGACTGGTATGATTCCACTTGAGAGAGTTAATCAAGCAGCCAGGAGACGGCGTGTAACTGAGCGTGCAAGGATCGACAGGCTCGTTCGAGACATCGAAGAGCTTAACAGTATCATTGGCGCACACGGCAAGAAGCGCCATTGATGGATCTTACAACTTGATCGCGTTTCCTCCCAAGTTTAAAATTCAAAAAATTTACGTTAGGAGGCGATCCGGAGAATACCAATTCGAATATACGGACGGATGAGGTTTCCGCTTCTCGCTATATTAAGCAACGGAACCGACCGATTGACGGGTTAATTTTAGGTATGTTATTTTTGGAGTTTTGAGTTTTATTTCACTCATGCCATATCATAAAGTTGATGAGTTGGCAATGACCTGGATTAAATTGAGTTTTGAGTTTTATATTTCTCTGGCTCGTCCTGTTCCTTCGCTCCTCGCTCGAAAACGTAGTTTGATATTATGATTCAAATAGCTAGAATTTATACAGGCACATTAAGCTTAAGGGGTGCCTAAATGGACTACCTGCAATTTATTATTGAAATTATGATTCAAATAGCTAAATTTCAAATTACATTGGTGGCATCAATTGAATCAAACAAACCTATTAACAAAATGGTAGAATGCATCAACGCAAAGCTTAAATGAGTATTTATCGAAATTAACAATTTGTCTTGCCCATCGTTACAAAGAAAAGCAGAAAAAGAAAGTAGATCTGAAATTCGGTCCTCATTAAAATTGATAGAGATCAAAGACGCCTAGCATAAGCTAAGAGCATAGCTGAAGTACTTGGTGAATCTGGAAAAACAGAAAGGATCTGCGGTTCAGATGCATCTGAACCTTGATGACCATGACACTGCAAAAATATACAGAGACTATGAGTTACAGTAAAGTGTAGTAAAGTGTAGAGTAGGAATTTAAAGTGAAAATGTTATACAAAATATAATGAAAGTTCACTTGCGCACCGGATGAGCATCAAAATTCAATTCTTTTTCCTCGCTATCAGGAGTCCTGGTATCATGTATAAAGAGGATAACATTTATGTTAAAAACTACAATTTTGAATTGTGAATCGGATTTGCAAACTGATATGAAGCTGATGGAATAAACAATGCTGCAAAATATAATTGAAACCAATGCTGCTTTCTTAAGAGAGCGAGTGTGATAGATGAAACACATGATCCCAATTCATTGTTTTAATGCATGATACGTTGTGAATATTCAAATGCAAAAAATAAAAACTAATAATCTTGTCGGCAACAAACATCTTACAACAATGACACTGTAACTCATAGTCTCTGCGGTTCAGATGCATCTGAACCTTGATGACCATGACACTGCAAAAATATACAGAGACTATGAGTTACAGTAAAGTGTAGAGGAATAAACAATGCTGCAAAATATAATTGAAACCAATGCTGCTTTCTTAAGAGAGCGAGTGTGATAGATGAAACACATGATCCCAATTCATTGTTTTAATGCATGATACGTTGTGAATATTCAAATGCAAAAAATAAAAACTAATAATCTTGTCGGCAACAAACATCTTACAACAATGAATATATCTCCGATTGGGAACGTGGTTTGATAATCCAGACAACAACTTTAACCTAGCCAAAAGAAACATTCAATAATCGACCAAAAACATAAACTTCATCACACAATTTATAACAAAACAAATCATATCAACCTCATTACTCTTCTTTTCAGCAGAAGCATCGTGATTCATCTCAATTTCATCCTCCGCCTGGATCTCATTACTTCCCTCTCCATCATGCATCTGTAATTTAATTCCAGCAACTCCATCATAAATTTACTAATCAATAAAATGTATTGTTAAAAAAATTCATCACACAATTTCAAACACAAATACTATCAATCTCATCATCATCATCCGGCTGGACGTCATTACAACATATTCATGCTTAAATGAGTATTTATCGAAATTAACAACTAAATTGTCTTGCCCATCATTACAAAGAAAAGCAGAATAAGAAAGTAGATCTGAAATTCGGTCCTCATTAAAATTGATAGAGATCATAGACGCTTGCTTACTCGATTAGCATAAGCTAAGAGCATAGCTGAAGTACTCGGTGAATCTGGAAAAACAAAAAGACTCTGCGGTTCAGATGCATCTGAACCTTGATGACCATGACACTGCAAAAAAATACAAAGAATATGAGTTACAGTAAAGTGCAGAGGAGTAGGAATTTAAAGTGAAAATGTTATACAAAATATGATGAAAGTTCACGTGCGCACCGGATGAGCATCAAAATTCAGTTCTATTTCCTCGCTATCAGGAGTCCTGGTATCATGTACGAAGAGTATAACATTTATGTTAAAAACTACAATTTTGAATTGTGAATCGGATTTGCAAACTGATATGAAGCTGATGGAATAAACAATGCTGCAAAATATAATTGGAACCAATGCTGCTTTCTTAAGAGAGTGAGTGTGATAGATGAAACACATGATCCCAATTCATTGTTTTAATGCATGATACTTTGTGAATATTCAAATGCTAAAAATAAGAACTAATAATCTTGTCTACATTAAGGCAACAAACATCTTACAAATATGAATATATCTCCGATTTGGAACGTGGTTTGATAATCCAGACAGCATCTCTAACCTAGCCAAAAGAAACATTCAATAATCGGCCAAAATCATAAACTTCATCACACAATTTATAACAAAAAAATTATATCAACCTCACATTACTCTTCTTTTCAGCAGAAGCATCATGATTCATCTCAATTTCATCCTCCTCCTGGATCCCATTACTTCCCTTTCCATCATGCTCATGTAATTTAATTCCAGCAACTCCATCATGAATCTATTAATCAATACAATTATTGTTAAAAAAATTCATCACACAATTTCAAACACAAATACTATCAATCTCATCATCATCCGGCTGGACGTCATTACAACATATTCATGCTTATATAACTCGATTCCAAACATCTAAATAATCAATTACCTAATCGACAGAATTTATTGTTAAAAAATCACGATTGTCTCACCTCCACATCATTAGAATTCGCCTCCATGGTCGACGGTGGGCGGTGACGGAAGCGATGCGGGTTTCGATGCAGCCAGGTACAGTTTTTCTAATTATTTTTTGATAGAGTTTTTCACTTTTTCTAATTATATCAGTTTATAACTAATACAGTAAGATTTGGGATTCGTATTGGGCATTTCGGTGCGTGTGTTCTAGAAGGTAGACCTGCTCAATTTTATAAATTAAAAACAAATTTAGAATAATTTAAATTTTTATAAAAACTTAAATATTTTCATAAAAGTGTAATATTTATTATTAACTTTCGAAAATTTCCGAAGTCTTTTTGTGATCAGTTTGTAAGTTCTTCGCAAATTGTTTCTAAAAAGCGTGCTGCGACACCTTAATTTCGTCATTTGTGAACAAAATTGCAGGTTCTGGAAAGAGCACTTAATTATGGGATCTGCAAGCGCAAGTCATCCCATCTCAGTCACCTGTCGTGGAGACTGCTCAGGTTGATCCAGAAAAGGAAAATGCATTTATATGTCATCTGCAAGATCACTGGTTCTGCATCAGGAAAGTGAACGATAAATGGTACAACTTTGATAGTATGTAAGAAGATTTGATGACAAGGACACGGTGAAGTTAATCGCGTTCTCTACGTCGGATTCGTTGGTGACGTAGCATCGGACAAAAGAGGGTTTTACCGAGATCAAATTGAATGTCGGATACAACAATCTCCGAGCACGGCGAAGTTAATCGCGTTCTCTACGTCGAATTCAGATTGGATGTGGATTGAGATTAGGGTTAGTTAAATTTTTTATTAGACAATTATACCCGTAATACGGATTAAAAATGAATTATTAGTATTAATTGAGTATAATTCTTAGTCGTTGATTAAATCAGATTTGCGGTTGAAATAAATTTTCATTTCTCTTGATATATGAACTTCTCACAGGATCTCAACGCTTATAAAGTATCTGCTTTACCTATTAATAAAATTTCTTTATATGAATAATAATTTTTAATATTAACGATAACTTAATTAGTAGTTCTAAATACGTTAATTAATTATCACTCCCCACGTATATGGGAGTTTATGCTTCCGCTAGTAGTCTTTGATACTTATCATATGCATCCTTACCAATAGAATCATTTTCAAGGCACCCATGTGGATCTCGAAAATGAAAAGTGTCGTTGATAATTTCTATTGTATGATTGAAATAATAACCCCATCGCATTCTTCAATCATCCTACTACTATTCTGTTCCATCACATATTGTCGGCGTTGTGTGTATAATGATGATGAAGCCTCAGCCGGTTCTTCTTGATGAGAGGTCCAAGTTGTGTACTCTCGCATCATACCATTTACAAACAAATGAGTTTGGATTTCATCCAATGACAACTTCTCATGGTGCAACCGACAAACGCCTACATGATAAGGGATGAGTAGTTGTGCGAGGTTTTTTTGCTTCACAAACTTTATAAAGTTCATAATCCCTTGAAAAAATAGTGGATCACATTTGTCCGATAAATACATCCAACTCTTGTCCATACTTTCCCTATATATTAGCAAACAGGGGCGGACGCATGCCTTATGGAATGGGAGCAAGTGCCCCAGTAATTTTTCAAAAAATTGATCAATCATATGTAATTAGCTTAATAATTCTAATAATTTCAATGTTTTACCCCCAATAATTTTATTGTTTCGCCCCCATTAATTCAAAAGTAACCTCTAAATATTTAAAATTAGTCTTTAACAGCTCAAAAATATATTTATGTATAGATAATTTGACCTCATTTAGAAAGTAATTTAATTTGATCTTAAAATTTAGGCTCAAATAGTTAATGTGGCATATAAAACAATTTGTATCTTACTAATTTTGTCATTAAATATAATTAAAATAAATACTTATGATTTATGCCCCCATTCAAGAAAAGTTTGGGTCCGCCACTGTTAGCAAATGTGGTAGAAATAATTAAGCCAAAGACTAATTAAACAAAAAATATATAATTTAATCACAAATAAATACACCAATCTAACAAATAGTCTATATTTTGTGCCTCTGCTCTCACAAATCAACCTATTTGTGCTACACTTTTCTCTAAAACTAATTTACCTCCCATCATATCACATTCTCTCCCCATGTGCCCCTGCCCACACAATCTCATATGAACACACAACAACACATCTTTCCAGGGCCGTCTCAAGGCTTCGTGGGGCCTGAAGCGAAACAGAAAAAATGGGCCTTTTTAGTCTTCGTCGCACAATAATAAAGATTCAAACCAACATTCAAAAAGCCCTGTTATTTTACAAACTAGTGCACACCTTGTTTTGTCATATTTTCGTGTCACCAAATACAATTTTATCAGCCATGGAAAGAGGGAGCAGTAGCAATTTCAGCAGCAAACAATAGCACATTTCAGCAGCAAACAGCAGCACATTTCAGCGCCATTTCAGCAACATCAGCAGCAAACAACAGCACCATTTCAGCAGCATCAGCAGCACAATTTCAGCACCATTTGCGACAAAAATTCAGCAGCAGCATCTAAAAATCAGCAGCCAAGACAAGAGACAACAGCAATAATTACTGTCCATTGACTTGGATAGGACCCCTTTCAACTAGTAAGTCTCTCAAATTTTTATCAATTTCTGTCCATTGACTTGGATCGTATATGTTTTTTGAAACTATTGTATTCAAATCACTACCGCCATTTACTTGTTCATGAGTTTCACAATCTATATGACTCTTTTCCTTTATAATTACTTCATCAACATCTTCCTGCACAATTTCATTCTCATTTAAGCTCGGATTCTCAGTTTCTTCAATCAAAGAAGACCTAACAATAAACTTATCAAGAGCCCCCTTTTGAGAATCCATTAAAGCTTCAATCTTTCTCTTCTTTTGAAGTTTTGAAAAACCAGATTCAATTTTACGGCTAGACATTATAAGTATTCTAACGAGTAACAACCTATTCACACAAAAATCAACAACAAAATACAAGTAGGACAGAGAAACGATGAAACCTGGAAAGCTGAAGCTCGGACGAAATTAGGGATTGCAGCGGATGCCTTGGGACTGACGAACTTGCTGTATGTGAATCGATTCAAGGTGGAAGATGCGATGGAAGTTTGTTTTGTGATTTGTATCCTGTCGATTAGAGTTTGAGCTTGCTTTGGAATGCCGATTTTCCCAATTTCCCGTTGCGATTGCGAGATGCCGAGATGTGTAGATGAGAATGAGAATATGATGTGTTTCTTTTAATTTCTATTATTTTATTTATTATTTTTATTAAAAAATATTTATTTTTGGCCCAATGGGGCCTGAATCACTCGCTTCACCTGCCTCACATTGGAGCCGGGCCTGCATCTTTCATGCAATAAGCAGATGAACAACAGCAGACGTGTTACATATATTCTACCCCTATGCTAGTCAAGTTTCAAGACACATTGGGACATTTTCCACACTTAAGGAGATGATGTACCTTTGAATACTTGTAGATCTCACCAACAAATGAAAGAGAATACTCTACACATTCTTCTCCGACAGAATGGGGTCTCGTACAGTTGATATTCTGAGAATATTTGGGTGAAAAGTCGACTGTCAGGGTGTACTTCTGCATTGCTTTTTCATTGAATGTTAGACGTTTACGCGACATATTTTGATAAATATGTCGCACCAGATGCAAATGGTAGGTCAACCTATTCAATGCTTACTGAATTTGAAACAAAACCTGCTGAGTAAAGGCGAAAAGCTGATGTGCCCATCAGTTTTCAATTATAATGGGACTTACATTGGATAGTTGCTTAATGTATGTCGCATTAACATGTCAATGGGACTTATAAAATGTGTCGCTTTAACAATTGTCGCGTTAAAGTGTTTATGAGACGGCAAAGAGAGAGTCGCTTTAACAATTGTCGCATCAAACTATGTATGAGACTAAATTATCGTGTCGCATTAACAAACTTCGTGTTAAGCCGTTTACGAGACAATACATTTTGTGTCGCTAAAAATTTTGTGACATAAAACTGTTATCGCGACAAACGTAATTTTTTCGGTCGTATATAATGTCGTATGCGATAAAGGTAAGGCGACAAATTTCAAAGCATGTCTCGTAGCGTAGCATGTATTCTGGTGTAGTGTATGTAATATTTTAGCATTGTCTTTGCTTGGTAATATCACCTCTATCCAAATTCAGGATAATTTATTACACTAATTATCATGAAATTAAATTTGTAAAGTTTATAAAATAAATATTTATTATGAAAAGCAGAAGCCGCGATAATAATTTATTCTGATATCCGATTCCCATCTCTTCGACGTTCACCCTAATCTCTCATCTCCTCTCCCGATACTCAACATCGCATCAATGGCCATAATAATTGCACTGAAAACCAAATCTCATCTGATGCCTCTGATCATGTGCTCCCTCCGTCACTAGGGACATGGGCAACACTCGAGCGGTTTCTTTCCTACTCAAAAACTACGACTCCGTTCTGGCTTTCGACAGCACCACCTGGTCCACCCCACCAGGTGGTGCTGACTGATTTTTGAGTTTGCCAATTGGGTTTGTTTTACGTTTGCTATTGTTATACGAAGCCTTGTAGACGTGCCCCCAGTGAGTGTACTCCAAAACATTTGATGTCGGCATTCACGTTGTGTGTATCCAAACAAAGCATATTCATATACACTGTACAAACAGGTTCAATCACAAAAGATAACATTCAGTGACGGACCGAACATGTAATGCGGGTGACACATGTCACCTACAAATTGAAAAAATATATTCATTTATATAATACACAAAATATAAATTAGTAATAATAAAATAAATATAATAATTTATCCAAATTTAGTAACATATATTTTATTATTTTATATAATATACAAAACATAAATTGCGTACAATAAAATAAACAAAATATCTCATTCGAATTTAGTAAGATATTTAGTTATAAATGTAATATACATAATTTAATAAGGTATATTTTATAAGACATCTCGTTAAATTGCGTACAATAAGACATCTCGTTAATTTTTGAGTCAATAATAAATGATTTTCGTGATATGGAAGTATTTGTTTAATTTTCATTTAGATTCTAGTTTTTTAGTTTTGTTTACGTTTTTTAGTTTTTTTAGTTTTTTAGTTTAATGAAAACTGACTTTTATTTCAATTAATTTAATAATTCTTTTTAACCAATAGTAGTTTTTCTTAATGCAAATTATTTTTAGGCATGTACGGACTGTTTATGACAATTCAACATTTCTCTAGTTTTTTTTGGAACAATAAAATATAGATTATCAATCAAATATTTTGATAAACTTACACAAATGTATTATTAATGCTCAATGAACAACAAAATGTTCCAATAAACTATAAATGAGCAACAGATAACAATTAAAATCAGCAAGGATTACTTTAATAACAAACAAACTACTCCGCTGCGCCCTTGCCGTATGCGTCTTCCCTTTTCTTCTCAACATGCTGGGCTGCATGTTCGGCTTCAAACTTTGTCTTCTCCACACTAAGCCTATGTTGTTCAATACGTAGCTTCTGCTCTTCTATCAGTACGAGTGACCAGCCTGCATACGCAAGAACAAAAGATACAGCTACTCCGACAGCACCCTTACAGCTATTGATGGATTGAATTCTAATTATTGACAACGAATAAAATTAGGCAATTGACAGCCTTACATGCATTGGTTGAAGAAGTTGTCGAATGACTCGGAAATGAGAGCCAAACCTTGGATCCATTTCCTCTCGTTGGTGATGAAAAGTTTTTTGTTCAAAGCTTTTTTATGACGGCAAGGATGCTCAAATTAGGTATAGCCAAATCAATTTCACAGTGTAGGTGTCTGATTGAGGTATGATAATTTTTAAAATCCACGTACGTAAGTAGAGTTACTCTTTCTATTTACTTCATTACTTCCGATTTGGTTTGGAGGATCAAGCAGAGCGGAGAAATGGGCTCACGAACCTTAGGGTCCGGTACCAGCTAGAACTTTTGAGGAACTTAAAGCGTATATACACTATTATATTCAACAACTTTGGAACAGCAGGATTCAAATGCTACCCCACTTAATACTTCATGAGGTACATGCCACTTTTCTTTTCTTTTTTTCCATTTATTCATGTGATGTGCAAATATCTGTTGTAGGAGGGTAACTTAATTGTAAGGTTAAATTACTCTATTTTGAAGCACTGTGCCGATTTACCAGTTATATGTTAGTTGATCTTCAAGAATTTTATAGGCGATAGAATAACTAGCGGTCTAAGAACCAGTGTCTTGGACCCCGAAGCAGTCAGAAAATTAATAGACAATATCTATATCTGCTTGCTGCCACACCCTTTTGTTAGGTTGGATTAGTGTTCAGTTAATTATATGCTCATAGTCATACATTTGAGTTGATTGTTACCTGTTAGCCTTTTATTTTTGCGTTTCTTCCATTATGTTCTACCATAAGTATCTTGTCAATTCGGGTGACCCCTGCAGGCCAATCCACTTATCCAATCGACCATCCACTTTTACGGGGTACTGCTGCATTGGATAATGAGCTTGGTGGGTGGGTTCAAAATGCCTCTCCCAGCTACTTGCTCAAAGCAATTTGCTTGTATGCCCAAGCATTTTGTAGATGATGCAGGTGTGTTGCTTATAAACACAAATGAATTAATTTATAAAGGAACCTTCTTGGTAATTTTTTTATCTTTGTTCTAACTGTTTCAAGTTTGATAAGCCTCTAGCCCTTGAACACCATACATTAATGTATTACATGAAGATTACATGAATTTTATGATCACCTTCATGGCGAGCCCAAATTATGTAAAGGATGTGCATCTAAGAGGGAAGATGAGTATAGTCCTTCATACACTCTGGAGGGGTGCACCATCTAGTTTATTATGTGGGCCCCAGGATTGTCTCCAGTATTTTGTTATAAATCTTCAGAAGCTATATATTGACCTTGGGGACGTACGTCGTGAACAATTAATAAGACCTATCCATATGTATTTGAAATTTCTAATTTAATTGATTGAACATAAGCCCAATGATAAAACCTGAGAACATGTCATTATTTATTATGTCCGAGATTTTCTTTAAATAAAAGTCTAACAGCATATGGATTCATTGCTTACTTATCATCTTGCTTCAAATAATATGACATGGACAGACTCGTATGAAACCTAAAACCCTCATTGCTTACTTATCATCTTTTAAATGTCCATCAAGAAATCAAAGCTCTCGCATCCATAATGCATACTTAACGCTTAAAATAGCCGACTTCTCATTTAACAGATAAAACATACTTATCCTTCTTACAACTATGCTTGAAAAAGAATATATTCGAGGCATCAGAATAATCTTTCTGATAGTTTTAATACTTCCCCAGATAGCGACGGAAGAAGAAAATGGCTTCTACTTGAAATTCATACAATTACTCATCAGTGATAGTATACTCCTTGTGAAAAGAAGTCTCCGACTATTTGATGAAATGACAAAGATGAAAGTAGCGATTAGAATGATGGAGAGGGAGCAAAGAACATATAAAGATAAGAAACAACAACAACAAAAATTGTTCAATATCAATACCGAGGTTAGTTTGAAATATCTTTAATTTAGTAATATAATTTGAAATTTTTTTTCTGCTGTGAAAGATTGAAACATTCATTTGGGTTTTTGTCGATCACTCTGACAGCCACGGAGTTTGCAGAGCAGATTGTGAGCATAATGGCATCTACTACTAAGCATAAATAACGGCTCATCTTCTAAGAGTGGCTACCGCACATCTTTAAATTTTAAAAAAAACTACAAAAACTAAAAAAAAACTAAAACAAATTTAAAAAAGTGGCTACCAGCCTTAATTATTTGATCTTGCAACTCTTTGAAAAAAGAAAGGGATTTTGCAGAACTCGAAGAGTATCAAATCACGCCACTAGGTCTATTGAAGAAGGTGTACAAAGATATAATCTTGTGTACTAAATTTCAATTTATTGCATTCCATCTACTTTTGGTCCTCCACAACTTAGTGTCAGTTAAATTTCGTTAAAAGTCTCTTGTTGTGTAACTAATGTTTGAGTCTTCCAAAAGCATCCCCGTTCAAAAACATTACATTCATATATGTGCCAATATCGAGAATAATAGTTGTGCATTACCATAAAAAAATTCAGTGTCAGTTCAATTTGTCTATGCGTGTGCACTTCATGCAAAAAATGATACTAAAAGCTCAAGTTTATAATTTCATTAAGTTGATGAAACCTGACATCTATCTTTTACTGCTGGAAGATTATCCGCGTATATATTCATCTAGCAAAAGCTGACAGGGATGATAGATTTCTATCTGTCATCTCATGCTTATACGAAGAGAATGTAAGCTTTTGGCTATTTCAATTTTTCTTACTTTTAGTCTAATGCAATTCACTAACTTCGAATTTTATTTGTACCGTAGCTTCAAGACGCCTTTAGTTCACTTGTCCAAATTAGGGAAGATTTAGATTTGGAGATTATAAACGGTTTCTTTAAGATAGTCATGAAAGCCTAAACTGCAACTAAGAACGCGGAAAGGGAAGATAGAGGCTTATGAGTCATACCTATAGAGTTCATGGATCCAATTATGGTATATAGAAATTTTCTTGAATACTATACTAAGTATATTGAGTTTTCTATTATGAGCAAAAGTAACTCTTATGCATTTTGATTAATATGTACTTTTATGCAGTTTTCATTAATGAAGGATCCCGTGATCCTCCCATCATGACACATTGTTTATAGACCTGTCATTACTAGAATTCTCATCGAGGGTCGTGTATGTAAAACTTCTATAATTTTTTTCCTTTTCTGATTGTCATGTACGTTTTGATGACGTTGAAGAATGAACTTATATTATTCAAATTGCAGCCTAATCCTTACACCAGTGAGAACGTGACTTTTGAAATGCTCAAGCCTGCTGATGAGTTGAAGACGAAAATAAAAGAGTTTATCAAGTCTCGTAGTGCAAGACGAAGAAAGTAAAGGTGAAAGTGAGACTAAAAATATTGTAACTCCATCTGATTTCTCACCAGATCAGGTAAGATGTTAATCATACATGGAGAAGAGGTCATATATATTTGCAGAGCACAACAAGAAGCCTAGAATATGAAGAGGAGGTACCACCCCAGAGTGCTAAGAAAACAGAATCACGTACCTCGTTGATCATCCCTTCCGAGAATTCCCTATCAGACCTACTGCAGATTTCTACAAACGACACCACACTACAAATTTTGCAATTTTTTCCGTCTCAAAATTCCGTCACTAAAACGTCACCAGAAATGCAGACGGAAAATGTTCCGTTATTTTTTCAGCAAAATTTCGTCAACATTCCGTCACAAAAAAAATATCGTTGTATTTCCGTCAACATTCGGTCAACAATATTCCGTCTCAAAATTTGACGCGGAAAATCGACGTCATTTTATTGACGGAAAGTTGATGGACAATGAGCGGAAATATTGGCAGAAATATTTTCGTGACATTTCCCCCTAAATTCCGTCATTTCTTTTACCGTTATATTTCCCCCTCGATTCCTTCATCCAAGCATTTCCGTTATTTTTCCCACTTCATTCCGTCATCCGACAAATAAATTTGTAGAATTTATTTTTAGTTACCTTTCATTGAATATTTAAAAAATTACATCAATATTACATCACATTTCCATCGACGATGACGAAAATTTGATGGAATATTGACGGAACCTAATTTGCCACCATTTTTAATCATTTTAAAACCAGACGCAACCATTTTAATCATTTTTAAAAAACAGATCATTAGACAGCGCTTTTATGGAAAAGCGCTGTCTAAAGTCCACTTAAGACAGCGTTTGGTTACAAACGATGTCTAAAATAGACATAAGACAGCGCTTGTAACCAAACGCTGTCTAAATTAGACTTAAGACAGCGCCTGTTTGGTTACAAACGCTGTCTAAAATAGACATAAGACAGCGCTTGTAACCAAACAGGCGTTGTCTAAAATAGAACTTAAGACAGCGCCTGTTTGGTTACAAGCGCTGTCTAAAATAGACATAAGACAGCGCTTGTAACCAAACAGGCGCTGTCTTAAGTCTAATTTAGACATCGCTTGTTGCCAAACACTGTCTTAATTGAACTTTAATAATCCCTACCTCTATATAATCAACATGTTTCTCAAATTTACAACACCCACCGAAAACCCTTTCCATTTTTTTCAACTTCCTCCGTCTTCGCCTTATCAAAAAAAATTTCTCCATAGTTGCAGCATATTCTTCCTCCGTCTATACCATCGCTTCCTACTCTTCACCAGACTCCAAATGTTCATATTCTGCTTTGAAGAGGATGAATCTCCCATCAAGTAAAGAAAAAGAGGGACAAGATCAGGAGTATAGGCGATCAATTTTGAACTGTTGATTTCTCTGCTTGTGTTTTTGGTTGTCCATCAATTTTCGTTAACTACTAGATTTATTTTATGTGCGTGTTCTGATAACAATGAATGAATAAGGGCTAGTAATATCTAAAATTATTGTCTTTAAAATTATTACATTGTCTGTAACATATTTCCAATAATATATATTTGCAAATAATATTTAACCATTGTAATGTAATTAATAAAAATAATTTCGGAAATGTGCGGGAAAAATATTTGACCATTTTAATGCAATTAATAAAAATAATTCTGAAAATGTGCGGGAAAAATATTTGACCATTTTAATGCAATTAACAAAAATAATTCTGGAAATGTGCGGGAAAAATGTGCGGGAAAAATATTTGACCATTGTAATGCAAAATTTAACACAATTACATTGATGACGGAAATGTGCGAGAAAAATGATGGAAATAATTGATGACGGAAACTTATGGGAATAATGAGGGATAGTAATTGGTGACGGAATTTAGAGGGAATAATGATGGACATTATGCATGTCGGATTTTTGTGGGAAAGTAGACGGAAATTTACTTCGAAAAATTGATGGATTGATGACGGAATTATACGTACCGGAACTATGACGGTATATCAACGGTAAGTTGACGGAATACAACGACGAAATGTCGACGGAAAAGTTTTACCGTCGGGAAAATTTCCGTCATCTACGTCGTTGACGGAAAGTTGACGGAAATTCACATTTTTTCGTCAACTTTCCGTCCATTTTCCGTCAGATTCATGAAGACGCAAATTTTGCAAAAATTTGTAATGCTATACAACTGACCCAAAAGGCAAACCAAGAAAAAAAACCAAACACTTAATGAAAAGGACCCTCCAAACTGAAGATCCAAAAACGGGCGAGGACAAGGATAATGAGTAAGACAACGAATGGGAGGAACACAAGAAAACAAACTCTAACTCAAATTGAGGCCTCCAGGGCTATGTATGTAGAGGGATAACCTAGGTATTATGATTCAAATGGCTAGATTTTAAATTACACTGGTCGCCTCAATTGAATCAAACCTATTAAGAAAATGGTAGTATAATGCATCAACGAGAAGCTTATGTTTAAATGAGTATTTATCTGTATAAAAAAAATGAGTATTTATCGAAATTAACAATTTGTCTTGTCTATCATTACAAAGAAAAATAGAAAAAAAAAGTACATCTGAAATTACAACATTAAAAATAATGCTGCAAAATATAATTGGAATATGGAAATAATGATGCTTTGTAAGGGGAGTGAGTGTGATAGATGAAACACATGATCTTAATTCATTGTTCTAATCCATGGTGTCAATATCCAAAATGCTAAAAATAAAAACTAATAATCTTTGTCTACATTATTAAGAATAGAATATGAAAAAGGGCAGCAAACATCTTACAAATATGAAATATGAATATATCTCCAATTTGTCACGTGGTTTGATAATCCAGAAATCATCTTCAACCAAGCCAAAAGAAACATTCAATAATAGGCCAAAAACATAAACTTCATCACACAGTTTACAACAACAAAAAATACTATCAACCTAAACAAGAATAACTCTTCTTTTCAACAGAAGCATCGTGATTCATCTCAATTTCATCATCAGCCTAAGCTTAGATCTCATTACTTTCCTATCCATCATACTATGTAATTATTTAATTCCAGCAACTCCTGCATAAATCCACTAATCAATAAAATTTATTGTTAAAAAAATTCGTCTCACAATTTCAAACACAAATACTATCAATCTCATCATCCGGCTGAACATCAATATAACATCCCTCTCCATATTTTACAATTTACATCATCATGCTTATCGAGATAACAATTTGTAACGTGGTTTGATAATCTTGTCGTCATTAAGGTAACAAACATATTACAAACTAAGGGGGTCCGAGCTAACATTCGGAAGCTCATAGAGGCGCCATCCGGTGTCCGTTTAAGATGTTCTTTATATGGTTAGAAAGCTAATTGAATGTTCTATAACTTTCATGTTTACTTAAAAATGAAATTCAAAGGTTAAGCTCACAAATATAGTGATCGAAAATGGGTGATCGATCGAAATTAGCCGAAACCGAGGGGGTCTGAGCTAACATTCGGAAGCTCATAGAGGCGTCATCCGGTGTCCGTTTAAGATGTTCTTTATATGGTTAGAAAGCTAATTGAATGTTCTATAACTTTCATGTTTACTCGAAAATAAAATTCAAAGGTTAAGCTCACAAATATAGTGATCGAAAATGGGTGTTTAATCAAATTTAGCCGAAACCGAGGGGGTCCGAGCTAACATTCGGAAGCTCATAGAGGCGCCATCCGGTGTCCGTTTAAGATGTTCTTTATATGGTTAGAAAGCTAATTGAATGTTCTATAACTTTCATGTTTACTCGAAAATGAAATTCAAATGTTAAGCTCATAAATATAGTGATCGAAAATGGGTGTTTAATCAAATTTTTCAAAAAAAATAACTTTAAATAAATAATCTGGTTATTATTTTTGTTTTTGCTGCCGCTGGACATTAAGCGCTCTCACCAGCAGCGCTTTAGAGTGCCACTAGACAATACAGCGCCCAAATGTTCAAATGTTTGAGTCTAAATTGGAAATTGAATTTCAAATTGGTCATTTCCAATTTTGATCAAATTGGAAATTTTTTCCAATTTCAAACACAAATACTATCAATCTCATCATCATCATCCGGCTGAACATCATTACATCCCTCTCCATATTTTACATCATCATGCTTATATAATTCAATTCCAACATCTAAATCATCAATCCCCTAATCAATAAAATTTAATGTTAAAAAAATCACGATTGTCTCACATCCACATCATTAGAATGCGCTCCGAGCTTTCTTCGGATACAAAAACGTAACGGTTTGACGGTGAAGAAACGAAGCCTAGGGTTTCGAATTTGGATGCGGAGAAATACAACTCACGTATTTATTAATTTTTTCTTGATAAATGATAACTATTAAATAGTCGACCGAATTGGAAATCTTTTCTTTTTTGATTGAGACCGAATTTGAATTCAGTAAGCGTGCGAACTCATGTCAGACTTTAACGTTTCCTTCTGCGGAAGTTCAAAGATATTAATTAAACACTACTTGATCAGATAAGATTTGGGAGTCAAAATTAGCAAAGCGAAGGCAGAAACAAATTCATAAGTTTTCAGAACGAATGCATGCCAAGGTCAAGTTACAATACAAGTCATCTACGTATGTAGACATATCCTTGCTTCACTTTCGGATCTCAAAAAAAGAAGCATTCCTATATTTTGTACTAAAATTTATCAGCTAGACTGAACCACCACCCAGGCCAAAAGGCATATATAGTTCCAAATATTTAAATTAGAGTATGGTCTCCCCCAAAATGCAATCCATGAGGATTGATCGAGTTTCTAACTAAGCCCACTACTCCTGGCTTGCGCATACCAACTTCATAGCCTGTTAAATCTGTTAGGGCTGCGACTACGGCTGCGACTCCTTGTCTTGTTCGCATCATAGCCCCTGTCATACCCACCACGATCCCTGCACACACACATAAAAGGTAAATTACTGATAATTCTATTATCAGACATAAACAGTGCAATGATAATTTGGTTTCACTAACATAAGGAAAGGCTGTGACTGTGACAACTACCAAGTAACCAAGACGAGCTACGAGATTGATAATCACATACCTGTCTCGCGAATCAGTGCCAGGGCCTCGCCCTCCAGCTACAGCTTTCTCATGCCAGTTAGTAACAGGTGGAGTGTACCCCCAACCTCCACCCCCATTACCACTTCCTCCATAACTTCCACCGCCATTTCCCCCATAATCAGAATCACTGCGCCCACCACCACCTCCATATCCTGAACTCCCACGCCCGCTGCCACCACCTCCATATCCCGAGTCACGGCCACCAGAACTAGGACCCCAGCGCCTTAGCTTGCCCATCATCCCACCACCGCGCGAGGCCATATCGCGGATCTCTGGAGGAACTTTTTGACTTGCACCTTCCAAAACCTTGATGAGGTCAGAAGCATGCTTTGCATCTTGGTCTCCGAAAAAGGTATATGCAATACCAGTTGCCCCAGCTCTGCCTGTCCTTCCTATTCTGTGTACATAGTCTTCTACTCCTGTGGGGAAATCATAGTTGACAACCACCCTGTAAACATCAACAGATGTTAATCAAGTGTAAGTAATAACTATAAAGCGACCCTGCAAATCAATAAGTTGATTTTTAACAGCTCTGTTTTTTTTGGAAATGATATACCAAATCAACAAGTTAGTAAAACAACAACTCCGCCAGATACCTCCAAATCTCAATTAACATATGATTAAGCATGTGCTTATTGCAAAAACTAACGAAAAGCATAACACATTGTAATCAGCAAAGAAACTGATGCTTAATCACAAATTCAATTGACAACTGAAATTTTGAGACTGAAGAGTAACAGGTAACATCCAACCTTATATCTTTGACATCAAGCCCTCGAGCAGCAACATCAGTAGCCACAAGAATGGGGCACTTTCCAGATTTGAATTGATTCAAAACATAATCCCTCTCTTGTTGAGATTTATCCCCATGAATAGCTGCAGTACCAAACTGACGACCAATATTGCGGGAAAGCATATCACACATCTTTTTTGTTGAACAGAAGACGATGATTTTTGACCCTGGCTCTTGGGAGCGCAATATTTGCTCCAAACGTCTCTGTTTTTCCATTGAAGGCACTACTTCGACATACTGCGCGTATCAGAAGAACCTTTATCAATCCAATACTGGTTCATGACTTTGATTGATTCAACAAATGGATAGAGGCATACCTGAGTAATGGATTTGTTCGCAACAAGTTCATCTATATTACCAATGTTGACCTGAACCGGATTAACTAGAAGATCCGCTGCAATCTTCCTAACTTCCTTTGGCCAAGTGGCTGTGTACATGAGTGTTTGCCTCCGAGAAGGTACTTCCTTGACGATCTTCCGTATCTGAGGTTCAAATCCCATGTCCAGCATGCGATCTGCTTCATCGAGAACCAAGTAGGAAACTTGACTGAGGCTAATCCTCTTCATCTCCAAGATATCATTCAGGCGGCCAGGAGTTGCAACCACAATATCTACTCCTCTGCTAAGGTCTCTTAGTTGAGGACCCTTTGGTGCTCCACCATACAAACACTTTTACAGAACAAAAAGTAACAGTTAAAATTAAAAATACTAAATAGCTGGTAGCTCACAAAGAGGAGAGGAGAGTGACATATATGAGAACCATACTGTGCAAGAAATTCTAGATGATGTGGAAAACTTCTCAGCTTCATCTTGAATCTGTGTTGCCAGTTCCCTAGTGGGTGACAAGACCAAAACAGTTGGACCCATCTGTGGGTTCTTACGGCACTGCTTGATGTGAATGAACCCAGGAATTAAGTATCCAAGAGTTTTCCCTGAACCAGTCTTAGCAACAGCTACTATATCACGACTCTGTAGAGCAATTGGCCACGATTGTGCCTGAATCGGTGTGGGTGAGGCGAATCCTGCGCTCTTCAACTGGAAAACAAATAACACTGGCCGCATTAAGCATGTGTCTAGACTCAATATTAATCTGATTGGTTTATTTGGTTACATGACAGAAGAAACACCATCCTCTATAGGTTGTCAGCCACCAATTGCTGACACAAGCTTAGGTAGGATAAGGCTTCTTCAGTCAGACAAATAGGAAAACTGAATCATCCCATAAATCAGTTCAAATTGCAGTATTGGATGATTTGGAAAACCTTTCAAAGATTTGAACCACCTTACGAGGACTCCCTACAGATACCCAAGCCTACCACATAGAGAGATGCACAGTGTACGACATTGGCTCCTCTCTGGAGCAAATATCGCACCTGCGATAAATTTCAAATGTAAAAGGAAAATGAGTCTGAAGTTTGAAATTGACCCATGAATAAACAAGCTTCACAATTAACTTATACTCTTTGATCCAGCTAGGTTGTTTATGTTTCAAGACATGAAAATCGCAGTATGAACTATCTAACAAATCCTGCCTAAATAATCCAGTAAGAATAATTGGGAAAATTCAAATGTAGGACTTGAAAGGAAAATGTGCTTAGCATATATGACATCCACATTACCTCTCTTAGGATCTCAGGAGGGAGGCCAGTTGAGTCAAACGATATAAAAGGATGAGGTACATTGCTACCCTGGTAAGTAACGGAAAGCTGTGTTAAGCAAACAGAGAGACGAAAACAGCTTGTCATTTCAAAAGACACAATATATACTCACCGATACAGTTATTTCATGGCGGCGACGAAAAGCATCTGCAGCAGGACCATCTACAACAGCAACAGGCCCTTGGACCTGTATAGTATCACCTCCAGCTCCATGATTCACTGGTGCATTTGCAGTTCCAGCACTCTACAAACAGACAAAGTTCTCAATAAAAGGACGATTATGAAATTAAATAGCATATAGCATGTTCATCACAGTTAGATTGATCAACAAGAGCACAATCTAAAGTAACAACCGCATTGTTCCTTGATCCAACTCCATTATCATAGCTTCCATACATGTTGCCTTCCTTGTTTGAACCATAGTCATGACGAGGAACCTGAGAAGACCCTTGAACCAATGAACCCATTGGCTTAGAACTGACATTGGTTACAGAGTCTGGGTGTGGGGTTGGTCTCTCATACTGGGTAACATTAGTTTCAGGATTCCAAAAGTAAAGATACCCAGTATTTCCATCAACTAGACCCTTCCAAGGTTTTGGAAGTGTGGGATCTTCGGGTGCATACCGCGGACCAGCAGACGCAGTTGTGGCAGCCATGTCAACAATACTACTGAAGGAATCCTAAGACATCAGGGCAATAAAGCAAGTCAGTTAAAGAAATGTTAATAATGTAATGGAATAAAGATAAAAGTAGAAATACGATTTGATAAGTTACTTGACTTCGCTTGTATTGTGATTTGGTTCCAATGCCAGTCAAGTACATTCTTAATACCCAAGGCACATTCAGATAGTTCAAATAACGACATTCTTTTTACATTATTTCTTAGAAAAGCGGTGAAACCATTAGATTCTCAATTAGAAACTACATGCAGAAAGGGCTTGTCAGCTATGCCCTACTTTACTCCCATTGAGCCTAAACTGCTGAGCCTCATAACTTATCATTCACTAGGTAAGGACTAAGGAGTCGAGAACAATATCGCTCAATCACATGAATGTATCAACAAATCCTCTATCACATGATAAATGAGAAGGACAGAGTGTTCCACGAAGCTACTTAACAATCACTAAAAATTCATCCCTGAAAACACCTACCCTATATCTCTCACAACCCTAACAGCATGTCACCAATGGAATCGGCCTGATCTTCCAGCAAAATACATCACACTACATAACTTATAAACCACCAAAATCTACAAAAGCACTCAGTCACTCACCTTTGAGTAAATAAGTAACATAACTATTACCCAACATGTAAAAACTTCCAAGTTCTAACTATTCCGATACTCCACCACAAAAATCTTCCCTATCCCACCGTCTCCATCTGAGACCACAAAACAAAAATCAAACCCTGGATCTCCTAACTTCCGAACATGCCCAACCATGTACTCTTGCAAAAGCGTCACAAAATCCAACAAAAACCGTACCAAATCGACCAAAACAACAAAGCAACATTCACTACCACCTGCAATCGATGACACCTGAACGCGATTCAAGCGGCGCGAAGCACTCAAAACCCTAGGACCTCGCGACGGAATCGTACCCTTCAAATCTCGGACTCGTCGCTTCCGAAGGGCGAGAAGCGTACAAGTAAGAGAGAGAAAGACAGCCTCACGTCACAATTGAGAAGATATTTAACGGCGAGGGTCTTTTCTTAACCGTGGTTAAGTTAGATTAGTCATCAATCATGGTCAACGCGCAAAGGGCTCCCGCTTCGTATTTCTTCCCACTAATAATCACATTTTATCCCCCAAAGTTTACAATAGCTACATTACTGTCCTTCAAATCAATCTGATTAAGAGCAATAAGCCATCATTTCCGTTTAGTATTCAAAAATCCGAGGCAAAGCAAACAGAAGGGCGTTTGGTCTAGTGGTATGATTCTCGCTTTGGGTGCGAGAGGTCCCGAGTTCGATTCTCGGAACGCCCCATTTTTTCTTTTTGTTCTTTCCCCTGTCCAGGGGCATTTTCGTCACGTAAATAAATTCAATCGCTGCAACTCTTCACTATATAAAGTATAAACCTCTCTCTCGCTGCAGTCTTCTTATCCTCATCTGAGTCATCTCCAACTCTCTGAACTCTCAAGCTCTCCTCACCTTCAACAATGGCGTCATCTCTGTCATTGTCAACCATCACTCTCCGCTCTCCATCCACTAGCCTCTCTTCCTCCTCCACAACCGCTGTCTCCTTCCTCAAATTCACTCCAAACAGCAACCGCCGCTCGACTTTCCTCAAACCGATCTCCGCCGTCGCCACCGCGCCGTCAGAGAAGCTGACGAAGATCGGAGAGGATATCGCTAACCTAACCCTAGCCGAGGCCTCCATTCTCGTCGACTACCTTCAGGAAAAGCTCGGCGTGTCTGCCGCCGCGTTCGCTCCTGCTGCTGCGGTCGTCGCGGCTCCCGGAGCGGGAGGAGACGCTCCGGCGGCTGTGGAGGAGAAGACGGAGTTCGATGTGGTGATCGATGAGGTGCCGAGCAATGCGAGGATCGCCACGATTAAAGCGGTTAGGGCGATTACGAGCTTGGCGTTGAAGGAGGCGAAGGATTTGATTGAAGGATTGCCGAAGAAGTTTAAGGAAGGAGTTTCGAAGGAGGAGGCTGACGAAGCTAAGAAGCAGCTTGAGGAAGCTGGAGCTAAGGTTTCAATCGTTTGAGTTGGGTAAAGGTTTGAGCCTTGTTTTTAATATTGTGTATGTGTGCTTATGGTGCTTTTGGATTTGTAGATTTTTGTGTTTGTCAGCAATGTCCACTTTTGATGGACATTTTTTCAGCTGCTATGTATTACAGTAATTTGCTGGCAATGCATTGGCATCAAATTTCAATGCGTAGCAATGAGAAGTGAGAAATGACTGGTATCTTTCATGGTAGCTCATTGTGTTTAAAATTAAGTGTTGTTTATCAATTTGATGGTTTGTGATAGATGCATTTATAGGGACTGTAAAACTGGAGTAGTTACTTATATTTTATCTTCTATCTCAGCTGTGGCTGGAACTTTTTACCTTTTGGCAAATGGGATTGTGAATTCGAGTTTTTGGCCATAGCTTGTAAGTTTTAATCTTAATTGCTTTGCTATCAGATGGAAATTCTGTAAGAATGTGAACTGATGATTCCCGTTCAAGGTACTCAATTGTGTTGATTTTGAATGTGGATCATTTTGGTTTCTTGGTGATGGGTGCATTTTTGGTGATTGTGAACTGGATTTTAGAAATTCTTGAAGTGTTTTAGCCATGGTTTGAACTTGAATTTTACCGGACTGGAACTTGGATGTTGAATTGTGAAACTTCATGTTGTCTGTTGTGGTTGTTGGGTTTTATGGTCACTAAACCTCTTCCTTATCTAAGTTGAAGCAGTGTTGTTCAAGGCGATCTTCTCCTAATTGCAGAATAAAATAGGACCTGACCCAAAATAACTTGATCTTGGTTGATATTATATGGTTGGGAGTTGGGGCTATCATATTTGCAGTGCAATGCTGGGATGCCTAGTTTCATTTTGATGTTATTTAGCTATATGAGTTGAGGATATGTGATCACTGACATTGTTGCCTAAAACCATTCATTTTTTATGCATCATATATATAATCTGTTACATAAGCAGCAGCCAGTACAAGTGTTGCAACTGGAGACTGTTTAAAATATATGGCTGGGGCTGGGAGTAGACTTCTTCCAGCTGATCAGCGACAGTATAAAACTATGCAATGCAAAACCAGTTCTTACATTACAAAGTAAACTATTTTGGTTTGACTGAGCCGGTTCAATTGAAATAATAACTCTATTCCGGTTCGACCTGATTACACCGCGGTTCATCCACATTCCACGCGTCTCGTCTCTCGTCTATTCCCCAGATATTTATTTCCATTTTCTGAAGAAGAAAAAAAATCCCCTTTCGCTTAATTAGGGTTCGTCACTCACTCAGAACTCACTTCGTCCACGTCCCTATCTTTCTCCTCAAATTCTCTCTTCTGCCAAATCTTATTGATTAGTAGTTTTGAGTTTTTCTAGAGTTAGGGTTTAGGTGAAGTTGTTAGGTGCCATATTGTGGTGTGTAACTTGGATCTTGCAGAGATGGAATCCGTAGCCGAAAGAGGCAAGCTTGACAAGCCAGAGTCCGGAGCAGAAGCTTTAGAGTTGACTGATAAAGCTGGTGAATCTATGTCGGCGGAGAACGTGGAAAGTGCCGATTTGTGTGCAGAGAGGAATCCGGAGGATGAAGAGGAGTTGGGTGAAGAAGACGACATTGAAGATGAGGAGGTAGGTGAAGGTGAAGGTGAAGATGAAGATGAAGGGAGAGTTTTTTCAGTTGGGGAGTTTGTGTGGGGTAAGATTAAGCACCATCCATGGTGGCCTGGGCAGATCTATGATGCATCAGATGCTTCTGACCTCGCTATTAAGCATAAGCCCAAAGACAAGGATCTCTATCTAGTTGCCTATTTTGGAGATGGGACGTTTTCGTGGTGCTCCGGAGCGCAGTTGAAGAGCTTTGATGACAATTTTGAGTATTTGTCGCAACAAAGTAGTTTGAAGAGCTTTGAGTATGCGGTAGAAGATGCATTGAGTGTCATTGGTGAACTTATGGTGCTGGAAATGACTTGTGCTTGTGTGAAGAGGGATGGTCAAGTTGGATTTGTTAGGCCAGTGGTTGAGAATGCTGGGGTTAGAAAAGGGGTTTTGGTGCCGATGGTTGGGGTTGATGGGCTACCAGTTGTAAGGTTTGATGCTGCGGAGATCGTTTCTAGTGTTAGAAATGCTGCACGGTCCATTTCGGTGAAGAATAGTTTGGAGCTAACTATGTTGAGTAGTAAGCTACTGGCTTTCTATCATGCCAAAGGGTATCACGAGCTGCCAAAATATCAGTTTCCTGTGTACATAGATGGGCTTGAGGACATCAGTAAAAGCAGCAATGATGTTGATGGTTTAGTTTCAAATGAAGATTGTCAGACCCCTTTGGCTAATTCCTCGGAGAAGGCTCGCACTTTGCAGGGTGATAAACTTTATGGGAGAAGGAAACAGAAAAGTTTAGCAGACATTATAAGGGAGGAAACAAACACTGATGTGCTGAATGACAAAGAGGGCAAGGAAACTCCCATAAGGAGACGGGGAACAAAGAAACAAAAACGGGTTGGTCAAAATGATTCCGAGAAAAAAGGCAATTTGTCAACTCTTGTCAAGGGTAAAAAGAAAGCAAAGTCTTCACAAAAAACTAACAGTTGCGAAGATACCAAGGTTGAAATGGCAGACACTACTAGTGCGGACAATAATGGTAGGAGTGACAGTTTAGAAATAGATGTGGCAGTGAAGTCGAAGGGTAGGAAGCGGATGGCTACAATGAGTGGTGAAAAAGATGGACCAGCAAAGTCCAGGGACAAAAAAAGGAAAAAGGATTCTCTCACGCCAATTGCATCAATTAAACAGGCGGGGTTTGAACCAGTACTCCTTGATTTACGTACTGATGCTCGAGTTGGCGAACGGATGAGCAAAGCTGCCAAACTGATTATTGAGTCACCTTCGATCAGAAAGCACTGTAGCAGCATTGACCCAGTGGCAACGGAGATGCTCCCTGAACCAGTAACTGTCAGCCCTCTTCCTGAAACACCCATTGACTCCAAGCTAGATGTTTTTTCATTGAAAAAGGCATCAGACCTCGATACGCTTATGGATGAGGATGATGATGATGATGATGGAAGACCCATGTCTGCAATTCTGTTCTTGACTTTCTCTAATGGAGAGTCTTTACCTTCAAAAACCGATCTCCTTGCAAAATACCGCCAATTCGGATCACTGAATGAGGAAGAAACTGATGTCCTCCCCAACTCACATTGTGCTCAGGTGGTTTTCATCAAGAAATTTGAAGGAGAACAAGCCTTTGAGGATATGGTGAAGATGAATTCCGCAGACTCAGGGGTTCATTATCGTATCCGTTACGTCCCCCGTGGTTCCAAAGCCGGCAAATTAGATGGAAGTATGCTTTCCAAACCATCGCCTAAACCAGGCAAGGTCAACAATGATGCACATGCTGTTTCTGTCAGTTACTTGAAGCAGAAATTTGAAGCAGTAATGACCAAGCTGAACAATGTGGAGGAAGACGAACTATCAGATGAGCTGAAAAAAGAGTTACATAGCGAGCTGACTATTCTACTAGAGAAACTTAACTGAAGTCCTTAGATTTACATCTTGAAAGAACTATTTAATTTTGTAATTTTCTTTTTGTGTCGATAACCTACTGTGCTTGTAGGGGTTGTTTCTGAGCAAGTGTTGACAGATGTCTAGGGTGCTCGATGTGCCGCAGCTTCATACATATAAGAATGTCAAAAATTCTTTATTTGAGTTACTATGCGTACCTTTTGACCCAGGTATTCGAAATTTTTGTTTTGCGAGTTGTGGATATCCTTTGAAGAATTGATACCATCAAAACGGGTTAGAACATCAAAGGCCAAGTTTAAATTTGACTGTGGCACGGAGACAGAAGGAGTCTGGCTTAGAGCATCTCCAATGCAAGCCCATTTGGTGTTTGGGGAAACGTGAAATGTCCTGATCAGGTCCACTTTGCATTGGAGGGAATACTTTAAAAGAGGTCAGACTCACTTTGGTGGCCAGGCCTATTTGCTACAAAAAGTAAAATATGTGTACCCCAGTCTCTTTTCTATTAGAGAAGATAAAGATTCAATAAGATCCATTTGTAAATAGAAATGAGCTTGTGCATTGGAATAGCATGATCATTTTTTTTTTTGAAAATCCACTTGATATCTATGTGGTACTAAAAAGAACCCACATGTAAGTGAAAATGGACTTGTGCATTGGATGCCCTTAGTGTTTTTCTTTCTTCTTTTTTTGATAAAAAAAACATATCACATGCTAATTTGGATCAACTTTAGAAGTCATTTCACAACACAGGTAAGCACGATTTAAATTCTGTTGTACAGCATTCTATGGACTGGCGCTTAGTTTGAACTACTAGGCTGTCTAAAATCTGTCTTTACAACATTGTGGTGTGGGATGGGATACTACTGCAAGGATACCGATCAATCATCCACTGGGTCTCGTGGAGTTTCTTCAGCCTTGCGCTTGATCACTATGACTGGACACTCGGCATGTTTGACACAGAACTCACTCACAGTCCCAACAAACACCCTGTAAAAGTAGGTCGACAAATCAAAAATCATCGTCAAGTGCAGTAACCTGAACCTGAGGCAATCATGAAGATAACTTAAATGTTTATACTGCCTACCTCTGAAATGGACCAAGGCCGCGGCTCCCAACAACAAGAAGATCTGGTTGCACTCTCCTAATCTCATGTAATATAACATCCTTTGGATCCCCCTTCTTGATCCAGGCTTCACAAGCAACCTGTGCACATATAAAAATAAATTCAAGAACATCATGTAAATGGTTACAAATCGAAACATCTAGTCCTGGGAAGCAAACAGATGCAATAATTAAAAGCAAGAGAAAAAGCCCCTACTACATCAAGTTGAATGAGGTGTGTGGGAACAGACAAGTGATTACATAGTTTGTGCATCTGTGTGTACTGAGATAAACATAGATATTCAACTTACCCCAATCTCGTGACATCTATTGACGAAAAACTCGAGCAGCTCAAGTCCTCTTTTCTTGTCTCTGTTCTTCATGTTTCTAAAATCTTCAGGAGATGCATAAATGCTATCCATGTCATCGAAACCTGAATTCCATAAAATGCATATTAGACAAGTGGTTCCATAAATTTGAATTCAACATACATAACCATTAGCGTGAATGAATGAAATCTGTTACGTTGTCACTAAACAATAAACATAGAGGGACCTTTCGATGGATTAGGCATTTCTAGTACAATATAGTGACAACTTACAAAGTTATAAACCAAAAATTCTCGGGCCAAACCAGTTATCAACTGCACAAAACTCAGTTGCTGTATAATTTAGGATTTCTTAATTGGCCATAATATATCCTTGTAAGGACTATGTAAATAAAATAAATATTAAGGGGGCACATGTGACGGGTTGGTGTGAAATAACATATATACGCAGCTGGGCAAGCTGGTGTGGATCTATTCACTGTCTGGCCTCAGGATATTTCTAAGGCCAACTCACAGTGACCAGCCACAAGAACATCCAAAGCCTCTTAGTACCAATGATGATTGTCAACTGTAAAAATATATATATTATTGCAATGTTCTTACATAAAACCAGTAATTTAGACTTCCATAATGTTCTTTGATAAGAATTTCATTATTACTAAAACTACGAGCTGAATGGGCATCAGTAGAAGTAACTATGACGCTTCACTAGATACAACAACAGCTTTCAAATCATATTAAATGCCGCTCTATTCAAAAGCGACATGCATATTTACACTTGATCATCTCTCTTAAGCATAGTAATGACTAATGAGTCGGACAAGGCGCTTTTCTAACATCTACTCAAATCAAATGTAGCCCCATAGTTACCATTCCAAGCATGCATCGACATGGTGATTTATGAGTCACTTTTTACATTTATGTGCCACCAATAACATTCAGAGCAATCCGTCACTTATTTCTTACACCATTACGCCATTTATACCTATGACAAGCACTTTCACTATAAAGCTCTCAATAATCACATCACGGGGTATGTACTTTGTACAATATGTTGTTTCAAATCAGCATAAATGCTGTTATTTCACATCTATCAAGCAATCAACATATTATGTATCATCAACATCATAAAGCAAAGCACCCACCTGCACTGTCTCCACCCTCAACCATATAAACACCAGCAATTCAAACCCATCCTGCCATCTTCCAAATCAAATGCACCACCATAATTTCCATTTTATGCACATATCAATCAGACGAAGTACGATCAATAAAAGTACACTACACATGCATAGTTGCCTACAAGAAAATCCAAACTGTTAAACTTCTTCAGTAAACACATCAATACATCCAATTCCATTTCCAAATTAGGGTACTCGCACTGAAGTATCAACTTCCATCCATTAATTCCATAATCCACACAGAAATCAATCTCTACCATCCATCACAGCTCATAAAAAATAAAATCTCAAACAAACTGCTCGCAACTGCTCATCAAAAGTTCCAAGAACTTTTGATGTATCCAAAATAAAACAAAACTAAATATCAAATATTAAAAAGAACAAAAACGCGAGCGAAATCGTACCGTCTTCATCAGGAACCTGAACATGGAGCAACAGCAGCTTAAAACCAGCACCGTTATCCCTCACAATCTTCTTCAGCGCCCACTCAAACGCGCCTCGACAGCTAATCGACGCATGCGGATAGCCTTTGATCGTTGACTCGTTCACCGCAACCATCAACCGAGTTGGCTCGTCCGCCATTTTCGCCGATTCCGAGCGCGCAGTATCCTTCACTCGTTCTATCCGAATCTTCTCGAACAAGCCTTCGTTCGTATTCGGATCTGAAATTGGAAGAGATGAATGTGATGACGTGGAGGATGCGCAGCAAGCCAGCGGCGTCGTTTTTTTTTATGTGTGGATGGTGGTTACTAAAATGCGCAGACCTTATTCTGCGCACACGTGGATGGAGGATGGTGATTGGTGGATATGAATCAATAATTGCGTGAATTTTTATCTAAGTATGACTTATTAGAAAGAAAATAGTCTTGTATCTTAAATTCAAGTACTCAATAGTCTTGTTTGTGTCGAAGAATTTGTCATTGTTGTTGAAGATTAACTTTGGTGGGCTGGGGCTGGACATCCAGTTCACCACCCGGGACAATGCTGGGCCAAGTTAACCAGACGCGCCCCAACATATTGGGCTGCCTGCAGGCATATGCACCCCAACCATGAACAAGGCCCAACTGCACATGTGGAGGCAACTAAGGCCCAAAGCCCAACATGGCATTAATTGTGGGAAATCCTTGCAGGTTGTTGGTGGGGGGAATTGAACTCCCAACCTCACCCTTTAACATGCACCATATGCAAGGATTTCCCACAATTAATGCCATGTTGGGTTTGGGCCTTAGTTGCCCCCACATGTGCAGTTGGGCCCTTGTTCATGGTTGGGGTGCATATGCCTGCAGGCAGCCCAATATGTTGGGGAGCGTCTGGCTAACTTGGTCCAGCGTAGCCCGGGTGGTGTCTGGATGTCCAGTCCCAGCCCACCAAATTCAATATTCAACAATTGTCCACCAGCATAGTGTATTTGTTTGTGTAGTCTGGCCTGAGCTTAATGATTTCGTAGAAGTTGGCCGAGGTGTCTCTTCATTTGTGTGACTAATTTCGCTTGTATCGAATCTTGTTGCTCGGTCTCTGATTGTAATTTTATAATCGCAAAAAAATATAGTCTTTGTTGTGAACAAAAATATATAAAAAAATTGGAAAGAAATCCATTATGAGTGATTGGAATGTGTGTTTGTGATTTTTTTTTTTTTTTTTTTGATACAATGTGTGTTTGTGATTCAAAGTGTATATAAATATTTAAAAATAAATATAAATTTTATGACAATATCTTTCAGTTGATTTGGTCACACGTATATACTCAATAAATGTGGAAATGCCTTAGAGATGAAGTCTCAACATTATATAAAAGATATCTCCAATGTGTAACATCATATCATTGCGACGTGAACCATTCACAACAAATGTAGTTTGAAGCTCGAAATGGTGGTGACATTGCATACACGTTTTAGCGGAAGATGCCTTGAAATCTTTCTAAGTTTGGCTCTATTAGTTACAAGGAATTTTCATTCGAATGGATGTATCACTTGTCCAAATGCTCGGTTATAATTGACATGAGTGAACCAAATATATTTGCAAATCAAAATGAATATTCTTTTTTCTCTTTAACATATCATTTCGAAACTCTTGAAGTCTAAAAAATAAAAGTATGTATCAATTGAGACAACAATTATGACTAAAACACATATTAAAATGAACGGTTGTTGTTCTAGCAGCTCCTCCATCATATACAAATCACGTTATCATAAACATTAGAAAAATGATTCGGTGCAAAGTTAATTTTTTGATACAAAATACAAACTAATCATAGCCCTTACTCTTATGATTTGAATGGATGAGATTAAATCTTGATTTTTTTGTATTTTTCTTGGTGACGAATTATAAAATGAAACTGACGAATTATGTCGTCTTTTCATTTTTCGGCTATAAACTGACGAATTATAAAATAATTTTGACGAATTTTATATTTTGTACCATAATTTGACTTTGTATCTGATCTTAACTCTAAACATTAATTGATAATAATACAATATTTTAAGAATTAATATTTATTCCGTGGTTGGTCAAGAAGCCGAGTTTGTTTCTATTCAAAATAAATTTTAGTTTTTAATTTCGTTTTTCTTTCAAAGTTCAAAAGTTATTATAGATGAGGCTGTACCATTTTATTTTGTAAGTAAATTATTCATGTGCTGGCTGAAGTTAAGGTTATAGTTGACACTAGGGGAACATGTCTTAGTAGCCCATCCTATTAATGTAAAATGCAACCTGATCTTCAATAGTTACATGTCGCTAGGTCGCGTATTAATGTCACATTGTCTGCAAATCAAATGGCATTATTCTGAGATTGGTATTTAATTCTTTAACTAAACTTGACTTGGAGTCCAGCAAAAAGAAATTCAATGTAATAACATATTCAATGTCACGTGAAGTAGCTTGATCTAAATTGATTAATGAAAGCAGGAGGTCTTCACAATGTGAAGTTTAAAACTATACATCGTTCTCGTTCAATTAAGTGAAGGTTAAAATTAAATACACATTGTTTTAAGTTTTTATTTATTAGAGGATGTAGTTTTATAGTATAATTTTAGTATCACTCCAAATAAAACTATTTTACTTTACAATCAATATTGTTATATAATTTGTTTGAGGGTAAATGTCAATAAGATAATTCATTGAGCGCAATAACCTGTAAATCATGTCTGTTAACTACGATCATACTATTATACTAGTATAATAGACTCAACCGAATTAAAGTATAAAAAGAATTTTATTAGTGTTGCATTTGACGCATTTAGATATTTGTGCAAACAAATAAATATATAATTATAAGTAATATGTTAAAATACAATAAATATCTCAAATTTAAAACTACGTTATGCATGAGTCATGACGCGAACACAAAATTCGATCGTATTACGTATAACAATGCTACTATTTTACTTGGTTGACGTCATGTCATTTTATACTTGGGAAGGAGGAGCCATAGCAAGTACGTAGCAACTAGTACTCTCTAACTCCTGCTTAATAAAAATTAAAACAAACCCATTTCTGAATGGAAAATTTAAGAGATTTTAATAACGCAACAAATAGTAAAATACAAGCAAAAATCGACATTTTTTAAAACCCAAAAATCGTTGATGTTCCCCACAATTTAATAAAACATTGATTACAAGTGCAAATACCTATAAAGCCTGCCCAAAAGCCACATCCATACGATACGAATAGCCAGGGGTCAACAGGGCAAAGTGAGTTGGCTCACTAGTTGAGCGCTCCACCCGGGCATGAGGATTCCGGGTTCAAGTCCCTATCTGCGCATCCAAAAAAAAGAACAGATGCTGCAACTTTAGTGCTAAAGCACTCAATCAAAAAAAAAAAAAAAAAAGAATAGCCAGGGGTCAACAATTGAATATTTTTTTAATTACTTAATAATTTATTACTACTATAACAAATACACTCATCACAAATAAAAATATTTGTGGAAAAATTATATTCAAATTTACCTAACTACCCTTCCCGGCCGATTGAATTCCGGTGAAAGACAACCTCCCGAACCCTCGACACAGCTCCAACCAAACCCTCTCATCCGCTCCGTCGTCTTCCTCGTCATCTTCGAACTTAAACGACGTCGTAACTTCGATCATTCCCTCGCTTACCCTCCACTTCTCCAAATAATTACGACTCATGCCACTCGACCTCCGCCGCGGCTCCACATTTCCTCCGCCGCTGCATTCGGCGATCCTCTTCCGCTTCCTCTTCCCTCTGGCCATTGCCAAGCACCGCCGCCCCACCATCCACGGCACTCTAACGAGCACAAACGCCACCAGATCCACCACCGCGCACGGGCAGCAGCAGATCGCTACGCCGTCTGCGATCGCCCCCGCGACGCATGATTTGCAGCATCCGCTCGTGCATTCAATCCCGTCGACGTCTAGCTCTTTATCATCTCCGCCGTCCGCGGCGGAGGCTCTGTTCCTGGCAGCTGTTCGAGCTGGTCTGGTTCTGCAGATTGACGATGAGGATGCGGAATCTGATCTGGTCGAGTCCTGATTACGAGCTGCCATTTTCGAATCTGGCGATTAGCAAAGTAACAGTAGCTCACTGTTTTGGGATTTGGGGCTTTGAGCTTTGAAGCCGCTTGGACGAATTAATTTGACTAATTTTCTCTCAATTCATGTATTTATAGTATACACATGGTCGATATTTCAGGAAATAATAAACAAAGTATGGCCTATCTGCTAAGTAGCTGGCCAGACTCTTCAGCTCAGTAGTGAGTCCTCATTACCAAATTTCTGCTTCTTCTTGTATTTTTAGTCGTTTGAAACTGATCTCTTTTACAATGTGGTCATATTTGTTTCAATGAATTTATTATGTTGTATTTAATATGCATATGGTTTGGTTTTTTGATGCTGGTTGTTTGTTTTATGCGTGAAGTTCAATGGCTTTTGTGTCTGGAAAGGAGCATTATTACCTTGTGAAGATGCAAAAAGAGAAAGAACAAGAGCATGAGGAGGAGGAGGAGGAGCTTGCGAGCGATGAAATGTAGTTCTGCTGCTGAAGTTGTTAAATTTAAAAAAGCCGATCAAGAAAGGTATGTTTTACTTAAATGAGAGTGTCTCGAATCTTTTTTGTTGTGGATGGAGTTTATTTATTGGTGGTTTTGTTTGAGTAGGTGAAGCCGTTGCCTTTTAGTAGTATAGTTTCAGAAACATTCAAGTTCCTACCCATTTTTTGTGACTGTGAAATACATTCTGTTCCATTGGAAATGTTGTTGTTAATTATGATGCACCTCAAAGTATTTGATTTGATGAAGTCAGTTTTGAACAAATTTATATCTAGATGTGATCAAAATTCATCGTTAGAAGCTGAGATAGTGATGATGGACCTATATTGAGAACATAGGTCCTTCCACTGTTTCAAATGACATTCTTCCATTACATGAAAACACAACAAATGGCGAGCCTGATGAAGACGGCATCATTATGAACATTTCTGGAGCAATCAATGAAATGGATTTCTCATGGAAGTTGGAAAATAAAACAGTTTCAGGAAAATCAGGTATGTACTTAGAAAACTTATGCTAATCAGTTCTTGCTTCCTCTTCTTTTTTGACCGGCATATGTGGCAAGTGGCTGTTCCTTACCTAATCAGGCCCTCAAAGTTGATGACAAGAGGCTTCCAGGCTCTGATGAAAAACGGAAGTTGGATCATGAGGAAAGGAAAATAATGCTAGTATGAGTGCCAATCTTAAAAGGAAGAAATATGATCTCAATGGGGTATCGGTTCTTCCCCAAGAAAACAATCCAATAAGGGCGCAAAAGTCAAAACTTGTTGGTCAAGGCAGTGAAAGTTCGTTTGAAATATCCAATGTGTTGTCGCCTGGCCTGGGTCTGCACAAGACTTAGTGCAACAGGAGGACACTGAAGAGGAATTGAGCAAATCAGAAGAGACGGACTATGAAACTGAAGCCTCTACTGATGATTCAACACACCAGGAAGACACGGAAGAGGAATCAAGCAAATCGGAAGAGAGCTTGATAATGAAGCTGAAGAGTCTACTGATGCGTCAGCACAACAGGAGAACACTGAAGAAGAACAAAACAAATCAGAAGAGCTTGACGATGAAACTGTAGCCTCTGCTGAAAATTCAGCGCAACAGGAAGATTCTGAAGAGGTTTTGAACGAGTCAGAGGATCATGATGGTCTTGAGGAAGCATCCTTTAAAGGTTCCGGTAGTGAGTCTACTAAAGACAGTGTGGAGCATGACGAATATGAAGTTGAATCATCCAAATCAGATGATTTCGATAATTTTGAGGAAACCGAACTATCAAGTGTAAGTCCATTGATTCGCCAGAATGGCCTTGAACAGCTACCTCCTAAGCCTGAAGAGAAGAGAATAAACATCAAGGTGGAGTCATCCCCACTGAAACAGAAGATGGGTCAGTTAAGTTCAAGAAGGGCCCTACTTGGTCACAGAAAATGCCCTGGACACAGTTAGTATCTGTAGGACGCCCGGTTGTCTCTAGATGCTTCAAAGATGAAAAACCTTGGATGCTGTTGAATCACGAAGTTCCTTCGCTTTCCTGATTTGTTATTTCAACCGGGTAGGGATTACGAAATCAACAAATAGGGATAAGACAACAGTCCCTTTGAACTTGGATAGCGAGATTGGTGAATCGATCTTTTCGAACAACAACGAACAAGATCAAAATGGAGATCAAAAGCACTTCACTTTTCTGGAATTTTTCCATCATATCTTTTCTATGTTTTTCACGTCTAAAAAGACCTCCAAAAACCAGCCAAGAACTGCCATTAAACTGCCCTGAACCGTCACCTTGTGCGTTCGCACAGACGGTTTGTGCGTTCGCACAAGCCACAAATCCGCACTGTCTTGTCATCTTGTGCGCTCGCACAGTCAGCTTGTGCGTTCGCACAAGCCAAACCAGTCGCACCATTTTCTCGTGCGCTCGCACAAGCCAAAGCAGTAGCACAGTATTCTTGTGCGTTCGCACAGTCCTGCTCGTGCGTTCGCACAAGCCAAAGCAGTAGCACAGCATTCTTGTGCGTTCGCACAGAATCTAGTGCGATCGCACGCATTACTTCCGGCGGGCTCAAAACACAGTTCAACAAGAGTTGTAAATGATTCATTTCATTCAAACAACATCTTTACAAGGTTTTACACATGTCATACATTGTATAAACCTAAAATCTCCAACAATCCTCCCCCATTTTAGGATTATATTCTTGATTGCAAACAATCACACCGAACAAAACTTGTGCATAAATGAAGTGTCCCATTCGATTGAACTTCACGTAGTATAATATTTTCCAATACTCGAGAATCAGGGTGTCCTACGGATTGAACCCATCAACTCATTTGAATACGGGAAAATAGAACACGCACATAGTTTACTACTATCCAAGTACAACTGGACACTATTATAGCCATGTGTCCCTATCCATTCATAAGTGTATGATTAGCCAAGCACGAGCTAATTGAAGCGGCTCACTTCACACTTACATAGGTGGATTCCTTTTGCATGCACCTGCAATGCACTTTTCCAAAGGATCCATTAAGAAGATAACCTTCATCCTCCCTTTCTCTGCAGGTAATACAAGCACAACCTTGGGATGGATATAACCATGTGCTTCAAGTCTATCATAATAGGCTTGTACTTAACTCAGCTCTTAGCGTCATACTAAGAGGGAATTAAGGTGTCCTACGATAAGAGACTTAGATGTGCTTCGAGCCCATCCCTTTACCCAACTCTGTACCAAGTCACTAGCTAATCCATTTTATCAAATGATCAGCTAGATTTCACTGTGTCCGGACATAATCAATCGAAATAGCCCCGTGAGTGATCAGTTCACGAACCGCGCTATGTCTAACGCCCAGGTATCTCGATTTATCATGGTACATTTGGGTATAAACATGAACCAAATTTCCTTACTATCCCAATGGACAGACATCTATCGATTTTGGCCACAAAGGAATCTCATGTTCAAATTTCTTAGCTCTTTTGCCTCTTTACCGGCAACAGCTAGAACCATGAACCCAGATTCCCCAGTAGAGCTGGTGGTGCAAATTTGCTTCTTTGAGGCCCAACAGATGGCACCTCCCCCAAGCAAGAATATTCAATTACTTTTAGAAGCATCATCTTCTAACTTAGTAATTCAATTTGCATCCGTACATCCCTCTAAGCCCGAGAGAATACCAGCATACACCAAGTCATAATTCATGTTTTCCTTAATGTATTCAAGTATCTGCCTAATAGCTTCTCAGTGATGAGTACTAGAATACTAGTATATCAACTCAATTTTCCCACTGCATAAACTATATTAAAGCCTTGTAGTTATCATTGCATACATTAAGCGACCAATGACTTAATAGTACTCAAGTTGTGAAACAGCTTCATCCGTACCAGGCATAAGCTTCACACTTGATTTTATGGAAGTAGTTACCGGAGAACAAGTCAAACACTTGAATTCCTTAAGCACTTTCTCAACGTAGTGAGACTATGACTGTGCTAAGATTTTGTTCTCACACTTGATTCTAATACCAAGAATCACAGTTGCTTCCCCCATAAAACTTGATGATAAGAGGTTCCTATTTGGTTAATACCAAAATCAGCATATCATCAACATACATGCATATGATTACTCATTTACCAGAGTTATCAAACTTGCTGTATATACACTTGTCTCCTTGATTCAATTTGAATCCTTTAGACAAGATTTCCTCATCAACCTTTTGATGCCACTGCTTAGGTTCTTGTTTAAGCCCACAGTAATTTGACTAACTTATAAACCTTGTTTGCATTTCCAGGCACAATGAATCCTTTTAGTTGCTACATACATATTTCCTCTTCCAAATCATTATTCAAGAACGCTGTCTTGACATCCATTTGGTGTACAACCAGATTTTAATTGCACCAAGAGCAATTAACAATCTAATGATGGAAATCATAGCAACAAGAGCATATGTATCTAAAACATCAATACCCTCCTTTAGTCTAAAGCCTTCGATAACCTATCGAGCTTTAAACAGATATACTGATTCATCAACCTTCATTTTCTGTTAGAAAATAACTTGCAGCCCAATGGCTTGCAACCTGGTGGGAGATCCAATAATACTCAAGTATAATTTCCATAATAGAATCTATTTCATCGTTTATTGCCTTTTTCCAGAAAGCCACATCTTGAGACCTCATAGCCTCACCATGTTCTAGGATCATCATCAATATGATAGCAATATGAGTACTGACACTCAATATCATAACTAGAACCCTCAATCAAGTAAACTTGATAATGTGGTCCAAAGGATTTTACAATCCTTACCCATTTGCTTCTTCAAGGCTCAAACGAACTTCGTTAAGTAAATAACAAGCCATCAACATGACTTTACCCCAAATCCATCACTCAAACCAGAGTAGGATAACATGGTTTTAGGATTCTATCCTTCCTTTCAGCTACACCATATTGCTGTGGTGTATAAACCGCTGTATTCTCATGAATGATACCATTCAATCGGAAATATACAGAATTGTATTATTCTCCACCTCCATCGGTTATTAATCTTAGTCAAACAACATGCTTTACTTGTACAGGCATATCAACTTGCCTTTAACCACCAAAGTTGCCTTGAAGCATTATTCATATTGAATTCTCTTCCTCACTTAGAAGATATCAATATCCATCTCCATTTAGGAGAACTCATTATGTGAATAATTCATCACATAATCTTGACAAATGTCATTGTCAATGAGCTTCAATTTGGTGAATAACCCACATTATATATGCAACAATACATGCGAATATAAATCATGCGACATGCGAAACACAGAGTTATATGAATACATGTACTCTAATAACATGCAAGTCACAATCCGTAAAATCATAATCAACCAGAACTTGCATAGTAAACTTACACATGCTTTTCTAACAACTTTTTACAGGCTACCATTAGAACATCAGTGCTCAACATCACCATGAACACTTAAATTATTTTAAACCAGAAAACCCCGAAATAATCACATAAACTTTGATTATTTCAAACCATAATCTCCATCAATCAAGTATTACCAACATGGTAAACTTACAAACACATTGACTGGAGTTTATACATCAGAAAATTCCATCTGATTATTCTGGTTGAAAACCATTGCAACACATGTTCTATGAAACATTTCATCATGGTATCAGCCAAAGTTTTCATACAAAGTTTTCATCAGAAACTTATTGATTATGAATTCACTAGCAATACATGCTACATAAATCATACACATCATCAGAAAATCTAACCGATCATAAAATTCACCAATTTTATCAAATCATGCATGCTTCGGAAGCTATATGCATTATCAGAAAATCCGACTGATAATTTTAAACTAACATATCACGTTAAGTCATGCATGCTCCACATACTCACATTTATCAAATAATGACAAATAATGATTAAAACAATCAAACCTGATTTTGCCCTCACAGACCGACCGCTTATCGTCAACCTTGCTGAAAAGATTTCAGCAACAACAAGACCCTTGTGGCTGCCATTCGAACTGATTTCTTCCCAACTCTCTTAACCGATGAGTACAGAGTCAACCAAAGAGCCAAAAGAAATCACTATCATTGCCAAACATCAGGAATGACAAACTGACCTCTTTCCACACAAAGCTCATTCATCTGGTATAAATTGAAGGCACTCCACGTCTAAAGTTCAAATTCACATAAACTGAACTTTGACATGCATAAAGGAAAACTGATCTCCTTCACATCATCTTTGCACAAAATCCAATTAGGATTATTCATCAATACATCTGAAGGCAGAAATATTAATTGACTCCTTCAATTCCTTTTCCAGATGGCTACTTGAAAAGCTTTGAGTTGAGATGACATTTCATCGCCTCAGAGAATTGACGCCATCAGTCCTCTCGATCTGAAAATCAGTCTTTTCTCCATCAATTTATTTCCATAACAGAAAACAAATCCTTGCTCACAAACATATCTCTGTTTGCCCAAAGTTGATTGACCCGAAATCAGTTGAACCTTTTCCAACCACAAATTCAAACAATCTGCGTCGCCGAACAGACATCTTCGAACATCCCCAGATTTCCAAAATTTTGACAATCTGTCTCACGCTTGCTTCCGTATCCACTAATACATACGAGCGCCAAACACGTCGTCTGGAACAAACCGCATACTTTCGACAAACTTAGTTACGGAGACATCACATCTCAGAATCCATAATTCCAAAACTCGTCGTCTGACTTCCTTCCCAAAGCCATCTTCAAAATCAGATCCCAGATTTCGACATCATCTTCCTCATTGAAGCAACAGACATCTTGTAAATAACAAATCAGATTGTAGGACGCCCGGTTGTCTCTAGATGCTTCAAAGATGAAAAATCTTGGATGCTGTTGAATCACGAAGTTCCTTCGCTTTCCTGATTTGTTATTTCAACCGGGTAGGGATTACGAAATCAACAAATAGGGATAAGACAACAGTCCCTTTGAACTTGGATAGCGAGATTGGTGAATCGATCTTTTCGAACAACAACGAACAAGATCAAAATGGAGATCAAAAGCACTTCACTTTTCTGGAATTTTTCCATCATATCTTTTCTATGTTTTTCACGTCTAAAAAGACCTCCAAAAACCAGCCAAGAACTGCCATTAAACTGCCAAAACTGCCCTGAACCGTCACCTTGTGCGTTCGCACAGACGGTTTGTGCGTTCGCACAAGCCACAAATCCGCACTGTCTTGTCATCTTGTGCGCTCGCACAGTCAGCTTGTGCGTTCGCACAAGCCAAACCAGTCGCACCATTTTCTTGTGCGCTCGCACAGTCAGCTTGTGCGCTCGCACAGTCAGCTTGTGCGCTCGCACAAGCCAAAGCAGTAGCACAGTATTCTTGTGCGTTCGCACAGTCCTGCTCGTGCGTTCGCACAAGCCAAAGCAGTAGCACAGCATTCTTGTGCGTTCGCACAGAATCTAGTGCGATCGCACGCATTACTTCCGGCGGGCTCAAAACACAGTTCAACAAGAGTTGTAAATGATTCATTTCATTCAAACAACATCTTTACAAGGTTTTACACATGTCATACATTGTATAAACCTAAAATCTCCAACAGTATCTGATATGGACAACAGTTCTTTTAGTATTTCACAAATCTTGCCTGGTAGTACTTCTGAAAACCAAGTAACAGCCAGGCCCGACCTTAAGACCAAGGATAGCAGTACTCTTAATTCATCAAAAGCAGTGTTGAGTGAGGCTGCTGCTGTTTCTTTGACCAATCCACCTACTGATCTCCATGAGAAGAAAAATCTCAATAATTCAGTGAATCGTAGTGCAACATGCAATCCTTATGGAGCCTTCAAAAGTGAAGATGAGAAACCTGCAACAACACAAGCAAATTGTGCACTCAAACAAGCGCCTGTTGTGAAAACTGAGGCTTGCGAAAGTCGTCCTTTCATGCGTTGTGCTGCCTCATTGAAAGAATGGGCAAAACCTAAAGAAAATTTACGCAGATCACGAACAAAGAAAAGGAAGATTGTTGAGGAATAGTTGCAACAAAGCCATTGCGTGGACTTAGTTGGTCAATGAAACAAAGGTTAGCTTCATGATATTCGGATGGCTACTTTTTTTTATTATCAAAATACATTACTGGAACATCTGTTGAACATTTTTACATACCTTTTAGTAGAATCAGTGGTGCGTTTTGAGAAAAAACATCAAATGCTTCAGTTTACATGATTTGATTGCAAAATAGTAACATAATGAATTTCTCCTGATCAGGCACTACCTGTACATGCAGGGGGATGCATTGAATATGTAATGAAACTCGTTGTATGACTGGCAGATCTACGCTGCTTTGGATAATTTAAGGCATTCGAGTTTCCTCAGAACTCATCCATCACAGGCATTCCTAGCCTTATGCTCGAAGTTCGCTTTGCATAGCTCCGAGTTGCCTATGAGGGAGAGAGTTCAGAGAAAGCTCATCCCTCTGTTTTAACTTAGCATCCGAGATTTTTCTTTCTAAAACCTCTGCTGAGCTTCATGGAGAATTTATAAGCATCTTGTGACGTATAATGCCCATGTAAACAAAGATGACATTGGTGCTCAGCCAAGGCAAACGGTCGGACCAAGTTAAGTATATAGGAATCATCCATCAGGTGAACGGTGAACCTGACAGGAAGGTGCTGCCAAATTGTCTCATTATTTATCTTGTTTCTGTAAGATATACATCAATAGTATCATCTGTTTTGTACCAAGCTGAGCCTGGTCAAGGATTATGGTAGATCATATACATGTATCTTCTTGTTACTTCAGTGTACGGCTGTTTTAAAACGGACATCGTTTACCCCCATGTTTTTTGTTTGACATGTACTTTCTTGTGCTTTGGGGAGAACCTGCCAGAGGAATTGTCCCAACTTTGTTTGGTCTTAATACCCTCCTTGTGTCTGCTGCCCACTGTGCACCGGCTCCTCTTCTAGCTAGTTTGTCATAGTTTTCGTTGTTGCGCCAACTCGTCTCTTTTCTTTAGCCGTTTTTAGGTCTCTTTGCTAGTGCTGTTGCGCCCTTGCTTGTACTCTTTTTCTTTTTGGGCTTTATTCTGTTCAATGAAGCTTTCCTTAAAAAAAAAAAAGAAGAAAAGAGAGTTTGATGCTAATATGTTCAATATTATTTATATTGACGATAGCGATTGATCAGCACATGGGCATCATGTAACACACACTGCAATTGCCATAAACAGCAAACAAACGATTTTTATGCGTTTTAAATTTTGTTCAAAAAATTAGGCAGTCTTGTGATAAGTACATTTGATGGATTGCCGAGGAATGATACAAGCATATACTGTTTCTGGATTCAAGCACATGCTTGTAGATTATAAGACGGTAATAAAAATAAAATACATGTCAGCAGCCTATTTGTGAAGTTCATCACCTGATGGCAGGTTTTCCCTACTCCTTCCCTTCCGGGAAGCTCTTCAGACCAAAAAGTTAAAAATAACGAAAGCACCCTCCAAACCCAACATTTGATTTCACCATTTCAGTTTTCTATGAGGGTAAAATGGTCATTCGATAAAAATAATGATGAACTGGACAAACTTTAATAAATGAAATGCGAGAGGGACTATTCATGTCCTCCAAACTAGGGGTGCAAACGAGACGATACGATCGCGAGCTACTCGTGATCGAACTCGGTCAAAACTCGATTCGACTCGATTCGTTTATATTCGCGAACAGCTCGTTTATGTGCTCGTTAACATACTCAATTAAAACTCGTTTATATACTCAATTAAAACTCATTTATATTGTTTGAAACTCGTTAACGAGCTCGATTAAAGTAATTTTTCACACTTTAAAATACTTTTTCAGTGAAAGATCGTTTCGACTCTTGAAAAATTCGACTAAAGTTCGTTAAAACTCGTGAAAAGCTCAACTAAAGCTTGTTCCAACTCGTGAAATACTCGATTAAAGCTCTTTAATATTAAATAATCACATTGATTTAAGTTATTTTAAATACTCGTATAAACTCGAACTCGGCTCGAAGCTCGTGAAAATTAAACGAACCAAGCTTGAACAACCTAATACTCGACTCGACTCGTTTGCAGCCCTACTCCAAACAAGCCTCAACCCTGATTCTCGAAAACCTTTCCACACTAAGCAGTGCAATAAAAAGTAACAAACGCCGTCGTTTTTAAAAAACTTTGCGTTTGGATACAGAGATAGACGAGTCCAAGGATAATCCGGAATAGTGTGAACGGGGGAAATTGAGGGATCTCGTCAGATTACTACTTTTGACTAAAAACCCATGTACGTGCTTTTGCTTTAAATTAGATTGCGATTTTGCTTCTTTTCACACCCCATTTTGCAAATGACAAATATACCCTCGTTTCACACGATGTTAAAAAAAATTAAGCAGTCTGACACCTTGAGACCTTTTTGGTAAATTTAACTAAGAAGCAGCAGGGGTAAAGTGTAAATAATCAGATTCTTCGCTCGTCCTTTAACTTGTGACAACAGAAAGTATTAGTCGTCAAAGATTTCAAACGACACCGTTCGAAAGGAATTTCATGTAGGTTAAATGTACCTCTCGTACGACCGACTGAAGCATCATAAATCTGCTACTGTCTGTTGTTGCTTTATAAATCTAGTTTTCAAAATGTTGCAAATTAAATTTTTTTTATTTTTTTAATAAAATGTTGGTGAAAATAATTGAATTAAATAAGAGGAAGTTGTATATGGGCTGACGCAGAGGTGGGACTTTTTAAGTGATTAATTTTGTAATTATTTAATGATTAATTGATTTAAAAAATGATGGGATCAAATGTGTACGTTTGATGTTTCCCAATGACAACGAATATAGAGAAATTTTGTCCCTTCGATCTCTCCATGTGTTAAATTTTAAATTATTTAATGATGTTTGGATTTATAGGGTTTGGTGTCCATGTTTAGGGACACGTGTCATTCACGTGGAGTCTGACTTGATATGTCTCGTTGACGTGTCCAAAATGTATTAATTTAATTTAAATAAATTGTATTTTTTTATTCATAAAAGCGTCATTACGGCACTAAAGGAAACAAACTGCCCCGAAGGGGTACCACTCCTAAAAAGGGCGCGATCAAATAAACTGGTCGGCCGATCTCAGTGATCGACACTACACAGCCGATTGACGCGCCGTCGTGCCCTTTGCGAATAACAGGAATCGAACTCCTGAAGCTAAAAAAACTAAAACAGCTCAGACTGAAAACCGACAGAGAGAAAACAACTCAGACCGAAATAAATTGTATAATTAGAAACAAGAAACAAAAATATCAGCGATGTTGTGTTGGGCTTGTCGGCCCAGTAGACCCATTTGAGTTCAGCTGTGTGTGAATTGTGTTCTGCTTCCATTAGTTCTTCCATTCGGACGCGTAGGTCGGAACCCTAGCCGCCGGCGATTGAAGAACTTTCACTGCGTTTTTACCGGTGAGCTCAATCTCTGTATGAATCCGTGATTGCTGCTTTTTGTATGGATGGAATTATTTGATGTTTTTTGTTATGCTGTGAACGGCGATGATATAGTTGTAGTGAATGATTTAATTGGTGGTCTTGATCGGGTTTGTTTGAAGAAGAGTGGGAAGTTGATATGCTTTTGGTTGGATTATAAATGTTTGTGGTTTTTGCAGTTGATTAATTGTTGGTAGTATCATGAGGAAGCTCAAGTTTCATGAGAAGAAGTTGTTGAAGAAGGTTAATTTTTTGGAATGGAAGCGGGAAGGAGGTCACAGAGAGGCACATGTTATGCGGAAATATCTCGTCACTGGCAGAGATGATTACAAGAAGTAATTGTTCTCTTTCTATAGCTCTATTCTTTTGTGTTGAGGCTTGTTGATAGTTTATATTGTATTTTCAATTTGTTATTTACTTGACTCTCGGAATGACCGTAGGTATTCGTCTATATGCCGGCATGTGCAGAAGATGGTGCATTTTTTGAAGCAGATGGATGCAAGGGATCCTTATCGAATTCAGTTAACTGATGGCCTATTGGATAAGCTGTGAGTCTATAATTATCATCAATGTATTTAACTTAATACTTCTCGGCTTTTTTCTATCATTTTAAGTCCTTGGGTCCATCTATAATGAATACTCACCAGAACCAACACATTACATTTAGATTAGTAGCTCGAGTGAGGGGTATGAAAAAATTGCAGCCGCTCAGAGTAAAATATTAGGAAGCATGTCATGCTCGTCCCTCAATAAGTTTACTACTCACTAAAGCTTGTACTATTTCCGGTGAATGTGGGATTTAAAAGGCTGATCACACTTGTTCTCAAATCTTTTTGTTTAGTTCTGGGAATTTTGAACTTCTTGAAATCCTTTTTTTTGCCTTTCAAATGCAAGCCATTTTAAGAAGCCATCATTGGCAATTTGTGTATGAGGGATGATATTCCTAGGTAAACGTTACATTGTCATTTTTTCGCCCTTCCGGCTTCCATTTAATGGTTTCAAAATTTTGTATCCAAATGATGATACTGGTACCACATGATGTAGATTTACTTTTGCTCCTAGTTCGCACCCAACACAACAGCATTAATGGGTAATATTGGTGATACATGGTTTATTTATGGGGTGTTTCCCCATTTTAAGAACATAACCTGTTACTTTACTGTACTTGATTCTTGTTTAGTTTGTACAGCTGAATTCTGATTTAATTTTCAAATGACAGGTATAATTGTGGGGTGATACCAATCAAGAAAAGCTTGGCTTTGTGCGATAGGTTATCAGTGTCTTCATTTTGCAGGTATACGGCTGTCACGTTTATCTGTTTTATGCTAGGTATCGAATTCACCGTAGGTATTTTGTTCAGCAAGCATGTGATACTTTCATTTTAATGGCTCGTTAAAAATGTCATGAACCTAAAAAAATAAAAATAGAATTAAAACGGTCACATCCCTGATATGTTGTTAAGATTGGCTTCTCTTAAATTTACTGTAAATATGTTTTTGTAATTGTATTGCCTTATGTCCGCTCGTATATATGTACGGTATACTTATATTGTGAGTGGTGGCAGGCGAAGGTTGTCAACCGTCCTAGTAAGGATGAAATTTGCTGAAAACTTGAAAGAGGCAGTCACATACATTGAGCAAGGACATGTCCGAGTTGGTCTAGAAACAGTGACTGATCCTGCGTACCTTGTTACCAGAAATATGGAAGATTTCGTGACTTGGGTTGATTCATCAAAGATCAAAAGGAAGCTGCTCGAGTACAATGACCAGCTGGATGATTTTGATCTCATGAACTAAGGCTTCCCTTATGTGCTTGAGAGTTGAGACCCATTTACACTGCTGGGCTGTTTTGTACGCTTATATGAGTCTCATGCTTTTTCGAATTTTGATCTATATTTATCTTTAGTTGTTGTTCTCATGACCTTGATCTTCGAATTTTATGTACCAGAATGCAATGTATTCACTTTTAAACTACTATAGCAGATGGTAATTTTATAAAAATCAATTTAGAAAGCATCAGTCTATATTAAAATTTGATTTGATTTATTTAACAAAACTTTGCTTAGCACGTACGTAAGCAACTTTCCTGAACTGAAACGCATATATATATATATATTTTGAATTTCCAATCCAAAAGAATATTTGATAAATTAAAAATCTTGTAATTAATCCAAATGTTCTCACCACTTCACAATTACCATCAGAAAGCGGACGTGTCGTCGTCCCCTATATAAATATCAATGCTCCGTTTGTCCCCAATTTGAATCTGAAGAACGAAAATGCAGGAGGAACGTCAGCCACGCCGCTGTAGTCTGCCCTAGCTTCAGCGTGTACTGCTACGATCGGCAGGCCGCTGCTGCCATAGCTGTCGACGAAGACGAATTCGGCTTTGCTGCTCTCGGTGGCTAGAGAATCAGGAATGCGCGGGTGATGGTGCGTTTGAGTTTGAAGTTTTGTGAAGACAATTTTCGATGATATGGCGCTAGGGAAGCAGCTTGATGATGATGATGATGAGCGTGAAGAGAATCTTCGTTCGTCGTCGTCTTCGGAGGCGGATGAGTTGGACAGAGGAACGTATTGCGTTTGGAAGCCGAAGAGAACACCGGAGATGTCGCCTGGAAGATGTAATAAGAGTAAATCGAATGGATCGTGTTCGAATCGATAGAAGTTTTGCGATCTTATTTACCGGGCGGAGCAACCGTGAGTTTATGTTATCGAGTCCCGAGGGCGTGGAAAATCACGAGTACAAAAACAAGGCTGCGACGTTGAGTTGTTGTATGTGTAAGAATCGAGCGGCGAAGGAGGTGAGAATAAGAGAAAGTCGTATTTGCCGTATAAGAATTGGCTGATGGGATTCGGCTTCTATCCAACTGGTACCAGAAACTTTCGTCCTTTCTAAAATTTTCTCTCTGTTTTCTGTCTCTTTATCCGATATGTGAAACGTCGAAACACAGTTACCTTAATTATTATCACTAAGCATATAATAATTAATTAATTCGATTAATTACTTATTACGTGGTGTGGAATAGTTGTTACACTGTACAAATCCGGGCCAGCCCGACCGGTTATTAAAACGGGCTTAGACATACATATCAGTCCAACGGGCTAGCCCGACCCGATCCGTATTTATATTCGGGCCGGGCTTAGACTCATATATAAACCCGAACGGGCTTAAAAGCCCGCCCGTTAGCTCGTTCCAAATTTAAAACCCTAATTTTAATATTATCTTTGATTCATTCAATTAAAAAAAGACAGCAAGATGTATCTTACAATGTTTCTCTGACGTTTTTTGTGTGGATCATCCAGCTCACTCATCAACGGAGTAATTCAGAAATCATACGAGAACGTTTTTGTCTCGTAAAATCCGTTTCATGCTAGTTTCAATTGTGTATAAGTCTGAATGTTATGATGTGTGTATTGTGTATGGTGGTCTGTGTTGCACTGAAGTTGCATCCAAGGTGTTTGATAAAAATCCAGTTCGTGTTTGATAGTTTCTGCAATTTGATCATATATGTGTCTCAGAGTTGATATTTTTTTTGCAGCCATTGCATTGACTTTAGCTGACCAAATAAAGGAGCCATGATAAATTTGACGTTAAGAGGTGCCTGAAATTTGTTAGCACTTAGCAAGCATGTTACTGATGATTACATAATTATAGCGGGTTTTTTGGCCCGATGGGTAACCCGTTCCGGTGTATTGGGCGGGCTTGTACAATAGTTTGAGCCCGAATTGATCGGGCGGATTTATCCCGACCCGACTTTATGGATTGAAAAATATAAAATTGTCCGGTCCGAACCCGGCCCGAGCCCGGATTTGTACATGTCTTCACAAACTTACCATTGGTCACTAGTGTAAAAGTAAAACCACATATTGACATTGCAGCTGTAGGCGGGCAGAGGCAGTGGATGGTCTTATTGTGTCGTTTTTCAAATCCATTTACAATTGGTATAAAGACACCCCACATGGCATAAGTTTGTGTTTCCTTATTTTGAAAACACATTATAATCATATGTCAAACTATGTTGTAAACAATTTCAGACTAAAACTTACTAACTAACCTTGCAAAGTTACTAAATTGATACATTAGTCTTTTATTTCGGTCGCATTGATTCTACTACCACACATGATTCAAAATGGGACGTACGCAGTGGCTGGATCAGTCTTTGTTACATTTTTATATGTCCCATCCCATTTTCAGCAAGTTTAATTCATAGTCAATTTTTGGCATGTGGAATATGAATCCATATTATTTTTAGAAATAAACAACGGAATATAATCAATGGTTCCCGCAAGACACAGTTTCTTAAATGACCCCAGCTGGTCATCAATAATTTGTGTATGCTGGTAATTTTGGACTTTACTAGGAATCGGACAGCACCAATAATAAGAGGGAAAAAATGATGAATTATTCAGTTCTATTTCATTATTTAAAATTACAATAAGTAGAATAAAATAAGGGTAGGTTGTCCCTTGCTTAGTTATGTTTTGTTTTTTATATAATGAATTAATGACAATGACCAATTTATGTGGGAACATGTTTAGGCAAATGGAGTGCGTTGTTTGTAGGATTCTTTGGAGTTTATCGTCCGACCAGACAGACCTCATGCCCTCCGGCCTCCTCATTCCACTTTTCCATCATTAACTTCTACTTTAAAAACGATTCGGTAATGAATTGGCGGATAACTAATGGGCTTTTTTTTAACGAGCCATTTAAACAGGCCCAATTCTGACTGACGCCGTGATTATAAGCCCGCAAATTCATCAAACTTTAATCGCGAGTGATATCATCATACAACAAAACTGAATTATAATCTTTAGTTATTATTTATATGACTATTAGTCTTTTACTAGGTAGTTATACTTATACCTATACGGAACGAACGACACATCTATGGAGTTGAGCATTGTTGTAGACCTACATTACATACCTTCAGCTGCAGCAGCAGGAGCATTCCTATTGTTATTATTCAGAACAAAATGGAGAGTATAGTCGTCCAGATACTGCATAAAGCAGCTGCCATGATCATCAGCAGCAGCTGTTTCTCCCTGCACAAATTCACCTGGCTGGTTACCTTGTAATGCGCCAAGTTGAGTACTCCGCTGACCAGTATCTGTTTCCTCTACCTCTTTATTGGCTGTTACCAATGGTACCGCACTGCTGGCTTTGGTTCCACAAGTTGTATTTGAAGAGAATTCGGAACTGATTACCTGGTCTTCAAGATGATTCTGATCTTTGCAGCAAGACTTCAGCTTGCCGTCATGGATGATAGCAGGTGTGCATTTAGCTGCTGAGTTAAGGTTGTTTTTGCTGAGATGCTTCTTGCTTAAATGAGTATTCCAGTAGTTCTTGACTTGATTGTCTGTCCTTCCAGGCACTCGTCCAGCTATGAGAGCCCACCTGGGAATAAAAAAACTCAGCTGATGATGGTGATTAAAAAACTGTAAATATTACATTCAACTATATCAAATAACTCAATTTGGATCAAACTGTAGATGCTCCCTCCTCCGGTAGTGGTGCAAACTCAGCTCTTAGACGAACATAGTCTTTGTTCTCCTTGTTCTTAGTCTTTGCTAGTTGTTCTAGCTTGATTTATCTTGGGGTTTAGGGGCTTGGCCCCCTTGTTGTAGCCTTTTTGGGCAGGTTTCGGTTTACTTCCGTTCAATAAAGCTGGGTTTCCATTAAAAAAAAGATCAAATGTAGATGTAAACTGGTTGTACGAACCTATTCCCAAGAAGATTATGGAGGCGGATAATAAGGTCCTCTTCATCTTCGGTAAAGCTCTCCCGCTTAACTGATGGGCTTAGGTAGTTCATCCACCTTAGTCTGCAACTCTTTCCACTTCTCTTCAACCCTGCAAAATCAACAATTGATCTTAATTTCGAGAAAGAATCATGTATAGTGGTTTTACACAGATGATAAATGAAAAACATTTTGTAACAGCATATATGAGAGGAGAGTGCTTTACCTGTTTTTTTGGAAACACGATTCCAGTGACTTTTTCCATGGGTATTGACATAGTCAAGGAGCATCTTGTCCTCTTCCACACTCCATAAGCCTTTTCTGAACTGATCATCAACGCTATTCTTTTGTTGCTTGTTGTCCTTCATTTTCACTTTTCAGCTAGCTCTTTCCTACTCTGGTCCACGGCAACCCCCTACTCCAAGATACCTGTGTATTACGATGATGCGGCAGATTGTAAATAATGCTATAGGACGAGAAAATGGCTTAGGAGAAGTATTATCAGTGAGCTTCTCTAGTATAAATAATGCCAGTAAATACCTGCTCTTAATGCTGTATGATCTGTTAGACTCTTACAAAATAACCTGCTTACTGCAGAAAAAATAAATATAACAAAGTAAATTAGGTATTAGATTCTCCCTTAAATAGTGTACAGACAAACACAAGAATTAGTGAGTTCACCATACCCTGCCCAAGCATGTTTATCCATCACATGCAACTTAGTCTTTTGATACATAGTTATACACATACTTAGAAACAGGCATACATGCATCTTCCTGTATTATTAAAGCCCTTTAGTTTATATAGGAACTAGCTAGAGATAAGCACCAAGCCCAGTCAAGCCATAAACATAAAGTAATGTCCTGTAAGAGATAGCAACGCATTAATACCTCTGTTAACTACTCTTGTTCCCAGTAGCAAATGTGTCTCATTTGGCAGTACATGGATAGACAGGCACCTTGGAGGATGAAGCTGCTTAACCGGGTAAGACAAGTCAATGTGAACCTTTATATGTGGTTGCACACTAAACAAAATTCTTGCATGCAGAGTTTTTATGATGGAATTTAAGTAGTGCACAGACTCTTGAGCATAATATAAAAGGGGGTTTCCCATTTCCATATGCCAATAAATAATGGTGTTTAAAGCTCTTTGCAGGAGGCTTTCACACGTGTCGGCTGCTGGCCTGGTGCAACATTGTCTGGTCTCTCATCCCGATAGTATATTTTTTGTAGTTGGTGATAACTAAGTTTCAAAACTTGAGCTACCCTACGGTCTTGACCTACCTTTTACCTAAAGGTTAAAACTTAGCTACCTAGTTAGATTCTAGCAGCCATCACTACTAAATATTCACATAGCTGTGGATCTCTATTTTAATGGTCAGCAACATGCAGTATGACTATGAACTATAATCCAATGCGTAAGATTACCTCTGGGAATCTCAGCACCACCACTGCAATAACTCAAATAATGACTGAAATTTAGAGACTCTGCAGGCGAGCCATCTCGTCATATAATCGCTTGCAATGTGAAGGCCTGTCATCTATATTAGCTCCAGCAGTTGATCAGTTCTATAGATATAGTGGTAAAAAGATTATACACGCGAGGCGCCGATCACATATGTACACCAAATGTATACAAAGATCCAATAATTACAAGAACAATGTCTCCATGATTATAATCATATGGTTCTGCTGTAACGTGTACTATGATTCATCAGGTTTTGGTTCAAGGATCACTGGAATCTTTTCCAAGTGATCTCCACGGAGCACTTCCACTGTTACCTGAGAAGGCATCATAGATAAGATAGAAAAAATTGACAACTGAATTCCATTGAAATTAGACACTAGAAATTTGAGGTTCGCGTCGGCTAAAAACTGAGGATGACATGCTACGTGGACAAATGATAAATGAGTAGCATAGATGCCATATTGCACAGAATGAGGAATTTAAAGTTATGGAATTATGGTCATACAAGCATCCAGACTGTGCTTCTTGAATCAATATCCAGTTTCAGTTATTTTTTAGAGTAGAGCAACTATACCGTTTCACCCACTTGACATTCATCAAGGATTCTGTACAAATCACTGCCGTTAGAGACCTTCTTCCCATTCACTGATGTTATGATATCACCCAAAACAAGTCTACCATACGCATCACGTTTCGTTGGTAGCAGTCCCTGCAAGTAATGAAATTGTTATCTTCCGTTCAGTATATCAGAGGAGAGCAACAAATCATAAGGAACATAATACATCACACACTATGCCACAGATCAGAAGAAATGCATACAGCTTTTCCAGCAGGGCCATTGAGAGGAGCATCTAGTACGAGCACTCCGCTTACTCCCAATTGCTCCACGGACTGGTCAGGGGCAAACTTAATTCCTAAAATAGGCCTTGTAACTTTACCGAATTTCACAAGCTGATCAACAATGCCGCTTACCTAAATAATAAAATTGATAATGTTATAAGGCAGTGATATAAACAAACATGCAGTATGACTACATTCTTATAATGACATTCCTTGACATTTTGCATTGGACAGTTCACAGTTCAAAAATCCATTACAAACGTCCCTAATGGTCTGGTACATAAGGGGGACAGAATGACCCAACACTAATAAAAATCAATGAATTGACAATCTAAAGAAACTGTATACAACATTACTTGACAGTTGACATGGTAAAGATAGATTAAGTAACACTCACGGTGTCAACTGGAATAGAAAAGCCCACACCAGAGGAGGCACCAGACGGTGAATAAATAGCTGTGTTTATCCCGATGAGACTGCCAGAGCTGTCAAGAAGTGGCCCTCCACTATTACCCGGGTTTATGGCAGCATCTGTTTGGATGACATCTTGAATAGGACGACCTGTAGCAGCTGAACTAATTTCTCTTCGTAGTCCACTACATAAATTTGCAACAGACCATTCAGTAAGATTGTGGGAGGAGGCAATGGATAACTCCAATATAGCTTATAGTGTATGCACAAAAGACATGGATATAAGTGACGACAATATGGCATTAGCATCATAATTTAAAGTTTTTTACTTTTTTCATGTAATATTGATACCTGATCACACCAGTTGTCAGTGTATGATCCAGACCGAACTGCAAGTCAGCATGAACAAATAAACTTATCAGGTCAACGTACTACCGATGCAATAATATATGTCATTGCCTAAAACATGAGTTCTAATAACATTCGTAGATTTGGCAAATTACATCTCATCAATTTTTATAGTGCTAATAATTAAGAATGTGAAAAAGAACTAGATCAAATATAAACATTATCGAAGGCTATCATTATAGAAGAAAACTTAGACAAAACCTGAGGGTGTCAAATATATTGCTTTCTTGCCCATACTCTCTTTCTCTATACAGAAAATGATATCCTCTGACCACTAACCAAGAGAGAATTCCAGAAAATTTGCAAGGTTTGAGAGAGGGGGCCATTGCAATATGTAGGTGTAACTGTATATTTTATAGTGCAGAATTCCAGATTCTACTTACAGGGTTTCCAATGGCAAATACTTTCTGCCCAACAAGCAAATCTGCGGAGACACCAATGGGAATTGGCCTCAACTTATCTTTTGGTGCATCAACTCTCAACACAGCAACATCCTTGTCTTGATCGAATCCAACAATTTTGGCAATGTATGTAGACTGATCAGCAAGAGTGACTCTAGAATGCACAAGAAAAAATATATACAATGCTCAGGGACCAGAAAAACAACTCCATCTTTCTGTTAATGTATAATAACAAAAATGTCCAATTACAGCTATCACTAATGACCACAAACATAACTGACTTTGAGACATCTGGCACATAATGACATAAACACTTACACACTTCTTTTACATAAATTTGTATGGTCTATGGGTTTCCAATTCATCTTATGCAACTAGCAAGACAAAATTTCAAATCAAAACATCAAAAACAATAAAAGAACAGCAAAGACTAATGAAAGCATATGCTAGCTCTTTTTAATTATTAAATATAGCCCTGTTCCATCTCCAACCCAAGCGCACACATAAAGAATCAAAAAAAAAAAGACTAATGAAAGCACTACTTTAATCTAGCCTACGAACCTGAGATCAGACGCACCGCGAATCACATGATAATTTGTGACAATGTGACCATCCGTGTCCCACACAAACCCCGATCCAGATCCCTGCGGCACTTCCAGCACATCCAAAGTAAACATATCCTGCCTTAATAACACCAAATAGTAAAACTTCCCGCAAAACTTCCAACTCAAACCATCACCATAAAATCAACAGGAAAAATACCAACCAACAAACGCTAAACTTACTTAACCGCTAAATTAGTTATATACACAACAGACGGCGTATTCTCCTGGAAAAGCCGCACCGTCGCACGTTCATCAGTCTGCAGCTTCCTCGGCGTCGTGACAACAAACGCCCCAGCAGAGTGAACATCGGTCATTAGAATTGAGCATGAGAGGGCAAGGGAGGTGCAGATGAGAACGAGCGAGTCGATCGCCGGACGACATCGATCGGAGGGAGAAAAAGCTGAATCGCTACGGCGGAGGACGGAGAGGATCCGAGGGAGGGAAGAGGAGGATAATTTGAGCGGCGGAGTGTGTGGGAGTGTGGATGGAACGGCGGAGGCGAAGAGTGTGGAAATGAGTGAACGAGCGGCCATTTTCAGAAGCTGAGCAGGAACTGGTGATCGCTGGAAGAAGGGAATGCCTGTTGTTTAGTGCGGTGAGGTCCATGGAGTTTCTGTGGAACTTTGACACGTGGCCGATCGAGAACTGTTGGATCTTGTTATCGTGGGGGTTTAGATAACTAACAGCTTGTTTGGCCGACGAGCATGGAAGTATTTTCGTTATTTATAAACTGGTCCCCAAAGGATGTGAGATCTACTGTTACATGTGTAAACTTTTTTAAGGAAAGCCAACGGTATCAAAGAGATAAATGACAAGAGGAGAGCACTTGGCTCAGTGGAGCAAGTGCAGCCGGCGTCCACGCCACGCCCGGTTCAACTCCTCACGCTGTCATAAGATACAGAATGAGTACTAACACTAATTGTAACCAAGCCTTTAGCCTTTCAAAAAAAAAAAAAAAAAGAGATAAATGACAATTGTGGAAAAGGTACCCGCCAAAATTACTTTTTGCCCTGTTTAAAAATTCATTTTCAAAACTAATGAGTTGGCCCATCAAAAAAAAAAAATAATGAGTTGGAAGTTGAAATTTCAATTTTGCCTTATTTTGACATTTCAACTGTATGCATCCAAATTGGTGGTCCCGGTACTTGAATTCAGAGCATAGTATCCATTCATTTCAATGTAGACTCATTAATCAATAGGTCACCAACCTTGTTGGCAATAATTATATTTATTTTGAATGCATGTATTTGTATTTTGATGTTGAATTGTTTTCTTAATCATCTTTCTCATCTTTTCACCAAATTTGTGAAATGTATTGTAGTTGAGCTCGTTTTAACTCTTGACTTGTAATTAACCTCCCTAGAATAACATATTACTTAAATCCACAATAAAAAAAAGTGAAACTAATCAAATTTAAATTAGCCACATAGATCAAGAAAATCAGCATCTTCGCAAGCCTCCAAATACCCTTTTCACCTTTTGGCACTTCATAAAAATATCCCATCAAGTTGACCAAAAAGGTAAGGGACCAGACCAAAATATTCATAATTACGAATTTACGATGGCTGCCCTAAATTATTATTTAATTTTATATTGTGGTTGGGAAAATATGAGTGGTGATTATATTCCTTCAAAAGTCAATTATTAACGAATATTTTTGTGGAAAAAATAAAAAAAAGGTTGTGGGGATCTCATGAATTTGTACCATATGGTGTTGTTCACTTGTTCTCCAGCTTTTGCCAACTTGACCAACACAATCCGAATTTGCTTATTCTAGCCGCCCCTATTATCAATCCAAAGGACAAATACTTTCCTTGTTTTCACCTAATCACATTTTAAAATTTAAATAAATCATTATTTTCCACCGCTCGATTTCGTTCCTAAGAGGAGCATTTAAATAAGGCATTCAAATTAGAATGAGGTAGTGAGGTACGATCTGAACCACACATCTACCTCGTGCTTTGTGAGCGCGCCACATGTCCCCTACCAAAAATCCATCAAAAGCAGAAAGCAAAAATTATTCTTGCACTATTCTCTGCCACATCATCAAAATGAGTGGCTCACAATATGCCTCAATGCCTCATTCTACCAATCCTGCCTCAATCGAGTTCTCCCTCGTTCCTAAATATAAAGAAAATCAAAATATTTGTTTCTACAATTATCAAATCTCTAAACACTTCCTCACATTATCACTCGTTTAATAAATAGGTGAAATGTACTTGATTTAGAGTAAATAAAAAACAAAAATGACGAATTATACAGTATGAAAATTCTATATTAGTGACCAAAATGTAAAATAATTATATGTTAGTGTCCGCATACAAAATATTTACCAGAAAAATGTAAATAGCATAAATTTACAAATACAATAATTTAAATAAAGAAGTTCTTACTTTTACGTTTTTTTATTGATTTTACCAAAAATAGAAAAAGTCAAAGAATAAGTTTTTTTTATAAACAAAGAATAAGTTTTTTGAAATTACAAAAGCGCCATAATTTCGACGTAATTATGGAAAGGTCATTGGCAGAAGACAATGAAGAGAAGCAAACGAACGGCGTTCGCGAGTCCACAGCCAATGCTTATGACAGGAAGTTCGAGGATGTTTCTAGTCAGCTGTGGCGCCTCGGATATGTAGGTCCATTCAATTCAACTTACGGGTATTCAATTTTTAATCTTTATTAATTACTATATATATTAATGCGATTGTAGTTGGAATCTGAATGTGGGTGGTTGACGCTTCATAGATTCGTTTTGTGGGTCTTCTTAACGATTGGAAGCCTAGTGGGAGCTCAATTTGCAAGAAGGGTGTTTGTTCTTTTGTTCGGGAGAGAAGGGTCCGTGGAAGCCTGATCTGGTTGACAGGCGTTGATCTATCGGTAAGTTGCCGCCTTCGATGTGTTTGATTGAATTCCTGAATGGTGATTAGTCTGTGCATGGGTTGGTTTTGGTTGTTTTTTTCCTTCTGTGTATGTGAATTATTGTGTATGGAGTCAATGCGATTTGTGGGGTTGGATCTGAGTGTTTGATTAATGGCTGTTCGTATTCAGGGCATCAATCTGAAGCTTAATTTTGTGTATTTCATGAGATTGGTGTGAAAAGGTGGTCTTTTTGGTTTGGGGTTTTAGGAATTTTGGCTTAGCTTATGTGATGGTTCTGCTGTAAACTGGGGCTGTTGTTTTTGAAGATCTATGGTTAAATTGGTGTCTGTTGCAATTGTGGCGAACTGTAAATTATTCATGTGATTGATTGGGTCTAGTTGTCTTTTCAGCTGCAGGGAGGATTATTGAGATGACAACAAGTATAGCTGCAGGTACCAGAAGTCTGCATATTGGGTCAGTGGGATACAAAGGAAGACGCTGTAGACAAACTTCTTGGGTTAGCGATATTACTTTCCAGAGACAGAGAGGCATACAGAAAGAGCTGTCGTGGTATGTAAAGATATCACGATAGTGATATAAACGTGATATAAAATATTTCTTGGAACTGCAAAATCATAAATAGTTTGCCGTTGAAGTTAAGTAATTTTTTTTCTTCATAAGTGCGAATTGTCTGATCCATTTTTAGTACAGTCATGGTCGTCTCTTGGATGATATTTCTTTATCAGGCTTCATATATGACTTATTTTCTGATGCTTATATGCCAGGTCTGATGCAGTATCCAAGTTGAAGATGACTCGTAGTAACCTCTCTCAGTTGGCAACACATGATTACAGGAAGCCTCTTATGGCAGTGACATCATGCTTACAAGATAGCTCCACTAGATACTTTGACTTTGTGGTCATAGGTAGTGGAGTTGCTGGACTGCGCTACGCTCTTGAAGTTGCGAAGCAAGGATCTGTTGCAGTGATTACAAAAGCGGAGCCTCATGAGAGCAACACAAATTATGCTCAAGGCGGTGTTAGTGCTGTTTTATGCCCGTTGGACTCTGTAGAGAGCCATGTGCAGGATACAATTGTAGCAGGTGCACACTTGTGTGACGAGGAGACTGTCAGAGTAAGCTACTTATCCACCTAGCTCAAGCAGTTTCGTTTTCTCTGTTAAGCAGGCTTCAATGCGTCATATTCCATTCATGCGTATAACACTTTTAGGTTTTTGCGTATTTAATATCTCTGCTCTTATGTATCTCAAAAAAAAATCTCTCTTAGTTTTCATATTCAATTCAGCTTATACAAGTGTAGATTATGCATCTCTTTCCAAAGTCAGTTTATTAACGGCAGAATCCAGTAACGAACATTCATTCACGAAGGAAATTCTATAAACTCCAACATTTGTTTCCCTCGAATGAAGTTTCTCATGTTCGATGCATCTTTCAGGTGGTTTGTACTGAAGGTCCTGAGAGAATCAGGGAATTAATAGCGATGGGAGCATCTTTTGATCACGGAGAGGACGGGAACTTGCATTTGGCAAGGGAAGGTGGTCATTCACATAATAGAATAGTACATGCTGCTGATATGACTGGAAGAGAGATTGAGCGTGCACTTCTAGATGCAGTCATCAATGATCCTAATATTCAGATGTTTCAGCACCATTTTGCTATAGATTTTCTTACTTCCCAGGTAGCTAATACTTCCCTTTGTTCGAATTCGGCGCTAACCTCACAAGTCAAGTGACGGAAAAAATTTAACAACGCAAATGCCTGGTCATAACAAAAAAAATTTTGTTCAAAGAGCTTAGCTGAGTTCTCCGACTGGGATGTATATTCTTATTGACTCGGGTTTGCTGCTGCTTTTTTCTCAGGAGGGTTCTGAAACAGTATGCCACGGGGTTGACACCCTGAATACTAAAACCCAACAGGTAAAGAAGGATGCTTTTGTCATATGTCAACTTCGTGCACGGTTCAAGACTCAACTGTTTGTTGTAGTCGATGGTTGGATTTGAATTTATTCTGAACTCATTTCTATTTCAGGTGGTCCGCTTCCTGTCGAAGGTTATCTTACTCGCATCAGGGGGTGCTGGGCATATATATCCTACAACTACAAATCCTCCGGTATTTCTATCTTGCCTACACATATTTCATGATATATGTTCTTAAAATTACAGGGTAATAAAATACGCCAGGTCTTTCATATACTGTGAAAATCATCATTGGTTAATATAAATTCAGTTTCTTCAGATAGTTCACCCACTCTTCAACAAGAGGAATCAGAAAGATTACATGGAAGTTTAGAGCAGTGTCAAATAATTGCTCACAATTTTCGGTGATTCTCTAATAGGTTGCAACTGGAGATGGTATGGCTATGGCTCATCGAGCTCAAGCTGTCATGTCCAACATGGAGTAAGCATATTTCATGAGCAGACACGAGCCATGACATTTTTGCGAAACCATGCCTAATTTACATTCTATCAATAAATCCTCAGGTTTGTGCAATTTCACCCAACAGCATTAGCTGACGAAGGACTTCCAAGAAAACCAACGGTTGCTCGTGATAACGCATTTCTCATAACGGAAGCAGTGAGAGGTGATGGGGGGATTCTTTATAATCTAGACATGGAAAGATTCATGCCGTTATATGATGAACGAGCTGAGCTTGCTCCCAGGGATGTAGTTGCCAGAGGTATAGATGACCAGCTAAAAAAGCGTAACGAGAAGTATGTGCTACTCGACATCAGTCACAAGCCAAGAGATAAAATCTTATCCCATTTCCCCAACATTGCTGCGGAGTGCCTCAGGCATGGGTTGGATATAACATGCCAGCCAATCCCGGTGGTTCCTGCTGCTCATTACATGTGTGGTGGAGTTCGTGCTGGGCTTCAAGGAGAGACGAACATAAGAGGCTTGTATGTGGCAGGTGAGGTTGCTTGCACAGGATTGCACGGAGCAAATCGATTAGCTAGCAACTCATTACTCGAGGCTTTAGTATTTGCACGACGAGCTGTGCAGCCTTCAATCGACCACAAAAACAGCTCCTCACTCGAATTAAGTGACTCTGATCTTTGGGAAAGGCCAGTCGTTCCAGAGACAATTACAGACAACGTCATGCAACAGCTTCTTGATCAGACACGAAAGACTAGAAAAGACTTGCAATCAATTATGTGGACATATGTGGGCATCGTACGATCAACGACCAGGTTATTAACGGCAGAACAAATGATTACAAAGTTGGAAACAGATTGGGAAAACTATCTTTTCCAGAAAGGGTGGGAGCCAACAATGGTAGGACTGGAAGCTTGTGAAATGAGGAACCTCTTTTGTTGCGCAAAATTGGTAGTCAGTAGTGCGCTGGCAAGACACGAGAGTCGTGGCCTGCATTACACAATCGACTTCCCGCATTTGGAAGAGAGCAAGAGGCTCCCAACAATTATCTTCCCTTGCTCAACGGTGAATACAACGTGGAGTTCGCGGCAATTATACAGACACACTGTGACTTAGCAGCGTTCGTTCAGACTGCTACGTACACCATTCTTCAGAAAACATGGAATTTTAGCAGATATTAATTCTTGGCCTCTCTAAAATTACTTGGAAAATTGATCGATACTGAAATTGTTGGCTTGTGATGGAAAGACGATGAGGTCAGCGGTGGATAGAGTTGATTCAACTGCAGCAGAGCGTGAGACGCCATTCTTCCTCTGCAATCGATACTAAAATTACTCTCGTCTTTAAATAAATATTTTATAATCAATTTATTAGAAAGGCCCAACTCTATCAAACGAGAACGCTGCGTTTAGTATTCTACTGTTGTGACTATCTGGTTAATGTTTAGTCCCACATCGTTGGAAACGGACATGCTTTTATCTTTTATGTACTGAAGCCTTAAGACTGAGTTTGTCCCTTCGGAAGGGACATATGATAAAATTGGAATAATATAGAGAAGATTAGCATGGCCCTGCGCAAAAATGGCATGCACAAAACGAGATCTGGTCCAAGTTTTTTGCGATTTTCCACACTGATTCGGTAAGAGTTTAGCGAGCTTAGTGAGTTTTTTTTTTGTTGGGGTCAAATTTTGAACAGGATCAGGCTGGTCCAGATAGAAAGAAGATCGTCGGGGTGTGTGTTCTACAAGGCCAATGTATACGCAACCATGAACCCTAATTTTGTAGGTTGTGTGGAGGGATCATTAGGTATTCGTGACTGGCTGGAGGCTCAGGGCCATCAGTACATTGTCACTGACGACAAGGAAGGACCAATTTCTGGTAAGTAATTACAGTAATAAACAACATATGCCACCACAATTTCTGCCTGCGATGACTGATATTTCTCATTTGCCACCACTTTTATCGTTATGCCACGCTCTTAAGTAGCCGTTGACTGAATTTTGATTACAAACACGACGTCCGGCGAGAGCGCGTCAACATAAATATTCTTTAGAATGTCATCCATTGTAACTGAAGGTAGGTTTTTGGAGTGGTCCATTTGGTGGCCGCCGGGAATAGAGATTGAAGAAAAGGAAGCCGATGGTGGCGGAGGAGGAGGTGAAACAGAGCGATCCGATTTCGTCGTCGCCATCACGACAACCTCTTACTGATCATGATCTCTGCGGATTTCTAGGGGTTTGGTATTAATTACTCATTCAATCTCTCTCCCTAAATAAGGAAACCAAAAATAACGGTTAAACCCGCTGTTTATGCGTTAAAATTAAGTTGTGGCGTATAACTCTCTCTATTACCTTAAATATCTCATTTCGTTTCCAAAACAGTTTAAATTCAAATAAATATAATATATAATTAAAAACAGACTATAAATCGTATTCATACTCTCGCATTCTAATTTATAAACCCTAAAAACACCAATTAGCTTTTCTCTCCGAATTTCAGCTTTTAGTTTCGGTAAGGATGTGGATCTGTGAGAACGAAGAATTCAATTTCTCTGTTGTTCCCAGCAATGAGCCTGTGATCTCCTCACCGGAATTCATCATCATCGGCATCCACGCTGACATCACTCTGGTAAGCTTCTCGAACGATTACAATGAAGATATTAGTACGAGAGTGATCTCAATTACTTAACCCACGATTGCTTCTTGTACGATAAAGCTTTGAAATTGGGTCGCAACGAGTTTCTACGGAACGAGAAGATTTCAAGAACCGCGTTGGTCAACGCGTTGACCAGTATGAAAGTGAGGGAGATGTATCACAATGAGAATTTTTAGTCTTATTTCTTATTGTGATACTCTCCTGCACTTTCATACTGGTCAACGCGTTGACCAATGCGGTTCTTGAAACCTTTTCGTTCCGTAAAAACTCTTCGCGACCCAGTTTCAAATCTTTATCGTACAAGAAGCATTCGTGGATTAAGTAATCGAGATCGCTCTCGTACTCGATTTCTTCATCGTAATCATCCGAGAATTGAACTAACTGCGCTAGAGGTTGGTGTGTGCAATTCAATTCTTAGAGTGTCAGCCGACTACTACTACATCAATTTATGCACTAATGCAATGTACTCGCACTGGACTACACTGGTAGATGCTGCTAGTAGACAGTAGTTGCAACGTGGCTACATTGAACCAAATTGTAAGTAAGTAAATTTTCACATTCATAATGTTTTCATACATTATTGCAGAAGAAAGGAAAATGTTGTACCTTGTCACAACTAACATAAAATCAGAGGAGGTTTTCGAACAACATAAGTTCTGTTTTTGGGTGTGGATCAGAGACTCTGTAGGATTGTTTTAAAAAATGCATGATTTGGGGAGTAAATCAAATAATAATGGCAGTCCAATACTTTTAACAGAAAATAAAAAATAAATACGATATGGTTAGCTAGGATTTAGGAAGATGAAGGAATTCAATTCTGAATGTGTACTCTTAAAATACTCTTATGTCTTATTTATGTGCTAACACAAAAGAATCATTTTTTTAATTTTAATCCAATTCACAAAATATAATGCTCAAGTGTAAAATTAATTTCACATGTGAAAAAAATAAATAATTTGTCTAGGTCATAGAGATCAACAATAATGTTGAATATTCAAAGTTAGTTTGGATTTCTGACACAAATCTAGCGGTTATAGTTGATCAATTTTGCACATGCCCGCCATGGAGGGATCCACTTATATAAAATATATACATATAAATATTTAGAAAGAAAAATAAACAAAGTAGATCTTGTCAGTTGTTAAATATTTTACAAATTATATTAAAATAAATCATGTTCAGTTGAGGCGTTAAAATGAATCATATTTTTTTTTGAAATTAAAATGAATCATATATATTTTTTCGATTAAAAAATGAATCATATTTTAAATTCAACAAATAAAAACTTTTTTTGATGAATGATTATTTCTGTATAAAATTAAATAAATAAAAGAGTGAAATGGAGGAATCAAATAACAGAGCAGAGTTCCAATGGAGAGGAAGAAGAAGACAAGAGCTTGAGAGAGAGAGAGAGAGAGAAAGAGAAAGAGACAAAGGCGCAGTAGTAGACTACTGACTACGCAGTCTCGTATTGGTCGTCGTCTTCTTCGGCAAGCTCCCATGTGCACACATGGACTCACTCACTTCCTCTGCTCTCCTACTCCCTCTCACAAATCATCATTCATGACATGAGCAACATCATCAGCTTCTGATCATCCGAGATAGAAGTAGAACACGCTTGTTGATTTACGAAAACTGGGTGCAATGAAAGAGAACGGCGATGGTGGGTTTGTAAGGGCGGATCAGATAGATCTGAAGCGGCTGGACGAGCAGCTGCAGCGGCATATGAGTCGTTCATTGACTATGGAGAAGATGAAGAAGATCGATGACGACGAGTTGGGAACTCCGACCGGGGCGGTTAAGCAAGAGTGGGAGATTGAGACATCTAAATTGCTCGTCAAGGCTGTCATTGCTCGTGGCACTTTTGGGACTGTGCATCGCGGTGTCTATGATGGTCTCGATGTGGCAGGTTAGGGTTTGGATGAAGTCTTTGCTGTGTGTTGTTGTTAAAGATCGAGTCTTGGAGATGGTTGGATTTTCTGCGTACAATGTGTTTGATTAAATGCTTCACTGAAATGGGATATCCTCAAATGTTACTTTGACTTTTAGTTATTAATTGGTACAGTGCGAGTTCAAGTTAGTTTTGGATGGAACAAGCAAGCTCGTGAAATTTGAAAATCCGATATGTAGTGTAGCCAATAAGTTGCTTTGCATTGCTAGTTCTTTGAACTATGTCTGATCTGAAAATCCAGATGAGTTCTGAGTTTGATTCTTATATGTGGTTGAGATTTGATTAAAGTAGATCTAGCAATTGAAGGAGAGTGAGTCACGGGATGGAGTTGAATTGGTAGTTAGATGCGGGTGGCTTTTAGCACTCTCACGTGCCCTTGCTATCTAATTATAGTACAAGAAATTTCTAGTAATTTACATTGGGCCATGAAGAAAAAGCTTAAAGAAACACATAGGTTGAGCACTTAATGGGGTCTTTCCTGATAAAGATTGAGGAACCCAACTAGTTGTTTTGAACTTAGCTAAATGTACCGTCACCAAGAAAGCTAATTATACCATCTTTATGCCAAATAAAACTATCACTGGCATGTAAAATGTGTTATGCTATTCTAGTCTAGTCTAGTCTAAACTTTGCAATGTCTATGCATTTATTTGTTGTTACCTTGAAAAGTGCTTATTTTATATTTGAGATGTCTAAGGAATCTATTGTCCTCAGTGAAACTGCTTGATTGGGGTGAAGAGGGTCATAGGACAGATGCTGAAATAGCTTCCCTTAGAGCTGCTTTTACACAGGAAGTTGCTGTATGGCATAAGCTTGAGCACCCCAATGTGACCAAGGTATATTTTTTTATGGACATATCCCTGCATGATTTTTAAATACGAAGGAAATGGAATATTTAATATCAAGTAACAAAAGATGTTATGGAATCAAGTTCGCTGTTTTACTTTTCTTCAGTTTATTGGGGCTACTATGGGAGCATCTGGGGTAAACATACTAACAGAGAGCGGACAAATTGGCATGCCAAGTAACATTTGTTGTGTTGTTGTGGAATATCTGCCCGGAGGTGCCCTGAAATCGTACCTCATTAAAAACAGAAGAAGGAAGCTTGCTTTCAAAGTAGTTGTTCAACTTGCTCTAGACCTTGCCAGAGGGTAAATTTCAGTCTCTTATCTCCACATACATTCCCTTTTATTGGATCGTTACTGTTAGAAATCTGTCAGACGGAAGTCACAGAGTATGTTTCCGTCTGATGGTCAGATAGCAGCGGAAATATTTTGCAAGAAAATAATGACGAAAGTAAATACGCACTTATGTAGAGTGGAAAACTTTATCACAATAGTGATAAAGTAAAAACCACTACCTTTCAGATTGCTCTGAAAGGATTTGCGAACTGATTACCCTTTATTCCGATGTACTTGCAGAGTTTACAAAATAGATCTTATAACTCGACTCTATTTTGATGACTACTGCTCAATCCGATAGAGTGAATCTGTTCGAGCTTCTCGCCTCCGTGCGTTTTCTTTCTCAGCAAACCTTTGCTTCAAAATGTCGTAGCTTTTTCTCTCTATTTTCGCGCGCATACATTTGTGCTTTCAACTTCTTTATATAGAGTAGATCTTCTTGTTTCCCGTTTGAGCTTTCAAAAATCTTCTTAAAGCAATTAACTCCTCTTTACTTCTGTCATTAATTGCTTCCTTTATTCTCTGAGTCTTCAATGTCTTTCTTAATAGATATCACTCCAAACGGCTTGCATATGATCTTCAATCACCATTTAAGTCTTGATTGTAAATGCTTTCCTTAATAGCTTTCCAATCTCTTGACTTTCTTTCCATAAGTAATTGCTAATCAAATGGCTCTTCCATCAGCATTTACTTTTTCCATTCTCTCAGCAATTACTTCATCAATCAACACTTAATCTCCCATTAAGTCAGCCGGTTTGATTGCTTGTAATTGCTTCATTCTTTGTTGTCATCAATCAGCATTTAATCTAGTCCTTGATTAAATCTTTCATTGCATTTCTTTAATCAATTACCGATCTTCATGTGTAATTGCTTGTGGAATATTTCTGCACACTTATAGCCACATTAGTTAAGTGTTTGTCATTCATCAAAACCTGAGGGTTTCAACACCTTTTTAGTTTTGCTTTCGTGAATTGATGGAGTCATGTCTCGTCAAGCAATTTTTGTGTTTCGTCTCAGAATTTGATTTTGTGATTTCATTGAAGGTTGAGCTATCTTCATTCAAAGAAAATTGTCCACAGAGACGTGAAGACTGAAAACATGCTTTTGGACAAGACGCGCACACTGAAGATTGCTGACTTCGGGGTCGCCCGTGTCGAAGCTTCAAATCCTCATGATATGACTGGCGAAACTGGAACCCTTGGATATATGGCCCCAGAGGTAGGCAAATAGTCTTTTTCTCTATTCTTTTATATTTCTCAGTCACACTCCCTTCTGGCTGGTAAATTTATCGAGCATTAACTAGCGATTAATACCCTGAGATCTTTTGTTTTCTTTTTTTATTGTTCCTTTACCATCTAAATTAGAAATCTAGCCTTGTTCGATTCATTTGTGTATATTTTGAATTCATGAATGATTAATGTGCTATTTTCTCTTCTTTTATTTCCCCAAATTACTTGTAATGTCGAAATTCTGTCATGAAGTGCCTTATTTTGACTTGAATGTACAAAAGTCCTTAATGTCAAGTTATTGTGTAGACACTTTATGATACTAAATATTGAGGACATGTGACAACAGGTTCTCAATGGAAACCCCTACAATAGGAAATGCGATGTGTATAGTTTTGGTATCTGCTTATGGGAGATATATTGCTGTGACATGCCATATCCAGACCTCAGTTTCTCGGAAGTGACATCAGCCGTTGTCCGCCAGGTAAACTTCCACATAACATAACTGTCGTCAGGCCTTTAGGCTCTAACTTGCATTCTATCATGAAGTACCAAATCTCCATTGAACTTTTCTTTTCCACAACAGAATCTGAGGCCGGAGATACCTCGTTGCTGCCCAGGCTCTCTAGCAGCCGTAATGAAGCGCTGCTGGGATGCTAGTCCTGACAAGAGGCCAGAGATGGATGAAGTAGTAGCTATGATGGAGGCCATCGACACATCCAAGGGTGGCGGCATGATCCCAGGTGACCAGTCTCAAGGTTGTCTCTGCTTCCGCAAGTATCGAGGACCTTAAGAAGTCTGCCCCATCTTTTAAGGACTCAACGTTTCAGATTGACCAGTTGGTATCTGATTTGTTGAAAAAACTCCATGACTAAATTTCTCCACAGCAAGGTCATCTTTTGACTTTTCTCATTCATGTTGCTCTGCTACATTGGAACCTTATGATATGTAAAGTTGTCAATCAGTGTACAACTTGGTCATATGATCCATTTCAGGTTCTCAAATCTCAACTGCTTCAATAGAGAATACAAAATGGTAGAAGTAACAATGTCTTACTGCATTTCTCATAACTCAAAATTTCAAAAAAAAAATGAAGAATTACAGAATGACAAATCCAGACACCAAACACAGGCAGGTGATCTTTTAGCCAGCAATTTTGTAGGTTGGGTTCACCAGATTCTCCAAACCGGATACTACTTGGATGGATTGTATCACATCGCCAACTTTTAGATCAGCCAAATAATCCTCATTGTCAGTTACATAGCCAAACACAGCGTATCTGCCGTCGAGAATATTGGCATTGCTGGGAGTCAGTTCACTTTCTTTGAGAAGCCAGAATACTTGGCTTGATGCCGAATTGTTCTCAAATTCCTGATAGCGATGCACGTATAATTTCACAATTAGGATTCTTCCATGAACAAGGTAAGGAAAAGGAAGGAGTTAAAGAAAGCTAAGTTATGCCGTACCTCTCTGGCCATGGCCATTGTTCCAAATGCGTTGAATGGAAGTTTTGTTTGAGCTTTGTAGAGACCCAATTCCTATCAAAATACACAGTTAGTTCGAAATTCGAAGGAAAAAATAGAAGTATTGAACGGGTAAATGAATGGCAAAAGAGTAGCTTAAGATTTAAGAATACAGTGAAGTGATCAGGGATCTTACTTCTAAAGTTTCACCGTATCTTGGCACTTTTTCTCCTTGCACCATGATTTCCAATGGTATTGTGCGAACCTTTCCTGTGCTTGGATCAACGAAACCTTCTGCCGGTCCCTCCGGATCTCCAGTTTGAACGACGAATCCATCAGCTTCAGCAAGACAACACATCAGTTGCAAATATTGCCGCATCACCTAGTCTAAGTCAAAGAACGAATCCATATATTGGAAAGTTATATAAAGGAATTTTACCTCTTTGGATCTCCATGCCGTCGTAGAAATGTCTCTCAACTAGGTCGACGAAGTTCCCAGCTGTCACGGGTGCATTGTACCCATCAAGAACAATGCGAAATACACACTCATCCAAGTTAGCGTTGTCTTTCACCTTAACCTTCATATCAACAATTGCTCTTCCCTTCAACAGAGGCATGTTTCGGTACTCCTCAGGAACTTCGTATGGAAATCCATCTACCATGTCCTCTTCAACACTGCAGAAACGCAATGCCTCGAAGATCTCAGCTGCAGTCAATGACAAGGGTATATATGAGATAATTATCCTAAGACACGCAACTTTTGCAGGTCATTCCCCACTTCCGTTTGTATGGTTTAGTAGGCCTAAAGTAAGCTATCGAAACTCTTGGTGCGGAATCTATTCATCATATCTGCTAGACACATATCCGTTTAAGAATAACAACTTAAACTAAAATGGTGATCCATTCAATTTTCGACCATCTAATCATCGAGGACTTGACGTAAGCCAGTAATAAAGACAAACGGGTATCAAAATAGAAGGTAATGCATGCACCTTCGCCTATCTAAAGGCATAAAACTCATTGACACCGTTTTATTAATTTTACTAACCTACTAACATACTGCAGCAACTCCTTCTGCTTGGGCGCAACTGCTTCTCTCTTCCGCTCCTCCACAATAGTCTGAAGCTCATCCATCCCAACTTCAAGCTTATTAAGAAGTTCCTCACCGTGCGCCTTCTTCGATTCTGCTAATCCAGCAACTATCAAACTTTTTCCCTGCTTGTACGCTCTCGACGCTTGTCTCACATTCTACATAACCACATCCAACAATACTCTGTCAGATTAACGTCCGCACAAGTCTCAAGTTACAATATGCGAGCAGCGACCCTTACTCTTTCAACCGAGTCCAGCGCCTTCAATCCAGCAATCTTGAGACTCTCAGTAATATCTTCCAACGGCTTCTGAACCTCCCTAATTGCCTTATTATCAATAGGCAAAGCATACCTCAACAGAGCACCTGGATCCTTGATTGGCGGTCCAGATATCAAAACAGAAACATCTGGTAACGCCTGAGTTGCTGCATTAGCATCATCACACCATTGCATTGTCGGCACTCCGGTCATTAATCCAAAAGCCAATGCAAGCGATATCACACCTTCTTTCATCGTAAATGACTTACCTTTCCCATTCTTCATCTTCAACGACAAATCAAACACCATAATTAGCTCCAGAGTCCAGACTCTTAAAGCAATTTTACACAATTCAATTGACTAAACAGCTGACACATTCATATATAAAAACTGAATTTTATTATCCCCAAAATTTCGGATAGTAATAAAAAAAATAACTCTTCTACATAAAAATTTTGAAAACACTTGGCATAAAATTCATTTTACTCCAGTTTAGGAATAATGCATTTACATAAGATATTTTTGTATAATTTAATTTTCGAAAGCACTAAAACACAAAAAGTCATTTTGCTCTAAAAATATATCTCCAGACATAAATTTTCTAAGAAGCAAAAATCAAATGAACATTGAGATTCAATGAAAGTGAGGATCTTAAATAAGTTTTTATTTTACCTCTTTAAATTGGGATTCATAATTTTTAGGGCTACCAGAAGCACATCTGACTCCCCACTGATAATTTCGAGCTCTGTAAAAACCCAATTCGTCACCGACTCTAACTGCGTTTCTCTTCCTGCCAGTGAAACCGGCTGCCACGAAGCAGCATTGGTGACATGAAAGAACAGCAGACGCCATTGCTGAGTCAAAAAATCTTCAATTCCCAAGTTGCCGGGAAGAAAATGGAATAGAGAGCGAGATAGGCGTTAGTTTTGGATAATGAGAAACAGCTAAGCAACGCGGAAAGCAGCTGTTTGGAGATATTGAGGAATTGGGTGTCGCTGTCGGAGAGATGTTTGTAGAAACTGATTTGTGGCGAGTCATCCTCTGGTTTTGGATAAGGCTGGATTTCCAGTTTATCCTTGTCGGGTCCAGTGAATTGGACCGGACGGCCCAACTCGGTTGAATTAAACCGCCATAAATTGTTTATAGGCCCAATATGTTATTTTCATACTATCGTTTATAATTCATATTTCATGCAGTAAAAATTTCTTCGAATATTTTTAGAAATGAAATATAATAAATAATCTCATCTGGATAGAATATGAGAAGTTTCTCATTACTCTGAAATTTAGCTTCTCAATAAGAAAAGTATCAGAAATAAAATAAAATATATATTTAAAATATTAATAGAACAGACTTTCAAATCGACTCTGCTGATCACCTCAACAATCCTTTTACCTTTAACAAAGGATGTTGGGTGTGATACCAATGACGACGCCATGTAATAGTCGTCATTGGTATCTATGCTCAAGCTTAGTCTTGTACTCCAGGTGCGGCGGCCATCTCGATATCGATCTTGCTAACATCATGGGCCAGGGCAGCACCGAGGATAGATCACGCCGTAGAAGATCCATAAAAGCAGTTGAAGTATGCTCAGTACCGCTCCAGAGCCATTGGGGATCTTTCACAAATATTTGAATGACATTTTATTTAAGTATCCAAAAAATGTGCTTAACCATAATAGAGTGATAGCAAGGCGGAGACTTACAAGCATGTTGAGATCAAACTTGATTAGACCATAGGCAACCCAGATGGATCCATTCACGAAACCTGTGAATGAGAGCCAAAATGGCATGTATTCTACATTCTCCGTTTTGATGACTTTGTACTGTCGAACAATTAATATATTTCATAAGGAGAACTGACAACAATAAACACCTAACTTGTAGTTACAAAGTCAAGAGTCGGAGACAGTCAACTTACCATTACAGTCAAGGGCGCAACATACATCAATATACAAAATGCGATACAGAAGGCTCCGACGAAAGTAGATCTTCTTTGAACGGTGTGAAACACGGTAAACGTAATGACTGCGACGACGCCAACGATGATTGCTTCAACCAGAAGCACAACTGATATCTTTATCTGCAAATGAATAAAGGAAATAGTTAGCAATTACTTCCTTGCATGAATAAAATAAGCAAAGCGTCCATGTAGATAGATCGATGATCAATATATTATTAGGGTTAGGGTTTGGGGATTACAATATTCTAATACGTGCGTACCCTTTTCTTATTATCTCCATAGATGTAGAAGATGGTAAGATAGACAAGCTCCATTGCAAGGCCTAAGCCGTTGATGGTTAGAACTAGAGTGCTGTTAGGGTGCACAAAGGGCAGACCGTACAAGATCCAGAAGAGGCAGTTCATGACAGTGGCCAAATATGGATCTGGCTTGAATTCCTCAACAGACTTCCGCTTATGTATCCTCCAGAATGTTGGACTGTATACAACAATCAATTAAATAAGGAGAAACTAACTGAGAGCACCATACAAACTATTTAATATCGATCAATGTTGTGAGATGTATCAGAAGCTGATAATAATCCTTACCATGGAGACAAGAATAGAAGGAAAGAGATTACATTCCCTGAAAAATAATAACAATAAAAAATAATCCATCAGTTTCGATACACAATCAACTTCAAACCCTTTGCCTGCCAAAGATCATACAGAAAATCCTATTTATTTATAAAAATCATAAAGCTTCTCAAAAGTTGACACATGACATATTTGTCGAAATTTTGTAATCCAATACGGGGCAAAATAGTTTTTTTTTTGTATTTTCGTAATTAATTGATTTTATTCAATTAATTCAAAGCATAAAGTTCAGGGTTATTTGATAATGTTCAGAGTTATTTTTCAAAGTTATTTAATAATATGCAGAGTTATTTGAAAATATTAAGAGTTATTTGATAAGGTTCAGATTTATTTGATAATGTTTAGAGTTATTTGATAATGTTTACCGTTATTTGATAATGTTCAAAGTTATTTTCAGAGTTATTTGTTAATGTTTAGAGTTATTTTATAATGTTCAGACTTAATGTTATTTTTTTCGGACGTTTATACCCTCGCATATATTATGTATTTTTAAATAAGTTCATTTTAATTATTTTTATTTACAAAAAGTGCCCCGAATAATGATTAGTCGAGTATGTCACGTGTCAAATTCTTAGGTGATTTATAGTCTTTTATATTTAAATGTGGTTTTTATTTGATCCAATCTCCAATTATATTTTGGGTTTCATAATTTTCGTGTTCTTTGAACAATTCTAAACATCTAATTTTCATGTTCTTTTTGAACAATTTTAAAAACATCTAATTTTCATTCACCTTAATTAGGATATCATCAAGTAGATATGACATTGTATAACTGACCGAAAATGCCGACGATATTCCGAGCAGTACTAGCATTCACCATCTTGAACAAATCTCAAAACAACCACACTCCAACACCAGCAGCAGCAAAAGAAGGACGATAAATATTGGCGTACAGCAACAGGATTAGATTACTGTTGTTGAAAAATTGAGACGAGCAGTGCATGAGTTTATATAATAGAGGTACACATTTTACTGTCAGAAAATTACGCATTTGCCATTAAGATAGCTATTTGAAGAAATGTGAATATGTAATCATGTCTTTGATTGAGTTGATGACCCCCATTTGATGCGTGGTTGGTAATTAAATAAAGTGGATAATTATAAAATAAAATTATCTTTCCAGAATTTTTATTTAAAATAATAATTAACAAGACACCTACCATGCACATTCCAATATTAATATTGCGCTTGACTGAAATGGAGAAATACTTTTATGGTAGTAAATCTCAATATTTATATTTACCGAATCCAATAAAAACAGCTCTTTGGTTATTCATTATTTTGCGAATGCAAATTGAAAAATACACATTTACATCCAAAATTATTTTTGTTTATAATGTTGGGGCGTTCAAATGTTATAGTTTCTTAGAGTGTTATGTGTTATGAGCTTCTGATTGGTTGATGAAAATTAAGGAATCAATCAGAAACGAGGAACACGGGATTACGGTGCACCCTCAAAGCACGGAGTTGTGTGGGTGAGGGTGCACCGTAGTGCCCGTGTTCCTCGCTTCTGATTGGTTCCTTGATTTTCATCAACCAATCAGAAGCTCTGTAACACATAACACTCTAAGCAGCTTATAACATTTGAGCGCTCCTCATAATGTAGGTCATTAACGATGTTAAAAAGCAATTTCTATTAATGTATTAATTTAAGTATGTCACAAGTTTAATAAACCCTTTATTCGACGAGCACTCAATTGAGAATCATTTTAAATTTCGAGAACTTGAAACTCCAATCTTCACCTTGATATGTGTCTCATGTGCATTTTTCAAAATGCATTTAATACAAAGTCAAACCCATATTTTTTTACTTTACTTTTTGGAAATGTGTCATATGCAGATTAAAAGATGCATCATGATCTAATGGTGAGATTTGGATTCTCAAGATCTCGAATTTTTAAGGGTTCTCAACCGAACACTCCCTTTTATTCATTCATTAGAGTTTAAGTTCTCGAAATTTTAATAGTTCTCAACCGAACTTAACCTGAATGGATATGATTGACGAAAAAAAAATCACATAAATTATAAACGATATGATTTTAAGTCACATAAATGATAAACGCAAATGTTGCATATACGACTTTGCATGTTAATTGTATTAGGACACGTGTGTATATGTGAGTAGGATAACGTATAGTTTGAAGATGCACGCAACTGAACTTAAACTCTAGTAGATTTCACATGACAAATAATTCAATATAATGATATAATGACTTGTTCCTACTTCCAAGTTCCAACCAATAAAGATCAATATTGTAACATGAATAATTGGGCTGCTTCAAAACCTATGTACATCGTCTTGATTGATATCTCAGCTGCTAGCACTGGTGTTAGTTCCGGCTCGATCGATATAACTTCAGCCATTGATGGACTTGTTTGTACGAAGAGCTCCTCATCATGGCATGTTAACCTAATTAAGGCGAGTTGGATACGCTGGTGATCACGTCGTGACCCACCCCAGGGCTAGGACCCGAGTCCTTGATGACCCACGACGAGCGGAGCTTTGCGCCAAAATATCGAAGCTCTGTTGTCGTCGGCGTCGGCGTATGACTACTCCGACTTGATGATGTGTTAAAGTCGTTCAGCATCCGACTCGTCGAGAGGGGAAGAAGCAACACCAAGATTATGAAGATAAGAAAGATGAAAGAATGACAACATGAACTCTTTGTCATTGCTAATTAACGAATTAATGAATGAAGATGGTTAAGGAATTTAAGGTTGTTTGGTCTTTGGTGCACATTTTATACTAATACGAAATTGGATTTAATTTGGTGAAGATTATTCTGGGAAGCAAAGTGAGTATTGTAGAGAGACGTTGTGCTTTTAGATAGGAGAGTGTGAGAAGTTATCTAAGAATGCATTGTAATAATTCTATTGGAGGAAATGAGTTGACAATATGCCTTATTAAACCTAACTAAATTTTACTAACCAACCATTTTGTTGAATCAATTTTCAATTTGAGGTAATAGAGTTTGGTTATGGGTTATGACAATTCATAAATATACTGTTTGGTTGGATCAAAGTCAAACTGTGGTGAGTCGTAGTCGCCAAATGTAGGCGACTATGTTCAACTGGTTTGCATCAAGATCTCCCTAAAAAAGTATGCTATAAACTCTTTTAAATTATTTTTTTGTGGTCTATATATTTGTTGTAAATATTGTTATTTTATTCCAATTCAAGATGTGATCTTATTCTATTTGTGACAATTTGGCCTTATTTGTTCAATTTAGAAAAAAAACTTAGTACCAATAAAATATAGAATCGTTTGAGGAAAAAATGACATTGAATAATATATCACACAATTGAGATCAACTTCTTGATGTTGTCGATCAAGAGCTTTGCATTTATATTTAGGTTGTTTATTTATTTAGAAATCTAATTTTAGTAAAAAATAGTTTGGTCGAGTGGTTTGAACTTATGGTAAATTGTCAAGAGGTCAATGGTTCGATTCCTCCGAGTATCATTGTGCTTCAGATGACGCAATTCAAGTAGCAAATCCGAATTGGTGCCGTGCGTGTCCTGTACTCTAAAAATTAATTATTTATATGTAATGTATATGTACAAGATGTATTGGTATATTAATTGCATGTATGAAATATAAAAACTCAATCTAATTTGAATAATGGACATCAATCATGCAACAAATAAGCCAATTTCCAGCTCACCCCAATTATAAGATCTCCACCATTCACCGATCTCCACGTCATCAATTCCAACGGTCAAATATAACAAGACAACTTTGTCCAGCATCAACATGAGCTGTTCTCCTCCAGGTCGAATGTAATCTCCATCAGCCGACAATCTCCACTAATCCACCCTTCAATTTCCATTCCCAACAGAGTACAAAACCCGAAGAAAACAGAACGCTATCTCGGAAAACGCGAGAGAGAATTAGGGTTTCTTCAGGATGGATAAGGACGAGCCTGATGTTTCGTTGACCAGATCCATCGACGTGGACGACGACGACCTTCACGAAGCTGCATTCTCCAAAAGGGGCTGTTGTTTCTGGGTTCCTTTCTTTTCCGGATCGGGTCAGAGAGATGACGGGTCGGCTATGTGGGAGAGGATTCGAACTGGGGAGGAAGAGGGAAGCAATAAGTGGTGGCGGAAGGCACTGAAGGCGGCGATGAAGGTGAGGGAATGGTCGGAGCTGGTGGCTGGACCGAAATGGAAAACGTTTATTCGTCGGTTCAATAAGAATCGGACCGGAAACCAACGCTCCGGACCGCGGAAGTTCAATTACGATCCAGTTGATTATGCGAAGAATTTCGACGATGGCGGCGTAGATTCCGATGACGAGGATGTTTTGAGACGTGGGTTTTCTTTGAGGTACGCTTCGGTTCCTCATTCGGCGAAGTCGTCGATGGATTTGGGGAAAGATGGACCAGTTTTTGAATGAATTGGACCGGTAGTTTGAGTTTGTATTTTTGCTTTTATAAACCGCAACCGGCTGGTTCGATTGAAAGTTCGGAATTGACTCTAATTGCGGGTGCGAACGATGTGGAGTTGAAGTCAACGTTGTTCGAGGTCAACATTCGATGATTCAGTTGGAGAAGCTTTTTTTTATCAGCGAGGAATTATTTTTGATTGTCTATGCATTTTATGTTTGATAAGTGTAGATAAAAATTAAGTTATTTTTAATAAAAAATTCGTCCCGTTTTTTTATTATACTTGGAAGGTCACACGTCACAACTTATCAAATACAAATGAAAATTTTCACTTATTTTTTTTTTGATGAAGACAATTTTCACTTATAGTGGTAATCAAAAAAAAAAAACTTATAGTGTCTAAAATTTTTATATACCAAAATATTTAAATTTAGATCATATGAGGAGCGTTCAAATGAGGCAAGCAAATTAGAATGAGACAATGAACACGATCTGAACCAAACATCTACCCGTGCTTTGTGGGTGCGCCACGTGTCTCACTACAAAAAAGTAAAAAACAAACAGTAAAAATTTATTCTGTGCCACATCACCACAATGAATGGCTCATATTTTGTGCCTCATTCTAGCAACCTTGCCCCAGCGCTCTCCTATATCATATTTTAGCTATTAACTTAGAGTTCAAAATTAGAATTTTCTTTAAAAAATTAGAGTGACTTTCCTTCACCGTTTTGTAAAATTTCACAACCTTTTGACCCAACTGGAGTCTGGGCCTTGATTGCATTTTTGGGCTTTTGAAATTGGGGTTGAGACCGCTAAAACCCACCACAGCCCCATCAGTTGTTTTTCCAGTCTCCGGCACTCAACTCCGGCAACGAGCCACCAACAACTGCACACCGCCAAAACTCTCTCAAGGTGTGTTTTCCAGTGCGTTTGATTCCTGTTACATACCTGGTCAAGTTCTCATAGTAGCCTCACCCAATTGAGCCAAACATGACATTGTAATCCGTTGATGTTGTTCTTGTTACTGAGTACTGTTTAGGGTTTAGCTTAGAAAATGGACAACGTGTAATTACTGGTACTGATATTGTCCACAGTGTTGTTTATTGGAATCTAGAGGCGGAGAAGATTTGGTTTTAGCTTGTAAAATAGACTTTTATGCTGGTTTCTGCGCTTTTCATTAGAATTTTCTCATCAAATATATTGACTCATATTCGTTGTTCTTGTTATGTGTTAGCATGTGTTTGAATAAGTGTCAGCATTTAGCTGTTCAAAGAAGACGTCTTTAAAAATGGGAATTGCAGTATTACACACGTGACTTATGTAACATAGTGTTGAGTAAAAAATGCTACTTAACAATTTGGAATACCATCTTCTGCTTAGACTGTTAGGCTTAGCATTGATGGGTTACATGCAGTTGTATTATTTGTATTTGTTCTAATGTTTTCATGACTTGTCATGTAGAGTTCGTATTGGCTGGTCGGGGATATACTAAATGATGGCATCGTGGGTGACTAGTGCACCATGTTTGAATCAGTGTTCTTCACTGTCTGTTGTAACTGCTTCTGTTCCCAATTCTACAAGTCTGAATTTTCTCGGAGGTAGAAGTTCGGGGTTTCACAATTGTGGAAAACTCTCTTACCTAAGGCTATATGCGACAAAACATACAATGCCATCATCCTTAACAACCAAAGGAAATAAGTCTTCCTTTCGAGATCAACGAGGCAGGTGGGAAGAACCCGATGATGGCAGTGCCAGCGATAATGACGATGATAAGGATGATATGGAAGGGAATGAAACTGATTCGGCAACGGCCGCTAACTACGAGGAAGAACTTAGGAAAGGTTTATGATCTTTCCGACCTCTAAATATCTTTCAGTTGTTATTCCTATATGAGCTTAAAGCCTCACATCTTATCTTTTTACATTATTGATACTGATGTCATTTACATCTTTTGTTTGTTGGAATTGAATACCAATTGTTGCTGTACTATCTGATGTAACTTTTGCAGAAGTTGAAAACATGCTCGAACCTGAAGAGAGAAATATATTGGAACGACACACTATTCCTGACCTTGACAAAATATCAACTGTGAGTAATAGATTATCTTTCTATTTATAGAGTTTGGATGCTATTGCTCCATGCTTTTGGTGCGATGAGTACTGTTGGTTCAGGCAATTCCTGAAGCTTTTTTTAAACCCTTATAAACAATCCTCTATGTGGGAGTATTTTACTCAGAAAATAAATCTTTTATAATTCGTATATAGAGCTACCAATTCATTGCAAGTGTAGTATGATGATTTAAGCTTTCACGAATCGCGACGTCTTGCAGGCCAAGTGGAGCGTGCTTCACAGTCTTGGATTATCAGGACAGATACCCTTCATGGATGAACTACTCGAAACCGGAATGGATATTGACATGGTTGATAAGGTAGATGGTTGCTTTTTTCTCGTATGATTTAGATGTTTCCGTATACACATCTACATTTTGACCTGCAATTTTGAACTATCGAATTACAGAATGGCCTCACTGCTCTCCATATGGCCGTTATTGGAAAGAAAGAAGCTGTCATTAGCCATCTTTTAAGAAAGGGGGCATCGCCCCATATCAAAGATAAGGTAAAAAAATTTTTTGATTAAAGATAAGATAAATTTGATATATCCTTATTTCGTATCGTTTCCTTAGCTATATTTATAAGTTGGTTACTGGACAGCATGGGGCTACTCCACTTCACTATGCAGTTCAAGTCGGAGCCTTGCAGACCGTAAAGCTATTAATCAAATACAAAGTTGATGTGAATGTTACAGATTCAGTAAGTAGCACTTAAGTTTTCTTTATTGCAAATCAAGGTGAATGATGGTGTTAGTATATTAATTTCTAAATATTTGCAGGATGGGTGGACTCCTTTGCATATATCAATGCAGACTAGAGATAGGGACATAGCAAAAGTTTTACTTGTTAATGGGGCAGACAGCACTCGGAAAAACAAGGTAAAAAGTACTGTGGCTTCGCTTGACTGCATATTCATTCCTTTATCGCTATTTCTATTAGACATCATGCCTATATGAAGCGTCTTTGTTTGAATTACCATGTCTATTCTGGATGTAAGTAATCAATAGATACCAAAAGTTTCACGTAATATCAAAAATTTGTTGTTTAAGTTAAACAAGATCAATGCATAATACAGATAACCTCGCACACTTTGTTTGTGAATTTAGCTTCTTTTCTTTGTAGAAGTCACTCTTGCATTTTGCTATGGATAAATTTGTCATCATATAAGCAATAACTGGTGAAACAATTGTGTTTACAGGATGGAAAGACACCCCTTGATCTAAGCCTATGTTATGGAAAAGATTTCAAGGCTTATGATCTTGCCAAGTTATTGAAGCTTGTACCAGCTAACCGTGATTATTAGAGCAGGTCGGTACATCCCATGTGTTGCGAGGTAGTTTGACTTTGAATCATCTCAGATATGATTCGACGATGTAACTGACTACCTCTTGTACATTTGTGGGCTCTTGCGTCATTGAATTTTATACATGTAACAAAAATTTGGGGACAAAAACTAAAAAAATTAGACAAAAACTATAGACTGGGAAAAGATCAGGTGAGAAGTGATACTTTTGGTGAGAAATAAGAAATAATCTCATTCATTCATCTTTGTCATCAATGGCTAGTATTAATTTACATAATACGTAGCTTTTCAAAGGATAATCCATAACATTATATAATTCGTAGTTTTTCAAAGGATAATCCGTAGCTCTTATATACATACTGTTATGGATTATCTTTGAAAAATTACGAATTATGTAATGTTACGAATTATCTTTTGAAAAGCTACGAATTATGTAAATTAATCCTATCCATTGATGACAAAAATGAATGGATGAAATTATTATTATTTCTCACTAAAAGTACTCTTCTTACCAGAACGTAACCCATTACAGACTAAGCATTTGAAACGGCACCGGTCTGGCGAGATACATGACAGAATGAAGTAATGGGCCGTCGGCCCATTTATGGAGAAACGTTGGCCCAGAAAGCCCAATAAGCCGGTAACCAGCGAGTTCTCGTTACGATACGGCTCTGAATCTTTATCCCGTCAATATTGTGCTTTCCGATTTCCATTTTTAAAACTCTCACTCAGATCACAGCAAATGCTTCGTCGCTGACTCGCTCTAGTTAAGCAGCAAATCCAACGCCGGAACCGGAACTCATGGCAGCGCCGGGCATCTTAGGATCCACACGCGTCGAACGGAGCAGAGTTGAAGCAGAATGCTCCAACAGAAGCGTCTGGTTGAAGAGGCGCGAGGTATGGCTGGTGGTGCTAGGTGTGATACTGCACGCTGTTTACATGCTCAGCATATTCGATATTTACTTCAAGTCTCCGATTGTTCACGGCATGGACTTGGTCAGTCCTCGGTTTAACGCCCCCGCCAAGCGCCTGGTCTTACTCGTAGGTAGGTATGGTGGTGATTGATCTGAGTTAATATAGTGATGATTTGATCGATTTTTGAATTTCGATTGGATGTTTGAAATGAATGCTGCTGTAAGGATGTGTATGATTGTTAACTTGTGACTTTAAGTAGGAAAGTCTGCGGAGGTTTGATTTGATGTGAGAAAATGTTGTCATTCAAAAGTATGTTGGGCAGGCTACTGAGTTTGGTAGATTTTGTAAACGTATTTGGATTGGAAAGTTGGATGTGATTTTTTGGTCAGGAGTGTGGAGTACATATAAGTCATTGTGAAGATTTGGCGTACCAAGTCTGTTTTGAATTTGGTACGTTGTTGCAGGTTTTGACATTGGGGTTCTGACATATGAATGATTACAGCTGATGGCTTGCGAGCTGACAAGTTCTACGAGCCGGAGGCTGATGGAAATTACAGAGCACCATTTCTGAGAAGTATAATTAAACAAAGAGGTCGTTGGGGAGTTTCCCATGCTCGTCCACCGACGGAATCGAGGCCCGGTCATGTTGCTATTATTGCAGGTTTTTATGAAGATCCTAGTGCGGTTACAAAAGGCAAGTCGGTGTCTTATCTTTTTTTCTGCAGTCCGAATTCCAATGCTTTTATTGGGACATTCAACTTTCTTTACTGAAGAAAGAAGATCATTTGTTGTCTATACAACTACAGTAGATGTTATTTTGACTAAACCTACTCTTTAAATCTGCAGGATGGAAAGCTAACCCTGTTGAATTTGACTCGGTGTTCAACCGCAGTAGCCATACAATATCATTTGGAAGCCCTGATATTGTTCCAATTTTCTGCGGTGCCTTGCCTCACAGCACCTGGAAAACATATCCACATGAGTTTGAAGACTTTGCTACTGGTTTGTATATCTTCATTAGGACTCTGTGTTGTAGTAGTTAACCAAATTTGCTTATTTAACTTTGAATTCATATTAATAGTCCACTGAAGCTTAAGAATATACATAAAAAAAATTGACTTTACATGGCTCTATAACCTGTTCCTCAAATACAAGTAAGTCTTTATAATAAGGATACGATATTACTTCAAATTTATGACTGACGTGGTTATTTGCTTTTGTAATATAGCATTTCTTCGTACAGAAGAAACTATTGAACTTGCTTCATTGCATATTGATATTCTTTACCAATATAATGTGTTCATGCAGATGCATCATTTTTGGATGAGTGGTCCTTTGATCAGTTCCAGAGCCTGATTAACAAATCCAATAATGACCCCAAATTGAAGATGCTTCTTCAACAAGATCGTCTTGTTATATTTCTGCATCTTCTGGGATGCGACTCAAATGGCCATGCTCATCGTCCCTTTTCCTCTATATATCTCAATAATGTCAAGGTAGTTGACCGGATTGCCGAAAATATGTATAACCTTCTTGAAGATTATTTCAAAGACAACCAAACAGCTTATATTTTTACTGCTGATCATGGAATGAGTGACAAAGGTGATAGCTCGCCACCTTTTATTCTGCCATCATATGTTTACATTTACCATCGCTATTGATGGTAGATTTTACCCAAGTCTAAGAATGGTACTATGGTAGTTTATTGCAAATTGTACTTGGCCCTATCTCTATAATATCTCATTTGAAAAACTAGTATAATGGAATGACATGAAATTCGACAGATAGTTGCTTGCTTCATTCATAATCTTGAATTCATGTGCAACATATCAAGCTAGGATTTCGGAAGTATGTTGGTTGACAAGAGATGGCTTTAATTCCTTGAAAGTTTAACATGTAGGAAGTCATGGTGATGGGCATCCATCAAACACTGACACCCCGCTAGTTGCTTGGGGAGCGGGAATCAGGTTTCCAAAACCAGGGTCTAACAGCAACCATGGGGATGATGGACATCGATTTGTTGATGAGCACCTGCATGATACCCCAACTCCAAATGATTGGGGTCTTGATGGCATAGAGAGGGTTGATGTTAATCAAGCAGATATTGCACCGCTAATGGTAGTAGGACACATTTTGCAATGAGTTTTATGACTTTACATTGTTTGATTCACATTATTTAGCTTGGGTGTCATCCATTTTGCAGTCAACTCTTCTTGGTATGCCATGTCCTGTCAATTCAGTTGGAACTCTGCCGCTAGATTACATCAGCTTAGCTGAGGTAGGCTTATCCTTCATTTAACAGATTTAGTTTCTAATAGTTCAGCGAAATCGCTGCAACGCCTGCTCATTTTGAGCTCTTATGTCCAGGCAGAAGCAGTTGAAGCGGTTGTGGCTAATACAAAACAGATTCTTAATCAGTTCATCCGCAAGTCCCGTATCCTCCTACGATAATATGTGATGATTGACATTTTTTATGACTATTCATTCATGTGACCTTTTTTTTTGGTTTTTTGTGCTTGTTATGGTATTTTCATTGCTGATATACCTTTAGAAAGATATAACTACTGATATTCTGAGTATGTTTCACATTACAGATTTTTCCTTGACTGACCCAGAAATAAAGCAATCAAACTCACAACATTTCAGGCCCTTCAAGCCATTGGCTCATTATGCAGTTATTTTGGATCAAATCGATGAGCTTATATCTTCTAGAAACTACAAAGCTGCGCGGAAGTCATCTGAGAATCTCCGGGATTTAGCACTAGAAGGCCTCAATTATTTCCAAACTTATGATTGGTTCATGTTGATGACAGTGATAACTCTTGGCTATATTGGCTGGATGGTTCACCTTATTCTCCATGTACTTCAGTCTTATACTTCATACAAAAATACTATTGCAAATGAGCGACGGGGTAACAAGAATACTGAAAGTGGGAGGATAATGGTAATACTTCCTTTAACATTTCAATAACATATGTCCATGGTTCATTGTGTAGTTCCACACGTCACTGACAAAGTATGCTTGTAAGGTTGCGATGACTTCAGCATACCCATGAGGTGGTCAATATGGTGCTATTCTGTGTGCTCTTATTTTCGATACACATCAATCTCCTCTAGTTTTGTTGCTTGGTATCCTTCTCATATCCATAAATATTACCTCCTGGTTTCTTAGTCCTTCAAAGGCTTTACTTCAACATACTAGTGAATACCATTTTTATTTACTTCCTAGAAGTTTCCTATTGCATATATGAATTATGATAAGTCATAAATATTATATATTAAGTGTTAATATATGAGATATTTGGGTCAACTTATGTCAGTTGATGATGACAACTCGATAGAAGTTTTGATAGACATAGATGTTTACTCAGCTACTTTGCTGCAGGTTTATGTGTGTGGATGTCTTTTGATGGTAATATCATCCACTATGCTATTTTTGGAGCACTCCCCTCCACTTTATCATGTGTACACTGCAATGACAATATTCCTATGGACTCGAATTTTCGCTGATTACCTATTCATCAAAGAACTATGGATGGATTTGTGTCATCGAGATTATAACATCGTCATCAAAATTCTTGGCACTTGTATTGTTGCCATAGTTGTTCTTGAGTTCTTGGTACGAGTTCTTATTCTTTATACATCATTATTCTTGTATAAAGTTGTACCTAAGCTTCACTGAGTCTAGTTCTTTGTCATATGATCTGTTGCACAGGTAAACAGCTTTACTGAGAGGCGACTCTATACATGGTGCTTCTTGATTGTTGGTGTTTTAGCGGCATCTTATCTGTTTTACTTAAACAAAAGAAGATATATAGTTGCAATCTATGTGTGGATTGCATGCTCATTTTTGTCCATATTTACTCTGATGCCTGCAGAAATTCCAGATAACACTTCACTTGTGTGAGTGTCTCTCTGACCTTTGATATAACCAATTTTCATTGCATAAGAACTGCATCAGTACACATCACTTGATATGCTTAAAATAATATGGGCATGATATCCTTTACACCATAAACATTAAGAATAAAAAGCACATCTACACTTCCATTTTAATGACCTGATATTGAGGCTGTTCTAATTGAACGTTATGTAGGTACTAGGTGGATTAGATTGTTATTTGCTTAAATGATGCCCAGGGAACTCAATAGTCTATCTTATGGAATTTTGCATTAGCTTGTTGAATCATTTTTAGTTAGATAAAAAGGTGGAAGAACTTCCTTAGTATCTTGTTTTCTGAAAAGTAGATCTTTATCTTAATTTCATCAAGTCACTCGTAAGCGCTATCTACTAATCATTTGTTTACAGAGTTGCAAGTGGAGCTATGACAGTTTTGGTTGGAGTTGCTGCAAGATGGCTAGATTTTCATCATGAAGCTGACAGATATTGGAATTGTATCACTAATCATGACTTGCAAGCAAGGATTCCAAGGCTTTTCCAGTTGCAGGTGTTTATTTTGTACATGATATCACCTTTGGTGTTGTTAATGGTGAGAACTAATTTATTTTGTGAACAATAGGTTCTTCTAGTGGGCCTGGCATCAGGAATGGTATGGTTGACAACATCGCATCGTACCCAGAAGCGAGAATTACTTCCACTTCACCAAATGATCAACTGGTCTGTTGCTGGTAATACCATTGTTTCCGAGAAATTTTTTGAACTCTTTTCTATTATTGCTTGCTATCTTGTTTTTCTGTTAACTTGGTAAGGTTTTTCCTGTGCTATCTCGACTGTCATAATTGTATTGGCTAAGAATTGTGCCCTGATCAGGGGCTCATTGTTACTTATTATTGACTCATTACTAAGAAATCGATAGCTCATTTATCAAATCTTTTTGCAGGAGTCTCATTAATACTGCCTTTGTTTTCACCCAATGGGTTGTTATCCCGACTTACTTCCATATTCCTGGGGTTTGCACCGACATTCTTACTCTTATCAATCGGGTATCTCTTTCCGGAAGTTATGCATATTGAGCAGCCTTTGCATCTAAAACAATGACGTAGATGTTATTTCAGAGAATTGTTTAAATACCTGCAGATATGAATCTGCTTTCTACAGCAGTCTTGGTCTTGTACTCGTGGCATGGATGTTGTTCGAGAACTCACTTCTTTTTGTCAGCAAGCCAACAGTTTCCTCAGTTCCTAGAAAAGCAATGGACTACAATGCTAACCTTGATCTTGAATTGAGGCATTTAGAACTGTCTGATGTCAGAATTCCATTAGTTTTTGTAAGACACCTTCCTCCTTTTTACTCCCATTCATTGATCACTAGAGCTGTTAATTCATGAAGTCATTCTTGGTTCTTTGATAGGTTTTGGAGGGATCTATGAGTAAATTTTCTTTTAGGATCCCACAATTTGTTTTTAATTTTTATTCTCTATATTTATTCCATGTCATTCCTAATCTTGTAGCACAATAATTATCAATGGCTGGATTCTATACGAACAAAGATACATTAATTTTTTTTTTGCTTTTTTTATAACAAAGATACGTTTCGTCACCACAACTATCCTTGAAACTCAGAACATGATGTTTTTATGTTGCATTTCTAGTTGGTCCTTTTCAATGTTGCTTTTTTCGGAACGGGCAACTTTGCAAGTATTGCCAGTTTTGAAATTTCATCCGTCTACAGGTTCATCACAGTCTTCAGTGTAAGTTATTATTTTAATTTTTTTTTACTTATGGCTTGAAGAATTTGCGGCTGTCTCGTCTAAGATTAATTTATACTATTTGCAGCCGTTTTTGATGGCTGCCATGCTCATTTTCAAACTATTTATTCCTTTCATGCTGGTGATGTAAGTACAAAATGCATATACTTTTCATCTTCCGATGCTTGTTTTCATATGAACTTACCTCGACTTGCCTTCTCTTGGGAAGCTAATGCTCCCAAGTGGATCTAGGGCTAGGGGCCTCAAGTTCTGTCCCTGTAAGCTAGTATATAATTGTATTTTGCTACACAGATGTGCCTTCAGTGCAATCACCAAATTGATTCAGCTTCCACGACTGGGGTGTTACTTTCTCGTAATATTATTCTCAGATGTGATGACCATACACTTCTTTTTCTTGGTATGATCATTTTCTTTACCAACTCCAGTTCGTTAGTCACCTTTAACATGATTACATGATATTTAAATTTTAAACTGGAGCCATACATCTGAGATTCTTAATCTGTGTCATCCACCACCTGTTTACTTGTTCTGTTTCTGATGGCGCGTAGGTAAAAACCACGGGAAGTTGGATGGAAATTGGAAATAGCATCAGTCATTTTGGAATTGTCAGCGCTCAGGTCGTCTTTGTGTTGTTGCTCTTTGCTCTCACAAACATATTCACCAAAGACATCCAAATAAGACCTGATCATTCGATCTCAAGAAAAGCAGTGTGATTGTGAACCATGATATATCTGAAATTGTCTTGAAATCATCGTTCTTTAAAGCATATTTATGTACAGTTTCCTCTGACTTCTGGAGATACTAATAGCACTTTTAGCATTTACCTGAATGGTGTATATTCACTCAATTGTGCAACCAGACAACGAGCCTGCCTCATTTTTTTCTAAGGTGTTTACAAAGTCAATGTTCAGGTATGAACTGAATATACTTTTGCAGTAGTACCCAGCATAATAAAAAAATATCAATTGCTTGTGTACTCGACTTATTCCTTAATTATATGCCAATTTTCTCCAGTAAGTTTTGTTGTTAACTAGTCTTAATATGATGCATTATAAAACCATTACACAAACAATAGGCACTGTAAGTTCTGAGAGTATTCTAGGAAGCATCTAGGAAGTCTACCAAAGTCAAAATGTCAACCTGTTATATAGTCTTTGTTTATTTATAAAAATGTCAGCACCCTCTCTTCTAAAAGACAGCTTGTCCTCAAGCAAGATCTGCTAAAATGGAGAATGCATCATCAACCACAGTTCCTATGTAAGTCTCATTGATCTATTAGATTGTATCACCAAAAGATTGCAGCTTCAGTGTGTCATGTTGTCCACTGCAGATTAGCTGACTTTGATCTAGTTGTCTCCTTGTTTTCTTAATTGCAGATTCAGCTGTGGGATGGAGTTGGCTAGTTTTGTGGTGGCTTCGGATGTCTTGACCCAGTCCTGGGAAACAATTGCCAGCCTTAACGTCTCAAATGGAGGCTCAGCAACTTATAATGGGTGTGTAAGAATCAATGTTTCAGATAAGCCCAACTGCACTATCATAGCATTTGTGGTGACACCACAGATTGAGAATCTTGAGGGATTAGAGGGAGCAAAGGATTTGGTCTCATCAGATACTTTGGATAAGAAGAAGTTCCCTTTTATTGATCTTCTCTGTCACAAAACCATCAAATCTTTCTCAATTCACAAACTGGCTGGGAATGCTTTTGAATCTGTTTTTGAAGATATGGACACCCTTTACACTCAGGTCTCTCCTCTTTTGTCTGACATCAAGAAACAACTGTTGAAATACTTTCTCCAACTTTGTGTGTTTTAAATTGTAGTGTCTTGGTGGTAGCAAGCCACTAATCATCACGGGCCATTCTTTAGGAGGCTCAGTTGCCTCTCTGTTCACTTTGTGGCTTCTTGGTAGGATAAATCCAGCAAGCACAAAACTTCCGATTTGCATCACCTTTGGTGTGCCTCTCATTGGAGATGACAGACTTTTAAAAGCCATATCTCAGCGATCCATTTGGGACTCTTGTTTCGTTCACGTGGTCGGAGAGCTAGACCCTGTCCCAAGATTCTTAGCTGCGACCTCATCGAGTGTGTACAAGCCTTTTGGTACATATATGTTAACCTCTGAATCTGGGTGTGCTTGTTTCAATGACCCTGAGTCGGTTATTGTGCTCCTGAAGGCTACACATTTGATGAATCCTGGAAACTCGTCGTTGGAATATTATTGTCAAGTCGTGGCTAATCTAAGGAGGAACATTGTTGTTAATGGGGTCAGCAGAGGAAATGAAGAATGGATCCTTCGGCCACAAAATGTGGGGATTGCTATGCAGTTGGACGCAATTGGCATCAGCCGTTCACGGGTATGGATTTTACCTCCTCATCTTCCCATAGTTGTCAATTTGATTTTATTTTTCTGTCAGCTATACTGAATGAATAAGTACATTATGGCAGCCATGGCACCAGAACACAGACATCGAGCGTCTGCATAGTATTTTGGAGAGACGTGAGCTGATGGCAAGGATTAATACAGATAAGAAGAAAGCCTTGGATCCATCCAAGAAGCTGAATGACATGAAGATAAATATGGCAAAATTAGAGTGGTACAAGAAAAAGACCCAAGAAGAAGAAACTGGTTACTATGACAGCTATAAGAATGCTGGGAAGACTAGAGATATTGAAGTTACCAAGTTCAAGACTCAGTTGACAAAGTACTGGATAGACATAGTGGCAAAGGCGGAGCAGAAGCCTCAGGCAGTAGGTCGTGTCCTTCCAACACGCTACATTTTTGCAGGGACAAACTACAGAAGGATGGTGGAACCACTGGACATAGCTGACTGGGTGAAAGACCCAAAACACAGGGGCGTGGATTACATTGCGAACAGGCCTGAGCACTACACAAGGCTTGAGGAGTGGCTGGACGCCGAGAGGGTTGTGGGTGAAAATGCACATGGGACATCTGCTCCAAATCTGACAGAGGATTCTTGCTTCTGGGCTCGTGTCGAGAAGGCTATAAGTTGGTGCAGTTCACTGTCTAAAGTAGGGTCAGAACAAGAGGCGTTTACACTAAGACACAACATAGGTGCATTTGACAACTATGTTATGTCTCTGTTGAAGGAAAAAACAGTGTCTTCAGATATCTTTCTGAGCAGAAGTAGCTTCATGCAATGGTGGCGAGAATACGAGGCGATACTAAATCCCAACGAAAATACAGAGTTTACGGGGTTCATGAGAAGTCGCCAATATGTGAATTACAAGTGATGATAGCTTGACAAGTTTATCGCAAAGGCCAAATTAATGTGCCGTTGCAATTTTACACTCTCTGAGAATGTTTTCAATTAGAATGTGTGCTGCCCAATTTGTGACCGAATACAACAATGGGATAAGACAAGCCTTGTCACTCGCACATTTTGAAATAAAATATTGGCATTTCCTCAAAATATTCTCCCAGTAGCAGTAGACAGTATCCCGGAGAATCTTGGGATGACCAGAGTGTGCTTATGGTGCCTGCCTTGTACTACGGGATTTGATAGCAAGTAGAATCTTCTTTCGAGGACCCTGCAGCTCAGATAATATTCTTGTCATACAGGCCAAACCAAGTTTACAGACAGTTAATCTCTCACAACTTGTTATTATTAATTAGAGCAGGCATCCTCGGACCTCACTTGGTGGTTTTATTTACAGCATGAGAATGAAAATCAACAAGACGATGCATCGACAATTATTTCGGAGGGATGAAGTAATTCCACACATTGCTATGAAAGGCATGACCATATGATGATTCTAGTTGTCAGAAACAGACTTGCATAAAATGACGTTCACATGAGAAAAACAAGGGATTACCGTTGACAGATACTAACCCAGACATGTTAACTATTTTAAATTAGAGCACTAGATTCATCCAAACCGTGACTACCAACAAAACTATAATTACAAGCCTAGCAATATAAGTACAAAAAACTTGAACAATGGCCAATGTGAGAAGGAGGTTCTAGCTTACCATGGGTATTCCCATTTCTTTGAGATCAATATCCCCCATCTGCCTCAGTGTAGGCATATCTACCTGAAATACATATCAAACCAATAAAACTGATAGGTAAACAGGCGAAAGAGCTTAAGCTAAAACCTGCAGGACAAACAAATTGTCAAAGCACCACTTACCTCCTCCGCCTGAAAATTAATATAGTATTTTGATAGTCCGAGAGACTGCAACAAGCCAGATACAGTTGTAGGTTCCTCCCTCTGGAGAAGTACGAATAAAGAACTAAGATCATGAAAGATGATGTGCATCTTCTAAAATATGGCACACAACATACTGAAAATAAAAGTAAATGACTGAAAAAACTATGCTAAAGATCAGGAGGCATTGTCTAGATACATCTTCAATCATGATTCCAGCAATTCGTAATAGACTAAAAGCAACAAAAGCCAGTCAAACTGTCAAAGTTTACAGATAACTTAAAAAAGGAAACAGATACTAGCTGAAGAGTGTCAGGAATTTATTTCCAACTATGCCATACTACTGCTTTCCGGCTAGCATTATAAAAGAAAACCACACAGCCATCAATACAAACACAATGCAAAATAACGATGCTGAGTATATAGATATGCGGATAACACAATGGTATAAATTATAATGAACGGAAACAGTTCGGCTAATATACCCCCCAACCCAACAAATTGTAATCAAAGACTGAGAATTTGTAGGCTTACCACAGGCGGGCTTGGTCTAACGAGGCTGGTAGACGACGGAAGTTGTCTGACAGGTTGAGAAGATTCAGGGGCTGCTCTTGAAGGAAGCGAAGCAGGGCCTGTTGGTCTATAATTCAGTAAAACATCACCATCTCTCACTTGCCTAGATCTGAAAATATCAGCAGATCTTAAAGACGGATCTTCTCGCATATGACTTGAAATCCTTGGCGGCAAGAGGCCCCGAGTTGGTCCTGAAATTCGCTCTGGAGATCTTTGTCTCAGCTCATCCAACTCCCAAGAAGAGTATGGTCTTCTTGATGACTCCACAAAACGAGAGCTATCTGAGCTCCTTGGAGGTGACCTACGCTTAGGAATGCTGCTCTCAGTTGGTCTACTTAATTTCCGTGGCATTACCCTAATCGTACGTGACAGACTAAGAGGTCTATGTAGCTTTTCACGCAAATCTATCTTTCTCAGTTCTTCCGCATCATGCTGAATTTGCAAAGATCTCTTTTTGCGCAACAGTTTCAGTCGAAGATCATTCTTACCAATCTGTTTTTCTAATCAACGCCAAAAACAAGAAAGAAAAAAGACGGCATCATCATCCAACACCAAATGTCTGTATACAATATCGCCTCTTACTATTTTCATACTACCAGCTCATCTTTACCTGGACGAAGCTCACCACCAACCCTGCGCTGCCTGAAAAATCACATCACAACACTCATTACAATTTTGAAACCAGTAGACAATGGCAAAACTGCAAGCTCCACCCATTCGTATCTAGGAGGTCCAAATCATCCACTTAACTAAAAATGACCAAAGGATCAAAGAGTAACTCACTTTTTACTTCCAGAATACGACGAACTCTCCCCGTTGCTCCCCAACCTATCCCTAATAGATCGTTTAATACCGCCTGATAATAACTGTACATCATTTCCACCATCCAAATAATCCCTCCTCACAACCTTCAACCACGAAAACAGCATGACGTCAGCATCAGCAGCAAAATCCGAACTCAATCTCAACACTAAATTTCATCACATACATAAATAACTCACTCCTATTCAAATAGTCAGCAGAAATCACAAAATAATCATGATATGAAATTGTAAGCAGAGATGTGAAGACGGCGTGCTTACGTGATCGGAGCGGCCAAGCGTGATGGTGATTTTCGGTTTCGTCATCTTTCCGTGCGCAGAAAACGGCGATCGATTTCAACTTCGGAGGCGAATACGAGGAATGAGAATGGGGAGCAGAAAACCGAACCCTAACCAGATCAGTGTCGATGAGAGAGAAGAGACGAAGCCGGAGAAAGAAGTTATTGAAAACTGATTCCGTCGGGAGAGAAAATGCAATCTGGAAATTGAGAGGTTTGTATTGGGCTGGGCCGTGATAGTGTTGAGAACTAGTTGGGCCCCTTCATGGCCTTTTTTCGAATTTTTACTCTATTTATAAATAATAAAACTGATATATGCAATTGTTTTAAGAAAAATGTTGTGCCCAATGTTCTGTTCCAGTGTTAGTTGATTGATTATATCTTCATTTTCTTCGGGTTTTTGTATGTCATTTTTTTCTATCAATTTTTTTAGCAAACTACTAAAAAGAAATGGTTCGGTGAATCGGAGGAAAAAGAAATGGTTCGGTACATAAAGGAAATAAATAATATGATTTTGATCTTATTTTACTGACATTTTGTGATTAATTTAAGATGAAAAACTGAATTGAAATACGATACAGATTACTTTTTATAACAGAGTATTTTCTATTTTCTATTTTCTTTTCTTTTCATTCATCTGCTTTCCAACCGGGCAGAAAGTTAAGTTGGAGAGGATAATAATGCTAACAGCTCGTTGTTTTCTCATCAGCTTAGAACCACAGAGTAGCAATACATGTTTGTGACAAGAGCATTCATATACAAAGGGGCAAGTAATGTTTGCAGTGGTTACATGTTTGCGGTTGTTTCCCTGATTTCGTCCAGTGTGATGGTCTGCATGTGAAGTTAAACATTGTGATGATACAACAGAGCAAAAAAGATAACATTTGCCTATTTTGGCATATAAATTTACTAGCAATGATCATCGAAACACGACAAATGACTTCGTACGATGCTAAGGCTATCAGCATCATCTTATTATTTATGCTGCGGGCAAATTTCATCAGATTATTATCTGATTCCTTGTAAAAGCATGAATTTGAATAAAGGATGTCTGTAAAGAATTTTTTTTACCTGTTCTCTGCCCGCAAAGTCATTTTCAGGAGTGAGAAAAAGCATGCAATGACATTCCTTCCTGCGAGACCAGTAATGTCTAAGTAATAAACCGAGTCATATCATATTTTGGCATTCAAGAAATATATTTTCTAAAAAACTTGAATAAAATGCTGGTCGACTAAGCATGCTGGAGGGCAATCTTTTTTTAATCCAGCCAATGGGTTTCTTCTATATGTGTCATTCGACTCATTCCTATTGGATTTTCAAGTAACTATTTAGCGTAAACAGTTCGAAAAATAAGTTGTGAGCCAAAACTTAAGTACTGTTCTTATGCTTGTGGAACGGATAGGCTTTATTCGGACATGTGCCTTTCAAATGCTAAGCATATAAAAGAAAAATTCATCGCCAACATAAACACCAGTAGTTTCATAATGTCCAAAAAAAATGTACCTCTCCCTCATAGGAACACATGGACAGTTCCAAAACCCCTGCCCAGCCTCAGCGGGCTTGTCATCATAATGCCTGAAAAAAAAAATATTAAATACACGGAAGATGGACTATGTCCAACCTGGAATCTTAAATAACTAAGTAAATGGTCAGGCAGTTGGTAGATTGGCACCCAGATGAGTGCCTACATGGCAACAATAAAAAGACAAGCAGAATTACCATCATGATCAATAAAACATAATTACCTACAAGGGCAAAGAGGGGCGCCCAGTGAGTCCTTGTGATCCGCCAAACCCTACATGACAAAAGACAAAGTCCAATTATTACAAATACTGAGTGTGGTATATCTAAAATTAGATGCCCAATTCTCTTGCAGCGGATTATACAAAATTTGGCGAGAAAATGAATCCCATCAGCACTAAATTGGCCCGTAGGCTATTGTACATGTTTGGTGATTTATTAGCAATTCAAAAATAAAGTTTTTATCATTCCTCAGCTACGAAATTTCATACCCTTTTACTGGAAAAATGAGACAATGCCATGAGGATAACATATAAGATAAAGTTCATGATTGGTTCTAACATGTTCTTGTATCTCATTCCTTGATGAGCACATGAACATGATACCAAATTTGATTACAATTTGGCCGATGCACGATGCAGTACAACTACCTGAAACAAAAGTAATTCATAGCTTTAATTTAACCATGAAAAATTCTAGTGTGTGAAGTGAATGATTACCTTGATAACAACTGAAGTTACTCCTTTGTCGACACAAAAGTATGTCCCTGATTTGCGAGCATACTGCTCCGAGAACTTCCTCATAATCTCAATAGACTTTTCTGAAGGATCCACTACAAGAAATAAACAAACATTCTTACTCAATTAAGTACACTGCATGACCCGTAACCAACAGCCCATCCAAAACTTGATCAAGCTAAAAATATCTCCACGACTCCGATTAAGTCATACATTTTCCAACATTAACTACCACACCGCTGATTAAACGCCAACAAATTGTTCACGTCAAAATGTTAAACATTCCAATCTAGTTCCAAAATCCATATGCACACCACATACCACCCTCTTGACACACAAATTCACCAGGTTCTGATTCCTACACAGAAATTTAGCATATCTTCCCCAGAAACTCAATGGATGCGAAACACAAGCCACACGCATTTAAGCAACAATCAGCCATACGCACCAAAAGCTCCTCTCAAATCCTCCTTACAAATTCAAGCACAAATCCACACCTATTCAAAAATTAGGGCTAACAAACCAAACCATCTGAAAACCAATCATCCAGACACAAGTGCAATACACATAACCAAACCCAAACCTACAAATTCTCAAGCAGCGAGATTACACAGTACCTTGACAGCGGACCGCGAGGCGGCGATGAGGGCGAGTGGATACGGCTGTGAACGCAGGGATTGCCAAGCTGTATGAAGACGACGAAGAAGCTTGCAAAGTCATGGCGGAGAGGAATCTGAGAGAGAAAGAGAGGAGAGCGGGATCAACGACAGCAGCAGCAGCTTTCCGGATACTCTTCAGGCTTTTGTTTCTCCGTTTTGAAGACAGTTCGGTTTTGTCTACATGTTTTTGATATTTTTGTTTGGGGATGAGGATTGAATTGATATTTTGAAACCTCTGGGCTGCTCTGCCCGCCACTCGTTGAAACTTGAAATATAAAACTTATCCTGTTTTTGTAACTATTTTGATATTTGTGGTACTTTTATTTCCAATAAAATGAAAAATATATCATGTTGAATTTCGCTATATCAACTGAATCACGCAAATAAAATCATGTACATTTTTTTCCAACATGAATCCGGCTAACTTGCTCTTCATAATTCAAGCGGCTGAGCTTTAGTAAACACGAAAACTCCTCCACCTCCGACGGCCCTTCCTAAAAGCATGTTGTAATCGAGGTAGGAAAGGTAGTAGAGTCCGCCCACGGACCTCCTGCCAAGAATTCAGATTGATGTATACTTGTACACAGGCACATTTAGGATGCAAAGAGCTGAAAAAAACTCCAAAGAAATACCTTTCCGGGGCAGTCACGGGAAACTGGGCTTTGAACGTGCGCAAAAACTGCAAAATCTGTAGTCTCGCGCGAGTTAATACGATTAAGTAAGTTACAACTTTGAGTAGCATATAAGCGGAATAATAAAGGTGTACAAGTCCACTTACCTGAAGACTCAGAAAAGATCTGGGCAGAAATGCCGGAGCAATTAGAGCTTGAACCTGTTCGCTAATTTTGATGTCTTGGATGCTTATCTGCCACACACACAAAAACATTCACTGTGGTCAGCTTTTAGTAATTGTCACTACAAGGAAACTGTGTTACTCACTTTAGATGAAAATGTCGCAAGTTTAAATTTTTGCTCGAATGTTTAAACAAGCACTCTATCTGTATCTAATACCCTTAAAAAACTAGGATATGGTCCAAGGCATTCTGATCTGCTGCAACTCCGAATACGTCACTAATACCAGGATAGAAATCTCAAAGAAAAAAACAAGCACAGAGGCACGAGCTCTATCTACCTAACATTTTATCTTGGCGCTTTTTATGGTATGAGATAGACTCTGATAACCATAGTGCAGGATGAACATAAAAAGTCATTTACAGGAAACTAACCTCTTCAAACTGAAGAAATATGTTCCGCTTAGATACAAGATCAAATTTGGCTGAGACGAGCAAGGTAGCTCCTTCTTGTTCCTGGAAAACAGTGAGTAAAATATTTGACATAACATCTTCTTTGGTTGTAAGACTACCAAGCGCGGAAGGCAATTACTAAACAATTCCATATTGCTGACGTTTGCGCATCCTAGATCGCAGTAGCGTTTACATACATGGAATAAAATGAGGAAAGAAAAGAAGAAGAAAATGTATAAATTCCAGATAGTACTTAGAATTAGTTTGCAGATCATATGTTATGAAATGATAAGAACGTGTGTGAGGCGGATAAAAGAAGTCACCTCGAGTAAGGATGGTATACTCCATCTAACAACATTGCGAATGATGCCTCCTTTAGATTTATCTCGGCATTCGAACTTCTGGAATATCTGTCCAACCTGGACTTAGAAATATTCATGTGAATGTGGATACACCGGATGAGATAACGAAAGGATGATATAAGAAAAACAAAGCCCTTTAGATTTATCTCGGCATTCGAACTTCTGGAATATCTGTCCAACCTGGACTTAGAAATATTCATGTGAATGTGGATACACCGGATGAGATAACGAAAGGATGATATAAGAAAAACAAAGCAGAATAGGATATGTGAAGATGGAAAATAATTATCTAAATAATTTTATAGTGCATTTTCAAAAATTCTGAAAGTTTACTGAAGACTGCATTTATAGATGTATTCAATTGAATAAGTACCTGAAAGAAAGGAAATCTCTCAGCTGCGTCGAGAAGAACTAAGACATCCGGTGCAGATGTATACTGCAGTCGCCATGTCCCATCCAGCGTCACCAAATCAATTGGCTTTCCAGCATCGCATCCTTCAACATCAACCTGTAAGTAACATAAGATGAGCCAGACATACAGCGATAGGGTACAAGAAGTGGGAGGAACAAACCAAGGCCTCCTCAATCACAGAGCGTTGATCAACAGTTGCGATAAGACCCCGCCTAGTATCCTGGACAGCTCTCAACAAATCATGTTTCTTATTCTCCAGGGCATACTCAGATACCTTACAAAGCAACACCAAATCAGCACATACATTAACAAGCTACCAAGCGGCGAGAAGCACAATGCGAATCAAATGAAACCTGAACCTCAGTTCCAGTGCTGGACGCAATTGCCAAGCAATGTGATTTCCGAGAGTACAACCTTCTGGTTACATTACTTGAATTCAATCCCCTCAATTCCAAGAAAGATCCGCTTCGAATAGGCAGATATGTTACTGAAGAACATGCCAAGTTCATTTCTTGAGCTATCAATGCTATGAGAGTCAACATCAAGATGCAAAATAAGTAACGAGAATCACACTCCAACAACATAATACAACTTGATAGTTGATACTACCTACACAAACCTGTAATGTGCTATTAAATATATCTATGCACCACAATCATAACGCGGAGAGGTAATTTCAACTGTAAAACCAGCCAAAATCTTCACCTGAACGACCTTACTAGATATTAGGATTGTGAGAAAAAAATATTAGGATTTTGAGTAATAGGTGATAAAGAATGGTGAAAGTTCTTATTGAATTGAGTACCAACTTTTGAGTGAGAGCTGAGGTAGAATTCAATACAATTGTACCAAGAATTTTAACAAGTAAAAGCTGTGCTAGAATTCAATTCATCAATTGTACCGAAAATTTTAACAAGTAAATTCTTAAATCATAAACAACAGCATAATTAGATTCAAACAACACATACATTCCAAGAATCATTTTCATAAAAATCAGATGAAATTAGGGTACTTGAGAAACTGGGGTCAATCAAAATCATAGCTTTACCAAACCCAGATTGAATTGCGGAGGCCTCGCAAGGGATTAAGATTGAATAATGACTCAAAATAAAACCACAATGAGAAAATCTGCTTTGGGATTTGGTTAACATTACCTTTCCAAGTTGCAAAGTTCAGTAGCTGAGCTGAGCAGTGGTCACTGGAAGGTGAGAATTGAAGGAAGAGGAATAGGATAACTGGATAGCACCGAGCGACGTCAGCAGAAGCATTTGCTGTATTGAGAGTCCATTCGTTGGTCAGTTTGAGCTCCACGGAAACGAAAATGGCGGAGGGTAAAATAGTAAACGGTGATATGTCACGTGATAAGCACATGTGCATATCTGCTTATTCTGGCTTAACATTGTTTGATAACTTATTCTGGCTTAACATTGTTTGATAACTTATTCTGGCTTAATTTAATCATATTTTTTTTTTGCGCACAATTTAATCATAGCTTAACATAATATTATTCAGTTACAAAAAAAATTATTAGTTGAATAACAAGAGAAAAAAAGTCAACAATTATCAAGTCTGGAAGTAAAAGCTCTTTGCAGTACATGAGCTGAACAAACAACTTTAAATCAAGCAAAAAGTTGAACCCTAACATAAGCTTGAGCATTCAATTTTTTTTTTGTTGATAAAAAGCTTGAGCATTCAATTTAAATATTTTTTTTGATAGAGCATTCAATTTAATTTATGAACAAAAGCCAGAGTTATCTATCAACCAATGGAACTTAAATAACCAACAACCAAACCATAAAAATTAAAGTTGAAATTAAATTCATGACTAGTCATAATAAATTATTATCTTATTTCATTAGGAATAAATGTGTGATAACAAATTATTAGAAATGTGTCTTGTAGGAAATTATTGAATATATTTACTATCAACTGTCCCTGAATTGACTTTGAAAATATAATGAGAAAAATGGTAACAAATTTAAAATTTTCACTTTCATATTTATTGACTTTCTCCTATTTTTACTTTTATTTTTTGAAAAATGTTTTTCAAATGACATCCTCACTCACTCATTTATTATATATACTCACCTCAAGAGCTCTTGAGCCAGACCACACTCAGAAAATCACTTGAAAATCTTCGATGGCTGTCAACAAGCAAATCCTTCTTCTTCTTCTCCCCATTCTTTTCCTTGTCACGGCCTCAAACTGCCGCACTTTGATGTCCAGAGATAAGGAGGATGGGAGTTACGAGGCGGGAATCGACGCATTCGCTCAGTCTCTTGGATATTTGCCCAAGGGTGATCCTGTGCCACCATCTGGCCCCTCGCGCAGACGTAACTGGGAGCAGCTTGTGGAGAAGGCTGTTGCTGAGGTTGCTGCAGGTGGTAAAGGTGGCGAAATTGTTTAGCAGCTGCTCTATTAAGTCTTATCTGCAGTATACATTTATATGACAAATGTAGTAAAAAATAATAATTATTGATTATGATCCGAAAGAAAGAAGTGTCTAATTAAGCAACTTTTTATTTCCAAAAAAAAAGTGATACTGAAGGGATATGAAATAAAGTTTAATGAACTTTGAGTAAGAAATCTGTGTTACCTGCTGATGTGTTGAGATTTAAAAAATTTTCTGAATGTAATACAAAATAGGACATGAGCTCACTGCATCAAGCATTACACAAGAACTGCAAATCATAAAATGTAAATATAATTTAAGGTCTGCAAAAGTTTTTACAAGATGGATTGGCATGAAAAACCTGAGGCAGATTCTGCTTCAGCCACAAATCAAAAAGGTAAAAGCTTTGCATTTAAGTGGTGAATCAAATAGTCAGAAAGTAGTTACTTACTCCTGGGCTTCTTCAGAGCACTGAAACTTATGAGACAAAGGAGGTTATCACTTATCAGCTAGCTTCAGTAAATGTAGCTTATGAAAAAAGGTTCATTCTGGATCTGCAAAAAGTTTGTAGCTATCGGTTGAATGAATTTACGCTTTCCAGCACATTGAATTTAAGTGCGTGGACTTGGTGCTTATACGATGCTTGCCCTTTCACTCATGAGAACGTTACTGGGGTGAAGAAAAGTTTGCTCAATCTTGATCAAGTCTCTCATTTGATTCTTCTACATTAGCCTTCACAAACCATTTCTGAAGACGCTGCGACGCTTTTTTCACCTGTCCACATTTAAATTTCCTTCAGCATTTTGAAAAATGGAAGAAAAAAAAGTGCCTTCAGATAAAGATAATGATCCAGTTCCAGGTTTTTACCTGATCGTCCCAATCTGTCCTCCAAGTAATGTAACCAAGCACAAGTGTCTGAACTGCAACTCCACAGATCATACCAGTCCACATCCCCTGCACCAAGTTTAGTATTAGCATATTTACTTCATCCTAATAGGACACACATGTGACCATTGGGTTTTTCAAGTACTTACTTTTATGCCAAGACCTGCCACGTACGCGAGCATAGCTCCCAGCGGCACACCAATTACATAATAGCTACATATATTTACGTAGGCCACCACTGTCTGCCTTCCTGCTCCGACCGCTACCCCTGATAACGCCAATGACTAAATCTTAAACAATCGAGTTGAGAGCGAGTCAGAATGGTGCTACAGTCCAATTGAGCTAGAAAATTTGAAGGAATTTTCATGTTATGTTGTTTGATGGCTTAAAGGTGTGCCTGAGAGTATAGGTTGAAAGGTGTTGAGCAGAATAGAAAAGGCCAGAAAGACAGAGAGGCTCGACATTGCTTTGGCTATTTCCTCACTGCTTGTAAACAAGTAGGCAATCTTGTGGCCAAAGACTAGAGCCAAAATGTAGAATAAGATTCCAATGGCTCCGCCTGTGGATAAAATGATCTGGATGGAGAATTTTACTGCCTTGGCGTCTCCTCTGCCCAACTCATTCGCCACACGAACACTACAAGACATCAAAAGACATCTTATTTACAAAATTTCTATAGAAAATCAGATGATGAGTCCATATTTCTGAGTGAGAGTCGTACCAAGTTGCTCCAAGGAAGCCGAAGCTCACTGCAAGGACCCATCCTACTATATTTAAGCTGAATGAGAATGAGCATTATACCGAAATTTGTTAGTCCTACAAATTACAATCCTATTCCACACAAAAAGAAAGTAGAGCACGAATGTTAGAGAGAGTTACCAAATTGAGAAAGCAGATATGGCAGTCTGCGCATTTGTCATGTATCCAGCTATCAAGACTAAAACTGCAGTGTACCAAAACTCCAAGCTGTAAAGGGTTAACAAATGAGACCATCAAGGAGTGATGACGATTACACCCAGATTTAAAATTCACACTACCAGATTTAAAATTCACACTACCAGATTAGATTAATAAAAACTAGACATTCGGAAGGAAAAGCCAATGACTTGCCATATCATGACTCCAGAAGAGACTGAGAGCTTCACAACAGGCCAAAGGTCTGTGAAAGCTTCCATTCTAAAACCAGTCCATGTCTCAGGACACCATCCCCCAAGAAGGTACACAAACTGTCCCACAACGATCACGCAGCCCGAAAGAAATAGCGCCCCCATTGCTCCGGGAAGACCCAAGTTCAGTTTACATACGAAAAGCCATGACACGAGTATATGGATCAGGAAGGAAGCTAGGTACAGCCACCCAACCATTTGGTTCCTCATTTGTGCTTGTAAGTATTTTTGTATGGCCATGTTGAAACAGTTCTGGTACATACAAGGGATGAACCATAGGGAGATAATCCCAGCTTGTTTTGCTATAGCTTGCTCCTGGCCTAGGACCCTGTAGATTGGAGCAGCAAAGACAAACAATGGAACCAAGACCGAGGCGGTGGCTACGTTAATAATCCAAGATCTCTGCAGGTATATTCCAAGCATATGGTACTGCTTGGCCCCAAAGGCTTGCCCACATAGAGTTTCCGTCGCACTTGACATCCCCAACTGCATCAATCACATAAAGTTCATATAATTTCTTCATAATCCATTTTAAGGTCGAAACAAAGTTTGGGAAATTCTTTCTCATAAATAAATTATGCTGGTACAAATCGAAGCGAAATAAGGATAAATTTCATTATAACTTGTATGACAGATAAAAGCATGAAATGAGATGTGCATTGCATAGCATACCAGGATTCCACTAGAGAAGCGGACAGATATGAATTGAATGAGAGCATAAGCAGCAAGATCAAGCTCACTTATATGACCAATAAAAGCTTGGGTGACAACCGTGAGTCCAAAGGATGTAACTCTGCAGAGAATAGCAGGAAATGCCACTCTCCAAATCTTTTTAGACTCCTCCCATGCCTTCTGCCTTAACCCGATTTCATTGTTTTTCTGAAATGGGTTCAGTAGACTCTCTTCCATCGCCGGAAGATTCTTACGCAATGAAGTACAGTAATATTCCTAGAGAGTAGAGCAACTATTAATTTTACAAATTGTTACCACCCAATGTCAAAATGGATCCGTCGTCCGAGCTGGAGATCAGTTCCGATCTGCTTGACTGCTTCAGCCGAACGCAACCCTCTAGTTAAACATGGTCAAACATTCGAGCTAACTCGGTCAACGGGGTCAACCAGGTCGTCACAAGAGTCAATTCGGCCAACAAAAAAAAGAAGAATAAAGAATAAAGAAGATATGCTGACTTGAAACATTTAAGAGATTAATTTCATTAAGATCATAAACATGGCAGTAAGAAATGCTTGAGCTTTCAACTTTCTCGCATGAGAAAGATAGCGGTAAAAGAAAATTCATCTCAATCTTGATCATTTGATTCTTCTACATTAGGCTTCAAAAACCATCTCTGAAGACGTTGCGACGCTTTTCTCACCTGCACAGGTTCACATTTTCAGATAAAAAGAAAGGTCATCTTCGATGGAAAATAATAATCCGGGTTTTTTACCTGATCATCCCAATCTGTCCTCCAAGTGATGTAACCAAGCACCAGCGTCTGAACTGCAACTCCACAGATCATACCAGTCCACATCCCCTGAACCAAGTTTGGTATTAACTATTAACAGGTTTAGTTCCTCAGAATAGCATTTTTCGAGTAACTTACTTTTATGCCAAGACCTGCCAAGTATGCAAGCATAGCTCCCAGCGGCAATCCAATGGCATAATAGCTAAAGATATTTACGTAGGCCGCCATTGTCTGCCTTCCTGCTCCGATCGCCACCCCTGATATCACCAATGACATTAGAAACCTTCAATATTTCACGCTGATAACGAGTCAGAATGGTGTTATAGATCAATAGTATTTTCATATTATGCTGGTAGATGGTTTAAAGTGTGCCTGAGAGTATAGGTTGAAAGCTGTTGAGCAGAATAGAAAAGGCCAGAAAGACAGAGAGGCTCGACATTGCTTTGGCTATTTCCTCGCTGCTTGTAAACAGGTAGGAAATCTTGTGGCCAAAGACTAAAGCCAAAATGAAGAATAAGATTCCAATGGATCCTCCGGTGGCTAAAATGATCTTGATGGAGAACTTTACTGCCTTGGCATCTCCTCTGCCCAACTCATTCCCCACGCGGACACTACAAGTCATCAAAGACATCTTACTTCAGATTTAAAAGTTGAATAACGAAGTCCAGACTTTTGAGTCAGAGCCGTACCATGTTGCTCCAAGGAAGCCAAAGCTCACCATAAGTACCCAGGTTACTATATTTAAGCTGAAGTATAATGAGCATCATACCGAAATTTGTTAGTCCTAAATATTATAATCCTACTTCACTAGAAATACATTTTTTAGAGCACCGACAGTTCCAGAGAGTTACCAGATTGAGAAAGCGGATATGGCAGTCTGCGCATTTTTCATGTATCCAGCTATCAGGACTAAAATTCCAGTGTACCATAGCTCCAAGCTGTAATGGGACAGCAAATGATGGACAAAGGAAGGAATTAAAATTTCACCGACAGTTTGGGCGTGAGCGTTAGTAAAAAAAAGGGGAAGGAAAAGTAAATGACTTGCCATAGCATGACTCCAGAAGAGACTGAGAGCTTCACAATAGGCCAAAGGTCTGTGAAAGCTTCCATGCTGAAACCGGTCCATGTTTCAGGACACCATCCTCCGAGAAGGTACACAATCTGACCCACAACGATCAACCAGCCGGAAAGAAACAGTGATCCCATTGCTCCGGGAAGACCCAAGTTCAATTTACACACGAAAAGCCACGACACGAGAATATGGATCAGGAAGGAGGTTACGGACAGCCACCCAACAATTCGGTTCCTCATTTGTGCTTGTAAGTATTTTTGTATGGTCAAGTTGAAACAATTCTGGTACAAATATGGGATGAACCACAGGGAGATAATCCCAGCTTGTTTTGCTATGGCCTTCTCCTGGCCTAGGAACCTGTAAATTGGGGCAGCAAAGACATACAAAGGAAGCAAAACCGTCGCCGTACCTACATTAATTATCCAAGATCTCTGCAAGTATATTCCAAGCATATGGTAATGCTTGGCTCCAAAAGCTTGCCCACATAGTGTCTCCGTCGCACTGGACATCCCTAACTGCACATTCAATCACAGAAGTGCATACAATATCTTCATAATCCATTTTAAGGTTAACATGAAACTTGAGAAAGTTTTGCTCATGGTGAGATTTGGATCCTTTTTGCTTCTACAAATCGAAGCTATATAAGGCCTAATTTCAATGAAACTTATATGATCGATAAAATTTGAAACTTGAACTGCATTGGATAACATACCAGGATTCCATTGGAGAACCGGAAAGTTACGGTTTGAATGAGAGCATAAGAAGCAAGATCAAGCTCACTTATATAACCGATAAAAGCTTGGGTCACAACCTGTAGTCCAAAGGATGTAACTCTGCAGAGAATAGCAGGAAAGGCCACTCTCCAAACCTTTTTTGATTCCACCCATGTCTTCTGCCCCAAACCGAATTCCTGGTTTGCCTGATCCGGTCTCAGCAGCCTCTCCTCCATCGAAACAAGATCCTTAAAGAAATTAAGTACAGTTGGGAGATCAGCAACAATGCCTCATCAAATTAGTCCAACAATTAGTCAAAATTAGAGTAGAATAAACTAACAAAGGTGAGAAATATGGCAGTATCGAAGAATTACAAATGTGGTGGGGTCAAGGTTGTTGAGAGATCGAGAGCAAACAGTAGAGAAGACTTGCAGCTGTGAAGCAAGAGATTCCTCAACCAGGTTCTGGTGCACATCTCAATGTAATAAATGGCTCATTGGAATTCTTGGAAGAGGAGTAGAGAGTTACATGGATCCAGACAAGTCAAAATGTCAGCTTTCTACCAACGTTGTTCAGAATAATTTATTCACAGCAAAAAAAGCATTTAAAAAAACTTGCCCCTACTTTACTTTCACTTAATGTTCAGAATAATTTATTCACAGCAAAAAAAGCATTTAAATAAACTACTATGTATGTTGATTTGAGCATGGAAAAATCAAAAGGAAAACGAAGTTGATTTTCCCTAAATATTTTACTCTGAAGAAGGAAAATCAAAATCCCAGGGCTCCATCAATCCCTCTCCGACCACCGCATCAAAAGAAACTCCGCAATCTTCGCACTTGTCGTCGTCTCTCGTTCTTCTCAAACGCTGAGCCCTAATTTCTGAGGCAACCAAAACAGGACACACGACCTTAAGTTTAACTACATGCATGTTTGCCATATGGTGAAACCACACCGCTTAACAGATTTAGACCCACTAGCCTTAGCCGTTACGGCTCTAACATAGCCTTAGCCTTAGCCGTTGAGGCGTCTTAACATTGGAGGTTTGATGGAGAATACCATGCTCACGGAAATAAGCACGAAGACCATTAAACTCCGTCCCATTGTCGCTCCGCATGATTTTGACTCTTTTTCCAAATTGACGTTCAACCAAAGCAAAGAAGTTCAACATTAAACCGGGAACTTCGTCTTTAGTCTTCATCAAATAAACCCACAAACATCGAGAAAAATCATCCACAATGGACAAAAAATAGCGGGAATTGCAAGCACGATTTTCACGGTAAGCACCCCAAACATCACAATGTATCAAATCAAATAAATCATCCGCTTTATTATCACTTAACGAAAAACTGTTACGAGTCTGCTTGGCTCTGTGACAAATATCACAGGCTTGAAAATTATTCTTGGGTTTACTAACTTGAGGAAGATGCTCCATTATTTGGAAGGATGGATGCCCTAGTCGCTTGTGCCACAGTTCAACACTCTCATTGCCACTGACGACATTAACACAAACCGGTTCCCCCATCAAGTAATAGAGCCCATCTGTCAGCTTACCCACACCAATCTTCGTCCTCTGGGTACGGTCCTGTATAACACATTCAGAATTAGTGAATTGTAAATTTAAAGGAAGCGAAGATAATAGCCGGGAGACGGATATCAGGTTGCAATGAAAAGAAGGCACAAATAACACATCAGATAACGTAAGAGCATCATTCATCTTCACGGTACCCACTGTAGTAACTGATATGTGAACTCCATTGGGCAATCCAACATCAATAGGTGGTATTGAATGACATGAATCAAAAAGTGTTTCATCACAACACACATGAACCGATGCGCCGGAGTCAATGATCCAAGTGTTGATACCCTTACCATTTAGACGAACATGGTTTGTAACAGCCGGAACCGGATCACCAAAAACAGCATGAGCTTTAGCTGACTGGGTGTTTTGAGAGGACCCCATCTGTTCTTTGCCGCGTCCAGTGCCTGTTCCTTTACGTTCTCGCCCTTCGGGATGTCCATGCTTGTCCCAACACTTGTCTTCGGTATGCCAACGCTTACCACAGTGTGTGCACTTTATCGGAGCACGTGGAATGTGTGAGCCTTGCGACTGGGACGACGCATGACCTTGAACCGCAAAAGCCAACGGAGTAGAGACCTCTGTACGTCGCTGAGTAAACAGCCGAACCTCTTCCTCTTGTACAAGCCGCGAGTATACCGCATGTGGAGATGGCAACGGTTCGATCCCTAGAATGTGTGAACGAACAGTAGCATAATATGGCTCTAGACCCATAAGAAACTCACGTACCTGATCACATTCGCGGCGTTTACGAAGAGATGCATTAAGCCCACACTTGCAACCAGTACATGAGCACGATGGTAAAGCATCATAGTCGTTAAGATCATCCCATAGTTTCTTCAATCGACCATAATAATCCATTATGGATTCGCCAGATTTTTGTTTGCACTCAGAAATTTCAGATTTCAATTGATATACTTTGACGCCATTGCCCAAAGAAAAACGTTGGTGAATGTCCTCCCACAACTCGTGAGCCGTGTCGCGGTAGGAAATAGTGGAACGAATGCTCGGATCGATTGTGTTAAAGATCCAAGCAACAATCATATAATTAACCGTCAACCAATCTTCAAGATCAGCGGAGTCATCGGCAGGTTTACGAAAAGTACCATTGATAAAACCCAGCTTACGTTTAGCACCCAAGGACACTCGAAATCCTTTGGCCCATTCCTCATAGTTGGAGCCACTGAGAACAACATGAGTGATTTTCGTCCCAGGGCCATCGTTGTTGGAAAGAGCGTAAATTGGATTTGGAGCGTTGTCATTGACCATGGTGCAAGCTGTTAACAAAAACTCAGAGGAAACAACCTGTTAACTGATACCATAAAGTAAACAAAATACACAAGTATGGAGAACTTGATTTTATATTTCTCGCGTCTTTGTCATTGCATGGTACCTCCCCTTATATACAAACTCAGTCACACCTAAAATAGGAATGATGTGAGCAAATCTCGGCTCCGACCTAAATTACATCCTGTCATTAAGCTATACATATATGACATCCTGTAATCAAGCTAACAGAATATATTAACAGAATATATTCCAGCTAATACCTAATTTCTCAGCCCTAATTTTGGATGACTTTCATTCATCCTTACATATGCTCTACACCCACCACTTGTGAAGAAAAAAAAAGAGGAGATAAATAACTCTCTAAAGAAAAAAAAAATTATTAAATTTTTTTTTGATCAAGAGAAGTGCCAATACAGGAAACAAACTGCCCCCGAAGGAGGCACCCCTCCTAAAAAGAGCACGACCAAACAAACTGGTCGACCGACCTCGGTGGCCGATACTACATAAATGACTGATGAACAGTCGTGCCCTTTGAGAAATAGCACGACCAAACAAACTGGTCGCCTCCTGCATATCTTTATTAAATTTTGAGTATTTTTCAGTTTCGATTCTTTTGTTCAAAATTCGACAGACAAATATCTTTCTTATATTTACCCCTGTTTGGTAATTAACAAGAAAATAAAATTTTGGGGATGGAAAATGGAATTAGGATGTTTGGTTACACGGAAACCAGATAGGAAAGAAATATAATTGGAAAATCGGTGGGATAGTTACGTCGATTTTCCTTGAAACGTTTCCACCAAAAACAAGAGGAAAATCAAAATCCACCGCATATCGACGAAGAATGCTTTCATCCATCTTCTTCGATTCGCTTTCTTTCAATCAATCCAACAATGAAATCAGATGAGAGTCGACCACCAGCAGTTTGTTCAAACCCTTTCAATTGTGCCTTAATATCTTCCTCAAAACTCCGCTTTTGCCCCAAGCCATCGTGTTCGCCTTGGATGATGTTTTGAGATCCATCCTGGGGCGAGGAAGCACCTGTGTAGATTCAAATACCTGTAGCGGATGAATCCCCATGTAACCAAACTCCATTTATTTTGTTACTGATGATTTGCTATTTTTATGTTATTAAACATGTATTAAGATGATCATATAAAAAAAAACATGTGTTGCGGTTGCTGATTTGCTCCTGCTGATAATGTATTTTACTGATGCTGATAATTTATTTTGCTGCTGCTGATTTGTTGTTGCTAAGTTTCTATTTTTGATGTTATTAAAATTGTCTTGCTGCTTCTGATTTGCTGCTGATTTGTTGTTTTCTTTTTATATTTTATAACCAGCAATAGGAAAATAAGTTGTTGATTCATTCAATAGTAAGTATACCGATGCAAATGTCGTAATCGTTGTTGTCTACAACCCTCATATGAGTCTAATTAAGAACCCAAAAGCAGAACGGTGCGCAAATACTTGACATAACTTTACCTTATGCCAATCACATTTTCACATACTAAGTTATTTTCCTAAGCTGGTCTATAAGTTACTATACTGTACTTATGAAACAGGATTTGAAGAGGCGCAGACAAGGGATGTTTTCGTTTTAAACTTCTTTTGCTATTGCTGGCTGCGTTACTACAAGTTTATGTGTAACTGTTACTATGTTTCGCTACAGCTTGCTCCTGGCCTAGGAGCCTGTAGATCGGAGCAGCAAAGATAAACAAAGGAACCAAGACCCTGGCCGTGGTTAAGTTAATAATCCAAGATCTCTGCAGGTATATTCCAAGCATATGGTACTGGTTGGCCCCGAAGGCTTGCCCACATAGAGTTTCCGTCGCACTTGACATCCCCAGCTGCATATTCAATCACACAAGTGCATATAAGCTCTTCATAATATATTTTAAGGTTCAAATGAAATATGAGAAATTTTCGCTCATGGTGAGAGATTTGAATAAATTTTGCTACTACGAATTAAAGCGATATAATGCGATAAAAGCATGAAATGAGATGCATTGCATAGCATACCATGATTCCACTAGAGAAGCGGACAGATATGAATTGAATGAGAGCATAAGCAGCAAGAGATCATGAGATCATGGACCTCAGTATGAATTGTTAGCGAGAGAGTTTCTGTGGCAGCGCTTTTGTTAGCGGTTTGGTCCTATGGACCTCAGTGTGTCTGTTCGATTTTCAGCGTATTATTCAGTATGTTGGTCCTTTGGACCTCAGTGTGGGGCCTTGGGCCTTAGTGTATCCTTTTCGACCCCTCACGGGTTCGGCTTTTTAGTGGTTAATTCCACTTAAGAATCAAAGAAAATAAGCAGCAAGAGATCAAGCTCACTTATATGACCAATAAAAGCTTGGGTGACAACCGTGAGTCCAAAGGATGTAACTCTGCAGAGAATAGCAGGAAATGCCACTCTCCAAATCTTTTTAGACTCCTCCCATGCCTTCTGCCTTAACCCGATTTCATTGTTTTTCTGAAATGGGTTCAGTAGACTCTCGCTCTCCTCCATCTTCCTCCCTAGCCGGAAGATTCTTACGCAATGAAGTACAGTTAAATTACTAGAGAGAGCAACGACGCCTCATCAAATACTCAACCTACTGATTCACATTAGTTCCAATCTGCTTCAGCCGAACGCAACCCTCAAATTAACATGGTCAAACATTCAATCCAACTCGGTCAACCAGGTCGTCACAACAGTCATATAAAGAATAAAGAAGATATGCTGACTTCAAACATTTAAAGAGATAACTTTCATTAAGATCATAAACATAAAACATGGCAGTTAGAAATGCTTGAGCTTTCAACTTTCTCGCATGAGAAAGAAAGATAATGGTAAAATAAAAGAAAATTCATCTCAATCTTGATCAAGTCTCTCATTTGATTCTTCTACATTAGGCTTCAAAAACCATCTCTGAAGACGTTGCGACGCTTTTCTCACCTGCTCAGGTTCACATTTTCAGATAATAAAAAAAGTCATCTTCGATGGAAAATAATAATCCGGGTTTTTACCTGATCATCCCAATCTGTCCTCCAAGTGATGTAACCAAGCACCAGCGTCTGAACTGCTACTCCACAGATCATACCAGTCCACATCCCCTGCACCAAGTTTGGTATTAACTATTAACAGGTTTAGTTCCTCAGAATATATAGCCCCCAGAAATGGATTTTTCGAGTAACTTACTTTTATGCCAAGACCTGCCAAGTATGCAAGCATAGCTCCCAGCGGCACACCAATGGCATAATAGCTAAAGATATTTACGTAGGCCGCCATTGTCTGCCTTCCTGCTCCAACCGCCACCCCTGATATCACCAATGACATTAGAAACCTTCAATATTTCACGCTGATAACGAGTCAGAATGGTGTTATAGATCCATAGTATTTTCATATTATGTTGGGAGATGGGTTAAAAGTGTGCCTAAGAGTATAGGTTGAAAGCTGTTGAGCAGAATAGAAAAGGCCATAAAGACAGAGAGGCTCGACATTGCTTTGGCTATTTCCTCGCTGCTTGTAAACAGGTTGGAAATCTTGTGGCCAAAGACTAGAGCCAAAATGAAGAATAAGATTCCAATGGATCCTCCGGTGGATAAAATGATCTTAATGGAGAACTTTACTGCCTTGGCATCTCCTCTGCCCAACTCATTCCCCACGCGGACACTACAAGTCATCAAAGACATCTTACTTCAGTTTTAAAATTTTAATAACGAAGTCCAGACTTTTGAGTCAGAGCCGTACCATGTTGCTCCAAGGAAGCCAAGGCTCACCATAAGTACCCAGGTTACTATATTTAAGCTGAAGTATAATGAGCATCATACCAAAATTTGTTAGTCCTAAAAATTATAATCCTACTTCACTAGAGATAAAAATTTTAGAGCACAGACAGTTCCAGAGAGTTACCAGATTGAGAAAGCGGATATGGCAGTCTGCGCATTTGTCATGTATCCAGCTATCAGGACTAAAATTGCAGTGTACCATAGCTCCAAGCTGTAATGGGACAGAAGATGATGGACAAAGGAAGGATTTAAATTTCACTGACAGTTTGGGTGTGTGCATTAGTAAAAAAATGGGAAAGCAAAGCAAATGACTTGCCATAGCATGACTCCTGAAGAGGCTGAGAGCTTCACAACAGGCCAAAGGTCTCTGAAAGCATCCATGCTGAAACCAGTCCATGTTTCAGGACACCATCCCCCAAGAAGGTACACAAACTGCCCCACAACGATCAACCAGCCCGAAAGAAATAGCGCTCCCATTGCTCCGGGGAGACCCAAATTCAGTTTACACACGAAAAGCCACGACACGAGAATATGGATCAGGAAGGATATTAGGGACAGCCACCCAACGATTTGGTTCCTCATTTGGGCTTGTAAGTATTTTTGTATGGTCATGTTGAAACAATTCTGGTACAAAAATGGGATGAACCACAGGGAGATAATCCCAGCTTGTTTCGCTATGGCCTTCTCCTGGCCTAGGAACCTGTAAATTGGGGCAGCAAAGACATACAAAGGAAGCAAAACCGTCGCCGTACCTACATTAATTATCCAAGATCTCTGCAAGTATATTCCAAGCATATGGTAATGCTTGGCTCCAAAAGCTTGCCCACATAGTGTCTCCGTCGCACTGGACATCCCTAACTGCACATTCAATCACAGAAGTGCATACAATATCTTCATAATCCATTTTAAGGTTAACATGAAACTTGAGAAAGTTTTGCTCATGGTGAGATTTGTATCCTTTTTGCTTCTACAAATCGAAGCTATATAAGGCCTAATTTCAATGAAACTTATATGATCGATAAAATTTGAAACTTGAACTGCATTGCATAGCATAGCATACCAGGATTCCATTGGAGAACCGGACAGTTACGGTTTGAATGAGAGCATAAGCAGCAAGATCAAGCTCACTTATATGACCGATAAAAGCTTGGGTCACAACCAGTAGTCCAAAGGATGTAACTCTGCAGAGAATAGCAGGAAATGCCACTCTCCAAACCTTTTTTGATTCCACCCATGTCTTCTGCCCCAACCCGAATTCCTGGTTTGCCTGATCCGGTCTCAGCAGCCTCTCCTCCATCGAAACAAGATCCTTAAAGAAATGAAGTCCAGTTGGGAGAGCAACAATGCCTCATCAAATAGTCCAACAATTAGTGATGCACATTTTCACCAAATAGTCAAATTTATAGTAGAATAAACTAACAAAGGTGAGAATCATAAATAATAATAATAAAAACTAACAAAGGTGAAAAATATGGCAGTATGGAAGAGTTACAAATGTGGCAGGTTCAGGGCTGTTGAGAGATCAAACAGTAGAGAAGACTTGCAGCTGTGAAGCAAGAGATTCCTCAACCAGATTCGAGTGCACATCGCAATATAATAAATGGTTCTTTGGAATTATTGGAAGAGGAGTAGAGAGTTACATGGATCCAGACAAGTCCAAAATGTCAGCTTACTACCAACTTTGTTCAGAATAATTTATTCAAAGCAAAAAGTATTGAAAAAACTCTGCTACTTCACTTTCACTTACCAGTTACTACTATGTATGTTGATTTGAGCATGGAAAAATCAAATTGAAAATTGAAAGGAAAACGAAGTTGATTTTCCCTAAATATTTTCCTCTGAATAAAATCAAAATCCATCGATCCCTCTACGACGACCGCATCAAAAGAAACTCCGCAATCTGTCGTCTTCTCAAACGCTGAGCCCTAATTTCTCAGGCAACCAAAATAGGAGTTTAAATACATGTTTGCCATTTGGTGAAACCACACCGTTTAACGCACAGTCTAACAGATTTAAACTCACTAGCCGTTAAGGCTCTTCTAACATACCCTAATTTCTCAGCCCTAATTTTGGTTGACTTTCATCCTTACATAATGCTCTACACCTCTTGTGAAAAAAAAAGAGATGAGATAAATAACTCTCTAAAGAAAAATAAATCAGAAAAATATCTTTATTAATTTTTGAGTATTTCAGTTTCGATTGTTTTGTTCAAAATTCGACAGTAAAATACTTTTTCAATTCCGTTTGTTTTGTTCAGAAGAGTAATGATCCGGTGCAAAGTTAATTTTTTGGTATAAAATACAAACTAATCATAGCCCTTTATCTTGTGATTCGAATGGATGAGATTAAATCTTGATTTTTTGATGATTTTCTTGGTGACGAATTATAAAATGAAACTGACGAACTATGTCGTCTTTTCATTTTTCGGCACGAAAATTGACGAACTATAAAATAATTTTGACGAACTATAAAATAAACTGACGAATTATAAAATGATTTTGACGAATTTTGCATTTTGTACCAAAATTTGACTTTGTACCTGATCTTGACCCACTTCATATATACAAAGATCAAGAAAGTAAGATAGAAATAACGATATCTTCAATAATGGCTGTTAGCAAACAAGTCCTTCTTCTCCTCTTTCTCATGAAACTGCCGCACTTTGAGGTCTATAGAGAGTATCCGTCCTTCACAAGTACCGGCAATCTGAATAATAAGAAGTAAGAGTCTGTCATGGGGGCATCGATGCATTCGCTTGGCGTGAGTATTTTCATGTTATATGTTGGTTTGATGGCTTAAAAAGTGTGCCTGAGAGTATAGGCTGAAAGCTCTCTCTGCAGGTATATTCCAAGCATATGGTATTGCTTCGCCCCAAAGGCATATTCAATCACACCAGATTATGAATTCCAGTGGCCATCATACCAGGACTCCATTGGAGAACCGAAAGGATATGATTTGAATGAGAGAATAATTAAGCAGCAAGATCAAGTTCACTTAAATGACCCATAAAGGCTTGGGCGACAATGGTGACTCCAAAACTTGTAACTCTGCAGAGAATAGCAGGAAACGCCACTCTCCAAATCTTTTTTTTTCAACTCCTCCCATGTCTTCTGCCTCAACTCGACATCCTGGTGTACCTCATCTCGTTACGGCAGCCTCTCCTCCATCCTCCTAATTCTCTCTCCCGAAGATTCTTAAACAGTTAAATTCCTTGCCCTCATCAAAATACTCCATCCTCTCCTTCTCTCTCCGGATGTGAGAAAAATGACAGCAGTCGGTAAGATTCAGTTAAACTAGCGAAATTAAGCATATTAATGATAACACATTTGTTGATCCTGTATGCCAAACAGAGCTGTGGTTGTAAATGATCTCAGTTAAGGTCAGGCTGTATTGGTAGGTAAAGTCGTTAAGTTAGGTTTTTGTTTTTGGCTCGTTTTTGTGCAAGATCAACTTATTGGGTCGATCAATGCGAATTTATATGCTAGTTGGGAAATTTACTTGGGGCTGTTCGATTGAACTGAAATTTATGTTAGTTGAATTTAATTTAGTTTAATGTAGTTTAACTAAGTTGAATTTAGCTTATTTTATTTTATTTTAGTTTAACTTAGAGTTTATATCAACCTAACACCACCACCCACCACCACCACCACCCCACCACAACCACCCACCGACCACCACCCACCACCATCACCCACCCACCACTACCACCCACCACCACGTGGTAGTGGAAGCATATGGGCAAAATGAGTGAATATTGATAGTGGAAGCATATGGGCAAAGTGAGTGAATATAGATTGTGGACGAATATGGGCAAAGTTCGTGTCGGCCAATATGGTGAAAGTGGTTATGGAAATGCATTCATAAATAGATGCAGAGAAGTTGAGATGAAACATAAATATTTTGATATCTGAAGACTTCAACTACTTTGTCAAGTTAGTATGATATCGACTTTTATTTTTCTACATAATTCCAGTTTCTGTTTAACAATATGATGATTTAAATTTATAACTATTATGTTTTCTATGTTATTATCATGTTATGATGATTTGAATTTATAACTATATTTTCTATGTTATAGCTGAAATACTTTTACAAACCAAAAATATGAAACGACCGTTGTGGCTAAAGATATAGGTACGAAAAATGAGAAGCAGACAAGTGGTGTAAAGTAAACCTTGGAAAAACCCTAACACAGAAGAACATCATAGACTTCTTCGTTGCTGGAAATTCGCTACAAAACGAGGATACCCATCTCTGATGTAAGCGTATTTTGACTTATCCAGGCTACTGAATTAGATAAAGATTGGATCTTGGCGGTTCTTAGGTCGTCAGCAGTTCGCAGCGTGTGGCGGCGAGGAACTCCGAATTGGGGGTTGATAAAGATTGGAATTTAGGGTTATATGGAAGTTTCTGAATGACATTTTTGTGACTTGAAGCTGTGACATTGGATGGTTGTGTTGATTGTGAAGTTGGGGATTTGAAAAGCAAGTTGTAGTTGATGTTCAGAAGCTGAGCTCTCCAGGTGGGAGAGGGTTTTTGTCGACAGATTTTTGGTCTTGGTTTATGAAAACATCTATCATGTTGTGTATGGTGAAAAATTGTAATTGAGTGGGATGCGCTTATGCCCATTTTCAGGTAAATCATAAATGTTTATGTGGTGGGATTTTACCGCTTTGTGTTCGTTAAAGTACACCTTCCTCGCATTGGATTGAAAATAGAAAGATGAATAAGCTTTTGATTGCAGGGAGTGTAGCCTTTTTACTAGACAACTGTGGTCGTGTATGTGATCTCTTGTTATTGCAACTGTCTCTTCAGCAGGATATAGTCACAGTTCGGTATAGGGGACTAGTTTTTGGGCGATACTATTTTTTTTCTAGAAACTAGTTAGGAGATATTGGAATGCTTATATTTCGCATCCCATGTATTTTCTTCTGTTTGTCTGTTTTTATCCATTCTCAGTCTCGGGCAGTTTAAGGTTCATTCAGTTTCTGGTTTTTGAATATTACTTTGCAATTGCAGGAACCGTCATGTTGTGTGTATGCGTATTCAGTGCTGCAAGAACCGGAGGTACTATAGCAACCTTAAGTTATCAGCAATGACAGAAAGAGATGAGCGAGGTGAAGTTGATAGTTACTTCAGAACCATAAATAGCGAAAGCCACCCGATTATTCAATCGAGCAGCCTCCAGCATTGGTTTAAAAACTGGCAAGAACAAAGAAAATACAAACTAACAGCCAGCACATTTGCTTCGGCGATTGGTTTTTGGCGTCGCCGTAGGACTCAACTTTGGCTAGAAAAGATTGGTGCAATAGAGCCATTTGTGGGTAACCTTGCTACATGTTGGAACAATATAAAGGAAGAGGAAGCAGTCGAGCGGTACAAACTGATTACTGGAAATAGTGTCCTTTTTCCTGAATTTCAAGTATATGGGGAGAATAAATGTTACTGGCTTGCGGCGTCACCAGATGGGGTAGTGGACTATCATGTTTATGGATTACCTTCTGGAGGACTGTTAGAGATAAAGTGTCCGTTTTTTGGCGGAGATATGAGAAAAGCTTCACCTTGGTATCGAATACCATTGTACCATATTCCGCAAGCTCAAGGCTTGATGGAAATAATGGATAGAGATTGGATGGATTTTTATGTATGGACGCCTAAAGGAAGCAGCTTGTTTAGGATGTATCGGGACTTGGATTATTGGGATGCGATGAAGGTTGCTCTTTCAGACTTCTGGTTGGATAATGTGGAGCCGGCAAGGGCAGTGTATAAGCAACGGGTAATTAAAGAACCCCTTTACGAGCTGCGAGCTTTCAGGCCAAATTCAAGGCATGAATTGTGCGGCTATATTGTTCAGGAAATCAAACATATTGTGGATAACTCAAGACTGTTGGTTCGTGAAATTAATGGGATTCTTCAGATGGATCCATCACGAGGATGATGTGATAGTCGCTCTAGTGAAGTTTCAGACTGAAATTTTCCGGGGTGGTATCCCTGGCCTGCAACATGTGAGAACTTCGCCTTTCAGGAGAAGCTGAAAAGGGACTTCCAAGAGGAGTGAGGTAATTTAAGTGCTTATATATACACATTAAGTTCCACGCCACACTTAATATTTGACCGTCTCATATTTGTGGATTAGTATTCAACCCTGCTTGATGATTTGCTGCATCCATGTCCCTTGGAAATATGGCACATTGCTTTAAAGATTTATATTTTTTTGATTGTAGTATTTTAAAGAATTGTATTGAGTCATCCTAATATTGGTTCATGCTATTTGTCAGACCCGATTGCTCATGAAAGAAGATGATAGATGACGACTGACAGACCCATATGTGAGAGGCTTAGAGTACTTGTAAGTTGTATCCAGCTTAAGACACTGCATTCCGTTGGCGTTCAACTTCATATGATTCTTTTCTTTATAGTGGACACTGGATATAAAGAAATAGAGGCAGATTCACTCAATAAAGGTGAATCATAATGCTGATTCTTTGTAGTTGTGGCCAGGTCAGACTGGGTCGTAGGTGTAGCCGGGTACGACCGGACTTTTAGCTGGCATATCAAGCTGTGAATGACGAATGACATACCCACGCCAGAGGGCGAAGTGGAGCAGGGACTCCGTTTATTAAGTTTTATCTCTTTTGTCTGTCTTTGTAATTCACGATTTAAAGTGAAAAATAATAATAATGCGTTGCAGCAGATCTGAACCAGTACATTACTAGAAGATTTAGTAGAGATAAACTTCAGTTTTTTTACAGAATTCTACTCCATGTGTTATTCAAAATGAAAAAGGAAACCATGATCCATGAAGCTTCTCAAATTTGATGGAGTGTAAAAAAGCACTTCAAAATAAATTATGTAAAGCATGAAGATTTACATGTATTTGTAGTTGCATAAAATGTCAGTAAGAAAGTTGAAATAATTTATAACCAGGCAGTTAGTATCAATGAGCTCCTAGTTTTGGATGCGCTAGCAAGTGCTTTAGCTTCCGCAACTAGCTGAAGACCGGCATGACAGCTTCTAACTTAATTTTAGTGCAGCAAACTTCTTAGCCACATTCATTGCTTCTTCCAGGCCAGACGCATCTTTGCCCTGTAACGAAAAATAACATAACCCAATAATAAATGGAGATGACTATGAGAGGGAGGTAGTGATACAAGTAATTCAGAAATTTAAGTACATGTAACTGAAAGCATTGGCCAACATCTATAGCAAATTGTAGTTATTCAATTAAATGACTGATTTTGGGCAATTCAGCAAGTTCATGGCCTATATGTCCTCCCAACCTTCTAGGTGCAAGTGGGTTTGGCATCCAATCCCTTTCAATTATTTCCATATGATTGAAATGTAATAGTTACCAGTAACAAGTTCACGACAAACAATTCAGTCAAAATGTCAAGAACACTTACTTGGCCAGAACAAAGACCGCCTTTTGGCTTTCCTCCATTTCCTTTGAGAGGCTCCAAAGCAGATGTTAACCACTCATGCAAATCTGATTCTTTGTATTTATCTACTTTAGGAGGGACTCCTGCATACACAAGGGCCTTATTTGCGGCTTCGTCTTTACTGAATACCATAACAGGTATGCCCTGTCAAAATAATGGCCATACTGGTAAAATTTTCAATGGTAATCATGCTAAGTGTATAGAAATGAGAAAAAAACTAAGTGGCTGTGGACACCTTCTGGACAGCTTTTTGAACTGCTTCACGCGCTGCAGCAGCATCCAGTCCAACATCAAGATAGGAAACTGAAAAGGTTTTGCCCTCTGAGGCAGCCGCTTCGGCCTCCTCAGTAGCCACTTTGACTGCTTTCGCAAGATTTTCTGCCTGAATTTTCTTTTTTGCCTTGGTCACTTCAGCCTTGAAAAATGAATGACATACCATTTGACATTTGTTCACCCACGTGTAAAATTGTGCCAAAAGCATAACAAAAAAACGAATCTAGACACATCTATCATGATTAATACTGTGTAACCTATGCACCTGAAGAATCAATATTTTTTTCTTAATATCAGCTTTTTTGGCTGCTGGAATACTCGCTTGCTCCACGCTGTTCTTCAGAGCAGCCACTTTCTAATGAAAATAAACAAAACAACATTGTCAGCAGTATGTCATAACAACAGCCTCTGACAAGATGCCTGTTATAAGAAAAGGCAGCTAGTCCTATCACAAAAACCACACAAAGTTAACATGAATTTTACATAGGTTGTAAGAGGCCAAACCGTTGCTATCTTATAGTACCTTTTCCAGTGTGACAATGTCGTCTTTAGAGGCATCAGTTACTTCCTGATCAAGCAAATCAGCTCGCTTCACTGCTTCAAATGCAAAATCAGTTGTAACAGCGGTTATACGCCTGACTCCCTTGGCAATGCCTTCCTCCGATAAGAGTGCAAACGCTTTAGCCTCTCTTGTGTTCGATATATGTGTCCCTAAATGTACCAGATGACTCAAATGATCAAGAAAAAAATGAGATCTTCGAAGAACAAAGATTTGCTACTGACCTCCACATAGCTCAGCAGAGTAAGATTTCCACTCTTCATTTTCAGGATCAGCAAGAATATCCTCTATGCTTTTACCAACTGATACAACTCTTACTGGATCAGGGTAGACCTACAATAACACATGATGTTGCTAGAAAACTTGAGTTTTAATAACAAGTTATTATCACTATTTACCAGTTAAGGGTTCATGGCAAGACATTGAAGCAAAAATAACTCAGCTTACTTCTCCAAAGACAGCGCGTAAACCATTAATTTGTTTTGCTTCTGCAAGAGTTGCCTCCTTGGCATAGACATCCAGTTCAGCTTTAATTTGTTCATTCACGATTGACTCAATTTTACTCAGATGCTCAGCTTCGACAGGCTTCCCTAAAGATATAAGATGCATAAAAAAGAAGCTCATTGGAAAAAACAAAAAGGAGAAAAGAACATTACAATAACTTCTTCTTTATAAACCAGAGTCCAAATTACCATGAGAGAAGTCAAATCTCAGCTTCTCGGGAAGTACGATGGACCCCTTCTGGTCCACATGATCTCCAAGTACCTCCTGCATTTCATGGAGAACATGTTGAGTATCAGCTTCGAACTCAATTACTAGCAAGGGAAAAGCAAATAAATTTATTTAATTAAACTGCAAACTACATATTACCCTAAGTGCAAAGTTCAGCATGTGGGTACAGGTGTGGTTTGGTGCAATGAGCTTTCGCCTGTCATAGTCGACCTGCAATGGCCATAGAGCAGTGACGCTTATTAAAACAAAGGCAATCATAACAAAGGATCAAAAACATGGGATTGACGTTCCACAGCACAATATATTCAATAAAATGGAAGCAGCGCTATGTTTGCACACCAAACGTCTTCATCGCAAATATATAATTGCCAAGTAGCAATAACATGCCTACATTCACCGACTTTTGTAAGAAAATTATAATATTTACCTTGCACAAAACTTCATCACCAACGGAAAATTTGTCCGTCTTTCCAGTGAAGGATCCCATGTGTAGGACATATCCTTTATATACTTGAACATTTTTCACCTCAAATCTGCCTTTAGGCCCCTCAAGGAACCCTGTATCGTATATCTAAATTATAGAAACTATGTATCAGGCAGTGTGGTGAACCGTAAGGATGATAAAGATTACATACAAAGACTTCGACCACAGCATCTTAAAGAGGCTTGGCAAGTCACAGAGAACATACTTAATGACAAATAATGAGGATATATTAAGACAGGTATATGGAATAATGAATTTCCTCAATACTTGCTAAGCCTAAATGTGGCTCTGAAAACCACCATGTGAATGCATATTCAATTTTACATGATATTTTATGGTTGGGTAAGATCAGATGTGGCTACGTCCAAGAAAAAACAGGATTGTACTGTTTATTGATTTCAGGATTTGGAAATTTTATAAAAAAAAGGAATAGGTAGTCAAACCTGGCCACCCTGCTCAGCATAGAAGCTTGTGCTATCAAGGACAAAGCCAACATCAACTTCAGATCCAACAGTTTCAAGGAACTCTTTCCCTGTGTAAATAGCTTTTATAACACTCTTAGGGTCCTGTAAAATGCATTAAGAGAGATACAAATATTTAGTTACTGGCACTATCATTCTTTGATCTCAGTGTTTAGACAAGGCTGCTGCTGGGAAATAATATATCATTGTAGTGTTGTTGCCAGGCAGTTTCAATACAATGTTTCCAAAATAAATATTTCAATTTGTGTTCTGACTATTTGGAGGTACATGTATATGCTTCTCATTGCATAACAACTTCTATATCCTCAAAAGGTAATAAATATTTACAAGGGCAAGCAAGGACTCTGAAAACGACAAAAAAAAAACCATTAAGTCTCAATATATGTCTTTTATTCACAGAACTCCTCTGGCTACCCCCAAACATGACAAAACAAAACAAGCAGGCGACACCAACCTGGAACCAGACAAACTTGCTGCTGTCATCTGTTGCAGCAACCCCCTTTTTGGGTAATTCTGAAGTGGCATTAGCATCCATGACAATCGTGCGACCAGTGTCCTGCAAATAATGATTGTAGCAACAATGAGATGACTAAAAGTAGCACGCCGAATAGTACTTTTTTCAAATACCAATCCTATCACACTCTACAGAGTACCTTGCTTTGTACACTCCTTGACCTTTCCCTTGCCTCGTCCATAGCCACGTTGAAACCCTCCACGTCTACAGTCAAGCCCCTTTCCTCGGCCATCAACTAGAAAAGCAATGTTAATGTTGATACTTCACAGGAACTAAGTAATATGAAGAGAAATATAGAACATAAGCAGCATCAATACCTGAGTTAGATCCAATGGGAATCCATATGTGTCCCACAAGATAAATGCATCCTGTAGTTCAAAATAGCAGTAAAAAGTCAGTAAAGCATGTCTATTTGGAGAATATAGAGAGTTGACACGATCTGAAATTGATAAAAAGTTAAAAACTACACAAGTATGCGGTATGCCTACCTGCCCACTCAAAACATTTCCTTGAAGTTCCTGAGCTGCCTTCTTGAATTTTTCGATTCCCTATGAGTAAAGAAATAATTAATAAAATAATTTGGTTGGGAGATTTTATAAAAAGGTGAATGTTCATTCCGATTTCCGAGTTTATAATATAAAAAATATAAGAAATAAATGAACCTGCCACAATGACACAGATTGGTACTGGTAGTGGCAACTGGCAACTGGCAAGTGAAGTAATAAATAGGAAATAAATAAAAGCAGATTATCATTCACACACATACAGATATGTAACCTTACCTTAAGCAATGTCCTACCAAAACTTGTCTCCTCCTCAGAAAGTATGTCCCGGATGTGTGATTCATGTTGCTTTAGCTCAGGGAATACATCACCCATAACCTTCACGACCGTGCTCACAAGCCTGATGGATTCAAAGGGATGATCAAGCAACATGACAGTAAACCTTGTAATCAAATCCCAGTGCTACAAAGCATCTTGAATGCACCGCCAACATGAAATTTGGGTCTTAAGATGCTAATATGAAACAAATAGCACATACCCATTAAAGAACCCTTCCTGAGCTTTTAAAACTTCGCTTCCATAACGAACAGCACGCCGAAGAATACGTCTGAGAACATATTCACGCCCCTCATTACCTAAGCAATGAACATGTTTGTTAAGTTCTCAACCATATGCCATACATAATCACTAAGCTCCTTTTTCACTCGGTCAACAGCATGAAATATTTTTAAAATTGATCATGAAAGAACGGAACTATCCACCTGGGCGTGAACCATCAGCAATGGCAAACGAGAGGGTTCTGATATGATCTGCAACAACCCTATACGCCATGTCCACCTTGTCAACGTCATCTGCTCCAACTTTTCCAGAGTATGGTCGAGCTTCTGTGGCCTGCAGCAAACCGAGAAAACAAACTTTTTTTTTATAAACGAGAAAACGAACTTAGAGCACTGTTTAATTCTTTATCCTACGGGTTGAAAAGAAACTTAAAGAGTTACACTGATAACATCATGTCAAATCTCCCCAGCTTGCTTAATTTTATGTTTCAAACAATTGAAGCTACCTATCTATACGTTGACTAATATGACAACAGTCAACAGTGACAGGGTGCACGAATAACAAGTTTTAATATGCCTTAAATACTATTAAGGTCTTCAGTCTTACCACTCTGATAGCATCAAATATAGGCATGAAAACGTCAGTGTCATAGTTGCTCATCTTCTCTTGAAGAATAGAGGTTAGCCTTTCAAAACCCATTCCAGTATCGACATGTTTTGCTGGAAGAGATTTTAGAGAACCATCGTTTTCCCGGTTAAACTGTGTAAGATTAGCAAAATGTAAGTACAAGCAAATTGAAGTTGATTAATGTGAACTGATCCTTACGGATTACTGCAAGTGATGATTCTGAAACACTAATCAACTCTATGGACGAATTGAAAGCAAATATTATCATACCTGAATAAACACAAGGTTCCATATCTCAATGCATGTAGGGTCATCATTGTTGACTAAATGAGCAGAATCTCTGTTTCCGATTCTGTCAAAGTGTATCTCAGTGCATGGGCCACAGGGACCAGTATCACCCATTTCCCAAAAGTTGTCCTAGTCGATGCACCAACAAAAAAGGATGTATTTAAAACTAAAGACAAAGGAGGTGAAAAGGTAAACTAGGCAGATTAAATTAAATCTGTACAAATGAGTTTTCATTTGAAAACGATGATTTGAAAACATAGGGAAACTTTATAGAATTCGCTGGATAACCAGAAACTGCTAGTAAAAACAAGGTCTCACTTTGCAACCGAAAGGCAAAACGCGTTCTGCTGGCAACAATTTCAGCCATATATCACGAGCTTCCACATCAGCAGGAAGTCCAAGGTTATCATCACCTCCAAAGTATGTGGCATAGAAGCGGTCTGTAGGTAATTTGTAAACCTATTTGTTCCAATGATGAAAAAATGATGAATTGTTTAGCCATCAACATAAAAACACAATTTCTAAAAAGAGGGGGAAAAAGATATGGCCATGTCTTAACATTCAAATAAATGATTTCACAGTTTAAATTGGTCCTATTGGAACCAGAGTGCACTAAGTATGTTTTTTTTAAAACTAAAATGCCTACCTGTGTGAGAAGCTCCCATGCCCATTCGATGGCTTCTTTCTTAAAATAATCACCAAATGACCAGTTTCCAAGCATCTCAAAGAATGTATGATGGTATGTGTCTTTCCCAACATCATCAAGATCATTGTGCTTTCCACCAGCTCGAATACACTTCTGAGTGTTACATGCCCGTGTGAGCTTACTCAATGCGGTGTTTGGATCCGCAGATCCCAAAAATATTGGCTTGAACTGATTCATACCTGTGAGAATCCAATAAAAAAAATGTTAAGAACTTTGATTCGACAATAACCTCACTAGAATTTAGAAACTTATCAAATCACAAAGTTCCACACATAAAGAGCAAATTATCGATTTAATGACAGTATAAAATATAATCTTGCCACTAAACAACTTCGAATTATGAATCATCTCAACTTCGAATTAAGATAACTACTTCAACACTTCCCAACCCACCAAGATACAACAAAGATCAAATCTTTAACACACCACGCAACTCATTAACTCACCAGCGTTCGCAAACAGAAGCGTCGGATCATTATGCGGCACGACAGGGCTAGAATTCCAATTCACATGCCCTTTCCCTTCAAAGAAGCTCACAAACGTTTCTCTCACTTTATTCGCCGGCCATTTCACCGATGGGGAATCCTGTTCCAGCCCAGGCATGTTGTTCCTCACAACCTCTGCTTCCACAGACGATGAAAAACAGAAAAAACGCAGGGGGCGTAAGTGTTGTTGGTTGTGTCCCAATTGGCGGATGAGCGAAACCCTAATACTGGATAGCGCCGCCACCACTGAGAGATGTAGAAGATGCTGATGGTGATGGGAGAATCAATTTCGTGCTACGGATTGCGTGAATCGCACCTCATCCCGTCATCCGTAGGTTTGACTTGCTAAATTGACGAGTGTGTTTATCTAGGGTTTCCAGTTACACGCCGAATTTTGCTACGTGCAGATGCATTGAGGTTTTTAGCGACAGAACTAGATGTAGAAGCTGATAATAACTCGGGGAATATAAACAAAAAAACATACGACGTCGTATTGACGACAAGGCATCAGTAACGTTTAATAAATGAAGGAAAAAGTACATAAGGCTACAAACTACCTAATGCGAATTTTTCTCGAACCCGTTTCGATTTTGTGTAAACGGAAAAGTTAATCTTCGACAAATCGAATGTTTTAAGATGAACAGCTCACCTCACCGGCTTCAATGGAGTTGCTGCTGCCTGCTGTCTATCTCGGTCTCGTTAGGGTTTGCAAAGATGATGAGCAAAACTTTTACTTATTATTATATTTTTTAGGAATTCAGAATTCTCAACCCGACCCTCCTCATATATATTTACTATGAATATATACAATCAGCTTTGAATATATAATCAGTCATAAACTCGATTTGATTACGATTTTTCAATTGAAATTTTAATTCTCATTTCCCATCATCGACAGCATTTCGGACTCCATCCCCATCCATCGTGTTTACCTCGTCGTCGAGAATCAATAATGATTCCGAATGCAGAGAGAGATCGAAAAGCTTACAAATTTATACATATTTGAATCTCAAAGGTCCAACCGGCCATATGATCCCGTTTATGTTTTTACCTTATTTTATTTGGATTCGAATTAGAAATCTGTCATTCTAGAATTGGTTATGTGAAAAAGTTCAATTTTTTAGGTTTAATTTGTGAAGCCAATGGATAATGTGGTGTGGTGATTGAGTTTTTATAGAACTGATTGTTTTCTGATTGCTTTACATATTATAAGCAGAACAAACAAGAAACAACACCAAGATAGTTCAAATGAGTATATTTTCGGACATAAGGTTATCATGATTTAGAGCAGAGTGATGAATTTAATAATTTTTCTGATCAAGAAATTAAAGAGGATATGAATATAATCTGTTACGCATTAAATAAAATGGAACAAATTGTACTTTCGTATGAAGCAAGGTGTGGAAAATAAAAATAATACGGATGATGAAGAAGATATCAATGCTGTTGGGGCGTCTCAAAATCATATGTAAAACGAGAATTAAATATAAATGTATCGTATGACAAGCTCTGTAACCATATTCAGAAAGTAGTGAGCTTTTACTATTGCTTTGGATGACAACATGAACATAGGCTTTTATCGTTGGGCCCTCCGGAATTCATCTTATTATTAAGGGTCTGTTTGATTGAGCTTAAATTTATGTTATGTTAATTTAATTTATGTTAATTTATGTTATGTTATGTTAATTTATATTATGTTAATTTAATTTAATTTAATTTATTTTAATTTATTTTAGTTTATACCAACCTAACATTACATCATCATCATACCATCATCATGTCATCACCATCATCATCATGTCATCATGATCATCATCATGTCATCATGATCATCATCATGTCATCATGATCATCATCATGGCATCTAAATGATCATCATCATGTCATCATGATCATCATCATGGCATCATGGTCATCATCAACATGTCATCATGATCATGATCATCATCATGTCATCATGATCATCATGTCATCACCATCATCATCATCATCTCACCATCATCATCAACATCATCATCATGTCATATTACTATTCATCATCATCATCTCACAATCATCATCATATTACTGTTCATCATAGTACTGTTCATCATTATCATCTCACTACCATCATCATATTACTATTCATCATAGTACTGCTCATCATAGTACTGTTCATCATCTCACTATCATCATCATATTACTATTCATCATCATCATCTCACTATCATCATCATATTACTATTCATCATATAGTACTATTCATCATATTACTGTTCATCATATTACTATTCAGCATCATCATCTCAATATCATCATCATATCACTATTCATCATAGTACTGTTCATCATATTACTGCTCATCATATTACTATTTACCATCATCATCATATCATCATATTACTATTCACCATCACCAGCATGTCATCATCATCATATTACTATTCACCATCATCATCATATCATCATGTCATCATCATCATATTACTATTCACCATCATCATCATATCATCATCATCATCATATTACTATTCATCATATTACTATTACTATTCATGATGATGATGCATGATGCATGATGATGATGATGACATGATGGTGATGATGATGACATGATGATGATGGTGGTAATATGATGATGGTGGTAATATGATGATGGTGGTAATTTATGTTATGTTAATTTATGTTAGGGTCTGTTTGATTGAGCTTAAATTTATGTTATGTTAATTTAATTTATGTTAATTTATGTTAATTTATGTTAATTTATGTTAATTTATGTTATGTTATGTTAATTTATGTTAATTTATGTTATGTTAATTTATTTTAATTTATTTTAGTTTATACCAACCTAACATTACATCATCATCATACCATCATCATGTCATCACCATCATCATCATCATGTCATCATGATCATCATCATGTCATCATGATCATCATCATCAACAACATGTCATCATCATCATCAACATGTCATCATTGATCATGATCATCATCATGTCATCATGATCATCATGTCATCACCATCATCATCATGGCATCATCATCATCATCTCACCATCATCATCATCATGTCATATTACTATTCATCATCATCATCTCACTATCATCATCATATTACTGTTCATCATAGTACTGTTCATCATATTACTATTCATCATCATCATCATATTACTATTCATCATAGTACTGTTCATCATCATCATCTCACTATCATCATCATATTACTATTCATCATCATCATCTCACTATCATCATATTACTATTCATCATATTACTGTTCATCATATTACTATTCATCATCATCATCTCAATATCATCATCATATCACTATTCATCATAGCACTATTCATCATAGCACTATTCATCATAGCACTATTCATCATATTACTGTTCATCATATTACTATTCACCATCATCATCATATCATCATATTACTATTCACCATCACCAACATGTCATCATCATCATATTACTATTCATCATATTACTATTACTATTCATGATGATGATGCATGATGCATGATGATGATGATGATGACATGATGGTGATGATGATGACATGATGATGATGATGATGACATGATGATGATGGTGGTAATATGATGATGGTGGTAATTTATGTTATGTTAATTTATGTTATGTTAATTTATTTTAATTTATTTTAGTTTATACCAACCTGATATTACATCATCATCATACCATCATCATGTCATCACCATCATCATCATGTCATCATGATCATCATCATGATCATCATGTCATCACCATCATCATCATGGCATCATCATCATCTCACCATCATCATCATGTCATCAACAACATCATCATCATGTCATATTACTATTCATCATCATCATCTCACTATCATCATCATATTACTGTTCATCACAGTACTGTTCATCACATTACTATTCATCATCATCATCTCACTATCATCATCATAGTACTATTCATCACCATCATCTCACTATCATCATCATATTACTATTCATCATCATCATATCACTATCATCATCATATTACTATTCACCATATGGTACTGTTCATCATATTACTATTCATCATATAGTACTGTTCATCACTGCCTGGGTTAACCGCTGGTCGCCGGACTTCCATTCTAGGAAAGAGCCAACGACCACCACTGCCTGGGTTAAGCTGCCAGGTTTGCCTCCGGAGGTTTTTGATGAGGCCTATATCGCTGCTATTGTTTCGTCTGTTGGCAAATTTCTTGCAGTTGATGAACGGACTCGGACGTTTGCCAATCCCAGCTACGCAAGGGCATGCATTGAACTTGACCTTTCCAAGGAATTGCCATCGGAGTTGGTTATAAACATACTGGGCGACCGCACGATTTTCCAGCCGATTCTGTTCGAAGGGAACCTTTCGTATTGCAGTAAGTGTAAGCTGCATGGGCACCATCTGTCTACTTGCCGGAAAGCAAAAGCTCCACCGTCGGAGGTCCACAAGGCTGGGTCGGCGTGTCAGAGACAAGGGCTCCGTGAGCCGACAAAGCAGCGAGATCCTGAACTGATACCTTCTGGTGAGCGGATTGAGCCAGCTGTTATCCAGCTGGATCATGAAAGGAAGGACAAGAGGCCTGACACATTGGCTGAGAACGGGAGCCTAGGTTGGGAAGTTGTAAAAAATAGGAAACAGAAGGAAAAAGCCTTGAAACAAGGAAACACTAGCCAGGCTCCCAAACCTGACAAAGGTACAAAAGATTGCTCAGAAAAGATCAATCAGCACTTACCCAAGAAGGATTTGAAGTCCTTACCTAATGAGCTGTCAACTTCAGCTGCTGTGCACTCCCTCACAGCAAAGGAAACAGCAAGAGACCTCGAGCAACGCGCCATGACTTCTCTGCAACACATGGAGACAAGCACAAACAAAAACCCTCTCGGACCGGTCCATAAAGATAGGCAACTTCAGTTAGAAGGCCCAACCCACGTTCAAAAGGAAACATCGATGGACGAATTAGAGGTATACCAGAGCGTCCAACGCAAACATGCTGAAGATGATGTTTTATCGGCCTCACCGCTCATTCAAGCGGGTGATGATGATCACATTGATATAGTCTCCGCAATGGTAGTATACCAGGATCAGCACAATAATTCGAATGAGTATCTTCAGAGTTCTGAGGTGCCATTACCGGAAGATATTGTTCAAAAACTTTCTTCCTATGGTAGTGACCTTTTTTGTGAAAAGGACGGTGAGCCGGCTGATGCTAGAGCCGTTTACTTACATTTCAAGGCCATCTACGAGGATGATGCGATTATTTTCCAAGCCATGGATGAAGCTGTTAATGCAGCTAAACAAGCTCAGAAGGAAGGTTCAGGTAGTCATGTTGAAGATTCTGACAGCTCGGTCGACCTTTCCCTTCTTTTGAAAAAACCTCCTAATAAAAAGGGGTCTCGCAAATCAGGACGGTCTCGCCCAAAGAAAAAAGATCCCAACTTTGTCTGGTGATCTCTTATATTCTGTTTTGCTGTTTTCATCTTAATAAAGTAAAGTTTAAAAAAAATAGTACTGTTCACCATATTACTATTCATCATCATCATCTCAATATCATCATCATATCACTGTTCATCATATTACTGTTCATCATATTACTATTCACCATCATCATGTCATCATATTACTATTCATCATCACCAGCATGTCATCATCATCATATTACTATTTACCATCATCATATTACTATTCACCATCATCATCATATCATCATATTACTATTCATCATATTACTATTACTATTCATGATGATGATGATGATGATGCATGATGCATGAAGATGATGATGATGACATGATGGTGATGATGATGACATGATGATGATGATGATGATGACATGATGATGATAATGATGATGATGGTGGTAATATGATGATGGTGGTAATTTATGTTATGTTATGTTATGTTAATTTATGTTAATTTATGTTATGTTATGTTAATTTATGTTATGTGGTGTTAAAATGGTTTATATAATACAAATTTAAAGCCCATAAAATAGACCCTAACATAACATAAATTAACATAAATTAACACAAATTAACATAAATTAACATAACACAAATTAACACAAATTAACATAAATTAAATTAATATAACATAAATTTAAGCTCAATCAAACAGCCCCTAACATAACATAAATTTAAGCTCAATCAAACAGGGCGGTCTTGTCCGATTGACTTTAAATTTGTATTATATAAATTAAATTCAGCTAACATAACATAAATTAACATAAATTAAATTAAATTAACATAAATTCAGCTAAGGTCATGTTTCATGGACTTTAAATTTGTATTATATAAACCATTTTAACACCACATAACATAAATTAACACAACATAACATAAATTAACATAAATTAATATAACATAAATTAACATAACATAAATTACCACCATCATCATATTACCACCATCATTATCATCATCATCATGTCATCATCATCATGTCATCATCATCATCATCACCATCATGTCATCATCATCTTCTTCTTCATGCATCATCATCTTCTTCTTCTTCTTCATGCATCATCATCATCATCATCATCATCATCATGATGAATAGTAATAGTAATATGATGATGATGAATAGTAATTTGAGGATGATGAAGACATGATGATATGATGATGATGGTGAATAGTAATATGATGATGAAATGCTGGTGATGGTGAATAGTAATATGATAATGATGACATAATGATGATGGTGAATAGTAATATGATGAACAGTAATATGATGAACAGTAATATGATGAAGACAGTGAGATGATGATGATGAATAGTAATATGATGATGATGATGAATAGTACTATGATGATGAATAGTCTATGATGATGATGATGAATAGTAATATGATGATGATGGTAACATGATGATGATGATGATTGTTACAAGATGTTGACATGATGATGATGATTGTTACAAGATGTTGACATGATGATGATGATATTGTTACAAGATGTTGACATGATGATGATGGTGATGATGATGTGATGATGGTGGTGACATGATGATGATGGTTACAAGATGTTGACATGATGATGATGTGATGATGGCGGTGACATGATGATGATGGTGATGACATGATGATGATGATGGTGATGACATGATGATCATGATGATGGTACGATGATGATGTAATGTTAGGTTGGTATAAACTTTAATAAATTAAAATAAATTAACATAACATAAATTAACATAAATTAAATTAACGTAACATAAATTTAAGCTCAATCAAATAGCTCCTAACATAAATTAAATTAAATTAACATAAATTCAACTAACATAACATAAATTAAATTAAATTCATCATACCATCATCATCATCATACTATTCATCATCATCATACCATCATCATCATACTATCATACTATTCATAATACCATCATCATCATCAGCATACCATCACACTATTCATCATACCATCATCATCATACTATCATACTATTCATCATACCATCATCATCATCATACCATCATACTATTCATCATACCATCGTCATCATCATACCATCATACTATTCATCATCATAAAATTACTATTTATCACCATCATCACACCCATCATCGTCATCAGTATATTACTATTCATCATACCATCATCATCATACTATTCATCATCATAAAATTACTATTCATCATCATCATAATATTACTATTCATCATTATCATCATCATCATCATCACAACCATTATCATCATCATAATATTACTATTCATCATCATAAAATTACTATTCAATCATCATCATAATATTACTATTCATCATCATCATCACAACCATCATCATAATATTACTATTCATCATCATCATCATCACAACCATCATCATCATAAAATTACTATTCATCATCATAAAATTACTATTCATGACACCCATCATCATCATCATTATATTACTATTCATCATCATCATAATTCATCATCATCATAAAATTATTATTCATCATAATCGTAATCATACTATTCATCATCATCATCACAACCATCATCATAATATTACTACTCATCATCATAAAATTACTATTCATCATCATCATAATATTACTATGCATCATTATCATCACAACCATCATCATAATATTACTATTCATCGTAACATAACATAACATAAATTAAATTAAATTCAGCTAACATAAATTAACATAACATAACATAAATTAAATTAAGCTAATATAAATTTCAGCTCAATCGGACAGTTCCTTAATCTTCTTGAGTTGCAGGAGATGAGAGCTTCAATGTATACCTCCTGCCAGAAACTTGCACAACCTTTTTCTATTGGCTTTTCCATAGGTAATGCATCCCTTCACGATAGCTGGCACAGAGTTTGAACTATGAGCGGCTTGGAGTGCAGCTTCAATTCCTGAAATACGATAACTGATTTAAAAAAAGAAAAGAAAAAAGTGCAGTTTGATCAAAAACTGCGAAACCTGACCTGATCGAGTATTGGATTCAATTTCGGTTTCCATCACTATCAGTGCCGACGACTGATACATGGGTGCTATGTGGACTGTGGAATACTACAACCGATTAAAAAAAGAAAAAAGTGCAGTTTGATCAAAACAACTCTGCTGATTGATCACCTTGGATCGCTTGATCAGAAACGTGTTCGGCGTCAGTATCCTCCTCACCAGACATCCACAATGTCGAATCCGCCATTTTCCACAATGAAATCGAATTTCACAATTCTACGTACAAGTCTCTCTGTATATTCGCGCGCATGCGATCAAATTCAACTAAGACTTTTCTCCGCGCGGGCGACTCCTGCTGGACCGTGAATGGGCTGATGATGAAGCCCCGCCCATATGGAGTTAGACTTGTCGAACAAGTTAAGATTAAAAAACTAATGGTTTAGGGCTGTTTGATTGAGCTTAAATTTATGTTATGTTAATTTATGTTAATTTATATTAATTTATGTTGTGTTAAATTTGTGTTAAATTATGTTAATTTATGTTATGTTAATCATGTCATCATCATCATCATCATGGCATCATCTCACCATCATCATCATCATCATCATCCCATCATCATACCATCATCATGTCATCACCATCATTATCACCATGTCATCACCATCATCATATTGCTATTCACCATCATATTACTATTCATCATCATCGTGAACATTAAGTATTTTTAGTCTGATCATTGCCTATTTTTAAGTCTGAACATTACCATTTTAAGTCTGATCATTAAGTATTTTTAGTCTGATCATTGCTTTTTTTTAAGTCTGAACATTAGTATTTTTAAGTCTGATTATTAAGTATTTTTAAGTCTGAACGTTAGTATTTTAAGTCTGAACACTAACAACTTTTGGACTAAATTGAAAATAACATTATTAGGTTTTATAAACATCCGTGTGGAATGACTATTATACCCCTCCGTGTTTTCTCCGGGATTTTGACTAAAATGGGACACGTGTCGGCTTAATAATCGGTTTGTAGTTTTTATTTATAAACAGGTTTGTACCTGAACCGCACCCATTATAAAAAACTAAAAAATATTTTAAAGAAAACTAAAAACTTTAAATATCTTAAAAAATAAGATCGAATGATACACTTTTAAATTCTATATAGGTAATAAATTCTATACTACACTAACCACAACTTGTTTATCGATGATACTCCTTTAGACAAAGCATTCGTCGAAAATTATGTACGCTGTAATATATATGGAATGTTGCAATGCAATCAAAGTTAATCTAACCTTGCACCCTCTGGTCCTAAAATTACTTTAAAATGTTTTTCTTTCCTCACTAAACATCACAAGCTTAAGACTGAAGTGTAACAATGCTACAATTGTAATTCTGATTCAAAAGCAACACAACCAGAACTAAGGTACCAACCTCAAGTATTGCAATAATAGCTTCAACTTTTCCTGCATGTAAAAAACAGGCTTACATTATATTCTACAATTCCCAATCCCACATAAGCATTACTTCAAGATAGGGTTCGGTCGTGAGTATCCCAACATTCAATTATATTTTTTAGAGTGGGCATATCTGCAATCGCCTTTTCAAAACTGACTTTCGCCAATTCTTTCATTAAAACTGCTTGCGCTATATAAGCAACCTCGTATACTGGGTTACTCACGCCATATGCTACCCAATTTGGATCATTTGTCTGCATTTCGAACAAAACAACTGCTCTAATCATCAACCATTACAAAACTTAGAATTATCACCTTCAGGGTCAGTATTCCCTTGACCAATACTTTAACATGGTCTTGCAATAACAGCAGACTGGTCTGGTAGGTGCATAACTACATGCTCCAGTGAAACTGCATGCTGAATCCTATCCACCACTGGAATAAGAAAGTGTATTCCAGCCCTCAATGTGTTATGGTATCTTCCGAACCTTTCCACTATGATTGCATTATCATAACAAAAGCTAGACAATAGCAGAGGAGCACGAGTACAACACTTGCGCTTCACACTGCAGTCGCCATTGACTAGTAACGGGTCGGAGGTGGCAGAGAAGCTGGTGGGGGTGGTGCTGTCGAAAGCCGGAACATAGACGTAGTTTATGAGCAGATGATTTGGCTTTGTGGTAGTAGTAATGGTATCAAATGGATGATATTGATTACGTTAATATTCATATAACAAAAAGTAAATGGAACTAAAAAACCACAAACTTTTAAATAGTATGTACACTTTTATACAATTAGAATTAGTTATGTTAATATTCATATTATAAAAAAACTAAAAAATATTTTAAAGAAAACTAAAAAATATCTTAAAAATAAGCTCGAATGATATACCTTTAAATTCTATATAGGTAATAAATTCTATACCGACCACATCTTACTTATTGATGATACTCCTCTCGACAAAGCATTCGTCGAAAGTGATATGGCATATCTCACTACGAAGAGTAGCTTAGGCTAGATAGACTAGTACAAATTCAAAGTTCTGAATTGAATAAGTCACAAGTAAATCGTATCAATATGAAACAAAAATTAGATAAAAACAGAATACATCCATAAAGGCCAAAGAAAATGTCACAAGTGAGTAGTGTAGCTCCATCCATTACAAAGGGAAACGTTATCTCTTGTTACTGAACTTTGATTAGGGATATGAATTGCCTTATTAATACGAGGCTTCACACGCGTGTACGTTTGATACTGCCTAGACGTTATTGCAACCGTAGAACAACGACGTTTATTTTGATGTGAAGCGAGTAAGAAAATTTCTAGCACATTTGCGAGTCATTCCTGTTTTGACTATTTCTTTTTTTGATAAAACTATCATGCCAAACAGGCTACAACAGGACTTCTCGTCAGATAAAGGCACAACATAAAGCTGGCCGGTAAAAATCGACACTCAATCGACAGTTAATAAACCAACATGCCCAGTAATCCTTGTAAATCAGCACATCACGACGGGCGCACCACCAGGACATCACGCCTCCGGTAAGCCTTCCGGCGACTTAACGCTGACACCTGTTTTGGCTATTTCGAATAGAAAAAACTCAAGGTGATGACCTCAAGCTAAACAAGTAATTAAAAAAAGCTAGAAAAGGTAAGTATGCAGATTTCAAAATTTGTAATGATGGCGTTCTTTGATTTAAGAATTGATTATGTGTTCCTGTATTGATGTTTCACATCAAAAAAATGAATCAGGCTTATTGTACACACTATATTGTTCATTCGAATCCTACTAACATGTATCATAATTGTAGAGACACTTCTGAATGATAGATTTGAAATGTAATGTGGTTAATATTATTTCAGAGTGCACAACATGTGTTTTTAGTGAAAGCTAAGCATCAGGCCAAGTGTTAGAGATTTCAAAGTGGAAATCAGAACACATTAATGTGGATTTGCACTACCAGTTAAGGACATGACTCGATGGACGATTATTGATAGATGCACTAAGACTACAAGCTTAGTTCCAATAATGACCAATTATGCGTCAAAATAATATGTCAGTGTGTATGTTATGAGAGATTGTATGATTTCGTGATGTATCAACTTCTGTTATTTGTAAGTCATGGCTCGCAATTCACAAATAGGTTTGGAGATCCCTCTACAAGAGGTGTTAGCAGGGGCAAATCCAGGATTTGAAAGTTACTAGGACTTGACGACGCAAAAAAAATTTTTTGGACTCACTGATAAACATGCAAGGTGTCGCGCCGCTGTAGCTATTGTAGAGTGATCATCAATGAAGTTCTGCAATATCAAAGAGCTAAAAAAACTTTACCATCAAAGAGCACATGCTTTAAGAGATACTACTTCAATGAAGCCAAAGGCATACAACTACAACATAACCCAGAACAACAGATAGTGGGTTCAAATTTGAGCTTAGAAAACTTGCATAAATTTTCTAACTAAAAACTGAGTTAATATATCATCTAGTAAATAATCCTCGAGTGAGAAATCGTTTTGTCGTCGTATGGAAGACACATGATATTCTTGCCAGTAACCAGTAAACTTCAACACAGTGACATGAGTCCAGGATCTGCATTGTAGGCCAGTTCTCAGAGAGTCAGTCATCAAAATACTTACTTTTGGCTCTCAGAATATTAGAGTGGCAGTAAAGCCAATCATCTCGGCCTTCCTGTGTTCTGAGCCTCACAGCGACATCACTGCTCAGCCTGTCACCAAATGTGGGAGCCCTTGTCTCATCAACCTGATTCAAGGAAACACAGAAGGATCGAGGAAAGAAGTAAGATGACCATCTTCATCGAGAAAGAAAACAAAAATCCACCGGAAGATTTTTAATTGACATGAAAAAGAACTCACAGTTGACTCCATTCAGAATGAAGTTAAGGAGTTATATCTAGTGACCATTTTCCTACCTGTCATGTACACAGAAAATTAAGAACCATGCCAGCAGTATCTTTTATGGAAGTAATCAGATCGGTAAACCTGTCTTCTAAAAAGAATCACTCTTAAATTTGGTTAATTGCACAATTCCCTTACAAAGATATCTGCCAGAAGAGAGGAGATAACTGACAGATATAAGTCTATCAAACTCGACGACGACAACAAACTACTAAACACACATCCAATTAAAAATTGCCCAACTGAACTGAAAATTTGCTTTTGTATATGGAAAGGAGAATGCCAGAGGCCGACAAGATGTCCCCTTACTGTCACAATCTTTACTTAGTTGTGGCATCTGTGAAAGTAGCAGACTTCGTAGCAAATGGTTGATTTAGAAGGCCAGGCCAACAAACAACAGGTAGCTACAAAAATCCAAGCTTCAAAATTTTCAGACCCCATCCCTATTAATGCCTAGATTCTCACACTATCTCAGTTCACTTCCCCATTTAAAGAAAAACAAGTCCCGGAATTCACAATTCACTAACCCTGATCCACATATCAGGCGCTCAACCTCAATGATACCGCGTTTAGCTTCAATGATTAATACCCGTCTGGCTAATCCATTACAAAACACACCCAGATCCCACTTCTCTCACAATCTGCAGCACTATATTTCTACATCTGAAATCACAGAGGAATCCACTCTACAGCTAGCTACACAAACCCCAAATAAAAAAGAATGCGGCGGTGTTATACGATAAGAAGGGACATTTAGTCCCTCTTATACATGTCATTTAAGACTGGAATCTGCAACAAAAGTGGAACACAAATACAATAAACAATCCTTAAAACTCATCAACACAATTCAAGAAACCTATGACTGGCAATAAATGAAAAACTGGATAACATGAGTTATCATATCGTCTTCTTCTTATTGCTTGATTTGATCCAAGAGCAACCACAGGAATCTCTCTTCTTTCTGGATCTGGAATCTGGAAAACTGGAACACAGTTACGCAAACGACACACGGAAGATTGGGACGGCACTCGCACGGTCTCGGAAGTCAGACGCAAGACGTCGCTTGCGGCTCCCCAAATGGCAAAACGCAATTGCATTCCTCAGCAAACTACAAACTGAAAACTAAAAAAAAATTATTGGGGGCTATTTCTACCCAGGCTGCCGCCCGAGCAACCCACTTACTGTATTCGTCACTGACTGTATATTTTGATACAAAAATATCACGAGGCTTAAGTCGATGTTGATAGAAGCGTTATAATATTAATACGTTCTTTAAAACGACATCTTAGAAAACTAGTATAAATTGATAAATCAATCTACAAATTGTGTAAAATTGAAATTGAATATTAATTTTAATGCAAATTGAAAAATTTCCCTAATTTAATACATAAATGTCTACAAGCTCTGTAACCATATTCAGAAAGTAGTGATCAGCTTTAACTATTGTTTTGGATGTCAGCATGAACATGGGCTTTTATTGTTGGGCCCACCAGAATTCATCTTATATTAGGCCAATGCGTGCCATACATTGGGCCCATTAGTAAATCATAATAATCAATTATTCAAATCTGAAAAATATAAGCCCGTAATTTGGCTTTCAGCTTGTGGTTTGACTTTGTTTGATAATGATTGTTTAGTCAGCTTCAACCTTCAGCTTCAAGGAACAAGTTGAAGTTAGGGTAAGAGACTCTGAAAGTGGGTCTTTGGTAAATGTATGGGCCCATATATGGCCTGTGTAGCCCAAATGAGAGTAATTAGCTTTGATTAAAATCAACACAATCTCCAATACTTTATTTAATTAGCTTTGAAAAGCTGATCAATAACCCCAGTCCCCACTAACCCATGTATCAAAAAAAAAGAAAAGCTGATCAATAAGAAATTGAAATATATTACTACATTATGTAATTTTATTAGAAATGGTATATTTTACTTAGTTACAGTCGCCTCAATTAAAACCTTTTTCCATCAACGAATTATTAGTATTTGCCACAAATCGAGAAATGGTTCAAATTTTTTCCTCCTCATGTTGATTTTCCTTTCTGTTGTGAATTTAAAACTCTACTGTTCGGATTCAAACTCTTAAACCTTTTCTTCTTAAAAAAAATTATTAGTATTTGCCATTTTGCCTCTACTGAGATTATTTTATAGATCAAAATGAATACCTACTTCTAGAATGTAGTTAGTAAGCTTAACTAGGCTTTGTGTTAACTTATAAAAGTTGATAACGAAAGAAAAAAAGATCTGCAATGAGAATATGAAACAGTTAAATATGGGATTTTTTTCCCTATAACCAAACTCTAGGAGCAAGTAAACCTACATATGAGGTTTAACCATGTAACTAATACAAACATTTACAACTAACCCGACATATATAATAATATGTCAAAGAATAATTCGACGTGAAATGAGAACAAGCTAAAAGAAAGTAAATAAAGAACATGGGGTATCATAGGTATTCGCTTGATATCAGACGTTGATCTGGTTGTGACAAAAAGAGATGTCATAAGAATCAATTATCGAGTCAGATTCAATTCTTAACGGGTCAAAAACAAAAGTTCGGGGTGTGTATTAATTAAGGGTAAAATAGGAATTAATTAAAAAGTGGAAAGGGGTCGAAAATCCTAAACTGGAAATGTAATTATATGGCTGCAGCTATATATTCTGAGTTGGTCAAAACATATTACGTACTGAAGCTTGAAATAGTTGCTCAAGCGAACTGGAGTTTTTATAATAATTAAATGATGGTTAGGTTATTTAGTGTTCCATAATTAATTTCCCGAGTATGTTTTTATAACATGTTTGGTCAACATGCATACTGCATAGTTGACATATATATTTGGTTTTATTGAATTCATAAATATATATATATATAGATGGGCGTTCTAATGTTACACCTCCAGCCAATCAAAACGCGCCACGTAAGCCACTATTCATGGCACATGCAAGGCACATGTCCACTACCCCATGCTTTTGAGGTGGCGCAATATGAGCCAATCATTTTGCCACGTGTCGCGCCCACAATCATGTAACACATAACACAATAACAACACATAACATTTGAACGCCCCCCTATATATATATATATATATATATATAGGGGCGCGCTCAAATGTTATGGGTTGTTAAAGTGTTATGTGTTACTCTATTGTGCACCTTTAGATCATTTGAATCTAATGGTCCAGATTACATCTTGCACTTTCGTCATATACATACAGTCGATTGCAAAACTGCAGGCGCTAAGGTTAAATTTTAAATGAGGTCGATCATAGTGGTCAGCCACAGCCTGCCAAAATGACTCTATATATATAAAACAATCAAGGGGTTGTAGCATTAGCTAGGGTTTAGAGATCAATGCCGCCACAATAATTAACTGCAAATGCATGATTGATTTATTTCCTTATTCTAATCGTTGCCAATTCCTCGTCAAACCCAACACATGATACTCTCTCTCCCTTGTGATTATTAATATCCACACTGCATATATCTCTTCTCAGTTCATCTTTTTCCATCCCGGGGAGTATTGCAATTAGTTTTCTTCTTCTTCTTTTTTGCTCCAGAGTATCACAAATTACTAATAGAGTTTTTTGTTTATACACAGCAACTCACACTTGATTGATTAGATTCATCATTTCAAAACCTTAATAATTATCTCTTCACCTGGTTGAATTATATATTTACTGCGTTTTGGAAGCTTATAGGTTAGAATACAGACATATTTGGCAAAGGTAGGTTGGATTTATTTAGTTGTTCAGTAAAAAGTCAATGTAGTACCTGCTAATCATCCAAACTTCACAAAGCTCTCTATAACTTGTAAGATTAAACTTACAAGTGTATATATTATACTGAGAATATATAGTATAATATGCGCAACTCAGTACCGTAGTAAGTAAATCGTTGTCTAACAGTACGTTGAAGTTTTTTTCACTTAGACAATTACCAAGACATCCATTTTTCAACCTACAAGCCGGAAAAAGTATACATGGAACTGCATACAATAATATGATAATAAGCTCAGAATGTCATCTCTCTAACAATATTGTAGATCAACAAATTAAATTTACCCAAGTTGACCTAATTGATGAATGTAACTAGGCCGGACACTACTACAGACAGTGGATTATGCACCGGCTCCGTGTTTGACGTTTCACATCTCGGTTTTGATTTTATGCATCGGTTAATCCAAAACCGATGCATAAGGTCGAGATTATGCATAAGGGTAGACATTATGCATCGATTATTTTAAACCGTTGCATAAGGTCCGAACCTTACGCATCGCTCGATTATCCATCAGATTAAAACCGACGCATAAGGCCTTCTAAAACCGATGCATATTCCCCAGTCTGTTGTAGTGGGAGTTGCTCAAGCCTACATCATTTTCCCCAACATATACGTGCTCTCGATTGGGACGACATGATTTTCTTAGTGAATTTTTTTAGCACGTATAATTCGTATATGTGATCACTAGCATATCTCATGATCTTTTTTTGTAATTTGTAGTGACAAATAGAGAGAAATGAAATATCGTAAACTAATAACGACTCGAATCAAATCATAATAATAATGTGTGTAATTAAGTCTATGTACATGCGTGCGTTTCTTTGCAATTATCTTACATCAAAATGTTGGTCTCCATCCAAAAGATCTTAGTCATACCTAATGAGTAACAAATAGTATTGACTTATATCCCTATAAGAAAAAAAGTATGTGATTAAAAGCCAAGTAATAATATGCTTGTTTCACTTTTCAGATTATTATTGCATATTCTAACAATCCTAAGTGTATTAAACTGGATCAAAAAGCTGATTTAGGAGTCTCTAATGTCAATGACCCTGCGTGTGCATGATGAACCAAACCATTAGGCGCTAGCTCAGAGTTTATCACTTTGATTAAAGTCAATAAACAACTACCAAGTGGATGTTTATTGTAGGACAAAATGGTCAAACCTCCAAGTACTCTAAGAAATCAAGATTACTTGACTGACGATCATTGCCATCCTTGTTTACATGTTTATTTTGGTGCCTTATTTCCGGCGGGCCATATACATTACTTTATACTTAGCGTTTTCGTCGTTTAAATGAGATAGCTTTCCACACAGCATTTTATTGAGAATTTACAAAATTGAGATGTGTAGTGCAATTTAGGTCATGCTGGCACACAAAATTGAGAATGCTGTGAGGATTAAAGAACATGAACACTAGCTAGTATGAAAAGGTTAAATATACACAAGCGCCCATGGAAATTACAATCCTCAAACCCTTGTACGTATTTAATGTACTCATGAGTAATAAGCACTATATATATACTCTCCAACATATATATATTATGAACGCAGACACACACAAATCTATTAAAAAGTTTTCTGTAAATATATTAATGAACATATTGATGTCTCCCTCTCGTCGCGATCTCGATTCCGTGTCTGTAGAAGTATCTCAGCAGCTACAATCTGACTGGCCACGACGATGAAGAGGCTTGGCTGTAATATGAAATATGAGAAGGGGTTAACTCTAGCTAGCTGTTTTGACATTAAAAAGTTGGAACATGTAAATATGTATATTGTGAATTTGAATAAAACTAGCGCGATATATATGGTTCTCGCAATGAGAACTTACTCGATTATATCTTTCCAGTAAGACTCACTGGGCTCATCATCCACCATCTGATGGTCTCCCCAAGCTTCAAAAGTAGTTGAAGTTGTAGAGGAAGCAGGGTTTGAGACATCAGTAGAAGGGTTTTGATAGATGCTCATCTTATCCACTCCAAGAGTCCCATTAATATTATTGATACCACATTCTGGAGAAGCAGCAGAGACCAATGCTGGAATCTTGTTACTATGATCGCCAAATGGCGCGCAGAAAGAGTCATTGAAATGGCTTGTGCTATGAACCCTGTCAATGTTGGAAAAGGGCTGTTCATTCTCCAAGCTTGTGAAATCATCTAGTTGCATAGGGTTACTTGAAGCAGCTGAGAAATGACCAATATGCCCTCCATGGCCAAACTGATGATCATTTCCTTCCACTTGACCACCACTATTCATCCTCATCAGGCTCTCCAGGACTCTCTGGTCCTGAAATGAAGCCTGGTTTCCAAACAAGTTTGACATCATAACATCGAGATTCGGAGGCGGGTTAGCAGCAGAGTTTAGGGCTTGTAATAGGTTATTCATCATTTGGACTTTGGCAAGGTGTTGTTGGTGATCAGATGAGAAATGTTGCTGAAGTCTCATGGCATTGTCCCATGGATTACTACTGTTGCTGATCAGATGTGTTAAGTTGGCTGCAGCCAGAAGCTGCGGAAGGTTGGCTAAGAGGTTCAAATGATCGGTTCGAGGCCTGTGAGTTATTGGGTCAATTCCCATCTGTAGTAGCTTTTTCTTCAAATGGGTGTTCCAAAAGTTCTTGATCTCATTATCTGTTCTGCCAGGAAGATGGCTTGATATTGCTGACCACCTAATCATCATATAGTTTTCCAAAGTTTATAAGTGAAAAAGTTGTTATGAAAGCTTTACACATATACTTAGTTTTTCTTACAATAATGCCACATTCTTAACAACTACATAACAACTCCTCTCTCTAAATTCATTATCAAAATTCTCACACTGATCAAAATAATCCATGTGAAAATGAGAAAAACAAGCTTACTTGTTGCCGAGGACTGAGTGAAGATTGATGATGGCTTGTTCTTCTTCTTCTGAAAACTTGCCTCTTTTAATATCAGGCCTCAAGTAATTAGTCCATCTTAGCCTGCAGCTCTTGCCACACCTGTTCAAGCCTGCAAGTTTTGGGAGTGCTCTCCAACTCCCATGTCCATTTTTCTCTATGTAATCGACGAGCTTCTTGTCTTCTTCCGGCGTCCATGGTCCTTTCTTCAGCCCATTCTCATCACTCCCTGCTGATCTCCCCATCATCTCTCCTGATAATTAAATCATCAAAAGAGTTGTGTTATTCAATAACACTCATGAAAAACGACAGCAACCGGATCATATGCAACTAATTAGTAGCTATAGAGAGACTGATGAGAGAGAGAAACTGTTGTATTGGTGATCAGAATAACTACTTGATCGTATTACCCTTGTATGTTGGACTGTTGGTGCAGCTGGAGAGAGAGAGAGAGAGAGACAACGCAAGTGGCCGGTTTTCTCTGAAGAAATTATGTTTGGAGGAGATATGGTTTTATAGTGTGTAGAATGTGTGTTTGTATATATGTGAATGTCCACGTACATAGAAGGATAGTTAGAGAAGAAAGCTTTAATTAGTTTTTTTTTAATTCCAAGATCTTGTGAGGTGTTTAATTTGTTAGTAATTGTGTGATGTCATTTGATTTTGTTTAGGTATTGAATCTCAATTCTCAAGATCACTATTCTATTTAGACAAACTTGTTTAGTACAGTAGCCCCTTATGGGGTCTAAAATGCAAAATCTATTTATATTTGTGATGGAATTATTATAAAAGCAAGGTTAAAGTTTTCGAAAATACGATTAAACTTAAACGAATTAAATAGGCCGGAGAACTATATTTTTTTTGATAGTGGATTTACATCTCATATAGGCAGGGACGGAACTACTTTATACAAAGGGTGACAAATGTCACCCCCAAATTATTTTGAATTTTCATTTTTTGGCATATAATTATATCAAGTTTAATATTTCTAAAAAATAATAGAATTTAAATTTAGAAAACCAAATATTTATGATTATTCTAGTAAATTCACTTCAAAATAAAACTTTGTATTAAATTCACCGCCGACAAAATTGTATTTAAATGAGTTACATTATAGTTTTAATATAGGATTTTGTTTATTCTTTAAATGGAAACACCAACAATTTATTTATTTTTCAAAAGAAAAACTACTAAAAAGACATCGTTACGCATGGAATTTCAACATTTTGAGTTTGTTCGGCAACTTTAAGATTTTAATAAAAAAATTTCTTACACACTACTGCTAATTTTTATTTGTCACCCCCGATCCTAATTCCTGGGTCCGTCCCTGCATATAGGACATATCAAGGAATACATTGCATAGAAGATATTTCTCGGGAATATATTATTCATTTCTAACCTATTTGAAGCACAACCACGTAAGGGGCACCTCCCGGATTTGAATTTGAGTCACTCGATGAAGCGCTTGTCATCTCGGCGCCTCTAACTTTAAACCCACGAATCGACAAACACCTCAATGGAAGGATCGGACCTTAGCGCTATTTTAAGCAAGCCTCCGAGAGAGGGTAGTACCTGCAAGCGTCCACACGGGATAAGGAAGAGGAAAACATCCACACGAAGGATGTAGGGAAGAGTCCGCACTATAGGTGGGACCAGGGACAGACCCAGGAGTGAGAATGATGTTGGGCAAAAAAAATTCACATCATAAACCCAAAAAAATAAATAAAATTGTAAAATACTCTTAAAATTATCACAAAAATTTTTTTTGAGCAAAAACTACTTGGGCTATTGCCCAATATGCCTTGGCTGTAGGTCCGTCCCTGGGTGGGATTAGGAAATTTCAACAAAATTGTGGAAAGGAAAAGTGTCACGGTGAGGTTCGAATACAAGACCTTACATATTGCAAGGCAAATGCTCAACTAATTCATCCACCACTATGTTGGCGGATGGAGAACAGAACTTGACTCTTAAGCTTAAAAAGCAGATATTTAACTTGAGTTAAGTGTTGCTTGATTAATTACAGACTCTAAATGAAGCGTTGAAATGAACAATTAACTATCCAGGTGGAATTAATTAATCACAGACTCTAAATGAAGCGTTGAAATGAACAATTAACTATCCAGGTGGGATTAATGAAGCGTTAAATGTAATTAAGACAGGTGGGTCTAAATACCATTTTAATTAACCATCCAGCCCTACTCCAGGGCACGACGATCACATGTAATTACGTCTTTGTTTAGTATTTGATCACAAGTTTAAACGTCGCATTAAATTGTGACACAATAATTTCTTTTATAATTCACCAGGGACACAAGAAACTATCTCAATCCTACATTGACAAACATGTTTGTCAACAAGAGCAGGTCTCATCCCAAGCTCATTATTTCCATGCTCATTTCTTTTTCTATTAGTCATCTTAATTATAATAACAAATCATTAATTTAATTTATTATTTTTGTCTACACCGCCCCTCAACTGTTACCATCGTAATAGTGCACACTTTGAGAGAACTTACTCTCTCAATTTCAACGAACTTAACCCAATTTGTTACGCATTTCACTACCGAATTCTTCGGTGCTCGCTTGTCCCACGAGACAACCCAAATAAATTTACCACATGTTAATTATAATACTAAATTACTCATTAATTAAGACCGTAAGGTAGCAAAAAAAGGAAATATGAGAAGAACCAAATACTTAAAACTGCCCAGATTCTAATTCTGATAAAATTTGGCTTTCCTTTATACTCAATCTTTAAATTGCATTTCCAATTTACACACGTTTCCTTAGACAACATTGGACACGTACGATGTTTTAGCTCTAAACCGCAACTCTGGACGGCGGCTTAACCCTCGTAACGTATTAAATAAATAAATGTTGTTGACTATGCTTAAATTGCCAAGTAAGCGTAGAACGCTGTTCCCCACAACGTTTGAAACTAAGCCGTCGTTTCTAAGAGCGGTTTCATGCAATCTAATATCTCAGTAGGCAGTCAGGGGCGTAGTGTGTTCACAGGACTAAGCCGTTGTCATGAAGGGTAACTAAAAAATAAATCGTCATTGGTAACAGCGGTTTAATAAAATTCTCTAAATCGGGAAGCAACATGCGCAATCGACGTGGGTAACGGCGGCAGTCGAGTGCGGTTGATGTCGAACGGTGAGCGAGGGCGGAGGACGTCGGGTCGATAACGGACGTCGGGGCGGATGGAATTCGGGAACGATTGAAATAATTACAGGCAACGGTAAGAATGAAATTGAAATCGGGGCTTATTGTGACCTAAGACGATGTTCTAAACGGCGTTTTTATTTAAAATGCCAGATCAGTTACCCGACTTAGTATTTATTTATTTATTTATTTAACTATGCCACGAAGCTTAAGACGTCGCTCGGAGGAGCGCTTTAGAGCTAAAATGCCGAACTTAACGGTGCAGTGCCTTAAGAAACGATTGTAAATTGGGAATGAAATTTGAAGTTTAAATATAAAGGGAAGACAAATTTAAATTTTGAATAAATTGGAATTTTTTTCTTTTTATCCTTCTCTGTGTATTTTTTTTTACTTTGCTTTATGTTGATAATTAATTCCTTTATACAATATAATATCAATGCATGCATCTAATGCTACTTGCCCTACATGATGTGTAACATTCACGCTAGCAAATCAACAAAATTTCACCAATATTATTGTGATAAATAGATTAGGTTATACGTGTCTCTCAATCAAAGGTTTTCAACCTCAATTTTACGCCAAAACCACTTACAGAAGAAATAACCTAATGTTGTTACGATCATCGAGCTTCTCAATTTGGTTGGTAAATAAAAACATATCCAAACATGCACGCCAGAGAATCATGCATAATCGGGGTGTACGTCTACGTCCTCCCAGAAGGACCTTTTGAACCCTAATTAAACCACTAAACTGATCTAACGACTTGCCTTCGAGTTCCTAATACTTAAATACACACTTACGAGTTACAAAACCCTATTTGTCTTTAGATTTTAAAGACATGTCCTACAGTTCGGGACATCATGACGAGACAGTTTTTTTTTTATTACTAGCTAGGGATTCAACTGCTCTTTCTAGTGTCACATTACATAGTTCATCTTCTTCTCACCAAACATCTATTTAAAACATATAAATATGTGCAGATATCTTAGTCAAAGATCTTCTATTTTATTCCTTTTGTGATAATTTAATACGCTATGTAGTAATGCGCACTATATTTTAGTCATTCATTAATAATCAAATTATAGAGTGGACCATATTTAATGGGGAGAAAATAAATAAATATATGGAGCCACATGATAGGCTTCGTTTATGGCTCAAATATATTTGTTAACGATGTCGATTAGTATTTGTTCACTAAAAGTAATAAATTAGTAGGTAGTCGTCATTAAATTACTAGCTTTCAGGGGTATGATCAAGTAGTAAGAGCAACGGTGATTGACAAGCGTATTTTTAACCCTTTATAGTTGTCAAAGTATTAGTTTTAGGGGTCAAATTACAGTCAAACAAAATTTATAATCCTTGGTAAGCCAAGGGTCGATCTTAGGAGCAATGCGTGTGAGTACTAGGTAACAAGTGACCTATTTAGCTATTCCGAATGACAAAGGTTTGATTGTTTGTAAATTGCAGAAATTAAATGGCAGAAAATTAATGGTTGTATTTAATCAGAGAAAGAATCCCAGAATCCGTACTTCACCCGTGCTAACCCCACTAATCATGCAATCATTCTACGTTAATTATTCATGCTATCGAATATGGAATATAACCGAAATAACACTAGACAAGCCGCCCATCCACGGATCATTGTCTAGATTAATCTCAATCGTTGAACGCCGCCCATCCACGGATTATCAACGATTTTGATTTATTAAATTAAAGGTTTTCCTATTAAATCATGTAAACATGACCTAACATCAATTTCATGCAATCCGGTTAATCCCTAGGGCCCATCCACCTTTCGGCATATAACCTAAATGCGTTCTATCAATGCAAACATACCCTTTGATGTAAATACATGCATAGAACGATAAAATTAAGCACACAATGAAATTGAATATTCGAATCGCATAATTAATAACTTTAATTGATCACATGAGGGTTAGGGTTACATAGCACGGGATCCGTAGGATCCCGGAATAAAGAAGACTACTCGCTATTCATGGCGATTAACCAAAAATAGTGTAGATTAAAGGAAGAAACGAATAAACCGTAGACGATTGGCTCGTTGATCCTCACGATGAAAACTTGTCTTCTCTCCCAAGTTAGGGTTTCTTCTCCAAAGTTTCAACAACCTCAAACTAATCTGATCGTTGCTCTTTTATAGCTTTCCCAAAAAGGGCCAAAAGCCCAAAAACTGCTCTATTGCCAAAAAGAATCAGAACTTGCCAAAAACAGATTTGGAAGAAAAGCAGCAACTTCGGGTGGATTTATCATGGTCTTAATGTCCGAATTGGATCTTGGCATAAACTACAAAGTTGTAGCCCTTTGAATTATCTTTTCAACAAGCTTTGAATCAACCAATTTGGACATCGTATGAGATCTCTACGTGCAAAATACTTTGACGGGGCCGTTACACCCGTTACAGCTGTGTGTAACGGCTGTAACGGGCTAAGCAAAAATATCTGAGAAAATTCATGCCCGTTACAGCCGTTACAGCTCAAGGTGTAACGGCTGCTGAACTTGTAACGGGCTGATTTGTTTTGCCTTTTTGGAGGTATAAACCTTCGAATCTGCTCTTGGTGTAAACTACAAAGTTGTAGGGAATTGAATTAGCTTTCCAACAAGCTAAATTTTGACTCATTTGGACACCAACTGCGACCTGTAGGTGCAAAGTACGTTGCAAAGGTCTGTCTGCCCTATTTTGTCCTGTTTTTGCCCAAATCTGCACCGATTGCTTTGCTTTACTTCGGGTCAATCCAAAAGTATTAGATATATGATATATGACCTGAAACACTAGAAAAGAGATCAAATGACAATAAAATGTCGGGAAAACAAACATAATCCATCATTGAATGAAGTGAATAATAGGTCAAGAATTTGACCGATCAAAACACTCCACACTTAGGATTTGTTCGTCCCGAACAAACATTAAGCACAAGTCAATAAATCTGCAAAATAGTTACCCGCTCAAGTATCATGTGATCAATTCTAACTAAAACAAAAAATAAAAATAAAAAGATAACTCACTGTCGTAGAGGACACGAATGCATTTAGCGTATGCATCAAGCCTTTAAACCTATAGGCTGCCCTAGTAGGACGAGTATAGTCTCGTGAAGGTTTTCAGGAATGGGACTACCTACAAATCCCCTATACAACTAACTAACGTGCATGCATGAAATGATGCTCAATGAGTCAGAGTAAAGTCATGTCATACCTCGGATTCATCGTGTTACCTCAACTTAATGTCAAACATCTTCATCAAAGTTTTCAGACAATCATAGATTATACGAGTTATGCATTCAAACGGTCAGTGCACACGGCTAGCAATCGACTAATCACATGTTCTAAATAGTTCTATCGCTATGGAATAAGCGCATGAAAATTCGCACAAAACATGCTCGCCATTCACCTATGCTATCTAGGGATAGTCCACGGGCTCTTGGCGCAAAGCTCATTCTCAAGTGCCAAGGACTAGGCAATGACCCGTAAGAGAGAGGAGCCTGGCTTAAGAATTTCTGAAAAATAGTACTAAAATTTGCATTAAAAATTCAGTGCAAGCACGAGGGTCGTCCCTTAATTTCTAGTACATGGATTCTCAAGACAAGTTATGATTTGAACGCAATGAGAAGATGGAGATGCACTATATCAAGCAGAAGGGGGTAGAAATTGTTTCAAGAGTGTTTTCCATATACCAGGTGTGACTTTTCTCACTAGGTCCTTGGTATTTTCTGCCCTCGCAGAATCAACAAAAACATATTTTTTTTCATTTTGATTCTTTTTTTGGTTTTCTTTCAAAAACAACTAAACTTGGGGCCAATGTTTCACCCATATTCCACAATTAAGAACTTCGTTTTTGAGGGGAAAACTTGAAGGTCAATTATCTAACTCCACACTTAAAGCTTGATATAGTGCATAAATAAGGGCGGGTGTATGCAAATCACAACGAGTGTAGAGAAATACATACTAGTACTGAGGTCACCTAGAAAAAGATATGCAATTTTAAGTTTTTGAATTGTTGAACCGGTGCCTACTAATATCAAGTCTTAAACATGCTTCAAGAAATACGTAGAACATGTGATAGGCAAGGGTTAGCAGTGATACTGACTCAAGAGAATACACACACGAGTTTCACTATTTCAAGTCCTAGACTTCAAATCCAAATGAGTGTCAATCAGTCAAGGAGTATCGTAGAAAACGAGGATTTCAATCGCAATACATAGACAGTTGAGCATATGCAAGAGTGAATGTGTGACATGCGATGAATGTATATGTGACTATGTGCTACCCACTTCACACTTAAAAATTAGCTTAGTCCCTAAGCGCAGAAATAGAAAATAAGAAAAGGCGCATAGGAACTTCCCTCGTGTGTGACGGTGTGATATCCATGGGGATTAATCGATGTCCGGTGAGTGAAACACGACTTGTGAGCTGGTAGATATATAGGGAAACACACAAAGCTTCACAAGTAATAGGTTAGCATCGAAACTCGTGAAGGGGCTGGTGCACTCCACACTTAGAACCTTGAAATGTCCACACATAATGCAAGTGAAAAGTGCAAATAACAAAAACTTACAACGCGGGTTACTCCCCGAAGAGACCTAGTTTAACGTCTTGGCGAGACTCAGCAAGGGAGGTAGTGTCAATTCACCTTCAAATCCCATTGAAATTTACGTCCATCTAGTATGACATAAACGTCGAGCAGAGCATGCAGTCTCTTCAAAAATTTAAGACCCTTAAAAACCAAGGGGCTGCAGAAACTCCCTATCAACAGTTTCAAGACGTAAGGCAAGAACTGCCGAAACTTGTTTGGAGGCGGTGTGTCAAGATAAATATATTCAGCACTGGCTCCAACAATCACACTTCCTGTATACTCTTTAGCTAGGAACTCACGTTCCCATACTTCAAAATTTCCCTTCACCATCACATCTATGCGTATACGAGGATCCTCTGTCTTCGAGCTGAGGTACACATCAACAAAGTCTTTGTACCTATAATCCTTTGATACCTCATCAGCGGCCAGAGAAACTGGTGGAATGATGTTCTCCTCTGTCTGCTCATCTGAATGACCTGTAGAAGCGCTCGTAGTGGAGGGATATGCATCTTCATCTTCTGAGACGTCATCGGTACAAGACTCATCATCCTCCAACTCAGTGCAAGCCTTGACAACCATTCTAAACGCTTCAAAACCATCCTCACAAACAGGTTGTTCTGGTGTAGAGAGCATTCTCGTATCCTGATCATCTTCCACGTGGATTCGAAATAAAGCTGAAGATGAATATGCTTCATAGATTTGAACTTCTTGATGATTTGCCATTGTCATCTCGATGTCCTCGTCTTCGCATGCATTGGTGGCTGCAATGGCTTGTTGCTCTGGGTGATCTTTCAGTATCTTGTTCCGAATGGCTAGTTGCTTGCTCTGGATGCTGATCTGCTCAATTTTCTGCTCGAGTGCTGTCAGTTGCCTATCTTGCTCTTGAGCTCGCCTGTCTTGCTCCGCCAAGAAACTAGCCATCATGGACTCTATACGTGAGTATTCTCCAGTGTCCTGAGGTTGTTGCTGCTGTGAGTGATTCTGGCAGCTCTCATAATATGGATCATCTTGATAATAATGTTGATCATGGAGCTGATATTGTTGCTGCGAGTGATTCTGGTAACTCTCATAATAGTGGTCATCTTGATAGCATGGTCGATCGTAGAACTGATTTTGATTTCCTCCCCAATTTGTATCATATGAATATGTCTGACAATAAGGCTCTTCCCTTGGGTAGGCATCTTGATGACCAAAAGAGAACATCCTCGCAACATTCAAAATAAAAGTGATTAGTGAAGGTCAGAAGTATATAGAGTATGTACAAAAAGGTAATAAAAAATGGAATAGTCTAAACTACACACGTTAAATCTAATATCACACTAAACGCTGCTCCCCGGCAACGGCGCCATTTTGACAAGCGTATTTTTAACCATTTATAGTTGTCAAAGTATTAGTTTTAGGGGTCAAATTGCAGTCAAACAAAATTTATAATCCTTGGTAAGCCAAGGGTCGATCCTAGGAGCAATGCGTGTGAGTACTAGGTAACAAGTGACCTATTTAGCTATTTCGAATGACAAAAGTTTGATTGTTTGTAAATTGCAGAAATTAAATGGCAGAAAATTAATGGTTGTATTTAATCAGAGAAAGAATCCCAGAATCCGTACTTCACCCGTGCTAACCCCACTAATCATGCAATCATTCTACGTTAATTATTCATGCTATCGAATATGGAATATAACCGAAATAACACTAGACAAGCCGCCCATCCACGGATCATTGTCTAGATTAATCTTAATCGTTGAACGCCGCCCATCCACGGATTATCAACGATTTTGATTTATTAAATTAAAGGTTTTCCTATTAAATCATGTAAACATGACCTAACATCAATTTCATGCAATCCGGTTAATCCCTAGGGCCCATCCACCTTTCGGCATATAACCTAAATACGTTCTATCAATGCAAACATACCCTTTGATGTAAATACATGCATAGAACGATAAAATTAAGCACACAATGAAATTGAATATTCGAATCGCATAATTAATAACTTTAATTGATCACATGAGAGTTAGGGTTACATAGCACGGGATCCGTAGGATCCCGGAATAAAGAAGACTACTCGCTATTCATGGCGATTAACCAAAAACAGTGTAGATTAAAGGAAGAAACGAATAAACCGTAGACAATTGGCTCGTTGATCCTCACGATGAAAACTTGTCTTCTCTCCCAAGTTAGGGTTTCTTCTCCAAAGTTTCAACAACCTCAAACTAATCTGATCGTTGGTCTTTTATAGCTTTCCCAAAAAGGGCCAAAAGCCCAAAAACTGCTCTATTGCCAAAAAGAATCAGAACTTGCCAAAAACAGATTTGGAAGAAAAGCAGCAACTTCGGGTGGATTTATCATGGTCTTAATTTCCGAATTGGATCTTGGCATAAACTACAAAGTTGTAGCCCTTTGAATTATCTTTTCAACAAGCTTTGAATCAACCAATTTGGACATCGTATGAGATCTCTACGTGCAAAATACTTTGACGGGGCCGTTACACCCGTTACAGCTGTGTGTAACGGCCGTTACACCCGTTACAGCTGTGTGTAACGGCTGTAACGGGCTAAGCAAAAATATCTGAGAAAATTCATGCCCGTTACAGCCGTTACAGCTCAAGGTGTAACGGCTGCTAAACTTGTAACGGGCTGATTTGTTTTGCCTTTTTGGAGGTATAAACCTTCGAATCTGCTCTTGGTGTAAACTACAAAGTTGTAGGGAATTGAATTAGCTTTCCAACAAGCTAAATTTTGACTCATTTGGACACCAACTGCGACCTGTAGGTGCAAAATACGTTGCAAAGGTCTGTCTGCCCTGTTTTGTCCTGTTTTTGCCCAAATCTGTACCGATTGCTTTGCTTTACTTCGGGTCAATCCAAAAGTATTAGATATATGATATATGACCTGAAACACTAGAAAAGAGATCAAATGACAATAAAATGTCGGGAAAACAAACATAATCCATCATCGAATGAAGTGAATAATAGGTCAAGAATTTGACCGATCAGTGATCATTGCTCAAATCACAAATTAAATTCTGATGGGATAATGTGAGTTTTTTCTGATGGGTAGGGTTAGAGGGGTATATATAATATGTATAAAGATTGAGTACAAGGTTGTTCGAAATGCTCGGTTCTTTCTTTTTCAATTTTTTAATTAATTTAATGAAAATAAATAAATTATTTTTTTGATAAAAATGAAAATAAATGAATTCAATTAGGTCACCTTTTTCTTTGTTGGACAATTAGCTCACCTTGAATTAATCATACCTTTTTTTTATAGTGGGTACCTCTCAAATATATCAATCACCATACGAATACATCTTTTATATATTGTATGAGAACTTCCTATATCGGGTACATATGAATATATATAGATTCTTTGAGAACAGTCCACGCACGACACTACCCGAATTTTATACTTGAATTGTGTCCATTGAAGCACATGCCGTCCGTAAGACACCTCTTTCACACCTTGAATTAATCATACTTAATTATAATGAAATTTCAAACCCAAAAAAGAGAATTATAATGAAATTGTCAAAACTTAAATTTATATCTAACACCTTACAAATATGGACCCATAAATATGAAGCCCAAGGAGGAAGCCCTATCTGGGCCGACCGGTCGGCCCGTGTTTGGTAGCAATGTTTTGAATTACATTTTAACAATTTCAAACTCTAAATCATTTTTTCTGTTCACCTCAAAAGTATTCAATTGGAAGGTAATTATTCAATTTATAATTTTTTGAATTTAAGTGTTCGAGTATAAATTTGTGAACTTGATCGCATAACATTAGAGAACCTCAATTGGCAAGGAACTCGAAAATGAAAAATCAATTGAAACAAAGCCAAAAAAAATATCTCTTTTGTCCTCAGGCTCACACTGCAAGCAAACAGCCCAACCCACAAACAAACGATCCATTGACCTGCTTCAAATCCCATCTAAAAATTCTTTAAACGAGAGTCCAGCAAGTTTTTGTCCGAGGGTTCCACAAGGCAGGAAGCAAGAACTTCTTTCCCTTGTTTCCAACTGCATTGAACCCTCCACCAGTCTTGGGATCCACAAGGATCTTTCCGGTGCTGCCTCTCGATGCTCCGCTTCCGAACACACGTGGGCAAGCGGACGAGATCTCGTTAGGCCTGGCTGGTGAGCCGGAGTAGAACCCGGTGTTGTAAGGATTAGTAACGGTATGTGCTAGAGCTGCGGCAAAGTGCATCACCATGGAATCTGCGCCAATGTTGCCGCTTGGTGGCTTGATCTTCGAACCGGAGAAAGGCCATGCGCATGCTTGTGGGCACTCGGTCTCGGGGTTTCCGACGACTATGTACAATTGTTTTTCTATGACATAAAATAACGTAAGATCAATTTTTGATCGAATGCACCATGCAACTAAAATTGATGTATCCTGATATATCTCTAACAGAAATGATCGCATTTGTAAAATATATTATTGATGGGATCACATACTCAAGATGCCGTGGAGCGAGCAATCTCCGGTGCAAGCTCCGACAACGGTGACCTGCCTCGAGGTAAAAACGACGGCCAAGGTGTTGGGTTTTCCACCGGCGGCCTTTTGAATCAGATTGGGAAGAAAATCAACAGTCAAAACCTTCCCCGAAGAGTACGATGCATCAGTTACTTGGTTCACAATGTTCACGTTAATTCTCGGAGCTCTCGCATAAGGAGTTTTGTACGCCACGGCCTCCACCAACTTCCACCATTTCGACACTTGAGGCGCGGTGTTCAATGACTTGATGAAGCTGTTAAGCGCCTTCTTCTGAACGCGTCCAAATTGACCGTACCAGAGAATGCCAAGGTTGACATTCCTGGTAAGCATCGGACCGTTGTGATACGTTAAGGGACCACTGTTTTGATGGGCGGGGTGCGCGGATCCCAAACATGGGACGGCGAGGAGGAGGAGGATGGAGATGGGGACGAGTAGGACGAGAGGAGATTTGGGAAGAGAAGCAGACATTGTTGCTGCTATTGTCTTGCTTCTCTTTTGAATTTGTTTTGCATTAAACGTTTGATTTATAGTGAAATGTTTGGTCTTGCCAGCCGTAGAGAAAAGGTTGGAATGACTTGAGGTTTGAAATTTTGCTACCTTAATTAAGCTATGCCAAATTTGAGGATTGGTTTCAGTTCAATTTCACATTAAACATAGAAATTTCATTTTATTATTATAATTATTATTAAGGTTTTTGAATTAATGATGCTAAATGCCAGAAAATGCATTTTCGTTAAACAGAGCAATGAACTCAACTGCAACGTTGAAAGCGTTCACAGCAGCCAAGCTAGTCAGGCTAAGCTGCTCCATGAACCCATTGCTTCCTCCTCCTCCGGCGGTGTCTGAAACACCGCGGAACACCACACACGGAACCCCGTTCGACATACATGTCTGCAAATACATAAATGTTTTTATGCAACAATACAGTTAAAAAAAACATCTGTTATCAAGAAAACAAAGACTAATGAAAAGAAACTTACCATGACAACAGCCGAGCTCTCTTCATCCACAGTTGACACATTGAACTTATCGAACAAAAAGTCTCTAAATGCCGCATTGTCCACAAAGATATCAGCAGTTGCGCCTCTCAGTCCTGCCACCACTTTAGGCTTTTCAGGCAAACAGAACGTCTTATTTAGACACTGTATCAGCTCTATGTCCTGAAAGAATGTAGCCAGTTAATTAAGACAAGGTAAAACTTCTATGAGGCGATAATTTGCGGATGGATCACCTTCACTGAGGCTGCCATTCTGAACCATTTGGGCTCGATGGCCAGCCAGAAGACCTCTTGCATCGGCTTTTCATTTGTGTATAACTGTTGAGGTGTGAACTTTATCTTTCCCAGCAAATTCTCTCCCTTCGTTGGGAAATCGTAGTCTCCGAATTTAAGCTCTGTCAGTTTCGATGCGTCAGACTTAAACTCCTGCTTGCCCAAATTTCAAGCATATAAAGAAATTACTGTAGTATAAAACGAATTTTCTTTCTGTTCAGTTCTTTCAAATTTTATAAACTTAGATCAGACGAAGTACCTTCCATTTCCAAGAACCTGTGAATGCGACATATTCCATAATACTAACATCGCCGATGTTCAAGGAGTCGTTAGAGCTTCCAGCAATCCCATAATGTACAACTCCTCGAATATCAAACATGTCTACTAAGACTTGCACTGTCATTCCTGCATTTAGCTGCATTGTTGAGACAATCCATCAAAATGTCAAAAATCAAAATCATCAAATACAGTAGCCCTGTTTGAAAATAAAACTCCAGCTGATAGATGAAATATCCTCACAGTCAATTCTCCGGACATTACATAAATCACGTCGACGCCTTTAATCTTCCCAATGTTAAATCTTCGTCCTAGTTCAAAACAACATAGCTTAGCTACATGTTCATTAAAATGTCAGGACTCTATTTAGTTGGTTAACCAGAAAATGTTAAAGTAAAATCTTTTTTGCCAATCCTAATTTTATTACCAATAATTTGCACCTCTTTTATCTTCAAAACTACCTAGAATACTTTATACCTCCATTAAAGTTTTTAGTTTTATTCACTTTATTTGTATCATGGTATTCTTAAAATCAAATTCATTCAATTTAATCCGATTGAAAAATAAACACCTAAGCAAACAGCGACGTAAAAGAACGTTTAGCTACGGAATCAATATATATAGTCGGTAGAAAAATGGGCCCCATGATGTAGTGGGCCGAAATTCATGGCCCAGTGAAGTGAACAGCCCAATGCAAAACTGACACAGCGACGACTGAGAAAACAAACCTGCCAGATCAATCCACGGAACATCACCATTAGCGACGAACAGGCCCGAAGCTACAAGCGCCATTTCCTCAGTCGGAAACGCCATCAGCAGTCCGATGTACGGTCCTCCAATCTCTTCATTCACTCTACGAACGGCGTCGTACGATGGATGGCTCGTCCTAAGCTGCGCGCTCAGCTGTAGGTGCACTGTAATCAGCAACACAACCAGCATTGCCGACCGTCCGATCATTTTTCAAATCAGATTTCCAAGAGAGCTGGAGAAACTATAGGTTAGTTTTTTAAGGCAGTGTTTGGTTGTGAATTATTTGATGCGTGGATTGACGTGGCTGGATAAACTACCAGTCAACTCTCAATTTCCCAACCGCCAAAGGGGTAGTTAGTGGAAAATTTCTCCATTTACTTAAATTGAAATTTGTGTTTTCTTTATAATCAATTTTCAAATTTCATTCCTAATTTACATTCTTTTTAAAGCGTCATTGTCAACTGCGTCTTATGTGTAGACCGCTCTTGGGCACGACGGTTTAAGTCATATGACATGGTTGAGCCAAAAATGCCGAATCAGCTAGCAGCTAACTGAACCGATAATTTTTTTATTAAGGCGCTGTTATAAACACAATAACCTCAATTCATGGCGTTGGTCGGCTCCGTTACTATCCTCCGCATGTGACTCTTCCCCATTCTCAGTCCTCCGTTTTCTGCGGGTTGGGGTTTCACCAGTCGAACCCGCGGGGGCGGATTGGGGTTGTTAGGGTTCGAATTGGCGACACATTTGAGCAGCGAGATCGGATTGATGTTCTACTTCTCGGCATCTAACGAGAGCCTTGGGAAATCTTGAAGCTCGTGACCCGAACTGGATGACGAAAGCAAGAGGCGAGACGACATGGATAGCGACTCGCAGTCAGATTCTCTCAATATCGGGATGTTAAGACCGCAGTAGTGGATTCACGCAACAGTATGTAACAACGCCTTAATATAAATTGCCAGATTAGTTGTCTGATTCAGCATTTTTGGACTCAAATATGATACGTCGTTGTTACGGTGCATTCGAATAGTATTGTAAATTGGGAATGTAATTTGAAGATTGAGTATAAAGGGATCTCAAATTTCAATTTTGAGCAAATTGAGAAATTTTCAGTAGTTAGTTGTCTACATTCAAACTTCAGGGACCAAAATTTGATAATTTGAAATAAACATTTTTCAAACAAAACAACGATTTGGGAATAAACAAAGGGCTTTTAGTGGGCTGATTAGATAAGCATTCGCGGCCCAGATTCGATCGGGAGCGAGCCCTGCTATCAATGAGCGATGACTTTTGTGTTTGACCAAGTCTACGGTGGTGTACGGGATTACGGTGAGAACGCGTCGTACTGTAACACAAACTGGTTGAAGTGAAATTCACGCCAAGCTCCATTGACACTATTTCGTATATGCTTTCTCGCACCAAACGACGAAGGCGAAGTAAACAACGTACTCGATTATCGACTAGAAGCTTCTCTGGAAGTCGACGAGACTTCGAGATCGATTTCTGTCGTATTTGATTGCGAGGTAGAATTCGATTGCGGAATCGGATTCGCTGTTGTTGAGGTATTTCGATCGATGTTGATGTTTTTGTTTTCGATGGTTTGATGTGGTTTTGTGAGTCTTGTTTTGTTTCTTTGTTTTGAAGTGAGGTGCGTGGAAGACCATGGGGGATAAATTAAATTGACTGTGTAGAAATTCTGAGGTTTGGTGTATTGTTAGGGCGTGTAATTGTCTAGGTCAGGAAGTTTTTTTGAGTTGTGTGATCTTTTTGATTCTGTATCTTGTATCTTTATGATAAAATTTGATTTTTTAGTTCAAACTTCATATGTAGTTTGAGGTTTTCGAAACTTTGGCTCTTAAATTTTATATTCCAGGAAGTTGAGGTAAGGTGTTCTTGCTAGTGTTGATTTACTGTGGCCTCAGTTGTTATTGGCTTCCAACCTACCGGCTGTGAGAATTAGATTTTGTAGCATTTTTATAGGGAAATAAATCTCTCGAAGTGCGTTGAAAGTTAATTTCTTGCTTTCAGAGGTAAAGTGAATTTAGTTTCAGGGTTTAAACAGCTGGTAAAATGAGTGACAATTTGATGGACAAAGTCACTGCCCTTAGCGAGCGCTTGAAGATTGTTGGTACTGAAGTGGGCCAAAAGATGAGTGCGGGCATGTCTTCAATGAGTTTTAAAGTGAAGGAACTTATCCAGGGTCCTAATGAAGCTGATAAATTGGTGGAGGAGGCAACCGCGGAAAACTTCGATGAGCCTGATTGGGCTATGAATCTCGAACTTTGTGATATGATTAATACTGAGAGGATCAGTAGTGTTGATATGGTTCGTGGTATAAAGAAGCGAATCATGATTAAGAGTCCAAGAATTCAATATCTTGCTATGGTTCTACTTGAAACTATTGCGAAGAACTGTGAGAAAGCCTTTTCAGAGATCGCAGCTGAGAGGGTTCTTGATGAGATGGTAAAGCTGATTGATGACCCGCTGACTCCTGTCAACAACCGAAATAAAGCTTTAATGCTGATTGAATCGTGGGGGGAGTCAGCAAATGAACTTCGTTATCTGCCTGTTTTTGAAGAAACATACAAGGTATCTCTTTACAGTCTGCTTCGCAACATGATACAGTAATCATAGGTGTGGTGTGCCTGTATAATTTATAAATATATTCCAGTTATAATATTATTGTTGAACCATTGACATTTCTAGGAGATTAAAAAACAGAAAAAAGATTGGTTATAGACATCGAGTCTTCTTGCTTTGTGTTGCCATATCTAAAGTAAAGATTCATTATCATGTGTGATAATGTCACGCCCCGAAACCCCAAGGGCGTGAGTAAAATTTACATTACTTTTAATACAACCTTACATTGTCTTTCTTACAAACATACTTAAACTTTCCACCTTTAAATACACAAAAAGGGGTTACACAAGTCAACATCTAGACCATACACGACGATATTTTACACAAAAGTTAAACTTTACAAGAGTCTCCCACTCTTTGAAACTCTAACTTACTCCTCAAAAGTCCCTGAAAATATTTAGGAGTGAATTTTGGGAACTCAGTAGGAAAACTTAATTTCAACCGTTAGTCCACAAGTTACATGCTCACATAACATACAAACGCATATAAACAAATGTGTGAGTGATGCACGTGATGTGCAATGATTGATGTTTAATCATGTTTCACATTTTTCATGAGTCATCTTATTAGTGGCTTATATAGAGTTCATGCATACATGAGTCATCTTATTAGTGGAATTAAGTGAAGACAAGTGGCCACTACTGGCCTTATTGTGATTAGTTACTTTAAGGAAATATCTACTTGCTTAGAAAAGTCAATTTGATCTTTGCTTCTTAAAAATATCTACTTTACCAAGTCTTAAATTTTTTAATGTAATATCCTGAAATCTTTAAGACTAGGTAAAGTAGATATTTTTAAGAAGCAAAGATCAAATTGACTTCTCTAAGCAAGTAGATATTTCCTTAAAGTAACTAATCACAATAAGGCAAGTAGTGGCCACTTATATTCATTTAATTCCACTAATAAAATGACTCTAGTCTACTATATACGAAAATTCTGCCATGTAAATCCCTAATTTCAGAATAAAAATATATATTTCAGCAACTATTACATAACTCAGATTACATATAAATTCATTTTTAGGTTACTTTTACATCCTACAACTTGATAACATGAATTATAACACATGCATGTCCACAATCTTTTAAGCCTAAACTCATGTTCTTCATATTCTAGTACTTAGCAAGCATAGTTTCAGCATCTGGACAGCACATAAAACAATGAATAAACCCCCACATGGAAGCATCAAATCATTCCAATACACCTCAAGCAAGTAATACATACATCAAACTCCACATGTATGAACATAAAACTCATAAACTAAAAGAAGAGATTAAGAAATCCTACCCCTTTTCCCCACCAAGTTGCTGTCCAGAATTTTAAGCGAGTGTTTTGTTGTTGTTTTCTCTCCCTTCTCTTACATAAGAAAGTAAAAATGACTCCTTATGTGGCTTAGATAGAGTTCATGCATACATGAGTCATCTTATTAGTGGAATTAAGTGAAGACAAGTGGCCACTACTTGCCTTATTGTGATTAGTTACTTTAAGGAAATATCTACTTGCTTAGAGAAGTTTGCTTCTTAAAAATATCTACTTTACCTAGTCTTAAAAATTTCAGGATATTACAGATAATACCAAACTAACGGTATTTCGTTTAATATTATCGGTATTCACAGAGTCTAAGGTCAAGGAGGATTCGTTTCCCGGGCAGGGACAACGAGAGTTTGGCCCCTATTTTTACTCCTCCTCGGTCAGTTTCAGCTTCAGAGCATAGTGTCAATCTTGCTCAGCAGCTAGAGCGAGATATTCCTGTGCAGTCGTTCTCCGCTGAACAAACAAAGGAAGCATTTAATGTGGCCAGAAATAGTATAGAGCTTCTCACAACAGTGTTAACATCTTCTCCGCAACAAGATGCTCTGAAGGTAGTTGTTTCTTGCTCCTTTTTGAATTAGTGGTTTCCTAGCATTTTTCCAATAAATGTTTTGTGATGCTTTTTTGTGTGTTCTGTATCGGCAGGATGAGTTGACAGTCACTCTTATCCAACAATGTCACCAATCTCAGCACACAGTCCTGCAGATTATTGAGACTGCAGGAGACAACGAAGCCTTGCTCTTCGAAGCACTGAACGTTAATGATGAGATCCAGAAAGTTCTATCCAAGTATGAAGAACTGAAAAAGCCACTAGATGTTAGACGTGAGCCTGAACCTGCTATGATTCCAGTAGCAGTAGAGCCAGAAGAGTCACCTCGGTTTGCCAAGGAAGAAGCTCTAGTTAGAAGATCTGGTGGCTCTCGTGGCGGGTTTTCTCATGGTGGAAGCAATGATGAAATGATGGATGATCTGGATGAAATGATCTTCGGCAAGAAAACTAGCTCTGGAACATCACCTGAAGCTGGTGGACGCGGAACTGATACCAAGAAACCTCAGGCATCAAAGGACGACCTCATCAGCTTCTAAAGTTGGGCAGGAACTCCGAAACCAAGTAGTTTGTTCTTTCAAAACAGAAGTATTTTTAGTGACTAGTTTAAAGATTATTTATCACATCAAAATTCGGATGCAATTCCTACAACAATATGTTAACCAAATTAAAAAATAAACACATTTCATAATCATGGTAGAAAATATCAAACACGTATTGTATACACTATAAGCAGCACCTTTTCTTTTTATGGAAAACACTACCTTAATAGTCAGAAACAATGTATCAAAAAAAAAAAAAATAGTTAGAAACAAAATTAATAGTAATGGGCCTGATGCTTGGGCTATTAGGTCGAAGACTGGTCAAGGCCCATATTCTCACAATGAAACCTCTGAAACTCAAATCTTAACAAGTCGCGATTAGAATCTTGTGCGCCAGAAACCCTACATAAACCCCCCAAACCTCGTATTTCTTCTTCCCCAAACAACCTCACGATGTCGTTGATTTAATTCAACCTGCGTGTATTTTTTGCGCGGAGTTAGGATTCATTTGAAGCTAAATTTCGACCGCTTCCGTATTTGAGATTTAATTTTACAGCTTTCGGAAAAAAAATGACGAAAGCCGGTGCTGTTGCGGGGCTAATTTCGGCCTTTGCGACGGCGTCGATGTCTAAGAATGTGGCTTATGCTGATGGACCGTTCAATTTCTCCCCGTTTTCGTCTTCTGCCGCTTCGCATCCGGCGCCGCCTTCTAACGTTCCTCAAGCTGCTGCACCAGCCGCCACGGATCAGGATAAAGCAGGAAGTGATGAGCAGAAGCGGGTTAAAAATAATAGCCCGAGGACGACTTCCGCTGGGTTTGATCCCGAGGCGCTGGAGCGTGGAGCTAAGGCGTTGAAACATATCAGCAAGTCGCAGAACGCTAAGCAGGTTTGTGATTTTAGTTATTAGTATTTAGCTCCGTTTTTCGAGGTGAATGATGTTTTGATTGGGATCACTGATTGCTGGAATTTTTTTATTAATAGGCTTTTGAGCTAATAAAGAAACAAGAGGAGACTAAGCAGAGTCAGAGTGGTGTGAAGGCCGCGGAGTACAAGGCGATGCAAGCTCAACACGAACTTGTGAGCTGAATCACTTTAGAGAAACCAAGTACTGTTGTCGTATAGCAGGACTGAGTGACACAATGCACTACTATTCCTAATTTTAGTAACATATTATATTAAAAAGGATGTATCTTTGAGCTTAATAATGGGTCGCATATACTTTCCCATTAACTGGATTGAGATCCTTTGATAGTGTGATGGATAGAGCAAGTGAAGTAGTTTTGCTGATTTCCGAAATCTTGCTCTTCAACGCTTATTTTTTATGCAACAATATACAGGACAGGGAGAGGGCTCTTTCTGAAGCTCGGCAAAAACATGCACAGAAGCAGGCAGAAATAAAGAAACAGATGATGCAATATGAGGATGAGTTAGCAAGAAACCGACAACGTGTATGTTGAACTTCTTGCTTTTGTGTCTTTCGGTAGAGTAGGTGCTTTGCTGCTTTTTACAAGGAATACATTATACAATGAATAAACATGTTGTTAAGATTGCAATCATTTCTTGCAGATGGAGAATGAGCTCATACGGAATAGAAACCGAGAGCTTGTTGACTTGCAAGAACAATCCTCAGCTAAACTAGAGCAGATAAGAAGAGATACAGAGGAATCTCTTCAAAAGGCACGTCTAAAAACTGAAGAAGAGAAATCCAAGATGGAACAAGAAACATATAGAATAAAAGCTAAAGCAGACGCAGAAGCAAAAGCTCTTGAAAAGAAGCTGACAGAAGATATAAGACGGCAAGAGCTTATAACTACAGCCAATGCAGAAAGAGAAAAATGGATTGCTGCCATCAATACTACATTTGATCATATTGGAGGTATGGGACAATCCAACTGGCTTGTCCTCGTTATCAAAATGACCCAATTTTTCCAGTGACATTTTTTATTCTTTCAATGCAGTTATATCTCTAGTAATATTACTTAAATGTCAGGATATCCATCGTTGAATGTTTACTGGTAGGCTTGGGCACCTTAGATTTGTATTATAAATTTACCTAGTTGTATACTCAACGGATTGTGTTGATTAAATGATCTTTTTTTATATTTCTCATACTAGTTAAAATTTAAAGGGTTCTGTATTTTTCTGATAGAGTAGAAGTTTATGAATAATGTTTTTGTTCCGCATGCGATGATGAAGAATTTTTTTCCCATGTGTTTTCGTTTCTAGGTGGGTTGAAGGCTATCTTAACTGATCGGAATAAGCTCATTGTAGTTGTTGGGGGCACAACAGCTCTTGCTGCTGGCATATACACATCTAGGTAAAGTTTAATTATACCAAGCATGCCTCCATGGTTATGTTAACCTCCTGGAACACATTATGCTATTAAATAGTCTTATTTGTCTATGTCTGATTGTCTAGATTTTTGAATCATCATGTTTATAATTGTTTTTACAGTAATATTTAAAGTTATGAAAACTGCTGGTTCATGCACTTTTAGTTCTGAAATGTCTCTTCATTACAAAAGTATATTGTTTACCTGTTTATGACATATTCATCCTTAATTCAGTATGAGTTCATAGGATGTTCGCTTTTGTTTGAATGCATTCCTCGACAATACTTTTCTGAATTTCTTTCTTTTCATACGTGCCCCACCAACCCGCCTTACCTCCTTTTTTCGTTCTGTTATTTCTTCTCTTGCAAATTGAAATCATGAAATTGTATGGCTCTCATTGTGCATTTGAAAGAGTTCGCTCTATTCCTTGTGGTCAGTTAAAATATCATTGTTTTATTTAATGTGGTAAGCTACTAATACTTTATACAATACAGGGAGGGTGCAAAAGTTATATGGAGATATGTGGATAGGATACTTGGGCAACCATCATTAATCAGAGAATCGTCCAGGGGAAAATACCCATGGTCTGGCTTTTTCAAACGTGGCTTGAGCACTCTATCACGTGATGCCGCCACTGGAATTGGTTCACAACATGGATTCGGTGATGTGATTTTACACCCATCCCTTCAAAAAAGAATTCAACAGCTGGCCAATGCCACAGCAAACACCAAGGCACATCAGGCTCCATTCCGTAACATGCTCTTCTATGGACCTCCAGGAACAGGGAAAACAATGGCTGCAAGGGAGTTGGCTAAGAAATCTGTATGTTGTCCTGACCCTGAGTCTATTTATTGTTTTTCTCAGGCTGAGTTTCTATTAATGCTTTACTATTTTTGTGTTTGGATCTCTCTTATCATTAGAAACAGTAGTTTCCCATGGCTGACAAGCTGAACATATTATGTCAGGATGCCCATGTTTAAATTAAGAGTTATGGTTGATCATTTTTTTTGTTCTGGGTGGAACTGTTTTCAATTGCTGATGATGCACAATTATGAGTGATGTGTGTGATATTTTGCTTGTATTATTTCAGGGGTTAGATTATGCATTAATGACTGGTGGTGATGTTGCGCCATTAGGATCACAAGCTGTCACCAAGATACATCAACTGTTTGATTGGGCTAAGAAATCAAACAGGGGTTTATTGCTCTTTATTGATGAAGCAGATGCATTTTTGTGCGAGTAAGTTTACTTAGGTCATCCGTCTTCACTGATGCACTGTTGTCCTCGGTTTAGATCTGTAAACATGACTTATGATATTTCAATAATAAATCAACTTCATACAGGCGAAACAAGACCTACATGAGTGAAGCTCAAAGAAGTGCCCTCAATGCTCTTCTATTCCGCACGGGTGATCAGTCAAAGGACATTGTCCTCGCCCTTGCAACCAACAGGCCTGGTGATCTCGATTCAGCTGTAGCTGACAGGATCGATGAGGTCTTAGAGTTCCCTCTACCAGGAGAGGACGAACGATTTAAATTGCTGAAGCTCTATCTTGACAAATACATAGCACAAGCAGGAGCAAGAAAGCCTGGGCTCTTCTCTAATTTGTTCAAAAAAGAGCAGCAGAAGATTGAAATCAAAGGTGTAACAGACGAAATTTTGAAAGAAGCAGCTGCCAAAACAGAAGGATTCTCAGGGAGAGAAATAGCAAAGTTGATGGCTAGTGTGCAGGCTGCATGCTATGGTAGTGATGATTGTGTCCTCGATGCTAACTTATTCCGAGAAGTTGTAGACTACAAAGTAGCCGAGCACCAACAGAGGCAGAAGCTAGCCGGTACTGATGGTGGTAAAACTGAAGATAAAAAATGAAGGCGCATTGCTGATCCTTATGGATGTGTGTACTATTTAAACAACTAATAAAGACAACGGCACAAGGCTGGTGCCATTTTGTGACCACTTGGCGGCACGGGACTACAAGAGTACCCATTCATTTATTCCTCATCATAGTTTGGCGGCCCTTCCATATTTATTTTGGCTCCAGCGCTGAACTTATTTTTTGTTTTCAGAAAAAGATGTTATGTTAGTTTGTTAAAAGAAAAGGGAACCTGAGATTTCATGGTATTAATATGTGCCAGAATTTTGTAGCCGTCGAGGCAAATTTACACATATTTATAGCAAGAGTATCAGCAGTTATGTGTTATGCTCACCATTTGACCATTTACATTAAACACTTCCAATCATCATTGACAACGAGGCAACAACAATCTTCAAATGACCTTGGTATTGACTATTGTACCATTTGGACAGATACCACTGCATTCAATAGCACTGACCCATCTTTGCTTCGGCTATTGTAGTTGTAGGTGTAGGGATTCCAGCTAGGCAGCTACAATGTTGTGAACCTTGGCTTTAGGGAAGAAGAAAAAAATAGTCTACTTGAGCTCAATGCATCTAGGCGGCGGCTGTTTTTCTTAATATAACTATTCCACTCTAAGGATGGGGCATTTAGGCGGCTGTTTTTCTGCTAAGGATCATGTTGTTGTTGACCTCCCAAATGTCCAACTGCAGTTTTCCATAACCCTTGTGGGGATGGCCCCCCATTCACATTCACCACATCAAATTGTAGATGGCCAGACATCAATATCAACAGAAAATGTGGTTTCTTGTCATCCCAAAACCTCCATAAGATAAAGACTCCTGTGGCAGCACATGATGAACTCATCGTGCTTAAGATGTAGAGGCTGCACTTATTGGTCAACACCTGCCGGCCAATCTGATTATAACCCAGTAGCTACATTGTTATGTTTGCGTGGGTTATCAAGATATAACGACCCTCATCGGGCAGATGAATGAAACTGATCCTCGATCAGGTACTGATAGTTCCGTTCTAGAGACTGTCCATCTTACCCACTAGTCAGTTGTTCTACTGCATCAGGTAACTCAGTTTTGGGTATTTGTGTTCTTTGTCCTTTGGACCCGATTTCAAGGTGTTCCAGATATGCAATTCCCAATGTGCTCATGGAATTGAGGGTATTTTCGGCTTTGATTTCCTCACCAGCTGACTTATATAGATGCACTGTTGCGCTCCAGATAAATCGATCAGGCTCAATAGACTGGCTTAAATTTTCAAAAAATGAAATGCCCTGAGACACATATCCATGGTCCATGTAGCCTCTCACCATGGTTCGACAAAAGGAGAGATCAGGAGCTGTAGCAGTGGTCAAGAGCTTGTTGAAGATCCTATCAGCCTCCCCAATCAAACCAATTGTGAAAAAAGCTGAGAGCAAAAGATTATAATGGGCACTGGTAGCCTCAATCCCATCATTTTGCATAGAATTGATGAGCTCTTCTGCTCTGCCGAGATTTTGAGTCTTTGTGTTTGCCTGAATCAAAGCAAGGTAGGTGCGAGAATCGGCTGGCAGGCCAGCGAGCCTCATTGCCTGGAAAAGTTCTTCTGCTTCATTGCGCAGTCCTGAAGTCGCATAGACATTCATCATAATATTATAGCTTACCTGGATTAGAGAACACAATGGTGAGACATACCTAATGGTTACGAAAGGTTCTCATACATCCAATGGAGCAAAAGCAACATTTGACCATCATGTAAGACACAAGTAAAAATAAAATTTTGCCATTTTGCTGGCAACATAAGTACTTACCCTGCCTGGTTTTATCCCAAGTTTTCTCATCTCATTAAATAGAAGCCCTGCTTCACTACTTCTACCTACAAAGTCCATCAAATTATACGATTCAGTGAGCAGCATAGAAGAAAAAGATACAGGCATGCTTCAAGTCTTCAATCAAGTGACAAAGGGAGCTCTAACCCAGCACATCTATTTCCAGGACCCATTTTTAGTAAAGGTCCTTTATATTAATAATGAATGATGTCTTGTGTAATGTTAACATTTACTTAAGCGTATGGACTATGGAGATGAACAGAATTAAGTTTAGTGTTTCCAAGAATCATTATTAACTAGCTCAACAACTGTACACTTAAGTGAACAGCATATCAAACATTTACCAGCTTTTCCACAGTAGCTTATCAAGTTTGTGTAAGCCTTTTCATCCAAAGGAATGCCCTTGCTGCGTGCCTCATTAAATATGTCCAAGGCTTTTTCCAATTTTCTACCTCGACCATACACACTGCAGTGACAAAAGAACACAAGATCTTCATGATAAACACATTAATTCACATCATTATTCTTTGCCACCCAGGAAAGAAAACACTCATACCTAATCATAGTACTAATTGTCTGAATTGTTGGACTCATTCCCATTGATATCATGCGCTCATATATAGTGGTAGCAAACTGCAATTTACCTAAAATACGATGAAACAGATGTTTAATTCACAAGGCCTGCCAAAAATCATGAATAAATAGAACATACCTGCTTCCAGAGCTGCCTTTATGAAGGTATTAAATGCAACAGTATCCAAAGCCATGTTCTCATCAAAACTGCGCCGAATAATATTCTCAGCCTCTATATATTTTCCTGAATGAAAGGCACCTCAATAAACATCGAGTTTGTTGACATCAACCTTGTATATTGAATTGGCAGCATGAACTTCAGATTTCAAATCACAAATTAATGTCCTCCATGGCATGTGAAACTTATGCTTGCCAACTTAGCGATTTAATAGTAAAATGATGGGCACGTAAAAAAAATTTATATTCTTGATGCAAGCATGAGAGCTAGTAATACTACTAGACCCTTCTGAACCCTTTGCAGGAGGGTCTGTGTCAATCACCCCCTTGCAGAAGGAAGAAATTTGAAAAGACAAGAGCTTCGTATGCATACCACGTCTTGTCAATGAATTCACGACTATGCTGGTGGAAACAGCGCCCAGCTCATTCCCTTTCTCGGCTTGCCCACTATAAAGCTGGTACGCCTCATCCAACTTGCCACATTTGGAATAAGTATCAACCATTGCATTGTGTAATGCAACACTTACTTGACCATTATCAGAGAAGAAGGTGAAGATCTCCTTGGCTTGTCTAAGCTTTTGTTGTTTCCCATACAAATTAATAAAGGAAATCGCTGCATCCTCTACCATATGTTCTAGCTTTACCAATTGCTGCCAAATTGCCTCTGCTTTAGATGTCTCACCTGGCCACAGAATACATAAGAAGTTCAATAATTCATAATAAAATATAGCACTGCATCAAGATGAAGATAGAAAGAAATCAAACAGTCACGCAATTGTTATCCACATGCCTTCTTTAATAAACTTCTTGATGAGTTGATTGATCAGCGACAAACCATTATCAGTGCTACACATACACTTCAGGACTTCTTCAGTGCTGCCCACACGATCATTATCGAGATACAAACTGAACATTAATCTGAGAGCCAAGAAATCAGGTTCTCCCCCACACTCCTCAAATTTTTGTATCCTATTTTCTCTAACATTAAACATGAGGCAAGTGTCTAAAAATTTAGTTCCTTTAAATGATTCTTTTGCAAGCATTTCCTCCATCAAAAGTTCAGCATCTACCAACATTCCCTCTTTGCAATAGACACTCATAGCTGTTTTGTAAAGCTCTTCATCAAATTGCACCCCATTATTCCTTGATTGACGAATAAAGTCTATAGCTTTACTTAGTAAACCTGCCTTTTTGTACATACTAAGCATGTGATTGCAAGAAATGGCATCAGGAAGTCCAGTTTTTGACAGAGCTTGAAAGTTACTTTCAGCAGAAGCGACATTTTCCATCTTGACATAACATTGCAACAATACAATAAATGCAAATCTTGAGAACCAGATTTTCCTAGATCTCATAAGTTCCATTATACTTAGTGCTTTCTCAAAACTCCCTGACCTAAGATGGACCTGTGCCATCGCCAGATATGTCTTCTCATCACTTAGAATTCCCAAATTCTCCATTTCGTCAAATGTCTTACTAGCATCATCAAAAAGCCCAAGCTTGCCATATATCCTAATCAGTAATCCATAAATCACTTCATCAACCACAACTTTATACTTTGCCATCTCCGAGAAGAGAGACAGGGCTTTTGAATAATCCTCGTTTTTGTAGTAGAGAGTAAGCAGAGATGCACAGGTAAAATTACTGGGAACTATGTTCAGGGATCTCATATCCTCAAAAAGTTTAAGTGCCCCTTCCAAGTCACCATTTTTAGAGCATAAATTGATAAGAAAGTTATATGTTACTTCCTCAGGGACAAAATCTGATTTTCTCATATCATAGAAAGTCTCAAAGGCTTCTGTACTGGCCCCTTCCTTGACAAGTGAACTAATAACCACAGTGTATGTAAAGCTATTTGGTACCACTCCTCTCTCCATCATATCTCTCCAGACATCTATTACTTTATCATGCAGTGATTTCTTCTGCAAAGACGATATCATAAAATTGTAAACTTGGACAGACAAAAGGACCCCTCGTTCTTGCACAGCACTGTAAAACGCCAACATTGCCTTATCACGCCCCCATTTTGCATATGCACATATCATGGTTCCACAAGCAACTTCATCCGGCTCACATCCTGCATCAAGCATCTCCAAGAAAGTCTGTTCAGCTAACTTGAGCTTCCCAACTTGCCCATATATTCTCAAAAGTATTGTGTAAGGGATGACACTGGGACGGTAGCTAAGCTGTTCACGCATAACTCTTTCATTACTTGGTGCAATTGTATAAATAATATACCCAGGAGAAAATAAGAAATAAACACACCAGTCGATTAAAACCGACAAAATCTAAACATCTTTGAAAACCAATTACCTGCAACTTCATCCAATCAAAAAACTCCATAGCCTGCCTCCAACCCCTCTGCTCCTTCAACACCACACACATCTCTCTAAAAGTCAATTTCGTCACAAACGACCCCATCACTCTCCTCATATCATACTCCCCCTCTTTCTTGGCAGCCAACCCCCTCACCGTCTTAATCGCCGCCACCACATGCTTCCCGTACAAATGGCCATGTCTATCATCCTCCAAATACCTCACCATCTGCTCCGGCGTCCGCCTAATCCACTTAGGCGTCTGCGCCTGCGAGCCCTGGTTCCTCCGCAGCACGCTCAAGTACTCCGCCTTCGCCTTGATTATCCGCCTTGCGTTGTCGTCCGACAGAGGCTTCTTAGGGTTTTTGGAGTAAGGTTTGGGCTTGTCGGGGTTGCCGGAGCTTAGAGACCACGGGTCGGGCGTCGTCCTCGTGGAGGAGGTGATTCGGAGGGTTTTGACTTTCCTGTAGGGTTTGGTTTTAGGGTTTTTGGGGATTGGGGAGATGAAGGTTGAGGATTTCAACGAATCCATTGCTCCAAGGTTTTAGCTGGAAATTGAAATGGAGGGTTTTGAATGGCAGTTATAATTTGTGTGCTCAATGAAACGCGGTGGCGCAGTGGATAAGGATTTTGGGTATTTGCAATTGAGTCCCTCAAGTAAACGTATACCAGTGAAACTGAGATTAGTCATTTGTGTTTAAGCCATCCTTTTATGATGTAATGTAGTTCAACAGCTTCGTTTCAACCAGCTTCAAACTCTAATTTCAAGCCTATATAATACTCTGCGGCAGCATGGTCAATATATAGTCCTGTTCCTCATCAAAAAACAGGAAGACAATATGTATATATATAATCATTCATTGAATCATAATGGTGAAATAGACATATGTATCGAATTGGCAAGGAAGAGCACTGCAGAAGAGAAATAAAAAAAACATAACATATTCTTTCAGAATACTATTGTGTTGTTACAAAGGCGAAGCAATTCAAAAAAGAAAGAAAGAAGGCAATACTTCTATCTGGGAGATGTTACAAGATTTGTTGTAGCTTGGGCTGGCGGGATTACTCTACCATACTATCCACAGTTGTTTCTGGTGCTGGTTTGGCCGTTCCTTTCTTCTTACCTGCACAACAACGGAAAGATGGTAGGATCAGTGTAACATGAATGCAGAAAGGTGCTTCCGTCAGTAAACATGATTAAAGTGACAGAATGTTAACTGACCTTTGCTCTTTATCTTTTGTATTTTCAGGCTCTTCTTCTTGATATTGAATTTGGGCGACTGTTTGTTTTGTAAACTAGCTGCTTCTCCTGTAAAGCATGCGGCAATACATCATTGAATGGCTATGGCTAAAATGAATACCACCAAGCCACAATCTAGCAAATCAATTACTGGAAATTGGCACCATGGCTTTTAATGGTTATCAAAGATAAGAGGTCATCTTTATAGAAGCCAAGCAGTAAAAGCCATAAGTGATATTTAGCCACAGGAGTGCTATGTATCACAGTTCCTTAAGAAGTCTATATAAACTTGAGGATGAAATCACAGTTCTTCAAAGAAATATGTTCACTCAATTCCACCGAAAACATTACTTAAGGTTCAATTCAATTACTTTAACCTTCTCTATCCTAAAATCAAATTCTTCTCTTAAAATCTCGGTTTACGTATATGCCTACACATTATCTACTACAAGAAGTTGAGTAACCACTGGAACAACAGCATCCATTAAAATTGCCAACACTAACCAGCAAGTCTTAATAAGCCAGTAGTCTCATCATATTACTATTCTAAACTACTGCACTGCAGTCTTTAAATGGTAACAGTTATTACCGCTGAAAAACCATGTCTTTTATAGAAATAGTCTGATATAACTTCGTTAGCTAAAGTTACCTCCAGCAACCGCCATCTCCACATCCTGCATAGTAATCAAACCCTTCTCTACCGCATCTTTCTGATCCTGCTCACCGCAAACCAAATTCATGAATCAATACCAGCAAAGTTCTCAACAAGCCGAGACTAAAACGACTCCAATTTCATATAAATAGAATACGACAGAAAGGGAAAACTCACCCTGCGCCATTTCTTGAAAAGCTTGCGCTTACGCTTCCCGGAGATTGCGATTGGCTGCGGCTTGTTATGGAGCTTGGCGGTGACAGGGTCTCCGTGACGGATTCTCTTCTGCTGGGATAGCGTCGCTCTCCTTCGCTTCTGTACTTCGTTGAATTTCGCCATCTCTCTAAACCTCTTTCTTCTTCTTTCCCTATCGAACTTAAACCCTAATTTTATTTTGACCAATTTATCGAGAACGGCGAAGAGCTTGACCGAGTGTTGGGCTGAAAAAACTTGGGCCGGCTCAACATATATATATATATATCCAAAAATTAAATTAATAAAAGATGCGAGAGCACTCGGCTGAGGCAGGATTGGTATAATGAGGCACGTGAGATACATTGTGAGTCACTCATTTTGTTGATGTGGCAGAGAATAGTACCAGAATAGTGTTTTGTTTTTTTGCCATTTTTGAGTAATACCGGATTTTGATAGTGGGACACGTGGCGCACCCACAAAGCACATGGATTTAGATGTGTGGCTCAGATCGTGTCTCACTGTTTCATTCTTAAGAGGCTTGCCTCATTTGAACGCTCCTCTAAAAGATACTATCTAAAAAATTACTTATTAAGTAAGAACTTTATTTTATTGCCCTAAAAAAAAGAGTAAAAACTTTATTTTATTAGAATTTGAAACAAAAATCGAAGGAAAAAGTATAAAATGGTGTCGTATCACCTAATTTTCGCACCACATGCGTACGACTGTTATTATAACTGCGGGCGCACAGTAACTTCCATGCACTCGACTATTTCTGATTTGACTTCCCTTCTCCCGCTTCTTAACAATTCATAGCATCATTTTCACACTCACAAGTCACAACAACCCAAAAAACACACTCGCAAACTGGTAATTATATTGAAATCTAACGTGCGTGATTTTGTGCGCGTTCACTTCCTTATAACTAACTCATGCACGCAAAGCCGCCTTGCTCTTCCTCCCCTAGAGAGAGAATCGATTTGTGCTGCGGGATAGGAGCTAGCTCTGGTTAGCGTTGTCGAGATTTGATCGGATCAAAAATGCTTCTAATTAGTTGATGTTGAATGGTTGATTTTGATTGTACTTCGCGTGTGTGTGTGAAGAACTTTGAGTCAAGAAATTCAAATTGTGATTTGGTTTTTGGACAATCTTTTAGGAATTGAATTCCAAGTCGGTTTTGGTGGAATGTTCAGTGTAATCTGTTTAGGTCATTCGATCTATTTTGCTCAGTGCTTGCCTTGTTATTATCAGGTATTGCTGCTCTGTTTGATGTGAAGTTTTGTTAGAGATGGTTGGTGTTGCTAGTTGGTTCTTCATTATCTTGGGTGAGTTCTCCACTTACACTACATGGTGATTTGTTTCTTGAGTTCTTTGCAGCTGGTTTTTGAGATCTGCATGATTAACTGTTGCAATAGGCCAAAACTGAGCCATTTTCTTGTAATACTACCAGGCATTTTGAGTCATGTAATAGGGACTTTTGTTAGCTGTGTTTGAGTCATGAGTTTTTGGTCGAGTCCTCAGTGTTTCTTTTTTGGTCTGAATTTATGCATCATGCCTGAAGTGATCGACTAGGCGTGAGAGAGATATTGGGCATTCTGGCCAGGCTCAAGAAGAATATAAGGAGGATTTGCAGCTTTGTTTCAACGCTGCGTTTTTCTCAAGTCAACAAAAGTCAAACATATAAAAGCGTCTAGGACTTCGGAGAGAGTGAACTTGAGACGAAAGCGTCGACTCTGATCGAGGATTGCAATCAAGGCCGTGCCTGATATAGGGGCGGGTGGGCTATGCCAGGGCCCAACTTGTTTTGGGCCATAATTTTTGAGATTAAGTTTACCTAACTCAGACTATCCACAATGGTTTCAACATTCAACACCCTACTTTTTAAATTCCCAACGCGCCACGTCATTTTCTATCTCTTCCACCTAATCATTCAACAATCATTCATTTTTTTACACTCTACAATGATTTTGTTTAATAAAATTCAACACCCTTCCCCACCACTTTTATTTCATATTCTTATTTATTTTTCTATTTTTATTTTTGTGATTACATAATAATAACAATTATTGATTATAATTAAATAAAATTTATTAACACTAAATAGTTTATCTTTCAATATTTTTTGAAAGAAGTTGAAAAAAGAGTTTAAGGAAGGATAATAGACTAATAATATGAGAAAATAACGTTTTTTTTTTGTGTCCAAATCAAATGAAACAAGTCTTTATTTATAGAATACAAAAATGATGAATTTTGGTATAAAATTTTTAAAAAAAAATTATTTTACTATGTAATAATTGACCCCAAATAATTGGGATGAGGATAAAAATCAAAAAATCCCATCAGCCAATTAGAACTTGCCATGTGTCAGATATGATTTCATTTCTTGCTTCACTTTCATTGTTCTTTGAGTGTAGCACACTCTCTTACCTTGACCTATTATATAGCGCTACGTGTCAAGTTTCAACTATTGAAAACTTTCAACACTGTTTAATCCAAGTGTATTAAACACTTGTTTTCAACATCTCATTACAAGTGATTAAACAGTTGAATCATGTTTTCAACGACCCCATTGTATGTAGTCTTATGCGTAAAAAAATGACCTCACAAATTTATAAAAAATTCATTTATATAATATACAAAATATAAATTATGTATAATATAATAATTTATCCAAATTTAGTAACATATATTTTATAAATTTATATAATATACAAAACATAAATTGTGTACAGTAAAATAAAAAAAATATTTCATTCAAATTTAGTAAGATATTTAGTTATAAATGTAATATACATAATTTAATAAGATATATTTTATAACACATTTTGTTAATTTTTTATTCAATAATAAATGATTTTTGTCCGGAAATATTTGTTTTAATTTTTTTAGATTCTAGTTTTTTTAGTTTTTTCAGTTTCTTTTCAGTTTTTTAGTTTAGTTTTTAGTTTTTTTATTTTTCAATTTTTAGTTTTTTGAAAACTAACGTTCTTTTAATGAGTGTAATAATTACTTTTAAATAATACTAATTTTTTCGTAATGCAAAACTAAGTGACTATTTTTTGTTTTCGCTTGCAGGTTACTTGGCGACTTTCTTTGTCAGCTTGGCCCTAGCGTCGTCTTCACTCCATTAATGTAATTGTGCAGTTCATCTTCTTTTGTATAATTTGGATTTATATTTTTGTCTCTAACTTTACAATTTCTGCAACATGCATAAGTCAACATTTCTTGATAATAAGGACAAAAAAGTCTGTGGAGGGGTTCAAGCTCGATCCGTAACTGGCCGCTGTGATGAATTGTCTCATATATATCTTCTATGCTTCGCCCTTTGTGCACCGTGACTGGATGGCTGTGACAACTAATTGTGTAGGACTTGGAATGCAGCTATTCTATTTAGGTCATTTTTACATATTTGGAGAATACAAGAATATGATAATCAGTATTTTACTTTTCTACGTATCCATTAAAAAGGTAGTATGTATGTCATATTAGCCGTGCTGGTAAATTGCAGATAAAGATAACGGTTGTGCTTGTGCTCATATACATTGAAGTCATTGCTGCAATAACATTGACTGAGTTTGAGACCAATGAAAAGAGGTCAACGTTCGTTGGGGCCTTCTGTATTGCCTTTGGAATCGTGACGTTGATCTATGCTCAACCATCAACTGTCGTGGTAAGTATACTGCACAACAAGGGTTATATGATATTATAACACATTTTAACAATGTAAGCTGTCTTTTGGTTCCATATTGTAAGATGAGGAGAGGAAAGAGGGTGGATGACTTCGACCCATGTCTTTCATTTGGTTGTTTTATTTATTGTCTCTGCTGGACTCTCCATGTTGTTGTCTATGATTTTGATCTCATCATCCTTGTAAGTTCACTCTCCCTGACATACGAGTTTCAACGAATGTCCAATTATTGAACTTAACAATGTCACTAATTTAATTGTGCAGATTGTCAATGGCACGGAAGCTATATGGGTGCCTTTCAACTCCTGGTATGGGCAACGATTGTCCAAATATATGATTGGAGCAACCGGAGTCGACAATCCAATTTTTGTCGTAGTCTATTTTATTCATGATGGTTGCAGCAAGAGCTACCTCCTCAGTCGCCATGTTGTTTAGTGATGCTTCATTGATGGCGTCAATCTCCTGATTTGTGAGGTCATCAACTGCGAATGCCGCTTCAAAATCCCAATCCTCTTCACTATCATCCTTATGATAGTGATGTGTTGTTGTGTTTCCATGAGCTGGTCTTCTATTTTTACAATCTCGTGTAAAGTGAGCTCTCCTTCCACAGTTGTAGCACGTATCGTCAGATTGTTGGATAGGTCGTTGTTGTTCTCTGCCTCTTCCACGTTGTTGTTGAGCTCCCCCTCTTTGGATGCTCCTTCTTTGATGACCTCCTATATTATTTTGTCTCGTAGTGCAACGTCTCTGTAAGTGACCACCTCTACTGTTGGTGTATAATGCTTCCTCCGTACTTCTTATTGACATTCTAGTCATTTGTTTGAGGAAATCTTCTTGGTTGGCTAGCAAGTTTTCCAGATCGATCAATGAGGGTTGTATGGTCCATCATTGAATTGCCGATATAAAGGCATTGTACTCTGCCTTTAGACCGGCAATTATGATCCTCCGAATACGATCATCTCCAAATTTTGAATTTGGATTTAATTGCTCCATCTCACGACATAAATTCTTCACTTTAAGAAAGTATTCATTAATTGACATTGTACCTTGCGAGACGTTCATCAGCTCCTTCTCGAGTAGTTGAAGACGTGCAACATTCTTCTACGAGAAAAGCGACTCAAGGGTATCCCAAGCCGCCTTGGGTGTCTCCGCGTCCTCTATGCGCGCTAACAGATTCTGATCTTTTGTTGTCTTAATTGCATATAATGCTCTACCCGCTTTCATATCTCATTTCTTATACTCATCCTTCTTTTCTTTCGATGGTGGTGAGGTTTCACTACCGGCGACAATTTCCCATAGGTTACCCTCTTAAATATGACTTCATGCATGATTTCCAGTCTCGATAATTATACTCGTTCAATTTCTCCATTGCACTAACAGAACCACCAAAGTCCGCCATAAGAGCAAGAGTTTAGAGCATACCTTACTTGGTCCCTGACTAAAGACTCCTCGACAGTCCCCGACTGTGCTTCTCGCTATATCCTCCTCTAGCGATGCTCCTACGCTCTTCGTCGGTCCCCGACCGCCTTGCTCTGATACCAAGTTATTGAGAAACTTTATTACAAAAGGAGAATTTTATTGAACGAAAACTCTTACAAAGGAAAACCTCACTAAGACTCTCTAACTTGTGGTGGAGATCACTCATTGAACTTGAGTGATTTGCACCTGACATGACACACCTATTTATACGAATTCATACAACAAATGAATGGCTAGGATCCTTTTGATCCAATGGCCAAAAATAGTACATCTAGAAAACTCTACATATATCTCCCTTCTTCTTCCTCTTCTACACTTCTCCATAATTTTCTAGAAAAATCTTCTCCTTGGATTGGGCTCTTTTCTTTGTGTCTTCTATATGGACTAGACTAAGCATTAGTATTTGGGCTTTAATCTTAATAGAGTAATGCCTAGTTGGGTTACTGTGTTGTTTTGGAACTATTTGAGCATAGTGGATCGTTGGGCAAGCCTCCCGCCTGAGGCTCCAAGCATTAGGATGAAATACCCCGAAGCTCGTAAAAATTCCAGTGTTTTTATTGTTTTGTTCGATTCTTGCTTACTCTTGAACTGAGCTTCCGCTTATTGATACAATTGGACTTAAAAATGAACTGGGGCAATCAAGATCTATATAACTTGTCTTTACATTAACTATCTTGATCAATTAAAACTAAGTGACTGTTTTTGTTTTTGCTTGCAGGTTACTTGTCGACTTTCTTTGTCAGCTTAGACCCTAGCGTCGTCTTCACTCCATTAATGTAACTATGCAGTTCATCTTATTTTGTATAATTTGGATTTATATTGTTGTCTCTAACTTTACAATTTCTGCAACATGCATAAGTCAACCTTTCTTGATAATATGGACAAAAAAGTATGTGGAGGGGTTCAAGCCCGATCCGTATCTGACCGCTTTGATGAATTGTCTCATCTGTATCTTCTATGTTTCGCCCTTTGTGCACCGTGACTAGATGGTTGTGACAACTAATTGTGTAGGACTTGGAATGGAGCTTTTCTATTTAGCTCATTTTTACATATTTGGAGAATACAAAAATATGGTAATCAGTATTTTACTTTTCTGCGTATCCATTAAAAATGTAGTATGTATGTCATATTTGCAGATAAAGATAACAGTTGTGCTTGTGCTTGAACTCATATACATTATTGAAGTCATTGCTGCAATAACATTGACTGAGTTTAAGACCTATGAAAAGAGGTCAACGTTCGTTGGGGTCTTCTGTGTTGCCTTTGGAATCGTGGCGTTGATCTATGCTCAACCACCAACTGTCGTGGTAAGTCCACTGCACAACAAGGTTAATTGTTCCACTGTGTCATATGATATTATAACATCTTTTAACAATGTAAGCTACCTTTTGGTTCCATAGTGTAAGATGTGGAGAGGAAAGAGGGTGGATGACTTCGATCCATGTCTTTCATTTGGTTGTTTTGTTTATTGTCTCTGTTGGGCTCTCCATGCTGCTGTCTATGATTTTGATCTCATCATCTTCGTAAGTTCACTCTCCCTGACATACGAGTTTCAATGAATGTCCAAATATTGAACTTAACAATGTCACTAATTTAATTGTGCAGATTGTCAATGGCACGGGAGCTATATGAGGTGCCTTTCAACTCCTGGTCTGGGCAAGAAATCAACATTGGTCTGCAACAGGAATGTTGGTTGAAGGTTTTAAATATCCTGAAAGATATTCATTTGCTGATTTTGAAGGCAAGGGACCATGGAACATGAATGGTGGTTGAGAACAATCATCTCGTTGTGGATGAGGTTGAAGTGCAAGCTGCGCTGTTAGAGCCTCGAGTAATCAGTTTCGAGTTGGAAGTGAGGTTCGTTCTGTTGAAACCGTTGAGAAGACTAGGGATGCACAAAATTGATTTGGACCGGAACCGACCGGATTTTACGGGTTGGTCCGGTCCACGGTCCATATTTTTGGAGGATTACGGTCCCGGTCCGGTCTTGGTCTGGACCGGAATAAATCAGATTTTTTTATTTTCCTAATATTTTTTTTATTTTTTATTTTCTAACCCTAAATTACGGTCGGTCCCGATCCGGTCCGGGTTTCGGTCCAAGTTTTCACACGAATTCCGGTCCCGGTTCGGTCCCGGTCCTTATATATCCGGTCCGGTCCGGTCCACGGTCCAAGGTTTTAGAAAATTCCGATCCACCGGTCCGTAAATTCCGGTCCGGACCGGATGTGCATCCCTAGAGAAGACAACAATGGAAGGTATAACCGAAGGTATAACGAATTAGTAGTTTTCTCCTGTGATATATATTTGTTAGTTTTCTGTTTTATTTGCATCTTTCTGCATGAGCCTAATATGTCGGCGTGCGGATATAGTATTGTTTTAGAAATAATTTATTATCTTTAAATTCCTGATTCCGCTGTCACTTATTTGTTATCGTTTCTAAGATATGCGTTTTTTCATAAGTTGCATGTTTTATGGTACTTTTGTCTCAACTATTTATTTGTTAATCTCTGTGTGGATTTCACTGTTTCTTATGCTATTCAAAGTATGTGGTATCTGAGAATACAAATTAAATATGCTAGCATATGTTGTCGTTTCTTGTTTAAGAGCATATTTAGTTGGGATCTTGTATTATTAGCACGCTGTATTGTAAATATCTAGCATGACTGTGCTTCATCGGGGACTTTCTGATTACATTTTCTCTTAATGGATCCTCTTAAGGATTTACTGGTTTTCATCCAAACTACATCATGTATTCAGACCCCTTTTTATGTCCCAGTGTTGATAAATCTCTTGATGGTTTTTGCTGATTTCTTTGCAGGAGTTCATCAATCAATGGCAGTCGTCTTCGAAGATCTTCACGCTAAGTCAGGACTCAAGTCCCTCGAAGACTTCCTCGCCGGAAAAACCTACAATATATCTGGGGATCATCTGACAAAGGACGATATCAAGGTGTATGCAGCTGTTTCTAGCAAGCCAGATGGTGCTTATCCGAACGCTGGCATCTGGTATGACTGTGTGTCATCTCATCTAGCTGCAAGCTTTCATGGAAAAGGCTGCTGGTGTTAAAATTGGCGGTTCTACTGCTCCAGTTGAAGCTGTTGCGCCTGCTGAGGATTTCCAGAAACTAAGCTGGACCTAAATATGTGATAGAATTCACTTTTCAAACTTTTTTATTATAGATAAAACAATTTATTGCAGGATCAAAAGCCTGATCCAAGGCAAGGCGAGATACAAAACGCGTGTAAATAACACTAAAAGGACAGAAATCCTATCGAGCTATAAAAGCAATAGGACATGTAACACTAAAACTGACCTATTAGTTGAAGATAGTGATCTGATAGTTGAAGTGTTTGTCAACACATCTTTGAATTCCATATTCGATTTTTGATGACTCCAACTGATAGAAATGTATTTCCAATTGCCAATTGCCAATTTTTAGGCACCTTGTTTTGTATACCCTATCAGTAATTGCCAATTTTCATAGCCACACCACAAGTGAGATGACATTTTATTTTATTTTATTTTACTTTACAAAATATATAAATAAATAAAACATTACAAGGAAAAAAGAGCTGTGAAAATATCCTAGAGGATTTTGGCTTCGATCTCTTCAAGGGTAAGACCTTTTGTTTCCGGAACAACAAAGAAAATGAAGAAAAGTGAGAGCACTGCAATCCCTCCGAAGATGTAGAACAAAATACCAGCTCCGAGTAATGCCTGTCGCGAAAAATGCAAGGGAGGTAATTAAACTAGTCGTATGAAATCGGAATTGCGTTTACATGTGAAAATTCTGGTAAGTTTTATAACCTTTAGTGGAGAAAATGCAAATGTAACTAAGGCGTTTGCGGCGAAGTTGATGAGGACTGCAATGCCCAGACCACGGCCTCGAAGCCTTAGAGGAAAGATCTCTGATATCATCAGCCATCCGATAGGGCCAAAGGATACCTAGAGACAGCTTTTTTTTTTGTTACACATTTCTGCAAAATATCAAATGTTGTTCAAACTAGGTGACATGCATTAATACCTGGTAGCACCCGACGTAAAGAAGCAGCGCTACTACAGCCACTGCTGGTGCGTTATCAAAAAACAGATAGTACGAGCCCAGAAGAAACAGGGATAGAGTCTGCATCACAGCGGAAATCAATCAGTCTGTGGTTTAACATTTTCGAAATGCTGACTGAAGATTGGATATTGGTAGTGGTACTAATAATGGTTTGACACCATTGTTAACAACAATAACGATTCTTACGATGCCAGAGACGCCTCCAAGCAGTAAAGGTCTCCTTCCAAGGCGATCAATAACTAGAACAGCAACTCCAGTCATGATTAACTGTAAGAGTAAAATGTATCACTCTTCAAGAACCAAACAATCGAACACCACAAATTTTGAAAAGCTAATAAAAAAACTATAGAGTGTAGATATTCAAATGATGCTCGAAAAGATACCTTTAACAGACCAAGTAAAATTGAGACTCGTGTCGCATCTGCTGCTGCAGAGAATCCTGCAGTCTGTTACAATTGGTGGATTAGCGAACGTGTTACCTTGGAAATAGAAATGCAAATTTTGAAGCCATCTTTTGTTCGTTTGCAAAAAAAATTATATTTTCAAGTCAGTGGGGGTTGAAAAAATGTACCTGAAGGATCGAAGCAGCATAATACAATACACTAGGTTGCCCGGTAATCTGCCATGAAAAAAAAAATAGTTATATCTGATAGATTGAAAACATAATTTACATGATAGTCAATTAGTCATGATGATACCTGCTGGAACAAAACGAGTCCTCCGCCAATAGTGAGGGCCTTCAAGCATTTTCCCGTAAATAGTTCCCCAAATGTGACTGGCTTATCTTCGCCAACTTGAGAAAGCTCAATAAGTATTTCATTGACTTGTTCTGGAGCCGAGTCACCAATAGCATCACCGCGAAGTTTACATAAACAGAAAATAGCAGTCTGTTTCAGATCCTCGGGATTGCCTTTCCCCTGTATAGCACATAAAAGCACCCAGCGAGGTGATGCTGGCAACCACCACATCCCTAACCCCATTATCACGGCTACTGGCATGCTAGCTCCATACATGTACCTCCATCCTGAAACAACGTCGACCAAAAGACTGCCTATTCCATAGCCAGCCTGTAAAAGAATAATACGAAGACATGACATGAAACTTACCCAAAAAAAACATTAAAAGTGAATTTGAAGATTTCACGATATATTCAGCAAGCGAAATTGCAAAGTTTAGGCTGTCATGAAATACTTACAACCATCCCGAGAACTATAAAAAACTCCTTGAGGGAAACTAGTCGGCCCCGTATCTGACAAGGAGCTGTTTCAGCGATGTACATTGGAGCCGCATGCATTGCCTAAAATATGAAAACAATGTTCATACTTCCTGGTCCACATAATCTAGGTGTAAGAACTCAAAAAAAATGACAGCTCGATAAAGTGTTTAGAAGACCTTGGTAAACATATAAACAACTGTTTATCTATTTCACAACAAGCTAAGTACTTAATTAGCCTGATTTGTATAATCTTACAAGACATTTTAGTCAGTAACGATGTAGGAGTAGGACTACTGATAACTGTTGTGTCTTTTTCATGTAAAGTTACGAGAAAATTTACTTCATCGTAGGAACTATAGGAAGTTTAATACGCTTTTGATTTTTTTCAATGGCTAAGACCTCTTATTCCTGAAGTGAAGCACTTGAAAATGGATTCACTTGATAGTAGCAGATTCTGCTTATTCGTTTTGTAACACCGAGGCGAGTAGTGATTTGATCAGAATAACATACCAGCCCAATTCCTATGCCGAAAACAATACGCCCAACAACCAGAATGGCAAAGTTAGGAGCCAAAGCAGTCACAAGGGCCCCAACTAGATACAAGAAAGCAGCTACCAACAGCTCCCGTCTTCGACCTACAGTTCATTTCAGTAACTCACGTTTTATTTGAAGGATAAATCTAAGCGTGTAGATGAAATACTCACCAAGAAAGTCTGCAACATTGAAAGCTAAAATTGACCCGATCAAAGCTCCATATAAGGAGCCACTAGTCTGCACAAATCGAACACCGCTTTCGGAGTAAGACAAAATTATCGTGAAGAATGGCTTCCATGATCGATAAAAAGGACAAGGTGTTTGGGGGTCTTGAAACTCACAATTAGGCCGATTTCGATCGCAGATAAGTCGTACCATGAAATTCCACTATATGTAGATGACTGACAAGTATGAAAGAATATTCTGAAAGTTAGTTCACATTATAATTTATGTAAGAAGGTACATCACACCAGTTTTATAATTGCAGTATGTTTCAGAAAAACTGACAGGAAGACCCTCAATATCAAGTTAGTATCTTTCAATGAACAACTGCACGGGGGTAATATATATACATAACATACCTCAATGGAGATTGTTGCACAAGACGTCGCACCAATATCATAGCCGTAAAGCATTCCCCCAAAGGCTGGGAATAAGAAGCTGAAACCAAAATAGTATTCTAAGTTCATCATGAAGCCTCCCTTTGGCAAAAAAAACATGTCCTTTCAGTATCGAGTATCAGGTACAAAAAAACTGAATGATAGCAGTAGTATCAACACTCATTTTGATAGCAGCAGTCCAACAAACGACAACTATGTGTAGCCTGCAACGGAATTATAACATAATACTCACGCCAAGGTTGCAGAAAGAAGAGAATAGCTCTCCACTGCCTGCTCCTTCGCCATTAAAGGTTGATGCTCTCCGCCAATTTCACCCGAGTATTTTCCATTCTAGTTACCAACAAACAACCAAATTAGTAAGAAAAAGGAAAAACCCAACAGCAAATCAGCAGTTAGCAACTCCAATAAAATTCATAGGCACCACGCAACATATATCCACTTCTAAAAATCATTTCAGTTGTACAATTCACCACCACACACTGCTTCACATCGCTTTCCACAATCCGCAAACCCTAAACGCCTCTTCTCGTCACAAATGACACATAACAACACTCCACGTTACCTCTCATCAACAGCAGCGCAGCACACTAAAAAACGAGGCGCGCACGGAAGAAATTGGTAAAAATTCTGCTGCTCACCTTTCCGGCTGATGAGACAGATAGCTGCTCAGGATCAACCATCGTGACAGAAACTGAATTGAAACAAGATCAACACGGTGAATCTTGGAAGCTGAAAAGGTGAAGAGGATATGAGCGAGGGCAACTTGGACGGAGGAGAGAGCAATGAGTAGGTGGACGGAGGACGAAATGGGGGTTGACTCGTGCAACTAGCTGGTCAACTGAAGTTGGGGAAGATGGTGAGAAAAGCAAATCCGCAGTTCGTAATGAAGTTACCAAATCGAGTAGCGATGCAAAACAAATGAAACGTGGCGTACTACAATTCATAGAAATATGACAGCAAGTGACAAGTCTAAGGTTGTCTTCATGTCTTGTCTTGGATGACGAAATACCGAAAATTGAACAAGGACACAAATGGGTCTTCAATTTTTTTCATACACTTGGACCTGAGAGGAACTGGTGCAGATAGAATACAGAAACTGCCATTTAGGAAGAAAACAGAAAATGCATTGTTATGATTACAGAGTAATCTGGTAGGATCTGACTGCAAACTTTGTAGTAAAAGAAGTTGAGATTTACTTTATTATTATTGTTTGAGAATTTAGCAAGGCGAAGTTTGATCACTCGAAAAGGGTTGATATGATGATCAGCTCTTCGTGGTGGGGGCAGGCTGCCATGACTGGTACCTAGTCCAATCCTTCTGACCCGGGTGAAGAGCGTGGCCTTTGGAGTGGTAGATGTACTCGTCGCCAGCTCCAGAAAAGTTCTCCTTGTGTTCGATTCCGTACCTCTTTGGTTTCAGCAGCAGAAGCTAGAAAAACATCAAAAAGAAGGAAAATCATTTCCTAGACATGTTTATTAATTTACTGTTTTAAATCTTGGCAGGTAGCTGAGTATGAAAACACACGCACCTCGTCCCCTGTGCGATCAGTTATGAAGTGGAGCCAACCATGCCACTCAGGTGGCACTTGAGATGCGTTGTAACGATCCTTTGCTGCGTATTCGACCCATCTGTGTCTTCCTGAAGAAGTCCCGCAGTAAGTTAAACTATTAGTACAAAGATCATAGGAAAAAACATGTTTTGTATTTGCAGCTTAAAGATCAACCAGATTTATCCAATAACAGATTATGAGTTTTTCAAGTTGTAGTTCCATTTGCTAGTGCATAGTAGTACAGTGATAATAAACAGAAAACCTTATTATGTCAAGGTTTAAATAGGATAAATATAAGCACAACCTACCATACTGAACGCCTTCAAGCTTCTCATAATATTTATTGCCGAATTTATCGACACCCACCACTGTTGCTCCAATATTATGAATCTTAGTTTGCCTGACACAGAGAGAAGACTTGAGAAATAAGAACCAATGTCCAACAGATATAGCACATTAGCACTATAAGCATAAGGACACTCATGAAGTAAAAAGACTAAAATAAGCACATCAAATGTATCAGGCTCCCCATTGGCATAGATACTTTAAGTATTGTTCTTTTTGTCGACACCTCTCCAACATACCAAAGCTTCTCAAGTGATCAGTTTATAAGTCAATGCACATGCTAACTTAATAGACTTATAACTGGTATTAGCCCCTCTTTTTAACGAAATACAACCTCTGAATAGTAATAGCTTGAAACCAGTTCCAAAACCTAGACTACTCGAATGGTGTTAGACATAACTTCCATAATTAACAATCTTCTAGACTACAAATACAATTCAAACATAGACAATTTACAAAAAGAAAAGGAAAACATTGAAAGACTGAAATGATAAATTGTACAGGAGTACAGAACATATGAGTAATGACTTACAATAAGTTTCCGTCGGGGAGACACCTTCTGCAAGATGATCAAACAGAGCAACTGGGTCAATGATCATAACAAACTCAATTATCATTTTACTGGTTACAAGACATGGTTTATAAAAATCCCGAACTCAATACCAGAAAGAAATAAAACGTTCTGAAGCACACAATTCCTCCTCTTCAAAATTCCATAAAAAAATTCTAGCCCCTAAAGGAAACCCTAATATTAACTCAAATCTAAAAGCTCGATCCCCAAACCGAGCCCCAATCAATTGCCCCGTCTGACATTCTCCTGAGCATCAACATGTACAAGAAAACACCTCAACATTAAAGATTCAAACTTGAAGCTAAGATAACATGTTTATGAGAATCGAATCAACAAATCGAAAGCAACATAATCATGATTCGGCCTAGAATTTTTCGAAATCAAACTGATGGGCAATCGGAAGCAAATGAAAAAAAAAAACTAACAGGTAGCCTTCATTCTTGATCTCTCTCCAGAATCCGCCGAGCCCTTTCTCCTTGATCAACTTCAAAGCTCCTTTCACCACGGCAGTCATCTCTCTCCGATTCCGACTACCTTCGCGACCTGAAATCTGTAAACATTCACAAAAAGATCCCCTCAAAACGTGAGCCAATCATAAACCAACACGTGTCGGTTCGTGTCTACGCGTTGGACCTAATACCGCACAAGCCCACCAAGCCCAGCTCAAATAAATAAATTATAAATCCAGCTCAGTCCCAAGCAACCTAGACCTCATCCAATATTACACCGCCACGTGTCAGAAATGATTAAGCCCAAGCGAAGCAACAAGCGCAAGCCCAGCCCAAAGCTAGGTGGAGTACTGGAGTATTTCCTAATTTTTAATTCCAGAATCGCACGTGGCATTTCGCGTCACTGTTACTCTGTACGGCCCAACCCCAAATGGCCAAGTCAGAAAACATATCTCACCAAGTTGGAGCGTCAATCAAATCTTCTTTAACAGGTGTAATTTCGAGTCAGCTCCGAACCTGTTGCACTTGCATATATAGTATATTCATAGATTACTTGCACAGACAACCTCGTTTTCATGTTGTGTTTTTTTCATATCGAAAGAAGACTCTGTAAGACATAAAATTAAAAGCAAATAAACACCATGCGAGTAATGAGACGTTTATAAACGAAAAAGGGGTACATAAGTTATGAGTTTGATGCAAAATTTCGTCACATCGGATTCTAATGCAAAGACAAATCCGGCTGTGTCAACTTGTATTTAACTTTGTTAGACTTTGTAACTTCTGTTAAACACGATACCGATTCCCGAAGCTAAAAACATTAAGCAGGAAGTTTGAGTGTTTCCCGATTCTTCCAGCTGCACAGAAACCAAAGAAATAACAGGTTAAAAAGCCTGGTAGGTAAATCTGTCTATATGAAAATGATGAATGCTTGTGTACCTCTTGATGTAGCAATAGAAGAAATCGGCATAGAGAGCCGTCTGCACGAGACCTGAAATCCATGCTGTATTTTCCACATAATAAAAACTGTTAGGAAACTGCCCGAAAGTATTTAATTTAATTGTGTTTGCACTGAAGTGAATGAAATAGGGTATAAAGGCTTACGTATCCAGCGAGCTTTATGGTTCTCGGTGAAGAAACGGTATATCCAGTTCAAGATATATAATCCTCGGTAAGCCCTGTGAAATGAAGATATAACTGATTAGCAAGGTTAAGAAATTTAGAAGCTTGTCAAACTAGGACTAGCATTGATAATTTTCTGCCTATTGTAAGGGCACGAGAAAATGTACTATTCCACGGACGAGCACAAGAGTGCTAGATAATGTGAGGAAAAAGAGTTTCTCATAATCGTGAGATATTTAACAAGGGATCAAAGCATGATAACTCCAATAAATATTTTTATGACGAGCGAAGTTGACAGTGGAGGTGCTCGGATGTCGTGTATGTTAAGCTGACCTTGTGTTTAGGATTTAAGCATACACTAAATAATCAAATAGTAGCATTTGAATGCAGAGTGGACTGTAAACAAAAGTACCACACGTACCCGAGAAAGAAAATGTAGTTTCCAGTTAAATTGTCTATGTTTCTTGATCGCTGAAGCAAAACTAATTGAGGTAAGATTGCCACTGCTTCAAGATACAATGAAAATGCCCACAGTATCTGTCAAAAGATAAAATATGCGAAACAAGCAAATGAGAGTCCATAGAAAATGTATGCTAACTAAAAGGCAAAACCATTGAGTGCAGGTAAAAGACATAAAATAAAATAAATTGAAACTACTAAATCTTAATGTGTGTTTCACAGGCAAATATACCTCAACTGTATTAAAAGAGCGATGAATCAGAAGGGCTAGCACAAAGCTTGGGACAACCAAGTAGTAATGTTTGAAAGTGTCTTCCTCCTTGTTATATGTTTGCTTCACCACTTTATGGTACCTCATATACCAAACAATTGCAACCGAGATTCCGAGGAAGACCAGTTTCATAATAGTGTTGTATAACGAATAGTACTTCGTGAACAAGTCAAGGTATCTGGTCAGAAACACTATGACGTACAGCTCTTGGGTTTTCAGTGAAATTCCTGCAGCAATCAGAACAGTGAGCACCAAGAAACAGATTCAAGAAACCAAATGAATGTAAGACAGAAAAGGACAATGATAAATGTTTATCTTTATACTACCGAGAAAGTGATAAAATAATCAACAGGCTACATGTGAAATCTTTCATAATGTAAAGGCCTCGGATGACTCAGAAAGTATGCAAAACCCCATATTTTTGATGAACTGCAGATGGATAAATAGCGTATGAAATTCCACATTACGCATCTCACATACAATGGAAGCTGTTCTATCCAATCACATTCATAACTTCAATGGATCAAATTACATCAATGAGTACACACATGACACAACACATACAAATCAGGGTTTAGGGTTTGGTCTTTGGTGGTTAGAAATTAAAGAAACAAATTAGGGAAAAAAAACATCAACAAATACTAAAAACACGATACCATCGTGTGATCGATGAATACAACATTACAAATATCAGCCCAAATAATCAAAAATGTAAATTTACCAGCACACGATTTGATCGTTCGAATCTTCAGGAGCAAGACGATGATACTGAAGAGATGGGAGGCATCTCCAGCCAATCTGAAAACATTCAACATGTTCGATGAACTTTGAACTGGGCTGTGCAATTCTCTTGTCGGGTTGACGCGACAAGATTCCGAGGATTCAGAAACGAACGAAAGTTTCGATCTTTACGCGGACTGGACTGAATTGAAGACTGAGGTAGTCCCGATTTGGTCGGTTAGGTTTTACCAATTGTATCCAATTTCCAAGTCAAACAATTTCTTAAATAGAAAAAGAAACTCAATTACTGCTCGGACTGCAATTATACGCTAAACCGCGCATAAACGGCGTCGCATAAACATATTCTTAAGAAAATCAAATGGAATATATTTTGAGAAATTATTGAACTATTTATTTTTTGAAACTTATATTATTAAAATATTTAAAACAGAATTGTTTGAAGATAATTAATTGTCGTATAGATGAAGATAACTAATTGAATATAAAATTGAAAAAATTACGAAAATATATTGTATTAGTAAATCATAACTAATTGAAGGATTTGAAGCTGGCGCCTATTGCAGGGGAGCTGCAAGGGAGTCGTTGCTGTTTCGAGTCTGTCCGTTGGTATTGGTACATCAAGTGGAACGGTGTCATTTGGAGAAAAGCCGAAGTCCAGCGCATTGAGGGTCGTCGCTGATCTGTGGCTAAAGATTGGATCAGCCAATCAAATTGAAGTATTGTTGGCGCGCAGATCCAACTGCATCCGACGGTACCAAATCAATCCATCAAGCTTCATCCGATGACAACTGTTCTTCGCCCCCAATACGCATTAGGGTTTATCCTGTGTTCTTCTCCTTCGATCAAATTCTCTCCTCTCGTGTATTCTTCGTCCAAGATAGCTTAGGGCTTCTGTTTGTTCGGTGCTGTCGACTGCATCAGTGTGTGCGATTGTGAGGATAGTGTCTCGCTTGTGAGTTCACTGGATCGAAGAGTGTGTAACCGTAAAACCTTCTGGCGCGTTTTGGCGATTCCGACGAGAAGTGGATAGTGCATACCGAGCCTGAGTCGCTCTACGTGGATTACGCACTTGTGCTGAATCACGGGCCTTAAATTCGATGTGTCAATTTCCTTTAAGTTCAATTTCATAGTTTAGGGTACTTGAGATTGAATCGGTTAATTGATTGATAAACCTGGATAATTGAGACTGTTAATAGTGATAAAAAAACCCTACACTAATATTACCAGTGATATTGATTTCCAAAATTGTTTGAAACACAAGAACAGAGCAAAATCAATATTATTCAGCACGATCGATTCTCAGGCCAGACGGCCGCGGTGGGATGCCACTTTTCCCGGCAAGGCCACCTGCGTCACGACCTTCATCATCTCCATTAGCTCCATATATGGGAAAAATTAAACGAGGCTTCAACAAGCCGCGGCAAACAGCGCATGAGTCAGTGAGTCGGAGCCAAGTGTACAAGCAGGGCCAACAATAAAGATGTCCACAGCAAGTGACCACAGGCTCAGTGGCCTGGCTGAGACAGATGTTGCAGTCAAACGGGCTAGCTTTTGTCGTCGAATCCGTTGCAGCGTCTGTAGCGGTTGTGTCGGATGGAGCTTGTTGTTGAAGCTGGCGACTCGCTTGGAGACATTGGGCCTTTAAGAGTATTAAGTTGGCGGGTGGAGCAGGAGCAGTGGTAGTGCTGGTGTCGGATGAAGCTTGTTGTTGAAGTTGGCGACTCCTTTCGAACCATACGTGCCGTAAGAATATTTTTGAGTTGGCGGGTGGAGCAGGAGCGAGGGGAGTGGTGGTAGTACTCCGTGAGTTGGACGGCCGAGATGATCTGGATGTAGACATTGAGAGGGTTTTTTTTTTGTTGGGGGTTAGGTTCTAGGGGTTGAGAGTTGTGTGTGGGTTCTTTGATTATATATGGGATGGGTGGAGACTTGGGAGTCAAGATTGACTTATGATTCAGTACCGAAAACCGACCGAAACCGAAACCCCCAAGTTCGGTTTCGGTTCTTTGATTATGTACTAAAAATCGAACCGAACCGACTGAAACCGAACCGATCTCAAATCGAACCGAATTTCAATTTATCATGCCGAACCGATTTATATCGGTTCGGTTTCGGTTTTCATTTTGAGAACCGACAAAACCGACAAACCGAACCGACAAAAACCGACAAACCCGACAAACCGAACCGAAAAAACCGACAAAACCGAACCGAAACCGATAAAAACCGACAATGTCAGTAAAACCGAACCGAAACCGAATGTCGGTTTACCGAAAAATCGGTTCGGTTTTCGGTTTCATTTTTCATTAAACCGACAAATCGGTTCGGTTCAGTTTTTGTCGGTTCGGTTCGGTTTTTGAACCGAACCCAGCACTAATTCAGTGAATTTTGGAAACTGGAGTGGAGATTCCGTGTAGACTTGGTAGCCAAGTTAATGACCGGAGAGCTGAGGGAGAATTGGGGAAGACTTATGGAAACATTGGCCGTGTTTCTTTGTTTTATGTTTTCATAGTTATGTCATATGTGGATGATTGTACTTATTAGGAAACTCACATGCCTTATCAGTAACAACTAACAAAGCTGTTTGAACCGGTTAATTTTCATTCAACTGTGGTTTCAAAACAAGAGTGATACAAAATAAAGTCCGAGTGAACAGAATAGGAAACAAGTACAATCTAAAGGCAGGTGGTGAACACAAAGATTGTGTCTTCTGCGTTGGTTGCATAAATTTCTCCCATTTTTATTTCTTCATTGTATGTTTGCTGTTATTCAATTCTGGGTGTTGCTGGGGAGTGTCTGCAGAGCATGCCTGGGTCTTGGTGTATTCTGATGCTGCAAGTTTAACAATCTTAAATAAAAAAAGAAACTCAACTACAGCTCGGACTGCAATTGTACGCTACATCGCATATAAACGGCGTCGTCGGAGACGTGTTTCAAGAGTACTCAGTCGGCGTCATGAAAATATATTTAAAGAAAATCAAAGAGAAAATATTTGAAAAATATGGTAAATTATGAAACTGTTATAAAATAACTTCAAAATCTTAACAAAACGCTTAATACACAAGATTGTTTGAGAGGGATAAGTGAGAGCTTTTAGGATGAGTAAGAAGGAAGCTTGAGGTGTATTTTTTTCATTGCATTTGCACCCTTTTATAGCAAAAGGGAGGAGGCAAGGTCCATAAAATGTGGATCTAACTCCTCTAAATCTAATTTCAATAGATTAATCTAACAAATATTGACTAAGTTACACAAATCTTGACCCTAATGAATATTCCACATTATATCCATAACAGAAATAATTAATTGAGTATAAAATTAAAATAACTACAAAATATATTGTACGTACTTTTTTTATTGATATTACAATGGCGTACAAAGATCAGGAAAAATAAACAACAACACAACAACACTGAAAATGCAGCAAATATGCACAGAAAATATGGAAGCTAACCATTCAGGAGCTGTTGAAAAATCTTCACAACAGAGAGGCTTCAAGATCCGACATACACCAAAGTGATAAAACAGACGAAGCGGCTCAGAACAAACTTCTAAGCATCAATCAAGGGCCAGCATTTCTACAAAGAAATCCAACAGAACAGGAGTCTACCACTCCAGCCGGAAAACGCCAACCTACATCACACATAAGGTAGGAAAAGCACCAGCCGAAAGACCGACCGATACTACAACAACAACAACAAACACCCGAGTATACCCTGCCTAAGTTACGACCTGTACAAACTACTGTACCATTTATTGTACGTATTTGGTAAATCAAAACTAGTACAGTATTACCAGTGACATTGATTTCCAAAATTGTTTCATACACAAGAACAGAGCAAAATCAATCTTGATCAACACGGTCAATTCTCCGGCCAGACGGCCGCGGTGGGATGCCACTTTTCCTCGCAAGGCCACATCCATCACGACCTTCATCATCTCCATTAGCTCCGTATATGGGAAAAACATATTGAGGCTCTAACAAGCCGCGACAAACAGCGCAGGAGTCAGTGCGTCGGACCCAAGTGTACAAGCAAGGCCAACAATAAAGGTGTCCACAGGAAGTGACCACAGGCTCAGTGGCCTGGCTGAGGCAGATGTTGCAGTCAAACGGACTAGCCTTAGTCGTCGAATCGGTTGCAGAGGCTGTAGTGCTGGTGTCGGATGAAGGTTGTTGTTGAAGCTGGCGACTCCTTTCGAACCATTGGTGCGGTAAGAGTATTATTGAGTTGGCCGGTGGAGCAGGAGCAGGAGGAGCGGTGGTAGTGCTCCATGAGTTGGCCGGCCGAGATGATGTGATTCTGACGCAGCGACGAGAGGCTGATCTGGATGTAGACATTGAGAGTTTTTTTTTTGGGTTGAGAGTTGTGTGTGGGTTCTTTGATTATATATGGGATGGGTGGAGACTTGGGAGTCAAGATTGACTTATGATTCAGTGAATTTTGGAAACTGGAGTGGAGTTTCCGTGTAGACTTGGTAGCCAAGTTATTGACCGGAGAGCTGAGGGAGATTTGGAATTGGGGGAAGATTTGGGAAAGACTTGTGGAAATATTGACCGTGTTACTTGGTTTATGTTTCCATAGTTATGTGGATTATGAAACTTTGCATGCCAGTTTACTAACAAAGCTGCTTGAACCGTTAATTTTCATTGAACTGTGATTTCAAAGCAAGAGAGTGATACAAATAAAGTCTGAGTGAACAGAATAGAAAACAAGTACAATCTGGAAGGCAGGTGGTGAACACAAAGATTGTGTCTTCTGCATTCGTTGGATAAATCTCTCCCATTCTCGTTATCATTTTCCTGTCTTTCTTCATTGTATGTTGCTAGTATTCAATTCTGGGCGTTGCCTGGGAGTGGCTGCAGAGCATGCCTGGGTCTTGGTGTATCCTGATGCTGCAAGTTTAACAGTTTGATGAGCTACAACATTTTGGAGGGGTTAGAAGGGAGGGACAAAATTATTATGAATTTCAGGGATTTCTCACCTTGTTGTAAGTTTCCTTGGTTGCATTTCCTTCCTTTTCTTTGTCGCTGTTGGTTTTGATATTCATTTCTTTCAGCATCTTTTGCAAACGTCTGATGCTCATCTTCTCATACGGTGTCTTGGGGGTTTTAAAACATTCCCCACTCATCAAGCTGTTACCAGTGTTCTCTTTGTTGAGACCCTGAGTTGCAAGTGGCTCTTTGACGGCGGATTGCTGATGCAAATGCTGCACCTCCGGATCACCTATCTTGGATATGAGACTACCATCCAGGGGCTTAGAATCGTCAGTTAAGTCTTCTTCAATATGATCAGACAAATGGAATGGAGATCCCATCTGACAAGTCATACTATCAGCATCATGATCGCATTCATCACTTTGAGAGATTGTATCATCAGCTAGTTGACTCAGAGATGCAGGGTCATCAATTGTCGCAGCTTCTTTCGTGCTTAAAATGCCTGTTTCAGTCTCTGCAAAATCATGTAAGCAAACCAAAATTTGAATTGACAACAACAGAAATGATATGCAGGCAAGCACTTCAATTTAACATGGCAAATTGTCAAGAAAATCAGGTTGATATAGTTGGAACCCCAGATTAAACAGAACCTTAGTCTAATAAGGATGCATATTATTCAGCTAAAATGCAAAACAATGATGTACCAGTTCAAAAAATGAAATTTAACATACCTAGTAAAGACAGAAAACATGTATAAATGAAGTAATTTTTACCATGCTTGAAAGCTTCTGTATCCGTCTTCACCATTTGATTGGGCGACGTCTCAAGTTTTTCATGATCAGCTGACGTCTTGAAAATGTCTTCCCCTATAGTTACTGAATCAATGGCAAAGTCACTGCTGATTTCTTTCTCAAGGTCAGCTGAAAATTGCAAAGCCACGTCTCCTTGCACTAGTATATCAGACACTATATCACTATCCATCTGGGACGTGACAATCTCCTCAGCAGTGACTGTTTCCACAACTTCTCCATCACCAACAATCTCCAAGTCTTTCTCAGCATAAGCAATGTCCAATCCTCCCAATGCTTCCTCAGCACAAGTCTCAGATATTTCCTTCTCCATGTTTTCAGAGGTAGTGGCATCAGTTCCACCATTACCTGCAACCAGAACTCCCTGATTTTCACAAGCAGCATCCTTTGTTACAGCAGGTTGAGCTACTTCTTCAAGAGGACTAACATTAAAAACACAGTGGCCAATAATCTCAAACTCTTTCTCAGCATCGGCATTGCCAATCGCTCCCATTGCATCCTCAGCACAAGCTTCATGTATGTCCTTTTCCACTATTTCAGAAGCAGTGTCACCAGTTGCAACATTAACCAACACCTCGTTTCCATTAACTTCACAAGCAGCATTCAACGCTTCCACTAGCTGAGCTGATACTTCACTAGAATAAACCTCATCACTAACAAGTAGTTCTTCTGCAGTTTTATCAGATATATCCATTTTAAAGTCGTCACCTGCACAATGTAAAAGAAGCAATTAAGTCTCCAATATTGGATAGTTACAAATAAAGCTATACTGATGAATACAACCAGGCAATTTAGAGGGAACACACCTTTAATGCCACTCTCAGTCAGTTCACTAGATAGCTCATTATCAATCTTAATTGGTTGGGTGCTCTTCGTGCTGACTTCCAAGCACAACTCCGACAATTGTTTCTCAACTAACCTCACAGACCTCCTAGTACTATAAACCTTCTGCACAGAAACCGCCTCCACCTTCTTGCGAGAGGCAGCACCAGGAGCAGGCTTTCTACTACTTGCCACAGCTGGTGTTTTTGTCAGATCTTTCTTGTCATCCTCAACAGTGTCATCACCCACTAGCTTCCTACTGGTCATGGATCTAGACTGGGGAACCACTCCACCGCTCTCCAATACCATGACTGGAGGCTTCCTTGCCCTAGTTGATGTCCTAGTAACAGTTCGTGGCACTTCTGGTGATCCAGCTTCTGCTTTCTTCGGAGTTTCCGCCTGCATAATCCCTTCAATTCCTTCAACCTACAAACAACAATTGATTAATCCCATCAGTTATTTACACATCAATCATCATTTGAAGAAATTCCTAAATTAAGTGTTTCAACACATACAAATTAGGGTTTCAAACACAAGTAAAGCCTCAAATTTCAGAGTTTCAAATACAGAAAACTACGAATCCAATAAACAACCAGCGCCATAGGTACTGGTAGCTGCAATCATGAAAATTTGGATCAAATAATTACAAATCTAAATCAGACACGATTCGATTCGAATCCGCCACCACACTCAAAAATCCACAACAAAATGAAGTAAGCATAAGATCAGCATATATGACAATCAAAGACCAATGAAAATCACAGAATACAAAACTCCTTACAATATCAAGAGCCGAGAGAGCATCAGCCATAGCAACATTCGTCATATTGGCCGGGATCTTGTTGATCTTGCAGAGCGCCTGAAGCTGTCTCCTCGCCAATCCATGGAAATCCATCTCACCAAGAACGAATCCGAAATCAAAGCGTTTTCACAAACCGAAGACGAACGAGAGAATTCGAAATAACTGATCGTGAGCGACGATATTTGTCTGAACGTCAGTTGAAGGAAACGATGGATTTATAGCAAGAGCAGACGAATATTACCGTTGGAGCGTGGCCGTTAGGGCGTCCGTTTTCGAAATTCAAATTCGGCCCAATTCGGCCCATTCATATTTTCTTTTCTCCAATATTTTATATCCAGTAAATCCTAGCCGTCCATTCAGAGAAATCTAGTAGTACCCCCATCCTCCAATAAAACCGTACCACGTGTCGACCGGCTTAACTTGACCAAGTCCGAGTTACGTGATGATGATCCTCTACCTCTTCCAGTCGTCCTCATCGAGCTAACTGCTAACATCACGGATGGATGGATATGGATGACAACACTAAACACCCAATTGAAATATCTCAATCTGATCATTCAATCAATCAAAATTTCAATCTCTCTGCAATCCCAAATGGCTGTCGTTCTCATGGGTGTCAGCGGCGCCGGCAAATCGTAAGTCTCCGTGATCTAAACGTTGATTTTTTTTTTGTCAGCAAGATGAAGCTCTGTTTTTGGTCTTCGTCTTGTTGTTTAATCTGAATCAGTTTCATCGTAAAATATGATCCAAATCATGTGGAAGGAGGATGATGTGTTGGGTTGTTGAATATGGTGTTTATGTTTACTGATGAAAAACATGTTTTTGCAGTACAATTGGACAGAAGCTGGCTGAGGCCATGAACTGCACATTTCTCGATGCTGATGACTTTCATTCCAAACGGAACAAAGGTACATAGAGATTAATTCTTGTTAAATTTCACAAGTTCAATTGATTTTCTAATTCAATCCTAATATAATCTATTGACCTTAAAAGGTTAACTATGGTCAAGTACTTGAATTAAATCACCTTAATTTTTTTTTTTTCAGTTTGGTTGTTAAGATCAGTTCAATTTGAAAGCAATAGAAGACACTCGAGTACTGAATCTTATAAATATATCTAATTTGAGTTGTACAGATAAAATGGGAAAAGGGGTTCCGTTGACAGAGGAGGACAGAGTTCCATGGCTGGAGATGCTACAGAAAATGATCAGCGAGAATTTAGCAGCAGGTGAGCCAGTGGTGTTGGGCTGTTCAGCTCTGAAAAAGGGTTACAGGGAAGTTCTGAGATCTGCAGATGGGAGTTACAAACAAGGGAGTTTTAACAGTAAGGTGAAGTTTGTTTTGCTAGAAGCCAAGGCGGAGGTGCTGGAAGAGAGACTGCTGAAGAGACTGGCTGAGGGCCAACATTTTATGCCCGTCAGCCTGTTGCAGTCTCAGTTAGATACTCTTCAGATCGACGATGCTGAAGGAATATTAAAAGTCGATGCCACGTTGAGCCCTGATGACATAATTGATGTCATATTAGCTTCAGACATCATGAAGGAAGCAAATAAGTACAGTTTAAGTATAGCTTAAATTAAACCATGCCACGATATCACACAGTTGTTGGTAGGAAGATGATGAAACCTGATAATTTTCAGGTCATTCAAAAAAGCTGCAACTTTAAGTAATAATAAGTAATCTTGGCATCAATTTAATCCATCTTCCAAACTTTTGCAGATGCTAAATGCCTAACATTGATTTACTTTTACAATGAAGTGAGCATATAGGCAAGCGTAGTCATCCCCTAAAGTTGCATGAAATTTCCAATTTCCTACGGGTACTGAAAGGCGAAACTTTACACGACTTATGCAGAAAGGAAAGTTTAGGCGTACCAGTCACAGGTACAGAGTTATAAAAGATCCTAGGGGACCAGCCACGAGATTGAAATTTGTTAAGTGAATTGGCGTCTCATGTATGTGTCTTCGTGCACGAAAACAGGGTCTTGGGCAGTTGAAGGGGGAAGCTGAGGTTGTCCCAATGCGATTTCAGATTGATTGGGAGGCTGAACAAGGCTAGTGTTCTTTGCGGACGATACATTGAGATAATAGATTAAATCAAGAAGCACGCAAGCGAGAGATAAGACAGCACCACCAGCAAAGACGCCGGGTTTCACCACGTAGCAGTAGTAGGTCCCAAAAAGTAAACTCTCCTCTCCGTGTTGGTCATTCAGTGCAGCACCGGTTAGGAACAGGAGAAAGGCGATGACAAATGTGAACCTGCATTTGAGCCCATATACAAGACGGATTAAGAGGTATCAAATAGAAAGTGAAACGAATATGAAGGCGCCTATTCATTAAAAGAATTCTTGCAAACGTAAAAGTGAACATTAAGTTTCTAGCCTCAACACGCAACTATAGCAGAAAACATAACCATTTCTCTGGATGCAGGAATATCTATTTATTCACTGACTCCACATTCTAAGTCGAAGGTTTACAATACATACGATATGAGTAAATAACAAACGTTACCATGAAACACCAAAGAAAATAAGTGCCAGAGTCCAGTTTGAACCAGAAGGACGAGGACCACGTCTGCAACAACCACACCCAGTTTCAACATTGATAATGGCATGGGCAACAAGAAGAGCCAGAGCCGCAGTAGTTCCAAGAGCTAAAGCTGGACTCCTGGGATACACACATAGATCCTGCGTTGATGATATATCCACTTGGGAACCCTGTAAAGGCAAAAGAAACCATCACCGCCACATATACACAAATATTAAACTTCACCTTCACATTGCCTAATGAACTAATAGCTACTACTCCTGGTCAATGATGAATATTTACATCACTAAGTACATTGTACATATTCGTAATCATTCGGAAACACAACTCACTCATATATTTAGCAAAGCAACAACTCAAAAGTCGGTAGACTGTCAACACCCTAACGTAAAGCTGAATCAACCAAGCACGGCAATGAAGTTTTGATTTCAGTTACATATATTGACGGCTAATTCAGATGCCCATTCAAAACAAAACCAGACACTTCTATAAACTTTCAAATTCAATGATGGACTAATATTAAATCTTTGCTAACCACATGAGAGCAAAGACAACAAAAAGGCTATAAACATGCAATTAAGCTGCCACCAAAGGGGCATCTGAAAATTTCCTAATCAACCAAACTCGAGCAAATCATACGCAGTTCCTAAACTAAAACTACCCAATTCTAACCAAACAGCATGACCTATCACCCTGGAATTTTTTGTTAAAAAAAATCATTTTTAAAAAGAGTAACAAAGCCAGATAGATCACCTTAATCCGTGTCCCTTCTGCAGCAAAACCAGTAGCAGCAGACAGCAACCCTAACACCACCACCACACCGCACACAATCTTCACTCTTTTCTCCATCCTCTATTCCTTTTCTTTCTCTCTCGCTCTTACTTTCCTCTTTCAAAAATCCAAACTTTATCTCTCTATACAATTCACCGAGCTTCGGCTCGCTCCTCAACGGTCAGCACAGCTCGGTTTCCAATGTCGTCACGCGAAAGCTTGTGAAAAAGGTAGAGATGGGGAGTTTGAAGCCTTTTCTTCCAATTATATCCGCTTTATTACAATTGTTTTCGTTAATTAATTTTTTGTTCGTTGAGATTTATGAATTATCGTGGCAGAAAAGAAACCGTTAAGGGCAAAATAGAAATACTCACCCTTTTTTTCTTCTTCTTGGGTAAAAAACAAAATTGTTGATAAAAGGAATGCGCACAAGTTGAGTGTCTTCTTTTCAATTGAAAATATATAAATTGATATTCGCCCTACTCTGATTAAACTATTTGATGAGGAGCCTGAACAGAATCAGAGTATTTTGCAGATAATATGTCGAGATAACAGAAAAAATTACAACTCACAGAAATGAAAGATGACAAAGAACCAATAGCAAAGACACCGCATTTCCATATGAAGTGGCACCAAGGAATCGCGGATACTAAAATATTTAGTTTTTCTGGATCAAGGAGTACTTCAAAGCCGACTAGAAACATAACGATGGCGATGATAGCTGTGATACTGCATTTGAGCCAATATAAGAGATGAATGAGTTAAAAGAATTATGTCAAAAGAAAAACATCAAGTTTCAAGCTGCAAACTATGGTAGAAAACATAACCATTCACAAACCCCCACTTTTTAAGTCAAAGGTGAATAATAATACATAGGGTTAATTACAAAAATGCTATTTGGACTATCATGTCGTTTCAAATTGCGGTCTGTACTATTCCGATTTTCATTTTAGTGTTTTTGAACTAAATTGCAAAAAAAATAAAGTAACGATTTTTGTCAAATTATTTTGTAAACAGGTGGTTTGGCTTGTTAGACAATATTAAATCAGACGTGGCATTTGTTTTTAAATAAAATAATAATGAATGGAAATGGGATTAATTAACACTATTACTTTATTTTTTTGCAATTTAGTCCAAAAACACTAAAATGAACATTGGAGTAGTCTAGGCCACGATTTGAAATGACATGATAGTCCAAGTAACCTTTTTGTAATTAACCCTAATACATATGATACGAGTAAACAATAAGCCTTACCATGAAACACCAACGCAAATAAGTGCCCTTGCGCGGTTCGAAAAAAAAAGGGCGATCATCACTACGGTTGTAATAATGCCAACTATTTTCGATAATTAAAATGACATGGGCAATAAAAGGTGTTAGGGCTGCAATAATTCCAAGAGGTAAAGTTTGTCTCCTGGGATATATACGTAGATGAGAGGTTGAATGTATACCCTGCAAAGCCAAAAGAAATAATCATCGGCTCATATAACACGAATATCAAACTTCACGGTCACAAAATATGGGGCAACTAACATTAAATGAGTTGATCCAAGCAGCTACTTCTCATTGTCAGGATTAGGGGTGGGCGCGGTGCGGGTTGGTGCGGTTTAAGGGTAAATCCGCAACCGCACCGCATAATCTGGTTTGGAAATTTTTCAAACCGCAAACTGCATTACAAAAGTAAAAACCAAATATGCACCGCACCGCATTATGTGGTGCGGTGCGGTGCGTATTGGTTTAAAAATCGCATTACAAAAGTTTTAAATTCTTTAATTAGTTTTTGTGTTTTGGGCATGGAGTTGGGCCTGAAATTATGATTTGTTTTTTTAAACGTATTAATTTTGATTATTTAATTATTTAATTCATAGATTATTTAATTATTTAATAATTAATTATATATGCAGTGCGGTGCGGTTTAAACCGGGTGGTTTAAGATAAAGAATCGTTTCCGCACCGCTTTATTTGGTTGCGGTGCGGTTTTTGACAAATCAATTTTTTCCAAAAGCGGTGTGGTTAACCAAACAGGCGATTTTTACATTCGGTGCGGTTTTTGCCCACCCCGGGATAATTTTCTACGTAACTAACTAAACGCCATAAACATGCAATAAAGCCCCACCAAATTTTATTCTGAAAACTTCCAAATAAAAAGAAATCAAGCAAATACACTTTAGCTTATTAAACACGTCAAAATTTACAATCAAACATGGCCTTATTCCACTACCAACTGAAAAAACATAATTTTTTTAAAAAAAAAAGGGTAAGAAAGCCACGTTGATCACCTTAGTCTTCCTGATCACATCAGCCGAAAGACCAGCAGCATACGATACCAGCCCTAACACATACACCATCCACCACACAATTCTCTCTCTTTTTGCCATCCTCCAAATTTGTCTCAATGGCGAAAACTGGTAGAGATGGAGTTGAAGCTTTTTCTTTCCCTTTATATATTTTGAATATCGAATATTTGTTATTATCTTCTGGTAGCCCAAAGTTTGGCCCATTCAGTAATAATAATTTTATTTATAAAAAATATATTTATTTATAAAGAAACCGCATATTCCACGGCATATTTTGGCCCATGCAGCTTCACATTTGAATTTCATCTTGATATAAACATGAAAGTTGTAGAACATTCAATTAACTTTCCGACGATATATAGATCGTCTTCAACAGATATCGGACGAGACTTTTGTGAGCTCCAGAAGATTGATCGCTCATTAGCAACTTCAAACACATACGGTCTATTTCGACTTGGTTTTGAGTTACATTAACGTTATATTTTAGTGTAGGTGTAAACATAGAACTTGTAGTCATTGTCCTTAGCTTTATGTTCTAGGTGATCGATTTCCCAAATGGTGCTCTGGTTGCTTGTTATATCGTTGCAAAGTTGCTACGGTTATATGTGATTGACCACGCACACTTGTCAACAACCTTAGTGTGAGCATGTTTTCAGCTGCTTTAACGTCCGATTTAGATCTTAATATCAACTGAAGAGTCGTAACCTATTAAATTATATTTCGAATGACATATCAGTCGAACTGATAGAGTAATTGATGTGAGTTTTATCACCTTCCAAAGTTTGGTCGTCAATCGAATACATATATGAGTTTGAATTTAGTATTTTAATTAACTTCTCATGTCGTTGAACATAAATGATATATATTTGTATATAAATTTTTTTTTTGACAAATCAAACCAATATCTTATTCATCGATGAAATTTTTTGAGGACCCCTCTTACAATATAATGCTCTGGAACCGTCACTGCACGTAATCACTCTTATCTTAAATCGGATATAAATCCGCCATTGTGGGAGCTCAGAGAGATCGCATTTTCTCTCTCACACTCGACTGAGCTACTGATTGTCTCATATGGCTGGAATCTCGAGGCGTTTTCCGATTGCCGAGTTAAGGAAGCGATTGGTGGTTAACGGTTTTGAAGCTGGCACCGGTAGATTGGCTGCTTTTTCGACTGAGTTCAGGTAATGTAAGGATAGTGATTGTGGCTAGTTTTTGGAAGTTCATTTTGAGTGACTGGTGGACTTTAATGGAAAGTTTAATGTGTATGTGGCTTACGTTTTTGAGGATTTTGGATGAGATCTTGTTGTATTTTAGACTGTTTTTGGGCGTCGAGGTGTTGATTGTTGTTTTAGTTATAGCTAGTGATCATGATCAGAGCCGCAGTAGTTCCAACAGCTATAACTGGACTCCTGGGATACACTCATGACTAACAGATCCTGCGTTTATGATATATCCATTTGGGATCATAATTCATTTTGCATCCCATAGATTTGTCCAAATTTTTTTGTTGTTGTCATTTTGCATTTTTTATCTTTTAGGTATTTATAATGACAAAAACATAATCAACTTTCAAATTTTTGGATAAAGAGGATTATTGGATCATTTTATCTAATAGCTCAAAATAAGTTAATAAATTAATAATCTAAGTAGGGTTAATTTTTGAGCGCTGCGCTCTTCTCCACTTGGGAACCCTATAAAGGCAAAAGAAACTATCGCGGTCACATATACAAAAATATTAACCTTAACATTGCGTATGAGGCGGCAATAACATTCAAATTAAGCTGCCACCAAAGGGCCATCTGAAAATTCCCTAATCAACAAACTCGAGCAAATCTTACGCAGTTACTAAACTATAACACATCAGCTTACCCAATTCCAACCAAACAGCATGACCTAGTCACACTATCACCCTGATTTTTTTTCTTTTCTTCTTGGGTAAAAAGCGAAATTGGCGATAAAAGGAATGCGCACAAGTTAAGTGTCTTCTTTTCAATTGAAAAGATATAAATTGAATTTGACAGAATTGAATCGAAATGAAAAAACAAATTCTACCCCTACATATTCACCATCCTCTGATTAAACTATTTGATGGGGAGCCTGAACGGGGTTAGTGTACTTTGAGTGTAATATGTTGAGATAACATATTAAATTAAGACTCACAGATATATAGGATAAAAAAGAACCAATATCAAAGACACCGAATTTCAATATGTAGTAGCACCAATGAGCCGCGGACACTAAAATATCCTGTTTTTCTGGATCAATGAGTAGTCCAAAGCCGACTAGAAACAAAACGATGGCGATGATAGTTGTGATCCTGCATTTGAGCCCATATAAGAGATGAATGAGGAGAATGTCAAGTAGAAAATAAAACAAATAAAAAGGTGTCTAGTTGAAAGAATTATGGTAAAAGAAAAACATTAAGTTTCAAGATGCAACTATGGTAGAAAACATAACCATTCACAAACACCACTTTTTAAGTCAAAGGAGAATAATACATATGATACGAAGTGTAAACAATGAGCCTTACCATGAAACGCCAACGCAAATAAGTGCCCTAGCGCGGTTCGGAAAAAAAGGGCGATCATCACTACGGTTGTAATATTGCCAACTAATTTCGATAATTATAGTGACATGGGCAATAAAAAGTGCCAGAACTGCAATAATTCCAAGAGGTAAAGCTTGTCTCTTGGGATATATACGTAGATGCGAGGTTGAATATATATCCTGTCAAGCCAAAAGAAACAATTATCGGCTCATATAACACAAATATCAAACTTCACGGGTCAACAACCATTAAATGAGTTGATCCAAGCTACTTACGTAACTAACTAATTAAACGTTTCAAATCAGTCTGAACACATAGCTTTTATTTATGTACCGAAGCAACCAATATCCCCAAAAGTCCCACAATTCAACAAAACAGGGTCATGAGCAAGGTTGTCACGGCTAGGGTTATCACTAGTCAAGTCGAGTTGGTAGGGTTATTGCTAGTCGACTAGTAGGTAACTAGTCGTTGACTAGTCGACATATGTAATTTATATATATAATATAAGAGGTGAAGGAAAAAATTAGAATAACACTTGGCCTTCCTCTTAGGATCCTTAGATGGATCATAATCTTGTTTCGCCATCTACACACAAAAATTAGAATACCATTTAGCTTTATAAACAATACATAAACAAACAGCTCTGACATGTTTAGAAATAATAATTAAACAATCAGTTGATGTTTTCAGCCCGGAGTCACCAAAGACACTTAATATCCGTGGAGTTAAAAAGATTTAAACAAACAAACACCTTGGCTGCTAAAAAAAAGTGAACAAGAACAAATGAAGCCTTTGAAATACCTCGAGCGAAGATGTTGCAGGAGAAAACGGAAGAACGATCACGATCAGGAGCGAAGAACGGCGAAGATCAAAAGTGAAGACGAGTTTTGAATCTGAACTAGGTTTTTTATTTTTTTTTATTTTCATATTAGGCCTAGTCGAGCCCAAAATTGTTACTTTTATCGACTAGTCGCTGCGTAAGTCGAGCAAGTCGACTAACTTTTCTACAAAAATCAAGTCGAGGTTTCTAGTCGGTCAGCCAAAAACGATTTGGTCGACTAATCGCGACTAGTCAAGCGACTTAACAACAGTGGCCATGAGGTTCCAATTTCACAGTTCTATATCTTGAAGGCTAATTCGATGTTCATTCAAAACATCAGCATAAGATCCCGACAACTTGATCACAAGCTAATATCCAAAAAAAAAATATGCCAAAGCTCCCAAGTGTGATTTATATGATGGACTTATATCAAAATCTTTGCTAACTACATAAGAAGAAAGACAAAAAAAACGCCATAAACATGCAATAAAGCCCCACCAAATTTGATTCTGAAAACTTCCAAATCAAAAAAACTCAAACAAATACAATTAACTTCGCACATCAAATTACAATCAAACATGACCTTATATCTATTAGATAGAAGAACGAATGATGATATTGATAGAAGGCCAAACAACCTTTATATACAACACATAGAGAACATATAATATCAAATATATAAATCAGATAACGATCATATATTCTGATGTATATCTTATATATAGTAAAATATCTTTGACTTTTTTACTTATATCTCTAACACCCTCCCTCAAACTCATGGTGGATACACCACGATGAGTTTAGAATGAAAAAATAGTGTTGTATCAAAGGGGTGCTCCAGTTTAGAAGCTGTCAAAATGCGATGGCGAATATGAATGAGCTAAATCAAATAAACCTCAGTCCTCACGTGCAAGTGTTGATGTTGAGAAACCAACTGATCGTTCGGGAACAGACGGATAATATTGGTCAAAAGAGTTCGGAAAGCATCGATAGAAGACACGTCGGAAACCATTGGTGGAGAAGTGATCAGAAAACTTCGTCGAGATCGGAAAACATTGGTCGAGGGTCGAAAGAAAAATTTCTCAAAAGCAACTCACGTTTGACGCTTGGCAAAATCGTGTAGAGTTACTCATCCATCAGATTCTTCTCTTCCGTCTTCACTTGTTTCTAGCATATGACTTTAGACAGCAACGATTAAGAGAAAAAGATTAAAAAAATATAAAAATAAAAATATGTAGTGGAAACAACGATGGTTGGCGATGCGCGATTATAGCGCATCACTACCCTAAGAGACGATCAAGAAAAAAAAAAAGATCAGGACCAGAGAAACCTAGACACTGATACCATGTTAGATCAGGATAAAAGAAACTTAGACACTGATACCATCTAATCATATCTCTAACAATATTCCCTACCAATTGAAAAAAAACATAATTTTTAAAAAAGGGTAAGAAAGCCACGTTGATCACCTTAGTCCTGATCGCATCAGCCAACAAACCAGCAGTAGCCGACACCAGCCCTAACACTAACATCACCACACACACAATTATCTCTCTTTTTTCCATCCTCCAAATTTGTCTCGATGGCGAAAACTGGTAGAGATGCAGTTGAATATCGAATATTTGTTACGAAAAAAAGAAGAAGAGGAAGGAACGATTTTGTTTTTTTATTATAAATAGGAATACAAAATATTGCTTCTTCATGTGGGCCTGATCAATGTCAATCTGGTAGCCCAAAGTTTGGCCCATTCAGTAATAATAATTTCATTTATAAAAAATGGGGTTGGATAAAATACAAACCAATTTTATAAATAAAAATTACAAACACATAAAAAATTCGACACGTGTCAAAATGAACCAATCAAAATTCAGCCGAGATTTCATCCCGTCGGGGTTCTTTTTGTAAATAAAAAAAATATATGTGGACTTATTTAAAAATATATAAACAATAGGAGGGGTATAAACGTCAAAAATTTGCTACAGTAATGTTCAGACTTAAAAAAACATTGTTCAGACTTAAAAAAATAATAATGAGAGTTAAACCATTAACAATCAGACTTAAAAAACATTGTTCAGACTTAAAAAAAACATTGTTCAGACTTAAACCAGTATTGACAATACTTGAAAAACCAATGTTCAGACTTATGAAAACATTGTTCAGACTTAAAAAAACATAGTTCAGAATTAAATTGAAAAAACAATGTTCAGACTTATGAAAACATTGTTCAGACTTAAAAAACATAGTTCAGACTTAAAAATGATAGTGTTCAGACTTAAAAAAAACAATGTTTTAAGTCTGAACACTACCAGTTAAGTCTGAACACTACCATTTAAGTCTGATTATTAAGTATTTTTAAGTCTGAACACTACAATTTAAGTCTGAACACTACCTTTTTAAGTCTGAACACTACCATTTAAGTCTGAACACTACCATTTAAGTCTGATTATTAAGTATTTTTAAGTCTGAACACTACTTTTTTTAAGTCTGAACACTACCTTTTTAAGTCTGAACACTACCATTTAAGTCTGATTATTAAGTATTTTTAAGTCTGAACACTACCATTTAAGTCTGAACACTACCTTTTTAAGTCTGAACACTACCATTTAAGTCTGATTATTAAGTATTTTTAAGTCTGAACACTACCATTTAAGTCTGATTATTAAGTATTTTTAAGTCTGAACACTACCATTTAAGTCTGAACACTACCATTTAAGTCTGAACACTACCTTTTTAAGTCTGAACACTACCATTTAAGTCTGATTATTAAGTATTTTTAAGTCTGAACACTACTTTTTTTAAGTCTGAACACTACCTTTTTAAGTCTGAACACTACCATATAAGTCTGATTATTAAGTATTTTTAAGTCTGAACACTACCATTTAAGTCTGAACACTACCATTTAAGTCTGAGCACTACCATTTAAGTCTGAACACTACATTTTTTAAGTCTGAACACTACCAGTTAAGTCTGAACACTACCAATTAAGTCTGATTATTAAGTATTTTTAAGTCTGAACACTACCATTTAAGTCTGAACACTACCATTTAAGTCTGAACACTACCTTTTTTAAGTCTGAACACTACCATTTTAAGTCTGAACACTACCATTTAAGTCTGATTATTAAGTATTTTTAAGTCTGAACACTACCATTTAAGTCTGAACACTACCATTTAAGTCTGAACACTACATTTTTTAAGTCTGAACACTACCATTTAAGTCTGATTATTAAGTATTTTTAAGTCTGAACACTATCATTTAAGTCTGAATACTACCATTTAAGTCTGAACACTACCTTTTTTAAGTCTGAACACTACCATTTAAATCTGATTATTAAGTATTTTTAAGTCTGAACACTACTTTTTTAAAGTCTGAACACTACCTTTTTAAGTCTGAACACTACCATTTAAGTCTGATTATTAAGTATTTTTAAGTCCGAACACTACCATTTAAGTCTGAACACTACCATTTAAGTCTGAACACTACCTTTTTAAGTCTGAACACTACCATTTAAGTCTGAACACCATTTAAGTCTGATTATTAAGTATTTTTAAGTCTGAACATCAGTATTTTAAGTCTGAACATCAGTATTTTAAGTCTGAAAACTAACAATTTTTGGACTAAATTGAAAATAACATTATTAGGTTTTATACCCATTAGTGTGGAATGACTATTATACCCCTCCGTGTTTTCTCCGGGATTTCGACTAAACTGGGACACGTGTCGACTTTATAATCGGTTTGTAGTTTTTATTTATAATTTGGTTTGTACCTGAACCGCACCCATAAAAAATATATATATATATATATATTTATTTGTATAACAATTATTTATAAGAAACCGCATATTCCACGGCATATTTTGTGGATATTCCTCCTATACAATCAGTTCAGCACTTCAAACGACGACGTCGTAAGACTGTAAAATGGGAACGTAATATACACCGCTGTGTAAATAAAGTCATGATCTAGTCAACGAGTTGACGAACACGTAAGCACTCTTATCCTAAATCGGGATATAAATCCGCCATTGTGGGAGCTCAGAGAGATCGCATTTTCTCTCTCACACTCGACTGAGCTACTGATTGTCTCATATGGCTGGAATCTCGAGGCGTTTTCCGATTGCCGAGTTAAGGAAGTGATTTGTGGTTAACGGTTTTGAAGCTGGCACCGGTAGATTGGCTGCTTTTTCGGCTGAGTTCAGGTAATATAAGGATAGTGATTGTGCCTTGGTTTTGATGCTTCACGTGGATATGGTGGTTTTGGAAGTTGATTTTGAGCTAGTAGTCGCTGTTAGGCGATCTGTGAGGGTTTTGGTATGTTTTTCTCGTGACGGGTGGACTTTAATGGAAAGTTTAATGTGCATGTGGTTTACGTTTTTGAGGATTTTGGATGAGATCTTGTTGTATTTTAGACAGTTTTTGGGCGTCGAGGTGTTGATTGTTGTTTTCGTTATAGCTACTAGCTAGTGATGATCTGAGCCGCAATAGTTCCAACTTCCAATAGCTATAGCTGGACTCTTGGGATACACTCATGACTAATAGATCCTGCGTTGATGATAAAAACAGTTGGGGGCGTGCTCAAATGTTAAACAATCTTACGTTATGAACTATTAACTCATTTTGCTCCTATTCAATGCTCAAAAATAATTTTTGTTGTTATTGCCATTTTGCATTTTTTATCTTTCAGGTAAAATATAAAAGTGTAAAAACACAATCAACTTTCACTTTTTTGGATAAAGAGTATTGTTGGATCATGTGATCTAATAGCTCAAAATGCGTGTTAATAAGTTAATAAATTTAAGAAGGGGTTAATTTTTTTAGTGCTCTTCTCCGCTTGGGAACCCTGTAAAGGCAAAAGAAACCATCCCGGCCACATATACACAAATATTAAACTTCACCTTTACATTGCATATGAAGGGGCAATGAAGTTTTGATTTCACAGTTACATATATTGACGGCTAATTCAGATGCCCATTCAAAACAAAAACAGACACTTCTATAAACTTTCAATTTCAATGATGGACTAATATTAAATATTTGCTAACAACATGAGAGCAAAGACAAAAAAGAAAGAAAAAAACCAAACAAAAACGCTATAAACATGCAATTAAGCTGCCACCAAAGGGGCATCTGAAAATTTCCTAATCAACAAGCTCGAGTAAATCTTACGCAGTTACTAAACTATAACACATCAGCTTACTCAATTCCAACCAAACAGCATGACCTAGTTACACTATCACCCTGATTCTTTCTTCTTCTTTTGTTCTTGGGTAAAAAGCGAAATGTTGATAAAAGGAATGCGCACAAGTTAAGTGTCTTCTTTTCAATTGAAAAGATATAAATTGAATTTGACAGAATTGAATCGAAATGAAAAAACAAATTCTACCCCTAGATATTCACCATCCTCTGATTAAACTATTTGATGGGGAGCCTGAACGGGGTTAGTGTACTTTGCGTTTAATATGTTGAGATAACATATTAAATTAAGACTCACAGATATATAGAATAAGAAAGAACCAATAGAAAAGACACCGAATTTCAATATGTAATAGCACCAATGAGCTGCGGACACTAAAATATCCTGTTTTTCTGGGTCAATGAGTACTCCAAAGCCGACTAGAAATAAAACAATGGCGATGATAGTTGTGATCCTGCATTTGAGCCCATATAAGAGATGAATGAGGACAACGTCAAGTAGAAAATAAAAGAAATAAAAAAGTGTCGAGTTGAAAGAATTATGGTAAAAGAAAAACATTAAGTTTCAAGCTGCTAACTATGGTAGTCCAATCAAAAAAGAAGAAGCTGCAACTATGGTAGAAAACATAACCATTCACAAACACCACTTTTTAAGTCAAAGGTGAATAATACATATGATACGAGTGTAAACAATGAGCCTTACCATGAAACACCAACGCAAATAAGTGCCCTAGCGCGGTTCGAAAAAAAAGGGCGATCATCACTATGGTTATAATATTGCCAACTAATTTCGATAATTATAGTGACATGGGCAATAAAAAATCCCAGAGCTGCAATAATTTCAAGACGTAAAATTTGTCTCCAGAGATATATACGTAGAAGCGAGGTTGAATATATGCCCTGTAAAGCCAAAAGAAACAATCATCGGCCCATATAACACAAATATCAAACTTCACGGTCACGTACGCAACAACCATTAAATGAGTTGATATCCAAGCAGCGCTACTTCTCATCGTAACTAACTAAACGTTTCAAATCAGTCTGCTGAACACAAATAGCTTATATATATGTACTGAAGCAACCAATATCCCCAAAAGTCCCACAAAATTCAACAAAACAGGGCCATGAGGTTCCAATTTCACAGTTCCATATCTTGAAGGCTAAATCAGATGTTCATTCAAAACATCAGCAGAAGATCCCGACCACTCGGTCACGAGCTAATATTCGCACAAAAAAGTATGCCAAAGCTCGTAAGTGTGTTTTATATGATGGACTTATATCAAAATCTTTGCTAACTACATGAGAACAAATACCCAAAAAAAACGCCATAAACATGCAATAAAGCCCCGCCAAATTTTATTCTGAAAACTTCCAAATCAAGCAAATACAATTAACTTCGCAAACACATCAAATTACAATAAAACGACCTTATATTTGTTAGATAGAATAACAAATGATGATATTGATAGAAGATCAAACAACCTTTATATCCACCATATAGAGAACAGATAATATTAAATATATAAATCAGATAACGATCATATATTCTGATGTATATTTTATATATAGTAGGATATATTTGACTATCTAATTATATCTCTAACACCCCCCCTCAAACTCATGGTGGATAAACCACAATGAGTTTAGAATGAAAAAAATAGTGTTGTATCAAAGGCTGTTCCAGTTAAGAAGCTGTCAAAATGTGATGGCGAATATGAACGAACTAGATCAAAGACACTTCACATGCAAGTGTTGATGTTGAGAAATCAACTGATCGTTCGGGAAAAGACGAATAATATTGGTCAAAAGAGTTCAGAAAGCATTGATAGAAGACACGTCGGAAAACATTGGTGGAGAAGAGACCAGAAAACGTCGTCGAGATCGGAAAACATCGGTCGAGGGCCGAAACCAAAATTGAATTTCTCAAATGCAACTCATGGTTGACGCTTGGCAAAATCTTGTAGAGTTACTCATCCATCGGATTCTTCTCTTCCGTCTTCACTTGTTTCTAGCATATGACTTTACGGAGCAACGATGAATAGAAAAAGATAAAAAAATTATGGAAATAAAAAATATAGCGGAAACAACGATGGCTGGCGATGCGCGATTATAACGCATCATCACCCTAAAAATAAGGTCAGACCTAAAATAAGATCAGACCTAAAATAAGGTCAGAATCAGAGAAACCTAGGCACTGATCATCTAATCATATCTCTAACAACATCCACTACCAACTGAAAAAAACATATTTTTTTTAAAAAGGTAAGAAAGCCACGTTGATCACCTTAGTCCTGATCGCATCAGCCAAAAAACCAGCAGCAACCGACACCAGCCCTAACACTAACACCACATAACACACAATTAAATCTCTTTTTTCCATCTTCCAAATTTGTCTCGATGGCGAAAACTGGTAGAGATGGAGTTTTTTTTTGGTACGGTAGAGATGGAGTTGAATATTGAATATTTGTTATAATCTTCTGGCTTCGACCGAAGCGAGAGAAAAAAAAAGGAAGGAACGATTTTGTTGAGGGAAAATAGGAATACAAAATAAAATATTGCTTCTTCCTCGCATCAATATATATATATATATATATATATATATATATATATATATATATATATATAGGGGCGCGCTCAAATGAGAACTCTTCTTAGGCTAAGAACATGAGAATTATTTTGCACCTTTGGATCAAATGATCTAAGGGTATAGATTGATTCTGCACTTTTGTCTTTTAGATAAAAGACAAAAGTGCAGAATAGTAAAAGCAGAAAGTGCATAGTAAAAAGCAGAAAGTGCATAGTAGATGACGTGGTGCATTTTGGACCACTCATTTCAACAAAATGAGTGGCTGAGAATGATTCTCATGTTCTTAGCCTAAGAGGGTGTTCTCATTTGAGCGCATCTATATATATATATAGGGTGTTCTCATTTGAGCGCATATATAGTGAAATGAGTGGTCCAAAATGCACCACGTCATCTACTATGCACTTTCTGCTTTTACTATTTGCAATTTTGTCTTTTACCTATAAGACAAAAGTGCAGAATCAATCTACACCCTTAGATCATTTGATCCAAAGGTGCAAAATGGTTCTCATGTTCTTAGCCTAAGAAGAGTTCTCATTTGAGCGCGCCCCTATATATATATATGCGCTCAAATGAGAACACCCTCTTAGGCTAAGAACATGAGAATCATTCTCAGTCACTCATTTTGTTGAAATGAGTGGTCCAAAATGCACCACGTCATCTACTATGCACTTTCTGCTTTATACTATGCGTTTTCTACTTTTACTATTTGCACTTTTGTCTTTTACCTATAAGACAAAAGTGCAGAATCAATCTACACCCTTAGATCATTTGATCCAAAGGTGCAAAATGATTCTCATATTCTTGGCCTAAGAAGAGTTCTCATTTGAGCGCGCCCCTATATATATAGTAAAAGCAGAAAGTGCAGAATAGTAAAAGCAGAAAGTGCATAGTAAAAAGCAGAAAGTGCATAGTAGATGACGTGGTGCATTTTGGACCACTCATTTCAACAAAATGAGTGGCTGAGAATGATTCTCATGTTCTTAGCCTAAGAGGGTGTTCTCATTTGAGCGCATATATATATATGTAGGGTTTGGATCAAATACAAACCAATATTATAAATAAAAACTACAAACCCATAAAAAATTCGACACGTGTCAAAATGAACCAATTAAAATTCAGCCGAGATTTCATCCAGTCGGGGTTATTTTTGTAAATAAAAAAATTACATGTGGACTTATTTAAAAATATATAAACGATATGAGGGGTATAAACGTCCAAAATTTGCTACAGTAATGTTCAGACTTCAAAAACAATGTTCAGACTTAAACCAGTAATGACAAATACTTAAAAAAACATTGTTCAGACTTAAAAAAACAGTGTTCAGACTTAAAAAAATAATAATGAGACTTAAACCATTAACAATCAGACTTAAATAACAATGTTCAGACTTAAAAAAACAATGTTCAGACTTAAACCAGTAATGACAATACTTGAAAAAACATTGTTCAGACTTAAAAAATAATAATGAGACTTAAACCATTAACGATCAGACTTAAATAACAATGTTCAGACTTAAAAAAACAATGTTCAGACTTAAACCAGTAATGACAATACTTGAAAAAACATTGTTCAGACTTAAAAAACATTGTTAACGATCAGACTTTTTAAGTCTGAATACTACCATTTAAGTCTGAACACTACCATTTAAGTCTGATTATTAAGTATTTTTAAGTCTTACCATCTTAAGTCTGAACACTACAATGTTCAGACTTAAATCAGTAATGACAAGACTTAAAATGGTTATAATCAGACTTAAAATTGATAATGATCAGACTTTAATATGGTAATGATCAGACTTACATGCAGAAATTGGAACATCTGAAGAATGCTATGCAAAATTTGATGTTTATGCGCCTGTGTCAGAATTTGATGAAAGCCTAGTATTTTTTGGGTGGAAACGGCATTCTGAGCAAGACTCACAACTACGTGGTGAGGTCGGTGTTTTTAGGGCAAATTCGATCATCTGAAGGGTCAAATTCATGTTTTAATCAAAAATAAAAATATAAAAAAAAATTTTAGTCTGATCATAGAATTCTTAGGGCAAGACTCTTTAATTTTAAGTCTGATCATAGAATTCTTTTTAAGTATGATCATTACCATTTTAAGTCTGATCATTAAGAATTTTTAGTCTGATCATTGCTTTTTTTTAAAGTCTGATCATTAAGCTTTTAAGTGTGAACACTACCATTTAAGTCTGAACACTACCATTTAATTAAGTCTGATTATTAAGTATTTTTAAGTATGAACACTACTTTTTTTAAGTCTGAACACTACATTTTTAAGTCTGAACACTACCATTTAAGTCTGATTATTAAGTATTTTTAAGTCTGAACACTACCATTTAAGTCTGAACACTACCATTTAAGTCTGAACACTACCTTTTTTAAGTCTGAACACTACCATTTAAGTCTGATTATTAAGTATTTTTAAGTCTGAACACTACCATTTAAGTCTGAACACTACCATTTAAGTCTGATTATTAAGTATTTTTAAGTCTGAACACTACCATTTAAGTCTGAACACTACCATTTAAGTCTGAACACTACCTTTTTTAAGTCTGAACACTACCAGTTAAGTCTGAACACTACCATTTAAGTCTGAACACTACCTTTTTTAAGTCTGAACACTACCATTTAATTAAGTCTGATTATTAAGTATTTTTAAGTATGAACACTACTTTTTTTAAGTCTGAACACTACATTTTTAAGTCTGAACACTACCATTTAAGTCTGATTATTAATTATTTTTAAGTCTGAACACTACCATTTAAGTCTGAACACTACCATTTAAGTCTGAACACTACCTTTTTTAAGTCTGAACACTACCATTTAAGTCTGATTATTAAGTATTTTTAAGTCTGAACACTACCATTTAAGTCTGAACACTACCATTTAAGTCTGATTATTAAGTATTTTTAAGTCTGAACACTACCATTTAAGTCTGAACACTACCTTTTTTAAGTCTGAACACTACCATTTAAGTCTGAACACTACTTTTTTAAGTCTGAACACTACCTTTTTAAGTCTGAACACTACCATTTAAGTCTGATTATTAAGTATTTTTAAGTACGAACACTACTTTTTTTAAGTCTGAACACTACCTTTTTAAGTCTGAACACTACCATTTAAGTCTGATTATTAAGTATTTTTAAGTCTGAACACTACCATTTAAGTCTGAACACTACCATTTAAGTCTGAACACTACCTTTTTTAAGTCTGAACACTACCATTTAAGTCTGATTATTAAGTATTTTTAAGTCTGAACACTACCATTTAAGTCTGATTATTAAGTATTTTTAAGTCTGAACACTACCATTTAAGTCTGAACACTACCATTTAAGTCTGAACACTACCAGTTAAGTCTGAACACTACCATTTAAGTCTGAACACTACCTTTTTTAAGTCTGAACACTACAATTTAATTAAGTCTGATTATTAAGTATTTTTAAGTATGAACACTACTTTTTTTAAGTCTGAACACTACCTTTTTAAGTCTGAACACTACCATTTAAGTCTGATTATTAAGTATTTTTTAGTATGAACACTACTTTTTTTAAGTCTGAACACTACCTTTTTAAGTCTGAACACTACCATTTAAGTCTGATTATTAAGTATTTTTAAGTATGAACACTACTTTTTTTAAGTCTGAACACTACCTTTTTAAGTCTGAACACTACCATTTAAGTCTGATTATTAAGTATTTTTAAGTCTGAACACTACCATTTAAGTCTGAACACTACCATTTAAGTCTGAACACTACCTTTTTTTAAGTCTGAACACTACCATTTAAGTCTGATTATTAAGTATTTTTAAGTCTGAACACTACCATTTAAGTCTGAACACTACCATTTAAGTCTGATTATTAAGTATTTTTAAGTCTGAACACTACCATTTAAGTCTGAACACTACCATTTAAGTCTGAACACTACCTTTTTTAAGTCTGAACACTACCAGTTAAGTCTGAACACTACCATTTAAGTCTGAACACTACCTTTTTTAAGTCTGAACACTACCATTTAAGTCTGATTATTAAGTATTTTTAAGTATGAACACTACTTTTTTTAAGTCTGAACACTACCTTTTTAAGTCTGAACACTACCATTTAAGTCTGATTATTAAGTATTTTTAAGTCTGAACACTACCATTTAAGTCTGAACACTACCATTTAAGTCTGATTATTAAGTATTTTTAAGTCTGAACATCAGTATTTTAAGTCTGAACACTAACAATTTTTGGACTAAATTGAAAATAACATTATTAGGTTTTATACCCATTAGTGTGGAATGACTATTATACCCCTCCGTGTTTTCTCCGGGATTTCGACTAAACTGGGACACGTGTCGGCTTTATAATCGGTTTGTAGTTTTTATTTATAATTTGGTTTGTACCTGAACCGCACCCATATATATATATATATTGCTTCTTGCTGTAGGCCTGATCAATGTCAGTCTGGTAGCCCAAAGTTTGGCCCATTCAGTAATAATAATTTAATTTATATTTAAAATATATATATTTATTTATTTATAAAGAAACCGCATATTCCACGGCATATTTTGTGGATATACCTCCTAATCCTATACAATCAGTTTAGCACTTCAAACGACGACGTCGTAATAGTGTAAAAATGAGTGTAATATACACCGCTGTCGCTGTGTATTTCATGATCTGGTCAATGCGTTGACGATCTTGGTGTTCAAATGTTCTTCTTACACGTAATCACTCCACACTTATCCTAAACCGGATATAAATCCGGCATTTTGGAAGTTCAGAGAGGTCGCATTTTCTCTCTCACACTCGACTGAACTCCTGATTGTCTCATATGGCTGGAATCTCGAGGCGTTTTCCGATTGCCGAGTTAAGGAAGCGATTGGTGGTTAACGGTTTTGAAGCTGGCACCGGTAGATTGGCCGCTTTTTCGGCTGGGTTCAGGTAATATAAGGATAGTGATTGTGATTGTGATTGTGGCTTGGTTTTGATGCTTCACGTGGATATGGTGGTTTTGGAAGTTGATTTTGAGCAAGTAGTCGCTGTTAGGCGATGTGTGAGGGTTTTGGTATGTTTTTCTCGTGACTGGTAGACTTTAATGGAAAGTTTGATGCGTATGTGATTTACGTTTTTGAAGATTTGGATGAGATCTGGTTGTATTTTGGAATGTTTTTTTGGGCGTCGAGGTGTTGACTGTTGTTTTAATTAGTAGATAGTGATGATCAGAGCTCCAAGGTGTGTTTGCTTTTTCTGCTGAGTTCAGGTAATATAAGAATAGTGATTGTGATTGTGGCTTGGTTTTGATGCTTCAAGTGGATATGATGGTTTTGGAAGTTGATTTTGAGCTAGTAGGCGCTGTTAGGTAATGTGTGAGGGTTTTGATATGTTTTTCTCGTGACTGGTGTACTTTAATGGAAAGTTTGATGTGTATGTGGTTTATGTTTTTGAGGATTTGGATGAGATCTGGTTGTATTTTGGACTGTTTTTGGGCGTCGATGTGTTGATTGTTGTTTTAATTAGTAGCTAGTGATGATCAGAGCTCCAAGGTGTGTTTATGTGTGTGTGATTGATTTTGGCTTGTTCATTGCTTGTTGATACTGTTTAGGTATATTGAATTGATATCAGACCAAGACTGGTCATCAAAGTTGTAGTTGTAGTAGGATGATGCTGATTATATTTGGTGGTAGTTGGAGAAATGGTAAGGAGTTTGGTGCACCAATTTATGATTGAATAGTTTGTAAAAGTTGGTTGAATGGTAGATTGTTGATTCATGTGTACAAGATTACCAAATTTGAATATTTGGTTGTTTCAGCTGACATTAGTGTAATTTTTTTTTGATAAGGTAATGTAATTACTGCAGAGGTTTTAAAACATGGGTATGATCAATGATGTGTGAGGATTTTTGTGGATTTTTTGTGGGTGATCACAAATAATGATGGTACGGCTGTCTAGATGGAACATAAGGGCATTCCTTACTGATAATCTTTAAAAAAAGATCATCAGATTTTCCGTTTCTTCCCAGTCTTTTTCAATAAATCTATCTTAATAATGAACAACAAAATAAAAAGATCATGCATGTCCCAGTAATAGTAAATTTAACCACGTGTCATCATTTAACTAACATTTTGCAGATAAGTTATAAACTTTGTAACAAAATGTAATAAAATAATACAACCACTTTCCAGTTATTGGAGTATGATTCGGTCGCCAGATGCAAAATTTTGACGACCACTCATCTCACGACTTTGTTATTAAGAAGAAAACCATAAAGATTGGGTCAGCAGTCTTTATTTTTCCATCCTATCAAGGATGGCCTTGAGGTTGGTATTCTGCAAGATGGACATCACTATGAGTGGTGTGGGGTATGCGTAGAAATGCATGTATTGAAATTTTGACGACCACTCATCTCACGACTTTGTTATTAAGAAGAAAACCATAAAGATTGGGTCTACAATCTTTATTTTTCCGCCTTGAGGTTGGTATTCTGCAAGATGGACATCACTATGAGTGGTGTGGGGTATGAGTAGAAATGCATGTATTGAATGTTTGAAGATAAATATGACAAGGTGCAACATACTGATGTGAGTTTTTCATATTCTCATGCGTCATTAAGCAACTTGTTATCATGTGTTAGATAGAAAGAAAAAGTAACTTGTTATCATGTTCTGTCAATTATCAAAATGTTCGATAGAGGTTAATTATTCTTGTTGTTGACCACTTGACCTCATTCTGATGAGTAGGTGGTGTTAGAAAGTATTTCACGGAGAAGTTATTTAGTATTAGTAAGCATTAAATTGAGCAATTGGAAACAAACTGCAAGTAAAGGAAATGGGGTCTATAGACCGAGACATTAGGTGACAAGTCTGTATCCAATACAATTATTTTTTCCTACTATGCAAGGTGCTTCACAGCATCATTGATAGTGAACTTCTACTAAATGTTGGGAGACTATGGATGGTGTGTGCAACTTGCTAGAAAAGGCAAGATTTTAAAGTTCAAATAGGGAAAAGACAAAATTACAAAGTGTATGATGGGATTTAGATGTAGAGTATTACAGTTTACTAATAATAGCATCACTATATTTGGTCCTCATAAATGACTATCTCATGAAGTAAGAATACAAACATCCATTTTTTATTGGCATTGTAAAAGGTGAAAGAGTATCTGTTGTATTACTACTGCTTGTTAAATTGTTCATGATATGCTATGCAGGAGAAACACACATGAAAGTGTATATGAGAAGAACGTGGAAGACCAGCTGAACCCGACTATTGTCCCAGATGACGTGATAAAGCCAGAATCTGATAAATACTGGGCTCCAAATCCAAACACTGGTGTCTTCGGTCCTGAATCAGACACTCAACCAGGTGGTGCTACAAAAGGCCGCTCAACTGCTGGTCAGAATTCTGTTCTTGAAGAGAAGGCTTGGTTTCGCCCCACTAGCCTTGAGGATTTGGAGAAAGCTTCTCCATAGTGTCTGATTAACACTCGCCTGATGACTCTTTCTGTGTTTACTGCTTAGATCAAAACTTGAAACATTTGCTACCCCAAACTGCTTGCAAGTCTGTTTCAGTGTGAAACATCCCCCCCTACATAATGAATAATAAATGAAGCATGCTGTTATGTTACCATAAGTCTGCCCCTTTCTAATATTTCTATTTACTCTCAGCAATCCGATCAGTCATCTTTTTCTTTTCGCCTCATTCACTCTGGCGATAATCCATTCCGGAGGGTCTTGGATTGGATGGTTTGATGTATCAGGGGGCTGAAATCGTCAGGATTGTTAAGATTTAAGGCATAATTGCAAATTTCAGATGTTTGAAAATTGTATTATAATTTATTAATTTTTTTTAAAAGATTCTTTTTTTTTTCACGAACTGTTTTGTGGAAAACACAACAGTGGTCTCTGTCAAAGAAAAAGATCCATGATGATAGTACAGTTTTTCCAGACTAGGAGAGGAAGTAGAGGAGAACAAAGCTGAATAAGTTCAAATCTGAAGCATCCACCGATGGATGGAGGATGGACTCGCAGGTTTTGAATCCTCTCTACAAGGTGAGGATGCAACTAGATGGAGGCTGGATGTCCCGTTTTTAGTATGGCCTGTACCGCATTGGACGCCTCATCCTCGGCACGCGTCTGCAAAATACAGTTTACACTTCATTTAAATAGCAAGCAAAGTGGAGTTGGATTGATACATGTGAGTCTAGCTCTTTATCTGCTAGCTAGCTAGCAGGCAAACAAGGGTGAGCATTGCAGAAGAGCGCGCACAACACAAGTCAATTGATTTTTATATGAGAAGAATGGAAGTTCAACTTTGACTTGATAATAAAGAATGCCCGTGACAGTCGTGTTCTGTTGACATCAATTCTAACAGAGACATGAGCAAGGAACCAGAAAGGTTATATTCACATTTCCCAAAACCACAAGTCATCTAATGAAAAATAACACTTACCCATAACTGTAAGGAGGATAGAAGGGCGGTGGCATGTAGGCTCTTCGAGGTGGATATCCAAAATAAGGGCTTGGCCGCCTTCCACGGTACTGTTTCAATCCAGGGACATTAGTCCTTTTAGCAGACACCTAAGTTGCAACAACAGAAAGAATATATATCACTCACTGCAACAAGAGTAATTGATAATGCTAGTTCAAAGGCTTTCATAATTATTTGTGTAACCTTTAGCTGGCGACCATGCAATTCTGATTCGTTTAACATAATCGCATTGGGAATTGCTTCCTGTTCAACAAATTCGACATAAGCAAAACCTTTTGGCTGACCAAACTTGTCAGTCAAAATAGTGACCCTGTTGACAGTTCCACAAGATTGAAAATGCTCCTGCACTTCTTCAGGAGTGCAGGCATAGTCCACCTGGAGATTCCAAGAAATTGATAGTGAAAACCCATTATTGGTGTGGTGATGAACAACAATGGAGGTAAGAGTATCTACGCAACACTACCAAAAAGTGAAACAGTCTAAAAGTATATGATGTCCTAATATTACTTCAATGACAATTACTATCACAAAATACAGACCAAAAGGCAGTTGCTAGATGTTAATTAAAAATCTCAAATTTTGCTAATGCGTGGGAGTATAGAGTTGAAGAACAAAGGCATTGTAGCACAGGTATATGCACAACCACGTAAAAGACTAAACATGCTTGTTAAATACATTTTGCAGTAGATGCAAACAACTTAAATACAAAGGGCTGTCCGAATCTGATTAAAAGATGAGCACTTTCCAAATCAGGTTGGTATGAAAGTGAAGCTAAGCTGGCTGGATTACCAGCAAAGCAATAAATATGGTAACGTGCAAGTTTGTCATATGCGCCATGAGTAACATTGAATTTGTCAATTTCACTGATGTCATAACATGAAATACACAATTTCCGTTAATATACCTAAAAAACGTAAAAACCCTCAAACCCTAAACATTATTCATTGACACTGTCACTGTCACTGTCACAGAAGGACAAATCATGGGTGTAAAAGAAAATATAATTAGGATCAAGAACCTCACATTACCGACATATATGGACCGTGCATCCACCTCCTCCTTTTCAGCCTGAGTTGCAGATGCTGAAGGATCCTCTGCAGCCAAAAGCACAAGAAAAGAAGGCTTCTAATTAATCAAGATTAAGTCTTTCAAAGTACATTATCATGAATTAATAACTAGCCGAGTTAAAATATGTAAAAGAGAAGGGATTAAGGGATAAACAGAAGAATAACGAACCCTGAACAGCCCCCATCTCCTTCTCGACTTTGGCCTGCATCTCACGAAGAGCTCCAGCTTCCTCCTCGATCTCCTTCAACCTCTTCTTCATATCCTCCAACTCCTGCACAAGAAATCAAAGAATGCCCAAAAATAAAACAAAAATTCAATTCGATCGATTCGAAGTTGAATTAAATGAGTGACCTTTGAGTTAATTTCCTCTTCCTCAGCCCTAGACATGTCCACATCGGCGTCCATCTCTGCTTCGTCGGGGATCTCTCCTCCGTACACCTCGTGCTCTTGCTCCTCATCCCTCTGATGCGACGCCATCTTCCCTCTCTCTCTCTCTCCTCGACTCCGCTTCTACTGTTTTTAGGTTTTCTGATTCTCGATTCCTAAAAAATCTCCATTCATGCGTTGATGAGGCTTGGCATCAAATTACCTGTTTGCCCTTGAACGTTAAACGACCCCATTCCTTCTGTTATTTCAAGAAACGACGCCGCACGCCACAGGCAATTGAAATATGTATAAAAATACACTGTAATGAACACAGCTGTATTGTGTCTGTGTGATATGATTATATGAACCGCAAATCTGTATTGTTTTTTTTTTGATAAAGCAAATCTGTATTGTTTACAAGCAATGTATATGCCCAGAATCGAAAACATTACATCAAATGGTTCTTCGACCTTATCCTTTTCCTCATAGTTTGGAATTGAAGCAACTTAGACCTGATTATAAAGAAGACATGTTCTCAAATAGGTACCCGCCTATAAAAGTCTGCAGCGTTAAGACAAGTTTAGCCATAGCAACGAATTGGGTCCTTGCAGCCTTTCTCGGCAGATTGCCCGAAACCAGCACGACCTCCCTTGGCAAGATACTGTTGATGGTATTCTTCGGCTCTGTAGAACTTCTTGGCTGGCAGAATCTCGGTAACAATCTTTTTGTTTAGTTTTGTCTGATGGCGCTCTAGAGACTCACGTGCTGCCTTCTCTTGTTCTGGGGTGTAGTAGTATATGCCAGATCTGTATTGCGTTCCAACGTCATTGCCCTGCCAAAGGAATATCATCAAGCTGCGTAGCTCAATAACCAAAAATCACCAATATATTATGTGACTAGACACATAATTTTTTAATTCTGCCATGACAAATATTTCTCCAACATAGATAAGATCAACCGATGTGCGAACACCCCTAACATCAAATATGCCACACGGTTAGTACCCTGTTGCGCATACTCAACCTTAGCCCCTCTTTAAATAATTATGAAATATTTCTTGCTTAAACCAGCAGTGTCGCTCTCAGAAAATTCCGAAACATTTAAACAAATGCTTAATGAGAATCGAGGAGATAGAGGGTGTAACTAATAAGCAGGACATTGATTAACCAGTACATGTTTCATTTACTGGGAGATGCACGCACGAGATCCTATATTACGTTGGGTGTCATTGACATGTTTAGTAAAGTACATCAGAAAATAAGACATGTCTCGCACAAGAATGAACCTCACCTTAATAAAATATAAATCAGTCGTGCTTTAGTGCTTATAGTAGGCCATGTCCCACTAAAATGCATGATAATACTTTTACTCAACTCAAAACAAGCACTAATTTACACTGAAACTTTAAAATATCCAGGCTGCTCACTTTAAGTTAAAAACATTTGTAAGTGATACGAGCTAACAAAAACTGTGGTATTCAGTTACCACTTACGATACGAGAACCGTTACACTATAGAAGCATAAAAGTTGAACACTTTTGACAATCAAAACAGTATCCGTGATAACAGAATGGACTTTCCCGGACCACTCAGGAAACTATTCATAAGTCATAACTATATCAATGCACACACAATTTTCGTTAACAAATCACAACCACCAACATCATGATCCACACTTTCAGGAGACTGATACTCGCCTCAGAACAACCATCTTGGAAATCAGGCGTTACATTTACCTACCAGGAAAGTATCATCATTTCATATTTACACATCATGCTCCAGTTGTTACAGGAAACTTAATCAATATATGATAAATTAAAACCCAAAATCAACAACTTTCCCAAACTTATGCAGGAGCAATTTTTTATACAAGCCTCGACTGTTACTAAGCTCCTTCACAACGGCCCTGTGATCATGAGCAAATGCAGAAATATACTCTTGAAAGATAAGTAGATATAGGAAGTCATGTTGACGAGATTTATCGAGGTCTAAAGATCCTTTAACTTCCTCCATTTAAAATGGAAATTCGATTTGAATAAAAGATAATGGATTTCTTGGATTATCAAATGATACATAGTGCATCCAAGCCTCGACTGACTGAAATCACCATAACACAATCATAAAACGATACAAATAAATTCCAGCAAACAAAAGACAGCTGTAAATACACCAACCTGCCGATTGAGCGTGGTCGGATCATGCCTTTCCCAGAAAACATCCAACAACGTATCAAAGCTACACTCCTTCGGATCAAACTGCACCCTCACAACCTCCGAATGCCCAGTCATTCCACTACACACATCATCATACCTCGGCTTATCCACCAACCCTTGAGTATACCCAACCTCCGTCTTCGTCACTCCAGGCACTCTCTGATACGCCAGTTCAACTCCCCAAAAGCATCCAGCACCGAACTGCGCGAAATCCTTCCCAGGCGCCGGGATATCTTCATCGGGCGCTTGCGCGATGGCGGAGGAGGTCGGGTCGGTGGCTTTGGCGGCGGCCCTGAGGCCGAGCTTGCTGAGCCAGTTCATCGGGGAGGCGTGGAGGGAAACGGATCTAGTGGTGGTCGGGAAGGAGAGAGGCTTTCGGTTGCGGTGGGCGGAGAGAGATGGAGGGAACTTGGAGCGGAGGAGGATCGGAGCTGCGGCGGTGGTTGCGGGAAACGTTCTGGTGAGCATTTTGCGGTTTAAAATCGTAGTGACGTGTTTGGATTGGCTTTTTTTAATTTCATACACAAATAAAATAACCTTATTTAAACTAAAAAAAATTCACTCTGAAAAAACACGCCAGGCCTGTTCTGTATAGCTTAAATTTCATGTTTTTCAGTTAAATTAAATTAAATTAAATTAAATTAAATTTTTCAGATTTTAATTTTGTAGTTTAACATGATTAAAAACTTAAATTAAACACCTTTATTCAAAAAAAATTATTATTTTTAAGTTCAGTAAAGTTAAATAAAGTTAAATAAAGTTAAATAAAATTAAATAAAGTTAAATAAAATTTTTTTCAGCTCTATCAAACAGCACCATAGTTCTCCAGACACCACCATTAATATTTTAATTTTACATACAAACTAAAAACGTAAAATTAAAATAAATGATACTCCTCTAAATAATATAAAAATAATACATGGCAAAATAAAATACGTAATTACTTTTGTGGCGATTAAATTGGTCATCTCCACCATTAACTTTCTCTCTCTTCCCACCTTGTTTCTCATCTTCTTTGGCTCAATTCGTCATCTTCGGCATTTCGGAAAAAAGCTATCATCTTTCCTCACGAGATCCGGTCTGATTCCCGCTAGACCGGTCGATTTGTGTTCTCGCCGCTCCTCTAATTGACCGCCACGGCCATGACTCCCGAATAGTAAGCCCTGTAGATCTTACGAGTTTCTTGATTTGATGGTTGTAGCAGATTTGATCGCATAGTGGGATCTGTGGTTTTGTATTTGTGTGGGCTGCTGTTGTTTTTCATATTTGATTTTAAAAGACATGTTTTTTTAAATTGTTTTTAGAGAAACTTCAGAATTTAAGGGTGTTTGGTAGGCCAGTTAAATTGATTATGTGATGTTTAAATGATGTGGTTGGCTTTGATCAATTAGGAAATTACCAGTTGGTTTTGAATAATATGGATGTGAATCGGGGTATGCATATTTTTGTAATGATCAGGACTCAGGAGCTCTTTTTGTGTGGATTTTTGACTATAGGTAAGGCAAATGAGTTCATAGCTCATCTTGGTGGGATGTTTGATGGTAGTTAGATTACATCGGATTGAAGTTGGGTTCATAACATAGTGTAAAGATGTAAGAAACATGCCGGATTTGAATCGCATTGTTTTCGTAAATGATGAACCAACAGCTGTTTAGGAGAAATATTATTGGAGCTCTTTCTCGTCATATTTGAAAAGTCTCGCTAGTTTTCTTTCTTTGTTTTGCCTCGAGCATTCTTGTTACTGAAGTGTAAAAGAGTTAACAAGTTGAAAATGGTATTTCTAGTTTCCAAGTCTGCATTTCGGCGCCTACAAAATCACTTGTAAATCGTAATTATCATTCCTCCTCAACTATTAACACCTGTATTATAATTAACTTTTGTTTTATCAGTGATTACCTGTTCAAGCTCTTGCTAATTGGAGACTCCGGGGTTGGCAAATCGTGTCTTCTATTGAGATTTGCTGTAAGCTACTGTTTATCACGTATATTGAATTCCTATTTTACTTATCTTCGATAGATATTTCAAACTTGAGTTTGACATTTTTCTCTGTACAAATTGCACACAAGTAACACGATTTCATAATTGCGTGATAAACATCGATCCTGGATCACTGGTTGAAGATCACAGAGTTACATAATTTTATACTCAATGAACTACACCTATTTTCTTATTGGCAGGATGATTCTTATCTTGATAGCTACATAAGCACAATCGGAGTTGACTTTGTAAGTAACGGCCCGTACGAGCTTTATGTATTTTAGTGTTTAGGCCTTGTTATTGAAACCATCTTTATTCTATTCTGTAGAAAATACGCACTGTGGAGCAGGATGGGAAGGCCATCAAACTCCAAATTGTAAGATCCTCCTTTGGCTCCCTTTTAAATGATTTTTGTGTTGTTTGATCAAAGATTAAATATTATTTTGACGAGTAAATTATAAACAATATTCATTACTGCAGTGGGACACTGCCGGACAAGAACGCTTCAGGACCATAACAAGTAGCTACTACCGTGGAGCACATGGGATTATTGTATGTCTTTTTTTCTGTTAGCATTTCATTGACGTTTTCATTTTTATTCTTGGCTATCTGCGGACAGAAAATTAAGTTCTCTTTGTCGTGGTGATTGCAGATAGTGTATGATGTAACAGATGAGGAAAGTTTCAAAAATGTCAAGCAGTGGTTGAGTGAAATTGATCGCTATGCAAGTGACAATGTTAATAAGCTTCTTGTGGGAAACAAGTGTGATTTGACTGATAATAGAGCCGTTTCATATGAAACTGCTAAGGTGAAGGGCTGAAGGCTTAATGTCGATATTGGTCCCTTGTCTTACGATTTACAAACAGTCCGTAACAAATTAATTGTTTTTTTGTTCTTTATTTATTAGGCATTTGCGGATGAAATTGGTATACCCTTCTTGGAGACAAGTGCCAAGGACGCTATCAATGTGGAGCAAGCTTTTATGGCTATGTCTGCAGATATTAAGACCAGGTACGAGAAGCATGAAAACATCGTTGTGAAAACTAAATGTCAACTGACACGTGGTTACTATTAATTTAAATCTCCTCTCATGTTTATCCTTCACCTTTATCTACTTATTTGACCACTTATGTAATGATCGAGTCTTTGATTCTGAATCATGTAATGCAGAATGGCTAGTCAACCTGCCATGAACACTGCTCGGCCACCAACAGTGAACATCAAAGGACAACCTATCAACCAATCAGGCCGATGCTGCTCATCTTAGTTTGCACTTGACGCATTTCCAAGTTCCATCGACCGTATGCATATAACAGTCGACTGGACAAAATTGATTCTATTTGGAAAAAAAATATTACATCCAGACGATTTCAGCTATGATTGCCTTTTATATATGGTTGTGTTGGACTTCCAATTACTTTTGACCAGTTTCCTCTAATGCATTGTACATGTTGATACAAAAGCTGTCAATTTTGTTCAAACAATTGCATGTTGGCCAACTTGTAAATTATTTTTTCTAATAACAATTTGGATAAACCAAGTGGCATAGTCTGGCTCTGGCTAAACAAAGATTCATACATATAATGAGAGCATTTAAATAGACTGTATCTCCTTGTATGGGACACTTGACATTAGTCTTGGTTCACTTTGTCCAGTGCTGGAATAGCTTCCGATAGAATATTGGCAGCATGCTGCAACTCTTCTTTGGTTATGATCAATGGTGGCACAAGTCTCACAACATTCCCTTTGCCGGCCGTGAGGATTAAAAGGCCTGCTTCTCGGCATGTATCAACCAGGGGTGATGCGGATACATCAAGTTCAATTCCAACAATCAGACCCACCCCTCGGATTTCTTTGACGTGGGGATTGCTTCCTAGCTTAGTGGTCAGAAGGTTCTTTAGATACATACCTTTGTCTGAGACATCGGATAAGAAGTGGGGTTGGGATATTTTGTCTAAGACAGCTAACGCAGCATTGCAGACTAGAGGGCCGCCGGCAAAAGTGCTACCATGGTCACCGTATTCAATGGTAGAAGCAACTCGCTCAGTCAACATCACAGCTCCAATAGGTAAGCCACCGGCAAGAGGTTTGGCGAGTGTCATTATATCTGGATATACACCATAAGCCTCATGGGCCCATAATGTACCGGTTCTCCCCAGACCACATTGAACCTGTAAGATTTGAACTATTGTTTAATGTAGACAGGCTACAACAAAAACATTGACCTAAAGACATACTGAGAACTAAAGAAAGTATATATCAAAGCAACAAAAGCTAACCCCTTTGAATATAACAACTTGAAGAAAAGAAAAAAAGAGGCAATCTTTTATGTTCATGGTTAATGTGATTAAACAGAAAAAATTATTAGTTGCATTTATGCAACACAATTTCAGAAGAAGAAAAAAAATGTTGATTACCTCATCATATATCAGAAGTGCTCCCGCTTCATCACAAGCATCACGTAAGAACTGCAGAAACTGCTTGGTTGCACTTAATATGCCTCCTTCACCCTGAATTGGCTCTACAAATACTGCAGCTGTCTTTCCTCGCTGCATAGCTTTTTTTGTAGCTTCAATATTTCCATACTCTACAAATGTTACGCCTGGCATGACAGGTTGAAAAGGTGTTCTGTAGTGTTCTTTGCTAGTCAAAGCAAGAGCACCCATTGTCCTTCCATGGAAGGAATTACTAAAAGCTATAAATTCTGTAGCGGGCTCTTCAGCATCAGGATTTGAGTGCCTCTGAAATTTTCTTGAAAACTTAATAGCCGCCTCGTTTGCTTCAGTTCCGGAGTTTGTGAAAAATACACGGTCAGCAAATGATGTGGACACAAGTCGCTTAGCTAGCTCTATCTGCAGAATTATTGTTCTTTTTAAAAAGAGTCAAACTTCAGAAAAATAAACAAACAAAGAATCAAATTTAAACCCCGGTTGCAGATTTATAAACTTAAGTTTGCTAATTCAATTGTTCAACCATAAATCGATTGTGTAGTATTTTCAGATTTTATGCTTTATCAACTACATCACCACATACTTCAGTCAACATTCTAAATTATGTGGAGAACACAATACATGAATAAACAAATTAGTTCAAGCGAGTGAGACACGAAATACATATAAAGGAAGCCAATTTGACAATTCCTTTTAGACAGAGCCCGTTGTTAATTATCTTAAATTTAAACAACTCCATCGGAAAATCCGAAGTCATAGAAAGTCATCAACCATACAAACCTGAGGAACATTATAGTAGACATTGCTAACATGCGTCAACACACTAGCCTGCTCCGTCACAGCCCTAACCCAATCCTCATCCCCATGCCCCAGCGCATTCACCGCAATACCAGACCCCATGTCCAAATACTCCTTCCCTTCCACATCAAACAAATTACACCCTTTCCCACTCACCAACACCACCGGCGTCCTCGCATACGTCCCCACAATCACTTTCGCCTCATCCTCAATCACCTCCTTACTCTTCAACCCAAACCCTAATTTCTCCAAACCCTCACTCCTCTCCACATCCACGTTCAGACACCCGCTGATCACCTTCCGACCGCTACCGCATCTCACCAGCGGATCAGGATTGAGATATAGCTCGCGGCTCGGTCGGAGCTGGTGGTGGATCGCCGGCGCGACTGCGTGTTGGAGTATCAAATGCAACGCCGCCATCTTCGTTGAATTGTAAAGGTTTTTTACTGTCAGAAATTCTGTGATGATGTTGCAGTTCGTATTGATAAATGGGCCACATTCTCGGCCCAATATTAAGGGTCTATTATTTAAAAGTCCAATTAGGCCTACGACCATTAGGAAGTTGAAATATCAAGTTGGCCCCGTTGTTTTCGAATTGTCAAAGATAGTTCTTGAAATATCAAATCAAGGATTTTGATGCTCGATATCGAATCTGATTGGTGGATCTGACAATAATTTTCAACTTATAATACTAAAAAGATCAGCTATAGATATGTATTAAATATAGAAACAGGTAGATCGGGCCCACGGCCCATTTGCAGTTGGCCCCACTAATATCCAGAAAGTGACCAAAGCGGTAATGAATGCAAGTAGCAGTAGGCGTCACGTAGCTTAGCTGCATTATCTTAAATTTATTAAATCAAATAATTAGCCTTAAACTTTTTATTTATTTAATAAACAAAAAATACATGAAATTCCATTAATTGATGCTTCCACCTACCAACCTGGAAACCTCTCTGCAACTCCAAAAGGCAGCTCCTTCGTTCAAAGAAGCTCGAACCAGAGATCAAATATATAACCATCGATTCAATTCAAGTTCAACACTCTTCACTCTTTACTCCACTCTTTATTCAACCCGTTGAAGTAAACAGTCTGACTAGAAAGCTCGATGAATTCGTTAATGGTGTCAGTTGAGGAATCGTCGTTTCTGGACTCAATTCAGCACTTTTTGTTGACAGACGACTTCGTGTCCGAATCATCATCCATGTCGCTTCAATCCCTCGTGGCTGATTCAGGTTTGAGCTCGTCGGTTGGGAGCTCTGGTTTCTGTTTTGGTTCTGTGAAAACAGAGACTGAGGTTAGTGGTGGAAGCGGAGTGAGTAGCGGTGGGGGATTGCCGCCGAAGTCGTCGAGGCTTTCAAGCAGAAAGCCAGCGGCTTTGAAGGTGGTGGTGCCACCAGCGGTTAAGGCGGCGGAGGAAGAGGATGTGAAGTACAGGGGAGTGAGGCGGAGGCCGTGGGGGAAGTACGCAGCGGAGATTCGTGATCCAGCGAGGAAAGGAGCGAGGGTGTGGCTAGGGACGTACGACACGTCGATAGAGGCGGCGAGGGCTTACGACGCGGCGGCGTTTAAGATGAGAGGGAGTAAAGCGATTGTGAACTTCCCGTTGGAGGTTGGGAAGGTGAGGCCGGCGGAGGAGGAGGCGATGGAAGGGCCGGCAAGGAAACGGAGTAGGGTGGTGGAGAGGGGGAGCGGAGATGGTGAGGTAAAGGTTGTGAAGGAGGAAGTTGTGGCGGCAGCGACGCCGTTGACGCCGTCGAGTTGGGCGGCGTGGGAAAGTGATGAGTTAACGGGGATATTCACGGTGCCGCCGTTATCGCCTTATACGCCGTTAGGTTGCTCGAAGCTGAGAGTATAAAAAATAATTAACGGCGTTAGGAGATGACGTTTCAAAATAGAACACTACTTTTCAATTAGGGCAAGTCATTTCTTTGTTTTGATTATTTCATTCATTCGTTGATATCGTCCCACTTCATGGTGACGTCATCCTTGTAGTGTTCTGATTTGCATATATATCTTACGAATGGTAGAGGAGCGTTGAAATGAGGCATGACAAATAAGAATGAGGCAGTGATGCTTGATTAGAGCCACATATTTATCTAGGGTTGGGTTTTTGTACCGAAAAACCGAATCGAACCGACCAAAATTGAATTGAATCTAAAATCAAACCGAATTTCTGGTTATCTTATCGAACTGACTTATTTCGGTTCGGTATCTGTTTGCATTTTGAATTTGATCAGTTTACCGAACTGAATTTTATTTTTGTTTTGAATACTACATACCGAACCGAATCCAACCACCCCAATTATTGATTTCTTTCTCCCTCATCCAACAATCCGACTCCTACACTGTTCAAATCTCAAATCTCGCCCGAAGCCCCGAACGACTGCATCCGCTTCCGCAGCTCGTAGCCGCGAACGACCATTGCTCAAATCTCAAATCTTGCTCGGCAGCCCGCAGCCGCGATAGCTGTCATCCGCTTCCGCTTCCCCATCGCGAACGGCGTCTTCTGCCCTAATCGACTTCCCAGTCACCAGCCGCTTCAAGCTCGGTTCAACCTTCAACCATCCGCTTCTGGCATAGGTTTGAATTGAACTCTGAATCATTTGATTTTGAAATTGGACAACATAGGTTTGATTGTTTGAAGTTGAAGTTTGATTTCATCTTCACTATGCTTGAAAATGAAATTGCTTGGCATAAGTTGTTCTTTTTTTCTTAATGTGAATTAATTAAATTGTGAATGTTGGATGCAGGATTTGATGATTGTATATTGAATATTCCGATATGTGATAATTCTTTGTTTTTTTTCAATTGTAGTATACATATAAAGATGGACCAAGGACAAGGAGCGCATGACTATGAGATGTTGGCAGAAGATTATGTAGATGCGGAGATTGCGGCAGGTGGTGAGGCTGATGATGATGGTGTAGTGGGTGGTGAGGATGGCGGTGAGGAGGGCGAGGAGGAGGTGGCCATAGGGACGGGAGGAGGTAGGAAGAGGAAGAAACCTTCACCGGCTTGGGAGCATTGTACGAAAAAAGAAAAGAAAAATAGTGAAGGCGAAATAGAGGTTACCGGGATATGCAACTATTGCAATTTGGAGGTGGCCATAGAGACTTGGATTCTTACTTTGCCGATGCTCCCGAGGCCGCTTTGAACAAAGAGTTCAAACTAATGGAATGGTGGAAGGTAAATCAATTTAAATATCCAATCGTGTCAAAGATTGCTAAGGATATATTTGCAATACCATGTTCCACCGTTGCTAGTGAGGCGACATTTAGCTTGGGCAAGAGGGTTGTTGATCCGTTTAGAGCTTCTTTGACTCTACTCATGGTTGAGGCACTAGTTTGCACTAGTGATTGGCTTAGGGCTGAAGAATTTGATTTTTTCAAGGAGCCAACGGATGAGGAGTTCGAAATGTACAAGGAACTTGAAGAAATTGAAACAAGTAAGTAATGGATTATTTTATTTATAAGAGTTTTTATATATGTTAGTTGTTATTCATTTTAATTTTTATGTTTCTAAAGTTTACAAATGTTTTCCATTTTTTTTGTAGATGTGAACTATACTCAATTGCCTACATTTCCTCCTACACCTTCTTCGGTTGCAAGTACTTCATCAATGAGTAATTCCTCAATGAGTCTTACTCCATCAATGAATTTGCCTCTCCTTCCTACTCCAAGACCATCAACAATGGATCCTAGTACTAGAGGTAGAAGTCGAGGTAGAGGCAGAGGTGTTATTAGAGGTGCTAGCCAATGAGCTCGGCAGGCCAGGTTGGGATTATTGGTATGCAACTTGTTCACACTTCTATTTTGTGTTCATTTCAATGTTCAAAATTTTAACTTTTTGAGCGTATCATTTTGTGTAACTGAGTTCTCTTTTCCGATTTCAGTATGTACCTTGCTAGGAGGACCAAATTATTGGGATAGTCGTGCACACAATTTGATGTAAGAACTTGTGGTTTTATTTTAGTCGAGACTATTCTGATCCAAGTCAAGTTAGGCACTAGTATATAATATATATTGTTATATTCTGCTATTTGGTTTGTGATAAACATATTTACTTGCTTGATAATCATATTCAGTATGTACCTTTATATGATTGTCTTTATATGATTGTCTTTATATGCCTGTTATTATTGAATGTCCTCAAGTGTATGCATCCATCATACTGTGATATGATTTTCTTTATATGCCTCAAGTTATTATTGCAAGGCTAATTGTTTTATGCGCTCTTCAGTCATCATGCTAATGCTTTGCGTGGTTTTTTTTTCCAGGATTGCAGCACTGAATTTCGAGTCACGAAGATCTATGTTTTCTTCCCTCCATTCGACCTAAATACGATGTCTTCCCAAACCTTTTGTTCCATTGTAATGCTTTTTGTTTTTGTATCCATTTTCAGGGTACTGTTTTTAAGTTTGTTGTTGTATTTATAAAAACAAACAACATACTTTGTTTTTGTATCCTTTTTCAGGGTACTGTCGTTAAGTTAACCGCTACAACTTACAGGTAGTGAAAAGTTGGAAAATTGAAAAAAAACACAAAACCGACTTGTCGGTTTGGTTTGGTTTTTTAACCGAACTCAGCAACTATATTTATACGTGCTTTGTGTGCGCGTCACGTGTCCCGCTCACAACAGTAGTGTGAACACGTTCAAGTAGGCCTGGGCTCGGGTCGGTTCGGGCCCATTTTTTTTTGAAAACAGGCCGAAACCCGAAAATTCGGTTCGGGTCGGGTTCGATCTTTTTGAAATTGAAAACCGACCAAAGCCCGATTTTCAGGTTTCGGGTCGGTTCGGTCTTTTTCGGGCTATTTTCGGGCTTTTTTTTAAGGGTTTGGTTCGGGTTTTTTTCGGGTTTTCGGTCTTTTTTCGGGTTTTTACGATTTTTCGGGCTTTTTTCGGGCTATTTTCGGGCTTTTTCTGAAAAATGACAAAAACACATATTTCGATTCGGTTCGGGCTTTCGGGCCGAAAAAAATCAAAATCGAGACCGAACCGAATCTCACCATTCGGTTCGGGTTTTTTTCGGTCCGGTTTTTGGTCCGATAAAAATCGACCCGTTCGGGCTTTTTTCGGTTCGGTTCGGGTCGGTCTTCGGGTTTTCGGTCCGATACGCCCACCCCTACGTTCAAGTGAGTGGGACATGTGACAACGTCACTGCGTTTGACGGCTGAAATGAGTGATTAATATCATGTCTGATTGCCTCATTCTATCAACATGCCTCAACTTTCATTAAGCGTAATTCTTATTTAAAAATTGAAGTTCTTTTATTTTCAAATATATTGACGTGACCAAATTATATCTCGGTTTGTATTGGACGGTCCAATTGATTTCGATCCAGATTAAATTATAAGATTCGAACAAATATGAAATGGGCCAATGACGGCATGACGCCCAATAAGCAAACCGATCCAAGCCCAAAGCCACTATCCGGTTACAAAAAAAACCCACCGCGAAATCCGAATCGGGTCAGCCATCGAAACGGACAAAACCGTTACCTTGTCTTATTCCTTAGTCGTCGCTTTTAGTCCACGCTACTCGCTTGCTCCGTGTCTTCGCTTTCCTCATTCAACCAAAACCCAGAAGAGGATTTTCATTACCCGAAGCATCATCTTTCAATCCAATCCCAAGTAACGAATATCCTCTTCTTAGCATCTCAACATCCAGTCATCGTGTTTCGTTTACATTCCCCGAATTTCGATCCTCTGATTCCTGTCCAGACCCACCTCGATTCGCCTCACCATTTTCCCAATCTGATTCCGCAAATTGAATTTTCAGCCATGGATTTGCTTAAATTTATCATCTTTCTCACTTTGATTTCGATTTCACGCGCTGACGAGCTTTTTAACTCCCACCTGCTTCCTCGGCCTCTGATCATCGAGTTGCCAGAAACCCTAACCTTGGTGTCCGATGATGAGATTAAGCTGCAGTGTACGAGCTGGAGATTCGCTGTTGAGGCGAATAACGTCAGTCCGTGGAAGACGATTCCAGCGGAGTGCGTGGATTACGTGAAGGAGTATTTGACTGGTAGAGGCTATGTGATGGATCTTGAGAGGGTTTCTAAAGAGGCTTTGTTGTTTGCCAGAAGTGTAGAGGTTAATGACGATGGCAAGGACGTGTGGATTTTTGACATTGATGAGACCTTGTTGTCCAATCTGCCTTACTATACGGAGCACGGATATGGGTAGGTATCAAGTTTCCAACTTTTTTGATGTTTGGAGGTTTGATTGATTAGGTGTGGACAGGTGTTGACTTGGGCTTTTTTTTGGCAGGTTGGAGGTGTTTGATAATGTGCAATTTGATAAATGGGTGGAGATGGGGAAGGCTGCAGCCTTAGAGGCTAGTTTGAGGCTTTATGAGGAGGTTTCGAAATCGGGGTTTAAGGTCTTCTTGATGACGGGTCGTGGCGAGAGGATGAGGAGTGTTACGGTTGAGAATTTGAAGGATGCGGGGTTTCAGAAATGGGATAGGCTCATACTGAGGTGAGTGTTGAATCTGAGTTATATACACTATAACCTATAATTAGATTTTTGGTGGTAATTGTCTAATTGATGTCATTGTGATTCAATTTTAACATAATTTTCTTTCAAAAATTGATCGAATTCAGAAGCTTAGAATCTTAATTTGTACCTTTACAATGCACTCTTATGCCGCAAAAAATAAATTGATGCATGTGAACATTTGAAACCTTATTAGACTTAAGCACCACCTGCTACAAAAATCCCCTAAGCTGTGCAGTTTCGTTTATTTTTCATTTTAACCACATCCCTTCAATCTCTGCATTCCGCATCTATTTAATTTTTATGTGATTATTTATATACTGCAGTTTTGTGTTACCATTGTGTGGTTGAACTCTCGTTCTCTTCCTGCTATTCACTCAAGAGTTACATCTTTATGAACAAAATTATATACTGGGAGTGTCTTTTTAGTCCTCTTGTTCCACCGTATTGCATGTAGTCGATGAGCTCGAGGGTCTGGACATCGTATCTCATTATTTGATTTACTAACACTATTTCAAACTGTCATCGTGGTTGAGTTATATGTCACATGAACAATGAAAATGACAACACAATTCTATTTCTGCGACTTAGTGAATCATGCAGTGTATGTCTTGATGGTTTAACTGTGAATATGATTAAAAGCTTGTAGTACGTTATTGAGGCCCTACATCATTAGATTTCACATTTAAGTATGGCTTGTGGTCTAGATTTCATTGGCAGAGTAGAGACGTTAATATTCCTCTCATTTATCGGAAGTTTTAGTATGTTTACTCTGCACACGTGGTATGCGCTTTTAGTTAGCTTCTATTTCTTAGGATATGTAACATTTTGTCCTCATATAACCTCATTCATTAACTCACCATACATTTAGTAGAGATCCTCTGATCTATCAGAAAAACAAAACATCAAAGACGTTAATTAAAACTTCAGCTTGCAGCTTAGTGGCTGATAACACTCTTTTTCTAACAATGACGTTTCTCCAGGGGTTCTGATGATCACGGGAAATCAGCTACGACCTACAAGTCAGAGAAGAGGAGCCAAATCACAGAGGAAGGTTATCGTATAATTGGGAACTCAGGCGACCAATGGAGTGATCTACTCGGCATTCCCATGTCTGTTCGCTCCTTCAAACTACCCAACCCAATGTACTTCATATCCTAAAATCGCTCTCCTTTTAAACAGAGCGATTATATATGATGTGCACCCTATTGGTGCTCTGTACTGCTCCAACTTACAGTAATGTAAATGCAACTTCAGTTGACAAAATTCATAATGTTAGTATACCTAAAATAGCAATGCAAGACTCAATAATGTGATTGTCCTGAGAAACTATCCTGCTCTCTTCTTCTTCTTTTTTTCTTCATAATTCCTATTTTTCATTTCCTACTAAAGACTTCAATCATTTTAAATACATTTTTACATGAATTTAAACTTCAATTTTTTATTGTTCTTAAAGCTGTCTCATTTTAGTTTTAGAGTTGCTAAATAAATATAAGAAAATAAATAATTGTAAATTTACCAATTTTGCACTGAGTCTGAAATCAGTTAAGTATTTAAGATTCGGCTTGTCCCTCTTTATCATCAGTTCAAAAAATCTGATTTTCAAATATTTTATTATTACATTACAAGCGCCCAAATGCAACAACCTCCGGTTTTTAAATTTCTGACAAATACCCAGTCGACACGTGGAACAAAGCATCTCAATATTCGTTTCAACTTATCCCACGCGTCGTAGCTCACTGAAATTTCAGCTAGAGAGAGAGAGAGAGAGAGGGCGGTGTGTGTGTTTGTTGTGCATGGTAATGATGGTAGTGACGTCATCGTCTCTGCAGAAAACCCTAACCGCATGAACGCGCGAAGATCTCGTATCATAAAAATCCATCGAGACCAATATCCTGAGCACCACAGTGCATCGCCTTCTTACTGAGAGAAACTCTAGAGAGACGGCGATTGGCGGAGAGCTTGGTGTACTTCTCGGAAATAATGGAGCAGCGGGAGCAAGACGAAGGTGCGATGCTGATGTTGAGCAGCAGCCGACATGATCTGACCACCGAATCATCCGACGACGAAGGTTTGTCGGTCATCTCTCATCCTATCACTAAAAATAAAATCTCCAATCGTTCGTTTGGTTTCCGTTTTTATATTGATGTTGCTGATTTTCATCTCGGTCGATCTCATCGTCGATTGCCTAATGGCAGAGGTTCGAGTCGATCACATCAAGGTCGGATCCTACTACGAGATCGACCACTCGAAGCTTCCACTTAGCTCTCCGGTTCAGCTGCAGTCTGTCAAAATCGTCATGGTATGGTAACCTGTTCCGAATGCTTCAATAGTAGTATATTTTGAGCTTGTGATCGTGATCGATGGATATTGGGGATTGTTCATGGGTTTAGGTATTGATATTTTATGTGTTTGATTTTATGCAGGTCTGTGCGAAGAGCGAGCAGCGAGGCGTATCGGTGAGATATCCGAGCACGTTTTCGCTGAAATCGCACTTCAGGAGTGGAAACAGCGGAAACGGATCACGGGGCGGTGGTTCGGTGACGACGATGCAGAAATCTGCGAGGATGAATCCGGCGCTTGACGAGAAGTACTCGATGGAGAACAAAGTCGCCGCCATGGCGCTGTTCCGGAGAGTCAAGCCGGAGGAGTTTGTGAAGTTGAGGGGATTGGTTAGTTTCTGGGCAGTTGGCCAATCGGGGAGCCATACTCGGAGAATACCGACAAGATCGTCGTCTGGAGCGACGAAGTTGATTACGGGAAGTTGTAGCGGTGGTGGTGGCTCTGGGCTTACCGTTTATCAGAGGACGGCGAGGAATTCGAGGAGCGGGAGTTGTCTATTGGCTCTGAAATCTGGGAAGGTTGTGCGCTGGGGGAGGCGGCAAAAAGTGAGGTTTATATCAAACGAAGGCAGCGCCGCAGTCAATGATGCGAACCCTGAAGTCATTACGCCGCCGAATGAAGATAAGAGTGTTGGTGACGAGCAATTGTACTTGAAAGGCAAGGAGCAGAGTGATGATGGGAGTAGTGAGGATGGGAGGAATGAGGAAGAAGTGGAGGAAGTAATAAAGGAAAAAATTGAGGATGAAGATGTAGATGGCAAAGCTGTGAGTGATCAGGAAATGAGGCTTGCAATTCCCTTGAGGAGAAATGGGAAGAGAAAATGCAAGGTGGTTTCTTGCAATCAACAGATTAGGCTTCCTAAGAAGCTGAAAAGGGAAACCATTGTCATGAGGAAAATTGGTATGGCTCGGGGTCAAAAACGCAGAGGACACAAGGATTCAATTAACAGGTGGTCTGCAGATAGGTAATAAATTGGAAAATTCGATTTCCTTAAATCTGTTGACATACTGATGAATGTAATACATAGTGCCAATTTGGAATTGATATATAGATGAGTTTTGAGTTCATTTTATGCTGTTGATGAAGGTATAAGTTAGCTGAGGAGAACATGTTGAAGATCATGAGGGAGAAAAGAGCTGTTTTTGAGAGGCCTATGTTACGGCAGACACTGAGGGATGAAGCAAGGAAGGTTATCGGAGATACTGGTCTGCTGGATCACCTGCTGAAGCATATGTCAGGGAAGGTAGCTCCTGGAGGCGCAGAGAGGTTCCGAAGGCGGCATAATGCAGAGGGAGCAATGGAGTATTGGCTTGAAAGTGCCGACTTGGTTGAGATAAGGAAAATGGCTGGTGTTTCTGATCCTTACTGGAAACCACCTCCTGGGTGGAAGCTTGGTGATAATCCTTCTCAAGATCCGGTCTGTGCTATGGAGATCACGCAGCTTAAAGAAGAGGTGGATAAATTGAAGAGGTAGCTGCAATTGCTGTTCAATGTTTTGTTTTGACCCTTAACTAAGGCATTTGTGTTTCTTTAGTGGTTCATGAATTCCATGTTCAAAACAGAGATTTGAATGAGTACCTATTGCCAAAGGGACAAGCAGAAGCAGATATTGGGGCAACTACCCCATTGTCTTGTGTTTCTGAGCAGAACTTGATCACTGACACTGAAGCTCTACCCTTGAAGGTTAGATGCTTATGCTGTAGAGTTTTGTAGATGCTTATGCTGTAGAGTTTTGTAGATGCTTATGCATGAACTTGAAATTGAATTTGATATGCTGCCTGATCGTCACACATAGTCCATTTTCATATAAGTTTTATCCTCTGTTCTATTAATGCTGAGTGTAAGTTGGAGTCATGAATCATGGCTGAAGGAGCTGATCAAGTTTTGCCATGTTCAACTGTATTTTGTTGATGTAAAATGGGGCCAAAAATATGAACTTTGGGGTTTTTTAATTTTTTTAGAAGCACTGACTATGAGTTTAATTTGCATATATATATATAGAGGAGCGCTCAAATGTTATGGCCTCTTTAATGTGTTATGTGTTACGGAGCTTCTGATTGGTTAATGAAAAACAAGGAACCAATCAGAAGCGAGGAACGCCGTAACTACGGTGCACCCTCACCCACCCAACCCCCCATGCTTGTGAGGTGCACCATAAGAACCGTGTTCCTCACCTCTGATTGGTTCCTTGTTTTTCATCAACCAATCAGAACTTCATAACACATAACACATTAGTAAGCCATAACATTTGAGCGCGCCCCTATATCAGCTATGTGATTGGTTCTGATTAGCAGTAGTATGCTTTCGTAACATTTGAGCGCGCCCCTATAACATTTGAGCGCGCCCCTATAACATTTGAGCGCGCCCCTATTAGTAAGCCATAACATCTGTCCCTATATATATATATATATATTAGGATTTAGGAATGAATGGTCAAGAAGATTAATCCAAAGTGTCCCATAATCAGCTATGTGATTGGTTCTGATTTAACAGGAGTTGCATGAGGAACTGGTAAAACGGAAGTTCAGACTTGAAAAACAGATGATGAAGGTCTCCCAGTATCTTACAGAAATGGAGGTAATTAAGGGAACAGCCAATACTAGTTATTCTTCTTCATCATTGAAACGATGTTGGATGTGTACAGGTGTGTACTCAAATTATGTATCAGAGTCACTCATGCTCAGCAGTAGTATGCTTTCGGATTGTGCAGGAAGAGATGGACAAGCTGTCAAAGGTTGAGAAAGCTGCAAAGTCAGGGTCAGACGGAGCAGGTGGATGTTCAACTCTAGGGACAGAAAATAACGATGCAGCAGGTAATAATGATGGTAAGAGCCGGACACAACAACAGGAAATGGGTAGCCCTGGGAAAGAAGATGAAGTTAAAAACACAAGTCCTGCAGAAGCAGCCGCAGCAAAGGCAGAAGAAAAGGCGGCAAAGATTCAGAAGCTGAAAAGTGGGTTCAGGATATGCCAACCGCAAGGAAGTTTCAAATGGCCAAACATGGCTGCTGCTGCTGCTGTTGTGGTCTCCCCTATGCCGGACAGCAGTAAAACATCTTCATCATCTGGTCAGATATTCTCACCAACAGCCCTGGAATACCTAATGGCTGCACAAACCCCACCTTCAGTCTCCTCCTCCACTACCAAGTCCCCTTCTTTGCCCTTTACTCGGTCAGTACCACCCGTCAAGCCATTCGCTAGGCGGCATGCTGCTGCAGCCACCTCTGAATTATTGCAATCTCAGGCGGCGAGGATCACAAGTAATTTCCAACCCTTTATTGATCTCAATTATACACCACCAGCCACAAACCAAAATGAAGGCACTAGATTTCATGCTTCTAGTAATCACAATGTTGTGGTGATCTCCAGAGATTCTGCCTCCCACAATGTAGGTTCTAGTGTGTAATAATTTTTTTTTTAACTCCGTTACTCTCATTCCCCATTTCATTGCAAGTAAGTAACTATTATGTTTTTTTTTATAATGATTATATGTAGGTTAAAAAAAACAACAATGTCTGGGATGAGTCCGAGGTTGGAAGTTGAGACAAGTCGTCGTGTATTGGCATATGGTGATGAGAGCAGCAATACAAGAAGAGGCAAAGCCCCAAGTGTTTAGACAGTACCTGCAGCGTAAATCAAACCAGTGACAGGTGATGACAAAATTTAAGAAGCTCCCTCCCCCACTATGTCTCTAGAATAAATGATCCCCGTTCACCTTGCTGGGTTATGTAGCAAATGGCTTTATGAAACACGTACGTACACGGTTAATTAGAAGATGAATCTTATATAATATATTATTTGGAAAAAATTGAAACAACGACACTTAATTTAAAATGAAGTGATAGTTCAAGTAATGAAATTGTAATTTTCTCTATTTTATAACACGAAAAACGACGCCGATATAATTAATTACTTTGTATGGGGTCGTCCTGGGCTGGGTAAATCAAGGCAAGGCTGCTGCTTTATTTTTGATATTCCTCTCTCCCTCCCAAGCTAGCTAAATAACTCTCCAAGCAAAGCAGTAATGAAGTATACGAGTCATAGTTAGTCTATAATTGCTAGTCCACGGCAATTTGAAAAGGGTGGTGTCAAGTGTAGTTCACACTTTAGGGAGAGTATAAGATAAGTTTTACATGTGTGGGTCACCAGAATACGAGCATGCATTCCTGCTACGTTTCCCAAAATATCTACAATACTCTGAATCTGACCTGATGAATTAAATGAATTAATACCGTACAAATTGCAGAAAGCTCTACCAAGTACAATGGCCATTGCTAAATGCTACTATCATTTTTTTACATGGTACACTGGACAGAATTTGGATTTGGGTTTGGGTCAATAGGTAGGGGGGTTACAAAGTATGTATCTAGGGATAATCTATTACATGACATAACAAGCATGCCGTTTTGGGGAAGAATTCACTAATCACTCATACACACAATTGCTAACATTGAGCTTCTTACCAAGCTTATCACCTCTCAAGGTAATCGGGCACCTTACTTGAAGATAGAACTTAGATCTCACTAGCTTCCCCAAAATGTACGCCCTACTCCTCACCCTGAGAGTCAAGTTCATTGGCAATACAAACTTGTCCTTCTCCCTTATATCCTTGATAGCCGTCACAGCGCCATACAATGGCACTTGGTGCCCTTTCACCACAGTCACCACCCTTCGCTTACTCTTCCTCTCCTCGTAGAACTTCCTCATCTACATTGTTAATTACAAACTTACATAAAGCATTATCACAGTCACAGTTTCATATCACCCGGCCCTACAGGGATACATAAAACATTTTGAAGAAGCACAAGGACTAGGTATTAATAAGCCAAAGAACCAATATTCAATGTGTAAGCAGAAGTCTACAGACACCATACCCAAATTATGCTATACTACGTATTACTTATTAATATATCATGTTGATGACTGTGCAATGCTGCATTTTTTTGCTACTTTCATTTGACCACCACTTGCTAATATCTAACCTTATTCTTCAGTTTCAAACAAACAATTGATTACTTTTCTGCAAAGACTGCAACCATGTCCACTTTCTCAGTTTCAACTATTCAAGTCACTATTCATACCTTGAAGAGATAAGATTATGGCAAACCTTTACAGACGAGCTTTAAAAGCTTACCACATCATACATCAACTTGTCACATAGCATCAAAGCTATGAAACAGGAATGTGAACAAGTCAGGAAAAAACTCAACTAGGGTTTTAAGTTTGGGGGTCAAAATGGAAACTTTTCACTTACTTGGCCAGAGGCGATTTTGAGCTGGTAACAGTAGAGCTCCCATGGAGTAGAGGAAACATGGACGCCGAAGAACGTCCCACTGTTGGAATAAGAAATCGCCACCGTCGAATTCAGAGACAGCATTTCGGTGGCAACTCCGGTGTCGTCCATTCCCGCCTGCACATCGAAGCTCCTAAAAACAACATTCTGCAGATAACAAAAAATCAAACGCTCAACACACATGATATACAACAGCAACTAACAGTTATAGGAATACGATGATGTGATCGGTTACCTGAACGGCGACAAGAGGCCGATACGCCTTACTTGCTCCCCACAATATCAACGAGAAGATCGAAAACAGAATAAAAAATCCGAATACGAACAAGAACGCTAATCTCACTTTCCGGTTCGGATCGCGCTCGTAGTCGTCACCAAACTCTTCATCCTCCTCCTCCTCCTCAGCCACTCCACCGTCCGCCACACGCCGCATCCGCTTCCACGCCGCGGCGTTTTTCTTGTTCCCCAACCCGTTCGCGTACGGATGCTTGAGCGACGCGGAGGAGAATCTTGAAGTGGAGCTCTCGCGGGAGTGGTGAATCGGAGACGATCGGTAGTGGTACGCCTGGTGGTGATGGTTCGGCGGTGGAGGCGATCCGACTGGACTGAAGTCTAACGAGAGCTTTTCCATCTCCTGCGCGGACGGGCTCTCGACGTAGTACAACGGCCGACGCGGAGAGCGCGGCGGCGATGAGGCGTCGATGCTGGTGACCTCTGAGTCGGTCTTGGCATGCATGGTCGGGCTCATCGCGGTGGGAAGACGACGCGAACGCGGTGGTTTTAGGGTTTTCTCGAAGTTCGAATATGCAGACGAATATGACCAGATAAAGACGTAACCAAGAAACAGAGTGAGAGAGGCTTTTGGCTCTGTTTTTGAAGGAAGCAGTACAGTACTCCAATTTTGCTAACGTGCGCCCTAGTGCGCATTGGAGCTTAGGGTTCCCGAGCTATCGTGCGGCGAGAAGAGTTGGGAAAAACGAAAAGAGTATGATTTTTATTTATTTAAATACTAAATTAATTTCTTTTTCAGGATTGCATGACCTAATATTTAATAATATTACCAATTTACAAAATAAGTTGATAAAATGCAAGAGATATGGACAGTGTTAAAATTACAATGAACTGGGCATGCTTGAAACAGCCAGTCTTCGCAGCCTGTTGAGCTCGGGCAAAACCTGCAGAGCGAGACTTGGCCTATCGCTCCGCCTAATTTCGGTGCATTGGAGAGCCAACTCTGCGAAGCGAATGGCCTGTTCAATAGGCCAGTCAGGGACAGCTGGGTCGAGGATCTTGTAAAATGTTCCAATGCTAATGGATGTCCTGACTTGAAGAGTCAAGCCAACCGCAGATTTGGCAGTCAGCATTTGGAGTATTACGACCCCAAAGGAGTAGATATCAGAAGCGGGCTGGAGCATGCCTGTTTGCTGATACTCGGGATCTATGAAGCAGGAAGGTTCCGATCGCATTAAAGACTTTTTGGTTATCTGCTCTGCTGCTGATGGATCAATGAGCTTGGCAAGGCCAACATCACTTAGCTTGCCGACATTGTTATGGTCTAGCAATATGTTGCGTGATGTCAGACCTCGGTGCACTATTGGCTCGGGCTTCGCACGGTGGAGGAAGAGAAGGGTTGTGCCAATCTCAGCCGCAATGCAGACCCTCACTTGCCATGGAAGAGCATGAGTATCTCCTATACGATAAAGTCGGTCTTCCAAGTTTCCATTTCTCATGTACTCGTACACCAGGGAGTTGTTTTCTGGACATGCTCCAAGAAGGAGAACCAGATTGGGATGTCTTATAGCGGTAAGTATCTCGACCTATATTCAGATGAATCATAACCGGTCACTATACAAAATGATGCCCAAGTTTGGTATACCGATGTGATTGTGTTGTTAACATATCTTACCTCTTTTTCAAATACGAGCTTTTCTTGATTAGCCACATTTGCTTTTAAAACCTTAACAGCTACTGGTGTGTGATCGAGAGTGCATGCAAATACTTGGCCATAACTGCCTCGACCTATCATCCTTGACATGGAAAAGGAGTTAGTTGCAGCTTCAATCTCACTAGCTGAATACACCCTGTAGCCTTGGTGGCCTCCCATCTTTAGCAATTCCACATTATTAACGGTCTGGTTAATATCAGTTGTACTAGTAGTTGGCAAGTATCTTCTGCCCTCCACTCTTGATAAAGGCTTTTGGGGCTTTGGCATCCTTCTCATCAGCTGATCTTCATTTAGATTCAACATGTTCAATTTTGAAGTCTGTTGAATAGAAAATTACAGAGGTGGTATAAGACTCCAATCAAGTTAAATGATGTATTAAGATATGTTATATGTAAAGCAAGAAATTTTGCATTTTCACAGCACTATTCAATGTCAATCATTTGCCATCATTTCAAATCCATTTGAAACGAAGTATGTAAAACTAAAGACTTGGTATCTTACTCTTACTTACAGGGATTAACGCATTATTTGCCTCATTGCATGAGGCGTACATCTTCTTTTTGTTCATCAGTTCCAGCCTGAGCCTGTGCATTTCATCCTATAATTTCAAGAGATAAAATTAATGTCTGATAATATCGAATCTCTTCTTACAAACTCAACAATTTAGGACTACCAGTGCAAACATTCAACACTTGTAGGACTACTCTTACCATGCTATGGTAATCAGTGATCGAGGCATTTGAAGACCCAAATGACAAATTGCTCCAGTCCGAGTTGTTAGTTGACAAAGAGGCATGTGAAGCATATGAACTAGAGCTCCAATCTGAGGAACTAGTCAACCAACTATAGGAGGTGCTATCAGAGACTGGCCTATCAGAACTGACGAATGAAATGTCTGATTCTGATGACGAGAATCCCCCAACTCTGAAGTCTGAATGATCATAGTCTTTTAGAGGAGACCTATGCAATTCCATCAAAATTAGTACTGTTTACAAATAAACAACATTACATAATGTGTTATGAATTACAACACTCTCGCAATTGCCACCAGAGTGAGCCACGTCGCAGATTCTAGCTAGAATACACTATCCTCCTTTCAATTTTTTTTAAAGAGGGTTGGCTAAGCGAGCCAACCCTATAAGTTTCCACAAATTATGTCAGCCATATGTCTTGCTATCCATACAGCACTCACCAAACTAGGGTGAGAGTGGCATATTTAGCAAACCGACCCTTTTTATGCCACTCTCACCAAACTAGGGTGAGAGTGGCATATTTCACTCCTTTCAAATTGGAGTGAGCCACATCGTGGACATTTTATATCTGAATATATGACTCCGGTCTCATATTCATCTCACCATTTACGTGAGAACAATTCTAGCTAGAATAAATTATCCTCCCAAATTGAAACTGTATTATACGCTTTATATTTTTCTTTTTGAAAAAAAGAAAATAGAGGCATCCGGCTCCCATCAATTAGTTCCCTATTATAAATCAGCAGTTTTCAGAAAGTAAATGCAATTACCATAAATCTAGTGAACTGATAAAAACAAGCATGCCACACACCTGAATTCGAATTCCTGAGCTGGCTCCGATTTAAATGGTGTTGTTTTGGCAGTCACTGCAATGAGTAGGATAATTTATGTTCGAGACAAAAAAAAACAAGTTGAATACATGAACAGCAGGATACGAAACATTAACAAACTTTCAGTTTTAGATGCTAACCTGAACTTCCACAATACGTCAACGACGATGTACTGTTTTCGTGCCCCTGAATGTCCTCGTCTATTCCTGATACACTCTGTGAGATTGACGAAGCATGCTTTACGAATTGTAGCTTCCCTTTGGCGATGATATACAAGGTACAGAAATATGGTATTTTCTTTGAAACTCTCGATGAAACATCTGGTCCCTTCAATTTTCTAAGTATCAAAAGTTTGTGAGAATTTATAGGGAGAAAACGCTAGCAAACTATTTACGATCTTAATTATTTTAGCTGCTCAGTAGTGTCTGTTTGAGATCTATTTGATGCCTTGTTGAACATAACATGCTTAAAGTCATTAGTCTCACAAGCTGAAATTAATTTTACCACATATTATAAACAGGTACTTACTTGACAAGCCCGCTACGAGATCCAGCACCCATTACCAGCACATCAATATTTTTAACTAAAACAAAGTCAGTAAGCGCATTTACTGTGTCATCATCCTCCAGTAAGACGGTTTCACTTTGCACCTGCAGTTGAAAAAAAAAGTAAAACGTTTCATACCAGTCCCAACTTACAAGTAACAATTTGCGACTACTGAATGGTAAGTCATCACCACGAGATCAAAATATACGAAATGCGTCAAAGGTGAGCATTGAGCAACATAAAAAGAAGCAGATATAAGTCACAAAAGCATACATTCTTTCTCTTGCAATATGATTCAAAGGGTAGAAGCATCTCTTGCGCTCGCGTACGTAATATATCTTTAAATCCCTCTTCGATCCCCATCCGGACATCTAAAGACAACACAGAAAAACACCATGCATTAAAAAAGTGGAACCTATTTTCCTAATCCTCAAACAATCCAAACTCGCGGACTATCAAATCAAATAAATTATTTTCTTTCCAACAACAAGCATGCAACACCAATGATCATCAAATAGCTCTAATATATTTAATATTCATATGCACATTCCCAAAAGATTCTAATCATTCTGTTCATTGGTATTCAGTACGACAAATCCTGGCACATACCTGAACCAGAAAAAGCTTCGATAGTATGAGTGTGTCTTTTGGCTAGATAATAAAACAAAAATTAACAACAGTTAGACAGATCTCATAACAAAAATATGAAAGAAAAAAAAAACCAATTATGTAACAAAACTATGGCCTCTACTTCTCTCGCTGACGAAAGCTTTTGCTCTAGGTCTGACATTTACGAGCGTAACCGAATGTCCTTCCATTATCAGATTATCGATCGTCCATTTCAACGCAGCTTGGCTGCTGCTGCCTTTCTTGACAACGATCGCTACAGTCGTGTCTTTCCCAACTGGCGTAGGGTTTCCCATTCCACCAAAATCAGGCAAGCGAAGTAGAAGGTGGATATGGAAATGGATGAGAAGTGTATCAGAGATTCAATCGTTCTTGATCTCGGATTCGGACTTATAGATTCTATCTCCGACAGCTGTGTCGACGTAATTAGGGTTTTCGACTGGGAGATGACAGACTGTCGATCAGCCATGGCTAAAATTAGCGTCTGTGAGATGGACGGCGTTGACCGTTGAAGGACCAATTCTTAATATTTCCGTTCGGTACGCCGGGGCTCCGGGCAGATCGATCTATAACAGAAACAAATTATCGCGTTGTGGAACGTGGATGGAACACATACACTGTGTTAAGCAGTTCATGGTCTCATGTGTTCCATCCACATTCCACAACGAAAATATCTATACAAGACAAATTTTATTGTTAACGTGGCCTTTTATAATTGGATGGAGGAGCTTTGGTGGCTTTTATATTTTAATTCAAATAATTTTTTTGTAAGAGAAACTTTTTGAGTTTTTAATTTTATAATTCAACTTGATGAAAACTTATATGAGTTCGTAATCTCGGATCAAATACAAACCACAATTATAAATAAAAATTAAAAATTTAATAAAATATTATCACGTGTATATTTCGACCGATCGTAATTCGGGGCATTTTTTGTAAATAAAAAAATTTAAAACGGACTTATTTAAAAATACATAACAGACGCGAGGGTATAATCGTCCTAAAATTGCTACAGTAATAGTTTTAAGTCTGATAATTGCTACAGTAATAGTTTTAAATCTGATCATTACTGTTTTAAGTCTGATCATTGTAATTTTAAGCCTGATCATTACTATAGTAATAGTTTTAAATCTGATCTTTGTAGTTTTAGGTCTGTTCAGTGCTATTGTAATAGTTTTAACTTTTAAGTCTGATCGTTGCTGTTTTAAGTCTGATCATTATAGTTTTAAGTCTGATCATTGTAGTTTTAAGTCTGATCATTACTGTTTTAAGTCTGATCATTGTAGTTTTAAGTCTGATCATTGTAGTTTTAAGTATGATCATTGTTGTTTTAAGTCTGATCATTGTAGTTTTAAGTATGATCATTGCTACACTAGTAGTTTAAGACTGATCATTATAGTTTTAAGTCTAATAATTGCTGTTTGAAGTAGGATCATTGTAGTTTTAAGTCTAATCATTGCTGTTTTAAGTCTGATCATTGTTGTTTAAGTTTGCTCATTGTTGTTTAAGTCTGGATATTGCTGTTTTAAGTCTGATAATTGCTAGTTAAGTCTGATAATTGCTAGTTAAGTATGATAATTGCTAGTTAAGTCTGATCATTGCAAGTTAAGTATGATCATTGTTGTTTAAGTCTGATCATAGTTGTTTTAAGTGTGATTGTTTAAGTCTGATCATTCCGAAATATGTGAAATGACCATTTTACCCCTCCGTGTTATATCCGAGATTTCGACGAAATTAGACACGTGTCAGTTGAAATCCGATTTTTAATTTTTATATATAAACGTGGTTTTCTCATGAACCGCACTCAAATTTATTATCTTCATTAAAAAAATTTAAAGTTAAATTAAGTCACCTTAAAATTAAGTCACCTTACTCTACGATTTAAGTTAAACCGAAACTGAATTGAATAGGGGGAGGCAAAATGTAAAAACTGAACATTTAGTTCAAAAAAATTAACCCAAGTATAAAAGATATTTTACACATTTATATCTTGAAATTTGGAGGAACGAAAAAAAGACACTTTGCGGGTGGTTACATTAGAGAAAGTGAAGTTGAAAATTCAGGATGACACTGATTCTCTGCACTATCAAATACATATATGCTAGTCAGAATTGAAACAAATGATTGTTCATGATGCTTCAGAAAATCTTTGTAGCCTGTTGAGTTTGGGTAAGATGTGGAGAGCAAGATCTGGCTGTTACTTGGATTAACTTCAGTGCATTGAAGAGCCAGTTTTTCAACGCTTAAGGCGCAGTATAGAATGCTGGCCTTGGTGGCTTCTGATTAGGCCTCCAATCATTTTGTGATTCCCCATGTGCAGTCCTCGGAGTGATGTGTGTTATAGCTGCCTGATATGGAGATCTCTGTGACTTCTCCATTCCTTGATTGTCTTCTTGATTCAAGGCTAAACTCTGTTAAATGGAAATTTTACAACTTGTAAGAATACAAAAGAAAGATGGTGTACGCAGACAGTTCTGCAGTTCCACGTTCATTAGAAATATAAGACTAATTCCAGTACGTTGATGACTTCTCCTTGTTATATGCTATCAAGCATTCATAACACAATCTACCCACTTACTAGCATTTTTGCATCAGGCACTTCATTGCACACAGAGTCATACATGTTCTTCTTTTTTATCAGTTCAAGCCGGAGCATCTGCAATTCGTCCTGTCATTAAAAAGTGAATGCGCAATACGATATTACTTGACATGGACCAGGGTACATGCCAAATTTCAGTGTCTTAAGAGTGAGATAAGATAGGTCAAGAAAGATCATGTAACTAATCACATTACCATGCTATTGCACCCAGAATCTGCATGTGAAGACTCAGTTGAACTTAGGTCCCAGTTTGAGCTATTACTCGAGGCATATAAAGGTGTAAATGAGCTATTATCTGAGTAACCAGAGGATGAGCCACCAAAGAACTGCCTATCAGAACTGACAAATGATATGTCTAATGTTGATTCCGAAAATCCCCCACTGCTGAAATGCGAGTGCCCATAATTTTGTAGAGGAGACCTGTTCAATTTAGTAACAATTTTGAGAAGTTGATCTTGGTGCATGATGGGTGATGCGGTTGAAATCCACACCATGAACATTTCAACTTATGAAGTTTGTAGTCCCTTTTCCATCTGAGAAACATACCTAAATTCAGATTCCTTCTCCAGGTCAGGTGGCAGTAGGGCTGTTCTGGGGGTCACTGCAACAAATTATATAAGGAAACAACAAATTTAGACATCGAAAAGAAAAATAATCAATATTCTTAACAAACCTCATGTCTAAATGCTAACCTGAACTTCCGCTATACAATAACTCGCTACCAATAGGTGGCTCGTGATAGGTACTCGGATGCTCTACAATGTTGACGTTGTTGTCTGACAAGGCCTGTGTAGTTGAGGAAGATCTTACAGATAGTAGCCTTCCCTTGGCAATTATATAGACAGTGCAGAAGTATGGTGCTTTCTTCGAAACTCTTGTCGCCACATCAGGCCCCTTAAATTTTCTGATTATCAGTTTAGTGACAATGTCAGACTGTGAAACCTTAAAAGATTATGTCAATAGTCACAAAGATCCATTTGAACTGGATAAATCATAATCCGAAAGACTTGCTGATTTGGGGTTTCCACCTGTTTTGCAGCTTGTATTCAAAGCCTACCGAATAACCCAATATTTGGGGTAATTCGGTAAGGCTTTGAACTGGATAAATCATAATCCGAAAGACATGCTGATTTGGGGTTTCCACCTGTTTTGCATCTTGTATTCAAAGCCTACCGAATTACACACTATTTAGAAACACAATATTTTTACAGAGACATTTCTTTGGTGTTATAAGCTTGTCACTCACCCATGTCTTATGGATTTATTATCAAGCAAAATTTGAAAATGATTTAATAGCAAAATTTCGAACTTACTTAAGAATGCCATTGCGTGATCCAGTACCCATTACCAGCACATCAATCTGATGAACTAGAACAAAATTTGCTAATGCTACGACCGGGTCATCGTCCTCTAGCATCACTACATCAGTTTGTATCTGCACACATATATTCCAATAGTAAAATTAAATTTCCTTTTCATTTCATCCAGTTATGAATAGATGAGTCAACATAGCATGATAATTTATGTTGCTTACGTGAAGATGAGTAATATAAGGATCAGCACAGAATAAACAGTGGCAGAGGCTTACCTTCTTCTTCTGGCAATATGATTGAAAGGGTTGAAGCATCTCTTGCGCTCGCATAATTAATATTTCTTTAAATCCTTCATCAATTCCACTCCTGACTTCTAACGACAACACAGAACAACACCATGTATTAAAAAAGTCAGAACCTATTTTCCTAATCCTCATATTTAACAAGCATGCAACACCAATTTACATTATTTTCTTTCCAACAACAAGCACTCAACACCAATAATCATCATTAATCTAATATATTTAATATTCAAATGCACATTACCAACTTATTCCCCCCAAAAAAAAATATGCACATTACCAAAAGATTCTAATCATCTGGTTCATCAGTACTACAAATCCTTGCACATACCTGGACCAGAAAAAACTTCAATCGCAAGAGCACGTTTGGCGGCTGGATAATAAATCAAAAATTAACGACAGATAGACAGATCTCATAACAAAAATACGAAAGAAAAAATAAACAATCCCGTAACAAAACTATGGCCTTTACTTCTATGGTTGCTGAAAGCTTTTGCTCTAGGTCTGACATGTACGAGCGTAACCGAAAGTCCTTCCATCATCAGATTATCGATCGTCCATTTCAACGCAACTTGGCTGCTGGTGCCCTTCTTGACAGCGATCGCTACAGTCGTGTCCTTCCCAACGGGCGTAGGGTTTCCCATTCCACCAAAATCAGGCAAGCGAAGTAGAAGGTGGATATGGAAATGGATGAGAAGTGTATCAGAGATTCAATCGTTCCTGATCTCGAATCCGGACTTATAGATTCCATCTCCGACAGCTGTGTCGACGTTATTAGGGTTTTCGACTGAGAGATGACAGACTGTCGTCGATCAGTCATGGATGAAGTAACCGTCTAGCTAAAATTAGCTTCTGTGAGATGGACGGGGTTGACCGTTGTAAGACCCGTTCTGAATCGTTCCGTTAATATGCCGGGCCTCCGGTTAGATTGATCTGTAACGGAGAAGCTTTGAATTTAGATGACATTTCAATCCTCATTTTCAATCAATATGTTTTACCATATTAAATCAAGATAATATCATGAATAATAAATTTTTTTTAAGTTCCTTAATAATTTTTTTTTTTTTGTTAAATTGATTTCCGAAGTTTATAGCTATCCTTTAGTGTAACTTTTCAAGAAACTGAATTATCGGTTTTGTCGGATACTTCAATTCACTCAAATATTTGTTGGAAAATTGGGATTGGGATTTGAAGAAAATAGTGGTGATCACTATTCTATTGTCAAATTAATTTAATTTGATAGTATAATGGTCCTTGATGACACATAATATTAATGTGTTAAATAGCATGTTATGCCAAGAGTTTTCTTGGTAATAAAAATAATAAGTATGGTTTCGATGACACTAGGGTGGTCATAAGGATTTAAAGCCTTTATGACTTGGACCGTTACAATAGCTTATGTTCTCTCCTATAAAAGGAGGAACATAATAGCTTACTAGCTTGTAGAAACTTGAAGGAAAAAAGAAGAAGAAAATCACACGATATAATTCCAGCATTCCTTTCATTAGGGTTTTATACCGGCTTGATTTTCCTTTTCCTTTGAGTAGTATTTTGAGTGCGTTATGGTGATAGTGGAAGGCACAATGCCAGTTCACAAGTTGAAACTAGTGGTGTCAAGTTTCAACTTGACGTTGTTGTATACTGGGAGGCAGTTGCTCAAGATTCCAAGCACCCAGTGGGAGAACAATAATGTTTTAAAGAAATCGTTGAACGCGCCTCAACCACAATTCTGGTTTGATCGTATCAATGTCACATTCTCTATCGTTTCATATAAATATCAATTGTATGTCTTTGATATATCTGTCTATATGTATCGTTCCCACGGTTAGTTGTACAAGTTATTTCTAATTAATTTGTACAACTTGTCTAACAATCTTTCTTCATCATATATCCACCGCTGATGTACATGTCTCGTAAGATATATTTACATATTTTCCCCTCTTATTCTTTTGGCACCATGTATCACCAATGAAGCGCAATCAACTCTAAACATTAATATATAACGGTGATATTTGAATCATTGACATATCATTGCAAGACAATGTGTTCAACCAACTCAACTTGTAACATTTCAATTTTTGTCCCACGCTTGGGAGCATCGTGTGAGCAAACTTGATAAGCTTAGCCTACTAGTTCTCATGTCACCAATCTAACATGATCTTTTAAGATAGACTCTAGGTTGTGGTGACCTAGTTAAGGACGATGTCATGTTAGTTAGGACAAGCTAGACTTATAACGGCTCGTATTGGCTACTCCGATCGGGGTCGTTATATATGATATCAGAGTGGAACCTCCACAGTAGGTGACTGTGAGCGGTCTCCGAATAGAGGGACGATCCTGTGTTCTGTCTTGTTTGGCAAGTAAAGCTCTCATGTCATCAATCTATCATGAGCTTTTGTGATAGACTATAGGTTATGATGACCTAATGGAGAGCGGTGACATGCTAGTTAGAAAGTCCTGCGAGTTTTTGGTGCGTTAGCTTCCTTGGAGTCAGTGGCGGATCCACATGGTGGGGAGGGGGGCAATTGCCCCGGGTCGATTTTTCTTTAATATTAGACTAATGTGATGTAATTTTGAATGATTTTTACATTTTGCTCTTAGTCATTTTGATTATATGCCCCTTCTAGTATGAAAATAACTTGTTGGATACACCCCGATCCAAAAATATTTATCTTGCCCCTGATCCGAAAAATTTCTGAATCCGCCCCTGCTTGCTCGGAGTCATGGTTCTCTTGTACATGTTTTGTTCCATATATATATATATCATCATTCTTCCAACAACAAAAAAAAATTAACAAATTTCATACGTGTTTGCTGTCAGACAAAGACAGTTAAATCTTTAAATTTTTTAGAGCTGTAGAAAATTTCCATCAATAATATAATTTTATATTTTATTGAAAAATACAGAAATTGTATCGAAAGGAAAAATTAGGCAATATGGATCATAGGAGAGGAAGACTTAAATATTCAGGATGATAGAGTTTTCCCTGTACATAATCCCTGGTCATAATTGGGGCAACTAATGGTTCAACTCATTGATTCAAGGCTCATGATGCTTCAGAAACTCTTTGTAACCTGTTGGGCCCGAGTAAAATGTGGAGAGCAAGACACATTCTGTTACTTGGCTTCATTCCAGTGAATTGAAGAACCAGTCTTGCAAAGCATAAGGCTACTTCAACAGGCCAATTATTTACCGCTTGGTCTAGAATGCTGGCCTTGGTGGCTTCTGGTTAGACATCTTTTTGTGCTTCTCCATAAGCAATCCTCCTAGTAATGTCGGCCTGATATGCACATCTCTAGTCATTCTTCATTACTTGATCTTGTTGCAGATGCAAGGAGGTCATATTTGAGCTCCGTCGTTGAATGGAAATTTTCAGACTTGTAAGAAATTCAAATGAAAGACGGTGCATGCAGCCAATTGTGCAGTTCCAACAAGTTGATGTCTTCTCCTTGTTATATGCAATTCAGCATTTGTAACGTACTCCCACTTACTAGCAGTTTTGTACCAGGCGCTTCATTGCATACAGAATCATACATGTCCTTCGCTTTCATCAGTTCCCGCTGGAGCCTCTGCAAATCGTCCTGTCAGTTAAAAATGAATAAGCGATAAGATCTTACTTGACATTCATTGTAAAAGGACCAGAGCACATGTTAACTTTCAGTATCTTGAGAGTGATAAAAACAAGTAGGCTGAGAAAGATCATCAGACTAAACTCATTACCTTACTATCACACTCATGATGTGCGTGAATACTCAAATGAACCAAGGTCTCAGTTTGAGCTATTATTTGAAGCACATGAAGGTGTAAATAAACCAAGGTGCTGGTTTGAACTATCATCTGAGAAATTAGAGGATGAGCCATCACAGAACTGCCTATCAGAACTGACAAATGATATGTCTGATTCGAATTCCGATATTCCCCCGATGCCGAATTGTGAATGCCCATAATTTTGTAGAGGAGACCTGTTCAATTGCCTTAATTTAGTTACAATTTTTACAAATTGACCTTGGTGCATGATGGGTGCTGTGGTTGTAATCCACACCCTCAACATTTCAATTACAAGGCCAGTGAACCCTTTTTCATCTGAGAAACATACCTGAATTCAAATTCCATCTCTAGGCCAGGTCGCAGTAGGGCTGTTCTGGAGCATACTGCAATGAATCCGATATATCTTGTTATGCAAACAACAATATCTAGACTGAATATCGAAAAATCAGAAATCTAAACAACCTGGTGTTAAATGCTATCCTGAACTTCCGTTAGTTGTTAATTGGACACCAATCCTTGGCTCGTGATAGATACTCTGATCGCCTAAAATGTTCACGTTGTTGTCTGACAAGGCCTGTGAAGTTGAGGAAGATCTTACAGATCGCAGCCTTCCTTTGGCAACTATATAGACAGTGCAAAAGTATGGTGCTTTCTTCGAAACTCTTGTCGCCACATCAGGCCCCTTCAGTTTTCTGATTATCAGTTTATTAGCAATGTTAGAGTGTGAAGCCTTGAGGGATTATGTCAATGATCACAAAGATCCATTTGAACTGAATAAATCATAATCCAAAATAAATGCTGATGCGGGTTTTTCACATGTTTAGCCGCTCGTATTAGAAACCTACCTAATCAGCCCGATATTCAGAATTAACAATAATTGTTTACAGAGATGACATTACCATGCTACCTTTTTCTTTGGCTTTATCAGGGGTGAAGCTTTTCAGTCACCCTTGTCTTATGGTTTAATCAGCTTATGGTTTCATCATCAACCAAAATGTTATAATAATTCAGTAGGAAAAAAAAATGCAAACTTACTTAAGAAGCCCATTTTGTGATCCAGCACCCACTACCAGCACATCAACATGATGAGCCAGAACGTAATCTGCTACAGCTTTAACCATGTCACCGTCATCTAATATTACATTATTACTAGATCATTTTGTATCTGCATACATGAATTTCAATAGTAAATTAAAATTGCATTTCATTTCAATCCAGTCCATCACCCGCAAGAAACCCTTAGCTAGTTATGAATGACCGAGTCATCATAGCAAGACAATTTTTTATTATTGGAGCAAGACAATTTATTTTGAGTGCATGAAAGATGAGCAGAATAGAGGAGAAGCACAGGTCAAACAGTGACAGAAGCTTACTTTCTTCTTTTTGCAGTATGACTCTAGGGGAAGCAGATTCTCTCTCGTTTGGATGTCTAAAATTTCTTTGTATCCTTCATCCATGCCTCTGCTTAAACCTACAAGCGGACATATATAAAAGTAGTGGGTCAGATTATACATTCTACTATTTCAATGACTAGATAATCAGACTTCACATACACACTCAAGAAATCAATCGCCTTAAGTTCTTTCCACTTTTTTAAAAATAAACTTATTTCCAAAAAGCATCTCCTATACATTTACAAGCACTCAGTTTTGTTCCTTTTTCTTTCATCAACAGCAAATAACTATAACAGGAACCAGTAATAGTCAGATGAATACAAACATCTGTTCGAAGCTGCAAGTTTCTAATCTACTTATTGAAAACATAGAGAACACACCACCATTGACATACCTTGACCACCAACCGCCCATAATTCACGCCTATCGTGCACTGAAAAATGACACAAAAATGCATCAGTCGGATGGATTTCATCAAAAAATTCACTAGAAATAAAATTCCAGCTACATTTTAAAGAACATAGGGTTTGCTGTAATTGCCCGAATTTTCGAAAGCCTGAATTTTAGGTCTGATATGCAACAATGTCACCGACTGGCCTTCGGACAGAAGATTATCAACAGCCCATTTCACCGCAGCTTGGCTGTTTTTGCCCTTACTCACAGCAATCGCCACGGCCGTGTCCTTCCCCGCCGGCGAAAGGCTTTCCATCTCACTTTTCGAGCGGAGACGCAAGAGCTTAACGAGGAGGTGACGATGTCGATCGGAAATTCGATCATTCTCGCTTGCGAATCTACCTTTATATCGTCCATCACCGACAGCTAATCCGATCACGTTGGTAAAGTTGTAATAATAATAACTAAAAGAACTGATTTGAAAATTTCTTTTATTTATTTTCGAAATTAATCTAATACATTAATCTTCATTGTTGGGAGTTAAATTCATGAACAGGGGCGGATTCAGAAATTTTTCAGATCGGAGACGAGATAAATATTTTTAAATCGAGGATAAATCTAATAATTTATTGATCCCCTGTTCATGAACAGATATGAAGCTAAGTGGTAAACCAACTCGACTACAACTCAGGTGCAACTGATTTGAAAATTTCATATCATGATATCAATGGGACCATCTCTCAAAAAAAAAAATCATTGGGACCAAATTCTTATCAATGTAAACATAGGGTTATCTATTGTAATTTCATTAAAATATTGAGAAGTCGTATGTAAACAGTTAACTTGAAGAAAATCTCTCTCTCTCTCTCTCTCTATCTATCGCGCTGATTTCTGAATCGAAATCGACGTACTGTTGCTCAGGGGGTTTAGGGATTGTTGCGGGATTCGGACTAGGGAAATTTGAGAGATGGTGCTGTCACAGAAGCTTCACGAGGCGTTTAAAGGCACGGTTGAGAGGATAACAGGTCCGAGAACGGTCTCGGCTTTTAAGGAAAAAGGGGTTCTTAGCGTCACTGAGTTTGTTACAGCTGGTGATAATCTTGTTTCAAAGTGCCCCACCTGGTCATGGTACTCAATTTTCCTTACTCACCATAAAGTTTTGATTTTTAATTTTATTTAACTAACTTTTTTTTCCTGGTTAAGATGGATGATCGAGCAATTAGATGATGAATGTGTTGAATTTTGGGGTAAAAATAGATAGAGGTCAGAATAAGGAAGTGACAATTTAGCATATATTGTTTGCAAGTTCATGTTTGTAACTACGTATATGTTGCACAGATATTAAGTTTTTTCATAGCTTGTATTTCTGACTTTTTATGTTAGCCAGTGTGGCTATGAAATTGGTCTGTATAGGAACTTTTTTGAATATAGTTTACTGTGCACAATGTTTAAAAGTTATCTTGATGTTGTATTTTCCAAATGGTTTGGTTTTTGTTTTAGGAGAGTCAACCAGTTGAATTGGAGTTAGTATCTTTTTTTGTTTATTTTTAGGGAGGCTGGAGAACCAAGCAAGAGGAAACCATACCTACCGGCCGAGAAGCAGTTTCTGATCACCAGAAATGGTGCCAAACTAACTTTGTAAAATATTTTATGCTCTGTTTCATAACTTTCATTGTTGATTTTGTCGACTTTTCTTCTTTAGTTCCATGTTTACGGAGAGCTGCATCTATTGAGGAAGATTATGAAGCTGCTGGAGGTGAAGTGCTTCTGGACAATGAAGATGATGATGGGTGGCTGGCAACTCATGGAAACCCAAAAGGTATGTCCTTTGTGTGAACCATGGATGAACAAGGTTGCAATTTTCATTTGTTTGACCCTCTCTTTACTCTGTGTAGATAAAAAATCTGACGAAGATGATAATTTGCCGTCTATGGATACTCTAGAAATAAGTAACAATAAGCCCATTCATTCAATATCTTCGTATTTCGGGGGTGGTGACGATGAGGATATTCCGGACATGGCAGATTATCAGGAACCTGACAACCTCATTGAAACAGATGCCGTAAGTTGTCAATAATGCATCTTATTATATTGGTTTTTTTTCATGCTCAGTATCACCGTTATGTACTTTTCTTGTCAAGTTTCGTTTAAGTCTGACCCCTCAGTATTTATCAAGCTTGCACTATTGTACCTATCAATTGCAGGCAACTCTTCAGTCTACATATTTTGTTGCTCAGGAGCCTGATGATGATAATATTCTGCGCACTCGCACTTATGATGTCAGCATTACGTAAGTAGAAAGAGTATTTGCGACCACATTTTTCCGTTAAATAGAACCTTGTTTATGGGGCATCGACTTGTATAATTTGGACAACCCGATGGTAAAGATGTGAATGTCTTTCTTTTCAGGTATGATAAATACTACCAGACACCTCGTGTGTGGCTTACTGGTTACGATGAGGTATGTCAGTAACGTGAAATCGGCATCCTTGTCCTGAAAATGTAATGTTATGGTTTATTGTTTGCCATCCTTCTAGTTGAATATATAATATTTGCATATGCTGAGTGCCTTAATGGGCTCAGTTGAGGCGCTGTTGTTGAGGAAACCAAAAACAAAATACAGTCAAACAACTTGTATTGTGAAACTTTAATTTTATGGTTTCTAAAGATTGTTAGGTTTATAAGTCGCTAAGACCAATATATTTCTCCTATTCTTGGCCGCAGTCAAACAACTTGTATTGCCATACTATTCATTTAAAATCATTATTATTCAATCGCCTTAAACGTATAACTGTTTTCAACACTGCCTGGAAGTGTTTTTTAACTACGAAGTGGTAGGTTGGCATCTTGTCGCTTGAATGATTGATTTTGAATAAAAAAATGTTAAACCAATTGACTCGAAAATGTGTTTTGTTGCAGTCAAGGATGCTTTTGCAGCCAGAGCTTGTTCTTGAAGATGTTAGTCAGGACCATGCTCGTAAAACAGTGAGATTGTAAACTTGACTTGTGTTCATTTATACGAATTTGTATCTGCTGAAAGTTCATTAGATCGCTTGTTCGAGTTATTTGGTTTTTGTCTTCCCACTTGATCTTCAATGCCTGTCGGGGCGTAATTTTTCAGGTGACAATTGAAGATCATCCCCACCTGCCCGGCAAGCATGCTTCTGTTCATCCATGTCGACATGGAGCAGTGATGAAGAAAATCATTGATGTTCTTTTGTCGAGAGGTGCAGAGCCACAGGTGGACATGTAAGTACAACTTCACATCCGTTTAATGTCCTACCCCCATCCCTGGTAAAAAAAAATATATATATATTGTCAAGAGTGAGAATTACTTATTTCGGAAATGGAAACAGGTACCTGTTCCTCTTCCTGAAGTTTGTGGCTTCTGTAATCCCAACAATTGAATACGATTACACAATGGATTTCGATCTTGGCAGCTCCAGCAGTTGATTGATCTCCACTTCAGGTAGCACTACGAATTCTCGTTGTTTTAAAAACACCTTACCTTTTCAATCTTCCTTTGCACACTATCATTCACATTTTGTTGTGATTGACCAAAACAGAAATCTTTACACGCGTATATCTCCGCACAAGGACTACCCTGTGCTAACGTCTCTCCAGTCATACCGTTTACTAGTATAATATAATCCTCTTATGAACACCTGCTCCTCAGGCCGTGTCAACAGGATGCAGTAGCAGGTTATGTTGAATTTTATTAATTTGAACTTTTTTCTAAATCAAATGTTCAAATTGTGAATACTTTATTGCGTCTATGTGAAGCTAAAACCAAAAAAACCAAAAAAAAAATGTGAAGCTAAAACAAAACAACTAGAACAGAGAAAAAAATAGTCTTCTTGAAAAAAATTGATTTTAAATTTGAAAATATCAAAGTTCTGTAACACTAACATCTATGAATACGCCAGCAAAAGTATTTTCTTAAACCAATCAAGATGGATTGTTTTGTTTAAAGAAAAAAGACATCTGTAAATTAAAAAAAAAAGGAATTTAACGAACATCCTAGTTTAGTAAAAATAGAATGCCAAATCTCAAACAAGTGTGGACTGCTTAGCTGATTCTTCAGTTTGGCCGGTTTTAACATGGATTGACTTTGAAGCTTTTAAGGAGTGCGGTTTATGTGTCAACGGCTGTCTCACCTAACATGGCATGGAATGTGGTTTAGTGTTAGATGTTTTGTTCGTATTCTGTTAGTCGGTCGATTTTGCTATTGTGTTTTTATCCTGTTTCTCCGAATTTTTTGTATGCCTTTTCCATTATCAAAAAAAAAGTATTGGCTGGCATCATCATTTTCATAAATCATATATGTGCAATAAAATCTGATGATTGGAATGCTTGATCTCGTCACATGGGGGATGTACATGTTCATATCCGACCCTTGAGTGAATGAAATGGTTGGGAGAAAACGACAGAATTACTAGTTTGACAAATTGTACATACAGACTACAGTTGGGGCCATTCGAGACAGAGATGTAAGTGGAAAATCGACATTGCCCCTTACGATGATAATTATTGCCTTTTCGATATGTTTATGGCTCATTTATGTTTTTTTTTTTGCATTATTAATGTGGACCTTACATGAAGATGCGATGGTATATCCACTGATAGTTTAAAGCTTCAACCGTACGTGATGCTAAATACCCCTTCAAAACAAAAAAAAAGCAAACAATTAAGATTTATATGAAATAACAATTTGAAAACATGTAATAATTAATTATCATGTTAGTTTTAAAATTATACTATTTGAGTTCATTTTAATTTTACATAAAACTAAAAGTCTTTTACGGGTTTTTAATTAACTCCTATAATGCAAACGAGTACCAATATAGTAAGTGCGTATAGTTTTAATTGTAAAAAGACGGTATTATAGAAATTAATTTTTGTTATAAGATTATAAAGAATAAATAAAACTATATTATAATATTATTATCGAATTTTATCAATGAATGAAGAATATTCCCACTCCCAAGAATTAGGTTCTATCACCAGTCACCACCTCATCCATGACCACATCTTTCGCTTCGCTTCATTTACACACAACAATACAAAACAAAATTTTAAGTTTAAAATATAAAAATGTGGACCAAAATATGCGTTTTTATTGGCCCCAATGTTCCGTATCGAACATTCCTAACCTATTCCCACACGAAACCATTTCATCAATTCTTTTTATTTTTGTTTGTCATTTGATCAATATTAAATCAACAAATGTGTTATTATTAATTAATTAAATCCAAAATCGCCAGCACCAAACAAATACCATATTCATTGAACCTGGACACTTTCCCCATCTCCTATAAATAAGGAGGCCACGCTAGCTATGCACAACTTGATTCAGCACAGCCTTTAACGCCTTTAAATTATATTATCTCTCTAAATCAGTTGAGTCCACGATATATAGTCAGCAACGCTCGCAGTTGATCAGAATGGCTGAGGCAGCGATGAGGAAGCGGAACGAGGAGCTGGTCGAGGAGCTGAGGAAGAGCCAGGAGCGAGAGGCTAAGATGAGGCAGGAGCTGAGTAAAACGTGGGAGAGGCTGACGGTGGTGGAGGAGGCCGAGGAGCGGTTATGTTCGCAGCTCGGAGAGCTTGAGGCTGAAACTGTCGAGCAGGCACGTGCTTATCACGCGCATATTGTTGCGTTGATGGAGCAGCTGGCTCAGGCGCAGAAGCTGATTGTGGAAGCAGGGTTATCTCCATCAGCTGCTTCCATAGCGTGATGATCGATGACGTGTGTATTTGTGTAAAGGGTTGTTTGTTGCATGAAAGATGTATTGTCGTGTCTGTCATGTCATGTGTGTGTTTGGTTGGCGTTGGTTGATCTGTGAGAATGTATGATTCTGATTAGGTTTCATGGTTTGTTTGTCCTGGTTGTTGTGGTTGGTTACCAAGAGATTTTTTTGATTTTTTTTCCGATTAAAGTGCAACTTTTATTAAGACGGGAACAAATTGCTCCCGAAGGAACAGAAGCCCTAGAAAGGGCACGATCAAACAGAAATTTTTCTGGTCGGACCAATACTGTAAAGACGGATTACGCACCAAGAGATTTTACAAAGAGATTTTTTTTTTGAATAACCAACAGATGTGGAAAGTAGGTTTTTATGTACATGAAATGTGAAAGCGTCCATGTTCATGTCTGGCTCTTTTATGGCTTCAAAATTCAAATCTGGAGTTGGGTTATAATTAATTTCTGATGAGTTGATATGAAAATAAAATCTTGACATTGATATGAACAAATCAAAACTTGCTCTCATGGCTCATATGAAAGAACTGAAAATAAAAGAGGCTTTCTTAAAACTTAAAAGTCTACAATTTTGACTTGTGTGAGGCATGAGGTCGGAAGGATTCGTTGGATGGCTTGGAGCGTGCTAGACTCGTCGTGCTTTCAGTTCCGGATCCCTGCACGGTTGGTTATTGACAAATGTGAAACAATCTAAGAAATAAGAAAATATTGTGTGGAAGTGGTCTCTGCAAGATTGCGTAGTTACCTTTGAACATGGTCAAGGATAAGGAGTCTTGGGCCAGGGGGTATGTTTACATCTTTGAGAGCGCTGGACAATAAAGTAGAGTAGATCTATCAGTTTATGAGGATGAACGTGGGAAAACAAAAACAATAAACATGGGTGACATGTGTTTGAGTTATATTGCCTGTCGGTGAGGAGAGGCAAAGTGCTGTCTGTCAGCAACCCTTTCTTGAAATTCTTCTCATATTGCTGTAAGCCGAGGCTTGATAACATGCTCCCAGTCCTGGCATAGTACGGATCTACGGACGGTACTGCTGTTTTAGAGAATTTCTCTCCAACCTGCAAAGGACAAATATAGTAGATGCTAAAATCATCTAGATCTCGTTTAGCTTACCACCGTTCTCAGTTATTAGTAGCAGGCCCATTATTTGCAAGGATTAACTTAACTTGCAGAGCCCCGTCAAGTCAATTCCAGCTGAAATAAGCTATAATACAATGAGACTGCAACAGCTTTTTATTTGAAATTTAAAGGGATGTATATTATTGACCCTAATCACGGTATGCTGATCATTTTCAATATATTGACCTGTATGTGAGTGTAAACCGCTATGAGCATGCACAGTCCATCCCTACCTAATTATTTAGAGACATACGAAACACTTAAAAAGTTCATGATATTGATAAGCCCTATAACTCTTCATATTTTTTCAACAGCACATGATGATACACAAAGGAAAAGACTAAGCGTGACGGGCAGGACACAAGCAGAATGTGATATATATGAAGGGGGAAAAAAATCCCAAGACTTGTAGAAATTGCATTACCTTGAAAAGAGCACCTTGAATAAGTGCAAAGAAGAGCCCAGAAGAAACTACATTCGCCGCAACGTTTGGTCCTCCCATGCCACTAACCAGTGAAAATGCAGCTCCAGAACCAAAAGCTGCAACCATGCTGTCGGAAAATAGATCTTAACCAGTTAAGTTGATCATATACGATATGCAAAAACACCTAACGAACCAAACCATTCAGATAAGCAAATTTAGCAGATCCATAATTCAAAAATTAAAACAATTTGAGTAAAGCCATTTATATGATAGTATGCAAAGACATAATACAGAGATCGGAAGAACGAGAACCATCCTCAATTCATGAGGTAACTTCGCCAAAACCTAATGGGGTTATAGTTTAGAGCCAGGAAGCTTGACCAGTGCTTGACTTGATGGTTTTATAAAGTAGTAGGGCAAGCGAATACATTTCAAATATCCACTTAAAAGGGAAACAATTGCTGAATTAAACAATCAAGATCCTACATTTCCAGCCATGTCTCAAACAATATGACCTCAAATTCACGTTTTCTGTAAAGGCTTCCAGTTTATGAAGGCAGATGAAAGAGTGCATCATTTCAAGTTCAAAGGAAATAAGAAATTTTTGAGCAGCTACAAGTACTCACTAATCCACAAAATACAAGATTACCAGGCGAATGACAAACTAAATTCTACACGGCATACCATCAAACAGAAAATTACCTCGACTCGACATCCTCTTTTCCTCTTATTCTCTTCATCACACTTGATAAGCCAGCATTCACACCGGTCATGACAGCAAAGTTCCTAGCTTGTACCAGAGGTCCACCAGCCAGAGCCTGCAATCAAAACACACAACTTAAAAACATGGATAGAGAAAATACAACTTCTCTGACTATCACTTCAAACAATCCAAGCTCATTTACTACACACCTAACACCAATTCACATACAGATAAATACCAAAAAACAGCAATTGGCAACTGTCCCGATCTCCAAAACCTTAAAAGCAGCCTCCTTTAAAATCAAATCTATATCATAACCGCTGGAAAAGAATAAAAACCTGAGCTTGTTGAAGAGAAGCCAAAGCTTGGGGATTGAGGACACTGCCAGGTGGCGGAGGAGGAACAGCTGTAGCACCGCTTAGGGTACCCATGAGTCCACCGATGGCGGCTCCCTGAGCTGCCCCTGTAGCGGTGACAACTGCAGCCTCCACGGCCATAGACTGCTTGGTAAGCCAGTGTTTAAAGCCGGTCTCGATCTCCTTCAACTTAACCTGAATCTGGGTCATAGGATTCTGCTGTTCGGGAAATCCTATCACAATCGCTCCTTGCTTTCCGTCCCCCATGTTTGGGCTTGTTGAGGAGTTGGGGACGTTGGAGGAGGTAGCCGTCGCTGGAGGTGGAATCTGTAGTAGATATAGGTTGGGTATGGCATCATTTGTTTTTATTTGAATTTAGAAGTACTTGTATAGGGTTAGTAGTTTAAAATTAGTATCTGTTCATTTTAAATTGATGATAATCCTAGTCATTTTGAGCGCAAGGGACGTCTTTTCACTGAGCTAATCTTTTTGCATCAGAAGCACTTGTATTTATCAGTTAGTATAAGAGTTGCATTGTAATTTACTAGTATGTCTACTGTATCAAGAAAGTAATGAAAGGGGTACATTGTATTTAGGTCAAATACATGTATTCAACTCAATGAGAAAACAAGTCATTCTGCCGTTAAAACTTAAAACCTTCAGCTCTTCTCCGATCTTTGTTGCTCATATTGGTTCGTCTGAGCTTCTCCGACAACTCACCTGAAGGTTTCGACAGAATCTCAATGAACTGGATAACAAAGAAAACTTACAAACAAGCCTTGCTAAACTTCGTTTTCTTCTTCTTAATCGACTCGGATTAGTGGTTTGACCGGTGAATCAGCGGTTCAATTGGGTGTGCATTTTGAATATGGTAGTGTCTGATAGGAATAGGATAGATGCCACCGAATCTACACTATGTTAATGTAAGATGCTTGTCTGCAGCAAAGAAAAGAGTTCAAGAATGAAAAAAAAAAAGATTTGTGAAGATGGTTGGGATGTATGATGAGATAAATCTTGTACAACTTCAGTTGGAGGCCTCTTCAGCGGATAGCGCATCTGGGATCAATCAAATGGCGAAGTTTTGAGCTTCAGCAAACCACATTGATATAAAGGTAAATGAATTTGAACTGAACTGAACTTACCTCGGATGAACAATATTGAATGCCCAACACCAGATAAACACCTCTGAAGTCTGAACCACATCTCCACGATGAAGGTCAGTATCAGAAGCGAACGAATACGAAGAGCAGCTGAAAATTATTTAACATGACATAGAGAATACAATTGATTCCAAGATCATAAAAGAATATTACTCTGTAGTAATTTTATTGCGTGATCAAAGTAACAGGCTCGACGATAGTTCAATGTCTAGAGATTGCTTGTGTAAATTGACAGTAGCATATTTTGAGAAATGTCGAAGTAAACACAAAAATATGGTAGATGTTTTATTTCAGTTATAACTCCCCCGAGTCAAAAGAGTCTCAGTTCGAATCCATGAAATCTCTTGCATGACTGTAGATAGGAATAGGACCAACAACAGCACAAATAGGCTTTTCAAATGGAGATACATGCACCCGCCTGCGCTTTGAACTACAACCATCAAAAGCAGGATCATCCACCTCCAGCTTCCTTCGAACAGCACGTTCCTCAACATCGGTAAACATGAACATCTTCCCACTCACACGACAAAGAGAACTACGGCTGTCATATACTATCCTCTGATCTCAATTATTGTCGCAGATGTGTGTTACCCCAGTAAGTCTGCAGCGGTACATGTTCCCACAAATGTGCTCACTTCCACATTTCTGGTCACATTTATGAGCTTGAACATGACCTTGAGGACCAAGAATGCTTGAAAGAAATATAACATTTCCTGTCCGGCCTGCCGTTAAAGAGTCCCTGCATATCTCCATTTCAAAACACTTTCTTTCACTATTCCTCCAAAGCTCAGCTCATGCAGATCCTGCAGATCATATCACTGCAAATGAGATCAAATGAGCTTCATATCCTATCGATATTTGCATCCCAAACTTAAGTAATCCATCCCTTTACTCATCAGCTCCAATCGATACAAGCGACAATCTTTAGAAAAACTCAAGCTCCTGCTCATATAACCACAGTTTTAATCTTCACCAACAACCGACTTGAAATTTAAAAATCAGTTGCAAATGCAGCAACTTTAATAACACCGAATGATTAGGAATACCTTAAAGTTTTATCTCATAAGCTCAATTCACTGTATCGCATCACACATTTTATGATTTGAATTCCATCGATAACATTATACATATGAGCTTCACCTCAGTACACTCCAACCAACACTTTTGAATACAATCTGAAGCAAACTAATACCAAATGTCGAATATCAAACTACCATGAATGTACGAAAATCAACCACCATCCACCTCGATACTAGCATCAGAATCAAAACGCTACTCGCCTGACAATCTTACCGATTAATGTCGAAATCAGATAAAATCGATCGCCGCTTACCTCGCCAATAATACCTTCCCGCAGTGAGATCAGACACAAACCGCACTCCTCTCTCTCTATCCGTCTCTTCCAACTCGAGCTTCACCTAAGCCGAAAATGGCGAGAGAGGGAGCGAGCCAGGGATAGTTTGCAGGTAGTTAAAGTTAAACAACTTCGTGTTTGAATGCGAAACGCAAGTCGTAGTTTCACCCGCATCGCGAGCCACGTGTCCCGTCCAACGGTTCAGATTCTAGTCCAGTAACGAAACGCGCGAGTCGCGTTGACTGGGCCCAAAAAAAACCCCAGTTTTGAGCTGGAGGCCCGATAAAACTTTAACACCGGACCCTAACCGTCGTGTCGAAGAATGTGGCGCCAACTAACAACCACCAGTCCGATAGTGTCTAAATTTGATTTATGGTTTTATTGATCACTCGAGTAAAAAAGGCATCAGTATGATAAGATTATTGTGAAATTTAATGCTTATTGTTTGATTATTAGAAAGAAAATTTCCAACTGCAGATGTTTGATACTTTGAATTCTTAAGGCGTACTTCAACAAATTGGAGTAAAATGAAAAGTGAATTTTTGGAATTGCAATCAGTTCACATGGGATACAATTGTTGTTCATTAACGCTGTCTTCCTGATCACAGAGTAGCAGGAGCAGCACTAGTTTTATCTTCTGGTCCTGAAGATTCCGGGCCGACTTTTGATTCTTCTTTGACATCACCAACGGCAACAGTTTCAGGTGCTTTCTCATCAGCCTCAGCCACAGTCAGAACCTCATCATCCTTTTTCACCTCCTCCTTTGTCTCAGCTACATCCACCAGCGGCTCTTCTTTTTGAGTCTCGACGCTCTCCTGGTAAATATTAAAAAAATATGAGCCAAACATATCAAATCCAAGCAGTGTATAATCCTAGTTTCATATTTTGGGGATATAGACATACCGCTGTAGGCTCGGTCACGGCCTTAACTGCCTTAGGCGAGGCAGGGGCTTGGACAGGAGCGTTTTCGGAATCGAGCGCCTTTTGTCCACTGAAACAGCCTCCCATGGTGAACTTGGAATAAGATCGAAGTGGGGGGAGGCTCGGAGGTAGATCGGATGTCTTGTTTTCTCCTCTCTCTTTTTTTTGGCTGGTTGAGATGTTGGGTTCAGCAAAACCAGAGAAGGGGATGCAAGTAAATATAGGGGAGAGGTTGTCTATATTTAAGATTGTGACAAATGATTGATTTTCTGTAGGTCTAACTTAAGCTTGTCGATGCAATTGAGGTTGTGCTTTTTGTCGGCATCTCCTGTCATTCAGACTTGTTGGAACGTACAGCAGAGCATTGGTTTTCTGAGGCAAACGAAGCTCCAGGTATACCTCGAGCACTCAGATTTTCTTCGCAAGTTCTCACTATTTTTGGTAATTGTTTCAGCCTGTTGGGCAATTACAAGTTTGCAACCTGTTACTCTATAAACATATTTGTTTACAACGATTCAGAAATATTTTTAGGTCCTTCAGCGTGACCACACTTTTTTTTTTTGATGGACGTGACCACACATTTTAAACATCAAGGAGTTTAACAATAATATAAATTTTAAATCATGTAGCAAGCTTGTTTGGAAAAACAGACAATGAGGCAATATGCATAAAAGGAGCACAAGAAATGAAAGTAGGTGTCCAAGGCTAGAAGGATCAAAATGCTTTTTTCCTTTGTTAATCATTCCTCCTCGGCGATCTTTCCCTTCTCACTGACATAGATACCATCAAGAAACTTTCTGATATCCTTGTTCTTCACATGGCATTTCTGTTCAGCAGAGACGTGCATAGAATTTTAGCGACCAGATAAAAAGTTCAACGCATCTTGTTCAGATTGCATCATGGTAGTACATTGATGGGGAGGTAATTTACCTGGTTAATCAAGGCACATGACCGAGAGACAAGTTCAATGTCATTTCCATCCAAGACAATCTCATCCTTGACCTTCTCAGATCTCACAATTGTAACACCATCAAGCATATCTACCTTCCTGACCTGAAAGATCAGACCAAATCTCTAGGTATATCAGATGTTGAGCAACACAGGCAGCGAATTGGACACATTTTTTAATAGATTCTAAAACACACTGAGTGAGCCTCACAAAAACAATCCAACCCAACATGTCTATCCAACCCAACATGTCTATGCAAGAGTCCAAAGTGTTTCATAAGACGGTTTATCAGCAGCACATTGTTTAGCATGTGTTAAAACACAGCTCTGATGTGAACGAAATTAATACCTCAAAATTAATACATGGATAAAGGACAACAATATGACTCACACAGAACTTACAGTAATAGGTGGAGAATAATAGAACTACAATGAATAAAAATCAGTATTGAATATCTTTCCTTGTCCATTCGTCTTCTAGTGCACAAGCATTAACCCAACTACAAGCCTCTTAAAGTATCACAACCCATCACTAAGGTAATTACAAAGTACACCCAATAATAAAACCAAAAGTATGATCTTCATACAGCCTCGAATGCCATCTCAATACAAGCAAGGAATTCAGCTCTGGAAATTCAAGGTCGAGGCAACATAGAGCAGAATTGAACAAATCACTACATCAATAAGACTTCATAAGCCATCACAGACTACAAAATTCAGAAAGATGGTTTCTGAATCATTTTGAACACCTCAGATTCTTTAACCACAGTCATATACTGAAGTCAGCATATTTATATCCCGAACACAAACCAAAAGCATGATCTCTATAACTACAGGCATGTGCTCTAACCACAATCATAATTACTAAAGTCCACATATTGATCACACAACAAAAACCAAAAGCACGATCTCTATAAATATAACTACAGGCATGTCATCTAACTATAACCATAATTAAAAACAACAAGAACATCAAATACAACCACAACAGACTTTCGAAATGGTATTTTATTCTGAAAGAGATCAATAAATGACAAAATTGGACGAAAAGTAAAGGCAGAAACTCATTACCTTCTTCTCGCCGAGAAAATTACGGATCTCAATCCCTTTCCCGCCAGTGGTGATCGAAGCATTGATAGGAAAGTGAGCGTACACAAACCTCATCTTGTACCTGTACCCCTTGGTAACACCAGTGATGAGATTGTCAACATGAGAAAGCGCAGTCCTGATAGCGGCAGTAGTCTTCCTGGAACCAAACCAAGCATCGACCTTCAGCTTCTTCCCGCCAGTCTCTTCATCCTTAATGAGCTCGAAGTCGAGATTCAAGTGCTTGAAATCCCGCACAAGCTTCCCTCTCGGTCCTTCGACCTCGATGACTTTGGCCTTGATTTTGATCTTCACGTCGTCGGGGATGTCCATTGTCTCCGATGAAAGAATCGTCTTCATTTTCGCCGCCCGTCGATTCGCTTCACACTTCGCAAACTGTTGACGCAGAGCTTCGAAACCCTAATCCGCAAAATCGGATTTTATACGAAGGCGTTGATGAGTTGATGGTCTTCACACCGACTGTAAACCTACTTAGACTTTTAATGGGCCTTCAGCCCATTACCGTACGAGCCTTAACGGGCCTTCTTTCTGAAAGGAGGACAACAATTGGTTCATCTACGTGACTATTTGTCGATGTTTTACGTGTCAATATATAATTGGCGGGATGACGTCATATCTCTCAGTGATTTTGTCATTCCCAATTCTACCCCTTACGTGACTCAGCACCTCAAACAACGACGAAGGGGCTATTTCGGCATAAAATCCTTCAGTGGCATTTCCGTAGAAAACCATTGCTGACAACGAACGCGGTATATACTCTACAGTCTACACTACAATTCTACATAGCATAAAGTGACAGACCACATCGCCAAAACTTCGCTCGATCTTTTTCCGATGCAAGCTTCGGTAATCAAATTATGCTTTCAGTTTCCGATCTAGTCTAATCGAGTAATCCCTCTGTCAATTTCTAGGGTTTCGGTTTCCGATCTTGGAGGCGTTGATGGTGAAGCCGAGTGCGGCGGGGTCGGTGGGGTGGAGGTTTAGTCCCAAGGACGAGGAACTGATTAATTATTTCTTGGCGCGGAAGATCAACGGAAAGGAGGATGATGTTAAAGTGATTCGAGAAATTGACGTGTGCAAATGGGAGCCCTGGGATTTGCCTGGTGCGTCGTTATATATTCGATTGCTTTGTTGTGATTTTCGTTTTCCTTTTACAAATGTTTCGTGTTTTTTGTTTGTTTTGTTGAAGTTTTAAGACCAAGTTGAAAAATCTAAGTCAAATTTCCATTGATTTTGATGATCTGATACTGATAGTGTTTATCTGCTGATATTTTTATGTGCTGCATTTTAAAGTTGAGTTTTTTTTCCCTTCTTATTAATTGTATATTGGTTAAAGTGTTGTTTGTTGACTAGTGTGAAATGAGAATGTGTGCAGATCTGTCTATGTTGAAGTCGGATGATAAAGAGTGGTTCTTCTTCTGTCCTCGAGATCAGAAGTTTCCAAGTAGTTCGCGATTGAACCGAGCTACATGTAAAGGTTTCTGGAAATCGACAGGGAAAGATAGGAAGATCAGGAGAAAGAAGAATGAGATTGGAATTAAGAAAACTCTAGTGTTCCACACTGGGCGTGCTCCTAAGAGTCAAAGAACTTATTGGGTGATGCATGAGTATCGTGCGACTTCGAAGGAGCTGGATGGAACTCACCCTGGCCAGGTTTCTTTTCTTGGCTACCACTGCATACTATTTTTTTCAATGTGATTTCTGATATTATTAGAGGTAATAGAGCTATGATAATAACGATTGTTGAACTTGAAAAATTGTGTCGATTCATCAAGCTTGCTGTACACATTGGACTTGTTGAGTGTCTTTCAAGATGAACATTATCTTGTTTTATGGTCTGTTGGTTATTTATCTAGTTTACTCAAGGTTAAACCAATTTTCGTATAACATATTTTTGTAGGAGTGTGATAGCTAATAAAGTAATGACCTAAATATCTCTCTTCATCAAGTTGTTGTTCAGTGATTCAGAAAAGCAAATTGCTGTGATTGTTTCCTTTTTCTATTATTTTTCTTTATTTTACGTTGTGGAGTTCGTCGATTTTCAGCTCATATTTTCATTCGGGATCTGATATTTTTGCAGAGGCCTTTTGTTCTCTGCCGTTTATTTAAGAAGGATGATGATTTTGTTCCAGACGCAACAGAAAATGATGTGGAGCTTGCAACACCATCTCCTATTTCAAATGAGCAATCTCCCGTGTATTCGAAACCAGAACTTGTTTCTCAGCAAGTAGATCCCTTTGCTGGAAAAGAATGCAATGAAAAGTTTTTAAGTCCTGAAAATTGCAACAATGAAAGGTGCAAGACACCATGTCAGGTTACTTTATATGATGCCGAGTGTCACGTCGAAGATCATCCAATTGATGCTGAGCACCTAGAAGATATCAGGAAGTCAATTCAATCGGAGGTTAGTGTTTTTTTTCCTCTCAAGTCTCTCGACCTATATTTCAATGCATCTTAAACAGCGCATGTGAGATATGTCATGTAAAATTGTTTGTTGATAGTTTGATGTGTATTATGTTCACTGCAGACGCAACCACAGACAGATGTGACCTTTGACTATCGCGAACTGTTTGCAGACCCAAATCCAAATGACATGTCTCTATTTGATTCACCAATGCCTGAGAGCATGGGATCATCTTTTCCTGACCACTCGGCCACTAATTATTCCTTTGGAAATGAGGACTTACAGCTTGGCTGCGACATTTTAAAGGATGATGATTACACATACCTGCAGTCACTGTTTTCCAACTCTCCGGACAACTCCTTTCAGGCTCAGGGAAATAACATCCCTAGCATGGACAGCGGATCATTCTGGAAGTCAGATAGAGAGGAGGCAGAGTTGGTATAACTTAGACCCCTGGACTATCTAATCTACTTACCGATTTCATTCTATTTATTTAAATTCTTTCAGCTGACCACGCATGTTACTGTAAATGTAATACGGTATTTCAGATTGTTAAATCAACTGATCAATGTGTTTTGGAATCTCTTCAGAGTGAGATGGTTGCGGAGCTTGAACGATATGCATTTAATGCGGAGAGCAATGACCCTTCACAAGCAAGCAACTTCCAAATAGTCGCCAGCAGTTGGGCTTCTTTTGAGGAACTTGACAAATCAGAAACTCATCCAAGAGGACGTTCTTTCACAGCTTGTTCAGTCATGGATCATTGTTCCGACGATCAAGTATCAAGCAGCCAAACCAACCTCAGCAAGCCTGATCTTGATGCCCACAGTGGGATCCGAATTCGGCGCAGGCAACCTCGAGTTGCTCCGGCTACTGATAACAATGATAAACATGGAACAGCACAAAGACGAATTAATCTCCAGACAAATCACTCGAGAAGAATTACATATGAATATGAACTACAGTCTGGTCGAGAGTCACCAAAGTCAAAAGAGGACAACCAAAAGGTTTACAAAAAGTTGATCAGTTGGGTCATTTATTCATTCCAGCCATCCCGGTCATACAAGCTAATAATCGGGTTAGCCTCTATTGTGACAATTTTTGCTGCTTATGCTGTCATTCGTGGAAGATGATTCTACTTGTTGAATCTCTAGAACTACATTTTGTACCTTATGAGTAACCCTGGTCGGTCAGGCATTTTTTCCGATGTCTGTATGTGCGTTGTTGATGTGATACTGTTATGTAAACTACCCTGTTGTGTGTATGTAGAGGCAGTTTGTCTCAAACTCATTTGTGCTTATTTTGGACGGAGATAGGAAGATGGGTACCTACCCAACTTTTATCTAGTCAAACTCTTAACCTAATCATCATCCCAATCTTTGTTGAAAACATAATTATACCAAAACAACGACACTATAACCCCCAGCCCCATAACGTGTCTTGCTTTCAAACATTATTATTATTATCATATTTTTATCCCAAACTCACCCATATATATATATTTATGTACTTGCGGCTGCAAATCTTCAACTCTCATTTGCCATTATTCTTTATGCAAAGCTAATTTCCTTCTCTTTGAAAAATCCAAAAGTCTGAAACCTTTTTTGTTCATCATCATCATCATAAGTTAAAAGATGATAATGGTGGCCGTGATGGTGGAGCTACTTGAAGATTATGCTGTGGTTCTGTCTTCCATATTCAGTTTTACAGAGCGGCAATTGGATTATTTGATTCGTCCGCATATGGATTCGTCGTCTTCGTTATCAGTTTCTCCATCTTCTACAGAAGAAAATGGCTCTTCTTTTGTAATTTATTTCTGATCTCCTTTTTGTTACATTGCTCCGCTTTCATTAGATGAAGCTGGTTTGTCACTTCATCCATTCATACATGTTCATGTTACTAGAATAGTGTTTGGGGATGTAATTCTTTATGAGAAGTAGTTTGATTCAATAATTTCACAAGCAATTTCATCCTATCAATTCCCAACCGTTCATCATATTATTACAATGAAACTCAATTATATAATCAAGTGAATTTGAGTTTACTAAATTTCATGCAGTTGCAATTGTTAATTACCTTAGTATATGCGTGTTTTGAATTTCAACACGTAAAGCAATGTGTTACCTTGTTTTCATTTTCAACAAGGGCTGCCAAGATTTTGAATTTGAATACAAAAAAAAAAAAGAAGGAAGAAGAATACATAATCTTATTGCTTATTGGTACGAATTATCACCTTATTGATAAATAACATTCATAAATATTGAAAATGACAATTGAGGGGCAATTTCAAAAAAAAAAATTGTTTGGCATATAACAATTAACTAGCATATAAAAATTTGGGCATCAATTATGTGTTGAAATCGTCTTTTAATTGTCAACTGTTATATGTCAATTAGAAATTTTTTAAAATTGTCCATTCATTGTCATTTTCAATAGTTCTTGTCATGGTTCGTCAATAAGTGATATTTCGTACCCCTCTTTGTTTTCCCTATTATATATGTAAAATAACTTTTGCCCAAATCAAAACCAAAATCAAATTCAACTCCAAGAAAATAAAATGCGTGTTGCGAAATCAATAGGATTATTTGGAGGCACCAGTACGCCGCCAATTATTTTTAAATAAATCTCAGACATATAAATTACTAATTAAATAATTTTAGTTGAATCTATGCTAAACTGAATTAATTCTAATCTCTTTCACCGCAAGGAAAATGAGTATTAGTAAAAGTAAGTAGAGATTAATTCCAGTCATCGGTTGACCATTCACACACACGCGGACAACAGACACGTGTCATCGACTATTCTTCCTCCGCGTTTTTCGGAAATCAACTTCACGGGCAATGGAAAAAAAATCCAACATATTTCCACGCCAAACCCTAATTTCTCCCCCAAATCTCAAACCCTAATTTTCTCCCCCAAATCCCCAATGGACAACTCCACCCAAGAATCCCACCTCGGCCCCGACGCCATGCCCACCTACGAATCCCCATACCCACTCTACGCCATGGCCTTCTCCACCTCCGCCGCAAAACCCCAGCGAATCGCCGTCGGCAGCTTCGTCGAAGACGTCAACAACCGAGTCGACATTCTGACATTCGACGAGGACACCATGTCCATCAGATCTCACCCGGATCTATCCTTCGAGCACCCGTACCCGCCTACCAAGCTCATGTTCCATCCCGCCTCCTCGTCCTCAGCCCGGAAGTCGTCTGATCTGCTGGCGAGCTCTGGCGACTATCTGCGGCTCTGGGAGGTCAGAGAGGGTTCGATTGAGTCGGTTGCGGTGTTGAATAATAGTAAGACTAGTGAGTTTTGTGCTCCGTTGACTTCGTTTGACTGGAATGAGATTTGTCCGCAGAGGGTTGGGACATCGAGTATCGACACTACTTGTACGATTTGGGATGTGGAGAAGTGTGTGGTTGAGACGCAGCTGATTGCGCATGATAAAGAAGTTTACGATATAGCTTGGGGTGAAGCTGGCGTCTTTGCATCAGTTTCTGCTGATGGATCTGTTAGGATTTTTGATTTGAGGGATAAGGAGCATTCCACAATTATCTACGAGAGTCCGCAGCCCGATACGCCACTGCTTAGGTTGGCGTGGAATAAGCAGGATTTGAGGTATATGGCAACAATATTGATGGATAGTAATAAAGTTGTGATTTTGGATATAAGGTCGCCCACTATGCCTGTGGCGGAGTTGGAGAGACATAAAGCTAGTGTGAATGCTATTGCTTGGGCTCCTCATAGTTGCAGGCATATTTGCTCGGCTGGAGATGATGCACAAGCGCTTATGTGGGAGTTGCCTACACTCGCTGGGCCAAATGGGATTGATCCGATGTCGATGTACATTGCTGGGGCAGAGGTTAATCAGCTACAATGGTCGGCTGCACAGCCTGATTGGATTGGAATAGCTTTTGCCAACAAAATGCAGCTTCTCAAAGTTTGAGGTTTGTAATGCTTTGCCATTTACACAGTTTATTTTGCACCTTTTATATGCAATTTAGTAAATGTTTAGTTCATACATCATAGCCTCCAATTTGATTTATAAGTAGATGTAATAATTTTTGTTCAGTTGTACAGCGTTGACAACACATATGTGTCGTTCATGCATCATGTGGTTTTCAATGATGGCTTTATCTATTATATCATTATCATGTTTGGAAGGTGATACAACCGTAGTTAAAAGAATATAGGGCTGATTGATAACCCTCAATACTCAATAGTCAATTTTTATAAGTAGAAATGTCGGATTCGTTTGTAATAGGGTTAGTATTATGAGGATCGAGTCAGTAAAAAACGAGGAAGCTATGAATTAACTCAGTGTCTCTCGTCTCACTTCCTATCCTCACATCTTTTTCATTGGGATCCAATACTTCTTGTCGATATGAAAAGAAGTACATGTTTTGGGTTCTGTGGTGTGTGGTGTAACTTCTTCCAGTATGATTATCTTTTGCTCTACTGTTACTGTTGTAATATGTGTCATATCATAGACATTTTTCATCCTTCCCTGATCTGCATCGAATTCATGAACATATTATATACTTCAGACCTGTCTTCTGAGTAGCAAAACAGAAGTGATGGAATTAGGAGGTTAATAGATAGTGTGACACTTTTCTTTTTCTTTTTTTTTTACCCAAGGGAATTACTTCATCTTGCTAGTGCTATTCAGCCTTGTAATCAATGCGACTCAACGTGATAGTAATTCCAACCTTGGCTCTACTGGTTGATAGTAATTCGTATTTATTGATCCTATGTAGCTCTTTGTTTCTCTAAACTACATAAATTCTCTGTTGTTGCAGGTTGCACTGGACTTATCTGATGCCACTTTATCAAGTAACCCATGCGCCCGTTCAACAACATGAATATCATCGCTTACTGTTTAGCTCTAGATAAACCGTCAATAACACGTTCAACTCTATCAGAACTGCTTCGGCAGTCGGTTTCCCATGTGTACTGATCGGAATAAAATGTCTGTATGTACCTGTATTGTATCTGGCATCCCATCGCGGGGTCTTCCTATTAGACATTCTCATTCTCAATCTCATCTCGACTTGTTACTGAAGATTCAATTGAACGAGGAATATGAGTATATGACTCTCTACTGACTTTATATATATATATATTCTTTTGTCATCATATATATTCTTTTGTCATCATAAAACAAGTTCATTCTGATTATCCTTTGGAATGATGAAATGACTACGCTTTTCTCTCGGCTGTTATGTCCTAATCACTTTTAGCTCTTCATTTTTCCACTTCTAAATCAGGTTATGAACCTGATAAGCGAGACAACTAACCAGCTAAGGGAGGCAAAGAGGTGGCTCAGTGGAGCACCTCTCCTGTTGTATCAAAATGATCCAGGGTTCAAGTCCTCATAAACTCAAAATTGAGCAGATACTACCTTAAGAGCATGAGCTCATAATAATTATAAAAAAAAACTAACCAGCTAAGGCAGAAATATAATGGTACAAATGTGTCTGTTTCATAAATACCAGATAACTCGGTCACTAATATTCTGGCCTACTTATACTCTACCTTGTGTTTTTCTGAGATGCTAATTTTACATAGACAAAAACTCTACACACTAGAAGCTCTTCATGCATTCTGTGTACCAGATAATATGTACTCGTTTATCTGTTGCTCTTTGATACCTACAGGAGACAAGCAAGCTACCAATTTGATTATTGAGTATCAATAATGGCTGTGGAAAGTTCCATTGGAACTTGACGGACAAATTGTCCTTTCACTCTAGGCCGCTGCTCTGCAAGCTTTTTTCTGCTCTCATACCTCACCTGTGGAGAAGATGAACGGTATAAAAGTTAGCATGTTTTGTTCGATTACAAGGGCATTTCCAAATACTGAAATGCAAAGGCCAAGTATGCAAGAAGAAATGTTACCTTCTTTTCAAAACATCTGTCTTTTCGCTTCTGGCGGAACTTATTGAGAGCAGCTTCTCTTTGCAATGAGCGATTAATATTCTCTTCCTGCGTTGATACTCCATCAGCCTTGCTCTCTGTCGCTTGATTGCCGCTACCGTTACTCCCACAAGCACTCCCACCACCACCGGAACTGTTTAGACGAGTTAAAGTCCCACACAAGCTGCTATTTTGACTTCTTCCATTGGCAGATGAGCCAGTTCTCATTTGCTCCATTGTATTGAACTTCATTTCTTGCCTAAGCATCGTCTGGTTATTGCAACTGCTGGCATTAGTGTCGGGTCCTTGCATTACTCGAGATACGACTTCTCTCAGGCCAGCTGAGTCGGGACTTTGTGTAGGTGAGGCACCCGTTTGATAACATGAAGGGTGTAAACTCGAGCCGTTGCTGGGGCATGAGCGATCAAGCCTCACACTCTTAACCGGAACTGTAAGTGGAAGCATCCGGGCTTGAGGGCAGTAAAATGATATTTCGCTTTGTCTTAACTCACTAGCTGCCTGATATTCGGAACTCTTTTGTGTATTCTGTAGGGACGTAGAGATATCCAAAGTGCTCGACTGTTCCAAAGTGCTTGGCTGAATGGGACTAGACACAAGCTTAGCGGAACCGGCTTCATATTCCTTTGGTTCATGACAGGTATTTGCTTGTGCATGATGCGAGGGCTGTATTGCGATGTATCTGCATATAAGATCACTCAAATAATAAGAAACAATGCTATCAGCGGTGAAATGTTAAAACGTCATTGTATGAAATAAGATTGTTACCGTGAAAAGGCTGACACATTAGATTGATGAACAGCCTGCCTTCTTTCTTCCACTGCGGTATCTTGATGACTCGTGGACTGATCATGTCTTCTTTTCAAGGACAGATCTAACTGAGGACAGGAATCAAATTTTGTTGTAGCAGTAATCACCGATGACTTGATGTAACTTTTAGTTGAGTGGTTTTGGAAGTTTCCAATCAAGTCTATGGCTTCTCTTGAACCATTAATCAAAGCATCATTGTTGTCGGATGCCTCAGCAGCAGTATTAAAATCCTCGCCAAGTGTTCTACCATCCAGTTCTGATTGCTGAATCATCACAACAGCATCTTCTGGGGCTTCTAACGATGACCCTGAACGAATATTTACACAGATGTTATAACCAGCACATAAAGAGGATGAATACAAAATCAGGTTTGTTAAAATTGGTCTTGAAGTAGGTACCTATCACAACATGGGCAGGCTTGAGAGCGGTAGAATTGTCCCTAACTTGTTTTTCTTCCTCTGATTCAGTGTCACATGCAACTACTACCTTGTTGAATTTCAACTTCGAACTGCCTTGCAAAGATTCAGGGTAGGCACTTTCAGCTTCAAGGTCCTGTGCTGAACAAGAACTCTGCACGAAGCCACAATAATTTTGCAACTTTAGTCCCAAGGAAACACTCCACTAGTAATACAAGTCCATTACATGTAACCGAATTTTAAACACAAACCTGAGCGTCGTTCCCTTTCTCATTGCACTCTTCATTCTCCGGTGTACAAGCTCCATTTGACAGATTGATCAGTAAATCATTATCCGATAGCCCTTCGGCCTTTTGCTGCAAAATCATATAGACAAAGTAAACGGTTTAGCACGAAAATTTTCTCTAAAAATTCTACAAAAGACAACCACCAAATACAATATGAAAAAGAAGCATACCGATTGGCGACGCCAGACATGCTGCCACAAATTTTGAAGCTCATTCTTCCTAACAGGCTTCACAAGGAAATCAGCAGCACCTCTCAACATACACTTATATACCATATTCACCGAATCATTAGAAGACATCACTGCAAATCCGATAACAACACAAAACATAACGGTAAGCAACAAATACCAAACTTCGACATTCATCAGACCAACTAGTAAAACAACTGTATCACTCATATCTTGTACATGACATACTTATAACGGGGATGTTCTTGCAGCTATCATGCTCCATAATCAAAGTAAGAAGCGCAAATCCAGATATGGATGGCAACTCCACCTCTGTCAAAATGAGATCTACACTGTTGGGTCTTCCCTTCAGAACCTCCCATGCTTTCAGTCCATCAGACACCGCAGCCACTGCGCAAACAGAAATTGAATCTTATTTAGAGCGCAAAAGCATAATTTACCATATCATATACGAAGTTCAAGTACAGAAACTGATTTGCAGAAATCATAATCCCTAATTCACACTCAGATCAACAGCATCTATCAATTGAGAAAAAAACCCTACATTTTTAAGCACTAAAATCCGAATAGCAAAAAAACAAATTCTCAAAACAACTACAAAGCTTCTTCATATCCCCCTGATTCAGACTCGGATCAAATAATTTATAAATATCATAAATGGAGAAATCATTTTAATCAGAAACCCTAATTCCCAAATGAACTATAAATCCACCTAGCTACAAATCTCCATCATATTCTAAATTTCCAATAATGAAATTCAGTACGAGGAGAGATCAAGAACCGACCTTTATAGCTACATTTCCTGAGAAGGGCCGAGATCACATGCCGAGTCGAGTCATCCGCCTCCACCAGCAACACTCTCAGCGCCACTCGCGGCGAAAACATCTCCGACGTCATCATCGTCCCATCACAAACATCCACTTCATCCACCGCCATCTCCACCTCAACCTCCCTCAACGTTTCATCTCCTTCGCAGCTCATCGCAGCCTCTCCCATCAATCTAGCAAAATCACCAGTTCCTGAATCGAAGATTCTCAACAACTTGAAGCCTAAAATTACTCGAATTCGACAGAGAAGAATCGTCGGCGGATTCAGAGTCGAGAGCAGGAATGATAGATTTTCAAGACGAGATCTTTTTCTTGCAGATACATAGACGAGGGAGATGAGACACGAGGAGAGAGGAAATATCTGATTGTCGCGTATCTGACGGCTGAGATGCTTTGGAGTACGTCAATCGCCAAGAATCAGACGGCTGTAGATCAAACTGAGTTACAAAATATCTAACTTTTTAATGAAATAAAATCCTTTTGGTTTAAAAAGTATCTAGAGAAACAAGTGGCGGAAAGTTGCCACGTCGGATGGAGCAAATCTAAGGTCCATGTTTTTTCTTTTCTTTTCATATGGGTTAATCTAAGGTCCATGTTGGATTTTGGATTCTGTGGTTCATATCAAAAACTGATGATATTATTATTACTTTTCTTACTTTATCTACTTATTTAATATAAGAAACTTAATTTTCCTCAAAAAAAAATATATAAGAAACTTAATTACATTAAAAAAAATTAACAACATTATTTATCTTTATTTTTTGATAATGGGTGGGTATAACAATTCAGAACATTACAATGTAAATATCGTCTTATCATCTAGTACATATATATTGATCTATACAGCTTTAGCAAGACATCTTGATCGGATCCGAAATCATTTGGTATATTTTTTTCCACTTCTGAAGTGCTGGCCAGATTTGGCACCTTTACCATGCCTGGATCCGCACATCCACCCCAAATCACCGGTACATTCTTCGACACTTTGACCACATTGGGCACATTTACCGTTGTAAGACTCGGCACGTCCATCTTGACATCCGCACCTCAACAAGAGACGAGAGAGAAGCATCATGCACGAGGCGTGAAGAGGAAGCATCCACGAGGGATGTAGGAAGCATCATGCGCGAGACGTGAAGAGGAAAGCATTCATGAGGGATGAAGGAATTATCCACGCGCAAGGTGGTAGAAGGAAGAGAAAGAGAAAAAGAAAACGAAAATTATAATAAAATTCAAACACATGACGTAAGGATCCAATCATCTCAGAGTGGACTCCTTAACCAAGAGGTCATCACCCCTGTTAGCTATTTATTCTTACTTTAATCGATGGATTATTTTAAAATCTAATATACATGACTATATTTATTTAAAAATAATTATTTATTTCCATGAAGTGAAATATGAAAAATATTTTTTTTTGATAATTACAAGTGATACAATAAAGGGAGTAAGCTGTCCCGAAGGGGCACCTCTCTTAAAAAGAGCACGATCAAACAAACTGTTCTGGTCGGACCGACCGTAGTGGCCGACACTAAATAAACGAATTATGCACCGTCGTGCCCTTTCGAAGCCAGCAGGAGATAACCTCCTGAAGCTAAAACTAACATCTAAAAAAACTCAGACCGATAAACGACTGAGAGAAAACAGCTCAGACCGAAAACCCGACTGAGAGGACAAACCTAAAACTAAACTAAACTACACCTATAACTAAACTACACCTATAACTAAACTAAATAACTCAAACGAAAATCTAAACCAAAACAATCACCGTCGTGTCAACCGGGAGCTTCACCAGACCAATGCATATGAAAAATATTTTCAAATAATGTATTTGAAACTTATGTGATATTTTTTGTTCTCCTCTTGTCATTTAGCTGTGTCTGACTATAATTAATATTAAGATTTTATTTTCTATCAAAAAAAATATTAAGATTTTATTTTGGTACGGTAGTTATATAAGTATTATTGTAAACTTTAAATGAAAATTTAGGTTGTGGTTGGGAGTAACAATGTTTTATGTATAGTAATGCTAGTGGGGCTTGTGGGTGTGAGATATTTTTTTGGGTGTGTGGAAAGTTTTAAGATATTTTTTTTTCTGAAGGTGGTGGATACGAGTCATCATTTGATGGACGAGGATAGTTACACGTAAAAGGAAAGTATTCCAAACAATCGAGTGACCGAAAGTTTATGTCTATCCCATCCACATTTAAAAAAAAAAAGAAAAAAGATAGCTGGTTTATAATCAAGCATCGTTGCAATTACATTTGTTTCTGGTTTTTAAGTAATGTGAGTGGGTACAGATATTTTACAAAATATCTGGAGGATGGCGTGGGTCTGAAGGACAAAACTACATGGCGTGTCGATGTTTTTATACTACTATAATGCTTATGGGGAAAAGTTGAAGTCGTCGTGGGATTTAGGGGTGAGCATGATCCGTCTCGATTCGGTCGACATTTTGAATGAATTTGAATCCGATTCGGTACTTAATAAGTTGGGTTCGGGTTACTCCTCGGATGATCCGGTCCTATAACTATACTAATATAGAATAAAATAATTTAACTTCAATACAAAAGTCTATCGTTTTTTCTTGAATTTTGTTTCAATATGAGCTTCACATCATTTTGTTACAACAATATTGGGCGGTTAACATATTAAAGCTCACTTTCTTTTTCGAAGATTATTTTGTTTTAGACTTTTAACTACTTGATATGTTATAAGTCTATCGTTACGACGAGTGCGAATTATTAAATGCGACCAGATCAATATTAAGTGTCGGATTCGGATTGACCTAAATGACCCAATCAACATTTCGTATCGGATTAAGAACGAACTTAACCCATCCTAACCCGTCGCACGATCACCCCTAGTGTGATTGTCTGTCTGGCTGCCCAATTTAAGCTTCTTTTTTTTTTTAAGTTGTGAGGATGACAAGCAAACCACGTGGAAACATTGCTCAACACTCAAAAATTCCCATTATCAAAAAAAAAAACACTCAAAAATTCCCAGAGCTGTTGTTATCATATAATTGGCCAACCATTTTGTCTTTTTGTCTGATTGATCAAACAATAAACGACATCGTTTTGAACTCTTTGGGAAACTCCACATGTATCAGTATCGAAGCAATGAACAAAGTCGACGAGCTCTGGCGCAAACCTAATGCTTCTTCACTTGGTGAGTTTTTTCAGGGCTGGCTGACTATGTCGTCTTGTGCCTTTTCCTTAATACAACTGCTGATTGGTATGTGCAGGAGGAATAAGGCTCTGAACTTGAACCAGTATTATTCGATCGACAGAGCTGTACACAGACATTGGTTGTTCAAGAAGTAACTACGTGACACAACCAGATGACCGAACACATGTATTATGTATTGTGACTGCAAAATTGACTATGGGGGGTAGTTGAAAGAGCGATTTTAGTTGACCTGATTAATAATGTAACGCCTGGGAAGATTTAAGCAGCGTCAAAGGTTTTACAACAGCCAACGGTGAGATAACAGAAATGAAGTTGCTAGCTAAAAAAAAAGAAGAAGAAGCAAATAACCGATGTTTGGTTACTGTTGATCGCAGACATAATACCTTTCACAAGAACAAAGTTTCAGGAATACTAGTCGCAGGGCTGTTCTTCATTTTATGAAACTGTGAGTCCACATTCTGATCAGAAGCATATCAAGGGCTAGAAGAGCGGACCTGTAACAAGGAAATCATGAACATCAGTAAGCTGGCGTTATATATGTAGTGATAATGGTGTCGCCTAGAGATTGTACAGGAGACTTACTGGGCCAGGGGATGCTGATTTTGATCTAGACCTAGACCTAGACCTGGACCTAGATGTTGATTTCGGGCTGCATAAGCATAATTTATCGAGTTAGATGTATGACTGAGATAAAATGATGAGAGCTGTGGGTGGTGAAATTTCTACATACCTGGTTGCCTTAATAGGAGATACAGATCTGGACCTGGATGGTGATCTTGATAAAGATTTGCTATAGAAACAAAAACCAAAGTGTGCTTAGCTAGGGTTCAAATTAAACTGAAGAGACTTGAGAGCAGCCTCATACCTGTAACGCCGGCCTCTAGGACTTCGGCTTCTGGTCCTACTCAGGCTCCTGCTGCGCTCTTTTGGTCTGCTCTCGTATTGCTTCACCTAATAATTAATAAGGATGATATAGAATGGATTAATTCTCAGCAACTAAAATTGCATCCGATTTGGAACTGTATATGTTTTAGTGATACAAAAACTATTTCCACTTAACAGATTATGTACGACTTGTAAATAGATCATGGGTTAATGAGATAGTAAGCTGAACGTAGACTTCCAAATTATGTAATTCCTACTTGAAAGCAATCAACTTTAATACAGGCCGTACAAAAGTTATACTATAAACTTCAATGAAATAATAACATGACAACGAAATACAATATAGCATTAACTGGAGTTGAAATGGTATAGAATAATTACCCGAATATAAGACCTCGCCCAGGGATTTTTAAATTCAGTATCATCCAGTTTCCTGATCTGAACGATAATGTGACGTTAATCAGTAAACAAAATGTATGCTAGTGAATGAAGCTGATTGTGGATGCCAAGGAAAGCTTACAGCATATTTCATGTCTTCATGGTTAGTATAGTCAACCAAGCCATATGTCCCTGAACACGATAGCAAAAACAACAAAAATGCAGCGTTAATGGAAACATGGGCAGCACAAATCAGTCCAAAAATGCTCAAGCAAGTATCATATCACTAATACAAAATACAGCAAGCCACGAAACTCATCCCTTGCGATACTAAAACCAATATATAAAACAAGCTATTTGTTTAAATTCCTTAAGAATGGATATGTTTGTGTTCGATCTGGATTATGCACTGTTGAACCAAGTCTAATGTTTCAGCTCTATCAGACAAAGCTTCTATGACTGGACTAACCATCAGAGTCACGAGAAACTTCAGCAAAGCAAACATCCCCAGCCTTGCGCATATGATCCTGAAATGGAAGTATAAGAAGGCAGCAAGTTAGACTCCAGATGAATATTCTAGTCACAACGAGCTTCTGACAATACAAAACAATTATTCTAGATAGTACCTTCAGATCTTGCCATGATGCCGAAGACGGTAGCCCACGGACAATGACTGAGTATCATCCATCAAATATGTTAGAATTATAGAGGTTCTGAATATAATCACGGCATACGAAAACAGAAACAATTTGATTACAGTTCTATTCATACATACCTCGAAATTCTGAATGTCGTGATGCTCCAAACCGAGCGCCACCTCCGCTGCTACCCCTACCTCCATCACCACCATATCCACTTCTTCTAACACTAGAAGAAGACTGCCCCCTGCCACCATGAGCCAGTTCAACCTGCAATTGGATTGTTTGATTGAGAAATATATATCAATACATGCGGCCCCGATCAATCCAGTCCATGTAAGTACTTACCCTAAGACGAGAACGATCAAACTCATATCCATCACGGCCTCTGATAGCATCTTCAGCGTCACGAGAGCTCTCAAACTGTGAATTTTAAATACATTGCCTTAATGGAAATTTCATAGTCTGAAATTAGAAGATACATGAAAAAGAACATAGTACACACCTCCACAAAACAATAAGAGGGAGGTCGGGATGGAATCTTCAATTCAATGTCCACGATCCTTCCATACTGTGTGAGTCACGTTATGTGTCAAACATATGAAGCATACATGATATTAAATATTGAGAAAATATTATTATGTCGCCTAAGACACTTTGACAGTATTATTCAAACCAACGAAAGCCAAAACACAATAAGCTATAGTCACTGTCAGTAACAGTTCAAATCAATCATAGCGTTAATAAAAAACTTGGGAGAAGCTGATACATTATAGAAATCGTTAACAAGATGTCACTGGATTAAGTAACGAGGTTTTGCACAGTAGAGGTGGCTTCCAAAACCAAAACTGTAAGCATCAACTTGGCGAACGGTGTGTATAAATACCAAATCAGGTAGTTACTAGTTAGATTAGAAAATATCATTTTTAAAGTTCTCATAGACCCCAACTTCGGTCACAACCATCAGGCACAAGGAGTTCAGCACCTACCTTGTAAAATAGATCTTCAATTTCAGATTCCCTAATATCGGCAGGCAAATTACCTACGTAGATGGTACGAGAGAAGCGACCGCTCATATTCACACCGGAGAGAGTTTCTGGACAGAAACTTTAACTGCAAAGCATAAATAACCTTATCAATAAACCAGCATGAGAGGACTAACAAGATTAACATACATCCACTGCGTTGTTCAACTGACACCAATACTCTAATTGCGAGTTGGAAAAGAGTTATCCAAAGCCAAAATGAGGCAAACCAATATAGAAACCCTTGAGCAGTGCCCCATGAGATCCATAGCCCACATGCTTTAAATTGCTTCCAAGGTAAAAGCTCCAAAAGCTATAAGCTCCAAGATTAATTATATTTCATGAAAATTTTGCATTCCTCATCCAATGTTGCATATGCATACACCTTCTTGTGAAACCTCCAATTAAAAAAAACAACACATTCCCAATCTACGTCCCTAAGTATGATTCCAAAGCTCATCCAAGCTCCAGTAATCTATCATAAAGAAAGCATCTTCGTCATGATGATCAAGAAAGCATCTTTGTCATGATATATAATACTAGTGTGGCCTTACTGCTGTACCAAATTACGATCTACTTTGATTCAACTAAAAGTGTCAATCAAGAAAACTGAGAGCACGCCATTAAAAATTTATAACACCATAAGTTACGTATGGCATCCCCTCGCTGGAAAGCTGGAGTCTTTGTAAACGAAATCGATAACAAAGAAATTTAATCACTGAATATCAATTCACCACATCCAGAAAATTATGGACGAAACACATACCGGGAATTGTTCTACAACCGACCGGAGCTCCGCCTGAATCGTTGCTGTCTGAAGATGTGACTTACGCCGATCGATGGCAAAATTAGGGTTTGGTCGTTTCGTCTGGTGGAAGAAAAAAAGAGAGGAGCTGAAGCTAATTGGGCCGAGCAGAGTACATATTGGGCTTCTCGAGTACGAGGCTGTCTAATTTAAATCATTTTACAAATTATGTTTTAAAATCATATTCTACCAAAAGTTAATGTTTCATTAAAAACCCACTTTACACACGTGATGAAAAAGTGTTGGGAGGTTTAACAATTGATATATTTGTCTTTTGTGTGTTGGTGATTCATAATTCATTTGAAGGTTCCCCATTCCCCAATCCAATTTTAAAATAAGTTTCCATTGGATTAAATCGTTTCACCAGAAATAAACAATCCAAAGAGTGTCTTTTGCAACATTCTTTTTTTGATGTAAATTAGTGGGTTAAAGTTAATATCTGTTCATTTTGAGCTGATGAAGACTTGAACCCTGACCACTTTGGGAGCAGGGGACACCTTTCCACTGGACTAATCCAAAGAATGTCTTTTGCAACATTTGTTTAAGGGAAAAGTAAACATTGGTGCCCTGAACTATCGACATTTTCCCATTAAAGGTTCAAACTATCAATTTTTCCAATCAAAGGCAAAGTAAAAAATAAATTGACCAATTTTCGAATACCAAGCATAGTAACTTCACCGTGATTAAATTGTGAACTCAATCATGTGAACCATGTTGAAAAATAACCCAATGATCTCATCATAAACTCTTAACATATTAAATCGATCTTTTTTTCGTTAACACTAATACACTTTTTTATTGAGTCGTTATTAACGGGATTCACATGATTGAGTTTGTAATTTAACCACGGTGAATCTACGGTGTTCAGTGTTCAAAAATTGGTCAATTTATTTATTATTTCGTCCTTGATTGGAAAAATTGATAGTTTGAACCTTCAATTGACAAAAAACGATAGTTCGAGGCACCAATTTGTACTTTTTCCTTTTTTTAATTACTGAAATTGTATTTAAAAGTCATTAATATGTTCTTCCTTCTTATCGCAGCATCCAAACTTTCCAGAAATCACAACTTGCATTGGATTAAATGGAATAAATATTTTTTAAATAAAATATAATAAATAAACAAAGAAAATCACAGAGCATAAAAACCTTCCATTGCTGTTCTCAATTCTCTCTTCCGCATAGTAATTTTGTGGTCTCATGCTCTCCCTAAAACGCTCTCTCATTTCGATGAAATCCATCGATCAGTAGAAGACCAGGTACGATGAGTTACAGATTCGAAGATTATTAATGAGGAGGGTTTTGTGTAAAGGCGTTAACTTTGATTGTTTTGCAGCGGAAAGGAATCAGCTTTCGGAGCGATAGCAGAGGTTTTGATCATGGCTGTGATGGAAAATGTTGAATCGAGAATGGGTTCATCGGATCTCGGCAACTCCATCCAAACCCAGGGGTTAAAAGCTGAGACAAACTTACAGCAGCTTAAGGGAGATGACGAGACTGAGTTAAAATCTGTGGCGGAGGATGATCAGATTAATAAAAGTAATTCTCAATTGGAGGATCTTCGTCAACAGGATCAACAAAATAATGGGGCTTTTGGTAATAGTTTAGGGTTCCATTACAGTATAGAAAATGGAAATAGTGGTAATCAGGGTTTTAAGAGGGATATGAAGGAGTTGGAGGATTTGCTGTCTAAGTTAAATCCTATGGCTGAGGAGTTCGTGCCGTTTTCGGCTGGTAATGGTTTTAACTATGGAGCTGGATTTGGGTACCCTAATTGTTTCGTAGTGCCACCTAATTCGGGCAATGTCAATGGATACATGGCTAGAAGGGTATGCATTATTATTATTTTTATGATAAATTACTTACCTTCATTGTTGCAATGTTTTGTTGATTTATTTTGCGCTGAGTTGAATGTATTCTATTTTCGTTTGGTTGTCTTTGTGACGTTTAAGCTGTTTTACCATCACGCTTATAAGTTGTTTTGCTATTACGTCATTCGTATGTCTTTGCTTGTTGTTTGTTTGTTGAGAGATGTCTAATTGAATTGTTTTTTTAATGTGTTACGACTTTTGTTACTAGCATTTTGATGGTTCGCAGAAGAAGAATGGTTACAGTCAAGGGAAGCGGAGAATGAATAGCCGCACAACCATGGCACAACGGGAAGAAGTAATTAGGAGGACTATTTACATATCTGATATTGATCATCAGGTGAGCACTTAACTTGTAGACAACAAATTTTATATCTGTATGGCATCGATAAGTTTCGTTTGTTGACACCATACGGTTCTTATCTATTCAGGTTACTGAAGAGCAGCTAGCAGGTTTGTTTCTTAACTGCGGACAGGTGCGATTCTCTTTAACTTAAGCTTGCCGATTATTATGATGGATGATGTGATTGGATAACTCTTGTCAGCTATCTTGTTTTGTCAGGTTGTTGACTGTAGAATCTGTGGAGATCCTAATTCTGTTCTACGTTTTGCCTTTCTGGAGTTTACCGATGAAGGTACGTTCAGTTATCAAGTATCATAAATGAATGGTTTTTGGCATTGGTATGTTCGTAACAGATATTTATGTTTGCAGAAAGTTCTAGGGCTGCCTTAACTTTGTCAGGGACTATGCTTGGTTTCTACCCTGTGAAAGTGATGCCTTCCAAAACTGCAATTGCCCCTGTCAACCCGACTTTTCTTCCTAGGGTGATAAACCTTTCTCAGCCTTTTGTAGCATGACTATCTCTCATGTCATTTTCCAAATGCATGTCTCTTACAAACCAAATGACTTTGATAGCATTTGATACCTAGAATGACTTAATTTCGTTTTTGGGGGGTTTCAGTCTGAAGACGAGCGTGGGATGTGTATCAGAACCATATATTGTACAAACATCGACAGAAAGGTATTTCAATATTATTATCTATAAACACAAATAATTACATCCGGAAAAGCGTACATTATTATTAACTTATCTGTTTGGTTGAATTTGTCGCAGATCACCCAAGCAGAAGTCAAGTTCTTCTTCGAGTCATATTGTGGAGAGGTTTGACGATTATTATGTCAGAATCTCCCTTTTTTGCTTTATTTATTAACATAAACTCATTTGGTTTGTAGGTTAATCGTCTGAGGATTCTTGGAGATTACCATCATTCCACTAAAATTGCTTTCGTTGAATTTGTCACGGTAATGCACTAAGACTTCTTTTATTGTGGGAAACTTGTTTGATTTTGTGCCAATTGGTCGAGTAATCTGTCAAACTTGATTCTGTGAAACACATTTGTGTTACTCCTAGGAATTTTGTCTGGGCTTTAAGTCACAAAATAAATCTCTATTCCGTTGCTCTGAAATGCTAAGGATCTTTGTTTATTTGCTCGTCTAAAACGCTTAGGATCGCTTATTCTGAAATGCTAAGGATCTTCACTTATTTTACCGCTCTGAAATGCTGAGGATCTTCATTTATTTTACTGCTGAGTCTGAGTCTGACTAGTTATTTGGCTTGTAATATTTCATTTTGAACTATTAGGTATTAACTTGACCTTGGTCGCGTCTGGTTTTTTTTGAATATGACCTGTAAACTTAAAAGGTGTAATGTGGAGTTGTTCTATTGGGTAAATCAACAGTTTTTACCTGTGGCCTTATCCCTTGAGTTTGTGAACTCAACCATGTACTACACTTCTGCCTTTATTCCATGCCATTTCTATGTTTAGCTAAAGTAGTGCTCGAGACTGATTATAACTTTCATCAAATGGATTTCAAAATTCGAATTTAAGTGTACCAAGGTGTTCCAATTTTTTTTTGACAGCCATGGCTCACAGAATTCTATTTTACTGATAAAACTGCTTTGAGTGGCCGACTTTTTATAATACTTTTTTTTTCCGGGCAGGCTGAGAGTGCCATTGCTGCTCTTAACTTGAGCGGCAGCGTCGTGGGATCACTGCCTATCAGGTTCAAATTTTTTTCTCTTGTCATTTGGCACTTGAAGTAAATGCAAATCCTCCCACCTCTCATCTACAACAGCTCCCTTATCATTTTTGCAGGGTGAGCCCATCAAAGACACCTGTGAGGCCTCGTGTTCCTCGCACACAAATGCACTGAGTCAGCAGCGGCCAGGCCCTGATTCCTCATTCTGAGTTATTTAGTTCAAACCGCAACGAATATATCTATCCATACATAGAAGGAACATGTTTTTTCCTGTTGCATCTGCCAAGTATCTGGTTTTTTTGTTCTCCATATTGGTTTCTTGTCTTCGGACACCAAACTGTCGGATCAATGAGAGGATGGAGTCTATAAGGCTTTTAGTTGGATATTCGATGAGAGCTTATGAGTTGTAATGCAGGTTGAATCTTGAACTTGAATTATGAAGATGATATACTGTTTGATAAATTCCTGTATTTATTTTTGAACCCTTGTTAGCTACCTGGAGAGGGAGACAGAGGAAAGTGAAAGAGATGCATGTTGGTTTCATGTAGCCCATGGCATTGGCATGTCTTCTGTCAGGCTCTCTTAACTCAAAGCAGACCCACTTCCTGTTCATCATCAAGATGCCTGAGCTCCCCCTCCGCCTCATGGCATTTCATACACGTAATAAGGGAAATGACATTTTGCATCAAAACATCTACCTGCTACCACTGCCACAAGCTCTCTGCGAGTCTTTTACAATCTCAGTACACCCAAAGGCAACACAACAAGCGATGACCATGGATGAGAAGATTCACATAGCCATTGTTCACATGGTTTGCAATGGGCCATCCATGCACCTCTCCATTCCCCAATAAGCTGGCCACACGGTTTCATTCTTTCTACCCTCCAAGACCCAACCTCTCATCGCTCCCACATGATCCATAACAATCTCATCCCCATTCCCCTCCCACTCGTTTAAGGTCTCCACCCTCATATACAAACCACCTCACCACTGATCTCTCCTCGCCAATGCCTTTGACAAAACCAAGCCCTTTGCAGACGCTACTCCCTCATGCTGTCTTCATCGACTTCTCTCACTGGCTGCCTGACCTCGCTAGGAATCTAGGGATCCTGCCGGTATATTTCAGTGCCAGCTCTGTCATTGCAGCTCATATGCTCATCCCAACGCAGACGAATCACACTACTACAGCAACAGATGATCAGGTAGATCATCTTTGTTGGATTCCACCAGACTTCCCTCGTCCATGCATCACTTTAAAGAAGCACGAAGACATTGGACTCAGCAAAGCATTAAAGAAAACATATCTTTTCATGAGAGGATGATGAGCTCGTTGAGAAACTGCAATGCCGAGCTTGAAGGACATTATCTAGATTATGTTGAGAAACAGGCTGGCAAGGCGGCCATTCCTTGCGGACCAGCCTTTCCGATTCCTCCCTCAGAAACTCTGGTTGGAAAACTCGCAACCTGGTTAGAGAAATTCGAACCTGGATCGGTCATCTACTGCTCATTCGGCTCAGAGTGTGTTCTTTCCTTGCACCAGTTTCAGGAGCTTGTTTTAGGACTTGAGCTCACCGGCTTCCCATTCCTGATTGCACTCAGACCCCCAGCCGATTCCGACTCAATAGACTCCGCATTGCCATATGGGTTCAAACAAAGAACTAACAACATCGCAATGGTGACTGGAGACTGGGTTCAGCAAAAGCATATCCTAAATCATTCATCAACTGGTTGTTTTGTAACTCACTGCGGATCAGGATCGTTAGCCGAGGGGCTGGTCAGCAAGTGTCAGCTGGTGCTGCTTCCCTATGGTGGAGATCAATACTTAAATGCTAGAGTGATGAGTTGGGGTGGAGGTTGAGAAAGGTGAGGAAGATGGGTTGTATGATAGATATGGGGTTTGTAGAGCTGTCAAGGAAGTGATGGATATGGAAGATGGTGCTGGGAAAGAGGTTAAGCTTAACCATGAAAAATGGCGGAGGATTCTGCTCAGGCCTGGGCTTGAGGACTCTTGTGCCGTTGAGTTGGTCAACAGACAGAAGAAGCTGATCACATCTCGTAGATAAGTCATTCATGCCATGTAATGTCACTTTGTTTCTCCTTTTTGTCTCCAAGATGCATCCTGTAATCTGTAATAGTTAGTAGATCAAATGAAATAAATAGCAATTCGAAACAGAAAAAATTAAGAGTACTGACCCTTCAAAATATGTTCGGTGATTTCAATACAACCGTGACCTTGAATGTACTGAATGAATTATAATCCATCAATCCACGAAAAACTGGTGATTGGCTTTTTATCTTTGATTTATCCGAAAAATAATAATGTACAGGCATGGTCATCAGAAAAATGTTATATAGCCTTTTGTACATAGATTATCTAAAGACCAGAATATCCAACCAGCATGATACCAGAGATCAAAACATGAACGAAGCCGGGGCCGACATAGCAAAAATAGACCTGCAAGTCAACATTTCCCGAATTCTCAAACCCTAGAATTCAACCAATCTTCAAAAATACACAATATTGAGGAAAAGCAGACATCATTTACACAGCCATTGATCATGTTCGCCAGATTTGCATACCTGCAATCGATTGAATCGTTGCGGACGCGAGACTTGACATTCCCATTCCCGCTGCCGCTTCTCTTCATCTTCTCCGATAGAACAACAAACGGTGTCGGCTGCTGTTGCTGAGGAGTCCGATCTCCACGGCTCGAACAATCGGACGACTCCTCGGTAATCGCAGTCAATGATGGCTTCCAGTCAGCCGACGAGACGGACCTGAACCGCCGTCGTCTGAAACTCCGGTCAAGCGACTGCGTCCTTAAATATGGCTGGCGGACGAGCGGCGCGGAGGCTTCGTCGCCACGGGATCTGGTGCCGCACGTGATGCACTGGAGGAAGATGTTCATCGTTTCGCCCTTTCGAATCGAAATCCAACATCCGGACGCGGAGACGGAGATCGATTCGGGTGGTCGTTGGCTCCGTTTGACCAGGCTGGTTATGGTTAAGGGAAAAGGACGCGCCAAGATGCAATTCCGTTTTTTGGTAAAGGGGCTGTTTGGTTGTATTCAAATTCTAATGCTTTTTTATGTCATTTGGAGCCTTGCCAAACAGGCCCTATATGAGAACGTTGTTATTTTGGGCAGCTCAACCTAAAAAATACACAAAAACAAATTAAGGTGAGTTGAGTTCCATAAATAAAAGAGGAACATATGAAATTATAATAGCTTAGACTAGTTAAGCATGAAATGCTTTACAAGGTAGAGATTCTAGTGAACTTGAAACCAGAGCGATCATGTAGTAAAAAAAAAGAAGAAGAGAGTAGTAGAGCCACTTACTTAAGCTGTGAATATACACAGGTTTAACGGTGAAGACGAAAATGAAGATAAGTTACCAGAACTAGTAGTACTTCGGATCTGGTAAAATCATCATACCATCCACAACTTCACCCAATGGGGAGAATGTTTATTGATGAGGTAGGTATCTCATTCTGGAATACCAGTGATGACTTTAGTAATGTCAAATCCGTCTGGAAGTACATCTTTGGTTTGAATCTCCTTGTATAATTTCAAAGCCAATTGATCATTTACTTCCCCACAAAGTCTACTGAAAATCCGACCAAGATTGGCTGAAGAAAGGGCCATCGACTCCTTCATCACCTTCAACACTTGCACCACTCCATCAAAATCTTCACTTTTGCAAAATGAAGTTATTAGCGTCTCAAACGTCTCATAATTTGGACAGCAGCCACTTCTTATCATACTCTTCAACAATTGTAATCCCCTATCAGGTTTATTGCTCAGGCATTGGCCATAGATCAGAGCTGAAAAGGTTGATGCATTTGGCGAAAGTCCAGCCTTATCAAGTTCCCTAACCAGAAACGCACCTTTTTTGGTCTTTCCATCCTTGCATAAACCCGAAATCAAAGCATTGTACGTCAAAATATTCGCTTTCAACCCTTTCTTCCCCATTTCTTCAAAGAGTTTCAAGGCCATCTCAATCTTCCCATCTCGACCATACCCATTAATTAATGTATTATAAGTCACAACATTAGGAGTAACCTCCCCCGCCTTCATCTCCGTAAACATCCTGCATGCCATCGGCACTTTCCCATCATTGCAAAGCCCATTTATCAAAGCATTATACACCTCCACTCCAAGATCAACCCCATTCTTTACCATCTCATTCTTAAGCTTTAGTGCCGAATTCACAAGCCCTTTACTCAAATACCCAGAGATTAAAGTCCCATACGACACAGCCGACGGCTTAAACCCCATCTTCCCCATCCCATCTAGAACCTCAATCGCCCTATCCAGCTCACCAAGCTGACAAAATGAACACATAACCATATTAAGCGTATAAATATTCGGCGAAATCCTGCACTTCCTCATCTCCCCGTAAAACCACAAAGCCATTCCTGGCCGCTTCATTTTAATCATGGAACTCAAATAAGCATTACATGATTCCACGTTCGGCAAGAATCCATACTCTTTCATTCCAAAAAATGTATCAGTTGCATTCCTGAACTTCTTTAAATGAGCGCAAGTCTTAAAAAGTGAATCAAACACATTATGCGAAGATTGACACATCCTATAAGAATACACCAAAGAGTCGAACAACTTGGGCAGCAAATCGACATTACCAGAGTTCAAAAGCCGCCTGATAATCGCCTCTGCTGACTTAAACTTGCGATGTTTAGTGAGAATGTGGAGGATGGCGGAATGGGTGTCTAAAGAGAGGAAATTTGGGTTTTTGGTTGAGACCCAATTGAAGAATTCGAGAGAGAGGACATAGTCTTTGTGTGTTTTGAGCAGAATATGTTGAACCCTGAATTGGGTTAATCCGGATGATAAAGATTCGAGCTTTTCCCAATCGGAGTGTAAGAGGTGGCTGTGTGCTACATTGATGAAATCAAGATCCTGTCCTTTGGGTTCAAGGATTGTTCTGTTTGGTATTGGGAGCGGATTTAAGCTTCTGCGTAAAGAATTCTTCGGTGCTGATGGCTTGACGGAAGTTTGGTCGACTATCACCGAGGAGAATCGCCAGAGCTGAGAACTTGAAGGCTTCATAAACCAGCCTTCAAGATACTGAAAAACAGGAACAAGCACATTAAATATAGAATATCGTATGAAACTATGAATTACGATCATGCAGTTTTATCTATTAAGACAGAAAAATTGAGAATACTTGTGTGGCCTTACTGCTGTACCAAATTACGATCTACTTTGATTCAAACTGAAAGTGTCAATCAAGAAAACTGAGAGCACACCATTAAAGTTTCATAACATCATGTCATCACCTCGCTGGAAAGCTGGAGTCTTTGTAAAGGAAATCGATAACAGAGAACTTTCATCAATGATTATCAAGAACACCACAACCACAAATTATGGACAAAACATACCCGAATTGTTCAAACCGACCGCAGCGCCGCCTGAACCGTTGCCGTCGAAGATGTGACTTACGCCGATCAATCAAAAAATTAGGGTTTGGTCGTCTAGTCTGGCGAAAGACCTGACCGCCGCGGACGCTGTTGCTCTCGTCGCCATTATCGTTCACGGAATCTAGCAGAAGCCTCGCACACAGTAATCAAGAAAAAGAAGAACGTTTCCATCATATGGGCTTAAAAGTTAAAACCCACTTATATGGGCCATTTCCATCAGCCATATTTAAAAGGGCTTCGTGAGGTGGCTGTGTCGTGGCAGCCACGCTGGTTGTTGCAGTCTACTGTGAGTCGTATGATTTTGGGTTGGCTTGATTTTGTGGTGATGCTGTTCGCGGGTATGGCTGGGGCTGGAGTTTGATATGGTGGCTTTTTGGAGGGGTGGAAAGGAGAAGTCTGATGTCGGTTTTTCAGTTTCTGTTTGACTGATGGATGCACCGGTTGTTGCACGATGCCTTCTGTCTAAGGTGGTTTGCTCTCTCCTACAAGCGCGCGAGGCAAAGTGGAGCATTTGACTGTTCCCGGCTAGTTGATTTATCCTACCTGATGTGCCATCTTTGGAGGAAGTTGTTGAGGTGCAGCCTACATGTGTCGATCGATCAACGAATGAAGAACTGGTCTTAAGTGCAGATTGTAGTTGACTTATCGTCTCTGTTGGGGCCTTTTAGGCTTGGAGTTTTGTGCAGGAAGCAGCTGGGGAGTCGCGTACTCTTTTGTTGTTTGTCTGTTTTTTAGTTGTTGTTGTTGTTGTCGGTCTTTGTACAGTTTGTTGATGTGTCTGTTGTTTAGTTGTCTTTGTCTGTTGTTTGGCTGTCTTTGTTAGGTTTGTTTTCGTGTCGGGAAGGTCCTAGTTTAGAATCACGTGTCTCGCTCCCCGGGTGTTTTTTGTATCTCTCTTTGCCATTTCCATCACACACAAAAAAGGGCTTTTTATTTTATTTTCCTAAATTTTAAAAAAAAAGTTAAGTGATATATATATATATATATAGAGGAGCGCTCAAATGTTACACCCAAATTAATGTGTTATGTGTTACACCAATCTTAGCCACACATCCAACCCCCCGTGCTTTGTGGGTGCGCCACGTGTCCAAATAGTAAACCCACTATCAACAGTAAAAAGCAAACAGTGAAATCTCACTACCAAAACACTATTCCGGCACTATTCCTGCCACTATCAACCAATCAAAACCTTCATAACACATAACACATTAACAACCCATAACATTTGAGCGCGCCCCTATATATATATATATATATATATATATATATATATATATATAGAGGAGCGCTCAAATGTTACACCCAAATTAATGTGTTATGTGTTACACCAATCTTAGCCACACATCCAACCCCCCGTGCTTTGTGGGTGCGCCACGTGTCCAAATAGTAAACTCACTATCAACAGTAAAAAGCAAACAGTGAAATCCCACTACCAAAACACTATTCCGGCACTATTCTTGCCACTATCAACCAATCAAAACCTTCATAACACATAACACATTAACAACTCATAACATTTGAGCGCGCCCCTATATATATATATATAGGGGCGCGCTCAAATGTTATGGCTTACTAATGTGTTATGTGTTACGGTGTTCTGATTGGTTGATGAAAAACAAGGAACCAATCAGAGGCGAGGAACACGGTTCTTATGGTGCACCTCACAAGCACGGGGGGTTTATGGGTGAGGGTGCACCGTAGTTACGGTGTTCCTCGCTTCTGATTGGTTCCTTGATTTTCAATAACCAATCAGAAGCTCCGTAACACATAACACATTAATTTGGCCATAACATTTGAGCGCTCCTCTATATATATATATATTGGGTAAATATGTTCAGAAATATGAAAAATAAGATAAAATTTAGCAGAATAGTTTATTTAAAAGAACAATTGATAGTTTAGTTTATTGAATTTTCTTTTGGGGAACTTGAGTGTCAAAAAGAGCAGTGAACATGTGATAGTAACACTACTGTAAAATGAAGTCACAAGCACATGAAGTTTTAGTAGCTCTCTAGTTGGCAAGGAGGCAGCAAGCATTTAACACATACATTAATTCTGATAGCAACAAAACAAAATAGAGTACATGAAAGCTGAAAGAATGGTGTGAAGTCTTGGAAAAAAAGGGTACCCCCAATTTAGGGTGTCCCCCACACCTCATAAAAGTAAGATGGCAAGTGGGTCATGATATGGTTTTATCACACACTACTGTGCCCCCACATGGATGAGCTTGAATGATCATGTCCTATAGATTATTGGCCCTTCAAAGCATTTTGTCATTAAGTTGCAACAAAAGAAATCAAAGAGTACTTTGAGATGAATAACTTGATGTGAATTACAAGACATAAACTATGTGAATTAAATAAGATGATTCCAAGATTTATTCGGTTTTTTATTTAACTCAACTTGATGTGATTTTAGAATTTGATTATTATCTGATGTACTAATGTACTGATGGAAGGTAAAAAACGGAACTTTTGCAAGTGCATACCAACCTCTATATATACAACCTAAACCAAAAACATTTACTAGTAAGACAAGGACTAATTCCACACCAAACACCACCACTTACTAAATATCATCATATGCCATTATATCTCATCTATAATACTGTATATCTACAACAAAAGTAAAAAAGACTCGATGTGATTTCTTGAAATCCCCATTTCAATACAAAGAACAAAAAGAAGGAAATATAAAGCTAATTAATATATATCTCCATGGAGAATATGTGATGAGATGTGCTTCATCTTTGAGCTTCAAATCCTCTGATTGACTTCCTCATATTCATCCACACAACACCTGCATATATACAACATCATTAGTTAAACTGAATAAAATCCTCTCTCTATCTGCAGCCTATTCTATATATAGTAATGTGCTTAAAGATCAGATGAAGGTGAAAAAGAGTAGCTTAATTAGTGACGAACAAACTACCTTGTGGTGGCTTGCAATCTGGTGGCTCTTCGAAGAGCGAGACGGAGAATTGCTTACGAGCAAGGCCGATATCAAAGAGGATGAGACCAGAGTTGGGATCATCAACTATGATATCCTTAACAGGCAGCCACAAGAAGAGCTCCTCCTGAGACAAACCAGCAACTCCAGTCAACCCTCCATAGCTAAGGTTGGCTCTGATCACTGTCTCAAAGTAAAGCCTATTCTCAATCTTGGCCAAACAAGGTTCATCCAAGTAGACCTCAAGCAAACCGGTTTCGGACAATGTGTAGGACTTGATTTGCTTTGGGAGTAGACCTGGTGGGAGGCCTCTGGACTGGAGCAAGTCATGGATTGAAGAGAGACTTAGAGATGGGAAGAGAGACAAAGTAAGGAGGAGGAGGAGGAAGGAGAGTGGAAATGGTTGTGAGGATGCCATGGATGATGAGAAAAGTTTTGGAGAGGGGCTCTAGGCGTGTTTGGAAAAGTAGGGAGTATAAAAAAGAAGGTTTTGAAGTTCCATGAGAGGGATGTAGAACTAAAATTACTATCCTACACCTTAAATCATTGCTTTGTATTGTACCACACAAATAGGGACATTAATGATAATACGGACTAATTCTTTTATGAGCATGCATCTTAAAAGCTCCAATGCTCCCAACTAATCATTTCATCATCCATAATTTCTACCTTGATTTACCCTTTTTATTTTATTTTGCAATTCCTTTTTGTAAAAGAATCAGACAATCTTCGAACTCAATCTTTATACCTATTTCATCCTCTAATCTTACCCACTAGAGGAAATCAACTGTGATATCATGATCAATATTCGAACAGTAACTTGAGCAATTGTAACCACTGCTTTTACCATTTGACTCCGCAACCTGAAAGAAGTCTATATCACTCTGATTCCAATATTCTTGATCGACTCAAAGCTGAGCTTTTAGTAGGTCCAGGAGATAGGCTAGGAAATAAACTTACTAAAAGAAATATGTATTTGTAAAGTTAATGGGTGCGGTTCAGGTACAAACCACATTTATAAATGAAAATTAAAAATCGGATTTCAAGCTGACACGTGTCCAATTTTGTCGAAATCTCGGATATAACACGGAGGGGCATTATGGTCATTTCACATATCTCGAAATGGTCATACTTAAACAACAATGATCAGACTTAAATTAAAACAACAATGATCAGACTTAAACATCAATGATCAGACTTAAACAGCAATGATCAGACTTAAACAGCAATGCTCAGCCTTAACTTGGAACGATCAAACTTAAAACAACAATGATCAGACTTAAAATAGCAAATATCATACTAGCTTAAAACTAAAATGATCAAACTTAAAACTATTATTGTAGCAATGATCAGACTTAAAACTATTATTGTAGCAATGATCAGACTTAAAACAGTAATGATCAGACTCAAAACTACAATGATCAGACTTAAAACAACAATGATCAGACTTAAAACTAAAATGATCAGACTTAAAACTATTGTTGTAGCAATGATCAGACTTAAAACTACAATGATCAGACTTAAAACAGCAATGATCAGACTTAAAACTACAATGATCAGACTTAAAACTATTATTGTAGCAATGATCAGACTTAAAACTACAATAATCAGACTTAAAACTATCACTGTAGCAATTTTTAGGATGATTATACCCTCGCATCTGTTATGTGTTTTTAAATAAGTCCGTTTTCATTTTTTATTTACAAAAAGCGCCCCGAATTACGATTGATCGAAATATACCCGTGGTAATATTTTATTGGGTTTTTAGTTTTTATTTATAACTGTGGTTTGTATTTGATCCGAATCCAAAGTTAATATACTTAGATTTCAATATCCCGGGGACATCAATTTTCCTCAAAATTTTGTGAGTTTTTCCTCTCCTTTTTTCTTTCCCTCTTCCTACATCCTTTGCGGATGCCTCCTCGTCCCGCCTCGCGCGTGGATGCTTCTTACACATCCCTCGTGAATGTCTTCCTCTTCCCGCCTCGCACGTGGATGTGTTGTTGATGTCCAATGGAGGTGTTATTCGATCGTCATGATGGACATGTGACGTGTCTTGCAATGGTAAAGGTGCCCGATGTGGCATGTGCTCAAATATTGAAGAATGTACTAGTAGTTTCGGGGGTAGATGTTTGCGGATCCATGGTAAAGGTGTCGGTCCCGACATGTGCTTCAAGAGGTGGATATGTGTACTATTGATTTCAGATTTGCTCGAGATGCCTTGATAGAGTTTCGAAGATTGATATATGTACTAAATGATTAAGGCTATCACGATATGCATTGAAATGTTATGAATTGTCTCCTTCATCAAAAAAAAAAGATGCGGTTAGAATTTAGATATAGATTTCAAGGAAAATTCAAAATTATGTAGATTTATGGTGAGATTCCTGGGATTTGGGAATTAGAAAGAATGATGTCAGTTGGCAGATTATACCTGGAACTGGAACAGTAGAAAAGGACCATTCAGCTAGAAAATCTAACTGAGGGTAAAACAGTCATTTGATAAACAGGCAATCGTCTAATGTGTTGTTTTATCTGAGAAAAGAAGATCCTATGCTACTCAATAATTGAAGGATTATTCCTATACCTCCTCAAACCCAAAAATAATTTCTAATCATCATTATCAGTATATACGGCGATTGTCAGTAACTACAAACCTATTAAAGCTACCTAGAACACAGCAACATTTTCATCCCTGACAAAGAAAAAACATTAACAACTAGGGTTTTAACTATTTTGTAATCCTAGCTAATTTTGAAGACGATTAAGGACCTGTTCACTTGAATTTATATTTTTTTTGATAAGCACTTGAACTTATAATTTTGATGGTCAAGTTAAGTTATTTTCAATTAATTTCAGTTAATATAATTTCAGTTAAATTAAGTTTTAGTTAAGTGTTAAGTCAAATTCGATTTAAATCGATTTTTTAATCAATTTCATCAACATCATCATCAAGCAGTTACCCAGGAGCTAATTAAACTAACTTGACTGAAATTCATGAGATTAGATACCACGTTAGAAGATTCGATACATAAGCTAGTCAAGCAGTTACACAGGAGCTAATTAAACTAACTTGATCAATTAATGAATTTTAATTATTGAAATATTAATTGTCTGGACCGTCGACCAACTGGCATGTATGAAGTTATCTGAACAAAATGATAATGATGTATCATATAAGAACAACGAATTGGCCAAGATATGAATACAACATTTGGGGCCTTCACAAATGAAAGGTGGGAGATGGTTTGTGTGTCTAGTCCTCATCACTTAGCTAAATAATTCTACTTCCATGAGTCTTTTCTTGTTCGAATCTATAATCAGGCTGTCAATCATCATCAATGACAGCTCATTTCGAAAATGAAAAAAAGAAGAAGAAGAATATTTATATGCATGCGAATACAACAGATAGCGCTATGCATACCAATTAATTAATGGTAAAAGAGGAAAGTTAATCATATGCATACAATATTGATGCCGGGAGACAGAGTTGGGAAGAAATGATACCTCTAAACGCGTGAAACACAATTGAAAATGCTTGGAATGGTACGATATTGATATAAAGTGTATGATTATGAAGCAAAGGTTGTTGTTATGGTAATGAATATTGAGAGGTATATATATATATATAAATGTTTTGTTGTCTCCTCCCTTTAAATCTGCAAAAGTTTGTTGACCTTTGGTGAACTAATTTCCCTTTGATTTCGGCCTTCTTTAGTATTGTAAACAGATTTGCATTATAAATGTTTGCATTCAGTCAACTGCCCGATACACATATAACTAACTACAACTAAGATTATGTCCACTTGAACTTATATTTTTGACGGTTAAGTTATCATCATCATCATTATTGTTGGAGTACGATACCCCTGGAGTGGGCGTACGTCTGGAGAACGTATACTACAGTGTGTTTTGATGGACAAACATCTTGTTGATGTGTTACTTGAGTGCGCAAGTTTAAGTACAGGTACTCTGGAAGTAACGGTTACTTGAGTGTGCAAGGCATTGCGCTGATCTCTGAGAAGTATCAGTACCTCGGATTGAGGACGAGAATATTTTCATAAATATTCTCGGTGGATCTTTGCTCCCAAGATCGGTTATAGCATATATATGCTGGTATATTGCCCAAGATCAGTTCGAGATGCTTGTAACGAGATTTGGAATTGGTCTAGATATGGGAATATTGCGTGAGAGATTTTAGGAAACTTTATCTCAACCGCATATCAAATTAGATCGGTGTGGGGCGATTTAATTGAAAGGCTGATGAAGACATTATGGGATGGACGAATCACTGGAATATTTTGTGTGAAATTGTCGTGCAAGATAGAGAGATTTTCTCCAAGAAAATATAGGACTACCCAGTTCAAGAAGAGCTATATAAAGGATGCTACGACTGCCTTTCAATGCGCGACTTGAACTGGAAATCCTTGGCTGCGTGATTGTTGAAGCGAGAACGACCTGAGATTGCAGATTCGAAGGAGTTTTGAAACGGAGGTTCAATAGCTACTTCGGAGGGAGCCAGTCTGCAGTCTGAGCCATAAGTGGAACATTGCTTGTGGTGCGCTTGCAACTAGAATACACCATCACTAAGGCGCGTCTGAGAGAATGGTGGAACACCACTGAGTGTGGTTTGGGTGAGCGGTGTAACTCCTTGTAATCGATAACTTCAATACAAGTGCTCGTTCCGAAATCCTTCTAGGAAACTATAAGGTAGTGATTTTTCCCAGATACTTGCTTTGAGTATCTAGGTTTCCACTATATATTACTATCTCATATTTACTCTTACACTTTTTACTTATATCCGCTGCATACATACTTGACGCGTATCAGTATACTTTGCAAGTACAGATTACTAACAATCCTAACAATTATCATCACCATTATCACCACCATCATCATCATCATCAATAAATAATATACTTATATATTCAATAATAAGTACAAATATTAACAAATATATATATTTTCTAGCTGATGTCAAAGTTAATTTTAGTTATTTTCAGTCAAGTTCAGTTAATATAAGTTAATTTCAGTTGAGTTACAGTTAAGTTCAGTTCAAGTGGACATATCCTAATTCGTTTCACCGTGAGCTTTGGAGACATTTCAACAACATACTATGTCAGTTGCATATCTAACCACACATGAGTTTTGGAAGAAGATTGACACTGTGAGTGATGAATATAGGATTTAGGAACACGATCAATACTGCCCGGTGGCAGTTACGTTGAGATCGACTGTCACTATCGATTTCATTTCAAATATGACAAAGTTAAAAGTGAAACTTTATACGAGCAAAAAGCAAACAAAAGAAAAAAATATCATGAATTTAATATAATCAAGTGAGAAGTACTTGGAAATGGAACCAAGTACAGCAGGGCCGGTGTTGGGCTTATTAGTTCAGGTAGGATCCAGGGTTTACACACCTGATGTTGGACCCTTTGTTTAGGCCAATTGGGTCTAAAGACGACTCCCAACTCTCAATTTTTTCAAAATATTGTGTCCTGGGATGACACACGACCAAAAGGCTACATAAGAAAATAAATTGGATGCAAGTTGATTTATTTAGAGTCTTTTTCATAGGGTAGGGTTTTATCATTTCATGCTCATTGTTTATATTATCCGATATTAATTAGTCTCAGACAATCTAAGAAACTAATTGAACTAGTCAAGTTTTCCATATATTAAAGCGTGTTCGAGAAAATGTGTCATGTATTATGAAGACATGTACCTCTCAACCACCTGACCAAAAACATGACAAAAATAAGGATGGTCACACTATAACCACTTCCATGCTAATCAACATGCCTTGTCACTTAATTAACATTTATTTATGCCATCATTTTCCATCAATAAAGTTCTTATACATATTTTATTCGTATTGTGATACATTTTCTTTGTAAATTAATTCTAATGGGGAAACTATTATTTTAGCTATATATTTGTGGGCCGGGCCAGCGGGTACATAGGCCAATTCAGACTAATGGTCTGCTGAGTTGGTGGGCCGGCCTATAAAATAATATATATATAATGTCTGATGTGGCCGGTGTTCGCTTTAATCAAACGAGAACAGGTCAACAACATACATTGACCAGCCGCACGTGGGCATGTCTAGTGTGACAACTATGCAAAGAAATCCTATAGGCTCAAGCACACGTGTGCGATAGTGACAGTTGTTGTCTGAGTTCAAGGAGAATTTGTGAATTTTTGGTCTCACATTTTTTTTGCATTTCTCATTATCTAAATAATGTGAGTTTGGGTTTTTTTTTATGCGGCTCAATTTCTCCCACAATTCCTAATTAAGAGGAGCAAATTGGTTGGATTTGTAGCGTACTTGAATTGGCATGTCGACAACAGTGTATATGTCTATTGATGATAATGTTCATGTCGGGCTAGATTTTTTAATAATATATTTATTATTGTTTTGGGACAAACATTTTGAAAACGAGAGATCAAAATAATAATAGTGTTACAAGATTCATGTGCTTAAACAATTTTGAAAACAATATGACAACATTTAAATAATTTAGAAAAATCACCGTTTAATTAATAATGTGTCGTTTCCACGTATAACTACATTTACAAATAATTATTGAATTTACTTCGAAGCATACCGTTTAAATAAATGAAATCTTAATTTGTGACTAGACATTAATTAATTTGTAGGGATACTGTTCACAAGTGAGTATCAGTAATTACCTGATTTAAAGGATCTTTTCCACATCTTCACTTTTTCAATGTTTTATTTTATTTTATTTTTTATATTACTAGGACTAAATAATTAATAAAGTATTGTTGGTTGTTAGGCGGGTAATCAAGTCAGAACATGCACATGTCCATGTGACCCTGGCCTAATTAAACCTATAAAATGCGAGAGTTCTTTAAAGATTCATCATATCTTTTTGCTTGTCTTTCTTAACCAACTTTACTTTATATAAAACAAAAAGGTAAATTGGCTTTGTGTAATTAAAACAAATCAATTGATCATTCACTTATAAAGTTATAATGATATATAGCATCATTAAAAAAACAAGATATATATGAAAGGGAAAAACTAGCTTCATTAACCAACAAACATCTTTTTGTACAACTGCTAATTCCAACTCCTGCTAGCTTTTTAATTAGTCCAGAAAAAGAAAAAAAAAAGAAGACATACATACTTAATTCTTAACACATGACTGACTGACACAACCAAATTTAACAACATGATGATAGAAAGTTACTCAGGGTCACCAAAACCTAACAACAACAACAACAACAACCTCAGTTCATGTTATTCCATTTCTTGTGTCCAGCAGTCCATTTTGGGCACTTGGGGCTGAAATACTTGGACACAACTTTAGCATTCAGCAGCTCAACAATGGGCGCAAATTTGACACACCTTGGTGTCTTGTACTGATTAATGGATGCACCCAAGCTGATTGCATAGTCCATGAGCTTGTCGAAAGTCCCCGCCTCGACGATCTTGATCTCCAACGGTCCGATGGACTTGTCTGAAACCCTACCCTGGCGGTAAACACTGTTTAAATTCTCTTCAATAGTGAGGCAGCAATCTTCAAAGACTGAGGGTGGGATTGGGGTTGATCCATTTAGTCCTAACTCCCAGAAGAGAACATAGTGTCCTGGGATGGAGGATGTGTCTGCATAGCTAGTGTACTCGATTAGAGTTGCGTCGAATGGGATTAGATGGGTTATGGCGTCTTTGACGGCTGTTTGGAGCTCAACTTCATCGGTCTTGTCTGAGTCAATGCTCAGGACAACATTCTTCCTGCAGATGAAGTTGAACTGAGGTGCCTTGTTCTTGAATCCAGCCACTCTCAACACATCCCCAACTCGGTACCGATACAAACCTGAAAACAAAACAAACATAAATCATCATAAATTTGCCAAATTTTTGAAAAGTGCAAATACAACAATTAGAAAACTCGTCGAGAAAAATAAGTGATATTTAATTACCTGCATAAGTTGTGACGACAAGTTCGTATTCTTGACCGATTTTGACATCGGCAAGGTCAACCAATTCCATGAGCTCATTGTCGTCTAGGGAGTTGGGCATGGCGGGGAGGGAGCTAGGGGCGATGGCATCGTTGCGAGTAATGGGTAGGAACTCAAAATAGGCCATGGTGGGGATGAGTGTGTAGGAGACATCACTAGGCTTGCATAGTGGATTGAGGTTGACACCAAAGTAACACTCAGAGGAAGCATACATGGTGCAAACCAAAGGCAAGCCGTTACTGTAATAGTCGAGTGTTGGGATGTATTGTGACATGGTCCCAGTCACAATGACATCCACGTACATTGTGTTAGGCCAAAGCCTAGTGATGATACCTCTCCAAGAATCCTTTTTACACTCCGATTCGATAAAGTCAGCCAAATGAGGATCCGGTTTATTCAGGATCCTCATAACGGCTTCTCTGACATTTGGGTCAGTTATCTGTTGATCAACTGACCCAAATCGGATATCAGTGCATAAACGAGCCCAGTGCTTTTCGAGGAAGCGAATGGCACGGATGAATCCCGAGGCAAAGACGGCTCCGACTCGAAGGACTTCTTTGTGCTGCACAAGGCCACAGAGCATTTGGGAGTACATGCTTTGGTAGGAGTCAGAGCAAAGGATGGCCTCATTTGGGCTGGTGTAGTTGGTGTAAGGGTCATATGGTCTGTTTTTGAAATGTGAGCTTTTGTAGTAACTTGTTAGGACAGGGCGAGCCACAAGGCCACTTGGTGTTTTGGCTTCTGATTTTATGAATAGAAAGTACATTCCTTTGCCTTTCTCTAAATCTGGTACATATTGGCTCATTACTGGCATCAGCAAGCTGTACAGGAGTGATCTCCTCTCAAGCTCCTCCTCTATTGTTGGCATCAGCTTCCTCTCTCCTCCTGATGTCCCAGAGCTATAAAATTAAACCAAATTATTAAGACACATACCCATTTTGCAAAATTGAGCAAGGAAAGCAGTGAAAGTTACCTGGTGAGGAACTCAGAAATGGGGTGGGAACAGAGGATAGGTGAAGAGTCACCATTAGCAATCCTCTGAATATCATCAACAATGTCTTCATAAGAGATGACAGGCATCACTTTCTTAAAGGCATCTCTATCTGTGTTGCCATTCAAGCCATGTCTTTTCAGGTACTCAACATGTGCATTCCGTGACAAGATCTCATTCAGCACATGCTTCTGGACCTCATCAGCATTTGAGGTCACATTCTCAATGAACTCAAGGCTCTTCTTGTTCTTCTCCAACAAGTTGTACTCTGGGTTGTGAAAGCAGCAGCCATTGTTGGGAGCTTCAGGCATGTTTCTAGCTTGAGAGATGACTACTGAATTTTCTTCTTTTGTTTTTTTTTTTGTGTGATTCAAGAGTTTGAATTTGTGGGCAGTTTTTGAAAGGAGAGGAGAGAGCTCTGTTTGTGTTTGTGTGTGGAAATGGTCGACCAAGGGAGGTTGGTATTTATAGGTGACAAGACTGAAATGTGTGAAGTGTTTTGGCATGTAATATTGGATATTCTCAGGGGCAAAGTGGTAAAAAACACATTTGTATTATTTTATTTTATTTTATTTTATTTTTGAAAAAGAATTAGGTAGGTATTTATTTCATGACATGGCAAGAACAAGACAATCAAGTTATGTTTTTTTCTTGCCTTGTCTACCTTCAAAGGCTTATTATGTATGTGGCTTGTTGGCCATATATATATATATATCATATTCATAAACGCATTTCTATCACTTTAGTACCAAACATGTTTCTTTAATAATCATTACTTCAATCCATATTTCATGGCTCAAGTTTGTATATTTTCATCTAGTTAGTGATGTAGAAATAATTATTCTCGAAAACATTTGATAGTTGAAAATCAGAACATGCACCAATTATTTTATCTGTTCTACAAGTTAAACTAATAATATAAAATATTATAATCATGAAAACACGTGGCGATAAAAACATTTAAACCAGCCAATACAACTTTTCACTTAATCAAGCAAAGACGGGAAAACTTCATACATAAATCTCTCCTCTCCTAACTTATAAACCAAAGTCAAGATATCACCATCAGTCGTTTCTCCATTTTGACTTTCAAGCACACATCAAGCATTAACTTCCATGACCTAAACCCTAAACTAATCCAATAATTTTTTCCAATTGCATTGCTTCATGCATTCAGATTCAATTGTTTTTCTTTTCTTTTTTTTGTCCTCATCTTCTTATTTCTTTAATGGTTTGAAGGATTCAGCTTATTTAAGTACTCACTGGTTTCATGCAAGCTTGTATTGTGGATGTCCCTCCGACTGCCGGCAAGCCCCTAGGGTTTGATTTATCGCGATATTTCCCAAGTCAAATTGGGCGTGTGTAAGGGAGACAATCTTGGATTAGATTAAACTCTAGCCAGGGATGAATATGAATATATTTGTTGCTGGAGTTAATTAAGAGTGTACCATTTAACTAGTCCATAGTGTACAATATATATATACACTACGAGTCCCAGCTGGCTTTGCTTTGCCTAACTTCATGCTTAGTTTTCACTTTTACATGTGTTTAGGTTAATTTACCAACGTTGGATATTTTCTTCATGAGTGCTTTTTCTTAAAATACAGTTGTTCCTGCAGGAAGAGTTGACCAACATTTGTGGGATTGTATTAAGGACAATAAGTGCTTCTTCAAGTCTTAGAGCCTCTTCTTTTGAACTTGACTCAATCTTTATTAAATCAATCTAAACTAATCTAAGCTCATCCAACACAATTTAAACTCATCCAGCACAATCTAAACTAATCTAAGCTCACCCGACACAATCTAAACTCACCCAAATTCATCCAACACTACCTAATCTCCACTCACCTATTATTTATATTATATTTATTATAAACTACACTCACATAAATTAAAGTAGGGCTCACTCACATAAACTACTCTCCACTCACCTATTATTTCTATTATATTTATTGTAAACTACACTCACATCAACTAAAGTAGGGCCCACTCACCTAAACTACTCTCCACTCACCTAACGGCTAACACAACCTAACCTAATACAATCTAATCTAAGCTCACCCAACACAATCTAAACTAACCTAAACTCCCAAACCCCAACCTCTAAAGAACAAGCCCTTAGGGATTTTTTTCGTTTGTTTGTAGATTGATTATGTATTAAGTACTTTAGTTTGATTCAAATCATTCGATGATTATCGATTGATTTATGTATAGTAAATCCATTTTAAAGGCCGGCCTTTTGATCATCTAGAAGAACAATATGTTGAACTCTCGGTCACTGGTTGGGGCACGGAGGAGAAGATCGTGGCTGATAAGGAAATTTATGAAGCAGGAATGACACTTTTTATTGTTGTACTTAATTAGCTAATCCTAATTAAAGTGAACAAAGACCAAACTGAAATAATTTATAATTCATATATGTTTAAATTAATATTTTTAGAAAAAGCGTCTTTTACTGAAATCTCCAAATTATCTGGTTGAAAAATAGAAACTGTAGCATGTTTATTGAGTATAAGCAAAGACCTTACTTAATGTGGTTGAAAAATAGAAACTGCATTTATTATTATTATTATTATATTGATTGGGCAAAGCAAATAGAAACTGCAATTAGGTATCAGTGAATTATCAGTCACTAAAAGTGTTTAGATATGAGGTTTGCCGGAAATGAAGGCAAGGTGTTGGTTAAAGGAGATTCAAAGTGACGTCGGATACACGTGTGTTCTGGGTCCCCACAGAGACAGGTGGCACGTGTCCCCACCCCGCTGATTTCGCCACTTGTCTTCTACATTTGGCCCCAAGTTTGACCAAGTTGACCATTCACTTGAGTCTTGAATTGAATCCTTTGTAATTTTTAGTTCTTCTTGCTATTGGACCACAACACCGGCAAGGGCACAGAGAACACGGTTTAAACCTTTAGGGGACCTAATCAACAAATATAACTTGCCCTACAATGACTTGAATGCAGGTAGTCTTTAAACCATGACAATCTGCACAGCTTTCAGGACAAATATGAGTAACAGCTAAGATAATGCATGGGAAGAAGAAAAAAATATCTAAGCATTTTTTTTAGAATGTGAGAGGGAATGAGGGAGCGAACATGGGGATGGGACGCAGCCAAATCAGGTGCTTAGTGCTTTGTGTACTCCCTCATTCGCATACATACAACTTCAACCATATTTTACTATATCATCAACGTGTCTCCCCAAGTATTCTAAATGGCTCTTGATATAGTGGAAAGCTCATGTCCTCCATTCGTATATTCTTCTTACCTGCAAAACATCACTCATCAGTTTTTTAGATCTTTCTCAATGCAGCTTTTAGGGTAAGTGGTTTCGAGTTCGGTTGCCAGTGGTTTTAATGATCTCATTTTCATCAATACTTCTACCCATCAAACTATGTCCATTTACACCTAGATGTAACACAATCCCGCAAAAAACACATACAGGAGGTAAGCTCTAGGTTCATCGAAATGAACTCACCGACTGAAATGAACCATGTAGTGAATTTTCCGATGCACAATTAAACTCTATCAAGGCTATTTTTGTTTAGCTCCTTTTAAAATATTGTAAGTGCATCAAATAGTAGTATCTAAGCAGTCCCATGTGCTTATATTTATGATAAAGATATATGCCAACACGCATACGGATAATACAAACACACTTTTATCTCATGATTTAAGCATAATTGGACATGAGCGTTGACATAAATCTTAGATTTAGAGTTAGGACTAACTAATAGTATATTTGATTGATTAGACTCAAGCTGGCGCACCTTGTAAGTGAGTACACAGCTCTGTACCTAGCTATTGATCTTTGCTTTGATTGCTATAATTAATTGCTAGGCTATAGACATTAGGGGGGGGTGGTTAATTACCTCAATCAGCTGAGATTATTTGACTAAATTTCTTTTAACCTGTGGCAATTCCCATCTGAATAAAAACTTATGAAAGACAAAATGCAGGAAAGAACCAATTTACATAACTTTTTGAAGTGCTGGAGGGATATCATGTCTAACCTTCATCGTGTCAATATGAAAATGACATTATTTCACCACTAGCGGAGCGACTGGAACCTAGGTACTAGTGAACATGACTTTGAAGTCTTCATCATTAAAGACCTCGTTCAAAATGTCTCTTCTATGTGGCAACTGTCCTTATGGTCCTTTTATTCACTTTGTTTGATTAAAAGATGCACTCCCCAGCTCGACAAGTATTCTGCAATGTGGAAAATGAAATGTCCAATAAGTAAAAAAATGGAAACAATGACCTGTTCTCAAGTAATATAATGCTAGACATATAGAGGTAAACTTTACATCTAATAGCGTTGCAACTTGCTGACCATTACTTGTATGTATTCATTGGAATCACTTCTATGCAGATGTACTAGCAAATTTAAGTAAAATTTTATCCAAACAGTTGCGGAAGCCACTCTTGTCTGTCTAAACTGGCCTATAAAGTTAGGTACAACTGTTTCATTAACCGTAGTGAATTCCCACACACCACAAAGTCAATGTTCAATGATTTAGTTATGTTTGAAGGGAATATGTCATCTTCTAGTAGATGTGCAAGGCATCCTATGGATTGTGTCCTATACTTTGTCCCTTAGACCAACTATTCATCAGCAAAGAATTTCCACAAGGGCTTACAGTTTACACAATACATTAGTCTTGTCCACTCCAAAGAGGAAAATGAAGAGCTAAAAGAAAAGAACCTTTAGAAGCCACAATGATTTGTGACAAACAAGTGTCACATGCAATGTCTCTTCCAAATCCACTTTTGTCCAACTCCTGTTTATAGCTTATTTCATCAAAAAGACTTGCATAACTAATAGCATATTTGCTTAACTGCATAGTAGATACCACAAGTATTCCACCACAACTGACATCAAACATGTAAATTAATCCTGGTTAACTATATGAGAACTCAGATAAAGAACTAGAGCCACTCAGTCAACTCAGGCACCATGTGTGTGAATAACAGATAATGCTTCATTAAAACTCTAGATAACATTTTAGGGGTAGACTTGTAGAATTGATATACGTGTACAATTTGAAGAAAGCCTAAAATCAAGAGAAAAAAGGCAGAGCAAGAACCAACGATACTAAAGTGAAATCTAGAGGACCTCTTTGAAGAAAATAATGTATTTGCTCAATAGAGGACCAGATGTAGTGTGGTCCGAAAGTCACCTTGACAACACATGCTTGCAAGATCACACCAAAACTGTAGGCTATATCATGTCATGTAGAAGAGGATAAGATCATTACAAAAAAGCTCTAAAGAATGACATGATGTATCAAAAGGGGAATGAACAAAGCTTAGCGTGGTAATACATTGCATACTGTGATTTGATTTCTGTGATTCCAAAGCAAAGAAAATGTCATTCATCAGTCACCAATTGATAGATTCCCATGGTTTCAATAGTTGGGGCTATTTGTCGATCTGCTAAAAAAGAATCAAATAGATGGAAAACTAGCTACCCTAAAGTCCAATACCTCTAATTATTGGCTCAACCAACAATAATCAAGACCAATAGCTTTCAGCCCATCCTATCATGTCGCTCGACTGACCAGCAGCAAGGACCCCTAGATGGTGACCAGCAGAAAAGCATTTATCTTTAAGTTTGATACATCATTCATTCTTATGGGGATACAGAGGAGAGTGTAAGGGGGGCACACTTCTTTATTTTCAGCTTACTCATTTGTGCCCGAGTGATGAAAATGAAATTATCTTCATCTTTTGATAGTGCTGTTTGTACCCCGTGTTTTTGCCTTTAGGGAAAAAAGTGTCTGGCTCAAGGAATATGGACAGGTAAGTGGGCCATGCATTATAGGGATAACATTATGTTGAAGTGGGAAAATAATTGTTGTTGAAATTTTATCCATGTCTCAAAGTATCAACTGGATAAAATTTACTGAATTAATGAGATCAACTGACATCATTTAGCATATTAAAAACAGACTCTCTACTGGCTGGTTCAGATCTTGTTGTTCTGCCAAAGCCCAGGTCTCCCAAGTAAAAACAACTGCTTTAATGTATTTTAAAGCTACATGCGTTCAGCCCTTGACGTTCTTGTTATTACTTACTAAAATATGTGCGTGCCCGTGAAACGTAACTCTGATACAGTGGATGTGATCTTTTTTTTTTTCCTTTTTTTCTTTTGTGCCCCTTCAGGATTCTAACACAAGCACCGTCAGTGGATATGATCAAATGGGAACCTCTTATATGAATGTTCTTTTGTCTAAACTCTAAACTAAAGCTGCATTGTCTTCTAATGCCTCATAGAAAGAAGCTAAAAAAACAAAACCATTTCTTATCCACCATGAACTTTAGTTTCTCTGCTTTATTCAGTTTTTAAAAATTTTGAGAGAGGAGAGCACATTAAAGATGTATGACCCTACAGACAATGCATATGTACCCTCAGATTAGAAGACTTAGAAACAAAGTGTAACCTGGCTTCCTACCAATTAAAGTAAGCATACCTCAGAGTTCAAATGTGTTTCGTGATGGTTGTCAATAGCCATGGATAAGAAGAATGTAGACATGTGGTGTGGCTGGCATTATTATTTCAATCCATTCAAGAATTTTACATCTCTACATAAGAGAGAAGTAAATTTAAAGAAAATCTTGTTTGGGAAAAAAGAGAAATAAATTTAATGAAATCTGGTTTGGTAAAAAAAGACGGGAGATATACAACATGAGATACAGTGCATGATGTCACCTGTTGGTTATGCCGTGTATATCACACATTTAAGGGCTGACACAAATCAGCTTCTAGGGCTTTCCAAGTGCATGCCTGAAAATTTACCCTGTGGTCCAGATAGAGACGTTAACATGTTGACAGAGATTGAGAAAATGACTAACAACAGACCAACACCAACTATATAAAATGAAAAACTATGTTCTGCTTTCAGTTTCATGAACGACAGCTGTTTCTTGTTCTAGACATTGACACATTCTTGCTTTAAAGTATGGAGCCATATCAGTGAAGAACAGGAAGACACTCATCAATTCAAAGGTGGCTTCATTAGATTGTGGTGACTATGTTAAACAACCGCAGAAGACATGCTCATATGAAGAGCGCTCTCTAAGTCTTCAACTACAGATTTTTTGTCGCCACCTAATAAGCTACTACTTCGTCATGCAATACTTTGAACCCAAAAGAGCTGAATAGGAGGGGCACGGTGATCAACATTGTCCACTCCTTTCCATATTTCCATACAATAACAATAATGAACAAAACGAGGCAACAGCAACACTCAGAAACACTACCAAATGTTTTTGCTTGTGATACACGAGTAACACGATCACATGGGAACTATGGGCCATTGCTAAAACTGGAGAACAGCCTGATAACAATCAATCAGGTGTTGGTGTGGCATATAGAAGACATCTGGAAATTTCAGGCACAAGTGAAGTATAAGTTCATAAGTGAGAAAAAAAAAGTAGTGTTCATAAAACCATAAGTACCTGCATTATGACTTATGACTCTAATAGAACTAATATAATAACCGTTTGTAATATGCTCGACACACTGAGACTCTGTGACCATGACTTCGCAGTAACAACTTTAGTCAGAGAACTTAGAGATTGAAAAGGTTTAGTGACTTTAGTCTAGTTAAATGTAATCACAAGATGTGTAAATTGTGAAATCTCTGAGTAGTGCACATTAGAAATCAGAAGTGAACCAAAGTACAGAGTTGAGAATGGAGCTCATTATGAGAAGATATCATAAACAAATAATTACAAGCAAGTGAAGTCTTAAGTAAACTGACACTGATAGCAATGAAGTTGGAGAATCCTAGTTCACATGACAATCACTGCAAAGCCAAATGGCCATTGCAAGTGAAGGCAACTCATCTTTATCACCATAGCATATTGTGTGGTTGGGAAATTAACCTTAATCGGGACTAGCGATCAGTCTGTTACTAGAAGATGGAGGATATTATATATCCGAAGTCGTAAACTTCTGATGCAAATGAGAAATGCTAGTCTTAACCCCAGGATCAAGTTGCATGGCAGGAAAACTAATCCTAAACCAAAATTCAATATATTGATATTGATCTATTTAAATTGAACACCAAGTATCTATGATATTTCAATATCATCTGACGGTGGGCAACCACAAAAATTGTTCTGTGGCCTTGATTACATGCTATTTTCCATTTAAATATCTAAATCTAAAACATATTGAGTATTAGTTTATCCTCATAACTATTAGTATTTGAAAACCACCACCACCGTCCACCATGCATCTCTTGCTCTTTAAAGTACACATCCTGATTGATCAAAAGAGGCTCCAATTCCAGTCTTTTAATTTCTCGAAAGGAGAGCAACAGAAAATCTCATTTGCAGGAGAAAAAAAAAGACAGTAAACTTCCAAGGTTGCCTCTACTAGCTTAGCCATTTGCTAAACAGATATATATTCATATCCACGGCTGAAAAAATCGCACAAAAATCAAAACCATCTCATCATGCACGCAACGCAATATCAAGCACGACCAAAAGTAATCGAACATTTGCGTACATCACCACTGCGCATAACAAAAATACGCAGAAATTTACAAAAAAGAAGAAGATAAATAAACAGAAAAACATTACCATAGTATTCAACTGAAACTGAGGCTGCGCAGATGATGAGATAGCAGTCACGTTCCCGTTTCCGATTCTGGCTCTGGCTGAGGTTCGATTTTGGAATAAGGAAGCAACCGCTGGAGCGAAGTCTCCAAGAGTTGATAGCTGGAGCAAGCGAGAAATGGGCCACGGGCTAGGTGTCTAAGCCCAGTAAGAAAAGCTCGAATGCTAAGCCCATTAAGAACTAATTTGGGCTTTCAGACCTAGCCCGTCGCCCATTTTAATGTACCTTTAATTAATATGGTAATGTAGCATTCGGCCCAATATAAATACAATACAACATACGTAAAACCAAAGAGCAATGATAGATTGACATTGATAGGTCTAATCTAAACTAGGGCTGGGTTTTTTTACCGAAAAATCGAACCGAATCAAAATCAAATCAAAACCGAACCAATTTAAACCGAATCGAAACTTAACCGAATTGAATATCGGTTTATCATACCGAACCGATTTATATCGGTTCGATATCGGTTTGCATTTTGAGAATTTCGGTAAAACCGAACCGAACCGAATATTGATTTACAAGGACCTTTGCGACGTATTTTGTATGCCCAGAGCCCATACGGTGTCCAAATGAGTCGAAATTTAGCTTGTTGGAAAGCTAATTCAAAGGGCTACAACTTTATAGTTGACACCAAGAGCAGATTCGAAGGTTTAGACCTCCAAAAAGGCAACGGAAGTCAGGTTTACCGACAAAACCGAACCAAAACCGACAAAACCGAACCGATTCTATCGGTTTACCGAAAAGTCGGTTTGATTTTTAGTTTTATTTTTTACTAAACCGATAAATCGGTTTGGTTTTGATTTTATCGATTCGGTTCGATTTTGTAACCGAACCCAGCCCTAATCTAAACAAAGTAGTCGTGCTACTGCTAGTAGTAGGTGTTTGGTGAGGAGTGAGGGATTATAAATTATATTATTTATATTTAATTTGATTAAAATTTCGTGAAATTATCATATTATTAAACTAGAACGGGTTATTATTAACCTTCAGTTATCACAAATTGTATAAAATGAAGAATGATTTCAATTTTGTTTGAGACAATATGAAGTTTCTTTATTCTGAAATTGATATGAAATAATATATAATAAATTAAAAACAGAGCGGAAAAGTTGATTTTTTTACCAATCCACGGTGATACATTTCAACAAAAAGTGCAAAAAATAATATTTTTTTAAAGAATGCTATATTTACACAAAAAGTGGTGAGAAAGTAGAGTATAAATGTTCATTGGAATATTTTCGAACATGTTCTAATACTTTTATTTGTATTCTTTTTCAATATTAAATTTGATGGCCATTGACTTTGTTCTTTTATTCGATTTGATATGAAAATCTACTCATACTATTTAAATGCAGGTGAATTTATTTGACATAAAAAATGTACCGTTTTAGATCCCACTAGAAGCTGTGGATGATGATCATGGATCACTAGTTGTAACCTAAAACACAATTTTGATTGCTTTCTGTATAAATTATGTCAATTCTGACAGCAGCTTGTTGTCCCATTTGAAGGACATACTTTAATAAAAGTTAGGCAATTTGCCTTTTTATTGAAATTAATATTTTTAAGGGTATCTTGACATTGTTTAGTTGAAAGAAGTGGAACTCTTAGTTGGATGATAAGTAGTTAATAAATAATAATTTTGATGAGCTTGCGAAACTAAAAAAACCCTACCTTCTTCGCTCTTTAAATTTTAAAATACATAATAAAATTTTGGAGAAAAAGATTGATTGTAGTGCAAGTATGTTTTCAACTCTTCTCTTCAAATTTGGATGGAAATTTATACCTGGAGTTGGACAAGATACCGGGTCCATGGATAGTCCAAGTGGGTCAACTTAGGTTCACTCATTTTCTTCTTACATCATTCGACACCACTCATGTCTACACATACTTTAAATTGACATACGTTTCTATACTCAATTTTGTCCGCTTGTGCACACATCAACATTACAACATACTTACGTCATCATTCCGTCACCAAATTCCTCCCAAAATTCTTCAGTTCACATTATATATATATATATATTAAAGAGGAGCGTTCAAATGAGACAATCAAATTAGAATGAGGCAATGAGGTACGATTTGAGTCACACATCTATTTCGCGCTTTGTAGGCGAGCCACGTGTCCCACTATCAAAAAACAAAAAACAAAAAACAAAAAACAAAAAACAAAAAACAAAAAACAAACAGTAAAAAACTATTCTCTGACACATCACCAGTGGCGGATCCAGCGCATCTGGAGAGAGGGGTCCCAAAAAAATTTTGTTTGAGCGATCAATTTTTTTAATATAAATTACATATTCATAATAGATCTTAAATTAATTGGAGTTTATTTAAATATATATTTTATTTTGTTTTATAGCTTAGTTGTTAAAAAAGTTAACTTAGATCTAAATAATGCGGAATTGAGTGCGATTAACTAATCAAACATACTTAATTGAGATACTAAATCAAATAATCAACTTCAAATACTAAATGTTACTCTTTGCTAGACAAAACATGAATGCTTTATGGCTCATTTGGTAGAAAAGAGACTAACATATAAGGAAGGCTTGGGGTTCGAAACCTGATGGAAGGGAATTTTTTGCAAAATTTGAGAGGGATCTTGGGCCACCCAGGCCCCCTGCCACCGCCACTGCACATCACCACAATGAGTGACTCATATTGTGCCTCACTGCCTCATTCTACCAACCTTGCCTCAACGGAGCACTCCCCATATATTAATTATCACATAAGAGGAAGCTCTTAAATGAGTATCCTTCCATATTTGAAAATTCGAGAATTTAATATATACCTTCAAAAATGTAATGTCAAATTATTGTGATGTTTGATATGTGTGTGTCCGACTATTTACATATTAAAACTTAAATTTTAATGAAAAATCATTTTATCAAGTTTGATTCTGATAACGAGACATGTGTCAGATGCATATTTGAAAATGCAACTTAATCAAATTGTCACTTTTGAATACTCTGATTATTGAATTATAAGTAAATTCTTAATTGAGCGCTCACATGTCATCTAGAACTTCAAAGTGATAAACCCTAATCACCATATATAAGCATCATTGGAGAACCCTGCTAGCTAACACTTGAAATTTTCTCTTAATTATATCCTCGTATTATCATGTTTTATTATTTCACCAACGTGAAATAAGAAACATAGATGAGTTTTTGTTGTTGTAACTTCTCAATTCTCGTGAAATGTCATCCATGTTTTGTTTTTTTGATACTAAATGAGTAAATGTCATCCACGCTTTTGACCTAGTAAAAAGCGCAAACTAGGGTTAATAAATAATATATATATATATATTAATATATATATATATTAACAACAATAATAACAAGATAATATGGCTATATGGTTGCTTTCATGGCTCTGACTCTGATGAGAACACCGCAAACGAAATGGACGGAGGACAATACGAGGCCCCACATGTTTCACGCGTGCATGCCAACTTGGGACCCACATTTCAACTGAGTTGACTTTTCTTATGTTTCAATGTGATTTTTGCACGGGTCAATTACCATACAAATCGACAATTAACTATAAAATAATTACCACAACCACCTCCTAGCCGTTAGCTGAAATTAATTAAAATAATATTAAATTATGTTGAATTTAATTTAACTATTAAGAGCTTGGATCAAATAAAAATTACATTCAAATATAAAAATTATAAATCATTTAAGAATTCGAGGCGTTTCGACCAATCATAATTCGGGGCGGTTTTTATAAATAAAAAATTAAAACAGACTTATTTAAAAATACATAACAGATGCAGGGTATAAACGTTCTAAAAAAATTCTTTACTTTTGACAAAGTTAAGTCCAAATTTGACAATTTCAGACATATTTTATCAAATTCGAACTTAAATTGGACAAAGTTTAGTCTGTATTGAAATCCGGGATATGTGGAATAATGACTATAATGCCTCCGTGTGATATCCGAGATTTCGACGAAATTGGACACGTGTCAGCTTGAAATCCGGTTTTTATCTTTCATATATAATCGTGCTTTTTACCTGAACCACACTCAACTATAAAAACGTAATTTTTTATAGTGAATTTACATCTCATATATGACATATCATGAAATACATCGCTTACAAGATATTTCTCGGGTACATATATATTTCTAGCATATTTGAAGCACAACCACATAAAGGGCACCACCCGAATTGAACTTGAATCACTCGATGAAGCGCAGGCCATCTCGGCACCTAGAGTTGGAATTGGGTCGGCCCACGAGTCGGGCTGGGTACAAATAGTAACAAGTAGACCCACGGGTTGGGTTGAAAATTTTTTTGGGACCCATACAACTCAACGCACGGGTTGTAACTTGTAAGTGGACCCATCATAAATGCGATGGATCGAGCTGGGTCCGTGGGTTGGGACCAACCCACGGGGTTCACCGATGAGTTGTTGGACCCATATAAAGCATTATTTTTAATCAATATTATAAAATACTTAATTTATTAATAATGTTATGTAAATTATATTTAAAAGTAATTACTAGTGAAAAAACAAAAATTAATATTTCATTTAAAATTAAACGGGAGCCAAACTTCTTAACTCGGGCGCATTACACATATAGGCGAAAGTTTGACCCAAACTCTATGTTGAAGCTTTATAAATAGTTCAACTATACAAGCCTAAGGTAATTCATTCTAACGGACATAATAAGCAGGGTCCTAGTCAATTGACCATGAAAGATACTCGAAAAGTAAGAGATAATGGTCGTGAATAATCATTCTAAAGGCTATATATACTTTGATTTCAAACGACTATATTTTTTAATATTAATAAGCTCGTGGGTCAAACTCACGGGTTAAAGTCGTAGGTCGGACCTATGTGTTGATATAATTTTAATTTTGGTTTGTGGGTCGAGCTCGTGGGTCGAATCCGGGGGTCGAACCCATGGGTTGGGCTGGATCGGATTGGGTTGATCAAAACTCAACCCAACCCACGAACTGTACCCACCATCCTGGACCCACGAGTTGGATCACACGGGTCGGGCTGGGCCGGGCCAACCCACAACCCACGCGGGGTAACCCATGATTTTCGTAACCCACTTCCATCTCTATCGGCGTCTCCAACTTTAAACCCATGAATCGATAAACACATCCATGGAAGGACCTTATCACTGTATAAGCACGCTTTCGTGATAGGGTAGTACCTGCAAACGTCCATAAAGGACGAAGAAGAGGAAAACATCCACGAAGGATGTAGGAAGAGTCCGCACCATAGGTGGGACTAGGAAAATTTTACAAAATTGTGGAAGAAAAAGTGCTATAGTGAATTTTGAACACAAGACCTTGCATATTTACATCGCAAGTGATCAACCAACTATACAAGTAATTTATTTGTTTCTGAAGATAATATAAATATAGAACTTTATTTCATTACAATTTGACTACAAATGTGCTAGGTTCTTTTTATTGTTAGGGTTTGGGTAAATGACACCATTAACAAGATGAAATTGACATCACTACGCGGGGGTTGCGACTTATCAGATAAAAGTCAATGGCACTCCAAGTCTTTAATTCGATGAGTGACATTTTGACTTTTCTGATGAGTTGAATATCAAATTCGCTTAACAACAATTGTGTGTACTGTGTGGCATACGCCCACTAAAGTCACGTCGTTTGACATAGCATGAATTCAATTCTGAATCAATTGAAACACCTGAAAATAGTGATTTGAAATTCGAGGTGCAGACAGCTATATGTGGTCAAATTTAGGTAAGATGTAAGTCGTCGTCCACCAAGGAAATGAAGCAATAAAAGAACACTAACAACAGAACCCTAACTAGTCTGAGCTACTTCACGCTTTCTCTTAAGCATCTTTGTTGCAAAATTATAGTCATGTTGAGCTTATTTATCATCTTCTGCTTCTTGTGTTATGGTGAGAGATAACATGAATTAGGGTTTGAAAGATAATTTTTTTAAAAAGGACAAATTAAAGGTCATAAAATGAGAGCCATACCCTTTTGATCTCTTTGTTATTGCTTTTGTGGGGCTACAAAAATTTGATTGGCCAGGCAAACCACACCACTCAAAATACAGAAATACAAAAAAGCTTATAAATTCTAGAAAGCAAAAAAAAAAAAATCAAATGACTTTAAACCCTTTTCACCCTCGAAAGGTGTCATATATGTTGTGACATTTCAACCTTAATGGTATATTGTTAAGACAGTGGTCCGTCCTATTCTAATATATTCTTCTAGCTTGGAAGGTATATTTTTGTCAAAATTTCAAAAATGCAATAATCTTTTTCTTCAGAGGACAAGAAATTAATGTCAACCCTAATTTGGTCACGAATTCATTCATCATGCACCACTGACTGTCTCATCAACTTGTAGTATAGCTAGCCTATGAATTTCACTATTCAATCAAATTTAGCCCTCTATTTATACTCATCTTGTGATGCTGCGAACCGATTTCATCATTTCAAAGAGTTTCAGACACCACTCAAATACAAAAAACAACACATATACATAAGCATCAAGCGAAAACCCATCTATCCATCGCTCTAGCATATATTTTCAAGATCTCAAAGCACTAAGGAGCAAGAGAGAATTGTGCAGAGAATCTCTCTCTCATCAAGAACACAAAGACATAAAGCAGTTTCATCAGCATAAAGTGTCATACTTTTCTTGCTAGCTATGGCTGAAGAGTATCAACAACAACAACAACAGTCCAACATATGCAGCAATTGGTGGAGCAACGGCAGCAGTACAAATAATCAGTCCGGACGGAGCAGCAACGGTTATGATCAGAGTGGAAGCGGATCAGCAGGAGATCATTCAGTTTCTGTTTCTGGTAGTTCCTCTTCTATGATGTTTCTAAATACGAACCAGAAGCTGCCCGGAACAGCTCCTGGTTTGAGTTTGTCTGGTGGTGATGGAGGCGGCTGCGGTGTACTGGTTGATCCGAACATGCAAGTCATAGGATTAGGATTGTCCCAAAGAGCTGACTGGGACCAAACATTACTGTAAGTGATATTCATCGTCGTCCCTTGCATATGTAAATTTCTCATTTTTAAAAAAAACCCTATATATATCTATCTGCAAATCTTGAATCAATTATAAATCCTACATGATCAATAAATCATTAACTGTCTAAGAAACCCTAATCACGTCCATATATATATATGTGATTGTTGCTAGCTACTTGTTTATGATCTTGATCATCAGATGATGAAATAAAAGCTGTGTTCATTATCCGAAAAGTTGTTTGTCTTATAGAATCTACCCTTTTTTGGCCTGTGTTATTATTTTTATAGCCGTGGAGGAAAAGCTGATCAAAGCAGCTTTAGATCAATGCTGGAAGAAGACCACATAAGTTCCAGCTCAAATTTTCAACAGGAAATCCAATGGAAACCTGGAAAGATATTCACCGGACATGGTGAAGAGTCTTCATTAAATCGGAGCGGCTTCTCACTAGAGCAGCAGCAACAATTCAGTAGTCCAGTTGAGGAGCATAGCACCATCACATGCCACAATTTATCAACTGGCTACATGGAAAATCCACAGTCAATTGTATATGGAGGAGGGAGTCCTTCAAGCATGTTGCAAAGCTTACTTGGATCAAACAGCAGCAATCAGCAGCCTCAGCAACAACAGAATTTTTTCGATCAACGAGCTATGGATGATTACTCTTATGGTACTGCTAACTATGGAATGAACTCAAATGAAAGTCAGTTCATGCCACCATCCGATTTCTCGTCAAATAATAAGTTCCCTCAGTTTACAAGTAACTCTCCTCCGAAGCCGCAGCAACAACATACGTCCCAAAATCAGTTACAGTTCTCCAACAATGCCCCTTATTGGAATGCTAGGGTTGGGCCAAGCAGCTTCATGTCATCACTGCAGCCTCATCAGTTTCCTGCTGCTGCTACTGCTAGAACAAATTCTTCCTTTGAGGAGAAACCTAATAATAAGGTATATATCGTAGTAACGCTTTGTACGCGTATCCGTGTTTTAGTTAATTCATATGCATTATGTTATACGAATTTATGGTTGATATGGTATAATTTTACGTCAACTTTTTGTGGACAGAATAATGTTGTAAAGGAATTAGTTAATAAAGACTCATCAGTGGTGAAGAAGAGTGGCAGTGAAGCTTCGTCCAAAAGGCCAAGAAATGAATCATCTCCATCAACAGCTTTGCCACCTTTTAAGGTCCGTTTCAATTTTTGATCAAGTTTTATTTCCTCTACTCTTCCAAATTAGTTATCGTAAACAAATTAAAAGCGTTCGTTCGTAGACAACCTTGGCTCATACTCTTCCAAATGATGATCATTTTAGTCATAAATTGATCAGAAAGTACTAGTTTTGTTCATTTTCCAATTGGTGTTATGTTGTTGTAGGTGAAGAAAGAAAAGATGGGAGACAGAATCACAGCACTCCAACAATTAGTATCACCTTTCGGAAAGGTAGTCCTATTTCTTTAATTTCATTGTTGATTAATTAACATCATGCATATCGATCTCATTGTTTATAATATATATTGATGTGCAATTATATAATTATAAGGTTCGATTCGTGTGTGTTTGCAGACTGATACAGCCTCGGTGCTCTCTGAATCAATCGAGTATATCAAGATCCTACACGAGCAAGTTCTCGTAAGATATACTTTATTGCATGATGACCATCATCCCATATATATATAACAATGTTACAGTAACATTTTCTTAAAAACGGTTGCTCTTTTTTGTCAGGTTTTAACTGCACCATATTTGAAAAATGGAGCAATGATGCAGCTCCACCCTCAGGTAATTATATAATTAATAAAAAAAGCATCATCTCACAATAAGTTATATTGATAAAAGTACGTAAATCTCATGAAAGTAATTAAATTTATGATTTAATAATTACAGCATTTGGAGAAATCGTCCAGCAAAGATTATTCCAAGCAGGGCCCTAAACAAGACCTGAGAAGTAGAGGGCTATGTCTAGTTCCTCTTTCCAGCACTTTTCCAGTAACTCATGAAACCTCAGTCGATTTCTGGACCCCTACGTTCGGAGGACCGCTACGGTAGCATATATATATAATTCACGCCAAGGAAGACAAAGAATCTCATGTGTGCCTGCTAATGATATATATGCAAAGAGAGTATATATATCATAGTGTTAAATAATATAGCTAATATCTTATCATTAAGACCCTAGCCAAGTTGGGGATAATCAATGATAATGTATTAGCTATTTCAAAATCAGTGATATATATATATCCTCTCATGATGCAACTTGATAGCATAATTGCTGGACCGATCGATAAGGCGATAAGTAGAACTAGGGTTTGCTTAATTAGGCATATATGATAGAATAAGAAGATGAATTAATATTAGTATTATTGAACTCAGATCTTATATACAGTATCAAAGTAGCTAGGGTTGTGGTCTAGCTACTACTCAAAATCTAAGATTAGTTTGGAAGACCTTGCTGATAAAAGTAAATCGATCAAGCAAGGCATATTTGTATGATATGGGGAGCATTTTTATGCTGAATGGTGGCCCTAGTACTCTCTGGAAAAGCATGGCACTAGTCACTACCCTTTAGTTTTTTTAAGGAGGAAAAAAAGTTAAAGGGGTTGTTATATTATATATATATATATATTTTTGGGAAGAAAGCAAATGAATTGGAAAGAAAGGGAAGGCAAGTGTAGACCAAAGAGTATTATTTGATATCTGACTTTTAGATTTGTTTATAGTGTGTTTGGTATATGTTATTGGTGGATTGATCCATACGCTCCTCCTCTCCTCCATTTTCTTCAACTTTTTCTTACATCTCCAAATTCCACATTTATGAGTTATGACCTCTCATTGTCTATGTGTGGTCTTTTATTATTCCAGCCTCTAATCATGAGATAAGATACTTTTGTCAGATTTTCAACTGGGAGTTAAAAATGCTCCAGGCAAGAAAACAGAGATATTCCCATTTTATACAGAAATACATGAGAGGTCAAGTCTCTTACAAACATGTGACTCAAACAGAACAGTTTTCTATGCTGATTCCGGCAATTAGTTAAGATTAAAGAGGACTGCTGTGCGTCAAGCTATCACACTTCATCAGAGCGAACAGATTACCTAAGACTAACCTTTTACTAACTGATTAACTCAAACTGGCATGCAAAGCATAAGTCTCCGTAACAGGGCATTCAGGTGCGACGGTGAGTTCTGCAACAACGTAAGATATAGAATAGTCGCATTCTGAAAAGTGTAAGAAGTCCAGTTTACGAATAACTGCAGGTCAAGCAATAATCCAGCAGTACCTTATCGAGTTTCAGACAAGTCTGAGGTCCACTGTGGTTGGAGAAGGTGACTTTCCATTGAAAATTCTGCTAATCCATGTTGATTCTTACCATCCTTGAAAATGGCTGGCGGTTTCGGATGGGGCAATTCATTGTCACTGCCTAACATAAGAATAACAGAAGACATGTTTGGCCTGTCCCGGGGATGCTGCTGCACGCATAGGAGACTGATGTGGACACACCTCAATGCTTGCGATGCATTGTAAGAATCTCTCAGTGTTTCATCGACCAGGTCTAGAGGTCTTTTTTCTACCCAAAGTGTCCATGCCTGCATATAAAAACTTAGTCTAATCTGATTAACCCATCAGCTACAATGCAAAAGAGCCGCCAAGAAGCTGCTGTAAGAATGTAAAAAGGATTACATGCACGACGAGATTGCTATCGGGTGCTGAAGATACGAGGTCTCTTATTTTTGTTCCACTTAAAATCTCCAGCATTAGAATACCAAAGCTGAAGACATCAGATTTAACAGAAAAAAGGCCGCCTATAGCATACTCAGGTGCCATATAACCACTGAACAAAAATTTCATATCAGAAACCGAAAAGATGCCAGAAAAATGATATGAGCAGATAGTGGATTATATATGCTTACTATGTTCCAAACACTCTCTTGGTATTTCCTTCAGTCTGGTCTGATCCAAATGTTTTGGCCATGCCAAAATCAGAAATTTTCGGATTCATTTCACGGTCCAGCAAAACATTACTTGCTTTAAGATCCCTATGGATAATCCTCAACCGAGAATCTTCATGAAGGTATAAAAGTCCTCGAGCGATACCCCGGATTATGCTGTAGCGCAGAGTCCAACCCAATGCCTCATTTCCTATTTTATCTGACACAATTAACATAAATTTAGTCCAACACTGTTTTTAAGGTTAAGCCTTTTGAGAATAATATTATGAACTATTAGGAGTTAAAAGAGAGAACAACAGACCAAATATGAAGTTATTCAAACTTTTGTTGGGCATATATTCGTATATCAACATTCGCTCTTCTCCTTCGTAGCAGCAACCGAGAAGTTTCACAAGGTTTCGGTGCTGGAGATTGGAAATAAGTTTGACTTCATTTTTGAACTCATCTTGTCCTTGATGAGATGTAGCTGAAAGCCTCTTGATTGCAACTTCTTGTCCATTTTCAAATATCCCCTGCATTTCATAGCAGAACGATTTTTATGGAATTTGCAATAGGTTCAGTAGGCAAGTGCTCACCCAAGCACCAAAAAAGAGTTTTTTTAGGCCTTACCTTGTATACAGGGCCGAAACCACCTTGCCCGAGCTTATTCTCGGCTGAAAAATTATTTGTGGCTACTGATATTGCAGGAAGACCAAACACGGCTAGGTCCATATCATTCTCTTCCATTTGCTTATTTGGTTCATCCTTCTTCGATAACTCTTGAATACAAACTGAAATTCATAACATCAAGTTAGACAACAGTACCAAGCGAAAAATGTCATAAAATGGAATCAAAGAGAGGACCAGGATGAATAAGGACCTGCGGGGTTTGACTTCAGTCTAAGGCAGTAACATCCGATGATAAGTGTCCCAAAGAACGCAGAAGTGGCTGTTAGGAGAAGAATCAGAAGCAGTTTCTTCATTTTGAATCCGTGTTTCACGCCTTGCGCCAGAAAAATAAGTCATAAATTTCACTGCAGGCAATATGAATCCGAATCTACATTAAGATGATTTAACTATAGACATACCTGGATCTGAGTAGGGCATTCTTAAATTGATATCCTGCCCAGCATCGCCTAGTTCTCTGACATCAAGTAAGTCGTTGAACCATATCACACATCCGCTCCCCGCACCTCTAATATCTGCATTTGCATAAGCTGTACATGAGCAATTACTCAGACATTTCACCCTGCATTCCTGAAGACTCATGCTTTTATTCAACCAAGAATTTGCGGTATCTGGCAATATTATCCCAGCAACTTTTACAAAAGCATCGTTACTCGAACAGTTCAATGGGAGAATCCTAACACACCCATCCGACCAATTCATCGAGTCCCATTTCTCCTGGTATCTAGGCTTGAATCCTTTGAAACATAAACACTGTGGTAACCCATCAAAACCGATAAAGGAACAAATACCATACGCACCACATCTCCCATAATGCTCGCATATTTCACTAGGCAGAGTTATGTATGGCTGCCAATATTTTTCTGCTTCAAGCCACGCATAAGTAGTCACAGAAGCGCCATTTGTTTCGTTAAGAACAGTCATAATTTTGAATACACCAAGAACATTGTAGGTGTAATAAGTTTCATTCTCATTGGAAACAAAGCTGAAATTATAGTACATGCTGGGAGTCAGTGAAGGGATTCCACTGAATCTATACCCATTCCACGGACCAGTACGAGTTATCGGTCGCAAGCCCTTCCTGATGACTATCTCAGGAAATGCACCATGTTCCATCCCACAACTAAAATCACTTGGAGCCGGGTCATTACCATTCTTCCAGGATGCTAATCTTCTATTAATACCTGTTCTTAAATCCCATCCCAGCTTCATACCCGGTACCAAAGTATCTGTTGGATAATCGAAGCTTTGCCACGCATAATCCAAATTTGGATCCTTTCCCTCTAAGCCTTCTCGCAAAATAAAATTTCCAGAATCCAAAAGCTGAGCTAGTGGATACTTAACCCTTCTTGAAATATTTGATGACCAGACCTCAACATTTCTATTTTTACTAAGAATGACAAGATTTCCTGTGCTGTTTTTAATGATCAAAATCCCAGAACTGTCATTAACCGGACTGGCTCGGTTGGCTACCCAAATGGCAGTTCTTGTGGGAATATTTCTGTACCAAATTCCTAAATAGCGGTTTGTTGAAGTACCTGGACTAAAGAATCCCATTTCAAAGATACCATTGCTCGAAACACAGGTCTCGCCGTCACGTAGACTTCTGGATAAACTAATCATATCCAACGCCAAAGATAGCCGGAAAAACAAGGGAAAAAATCCTGCACTAGCCAACAGAAAATAAAGGATGCCCATGTTTTGTTTTTTGCTCAGGTGAGACGTTCACAGTTGTACACAAGTTGATCAGTATATGTATATGAGCAATGAGCAACCACCAACCATAAGCACAGACCAAGATGCATTTATACAATGACCTCTCCTAATCAGCTGCATTTCAAAGACAACATTAATCATAACAGGTTGGAGACTGAGGCCTTTGACTAGTTCCGCATGTGAGCCAGAAATTATTATTAATAGTAGCCTAACCTTGTATTGAACATACAACACGGAGCTTTATTATTAAACAAAGTGAGCCAGAATTTAATAGTAGCCTAACCTTGAATTGAACATAATCTGAAAACAAACAAGCAAAACATAGGCATTCAAATGTGCTGTTTGCGAGCAATGATTTTTCAGTAAGTATCGATCAGCATCCAAAGGAGCTCCAATTAAGTAAATTACAAGGGAATCTTAAAAAGTCATAAAACCAGAAATTTCTTCAGGTGTCTCATGCAATTTTATCTGATTCAAAGACCGAAAAGAAAACACTGATTAGTGAATGAAAATATTTCTTATTAGGATGCTTTGCGGGCGTCCTCCGGCGCATCGAGTGTACATGTGTCTCTTATCTATCATCTATATGCATTTGTAAGTCAATGATTGACATCACATTTCAGATAAACATATCCAAAAAAGTAAGAGAGATTTTCTGAAGATAGTCATGCATTAATTGAAGACCTTCATCTTAAATTTTGTTGGTTGGGTATGGGTGGCCCTTCTAATGTTTAAGTTTTATAAAACCATTGGCCAGATGAGTCCAGGTTCGGCGAGTTGCAAATTGCAATGCATCCTCATTTAAAGCCAGCAAAACCAGATGGCCTAATAAATAAGTAAAAATAATTACAAATTTTAGTTAATTACCATGTGTGTAAGGCCTAGTGTGCTAATTTATGAATGGCTACTCTGTAAAAAATGAAGAGTGGAAAGTAATCTCTAAAAGGGCAAGGAAACTACAAACTGAGAGGTTCCTGACTGTACTTGTACACTACCATTAAACTTGAAACTATCATTAATAAGATATACCGTACAGGAATGGACCAACGGAGCCGTCAGCTGGACATGCAAGGCATCCGAATGCACGTGCCGGAAGAGGGTAAAATGGCATACAAGTGGGTCTGATGTCTTAACTTTAGTTGAGAGTGAAAGGCTAATTGCAATATTCATTTTTAGGATGAATGACTATTCCCCCGAAACTACTCCTTGCAGTTTGTTGTGGTTTTATATTCTGGAATTGAGTAAAAAAACTACGGTTAACAGGCTAACAATTCATTGTTCGGTAATGGAGTCGTTCTTGAATTAGAATAAAGAAGAAAGATTTAAGAGATAGTTGTACCTGGGACTGGGAGTGCATACAGTGCTGACTGAGGACAAAGTTATGTCTAAACCCTAAGTTTCGAGGTAGTGACACAATGTAGATGTAGGCACCCACCATTTTGCTGTATGGACAGTGAAACGGACATGGATGCACCACAAATGGAGTCTTAATGTCCGATTGGCTCGCATTTCACAAATCAATTCCTTATCCCTCCTTCAATCCAAAGTCTCAACTGTATCACACAAAAATTATTTCTCGTCAGATGCAGATACCATGAGTGACTGCAGCTGCAACCTCATCAATCTAAAGTGACATTGCTGCCTGTTTCTAACAGACACAAATAAACGTTCAAGATTGCATAAAGACATCACCAGCACATCATCAAACATTTTCAATGCCAAGAAGCCGTTGATACTTCATACCTTTGTTGCTAATTTACAATTGTTAATTTCATTTTTTCGTAAAAAAGGAAATACCTTTCGTTCTCTTCATTTCCTCAATCATCACCGCATCGTGAAATCTCAGGAAACCGGAGATTCCTGAGAAGGGTCAGTCCCACTCCCACATCATCGTGATCGTTGCAAATGATGGTGAGTACTGAGTAGTATTGGCATGTACACGCATACACCCGCATTTGTAAATGTTTCATAGGTTATACGGCAGTGAAAAATCGACTTTTATATTGTTGCCCGCAACCTGTTCGACGATTTGTCTCAACCAAAGTGAAGCGCTGCTGGTTGACCACTAACTCCGCTGCACCGATACCAATCGAGGGGTAAGTTCATCTGTTGCTAGCTTTACACGGCAGGCTACTGAACTGAACATGCAAAAGATGGATTTTCAACAAGTCAAATCTCGCTGACAATTATCTTTCTAATACCTTTTCTGCTTTTCAGACTGGTGAAGGACTGGCAATATTGAACTGTTTTTTTATTACTGTAATATGAATTAATTATAAAATATTTTTAATGCAACTTCATACGATTACCCTATTGATAATGTTGACTCAATTTAGAAATTAATTATCCAAAATACTCATATTAAATCATATTTAATTAACCCGAGTGTAATTAAATTAGATAATAAAACAAAGAAAAATAATTAAATCCAACATAATAAATAAACTAGGCGAATAAAGCGGACTGAACTGGATGGGCCGATACGCAAGTGGGCCCGACATAATCAACCTCTGTCCTATATTCCCAGAATATTAATGTCGGCTGTCAACTCTTCTCCGCCGCTATCAAACTCTCTGCACTGCACACACTTTGATTTCTCATCTTCGTCGACTTTCCCCTCATTTTCCCAAACCCTAAATCCACACATCTCTCCGCTCCTCGAACTTCTCCGGCCTCGATTCTGCTCTGATCTTGCATGCACGGTTAGAATCGACGAGAATTTGTAAAGAGAGAGAGAGAGAGAGAGAAAATGAGCGGTGGGTCGTTTTACGGATCTTACGGGTCGATCGACATCGACAACGAGAGCGAGAACTACACGATCCCGCAGCTGATCGCGTTCCTAAAGACCGCTAATTTTCTGAGCACCGATTACGAGAAGGTGCAGCGGAGGCTGATAATGCGTGAAGAGAAGGTTAAGCTTGAGGCCATGGAGGCGGCGAGACGCGAGGCTGTTGGTGTTGCGGAGATTGAGAAGATTCGGAAAGAGGTTGCGGCTGAGGTGGAGGCTGGAGTGAGAAATGAGCTGGTGAAGACGATACAAAAAGAAACCGATGAGAAGATGGCGGCGTGTAAGAGAGAGGAGATTAGGAGGGTTAGGAGAGAGGCGGCGGCGATTAAGAAAAAGATGGAGGAGAAGATGGAAGAGATGAGGAGCGAGGCGGCTCGTCAGTTGGACCGTGAGAAGACATGTGCTGAGATTTTGGAAATGAGGCTTAAATTAACGAATAAAATGAAGCTGGTGGCTGAGTTAAAGCTGCAGGACTATGAGAAGGAGGTTGCGGATATGAAATTGCGACTGAGTGAGGAGATGAAAGCGAAGGAGGTGGCGGTGAAGGAAGCCGAGGCTGCCAAGGCGAAGAAAGAGGCGGCTTATGAGTTGAATGAAAAGACAACTGCCAAATTGCTGAAAGAGATTAACAAGGTGAGACAAGAGGTGGTAAAGAAAGATAAGATTATTGATGAGTTATTTAAGAAGAACTTGGGAGGAGCAAGCGGAATTGAACATGATCAGATCCTACAAGCGAAGTTTGATCAAGAACTTAAAAAGAACAATGACTTGCTCAGAAGTGAGCGCGATCAGGCTTATAAGGAGAAGCTGTTGTTGGAGGAACGATTTAGAGTCAACGAGAAGCGATTTGAGGATTTGAGAAAAGCCTTCCTTGAGTTAAAGAAGGAGAGTGACTCGAAATCGAGCACTATAGAACACCAAAAGACACAGCTAGCCGTGGCGCAAGCTTTAAAGAGCGTAGCTGTTCATGAGAAGAAAGTGTCGGACGATAAGGTCAAGCAGATGGAGTTCAATAATAATATCTTACAAATGAGGAAGGCTTATGAGTCGTCCTTGCCTTGGGTGGCACCATTGTCTGATCCAATGGGAAAATTTGATCAGAGCGCAAATGGCACACGAAGCTCTGTGAATGATAAAGGAAAGGCTGCGCTTGACGCTGCAAGAGGTGATGATGGTAGAGCAGCACAAGCCTCACTTGGTCTGACTAATAAGGTAGCCAATGCATCAGGAATAATAAGTCCTGAAATGATTCAGTTTATAAAGTTGACAACTGAAGGTACGTACGTATACCGAATTTCTATTCGTTTCTTGTTTAATTAACGATATTCGTTGGTAGTCTCAAAATGTTCGGTAAGATCCTTGATTAAAAGAGTCTAGCTTGAACTCAAACTTTCGATTTTTCTAAGATTTGGACTTGAAATGCAAACTTAATGTTACATATTAGTTGATCATATTGTTTCTTGGATTCATACGCATTCATCAATAATTGTAGTGTTAATATTTGTTTGAGTGTTTTCCTAATCTGGTTGCAAATTTGAAGTCATTGTATATATCTAAGTAGATCACTGCAGATTAACGCGTCGTAATTATTTATGCATGGCAACAATTAATTAACATAGCTCTGGTTTTTCAAGAACTGGTTGTGTGACTACTCTGCTGCAGTTCTAGTTATTGCCCTTTACTGAGACTTTTCATAGGATCCATGTATGTTGTTTCCTTGGCCTTAATATGTTATGTATGGAACCTGAAAATGATGAATTTCCATATTGGGAGTTTGCCTTTCCAATAATTCTTTGTTAGGAATTTAATTGAATGTCTGAATAATCCAATGTTGTTCGATCTGTTGGCAGGGCCAGCTTACAAGTCTGCTGCTAATGTGACAGGCAGTGTTCCCCTGAACGCTAATATGAATAATGTCAAGGAACTGGGAAAATTACCACCAAGGTCTCCTTCAATAAATCTGAACATAGGTGATTTTTTTCTCTCATGATTTATTATCGGTTAATGGAACTAGTAAGTAGTAGTTAGTCCCTTCCCTGGACGATATAATTTGAACCATTGAGATTTGTAATTGTATATATTCTCAGGGTCTCAGCAACTAGGGGATAAGAGGAAGCAGCTAGCGTCACCAATCAAGGAACAACATGCAACGAAAGCTGCACGGAGCTGCCTCATTGTTGGAAAAGAGGCCGCCTCCCCTGCTAGTTACTCATCAATTCAATTTATAAGGGAATCAAAGTTCATGAGTAGTGGCCTTTGCCTTTGTCCTAGTCCAGTTGAAAATAATCACAAGGAAGGACACAGTGGTGCCAATATAGCTATTTCCAACAACTCTGAAAGGTCTGCCCAACCCAAACCGGCCGAACAGTGATCAGATATGATCATTAATCATTTTACCAGTTTGTGTTCTAATTTAATCATCATGATTTGAAACTATGCGTTGAAGCTCCCTGCATTCCTTAAATCGGAGCATTGTGAATATTCTGCAGTGGCCAGGTTGGTCTATTTGTTGCTGCACTGCACTGCAGCCATGAACTGTTGGATTTTATTCTAAAGTGCATCATCAGATCAGACTTGTTGTAATTATTTTATAATCTATGAAGTATTTTCTTATTAGTCAATTGGGTCCCAAAAACAGAGCTTTATATATGTAGTAGGAAGACTTCCAATAAGTATACGATTTTTCATCTTCCCCAAAAATCTAGAGAAAAACCAAACCCTAACTTTGTTCCGAGCATCATCCGCTCAGCTTCTTAGATTAATTGAACTCATATTTGTAATCAATGACTACGATTAATAAGAATTAAATACATTATTCGTAGCTTTTCATTTACTACGAATAATGTATTTAATGCATAATCTTTTGAAAAGATACGAATAATATATTTAATTCTATTTAATCCTAGTCATTGATTACAAAATATGAATGGATGAGATTAGTTCTCATTTCTCACCGTAACATACACTTCTCATGTCATCTTTACTCCCACCATATATAGTAAACCAGCTTTATATTCTTCTGCTGTATCTTTTTTGCAAATCTTACAATGCGCAATTCTTTTGAAATTAAATATTAAAGTCACAAAAATACATAAATGACTCTTAATACGTTTTTTTACTATATTCAAAGAATACACGCGAGGTTGAGCCAGACATATTGACCGATCCAAGTGTCCGATACGGCAAGTCACCAAAAAAAAATGGAGTGTCCGTGCTACATTTACATGGCTATCTCCCATCTACTACAGACAGAGATAAGCCATTGTTGGAGTGGTTGTTTAAGGCGGTGTTGGGTTTTGACGGACTGGTCCACGACGACGAGAAAGCTGGTGTTTTTGGAGATGGTATGGCGACAACATCGTTGGTTAGCATCGAAAGCACCTCGGACATGGTTGGTCGATCAGCTGCTAGTTCCTGGACGCACAGAAGTCCCACTTTTATGTACCTCAGAAATGTTTGTTCAGGACATTTGTTTTCGAAGACCGGATCCATCAGTTCCATGCCTTTGTCGTTGTTCCATAAGTTCCATGCCTGCAGATAAAAAATGAGAACTTACGATAATACAGAAAATAGTATCGAATCAATGAAACTGTCAGTGCTTACATGTCCAATAAGACTAATCGAATCAGTTTGATAAAATCCAGTATTCTTTCGCCCACTCAAAATCTCCAGCAACAAAACACCATAGCTATAAACATCAGACTTGACAGAAAAGAGTCCCTCAAGTGCATATTCTGGAGGCATGTAGCCACTGCAAACATCCATTTGCGTGCAAATTAAACGACCATAAGAGAGACTGAATGCATAAAGATATTGCCTGTCTCAACTTACTAAGTCCCAACAATGCGTTTTGTGTTTACTTCTGACTCATTTCCACCAAATATTCTTGCCATTCCAAAATCTGATATCTTGGGATTCATGTCAGCGTCCAACAAGACATTACTAGCTTTCAAGTCTCTATGAATGATTCTCAGCCTAGAATACTGATGGAGGTAAAGAAGTCCCTGAGCAATTCCTTCAATGATACGAATCCGTGTTTTCCAATCCAGGAGACCTTGCTTAGCACGGTCTGTCAATGTCATAAAATCCAAAACATGCTTATTAGATATTAAGTAAAACACTCAAAAGCTATTAATTGGAAGTCCAAGATATCAAGTGAAACGGCACAAAAGATTTCGAGTCACAAACTGAAAAGAAATCCATCCAGACTTTTGTTAGGCATGTATTCATATATCAAGATCTTCTCTTCCCGCTCCAAGCAACAACCCAACAATCTAACGAGATTCCTGTGTTGGAGCCTGGCTATGAGCATTGCTTCGTTTTGCAATTCCTCTATCCCTTGTCCAGATAATTTCGAAAGCCTTTTCACAGCAATCTCCATACCTTTAAGCAACGTCCCCTGGAACCAAATAAACACATATCGTTCAGTGATTTCCAAATTCCCAGAAGAAAAAAAATACTTTCTATTGTAATAGTCTCGATTTAAGAATGCATTCCTGCAAGAAACTATCTCTCACCTTGAACACCGGACCAAAGCCCCCCTCCCCGAGCTTATTTTCTATGGAGAAATTATCTGTAGCTGCAGCAACACTTTCAAAGCTAAATAATGGTAGTCCAGGATCATAGTTCTTATCGCTGTCAACTGGCTTTCCACTCGAGAGATCCCCCTTGGTAGATTCTAAGTTGATTTCAAAGAGTAATATGTTCTGGCCTGTTCGATATCCTCTTTTAGCAGTCATATATTTATGTATATCTATTATAAGCAGCCAAATAAGGGAGGGGGTGATAGTTCTTTGTACCTTTTGGCTTGCGTCTACCGGCCAACCATCGACGACCAAAGTATAAACACAGAAGAAGTACAATTACAAAGGCAACCGTAGGAGTAATGACTAAAACAAGTCTGTTTATTTCTACATGAAGCAGAAAATTGAATATCAGATTTCAGGCACCATGGCAAATGAAAATATAGGATCTGGTGGAACTTGTTTTAAATACCTGATGTTGGGAACTCATACGCTGCGAGTTTCAGATACACTGTTTCCTCAGAACCATTTCCCGGTTTTAGTTGATCTACATTCAATAAATCACCATACCATATCGAACATCCGCGACTGCCATCATATCCGTACGCGGTACAAGAGCAGTTGCGCAAACAAGTTGACTTGCACTCTTGCGCATTCCATATTTCAAGAACTTTAGCATTTCTAGGGTACCTAACATCCGATAACCTCAAGAACTTGTCTTCTTCATTAGTGATTGATGTATTTTCACACCGCAAAGAAGTTTTCCTCATACATCCACCAGATCTGTCCCCTTGTAGCCAATTTTCAGAGGAGTGTGGTTCAAACCCACTCAGGCATTCACAGAACTCTGAAGTTGAGCTGTCACACAGTCCAAATGCCCCACAAAACGCATATATCTCACATTGAGGCTGAGGAACACCCATATAATAGTCCCAATGCTGCGCATCCTGTTGCCATACTAGCTGCTTTAACTGCCCAGACACATCCAGTATGGCTCGAACAGTGCTATTTAGGTTGAAAGGAGTATATGTAAGGTATGTCTCGTTTTCGTTGCTGATAAAGCTATAATCAAACATCTTATTAAATCGCATGCCAGGAATTGAGCTGAATTTCTCCCCGTCCCATGGACCAGTGGTCCAGTATAATTTAGAACCCTGCCAAGTAGAAAATTGATCAGGTTGCTTCGGGTCAAGTTTCATGGAGTATGCTCCAAGGGCGGGATTATCCAAACTTTTCCAAGACTGCAACGACCAACCGTTCCCGCTCTTTAAATTTATCCCGAGTTTCATACCAGGAAGTAGCGTATCAGATGGGCTGTCAAAGCTCTGCCACACGACCTTCGAACTAGAATCTTTCAGCACAAGATTCCCAGAGTCCATTAGAGTAGCAGTGGTATTCTCATTGGATGTTAAATTCGTGATCGAGAAAGACACTTGCTCAAATGATATCACAAGGTTTCCCACACTACTAATAGCTAAAACTGCAGCACTAGTAACCGGGAAGTTCCGGTTACCAACCCATACCACAGTACGCACCGCCATCCCCTTGTACCATATCCCAACATAGTGATTAATGGAATTTCCAGGCCTAAAGAATCCCAGTTCAAACACCTCTCCCGCAGAAACCAAGCTACCAGAGCCGGAGATAAATTCGCCTTCCAATAGCGTATCTACACCAGAAACAACATGGATTTTTTTATCACAGCATCCAAGGAGAACCAATAACAAAAAAGACAACAAAAGCTTCATAGCCTTCTCCAAAGCAGTCACAAAACAATCTACACAACCATTTTAAGCACAATGACTACAACAAACCCAAATCATATACCGAAAATGCACTACACAAAAAATTCAAACACAAGATAGTAAAATGAAATCAACATGTTTTCAGTCCTTTTTTTCCAAACACAATGTTGTTGACTTTGACATTTCAAACCTGAAATTTGCACGGCCCACAATTCTCCACATAAACCCTAATGGCCTAATCCAGCACTACAATTTGGGAAACGCGTAATCAAATCTGTTGGACAAAGAACACAGTTATTTCTAAGTCAGACCACCACGGTACCACCCTCGACGTCCCTCTCCGTCGACAAAACCCGAATTCGACACAAATGAGCAAATCCTAGAGTCCAAATAACAAAATTTGAAAAAAATAAATATGTGCGTATGTGGTGATTGAATCGTTCAACCTCCTGGAGATTTGCCGGAGGCAACATTATCTCTGGCACGACGCCGATCACCACTTGAGATGATTTTCAGTTTTCACCTTTCGGCAATTATGACTTTTATATGAATTTTTGATTTTTTGTTTTGTAACTTTCACTCATTGTTGCAAAATTGAAACAGCATTCAAAACACATCAAACTTTGAAAAATAAAAGGTTTATAATCATGATTAAGGAATTTGGGCCTGCTAGTTGTTCAAAAGATGCATAATGGGCATGTCTTCAAGCCCAATAAGATCACTAGGGCTTGGTCTCTTTTTTTTTTTTCCCCGTGACATCATTATTTGACCAAATTACAAGTGCTACCCAAAACCCTAAACCTCATCTGAAATTTCCATTTTTATTAGCAAGGCAAATGTAGGACAATGACCCCCAATGTATATAAAAGAGACCAGCATATCTCAGTTAGGATTGGGGATGATCTGATCCTGATCCTGGCAATGATAAAATGCCTGGCAGCGCAGTTGTTGATCGATGAGAAGAAACCAAACCACCCCAAAACAATAATGGCGCCTCACAAATAGTAAATAGTGTGTGTTTACCCAACTGGGATAAAGTTGCAAGAATCAGCCACCCTCTAAACCCTCTTCTAATTAATTTTTAGAGCAAGGTTACCCAATATGGTATGGTACATTTCAAAACTGCGTGCATCTACGTGTACCCACTCTTTTTCTCATCTCCATCATCATGATCAGATTCTTCAAGTTATGATACCAGTGAGAGATTATATGAAAGTGACTATCCTAATGTTGTTAATTTGTTCTTTTTTGAAATTAAGTTGTTACACGACTAATTAATGATCTCTCAAATTAAACATCAAATGTCCTAATTTTTTTTAAGTTTAGAAGTCAAAGTATCATAGTCAAGTACTTAGAGATTAAGTCATCGAACTGAATAATTCTTCAATTTTAAGCTAAGTTATTATTATGTTCAACTCCGGTACAATAAGTCAGGATCGGTGCTCGAAAGAATCTACAGTTTGTCGATCATCTGTAGTGGATTTTAACAAATTTGTTGAAGTGGATCGTATGTGTCTCCAAATGAATTTAAAGGGTTCATAATCATTTTTTGTTTCATTGATCTTAAAAGCTATTTTGTAAATTAATAAAACAAGTTTAATAAAATTTGTAAATGAAAACATGGAGTTAATTAAATGGTGATAGGGACAAAACCCTAAGCTACTTTACTACATCCTACATGCCCTCTGATCTCTCTTCACTTCTCTGTTACATACTATTTATTAACCCCGTTGGGCGCATATGTTCATGCAGTGCACAATCTGCTCACCAGAAACATAAAGAATCCTAACAATGTCTGGCCTTTTTCAAGCACCTGCATTCTGCTGTGCTTTGATCTCCAAACCCTAACACCCCCCCAATGCCACCTGTCTTTCTTTCATTTGTCTATAAAATAAACCTAACTATTTCATCATCATCATCCCTCCATCAATGTCCCTTTTCCAAGCCGCCCTAAAAACAAAAACCTCTCTTTCTCTATCTCATTTGATGTCCTCGAAGCCAATGTGTAGGACATGGGCTGGACCCCACCTCACAAATTGGGGGACCACTATTTTGTAAAACCCTAAACAATCTATTCTTTCAGATTCTCTCTAGCTAGTTGTGAAATTGTGATCTCTAGCTCCCTGGTGTCCAAGATGCTTTGCCTAATTTCTTCCACATGCTTTATGTTCATTCCTAGTTGAATTCTTTGTTTACATTGATGAATGTTCATTTTGGTAAAAAAAAAAAGAAAGATGAAAAATGTTACATGCTATTGAAAATGAAGCCCTAGCTAATTGAATCTCATCATATATATATATAGTAGTGCTCCTTTTACATTGTTAGTAATTAGTATATATATATATATATCAAACTTTGATTCTCATATATTTTGGGGAGTTTTTTCATCTATTTGTGTCCTCCCTACCAGAACCCTATCAACCTCATTGTGGGTTGATCACACCTTTTGTTTCATAACTTCATTTGTCAATATTCACCTCTTAACCTAAAACATCCAATTTTAACAGATATTCAAAATCCGAATGATCTTATCGGATGTCCCCGAAGGGAAACCGCTAGTCCCAAAAGTTTCTAACCCTCGTCGTTTTTATATTACCTTCTCGATCATTTATCGAATCGTAGTATCATGTGTACTAATTAATACCGGTACTAATCACAAACCATAAGCTAAGTCAGTCGAAAATTGTGAGGGATTTAGTGAAGTGGGGAACAGTCCATTTTATAAGTGTTTCATACCTAATAAACTTTAGAGGACTTTGGTTTAGATATGATCTTGAAATGCTTTTGTTGCCTCTGGAAAGCATGTTTTGTTTTCCATGTACAATAATCAGTACTACACAGCAATTATTCATACATATATCATTTGTGTTGCTTCTTTTGTTGGACCTCTTACATGATTCCGGTTAAAAAAAAAACAATAACGCTAAGTAAGATCCGACGATACACTCAACTTCAGATCAATCGCTTCAACGCATCATTTCTGAAGCTAGCCGCGCGCGTCTTTGCTGTAGCTTATATTGGCATATATAGACATATATTTTTGGTCCTAATAGTAAAAAGAAGGAATCACATGGAGATGAAAAGGGGCCTTTCTGAATTTTTTCCACATGTAAATGAAGGAGGATCAACTGCTTCAATTCCCTGACCTTTACCGATTAAGTATAAGAAGATTCACATACTCGAAAAAATATTGACGCGTATCTCGCTCGCCATGATTTCTATCCATATATAACAAGAAGAGACAAAAACATATATGCAACTGTATGTATTATTCCAATTCCAACATCTTCCACACCTCTCCAGCATGTGAACTCTCCAACTTTGTCAATTAGAGGCTGATTTTTACATTTAGGGTTTCTCAGAAATGGAACATGACATTGTAGCATGCAATTGTATTATTTTTTTTTTCATGTTTACAAAATAAAATAGGGAAGAGCTAGCAGATATAGAGCTTACATAGCATCAGATTCCAACATGTAATGATTTGGTACTAATTTAGTTGAGGCTAATATGTTTTGCAGTACAACGAGCCCACATCCTACTTTTAGCAACTTCCCTCTCCAAACCACTTGATTTCTCCGACCATCTCCGGTGACCATATGTTGGCATATTGACAAGTATTACATACCATGTGGTCCCCAAGCACTGGTCCCTAAGTGTGTTTGGTAATTCAGTTTCTCACCTTTTGCTTTTGTGTTTTTCAAATCCTATAAAATTCATGATGATTCTTAATTTGAAAAGATTAGAAACTTTGATTAAGAATGTTGGATTGATATATATAATCACTCAATCAGAGACCAGACAGAAAAATCAAGCCATTATCTACATATGTGGAATTGTATATATAAACCCCATGTGTCCTCTCAACTCTCACATTTTGGATCACTACTCCTTATTTCTAAAGGCATTTTTCCTTCTCTCTCTGATCTTTCTAGCTATTTTTTACAGACTTTCAACACTGTTTCATTGCTTTGATCAGTTGAGTTTTCACAAGTCCAACAGTTGCTTCTGCTTGTTGCCCCACAAATGGCTTCACCTTCCCCATTACTGATGATTCTCTCACAAGATTCCACCAAGGTGCAGGCAGGATCAAACAATGAAGCATCCAAATCCGAGCCTCCAAAACTACCCAGGGGAAGAAAGCCAAGCAAGTCCAGCAAGTCTCCTTTAAAGAAAAAGCCGTCGCAGCGAGGTATGGGTGTAGAGAGGCTGGAGAGGTTGAGGCTGCAAGAGAAATGGGGTGGTAGCATCCCTGAAGTAACTGGCTTTCCTCCTCATCATCATCATCAGTTTCATCAGGCTCCTCCCCTCATTCCTGTGGCGGCTAGCCCTTCAGCTTTTGTTGGATCTGAATTAAATAGGCCATCATTCATGGCTTCTAAGGTTAGTCTTGGTGGTGGTGCTTATGGTAATGTGACAAGGGACTGGGTTGGAGGCATCTTGGAGACCTCTAGTAATGAGCTCTCTTCAATGCCAAAAGTGCAGTGTCATCGGTATGAGGCTTGCTGCAGCTCCAAGGTGGTGTGTTTTTCCTAGTTTTGGGTTTGAGAAAATTAACTGTGAATTTGTTCTCTGAAAATAAAGCTTCTTCTCTTCACTTTTGATTTCCATAATGCAGAAGAAGTGCATGAACATGGAGGAGATGGGCCTCATCCTTGGAGGGAAAGACAAGCTTGTTCCAAGCATGATCAACTGCCATGTACTCACTGGACTGAACCATGGACATACTGTTGGCTTAGAACTAAAGGATTTCAACCCCAGCAGAGCAATGAGCAGACAAATCTATCATCAAGTCAGCAAGGTCAACACAACTTCACACCCATCTCATCATCTTTATCAAAATGTTATATTTAAGTCATCAACCATTTGATATATCATCTTAATGTGTACCCATATATGTCTTAAAAACTTGTTTTCAGGAATCTGAGTTAATGGATCATATCACAAGATCATCATCAGCTCTGAAGGAGTATGAGTTTTTTCCACCTGAGAAAAGTTTAAAAGAGTATGAGTTCTTTCCTGGGTCTAGTAGTGACAGAAGGTCTTTTGAGCAACCTCATCACACTACTGAAGCTACTGCTTCCTCTTACCTCATTATTCCAAGTGACCAATACAATGCTGCTGCTGCTGCTACCAGCAATCCCTTAGACCTGTCCTTAAAGCTCTCACTTTAGATTCAGGAGAGGAGGAGCTAATATAGCTAGCTAGTGCTATAGTTATTGGCGCATTGTTTAATTATATCAAGAATTGTAACACTGAGCTGCTGATCTATCAAGGTTGAACCTTTTTCATGACCTTTTCACAGATTAGTGTAAGTTTGAACTGGACTGAAAAATCCAAAGACAGCTTTTTAGCTTTCTGTTTTGTTTTGGAGCTCTTTTTCATCTCCTAAATTGACCCTAACATGTTCTGTGGGTACTTTGTTGTCACTGTCTACTTTTTGTTTTTCTCTCAGTGATCATTAATCTATCTGTGTGGTGGTGGTGTGACAGTGTGAACTGCTTTCATGGTTCTAGTTCTTTGAGTACTTGCTGGGTGTTTGCAGGTGTGTCCTGATATACATTTAACTGAGGTTGGATCTTGTCTCATTTGCATATATATACATTTTGCACTTAGATTTCTCACATAGATATATTCAGCCAAACTTTGATCATCACACCTTCTTAAGTTAACACTCCTCTCCCTACAACAACCACACAAAACAATATGTATGATTCAATTCAGCTAATGATATGTGATCTCTGAAGCTCAAAATCCAGCAGCTAGCCATTCAAACATGAATATAATTAATGGGGAGGTTTCTATTGTGGAGATAGTTTTTGGTGGCTGAAAGACAAAGTGGCCGGTATGTCCCATTTTGCAGTTTGGAGATGGGGGATGAGTTGTTCATATGAGATTAATTAAGAGAGATCAGACATATATCATCAGAGAGATGTAGAGAGAGGTAGGGCAATGTGGTGGTGTGATATATATATATATATATAGATATACTAACTGAAGCAGCAGGAGCAGAATGAAAGTGAGGAAGCAGAGTATCCACAGTTAGATAAACACTCAGACATATATGACTATGTGGAGCATTTAATTGTATATATCACTGCATCAAAAGTACGTACTCATCTGATATGTGTGTCCTTTTAAGCCCTGATGCCTGCTTCCCGGCAGCATCATTTAAAATTTAAATGTTAGTGTTTATATATTCAGAGTCAGAAAAAATTAAGCAGATGTGTTTGCTGCTTTTGTGGAGGTGTTAAAATTTGTTCAGTACTTTTCACTGAAAGAATTTCTGAAGGAAATCAACAAAATTAAAAATTAAATTATGAAACCGTGGACGGCAGGATTCGAACCTGCGCGGGCAAAGCCCACATGATTTCTAGTCATGCCCGATAACCACTCCGGCACGTCCACTTCCTTTGTGTCTAAATAACTATTTTAGTTATTATACAAGGTTAATGGAGTTGGCATATGGCAGAGGTCTGAGGGTCACGGCAGGACTTGGCATCTGGCCTAGTCCGAGATGTATAGGGTACCCTCCTGGACTAATGTGTATCTTATATTATTTCTTCTCTTTATAAAGTAATTTCAAAGTTGCAGGAGGATACTCTATACGAGATGGATAGAGTACCCTCCTCCTGCTCCTTTCAAAAGTGAATCTCAATCAATTTGGAAAGGGCTAGGGTTTGTGGCTGCTTGTGGATCATCATACTCCCTCCGTCCCCATTTGTTTGTCCAAAAGGACAATGGACACGGGAATTAAGAAAAGCAAATAAAGGACAATGATAGAGAAAAAGTGGAGGAGAATGTATGTAAATGTGGGTCCCGTACAGTAAATAAATGATAATAAGAGAGAGAAAGTGGAGAAAAGTACAATTTTCTTAATTAAAATAATTTTTTTGGTAGGAAAGAGAAGATTGATTTGATTATTGAGTTATGTATATAAAAAGAAAGTGGACAAACATTAGGGGACGCTCAAAAAGGAAAGTGGACAAACATTGAGGGACAGAGGAAGTATATATCATTCAGGGGCTGTTTGATTGAGCTTAAATTTATGTTATGTTAATTTAATTTATGTTATGTTATGTTAATTTATGTTATGTTATGTTAATTTATGTTAATTTATGTTATGTTATGTTAATTTATGTTAATTTATGTTAATTTATGTTAATTTATGTTATGTTAATTTATTTTATTTTATTTTAGTTTATACCAACCTAACATTACATTATCATCATACCATCATCATGTCATCACCATCATCATGATCATCATGTCATCACCATCATCATCATGTCATCACCATCAACATCATCACCATCAACATCATCATCATCATCATCATCATCATCATGTCAATATGGTGATCATCATGATGATGAATAGTAATGAATAGTAATATGGTGAATAGTAATATGATGATCATGAATATGGTGAATAGTAATATGGTGATCATGATGGTGATGAATAGTAATATGATGAATAGTAATATGATGAATAGTAATATGATGATCATGAATATGGTGAATAGTAATATGGTGATCATGATGGTGATGAATAGTAATATGATGAATAGTAATATGGTGAATAGTAATATGATGATCATGAATATGGTGAATAGTAATATGGTGATCATGATGGTGATGAATAGTAATATGATGAATAGTAATATGGTGAATAGTAATATGATGATCATGAATATGGTGAATAGTAATATGGTGATCATGATGGTGATGAATAGTAATATGATAAATAGTAATATGCTGATGATGATGGTGACACGATCATCATCACATTACTATTCACCATCATTATCATATTACTATTCACCATCATCATCATATTACTATTCATCATCATCATATTACTATTCACCATCATCATCATATTACTATTTACCATCATCATCATATTACTATTCATCATCATCATATTACTATTCACCATCATCATCACATTACTATTCACCATCATCATCATATTACTATTCATCATCATATTACTATTCACCATCATCATCACATTACTATTCACCATCATCATCATATTACTATTCATCATCATATTACTATTCACCATCATCATCATATTACTATTCACCATCATCATCACATGATGATGATGATGATGATGACATGATGATGATGGTGGTGGTAATATGATGATGATATGCTGATGGTGGTAATTTATGTTATGTTAATTTATGTTATGTTATGTTATGTTAATTTATGTTAATTTATGTTAATTTATGTTAATTTATGTTATGTTATGTTAATTTATGTTAATTTATGTTATGTTATGTTAATTTATGTTAATTTATGTTATGTGGTGTTAAAATGGTTTATATAATACAAATTTAAAGCCAACAAAACAGGGCCTCATTGATGAATGTGCATGTGCTGGTAGTGGGTACTTTCATTCCTACCAATTAATTAATTAAAAACACATTTATTACAATTTGTTGTGATCATTATTGGTTTGAAATTTTGAACTAGTTGGTACTTGGTAGGATTGCATTTATCATATATTTCCATTGCTACCATATTACATCCTATAGCTGTTACATGGTTAATATAGTATTTTCCATTATTTTTAGTATAAGAACAAAATCAACCATGTAATGACTCGAATCAAATTCTCGGATTTAGACTTCTCAAACAAAATTGGTCTATGTCAACTTTTGCAACAAGAGTTGCAAAAAGTGACAAATTCATAAATTTATAATGCAGCAAGATATTGACTAATTAAATAAATATATCAAAGTCAATTAACCAAACCCACCTCTTAATTATTTAGAATTTCATTCACACTGATGTGAACCCTGAGAACGGATGAATGTCAAGTCTTAATGGTCACCTTTGATGATCAATCTAATTGGATTATTAATTATTTTTGTATGACTTCTAGATGGGTATATATAAGGTTGTCTTTTTCCGTTCTTGCATCATTCATAACATCACAACACCATTGATAGTAGAATTAAGGGAAAAGTACAAAAGAGTGGTATGAACTACCACTCTTTTGTAAAATCTTGTCCGAACTATACACATTTTCAAAATCTTGTCCAATTTTAATTAATGGGCCAAATTGCAATTCTGAATAATACAATGAGCACCCAAACCTTTCAAAAATTATGTAATTGAAATATTTTTTTTGTTGGATCAAATAAACCAAATATGATTTTGAAATGTATTTGGTTTATCCAAAAAAAATTTTGGTTGTACTCTTCCCTAATTTAAAATTTATGTATTTGATTTGATTAAATGCATTTGGTTCGATCTAATAATATAATTATAAATCAATATATATTTTAAGAGTTAGGATCAGGTGCAAAGTGATAATTATTGTAAAAAATACAAACTTATCTCAACCATTCATTTAAATCTTTGGATGGCTCTGATTAATTGAAAACAAATATATTTAATTTCGTTTTTAATACGTGGAGGGCAAATATGGTAACCATCTTTATTTCTCTCCATTAAAAAACTCTTTTCTCTCTCATCTCCTCCATGAAACAAAATCTCAGATCTCAATCTCAACACCCCTGCAATGGTCCACCCCTGCAATCTCAACACTCGTTTCGTCACCATTCCAGTGACTCTTCCTCCCTTCACGAGCAGATACTCAGCCGCAACCGCCGTGGAGAGCAGATACTCAGCCGCAACCGCCGTGGAGAGCAGATACTCAGCCGCAACTGCCTCCCTTCGTAACGAATTATAGTCCAATTCGGACGAATTATAGTCCAATTCGGACGAATTATGTCATAGTTCGTCCAAATTGGACTATAATTTGTCCATATTTCGACGAATTATAGGGCACTGTCGACGAATTATGACATAATTCATCACAATAGGTCTATAATTCGTCAACATTTGGCAGTATCATTGTATATATAGTCATGATAATTTATAATTCGTCACGGCCAATTTATAGTTCGTCATGTTCAGTTTCAAATTTTTCTTTATGAAAACTGTTGATTTGATTTTGGGTTGAGTTCCATTGATGTCGAAGATGATCCAGAGTGTGAAAAATTGAGTTCAATGAAGTTTTACTCCTTCAATTTGATCGAATTTAGTCCGATTTTTTATAATTCGTCACGACCATTTTATAGTTCGTCATGTTCAGTTTCGATTTTTTCTTAATGAAAACTGTTGATTTGAGTTTGGGTTGAGTTCCATTGATGTCGAAGATGATCCAGAGTGTGAAAAATTGAGTTCAACGAAGTTTTAATCCTTCAATTTGATCGAATTAAGTCCGATTTTTTATAATTCGTCACGACCATTTTATAGTTCGTCATGTTCAGTTTCGATTTTTTCTTAATGAAAACTGTTGATTTGAATTTGGGTTGAGTTCCATTGATGTCTAAGATGATCCAGAGTGTGAAAAATTGAGTTCAACGAAGTTTTACTCTTTCAATTTGATCGAATTAAGTCCGATTTTTTATAATTCGTCACGACCATTTTATAGTTCGTCATGTTCAGTTTCAATTTTTTCTTAATAAAAACTGTTGATTTGAGTTTGGGTTGAGTTCCATTGATGTCGAAGATGATCCAGAATGTGAAAAATTGAGTTCAACGAAGTTTTACTCCTTCAATTTGATCGATTTAAGTCCGATTTTTGATTTTGTAGAGATGATGGAGTTGGGAGAAGGGAGGAGAGAGGGGTGGTGGAGATTTAGATCTGGTAATGTTCATCGGAGGAGGAGAGAGAGAGTTGAATTTTTGTTTTTGTGTGTGGTCAATTATACCCTTTGACTGAGTAATAGACACTCAAAATATATTTATTTATTATTTTAATCTCATTAATTTACATCCACAGGATTATGCAAATGGATGGATAGGATTGTTTTGTATTTTGTACCAGATCTGGGCTTTGCACCAGATCTGGCCTCTATATTTTAAATTGTTTAAGATTTACAATAAATGTTTTTTAATAATTACAATAAATTGTTAACCGCACCATGATTTATAACCTAAATTTTTAAATATACAAATTTCGTTCTTAACTAATTTATATATATTATATATGCAAATTTCGTTTTTAGTTTGGTTTCGTTAAACGATTTTAGTTTGGTTTCTGAACTGGTGAATGCAATTTGTATATTTAAAAATGAAATTTGCATATATAATATATATAAATTAATTAAGAACGAAATTTGTATATTTAAAAATTTAGGGTATAAATTATGGTGCAGTTAACAATTTATTGTAATTATAAAAACAATTATCGTAAATCTTTAGACAATTTAAAATATATATTGGTTTATAATTATATTATTAGATCAAACCAAATGCATTTAATCAAATCAAATACATAAATGTTAAATTAGGGAAGAGTACAACCAATTTTTTTTGGATAAACCAAATACATTTCAAAATCATATTTGGTTTATTTGGTCCAACCAAAAAAATATTCCAATTACATAATTTTTGAAAGGTTTGGGTGCTCATTGTATTATTCAGAATTGCAATTTGACCCATTAATTAGAATTGGACAAGATTTTGAAAATGTGTATAGTTCGGACAAGATTTTGCAAAAGGGTGGTAGTTCATACCACCATTTTGTACTTTTCCCTAGAATTAAATGAAGTATAAATACTTTATTATAGACAGTTATAAATTGAATTTTTGTGTGTAAAATAATTCAAACAAATACTTTTATTTTTTTTGTTCACTTTTCTTCATTTCAAAAATCAATCACTTTTCTACCAAAAATTTAATTTCATAACTGCCAAATATTATTAAAGTCTCTATCTAAGAAATATATTATTAAAGTCAGTAAAAATATCAATAATAACCATTAACCACCTTCTTCATCATTATCACATCTTCTTCTTCTTCATCATCTTCTGGTGAATAAAAAAGCAAGGCTGGAAAAGCTAAGCAAAAAGCCTTGCGTCCTCACTCTGCTCCAACCCACCGCCTTTTTCCACCTCTCTGCCAGCCCAACACGATTTCAACGCTCACTTCACGCACAGGCACAGACCCACATACAGCGAGTTTCAATCCATCAGCAGCACATCATCCCCATCAACCTATTTAATTAACCAACTGGGTCGACCTCAATTTTGAATCTTGTCGATCTTTCAGAATGGCAATCGAGCAAGTGACGACTAAGAAGAAGCCCGGGTCGGAAAGCAAGCTGTGGAAGCTCTGTCCTTTCTGGCAATCCGGCACGCCACTTCACTCGTCTTCGGCAGCAGCGCATAGTATCAATCAGAATAGTAATCCGGTTCTTAATCATCAGCCGCCGCCGCCGCCGAGCTCGGTTTTGGTTGTTGCCAGGTCGCTTCTTCCGGCTCGGCGTCGGCTCAGACTCGACCCGGATAGCAAGCTTTACTTTCCTTGTAAGTCTTTTTTTTCTTTTTTGACAGATTCTTGTAAGTCTTTTTAAGTTTTCGCTGTTGCGAATTTTGGTGTTGGGGTTTTGGAGTTGACTTTCGTTGACCTGTTGTTCTTTTCTCCACAGAATTGTTCTCAATTACTATTATTTATTTGATTAATAAGACAACGAAAATTTTGAGTGTTTTTCTGGGAATGAATGTTGCTGGGGATTGGATTATGTCTAGATTGCCAGATGATAAAGGCCAAAATTGTTTCAAGAGTTTCTATCTTTACTGCCATTTTCGAGTTCATGTCTCTCCACATTTTCTTGGAAATGAACTCAATGGAACATTTTGATCCCAATTTACTATAAAAATAATGTAAACTTGGTTCAGACTTAGTTGCGATTTGATGATGTTTTTTTGGTATGTCAAACAGAACGATTTATTTGATTTTCTGTGTGTCTTTGTTTACATGAGTTTTTGATACGTTTTATGTGATAATTTTGTTGTGGGATTTGCAGATGAGCCTGGTAAGCAAGTGAGGAGTGCTGTTAGAATAAAGAACACTAGCAAGTTCCATGTAGCATTCAAGGTGATTATTCCTTACTTGTCATTGAGCACCATTGCCAGTAAAAGATTTAGTTCAGGTGGGTTGATCTGTATTTGTGGAATTTCCCTACAATAATTGCTATATGCGCAGTTTCAAACGACTGCCCCGAAGAGCTGCTACATGCGCCCACCAGGTGGTATTCTGGCTCCCGGCGAAACTATCATTGCAACTGGTAAAATGATCTTGCTTGTTACATTTTAAATCAGCGTGTAAATGTATTCTCTCTTCATGGTTCATCCTCTGAACTAATCTGATTTGTATTTTTTTGACTGACAGTGTTCAAATTTGTGGAGCAACCTGAGAACAATGAACAAAAGCAATCCGATCAGAAAAGCAATGTTAAGTTTAAAATCCTGAGTCTCAAGGTGACGGCTGAAGGAGTGGACTATGCACCTGAGCTGGTGAGTCTAAGAGTGATTGTGTTTATGTCATCTCGTAAAACACTATGTCAACAAAAGGATGCACATTTCACTTTCAAACTCTTTCAGCCATTAAGTTTTCATTAAGTTTTCTGCATTACAGTTTGATGAACAAAAGGATCATGTGACTAACGAGAGAATTCTACGAGTGGTATTTCTTGATCCAGAGCGCCCAACGCCTGTAAGAGCCAATAGCACACATTACCGACTTTGGTGTTAGTTGCAAGTAGTATATTCTTGAAATCATGCGAAATCGTCACAATATCTTGTAATTACATTCTACATGTCTCTGATAACCAGGCACTGGAAAAACTCAATCGACGATTAGCAGAAGCAGAGGCTGTAATTGAAACTCGCAAGAAACCTCCAGCTGACGCAGGTCCAAAAGTGATCGAGGAAGGTCTAGTAATTGATGAATGGGTATGCTTTCTGCAATAACATTTAATACACCTAAGGTATGAGTAGTTGGACCTTATCATACTTGGGACCAAACATTAAATTCTGTTCGTTTGACCGTTTCAGAAAGAACGAAGGGAGAAATATCTGGCCCGCCAACAAGTTGAAGCTGTAGATTCGATTTGAAACGCCATTTAGAACACATTGTAAATGCTTCTCCGCCCATCATTGCTATTTATCATGCAAAAATGGAGAATCCCGTGCTTCGTTTAGCGACTGTTTTTCCTCCTACTGCTGAGGATTTTTCCTGATGTTGTCGTGAATCAATGGAAACTGAATCTTCATATGGCTATGCCATTTCTTGTGAATATCGTGTTCCTTTCAAGTTGAACAATGTGAGTTACCGAAGCTTGTGATGTTTCAGAACCTTAGGTTTTTCTGCTCTTGATTTTCAGCCGGTAGGGGCAACACTTAGTTTCAGGAACTTCCATGAAATCGGAGGTTGACAGCCCTTCAAAAAAGAAAAAATGTCTTACCTTTAGGTTATTGGGGATTAGTAAACCCCATAGGCATTGACGCGCCTTGTGAGTCGCTTCCTAGCGCGTGCCTTGGTAACTGATGTCACTCAGGCCGTGAAATACAGAAAAGAGACCCGTCAACAGGTATTCTATCCGTTTTTGATATAAAAAAAATATATATCAACTAGCAGATAATGGTCTATAGATTTGTCTTTTACTTCGGACTTCAAGTATGAGTAGTCCATTTGCAGGTGCAGAAAGAAGTTTGCATCTCAGATTCAAGCCACGCAGAAAGTGGCATTACACAAAGAGTAAAACCTTATCCACTTTGTCCATTTTAGAGGACAAGTGGAGATATTGACTTTGATGGAAGCTGGCCGTTTAGCTTCTGACGACAAAGAAAAAGAATGTGCTTAACTCATTGTTTCGCTTACGAACAGGTGGACCTGAATATGTTGATTACCTGAGTATGATAGCTAATTTCCCAATCCGTGGTTAGCCAGCTAGTAAATAAGACGAGGTCTTCTGTCAGAATAATCTTTCATTCATATAGCATGTAACGAAACGAAACTGCCATATCTGTTCTCTTCTTGCCCATATTGCTCCCATGCTTTGTAAACTCTATAAAACCCGTACCCGTACACAGCTTGAGAAGTACACTCGGCCACTTGCATCTGATAATTTATGCGATAAAAAATGAGACCTGCTGATAAGGTGTGCACTGATGTTTCTAAACTGAGTTGGTTTAGTTCAGGAAGGAGTAGCTCATCATCTTCCTCGTCTCAGACCTCACTGAAGCGTGCTCAATCTAGAGATCTGGATATGTCGAGGAAGGTCAGTGAAGCTATTGGTAACCATGAGAAGTTACAGGCTTCTGAGGAGTCATTTAGGTTGGTTGTCTTTTTAAGCGGCTGGGGACTTAACTGAATGTAGACTGTCTGTCTGTCTAAAGTCAATAATATTCTGTGCACTTCAGCTGTGTTTTTTCTGCAAGTTTTTTTTTTCAGAACTTGGCCCTGGTCTTGGCTCAATGAGGCTTTTTGTAATTATATGCCTTCCCTGAGAAACACCTGATCACATACAACTTGTCTAACAATAAGAACCAAGTAGATCTTGAACCTTCTTGTGGCTCTGGATTTTGTAGCCACAGCTTGGTTCATACCGACTAATTGGCAAACTTTATCAGCTTCTTTGAATGATCTGACACATCTACTCCACGTCACTTTAAACCAGAGCCACATTCCATAATGCTTGGATCTTACAATATGAAGCGAGTTTACATCCACTGTCAGACCATTTTCCACCCTATATATACCTTCTGATAATTCTTGCTGTACTCACAACCTTCTCCTGAGTCAACAGACAACAAAATTTCTGGTACTCCATTTTTCGCGCTATACAGAGTTTTAAGCTGCTGTACTCAACTGAATATCACTTGGCAAGATGCTGGAAGGGAAGGCAGTAGTTTCTGAGACCGATATGAGACAGGACCATGCAGCAAGAAGCACTTCATTTAGCATCTAAAGCCCTTGACATTTTTGATGTCACAGAGGCCACTGACATCACTCGTTTCATCAAGAAGGTACTAACTAACATTTCAGAGACATTCCTGCTTTACAGTAGTTTAGTGTTTCTTGGCTATTGGGCAAATTATCAGTCTGAACTTGTTGTTATAGGAGTTTGATAGATCATACTGATCCGGATGGCAATGCGTGGTTGGGAACGATTTCGGCTCATTTGTGATGCATTGCTTTGGATGCTTTATATACTTTTGTGTAGGCAGCCTTGCATTCTTGCTATTCAGAGGCTCACCTTGCTCTGAAGAGGCAGATCAGTTTGCATCTGTGGAAAAAGTTAGCTCATTCAAATAACTAAGCTCTTCTCAACTTCATTTTCATCATGAACAATGTAATCATAGACCCAAAAAAAGAGAGAAAATACAGAAAAGACAGTATGGTTCTCCCATCCCATTCATCGATTTCTTCTGCATTATTAATATACTAGTAGCTTTTTCAATTCAAAAACGGGAACTTTCCATTTCTTTTTTAAAACTTAAGAAACATAGTATATAATCAAACAAACGTAGTAAAATGGTGCACTTACCTGATGCATTTTCGAAATTAAAGTTCACCAATATGGTGGGCATCGGTACTACTAGGACAGTAATCAAGAGGGGTAAATAAAAACTGGAGCTGGAGACTGCAAGAGTATTGCCATTAGCGTGCCATGCTAACAGCTCAGCAAAAGAGACTTCATCTCCATGCCTTAGATCAGCAACCTTGGTGATCGAATTTATACCTCTGATGCTGAAGAAGAATCGTCAACAGGAGGTTTTAGAGCTAGGAAAAGTTGTTGCCTGCTTTACGAGGGAGAAATCTAAGGAGAACAGCATTCATGCAGTTTTAGTGGTGCATTTAGACAACCTTGACAAGGTGATAATCCCAGATGTACCTCATGTCTGAAACGATCTGCAGCCTACTGCCTCCCATCAAAATTACCCTCAATACCTCATTTTTCTGATTTAAACTTGAGAATGCTCTTCTATGAAATTTGTGGAAAAAAAGTAGTACTTGTCAGTCCACTTTAGATTAAGCCAGTCATATGGATTTTAAAACTTCTCCAAGAACTAGGCCCCACTGAGTCCAATGGCTACCGCCCTGCATATTGTTATTACCCAATGAGGCTGGTAAAAGCTAGCAGTTTCGGAGATATTAGATTCTTGTCTCAAAGATATACCTGACAGTAGACACAAAATGGCTCCCTTAATGGTCCATCACAAGAGAGTTCACTAGTGCTGCCATCAATGAAGGTTCCATCAGCGAAGATGACCTGTGCAGAGAAAAGACCATACACCTAGTGAGTTCCACACTGTTGATGATATCATCATGTTCAAGATAGACCCAAACCATTACCAACCTCTGATGCATATCCTGGTGTAGTTCCAGCGATTGGCTTGGTAAAGGAGCTCACCGGGGAACTTCTTTGCACAGCCTGGCAGAAAGCAATAAGGGCTTCACGGCTACCTAGTTGTACAGCCTACACAAAACAAATACATATAGAAAAGAAAATTCAAGACTTAAAACATACTTCGTAGTCTCTTTTAAATATTTAATAAACAATGTCCAAATAATGTCACCATAAACTATTTTATTTGAATTTTTTTCTTACTCAATGCTGTTATTGAAAGAATATGCGGTTATTAACTCATGACTCGGGTTCTTATAGGGAAAGACAATACAAACCTGCACAGTGTCATGACGTGATTCTCGGGGACAAGGCTGCACTTTGTATCCTTTGGACGCCAAAACTTCGGCGATAAGGTAACCACCCTTTCCAGAAAGATAAAAACCAAATTGATTGATGACTGCCATAAGAAAGTTCGTTAAATCATGAAAGAGAAATCCTCGTACCTTCATTGCCTCCCCAACCATTTGAGGTGCAAGGAATAACCCTTGGAACAAAGTCCGCATTGTATCGCCAGGAGTTGAGCCACAATCAACACCGAGACCAGGTGCAGAAAGTCGAGCTGCGGCTGCTTGAACCCATTGTTCCTTCCCTGCCACATATCCACCACAAGGGGCAATGGTACCACCAGGGTTTTTAATTAAGCTGCCTGCAATCAGATCTGCACCCTGCCAGCCACCAACAAAGTCATATAACCTATTTTCATATCAATAGTGCAAGTCAAGTGACGTACCACCATTGGAGGCTCAATATTCTCCACAAATTCACCATAGCAATTATCTACCATAACCAAACACTCTGGATTTTGAGCCTGTAGGAATAAGATTAATCAACTATTAACAAGGACAGCATGTTGAACCGTGGGGAGAATGAGAACAAGACACAGAACATAAAGCGAAACTCAGTTAGGAGACTAATATCAAGTATATGAGATTTAAGACTAGGATGTGATCAATTTTCATATAGCATTACAACGGGGAGGAAAAGGAAACTAATTTGATGACAGCTCTGATAAAAAAAATTAACCAAAAGGAGGCCTTCATTATTTTGTATAATGTAGATTTATGATCCTTACCTTGATTATCTTGATAGCCCTCCCTATCTCATCGACACTCAAACTTCGTCGCCACGAATATCCACACGACCTTTGTATTAATGCACATTTAGTTTGAGGCTTTAAAGCACTCTCAAGTGCTTCCCAGGAAAGTCCCCCATCTTCAGTGAGCTGCAAGATATAATCACTCATGTTAATGCACATAGTTCGTCAACTAAAATGACTGAAAACTGTGGGAATCGAATTGATGACTGACAGGAAGCTCTCGATATGTCACACCAAAATCTTTCAAAGAACCCAACATGTGAGAATCTCTGATCCCAATAACTTCTTCCAGGGTATCATAAGGAGCACCAGCAACTGCCAAAAGCTAATCATATAATTATTATAGCCATGTTATCACAGAATCAAAAGCATCATTGAAATACAAGTCAAGTGCATTAGCTTTTATCAAACATAACCTTTCATGTCACGTGAAACAGTCGCATACCTCATCTCCAGGCCTCAGAAATGCAAACAATGCACAAGTGATAGCATGTGTCCCTGAGAAAAACTTCACAGTGCAAACCATGAAAAAGAAATAAGTAGACAACACTCAACAGATCAAGTTACACCTTTGTGAAACAGAAGCAAGTAAATAACTTACATACCTGTGACCGAACGATTGCCGACTCAGCCCCGAATATTTCAGCAAATGCCATATCAAGAGCTTCCCGCCCCCCAGCTTCATCATGACCATATCCAGTAGATCCAGCAAAATGCTATACGCAACACCAATTCAAATTATATCAGATATTCAAAAACTTGCAGAGACAAATTATTAGCTGCATATTCATATTCTACAGAGTGAATCCAGCGCTTTATAAAGGAGAACAAGAACAAGAAGTGAAGAACTAAGGCTGCCAGACACAATCAAGAGCATGAAATGGAGTTCCTTTTTAAAAAAGAAAAAAACTCACATATTTACTTCCAAGTTCCAACCTTCATGGATAAAAATAAGAAAATGAGCATTCAACAGAAAAAAAAAAGAAGAAGAAGAAAAAGAAGCTATTATGTTTATGCTCCACGACTGTAGCTTGTAAACCTACATGTGATCCAACCCTAACATTCTGGTAGGCTTTCAAAACCCTAGAAGTATTACACGCCACCAAATCATCCACAGCTCTGAACTCTGACTGTAATGAATCCACAGCTTTCGCAACCTGCAGTTTAATCCAACAAAAATCTCGCATTAGTGTCTTCAAGTTCCGGCAAAATTATACACGAATATCACAAAAGGTTCGCATTATCAATTTCCAATTTTTTTTAAAAACAAAACAAATATATGTGGAATGTATCAGACTCGATTGCTTACTTCCGGCACAAATGAGTTGCTGATTCGGATTCTAAGGCGCTGACCACGAGGTAAGACTGAGGCTCGGAGACAGGTTCGGGAGGAAACTGAGGCTCGGACGTGGTGGTTCGGATGAGCAGAAGCGGCGGTGGATAAGAATAAGATCGTCATTTTCGGATAAACAGGCAACCGAAATGGGAAGCGAGCGCCGGAGGAAGAGATATGGAATGAGCACGGTGCCGTTTTGTAGTTACGGTCGAAGCAAGCCCAATAGGGTCTGGGTTTATGTTGTTCAGAAGCCCAGTCATGGCCCAACTAATAATGGCGGGAAATGTTGTGGACATTTTTTCTTTTAATTTCGAAATTAATTACTAAATTATTATTTAAAAAAAAGAAATTAATTACTAAATTATTTCCTTTTTGAAATAGTTGTTGATCAAGATCATTAGTCAAAACTCGATTCGACACGCCTAAAAGAAAATTTTTCCGTTCAAACAATGTTTTCTTTCAAACTTGCTTGAATAAAGGAGAAAATAGTGAGTGCTTAATTTTGTAACTTGGGTCTGAAATGATATACATTTACAAGTAGAACGGAAATATTTTAAAGACTTTCTAATTATATATGTCCAATGATATACTAAACCCATAATCAATCTTCCTCCGAAACGTGTCTTATAATAACCGCGAAATTCAAATTATGAGTTCATGTTCGATAAAACGACGATGTGATCATATATGTATGTAAATGTGAACAGAATCGGAAATACACTCGATGGGAGATATTGTTCCAAATTGCGCAAAAATAAATAGCACGGTTTTGGAAATGTTTCGGTGGTGCAAAAATGAATAGCACGGTTTTGGTAAAGTTTTGGTGGCTAGGCCGGTAGACGTGGGCTGATCCCAGACAGTATAATTATTGAAATTTATTTTAAAAGTACACTTGAAAATTCCATGATCATCCTGACTGATACATGCTGTATTCAAGTCACCCTGAGTTGATCTGTTTGCGCTTTTATTTTTATCATTAGAAGAGCGGAGAGAAGAAAACATATATAATTTTAGATAGACTGACCGCTGACACATGCATCCGATTATAATGGCGCAAGATACATACTTCACTTCGGTTAGTTTTGTGTCGTTTGAATGAAGTTTTGAAATTCTAGTAGATGTTTTGTTATGTATGCAATGGAAAAAAGTATTTTAATCTATGTTTCTTTTTATTATCATTATTCTTACGGACTCAGGTATCAAAATACAATCAGGGGTGCAATCGGTTTTAAGCTAGTACCCCTAATCCACAATTATCCGAAGTTTTGCTGGAATGAGTTTCATTTGAAACATGATCATATGAAATATGAATGGTGGAATTTTAATGAGCTAGTTTAGCCTTTAGATGATGATATATTATATATCATCGCAGTGTTGTGAAAACCGACCCGGTGATCGAACCGGTCAGGTAACTGGCTTAATGGGTCAGTGGTTCAACCGGGTCGAACCGGATTGACCCGCATGTTTTAAAAAACATAAAAAATAAAAAATAAAAAGTTATATATGATATTATAATTTAATATGTTTATGACCAAATTAAATTTTACATGATTTATGGCCAAATTAAACTTTATATGTTTATGTTCTAAATAATCTAAACATGTCGAATAAAATAATTGTATTTCAATTTTTTCGGCTCATTATAAGTCATATTATATTCAAAATTTATAATTTTATTTATTTATTTGATTAAATTTATAACTTTATTAGATATTTAATCGAAGTGTTGATTAAAATAGGATTACATATATTTCTCAAACTCAAAATTGAAATAACTCAAGTACTATTTAACTAAATTAAATTTCTAGTTAAATTGATAATATGTATTAGGTGTGATATATGAATATATATTACTTACATAAACCATGAACAAGAAATTGTCTTTAACCTAGTGGAAAGAAGGTGACTAAACATGCATGAGGGGTTGTGTTCGATTCCTCTTGGGCTCGAAATAATTAATTTTTTCTGACAAAATCGGTGTGGTTGAACCGGTCGGGTCAATCAAAAACCCTACGGTTCAACCTGATTGTGACCGGTTCAATGACAATACCGATCCGATTTGAGAACCGAACCGGTCTGGTGATCGGTTCCCGATCTAGCCGGTCCGGTCTCGTTTTCACAACACTGGCTTCATCGGGCTGTGTATTCGGTAATTTACCGTTACCGAATTCACCTTACCGAATTTACCGATTCATATTTTTTTATTCCGATTACCGAACCGAATTTACCGATTTTTTGTGTAATTTCCTGTCCTAATAAGTGTATTTTTACATCAAAGTTCTTTAAAAGTACGAAATTAAAAGTAATCTTCAAGCAAATATTTCAAAAGAAGGTCTCAAAGCTTCTGCAGTTTTGCTTCTCCATACTGAAAGAGGATAATAAGTTACTAATTGCAAACATTCGGTTCACTATAACTTATAAACATAAAAAAATATCAATACAAATGAAATTAGTGCCATCCGGAGAGTTTTGATGTTGAAAGAGAATAATAAGATGGTTAGTAATTGCAAACATTCAGTTTACTATAACTTATAAACTTATAAAAATCAATACAAATAAAATTAAAAATAGTCATATCATATTTCTGCATTGTACCATGTCCTATGAAGAGGAAGACGAACTGGTAATATATTGCAAATATTCAGTAAATTAAATCAAACCATCATAGCCCCACACGCTTATAAACACAACCATAGCACCGCTAGAATCAATATGACTTATAAATAAAAAACGATGTTCAACAAATCAGTTCAAGAAACTCACGTAGTTGCAGTCTAGGAGTTGTGAGACAAGCTCCGTGCCGCCGGGCTGCCAGTTGGGATCTCGTATATGCGAGAGTTGTTTTGTTGCTGAAATAGGATACTAAGTTACTAATTGCAAACATTGCATCTCCTATGAAGAGGAAGACGAGCTGATAATATATTGCAAACATTCAGTAAATTGAATCATACAATCATAGCCCCACACGCTTATAAACACAACCATAGCACCGCTAGCTTGAATATGACTTATAAATAAAAAACGATGTTCAATAAATCAGTTCAAGAAACTCACGTAGTTGCAGTCCGAGGAGTTGCGAGACAAGCTTCGTGTCGCCGGGCTGCCAATTGGGTTCCCGAGAGAGTTGTTTTGTTGCTGAAAGAGGATAATAAGTTACTAATTGTAAACATTCGGTTCACTATAACTTATAAACTTAAAAAAATATCAATACGAATAAAATTAAAAATAGAAAACGGTTAACAAAATAAAATAAGTTTAAGAAACTCACCGAGTTGTGAGTCGTGCTACCTCCATCTGCACCTTCATCTCTAACTCTCGTGCTACCTCTATCTGCACCTTCATCTCTAACTCTATGTCTTCTTCTAACATAAGTTATTCTGAGGCGTGTTTGTGCAAACTGGGGATTTTCCCACAAGCGAATCTCTCTCTTATAATGTTTTATGAAGTCTGGTGCACCACCACCCCCGGTTGTCAAGGTATCTGATTCGGGTAAGAGGTGTAGTCAGAATGTCCAAACCACTAAGCACTTCAAACTGGAGATGAAACCGATACGGCTCATGGTTCACTACATAGTTGTTGCAGAATATTGGGCCTACAAAAGTTCCATATACTGCTTGGTCTTGTAAAGCGGGAGGCAATATGTTCATATTATACGGTTTCCATAAGAAGTCCTGAGAATTAAATTTCAATGAAAATCTTTTAAATCTAGTATAAAAACCAATATGTTTGAATCAAAGAAATAAAAAAATTACTCACAACCAACGTCATCGAATCCAACATCTCATTCACAGGACCATAGTCTCTCTTGTGATTATTAGAGATTGGATTCACTGCCTCCAATATCTGAACCAAAAAGGAAACCCTTAGTTGCTCCATTCGGAGTTGAACATTGATTATATTCCACAATTTTTCGATGCGGAGCAGGAAGAAACCCTGTCAATAAGAAAACATATCAATAAAATGTAAAAGACTAAAAAAATGAATTTGAAGTAAAAAATAATAATGTCTTACCAAAAGAACCCACAGACACCCGCAGATCGACTTCCTCTTATCCTGATTTTCGATATGAAACTGCAAGAAGGCGAGCAGGGCCGCTCTCCAAGCAAACGTGTTTACCTCCCCCAAGTCCTCTATGAATTGGAAATAAGTAGTAGACACTGTTGTTCCATCAGCCTTGGGAGCAATCATGCACGTGACAACCAGAAGGAGGATCGCTTTCATCCTTGTTTCATGAGGTTGATTAATGGATTTTGCAATTTCACACAATTCACGGGTTGTCATCTGCGTGGTGTCTCTTCTAAACACCCGTTGAAATGCTGACGTATCACGGGTGTTGACAGCGATCACTTGTTTGCCTCTAATAGGCAAACCAGTGAGATACAACACATCCTCCAATGTTATATGGATGGCGTGTCCATTTACATCAAAGTTCCGTGTGGAATGGTGATCGGTTGTAAATATAGCGTAAATATTCAAATAAGAATTCAAATACTTATGCTAGTCACATTTAATCAAAACATTTATAATTGACTCGGGTGAACCCAAGGTCGAACCCAAAGGATAGGTGATTAAACTAATAGTGCTAAGATTATGCTAGAATGTCTATGGTTGGGGGGGGGGTTGGTTCCTCTTAAGAGGTCGGTAGCGAATCTTCACTATCCGAAATGAGGTTGATCAACGAAAAGGTAAATAATCAATTCAATCAATGAGAAGGTATTAAGGGTTCAATTCAATCAAAAGAGGGTTTCGAGGGGTTGTGCCCCTCCTTGGTATTATCCATGATCATGCATATAAGAATTAAACACATTTCTAGGTGTTAGATAGTTTTGAACCTAGCTTAAACTAAGGTGGACCAACTCTCGTTGAATCTACTCTAGTCAAGCTCCCTTATAGCTCGAACCTCACTCTCCCGAGATATCGATTCATTCCATGACATTTATTATCATTGAAATTTCTCCCAAGCAATAAATCCCATGAACTCGACTTCTAGTTCACTTCCTAACCATGCATTGTAGAAAACCTAGCTTAGACTAGTGTAGACCAACTCTCGTTGAATCTATTCCTAGCAAAACTCTCTTATAGCTCGAACCTCACTCTCTCGAGATATTGATTCATTCCATAGCACCATTATTCTTGGAATTTCTTCCTAAGGTAATAACTACTATGAACTCGACCCCTAGTTAACCACAAATGCACACATTGGTTAGGATCACATTTACTACATCTAAACCATCCCTAACATCGCTAGATTATTAGGTCAAGTTTTGGGACAAACAAGTCACTTAGGCATTTCGTCAAACACCTAGAGTGCATGCACAATGAATATCATAGCAAATGTAAATCTAACACCATAGATCAACAATCAAACATGTGTATTCATGATCAAGAGTACCAAGGAGGGTACAAACACCCTCAAAACACAAGGAGACTACTCACACATCATGTAAGACAACATGATGTGTGTAGGGTTTTTACACAACAAATAAGAAGAGAAGAAGGATAGAAGTAGGATGATTAATCCTAGATGTCTCCCTTGGATCTTCACTCCTCCTTGTTGGATGTGGATGGATGCCCTTGATTTGATCCCCTTTGATGAGTATTTTTCCCCAAAAACCTCCACACTTGGTCCAAAACCCTTACTTTCCCTTTATAGATTCGGCTGAAATTTGGGCATAAAAACTGACTTTTTGATCCAGTCGATCGACTGGGGAGAGGCTTGACTAGCCTTGACTCCCAGTCGATCGACTCAATGAAGTTTCAGAGCCCCCCAAATTCTTCGTTTTCTCAGTCGACCGACTGGAGTTTCAGTCGATCGACTGGGGTCTTTCCGGCCGAATTTGGTCTTGACGTCTCTTAGAGAGTTGTAGCCCTTTGAGTTAGCTTTCCACCAAGCTTTGAATCAACCAATTCGGAGGTCGGACGAGCCCTCTAGGTCCAAAACAAGTGTCAAAGGTCAATATGCTCGGTATTGCCCCGAAAATCCTTGTTTTGCGCCGAAACTCAACCAATCTTCATATTTAGGCTTTGACCATGGGGGAAACTTGTTTTCTACCTGAAATGTAGATATAGAGGTCAAATGACATTAAAATAATGTCGGAAACGATCAAAAACTATAGTGAAGAATGATCATAAATGAGTCGAAAACTCGACTCATCAACACTCCACACTTAAGTTTTGTTCGTCCCGAACAAAGTATGAGAATATGTCAAGGTCATGAAAATGTTGAAATGCTAGTGGTGCTATGTTTTTCGTGCATTTGCCTCACTAGATTTCACAAGGTCTCGATCATTATTCCTAAACATGTTATTGAAAGAAAAATGACAAGTATGTACAATCTACCTAGCTCCTTTTCGTAGGCGTTACGAATGCATTTAGCGTATGCATTAAGCCTTTAAACCCCTAGGCTACCCTAGTGGACGAGTTATAGTCTCGTGAGAGTTTTCAGAAAAGGGAATACTCACAAATCCCAAGTGCACTTATCCCATGAGAATTGAATTTAAGAGTGTTTAACCAAAGCCATGATTTCTCAAAACAAACTCCTCACCCCACGCTAGGACTACCATCACAATATCATCAAAAGAACTTTTGAACCATTTTGAGTCCTATGAGGTTGTGCATTCAAGATCATCAATACTAGAGCCATCAATCGCCTCACCCAAAAGTCTACTCATTTTCAAGGAAATACAATAGAGGTAAAGTATTTAGTTTGCACAAAAACCGTCAATCGCTCACCTATGCTAGCTAGGGCTAGTCCACGGGCTTGCGACACGGAACTCGTTCCCAAGTTTTAGGCGCTTAAGCCGTAATCCATAAGGGAAGAGGAGTTCGACACAATGAGTTCTTAAAAACAAGCATAGACCAAATGGTACTCCCGTGCAAGCACATGGGTCGTCCAAAAGTCATTCCAACTAGCACACATGCAAATGATGAATCCCGCACAAATGAAGAATGGAGGAAAACATAGAGTCAAGTTTTAAGTGCTTCTTAGTTTCTTTTTTCCCTTTTTTTTGAAACGGCCTTTGGCCTACAAATGCTTTCGAGGGGGGACTTACCTCCCTAACCCCCGGCATTTGTATATTTTGGAGCAAAACTTCTCGAGCTCTTGAGAAAGTTTTTAGTCGGGGCTTTGCCCTCTTTGACCGCAAAAATCTTTTTTTTTCTTTTTTTTTTGAATGGGGCTTCGCCCTCTTTTGACTCCACACTTAAAACTTGACAATATGTTCAAAAAGAAGTGTATGGAATGTGCGGGAATCAAACATGAGCAAGGCACCGAGTTAGAAAACTCAAGTCACCAAGGAGGAAACAAATAGTCTAAGTTTTTCGTGGAAATTTTAAAATGCTTGCTAAAACTTGTTCCAAGGTATTTCAACGAAAATACTTAGAGATTTAGATAGACAAGAGATAGCAATGATATTGATTCCCAAGAATGCACATTCGTAGGACTAGGTCGGTTCTAGGTTCAAGATCCAACAAATGTGACAAATAGGCTAGATGTGATTTATAGGAATTTTGAATCAATAGTCATAAGCCTATGTGGTTAAAAACACTCTCATGTTAGGGATAGGGTGCAAAAGATGCAAGTGTCCATCAAAAAATGATATGCATGGCATGCAAACATGTGAACAATGCGCATAAAACCGCAAACAATAATGAAGATGAGATGAAGGCGTAAAGGAACTCCCCTCGTTTGTAGATGTACCCCACCAAGAGAAAAAGACGCCATTATGCAAAGCATGATTGAACATGATGTAAATACTCCCTTGATGACAAGAAGACATGAAAGGTTAAAAGTAACAAGTGACATACAAGGTCATTCAACGCAAGTATGAGCAAGTTAGCTTCACTAGTTACATAATAACATCATGGCATACGATTAATAGAATTCAAACAAGGAAAGTAACCCACATCCTCTAAAACATGCACAAGAGCACTAGGGACAACATCATTAAGCATTGATAAATCAAGGGAGATGTGAGGGGTGTGGAGATGTGAAATAGAATTGGAGTGAGTAGACCACACTCCACACTTAAAATTTTACCAACTAAAAACACCAATCAAACTCCACACTAAAGAGATCACCATCACCAAGAATTTTCATGCAAGCACAATTCCACACCAAACACCACAAATCAAACATTTCACCTTCCAAGCATCATGTTCTCAAACATAGTTCAATGAATACATGTCAAACATATATATAGAAATTATTGTGCATAAGTGGACAACTCACAAACCGGGCTACCTCCCGTTAGGGCCTAGTTTAACGTCTTGGCAAAGACCGAGCCGAATCTCTTTTTGTGAAAGAAACACACTTGAGGAGTCCTTTGCTAGGATCCCTCCTCAAGCGGACTTGTAGATTATTGGTGACTCAATCCGGGTTCTTTGAAGAGTTGCAAGCAACTTGCTTAATAGCCTTTTTCCAAAGTGATGGTAGCTTCTCGCTCTTCGATAAATTTGCTTTTCCATTCTTTTTCAACTCGTCACCGGATGGTGATTCATAATGATCAACGGAAGGGTCTTCATTGGGATCAATCATCTTGTGCAAGACCTTCTTAGTCACCTTCTTGACCTCAACATTCTCGGCCTTAGCACTCTCTTGCTCTTCCAAATCACAAGATTTGGGCATAGCCACTTGTTCACTCGTAGGCCTCTCTATCTTAATCTTCTCTCCTCCAATTTTCAAGGTCAACTTCCCCTTCCCCAAATCGGCTTTAAAACCGGCGGTGGCCAAGAAAGGACGTCCAAGAATAAGAGAGGTGTTTCCATTATTCCCCGTGTCCATCACTACAAAATCACAAGGTATGTAGAACTTGTCTACCTTGATTGGGACATTTTCGATAACTCCCTTGGGTTGCCTTTTGGTGCCATCGGCGAGTTGCAAGGTCATCTTGGTAGCTTTCATTCCCTCTAACCCAAGTTTGTAATAGGTCGCTAAAGGCATGACACTTACACTAGCACCAAGGTCGGCTAATGGGTCCTCAAAATTCATGGCGCCAATAGAGCATGGAATGGTGAATCGCCCGGGGTCCTTCACTTTAAGAGGAATTTGTTTGGAGAAAAGGGCGCTACACTCATGGTTCAAGGCTACCATGCTAGATTCTTCCATGACTCTACGCCCGGATGCAATATCTTTTAAGAACTTTACGTAGATGGGATTTTGAGCAATTACTTCATGGAATGGAAGAGTAACATATAACTTCCTCAACATCTCCACAAATCGTTGGAAGTGGGCATCTAGCTTGCTCCTTTTTAGCCTTTGAGGGAAAGGAACCACCGGCACATAATACCTCATCAAAGCCGGTTCTTCCTCCTTTTTCTTTTCTTCCGGAGGAGCTTGAAGTTCAACTTCGCGATTTTTGTGGGCAACTTCCGCTTCTACCACTTTATCCTTAATATTTGATTTTCCTTGAGGGGTAGGCAAAACCTTTCCACTTTTCAACGTGATAGCATTGACATTCATGAGAGATGGCTCTTCATCTCCAAGAGAGATGGCATTGCAATGCTCGGTGAAATTAACGTCCGGTTGAGAAGGAAGCTTCCCAATTTGCTTTATATGAGCAACTTCTCTAGCAAGCCTTTTATTTTCGGCCACTACTTCGTCCATCTTTGCTTCCATTATTCGGTTGCTCTCTTTGTTGCTCTCAAGTATTTGCGCCATCATAGCCATCATAGGGTTATCTTGAACGTTGGAAGAAGAATTCCCTTGCTCGTTCACATTGGACTTGGCTTGATAGGGCTTTTGATAGTTCCCTTGAGAATATTGCGAATTTTGATTCGAACTTTGGCCTTGATTAGAATAGGAGGTTTGCCCTTGATTTTGGTTAGAGCTATACCCTTGCCTTTGGTAATTCCCTTGATAATTACTTTGCCCTTGAGGTCTTGGAGGGACGTATAAATCATTAGACATTCTTCTTTGAGGAGGCTCATAATTTCTAGTAATGGGACTAGCATTTTGAGTGTAACTCCTTTGTTGATTCACAAAGTGTGCCTCTTCATAACCGTCATCATCGTCTTCATACCTCCCATCGGGACAATTCTTAGTAGAATGTCTCGTGCTAGCACACAAGAAGCAAGGTTGTTGGACCGGATTCTTCTCTTTTTCATTCTTTGGTTTAGACACCTCCAAAGCACTTACCATGTTTATCAAACCATCCACTTTCTTAGTTAATTCAACCATTTCCTTCTTCATTTCGGAACTCGAGGAGTCATCCCTTGACCTTGATATCTTCTTGTGATCAACCTCTTGGTATCTATCGGAATTTGTAGCAATCTTCTCCATGACTTTAAATCCTTGGTTTGCCGGTAAATCCATGATAGCACCACCACTAGCCATGTCCATTTGGCCTTTGGCCTCTTTGCTCATGCCTAGATAGAAATATCTCATAAGATCCGCTCTTCGAAAGTTGTGGTGAGGACATTCCCTCAAATAATGCTTGAACCGATCATAGGCTTGATGAAATAGCTCATTGTCCCTTTGCGAGAACGTCAATATGAAATCAATGAACTTCTTCGTCCTTGACGGTGGAAAGAATTTGGAGAGGAAAGCATTAGCAAGCTTGTTCCACGTCCTAAAAGATCCCGGTTCTTGGTTTTGCAACCATTCCTTAGCATCTCCATATAGCGAGGAGGGAAAAAGCTTCATGTAGACATATTCCACGGGGATGTTCCTTGGCTTGTAAGTGCGGCAATACTCTTGGAAATTAGCCAAATGTGTGGAAGGATTCCCGACTCCTTGATATTGATCGTGTGTCACCATATGGACTAAAGAGGACTTCACATCAAAATCGAACGCATCCTCATCCGGAGGCACAATAGCCGAGCCATTTCCCTCATGTGAAGGGGTCATGTAATCCCCGACCGGTCTCTCATCATCCTCATCATCGTATCTATAATTTCGGTCGTTCCTTTGAGGAGGGAGAGGATTCCCAAAAGGGTTTTGATCATCAAGGTTGTCATTTCTAGCGGGAGGATCATCTATCTCATCCCCATCAATTCTACGATTCCGAGCATCCCTTTGAAGAACGGGGCGGTGCTCATTTTCCTCTTCCATAATGACTTCTTGTCTTTGGTTTTCGATAATAGGGGGAATAATAGGACCAAGAGGAGGAGGATTCTTTCGAGGTCTACCTCTTCCTCTCTTAACGGTTGGGTGAGGAGGGTGAGAAGTACTTGAGGTTGATCCAATCACTACGTGCTTTTGCCCCTTAAATCTCGTGGTCATTCAAATGCCTACAAGAACAAAAAGAAATTCTAAGCAATGAAAGGCGAGAGAAATAACACAATCAAGCACAAAACAAGCAATGATTATCAAGCAAAGAAGAGTAGACAACTAACAATCTAATAGCACCTAGTTAATTAACCTATCCCCGGCAACGGCGCCATTTGATCGGTTGTAAATATAGCGTAAATATTCAAATAAGAATTCAAATACTTATGCTAGTCACATTTAATCAAAACATTTATAATTGACTCGGGTGAACCCAAGGTCGAACCCAAAGGATAGGTGATTAAACTAATAGTGCTAAGATTATGCTAGAATGTCTATGGTTGGGGGGGGTTGGTTCCTCTTAAGAGGTCGGTAGCGAATCTTCACTATCCGAAATGAGGTTGATCAACGAAAAGGTAAATAATCAATTCAATCAATGAGAAGGTATTAAGGGTTCAATTCAATCAAAAGAGGGTTTCGAGGGGTTGTGCCCCTCCTTGGTATTATCCATGATCATGCATACAAGAATTAAACACATTTCTAGGTGTTAGATAGTTTTGAACCTAGCTTAAACTAAGGTGGACCAACTCTCGTTGAATCTACTCTAGTCAAGCTCCCTTATAGCTCGAACCTCACTCTCCCGAGATATCGATTCATTCCATGACATTTATTATCATTGAAATTTCTCCCAAGCAATAAATCCCATGAACTCGACTTCTAGTTCACTTCCTAACCATGCATTGTAGAAAACCTAGCTTAGACTAGTGTAGACCAACTCTCGTTGAATCTATTCCTAGCAAAACTCTCTTATAGCTCGAACCTCACTCTCTCGAGATATTGATTCATTCCATAGCACCATTATTCTTGGAATTTCTTCCTAAGGTAATAACTACTATGAACTCGACCCCTAGTTAACCACAAATGCACACATTGGTTAGGATCACATTTACTACATCTAAACCATCCCTAACATCGCTAGATTATTAGGTCAAGTTTTGGGACAAACAAGTCACTTAGGCATTTCGTCAAACACCTAGAGTGCATGCACAATGAATATCATAGCAAATGTAAATCTAACACCATAGATCAACAATCAAACATGTGTATTCATGATCAAGAGTACCAAGGAGGGTACAAACACCCTCAAAACACAAGGAGACTACTCACACATCATGTAAGACAACATGATGTGTGTAGGGTTTTTACACAACAAATAAGAAGAGAAGAAGGATAGAAGTAGGATGATTAATCCTAGATGTCTCCCTTGGATCTTCACTCCTCCTTGTTGGATGTGGATGGATGCCCTTGATTTGATCCCCTTTGATGAGTATTTTTCCCCAAAAACCTCCACACTTGGTCCAAAACCCTTACTTTCCCTTTATAGATTCGGCTAAAATTTGGGCATAAAAACTGACTTTTTGATCCAGTCGATCGACTGGGGAGAGGCTTGACTAGCCTTGACTCCCAGTCGATCGACTCAATGAAGTTTCAGAGCCCCCCAAATTCTTCGTTTTCTCAGTCGACCGACTGGAGTTTCAGTCGATCGACTGGGGTCTTTCCGGCCGAATTTGGTCTTGACGTCTCTTAGAGAGTTGTAGCCCTTTGAGTTAGCTTTCCACCAAGCTTTGAATCAACCAATTCGGAGGTCGGACGAGCCCTCTAGGTCCAAAACAAGTGTCAAAGGTCAATATGCTCGGTATTGCCCCGAAAATCCTTGTTTTGCGCCGAAACTCAACCAATCTTCATATTTAGGCTTTGACCATGGGGGAAACTTGTTTTCTACCTGAAATGTAGATATAGAGGTCAAATGACATTAAAATAATGTCGGAAACGATCAAAAACTATAGTGAAGAATGATCATAAATGAGTCGAAAACTCGACTCATCAAATGGTCGTACCTCTTTATAAGTAGACCAACTAACGAGCTTAATTAAGATGTAGATCGAATCTTCAGCAAGCGAAGCAAAGAGGAATACTCGCAGTCTTCTCCAATCAATCTATCAATTTCATTTTTAAATTGATATCTAAATCATCATACAAATGACGAAGCACCAAAAACTTGCCACCGCCTTGAATTTTGCTTATTTCCATTTAGAATGCTCCAATGAAAATAAAGAAAATCAATGTAAGCTGAATGGAACAAAACTTACATTCTATTGCAGAAATCATAGAACCCAAAGTGGAACCCACTGGTGTTCCGTGCAAAGCTCAGGTTTTCAAGTTCAGACTACAAAATCCAGTCACAAAAGGTTTCAGTCAACCTCCAAATCTCATTAAAACAAGAAATAACATCAAAACAAGCTTCTAAAAAGATGCCCAAAATAATCATCTTAATGGTTCAAATTTCTTCATTTTAGCTTCTTGTCACCTATGAACAATGACTTTGACTCCAAAATCCAAATATCAACAATTGGAACAAGCTTTATCTGAAAGACTGAAACAAATAGCTCCTAGCACTATCACAGTCACTCTCAAAGTCCCTCTTTTTTTCAAAGCTGCAGACATATAATTGAAAAATTAAAGAACAATTTGCAACAAAAATTATAGAACTATGCGAGCAATTAAATTGATTTTTCAACCTGAATTTGCACAATGAGTAAGAGTGGAATTTGAGGAATCAGTATTTTCTTCCATCTATTACTGCTTGCTCCAAAATGGGGTAGGTTTTTGCCAGTTCGTGACGGCCAAAAAATAAAACTCAATAACAAACTTACGAAACATTGAAATTAGAAACAAGCCACACAAGCAAACAAAACCCTAACTTATTCGATGTCCAAGCACAACGAACCCTAACCCATTCATCAAAACAACTCAGCCTAATCAACAAGCCACACAAGCAAACAAAACCCTAAAAAATCGCATCCCTCAGCTCATTCGTCAATAACGACACAATCAACAAGCTACACAATCAAACAAGCCACACAAGCAAACAAAATCCTAAAAAATCAGCAAGCCACACAAGCAAACAAAACTCATTTGTCAATAACGACATCCCTCACCTCCATTTCCCACATCCACCAAACCAACAACCCGCTTCCCGATCTCATTCTCACCTCATAAATAAAATCACATAGTTATTAATTTCGTAAATCTACACTATCTAAAAATTAGGGCATACCTGGGGAATATGGTCGGGCAGGGTGGTCGGAGTCGTCTGGTCGGTGGTGAGGTTGCGCGGGCGATGGTCGGACGGGGTGGTCGGAGTCGTCTAGTGGTGAGGTTCGGGAGTGGTACGGCAGTTGCTCGGGGTGAGGGAGTCGGGCCGTGAGGTGAGGGATTAGCGTTCGGAGGGAATTCAAAGGTGCCGTTTAGGTTTCTTTAGTTTCTTTTTAAAGTTATAATCTTTTTAAACTCTTACTTCTTGAATTTCATTATTGGTATCAGAGCCGATAATATTATTAAAAAAATTATATTTTTAATTATTTTGTATTTTATTACATTCCGAGAATTATCCTACAATCCGATCGAAATAATTAAAAAAAATTGATGGTAAAATAATTAAAATTGTAAACAATCATTTTTTGTAATAAAATATAAAAGTCATTCAACTTCACAGTCTCCTTCAGCTTCAATGGATACCTCATGATAAATTTCCTAGGTATCCTCTGAAAAAACATCAACCCAAAAATCAAAAAAATCAAATGGATTTGGAAATTCTTGCAATATAATGTTAAGATGAAACTCACTAGTTTTTGTGTAATGTAGTTCATAATCTTGAAGAAATGATGTTTGCTGGTCTCAACTGGTTCCATTACATATGAGCATTCATTGCACGAAGTGTCTTATTTCTCTCCTCTGAGACCTTCACCTGTGTTGTTTTGATTTCGGAGAAAATAGCTTTTATGTTTTTTGGAAGTTCATCAAAGACAAAAGAACACAGTGATCGGTAGAAGTACTGGTGGCACACAGGTGAAGGTCTCAGAGGAGAGAAAGTAGACACTTCGTGCAATAGATGCTCTTATGTACTGGAACCAGTTTGAGACCAGCAAACATCATTTCTTCAAAATTATAAACTACATTACACCAGAATTAGTGAGTTTTATCTTAACATTATATTGCAAGAATTTCCAAAGATTTTTTTGATTTTTGGGTTGGTGTTTTTTCAGAGGATACCTAGGAAATTTATGATGAGGTCCCCCATTTAAAGTCTTTTTAAAGTTAAAATCTTTTTAAACTCTTACTTCTTAAATCATATTATTGGTATCAGAGCCGATATATATTAATAAAAAATTATATTTTTATATTTTTATTATATTCTGAGAACTATACTACAATTCGATCGAAATAATTAAATTTTTTTATGGTAAAACAATTAAAATTTTAAACAATCATTTTTTGTAGTAAAATATAAATATTACTTTGACGGTAAATTGATGCCCCTAATTTCATGTCTCTCTAACTCTAAAGTGTCCACATACCTAGTCTCGTTGATGATGTGTGTAATTAAATTGCTTTCGTGGTTTTTGCGATATCATAAGAGAATTTAACACCTAAGAGTTTCATGATCCACATCAAGGCAGAACACGGTATTGGCTCCTGGAAAGGCCAAATTTGGATGAACATCAAAGGCGGGAAGAAAAAGTTAAGGGCAACATCACTTCTGAGATACTTTCCCTCTAAGAGAAAAATCCATTATCATAGCATAGGGATGAGTTCCTAAAATGTAAAGACTGCGACATTCCTAAAAGATTCAAGCAAAGGAATCGAGAGGAGTGCCGATGTTTCCACAATGCATGCTTCCCTATTGGAAAATGGATGGACATGCTCAGATGGGAGGTGTGTAATTAATTATTAAGTACACACACATGTGTAGCACCTGCTTATAACTCAATTGTAAGGATGTAATAATGTTGCTCATATAATATTATCATGAATTCATGATGTGTCAATATGACATGATTTTCAGGAGAGATTGCAATTCACCTGAAGAGAGGGAAAGTAAGAAGATAGCAAAGGGATGTCCTCGGCAGAAGCTAGGATTGTGCAAGGGTTGCTCTAAATGCGGTTGTTTTGGTTGCGACTTGTGTCGGTTTGAAGACTGCAGGTGCCGGGAGTGCATGGATTTCTGGACTAATAGGTGAAACCCTAGCTAGCAAGTGATATCTGCTGACTGCCGTGCTTCATGTGACATTTTGTGCTGCATGCAAACAGTTTTTGTTCTGATCAAAGACTGAAAGGGTGACTTTTCTTGATCAGTGAGCATCTAACAACAATTATAATGATTATGAAAAACTTGACTGGATAATGAATTATGAACTTTAGAGTGTCTTCCTTCTGAATTAAATTGGGATCAAACTTTAATCTTCTGTTCAGTGTTAGTTCAATTTATTTTTCCTAAATTTCACATAAAAAAATTTGAAGTTCATTTATAAATGTTCATACACTTTTTTTTTATCTCTCACTAAAATTCTTTAGTTCAGTTCTGTATGGTCCAATTTATTCTGAAAAGAGCAAATCCTTACACACTTTTGAGAGATTGAAAAGATCAATAATGTCATAAGTTTTGTATCCTGAAACAAAACATGAATATATAATAAAGTATATATATATATATCGAGAGAGAAATGCAACTCATATATGATTCCACAAACAGTAACTCGCACAAATTTTTATTAAATTCATCTTTGCTGCTTAACTCTCTAGAGGTATACAGATTAACTATGCGAGTAATCTTCGTAAGTAAAACCCTTGAAAGTTGTGGGAAACCAATCAAATTATGTACTGAGATGCATGGGGAGGGTGGATGTGTTGGCATAGAACTTCATTAGGCTACATATTATTTCTTGACAAGTGAAATGATGCCAAAAATCGTGAGTTTTATCGGGCAATGGTAAAGCCACCTAACGAAGATTTTTTACAGAAAAAAATGAGATTATTATCTAGATTTGGACATAAAGAACTATAATTATTATACTTAAGAGGAAAGCACAATTATTATTTGTTACTTATAAGTTGCTTTAAGAAGTCTAATTGACTTCACGAGTTTGTCTGAATAGAAGAGAGAAGACCGTGAAACCTAAAATCTCAGAAAGATTCAACAGAAGCGGCGCACGATTGATCGAAAATGGCTCGAGGTATAACTCCTACTGTAACTTTAATTCAATTTCATAATGTATGAGTCTGTATCTATCTTAATTTTTGATTTCCGGCGTTCGTCTCATTGATCTGGTCCGATGAAAACGCCTTCTGAAAAGTGCTTCTTAGAAATTTTGGGATAAAAATTAAGCCTATGATTTGCCATAATCTTAAATTTCGATCTTAATTAGTGCATACAATTAGATATATATTAAGATTTTTGATAATACGGATTTGTGCAGAAAGACAACATTTTGAATATAACTTCGACCAAAGTGTACCTTTTGTTCTATTTGCATCCGAGTTAGAATTCATGTACAGTGTAATAGTACATATTATTGTTCTCTCTGTCATCCGTATCAGACTTCTCATGTATATACACACTTCAGTAGTCTTTTTATTTAATGTCATCAAAATGTGATCCTGCATTTATTCGAATTAGTCTCACTCTCTACCTAGTTTTCTAGCGCATGTGATTAGAAAAGCGCATTTATGTGACGATTCTATGAATAATGCATATTTCATCCAAAATGTTCTATTCTATCAATTGGATATTATTGTGCAGAAAACAAAGGGTCTTAACTTTTAATGCGCGGCCTTTCTAAATTCCTAAAGACTCAAATTACTATGCTGATACGTATACACTAATCTTAACTTGTTCTTTCTGCTTTTTTCCAAACTTTATGATCAATAGCATCACCAACAAATTACCTCCAGATCAGTGACGATGAAGATGAAAACAATGATGATGAAGATGCAATGGTGGAAACCGCAGTAGCAGCCCTTATAGATTTGCGCAATTATAATAGCAAAGATAAAGCTAGCAGCAGCAGCAGCGCCAATACCACCACACCTAATAATAAGCTAGGCAAGTCTCGGTTTAGTCGTGAGATCAGCCAGCAAGTTTCAGGTAATCATGAGCCAGTGCTGCACATCATCAATGATCAAACTGCTGCCAATGTCGACGACGACACCTCAAATGATGCAACAACTAATAATAATAATAATGCCATGCTGGTGATTATTGACCAAGAGCCGATGAAGCAAAAAATGTTTACTGAAGAGGAACTGAAGGGGATCTTGAACGTTTTAAAAGTAGAAGAAGACCTTGTTGAGGTTCATTGTGGTTGCACCAGCAAGAAGTATGGTGACTTTGTTGGTAACTTGACAATTCACAGAGATGGAAAGCTTACCATCAATTGCAAATGCCTTCCTGATAATGGTTGTGACCTAATTGGTACACTACTATACACTTTTCTCTCTCTCTCTCTCTCTCTAGAGTTTTTGCTCATCTGCTTTTTTTCTGGAAATTAAAATAAATCTTTTTGCATATTATTACATGAATTTGATATGACAGAAAATGCAACACCAGAGCAGTTTGCAAGCCACGCTAAGGGGAAAGGAGGACCGAGCCAGTGGCCAAAAAGTATATGGGTGCATAATGTACAAGGGGTCAAAACTGAAATACAAGAAACCCTATTTTTTAGGTACTTCCAAGATGCTGGCTTGAAAGTTGAGAAGCGTCAGAGACTGAAGTTTCACAGAGATGAATTTCTGAAATGCTCACAATGCGGTACTGACAGAAGGTTCAAACAGCAGAATACAGATGAATGCAGAGCTTATCATGACGCAGCCTTGATGAAGAGTACCTGGACTTGCTCTATGCATCCCTTTATCAAGTGAGTTTCTTCATGTTATCTATATGCACTACTACAGACTGGGGAATATGCATTGGTTCCGTGTTTGACATTTTGCATCGGTTGGTCAAAAACCGATGCATAAGGTCCGAACCTTACGCATCGCTAGATTATGCATCGGATCAAAACCGATGCATAAGGCCCTCGAAAACCAATGTATATTCCCCGGTCTGTAGTAGTGATGCAAGAACTTGTGTGTGTTAATTTATGACTTTTTTTTTGCTTTTGGAAGATTGATGTTAATATAAATTTACTTTGAGAGAGGTACTTGGCTGGTATTTCAGGATGGACTGTAGCTCAGAAGCTGAGAGGGCTAGCAGAATGCTTGTGAGGGGCTGCCGTCGCCTTGGAACTTGTCCAGGCTGCACAAGTTGCGTCTGTTGTGGCTGCACTATGTGTCGTTTTAGCGACTGTGGCTGCCGCATCTGTAAGGACTTCAGCGGAAACTCCTAAGGTCGTCGTGATGGAGATACATAAGCTCGTATTCTGCCAAAACATCGATGTTCTATGTTTGTAGAAAATGTTGACGCAAAAGTATTACTGGTTCAGACTACAAATCTTAACTTTGTTATTGAAATATGAAACCTGGGTGTCAAGTACAAGTTCAGTTTTGCAAGCTTGCAGCAAGTTTTATAAATCATTTTAGAGCTGAAGGATTGGCAATAATGGCAGCGGGCTGAAGATACTTCTCAAGAGCATAAATGAACCCTTCTGCAAATTTCAGGGTATGAGATGGATCCTTGATGGCTTCTTTGCTATCATATTCATAAGTCAGGAAGATATCTACCAGAGTCTCAGTCTCTCCTATTGATGTGAACTTGAATCCTGTCTTGTAGAATTTATAGCCATGAGTCAGGTGACCTCCCTCGATAACCTGTAGCGCTATCTTGTGTGTAGACTCGTCTAGCTCGACTATCTTCTCCTTTTGCCACTTTACGGCAACATCTGCAGTTGATTACTTGGTCTCAACACCAGTTCATATATATTCCGATTTTTTAAAATCAGGGTTGGCACAAAACAGAGAAAACAGGGGAGGGGGACCTACGAGGGCTGAAGTTGAAGAGGAAGACTGATCCTAATCCACCATCACCTTCAAGCAGGTCAATGCTGGTTATTGCATTTGGTACAAGTTTTGCAACAATGGACCTGAACTCACCTGTCAAGGAGACCCAAAGAGCCTGTAGTCCAACGGCCACCTTCACTTGGGAGATCTGTTCGCTCCTCCCCATTGTAACTGCAAGTTTTTTGAAAGCGAGATGGTGATAATGCAGTACTAATGAAAGGAAGGTCACGCACAAACGGACAGACAAGCATCTAGTGATTTATTGGGAACAAATGAGTTAGGACAAAAACAGAGATGCCTCCCTCGTGTTACCTGAGGCATATGTCACTGTTCGTTCATCTTGATAAAATGAAAAAAATAATCCAACTCCAGCTCATAACATTGCAAGTCTGTCCATTGTTCAAATGGCCTAACGAAACAAAACTTTTTGGATTTTATGATTTTGAATAACATTCTTTGCTAAAACTGCTCGCAGACAGAGCTGCATATATCAGCTATGTGGGTTACCTTTTAGTTACGTGAGAATGGGAAAAAGGAGATAAGTAGGTTTTCATGAACAAGAGTTGACTCAGGCTCCACCTGCAAGAAAGGTTTGTAAACACTAAGTAAAAAAAATAGAACTTAGTATCCCTTGCAGATGCATGCCATTTTAAGAGAATGTCGGAAGTTTCGTTAAGTTGTGCGCTAAATAAGGTCATCAGTAAACAAAAATTTTAGGCTCAAGGTTTCAAATAATTGACCCAAATTTTTTGTCAAACTGGCAATGGTTACATACAAAAACCATTGACTTCTGCAAAACCATTTAGTAAACATCCAATAGGTATTTCTTTTCATGTTATACTAATCAGATTTGAATCTCAATGCTTAACCAACTTGGCTGCCAGACTATAAATATATCCCAAGTGGCAGAAAAAAGAAAAACTCAATATATGAATTAGAAAAGTGATATCCAGCATTATAAAAGGAGCAAGAGATGAAGCATACCATGTACCAAAGTCAGCATAAGATTTGGGGTTTGAGCTCCTTTCAATTTTTCATCAGAAGCTTGACAAATGGAAATGTTGGGCATAAAATGTTTCTTGTTTGCTTTAGTGGTAACAGTTGCTAGCTCGATGCCGGCTGGAGAAAAAAGGACCTGCTTTAACAAGAAGACTCCTTGCTTCCTCAAGGAATTTAAGTGTCCTCCAGAGTGCCCATCAACCGCTCCAAAAGATCCCAAATCCAAAGTTTGCTACATTGATTGCAATTCACCTATATGCAAGGCCGAATGTAAAAGTAAGACATTCTTATATGCCACATGTTTGAAAAGTTGAGCCATATAATTACAAAATTTTGAAGTTGAGCCATGTACTTACTAAAGTTTGGTTGCTGACAGGACGCAAGCCGAACTGTAATGGCCCTGGAGCCGTGTGTTTAGATCCAAGATTTATAGGAGGTGATGGGATTGTGTTCTACTTCCACGGAAAACGTGATGAACATTTTAGCTTGGTGTCTGATGTGAATTTCCAGATCAATGCTCGTTTCATTGGTCTTAGACCTGCTGGAAGAGCACGAGACTATACTTGGATTCAGGCTCTGGGGTTCCTCTTCGGTCCCAATACATTCACTCTAGAAGCCACACGTGCTGCAAACTGGGATGATGGAGTCGATCACTTGAAACTCACATACAATGAGGAGGAGATCATTGTACCAGAGGGACATTTATCAAGATGGGAACCCACTGATTCAGAATTAATAGTGGAAAGAACATCAGACACAAATAGTGTGTTAATCACTCTCTCAGATTTTGCAGAAATATCTGTCAGCGTTGTTCCTATAACCAAAGAAGACGACAAAATACACAATTACCAAATACCAGAAGACAACTGCTTTGCTCACCTTGAGGTCCAATTTAAATTCTACGCCTTATCACCAAATGTGGAAGGCGTGCTTGGAAGGACTTACCAGCCGGATTTCAAGAACCCCGCCAAACCAGGAGTGGCAATGCCAGTGGTTGGAGGGGAGGATAAATACAGGACAGCCTCTATTCTGTCAGCAGAGTGCAGCTACTGCACGTACTCTCCAAATGCGGACAGGGATCAAGAGGATGTCCACACGATTATGGACCGCGGCACACCCTGGACTGTGCTGGCGGAAAGGAATATTTTGCAGGAAATAAGATGTCACTAATTTATCAACCATAAGCAATTTTTCAAGTTTCAAAAAGAAGCTAGCTTGCCTTCAAGTAAACAGTAAACACTTGTTTCAGTTAAAGTATAGTTCAATGCAAATGCAAATGCAAGTAATGAATAAATTGTTGCGAGTTCTGTCATTGTTGGGTATTTTATTGTTATGCAAAAAATTCAAGTATTCAAGGCCTCACATTTATCAGAAAACCCATTATTGATAATAAAAGAAATACTAAGTAAAGATTATATTTCGTACCATTGTTCTTTTTATTCAAGCAAGCACTTAATAAATTAGCTTGTTCGATTAAAAACTACTGATACAAAATTAATAGTTTCAGCACAACAAAAAAGGAGAGTTGTTTATTTTATTATTAGTGTATCGACTTCAAATGTCTATTAGATGTAATGTAACCCATTACACTCCATCCCAGCATGTTGGGCGTTCACCCTTGTATGATGGTCACGTAACTTCATGTTCATCATGTTTATGGACATTCTATCCAATGACAGAAACATTAAGAGTTACGTTACACTCTCAAACTTAAGGACAAATAAGCTCTATCTTAACTATTTTCCGGTTTAACAGACATCAAATATACAAGCACCGAAAAATAATTTGAATGAGGGAAACCCATGTCAGTGCTTCAGCAGCATGTAAGGTGACTTTGAATTAAGTTGACAAAACCAAGCATATGCAACTTGATCCAGATTAGCAAATAATCGATACAAAACAAACAGTTTAAAAATAACAAGACTCAGATGACTTAACATGTTCTATATTTTAACCCATGGAGCTCAATGATAATTTAACAGACTTGTCAAACAAAAGAAGTCAACTGTGGCAAATGACAAGAGACTTATTAAACAAATCACTGACACTATTGAAGGGCAGCAGAGATAATGTGAAGTTCTCATACCATGATTGAGATAGCATGTGAGCCACCGAGCCTCGCCTAATGCCTTGGTGCCTTGGAGAAGCTCCTGCAATTTTGATAATGATATGCTTGTTAATCGATGGATGCATCATTGGCAAAGGTTTAAGCAGAAAGGACTTACTACTATAAAATAGGCCATTAATTCTTGAAGCCGGACGTGTACTATAACAAGGTTCACCCTGAAATTCATGAACAGAGAAGGTAGTCATTAGTCGTCCCGTAAGGCCATTTATCTCAACTATGGAATTACCTGAAAAAAGATATTTAAGTTGATCAATAAACCTTGAACTGATAACTCTCTCAGGACCTCCGTGGAAGTTTTTGTTTAACCAACCAAATACACAAGTCCATGATAATAGGAACATATGCCTTCTATGTTACCGGGGGGTACAATTCAATTTGTATTCTTGGCACGACAAGCCAGCTTGGTTTCAATTTCAAGTGCTTTGAAAGCTCAGTAGCACAGGACTAATGGTTGAAAGCAAAGATAGGTACAGGACAGCTTCTCTTTTGTCAATTGTATTAATCCTGCATATACTCCCAACCACAGAAATTTGAAGTAAGGATGCCATACTGATGGATTAGGTCACGGCCGAGGTGAAGCTATGAGGATGTTAAGCTGCGAGAACAGCACCCTGATGAAGTGATCACCTGCAGGAAGGGAATAGTTTTTGCAAGAAATAGGAGTTGCTATAACTGATTCAACAGAGAAAAAGGCGCATCTATATTTGCAGGTTCTGCAAGCACCAAGGTATAAAAGAAAATATAAATGCCAAAGTTTAAGGCTATTTGGACATACGACTAAATGTGATTATAGAATTAGAAAGCTGACAAAAGCAATAACGGACTGCTTTATTTTGTGTACTCATTTGATCAATAGTAAAAACTTTTAACTCCAGTATAATCAATGGAAACCTGTGGTACAACAGCCATCGCTGGCAGCACATCACCGGTGCGTTCATTAGCACCAATCAACAGACTATAATACATGTAGGCTGTAGCAAATATTATGGAAGAAATGATTCCGAAAATAGTAGAATGGAATTTATCTGACTTACAATGCTATGGCTCCGTGGGAATATCAAACTCCAAACAGTGGAAACAATGAAAGCTTTCATAAGGCGTGTAGATCACTTTCTTCATCTTCCACGAGGATTTACAAGCTGAGAGAATACAACACTCGTGGCAGCATCTTCTGCACCTTCATCAGAGCCAGAGTTTCGATTATTTATCATACTCATGCTAGTGTCATATGGCGTCAACGGAATGCTGGGAATGTGGTTTGTGCTGTTATCTTCCGGTTCCATGAGAGCTTCTGAACTTTCCTCAAGCTGAAGAGCATATTCAAGATTCCAGAGCACATCACCCATCGATGGCCTGTCAACACCATACTCGGCCAAGCACTTCTCTGCTGTGTCCCCAAATTTCTTAAGTGAAGCTGGATTGACCTTAGCTCTCAAAAATTGGTCCATGATCTGATCCAACATGCCTTTCTTTTGCCAAACCATTGCCCATTCAGCAATGTTAACTTGTTCCCTCGGAAGCACCGGATTCAAAGCTGGTCTTGCGCATATAACTTCCATTAGAACCACACCAAATGAATAAACGTCTGACTTCTCAGTTAGTTGTTGCCTCCTAAAATATTCTGGATCAAGATAGCCAAAACTACCTTTGACTGCAGTGCTAACATGTGTTTGATCTATAGATGGACCAGCCTTTGAAAGCCCAAAATCGGCAACTTTAGCAACAAAGTTTTCATCTAGAAGTATGTTTGTTGTCTTCACATCCCGGTGGATAATGCTTTGAGATGCACCAGTATGAAGATAATGAAGCCCCCTAGCAGCTCCAATGCAGATCTCGAGTCGCTGCTTCCATGGTAGAGAGGGCAAATCTGTTCCGTAAAGATGACTCCTCAAAGGTCCATTGGCCATGTACTCATAAACCAAAATCATTTCCGATCGTTCATCACAATAACCAATTAATGACACTAAGTGTCGATGACGAAGCTTTGATAACATTTCAATCTCAGTTCGGAATTCAGCCAGACCTTGTTCTGATCTAGGATTGCCTCTCTTTACCGCTACTCTTGTACCATCTTCAAGTGTTCCCTTGTAGACCCTGCCAAAACCACCAACTCCAAGGAGAAGGCTCTCATCAAACCTGTTAGTTGCATCCATGATCTCCTGAAACAAGAAAACCCGCCCAAGATTGGAGGAGGCTAGAGATATGCAGCTCGCTGTTCCTCCACTCTTTTGTGAAACTGTGGACATCTTGGACATCGACAATGAGTTTCCATATAATGGAAGATGCAAAAAAGGACGACCTTGACGGGGAGTCTTTGACTTGCGTGCTGCTAAGCAGCAGTAACATAGAACCAATGTAGCGGCAAGCACCGAAGCTCCGAAAGCAGAACCAAGAATGATCCATATTTTTTTCCTTTTCAAAGGTGATACAAGAAAGACGCCATCAACTGATCTTAGCCCACCCAAGCTTCTTGCATCATTGCTGATTTTCATGATCTCTAGCCCATTCATTATTGCATTATTAAAATCAGCCTGCATTTCGGGACCTACGCTGACAGTCAATATATCTGTTTGTCCAGTAGAATTGGCCACAAAATCTCTGTAGAGTGGCACAGCCAAGTCACCAGTCCAAGCAGACAGGTCAACTATTCCAAGGGCAACGTCAGAGTTGATGTATAGAGTAAACACCAAATCATTGAGCAACTTGCTTATGATATCACAAAAATGCACACGAACAAAGTACTTGAAATTTGGATCTACGGTGAAAACCCATGTGATGTTAAAGTTCTCATTTGGAACATCTGAATCGCCCATTGTTTCTGCTGTGGCATACACCATATTAGGCGCAATTTCAGGAGTCACAGTTTTATACCTAATGACTGAAGGACTTACAGAGACATTAGCTCCCGAACTATTCACATGAAGATATCTGGCATCGTTTTCCCAAGTTCTTCCCAGTGTATCATTCACCGGAGTGAGTACTGGACCCCCCATATTCAACCGATAAACAGTTTCCAAAGCATGCTCAGAAAGACTAAAGACATCCTTTGGAGTCAATTCAGTTGCTTGATCAGGAATTACCTCATCTGGAATTGACATGACCTCAACTGCGTTGATAAAAGCAACCGAATTATTTGAAGGAATGAATGTCAGGGTCAAGGTATCATCAGTGACATTGACTGCATACTCCTTAAACAAATAAGAACCATTGTAGTTCTCGAAAGTGAAATTCTCCAACAACACAAACTCATTGGTGACAACCGTAATAGACGCAGATGTCAAATTCTGACTAGAACCACGAATTGGGTGAAAATAAAGACGGATCCAGTGATGCCCTCTCTGCCTGATTCTAAATCTGTAGGAAGCTGTCTGAGGAAACACTCTAGCAGACTGATGTATCGGCAAAGGGACATCATTACCCGAACCAGCCCTAGCAACAACTGAATTCCCTTTCATGAGAACTGAGGATTGTACTGTGTCGGGCACAAATGTCCTTCCTTCAAAAGTCACATTTTGCAGAGATCCACAAGCTATAAGGTAACTATCAACTGGAGTGAATGCACAATCGGATTGAAGCATTACATCAAACATCATCATGCCTACAAAAAAAATTGCCCCCCAACATCCACTTCTAATCTTCATCTTATCTCTAAACACCAAATCACTAAAACCAAAACAACAATCAAATAAAATCAAATCCCCAACTTCTCTATCTAACCGAATCCTACACAAACCTATTCAGCCCTAGTTCCCCAACCCCTTAAAAATCCCAACTTAACCTCTCAACGGCTCAACCCACCATAAATTATCACCAATCCAACTCAAATGCAAGCCAAATCAACGCTGCCCAAAGGTGTTCTGGATTTAAGTGGCGTTTGATACCGTTAGTGATCATCAACAATGGATGGACAGTGTGACAAGAGGGGAGAAGGAGAAGAAAGGTGGGATTTTGAGTGAGGGGTTTGTGGAGGAAATGCGTGAAAGCAGCAAGTTGTAGAGCAAGGCTTAACTAGTGAAACGTATAACCACTTCTTTTCCAGGCTGGTGATTAGGCTGTCATTTTTTCAACAGAGAAGATGAGACCCCACAACCTACGAATAAAGACATGATAATTATTTAATTCATGTTTTATACGTAACTAGTTTTATCAAGTAATATTTATTTATAAATCTTTAGTGTAATTTTTTTTATTTAACTCTATATATCATTCTCAAAATAAAAAGCTGGCAATGTTTTCGAATATATGTGTTTTTTTAAAAATAAAATTGAAGTGAGTTTTTTTTTTTAATAAAATTGAAGTGAGTTTAACAACATACATATGTATGGGTTGAATTGATTAAATTTTCTTTCATTTATAATTAAGTTTTATGTCAATAATTGGTTCTATTTCAATAAAGTTCATATTAAATTCAATCTAACAAAATCTTACCAAGATCTATTTATTGCATGAAACGTGAGACAATATTATTAAATAATATTAACGCGTATACACCCTAACACTTCACTGGAAAATGCAAAGCAATAATTAATTTTATAATGTATTAATTTATTGTTGCTTAATTAGGATCATAGGATTTTACTTAATGCGCCGCTATGTACAATGATTTATATGATTCGATATCAACAACAACACACGTTACGGAGACGATTATACAACTCTACTAGTACTAGCAACAACATAGGACTCTAAGTAAAAATTAATATTATAACTGTGAGACGTTTATCAATCCATTTAATCAATTAAAGCTCGATTTAATAAGTCTTTGATAAATAATTAAAGTTGAGAAGGGGAACATGAAACTTCTCCCATTCAATATCTCTTTGCTGAAACTATTTAAAAATCCTCGTTATTCTTAATCTTCCGAGTATTTTTAAAATAAATGGAATCAAAGTATTATATTTATATTCTGTAATTAAAAAAAAGTGATATCTTTATATTCTTATTGAAATATTTATATAATTATTATTAAAATTGTGGTGGTTGTTGGGCTGCGATGGGCCCCAGAATTACGCGGCTTTGAGAGACAGCGGGGAGTATGGGCCAACTGACGACGTTAAAGATGAAGTTTACAGTGCCACGTGGCTTGTTCCATCCCACAGCTGTTCAAAACATTTGGGGCAAATTGAAAACTCTTCTGTTTAAAGAAGGGAAAAGTACAAAATGGTGTCATGAACTACCACACTTTTACAAACTCTTGTCTGGAATATTGAAATTTTCAAAAGACAGTCAAATATTAGATTTTGGACTAAATTGCAAATATAGTTTATACAATACACATCAAATTCAAAAAAAACCTTTGTATAACTTTTGTATTTGCTTTAATTCAAATATATATTTTTGTTTCGCTCGCTAATGATAAAAAATTTAAACCAATATATTTTAAAATTGGTAAGATTATAATAAATTGCTAATCTTACCATAGTTTATACCATAAATCTTTGAATGTACAATTTTCGATTTAAATTTATAAAATAAGTGTTAAGGTTAAATTTTGTTCATACAACCGCATAAAATGACATAATAGTAGTAGTACAATGAGATATAACATGTAAAATAATAAAATTGCGTAAAAAATATAGTATAGCAAAAGATTTATAAACAAGTCAAAATATTATACATTAATCATGTATCGACATCCGTCACGTAATAATAAAAGATCAATACATGTTTTACCATGTATATGTGATTGATGTATTAATTATTTATTTTTTTGTGATAGATGTCGATTCATGGCTAATATACAATATTTTGACGTGTTTGTAAACCTTTTATTATAATATAATTTTTACGCAATTTTATTATTGTACATTATGTCGTACAATTAGATTATTTGATGCGATTGCACGTCAAAAAATAATTTATTTTTAATATTTGAAAATTTATGGTATAAATTATAGAAATTTATTGTATAAATTTTATCAATTAAATATATTGGTTTAGAGAATTTATCAAAAAATCGAACCAAATACTTTGGACCAAAATATATATTTAAATTGAATCAAATACAAAAGTTACATATATTTTTGATTTTGGTGTGTTGTATAAACTATATTTGCAATTTAGTGCAAAACCTAACATTTGACTGTCTTTTGAAAATTCCAATAGTCCGGACAAGAGTTTGTAAAAGGGTGGTAGTTCATACCACCATTTTGTACTTTTCCCTTTAAAGAAACATGTATCGTAAGGTTTGAGCTACACAGATTTAGTTTTTACTCTGAATCGATTATCATCCAAAATTTGGAATTAATTGAGCTTTATGAATGAATATTGATAAAGTTGGTTACCTTAAATTTCAAACATATATGTAATTTTTAAAGGAAATATATCAGTTAGAAAAACTCAAAAAAAATATATTGTATAATTATGAACGGAAGGTTCCCCGAGTTTTTTTTAAAACTGACCCTTTTGAGTTTGGCCATTTCAAAACTGACTCCCTCGAGTTTCACATTTCAAAACTGACCCATTTTTAATGAAACCGGATCCCCAGGATCCGGTTTTCTGTATTTTTTACAAAACCGGATCCTCAGAATCCGGTGTTATGTGCGCGTTCGAATGAGAGAACTACACGTGTTGAGTTTGCACATAACATCGGATCCCCAGGATCCGGTTTTGTAAAAAATACAGAAAACCGGATCCTGGGGATCCGGTGTTTCGCTACAGAAAACCGGATCCTGAGGATCCGGTTTCATTAAAAATATGTCAGTTTTGAAATGTGAAACTCGAGGGGATTAATTTTGAAATGGCCAAACTCAAAAAGATCAGTTTTAAAAAAAACTCAAGTTCCCCATAGAAGAAAAATACATATACAAAGTTGAAGATGGTATGATTAATATAATATGACATTTTTCTAACGTTAAACACCACACCGCCATTCACGCTATGGGTTGACCTGGCTTGAATGAATGCAAAAAAGTCAAGGTATTTGATGGGATTTTGTAATGTTAATTGTAGTGGTAGATAAAAAGAAAAAGATTCCAATCAAGGTTTTCCTGCCAACGGCAGTCTATGAGAAAAATATGTCATTTACTTTTTAGCTATAACTACTTTGATTAATGAGTTTCATTGAAAATTATTTAATTAATTAGTTGGCAAAAGGTTAAAGCATGCTGAATGGTGATACAAACTAGTGTGTTTCAAATCAATCCACAGGCCCTTGTGGTATCTTCGCAAGGCCTCTCTAATATCGGGTCGGGCTGGTCTAATTCAAAAAAAAAAGTAAGTTTGGACTGATTTAGTTAACCCTTAGCTTATACTTCAAATTTAAGTGAGTTAGGCCGGGTCAAATTCAAACATATTTTTTGAGCTTAAGCAGTCCATGAGGCTTGTTTTTGGTAGACATGTGAGCTAGGCCGGGCTGAGTCTTATATATCACTAGATCAGGTTAGTTAATATTGTATGACAATAATAAATATAATGTTTTATGTTTGGAAACTTGATAAGAAACCAAGTTTATCAAAAAGCTCAGCACTCAACATAACATTGGAATCCACAAATCTTCTTTGTTTTGGGACATTAATATCATTCGCATCACTCTCAAAAAGCCAAGCATCAAGAAAAATCCGTTCAGCGAAATAAAATGTAACATTTCTTTTGTTCTTGGTAGGCTTTCACTAGGCTTTTTAGTAGGCTTAATTGGGCTTTTCGAAGTGTGTCATGATAGGCCAGACCTATAGGCTGGACCGGACCAAAAACATTGCACCCTTACCCGACCCGTTAAGCTTAAGGCTAGGCTGCCAATAGGCTTAAACATAGGTTGTGCTAGGCTTAAAGCCTGCGGACCACAAGACTCATTAGGCTTTCGAGCCCATAAGGCCATATGGAGACCCTTAAGAGCATCCCCACCCTGATCTTTTTGATCATAGGAAAGTGTCACGAGAGATGACTAAAAAATCATGCTCCCCACCATGACCAAATGTGTCATAGAAATGATCATCTCATGACCAAATGCAAAAAAAATCATCTAATGACCAAAAATTAGATTTGGTCATGAGCCGCGAATCAATTATAAGGCTACACGTGCCCTGTGTAAGAACTTTTTAGTTTATATTTTGATCTTGCAACGAATATATCTTTGAAATTATAATTTTTAAAAAATCAAAATAATTACCAATATTCATAATTTTTTGAGATCTATAAAATGAGATACACTATGATATGTTTTTATTAATCTTATTATTTATGAGCTACAATTTATGTAGCACTGAGAAAGAATGACGATGAATTTTTTGTTTGATCATGAGTCATGACAAGATGAGAGACAAAATAATTGAGAGATGGATAATATGCTTCTTTTTTTAATCATTGTGAAGGATGCTTTAATCTTCGCCAGCCCGGACCCTTTCAAACTCAAGCCCGGCCGTCGTTTTGTTGTATTTTAAAACATTTTATTTAGATCGAAGCCGTTTTAATATATTTCCGGGGTACGGTTAACCAAGTCTTCACCTCAAACTAGGGGTCTCCAAACAGCCTTATGGGCTCGAAAGTCTAATGGGGGCCTCGTGGCCTACAGGCTTTAAGCCTAGCCCAGCCTATGTCAAGGCCTATTAAAGTTCAGCCTTAAGCTTGACGGGCCGGGTAAGGGCCGATCCGGACCGGCCTATAGGCCCGGCCTATCTTGGCCCATATCGAAAAAGCCCAATTAAGCCTATCAAAAGCCTAGTGAAACCTTCTAAAAATAAAAGAGATGTCACATTTTGTTTCTATGAACTGATTTTTCTTGATGTTTGCATTGTTGACAGTGATGCTAATGATATTAATGTCCCAAATAAAGAAGATTTGTGGATTCTAAGGTTGTGTTGAGTACCGAGCTTTTTGATAAACTTAGTTTCTTATCAAGTTTACTTTTGATCTTTTTACTATAAGTCAGTGTGTAGCCGTCGTATACGTTATTCATAAGCATGAAACATTATATTTATAATTGTCATAACAAGATTACCTAGCCCGACCTAGTGATGTATAAGGCCAAGCCCGGCCTAGCCCACACAAGCCCATCAAAAACAAGGCCCATGGGCTGCTTAAGGCTCCGAAAATATGTATGGGCTTGGCCCAGCCTAGCCCATTAAAAGTTGAAGTATAGGCTAAGGCTTAACCAAGCGTAGCCCAAGCCTATTTTTTTGGGCCTAGGCCGGCCCAGCCCAGCCTATTGGAGACCTTTACCTCAAACATGCTTAACATTCATAGCGAACTTCAGAAGGCCAGTTGAACTGTTAAGACATGGTCGGGCGGAAAAATAGATATGTTAGAAATCTCAAACTGTTCGTTACGTGTTCATAATTTTGATGGGTGAGGGAGTGGAAAGCTTGTCCTGGTCTGATGACTTTTTTAAATCCAGAGACAGCCCCAGAGAACCAACTCTTCTAGCACATGAGAGAGAGATATGAGATGTCTGTGGTTTCTGGGGATTCGGTTTTTTGTGTTTTTTACAAAACCGGACCCTCAGGATTCGGTGTTATGTGCGCGTTCGAATGAGAGAACTCCACGTGTTGAGTTTGCACATAACACCGCATCATGGGGCGATTTTGTAAAAAACACAGAAAACTGAATCCTGAGAATTCAGTGTTTTGAAAAATACAGAAAACCGATTCCTGAGGATCCGATTTCATTAAAAATGAGTCATTTTTGAAATGTGAAACTCGCGTGGATCAGTTCTGAAATTTTAAAACCCATTTGAATCATTTTCAAAAAAAAACTCTAGATGAATAGGATGGTTCTTTGTTTCAGGGATTCAAGGAACTAAAGGTGAGAAAGCTAATCATGAGTTATCACTCAAAAAGCCCCTACTAGTCACGTTTTTCGATTTCCAATTCATAAAAAGCTTGTAGCTCACATTTCTTACACAACAAAACAGCCAGGCGAAACGTGTAAGACACATTCATAGCGCAAAGTAAGATGCCTTAATACGGCGTCGTTTTACATCAAATATGTGTATAAATTTACACTTCACTTCATGCAAAGTGCTCACTATCTCACCACCAATGGCTAAACAAGTTGTTATCCTTTGCTTCACATTGCTTCTTTTGCTCTCCTGCCCCTCTCACGCCAACTTCTTCCGTCGACGCCGCTCGCCTCCTCCTCCATTTGCCCTATCCATTGATCCTACGCTCGCCACACCTCCCTCACCTGCTCAAGTAATTTCTGGAGGAGGAGGCGGAGGCGGAGGAAGCGGTGGAGGTCCAACTGCTGGAGGTTCAGGGTGGGGCTCCGGGGGTGGATTCGGAACTGGTGGAGGAGGCGGTGGAGGTACTGGAGGCGGTGGTAGTTCCCAGGGAGGTGGTTCGGGTTCGGGAAGTGGTGGAGGCTCGTCTGGTCAGTTTACTATACCTTCTACCCCTGGAGTGCCTATTAGCTTTGTTCCACCACCACCTCCTACTTTTGGTCCGCCTCTGCCACCTTTTTCTGCTCCACCGCCGACATTGTTTGCTCCTCCACCACCGCCCGCATTTGGACCAACAGCACCACCGTTCGTTCTCCCACCGGGACCGGTTACTCCTCTTGAGCAGGAGAATATCGGTAAGGGAAGGAAGATGTACTCGCTTGGAGTGAAATGAAGATGACTGTGTGATCCTTTGTGGACGTGAATAATAATATGTTTGAAGTATTGTATGTTCAACTCATGCATGAATGAAGATGATTATTAATACATGTATTTTCATGTCAAACTTATATCATTAATCAGTAGTAAAATGGTATTAGGCTAAACCTCGTTCTTAAGTTAAATAATCAGGTTTAAAATATTTATAAAAAAGAAGAAGCTATGTTACACATTAACTACTATTTATGTACCTAAAATGATGAATCTCATCTCAAAGAAATATTCAAAGACAGATTCTACATAACTTCCTTGAAATAACAAAAAAGTTTTTATGAAGTAAATAATCTCTTTAGTGGATAGCTTTAGTATCTTTTGATCTTTGTGATATTTTTCTTATAAAGTTTGGAAGGTTTGTATTGTATTGGTTGTCATCAAAAGACATATTCAACTGTCCAATAAAATAAAAATAAAAATAATGTAGTAAAAGTAATGGTTTTTTTGGTAACTAATCTCATAAGCAGATAACTTAATATTCTTTTTAGATTGCAATGATGATTTCCGGTTTGGACGAAGTAATGAACTATTATCTGATTTATTGCTTGGGGGTTTGAATTTATAATTTCATTCCCAATGCCATTGGTAAACAATGTGTATGCGGGATATTAATCGTTTCCATTTACTGTACGTCATACTTAATTTCTAAAATTTAGAGTTATTTTTCAAGTAATATATGGTCAATAATAAAACTGTGTAATATTTTTACACATTTAGCAATATAACACAACTTATTTTGTGGAATAGATTTAACATTTCCGGCTATCATTAAAAAAAAATCACATTTCAACCACATCGTTTTTAGTGAAAGTATTTGTATTGATTTTAATTTATGATAAAAAAAACAAGATAAAAAGCGTTACATTCAAAACACAAAATGACTAATCTAACCTCACGAATGTCTTAGATCCACTCTCCCCAAACTAAGAAAGAACAACGTTATCTCTGCATCCAAACGCACAAATTCTCCCCCTCCTCGATCCAATAAATAGCCCGCAAAAACCAAACAGAAAGAAAACTGTTCGTTCCATTCTCATTCCGAAAAAAAATCAAAAAGTGAAGTGCGTCCGCTACACGACGAGTCTCTCAGTCAGTCTCAACCCCAAACCGCGTCAAGGTGAGATCATCGTCGTCACTTCGCACTCCGATATTTTGACTACGTACAGTTCGAGACTTCATTCGTTGTTGTTGTTGATCTACGTTCCCTTTTTTCGCTCAAGTAAGTAGAGATTTGCGTGTATCGGTGTTAGTGCAGTGTTGTTTGTAATTGTTGTTTAGATTCGAGTTTATGACTGGATTGGTTGGTAGTGTATTGTTGAGATATAGATGCGTTAGTTGTTGATCCGAAGCTTCGTCTTCTCTGGTAACCCCAGATTTGCGATACGCAGTGTTATCTTCACAGTCGTTAAGTGCGATGTGTGTGCTCTGTGCTTACTGGCGGAGTGTTTTCACAATTTGAATTTTGAAATCTGTTGTTGTTGATGAGATTTGGTGATGGATTTTTCTGGGAGCGGACTTTTTTCTTTTTTTGATGAGATGGGAGCGGACTTTTGAGAGTTTGATTTTCGAGTTTTTGAGCAGATCGCGCATTTTCTGAATTCAAACTTATTTGATTCGATTTCCAGGTTTTTACTCGAACGCTTGATTTAAGCGACCAGATCGGCTCCAAAAAGCGCGGATTCCGAGACCGAATCAAACCAGAAAGCCGGCGAACATGGGGAAGGCAGTGCGAGACTGGGGGCAGATCTACGCGATTTACGGTATGGATGATTGGCAAACCCTGATGTTCCTCGTCCTCCACGCCGTCTTCTTCTCCTTCCTCTCAGTCCTCTTCCTCGTCTACTTCGACTCCGTCTGCTGCTTCTTCGAGTGGATACTTCTATCCAACGGCGGAGCTCGCTTCGCCGCTGGATTCACCGGCTGCGTCACCGCCTTGTCGTCGATATGCTTGTTTTTCGCTGCTGGGAATATTTTTTACTCATCCGTTTCGCTCCACTGGGATATGGCTCAGCGGATGGTCAACTTGGTCAGCGACTGGTCAACCGTTAAGCATGCTCTTGATGTGGGTTGTGGCCGTGGGATGTTGTTAAACACGGTAGCTTTGCAGGTCAGTGTTGTTCTTATTCATTGCTTCTTATGGGATTGATAGTAGTTTATAGCATTTTTTTCAACAAAAGTGGAATTTTTAGATCAATGCAACTACAACTTTTGTGACCAATTTGTACCCATGTCAATTTTGAGTCCACCCTTTTCATATTTATGGATCATTTTTTAGGTGAAGTTAGATACCCAGAAAAGTATGGAAGCATTCACATTGTTGTTTTGTGTATGCTTTTCAGTTTAATTGGATAGTTAATTTAATTTCTAACTGGTGAAGTGTTCAAATTTGCAGCTGAAGAAGGCAGGGAGCTCAGGTAGGGTGGTCGGCCTTGATCGCAAAAACACCACTCTGTCAACGCTCAGAACGGCCAAAATAGAAGGTGTCCAAGAATATGTGACCTGCCGAGAGGGAGACACTCGTAGACTCCCATTCAGCGACAACTATTTTGATGTTGTGGTATCTGGTTTGTCCATAAACAAGACTGGAAAGGAGCATGGGGGCAAGAGGACTGAGGAGGCTGCTGCTGAGCGCATGAGAGCGGTGGTGGAGGTAGTTAGAGTGCTGAAACCAGGGGGTGTTGGAGTGATCTGGGATCTGGTACACGTGCCAGAGTATGTGAAAAGGCTGCAGGAGCTTCGGATGGAAGATATTCGTGTCTCTGAGCAGGTCACTGCTTTCATGGTAAGCAGTCATATTGTTTCTTTTCGAAAACCAAACCATCATTTCATTGCTCCAGCGGAGATCCGGCTTGAATGGAGATGTTTATAGTCAGTTTATTACGAGTATGAAACTGCAAATGAGAAGGGGTTGGCAACTAGCACTAATGGTATACTAATAAGTAACCTCTGGTTACATTTGAGTTGAGATTAGGAGCCGAAGGTGTCCTAAGTGGTGAAAATCTGAAGAAGCAAGTGTATAGTGAGATTAGGTTTTTAGCAGCCGATGGTGAGAAGGTCTGGGGAGACGAAGCCAACCCAGACAGGAGTTTGATTAAACGCATGGTGAGGTTTGTGGGTTTATCTGTTTTTATGTCGGAGTCTTGTACTATATATGTATATATATATATATGCCCGTTTGCTATCACATCCTTTGTTATATAATGCCAATATGTATTTGGAACTGTTTTAGTTTCATAAGAGTAGCAATTGTTGGTGTCATGATGATCACTTGTTGATGATTCGCGTTATGGTTCCTGCAGTCCCTTTAATGAAACCATTTTGCTTGTATTACTAAGGGGAGGTGGTTGAATTCAGTAGTCACTGTTGTGTGGGATTGATAGAAAATCTATTGAACAGTGTTAAGGCCGAAACCAAAGTGCAATCAGTTTCAGACACTGACATGACACATCTGATGAAATCCCCATGTTGCTTTGGCACTGGAGACACTCCATCGCTGAAACTGAAGAATCTTGTGGTTTTGATTTAATTTCAAGAATGAGTCATCATCTTCGTTTTTTTTTATTGAAGAGAATGACATACAGAGATCCGAAAGAAAAGAAAATAACAATAGTAATACACACGGCCAATTAATACTGGACCAAAATATCTAAACAATAAAAGTAATTCAAGTATAGTTAGAAAAGTCATCCATTGCTTAGTTATCTTCATGCTTCAAGGTCTAAGGCATGCCAAATTGCCCAAAAAGAAGGAGTGACTCAGCAATCAACTCCGAATCGACGATGAAGCACTGACCAAATTTTCACTGAACTATGGACAAGACTGCATAAGTGAGCGTCATAAGACAGTTTCCTGTCAATGGTAGCACGCCGCCTGAACTCCATAAAAGGTATCGAAGATGACTTAAAAGCTAGGTCAAGTTAATTAGCCGGGAACAGTGAAATGCTCCACTTCGCCTCACGCTAAGGGCGGTGACCAAACCACCGAAGACAGAAAAGCAACCAATGCAACAAGCGCTGCCGAAGAGGACACGACCAAAAACCGGCGAGAAGGAACCACCAATACACACAAAAATCGTGCATACACGGGGAAGTAAGCTCAGACCGAAACGGCTGAGAAGAAAACCCTCATAAGCGGAGCTCACTTAGAGGGATAAAAAAACAAAAACAACAGAAGTTTTTTTTTTCTTTCAAAATAATTCATTTGGATTTCATAATATCTCAAATGATCCAAGTTAGTTTGTCATTTCAATTCTGACCCATTTTTTTAAAAATCGGAATCCGGTTTCTTTAAAAAAAATAAAGATTAAAAATTAATCTTACCTGGATATCTAGTGGAAAAGAAAAATTAATTTTTTTAAAACATCAGATCCTCCGGTTTTGTAGAAAACTGACAATTTTTTTTATGGAAAATGACAAAGAGGGGGTATGAACTACCACCCATTGACAAATCACGGTCCGAACTAACAAAATTGACAATTAAAGGCAATTTCAAAATATTTTGATCCATATATAACACTTAATTGATGAAGTCACTTAATTGATGGAATATCACTTCATCATTTAACAAAGTTAATTAAACAAATGAATTGAAAACACTTTCTTGCCCTTAATTGTGAAATTGAGGATCAACATATTTTGAAATTGCCCTTGATTGTCAATTTCATAGTTCGGATCGTGAGTTGTCAATGAATGATAGTTCATACCCCATCTTCGTCATTTTCCTTTTTTTTAAAACACCGGATCCTGAGAATTCAATTTTATTAAAAATAGGTCAAAACTGAAATGTCAAACACACTTAGATCATTTGAGATAATATGAAATCCCAATGAATCATTTTGAAAAGAAAAAAACTGTAAAAACAGTTGGGGAAGTGAAAGAAAAGAAAAGGATTAGTTCGAAAGCTTTAAATGCAACCCACATAATTAAGATATCCAGTGAGATATTTCTCTGATCTTGGGACGAGAGGCAGACATCTAAACATTTTGCAATTTGAACCCTAGTAAGGGTCACATTTCTACCCACACAATGACTAGGACCAGAACTACTTGGTCTTTAGTTGGTTTTTAAATAGCCTCAATATTCAATCTTTGCTCTATCTATCTTCAGTCTTCACCGCATTATACGCTTACTTTTGTACCCATTTGTCTCCTTCCATAAATGCAGCCAAAGAAACCAAAGCCAACAAGGATTCAATGACACATGTACATTTCAAACTTCAATTCGATTTGACTCTGACACAACTGATGGATTTTCTCAAAAACCATACTACAAATGTTGCTATTACACATTTGAATTGTAACTAAATAAAAGTGAAGTTAGATATATGAATGATGCTAGTAGATAAGGATGTATCACATTGCAACTAACTTTTTTTTTGATACTTCACATTGCAACTAACTTAACTAGAGAAGAATTAATCGAATTGATCAATCTTATTATCCAGTTAGAGAAGAACACAGTTACTTGTAAGCGGTTACATTTTCAGTGGCATGTGTCCCAGACTTTTTTTTTGATTGGGGCTTGGTTATGTTAGGTTAGTACTCATTTTTTTGTTAGTGTCTTATGACAGCACGAGGTCTCGAACCAGTGACGACGTAGGCCAGCTGGTGAGGTGCTCCACCGAGCCAACCTCAAACCTCGCATGTGTCCCAGACTTGGATGCATACTTTATTTAATGTCTGTCTAATATGGACTTTGACCTATACACAAATCTCTCAGCCACTGAGTTTGTTGAACTTTTGCCGGCTATTTTGATTTCTTCATTTCTTATAAGTACTATCGGTCTACTTAATTCCTTACCTAACTCATTTGGCTCGCTTCCAATTCCACTTGCTGACAAGTCTTTAGTCTTGTTTTTCAATTCAAATTTCCATGTCACAAACACTCTTCCTTGCCCCCATTAGTCACTGGATCACGTAGTCGAGGGATAGGACATAAAAACACCAAATTCTGAGAGGTCTAATTGCGGCTGAACTGACTCGGATTCCAATTGAACCGGCCGTCAAATACATTCGTTGGGCTGTGTTGTTTCACTATATCCTGATCCACGAAAAATTAACTGGGCCGATTCGAAGCCCAAATAAGTAGTTGTAGCCCAGCTCGCATACGATAGAGATATTTTGGTAATTTTAATTAAACCAACGCTTTTGTAATATGAATCGTTCTGTATGTACCGAAATCTCAAAACCCTAGGATGGGCTCATTTTTTATTCCGTGGGGAAGATCAGTAAATTCTCACAGGTCACGTTTAAGTGGAAGGTTTTGAAAGAGTTATCATCTAAATTCTAAACAATTAATGTCCCTCGCCTCGATTAATATTTTGCTAGCTAGCTAGCAGTTGTGTCATTTCCCGAACCACAGAGATAAATTTCTCGACTTATAAATTGTTCCATATGGGTGTGACTTCACACCTAAGCTCTTGTTGTATTGTAGTCATGTTAATTAATCCCATGGTGTAAAAATGTAACTGCTGATACCTTACTCCTCCATATGTGTTCTTCTGTGCTTAAACATATGCCATTAGTGTCACTATATATAATTAATGGCCCAGTACACACATTAAACTGATCAATGACCACATACCGCCGCTTACAGTCAGTCAGATGTGAAAAAAACTTAGCCAAAGTTATTATAAAGAGGTTGAGCTAGTACAATCAGATTTCCAGTAGGTCAGCTGTCAATTTGAGATGCAACTTACAACCCAGTCCTTCAGATGTGTACGTGCAAGACGATGACGTATGACGATCATGAGGGAAGAAACATCAAAACATAATTAATATTGTTGTTGTTATGAATGATATATAGGGTGTTAAGTATTACCATTACAAAAATGTACATCTCTCTAAACCCTGAAAACATTGCATAGGCTTCAAATTAAGTGGAAAAGTGGTCGGCAGCCGCGCCCATACTATTTATCATATCCCAGCAAAATAGTATATATGGTCCAAAACCATATTCTTATCTCATTGAAAAGCATACATTATTTAGATATGTGTGTTTAATTATGTGCGTATTTTTTATGAGTCACGTTGCTGATAAGATTATCTACTCAGACGATTGTATATACGTATACGTATCGATCTGTTACGACTATGACAGAAAGATAAATTTAATGATATGATCGCACACATAGAATGCATCTCAGGTATGTACATGGATTAATTGGATGCTTTCAAGCATGTCATGATGAACTAAATGTGTGATTGGCATTTCTGTGGCCATCACTTAAATATAACTCTTAATCTACGATTAAGCGCTCATGTGATAATGAAACTTTGATAAAGTTGATTTGTACCCTTTACTCAAAGTGGTATGTAGTCCAAGGTCATACATAATTTATTGCTGGGTATTTGTCTTGAAATATTTCCACATTGTAAAGATAATGATTCCTTATTGATTAGATATTAAGAAAAAAATCAAAGAATAAAGCATCTTTTGTGGTGAGGTAGCCATATATACATAGTTTTTTTGTGTGGATACTAAACATGTCATTTCCCTCCCATGTCAATTTTTCTTGAAAATGAGCTCTACTTTTCTCATAAGTAGAGTATCTTTGGCATTCTTTATAATAATAAAAAGTTAAAGGCATTTATGAGAAGGAAAAGATTGATTAGATCAAGATTAATGTCACAAATATTTTACCTTAAGGTGAAACAAGTGATATTTAGGCCGGTTGGTACTTGGTGAAGAGAAAAAGAGCTATTAAAGATTGGGATTTGTGGTTGAGTAGAGGGATTAATTAGTCAAGCGTTGTTGCTGTTAATATTTTACTGTCTGTACGTACTTCACCTAGGGTTTATAGTCAATGAACATTTTAACCTAAATTATTACTGTATATAGAAAGGAGAATATAAGAAAGGAATGAAAAGGAGCACAAGGAGGAGAAGAGTTTAAACAATTTACATATATATTGACCTCACTCACTTATTAACTAAAGTATTTTTCACCACTCTGGAAGCTACCATTATTTTCTGTGAACCGGTGAGAACTCATCTCCAGGTTCACATCCAGAGAAAACCCTAATTGTATAATCCACCTCTTAAAAATGATTTCACTGAAGTCAATTGATGATTACCTTAACACATTTCAATAATCCTAATTGTATAATCCACCTCTTAAAAATGAGCAGTTATGAAAAATAAGAAGTGATCACGATGGTTTGAATAACAACCACAAAACAACAATATAGTTCAATAATATCATCATTCTTATAGTATCCTTAATTTGTACACAACACCGTACCCTAGAAATATGCAGTACAAAACCCTTCATAAATTTTCAGCAGAAAACTAGGTTTTCAATAAGCACCACTCTCTAAAGCATATTCTTTAACAATCTCACATGATCAACTGAAACTAAGTATATGCTTTGTATAAGATAATAGATTTAATGAAGCTCGAGAATAATCCAAGGGTCTCCTCACCTTGGCTCAGATATATCCCACACATATGGGTAGAACAAATCTCGATCTTCTCACAGCCAATCTCCTATAGACTCTCTCCCAATTTAGGCATTGGTAATTAATCAACCCCATAGATGAGCCAATCAAGATATGAAGGCTAAATTAAGTAGGGTACCAATTAAGGCTGCCAGCAAGCTGATAGGGCTGCCGGAAATCATTGTATCCGACTTGACCAAATTGGTTCAGTAGTGATGTTGTTTGTGATGGAACTTGTTGTGCTTCACTATGTAAGCTCACCATACCACTGATGGTGCTATCACCTTGAAGAACATGATGAGGGGCCGGCCTTTTGGATGAATTAGATGATGATGGGCCATTAGGAATGGTCGCTTGATCCTGCTCCCCATTCAGCCAGTAGAAATGTTGGTGGGGCAGGGGACGCTTCAATGAGAATGAGTTTGTGGCTGCAGCAGCACGGCCGGTCAGTGATTGTGAGGCTAGTTGATCAGGCATTGAGGATGCATGGCTTGCGGTGCTCATAAGGCCGAGTTCATATAATGTTTGTTCATTATTGTCCACCAGAGCACTGGTGTTAAAAGTGGATGGAGGCTTGTTCGGAAGATAAAACTTGTTGCCTTGATCAGTACTGGCCGTGCTTACAACGTTGAGAGATGGAGGAACAAGCATCATTTCATCCATGACCGTGGAGTTCTCCAGATCAGTACTCTCACGATCCATGCCCTTATTAGTGTTGCTCTTTTTATAGATGCGACACAAAACCCAATCATCAAGCTACAATATAACAATCAACAAAAAGATCACACAAAAATCAACAAAATTTTCAAATGCTAGCATGACCAAATTTTATTGTTCCCCAAGACAATTAGATAAACTAGGTTTTCATAAACACTCTACAAGAAAAATCTTTGAAAATATCAGAGCATAGAATTTTCAATTACCCTTAAGGAATTCTTCTTGTGAACAAAATCGAATCCAACAGGCCTACTAGAGGTTTTGTTATCAACAAGGCGATACTCATGCATGATCCAATTGGTTTTAACCCCTTTTGGTGGCTTCCCTCCATAAAACACAAGAGCTTTCTTAACACCAACTTTTTGTGTTCCACCAGCAGTCATCACCGGTTTGTCAGTTCCGGTTGCCTTCCAGTATCCGGAGGTGGCTGCCCTGTTAGGGCGTGTACCGTTGGGATACTTTCTATCTCTTGGGCTGAAGAAGTACCACTCATGCTCCCCAAAAGTTGCCTTAGCTAAATAATCATATCATCAACAATCAAAATTAAATAAATAAAGTTGCCTGTGTGTTAATATATTGTAAAGCATAGCTGGTACCTGGTAGCTCCCAAGGATCATACTTGTAGAGATCAATTTCTGCTATGATGGAGACTGGAAGGGGAGAGGATGAGACTTTCCTCTTGAGATAATGAACCACTAGCTCTTCATCAGTAGGATGGAACCGGAACCCCGGCGGGAGATTTGGGTGATTGTGAGATCCACCACCGCCAGCCGTGGAATCTGTGCTCTCCATTAGTCTTTTGTTCAGAGATGGACTAGCATGTAGCTCTCGAGGTAGAGAGATGTATATGTTGATTTGAAAGATTTGGAAGACTGATTTTTATAAAATTTTATTTAGCTCTATATACATGGGTGTGATATATATACATGTGGTCACCTATGCATGTTTATCATTTTTTTTGTTATTTGGAATGTAATTTAGAAGAAAAATAATAATATAATGAGAGGGCAATTAGAGAGCATAACACATTAAGGTGTGGTCAAGGGTAGATTAGTCAAATGGTTGATTGATTCCTTTTTGCTTAATTGAGATGTGAATGTGTGGATACTATTATATAAAGTGATGTTTATAGCTCGTAAATAATCTTATCATTAACTAGCTTTAACCCATATTGTTGTTATTACTAACACTGATCAATTTGATAAATTTTAAACCAGGGTATGACTATACAAAGTTAAATGAAATGGCTAAACAAGAGAAAAGTTGAGTATATTTTATCAGTCTAGTTTCATTTGTTAGAATTTTTACTTTTAATTAATTACACACTTGTTTGATACACCTATTTAATATAAAATAAAATAATATAATACTTACATCGGGATTTTCATTAATTATATAAATGAATTTTAATCAAATTTATAAATGAACCAACACATTAATTAATTTTCGAATACAAATAATTTGATAACTTCATTATTGCTCTTTCTTCAATTTTACGTAGTTAATTAGATTCAAAACTATGTTTAAAGTTTCTATCCCAAAAAAAAACTATGTTTAAAGTTGACTCGTTCACTATTAAACACTATTTTACCGAGCTTGACAATTACAACTTACAAGTGCATTCTCTCTCTATTCAACCCCAGAAAATTATCATCGCTTGTTTGTATGCAGTTATCATAGCTTGTTAATAAAAGAAGGTTACTTAAATTATGAGACAATAGACAATATTAGTAACCAATAAATAATAGACACATGTTATTCCCCAATGTAGGATATATCGACACGTTGGATTAGAAGTGTGTAGGGTCCACAAACCACAACAGCAAACACAAAAAGATAGATAAGTAAGTTTGGGGTCTGGATTGGGGAGGACATGCATAGCTTTTTGAGAATAAGTTTTGATGTCATGCTTTTGCTTTTGTTGAGAATATAATATCATGTACCAAATGCTTTGATTTTGAGCCATTAATATGATTTGTCTATGGATTATAGGTTGATGGGCGAAGTACGTCATAGATATTTAGGGTTTGTATGGTCAGACATAATAGTAGTTAATCCACATCTACACCATAGGACCAAAATAACTAATTCTTACTGCAGATTTTTTGACCATCTCGGTCATCAAAATTGATCCGATGTTGCATGATCACTTAATTATTCAGGTTAATCCACATCCACACCATACGACCAAAAGAATAACTAAAATGCAGTTTTTGACCATCTCTCATCAAATTTGATAATGTTGCATGAGTCCATGATCACTTGATTATTTAACTTCCATTGACCTTAATATTTAACTTGACTAATCATTACGGTGTGGTTGTGATTAATACTAGAGTTGATCAATTAACAAACTGAATTCATTTGTATGATGATTAATTTTAAGTTACAAATTGTATATATAAACCCTAATTTGGAGGTGTATTGATGTGCGGAGGTGGTCATGTGGGTCCACAGTGTTGTTTGATGTTATAGCACGTGGTCCCACAAAAGGAGTCCTAATTCTCAAAACAAACTTAGCCAGCCCACACATAAACAAATCACATCCTAATCTCCATCAAAGAACAAAAACACACAATGTGGTGCGAGAGACTAATTGAATTAATGACGGTAATGTGAAGAGATGCTTAGTCGACCACTTATTTAACTTTAGTCTCACAAAACTTCAATACACACGTACAATTATGCAAACTGTGACCGATGATGATGGATGCATGATGTAAATTAGTGTGTAACAACCAATTGCACAATCTTCTCTCTATCAGTCCTCTCAATCATTTTCACAAATTAACAACCAGGCTAGCTAATATAACACCGTATTAAGTTGACGTAAACTAATCTAGAAATTAAGGGTACAAAAAGGGTCACACGTATGGACACGGTTAGCAAGTTGCTTTGAAGAAAATGAGAGGTTTTTTGTATGTATAATAATGTGAGGACACGTACCATTTTAAAGTAAAGGGAACATCAAGCTCAAGTATATGTCCCTTTCAAACACTAAAAGTAAAAACCTTCCAATATGGCTTAATCAACTTAATTTCTATGTTGCATTTCTCATAAAAATTTGGGGTCATAGTCCCTTAGTTAATTATGTGTTAATCTCCTCCACTTGTTGGATCATATATTGTTGTATTCAATATAACAAATTGCTTGATCAAATAGTTAATTAATTAGCTAGGGTACTAAGATGCCAGTCTCAAACTTAAATTGTGAACTACTACTTGAATTGATTACAAATTCTCAAAATTGAATCCCTCTCTAATAATTAAGTGAGCATCTTATATGTTCTTAAACTAAATATCAACAACATAAGGAATGGTTTGAGGGTTTTGTCACAACACTCTATAGCGGCTCTTGTGTTGTTTCAAATACAATAATGAATGGCCCAAACAATTATGGCTAATGTTGAAGCATTGAGGCTACCTTACCAAAAGAGGTGTTTTTGTGTCATTGTTAAAAGCTACTATAGGAAAAGTTTTTCAAGTGACCTAAAACATATATCTTTATATATTGAGGATACCCGCCCCTCTTTCTTCCTCAACATAAAAAGCACTATTTAAGTTCATGTTACTTCAGATTCTGCGCATGATCACACGCAATCATATAAATGATAATGAGATCATGTCTTTGCAGCCTTTTAAATTTTCTTAGCTCTCATGTGATCCTTCTCTTTTTTTTTGATATATGATTTGTGGAACCCCAAATGCTTAGAACCATTAAAGAAACTGTAATGTCATGCTAGGGGAGCATTCGATTGAAGATTCCTAAAAATTCGAGAACTTGAAAATTAAAATCTCACCATTAGATCATGATACATCTATAAATCTACATGTAACATATGCTCAAAAAGCAAAGTCAAAGTTGGTGGCTTTAACTTTGCATTAAATGCAACTTTGAATATGCACATGAAACACGTGTCACCACAACACAATGACTTGATGATGCATTTTCAAAGGTGAAATTTGGGTTCTCAAGTTCTCAAAATTTAAAAAGAAGTTTTCAATTGAGCGCTCCTCTATCATGCTATATATAATATCTCCTAATTATAAAATCAAATATGTTTTACAAAACTTATCAAAAAAATCTTTTACAAAAAGATATAGACCCATGTGGATTGTCATTCAATCACATATACATTTCCAGATTTCGATTCCTGATGTGGAATATGAATTAAAAAAACTCATTTAGTTAAGAAGTTGATCAAATCATCCATGAACAGAACTATATTATGGAACTCTCACATGGCTTATTAATGGTGTATATATGGTGGGGTTCGATAAACACAATCAAAAACTGGTAAACCACAATAAAATTAAGGAACAAAATAAAGACATCAATGCTAACGTCACTATTATATCAATCAATTAATGAGTCTGGCTATATCTTGATAGGCCTAACTCTACCTTTTTGATCTCTTCTGGAATTATTTAAGAGGTGGTAAAAAATTAAGATCAATCATAATCATGATCATGATTCATGTGCATATAATGCTTGCTTTTTGATAACTTCTCTTATTAACTTCTCTCTTTCTAAATAATATTATGATGCTATTATATTGCCTTCATAGATAACTCGTGAGATCCCTACTAGGGTTTGGTATTGGAATCATATGCTTAGAGACCTTTCTATGTGCTCCTGAATGATCAGTGAGCCTTTATACAATTGGATATTTCTTCGCACTAGACGTTCAATGCAGTTGTAATCATCATTATTGTTCATGTGTTATTGCATATGTTCTTCTTTTTTTTAAAGACGTTAGTGTATATTGTACAATTAATGAAAGTAACACCTTAATTAGGCGATGTAATAATTGTTATAGCAAAAGGAACTTATTAGTAAATGTAGATAATTCTTGAAAGCGAATCCTGCAAACATTCTGGGTCCTGATAGATAGATAGATGTCTAATTAGTATATATGTTTCATTCGTGCTTACGTTTCTAACATGACAACATAAACAAAACATATATATGGGCACATACACCGTACTAAACGGTACTTTCAACTGCTTTTTCAATTCGAGTTGCTTGTAGTATTTAGCTAGTAATCTGTGTTCTTGCTAGCTAGCTATTCAAACTTTTGATTATAATGTTGGCCTGAAGTTTCATGGACGATGACCTTTGATACTCTCTCTCTCTTCAGATGAAAACTCTATACATTCGACAGATGCCATCTTCATATAGTTACACACTTACACATATGCAAAGTGAGTACTGAGTTGTGATTTAACCGTAAAGCAGGAAAGTTGGTCTATGTTAAAAGCTAGTGTCATGAGAAACTTAGCAAAGTTGTTAACCATGACTGATAAGAGATTATATATATATATATATTTGCTTTCGTTGTTTAGTTAATTACTTTGGTTTTTGCATGCCGCACATAAGTTAGTAGGGTTTATCAAATTTGGTTTTAGGCCCAAGGAATAAAATCCCAAGTAGCGCAGCTATTTGCTGCCAAAACAAAAACGACGTAGTTTCGTAGGTTTAAAGTAAACTGTGTAGTATTGAAAATGATTCAGTTTTCAATTTAAGAGTTATATTGATGAAACGACGTAGTTTTGATATTGTTTTATGTATCGATGTTGTTTACTTAACTGCATCGGAAATGAAATTTTTTTTTTGATGGGGGTTAGTGGGTTAAAGTTAGTATCTGCTCATTTTGAGCTGGTGAGGACTTGAACCCTGACCACTTTGGACGCAGGGAGACGCCCTTCCACTTGGCTAATCTCTTTGCCCAGTGGTGCTCCAACACCAACAGCCACACAACTTACTCCTCTTACTGATACTAGGTGTTTGAAGCATACTAAGGCTTTAATCTGTCATTGGGCTTGGGCTTGGGCTTGGGCTTGGGCCCAGCTATCTCCTCTTGTCACAAATGAATTTCAGCATTGTAAATGTTAAGTACCTAAGCCGGCCCAATTCAAATAATCAGTCAGAAAAGAAAACCATAACAATAACTCAATAAGAAAGATATATGCTTTTGCTAAATCTAAGCTTATACCTGCCTTGAAATGTTTAATTACTAAACTTGTAAACCTGGAGATATTTAGCAGGAAAATCATACGAGGTGGGCAAAAAGCTACCAACATTAAAGTCTGGGATATTAGATAAAGGTCTGTGTCGTCACATCATAGTACTACTTTATTGAGCAACCTACTTACATTTAATTTGTTGGGATATTTATTAGATATTTCTACGGTAATGCCGGAGCCAGCGTGAAGATATTTTTATTGACACCAAAATCCAAAGGGGAATAAAATCATAAATGATCTAGAAAAAGTAAAACTTTGAATATGAAAATGAAATTGACATATCATAAGTAGAAATGAATATGTGTATTTTTTTTGTTATTCTTTGTCAAATAATATTTGAGTATGAATTTAATTATTAGAAAGTAACGTGTATCTACTTGAAATGAGCCATCCATTATTTTAATTTTAAATAATCGACTTATAAAATCATGAAATAGACGCAAGATGTGTTAGAACTTCACATACGATGTGTACAAAGTATAAATATTTGATTTCAATTGCGTGTTAATTGAAATTTGACTTTTGAATGCATTCTGAACTGAAAGAATCGAGCCTCGAGTTGTAGTGCACTACTTTGCTCCTCTCTTTTACTCTATTAGCATGATTCTTAACGAAAAGAGCACGTGAGCTGTGTTCAAACGACATGTAATGCGGCGCCGCAACACCTGGAACATTACGCACGTGATTGTACAATGAGTTTAATTTAGACACAAAAATTTGATAGAAATAAAGATAATTGACCTAACGAGAGTGAAAGATGTAATTGATTTTTACGGTAAATTTGATAGGTTCCATTCTTTTGTCTCAAAATTTCGAATTCAATCATTAAATGCAACACTTCAATTATAAATTTAAAACGAAAAATATAAATTCAATTAAAAAAATAAACTTTTTAACTAAAAAGTCAAAAAGTCAAATACCATAGTTAAATATTAGTTAAAGTGTTTAAATTAAACGACTAAAGTGATTTTTTTTCCTAACTACGTTTAATCATTAAATTAAGTACACGATAAAATAACACAATAATCAGTACATCATTAATTTTACTCATCATTCCATATATCCGAACTTTCATCAACTCTCATTGTTATGTTTCACACAATGGATCTACATTGACAAAATCTATCAGTTTCGCATCTGCAAAACTTTGATACCCCCACCCCATATCTATCACATTTGACAAAATGTTCACAAATATTCACACCAAAGCTCCCCATAAATTCATCTCTACACCTAAACCCCCTTTTACATTCCCCATATCTTTCAATCAACTCCCTACCTATTATACCCATATCCAAATCCAGAACCATACCCGTACCCAAATCCAGACCCGAGCAAGTCCGAGCTCTGACCCGTTTTAATCTCGCTCTGCACCTCCTCATCGAACCGGTTTCCGAAACTACCCTGAAACTGATTCCAACCCGGTTGATACATTCCAGAGGCATAAATGTCATTTCCAAACACATTCAAGTTTTGGGCTTGTTGGCTATGCGGCTGGCTCCCCGCCATCACCTCCGGCAACGTGCTCAGCCCCGCCAGCGTCGCCCAATCGAAGTTTCCAGAGCCCAGCTTCTGCAAATTGATTTTATTGTCCTGAAGCAGCGCTTTCAGAGAGTTCATGCGGCGAAGATTGTTCATGTGGCTCGGCTCGAGCTCAGGGAGCGAGTCGAGCTCGAGCACGTCATCTAAATGGGATGACGGAGATGATGCTGGCGAGCCGACACTCATTTGATCCTTGCTCGAGACCGACGCGGTTTGGTCAATCTTTTGCTGGCTCGAATTCTTCTTGTAAATCCGACATAGCACCCAATCATCCAGCTGCAAATTTGAACCACATAAAAATTATTAAAACTCGGTTCAATTCATTCAAATTGAGCCATTGATGAATTAACGGGGTTGTCTCTACCTTGGGGCCGGTGTGTTTTCGAGATGGTTCGAAGAGGCGATATTCGTGCATGATCCAATTCGTTTTGGTGCCCTTTGGAGCTTTCCCGATGTAGAACACGAGAGCTTTCTTGATCCCAACTTTGCGTCCTTCGGTCGTGATCACCTTATCGGTTCCGGTTGCTTTCCAGTAACCCGACCCAGCAACCCGGTTCGGTCTCGACCCGTTCGGATACTTCCTGTCCCGTGGGCTGAAAAAATACCACTCCTTTTCGCCAAAATTCGCTTTGCCTGAATAAAAAACGAAACCTCAAATCAACAAAAATTCATCCGAAAACAAAAAATCGAAGATGACAACAACCGAGTCAAGCGCGGCGCACTCACTTGGTAAAACCCACGGGTCGAATTTGTATAAATCGATGTCGCCAATGATCTGGAGGGAGAACTGCTGCCCGGCGACTTTTCGGCAGAGGTAATGGACCAAGAGCTCCTCATCGGTCGGGTAGAATCGGAATCCTGGCGGAAGCGCCAGCTGGTTTAAAGGATTCGCCACCTCAACTCCCATTTTCTTTCCGGATCGGTCAGATTGATGAATCTGTGCAGAGATGATAATCTTCAGATGTTGCAATTTTGCAGTCGTCAAGAAAACCAGAGTTTATTTTTAAGAATTTTTCAAGCTGCAGATGGTATTATTTATAGAGGTGAAGCCGCAGAGAGATAAGCACGGGAGACTTGTCAGAGTGGGATCTCCCTTGGCATTCATCTACTCATTTCTCGACACGTGTCCTGGATGCAACTCAATTTTTTTAAATCGGACCATTATTTTCCGGTTCGGAATACACGTTTGAAGTTATCTCTTTGGGGTGAACCGAGGTTTTTTTTTTCAGGTCGGTTCCGCGGATTGGAAGAGGGACGCGTGCTGCACGTCACGACAAAATGGTTCTAGAACGTTTTTTTATTATCGTAGGGTTCTAAGCGTATGTGTGAACGGCACGTCGGTGGATGAGGATGCCGCGTGTCAACACGTGCGGATTGTGGATGGAGGTTAGGCGAAACTTCTTGGTCTGAAGTGCGGCTGTGAGTTGAAATTGCGACACGTGAGCATGTCAAACGTTTGAAAAATATTTAAAGAATATTATTAGGTTTAGGAAATTTGAAAAAAATGGTAATGTAGTTATGGGGTTTAGTGGATTTGTTTGATTTTGTTTGATGTCTTGATTGTTCTTGCTTTCACTCATTAAATACCATAATTAGGGTAAAATCGATGACAAACTACGCTTCAATTTCAAGTGTATTTGTGATATATATAAAAAATGTAATCTTCAATTTACAATGTGAATTGGGAAAGATTAAAGATTGTACTTGACTACTATGGGTGGAGTTGGTGGCATGTGATTGGTTAGTTAGGGTTTAAACTTTAAAATAAGTGGGGGGGGGTTTTCCCTTTCTTAATTTTGGAGACTTTTGTTGTTTGTTTTTTCCTATTTTCCAAATAAAACTTTAATAAAGATCAGTTTGGATTGTAGTGAACGTGGATGCTTTTGGGATGGATGTGGATTTGGATGTTTGAGTAAAGAATTAAGTATTTTGAATAGTTTGGTGAGTCAAATTGGCCACGTAGCAAAGTTGGAACATTTGAGTAGATACACGAATATGGTTTGGAATTTAATGCTTTAGTTTTGCATCTTCATTTTCCGATAGCAACATGATTGTCTGTGTTCGCAGCGTCTGAGGTTTTGGGCGGCTGATTAGATGGTCAAAAGCATTGTCTTTAGACACCACAAAGCGTTTCATAGGATACCAGTTACCAGGTAAATGTTGATTGTAATCATGATTTCAATTTCAACGTGTGTCAATTGCATAGGGTTTGTACATGCAATGCACACCACTGACCACACAATGGAATTTGTACATGTTTCTAAAGAGAGGCATATTAGTCAATCTGTTGAACATTTATTTTGGATCGAAGGGGCAAATTTATGCTTGTGGATACTTTTAATTTTGATTCTCAATTGAACTTAATTATTATTTGTTTAATCAACTGTCATTTCGATTATATATAATCTGAATTCCAAATTTGTCCTTTCCTTAATTAAACAAATGAATTATATATATATATATATATAATGTGCTTCATATTACTGTCGCCAGATGATTTAAAGAATAATTTATTTAGGTGTATTATCGATGTATGGATACAAAAGAACAGTCTAGGACATTCATATTGTTGTTTATAGACTATAATTGAAAATGGGTGCGTGGTGACCTCTGATATTGTTATTTACAATGTTATATATGAAATTGACAGATGTTTATTTGTGGAATGTAATAGAAACTTGATTATGTAACATGAATATAATAATGAGGCGCTGACAACCCAATCGAGGTTAATGAGATGAGTCACAAAGCTTGACAAATATAATACAAAGCAATAATTATTTATAGTGATTAGCCATGTTTATTTGGGATCATGACATTATTTATGTCCGGATTAGGGTTCGTTGTGTAGTAGGGTTAGGGTTTGTGACAGCATTATATTTGGACTATATTAGAGAAGCGTGGCTTCAAGAGCAACTAACACATCTGCATGACAACATGACAAATGTTGCTCATTTTTATTATCCTATGTTTGCCTTTTTGTTGAGATATAAAGTGTTGAAGAAAATACAACGAAATGGAGGTATCTATGTATGACACGTATTGCACGCATGTCAAGTACCTACAAATAAAAAACAACTGAAAATCATACATGCATTTTTTGTTAGTATAATATCTGAATATACAGGCGAATCGAAGCTACTGAAATAAATATGAACATAAAATAAAAGGACAACAAACCCATGTGATTCAGTCACGTCGCAGACGCTGTCCTTAAAGTAGAATTGTCGCCCATAGGTGCTGGGTTTTACCGACAATATGCCTCCCAGGATAAAATAATCTCAGCAAGCACTTTGCACCAATGCCTTGCTGATCGAACTTATTCTGGTCTTCTGCTATTACCGACTTGAAACCGAGAGAGGAGGACTTGTTTTCATATGTGTATTTTTCGTGTCTTCTCATTGGAATGTAGATTTCCAAGTTACAGGAGAGGTTCTACATAACTCCCCATGATGTCATGACATCCAACTTCCCACTAAGTGGAAGACACATCCAACTTCCCATTACGTGGAAGACTAAGTCAGCCGTTGCCTCGATTTTATTCACACTTATATACACATATTCCAACAATCCCCCACATGAAGAAAATCGAGTAATGAAAATGATAAAACAATAATCCTCGATAATCAAAGTTGTGATAGCTTCTACGAAGAATATCTGTATAGGATAGGTAGGCAACGCCCTTGAACCTTCCCTCGAGAAAACATGTTCTCTTTACTGACTATTCAGTAGACGTGATGTCTTTGAACTGTTCGTCTTAGATTGTAAACGAAACCATGTTCCCTACAGATATTTTCCTGACCATTATTCGGTTCTTACGGGTGGGCTCATTTTGGTCATGACACCCCTTTCATGGTTCTGCAAGAGTTTCTAAAGAATTAAGCCCTTTGAATTATCCTTTGAAGCGACCCCACTTCTCTCTCACATAGGTGATTATTTCTTAAAGTAATCCCGCGTTACCCATTTGAATCTCACTATTCAGGTTACTAGAATCATTAAAAGCTTCGAGCTTAGCCTCGTGCGGGAGTCACTGTTTTATCAAGGAATAGGAATTAGGGGGTTACCCCCACAGTGACCTCATAGTCTTAGCAAACAGGTTGTCCCTTTGAACCAAGTTATTGGGATCTCCAGTCATCATGGTAGAGTTTTCCTTTGCCTCGACTTTATTTCCAAAAGGGCTTAAGCCTGTGTTTTAATATTACCAATCAAAAGGCTTCAATCCCATTCCTTTGGACAACTTCTCTATTAGGTCCTTAATTTAACCATTTGGTTAGCGGATCCGCAATATTTTATCTGGACCTCAAATAGTCAATATGACTCATGTGAAGAGAAGTTGTTTAATGGTATTGTGTCCTCAATGTATACGTCGAGACTAACCATTACACATAACAATATGTGCCTTAGCAATCGATGATTGATTCTCACAATGTAAACACATTGATGGCATAGGTTTTGTCCTTCAGGAATATCCTCCTCTAAATTCTTTGACCACTTAGCATCTTCTCACATTTATCTAATGCGATGAACTCAGCCTATAAATAGTTTTGACTACCACAGTCTGTTTGGAGGATTTCCTCGACACGTTTGCACCACCCATAGTGAACACTTAGCCATTTGTAGCCGGAATTCATTGAAACCCTCAATGACCTTCGAATATTTGGTATAGTATAGACCATATTTACGAGTAACTCATAGATACTTTAGTACTTCCACGATAACCTTCCAGTGTGCACTTTCTGGATTAATCGTGAAGCTCACCAGTCTATAGATAGTGTAAGAAATGTCTGCTAGTACTCTTCCTCAAGTACTTAGCCTGCTTATCACTCTAGCATATACCACTTGAGAGATGCATTCACCTTTATTCTTAGACATGTGTTGGTTCACGTCAATAGGGATACTAGACAGTCCTGGATTGTCTTATCCCAATTTGTCTAAGAGTTTGAACGTAGTGTGACTGACTTAATCTAAGTCCATTTAACCTTTGTGTAATTTAACTCCTAAAATTACATCGGTCAATCTCAAGGCCTCCTTATCAAACTTCTTGTTCAATAAGCACTAGGTGGACTTTATTATTTTGTCATTGCTTCCCACAATGACCATGTCATCAATATTGAGACACAAAGTCACATATCCGTGTTCAATGTTCTTAATGTATGCAATATTTGCCACACTTGTTGATCTTAAAGACATTAGACATCATTACGTTGTCTAATTTCAAACGTCACTACTTTGGCGCTTGTTTTAGGCTATTGAGAGATTCACAACCTTTGTTCTCTTGCCCGGCAATAACAACTAAACCCTCAGATTGTTCAATGTAAATCTCTTCCTCAAGTTTCCATTGAGGAAGTCTGTCTTTACATCCATCTAGTGAATTTCTAGATTACGCAAAGCATTAATGACCACTACCATCCTTCATTCATCATCTCTTTCAAAGTACAGCTTTTCCGTTTCGAAACACTGTTCGACTTAAGAGAGCATGATGCAGTGATTATGATCACTTCCAATATCTCTTATCTCAACTCATCAAGTTGCTACTCAACCTCTTAAGTTGATAGTCAACTTCACATGACATGTTTTTCCTCAATTGTCGCAGCTTCGCAATTACACAAATATTTATAACACTATTTTGTACTATCATCTATGAAAGTCACAAAATTCTTGTAACCACCCCATATCTCAAATCACATAGCTCACTATGGATTGATTCAATGTATTCCACATCACTTTCACTACTAATGAAAGGATTTACTATCACATTTGCTTCAATGCAAATTTACATTTGTGCTTTAAAATTTACATTTGGATATACAATCCAAATTCATTAAGCACTACGACAGACATTCATGTCATTCATCCGTTTGAAACTATACTCACATAGATATTCCTGGAACTAGACTCGCAAGTCTATTCCTGATCGTAACTAGCATTGAAATGATAAACACTTCAATTACAACTTGTGCTCCTCATACCAGGAGCCATCCCATTTTGATTCACAGAACTGATGGAACCAAATTAGTTTGACCAAATTTCAAACTCAACTTGGGTGAATACATTGAACCAGAGGTTTTCAATGTGAAGACACATTGTGCCGCCGCTAATCCATTTCTAAGAATCACATTCTCGGCCACAACTCCACCATCGTCCGAAACAGCAGTCCTGTGCTTAGCACTACAATCGTCATCTCCGTAGCAACCGCCTGCTAGTGAACTGGTCAGTTCTGTTGAATTGAATTTATTACCCTTCTCAGCAGTAATTCCAAGGATTAGGACTCTCTCAATTCAATTTCTTCTTCCAGCTGCCATGCTCTGAGCAAACATATTTAATCGACTGGTTACAGTAGGAGCACTTCTCCTCAGGAACTGATAATGGCAGCAAGCATCATCCGAGTATCCGAGAAACCATTGTATCCAACCGATTCAAATTACGTGGGCTAAGCTGGCTGGTTTTCAAACACCATGAACACTGTGACCTCGTTTTAGTCAAATTTTGACAAAATTATCAGCCCTTTGCAGACCCAAAAATAGTGATCCACCTCTTCCAAAAATTAGGGTTTCTGACTCGAAGTGAATACTGTCGCCACTTGCCTTGATCTTGAAACTGACATCTCCTGCTGCTTCACCAAGGCAAGCTTCATCAATTGAAACAATTAATTGATTCAATATGATTTCCTATTGATCTGCCAGTGCCAGTAGCACTGCCTCCGATTGATCAATCTTTGTTATGAGCCTTGTGTGAATGGCTCAGACAAACAATCTCAGTGATTTGATATCGCCTGTGGTCACAAGCCATATGATTCCGCTAATCAGTATTTGGTTTTTGATGTGTATAATTTGACTCTTCCATCACATAAGCTCCACACATCCATCAATCTGAATCATCTGGGTAAATACATTCAAGCAGCCAAATTTTCCATGAAACTGGCAGGCTTCAAAAGCTATTTGTAAGAATGTCGCTATGACCATACAATTCTTTGGAGCTATACCCGCGGGTATATTTCTGGATTTCGACTTGCAAGTCTGTTCTAGGCCGTAGCCAACCATAAGGTGGTGTAACACCAAGCAGGTGCAACCCCCACATTTGGAGGCCACCATTATCTCACATCAGCTACCATGTTCAGATTTATGTCTGATTGCATAACCAACCAAATCAACACATTAAATAAAACTTAACCATGTCAATTTACCTATCAAATGTGATTGATTTACCACATAAGTGGTAACCAATTAACGATTCAGTAATGTAATCAGACAGAATTTAATCTCAATACAATCAGATGAGATTAAATGACATAATAATCTGAACAATAAATAACTGAACCAAATAATTTAATCATACCTGATTAAACCGAACTTGAATCAAATCGAACTAATTTCCATCGGACCAATCAAGCTCCTTGAACCAATCTGAATCAGCCAAGATTGGTTCATTTCACTTTAACCCAGCAACAATATGATTTGTTTCCATTCCCACAAATCAGTCCACGTGCATTAGCCATAGATACCCAGCTCATTAATTGAACCAATTCAGATCGCACTGAACCGATTGATTCTGTTGAACCAAAACCTAATTAGGGTTTCATCAAACCACACAGGAGGAGAAGATGAAACGATCAATTTCTTTTCTCGCCAGCCTAAATTCGCAAACTTCAACGGCTGACTCGAAATAGTAATTTCGATAAGACGGCTTCGTAATTCATCGGTCTTCCCGAAGTCTATCTCTCCTTCTGAAATTCCAAACCAACTTCTTCTGGAAAAACCTTCTGGACCCAACTCTTGGATGTCTAAAAATAAACACGTTTTAGTAATATTAAATAAAACTTATGGGCTGAAATAACATATGAGCCCCATCTCGTTAGCCCAATCTCAGTTTGACCGGTTCATCTTTGAACTCGTGAATCCAAGATAGGGTTTACGCCAACATGTATTTGCTTTGGTCTCTATTTGAAAAGGCATTCCTCCTGGCTCCTGCCACGTTCGCTATACTCAACTAAACGACCGGGATCATGGAGAAACCACTGCGAACTGCTCGTAACTGTCGACAAACTGTCAACAACCGCTCCGTCACTGCCGTCATCCTGACAATCTCAGTCGAACTTGGCCTGATTTCATATGAATCTGTTCATTCTCCTACCAGCACTGCAGTTGATTTAATTCAACGCTAGCAGAATCTGCAATTTAGAAATCAATCAAACGAGATGGAATCATTCTTCGATTATGAACTCGGGCTCCAATGCCTCCATCACCCTTCTGAAGATTTTCGCTTCTGACCGAAAGATTCTACTCCTGAATCTGAATTAATCTGGCTATAATCATCACCTCATGTTTTAGTGAGTAACTTCAAAAGATATTCAGAAACCACACAATTCTGCTTTAAGATTGTTAGTATAATATCTGAATATAATTGCGAATTGAAGCTACTGAAATAAATATGAACATAAAATAAAAGGATAGCAAACCCATGTGATTCAATCACGTCGCAGACGCTGTCCTTAAAGCAGAATTGTCGCATAGGTGCTGGGTTTTACCGACAATATGCCTCCCAGGATAAAATAATCTCAGCAAGCACTTTGCACCAATGCCTGCTGATTGAACTTATTCTAATCTTCTGCTATCACCGACTTGAAACCGAGAGAGGAGGACTTGTTTTCATATGTGTATTTTTCGTGTCTTCCCATTGGAATGTGGATTTCCAAGTTATAGGAGAGGTTTTACATAACTCCCCATGATGTCATGACATCCAACTTCCCACTAAGTGGAAGACACATCCAACTAGGGGAGAGCAAAATTCGGTAATTACCGTTTACCGTCGGTAAATTTACCGTTACCGAATCAATTCGGTTCGGTAAATCGGTAAATTTACCAACGGTAAAACGGTAAAAATAAGTCGGTAAACGGAATAGATTCTGAAATCGGTAAATTTACCGTTTTACCGAATATTATAAATAAAAAAATAAAAAAATTATATATTATAAAGAAAAAAATTAAAAAAATATTTATATATATTAAAAATCAACATATATATTTATAAGATTTTTAATATATATTTAAAAATTTTAAAAAATAATAATTTTCGGTAAAATCGGTAAATTTACCGAAATTTACCGATTTACCGAAATATCGGTAAAATGGTAAATCGGTAACGGTAAACGGAATAGATTTTGACATTTCGGTAAATCGGTAAAACGGTAAACGGTAAAACGGTAAATTACCGTTTGCTCACCCCTACATCCAACTTCCCACTACGTGGAAGACTAAGTCAGCCTTTGACTTGATTTTATTCACACTTATATACACATATTCCAACATTTTTTAGATCAATGAATCAGTTCATGACTAGTAATCTAGCGATTACAATTAATTATGGAAGCTCAATCATTTCAATTTTCATGGTTAATTAAAATCTAGTTTATCGACCGAAAATTTTAAAATTAAACAACGAACAGTAGAAAAATACATTATTTTACTCATCAAAAATACATTATTTTACTCATAAAAAAATACATAATTTCAAATTTATAAAATACATAAATTATAATCAGTCACCTAAAATAAATGGTTTAATTATAAAAAGTAATTTAACACTATGTTAAATTAAAGATGAGACAGTCATGTATCATCTATTGGAATTACTTATAGTACTGGTGTTTTTTTATAAGTTGTAAATTACAAAAATAAAGGCAAACCGTGGACTTAAAGTTGGGAAAAATATCCAGCTGAGACCAATACAGACAATAAAAAATATAACGTGAATAGACATGAGTCTGCTGCTCTACTTCGCCTCTGGCGTGAGCACATCGCCTTGTCATTCACAGCGTGAAAAGGCAGGACAACACTCTTCATCATCCAAACAACGTCCGTCTACTGAAAACACTGACCGACACCGATCGAGAAGAAACATAACTACACGAAAATTGTGTCCAAACAGAACACGACGAAAAAAATTCAGACCATAACGGCTGAGAAGAAAACCCTCATAAGCGAAACTTGCTTAGAGGAAACAAATACATAAAAAGGACGCCAAAAATAATCATAGACAGAAGGTTGTAGATAATTTGAATATTCGTTTTTACTTGGCTAGCTTGCTTTCCAAAAGCGTAAAATCAGTATGACTGTTGGATTATTGCGTCTCAAAAAATCTAAATAGTTAGCCAAAGCCAAATGAGTGAAATGATAAGATACGTCTTGAATTGTCCCACGTTGTAAATAGTAAAGCATCAATTCTCCTTTTTGATGATATTGTATAAATTTGGATATTTGCATCATGGAATCCTCGAATAATATGTGGCGTAAGTTCACTTTGTCGGTCACTGTTACATTAATCTTTTGAATTGATTGTTCCATTATGTAAGTAAAGTCTAAATAAAATGACGATAATGATGTTTGAATACTTGTTTTTTTATAAATGTTGAATGCTTGTTTTTGCTGTCACAAATATAAGATTTTGATCGCTCTTACACTCTTATAGATATGAGTATGGCGTAACTATCGTAATTTTTTATTAATAAAATAAGGATTGAACGATCCCTATTATAGGGATCGTGAGGATCGTTCAATCCCTATCTTATTAATAAAAAATTACGATAATTACGTATATATAATTCTACCATTCTGTTCTATAATTTTTATTATTTTATATAAAATAATTTTTCATTTTTCAAGAATACTACATAATTTTGATATTCATTATTCGAAATAATCTAGTTCAAATTTAAATTTAAGTTGTCCAAACAAGGAGTCAGCATCGGTTGTACTTGCTACTTTCGTGTGGCTTTATCCAAAAGTTATACATGAAGTGTTGATGAACCTCTGATCCTTTATTGTCTTTTTATCAAATTGTTAGCCATCAAAAAGTAAAAGAAAAAATACATCAAAAAAATTAAAAGAAAAACCAAGGTTAATTACAGATATTTCAATGAACAATACTTAAAAGATAGGTGGCTTTCAAAGTTACAGAAAATTCTCACTTTGAAACCCACAAAGGACGATACCTGCAAACGTCCACAAAGGGACGAGAAGAGGAAAACATCCACGAAGAATGTAGGAAGAGTCAGTACCATAGGTGGAATTAGGAAAATTTCACAATATTATGGAAAGGAAAAATGTCACGGTGGGATTTGAATTCAAAACATTACATATTGCAAGGCAAATGCTCAACCAACGCATCCACCACCTTATTGGCTTCCATAGTTGATACTTGATAAACAATTCCATTTTCATCAATGTCATTAGAGTAAAATGACAGCTATGTCGTCTTGCCGAAAGATCTTGCCGAGTGCCGACATAATGGTTTCGGCCTAGTGGGCTGTGGTGGGTGCTAATTGGGCCTTGTGAGACCCATCAACATTATTTCGGGCCTCACGTTCAATCTTCTTTATTTAGTTATCAGGTATTTCCTATTTGGTCCTTGTGTATTGTTTGTATGTTTCGGAAAGTGATTTGGTGAACCCAAGTTACTAACAACAATTTGAAAAAAGAATGTAGTTTAGTGTATTTCAAGATAAAACGACGTAGTTTTGAATCAAAATTGCTTATTTGAAAAAAAAGTTCAGTTATCAATTTAGATGTAATATTAATGAATCATTTTCGAATAGATGTAAATAGCTTAAGCGACCGGATATGAATCCGTATGTAATTTCCTTAAAAATTTACGTGTGGGTAGGGAAGAAGATTGAGTTATAGGAAGCCGTGTTTACAAACTAATTAAAGTTATTTAAAATTTCAATTTTAAAATGACTCTTCTTTTATTATTCTTAAATTGCGATTTACGAATGAAAGCCTAGAAACAACGCCGTGTTTGTAATTAACAAACAATTATTGTGCTAATCTACTCGGCAAACATATATATGATTAAAACTCCATTAAATGCAACGGAACTTAAAACCGTTGCATATAATGTCAAAAACAACCAATGCATAAAGTCTTGACTGTAGTAGTGTTAGGATTAACGAAAAGCTACCATCAACTTGAAACCAAAGAAGAGACGACACAAAACTAAAAGCTACACTTTGAAGAAGAAGAGATGTGTTTTATGGGACAGGGTAAGTTTTGTTATTGCACATGCATCTATATGATATGGGGCAGCTCTCAGCCTCAGTTAAGGATATTGCACAATTAGCTGATCCAACTATGACCAGGCGGCACGGCATGCATGATCCGCAAGCATGTGTGCAATCCGGAAGTCTTGACCCTGCCGTCTTAATTCCCCGTATCTTCTCCTTGCCGTCTTCATGAGTCTGCTGCTTGTTGGCTTCATTTTTACGTCCTCCATGATAGCCGCCATTGTTAGCTTGATGACGATCTGTGTTTTTTTATATATATAAAAATCCGGATGAAAATAAGACATATTAATTGAGTTTTTAAAGAGAATTATTTTTTTCCTCCTTTTTTGTAATTAATCAAGCAATAAATGGCCATGCACCATAAAAGTGCAGAAGTAGTAGATATCACTAGTCAAAATAGATATATAATAAGACACATAATATCATGATATATCTTTTAAGTTCTAATACACATATTATAACTACCTGCAGATTGAGTGAAATGATCCAAGGACCTCAAAGACATGGAGACTGATGGGATCATGAAAACGAAGATGAGAAGAAGAAGAATAATATTCATGCCACTGCAGAAAAAGAAGCACATTTTCATGGTTGAGATGAGATATGGTCAAATACTAGCAGCTAAGGGTTAGAGTGAATATAGGAGATATAGATCAGGGAGGAGCTGTAAAGAAGATGGTTAGGGTTATAAAGAAAAAGCTTTAGATCAGGAGGGAGGGAGGGGGTATTGAAGCAAATCACAGGGGTGTTGGTGCACAAAAGAAAATCACATGAAAATGGGGGAGAAGCAGCCCCAACCAAGTGTAAAAGAGTTCACATGCTTTTCTCTTCTTCACTCAATTTTTGTTTGTTCATATCTTCAAACCCCTTTTCTTTACATAACAATGCTCATCTCAGAACACCTGACCACCAACCGCTCCTAAGTGATCCTATCCATCATCATGTTCAGTGTAACAAAAGATGACATATAAACACACTAGTATACTGTGGGAAAGATTAATCATGTAGCTCCAAGCAATATGAATAATAGGCGGAGAAAAGGTTTGGACCACACCATGATGACAAACCCGCGTAAAAACTCTTTGTCGATCAGAAAAGCAAATAAATAGGGTAATACATTATCTTATGTTATGTGGCAACAGATATACACTTACACCAGGTGATGCTAATAAATAAGCAGCTGCTGCGCTTGCATCTGATGAATTTATTGAATCAAAATCTTGTTCATTCTGATAGCTTTAAACTTGTGCCATATCCCATAGGTAGCTAGCTAGTGTCCTGATTATTAAATACTGTCATATCCAGCTTGTTTGTAGTACTTATCATGCCATTTTGATGATTAACTATTCTCATATGCATCTTAGTGTCTGTTTGATTGAGCTTAAATTTATGTTATGTTAATTCAATTTATGTTATGTTATGTTAATTTATGTTAATTTATGTTATGTTATGTTAATTTATGTTAATTTATGTTATGTTAATTTATTTTATTTTATTTTAATTTATTTTAGTTTATACCAACCTAACATTACATCATCATGTCATCATGATCATCATCATGTCATCATGATCATCATCATGTCATCATGATCATCATCATGTCATCATGATCATCATCATGTCATCACCATGGTACTGTTCATCATCATCATCTCACTATCAGCATCATATTACTATTCATCATCATCATCATCTCAATAGCATCATCATATCACTATTCATCATATTACTGTTCATCATATTACTATTCACCATCATCATCATGTCATCATATTACTATTTAACATCACCAGCATGTCATCATCATCATATTACTATTCATCATAGAGTACTGTTCATCATATTACTATTTATCATCATCATCATCTCAATATCATCATCATATCACTATTCATCATAGTATTGTTCATCATATTACTGTTCATCATATTACTATTCACCATCATCATCATGTCATCATATTACTATTCAACATCACCAGCATGTCATCATCATATTACTATTCATCATATAGTACTGTTTATCATATTACTATTCATCATATAGTACTGTTTATCATATTACTATTCATCATCATCATCTCAATATCATCATCATATCACTATTCATCATAGTACTGTTCATCATATTACTATTCACCATCATCATCATGTCATCATATTACTATTCAACATCACCAGCATGTCATCATCATCATATTACTATTTACCATCATCATCATATTACTATTCACCATCATCATCATATCATAATGTCATTATCATCATCATATTACTATTCACCATCATCATATTACTATTCACCATCATCATATTACTATTCACCATCATCATGTCATCATATTACTATTCACCATCATCATGTCATCATATTACTATTCAACATCACCATCATGTCATCATTATCATATTACTATTCACCATCATCATCATATTACTATTCACCAGCATCATCATATCATAATGTCATTATCATCATCATATTACTATTCACCATCATCATATTACTATTCATCATATTACTATTACTATTCATGATGATGATGATGATGCATGATGCATGAAGATGATGGTGATGACATGATGGTGATGATGATGATGATGACATGATGATGATGATGATGATGATGGTGGTAATATGATGATGGTGGTAATTTATGTTATGTTAATTTATGTTATGTTAATTTATGTTAATTATGTTATGTTAATTTATGTTATGTGGTGTTAAAATGGTTTATATAATACAAATTTAAAGCCCAGAAAACAGACCCTTATTCAAGTCTTTTTTGTTTAAGTTACTCATTACTTATACTACTTGTGTTTGATCCCCAACATATTTACCTTCTCAGTTTTTGCTTCTTTCTTTCTTTCACAGTCTTCGTCATTCTCTAGCTCAACTATCCCCCATTCTGACTTGAAAATAGGGGCGCAAACAAGACGATACATTCGTGAGCTACTCGTGAACGAGCGCTCAGTTAAAACTCGACTCGATCTTAAACGAGTCAAGCTCAAATACAAAAGCTCGTTAAATAAACGAGCTAAGTACGAGCAAGAGAGTGCTCGACTCGTTTATGTTCGCGAATGTACAGCTCGTTTATGTGCTCGTTAACATACTCGATTAAAAATCTATTATATTATTTGAAACTCGTTAATGAGCTCGATTAAAGTAATTTTTCACACTTTAAAATACTTTTTCAGTAAAAGCTCGTTAAAACTCCTGAAAAGCTTGACTAAAGCTTGTTCCAACTCGTGAAAAGCTCAATTAAAGCTCGTTAATATTAAATAATCACATTAATTTAAATTACTTTAATAACTCGTATAAAGTTCGAACTCGATTCGAAACTCGTGAAAATTAAACGAGCCGAGCTCGAACACATGTTTTCAAAACTCTATAATACTCGGTTTAAACTCGTCAAATTTTAAACGAACCAGACTTGAGCAACCTAATACTTGACTAGACTCGACTCGACTCATTTGTAGCTCTATGAAAATACAAATAAATTCGCAAGTCATGATATACTCTCAATCAACATAAGTGAATAGCTGTATGTGGGGTATGTCTGAGTTGGTAGCCTCTTGGCTTTGTAACCAAGATGTCATGTGCTCAACACCCACAATGCACCATTCCCAACTTTGGTGAGGAATTTAGGTCCCATTCTAAAGAGGACTTGAAGACACATGTAGAGAAGGTTTTGTAGCTTCGCCGCAGGAGGTGCTAGAGATAGTTTCGCCATGGTGTCGGAGATGGCTTCTACCGTGAGCAAGGTTGAAGATATGCTTCGAAGTGGATATGGGTCAAGATACCACATGACTTGTGTTTCAGTAGATGAAAAACGTACTAGAAATGCTTAGATGCTCTAGTACAGCATGTAAAAAAACCCATCATAAAAAAAACATAAGTGAATAGCTTATTTTGAAACATATCGCCAACTAATTATTGTAACTCAATATAAAAGACTGGGAAGCAAAGGGAGAACTTATAATTTGATAGCCAGAGGAGCGTTCAAATGAGGCAAGCAAAATAAGAATGAGGCAGTGAGGCACGATCTTAACCACACATCTAACCCCGTACTTTGTGGGTGCGCCACGTGTCCCACTGCCAAAATCCATCAACAGTAAAAAGTAAACAGTAAATCCCACTACCACATCTTTAAATCTCAACCATTAGATCAATATGATCAATGACCAAGATCGTGCCTCACTGCCTCATTCTTACAACCCTGCCTCCCTCAGCCGAGTGCTCCCCTTGACAGCCATATATATATAGGGGTGTTCAAGTGTTATAGGTTGTTAGAGTGTTATGTGTTACTTTATTTTGTACCTTTAGATCATTTGATCTAAAGGTCCAGATTTCATCTTGCACTTTTGTCTTTTAGGTAAAAGACAAAAGTGCAAGATGACAAACAATTTGGTCACTTTTTGACTTTTTGACTTTCATTTTGCACCTTTAGATCATTTGATCTAAAGGCTGAGATTGAAGTAACACATAACACCAAAAAATACACATAACATTTGAACACTCCTCTATATTTATATATATATATATATAATCAGCGCCACTTCATGATCACAGTTGACCAAGATGTGCCAGCTCTCATGAATTAGAATATAATTATAATTGTAATCCTTAATCTATCTTACGTATTACTTTCATTGCGGTGCTAGCTAGCAGCTTACTATATCAATTATTTGAACACCACCCAACCCATATTTTGTATAGCTCCACATATATTTTGTGATTACATAATGCGGGGAGCACTCGGTTGAGGCAGTGTTGTAAGAATGAGGCAGTGAGACATGATCTTGGGCATTGATCATATTGATCTAATGGTTGAGATTTAAAGATGTGGTAGTGAGATTTACTGTTTGCTTTTTACTGTTGATGGATTTTGGTAGTGGGATACGTGGCGCACTCACAAAGCACGAAGGATTAGATGTGTGGTTGAGATCGTGCCTCACTGCCTCATTCTTATTTTGACTGCCTCATTTGAACGCTCTTCTACTTAATGCATTTTTTAATTAACTGTGCAGAGTGGAACTACCCTAGATGCCAGGAAAATTCTATGAAAGCTACAAGTGACCTCAACTTGAAGAAGCATATTTAAGTGTTTGACCCATGATTGATACGGCCTTTTCGACAACTGTATGCTTAACTTTTTCTCTAATGATAATCCTAACTACATCATATTGAATAAATTAATTTTATTTGAGTGGTACACGTTGTGTAAAGATAAGGGTTGGATTATACTTGATGAATGGCTGGCTGAAAATGAGTTAATAGTTAATAGCTTAAAAGGATTTAACGTTTGAGCGCTTAGGGGCGCGCTCAAATGTTAACTCTTATTAGCATGTTAACGTGTTAATCCAATGAGGATGAGCCACGTATCTCACACAACTAATGAAGACGCGCCATCTCAAAAGTACGGAGCCCATTTGGACATGTGAGTGGAGGTAGTTGGGTGGCTGGGACATGTGGCTCATCCTCATTGGTTGCGTGAGACACGTGGCGCGTCCTAATTGGGTTAACACGTTAACATGCTAAGAAGTGGTTAACATTTGAGCGCTCCTCTGAGCGCTTATATATATATAATCCTTAGAAATTCGAGAACTTGAGAACCCAAATCTCACTATTAGATCATGATGCATATTTGAATCTGCATGTGACACATGTCCAAAAAGCAAAGCAAAAAATGGTGGCTTTGATTTGCAAATACATCTTAGAAGATGCACATGGAACACGTGTCACCATCATAATTCCTTGCATGATGCATTTTGTAAGGTGAAGATTGGGGTCTCAAGTTCTCAAAAAAAAATAAGGGGGTCTCATTTGAGCACTCTTATATATATATATATGGGAGCACTCGGTTGAGGCAAGGTTGTAAGAATGAGGCAAGTGAGGCATATCTTGGCCATTGATCACATTGATCTAATGGTTGAGACCCATTCTTACAACCATGCCTCAACTGAGTGCTCCCCTAATTTAACATATTTATGACTTGAATAAATATTACATGTTTATGATCTGATTACAACAACATACCATAATAAATTTAGAATTTGTTAAAGTACAAATCAATAATAGAACAACAATAACAATTTTATTCTTAATTTGCAAGTCACGACAATAAGGGATTTTTAAGACTAATTGAATTTCTAGTTAAATTGATAATAAGTAATAAATTTGATAAATTTGATAAATTTGATAAATAATTATACATTATTGAAACAAATAATAAAACAACAATCATCTCTACTCTAGTGAAAAGTTAGAGAATAACTATTAAGTGGGGGTTGGGTTCGAGTCTTGTCCGAATCAAAATTAAATAAATAATTTTTCAGACCAAATCAAACCGGTCGAATCTCCATTTTAATGAAAATTTGAATCTTGACCAGATCAACTGCATACCGGTCTCGCTAATCAGTTTCCGGTGTTGCCTTGAAACTTCCTCACATTTGTGAAACATGCGACCTCGTTTTACTGTTTCAATAACAACATGGACACACACGCACACGATTGTTTTTTCTAAAAATACCAAAGCTGTGGAATAATGTGGACGTACACACATGAACATTGAAAATTCTAAATCCTTGAATTTTCAACGCGCTAAAGAGTACTATAATTATATGCTTTTTTTATAGATTAATTAGCACGCATAAGACGACTCTAGCCTTAAAGGTTTGTATAAATAATATTCAAATACTTCAGATTCTGAGCAGCAAAAATGGGTAGAAAATTATTGGTGGAGGTGGGTGGTGGGCATATTGCAAGGTCTCTCATGTGGGAGACCTCTGGCGGGTTAATATTCTTGGCGGGACTTGTGGTTGTTATCGTATCTTTATCACTTATTTCTATGGTCATATTCGGTTGCGGTGATTCATCTAACGGTGAAAAAAGACCTAGTCGCTTTAATGGTGGTGGCGGCGGTGGCGGTTGTGGAGGAGGTGGTGGCGGCTGTGGTGGGGGTGGGGGTGGTGGCGGCTGTTAAATAGCGCATGTAAGGGATCCTGGCGCCCATGTATACCAAAAGGGTGTGTAAAAAAAAATTCAAAGAATTTTAATATTTCTGTACATAATTCTAAGTAATGTATAGACAAAAATGTGGGTGTGTTATGAAGATTTGCATTTTATGCTTATAAATAAGCTATTTTACTATTTATTTTTTGTAATATAGATTAGTTGTTACTTATCTACAGCTTATTCTCATTACTAATTTACTAGTATTAGTTGTTTTTTATTATTTACAAAACTCTTGACTCCCTCATTTACACCTTTTTGCTTTAATTTGTTCATGATTTGAAGCACAAAAGCCTCACTGGTCGATTTAGATGGAAATCGAAAATCAGGTGATACCAGGAAGAAAAAGAAGAAGAAGCACGCTCGTAACGCTCCAAAGCGAAATAATTTTATGGTAGAAGATGAAGAATATTGAAAAGGGCATATATCCTCCTCTACTATATCAATATTATAACAGCAAAACCCAACTCACAAATTTCTGGAGAGGTTGGAAAATCTTTGTTAGTTGACAAGTCTACTCTATTTTTCTTTTCTTTGCTTTCTAACCTTTTACTAAAATTAAAAATGTGATCGAAAGAAACCCATATGATGATAAATGAAAAAAAAAAAATCATTTCTCATGAGATATTAGCCAGGAAAAATTTATATTCAATCATTTGAATTTATTTGTATTAAATCTGTGGAATTTACATAGAAAATCAAACACGAAATTATTATTTCCTTTAATAATATTTTAAATTCTAAAAACATTATTGATAGTTACTCATTACTACTACTTGTGTTTGATCCCAGATATTCAGTTTTTTTTTTCAAAATGAACCAACTGAGTTTTAATATATCCAAAATGATCCACTTGAGTTTGGCATTTCAGTTTTGGCCTGTTTTTAATAAAATCGGATCTCCGGATCCTGGGGATCCGGTGTTATGTGCAAACGCACGTGGAGTTCTCTCATTCGAGAACACGCACATAAAATCGGAAAAAACACAAAAAACCAGATCTCGGGGATCTAGTGTTATGAAAAACACAGAAAACTGAATCCTAGGGATCCGATTTTATTAAAAACAGACCAAAACTGAAATATCAACTCAAATGGATCATTTTGGATATATTAAAACTCATTTGAACAATTTTGAAAAATAACCCCAAGATATAATTTACCTTCTCAGTTATTGCACCTTTCTTTCTTTCGGTCTCTTGCTCAACGTACTGATCAAATCTTACCCCCATTATGACTTGAAAATATATAAATAAATTCGCAAGTCATGATACTCTCAATCAACATAAAGTCAATAGCTTATTCTGATCCTACTAGCTTTACTTGCTAGCCTTTGAAACATATCGCCGAACTAAACTCAATATATAAAAGACTGGAAAGCAAAGGGAGAAGTTATAATTTGACAGCCATATATATAATCAGCGGCACTTCATGATCACAGTTGACCAAAATGTGCCAGCTCTCATTAATATTATTATAATTGTAATCCTTAATCTACCTGAACGTATACTTTCATTGTAGTGCTATACTCCTCCGTCCCACTTTGTTTGTCCGAAAGTGCAACGGGCACGGGAATTAAAAAAAAGTAAATAAAGGATAATGAGAGAGGAAAAGTGAAGGAGAGTGTATGTGGAGGTGGGTCCCGTACAGTAAATAAATGATAATGAGAGAGGAAAAGTGAGGAAAGTACACTTTTTTTAATAAAAATAATTTTTTTAGTAGGAAAGAGATTGTATATAAAAGGAAAGTGGACAAACATTAGGGGACGCCCAAAAAGGATAGTGGACAAACATTGAGGGACAGAGGGAGTATATAGCTAGCAGTTTACTAGATCAATTTTTTTGTTTTGAAGAATACTTAATCAATTATTTGAACACCACCCAAACCAATATAAGAGTAATACCTCCATATATATTTTGTGATTACTTAATGCATTATTAATTAGCTGTGCACAGGTGGGACTAAACCCTAGATGCCAATAAAATTCTATGAAAGCTACAAGTGACCGAAATCCTCAACTTGAAGAAGCATATTAATCCAGTTAAGTGTTTGAGTCATAAAGCCCACATTTTCATCAGCCGACAACTGTGTATGCTTAACTTTTTCTCTAATGATAATCTTAATTAACTACCATAATTTTTTTTTTGATGATGAACTACCATAATTTTAAAACTACACAATACGTATATATCTTTTGACATGAGATATGTGTTCAAGAATTTAGATTTAGAGGGAAGGGTTAAGATCAGGTATAAAATTAAATTTTGATATAAAATATAAAATTCGTCAAAATCATTTTATAATTCGTCAATTTATTTTATAGTTTGTCAAAATTATTTTATAGTTCGTCACTTTTCAAGCCGAAAAATGAAAAAGACGAGCCGAAAAATGAAAAGACGACATAGTTCGTCAGTTTCATTTTATAATTCGTCACAAAAAAAACCAAAAAATCAAGATTTAATCCCATCCATTCAAATCACAAGATCAAGGGCTGTGGTTAATTTTTATTTGTATCAAAAAATTAACTTTGCACCGGATCCTTTTCCTTAGAGGAAACCGAAAATCAGGTGATAAAAGGAAAAGAAAAAAAGCACGCGCGTAACGCTCCAAAGCGAAATGATTTTTATGGTATAAGATGAAGAATATTGAAAAGGGTATATATCCTCCTCTAGCTACTATATCAATATTATAACAGCAAAACCCAACTCACACATTTCTGGAGGGTTGGAAAGTCTTTGTTAGTTGACAAGTCTACTCTATCTTTCTTTTCTTTGCTTTCTAACCTTATACTAAAATTTGCTCTCCCAAAACGACTATAGTTTTTTTTTCCGATTGAGGTTAATTGTTATGTTAGTATCTATTCTTAGAGGGACTTAAATTCGAACCACATGTGTGCTGGTGGGTGCGCTTACCACCAGACCACACCACTTCGCCCTATTTGACATGTTATGTTATGTTATGTTAGTATCTGTTCTTATGGTTACTTATATTAACTAACGCCTTTTTGGCATTTTTGTATGATGATCTTACACAAGAACTTTTTCTCTAATTCCTCAAAAAAAACCTTATTAAATTCGTTTTTATCTATCAGTTTGAATGATGGGAAATGTGGTGGAAGAAAATATTTGATTATAGAAAATGTGCTTGAAAGAAATCCAAATGAAAAAAAAAAATCATTTTTCATGAGATATTAGCCCGGAAAAATTTATATTCAATCATTTGTATTAAATCTCTGGAATTTAATTGGAATTTACATAGAAAAGCAAACATGAAATTATTATTTCATTTAATAGTATTTTAAATTCCAAAAACATTAGGAGTACATTTTTCCGAGAAGCATTTCGTCGAACAGCTTGCATTCACTCCTCGGATCCAGTAAAAAATCCGCTTACAGCGAGTGTCGGCATGGAAGCCGGGCCCGAATTACCTTCCGTTATTCGCTTCCTCTCAACTCCTCTTCGCCACTCGCTCATAAGCTCCAGCTTCCCTCTCGCTTCCACCGTCTGCTCATTTCAGGCTTGGTAAATAGTCAAGTTACTCACCAGTCAACCCGCTCCGCATTTCTGGCCCAGATTTGTGTTCAGGTTTGTAATTTCCGTCGATTCGGTTTCAGGATCGGTATGCATTGCTCGAAATCGTAGCTCCAGTTTCGCGATTTGTGTCAAAGGTTGAGTGATATCGATGGATTCCAGAACTTGGATTGATTATGCACTTTTCCACCTCACTCCGACCAGAACCAGGTATTGAATTGCTGGTTGAATTTTGCACAATGGGTCTGAATTGTTCTGATGGCTTTTGTATTTGATTTTTGAAGGTGTGATTTAGTGATATTTGCAAATGGGCAAAGTGAGAAGCTTGCGTCAGGGCTGATACAACCCTTTTTGCTGCATCTGAAATGCGCAAAAGAGCAGTTTGAGAGAGGTGGGTATTCCTTCACTCTGACCCCGCCTGTCCCGGCCACTTGGTTCTCCAAAGGCACCCTACAAAGGTATGATCTTTAAGATCTGAAGTGATCGTAGTAATCTTGGTGTTGCCAGTAAAAATGTGGCTGGTGCATTGAAGTGAATGCTGTCTCAGTGTTGGCTTGATTTTACAGATTTGTGCGGTTTGTTAGTTCACCTGAAGTTCTCGAGAGATTTGTGACAATTGAAAAGGAGATCGAGCAGATCGAGGAGTCGATTCGATCCAATGAGTTGGCTTGTGAAGAAGTGGATGCTAATGGTAATGCTTTCTGAGTTGTTACTGATTAATTTCATGATTTGCAATATCCGTACTTTATGCTGTGTCTTTCAGTTTATGAGTTAAAATATACAGGGAAAGAGGCTTCTGCTGATGAGATTCATAAAAAGACTAATTCGGCTTCTGAGGTAAACTTCCGATTGGTAAACTCATTAGCAAAGTTCATTGTAACTCTTTGGTATGAACATTTGGAAAATTTTGTGCTGTCAAATAGTAACTGTAATCTTGTGTTGCAGCTAAACGGTGAGATTGAAGAAACAAATAACGCCGCGCAAGAAGAGCATTCTAAGTAAGACTTCAGCTTGCAATGGATGCTCTCATGTACATTGTGTAAAGTGAGAATGACAATAACAACATTTTTTTTGATTAACAGAGTCCACTTACATCGGGTGCTGGAAAATCGAAAAGCAGTACTGCACAAAGAGCAAGCTATGGTGTATGCCCGAGCATTGGTCTCAGGATTCCAAACGAATCATCTTGATGCACTTTTGTCATTTGCTGATGTATTTGGGGCTTCACGGTTGAGGTATAAGAGCTTGCTCAACGGCTGCTTAATCGTTTATATTTTTTAGCTCCTATTTGTTCGTCACAACCATGGTTGTTCCCCTTGGCTTATTTGTTTCTTCTTGTTCCATATGTGTTGTTCATGTTCTACGATCTTTCATATTATGTACAAATATTTTCTGAAAGGTTTGGTTTTAAGCTGCCTTTCTATTCTCTCGCAGCTACTTTCATTCACTTTCGTTACTTCTGTTCACATTTAAGTTTTAGAAAGTCAGTTCGTCACTCGTTATTTTCGTACAGCATTGTTTCTTTTCTTTACTCATGGCTGATGCACCGTTAAATATTATGGGTTATAGGAAAGCTTGCTATAATTTCATTGAACTGTGCAAGAAGAAAAACAAGGATAGACTCTGGATGGCCGAAGTAGCAGCGATGCAAGCATCTTCCCAATCCCATTTATCATATTCCGGAACTTCTGGAATCGTGCTTGCTGATGAGGAAAATGTTAGCGGGCAATTTCCCATCGAGGCATCCCAAGGTAAGAATACTAAGTTTGGTAGATATAATCGCAAGACTGAATTCTACGACTTCACTTATGTTAACATTTTAGATTGTCGTTGTCCACGTCTGACATGTGAAAGCATTACATTTAGGTGTTCACTTGCCGGCATCTGATCAGGTAGACAGGAACGGAAAGCCACAATCACCAAGTCCGTGGGCGAACAATTATCCTCAGTATTTTCCTAATTACTATAGTCTCATTCACCCTCAAAGTATGCCGCCGTACCAAGGGTACCCGTTTCCTGGAATGCAAGCCGGAAATCCATATTATCCAGGGAATATGTTCGGCGAATCCGGTCGTGATCACAAAAGTAAAAATTCAGTTCGAAAGAAGGAAAATTTGTCCCGAGAAAAAAGGCTGGATACTGCAGAGCAAGGAGTGGTCAGTGATGCGAGCTCTGAGTCTGCATCAGAAGAGAGCATGGAGGGTGGAAAGAAACACTCTTCAAAGAAGAAAACGCAAAAGAAGGGGAATGGAAGAAACTTTTCCAAGAAAGTTGTGATTCGCAACATTAGTTACATCAATTCGAAAAACGATGGGTCTTCAGAGAGTTCGTCGGATGATGAGGAACTCTTCGATGAAGATTACATCAAACAGCAAATAGAGGATGCTGTTGGTTCATTTAATAGGCACCAACGTCATAAGAAGCAGCTACAGACCAAGCATGCCAGTGTTGTAAATGGATCGAATGAGCTCAACCTCGGGAATCAGGGTTCAAAAAATTCTGAAGGAGATCAAATGAGTGAAAGCTGGGGTGCTTTCCAAAATATTTTAATGAGAGACCAAGACACGAACACAAATACTGTCAGTCGGGTTGAGGTTGAAAAGGACACTTTCGCTGTGAATAATTATGAGGGTAGCACGTTATCTAGACAACAGGCTGCTTCATCTGATTCATTCGTAGTCAACAGGGACAATAGAGGTAACGAAGATAGAATGCAGACTGGAAACTTCGATGCTGGTGACAGTTTCCGTCCTTACCTCAAGAACTCCAATAGCTCTGATGAGATGATGATGTTATCTAGAGGGAATGAGGAACAAGGGAACTTCATCAGGACAACACAATCTGATTTCGCCTCTCGCTCAGCCATTGTCAAAAGTAAATCTGAAGAAGATTGGTATGTCAACACCCATAAAAATGGGTCCTCGTATCATAATCATGGTTCAGACCAAAAAGTACTCGAAGGCGAGTACACTTCATCAGTTAACTCAAACGTGTGGATAGACAAAAGCAAGAATGATATGGTTGATGACTCATTCATAGTTCAAGCTCGCGGCAATCAATATGACTCGGAGTTAAAAACAGACTTAAGCACGGTCCTGGATATCGCTGAGGTGACACATCAGCAAAATGACGGAAGTGACAAACCACAAGAGAAGCGCCAAACTTTTGGAACATTTGAACCAGATGATCTGTACATGGTTCTTGACCGCAGTTCCAGTCATGAGCCAGTTTCAGCATCTTGGACTCCTGAGATAGATTATGAAAATATTGTCAAGGTGAGTGAGACTGATAAGAATCAATCAAGCGGAGAACCAAATGCTGAAGATGATCAACTAGCAAAAGGCAAAGTTAACAGTGCGCCTAGGTCCAAGACTGTAGGAGGCCCTTTTGGTAAAAGCAAGTCGGAAATTCTATCTAGGAGCCGAAAACCATCTCCCGGGAATAAAACCTTATTGCGGAAGAGCAAACGGGATCTGGTAACTTTTTCTAAACACTCTTTTCCTCCCATTTTCCGATGGGAAATCCTTTACCCTGCTGATATCCAATCCATATATGATGTTATTCTGTGATTATTAAGGTATTTTGTATGGCTTTTGTCCAACTTTTTGTGTCAGCTGTCTCATTTAATTTTACTTGCTTTAGGAAGAAGAGAGGAGACACAGAATGGAAGAGTTACTAATTCAACGTCAAAAGAGGATTGCTGAAAGAAAGGCTAATAGCGTTACCATTACCAGCACCAAATTAAACAAAGAGGCAGTGGAAAGCAAAAGGAGTATAAAAATCGAAAAGTCGCCTGTAAAAAGTGCAATTCAAGAGAAAAAGCTGATCATGCGACCTTCTACTATAGATCGTCTTGCTACTGCACGGATCAGTAAACAAATGTCAGAAGCTCAGTCTAAAAAGGCAAGTCCAAAGGCTGTTGGTGAACCAAAAAAGAGCATTGGCAACGGGACTAAGAAACTAGCGCCAAGCAAAGAAAAAAGAATCGACAAGAAAAACAGCGATAGTAATCCAAAGGGCATAGGCATTCTCACTTCCAAATCTGATATATCTGAAAAAATGGACATAGCTGAGCCCACTTCTTTACCTCAAGTGGAGGTCATATCTGCGCCAGCGCCAACTTTGGCCATTGATTGCCAACCCAAAGGAAAGAATCCGGAGGATTTAGAAACGTACAATTCTGATATATCAGAGAAGAAGGAATCCTTGGTTCTTCCGGTCAAGGTCACATCTTTTCCCGCCCCAACACTTGATGAAGTGGAAGAAGTGAAGGAATTACAGACATTGGTTCTTATAGGCGAAAATAAAGACAAGATGATCTCTCAGGTAGAAACTTTAATGGACAACAATAGCAATGTGAATTCATTGCCCAACAACATAGTTGCCACAGATGAGAAGACCATTTCAGAATCTAGTCAGTTAAAAGCAATCGATCAAGGCATAGCTAAACAATTGTCAACTGAAAAAGCGACTGATGCCCTCGCCGAAAACTACTACAGTGGCATGCCTGCGAAAGACCCTGATTCTCTTGGCCCAAATACGAAGCAAGCCAAGGCTCCATCCGTAACATTTGCAGCCACCACAAAAATATCAGAGATTCAAGTCTCCACTCCACCATCCAGTATCAGACTGAGTCCAGATCACATCCATTACAGAAAGAAATGGGACAACAATGACTACTCAAACTCCAACTCTGCAAAAGTCGCCAAAGGATTCAAAAAACTTCTCATGTTTGGACGCAAGAGTCGCCCCATAAGTTACGCTTAAATCACGTGCATTCACTTGCATCAGCAAGGTACAAAAATTCTTCACTGCCTGATAGTCTTACTTCGATTCAGCACATTATATTCATTCATGGATGAGATACCACGCTATTCCATTTATCTAGTCTACTGCATTATGTATTGTTTGAGCTTTGGGGCCTCAAAAGAATATAGGAGAGCAAGTAACACAGAATAAGGCCTTTGGTTTCTTGCCACACCGCAAAATGTGTGCTGGAATTTCGAAGTGTTTGAGCATACAGGTGCCCTTTCATTTGTTGCATTGTTTGTCTGGCTTGTAACATTATTTGTATCTTTTGCTTGAACATATTAATCAATACATACATTCATTTTGTTTTAGAAAAATGCAAAATGTATCACTCATTCAGAATCAGATTTCGTATAGATTGTCATGAAACATCCAAATAATCTGATACAAACTTTACCTCTTTTTCATTTGTTTTGCATTTTATTTTCTTTTTATCATATTGTAATAAATGATGTCTAATTTTTGACAGCTAAGTTGTCAAACAATGAGATGCTTTTTTTTTTTTTTGATTTATAAACAATGAGATGCTTAAACAGCCTCAAATTAGTTATAATTACGATAATGCCATCGTTCAATTCACCAGCTCCACAGTCCAACCGCCACCGACATCAAGTGCTCAACTACCATTTTGGCCTAATTGAACTTGATCATTCAATTTTCAATTGCTGTAGAAATTTTCGACTCTCCCAACGAGTCACTGTCAGAAAATTGAATATCTCTTCCAAGCCCATATCTTCCTTCAACGTCGGCGTCATTTGAGCTGGGGGTTTTGTTGTGAGAAAGATTGGTGTTAATTTGCTTCTGGGTTCGTCAGATCTGAGGCTTGGAAATGGGGTCGGGTGTTCTGTGTCTCGTGGTTAGCATCATCAATGTCGTTGCTTTCGGGCTGGCGGTTGCTGCCGAGCGGAGGAAGAGTACAGTGAGTTTTCTGTTGCATACCCATTTGGGAAAAAAAGAAGTGTGATTTGGTAGTGTCTTGGTGATTGCTTGATAGGTGTTTGTGAAAATGCCTGACTGAGTTTGAAGTTGAATTTACTTAAGAAATTCGGGAGACATGCTTTGTATATTATAATTTGATGTTTTAGAGTATTTGTTGTTGGCCTGGTTCGGAAATTGAGTCAATGTAGAAGTGATAGAATATTACAGTATAAGCCGATCCTGTAGCAAGTTGTGTGCTCACATATGTTTGTCGACACTTGCCAGATCTATGTATATTTTGTTTAGATGTGAGCTTCTGGTATCTCTGGCTTGTTTTTTTGTATACCCTAGTGCGCATATGTTTTCAATCTGGTGAACGGAATCAGTTCCGTGATTGCTAAAAGTGTATTTTGATTTTTTGGCAGGCAAAGATGGCTATGGACAATGACCAAAACTTTAACTACTGTGTCTATGATTCAGACATTGCCACAGGATTTGGTGTTGGTGCATTCTTGCTACTCCTACTCACCCAAATTATTGTAATGATTGCTAGTCGCTGCTTCTGCTGTGGCAAAGCCTTGATTCCAGGCGGTTCAAGGGCTTGGGCTGTTGTCTTCTTCATCTTTAGCTGGTAACGCCGCTTTTCGTAATAAAAAAAAAATCACATTTCAACAAATTGAAACTTTGTTACAAAATAAAGCATGTGATGCGCCTCATTCAATTAGTGTTCTTGGTAAATTTTATAGGATTGCATTTATCGTTGCGGAGGCGTGCTTGTTGGCTGGCTCAGTACAGAATGCCTACCACACAAAATATCGTTTCAAGGTCATTAACCACGACACATCTTGTGAAATGCTGAGAAAGGGAGTTTTTGCTGCTGGTGCAGCCTTCATCCTCTTCACTAGTTTGCTATCACAGTTCTACTACATGTGCTATTCTAAGGCCAATAGAAGCCATCAAGGTTATCCTTGATCACACATTCATATTATCTGCACTAGCATTGTCCATTTATCAGGTGTTTTGAAAGTCAGTAAAAACAAAGAGAGGTTGTGTTCTGTTGAACTTAAATTTCAGTTTTTTCCAATTCAACACCTTATTTATGGCTGTTATTTAATCACTTAGGGTTAAGATCAGATACAAAGTTTATTTTTAATACAAATGTCAAAGTTTGTCAAAATCAATCTATAGTTCATTGCCGAACAACGAAAAGACAACATAGTTCCTCACTTTTCCGTAAATTCGTCACCAAAAAATGCACCAAAAATCAGATTTTAATCTCATCCATCCAAATTACAAAATCAAGGGCTATGATTTGTTTGTATTTTTTTACCAAAAAATCAACTTTGTACTTGATCATTTTCCTAAACACTTAAGTCTAGTTAAATATTTGATTTTTTTAGTTCAAAAGTTAAATACTTGAATTAAGTCACATAGTGTTCACTAATTCATTTCTCCTATTTAAATCAAGTTAAGTTCTTAATTTCAATTCAGTTTTTAGTTCAGTTTAAAAAGAACATCGGCACTTTTATCATGAATTGGTGACCCCAAGATGTAAGAATCCATGACGGACTCCTTAACCAATAAATCACCACCCATGTTGGCTAGAACACCTTCATTGACAAACTTAACTTGATTTGATTCAAATATTGGATTTTTTTAGTTAAAAACTCAAATTAAGTGTTTAATTAGAAGCCTTGAACACCCTGCCTTAACAATTAATTTAACTTCATTCAAGTCGCCACTCGCAAGTGATGAATGAATTTTTTCATCACCTATTAAAGATTACATTGACAAAATTCTATAAGAACAATCACATCCAAAGCAAGAACTTAACATGTCGCCAAGAGTGATTTCATGTGTAAGCAACAAAAACCACACACATACCTAAATCTTCAGTCTTCTTAATTACCCTAGTTGCACTGCACTACACCGCATTGATTTGATTCTCAAATAGATGCACCAATACATGAACATGAAATCTAAACACTGAACTCAAATTTGAGTGAGGCACTTGGCCTAACTAATGATGAGCTAAATATCTATTTTGACGTGATTTATCACCCAAATCATTGAGCAAATGATTGTGCTTAATGATTTGGCCTAACTAATGTGAGACATGTTTAATTATTATGCATGTTATGTCATGTCTGCAATTGTCCAAACGCACTGCACATGCACTTTGATGTGTGCCTTTTATGACCATGCAAGTATACAATGTTATGTCTTCATATTGAAAGTAAAAGTTAATGAGGTCTACTATGCCATTAGTCATTGTGCCATTTGTGATTTAGGGCGAGAAATTGTGAATTGACGGTTTGAAGATGCAATATCCTAAACAGAGATAATTATTTGCTTGATGTTTACTGAAAATTGTGACTGAAAATTCAGTCATTGGTCATCTTGTCACTAATATATTATGATATATTAAATAGAATTTAGGTTATGGTGACCAATACTACAGTGATTATAAAAAATTAATTGAATTAGACTAAGTTTATAATAACTCGAATTGATTCATGTCATCAATCATTTACCAATAATATACCATGGTCGCAATGTGTCCCCATTTGCCATTTATCAAAGGCTTTTTAAATACACAAGACGTTAGTTTATAAAGAGGGGCCTTTTGTATGGCCAATTTGAGAAGACTAAAACAATGGATTGAGAAGTGGTTACACTTAAATGTCTTCCACATGTTGTAGTGACAATAAGGTCCCCGACATACCCCAAAGATGGCTTAAATGTTACCATTCCCAAAGATAAAAGTAGATGTAGATTGGTTGCCAAGATTTAAGTATTATTGTTCAAGACATTCTTACTCATATCATTAATATTGTTTTCCCTACAAAGATGTTACCATTACTTTATAATATTGATGCATGATTCAAACCCATATGACTTTTTTAAATGGTCGGTTTTTATGTACTCTTCTTTTGATGCTAGATTATGTTTCGATGGATCACTTAGAGATTACTTTCGTAAGTATGTAGTGTCAAAATAATCGTTATTTCAATTCATCGAATTATCTGTACTTGAGTTTGAAAAAGACTTTGGACACAGGTTGATCATGCACGAGCTAATTTTGATGAAAGAACCCAAAACCGTACAAATTTCCATGCATGTATTTGCAAAATTTTCTTTCTTTTCAATCCCAAATCAAAATCCATTCATGGGACTCATCACATCTTTCTAATTTCCACCCTTCCCTTGATAAATTCCAACAAAATCCTCACTTTGATCGCGACGACACCGTTTCGATCCGTTATGTACTGTCGTCCTCCATTGTAATTTGCATCGGTCTCCGTTCTCTCTCTCTCTCTCTCTCTGCATCTCTCTGTGTCCTTCATCGGATCTGAAGCCCTAAATCCCCAATTCCAACTCCCATTTCGTCTCATTCTTCGCGCAAGGGATTCTTTACACACTCGGATCGGCCGCTGGGAGGCGTTTTGACACACGACTCGTTCGGGCCGCCTCGAGTCGGCGCACACAGATGAAGTGCGCAGACGATGAGCAGAAGCCGAGGAGACGATGAGGAAGAAGCACCGGTTTTCTACGACTCATTGGAACGAACCTTGTTGTCTGAAACTTCATCGGCCGTGAATTCGGAAGTCGACGAGGAGGAGGAGGAGGAAACGGAAGGGAGCGGAGTGGATGCCGATTCGTCGCCGGAGTGTTCGAATTCGGATCGGTTTTTGACTGTGCCGAAATTTCCTATGGGGGCGTCGAGCTATGAGATATGGATGTCGGAGCCTGTTTCGTCGATTGAGGAGCGGCGATGTCGTCTTTTGAGGCAAATGGGATTGAATTCTGACCCGGCCTTATCGAGGGTTAAGTGTGGGAGGTCGGTTTCGGCTCATCAGATTTGTTGCCTTTTGAATGAAGTTGAGAATGGAGCCGGTATCCATCGCTCAAAGTCGGATAGTTCTACAGATCGGCCATGTAATGATCCAAGTGATGGTGAAGCTGTTTCTTCTAGTTTAAATGATTCAAATATTCATTTTGTAAATAGTACTAGTCATGATGAGAATGGTGGTTGTGCTATGAGGGGTACTATGGGAAATGGTGCTGTGTTGAATAAGCCTCCCAGTGGGAGGAGTAGAAATTTTGGTTCTGGGACAATGACGAATATTGATAGTGAAGAGATCAATGTGATTGTTGGAAGTGATGGGGTGGTTGGGGCTGAGGAGGGAGTGTTGAGAATCAAGAATCTCGACAACGGTAAGGAGTTTGTGGTGAATGGGGTTAGGGAAGATGGGATGTGTAGTAAACTGCAGGAGGTTGGCACAGGGAAGCAGCTGACGATGGAGGAATTTGATATGTGTGCTGGTCATTCTCCAATTGTTCAGGAGCTGATGAGACGGCAGAATGTGGTGGAGGGTAATAAGGATCATTTGGAGCCAGTCGGGAGTGGTGGAAATGGATTGAGATCAAAGAAAAGGGGAAGCTGGCTCAAGAATTTGAGGAGTGTTACGAGCACTGTGTCAGGCCATAAAGAGAGACGCAGCAGTGATGAAAAAGATAATTTATCGGACAGAGGTGGGCGGAGGTCTAGTTCTGCTACAGATGATAGTCAGGATATTGTTTTTCATGCACCCGAAAGAGTAAAAGTTCGACAGATTGGGAAGTCTTCTAAAGAACTGAGTGCTCTGTATAAAAGTCAGGAGATTCGTGCACACAATGGATCCATCTGGAGTATCAAATTTAGCCTGGATGGGAGGTATCTTGCTAGTGCGGGTGAAGACTGTGTGATTCATGTGTGGCAAGTTGTTGGATCAGAAAGGAAAGGAGATCTTTTGACAGATGATGTCAATTCAAATATTCTCTTTTGCGCTAATGGGTCCCCTGGAAAATCATCCCCAATTCTGGACAACCCAATGGACAAGAAGAGGAGAAATAGGTCCTCGTTGTCTCGGAAATCGTTGTGCATGGACAACATATATGTTCCTGAGACTGTTTTTTCTCTTTCCGACAAACCATATTGCTCATTTCAAGGACACACTGATGATGTTCTTGACCTCTCGTGGTCAAAGTCACAGGTAACATAAATTTTTGGTCAATAATCTTTCATTTTTATTTTTTAGGCACATAGATTCGATTGTATTTTTGGTTTCCTCTTCATTGGTATTGGGAAGATAAGAGTTGTTAGGTTCTGGATCATTCCTCTTTTGCTGTTCTCCATTTTGCTCTTTGTTTGGCAAAGGATGATTCGTCTCATGACGAGGCTCTTTGGGTCATACTCAGGATAACTTCTCTAGATTATACCTTGAGCCATATGCTTTCTATGCCATCATTCAGAAGGATGCTGTTGCTGACCTTTAGTAAGGAAGATAGGACTATAGTAACTTTGCTGGCATAATTTTGATCGGGTATTCAAATTATAGTAAATTGTTTTCTCTGGATACTGATTCTAATGGCACTTGATCCGCCTGACTGATTATCAAATTATCAATTTTCAGCATTTGCTTTCATCCTCAATGGACAAGACAGTTCGATTATGGCACCCGTCTTTTCAGTCTTGTTTGAAAATATTTTCACACAATGATTATGGTAAGGATGAACATTGTTGGTTCTTTTGTGTTTCCAGAACTCCTTACTCGTTAGGCCAAATGATTTGACCTCTGCATATATTAGCATCTCTTTTTATTTGGAAAGTAACTTGAAAGGACTCTTATAAAAACACATGAGATCCTTATTGAGATGTTTTACGATGCAGTAACATGTATTCATTTCAATCCTGCCGATGATAGATACTTCATAAGTGGCTCACTCGATGCTAAAGTTAGGATATGGAGCATCCCTGACCACCAGGTTGTTGATTGGACTGATCTGCATGAAATGGTCACTGCCGCTTGCTATACACCAGATGGGCAAGTCAGGCGACTAAAACCCAAAATTTGCATATATTAGGCTCCGTTCTCACATTCTATCTTATTTTTTTATCTTTAATTTGTGAAGGGTGCATTGGTTGGTTCGTACAAGGGCAGTTGCCGACTATACAGCACAACAGGTAAATCAAAATCGTCATGCAAACATATGATATTGATCATACGAAAGGGCTTTGTTCTGAAATCTGTATCCAACTTTCTTCATGTTATTAGTGTATCTTCTTATTGTCAGAAAATAAATTGGTACAGAAGAGGCAAATCAATCTGCAAAATAAGAAAAAGAAATCTCATCAAAAGAAAATCACCGGTTTCCAGGTTAGGGGTGGCACCTTCCTATACTTCCTTTAGCCTTTCAATTTCAATGTAACGTTTAGAACTTAAGTTTCTGTGTTCCCATGTTTCATGTACAGTTCACACCTGGAAGTCAATCAGAAGTGCTTGTCACATCTGCTGATTCCCGGGTTCGTGTTATTGATGGCGATGATTTGGTTCACAAGTTCAAAGGTATTTTCTTATGCATTTGATTTTATTTTCTTGTTACTCTGTTATAGGCTAGTTAACTCCAAAAGCTTACAGATGCATCACACCAAAGATTGGCATTTGTTGATGCAGACTGTAACATGTCCGCATTAGTTTATCCCACAAAAAGTCGTGATTTGCCTCTGGCTATTAATTAGACATTGTGATTATTTATTCACAGGATTCCGAAATACACATAGTCAAATCTCAGCATCCATTACCATGAATGGGAAATACATTGTCGCTGCTAGTGAGGATTCTAATGTGTACGCGTGGAGACGCGAAGCTGATTCTCGGCCTAGAAGAAGCAAAACCGTTACTGTCACTCAGGCGTTTGAGAATTTTTACAGTCAAGATGTCTCAGTAGCCATCCCATGGTGTGGTTCAGATGACTCCTGGTGCCTTAATGATGTCCAGGGTCAGAATGAGCTAAATGCTGAAATCGACAAACTCCAGTCTGCCTATAATTCCCCAACAGCATTTGACAGGAGGGCAGACGACGAACCCACAACCTCGTCTGCTGGGCATCCCAAAGCAGAAACAGTGAATGACGAAAGGCGTATATCTGCTTCTGCCATCCCAAATCAGAGCCCGCGTCTAAGTACAGACTTTTCCAGTGGAATTTTTCATAATAAGTCAGCTTGGGGCATGGTGATCATAACTGGTGGCCTAAGAGGGGAACTGAGAACCTATCAAAATTTTGGATTACCAGTTTGAATTTGAGATTATTGTAGAGATACAATGCAGCTGGAGTACAAAATCATTTTCAGCTGCATTACCCCGAGAAGCTGTATAGTAAGTTAATCCCAACAGGTTGTGAAATTACACACCCCAATTTTTTTTTTCATTTATCTGAATTCACACCAAGGTTGTTAAAATCGCGTTTTAAATCGTAAAATCGGACGATTTTACGATTCTAACTATGAAATTCGTGTCAAATCGTTGGTAAACTCGTTTTGGCCTGAAATCGGGTGTTGAAACGATTTTACACCATTTTTAACTCGCTAAAATCGTTAAACTCGTCAAAAATCGTGATAAAACTTATGATTTTACTTTTGGGCCCATTAGTATTTGGTGGCCCAATTTGCTTCTTTTGTTTTGTTTTTTATTACTGCTTTTGTTTTTTTTGAGTGGACACTATTACTACTTTTGTTTTGAACACGCCAATTTGCTTCTTTGTAATAAAAAAAGTATTCATATTAAAATTGAATACCATACTTTCAGGTTTTAGTTTTTGCAATTTTAGAAATTTGTAAAAGTAAGATTATAATTTTTTTTCGGAAGTTCATTTCCACATCACAAGCTAATTTGATTAGTTATGCCTATATAATTAAATTAAAAATAAAATATCTAATTTAGTTATATTTTATTGTTATAAAACTATATTTAAATGTTAATTATATATTATTTTAATAGAAAGATAAACTCGGCGATTTTACGAGTCGAGTTTACGTTTCGATTCCACCTAGGCAAAACGAGTCAAGATAAAAACTCGATTCTGACAACTTTGATTCACACTATATGAATTTACACGTTAATCTTCACAGTCAACTATAGTTTCAGAAAATTTTATACATACTTTTATCCTGTTTTTTTTGTTTTCTTAATCCAAATATTTTCAGATGCCTTTAAATGTATAAGGGTGGAATTCAAGTGGAAATACTGAAGTGTAATTTTTTTTGTGTTTACAGGACTATGTTATTGGGGCGTAGGACCATTCCGCATAATACAAGTCACAAATTGATGAGCACCAAACCCAGATCCAGTACACTCTGGCCTCTGCCACCCTTGACCCTATCCTCTTGGTCCAGGGTGCCTGTCACAGCCCATTACTCAGGAAATCTGGTTTAAACATTTAACAAATATCTTTGCCCATCCTCCTTTGGGTCCCCCTCAAAGCAGCCCCATGATTCATAAAGAAAGAAAACTGAAAAAGAAAAGAAAACTGAAAAAGAAAAGAAGATATGAGAGGAAATCTGAGCTTGAAATTCCCATTGGCTGTTGGTGTGGGGTGTGGCAATTACCTTATCTATTATTTTATGGTACTCCATACCCTTTTTTTGTCCTGAAAAAAAGCCTCTCAAGTAGTCAAGTGCGTGTAGCAGCTTCAGTTCAGTATCCAGTTTCCCAGACAGCAGTTCAGTCCCAAACCCAAATCAAAGGCTTTCCATAGATCTGTTTTAGGGACATATAATGGCTCTCCAGGCTGCTGCTGCTGCTGCTGCTTTAATCCTCCCCTCTGCATTGTCTGCTCACAAAGAGGTTCTACTTCTTGCACATTTGTATGAATTTATCAATTGAATGGATCACCTGAGTTTATGATATCTGATATTTCTTGTGTGGTTTGTGAAGGGCAAGGTCAGTGCTTCATTCAAGGATTGCGGCTTGTTTGGTGTTTCACTTTTAGATCATACAAAATCCGACTTCAGCTCTGCTGCATTGAGGACCAAGGTGTGCGCCGATACCCCCCTCCCCTACAATATATGAAATTCTTGATATGATTTCTGAAACTAAAGTGAGTGTTCTAAATGCAGAAAGCTGGGGTTGTAAGAGCGCAAACTGTGGTTACAGCTCCATCAGCAACTAGATCCACATCAGATGCGAAGAAAACATTAAGAAAGGGGAGTGTGATAGTCACAGGAGCCTCATCGGGACTAGGTCTTGCAGCAGCCAAGTCACTGGCCGAGACAGGGAAATGGCATGTGATCATGGCCTGCAGAGATTTCCTCAAGACTGAAAGAGCTGCAAAATCCGCTGGCATGTCTAAGGAAAATTACACCATTATCCATTTGGACCTAGCGTCACTTGACAGTGTTAGACAATTTGTGGACAACTTCAGGCAATCCGGCAGGGCACTGGATGTCTTGGTTTGTAACGCTGCTGTCTATTTTCCAACTGCTAAAGAGCCTAATTTCACTGCTCAAGGGTTTGAGCTCAGCGTCGGGACTAACCATTTGGGACATTTCCTGCTTTCCCGCTTACTGCTTGATGACTTGAAGCAATCTGACTACCCATCCAAGCGTCTCATCATCGTCGGCTCAATCACTGGTAACACAAATACATTAGCTGGAAATGTACCTCCAAAAGCAAACCTGGGGGATCTGAGGGGGCTCCAAGGAGGCCTTAATGGACTAAACAGCTCAGCCATGATTGATGGCGGAGACTTTGATGGTGCGAAAGCTTACAAGGACAGCAAAGTTTGTAACATGCTGACAATGCAAGAGTTCCACAGGCGCTTCCATGAGGATACGGGAATCACATTTGCTTCTCTTTACCCTGGCTGCATCGCTACCACCGGCTTGTTCAGGGAACACATTCCATTGTTCCGAACTCTTTTCCCTCCATTCCAGAAGTACATTACCAAGGGATACGTCTCCGAAGATGAAGCTGGAAAAAGACTAGCTCAGGTACACTACATTTTACTTTTAGAAGAGAGAGGCATTATAAGTGAGATCAATTTTAAATGTACCTGTTACAGGTTGTGAGTGATCCGAGCTTGACGAAATCTGGCGTGTACTGGAGCTGGAACAAGACGTCGGCTTCGTTTGAGAACCAGTTATCCGAGGAGGCTAGTAATGTCGACAAGGCTCGGAGGGTCTGGGAAGTCAGTGAGAAGCTTGTTGGACTGGCGTAAATTAGGAAGACGAAGTCTCAGCAGTATCCTAGCTTGCCGAGGAAATGGATAAGTCCAATTTTTCAACATGTTTAAGGATTTTTGACAATCAAGTACGGAAAAACTTACTTTTTGATGTCGTTCGGAATGAGAAATACAACTTTACTAGACACTATAAATCTTCTTTTGAGGAGTAGAATAAAAATTAGACGAAATTGATCCACATTTTACGTAGGGGTCTGGGATTTCTTAGAGAGCATCATCACATGAACATTACATTACATGTGTGTGCTGGGGAAGGAATGAATGAAAAATTAAGTTACCTCAAGTGAAGAAACTAGTGTTTCTCTGGTTATTTAACGTCTTTGGAAATTGAGGACTCGAAGAGAAAAGGCAAAGGTACCAAAGAAGAGGAAACTGAAGCCAATCAGCACTGCAGCTGAATATCCCAGCATGCTGTATTCAAAACCAAGGCTAACTTTCAAATACTCCTTTACACTTCCCTCAAACCCTGGTCCCACTATCTGGTCCTCAATGTCACCGAGTTGGGAAATGATGATTCCCTTCAGAGTCCACGCAATTGGACAAATGTAGTAGAACCAAATCCACCATCCAGGAATGCTCTGGAAAGGAAAGAATGATGATATACCAGCTTTCCGTTAGTACTTGGCTCTTAGCAAATAAAAAATGTTAACAGTGAAGAACAGTTTTGTGTTTGCGTCAAACAGAAAAACAAAAAAAAGAAGAGGAAAAACTTACAGGTTTTGGAATCAGAAAGCCAGAGAGCAGATTCCACAAAGAGTAGAAAGCAGAAGATACGACTGCTGCCATTTGCTGGGACGGTGTGAGACCAATAGCCATCATCCCATAGAAGGTGAAGTAAGTGAATGTAAGGAACATGAATACAAGGTAGAGGAAGAACTTCTCTGCAGAGATTCAAAACAAAATAAATAACATGTTGTTATATGGAACATATATGAGTAGAACACTGGGAGTGAGCAGCAGCTTACTTGCCGTCCTCTCGAAATTAATCATGAAGAATGTTATGACACCATAAAGTATAGTCTGCAGAATAATATATGGAATCTCCACCAGTCCCTGTTGAACATTATTTGGAATAATCATTTCCAATCTCCCAGTATTTTTGCATGTTTCAGTGGGGCTATTGAAATTTATGAATACAAAATTACAACAAAACTTGCCTGAGCAAATGCATAGGGATAAGGAGAATACATTCCAGCTGCCCTTTCCCTATAAAACACTGTCCGTTCTATTGAAATTATGGGCTGTACCGTGGAGGCATTACTGATCCCTAAAAACAAGCAAGAGGAATATAGAGCTCCCATGACAGTGAACAGATCTTGAGTTGTGTCCCTGAGAAAACTCAAACGAAATAATTTCTTGTTTTCAGATTCATCATAAAATCAGGTCATATTTTATTACTAATACAGGTTTTGAAAACAATTTTCCACTCAAATAAACTGCACTTATAAGCATAAACATATAATGCATCCACACATTTGCAAGGAAATTGCATTTCACTGGAATTTAAACAAATGATAATTACTATAACCAAGTTAGTATCCATTCATCACTTGGCCTTTATATCCAAGAGAAGACAACAACAACAAAACTCGAAAGAGCTCGAAATCTATAGACAAAACCCATAAAGGAGCATACCTTTTTGAACCGATGTCCCAAAACACAGAACCAAGTATCAAGGAACTCAATGTTGTGAAGAATAATCGCACAGCATTGTATTCTGGACTTCTCCAGTAAACAAGGTTTTGTTTTCGGAGACAAATGAGGAATTGGTTAAATATAATTTCTGAGTACATGGTTGAAAACTTCAACCGCTGTGAACCAGGCGTGGGAACACTCAAACTCTTAATTGAAGCTTCCACCTCTCTGGGAACAAGATAACTTTCATTCAGATGTTATAAACTTTCAACATCAACACATTGGTGAAATATAATGGCATTACCTGTATTGTTCAGAATTTTTATACACATCTGCCAAATCTGCACCATATCTCTCCTCGGCAGCAGGTGTGCTGATCTCTAGCATCCAAGTCGCTGGGTTATAGCCATCAGGAATAGGCGGCACTCCCTCGATTTTCTGCAAGAATGTTGAGTGTTCTTTTATAATTTGATCTGGATAGCAAACTAGTATTTTTTTTATACGTCAGTCACGAAAGGGGGAAAATCACAATGTTCGTTACCAGGAAATAGTTAATCATGGTTTGTGAATGCTCGCCGAGCTTTCCTCCGTAAATAACACGCCCACCACGTTTCATAAGTAGAAGCTATAGACATTCAAACATCAAATGTAAAATTATTCAGAACAGAAAAATACATGTTTAGAACCAATTCTGAAAGAAAAAATCTAAACAAACCTCATCAAAGGCTTCGAATATGTCTATACTAGGCTGATGTATAGTGCAAACAACTGTCCTTCCCGTATCAACAGTATTGCGTACAGTGCGCATCACAATGGCTGCTGCCCTCGCATCAAGTCCAGACGTGGGTTCGTCCATGAAAATAATGGAAGGATTTGCTACAAGTTCCACTGCTATTGTTAGACGCTTTCTTTGCTCTGTTGATAGACCAGAACTTCCAGGCAGACCGACCAAAGCATTCCTCAGAGAATCAAGTTCAACCAGTTTCATCACTTCTTCAACAAACTCCTGAGGTACACAGAAAATCAGATGTGTCAAACAAGTTCAAGACTCTCTAGTGTGGTATATAGGTAAGGAAATTAGGTAGCCTACTCGTTTCTTCTCTTTGCTGACTTCCTTTGGTAGTCGGAGGCTTGAAGAGAACCAAAGAGATTCTTCCACTGTCACTTGAGGAGAATGTATATCATTCTGTTCCACATATCCTGAAATTCTGGCAAAAGTGCGTTGCTCTTTTGGATAACCAGAAATTCTAATGTCACCCTCAATATATCCACCAGTCTTTCTACCAGCAAGAACATCCATCAAAGTCGTCTTTCCTGCCCCACTTGATCCGACTAGTGCTGTAAGAACACCGGGGCAGAAAACTCCGCTCACGCCTGACAAAAGCTGCAGTTTCTTTTCTGGCACACCTTTGTCGCTCATTTCCTGATCGTACTCTTTAAATTTGAGGATAGAAGGAAACATATAAACCTCTTAAAAGAGAAACATACTTCTGAATACGCACCTTCGGCATATCAACAAAGTAATTAACATTGTGGAACGTCATGGTCATTGGTTCAAATGGAAGAATCATTCCTCGCTTGGTGACACCATCTTTTGTTGACACTGAATACAATTCAGATCTCTGAACTTCTGCTGAAATAAACAAAACAATTTGTTATTGTTGGTTTGCAATGTTTGCCACATAGGATTGAAAATGGAAATAGTAAAAGCATATATGCATTGTGGAATGGATCACCCAAATATCACCTTTCCCATTAGCACCCTCTTCTTGTGTGTCGTCTATGGCAGGCAATGACTGTGCTTTTTTGATTGCTGAGATGATGAAATAGACACGAGGTGACGAGGGTTGAATTTTGAGACATCTAACAATTATAGTGCATCGGTAGAAGTTTTAGTAAGACTTACGGTTAAGGTATGCAAGGGCCAAAGTCATTATTGCATTGAAAAGAAACCCATAAGCTAATAAAACTCCAATCCCAAGCCAATACCAATAACCCTCATATGGTAAACTATGCAAACGGAGAAAATTGATTCCCACTGAAGAATCAGCAATCATTGATTTCTGGAAGGAAAAAAAAAGGGGGTGATGAAAATTATCAAGGAAAATTTAGTAGATGGTTGCCAGGGGGACATGAGAAAAACTTGGAAGATGATGAGTGGGTTCCAGAGCAAACCTTAAGCCATCTAGTGGCCGCGAACTCATTGATAGAAATGGCTCGCTGCCCATAGGACAAGGGGGATACCCAAAATGCCCAGGACCACCATGGCTTAATTAGTCCTGAAAGGGAAAGGAAATTCGTAGGTCAGTTTAAGTGATGCATCTGTATTATGGACTAAATAAAAGACAACATCAGCCTAGCATAGATTACTAGAACAGAACAAAAAAAGCAAGTCTTCTGCCATAATTTTTACTGCCTTGTACCTTTGGGGATGATAAATCCACCCATCAAGAATATAATAAATAGGGCAGCTGATCCAAATGTATTGGCAATTATTATATCTCGCGCTAGAGAAGCCATCATACGGAAGAGACCCAATGCCATTTGATGTATCGCGAATAGTAGAAGCATGTACCGGAAGAACCTAATACATGAAATTGATAAGGATCGATAATAGATGGTATCATTCACTTAAAATTAGGGGAGTGAGTAAGCATGAATTACCTGCCAGCACTTGGTGCCAGGCCCACTGAATAGTACACGACACAGGACCATATGACAGCTTCAAGGACTGAATATGGTAAACGCAAAATCCAGCTAGAAATTGCCCATGACCATGCTGGATGGAAGTAATTATCTCTTTGCTTGTAAAACACAGGAAGACGAGATATCATTATTGATAACTCCGAGATTCCATTGAACATCATGTGTACTAGGCCAAAGAACAATGCACTAAGATAAAGGTTGGCATTAGCCTCATCAGTGGGATGCAATCTTGTTCTGAGGAAAACTGTGCAGGTAATGAACCCAACAAATGCAACCTGAAAAATAGTCATAGAATCGAGTTAGAAATGGTTATATTGGTTGTAATATATGCAGTTTATTTCTGCAAATAAGAATATCACAATTGAGGAATCTTTGTACAATAATCCCCTACCTGACATGTTCTGAATATATAAAGAAACCGATGTCTCTTAATCAATAGGATCTCTCTATCAAAACAACTTGCAAAAGCCTCCCGCATAGTAATAGCATACTTTGTCTTTGCCAATGCAGAAGGATGACTAGCTTGTCTGTCATAGGGAACAGACAGTGTGGAATTCACAGACTTCCCAAACCTAGAATTCTTAAATGCTTCTGCAATTTGTGAAGAGGAAATGTATGTATAGGGCTTTGAAGAATCAGCCCAATATTGAGCTTGATCATTTTTCGATGTCACCTGAGAGGAATAAAGAAAGGGAAAACATAGGTAACAATGAACAGAAAAATCATGACAGTTGCTAGTTAGAGATGAATTACCTCTTGGAGAAAATCTGCGACTCCCTTGCGCGGCGGTGAACGAAAGCCTAGTGAATCAAAGAACTCAAGAACGTCTGCACGAGGCCCGTGATATAATATTTGTCCTTCTGATAACAATATAAGATCATCAAAGAGATTGAATGTCTCAGGTGCAGGCTGTAGAAGAGCTACAAGTACAGTTGCATCCATCAGGTGCACAAAATTCCCAAGACATTTAACTATCTGGTATGTTGTAGAGCTATCCAGTCCAGTTGATATTTCATCCATAAAAAGAGCCTTTCTTGGCCCCACCATCATCTCCCCTGCCCATAAACAGAGCAATTAGTTTTAATTAAAGAATATGTCGTCATCTTGCATTCCACACACTGACTTATCAAAAATACTTTGTAAAAGAGTTGAGTACAACTCAAGGGAAATAAGGGGCATGGAGCTGCACCTGAGGTAACTCTTTTTCTTTGGCCACCGGAGACACCCCTGAGCATATCATTTCCAACTAGAGTATCCGCACATACATCAAGACCAAGAACTTTCAACACGTATTCGGTCGAAATACTATGTGCTTTACCACCAACAGATGCTGCCTATGTAAAACGCGGGAACAAATTATATATTACGGTAGATAGGAAACTTGTATTGGATCCGCGTGTTAGATATCTACCTTCATAAAAGCGTCGACCTCCGGATTAGGGCGTATGTTTTTTTCCTTCTCTAATCGCTCAAGATCTTTTATGTAACCTGGTTTTTATTTATATGTTAGGCTTCATTGACATGTGAGCCCACTATTGTGCTCTACGTATCGTCATGCAACCAGATGTTGACTCAATAAGTCCAATCTTCAACTGCAGCTAGTAATTCTTTTCATTTATCACATAACAGTATTATACAATTAATGACATTCAGCTTGGAAGGAAACATGTTCACCATGTATGTATATACGCAGAGAAATATAATTAAATTCAGTGGAGATTATGAGGATTATATATAAAGGTGATAACCTGAAAATATATCACTTGCTCCTTGACACCTTGCAGCAAAATCAAAAGTTTCCCGTACAGTTATTTCAGCAATGTGATTATCCGTCTGACTGATGTATGCAGCTGTTCTTTGAGCATAGAACTCGTCAAGCCTGTGGCCATTATATGTGACATCCCCGCTTTTCTGGATAAGAAAACAACATAAACTTATTAAGTGAAAAGAACCAGTGTCAGCCCAAAAGTCCAGCTAACAATATGGAGAAACAAAAAAAGCTGTTGAGACTTGAGATATGTATGATGGTCTTTGAAATTATTATTGGGAAGATACAGGCTACATTAGAAGTTTTTATATGAGTTGAATGAAAAATCACAGACCTTTAAGTTTGAGGCTAATTTCCCGGATAAGGCTAAGAGGAGTGTAGATTTTCCAGCACCTGGAGGTCCCAAAAGGAGTGTCATTCTACAAAATCCAATCATGAGAATTAGTAATTTAAACCACTTCTATTTCTGAAATGATGTTATCTTTCACTTAATTGGTGAATTAGTCCACATCTCGCATATACATGACAGGCAAAGTTTTTCATGCTAGTCCATCAAAAAAAAGAAGAAGTTTAGAGTTAAGCAGACAAACCTTCCAGGCTTCACATAGCCACTGACATCATTCAAGATAGTTAAAGAATGCTTTTTTGGACGAAATAACCCCACAGAGGTCAACAGATACTGCAGAAAAACACACCAAATCATATAACCCCAAGCACACATACAAAAAATATATAGCCAAAAATACAAAATTCTTCATAAATCATCACCTCTGCCATGTCTCTCGTATAATTAACCAAAGTAGGCAAAGCTCTTGAACCTACTTGTACATCAGCAGTAACATTCAGGTTCTGAAACCTGACTTCAACCTTTGGGATCTCTAATCCAGCTCTATTTCTCCACACATAACACAATATTATCATATCGAACAAATAATACTATCAACCAAATATTTTTTAAAGAAATTTGTTTCTTTTTCGAAAATAAATTCCAAGAAAAATCATTACCTATTCAACCGCTCCTTGATGCCAAAAAGCAGCCTGAAATTATCTTGCTCAGACGTGGCAAGCGCCTTTCTGACCACAAGCTCCCTCCGACTTCGACTCAAGTTAGTAACATCAACCGTCTCCGTCCGCTTCTCTCCATCTCTTGCCTCGGACGCCGACCGTCGGATCAAAGCCGTACTCGTCCGCTTCTGCGACGGCAACCTACTTAACGCCGCCCACATCAACTCCTCTTCATCCTCCATCACTGTTTCAGCATTCGACGGTCGTCGAAAAGACTCGCCGCCACCGACCTCGAAAAACTCACTCCCGTTCGACGCCGCCATATATTATTGTCACAAACCCTTAAATAACACCGAACCAAAATACAACACAGCGCTACGTACGTTAGAGAAACATTCGGCGGGATTTTATAACAGTTTCGATTCGAATCTTGAAGCGATTACGAGACTTGATTCGTTGCTGCTTGTGTTTCGAAGTCGGTGGAGATTTTTGAGCGAAAAGTGTGATGATGATGTGATGATCCGAATCGGGTAATCGAAGATCGCCCGCTATTTTTGTAGATGGGATGTGTGAAATAACGAAACTGCCCTCTAAACGATCTTCTAAAACACGAGATGTTCGTTTGCAGCAGTGGTGGTTGGAATCACGGACGTACACGTGTCGGTCATAAAATTACACAGACGTGTGAAATTTTATTTTGTTCTGTTCTTGTTTAAACTGATTTGTTTTGGAATGAGTAATTAGTATTTGATGCAAATTTGTATATCTATTTCTAGGTACATGTACATGTACATTTTATTTTATTTTATTATTGATTGGATTGGATTGTGATTAAACACATCTAATTAATTGTGGAGTAATATTCAAATTAAAAGGTATGGTATCACAATAATATTATTGTTGCACTGAAATATGACGTAAGGGATGATGTATTATTGAACTATTTTTAGTGAATGTATTTTTTTTTTAAATCAGCGTTTATGTGAAATAATCTACTTGTACTTGATAAGATATGCACTGTATTATTTATTATTCGATGCTTGCTGAGCTTTCTTACATACCTCAAATGGAAGTGAAATGAATATCATGCGAAATGAACATCTAATTAATTAATGACGTCTATTAATGTGAAGCGAATTTACAATGCTTTACGTTTTGTATTTCTTAGTGTTAAATCACACCACCATCATAATATGTCTCATGCAAATGAAAGAGATTGGATAACATTTTTTTTAGTCGGGATGCTCGAATGGAATGAGTAACTGTGGCCAAATTGCTCTCTGATCAGTTGACCAATTGGTATTTTGACTTTCAACCTCGTACTTGAAGAGGAAGAAATAGTAACATTTTTTGGTTGACCAGAGTTTAGTGCGTGTAAGAAATATCAATTTATAGTTGAAAGGTTTATCACCGTAATGAAGTACATTTATTCGTTTCGCACTAAATGAAATTACGTGCTAAAAGAGAACTATAGTTGAAGAAATGGACTTGTCTGAAAGGGACGAACATTTGTGGAAAGAGGAAACTCATAAATTTGTGAATATTGCAAAATTCCCTTGCCAGAAAAAAATTGTCAGTCGGATGATAAAATAAGGGACTTTGAAATTTTGGCTTAATCAAATTGGGACTAGAACTCAAATAACAGGCACTGGTACATTAAATATGAGTAACTCGAAAATGGCTTAATTAAATTGGGACTAGAACTTAATTAAAAGGTGCCTAAAAACTAGAGGAACTTTGAGATAGGCTGTTTTTTTTTTTTTGAAGTTTCATTAAATAATACAATAATTTGATGCATGTATCAGGTCCTATGAATACACACAATAATACATGCATGCATGCATCACCTATGCAGGGCTCAAATACAGAATCATGCTGCCTAAAACTTATTCATAAGCCGAGCTACGAACTAAAGTTATGAGAGAATCACATTACTTGAGATGTTTCCCTGGTTTTAACGTCTTTGGAAATTGAGGACTCGTAGAGAAACGGCAAAGGTACCAAAGAAGAAGAAACTGAAGGCAATCAGCACTGCAGCTGTATATCCCATCATGCTGTATTCAAAACCAAGGCTAACTTTCAAATACTCCTTTACACTTCCTTCAAACCCTGGCCCGACTATTTTGTCATCAACGTCACCGAGTTGGGAAATGATGATTCCCTTCAGAGTCCACGCAACTGGAGAAATGTAATAGAACCAAATCCACCATCCAGGTATTTTCTAGGAAGAATGATGGTATAATTTTTTCAGTACTTTCTCTATAAATGCTGTCTTGATAAATTAGTAACAGAGAAGGACATTTTATTTGACTTACGGGCTTTGGGATTAGAAAGCCAGAGAGAAGATTCCACAAAGAGTAGAATGCAGATGATACGACTGCTGCCATATGCTGGTTAGGTGTGAGACCAATAGCCATCATCCCGTAGAAGGTATAATATGTGAATGTGAGGAACATGAATACCAGGTAGAGGAAAAACTTCTCTGCAGAAATTCAAAAAAAATAAATGGTTTTTACTAACAAGTAATTTCCAGATGGTTTATCCAAAAAATAGTAACACGTTATTGAATGGAACAAATAGGAGTAGAACATTGAGTGAGCAGCTTACTTGCTGTCCTCTCGAAATTTATCATGAAGAATGTTATGACACCATAAACAGTAGTCTGCAAAATAATATATGGAATCTCCACCAGGCCCTGTTGATATCATTGGAATGGTCATTTTGAATCTCCCGGTTTTTTCTGCATGTTTCAGTGTCTGTTTTTTAAAATAAAATAAAAATTACAGAAAAACCTGCCTGAGCCAATGCATAGGGATAAGCAGAATACATTCCAGCTGCCCTTTCCCTATAAAATACTGTCCGCTCTATTGAAACTACGGGCTGTATTGTGGAGGCATTAGTGACACCCAAAAATAGGACTGCAGAATATAATGCACCCATGACTGTGGAGAGAGCTTGAGTTGTGTCCCTGAGAAGTGAGAACACTCAAATGGAATAACTTATCTTTTCACATTCTTCATAAACGAAAAAATAATAACTTATCACTTATATGAAACATGAAAACTGTCTCACAAACTACGAAACTAAAAGACTTAAAAATATAATGTATCCACGTAAGCATTGCATTGGAATTCAAACAGAAGATACTTAATATAACCAAGTCAGTATTCATTCATAACTTTGGCTTCATGCCTAAGATCAGAACACAACAACTATGCAAAAACTGGAAAGAGCTCAACTACTAGAGACCAAATCATAAAGGAGCATTACCTTTTCGAACCGATATTCCAAAAAACCGAACCAATTATCAAGGAACACAGAATTGTGAAGAATATCCGCACAGCATTGTATTCTGGACTTCTCCAGTAAACAAGATTTTGTTTTCGAAAACAAATGCAGAACTGATTGAATATATTTTCTGAGTACATTGTTGAAAACTTCAACGGCTGTGAACCAGGTGGGGGAACACTCAAACTCTTAATTGAAGCTTCCACCTCTCTGGGAACAAAAGAACTTTCACTCAGATGTTATGGAGTTTGAACATTGACGCATTGTTGAAATATAATAAAATTACCTGTACTGGCCGGAATTTGCATACAAATCTGCCAAATCTGCACCATATCTGACCTCGGCAGCAGGTGTGCTGATCTCTAGCACCCAGGTTGCTGGGTTATAGCCATCCGGAATAGGCGGCACTCCCTCAATTGCCTGCAAAAATGTTAAATATTTTTTTAAATAGTGTTCTGGATAGCAAACCAGTCGTTTTTTTAACGTTAATAAAGAAAGGGGAAAATAAGGACAGTGTTACTTACTTGAAAATAGTTAATCATGGTTTGTGAATGCTCGCCAAGCTTTCCTCCGTATATAACTCGACCACCACGTTTCATAAGTAGAAGCTATAGACATTCAAACATCAAATGTAAATATTCAGAACAAAAACATACATGTTTAAAACCAATTCTGAAAGCAAATTCTAAGCAACCTCATCAAACGCTTCAAATATGTCGATGCTCGGCTGATGTATGGTGCAGACAACTGTCCTTCCTGTATCCACTGTATTGCGAACAGTGCGCATCACTATGGCTGCAGCCCTCGCATCAAGTCCAGATGTGGGTTCGTCCATGAAAATAATGGATGGATTTGCTACAAGTTCCACTGCGATTGTCAGACGCTTTCTTTGCTCTGTTGATAGACCAGAACTTCCAGGAAGACCGACCAAAGCATTCCTCAGAGAATCAAGTTCAACCAGTTTCATCACTTCTTCAACAAACGCCTGAAATACATAGAAAATCACATGTGTCAAACAAGTCCAAGGCTCTACAGTGTGGTATAGGTAAGAAAGTTAAGTAGCATACTCGTTTCTTCTCTATGCTGACTTCCTTTGGAAGTCGGAGGCTTGACGAGTACCAGAGAGATTCTTCGACTGTCACCTGAGGGGAATGTATATCATTCTGTTCCACATACCCTGAAATTCTGGCAAAAGTGCGTTGTTCTTTTGGATAACCAGAAATTCTGATGTCACCCTCAATATATCCACCAGTCTTTCTACCAGCAAGAACATCCATCAAAGTCGTCTTTCCTGCCCCACTTGATCCGACTAGTGCTGTAAGAACACCAGGGGAGAAAACTCCGCTCACGGCTGACAAAAGCTGCAGTTTATTTTCTGGCACACCACTGTCGCTCATTTCCTGGTCATCGAGTATTAAATTGAGGATCGAAATAAGAATATGAGCTTAAAAAGAGAAGCATACTTCTGAATACAAACCTTTGGCATATCAACAAAGTAATTAACACTGTGGAATGTCATGGTCATTGGTTCAAAGGGAAGAATCATTCCTCCCTTGCTGACTCCATTTTCTGTTGACACTGAACCCAATTCAGATTGCTGAACTTCTAAAATAAAGAAAGCAATTTGTTATTGTTGGTTTACATTGTTTGCCACATAGGAAACAAAATACTAATAGCAAAAGCATATATGCATTATGGAATATATCACTATTCACTATCAGCCAAAGATAGATCACCTTTCCCATAAGCACCCTCTTGTTTGTCATCAATGGAAACCACGGCCTGTGCTTTCTTGATAGCTGGGATTATAAAGTAAACAAATTGGCTGCGGGTTTTTGAGACATTAAACAATATAGTGCATTCTTAGAAAAAATCGCAAAACTTACGGTTAAGGTATGTGAGGGCCAAAGTCGTTATTGCATTGAAAAGAAACCCATAAGCTAATAATACTCCAATCCCAAGCCAATACCAATAATCTTCGGATGGTAAACTATGCAAACGAAGAAAATTGACTCCCACCGAAGAATCAGCAATCATTGATTTCTGGAAAAGAAGGTGCAACAGAAATTATCGAGGAACACTTGGTATATTGTTGCAAGGTGACAGGAGATAAAATTGGAAGATGATGAGTAGATTCCAGCAGAGCAAACCTTCAGCCATCTAGTGGCCGCAAACTCATTAACAGAAAGTGCAAGCTGCCCATAGGACAAAGGTGATACCCAAAATGCCCAGGACCACCATGGCTTAATTAGTCCTGAAAAGTATAAGATATCTGCAGGTCAGTTAAAGTGATACATCTATATTATGGACTAAATAAAGGCATCATCTGCCTAGCATAGATTACTTGAAAACAAATCAGATCTTCTGCAACATTTTTCACTGCCTTGTACCTTTGGGTATGATAAATCCACCCAACAAGAATATGATGAAAAGGGCAGCTGATCCAAATGTATTGGCAATTATTGTATCTCGCGATAGTGAAGCCATCATACGGAAGAGACTCAATCCCATATTATGGATCGCGAAAAGGAGAAGCATATACCGGAAGAACCTAATGCACGAAATTGATAAGGATAATTGTGATGATTTAATAGGACCTATGTCATTCACATAATGTGGAGTAAGCAAGAGCTACCTGCCAGCACTTGGTGCTAGTCCCACTGAATAGTACACGATGCAGGACCATATGACAGATTCAAGGACTGAATATGGTACACGCGTAATCCAGTTAGAAATTAACCATGACCATGCTGGATGGAAGTAATTATCTCTTTGCTTGTAAAAGACGGGAAGGCGGTATATCATTATTGGTAACTCCGACATCCCATTGAACATCATGTGTATTAAGCCAAAGAACAAGGCACTAAGATAAAGGTTGGCATTAGCCTCATCAGTAGGGTGCAATCTTGTTCTGGGGAAAATAGTGCAGGTAATGAATGCAACAAAGGCAACCTACAAAATAAGCATAGCATTTAGTTATAATAGTTAAATGGGTTGTAAAATATGCATTTTATTTCAGAAATTATCTAGGAATGTTTGTATCCAATGAAAAGAATTTAGACAATAAACCCGAACCTGGCACGTTTTGAATATATAAAGAAATTGGTGTCTCTTAATCAATAGGATCTCCCTATCAAAACAAGTTGCGAAACTCTCCCACATCGTAACAGCATATTTTGTCTTTGTTAATGCAGAAGGATGGCTAGCTTGTCTATCATAGGGAACAGTAAGTGTGGAATTCACAGACCTCCCGAACCTAGAACTCTTAAATGCTTCTGCAATATGTGAAGAGGAAATATATGTATAGGGCTTTGAAGAATCAGCCCAATATTGAGCTTGATCATTTTTTGATGTCACCTGAGAGGGAAAAAAAGAAAAGATAAGCATGTGTAAGATGAACAGAAAAATTATATCAGGTGCTAGTTAGAGACAAAATACCTCTTGAAGAAAATCTGCAACTCCTTTGCGTGGGGGTGAACGAAAGCCTACTGACTCAAAGAACTCTAGAACATCTGCACGAGGCCCGTGATATACTATATTTCCTTCTGATAACAATATAAGATCATCAAAGAGATTGAATGTCTCGGGTGCAGGCTGTAAAAGAGCTATAAGTACAGTTGCATCCATCAGGTGCACAAAATTTCCTAGACATTTAATTATCTGGTAAGTTGTAGCGCTATCCAGTCCTGTAGATATTTCATCCATAAAAAGAGCCTTTCTTGGCCCCACCATCATCTCCCCTGCCCATAAACCGAGCAATGATTTTTATCAAATTTTGAATGCTTGAAATGTATGTCATTATCTTGCAGTCCTACTAGTCCTAGCAATGTGTTACCAAAAATTCCCTTGGAAAGGCTCGCACCACATTTAAGTAAAATTTAAGAGGAATATGGCACCTGAGGTAACTCTTTTCTTTTGGCCACCAGATACACCCCTGAGCATACCATCTCCAACTAGAGTATCCGCACATACATCAAGACCAAGAACTTTCAACACGTATTCGGTTGAAATACTATTTGACTTGCCACCAACAGATGCTGCCTATGAAAAACACAGGAACAGATATTCTATTACAGTAGCAAAGTAACTTGTATTGAATTCCAGAGTGTTAGAGATCTACCTTCATAAAAGCATCAACCTCTGGATTTGGGCGTATGTTTTTTTCCTTCTCTAATCGCTCCATATCTTTTATATAACCTAGTTTTTATTAGAAATAGTCAGGCCTCATTGTCATGACTCATGATACCCCACTAACGTGCAAAATGTATTTCCAAGCAATCAGAAGTTGACCCAATAAGTACAATCCCAACTTCAGCTAACAGTTCTTTTTATTCATCACATATCAGTATTATATATAGTTAACCGCATTATGCATCTCGAAGAAAACATGCTCAGTAAATATGCTTCTACATAAAATAATGGGATTGAAGAGTATGATAAACCTGAAAAGATATCACTTGCGCCTTGACACCTTGCAGCGAAATCAAAAGTTTCCCGTAAAGTCATATCAGGAATGTGATTGTCTGTCTGACTGATGTATGCAGATGTTCTTTGAGCAAGGAACTCGTCAAGCTTGTGGCCGTTGTATGTGACATCCCCACTTTTCTGGATAATAAACCCATATCAACTTATTAAGTATATTATACGTAAAAGGTAGCTACAGTGAAAACAACTAGTGTCAGCCCAAAATTCTAACAAATATGTAGAAACCAACAATGCTACCGACACTTGAGAAATGTAAAATTATGTTTCCATACAAGTCCGAAAGTTATGTGGCCTTTTGAGTTATCAGTGGAAAGATACATATACCCAAAGTTTCTGCATGAAATTGTATGAGTTGGAAATAATTTACAGACCTTTAAGTTTCCGGCTAGTTTCCCAGCTAAGGCTAAGAGGAGTGTAGACTTTCCAGAGCCAGGAGGTCCCAAAAGGAGTGTCATTCTACAAAATTTAATCAAGAGAATGAGTGAGTAAATCAGAGCTATGTCCAGCAATGATGTTCTCGTTCATTTAATTGTTGAACTAGCCCATATCACATGCACATGACACAGATATTTTCATTCCAGTCCATCAATTTCTTCACACTCAAAAACATGTTAGAGGTCATAAAAAAACACATGTTAGAGATATGCAGACAAACCTTCCGGGCTTCACATAGCCACTGGCATCCTTTAAGATAGTCAAGGAATGCTTTTTTGGACGAAATAATCCCACAGAGGTCAGCAGATACTGCAGAAGCACAAGCCAAAATTTATAACCCAAGCACATGTCAAACACATATGGTCACAAATACCAAATTCTCCATGAATTATCACCTCTGTCATGTCGCGCGTATAATTCACCAATGTAGGCAAAGCTCTTGAGCCTACTTGTACATCTGCAGTAACATTCAGGTTCTGAAACCTCACTTCAACCTTACGGATCTCCAATCCAGCTCTATTTCCATATGGCACATAACACATCGTCACATCAGTCAAAAAAATACAATATCAACAAAATTTTATACACCCAACATTTCCCCTACATCTCCTTCTCAGGAAATAAACCGCAATTTCAAACCAAAAACCTTTACCTATCAAACCGCTCCTTGATGCCAGAAAGCAGCCTGAAATTATCTTGTTCAGACGTGGCAAGCGCCTTTCTGACCACAAGCTCCCTCCGACTTCTACTTAACTTAGTAACATCAATCGTCTCCGTCCGCTTCTCTCCATCTCTTGCCTCGGACGCTGACCGTCGGATCAAAGCCGTACTCGCCCTCTGCTGCGACGGCAACCTACTCAACGCTGACCACATCAGCTCCTCCTCGTCCTCAATCACCGTTTCCCTATTCGACGGCTGCCGAAATGAATCGCCACGGACGTCGGCTCCGAGCTCGAGAAACTCACTCCCATTCGTCGCCGCCATCGCTACAAACCCTCAAATCACTCCAAAAACCACGCAGCTACTAAAACCTTCTGCAGATCTTTACATGCAGAAATTCTCAGTAAATTTAAACTCCGTTTCGAAGCTGAGCTACGAAATCGGTAGAGATTTTTGAGGACGACGGAGGAGCCGATGACGACGACAGTGACGATCGAATTTAGCAAAGCGAGATCTCCCGCTACTTTTGTACATGGGATGCTTGAATTACGAAAATGCCCTCGATGCAAATAGTGGTAATAAGTAGTTGGAATCAAGAACGTACACGTGTCGATCACTAGTTGTGCCACCTGTAATTATTATTTTATCAGGCTTATTTCTCTTTGTTTTGGACTAATGTAATATTGTATGCAACTTCGTAGATACACATCTAAGGATTAGGATCAGGTGCAAAACCTATATTATTGTAAAAAATACAAACTAATCTCATCCTTTGATTTTGTAATGTCTGTGGATGAGATTAAAGTTAAAATAAATAAATATAATTCAAATTGATATTGGATCAGGGGTAAATCTGGAATAAAACATTAGCACTTTCTCTCTCTCTCATCCTCTCGATTAAACATTCAGATCTGGGGACGACGTTGCACCATGGTCGACGGAGCCGACGACACCGATGATCATCCTTGGACGACGATGACGCCGACGATCATCCTTGAATCGTCAGGTTGTTCAAACCGAATTCAATGGGTTGCGTTCCGTCGAAGCTCTTCAAGCAGGAGTTGAATTTGGGATTAGGGTTGGGGCTTCATACGCAGATTTTGAAATGGGTTTGGGATGGTTATGATTTTGTGGTGAATGGGGCTTCAGAGAAACATGATTTACCTCAGATCTGCAAATCAAGCAATTACGCGGACGTCTGAAACATAACGGCGCGGACGTCTGAGGAGTTTTGGAAATTGGGAAGATCTCCGCTGGACATAAATCACAAGGGGTCCGCGGTCTGCACACTCCAGACTATTTTTTTGTCAAACCTGTCCAAATTTTTTAACGAATTATAATTCAATTTTGACGAATTATGTCATAGTTCGTCAAAATTGGACTAAAATTCATCATGAATTACGACATATTGTAGTATACTTCGATTAACAATGCTATAATTCGTCATATGTAATTAAAATTCTTCCAAATTTTGGCAGTAACATTGTATAATATGTCAAGAATTTTATAATTCGTCACGGCCTAATTATGGTTCGTTATGTCATAGTTCGTCCAAATTGGACTATATTCGTCAAGATTTCGACGAATTATAGTGCACTTTTGACGAATTATGACATAATTCATCACATTTGGACTATAATTCGTCAACAATTCGGCAGTATCATCGATAGTTCATGATAATTTATAGTTCGTCATCACTAATTTATAGTTCGTTATCCAATTTTGGACGAATTATGTTATAGTTCGTCCAAATTGGACTATTTTCGTCAAGATTTCGACGAATTATAGTGCACTTTTGATGAATTATGACATAATTCATCACATTTGGACTATAATTCGTCAACAATTCGGCAGTATCATCGATAGTTAGACATGATAATTTATAGTTCGTCATCACCAATTTATAGTTCGTTATGATTTCTTCTCGTTTTCGATTTTTGCGTTTCTTCTGCGTTTTCGTTTTCGATTTCTGCGTTTTCGACCGCGACTCGTTCTTCCGATTTCGATTTCGATTAGTTCGTTTTCGATCGCGATTTCGATTTCGATTCGATTTCGATTTCGATCGACTGCGATTTCGATTTCGATTAGCTTGTTTTCGATCGCGACTCGTTCTTCCGATTTAGGGTTCCTTAGTCGTCGGGATTTGAGAATTGGAGAGGAGAGATACGGTTTTTTTGTCAATTATACCCTTTTCGATTTGAAATCACGTATAAAATTCCGTTAATTACTAATAAAAATCAATTTGTTTCAGCCTTTGGATCTTCAAAACGAATGGTGCAGATTGTTTTGTATTTTGCACCAGATCTGGGCTTTGCACCAGATCTGGCCTCACACATCTAATAATAATATTATTTTTATGAATGGATACACGTGTTAGTACATATATATTGTAATGGATACATTTCTTGAAAATTGATGATCCAGGATTCGAACTTAATGTGTCAAAATCCAATCATCTTTGAGTTGACTCCTTAACCGGTCACCACTCATAATGATCACATCTAATAACATTGAATTACAATATTATTTTTTTGTTAGTTAGTAACATTGAATTACAATTGAACTCAACTAACTATTTTGATTTATTTATATAAGGAAAAGTATCGCCACAATGTTTATAGTGCCTTATTAGAATTTTATTTAATTCATGTATATCACTCTGTTTATTGTGCCTTATCAGAATTTTATTTAATTCATGTATGTTTTTCGTTAAATAAGTGACAAATAACATTTTTAATTCTGGCAATCAATATTGCAGGAAATCTTGATAATAGGATATATCAATAATTTGAGCTTTCTTAAGTGCCTCAGAGGCGACATTTATTTCATGAAGCTAAAATATGTATGACACGATAATATCATTATCATTTAGTGTAATACAGTGACACTGTTTGACTAATTTGGGTATGGTGAAGGTGAACTGGTGACAATCAGATGCATTCAGAAATCGATATAATACAAAGTCACGCGTAATTTTATTATCAGAAGATAATTAAATTAGTATAGTTGGTGCTCAAATTTATATATTTGGAGAATTTACTCAAAGAATGGAATGAGTAACTGTGACCACATGTTTATTAAAATTTGACAAGTTTGTATCGTAAATTTTAACATCGTACCTAACGAGAAAATAATGTCGCGTTTATGGGAATTGTAATTGTGTGTCCAGACTTTTAAGTCACTTGTTGACCAGAATTCAATTTTTTTTGATAAGGGGTATAATAGTTAAGAACATTATAATGTATGTGACGTCTTATTCTCTAGTACATATATTTAGATCTTTGAAACGCTAGCAAGACATATTGATCAGATTCGAAATCATCTGGTACATTTTTTCATTTATGAAGCACAGGCTGGGTTCGTCACCTTTACCGTTCATGGATACGCACATCCACCCCAAATCGGTACATTCTTCGACACTTATAGCTCAGGCCTCCTTAGGAACCCTTACCGTTGCAAGAAAACGGCATCCCATCTTGACAACCGAATAGCACCTCCACGAGAGAGGCATCCACACGCAAGAGGAAAGCACTCTACGCGCAATGCGTGAAGAGGAAAGCATTCACGAGGGATATAGGAAGAATCCACGCGGGACTAAGAAGAGGAAAATGAAAAAAAAATTCTCACAAAAGTGTGAGAAAAATGTCATGGGTGGGGTTTGAACATTCAATCTTGTAAAAGTAGAGATTTGCTACTTTAAATCAGTTGTTATTTATTTATTTCTTGCCAACTGAGATTACGTTAAAAGATTACTTAATTCGATTATCAGGTTAATTTATTTTAATCAATGCGATTAATATGATAGAATGTGTGCAAAGAGACTCTTTTCTCTTCTTTTTTTTGATAGTGATTAGTAATTGTTAGAGGGGTGGAGAGGGCTTCGAACCTGAGCTCTGTGAGCTGCAGGTGAGCATGCCAACCGGTCATGCCATTCTTTGCCTCCGCGATGAGACTCAAAATTAACTCAACTGAAAATGGAAGTACTATTGATACTTAAGTAATGTTTTGGAGGAAATTGTTAATCAAATTGGGAGTAGAACCCAATTAAGGGGTTGTCGAGTTGAGTAAATTGAAATCGGCTAAATCAATTTGGGAATAGAAATCGATTAACGGTGCGGACAACGTAAAAGAGCATGGAATTTGGCTTCATGACTACAGCTAAATTAATGGTGTGGAAAAGTGGAGGAACTTGGAATTAGTGTAGCACCAAATTTGTGTTCTTTTGTATAGTATGTAAGTTCATTGAGCTATGCAAAAATAGTACTCGCTCTGTACCTGTTTGTTTGTTCATTTTTCTTTTTGGGTGTCCCTTAATATTTGTTCACTTTCCTTTTATATACAATACAATAATCAAATCAATCATCTCTTTCCTACCAAAAAATTTATTTTTATTAAAAAAAATTATACTTTCAATAATAAAAAAGTAATAATTCGTGTACGGACTCACCTCCACATACACTCTCATCATATTTCTCTTTATATCACCGTTCTTTATTTACTTTTCTTAATTAGCGTGCCGATTGTCCTTTTGGACAAACATTAAGGGACGGAGAGAGTAGATGATATATAATGACATCCTTGAAAACAAAATGTCACTACTGAAATTAACAAAATCGGCATGATAAAGGGGTCGGCATAATGGACGGGACTGCACCCAAAAAGCTCCACGAGCGGGACATTTGTGAACGAGATGCAATAATTTTACAAACAGCCACACGTAACTTGAAAGGTTACAAAAGCAGAAAGTCTGAGTATCTACAAAGATAAATATGTTATGTGCCGTGTATAAGTGAAATATATAAGCACAACAAATATGTATAACAAAGATCAAACAAGTATAATCAGTTCTCTGGAAGTTTGTCCTTCAAATAATTCAGTATTGCCTTGGTTCCTCGGTCCAGAATAGCTCTACGAATGCTGGAAAGAGGAATTGGATATCAGTGAGACTACAACTTTGTTACTTGAAGCAACTTATTCGAGTTCATTTTTTTACAAATACCTTCTCAATGGATTTCCATCTACTCGTAAAGCCTGAAGGTTTGGCTCCAGCAATCCCTGCACAAGGAATTTTCCTAATAAATGATTTATGAGAAGTAGATATATGGTCGGGATGCATGAAGAGGGGTACTGCTAGTTTGGCATTCACCGTACATACTAACATCTTAGGCGGATGCGTCGATTTCATTTTATTAATGGATATCATACCTCCAGTCTAGCGATCACGGTGAAGTCATCAAGTCAAGATATAAATAAAGCAAATGGAAGTATAGATCATCATAGTTTTGCTAGTAAAATCATGCATCTTATCTTCAGATATCTTCACTAAATTTTGGTCTACGGTAGAATTTACCGGATAAATATTCACCAGATATAGTTTAATACTTCATATTCCAAGGATGAGTAATGGAGAAGTTCATAGACTGACCAGCTGTGCGGGAAGTGAAGAGATATTGTTGTCTGATAAGTCAAGCTCGTTGAGGCAACTAAGAGATTTAAATCCCTGCATGCACCAAACAAGGCAGCTGAGTCTTGGCCCGTGTGTTATGGACATGCATTCTCATAAACTGAATAACTTATTCAAACGTGTCATAGTATTTGAACTAACCACGCACTTGAGAATACCTTCATTAATTCATGAAACACTGTACTAGTACTAGTTGTACCAACCAATGGTGTACATAAAATATGGAGATAAACCACCAATAGTAAGCGTCTAGCTTAATGCAGTCTGTACCTCTGAAATTGACTGTAGGCAATTTTGGCTCAAATCAAGTATACGTAGTTGACGTAGGCCCAATATATCAGATGGCACTTCTTGCAGCTGCATTCGTCTTCATAGTAAAAGCAAATAAGAATCAACAACATATTACAAACATATATGTCCATACCTATACTTGATTTGCTGCAGGATCTGATTTACCTGAGGTAAAGTTCTTGCAGCTGTTGTAAACTTGAAAGTCTAGGTAATGTGATAGCATTGCCACTAAGATCGAGGATTTGGAGGCTTTGGAGAGCTAACAATCCATCAGCAGGTATCTAAGGGCATGTAGAGAGATAGTTGGTACTTGGTACATGCCATGATCAAAGAACAAAAGGTTGCTGTCCAAGGTATCCTAACTTTAAAGATTAAAATGAACATCATTTGAAAATCATTTGATCAGAACTTTCTGGTCGCATATACTTACTATGGCTAACAAATGATGGTAAATATTTACACAGTCCAATTTGCCTGGATACCTTTTTTTTTCTTACTGATGACTATAAAAAGATGGCATTGTGAACAGTAAAAACTGGGAAAGAGATATGGAGAAGTAATCAATTACTTGTTTGAGAGGATTATTGTCAAGCTTCAGACATATGAGACTGGGTAGTGAATTAAGTATTGCAGATGGCCATTCCCTAATCTTATTCCTGGATAGGATTAAAACCTGCAAGTGAAATTATGTTTGATTATCCAACCAGCTAAATAAGAGGATAACAAAAAAAAATTTATTAGAGCAGAGAGAGATAATTGAGTATTGGCATGGAAGTCCGCACATATTCACCTCTGTGGACTGTGGAGTGTAGTATTTTTAAGTTTGCAAGTTACACTTTTTGTAACAAAATAAATATGAGGGAAGTACTATTGAAAACATAGTTCTGTTCCTGTCTCTTAAATGAGTATTGAGTTCAACCAAATGATAGTTTACCTGGAGATTTGAACAAGAAGAAAGCTCAACTGGTAGCTCTTCGAATGAGTTCTTTGACAAATCAAGTTTCGTGATGTCATTTGACTCCCATACGTCTGAAGGGACCACAGTTAAACCCAAGTTCTGTAGAGATAATTCCTGATACAAGAAGTATATGCAATGCAACCATTCGGACATGAGCTTACCAGATACTAAAAGACATTTACTTCTCTTAAAAGAAAATTGCATGTCTTCAGCACACGATTTACCATAAGAAAACAATACAAATATACATAACAAGGTGACACTTTGTCATAAAGAGTAGTCCCCAAAAGTAGCCAGTAAAAACTCAATATGTTTCACACCCTTTAGCTGGAAGCTGGAACATCCTAACATCGAGAACTCATGATTGCTAAAATATTACATCATACTGAACAATGACCATTCTAATGCATTTACAGGATATGTCATTCCGAAAATTATCTGAGAAAATTGCGGAGGAATAAAAGACTACTTTGGTTGCTCACGCTAAGAGGCACATAATGTAAATTATTATTACCTTTGAAGATATAGACAACCGAGTGGCTCGAACAATAATATCTTCCTTTACTGAGGTGGCAGATCCAGCCCCTGCTACAAAAGGATAAGAATAGCATTAAAGCTGACGATTGTTTCATCATTAAAAAAATCTGCTAAATTGCATTGAAGAACGATGTGTTGAAATATGTAAAAAGCCTTGTGCTCTAAAGAAAAGTGCAGGTATCAAACTACCTTCCTCAGCAGAAAGTCTACTCCGAAGGTACTTGAGTAAAGTGGTTGTAGGTCCAGATACAAGTGAGCTGTAAGAAAAACATGAATATAAGATTAACAAGCCATGAGTAACAAAGAGAAGAAAAAAAACTACAGGCGATTACTGACTTGCTGTACAAATAACATTTCAAACCTTCGAAGACTTCGCATGGGATTGCCAACCAAAAGAAGCCTGCGCAAAGTTGTCATATTGCCTATAAAATCAAGCATCTGTTAGAGCATGCCACCAGCTTTGCAGTGTAGATCTAGAATTAGCTTAGTCTTCTACAAGATTTGCAGATATACATTCACATATCATATGATATTTATGTATAGCACCAACAATTGATTTCGTCATAAGAAATCACAGAAATGTTGAATTTACCAATCTCAGCAGGTAAGCCAGACAGTGAGTTATTTGATAGATCCAAAACAGCAAGACGTAGTTTGCATGCCTCTACTGGAAACTCTTTCAGCTGCATTCTTCAAAGAGATATCTGTCAGATGTGAGTGTTTATACCTTTTTAGCATGGCGATGAACCATATAAACATACACATGGAGTGTAAAGCTTCACATCTGATAAGTTCAAATTCATGCAAAATATCATTATAATCAAAATATTAGTACATGCATCATTATTATGTAAACAGTTCACACAGAGTCACAGACACAGCATTGATCCCAGAACACATGATTATGGGTGACGCAGACCCAGAGGCAGACAAAATAACTGACTGAAAACTACAATACACTAATAATAATCCAGAAAGTATCTAGCCACCTGATTTGAGTGAAGATCAAATGTCCCCAAATGAGACAATTCCCCTATCTCTGCTGGTAACGCAGGCAGCTTGTTATTCCTGAAAGTCATAAAATGACATTTGAGTACTAAATCATAACTGACACAAATGGCATTCATATATTCCAAATATATTAAATTAAAATTTTCATTGCGGCAGTGACAGAGATTTGACCCCATATAGAACTCTGCAAGCACAGAACAGCCTCTGATTGAAGATGGGATGTTTGAAATTCCTGCATAGTGGGTACACAAATTGTTTCTTTACGCATCAACTGGGACCATGATAAAGAGCCCACCGTATGTAAACAAAAGAAAGAAAAAGACACAAACATCCAAAATAAAAAGAGGAACTCCAGCATAAAATCACCCAAATAAATGATTCACTTCACTGATATCTTCTCATGTATGCTAGTTTATACGAGAAGATGATGCAAATTTAAAAAACTTAAAAGCTCAAGCATTCAGATTCTAGAATTTTCCATTTTATCCAAATTCTTTAAGACGATACGAAAAGTTAGCGAACAGTTTACTTACTGTTTTGGTGGAGATCAAGACGAATGAGGCGAGAAAGGTTCCCTATGCTCTCTGGTATACTATTCAGCAAATTTTTTGCTACAAAATAAATTGAAATTAGTAGCAGGCACTAGGCGAATGCAAGTAAATTATATTTCATATGTCATACAGAGTTTACTTAAATCAATATTTGCACTTACATGCATTTAATTCAGTAAGCATCCCCCATGATGCAACCATTTTTTCAGATAGTGTTGTTAACTTGTTTCCCTATCAAAGTGATTAAATTGCTCAACATCACAAAGCAAATCGTTTCCATATTTATAAAAATAAAAAGTAGGAACTGTTATCTACCTCCACATCTAATTTGGCCAATTTGGACCAATTCATTAGATCTTCTGGTAAGCAGATGACGGAATTGTTTGATGCCTGGCAGAAAACACACCAGAACAAGCCGTTGTTCAATCTTATTGACATGTGTAACAAAAAGGAGCTACTTGAACTATGTACATTTCAAATCTACAGATGTATAATATCATCCTACAGAGTTGGACATTTTGTGGTTGGGTTGCAAATTCAGTGTCACACTGATTGGTACTTGCCTAAATAGTAAATATGTTCATTAACTTCACTTGTTTTAAACGAATGCATTTCCAAAAAGATGGTTAACTGACGGAGCATGACGGAGAATGGATGACTGAACACCCGAACTCTTATGTCTCCTCAAATATTTTATAGGAAGGGTAGTACCTTAAAGTCTGACATATTTAAACACTTTCCAAGGGAACAAGGTAATTCCTTAAGTTGATTGTTTGAACAATCAAACCTGTAAAACCAAGGCAGTGAAAAAATAAAATAACATGAACAATCAAGCCTGTAAAACCATGACAGCGGATAGAAATAAAGACATGCTGCAGTGATCCACGAGGAATGGTAGTAGGTCCAACTCTCCACATGAAGGAATAGTTCACTCACTTTACAAGAGAAGTTGCTGATCCAATCTCCTCAAGTATGTCCACTAAAGAGTTGAATGACAAATCTAGCAATTTCAGCAAGGGGAGCCTTCAAAAAGAAACAGTATTTCAGACCACATATAAACCCTTTTTGCCAACATTTCCCAAAGAAAAAAAAGAAGAGCAGCTTCTGAAATCTTACTGTCCTACGGCCTGAGGAAGGTGAGTAAGCTTATTATGGCTGATGTTCAACACAGTCAACTGAGATAAATTTTTCAAGTCCTCCTTCAGAACTTCAATACTATTATGAGCCAAAATCAGCTTATGCAGCTCAACAGCCTGCAACAATACAACAAGATCATAATTAATCCACTTTCGAAAATTTCAAACAAACACCAAGACTCACATGAATGTTCAAAAAATCAATTGATGATTATAGCATACCTCCCACCACTTTACGCCCTCCCCGGCAGACTCCAAATTCGCATATACCTCATCTGGAACTTCCCTGATGTAATAATCAAAACTTCCATAAAGTAGTTGAATGAAAGAAGTTAAATTTATTATTCAAATTACACCAGGTCTAATGATATTCATTTTCCATCTCTTCAACCATTCAAAATCCCATTTACAAACCTCAAATCGAACAATCAGATCGGAAATTCATCTAGCAAGTAACATAACTAGTTATCAAGCTTCTTATCTCAAACAATGAAATCTCACAATCTCAATATCAAATCGTAGCAGATCAAAAACATTTGTTGGAAATTAGCAGTGCGAGCTGACCTGAGGGACCGATTAGATAAATTTAGAGAGCCGGATTCCCTTGCCGCTTTCAGTATTCGATCCATAGTCGTCACAAACTCAAACAACAACTCGCATTAGGAATTTAGGATCCCAGCAGCGAAGATGTTCCATGAATGGCATTCTGGAGGATCGGAATTCGGAGCGCAGGAGGAAACTACTGACTGAATCGCCTACAACGCATCCCGGTTGCTGCATCCAGGTATCCAATCACAGAACGACACGTCATCATCCCGGTTGCTTCAATTAATTGGGTCCCGGTTGCCAATTTCAATTTTTTTTTATGGGAATACAAGCAGTACAGGAGTTGGACATCAACGAAACAATGACTCAATCCAGTACATTCGAACGAAATGAAGCTCAGGCCACAACGTCAACTCATCTGAAATAAACAGAATAGATCTGCGAAGTCACATCGCCTCGACGAAAATACCTCCCACGAAAATACCTCCACGGAGGGAGGGAAACCACCTCCTATGAAAAGGAGGAAAACACCACCCAAGCAAGGTGGAAAGACACCACCAAAGAGGTGGGAGACACCACCGAAACGGTGGAAGACACACGGTCAGACACAGCTACACCTACCTACATCTAACCTTAAACTACATTAAAACTAACAAACTACACCTACATCAGGCACCCCCTTCCCCTTCCCCTTCCGGTTCGGCATCACCCAAATTAAGTAAAATTAAGTTTGACTGTTTGACGGTTCATTTCAATTTTACTACGGTTCAAAAGAATACAACCTTAGTATGTTGCATTTATCAACATCATGCTGCTCTGCAAGGTGCCGTGCATCATGTTTTGGCTCAAAATGGCAGAGGAGAAACTACATAAGCCTTAAGGACTTAAGCCACAACTAAATTCTGTTGATAACCTACAGAAGGCAATCATGAATAAGTACTTGTGCGGTGTATTATATAGTATGTTGTAACTTGATTATTGCGTGAGCCGCTGCATTTCACTTTGGTCGTTGAGGGTTTCGATAAGCAGAGGCGGAGCATACTGTGCTGTTCCTTGGTGCTCTTCCGAGTCCTGGCAGAATGAGAGGATGATGGTGTCTATGGACATTTCCACCACAGCAAAGAATAGCGTCGCAACAATGTAACCGAAAGCCCAACACACCTATTAAAAAAAATGAAAAGATATTTAACTAAATGCAGTTATGATGTCATTTAGCGAGAGTGATGGAAATTGTATGACTCGATTAGTGACTTACCAGGACAGGGAAAAGCGGAGATGAGATCTTGTTGCTTGCGGATTTGTACTTGTGAGTGTCCAGCATAAGGAAAGCAAAGAGAGCGCTAAACAAGCTCACACATAACTTCCCCAGGAATAAAATGACATCCCCTATCACATTCACCTTCCCAATTCGGAGAATATTGTTCATGATCAGATCGGAGGCTATTTCCGATGATTTACAGAAGCTCTTACCAGTTATAGCGATCTGGAGGAGTTGCACATGTTAAGGAAATAAAATAAATAATTATTTTTGTAAAAGTAATTTACGAATTAGACATTGGTAGAAAGATTACCATGATATATGCGTTATGATTTATGGACTTAATGGTCCATTCGATACATCTAAGACACCAGCGAGAGGTTGTATATGCCGCCTTGCCATACCAGCTGTCAGGAGATGCGTCATAGATTTTCAGTTTACGTCGGCATGCCTCGAGTATGAAGCGGATTGACTCAACAAATGATACTGTCAAGGAGCCAATAGCTATGGATCCAAGGCTGTAGCGTACTAGTCGCTTCATTGAAGCAAAAACTGGAAGAAAGGGAATATCTGTTCGCTGCAGGAAAAAAGCAACTAGTGAGAGGCTTGAAATCAGAATATCAAATAGGCTTATATCATATGTGTCCCATTCAGTCACTTACAGTTGTTTCACCGCGAGCCCAATAATAAGAAGCGACAGAGCCGGCTATTACTGTTGAAGAACCGGCTATGAAGAATTTGGTAGCCCAGTAACATCCAAACAAGTGGAAAAGGATGGCTATACCAATATGAGGAGTATAGTGTATACTATACCCGCAGCAACCGTCACATCTCACTCGTTTAGATGCAAGGTTATATGCACAACAATTGGAATCACAGTAATTTTGGCGGATCTCACCGGAGCTGAATAGATGCATAGCAGCTGAGAGCCAGATCATGTAAAAGACTGCTAGGATCAAATATGGAATGACTGGAAAAATAATTAGCGCATTGACCTCTCCAATCACCTTGGCTGCTACCTGAGAACATTTGTTGTAGTAAGGTGTCGGAACTGACATTGTTTAGGTTCTGTAAGTCTATTGCTTTTATACCTTTTTAGCAAATAAAACAGTTGAAAGAAGCACTTGCCTTGAGGACCGATGATGCCATGAGGATGCGTCGTATGATAGCAATTGAGGTCAAGACAGAAACAAGCATTACAACGCTCATAATTAAAGCCATAATACGAAGATGGTGCAGCTCCTGCAACAGAAAACTCATTACTGATCACAATCTTTGTGTAGTTGTTTAACTAGAGGAAATTGAAAGTCAGTTGACGAGAGGCACGCACCCTCCCAAAGACATGATAATATGGATCGTGCTCTCCAATAATAGGGGATACCGCATCATTTCCAATCCAACCAGCTGTGTAATTTGAAAATTCAATGAATTGGGTTGTATTTGTATATCCACTTGAAAATGTGCAAAAAGCTATCAGCATAACCCGGTGAAGTGTTTTTACATGTATTCAGCTTCAGTAATTTGATAACCTGAGTGCGTGACTACAAACACTAGTCCTTAATATATATATATGGGGCTCCAAACATTATGCTGGATAATACGGAGCCAGTTTTTGGAGTCAGTAGGCACTATCGGTAATTTAAAGTGGTAAAAGCTACGACCTTTGATACAATGTACAGGGGAAGGGGGAAAAGTCATGATGTAATGCTAACCTTTCATGTAGTAAAACATTGTGACTGACACGATTAGTATGTTGAAGAAGGCGACAGTGATCCATGGCATAGCAGCAACAAGATGACGAATCAGCAAGAGCCACAATACAGACATGAACAGGGGCAGGAAAGCTCCACAAACAAGCAATACTGGCCATGACTTTCCTATATCAGCCACATATCTCTGCAAATAAATGTTAAGTTGTAAATTCATAAACGATCCGGAATTGAAACTTTTTGAACTAATAATGTGTCCCCATCTATGAGTCCGAAAAAATTAAAATGCAATATTAAACACAAAAAAGGGATATATTAATGTTCTAACTTCTATATACTTTGACAATAAAAAATTAAGCAGGAAGATTTTCTAACCTTTAGGACGGATGACGGTGCATTTGTATATTTGTGAATGACTTTATCAATGACCATGTCCTCTTTGATGTCAATTCCACTCATCTGATGCCAATGCCATAAAGAAGCGTTTGCTGCGCGAGCGATGAATTGACAGCTCCATTGAACTAAAGCATAGCCATTACACCGCACAATGTTTAAAACTACAACATCATTGATGAAGTAACTACATATTATTGTCAGAAAACAAAAAGGGAAAGACTAACCATTAACACTCGGAAAGATGACAGGGTAACAAGGTCCAAGGAGTTGAAGGGACGAGTTCCTCATATCAGGAGTCAGAAACTCGAAATAATCGTAATTTCTATCAATCCAATCATCAATGGATAAACGGATGTCCCCATCTGGATAATCACACACCCAGTTCAGTCCATCTTCAGCCGGAACCGGGCAATCCATTAAGCATATGCTCCGAGCATCCGCTAGCTTAACATGGCTACCTTTCAAACCACTTTCATATACCTGATTAGGATTAAGCCAATACTTGAGCTCCAACTCACGAAGGTTAGGATGCGCATTTTTGTCACCACATACATTTCCTTTGTAGTCCAATCCATATACCAGCCTGGCCAGTGAGGCAAAATAAATCACTGTAAGTTCATTTATGACAATGCTAGCACACAGCCTAAACTAGATGAATCAAAAGCTGCAGCATTTATATGGCACACATAATTATCAAAATCCAAAATTGTAAGTTGCATTTTGCAATGCTCATCTAACAGCAAGCACGAATCTTCATGAACTAAGATCAGAAACCCACTACCAAATCTAACCTCAAAAACACAGCTCCAGACCCAGGAACCCAACTTAGGGCAACTGAACAGTAAGAAACCAAAAGCAAAAAAGTAGCAGATTGGAGTACCTGGAAGGGTTCCCCTGGTTAAATCCGAAGCTAGAGTTAACAATCATAGCAACCCAAAAGGCAATGAAGATGATTAAAAACACAATATCTCTGCATTTCCTATCACGCCTTATGATTCCATCACCGCGCTCAGTTCCATCGCTTGATGGGTATCTTCCAATCACTGCTCCAAGAGGTCTACTCATCTCCTGGAGATTTCGAATTCCAATTCTTCTTCTTCCTCAAGCTCAAATGTGAAACCAGAATTGCAGAAGGGAAAAGTGATAAAGACAAGGGCTTCTTCTTCTTTTTTTAATTTATGTTTGATGCCTGCGAAGAAGGAGAGTGTAATGTAAAGTGGGTCTAGTGGACTATAGAGAGAGAAATAGAGACAGGTTTTTAAGATTAGTGTGTACTGTTTGAGTTTAAATTTTTATAAAAACGTATTTATCCAGAATCTATATCGGCTCGGCTCGGCTCGGCTTATGCGAAGAAGGGCTCCATGCGGATTTCGGATTTGTGTGGACAAATATTTACAGGCCCATGATTAATAACATTTGTTGAAGCCAATCAAAAACAAATAACACTTTTTTTATGGGTATGAGTATGATTAATAACACTTAAAAGCTCAATATATTACAACAAAAAGTTTAGAGTTTGGATCAAATACAACCCATAATTATAAATAAAAATTACAAATTTATAAAAAAATTGACACGTGTCAAAATCGATCAATCAGAATTAATTTTGACCGAGGTTCTTTTTATAAATAAAAAAAATACACGCGTACTTATTTAAAAATACATCAAAGATAGAAGGGGTATAATCGTCCTAAAATTCGCTACATTAAATTTCGACTGTCGCTACAGTACGCATTTAAGTCTGATCATTCTCCCGTTAAGTCCGATCATTTAGAATAAATTTTGACTTTTGCTACAGCAAATTTTGACTGTCGCTACAGTACGTTTTTAAGTCAGATCAGCATGCGTTAAGTCTGATCATTTAGAAAAAAAAATTGACTTTTGCTACAGTAAAATTGACTTAAAATAAATAAATAATCAGACTTAAAATAGATGACGATCAGACTTAAAATAGATGATGATCGGACTTAAAATAAATGACGATCAGATTTAAAATAGATGATCATCGAACTTAAAATAGATGATGATCAGAAAGTCTTATAATTAAGTCTTTTAAGTCTGATCATTAAGTTTTTTAAGTCTGATAATTAAGTCTTTTAAGTCTGATCATTAAGTCTTTTAAGTCTGATCATTGTCTATTTTTAAGTCTTATCATTAAGTCTTTTTAAGTCTGATCACTAAGTCTTTTAAGTCTGATCATTATCTATTTTAAGTCTTATCATTGTTGTTTTTAAGTCTGATCATTGCTGTTTTTTAAGTCTGATCATTGCTATTTTTTAAGTCTGATCATTGCTATTTTTAAGTCTGATCATTGCTATTATTTTAGTTTGATTATTGCTATTTTTTAGTCTGATCATTGTTGTTTTAAGCCTGATCATTGTTGTTTTTAAGTCTGATCATTGCTTGCTGTTTTTTAAGTCTGATCATTGTTGTTTTTAAGTCTGATCATTGCTGTTTTTTAAGTCTGATCATTAACAAATTTTGGACTAAATTGAAAAATAATATTATTAGGTTTATACCCATACGTGTGGAATGACTATAATACCCCTCCGTGTGTTGTTCGGAATTTCGGCTAAAATGGGTGATGGACCAAAGTTATACGAGTCAGAAACACAGTAAAACCCCCTTATTTAGACTGTTTGTCTATCTAACTTATACGTGTTAGTCCCGATATATTTCCACAGGACATTTTAGAGACTGAAGTGAAAACATGCTAAGGAGAGGATTTTAAGCTGAAAAGATAACAAGAGTCAATCCAAGGTCAAGATCATATGCCGACTGAAGAGATATCAAGGATCCTGACGTTGAATTGACCAGAACAAATTAATCAGGGGAATCAGGAGTGGAGTCAAGACAGCCCGGGGAAGAAACACATTGACAGTTTTGTGAAAAGACTGCACAAAACTGTACAAAATCACACATTGGGCAAAAATGACCGGCCACCATTCAAGGAGGTGGGCAAGGGAGGAGCTCCTCCCCCTTGGGTGACCGGCAACCGGCGGCGCCACCCTCCTCCACCAAAAGCCGCCGGCTCCTCCTCCTTGCGCCACTTGTCTCCTCCACAAGCTCCTCCTTCTCCTCCCTTGGATCAAAAGACATGTGCTTCCATCTCATCCATCCATTTCTCCTCCCTTTGGCTATAAATACCAAGCCAAACCTCATTTGTAAAACACACCAAAATCTCAATTTCACTTCTCTCTCTAGAAGTTGTAATACTTGTAAGTTGTAATCTTGCTTTGGAAATAAAGGATAGCTCCCTTGGCGCTTCAACGGTTGTAAGTATCTCTTAGTATTTATTTATTTAACTGTTGTCTTTAATTCCTTAGTATAATGTTTAGCGCGATGAATAGTAGCTAAACTTGTAGTTCGGTCTAAGGGGCGCACTTGTATTATAAATGTTTTAAGACTATTAACTTAGTGTTTAGTCTTAGTATTCAAAACTTGTTCTATGTGCCATATATAGTCAGAGTTTCCAAGGTTGAGTGGATGCTGTAACAAGCAAAGCTCTTCTGTGGGAATTCGTGATCATACTCAGGTAGTGGAAGCTGTAACAAGCAAAGCTATCTGAGGAGTTCGACTCATCCTAAATCCCATCTGGTCGAGCGTAACTGTGAGATCAGGTGGATGCACCCAGGCTAGCATACCTTAGGGTATTGGCGCTAGACTGAAATAGAACAGGAGTTGCTTTAAACCGGTGTTGCAAGTCTTGTGCTGTAACTAGCCTCGATTCACCGTTTGAATACTTAGATGATTCACTAATGGTCAATGATAAACATGATATAATACAAGTCCCCTGAAACCGAACATTTCTTTAATTATAAACTGTAATTTACTTTCCAGTCTTAAAATCAACCAACCAACCAATCAATCAATCAAAATAGCTGGTAGCTTTAAAACCAACCAACCGACCTTAAACACGCTCTCTCGCTAAACAACCCCCTCAAAGACATCTATTCCCTTGGGTTCGACCCCTACTTACCAAGTACTACCCAGTAGTATAGTCGCAAGTAGTGGACTATTCTAAATTTATTTGTACAAATCGCTTCGACGACGAGCGGTTCTGTCAATGGGACACGTGTCAGCTTATAAATTGGTTTGTAGTTTTTATTTATAATTTGGTTTGTACCTGAACCGCACCCAAAAGTTTAATGTTGAAAATATAATCTTAATTTCTTTTAGGGTTAATTACAAAAACATAGCTTGGATTACCGATTGATTTCAAATTGGGTACCGGACTTTTAAAATTTTAATTTAGTGTTTTTTTGCATCAACTTGCATACATTTTGTTTACGAATTCGATGTGTTTTGAGGAATTAAGGTCGAAAATTTATGAATTTGATTTTATGGTTAACAAATTTGGTCTTATTTTTATGGAGATATGATCAATATGATTGAAACATGTGCGAATTGATACAAAATCACTAAATTGAAAATTGAAAAAATCCGATACCTGTTTTTTTGGTAATTTACCCTTCCTTTTAAGGGAACATAATTACAACTATTTGGTTTCACAAGCTAGAAGTAGAGGACAATAAACATTACATTATCCTTCATGCTTACTCATCATCAGCTTACATTACATTTACAATTCTTGCCATATATACACTTTCTTGAATGTAACACTGCCCTTGTTCATATTGATCACTATTGTTACTCCACCCCGATTACTCAAACAACGCTTCATTCCGGCATGACTTGGTGACCGTGGCTCAACTTTCTTGTACTGGCTAAAATCTTGTGGTTGAGCATTCTTGAAAGGAAAGCTGCTTGCTCTGGCCTGACTTGATGATGATTGGCTCCGCCTCATCTCCGCTTTCTTCCACTGTCCATCATCTTGAGGTCTTCTTGGTGATGACGTTCTAATTCTGAACCCCATTCTATAATCATAAGCCAGTCTCTTCGCTTCATCGGAAAGAACCTCGAATGCGTTGGAGACGCTCTTGAACGCGGCCTCTGCTACAACCGAGGTGTTCTTGTCAGGATGCAGCATGAGCGCCATCTTCTTGTACTGCTTCTTGATCTCTTCGCGATTAACCTTATTCACATCCTCCAAACCAAGCACTTTGTACAGGTTTTGCTTCATGTGAACAGCTTGCTGAACATTGTATGCGGCCAAGTGATTTTCAGCCATGGGTGTCAAATCCGAGTTGAGATCTTTAGCTGCGTGCATTGACTGAATCGCCGCATCGAATAGATTGCGGTTGATGTAATCCTCTGCTGCTCTCGCAGCGTGCTTTCCGGCTAACTTGAGAAACTCGTGAGTATCAGACATGTTGCTATTACAGAGAACCGTCAGACAAAATCTGTGTGTTTTCAAGGATACGATGATGATGAAACTGAAGTCAAATTGTTTGATGAGAGCGTGACTGTGTTTATATAGTATAGACCACCTTGATACATATTCCTTTTGTCTAATTAGGGAAGTTTCCAAGTTTTCAAAAATAGAAAGCTCTTTATTGTCAAAAATAAAATAAATAGAAAGCTTTTTCTTGTTGTTTCACTATCAATTTACAAAAATGTCCCTGTCAATCTTTTATGACAAAATCCCACGAGCAAAGACTGTATGAACTGGACTTAGTGACGGGCTGCTTAAACGAGCGTATCTGAGTATTAGGTTGTTCATGTTCGATTCGTTTAAAATTTGACGAGTTCGTGTTCGAACCGAGTATTTTCGAGCATTAAAAATGTGTTTGAGCTCGGCTCGTTTAATTTTTCACGAGTTCGAGCCGAGATCGAGCTTTAAACGAGTATCTTCATTAAATTAATTTAATACAATAATTTATTATTAACGAGCTTTAACCGAGTATTTAACGAGCTTCAATCGACTTTCACTAAACAATATTTAAAAATATATAAAATTACCGTAATCGAGCTCATTAACGAGCTTCAAACAATATAAGTAAGTTTTAATTGAGTATTTAAACGAGCACATAAACGAGTTGTTCGCTAACATAAATGAGCGAGCACTAGTTGGCTCGTACATGGCTCGTTTAATAAACGAGCTTGAAAATTATGCTCGTACTCGACTCGTTTAAAATCGAACCGAGCATTGACTGAACAGCTTGCAACTGTATTGACTCATTTTACACCCCTAGCTGCTAGTTCTATTACATGCAGCGGCCACCAGGTAAAAATACACTGTTAGGTAGGGCAATTCTATAGCTTATATTCTCTCAACTTCAGTGGCACATGATTTAGAACTCCAGTATCTGATTATAGTCAATTTACTAAAATACTACGTGCTATAAACCTGCACATGATTAGGGCAATCATTGAATAAACTGTCCAGAACATAAGATGATGAGATGTTTGGCAAAAAGTAGAGAACATGAAGAAGCATGCATCATGATCAGCAACAAAATAAAAGCTTACTCAAGAGTCACGGAGAATATTTAACTGATAAACATTTAAATGCAAAGTTACACATGCATGAAAAAGACCAATTACAACTAAATTTTATGCAGCTCTCTCTACTTGTCAGACATTTGACCAGTTGTAAACATTTCCCTTGAGATCAGGATTGCTCGGTATCTGCATCGGGTAATTATAAAGACTAGTTGGATGACTGCCAAGATTATTTGGCACAGTAGGTTGAGGTAAATTAAACATCACAGCCGGAGGAGATGCATGAAGCAATGAGGATGAATTCCATGCCACAGGGGGGACCGGAATCGGTGCAGGCTTATAACTACTGCCTCTTTTGAGCTTAGCTTTTGATACTTTTGCCTTGCTCGAGTTCAGATTATTTTGAGACTGAGACTTCAAACTCAAACTTATCCCTGAGCTAACTGGGGGTTGGGGCTCCATATTTTTCGACTCTGGAATTCGGAATCCATCACAGTTCTTTACTCCAAGTTTGGAAAACTCATCAACAAGAGAGTTCAAAATAATCCCAACATTACCCCTAAGCATACTAGAACAGCTCTTGTCATTTCCTCTGACAGCTTTACCTTCCATAACAGAAACAGATCCTACCTGGGACCCGTCCATATATGACTTGCATGCTAAAAGAATATCATGAGAGCGGGTGATGAAATGGTCTGAAACGAATCCTTCAAAATGCTGCAAGAAAATACAATGCAGATAAATAAGAAAGAACAGTCTCGTGCAGAGCCTTACAAAATAATCAAACACGAGATGTACAACAAATAGGTAATACGAAATGAAATCAGCTTAGTCAAACGAATACAAATGATGGCCACATGCAAATGAAACTACTATCGATAACATAATGAAAACAAGCAATTGTCTTTATACCTTTGGTGGCCTCCTCATTGAGTACAACATAGTCTTCAATGATTTGATTAGTGTCTCCTCGTTATACTTCTCAGAAGCCTTTTCTCCACGAGTAGAGCCTTCATAGTCTGCGTATCCAGGTTCATTGAAGTAGGGCTTCGCATTCAAAATAAGTGCTTGTATAGAAACTAGAACTTGTAACAAGGTTGATTTTCCAGGAATCCAATTTTCAGTGGCGCTCCGACCAGACCAGGTGCCTAGAAGGCTAAGGCATACCTTTCCACAATTATACAAATTGGGATTGAGCCGTAGGCCGCCGGAATGGTAATATACACGCTGCAGATATCAGGCAACAAATGAAAATTACAAAGATCAAAACCATAGGAGGCTCCAAATAAAATTATGCTGTTAAACCATACCGGAGGTCCATTAGGATACGTAGAAGGGAACAGCACGTCAAAAAAAAAGACCCCATCATGGTACGGAGTTCCTTGAGGTCCTATTATCACTGCTCTCAGAAGATCCATCTTTGATTCGTAAGCCCGAACAAAAATTGTATCTGCATAGAGAAAGAAAAGTGAACATTCTGCTCTTACCAGGCAGTACGCGATCCAAATTCAGTAAACAAATTCACATTTTACTTAAGCAGTACATGGTCATTTTACCAGGCAAGCTGCTCTGAAGAATCTTCCACTCATCTTGAATTTTTTTTGTCCAAGCTCTCTGAGGCTATAAAAGAACAGGGAATGATCAATGTGAATATGGTTGAACTCTTCGAAAGGAAACCGAGAATCATTTGACACTTACTTGTGTTTTCAATGATGTATTAGCATAATGATGGTCTGAATAGTCATCAACAAGTACAAAATTCTCGAATTGTTGAAGCCTCTTCGTAGCCTCTTCATGTACGTTTGATTCGGACAAAGTTCTTGAACTTCCTCCGGATAATATTGTCGGAGCCACCACATACGAGGAACATGCTGCATGGTTATCTGGAAGAGATCCAAGTTTAGGAGGGGTTGATTTGGACTCATTCATATAATTGAAGCCTGCAGATGAGCCTGTGCCTTCCACTGGTGTTGTACCATGAGACTGAGTCATTTGCTTGAGACCTGAACCTACGCTAGGCTGAGCTGAATTGGATGGACCACTAAAATTAATAGGATGGCCATTAATTTGGCCAGGTTCTGACCACCATGGAAGAAACGCCTCTATTCCAGTAGGGATATCTGCTTTTTCAAACTGTGCTTGCATATAAGATAATTCATCCATACCAGACAAATTTTCAGGAAGAAACTCAAGATCATCATCTTGATAGATATAATTGTAACCATCCTGGTAAGCATGAGATGAAACGTTGGAGAGCTTGTTCAAATTATTAGCATTCATCATTACTTTAGCTGCAGCAGTAATGGAGGAAGCACTCTGTCCATTGAAATAGGATGCCTGCAAAAAATATGAAAGACAAAAGCACCATGGTAACAGTTCAAGAATTAATGCAAGTACTATAAATAGGTCCCATTACCATGTAACTCTTTTATCATGTATCGCAAACCTTATTATCTTCAGAATCATCGCCATCGGAAACATAAATTAAATCCTTTCTCTTATAATTTCCACCAAGTTTAACTTTGTTAACCATATCAGGCAAGCACCCATCATTATCTACGTCAATCACATGTTGAACCATAACCTGCATAAAAGTAATTTCTTCAGTAAACCAGATTGCACGGTAAAAACTAAAAAGTAAAAAATCAGGCATATCAACAAGATAATTAAGTGAAACAAAATAATGATCAAATAGAATTTCCAAGTCCAACTAATGAAATTTATTTGATATGTGAAAAGATTATGTCCACTGCCTGGTATTCATAGGTGACATAATGCAACAAGCTGCAAATTCAAAGTATGATGCAACTTCACTTCCCTCAACACTACACTAAGCGGAATTATGATCATTCTCCTCAATATAATCAAAACATAATCGCATACACCATTTATACTGCACTCTCCTGCAACATTTTCACGCCACATGGTGACCTTTTCCGTAAGTTGCTTCCACCATACCCACCACAAAAACCAACTTTGACCACAAGCAGGCATTAAAGTCCATATTTTGGGCCACACTCTACACTAATTAAAATCAGCTCCTTCATTAATCCATCACCGATTCGAATTCCCAAACGAATCAGATCTTTAGTTATCTAAAAACCACCAAGCCTCTATTTTTTCCAGCTCATACTTCCAGGGCAATCAGTTCACTCACCACTTTCACTTCACATACAATGCCTTTAGTCGCAACCAGAACGAGACACAATCTCAAAATACACATTACTAAAAAGGAATAAAAATTGTGCATACCTGCTTCCCCTTCCCCTTCGACGACTTCTTCGTCTCAAAATCAGAATCCTCAGACGAAACCTCCACCACTTCCATCTCCAAATCAATCGCACCACTTCCCTCAAATGCCCTTTTTCTACAACATCACAACACACCCACACATCCTCAACCACAACAAAATCCATTAAAAATATCAAAAATATTAATGACAAAATTCAAATAAAACCGTATCACTGAAAGAATCACAGAAAAGAACGATAAATGACCTAGATTTCATTGACGAGCGTCGACTCCTCGACGACGACGAGCCATTCATCATCACTGCGTCCCGTCCTTGTTCGATTACCGAACGTGCTGATCGGAAAAGGGACGCTTTTTGCGACAATCAGCGCAGTGGAGATTGACGATCCGAGAGATACGATCAACTTCTTGGCGCTATGCTCAGAATCGCAAGCAGCGTGATGAGTGATGACGACGACGAAGATGATGACTTGGATAATGAAAAAACCTCACAATTATAATAATAAATAAAGGGTTTGGATCAAATACAAACCAATATTATAAATAAAAACTACAAACCCATAAAAAATTCGAAACGTGTCAAAATGAACCAATTAAAATTCAGCCGAGATTTCATCCAGTCGGGGTTATTTTTGTAAATAAAAAAATTACATGTGGACTTATTTAAAAATATATAAACGATATGAGGGGTATAAACGTCCAAAATTTGCTACAGTAATGTTCAGACTTCAAAAACAATGTTCAGACTTAAACCAGTAATGACAAATACTTCAAAAAAACATTGTTCAGACTTAAAAAAACAGTGTTCAGACTTAAAAAAATAATAATGAGACTTAAACCATTAACAATCAGACTTAAATAACAATGTTCAGACTTAAAAAACAATGTTCAGACTTAAACCAGTAATGACAATACTTGAAAAAACATTGTTCAGACTTGAAAAAACATTGTTCAGACTTAAAAAATAATAATGAGACTTAAACCATTAACGATCAGACTTAAATAACAATGTTCAGACTTAAAAAAACAATGTTCAGACTTAAACCAGTAATGACAATACTTGAAAAAACATTGTTCAGACTTAAAAAACATTGTTAACGATCAGACTTTTTAAGTCTGAACACTACCATTTAAGTCTGAACACTACCATTTAAGTCTGATTATTAAGTATTTTTAAGTCTTACCATCTTAAGTCTGAACACTACCATTTAAGTCTGAACACTACAATGTTCAGACTTAAATCAGTAATGACAAGACTTAAAATGGTTATAATCAGACTTAAAATTGATAATGATCAGACTTTAATATGGTAATGATCAGACTTACATGCAGAAATTGGAACATCTGAAGAATGCTATGCAAAATTTGATGTTTATGCGCCTGTGTCAGAATTTGATGAAAGCCTAGTATTTTTTGGGTGGAAACGGCATTCTGAGCAAGACTCACAACTACGTGGTGAGGTCGGTGTTTTTAGGGCAAATTCGATCATCTGAAGGGTCAAATTCATGTTTTAATCAAAAATAAAAATATAAAAAAAAATTTAGTCTGATCATAGAATTCTTAGGGCAAGACTCTTTAATTTTAAGTCTGATCATAGAATTCTTTTTAAGTATGATCATTACCATTTTAAGTCTGATCATTAAGAATTTTTAGTCTGATCATTGCTTTTTTTTAAGTCTGATCATTAAGCTTTTAAGTCTGAACACTACCATTTAAGTCTGAACACTACCATTTAATTAAGTCTGATTATTAAGTATTTTTAAGTATGAACACTACTTTTTTTTAAGTCTGAACACTACCTTTTTAAGTCTGAACACTACCATTTAAGTCTGATTATTAAGTATTTTTAAGTCTGAACACTACCATTTAAGTCTGAACACTACCATTTAAGTCTGAACACTACCTTTTTTAAGTCTGAACACTACCATTTAAGTCTGATTATTAAGTATTTTTAAGTCTGAACACTACCATTTAAGTCTGAACACTACCATTTAAGTCTGATTATTAAGTATTTTTAAGTCTGAACACTACCATTTAAGTCTGAACACTACCATTTAAGTCTGAACACTACCTTTTTTAAGTCTGAACACTACCAGTTAAGTCTGAACACTACCATTTAAGTCTGAACACTACCTTTTTTAAGTCTGAACACTACCATTTAATTAAGTCTGATTATTAAGTATTTTTAAGTATGAACACTACTTTTTTTAAGTCTGAACACTACCTTTTTAAGTCTGAACACTACCATTTAAGTCTGATTATTAAGTATTTTTTAGTATGAACACTACTTTTTTTAAGTCTGAACACTACCTTTTTAAGTCTGAACACTACCATTTAAGTCTGATTATTAAGTATTTTTAAGTATGAACACTACTTTTTTTTAAGTCTGAACACTACCTTTTTAAGTCTGAACACTACCATTTAAGTCTGATTATTAAGTATTTTTAAGTCTGAACACTACCATTTAAGTCTGAACACTACCATTTAAGTCTGAACACTACCTTTTTTAAGTCTGAACACTACCATTTAAGTCTGATTATTAAGTATTTTTAAGTCTGAACACTACCATTTAAGTCTGAACACTACCATTTAAGTCTGATTATTAAGTATTTTTAAGTCTGAACACTACCATTTAAGTCTGAACACTACCTTTTTTAAGTCTGAACACTACCAGTTAAGTCTGAACAATACCATTTAAGTCTGAACACTACCTTTTTTAAGTCTGAACACTACCATTTAATTAAGTCTGATTATTAAGTATTTTTTAGTATGAACACTACTTTTTTTAAGTCTGAACACTACCTTTTTTAAGTCTGAACACTACCATTTAAGTCTGATTATTAAGTATTTTTTAGTATGAACACTACTTTTTTTAAGTCTGAACACTACCTTTTTAAGTCTGAACACTACCATTTAAGTCTGATTATTAAGTATTTTTAAGTATGAACACTACTTTTTTTAAGTCTGAACACTACCTTTTTAAGTCTGAACACTACCATTTAAGTCTGATTATTAAGTATTTTTAAGTCTGAACACTACCATTTAAGTCTGAACACTACCTTTTTTAAGTCTGAACACTACCTTTTTTAAGTCTGAACACTACCATTTAAGTCTGATCATTAAGTATTTTTAAGTCTGAACACTACCATTTAAGTCTGAACACTACCATTTAAGTCTGATTATTAAGTATTTTTAAGTCTGAACACTACCATTTAAGTCTGAACACTACCATTTAAGTCTGAACACTACCTTTTTTAAGTCTGAACACTACCAGTTAAGTCTGAACACTACCATTTAAGTCTGAACACTACCTTTTTTAAGTCTGAACACTACCATTTAAGTCTGATTATTAAGTATTTTTAAGTATGAACACTACTTTTTTTAAGTCTGAACACTACCTTTTTAAGTCTGAACACTACCATTTAAGTCTGATTATTAAGTATTTTTAAGTCTGAACACTACCATTTAAGTCTGAACACTACCATTTAAGTCTGATTATTAAGTATTTTTAAGTCTGAACATCAGTATTTTAAGTCTGAACACTAACAATTTTTGGACTAAATTGAAAATAACATTATTAGGTTTTATACCCATTAGTGTGGAATGACTATTATACCCCTCTGTGTTTTCTCCGGGATTTCGACTAAACTGGGACACGTGTCGGCTTTATAATCGGTTTGTAGTTTTTATTTATAATTTGGTTTGTACCTGAACCGCACCCATAAATAAATACACTCAAAAAACTTCCATGACATCTCATCCATCAGATAAGAAATTAACGGCTAGGATTCTATCTGCGATGGAGCTGGACTAAGAACGTTTTTTCAAAAATAGTTATCTCGATGTCCGTGCTTTGAGCTGAGTATATTGGGCCACAGACTCGGCCCACTATGAGCCTTAGTTCCTATGGGCATTTTCGGAGCCCATTTATGAGATAGTAAGTAGTAACCCATATGAACAGCCCAAAGTGTCAATCGTATAGTCGATAATTCAAAAAAAAATCAAATAAAGATTTTTTTTTTTGAGCCAATCTCACAGTTATCAATCAAATAAAGATTGATAACTGTGAGATGACAAATGCATATGTTCTCAGTATAAGATACATAATGCTAAAGATGAATGCACTTTGAGAAGCTTACAGAGATGAGGGAATCTCATACGATAGTGCGTCGAACTTTGCAAAATAGTGGTCGTGGTTCGAATTTCACTACTAATCAACCTTTCGTGATTCTATTTAATCTGTAAGGTTTAAGGCCACGCAATATTTTTTTTTGGACCCCTAATGGTTAGCCCGATATCTTGGAAATCAAGACAATCAGGTGCGATCACCCCATTACAAGGTGACAGACTCAACCGAGTTACCAAGGATTTATTTCTCTTGAAAGTGTTTAGTAGGAATTGATTGCCCATTTCAATTGTCTGCCCACCCACTCGGCTACCAACTATGTTGGCAAGGCCACGCAATAGGCAATATTATTCATCTTGTACTATAAATAACGTGCCAGGTCTTGAAGTTCAAGACATCCACACAAAAAAACAGTTCATACACTTTCCTTTGTGATCTCGCTTATATGTCTTCCTGCGGTAGCTGCGACTGTGCTGACAAGACCCAGTGCGGGTAACTTTTGTGTAAATTATTTTTATCGACTGATCAGTAACTGAAATCTCAGCTGACAGGATTCATGTTGCTATTTATTGCAGGAAGAGAAACAGCCACATATTTGCAGTTGCTGAAACTGTTAGCTATGCTGACACCACTGTGATGGATGCTCTGGTGGCTGAGCACGACGGAAACGGCGCCACCTGCACCCTCTGCAGCTGTTCCGTCTGAAGCGCGGTGCAAACTCCAATGTAATGCTACTGTACTTTTATGAATTAATAATGTGATGAATAAAAGCACCTAAGCTTCTTGGTTTAAAACTTTAGTCTCTTGGTTCAGCTCCAGGAGGTAAAAACATTATAATGGAAAAAAAAAAGAAAGAAAAGCCAAACCGAAGATGTAAGATTCTGTTGGGCAACTCTTTAACTTCTGAACGCTCAGCTGAGGTAAAAGAAATTATGAACTAATATGGACACTTTTGTGCTCCTAGAGCAACCTTTATACCGAAAAACATTTTTTCCTTGAGGTGAAAAGAATTTGCACAAGGCAGGAATAAATAGGTTAAGAAAAAGGAAGTGAATTTTTTTTTAAAGTTTGATTAGAATCAAATGGTGTCTCTACTGCCCACTTCAACTTTACGGTGACGTCTGGAACTGGACCTCCGCTCCCCTTTCCCTCGCTTAGAAGGGTTCCTCTTGGCTGGTGTGGCTCGGACACGTGGCACTGGAGGAGGCCTACTGGGTCGGCGAACAGGTGGAGGAGGCATGTTGTCAAGAAGATCTTTGTGGTATGCCTGAAATTGAAATGAGAAACTTGTAAGTTACAAAATGGTGCAATGTTGAGTCTGTATTGCAGGTTTCGCTGATTGGGAGCTCGAGTAGTTACCTGTATCACAAAGTTTCTCCTCTCGCAATCCAAAAACATATTAATAGTCCAATCAACTTGGGACATAATCTTGTCTCTCACGGTTGAGAAGCTTAACTGGTCTCTAGATGTAAATCGATCAACTTCGTTGAACCATAAACAAGTAAAAAGATTTGTAATTGGGATGTGTTCCTTAATAATGACGCAGCCTTCGGGAACATCTGTAAAAGCTCAAACATTACACATTAGCCTCACATTTTTCCAACAGGAAATAAGGCCCGATAATTTTCCACATGCAAATTAAAGGCAAGAAATAGATGAAAGCCTACCACTTGTAATGGGGAGTTTAGCTTCGGAATATGGTGTCAAACCCTCATTTTTATAAAAATCAATCTGGTAGTCAATGGAAGCATTGTCATATTTTCCACCGGCTTTATTGGCCTCAGCTTCCTCAAACACGTCAAACCGTCTATAGTGTCTTGAGATGGCAAAAGTTGCATTTTGTCTCCATAGAAATCTGAAAGTTTAATAAGAGGTGAGTTAAAGCCAGCTAGCCCATGATGAACTCTCGTCGAGACCAAGATAACTTATTAGAATTTCTTATTCATAAAATTTTCCAGTTAAACACCACAAATATCCATGCACCAATATCTTGATTTACCTCTCCAATATTTGGTATGGATCCACAACAAGCTGAAGCTTTCCATCAATCCATATCGAGTAACGCACGTTTGGGAAGATCCTATGCAACAACAGCTTAGGAATCTGCACCATTTGCAGTGGAAAAGGTTTTAATCTTATGAAATTAAATCCTTTGCCAAAATTCAAAGATAGATCTTCCAGAAATAGATGAAAGAGGTGAAATAATAACCTTTCCATTACGCCTTGAATCACTATATGGAACATTGCGTACAACAATTATTTTCCATATTCCAATCTTCATGCTGCTATTTAAAGAGCTTGTATTTCTTAAGTAGGCTTCCGTTTCCTCATCGACAAACATATAAAAGGGAACATTTGCTTTTGCAAAGTCACTTATGTTCCTCGGCTGCTGTACGACATCATAGTTCCCTGAGTAGAACGATGCTATTTTTAGAGAAAGAAGAGAGCAACAAGTTTTCGTCTAAAAACAAATCACGGTTCATTGGCATAGTGCTAGAACATACCAAAAATTGCTGATGCAACAATGATGTCATGGGGCTGCTCCAACTCAGCTAGGTCCGCTTCGCTAATATCAAACCCACTATCTCTTCCAGGCTTGCTTCCTCTTACAAATCTGAGAATATAAAATATGAAATCTTAGATATCCTTAACATGAAAGTATTTTTGAGTTTGAAAATATCTCAGATTTGGCTAGAAGAATGCATTGCTATTACGGTGCTAAATAAGTATTTAGTATAATAAACATATAACAGAGAAGAAGAAAAAAGAATCTTACCCACAATGCACGGTCATCGACTCCTTTATGTCATATGACACGTTTCTAAGTGCCAGTGAAGGATAGCCACCAAAGTCAGAGCCCCCATGTGTTCCGATTTTTATGGGATTTTCCTCATGGACATAATTTAGACTGTGAAGAACAGGTGATTTGGATGGAACACTAGGCAAGCTGGCAATAGCTTGTTCTACGGGGAGGTAACACACTGGACATGCTGAGGCATTCAGAAAATATTCTTAGCAAAATTCAACTAAGATAACACATCCATATATATGCCTTCTTCACATACACCGATAGGGAAAACAAAAGGAGGTAAACTTACGACGGGGTCCAAGTCTTCTATCAGTGGGTTGAGGAGGCAATTTAAACTTCTTGCAAGGATGATTTTGAATAACTGAAACAGTGTTGGAATGACGAGAGAGAGGAGCAGAGAGAGAGTAATGGGTCATATTCAATCTTCTTTCAAAATTGTTGGAAGACTTGACATAAATATCTGATTCCATACTGATGCCATGTCTCTGGATGGAATCACCAATAGCACCTTTTAAACCAGCACTCTCTGCATCATCTTCATGTGAAACATAATATGATAAGACAAAATTTTAGTGTCAAGACGAAACACAAGCCTATAGAGAACTATCAACATGAAATAGAATGGTAATTGGGACTACTATAGTGAGATCAGTCAAATGTCGTAATGACAACGGAAGACCTTAAGCAACTAATTCAGATCAAACAAGCAATGTTCAAAATACATTCTCAAAGAAAACAACCTTTATCTTCAGTAGCGAAGCCAGAGATAAACGCCAGTAGCGCAAGGACAAACAACACCAACATGCCAACCTTCTTTCGACTCATACATTTACAAATAAACGGGAGAACCCTTTCCTTCTCCCTCGATCCATTAGCTGGGGACTTCCAAGGCTTCCTCACACCTAAGGAAGACTGTGAATACAACCGCCCATTTTGCACTTGTTGTGGCAAAGACCCACAACTCCCTGTCCGTATTCCCAATGACATTCCAGTCATTGTTTCCACAAACCCACACATTCACCTTTCATCTCCTATACTCCGATCCCAAAATACTCCCCTCCGATACTCTATAACTCCTACAAAAACAAAAATCCTACACCACTCAACGAAAAACCAACTACATCAGTGGGCCTAAATCCTCCAAAAAGTATGTCAATTTCTGAAACCCAGTTCAACCAATTTTCTCCTCTTTCAGAAATATTCAATCTTGATGATCAAATCTGCATCCCAAGTCAATGCCAGCACTCACAACCTCCAGCACCGCTTCGAATCTCCCAAAGAGGCTAAATGCGCTACGCAGACATCAACCTTTACTGCGCAGAAATCTGAATCTGGGTCGGATAAAAACGTGATATATAAACTCGAATTCCTCATATTCCATTAAATTTCATAAATCCGAGAATTACTAATAATTGGAAGAAGATGATAATTACCTCGCTGGGGGGATCAAAATCGAATTCGAATCAATCTCAAAGTGCTTCAAAATTTCCCACGGCTCAAATTTCAGATAAGGGAATTTTTTTTAGGGCTCGTGGTTCGTCGTCTCTCTGTTTCTCCAGACATCAGTTACATCAATTCACACGCTCTGTTTTTTTTATTTATTCTATTTTCTTTCATAATTATTGACATCATTTAAAGTTGTTAATATGTTATCCTCCTTCTCAGATCCATAAAATTTTTATTATAAAAAGTCAAATCAAGATAATAAAAATTTACTCGTACAATATACAGATACAAGCAGTGCTTTAATTCCAAACTGAGAAATCACCTTATTATATTAAACATTTTGTGAAATGATTCTGATTCCAAATTCTATGGTTATCAATATTTATTTATTTTTGATCAAGACGTCACAAAGGCTACAATCATGACTGCCCAAGAAGGGCATCACGTTCAAAAAGGGCACAACAAAGATCGAAGTAGTCGATACTATAGAATCATATAAAAGACCGTCATGCCCTTCAACGATACATACCCCGGTTTTACCCAACCACTAAACAAACCCGGTTTTACCCGGCCGCTAAACAAACCCGGTTTTACCTGGCCAATATTTTTTTGAGTGATGCTCCAAGGACAAGGACACAAAATTATAAGTATATCCATTTATGAGGGATAATAATAGAATCATGTTTGTATTAATCATATTTCCATATAGTGGATTTGTGAAAGAACCTGGAAAAAGGGCAGCCTGAACAAAAATCTGACAACCTTTCAGTAGCTAAACCTCTCCAATGAGTTATTAGGAGATGGCCGGAATCTGCCTGCCTGCATGAGCTTGCTTCCAGCAAGAATTCATGGTGTTATTTACACTGCTGACCCAGTTGTGTCGTCAAAATCAACCTTTCTATAAGTTTGCGTAGCCTCTGCGATCCTTTGCCTGGCTTGAGTTTACGAGGATCCCCGACCTTGGAGCAACTGGAGCTGCCTGCGCACCAGCCACCAGGGGTAAAACTTCCATTTTTTCTATTTAAAAGTTCTTTGTCAATCCAGTCTAAGACGGGGTCGTTGAGTTTGAATTTTCTGGCAAAGGCAGCATTGCTTTCCACCATTTTGCTTGTGTCGTTGAGGGTGAGGACGTGCGGGTGTTGCTTTGGAGGCGTGTCCCATGATATGTAGTGCATGTCGTGGTTCATGGTAGTTGGGATGAATTCCTGAACATTGCAGATTACTGTGTGGAAATAGCCTTCAGGGGACGAAACAAAATTTGTGTAGTACATGAGAAGAGTTCGTGGCAGGTTGTCCCATCCCATTATGAGGTATTCCACAAATGCGCGCGAAAGAATCATCCACGCAGAACCTGCAGCATCGAAACTTCAACTTTTAGACAAGGAGACACGTAAGATTAACATGTTGTGTATATTTATGATAACCCGAAATAGCTCAATTGATACCTCAAAATAAATCAAGAGCTGAAGAATATGTGACTAACCAGTGAATAATTTGAAGGCTGTCGGCAAACTTCTCTTTGGATTAACAGGGAAAATATCCGACTTTTTAGACATGTAAAGACCAGGATCTACGATCAGAGGCATCGCTCTTTGGCCTCTGTAAATCAGAATTAAACAACGGTGAGAATGTAAATATTTTGATGAATATGTAATAAAGATAGCAAAACACCGGCGGGTGGTATAGAGAAGGAGAGACTTATACTCTTTCCAATCAAGCTTGCTTGTGTGCTCGATGAAATTTAGATCCCGACTTAAATCCTTAAACGTGTAAATAAGGTCTGCAAAATTGAAGTGTTCAAGTGTAGTTAGTTTGCATCACACAAAAAAAAGTATTGTTAGCTAAGAAGCAAAGAACTCATGAATGAAAAATTAATGAGAAAGGTCATGTTGCAAAAGGAACTAACCATCTTGGGTTACAAGCGGGTAATCTGAAGCGCTGAGGTTGATAAACCAGTCCCACTCTTTATTCTGTTTGAGAAGAATCGCGCAGGCGTGAAGAGTGTTTGCCACCATGGTGGGTCCTCTGTAAGTGACCATGTTTGCTTTGGTGATCATGTACACATTCCCAACCGTAGCAAATACATGATCCTTTTCAACTCGTGAGGCAAGCTCTAGTCTCTCCTGTGGCGGTGATTCTAGGTCTAAATGAAGCACATAATGATTCAAAGGATGATACAATGCTTTAAGAGTCCTCCAAAGCTTTTCAAGATCACCCTTTGAGCCTGAAATTAGATATGCGAATCGTGGAATCGTGGGACCAGTTGGCCGGGAAGGAATTTGCCCTGCCTTTGTATCAGCAAAATTGGGATTTGTTTGGTTTGGCGCAACTCGAGAAGGCAAAATGGAGAAGAGTGTATTTATCGTGTTGAAAGATGTAGCTAGGAGAAAAAGGCAGACGAGGGAGCTCAAAACAGTTGGATATACCCATCTTCTCTCCATGTTCAAAGACCCCATTTTCGCGTCTTATCATCTGTATCAATCAGCAACTTCCACTCGTTGATCTATTCCCTTTTCCACACTCCTCGAGTAGATTACCCTGCAACTGTTAACACTAACACTACTGAATACACGGCAATTTTTGAAACATGAGTACTTTAAACTTTAAACAAGACATGTGAGTCCCCCCCATTGGTACTTATAGCCCTCAACCAGACAAAGATCCAATCTAAGCAATATATATAAAATAAGATGTTCAAAGAACATCAAACAGCCAATAGGAAGAAAAAAAAGAACATCAAACAAACTTGATGTTACCAACACTCTCAATTAGCTCTACCTGAACTCATTGAGGAGACCTCAAAAAAAAACCTAAATGGCAATTGGGTTATAAGCCTGATAAGTGCCTAATTTTACACAATCAGAAAACACACTCAACCCCAAAACATAAGACGCGTACAGAACAATCAAAATCCCAACTGTTCCAAACCAAAAGCAATCATCGTCAGTCATCAATACACAAACTCCAACACCCATCAAAGATCTCACTCCACAAACCAAAACCCAGTTCCCAAAACTCAACTGGGTACCCAATCTAGACTTCAAAATCAAACCTTGAACTAATCCCATCAGCCCAAAGGTACAAACACTCCTCACCACAAGTATGAACGCAATATGATAAGAGAGAGAATAGATAACTTGCGAGGAATGTCGAGATGGAGGAGAACCCGTCGCGCACGTTTCAGATGGAATTTAGAGAGAAATTAAACTGTTGGGCGAGTGAGGAGAGATGGAATTAGGGGAATAAAGATTGGGATATTTATTAGATTTCTTTGAAGAATTTTTTTTCTTTTTTTCTGACGTATTGTAGATTTTGGAGAATGTGAGAGACAAGGTGGGAGCTTTGTTGTTGACAAAGTTGTAAATGCGACAAGATTGAAACAATGAGAGCATAAAGATGCCGGTGGCGCTATTTATTTGTTGCTTACTAACGGTTCATACTCATAAAATAAATATGTTCGGTTGGGCAGGTGACCCAAGTTTTGAGGCATGTCATGATCTCAGTATGACTCTATTTTTTTTATTGGTTACTTGTTAGTGTCTAAGTAAATGTTAGAATGAAGATTCGAATCCAGGCATCCTAAGGTGCTGGGCGAGCAGGCTGTGGCTATTTGGGCTGTGAAGCTCTCCTCAATATGACTCTATTTTTTAAAGACATCATTTTCTCATTGCCCTTTCCTTTGGGGTGATGATGGTGGTTTTGGGGGCGGTGGGTGTGTTGTTGCGGCGGGTATTGATGTCGAAGGTGAGGATTTTGGAAAAAATGGGGCGGTTGGGGCGAAGATGATGAAGGCGCTGTGGGGGTTTTTTGGTGGTAGTGCACTTCAATTTTGCCGGATGGACATCAGCGCCACTACCATGGGACGGGAAGTTGGCGCGTAGCCGGCAACTGTCTAGCAGTTGTGTATAGCTTTTTCATGCTTGTTGTTGATTTGTTCACATCTGGTTGCACCTGTTTGCTGTTGGCAATATTGCTGAATATACAGGCGGATATACTAAGTTACTGAATATCAGATACAGAATAATGAGATGCAATTAAACATAACAGTATGCAATACAAATTCACGCACAGATTCAATTCAACAGAATAACATAAACAATATGAAAGTGAATTGAAACAATTGCAAACCGAAGGGTGGATCGAGTCACGTTGGACGTTGTCCTTAAAGCAAGATTGCCGCCCTACTGTGCTTGGGACTCGCTGGCAGTATGCTTCCCAGGATAAAACGATCCTCGACAACAACTTAGCACCAAGCTTTGTCGATCGAACCTTTCTGGCCTTCTACTATCACCGTACACACGTGAAGAAAAAACTTTTACAAACATGCCGGCCGGCTTAAGCCTTCATGCCAGGAAAGCTGGAAACGTATTTAGGGTTTTTCTTTTTCTCTCTCTCAAATAACGCGCAGTGTTTTCTTTATATAAGAAAACCCACGTTATTGAGTCCACCAATAATGGGCCCACTTATTAAAATCAGCCCATCGTGGGATGATAATAATATTAATTAAATAATTAAATCAGTATTTAACCATTTTAATTATCTCTGCCCATCAGGTGTCATATTAGTCACACTAATGTACAATTAAGGGATTGGTTCAATCCGATCCAATCTCACTCAACACAATCCAATCTCACCCAATCTCACTCAACACACCTCAATCTCACCCAATCTCATCCAATCTCACCCAACACAACCTAATATAATCTAATCTCCACTCACCTAATCTACTCTCTACTCACATATATCTAACATTTTTATAATATTATTTATAAACTAGGACACACTCACCTAAACTACCCTCCACTCACATAATCTAAATATCTAACATTTTTATAATATTATTTTTAATGTAGGATCCACTCACTTAATCTACTCTCCACTCACCTAATCTAATACAATCTAATCCAATCTCGCCAAATACACCTCAATCTCACCCAACACACCCCAACCTCTTCCAACACACCTCAATCTCACCCAACACAATCTAATCTAATCTAATCTCCCAACACCCCAAATCCAATCCCTATAGAACGGGCCTTCATTAAACAATTGATCGTTTTGGCCATTCAATCCATTTTATTCGCTTGGATATGTAAGTAATTATCTCCCAGTTTCTCTAGTTTTTTTTGACGGAAACAAACACTACTAATTTATGAAAAGAATTCGATGCCAGGAAAACGACGGAAAAGTGACAAAATGTTGCCGGAAAACACGAATTTTTGTCAATTTTCAGTCACTGATATATTGTTGACGTCCTTTTACACGGCGGAATTTAGTTTCCGTCAACATTCTGTCTTCAGTTTTCGTCAATGTTACATCAATATCCCGTCGCATTTCCGATAAAAAAATTCCGTCAAAATTCCAGCATGTATCCGAAGATATTTTCCGTCAAATTATTGTCTAAATTTCGTGACAATGATCTTCAACAAATTTCCGGGACATTTCCGTCTATTAACACACCGTCAAAATTCCGTCTTTTTTACGTGACATAAGGTTCTGTCATTTTTCCGGCAAACATCCGTCTAACATAATTCCGTCGATAGTCTAGTAAAAATCCGTTGATATTCCCACAAAATTCCGTCTAACAAAATTCCGTTGATTTTCCCATAAAGTTCCGTCTAACAAAATTCAGTCGATAATCCGACAAAATTACGTCAAAAAATGCGTCGAAATTCTCATAACATTCCGTTCAAAAAATTCCGTCGATATTCCCAAAAAATTCTGTCTAACAAATTCAATCGAGATTCCGATTAAATTTCGTTGACATTCCCACAAACTCCTGTCTAATAAATTCCGTTGTTTTTCCCAGAAAATTACGTCTAAAAGAATTTCGTTGATTTTCCCAAAAATTCCGTCGATATTTCCCATAAAATTCCGTCTTAGTTACGTTATATTTATATACTATTTTTTCAAATTGAATGTTTAATAATATCAGTAATTTGGGATAAAATAATAGTAATTACATTTTTTATTTTAAATACAGATTATTTTCAAAAGTAAAATGTACTAATTATATAATACACAAGTCGAGTCAAATGAACTTAAAATGTCTAATTTATGCGGTTGTCTTCATCCGATCTTTGTCTATGCGGACCACAGTTGTTTCCATTCGGGCTTTGATTGGGAGGTGGACGTTATCCAAGAGTTAACATCCTCAACATTTCACCCGGCATTTGCACCATTTGCGTCAACCGGTCTATGCTTTTCTTCATGCTGCTGATATCAGCCTCCTTTCGGGACTGTGAGCTATATATAAGCCTCGTCAATGCGCTCTAAACGCGTCCTCATGTCCTGAGACAGTCACTCGTCCGATGGTGGAGGCCTTGATCTCTGGGAGCTCGTGCATGGCAGGCTGCTTGTTGATGCGAACTTGTCCGACAACAATGTCGCTGTAGGCCCATACAGATACGGTATCCCAGACCTCGGGTTAACCCCATGACAGCCGAGGCCTCTACCAGCTCCTCCTCGGGTACCATTTTCTTGAACCTTTCACTGCGGGCTATGAATGTTGGGTTCGTGTTAAATCAAGCTTTTTCCTGCAATTTTGTGATCATTCGTCAACCATTTTGGGCCTTTCGTCTTTCTTGTTCACGTGCCTTTACAAGCATCTTGGAGAATCTTAGTCGTCTTCTTCCTGAAGTTGGCCTCAATTTGGTCATTGTGGATCGGATCCCACCGGTACAAGCTCTGCATGTACATTACATATTTGTGTTACGAACAATTTAATAGAAACCTAAAACTATGGAATTGAAAACATATTTGCATGGTGAAAATTGTAACGACTTCATCGTAACAAATGTAATACACTTTTACCTTAAAGTGTCGAAACCACTTCACCGGCGCTTCTGGATCACACGTCCCAATATACGGCCAACCATCCTTATAACCAGGCCAATACACGACCTGGTAACAATGTGCTAGATGATATGAGGGACGACTTTGCAACTGCTTTGATTACTTACTTGCGGCAAGTATATCATCCGGTATAAACATGAAGTCATATATCGTATTATTGCTGGAATGTTGTTGCAAGATAAACATGTCAAGTATCAAAAGATTTTGACATATATGAATGCAAATGTGTTGTATAATATTGAGCAAATGGATGTCATTTGATGTTCAGCAAACTGGTATTTTTGCAACAGGTGTTTTGTTTGGAATGTATCGTGCAAGGGGGATTGTTTGAATCAATCCATTCTGCCATTTTTTATTCATCCTTTAGACAATGCTTCCTAGGTCAAGCAATGTTCATAATATACCTTTAGACGACGCTTAATAATGAAGCGATGTCAAAAGTTATGATAGACAGCGCTTGACCCAGGGAACACTATCTATTGTTAAACATATGATTGTACATCGCTCACTGAAATACAAGCGTTGTCTTATGTCTGGACTTTAGACAGCGCTTAATAATGAAGCGCTGTCTAAAGTACAGACATAAGACAATTTAACAAGTATTTTTTCTAGAGTAATGTTGTCAATTTGCGTTACAATTTCGCGTTGAAATCATAAAAGTAATATAAAAATTATTGAAAATATTATAAGCCGTTGTAAGACAATTTGCGTTACAATTTCGCTTGGAAAACACGTTTATTTAACAAGTACCGACTTAAACCATTAATTTTCAGAGTAATGTTGTCAATTTGCGTTACAATTTCGCTTTGAAAACATAAGTGTTATATAAAAATTATTGATAACATTGTAAGTCGTTGTAAATAAAGAATTTATTGAATTCATGGAATAAAAAGTTGTCACTCATTTGTTGAAAACATCGTGAGCGGTTCACCCTTCTGCCATTTTACGGGTGGATTGACCATGACTAACGTGAAATCCTTCCCCTCCTTAGCATACACATTGCGTCAATGAAGATCATATTGGATCTGTTCATAAAATTACGCTGAATGCGACTATTTTGGTGTGCATCCCAAGTAGTTATACTCTATAAGAAAATCATTTTTAATACCCATTAACGTTTGTCAACAAATTGAATTAATTACTTCTGATGAGTTATCGCTTTGTACCTGAGACTCCTCTTATCAAATTTCCTTAGCGCTTTCTAGGATCATGTTATATAATGTCCACGTTGCATCCCAACATTTTGATATGCATTCCCTTGAAGTCCTTCGATAATATCGGATGGTTCGAAACTGTTACAAAATTAGGGATCACATAATGAGTGGATTTATCAAAACCATCAATATGAAGGGTACAATGAGTTCTTACCAGTTTCTTCCAACAGATGTAATATGCACTTTACGATCGACGTCACGTGGATTGTCCCTGAAATCAACAAGGTCAAATGAAAGAGACATGTTGACATTATTCAAATGGAAGGAAGTATGTTGTAAATGAATGTTGTGTGCTCAATGCTGTAAAAGAATTCTCATATATATAGGGCAAAACTGAAATATGGCTCGATAAAATTTTCCGTCGAAATTCCCTCACGTTTCCGTCGAAGTTGACGGAAAACACATGTAATAATGACAGAAATTTTTTGGAAATAGACAACGGTCAATAAACACAACGGTAACTAAAAGTGTAATGTTTTTATATTTCAAATTTAGTCGGCGGGTGACGGAATAGAGGGGGAAATTCGATGGAAATTCATTAAAATAAATTTGAATTATATTTCACAAACGGAAAAATGACGGAATAGTGACGAAATAACTTGTAAACAACGGTCACCAAGCAAACGGTAACTACACAACTTATGTTTAAAAAATTAAAAAAGATTTTTGGATGACGTAATAGTGACGGAAAAATGAATACTATATCCAGATAACGGAATGTGGACGGAATTAGGGTACAATTTTGACATACTGAATTTTGACGGAATGTGAGCGAATAATATTTGCGTAACCTTTCCGTCAGATCTTCGTCACAAAAATTCCGTCAACAATCCGACTAACTTTTCGAGACGGAATATGTGGTGATGGAAATATGCCGGAATTACGGCGAATTTAAATATTTCAAATATATTGACGGAAATTCGACGGTATTGCAACGGATTATTTTTCGGCACAGGTTCTGTCGACGTATTTGCGACGGAATTTATGGACGGAAAAATTCCAAAATTTGTAGTGAACATGACGATTTCAGAATAAACTTTTTATATCTATTACACTCCTCAAATCATATTCATCAGAATAAACTCAGTCCGAATAGAATTCGAACTCATGACTTGAATATTGCTGACCACACGACTGCGACGCCAATTTCTAGAGTCATATGATCAATCTAAAAAATAATTTACAGTCAGCCAAAATCCATAATTTTTCTTGACTATCAATTTATTGGCTGCTCTCGATCTTACACTTCTTTTTTATTTTAAAAATCATTTTAAGTCAAGTAATGTATAATTCCCAAAAACTCAAGACGTAGATGCATCCGGAAAATGCGAACTATCGACTTCTTGATTATTTGATAAATTTAGTAACTATTAAACCACTACCCTTGCGATTGTGACCCTTCTCAAAGTTACTTTACAATTTGAAGAAAAAACATTTATTCTGTTTTCAAAACTACGTTGCTTTTAAGTTTGGATTTCAATTCCTTATAATAATAATAAAAAAGGTTTGGATTTCAATACAGTGCAGATATGTTCCCTGTGAAGCTCGCTTGAGAAGAAGCTCCCTTGCTTCAATTACAATTCCTTTAGGCTATATGCAACCAAACAGAGGTTGCTATTGGCCACATTCGTGCGATAAATGGTAATTGAGGAGTTGCTGAGACAGGAAAAAACGCGAATACAGAATGAAGAGAGAACTCGTTCGCGAGAAATTATAGATAGCGATCAGAACGTGCAACAACATAATTTGTTACAGAAAGGTTTGGAAGGTTGCTTTTTTCAAGACGGGTGCTAATTTGGGTGCGGGTGCTATTGCTGGATAAAGCGAGATCTGTCAAGATATCCTGATCCAGACGAGTTGTTTTTTTCTTACATACATATTGTTGTCCAGATTTTAGTCCTTCCTATTAGCCTTTTCATGGCTTGTGTCGCCTTATCAAAAAAAAATACAGTGCATATATGGTTTAATACATGACAAAATTGAGACTAAAACTCAGTGTTATTAAAATTGTACCGGTCATCGAACCGGTCAAGACACTGGGTCAATGGGTCAGTGGTTCAATCGGGTCGAACTGATTTGACCCGCACGAATTAAAAATAATAAAATAACTTATATATATATATATATGTATATTTATTTACCTGTTTTGTAACCTAATAAAATTTAACCTGTATACAATACTATAACCATAACAAATTTAGAATTCGAATATCACACATTAATAAGAAAATAACAAAACAACAATTGCAATTTTAGTGCAAAGACGGGATTCAATTTAACAAATAAAATAAAATATTTATATATGATATTATAATTTAACATATTTATGACTTGAATAAATATTACATGATTATGATCCGATTATAGCAACATACCATAACAAATTTAGAATTTGATAAAGTACAAATCAATAATACAACAATAACAATTTTAGTCTTAATTTGCAAGTCATAACAATAAGAGATTTATAAGACTAATTGAATTTCTAGTTAAATTGATAATAAGTAATAACTTTTATAGATTTGATAAATGAATATACATATTGAAACAAATAATAAAACAACAATCATCTTTAGCCTAGTGGAAATAAAGAAAAAACCATTAAGAGGGGTTTGGGTTCGAGTCGTGTCCAAGTCATAATTAAATAAATATATTTTCAGACCAAATCGAACCGATTGAACCGATCAAATCACAATTTTAATAAAAAACCGGATCAACACCGGATTTGACTACAAACCGATCCGATGAGTGAATCGAACCGATTTCTGATCCAACTGATCGAACCGGCCGGTCCGATCCGATTTTCACAACACTGCTAAAACTCATTGAAATCAAAGTTTCAAAATATGCCAAAAAAATATCCAAAAACAAAACACGCCGAACTTAAGTAGGCTACAGATGAAGGGCTTCCCATGAACCCGTTTTAGTTGGACTGAAGCTTGAGTAGCCCAAATAGGCACATGGCCCGATCATCCAATACTAGATTCCTTGATTTTAGTTGGACCCGATTTGCCAGACTAATGTTATGTGCTGTTTGATAGAGCTGAAAAAAAATTTTATTTAACTTTATTTAATTTTACTGAACTTTATTTAATTTAATTTAACTTTACTTAACTTTATTTAACTTTACTGAACTTAAAAATAATAATTTTTTTTGAATAAAGGTGTTTAATTTAAGTTTTTAATCATGTTAAACTACAAAATTAAAATCTGAAAAATTTAATTTAATTTAATTTAACTTAATTTAACTTTATTTAACTTTATTTAACTGAAAAACATGAAATTTAAGCTCTACGGAACAGGCCCTTAGTCGAAGAGCGCCCAAATAAATTCTTCAAATCCGTACTAAATAAATTTTTTAATTTACCATTGCATGTACTCGTGTTTTACCAAATGCACGTTCGATTAGAGGCAACGTGAAATAGTTCGGTGGTGGTGTTTCCCACTGCGGTCCCAAGTGGTCAGGGTTCGGATCCTCAGCTTAACAGATACTAACCCTCTAACCAAGTCACCATCCAAAAAACAATGCATGTTCGATTAATGTAGCACATCTTGCTGATTTCGTGCAAAATGACAAAACAGGCTACAACATTGCTAGATTAATATAAAATGCTTACATCTAGTATAAAATAGAGCATAATTCATAGATTCAATAACTTGGGATGTAAAGCATCATGTTAATATACTATATATCAATATATGGATTATATTAATGAAACTACATTGTTTTTCAATTAGCTGGTTTTGACTTGAATTGAATGCATCGAATACGAATCCATACATGTCCTGAGAAGTCAAAACTTGTACCTTCATTTCGTTCCAATTCTAAAATTTTATTACCAAATAAGCACCGCAAAAACGTGTAAAGCCGACAGAGTCCATTCTAACTGGGCTGGGCCTCACTCTTCTGAAACTCTAAAACCAACTCCGGATCAACATTCTCCTCAGGCTCCCACGTGGCATCATCCATATCCGTCCATTTCACCAGATACTCAATCCTCCTTTCCTCCCCATCCCTCTTCTCCAAGATTTTCTCCGCTACGGCGTATTCCAGTCCTTCTTCGTAGTCCCGCACCAATCCAGCGTCGATCAAACCCTTCTTAACCCACTCGCAATCTCCACCGTCCTTCCATTTCACCAAATACTCAATCTTGTCGTCAAATCCTCTCCTCTCGATAATCTCCTGCACCTCCGCGTACTCGAATATTGCATCTTCCAAAACTTTTATCACTCTCTCCAAACCCAACCGCCGCGCGAAGCTCACCGGGTTCCCCTTCGGCGTCGCTGCCAGAATCTCCCTCGCCAGATCCAATGGCGTCCTTCCTCTCTCATCCGCCACGTCCGGATCCGCGCCAAAGTCGATCAGAAGCTTGGCGATCTCGGGTTTGACGTACCCGGCCGCCATGTGGAGCGCGGTGAGGCCGCCACTCGCGTCCTTGTGGTCCAAATCGGCACCGGCTTCGGCAATGAGTTTCACTGCTGGTTCGGACCCGAGGCCTGCGACGAAGTGAAGAGCAGAGCGACCAGCTTCATCGATGGCGTCGACGTCGCGGTTGTCGTCTGGGGAGGAGAGGAGTCGGGCGAGGGCTTCCGGGTCGGGTTTTTTAGCTGCGGTCCACCAAGAGGTATCGTATTCAGCGACGAGGTCTTTAGCGACGAAATTGGATGGAACCCAGGTTGGTGAATGGTCGTCTTTCCACTCGATTAAATATTCCATTCCTGAATTGTTGGGGAGGGCTCGGCTGCCGATGATGCGGTTGACTTCGCCGTAAGACTCATCTTGGTCGTAGTCGTCGAAGGTAGTGGAGGGTTCATATGCTTGCTGCTGTTGGGGGTCTTGGAGAACGGAGCGGAGGGTGAGATGTGGGTGTGGATTGGGTTGGGCGGGGCGGAGGCGGGTGGACGAGGAGAAGGGGATGGAGAGTTTGGTAGGGTTGGGATGGATCAGTTTGAGGCGGGGGAGGGTGTAGGAGTTGAGGAAGAGGGCTGCATCCATAGCTCAGTGATAATGGTGGTGGTTCACGTAGTGTGTGCGGATGGGGTTTTGTTTGTTGGAGATAAGGAATCATATCAATATCTACTATTAGTAATTGCGTCGCCCATTGGAATGGTTTACTTTATTTAATCATATACACCATGAAAACTGAAATGTAAGGCAGGTGGACTGATAGTTCGAGAGAGATAAGAATCATAAGATAGTTATCGTGATTCCAGCGCACACTTGTATCCTTGTTCACTCATCACTACACGCAAAACGACGTCGTGCTCGAAACGTGTAGACCCGCACCACAAACCACGACACGACACACAAGCCAGTCTCCACGATTCTCTCTGACTATTAATACCCACTAACACTAATCAAATTCGTCAACAATGGCGTTAGGAAAAACTCTCATCATCCTGGTCGTCGCCGCAGTGTCTCTGCTCTTCATCCATGTCGCCGACGCGCAGCTGGGAGCGACGACGGAGATCGAGGACGTGGAGCACAACAAGGAAGTGCAGGATCTGGGGAAGTACTCGGTCCAGGAGTACAACAATAAGCTAGGCGGAGGCGCAGCGTCGAAGAACATGTTGCTGGCTTTCGTTGAAGTGGTGGCGGCGGAGAAGCAGATCGTGTCGGGGACCAAATACTATCTGAAGATCGCGGCTAAGGAGAAGGGTGTTAAGAAGATGTTTGAGTCTCAGGTTGTGGTCAAGCCTTGGATGAAGAAGGCGCCGAAGACCATGTTGGGATTCCGTCGCTACACTGGGAACTGATAATCGTTTTGTGGTTTGGAATCCGTCGGTCGATCCGTTGGTTTGTGTGCAAGTTTACTTAATGTTGTTTGATGAGACGATGTTTATGGACCTGTAGTGCTATTTTGTAATAATAATCTGAATAAATTGATCATGAGTGATAATTGGAGGACTCAATCATAAATTAATCAGTTCATGGTTCGTTCATTTGTTGATGGGTTCTGTCGAGATCGCACGGGCTATATTCAGCCCAATAACACTTTCATTACTTTCCGGTTTTAATTACGGTATTTAAATTTTGGAAGTACTTGCATTCAAATAAAATTTACTGAGAAAATACGATTTTATCATATCCAATTTGTCACTTACGTACCTTAACCTTATTCAATGATTATGATCGAGTTTAAAGTTATATAAAAATAAGAGTTTAACATTGAAAGTCAGAACCATCACTTCGTCATAAATCAGAATTTTTAATATTCGTACGATTAAATCGTCTACAATTCTTAATTTGAACAAATACAATAATTATTTAATTACAATAAAATATATGATTAGAAACAATTCACACGGTCGTATATCAACAAAATCCCACGACTTTCGAACAAGATTTTATGAACTCGTACGCTCATCCTTAACAGAAATTTCCTCGTGTGTCTTTCGCAGTCGACGGTCGACGAAAAAATTATGTTCATTTTTTATCTCAATTTTATGTTAAATTTCTCATTTAATCCCGATGTGCATGGTTTTGCTTTATATGGTCGTGATTTTATTTTATCAAGCTTAATTTTCTTCACCCTTAATACACATTTTCCAACAATCCCCCACATGAAGAAAATCAATTAATAAAAATCAAAACTCGACTCAATGCGGTGATAGCTTCTACGGTTGTTATCTGCATAGGATAGGTAGGTCATCGCCCTTGAACCTTCCATTGGGAAAACATGTTCTCTTTACTGACTATTCAGTAGACGTGATTGTCTTTGAACTGTTCGTCTTATAACATAAACGAAAGTCATGTTCCCCACAGATATCTTCCTGACCATTATTCAGTTCTCACTGGTGGGCTCATTTTGGTCATGACACCCCTTTCCTGGTTCTGCAAGAGTTTCTAAAGAATTAAGCCCCTTGAATTCTCCTTTGAAGCGACCACACTTCTCTCTCACATAGGTGATTCTTTCAAATAATCTCGCGTTACCCATTTGAATCTCACTATTCAAATTACTAGAATCATTAAAAGCTCCAAGCTTAGCCTCGTGCGGGAGTCACTGTTTATTAGGGAATAGGACTGGGGTGTTACCCCCACAGTGACCTCATAGTCTTAGCAGTTAGGTGGTCCCTTTGAACCAAGTTCTTGGGATCTCCAGTCATCATGGTAGGGTTTTCCGTTGCCTCGACTTTATTTCCAAAAGGGCTTAAGCCTATGTTTTGATATTAACAATCAAAAGGCTTCAGACCCATTCCCTTGGACAACTTCTCTATTAGGTCCTTACTTAACCCTTTGGTTAGCGGATCCGCATTATTCTCTTTGGACCTCATATAGTCAATATGACTCAGTGCAGAGAAGTTGTTTAATGGTATTATGTTGTCGATGTATATATCAAGACTAACCATTATACATAACACTATGTGCCAAGAAATCAATGGTTGATTCTCATAATGTAGACACATTGTTAACACATGTTGTGTTCATTCAGGAATATCCTCCTCTAACTTCCTTGACCACTTAGCATCTTTTCACATTTATCTAATGCGAAAAACTCAGCATTTAGTTGACTTTGACTAGCACAGTCTGTTTGGAGGATTTCCAAGACACATTTGCCTCTCCCAAGTGAACCCATAGCCACTCGTGGCATAACGTCATTGAAATCCTCAATGACCTTCAAATATCTGGTATAGTGTATACTATACTTACGAGTAAACCGTAGGCACTATAGTACTTTCACAATAACCTTCCAGTGTATACTTCCTGGATTACTCGTGAAGCTCGCCAGTCTACTCATAGTGTAAGCAATGTCTTATATAGTACAATTCATCAAGTACATTAGACTGCTTATCACTCTGACATATTCCACTTGGGAGATGCATTCACGTTTATTCTTAGATATGTGTTGATTCACGTCAACAAGTATTCTAGACAGTCCTGTACTGTCTTCTTCAGATTTGTCTAAGAGTTTGTCAACGTAGTGTGACTGACTTAATACGAGTCCCTTTAACCTTTGTGTAATTTTAATGCCTAAAATTACTTCGGCAAGTCTCAAGGCCTTCATATCAAATTTCCAGTTCAATGATGACTTGTTGGCCTTAGTGTATTCTCATTGCTTCCCACAATGAAAATGTCATCAACATTAAGACACAAAGTCATGTATCCGTGTTCAATGTTCTTAATGTATACACATTTGTCACACTTGTTGATCTTAAAGCTATTAGACATCATTACGTTGTCTAATTTCAAACGTCACTGCTTTGGCGCCTGCTTCAGGCTACTAAGAGATTGACAATCTTTGTTCTCTTGCCCAACAATAACTACTAAACTCTCAGGTTGTTCAGTGTAAATTTCTTCCTCAACTTTCCATTGAGGAAGCATGTCTTTACCTCCATCTGGCGACTTTCCAGATTGCGCAAAGCAGCAATGATCACTATCATTTTTGATGTTATTCTCGTCACTAGAGAACAAGTATCAAAGTAGTATAGACCTTTCTTTTATCTATACTCTTTTATTACAAGATTCGTCTTGTATGTCGATGCAGATTCATCTACATTCATCTTCCTCTTGAAGATCTACTTTGAACCATGTGGTTTACATCCAGGAGGGAGGTTAACCAACTTTTCAAGTATGGCTATCAAGGATTGAGTCTCAGTCACATCTTATGGCTTCTTTCATAAGAGACCCTTCACTGGACTAACGACTTCTTTATACGTTTGAAGTTCGGCCTCAAGCATGTAGGTTAGAAAATCAAGATCATATGATTTATCTATCCTTACTCGCTTACTTTGTCTCAGTTTCTCCGAATCGATCTCATGTTCTGGTTCTTCCTCATTCTCTCGTTCTTGAGACATTTCTTCAATATCCTCATTAACTGAGAAGAACCCAACATGACTTCCTTATTATCATAAGGAAATACATTCTCGAAGAACGACGCGTTCTTTGATTTCATTATAGTATTCTTGTGTATATTTGAATTTTCCAATTCATACACAATCAATCTATACGCATTACTATTTTGCGCATACCCAATGAAATCATTATCGATGGTTTTTGGTCTTATCCCCATCCTCATCCACTTAGGACCATGGGCCATTACCATAGCTAGGCACCCCCACACTTGCAAGTATTTATAGGAATGCATCATTCCCTTATAAAGTTACTTATACTTCTTGCGAGGTATCTTACTCACAAGATACTTTGCTGATAAGATAGCCTCCCCCACATTCTTTGGGATACCACGAAGCTTACCATCATTACATTCATCACAGCTTTTCATTTTGAGACACTGTTCGACTTAAGAGAGTATGATGGAGTGATCAAGTTCACTTCCATTATCACTTTTCTCAACTCATCAAGTTGCTACTCAACCTCTGAAGTTGATATTCAACTTTACATGACATGTTTTTCCTCAACTGTCACAGCTTTGCTATTAGGCAAATATTCATAACAATATTTTGTGCTATCATCGATGAAAATCACAAAATACTTGTTACCACCCTGTATCCGAAATCACATAACTCACTATGGATTAACTCAAGGGGTTTCCACATCGCTTTCAACACTATGAAAGGATTTACCATCACATTTGCTTCATGCAAATTTACATGTGAACTTTTAAGTTGACATTTGGATACACAATCCAGCTTCGTCAAGCACTACGGCGAACAGTTATGTCACTCAATCGTATGGAAATATATTCGCAAGTATATTTCTGGAACTAGACTTACAATCTATTCCTGGACGTAGGCAACCTTAAGAGATAAACATCTCATTCATCACGTGGTGCCCCCACAATGAGGGCTACTAAAACAATTATCAAAACAGCGTTCAGGTTCTCTCACTGAACCAACTCCAAATTTGATCATTCAGGCTTCGCATCAATCTGATGGAACCAGTTAGAATGAGACCCAACTCATTCACTTCATTCAACCAATCTCAGAACAGTAGATCATTTTCTCAATGATTATGAGATCAGTTGCTCTCCTCAGACGAGACTGATTGAACTGGTTTAGCTCAAAACTGATTCAGTTCAATACATCAAAACCTAACTTGGGGTTTTGAACACCACACATATGATGGCATCAACCAACACGTCTAATGGCCGCCAACCATAGGAGATGCATTTCCTTGACAGCTTCATTGTGTACAACACTCTCCAAACAAATGGCCGAACTCATATTGTTTGGCTCAAAATTTTTCCGATGAAAGCTGGGTGAGATATGAGCCCAAAGCACCAGCGAGCTCCTTTCCAATCTCAATTTTTAAACACCATAAGGTCTAAGAGATCTCTTCAAAACCTTGTTTTGAAAGGTCATGGATATATCAGCCTCACAGTGCAGCCCAAATTTCACCTCCGAAAACTTCAACACTGATCCAAAAGGATTGCGCATCCTTTCCTTTTCATGTCTCTTATAGTGCAGCCTGACTGCTATCACCATCATTCTGGCTTCTGCAGTGCACCAGCAAGCTGCTATGCAGATTAGATTTCGACCTCCAATTCCAGTGCCGAGCATTAATATTATTCATGCAAGTCCCAATTTGTGCTTTCAAAATGATATTTGAATATACAATCCAAATTCATCATGCACTATGATAGGCACTCGTGCCACTCAATCAGTTGAAACTATACCCTCAGGTATATTCTTGGAATTAGACTCACAGGTCTATCCCTAGAACCAGAATCGCAAATCTGTTCTTGGCCATAGCCAGCATTAAGGTGGTACAACACCTTATTACATCAGGTGCTACCCCCCACATTGAAAGCCACCGAAATATCACGTCGGGTTTCATGTCCAGATTCTTTGGTCTGATTGAACTGCAATTCAAAATGCCCTAAGTTCCATCTTGGACTTATGCATACACACTGAACCAATTAAATCAAACAAGTTAAATAGAACATTAGCTAGTCATATTAGTTCAGCTATCACTTGCGATTGATTTACCAAATATACCGCAAATGATCAATCATGTAATACTCTAATCAGACCATTTTAATCACTATAAAACCAAATAGGATTAAGTGACATAGTAATCTGAACAATAAATAATTTGACCAAATAGTTTAATCATACCTGCTTTTGGATCAAACTGAATCAACTCAAATTGGGCCAATCACATTTTGACTGATCTGCATTAATCATATTCATCTCAAACAAATATGTTTAATTCAAATTAAGTAGCATACTACCTGATTGAACCAAATTGGTTTAGACCAATTATTTTATTTGTGAACCAAAACCCAACTAGGGTTTCATCCTTTCCATGCCTCATGAAGCGACAGGAGCTTCATCTTCTCTACTCTCCTATGAGTCAGCAAACATTCTTGTGGGCCGTAACACCTTACTTGAATGGCCCAGATGTTTGAGAGTACATGGCCTGCTCATAATTTTGCACAGCAAATGAAATTGGTTACAATTACAATTGAGCAAAATGGACTAAATGAATAATATGGGCTGAATTTGTATTAGCCCAAAATTATTTTAGTCAACGCCAAGTCCGATCTTTGAACCGAAAACACCAAGTTAGGGTTTTTTCAGCTTAGATAATGGCCGCCAGCAATTCATAACTCCATCATCTCGACGACAACTCTACTGCTGCCTTATATCCGTTCATTATCTTGCCAGCACCGCCGTCGATTCAATTCAACGTTTGAAAAATCTGCAATTCAGAAAACATTCAAACAAGATCGAAACATTCTTCGATTCGGAACACAGCCTCCAATGACTCTGCCCTTCTGCGTGCTTTCAGTTCTAAAACTGAGTTAATCTGGCTATGAACATCAACTCATGTTTTAGTCAGTAACTTCATAGCAACCAAATCTTGCTTTAAGATTGTTGGCAATATTGCTGAATATACAGGCGGATATACTAAGTTACTGAATATCAGATACAGAATAATGAGATGTAATTAAACAGAACAGTATGCAATACAAATTCACGCACAGATTCAATTCAACAGAATAACATAAACACAGTATGAAAGTGAATTGAAACAATTGCAAACCGAAGGGTGTATCGAGTTACGTTGGACGTTGTCCTTAAAGCAAGATTGCTGCCCTACTGTGCTTGGGACTCGCTGGCAGTATGCTTCCCAGGATAAAACGATCCTCGATAACAACTTAGCACCAAGCTTTGTCGATCGAACCTTTCTGGCCTTCTACTATCACCGTACACACGCGAAGAAAAAACTTTTACAAACATGCCGGCCGGCTTAAGCCTTCATGCCAGGAAAGCTGGAAACGTATTTAGGGTTTTTCTTTTTCTCTCTCTCAAATAACGCACTGTGTTTTCTTTATATAAGAAAACCCACGTTATTGAATTAAAATCAGCCCATCGTGGGATGATAATAATATTAATTAAATAATTAAATCAGTATTTAACTATTTTAATTATCTCTGCCCATCAGGTGTCACATTAGTCACACTAATGTACAATTAAGCCATTCTCTAGCTTAATTTTCTTCACCCTTAATACACATTTTCCAACATTTGATGCATGTTGCTTCATGTCAGAGGTGGTATCCTTCTACCTATACCGCAGTTGAAGCACCTAAAGGAGAATTTGACCCGGGAGCGGATTCCCCACCGGCAGGGGGACAGGAGACGGCCATCTCGAGGCATGCTCACTCCCATGAGCGCGATGCAAAGTGGAACAGCTGACTGTTCCTAGCTAGATGGATTTTCATAGCTTTAAGTCCTCTGTTATGCCTTCTATTGAGTTGAGTTGGCATACTTTCTTAGGCAGAAAGCTGATGAACTGCAGAGTCCATGTGTAGCCAAAGCCAGTTATGAAGGCCTACGCTTCAGTGAATATTGCAAGAGTTCTTTTTCTCTTTTGGGGCCTGGCGGGCGTGGAGTTATTTCAAGAAGCAACTGGGGCGTTTCTTTATGTGTCTTGTATGTATGTTTTAAGTATGTATGTTTTTTAGCAGTTGATCGTCAAGTTGTGGTGTTGTTGGTTGTATTGTTTAGTTTTGATCGATCCTTGTCAAGCTGTATTGTTTAGCTTGGTCTGATTGATCTAATTGTTTGTCCCTAAATATTTATTGTTAAATATTAATTGTTATTCTCCTTGCCTTTTTATCAATAAAAAAAAGAACTATCAAGAGACTCCACGTTTATTTTTTCCTGAAATAAAATTAATTATACAGCTTTGAAAGGATTCACATCAATTTCCATATCTGACCGAAACAATAGTTTCTAACAGTGTAGCCTGCAACCAGTCAACTTTGGCTAAACAAACTTGGATCCATAGACTGCTAAAAGGAGGTCGACAAATGGAGAAAGAAATCATTCAAATCAAAGAAAACAATATTTATGTATTTTATTTTATTTTACCAACAAAGAAAATAAATAAATTTATGAAATATATTTGTATAAAGTCTCATCTGTTTCTCTCTCTCTCTGATTTCATCGACTGCTACATTTTCTCACGGCTCTGAATTGAAAGGAAGCGACTTTGAGGTGTGTGAAACAGAAGAGATGAGATCTGACCCAATTTTAGCTGTTTTTATTTATTTCTGATTCTCCATCTCTCGATTCATTTTGCGGGACTTTTGGTTAGACCTAGATGCTGTGCTGCTCTTATCTTTGCATTTTGATTTGGTGATTTTTGCTTTTCTGGGTAGGTCAATTTTGGGACTTGATGCTAATCTTTGATGACTTCTGTTGATGGGTGCGTTAACTTTTTGATTGATTTGGTGGATTGATTGATCTGGATTTGGTGTTCTGGGGGTGAAAGATTTCATCTTGTGTTGACCCATGCATCGGTGGTGTTTCAGTGTTTGAGATAGAGTGATCCGATGCATCATGCATGTGTTGGATTTTGTGGCCAATGCATGTTTGACTTGGTTTTGTTGCTGATGGATATGCCTTGATTTTGTTATGTTTGGATTGTGTGTTTGTTCGGGTTTCTTGATGTTTTATTCAGCCCCTGGCTTCAAAGATTAGATAGATCTTTCAATTGGGGTTCATCTAATTCGTCTATGAAGCTTTCTAGAGTTTGTTGTATTGAAAATGGCCCTTGATTTCCGTAGGGATGCTTGTTGCAGTAGTTACCGCAACAAGAAGCTTTTTTCAAGATTCTACTGGCATTAGGAAGGTGTATTTAGCTGCTGGTGTGCATTACAATGTATCAGTGAGGTCTTTAATTAATGGTAGAAATGTAATGCATATATCAGCTGTGAGGTCAAAAAGCATCATTTTCGTTTCTTTTTCCATTACTAGAAATGGAAAGGTTTGAGTAAGATGTGTTAACGGCATATTCCTTGATTTTGGCGATATTATTACTTGTGGAATTTATTTGCTAGTCTTGAGATTCCGTGGTCTTGGCCATTTATTTGAATGATATTTGATTTGTTGGCAGGTTGATATCGTTACTTACAAGATTTTCATTGAGCTATGGGTGTGGAGGTTGGAGGGTTTGAAGTCGCTGATGCCCCAGCAGGAGCGGGTAGCATTCCTGTGTTGCAGGAAAATGGATTGGTGGATGCCGGAGTCAATGGGTCTATTAAATTCGGCTCACATGGTGATGAGCCTGCCAAAGTAGCGGCTAGTAAGGTCTCAGATGGTCATAAAGATGCCGTAGATGAATGGCCAGCACCGAGACAGGTCCATTCTTTTTACTTTATCAGGTATCGCCCCTATGATGACATTAAGTTGAAAGCTAAGAAAGAGCTGATTGAGAAAGAGGTTGAAAAGAAGACTCAAGCGAGATTTCAGATCACTGAGAAGATTAGGGCTAAGAAGGTAATCCCACAGTTCCATTTTTCCATCAAATTAAGTATGTTCTACATGCATCGGTTGTGTTTACCAGCTAAGGGTTTTGTTTATCGACATAAGCTTAAGAATATTTCTAAATTTTACAACTGTCTTGCAGACAGACCGTGCAGAAATAATTGCTCAGCTGAAGGCTCTGGGTGCCGAGGATAAGCAGTATTGGGCAATAATAGATGAGAAGAGGAAGGAAATGGCTCCGCTACAGCAGGCTTTGGGCCAGTTGCGTACTCCTAATGGTGGTAGAGGAGGAGACAAAGGCGGTGGTTTATGTTCATCTGAGGAAGAGCTGAATGACGTTGTAAGATCATATCAACATGAATTGTCCACTACATTGCAATTATTTGTTTCATGCACTTCATAATAAGGGTAATAATGACTATTCAGATCCGTAGCTTTAACTATCGTATGCAACATGAGAGCATCCCCTTATCGGAGGAGAAGCAAATTCTCAAAGAAATAAAGGCCCTCGAGCAGACAAGGCCTCAAGTTGTTGCTAATGCGGCTAAGAGGGCTGAAATTCAAGGCTCCATGGGTCAAAAAGAAACTATTCAAGGCCAAGTTAAGGTAAGGTTGATTGGCTGTGCGAGATACTGAGATCTATTTCTTTTTTGGTCACAACATTTCTAACAACAGTTGCGAAAAAGAAAGAAAAAAAATCCTTCTGAAGTTTGTTAATGAGGGAGAAACTTTTGCAGCTGATTGGCGGGGATTTGGACGGAGTTAGGAAGGAGAAACAATTTATAAGGGAGAAAATTAAGGAACTTGAAAAGCAGCTTAACGATCTCAATCAAGAGATAAACAAATTAGAGGATGAAAGGCAGACTGTCTCTGACACAAGAGACAAAGCATATGAAACTCGCCAGCAGCTGAATAAACAGCGCAATGATGTGGTATGCCATCTTTTTTCCTGTGTAAATGTAAAATGAGACTTTTTATATAATGATGCTGTAATTTTACTCGGGGATATCACTTTGTTAGCGCCGTAATGTTCTTTATCTGATTTTTTTTCTTCTCATTTGTCGGATGATATCCAACAGAACGCACATTTCTACGAAAATCGATCTCTTATCAACACTGCTAGAGAGCTAGCGGCTAAAAGGGATGTCAAGGCTCTTGAGGAACTTGCTAACATCGAGGTTTGTGAATTTTTTTTCAAATTGTTGAATAATAGGTGCAAGGATACTGTCGAATGCAAATGAAGGCACTGTTGACTAAATGTCGCATGTAGGTGGAAAAATTCATGGCCCAGTGGAACATTGAGAAACCTTTCAGGGAAGATTACGAAAAGAGAATTCTGTCCTCGCTTGATAATAGATTTCTGAGTCGTGATGGGCGAATGAGGAATCCCGAGGAGAAGCCTTTGGTGGCGATGGAGGCACCAACCCCTGCTGCGACTGAGTCTGCTGCAAAGGCTGGCATGAAGAAGGCGAAGGAAGATGTGAAAGAAACTCCTGCGCCAGGTTCTCAGAAGGCCAAAGAAGAGACCAAGCCTAAGGGTGAAGGGAAAACAAAGCCAGCAGGGGCAGAAGTTAGTAAGGAACCAGCTGTGCCGAAAGATGAAGATGAAGTCTATATCCCTCCAATGGTTGTTTCTAAAGCTATTGAAGTCGATCCTGAGAAGCTGAAAGAGCAGAAAAGGCAAGAAGAGATTGCGAAAGCTAAGCAGTCTGCAGAAAGGAAGAAGAAGCTGGCAGAAAAAGCTGCGGCAAAGGCAGCAATCAAAGCTCAGAAAGAAGCAGAAAAGAAGCTCAAGGAAATTATTATTATTGTTTGCAAGTTTCTGAATTCCATTTTTCATGATCAACTTGCTACTTTTCTAACAACTGGCTTTTTTTAATCTTGCAGGAGAAGGAGAAGAAAGCCAAGAAGAAGTCCGGAGCAAATTTCACGGACAATGCTGAATCTGAGGAACCAACTGAACTAACTGAGCAATCCGCTCCTGCAGACCAGGTGGAAGAGAAGGCCGTTGAAGAAGCAGCTCCCGCCTCAACCAAGACTCGACAGCCTAAGAATGTTGTGAGACAGAAAATACGCTCAAAAGCCACAGCTCCTCTACCTAAGGCAATCCTTAAAAGAAAGAAAGCTACGAACTACCGGCAATATGCCGCTCCTGCTGGTGCCATTGTTGTCGTGCTGCTTCTGGCCCTCGGGTACTACTATTATCAGATGTAAGATGTGAACCAGTTCGGCCATGCTTGGACCAGGCCGCGTCACTGCCCATCCGCATCCTTGTTGGCTTTTCGTATCATTTAGACAGAAAGACATTCCTAGGTGGTTTTGCGAGTTTATATTTCGTTCTTTACGACCATTTTCTTGGACGTGGAAACTCATAATGTTGGTTAGCTCAGGTCTTCAGGGTTAATATACCAGAAAGAGAGGAGCATATGTACTTTTCTTGAACTCTTAGATTTAAGTGAAAATTTCAAGCTTTTGACTTGCTTGAGAATATTTTTTGGAATTTTCAGCTTCAAGAAATTTTTTGATGATATAAAGTGTAATCATTTCAACATAACCTGATAGAGAAGTGAGATTTTGTTAGTGATCGTAAGAATGGCAGCCATCAGTTTTTTGTCGCCATTGATGCTCAGGAGAGTCGTAAGAGCTATTGGCAACACAAACCACATAAATTTAAAGCTTTTCAGCTATGGCGGTATTGGCCTTCGCCCGATATCAGTTTCATTTCTGGGCAGTTCTGGTGTGTTTCTCTATCTCTTATTACGATGATGTGGATTATGAGTGTATTGTGAGAACTCTGTGGTCGACTTTGATTTGGTGTTATGAGTGTATTGTGAGAACTATGTGGTCCACTTGTCAACTGTATGACTGACTGAATGAGTATCATTGGCTGGTTCAAGATTGGATTTTTAAGAGCTTGGATGTGTATTGGAATGCAGTGTAATTGTTTGATGAAATGACTGTTAGAGTTTTGTGAGTGGTAGCTGGTACAGTGGGGTAATTTGAGACTCTATATGTGTTTGCTGATCGGTGATCACAGTTGTGAATGGTTTCAGGAATGTGTAACCTGGCTCAAGCTGTAAAGGGAGATGTTGATGTCTTGCTCCAAGGGCTTGGAGACAAAAGCAGCAGCGAGGATGTGAAGCGCATTTTGGAAATGGTAAGGCAGTCTGCAAAATGATGGTTATGTTTGGTACTTAGGAAGTTTCATATTCGTACTATGAGCAGTCCCATTAGATATTTTGAACAATTTGAATTTTGGTTTGTAGAGCGATCTGGAACTGACTAGCTTTGAAGGTGTATGGTGTTGTCCGCTATTGACGTGTAATGTTCTTTTGATTCTTTTGGTGTTTAGGCTAGACGTGCATCGTCTAGGAGGGAGGTTCTGCATACAGATTTTCTCACCCCGCCTGTGGCCAAAGAATCAATGCAAATTATAGAAAAATTAGCTGATGTCAAGGCCGTGGCACAAGGTGGATACCCGCAGGTTAATTCAGATCCATCTGTATATTTCTATTCTTAAAGCTATTGACGATCTCTATAAAATTAAGAATTCTCCTCCAAATTTGCAGGCTGAGCGTTGTCGAATATCAGTTGGGCATCTTGAAGCGTTGACATCCGACCCAGACGTTGTTGCAGCTTTGAGGTAAGCTATCATGTTCACTATTATTTTTAGCTACAGAATCATGTTGCATACCTTATTACTATACTCTTGTTTCTTATCCGGATAAATTGTGATCATTGTAGTATTACAGGAAACTTTGGATTTCAGCCCTGTTCCCATGGCGACTTTCTTGGTGCTATTCTTGGAACTGGTATTGCTCGTGAGAAGCTTGGTGATATAATCTTGCCGGTATGCTATAATTCTCCTTGTCGATTCGCTTGTTATCCTGTCCAGTCGTTAATCATATAGGCGGCTTTTATAGACATGGCACTATGCCTAAAGACTGAATAGAGATAGCTTCTTCATTTTCCAAAGAGTTCACGGGCTGGACATGACATCCTCAAGTTTGTAACCACACAAATGTTAATTGGGATAGTATTTATATCCGTGTAATTCTGGAATTTCATTTGCTGTTGTCTAGGGGAACGGGGAGAAAGGTGCTCAGATTCTCATTGTACCAGAACTTGTCGATTTTATCATAACATCGCTAGACAAGGTAGCAACTAGCAACTTACTTACCTGTATGTATGCTTCTTCTTGTTTTTGATGCAATCATCTACATAACTGTTATCTGAAATGCAGGTCGGCAATGTTCCAGTCTCCTGTAAAAAATTGCCATTGCTGGCTCTAGAGTATGAACCGGCTAGGTAGTCTTATATCTCCGTCTCTCTGTCATTTTTTTGCCATGTCTTGATTCACCTAGTATTAGTTCAATTCAACCATCCCGAGTTGTTCTTGATTTTTTCAGGACCAAATCGTTTAAGGCAGTTGAAGCATCACTTAGAGTCGATGCTGTGGCCAGTGCTGGATTCAAGATTTCACGAACAAAATTAGGGAATTTAATTAGGTAAGACTTCACTGCACTGCATCATCTGTATTTCCTACCCCATATTTTTACCCTTTTCGTTTTGAACATTACAATACTATCGAGCTTATTGCGTGTTTGAGTTTGTATAAAAAATTTGTTGCGTAAATTTCAGTAGCGGAGATGTGCGTGTGAACTGGTCTACTGTGACAAAAAATGGATTTCCCCTCAAAACTGGAGACATTGTTTCGGTCAGCGGACTGGGAAGAATACAGGTTAGTAATTGAACTCTGAAACTTACAGATATTAGCCAATTCAGAAATATGATATGATGATCTCCTCTGGTACTTAATGGCGAACCTTGTCTCAATTTCTCTGCAGATCGGCGAGATAAACGAAACAAGAAAAGGGAAATTTGCCATTGAAATAATAAAGTTCATATAAGTCCCAAACATCATATTTACAGTTGGTCTCGCATCATGTTTACAGTTGCTTAAGTGAATATCTTCATTGTGAAATGGATATTTCAGTTGATTTATATCTAATCATATTTTGGGCTTTTGGGATTTTTTGTTGCAATTGGACAACTTGGAGACCATATCGATTCTTAGGTAGACAATTCATTCTTAGATCTCACTTATTACAAAGTGATAAAGGACATATTAAGTGGGTTATGAAATAAGGGATGTTCGTCACCCGTCTCTGGGTTCACCGTTCATGGGTTCAATGAGTCTTGGGTTCACTTTTTTTGGCCTTTTACAGTAATTTAGGAGTTTGTCTCCTTGCTTGGTTGGAGGGTTAGATTATCTTTTCATTCAAAGTGTGGTGCTGATGCATCATTTGGAATGATGCCTTTTCATGTTTGCAGAAGCTGAGGCGCATTATTATAATATAATACAAAACTGAATCAAACATAGGGAATGGTTTTTTTTATAGTCCTGAAGCTGACGACTCTTTGAACTTTTCTTTGTTCTAGAATGTCATGTGAGCACGAAGCTACCAAAGGAAGTTGGGTATGTTGTTGAATCAATAAACTTGATTTATTGATATCACAGACCTAATTTGAACAGGGTTAGGCGAAGAATATACGGAAAATGTTGATAATATGAGAGTTTGATTACTGTGTGACATTTTGTGATCAGTGTCAAATATTCTCATTGGGTTAGTTTGCCTAATATTCAACAGGGATTGGTTTTCATAATTAGCAATAGATCTACTGGCTTCTAATTTGAACTGTTCCCAGGTTTCATCTTTCAACTGATCTGGTCTACTGGTCAATGACTGTGTCTTCACCCGTTTCGTTAAATACAACAGGTAGACAGTACTGTTCAATATTGAGCTTTGTCTTTTTTCAATTATAAATGTTTTGTTTTCCATTTTATCAGGCATGGTGTATGTGGAACAGTCTATTTGGCGACATTTATAAAGACAACTAAATTTGACTTGGGCCTTATGATTGTGATTAGGAACCTCTTGGACCCATAAGAAAAAAAATAGTAAGTGGGTGGGGAAGGGAAAGAAAAAAAAGGGTCTAGATGCCACTCTTTAATTGTGATCAATCTGATTGCAGGTAGTGAGCAGAACAAATGCCATTCTATGAATGTAACAGCAGCCAACCAAATTGAAAGTGGGGTCAAACATCTTTGCACCAAGCTGCACTAAAACAAAAAGCTTTAGTTGTGGAATGTGGACTACTCTGCAGTAAGTGGTTCAACTTTCAATTTCTATATTACCATATTGCTCACATATATGGACATAGTAGAAGATGCCTTTGAAAAGTACTATTTGTTAAGATCAACTTATTTCCTTTACTTAGACACTTGTGTGCATTAATATTTCGAAAGATATAAAAGCTTGAACCTTACTTATCAAACTTGTTCTGGTCCTCCCTAAACAAACCCAAAGTTGGAACCTCTTCCTCACTTTGCAAATGGTTGGATATCACTGTTCCAAATCCTCTCATTTTCAAACTTGATTTATTTCATAGGCATTTCTCACGTAAGAATCTTTCTTCCATTGTGGGGAATTTTTATTTTTATAGTGCCAAACCTTTCAAGTCATTTACTTATTGAAAGCGAAATGGCATCAACGGAACTTCCTCCGTCAGATGTGGTTTTATTATTTATATCCTTCTTTCGATATTTATGGCATCTTATACTTTATATGAAACACTGAGTAGTTTAATGTGTTTGCACCAGTACATACCTAATTGTGACGGCATTACTGAGTTCCACAAATTTTGAACTGGAACTGGATGACATATTTTTGTGGAGACATAAATGAAGGAAGTTTTCTTATCTATTGGTTTTCAAAATTGCAACCTAACCAGTTGATAGAAAGTGACATCATATTTATTGCTCTGGTTCTCTTCAGTCATCACCTTGGTGTTTTAGGCGTAAATATTGGCAATTGACCAGCAACCGAACCGGCCATATATGGGGTCAGATCATCTTTTAGATTTTGAATTGAATACCGACACGGGTCGACTCTATTCCTCAAGTGGGTGTGGTATACGTAATAGGTAGGTTTTGCTAGAGAATGCCAAAGAAATTCAGTACTATGCATAAAAGCATAAGGTTCAATTTTGTAAGGATTTGCCGGTGGGAGAATGGCGGATGCTGCGAAGTCAAGCAAACACCACCATAACAGATGTATCCTCCTGATCTATTTTAATGGTCTTGAACTAGTATAATACTACGTAGGAAGTATCAAATAAAATGTATTAACTGACACCTATCTACACATACTCTTGTTTGGTTTTGGTTTTTAAGTAATCAGTCAGGCCGGCCATTTTCAATTAACTAATCCGTTTTCTACGTTCGATATAGATATTATATGCAGCATAGTATAGACCAAGGCATGTCTAGCAAACGTTCTTATTTTTTACATCAAGATTCTCTATTGAGGTATTGCTTCTCAAGGTTGTGCTGATGAGCTTCTTTGTATAAGTGATAAGTATATCTTTTAATCTGATCATCTTTCAGTTTCACCTTGCTTTTTATGTCAAATGAAAATTCTGTGTTGCTTTGTTTTCCATAACAATGACATACTTTGTATTCATCTGAAACCTGTTCAACTATTTGCCTGAATATTTATTGGTCTTGACTATATTTGCCATATCAAATGTAATCTGTCATTGTATGACTATTTTATTTACATGATTACATCACTTTGTAAGTTCTTTTATTTGACTCAAACTCTCATATCATTTTTTTTATATAAAAAAAAGGAAAAGAAAATTGAAATCTCATTTGATTGGGTCTTTGATTTTTACAGGTCATTTTGAATGAGTTTGCTGCTGTTGTTCTCCATTCCCATAATGAGGCTGTCTGTGGAGTCATTCATGTCCCTCCAAGTCAATGCCCCATATTGACAGCTTTCCAACACTTTGTGTCTACATAAAGCTCTCTTATGCAAAGCCAGTTGGGACACCCTTGTTTACATTTTGTTCAGTAGTAGCCAATCACCCAACCAAGTCTTAGGACTGTAGCCACTCACTAGACAAAGAATCCATCCAGACTTATATAAATCTCCAATCCCCATTTCCAACAAAGCCTTTAATTTACCTCACTCATTCATCTCCATCTCCTCTACCCCAGTCTCCATCTTTGTGCTTCAATCAATGGAGTCTCAGAGGAGATCATCATATCCATCTCCCTTAAACTCCCCAAGTAGCTATGGCAGCAGCTCTGCTTCAATTAACCCAGTTCAGAATCAGACGCCTCCACTGACTCCCAAAGCAATCACTAGATCTGATCCCTCCAGCCCATACCCAACTACTTTCGTCCAAGCAGACACAACTTCGTTCAAACAAGTTGTCCAAATGCTTACTGGATCATCTGAGCCTCCTAAGCAGCCACCCCCAAAGTCAGCATCAAATTCAAATTTCACATTCTCAAAGAGCTCAATTCCACCAATCAGAAACCATCAGAAGAAGCAACCAAGCTCCAAATTATATGAAAGAAGGAACCAGCTGAGGAACAATCTCATGATAAACACATTAGTTTCCGGTGCAGGAATTATCAGCAAGACTAACAACAGCCTTTCCCCGAGGCATCAAGAGATATTGTCACCAAGCATGTTGGACTTCCCCAAGCTTGTTCTCAGCCCTGTGACTCCATTGATGGAAGACATTTTCAACAAGTCCTCTACGCCTTCCACTACACATTCCAATTCATCAGAGGAGGAAGACAAGGCAATTGCAGAAAAGGGGTTTTATTTTCACCCATCACCAAGAGCCTCAACTACTCCGAAAGGCGCTGAACCTCAGCTTTTGTCTCTCTTTCCAGTTACAGGCACATCCTAAGTCAAAAGAAGACTCAAAGTGCGCGAGAATGAAACAGTGATTGATGATCAATATCAAGATTTCTATGAACAGGTCAGAGATATGTTGTTGTATGTCCATTTTCAACCAGTTGATGTCCTTCTCTTGTGCTCAACAACAAAAGGGTGCTTAGCTTAGTTTCTTCTATATCCTGACTTATTTTGAGTATCATCAATATGATGAGTCCTTTGGGCAATTAGTGTGAAGAAAAATAAGCCATTCACATGTTGAGAATCACTTTCTGGTAATTAATTTGATTCTCAATGATTAAATCATTTTGAGATTGAGGTGATTGTAAGCTAATTGCTAGCTGTCTGAATTTATGATCTTCACAGCTTGGAAAAAAGAAGCGTATGATCCATAACTGAACTGGGTCTGTAAATTTTATTGCATGTAAAAAGTATAGGGCATCAAGCCTGATATTCACTTGAATTGTAGTCACCAATACAGTCATAATTCATTTCGAATTAGAGAAATGCAACATAAAATATTTGCATAATTCTGACCTTTTTTTTCATTCATTTTCTTCACAACACTTTTGTCAAGCATTTTTTTTTGATATACTTTTGTCAAGCATTTTGGTGACTGTGATTATAAGCATACAATCTGGCCTTAATATTAAGCCCGTTACTTATTGGGCCGATCGTCAACAACCTGTATTTGCCAAACCTTCGTCCTACCTTTCTTGTACATCAATCAACAACATAGGAGCTTTATTGACGTTTTGAAGTGGACTGCTGAGTTGCTTTTTTTAGTTTGACTAATTTGGTATGGATCGACTTTGGAGTTTTTTAAGGAGTGCAGATCACATTCAGCGGCTGGCTCGCCTAACTTTGCATGGAATGTGGTTTCATGTTTAGATGTTCTGTTCGTGTATTTGTTAGTCGTTCGGTTTGCTGTTGTTGTCTTATCCTTTTCTCCGAGTCCTTGTATGTCTCCTCTCCTATCAAAAAAAAAATCAACAACATAGGAAGCTCTCAAAGATCAATGAACCTAAAACTCTTTGTGATCCCAATTTACGTGCTATGCAAGATACAAAGTTGAATGTTACAAACACAAAGAATGACACTTCAAATTTATGCCATTCACCATATTTAGCAAAGACAACTGTGAATTAGCAGATTTTTTCTCAGCACCACAGATTTTATGGCTAAGCAAAAGCTACATAAATCGGATGAAGTCCCTCCCTAGTTTCATCATCCAACATACAATAAAAACATTTTCAACAACCAGGCAAGATTCATTTTTTCAAAAGGCAACATGGCTTACAAGGTTAACAAAACAATGGCATTGTTCCTCATGGTGGCCGTGCTGGTTGGGTTCGCCGCAGTGGCCATGGCGGGTAAGGTTGATCCAGTATGCTACGAGGACTGCTACAATTTGTGCATCCCTTTACCAACATCGTCGCCTGAAATCTGCAAGGAACAATGCGAGCCCCTTTGTGACAGCCTTGTTAGGGAAATATATGGAAACTTTAACCTAAACCTTAACCACTGAAAGAGCTTTAACGCATCTCATAAGATACTGTAATGACATACGAGCTGTATTATTGTAAGTGGAAAAAGAATCTTGCTTGAATTGTCGGATCTTTATCTTTATAATACAAATCAAGAAAATGTTTTATACTCATTCAAAGACATGTTATTGCATCATGAAATGATATATGTCTCATTACTCTTTTGTGGGAATCATGTATTGACAGATTGTATAAGATATGATCATTTCATGTTTTAAATAGTAATTGATATATAATTGTATCAAAACGTTCAAACGGTAAATCGCATAGTTGAGGTGCGATTGGGCGCTTTTCGTATAGCATCTGTTAGGTGCTCGAATCGCGAACAACTGTCTCTCACAATATAGCAACTGTTAAGTTGAAATCTTGTACCTCAAATTTTAATTTCGACGAATCATCATGCCCTTAACTATAATCACTTACACACGCGGAAAGAAAGTGCAAGAAATTACAAAAACATGCTGGCTAGGAACTTCGAGGGAGGAATTGTTAAACAAGTGTGTCATTAGTTTTCTTCAGTCTCACTCGAATGAGCTTGAATGCTACTCCCTTTATATGAGTGTATTGACACCTCAAAAACCTAAAAGGTGGTAATCATTAAAATTAATTTGTAATCGTTCTTCTACCCAGGACAACCTTGTTATTCATCCAGTGTCGTAAAAATTACAACATATAGTTTGTGTGCACACTTCGGACATAAATTTGATTGTTGCCTCGAGAGGTGTGTGACATCCTCAAACGGAGGTCATCAATTATTACACATTCTGGGCAAGTCAAATATGTTAACTAAATTTTTTGAATTAGTTTAAACTCAGCAGATGAGTTTTCTTGTTTACTAAATTTTTGTCTTTTGATATTGATTACCAATGTACTAAACTTTTTATTTGAGCTTCCAGAATCAATTTTTCCAGTCTGGGAAATTGAAGAAAAATTTAATTTTTCTTTTTATTGACAATATTGGAGAATATGAAATGCATAATTTAATTAATCAACTTTTTTTATTTATAAATACGTCCTTTTAAATAAGTTAAATGGAATATTTGTCCAAATCAAGCCATTCTTTGTCCAAAAACAAATTCGCAAAAAAAGAAAGAAATAAAGCCACTAAGAATATGAATCAATTTGATTAACCATTTTTTTTCCCGTTGACACTTAATTTTCATCATATATCAAAATTCATTTAATCCATTTAATTACTTCTTAAATAAATTATTACTCACATACGTCTCCTCTCCTTCCACATTCCAACGTTAACTTTTCTCCGCTCTTCCTATAAATTCATCTCCTCAATTCCCAATCCCCAGCTCGAATTCTCAAATCACTTAGCTCTGTCAGTTTCAGTCTCTGTTCAATCCTTCCCATTTTCTCGGCAATGCATTTCTTAAATCGAAAAATAAACATGTCTCTGTCTCTTTGCGCTCTGTTATTTCTAGCATGCTCTGTTTTTTCAGCAAATGGGTACAAATTCTATGTTGGAGGAAAACACGGGTGGACTGTGAATCCCGACGAGAGTTACAGCCACTGGGCCGAACGCAATCGGTTTCAAGTCAATGATACTCTCTGTAACATCCATCTCTCTTATCTCTCTTTTTAACCAACATTTTCACCTGTCTCTGTTTTCTCAAGCTTTTGTCTTCAGCTGATCAATTATGGTCAAACAACCGATAGTCGGTGCTAACCGAACTGTCCATTTACTTTTAGAGATCGTATTTTAATGAAGTGTATGTGATTTCCCTGCAGATTTCAAGTACGAGAAACACACAGACTCCGTTCTTGTCGTCCGCAAAAAAGACTTCAACAACTGCAACACAAACAAACCCATCCACAAGCTCGACAGCGGAGAGTCCGTTTTCAAATTCCCTCACTCCGGCCCTTTCTTCTTCATCACCAGCAACCTCACCAACTGTCAGAAAGGTCAGAAGCTTATCGTTGTCGTCCTCGCCGTTCGTCCTCCGCCACATGTCCAGCCTCCGGCGTCACCACCCACTTCTCCTCTCCCTGATACTCCGGTTCCTTCATCTAATCCCCCTGCGGTGGCTCCTTGGGCTTATGCTCCTGCTCCGAAGAAGAGCGCCAGTGCAGCGATGGCTGAGACGACGACGTTTGTTGTGTCAGCATTCTGTGTCTTGTTAGGTTTATTCGTAATTAGTGGTTGAGTTAAAATAGATGATAGTTATGCCTTGTTAATTATGATTATTTACCAATTTTGGGTCTTTTTTACATATATGAAATGAAATTAGTCCTTTTTCTTATTTTCAAATCCTTGTTCGAATCTTGAGAAATTATTTATTCTAAAATAAAATTTATAACCAAGTTTGATGAAAATTTTACTTACCGAATATCTTATGTATTGATTATAAAAAAAAAAGAAGAATATTTTTTTGTATTGAACTAAAATCTTCGTATCAGTATGCTTTATATTACCATGATATATCGTATCAGATATTAACTATTTAGAAATTTCTATTAAATATGAAATTATATAAATTAAATCTCTGTGTAATATACGACAAAATTAGAAAATTTGTTATCTCTTATAATGTAAGAATTTAGATACGAGCCGTTTTTGGTAATAATTTCACATCGAAGGATTTACAGAAAACCAATTGCTGCATTTCCAAATAAAATTTAGGCAACAAATAAAATTAAGTGACCTTAACTAACTAAATATATAGAAACAACTACAAAGTCTATATAAATAATGCATGTATTGTTTAGCAGTGATCATATTCATAAGTGTGTTAGAAGAGCTTCAATTCAGTATTTTAGAAGAGCTTATAGTGAGGGCGAAGTGGTGTGGCCTTGTGGTAACTGGTAAGCGCATCCACCTAGCACACATGTGGTTCGGGTTCAAGCCCCTCTAAGAACAGATACTAACATAACAATTAACTCCCAATAAAAAAAAGCTTCTAGTGATGGGCAAGTGGAACAAAATACTTCACTTGGGGAGTTCTTCCTCCTCCTCCGCCAACAAGTCGTATCAGGTACGAAAACGATAAATGATGCACAATGTCATATGTGTAGTTGTTTCGTGATTAAAATTTTACTTGACTGCACGTGATTTAAATCTTAATTTATTTATTTATTTTATCTGATTTTGGTTGTTTTTCCAGGAAGTTTGGTTCCGGACTAGACTCGACTGCTGCCCTAAATGCTCAGAGAAAATCATCAATTACATGGACAAAAACCCTGGTATATGTCACTACTATATGCTTGCTTACCTTGCCACTCACTCCATTGAACAAATTCAGATTCAGCATAGATACGGCGTAGTTTAGCCAACTAATGATGCAGTTTCTAAATTTTGAATCCACGTCGGACATGTTTCGCTGACACTCTGTGTCTTGTGTTGACTTTTTGTGTGCAGAGGTGGACAAAGCTTACGCAGGAAAGAAGCAAGGATACATATACGTGAAAGGGAATGTGGATGCGAATAAAATGGCCAAGGATCTGTCCAGCATTCTCGGAAGAAAAGTGACGATTGAGACGTCTTCAGCTGCTGAGGATGACAATGCTTGGCTTAGGACTCCTCCGCCGCCGCCGCCGCCGCCTGTTCCTGTTGACACTGCTAGTGCTGCGGTTGATGAAGAGAATACTACTGTTCAAAGCAGTAGGAGGATCAGTGGGAGAAGAAGGGCTTATAGGATTGGAGATGCGGATGTGACGGAGGAGGAGGAGGAAGAAGAGAGTGATCATGATGCTCTTGTTAGGAATAATAGCAGGAGGCAGGTTAGAGAACAGGAGAGAATTAATCATACCAGGAGGAATGTTGATAATGGTGGCAACAATGCTGGCGGCAGTAATGTGATTTATTACGGAGATTTTGGTGGCGCTGCTGCAGGATACAACTATGGCAGAGGTGGTGGGGACAGCTATGGCAGCAGCGCTGGAGGCTACAATAATAATTACAACTACGGTGGTAGTGGTGGTGGTGGTGGTGGAGGGTATGACTATGGCAGCAGCGCTGGAGGCTACAATAATAACTACAACTACGGCGGTAGTGGTGGTGGTGGTGGTGGAGGGTATGACTATGGCAGCAGCGCCGGAGGCTACAATTACTATAACAACGGTGGTGGTGGAGGCTATGAGTATGGCAGCAGCAGTGGTGATGCTGGAGGGTATGAGAATCATTCTACCTCTTACTATAATTCCAGTTCAGATTATCAACAGAGTAATGAGAATGAGCAACCTGGTTGTACCTTTATGTAAAACAGAGAGATTTCAATGTTTCAATTTTATGTTTCACTTCAAATAAAAATCAATTCAATACGTTTATTGAATGCCATCAAATACAAGTACAATTTGTTTCCCAAGTTTATAATACATGGGAAATGATACTACTACATTTTGATGGTACAAAAAGATCCAACGTAACACAATTCAAACAAAACAATGATCTTTTTAGACATTTATAATGGAATTTTCCATTTCAGGGTTTAGGGAGGTTTCCATCGAAATTCTTGAAAAGGCTGTCACAAAGGGGCTCGCATTGTTCCTTGCAGATTTCAGGCGACGATGTTGGTAAAGGGATGCACAAATTGTAGCATCCCTTGTAGCATACTGCATCAACCTTACCCGCCATGGCCACAGCCGCGAACCCAACCAGCACTACTGCCAATATAAAAACAAATGCCATTGTTTTACTAGCCATGATGCTTGAATCTTGTTGTTGGATGATGAAATGAAAACTGAGGATTGGATATTTATAGCCTTTTTTTTTGGTTTGCCAGAGAATTTGTGGCCTGGAGATAAATCTGCCCTGCCCACCCTTTTAGTTACTCCTCTATATATGTTGAATTTTCTGTGTCATTGGTTCGATATTTTTAGTATGAACGCAACACTTGTACAAAGTATATTTTGTTATAGTTGACTCATTGAATCACATATCAAATACTAACGACGACAAATAAAAAAAATGTATATACTATAACTGATCTAAGCCAAAGGGCGAAGAAAGGTATATTGGTTGCAGATCTGAGTATATGCTGCAGAGATCCATCAGGCAATGGAGTAAAAGATTAGTAAGTAAGTGTGGATCTCAGAAAGCATGATGAACACTTGCAAAATTTATTCTTTAATTTGAACAAGCTGATTACAAAGACTTGAATCTTCACAACAACATGACCAACTTTTTCTAGCAAACAAGTACTAAAATCAACTCCAAATTCGAGTAATCTTTAGTCAGTTTTCTTCTCGAGTGCATCTGCTTTCTTCACAGGTGCATCTGGTTTCTTCTCAGCAGCATCTGCTGTTTTCGCCGCTTCAACAACCTTTGGCTTCCCCTTCTTGGGCTTCATGAAGCAGAAGCAAGAGCAGCATGGACACTGAAACAAAAACTTCATCTCTTCACAACAAGATGATTTTGTTTTAAGTTCACCAGTGAGATAGCAGCTGTTGGCTTTGTTTTTGTGGCTTTCTTATCTTCACCACAATCCAGAATTTTCTCTTAGACCCCATGTTAGTGGGTCATAGCTTTGGACAGCTTGCAGACACTCAAATTGGACCCCAATTGGCTACATTTTTTTTTGTGTTGGTCCATCTCTATCTCAAGCTGTCAATCACAAATGGTACAAAACCAAGGTTGAATAATTTCACCTAGTGATTTTAAATCAAACCTTCTTATTCTGTTTCACGAGAATAGAAATGAAGCTGAGGCTCATCCATAAAATTAGAAAATCTGAAATTACATTACTGAAAATTTCAGCATTCAAATCGAACATTACAGCAGTTATTAACAATCTTTGTCAAGGTGAGGTATGATACAAGCACTGGTATTGCAGATACTAATTTACTCGGACGGGCCTTGCCCAAGATCAAGGTAAAGGAGTAAGGACTGACTCACAGTGAAAGCTGAAATGGCGCAAATTATTAAAACGGGACTTTTTACTTGCCGTCATGTATGAAGGAGTTAAATGCTCCTTATCATGTCATTGAAACTTGATCACTATGCAGGAAATATCATCTGAACTTTTTCTAGCTAAGGCTTCGTCAGTTAAGTGCTTTGCCGCTGCCTTGGCATCTTTTATTTCCTTAATGGCATCAACAGCTTCTTGGTTGGAAATCACCTGAGAAAAAAAAAGGGTATTAAAAATCGTGGGTAAAGTGTGTTTAGGTGGACGAAAAGGTTGCTCTCACCTGTTCAAGAAAAAAAAACAAAATGCTAATAGGAAAGAAATTAATTAACCTTCCATAGTCCGTCACTTGCTAAGATGACGCATTCTGTATCATCATCCACAATTAGCACTTCTATGTGTGGGTCGGCGCTCAGGTGTCTCTTCAAACTCTTGTCGCCAAATGCACGTGCGACAGCCAGCTGACCGTCAACCCGCGGCACATCGCCTACAGCAAAATATGTGCAAGGCTCAGCCCTGTCAAACTGATTTACAGCAAATTACAGAATTTGTGATTACCGGGGAAATTTGACACGAAGCCCCCTCTTTCTTCAATTTCCTTACGTTCGGTGCCAGCATCGTGATCGATTGACAATTGTTTGGCCACACCATTTTTAGAAATGACGGCTCGTGAGTCTCCGACATTAGCTACAACAAGCTTGTGGCAGTTGATTAGTATAGCTGTAACTGCAGTCGAGCCACCTTTTCCTAACTCAACTGCCTTGTCCAAAATTTCATCATCTGTCAACTGATATGCTTTCCTGATTGCGCTCTCGGGTTCAGTCCAGAAGTCAGGCTGCTTATGACACATTGACAAGGAAGAAAAAAAAAGGTCAATACACAATACTTAATATCTATGTTTGACAACAAATCAGAAATCAGAAATGATGAGACCAGTGATAGTGCAAATCGATACTGATGTTTGTCAAAGCAAAGCGCATACCTCGTTCAAAATGTTGTCAAACAAGTGATTGCGAAGATAATCAGGTATGACACTGCTCAAATGCCCATCGAATATTGCAAAAAGGCCGAGCTCGTTTTCACCAATTTGTCTAAATTGTGCATAAATAAAATCTTCCATAGCATGGTTTGATTTTCCCTCAACTAAATGAAAGCCGTGAGTTATGTTTTTGGACATCTTACTCTTTCCTTTACCTGCATCTGGAGAACCTTTTATTTTTTCCTGCAGCAAAGCACGAAACTTCAGCTGCCATACCAAATAATAAAACGCCCATAAATTCCCAGTAAAGTACAATAGAATTAAAAACATAATAAAAATCCTAAGTAATCTGTTCAATTAAAAAAAAGTCCTAGTTCATAGCAACATTTTCCTACTGTCAAGTTAAAATAGTACTAGCAAAAAAAAATTACGCATGAATCTACTAGTTCATACACCAAACTATATTCAAACTAAAGAAATCACAAAGTAGCTCGCCTGCAGTAAAAGAACTTCTGAATCAAATCCAATTTCATGCTAAACTGCATTGTAAGATTTAGCTACTCTAACTACATTTTTATCTTGATAGAATGAACTAAACTCCATTCTGATTATAAAAACAGCACAAAGCCAATGACATAGAGTCATCGGCTAACTGCTAACAGCCCCTTTGAATGATCAAAATAACCAATTGAGCAACCAGCTTTCATAGGGTTTTCTTACAACCAACAAGATTTGATTCCTGAATTATACAACATGAAAAAGTCCCAATCTTGATGATCAATCAGACATTCACAATCCCATGACACTAATGGCAACATCTTTCCAAAAACCTCGATTGACTAGTGTCAGATTTCATCCAACCCAACTCAATTTTACGCCTTTACCTCATAAATTGAAATAGGGTTTCTAAAGACCGAAAGGACATACCTTCATCTTGTGAAGAATTTCTCTTCCCGTCATGGCTCACTTGTACAAAATCTGACCCAGAAAAATAATAGACACAAAGGGCAACGTGAGAACAACACGGATGAATGGAAGATTAGAGAAAGGGAGATTTTAATGGAGGTGGTGATGCTGATGATGATCTGTGTGGAACCGCCACGACACCAATTGGAGTTACCTCCTCATCTTTCTATTTATTTATATATAAAAGGAAAGAGGCGGGCTTAAATGAATTTTTTTTCTAGAATTTTGAGAATTCTTCGTTTTGACTAAGGAGTTGTCCATTTGAACTGAAACTTAATTTATTTTAATTGATCTTATTCGATATTAATTTATATTAACTTAATTGAAACTTAGATTGATTGAGCCGCCGGACCACCGCCGGACCCCACCGGACGCCGCCGGATCACCCGCCGCCGTCGCCGTCCGGCGGTGGTCCGGCGGGCGAGGGTGGTGGTGGTCGAACTTAACTTGACTGAAATTAATTTATATTAACTTATGTTAATTGAAAGGAACTTATCTTATCTTAACCGTCAAAAATATAAGTTCAAATGGGCAGTTTCGGAAAATTTAAAATGCATCAAGTCAAAATGCATGCTCGAAACTGTATAATAAAAAAAAAAAATTAGTGAGACACTTGTCAAATCCACTTTCAAATATGCAATTTGATTCAATAGTGAGATTTGATATTTGAAGTCACAGATTTTCGAATTTGTAGGGATTCTCGACCGATGTTGCAGTCATTGAATAACATTCAAACATTACAAGGAAATATGTAAATAAATATAAAGTCCAAAACCGCGTCTGCAGATGTTGCAGCCATTGATTTAACACCTTCTTCTCATATTATGATTCCTTCTTCTTGATTATGATTATAAAGCTTAAATCTTTGTTATATTATCATTATCCAAAGTCTAAACAACAATTCAAGATGCCATCTTTTTTATTTTCTTCTCTTTATCACGTGAAGCATTCTAGAGAAGAGCCAAGTGGTGAATTCGAGAAAATGTTGACGAATTTTTAAGAAAGATTGAAACTTTGAATTTGCAATGGGACTAGTCTAGTCTCCTAGTGGTTATTAGGCCTTTGCCCCTTTGGTTTGTGGCTTTGTGCAGTTTTTATTGGGCTTGTTAATGGGCGGAGAGAGGGTTTGCCTCTTGTAGGGAACCAGCCCAATCTGAAGATACATAATGTTTAGTAATTACAGTATGATTTCATATGCATTTTTCATTCTTATTAAAGTATTTATATTAGGAAAGAGGTCAAAAGCATCAAGACATTCAAAAGCCCCAAAAAAAGTAGCAAAAATAAAGCCATCTACATTAGTACCTGCTATATCATCTACATTCATAAGAAGTAAATTACAAGAAGAATGATTCCTTTGACACAAAACACAAATGGGGGACAAAAGGGGTTGCCTTAAAAGAGATGCATGTCTCTCCTTTGTCTGAAAAAATGCTCACTCATCACTAAAGCATGTTTAACTAAACCAAAGCAATATATGTCTATTTAATCACATTAATTAGTCTTTTCTCCTAAATTGCTCTCACTACTGCAAATGCTCATTTAGCCTTTTGCTTCCATCAATGCTTTGAAGCAAATGCTACTCATTATTGTGGTCTTTCCACACACCCCCAACTCCTTTTCATTATAAATCCCATATCCCACAAAGAGTAGAGGCTCCTCTCTCCCTTTTGCTGTAAAGGGTGATAAGAATTACTTAGTCCTTCCCGTGTTACTGTATTTCTCCTTTTATAGAACCGGTCGTTAGGATTACTCGTGTTTTGAATGTGATCGATTATCCTAACGGTCAGTTCAGTTCCATGCCGCTTTTATGGAGTATCATTTACCTATCTTTCCTTAAAGAAAAAGACCTCTAGCTGCTAAACAGGTAAAAGAAGCTGTGAGTGTAAGGCAGTTAAAGAAAGACTAATTAAGATTCATCCATAGTGCATGGAGAGTGTATGATTTGCACCACTAAGAGTGGCTCTTCTGCCTACTCATCAACGTGAGTTGCCAAACATTAATAAACCCTGAACATCATCAATATATGGGCAACTAAGAACTTAACCTAATTTTCCAACACAAGGGACCAGACAAACTCTTTATAGAAATCCCCAAAATCAGGACTTAAAGCACAGTCCTCCTAGAGGCTATCACACTCATTGATCATACCACACACAACTTTACAGCTTTTTTTTTTATAAATGTGTATAATCTACACATGGTACTTAAAGAGGACTTCAAACTAATACCTAGTACAAACCTGTCACGGAATTCCATGGAGATATCAGTCAGCAGCAGGCAGAAGATCAGCAACTCTGATGACATACTCACATTCCCAAACACCAAGAACAATGATCATATTATTGAGTGTCAAGATAGTGATCAGGATAATCAAACATTTGAGTTCAAGTTTGATCATTCTGCAGCTGGTTCTTCTGACTCCCCTGGCTCGCCTTACAAAGACTCACCGGCTGATCATCTGTTCAGAAATGGGATTCTGTTACCCCATACGTTCCCCGTGCAGCCCATGTACTACTACTATGGAAGTGATCAAAGGACTAATTATCAAAGATCAGCCAGTAGAACAAGCAGTGTTGGCAGCAAGGACTCACTGATATCGTCCAGGAGTAACAGCACCAACAGCAGGAGCAGCAGTTGCAGTTCAAGTGCTAGAACAAGCCTATCAGCTGACAGCAGCTCTGAGAGGAAACTATTATACTATAATGCCATGAAAGGATATCATCACCAAAAGCGGCCACTGCAGCAGCCTGTGCTTTTAGATCAAGTCTACGGATCCTCTCGAAGGTGGCAGTTCCTTACACCAGTACCAGTGCCTGTCATGACTCAAGAGATCAGTTTAAGGCCAAAGAAACTGAAAGATAGGCCTCAAGAAGAAGCTAAGGCAAAGAGAAGAATAAAAACCAAGAAGAAAACCTCAGCTGGCTCATGGTCCATCCTAAGATTTTTTTGCTATGTTCTGTCAGTCTGCAGGGAGTGTCATGCCTTGGAGCCTTCTGTAAGAAATGTCAGCAGCATCCATGAAATTTCAAACCAGTAAAAATCAATCCACCGTAAAAGGTTTTTAAGCCATTGAGTTTGCTAGGAACAAAAAAAACCTTCAAACAAAAATAGTGTGAATTTCAGGCTTGTCGAGTTATTCAGTTTTGTAACTTTTTTTTCTACTCCACCTGTAATTATTTTGAACCCCTCAAGTGTCATGGATACATTAACACATGCGCGTGTTTGGGCATATGACTAAGCTTCATTTATCTGTTTGTTCTGGTCTGGAATGGAGATTCGTCAAGTTTTTGGATTAAGTAACAAAGTTATCTTGATAAGCTCATCCTTAGTATTTTAAGCCCCAGCAGCAGAAGCTGATGAGATCAACTTGGCAATTAAATAAGCACAAGTCATGAGCTTTGATCTTGACCAGATCCGTGTAGACGAATAATTATGCATTACAGGTCTTTATCATAGTTTATTAAGGTAAATTGCTTCAAGAATATGCTAATAGTTTTTAAACTGATCTTGAGAATCTAACTCATATTCTCAAGTTATCACATTGGGTTTGATGGTTTTTGAACATGTTGGTGTTCAATGGTCTTATTTTAGTAGCAGGAGAACAAGGATTTGAGTTTATGTCAGCTGAGATTATGCATCTAGATAAAACTTCACAACAGTTCATCCAGCCGGTTTGCTTGGCCAGACTCAGGTAGTCGCGACAACGTTGGGCATAGCACTGGAGACGTCGTGCTTGCTGCATCTTGACAGACATTTTGAGTCCATGACCTCTTGGCTCAAGTTTTTGGTTAACTCGTGTATGAGTGGCTTTTCCACTATTATCCACTTGAGATTATCAGCTGTGTCATTTTGCTAGTTCTGTAGAGATTCTTTTTTGAGCTAGTTTAAAATAACCTGGAGGGAAAAAATGAGATGCTTGGAAATGTATGAAGTGAATTGATTGACATACTATAAAAATAGAAATACATTACCAAAAAAAAAAAGTTCATGATGTTGAAGAAAAGAACTTAAAATTACATTCCTGGATACAACAACCAAAGTGATCTATTTCATCCACTAGTTTAGTAGCATAGCAGAGTTCTTCTACTGTCACTGGAAGAGAAGTTGACAGCATTGGCATCCTTTTTGGCTTTAGAATGAGGATGAGGCAAAGATGGAGTCATCCTAGCAACGTAGACTATATATCGTTTACCTGGCTAGTTCTTTACTTTTCTTATGCTCTTCTGATGGCTCTAAATGCTAAAAGTACTCGTTATGGTTGGCATTTTGGGCGTCCGTTTCATGGTGTGAGTTTTTCCGCTCTAGTATGAGTTGATGAGGCGTGTGATCTTGCTTGTTCCCGAGTCCATCAGGATTGAACAACAGTTTAGCATCATCACTTCGTTCAGTTAGAGCATTGATGAACGACAGTCCATTTGGCCACTTAAGGTCTCCTTCGTGCACACCCATCATATCTTCCATACGGTGCTCGTTTGCATGTGGTAGGAGGAACATGTGTGTCTCGTCTTTGGTTTGAGGAAATCCGAGCCTGGGAGAGTTCTGAAAATTGGGGGAGTGTAATAGGGGTGAGTGAGATGTCATCGGCCTTTGGCCTTGCCAGTTAAAAATGGGCGGGGGGCGGATTGGGAGAGACTGTTGGGATGGAATGGAGGTTGAGGGTGACAAGTTTTTAGTTGAGGAGAAGAGTTGTGACAAGTAAAAGCCTGACTGATATCCAAGTGACTCAAAAGTGTGTCTCATCCGTAGCACAAAGTGGAGATCTTCAGGTATCTAAACACCAAAACCCACGATAAATCTCAAGACTTCAAACTACGATAACACATGTAACAAATAGAAAAGTCAAATCAAGAAAGTGGAAAACGTGAAATGATACTCACAATTTTGCAAGAGCCCAACTGAAGAAGGCCATGACCAGCTTGAATCACAGCTATTGTCTATACAAACGTAAAAAATGGTAAGAAAAAGGCACGCAACCAACTCATATTGATGTCACATTAAAGCACGGGAATGGAACAATTTCATGGAGATATTACTAGTAATAACCTGAATGCCAGAGTCAAACTGATCAGTCCATTCAGAAGGAAGCTGCAACGAAGTTACATACACAAAACAATTAAACCCAACTTGATCAACTAGAAGCATATGTCAACTTCAGATGAATTCGATATGAGTTGGATTGGAGAGGAACACTAACAGCATCAAATGAGCTCTGCCAGTAATTAGATATGTTTGGCTCACTTTCAGAGGGCTCTTTGAATACCCATTTATGACATTTATCAGATGCAACCTTCCCCATCAACCTGAAATATCATCATCATATTCAGCATTAACACCCAACTAACATCTTCAGTTTCAGACTCCAAAGATCATAAGCTGACACTTAACCTAGAAACAAAAAAGGTTCACTATTGTGTGTTGATTCACTAATCAGGCTCTTAAATTAGGACATGTTTTTGGTTAAGACATGCTTGATCATGTTTCATATAAGGGTGTGAGAATGGAACATAAAAAATAAAACCCAACACCTACCAAGTACCCACCCTTCTCCATAATTATAAAGCTGAATAGACATTTTGCTGAAGGATTTTCTGACAGGATCTTCACCACCATCCATTTCTTCCAAGCAATCTGCAACTCCTCTGCTCCGGCAATACCCATCTTCCCACATCAACATCCTGTATATTAAAAAAAAAAAAAAAGAAGACAAACCCAGAACTCAAAACACTAAAAAACAAACACCCAAATCAAGAAAACCAACATATTTGAAGAGAAAGTTGAGATTTTTATTTCTGGGAAAAAGTCACACTCACAAGCTGCCGTTGTCATCGCCGACCTTGCAGCCATTGCCACCGCGCACTCGGCTGAAAGAAGAAAAAAGAACACAAATCCAGTTAAAAGAAACATGTTGAAAATCAAGAAAGGTTGAATCTTTTAAGGGTTTGTTTGAGCTTACGGACGAGGACGAATAGTCCAGAAAACAGAGTAAATCCAGTCTGAACTGAGACAAACAGATCGAAGTGCTTCATGAAGTGCCATCATTCCAACGGCTTCTTTGCTTCTGCTTTCTCCACTACTCACTCCTGAGCCCACCATTTTTAATCTCTTCCCACTTTTCTCACTTTCTTTCTGTTTTGATGTGTTTTTGTTTTTCACTGGTTATGATGGGATGAAGGCTGTTGAAGGTGAAGTTTTTTGAGAGTGAGAGAGTTTGAGGAGTCTTTTTGTTACTTATATACAGTATTTGTTTTGGTGATTTGTGTGTGTGTGTCTGTCTCCGTGTGTTTTATATATATTTTTCTATCTCTTTAACCACCACATAATTTGACCCTTTCTCTTCTATCTCAATCCTTCTTTCAATTTTCCAGGTCTCTAGTTTTTATGGGTCTCTCTTTCTTTGTTGGCTTTGTAACTTTACTTGTTGAACTTGGTCACTTTTTGTTCTTACTTGGGGGATGATGGGTCATGGTGTGATGAACACTCAAGTGTAAAAAAATATCATATTTCCCCTCAAATATTATCTTTTACTATAAATTAGTATTAGTACCATGAATAGTATGCATTCGGAAATAAACTACGATTAAAATGTCGTCGTTTTGAATAATAAAACAAGGTTATCCGAACCGAGCGGGGAAGTTCAATTTAGGACAATTTGGTTTTCTACAACCTAGGGGAGATTCATGATCCTAATAGTTTAGTTGCTTTACATTGTTTTACTTGCTTAATAAGATGTTGCTTTCTTTGACCCTCAATTTCCTCTTTGGATGAGACTTTCCAAAACCAATAAAAAGGAATGCTCCTCACGAAACGGGCAAGCTCTTAAATCCATAACAATTCATTAATGTTAGGGTTCATGAACTCAAATGATCATTGTTTTCGCCAAGAAACTTTGTATGATCACTCTTCTTTTGTTTAGTTACCTTTATTTCTTTGCATTACTTTGTGAACCTTGGAGCTTTCAACAAATGTAAACATCGCCATCGTATACCTTTATATAATTTTAAATTTCATCACATAAGGTAGTATATATATTTCGTCATTTAAGAATTAAGACAGTGTCCGATTGCAGACAAATGCTTATGTAAATAAATTTGAAATGAATACTGATCGAGTAATCATATTTAATGTAAAAATTTACCAACATCATAACAAAGAGTCATGGAGCAACTACCAAGGTTTAAATGGTGGTATTTGATTCTTGCATAGTTTGATTTGATTACATCACCATGGAAATAGAGAGTATACACAAAATGGTGTGAAATCAAAATGATGCAAATCTGCAGATATATATTTGTGTAATGGACAAAGTCGTGTGGTATAGAATCTTTACCAGTCAAACTCCCCAACCCCAAGATTAGATTTTGAGATCATTTCCACCCATTATTTTACAGAAACGATTTATTGTTATAATATTATGGTTTTGTACTGAAATATGCTTCAAATACTTAATTGATTAATGTCAGTTGCCAGAGTGGAGGACCAGCTTTGTTTTGGGGCTAACCCAAGAAAGGGGTTAAGCTTAATAATGTACTTAATACACAAGTCACAAGCCAAGCCATCATATTGTTCAAGTAATCATCATCATTATAAAGTCCAAATTAATTAATATTCTTTTTTGCACACTATATTTGTAGAAATATTAAATCAAATTAAATTCTTAATTTGTACGTAGATCATAAAAAATTTCAAGTAATAACTGATTTTGACGTTGTATTATTTTAATATTTCCATTTTGATAACAAATATATATCACGTGATGACACGTGCTTAGGTTCAAGGCTCATAAAATAAAGGGTAGATGGGCGCACGGATTGCGGGAACTCTGCCTCCTCCCAAGCACCTCACCTTTTTTATTTATTTTTAAACGTAGTAATTCCTACAGTAGTACTTGCTATTTACTGGTACATTTCTCAACTGTCTGACTTAATTTTTAAAATTTTAATGTCCAAAAAAAAGAGAAGAAGAAGATCTCATATAGGACGATTTCCCAATTCCTACTGAAAGCAACATGTAATAAAATTCATCAATTGATGATGGTGGGTAATCAGAGGACTTTGTTTTATATCGTCACTTTCAAACTCAAGGAAAAAATCTTGAGTGGGTCCTTGATGCACCTCCAAAATCGTCTCCAACCTATCTATACTTGGAACCCTTGGGGCTTATTCAAACTCTTCCCCTTATCCTGTCTGACAAAATCAGTATACATTCCAAGAACGCACTGCAGACATAGAAAACTCGAGTAAGCTGGTTTCATCATGTGTGAAGCGATGCAGGTCCATTTTCGGAATGCGACCATTAACCAAAATCAGATACCACAATACCTTATGAATCAAAATCAGATACAACAATACCTTATGAATCCAAATCAGATACGACAATACCTTATGATATCCGACACTTACTCTCTACGCTAATGAATGTAATTTACAAACTCAAAATATCTGTTTGTCTAGAGAGCAAACTATTCATAGGTGAAACACGATTATACAAGGAAACAACAAGAATGAATGACAGGGATAATGAATACCACACAGGGTAGGGTAGAGATGAAGAAATCCCCAAGGGGTAAAACAAAAGTCAGTTAGTAGCAGTAGTAGTACAAGCAAGGAATATGCAGTGGAAAACTTCACAAGAGTAGAGTCTTTTCGACTGAAAACTTGTTAAACAGTCAATTTTGAAACTCGTCTGTATTCAGGCTGATACAGGTCATGCTATGCCAATTTGAAAACGAATGGTAACTGAATCTCGATCAGTTCAGTTCAATTCAACTTAAACCTAGACAAGTTACAAATTCAGGACGGAATTGAGTCTTGAAATTAGAATCATATCCAGTTTTTTCAAGCAATCTATTTCATACGTACACGCAAGGCAGGCCGGAATCTCGATCGATTATGCACAAGATGTTACAGGATAGTATTTTAATCATATGGTGACAACGCAATATAGTACAGTTGAAGGAGGCAATAAAAGGATAGTCAAAGCGATTGAAAACGAAGACATTTATGTCAGGCAATCTGCTACATCATAACAGGCAGCCAAGTCATCAACTAATTCCGAACTTTAGGGATGACCAATCGCCAAGACATAGAGTAGGAACAACAATTATAATAACAAAGCACTTACTGGACAAATTGGGACTGTTCAGACTTTGAAGTCCAACTAAAGTGGACTGTATCGATACTGCAGAACTTTTTACCAGCCGAGTGTGTGCAGCATCTGAGCTTTGACAATGGCAGGTGCATCAAAAAATACAAAGCTTAAATACTTGGAATGACCTGGATAAGTTGGTTGGTCAATGTAGCAATCATCTCCATACTGTGTGAAGGTTCAGTTTCTTTGATTGGTTATCTATTTTTGCGGTGTCCGCTTGTAGGTTGTTTGGTGGGAGTCAGCTTTCGAAAAGCAGCATGCAGCATCATAGCTACAATGTGCAAATTCGGATGAGTGTCACGAAATATAACTTGGTCAAAGCAACATTAAACAAAGAACTCACCAGCATAACTGATACCTAGTGCACAGAAGAGAGCCATTTGAACATTGGAAAAGAAAAGGATAATGACAGTAGCTGCAAGAGCAAAAAAACAAATGTTTTTAATGTTAGATACTTAGATTGACTATACTGCACCAATAACTAACAGTGATGTCTGGTAGAAGAAAAGAGTAGCGTCATTTGACAGACCAAAGAGATATGAATGGACGTCAATACTAATTACAATCAGTATTTTGCCGTGAATGTATATCTCATCAAAACATCTTCATAAGAGGTATCAAACAGGGAACTTTACTTCATTTTCATGCATTTCTACTATGTTCACAAAGTCCGACTCTCTTACTTCAAAAATGCAAAATTAAGGGATACATGACTCGGAACAAAAAGAAAGAAAGAAGGATGTTAGATAAAAATGTAAAAATATAGCAACAATAGAAGAAGGCAAACACTGAACTGAAGAGCCAATAGAAGTATAGAACAGCTTTTAACCCACAGCAGTTTAATATTGATAATATTGTATCCCGTTCTCTAAGATGCCAATCAGAAGCATGTGTTAGAATAAGGGATACATTATACAAGACTCACCACATTGAGCAATGCGGACGAGAGCTTGACGTCTAAATGGGTAGTCATCTAACCTCCATTTATCACTCAGCACCTTAAGTAAGTCCCACATTGCCAAACATGATATCAGCCCCACCAGAGCCAATGGCATCTGGTACCTGGTACAGTCAGCAGCATCATTTACATATATCAACAACTTACGTATATAGGTAACAAATTGAAACACGAAGTTCATCTAAAATACCATACAACTGTCATCATTCATCTCCAAATAATTCATATTCGCACAGGAAAATAAACAACCTTTAAATAGGTACACTATACAAGATAGCCTACTCGACTTCACAGTCCTCATTCATAATTACAAAGCTATACACTATGTTAATTCTCATGCAGCCTCAATTCTACTTAAATCAATAAGCGATTATCAAATGATAAAGCCATGCACAATAAAACCAGCATAACATCCAATAAATTGAAGAATACTCATCCCACACAATATCGAAAGCTAAAGAAGATATCCATTGTATGCCCTGGGTATCATTTCCTCACACTACAATTTTCATCATTATCGGCTAAAAGTTGCATATTTCTAAACACTAAAATCTCAGCCAAGATACTAGAACACCTCTGCGAATCATTGCAACTTGCAAGCCCAAAGTCCCAAAAGAAGAATCAGCACCACTCATCTGACATCAAAAGGACCATCTTTATGGCTAATCTACAAACTTCAAAGTCGCAAAAATCTCACTAACTCATCTAAAATCGCTTCCCAATTGATTGAAGTCCAACAACACAATGCAACTCAACACTGTAAGCCAAGAAAAACATACAGAGTGCAGGCGAAGGCAACGATGAAGAGATAAGCATAATTCCTCGCAAAGCGCTTCACATTCTCACAGACCCTAAGCTTCGCCTGCGCCGCAGAGCTAGGGAACGAATACGACTCACACACCCCGAAAAACCCTACCGTCCACGACGGCGTCTCACCAGAGAAGTCCTCCGCCGTCAGCTTCGCAATCGGATTGAGCGTAAACAACGAAGCCAGCGTTCCAATTGCGGAAAACAGACCCTGGAACAACCCGGTAGTAGCGATAGTCGCGGTGGCTAGGGCGGAGCTGCCGCTGCTGCTGGGGGCTGAATCGGATGATGCGGCGGCAGCGAGCGCGGTCGTGCGCTGGTCAAGGATTTCGAGGTAGCCGTTGTCTCGTAGCCAGGATTCGAAGAGTGGGTCAGGGACGCTGAGGGATAAGGGATTGGTGGAGAACGCCATTGTTCAGATGACGAGAGGTCGTTGAGCTCAATGCCGATTCATGTTCTTGAAGAAACTTAAAGGGACATAATTAAAATTATTTCTTCCAATTAGTTCGAATTAAGAGAAAGTAAAAACTTAGAGGACTCGATAGTAATTACCGGGTTGTTAACTACTCTATCACTTTTACTTACATATTCCGTTTACAGCCCCCCTAAGAATTGATATCTACAAGCCAGTCCCTGCAATGCAAAGATATACCAGTAGACTTCACTGTTACAGTTACTTTTATACTTCCATAAAAAATGTTATGGAATTAAATTTACTAGTACATGAAAGGCAAAGGAGCTGGTAACAGTGAAAGAAAAAGGAGTTGGTAACAGTGAAAGAAAAAGAAGCTGGTAACTAGGTATCAGTGTTGAAGTACGCATTCACACCATTTCTTTTCGAGGAGCCAAATGCTTGGATGGGTAAATACTGAGGCGAGGCTGATGGAGGAGCTGGTAACTTCGCTTCAGTGTTGAAGTACTCATCCACACCATTTCTTGCATCGTGACTTTAGAAAGACTTTTGAAGTTTTGATCGATTTCTCGAAACTGGATTTGATATGCATAGGAAATAAATCAGGGAGGCTTGTTTCATTTTATCTACCTCATGAGGCGTCTCCGAGCCACAGCAGGGGCTTTTTTAGGGATGTAGACCTTGTAACTCACCTGGATAAAGAAGACATATAAAGCCTTTAACGTAAAAAAGTTTAGAAGCTTGAAATATGCCAGTTTTTTTAAAAGGCCATTGGGAGACTTGTATACCTGTACCAATTCACCACCACGCATGACAGACATTGTTTTCTCCTGGAATTGTGAGCCGTCTTCGGCTTCACCTTGATGATCGGAAGATACATGCTCACCAGCCACGGTAGAAGGAGGAGACGAAGAGGGGTTGTTAGGAACAGCTGTATAAACAGTGTTGCTTTCCTTGATAATGTTGCCAACACTCTTAGGATCAACTTCATCAACAGGAGTGTTAACACTTTTTTCTGGGCTACATTTGGACGGCACCGGTGTTGCATTGAGGCATTCTTGGGGAGACAACTTCAGTTCCTTAGTGGAACGAGTAGCCAAAGGTTCTTGACTTGTGAGTGATGAATCTGACTCTAGTGTAACATTGGAGAATTTACCAGCCTGAGAGATTATATTGTCTTTAGAGGGACTGTCATCGCACCGAAAAGATTTCTTATTTGCTAATGGAGACGGATTCAAGTTGTCTGCTATAAGGGCTGCATTCGGTATCATAACCCCGGTATCTTTACTATGCTGAACAGACTTGGTGCCACCTGTTTTGGTTTCAGCATGATTCTTGGAACTCGGATATTGAATGTTACCGATTTGACTAGTCCAAACTTTCTCTTTTTCAGAAGACCAAACCAGATCTGCCACTTTAGAGGAATCGTTTGCATTATGACCACAGTCTTTTTCAGATTCATTCTGAACAAGCTCAATCACAGATGACAAAGACTGTTTCATACAGCTGCCACCAATGTTCTTCTGATCAGCAGCATTTTCCGAGGTGGTTAGCTGTTTCACTGCAGTGACACTAATTTCTACCTTGTCAGACTTCTCTGCAATTTTGGACCCTCCTCGAAACTTTTTCAGATTTTCCAAAGCTTTACGTCTTAAAATTGACTCCAAATCTTCATTTTCTTGCACAGGAACAATAGCTTCAGTGCCACTCTTTTTCTCTTCCATATGCTCACCTTTCTCAACCATTATGGTTTCTGTGATCCTTTCATCATCCATCATATCAAGATCATTCTTATGCCCCTTGGTCATAGTATTTTGATCTGGCTCCGTCGCAACAACAATAATGGAGTTCAATTTCGTGATCGGTTTATTCTGAAATTCAATTTCATCTTGAGCGTGTTGATCACTACTTGCACTACTCCTACTCAATGGCGAACCACTAGGAGACCAATATCTTTTCCTTTTCCCTGCTCTCTCACTTTCGCTACTCATACTCAATGAAGAATGACTTGGAGATCGATGTCTCTTACTTTTCCTTTCACTCTCACTCGATGAAGAAGTCGAAGCTCTATATCTTTTCTTTCCTCTCTTACTTTTATCTTTCTTATCATATCTTCTACGCATCTCTTTCTTCTTAGACCCACCCCGAGACTTCTCAATATCACTCTCGCCACTACTTTTAGAGCTTAAACTAGCTGCTTTCCTGTACTTCTTGCTAGGTTTTTTTTTCCGACCCATATCGACTTTTATCTTCGAGCTCTTCCTCTTCTTTGCATGCGGTGAATCAGAGTAACCATCACTGCTGGATGAGGTACTCCTGGCCCTCTTTTTACGCCCCTTACCATCCTTCCTAGCAAGTGACCTAGACTGTCTTCTTTTAACATCCTCCTCAGAACTATAAGAACTCGAAGAGGCTGAACTTAGTGAGCCCTCATCTGACTCAGAATAAGAATCTTCATGAGGACGCAGCTTCTTGGAACTCCTTTTCTTATTCCTACTATGATCCTTCTTTTTCTTTCGACCCTGCAGTCCAAAGTTCATACTCAAGACAAAGCAAACATTAAATCCAAAAAAGTTTCTTCTGTCTGAGAAGAAGGAACACACAATGAAACAAAGAAAAACATCATCACATATCCGTTCATGATGATTAACAACCCACAATCTGCAAGTGATCTTTGAGACATAATTGCCTCAAAACACCACAGTTCTCCGAAGTTATCATACCAATTCAGATTCGACAAACAGACCTACGAAAAACAAATAACTTACAACAATGCGTGATAATAAAAATAAGGAGGCCAGACCTGAGAGGCTTTCTTAGACCGCTTCTTCTCTTTGCTTCCCATATTAGGGTTCCGCTTTGTTGCTTTCGAGGAAATTTACAAACCTACGACAATCGAATCAGCTCCGACAATATTAATAACCCCAATTGAACTGCCTAAACCGGCAATTTGAGACTCGGTTGGCTTATCCAGCAAATCACCGAAATTCCAGTTCGAAACCCTAACCGCTGGTTTGCGAGAGAGCCTCGAGCGAGTATCGAACTATCAGGCATATCTCTCTTTCGAGATTTAACAGAGTCAGTGTTAACATACGTTCTGGTTGTTAGTCAATTAGCGACGACATTATATTTTTAGCAACGGAGCTTCGTAGGTAAACCATCCAATTACCAATTGTGTAAACTTTACTAAGCTCATTTGGGTCTCCTGTAAATGTTGTAAATAACAAGTGAAAGATAACAAAGCATATGATAACTTCAGCTCTGAACTTATCCGGCCTGCTTGGCTATGCTATTTGAACTTTGTGGCAGATACATTAACATTACTCCCGAGTAGGAGATACGGCACAACTACATACACTAGTTATTACAGTAATATACATAACTCTCATAGGGTGACGATTTTAGGACATTGAGGATTCAAACTTGAGCATCTTCGGAGTCGCTGCATCCAGTGTGTGTGTCGATGAAGAATTCAGACTCGATGCCATCCACGATCCTGCCCCTGTAAACAAGTGGAAAGTGTAGGTTTATGAGCTCATCTGATTTGGATGGCAAGTGAAAGGCAAGTCTTTTTAAGTAGCATGGTTGTTATACCTTTCTAGTACAAACTTCCCTTCTTTGTACTTTTGGGATCTCTCATGGGCTGCCTCCTGCTTAGTACCACGGTTCCAAAACCGTTAATAATTGATGTAGGTGTAATATGACTTTAATACTAGCCTAGGGAAATATATGGGGAAGGGATTACGTATTTCCAGCCTACAATCTGGCCACAGTAGCAGCAAAATATATCGGCGACTGTGTGCATTCCTGAAAGCATCATCCTCTCCTCCTTTTCTCCAATCGTGACATTCACCCTGGATCAAAAGCATTTTAGCACCGAAAAAACACCTCTATCGATTATAATATATGATACTGGATGAGAATGTAAATAGAATATCTACTCTGCTAATTCTCATGGATATTGAGACATTGCACCAATAAAAGAAGCAATGTTTACGATTAAGTGTTTAACAATATCTAGCTTGAGATTTGTTAATTAGATATCGTATGGTAATGACTAGAGAACAGTAGATTACAAGGGTATCGAGAAGTGAAATGTACTAGGTTACTTACGCATTGTTGAATAGGTAAGCTTTTCCTCTGTGGCAATGGAAAGCCTGAATGCAGTACTACGAAAGAAGAGATGTCAGCGCACAAATAATGAAATCATGTTCAAGACAAAAGACACCTGAAGCTTATAAAAAGGAAATTATGTTGGAAACGACCTTAACATATTTTATTGCACAAGATTAAAAAAAACTAAACTTGGAAGATCCAACTGAACATGCACACTCAAACCCAAAATTTAATCTCTTTTGATTACTTGTATGCCTAAAGATCACGATCAACAAATTCACTAACAAAGATTGGCCGAGTCTCCATCAAGATCACACTGCAACCTGGAACTAAGTCTCAATCAAGATCACGAAACACAGTAATAACAGCTGTCCAACATCGGTCAGCACAAGCCAACAAATCAAGACTTGTCCATTCAATTTCAGTGCAAGCTTTAAATCAAGAACTATGCATATGTAATGTCATATAAATGAAGCTAGGAGCACACATGATCAGCCAACCTAAGCCTTGTCAACATATACGCATACCGCATAAAAACAACTCATGTCATTCACCTAAAACCCTGATGCCGAATTGGCAATTATCCCTAACCATAAACCCTCAACCTAGCTTCAACCCTATGCATGCTTAAAATGAACTAGCATCATCCCCAAGTGTCCTAACAACAGAATTCGACTAAAAGATCAAAACTTTATCTCTCTAATCAAATCATATTCTCAAGAGAGAGAAAAAACCAGTAAAAGAACAAGAAATTGAGTGGAAATCATCACCCGGGACACAAGATCATCAGCCAAGGCCAAATGGGTGCTGCAGAATTTGCACTTGTACACTCTCCCCTCAAGCTCCAAAACGAAAATCCTCCCCATTTCCGACACAAACAAACAAAGCCCACGTGAAATTCAGGTACTTTACAGGAAGATGTTGCAGCTGAGTGTGCGGTTGAATCGCGAAGCGACGATGAGACAGACAGCCGATAATTTCGACACCAAAATAGATGTATGCGTCTCTTGTAGCTCACACAGGAAAATGATTTGGGCTTTGGTCAGGCCCAATAATTTTCGGAATAGCCCAAGTTGAGGTCCACGTGTCATTATATATTCTTATTCAGTGCGACGGTCCATTTATGATTTATGTCAAAGTTACATTTCACATTTTTTTCCTTTCAAAAAAAAAAAAAATCAAATTCTAAGATGTAACATACGCCAAATTATAGTGTTATATTGAAAATGAAGAAGAAAAGTTTAACAAACACATAAATTGGAATGGAGTTATTATTGCCACAAATCAAACTGTTACAAATATCATGAAGCTCATACAACCCATGATTCAAAATATATGAAAACGATACTGTTTTAAACGAAATAATATCTTTTTAATACTCTCAATATATATTTTTTATTGCATGTAGAAAGCAAAAGACGGGGACGATCGGAGCACTTACCGGACGGAAGACTGGAGATTGCGACAGAGCGGAGATTGGGATTGAAACCCTAGCTTGTTGATTAAGCAAAAAGAAAAGGGATCAAATGTCTGTTATATCAGACATTTGAAAGTTTTACAAATTACAAAGAGATCCCTGCACTAAGTCAAAAGACAACAAAAAACAAAACAATACATAAGAACAACTCAGCCGAGCGGACAGACGAGCGGGCAGCCGAGCGGACAACCGAGCTGGCAGCCGAGCGGACAATCGAGCGGTCAGCCGAGCGGCTGAGAGAAGACACAACTCAGCCGGGCGAAAAAGGATCAACTGAAGCTTGATCTTGCTGGAGAGGTTGATTAGCTTCAACACCCCCCCCCTCAAGCTCAACATATGGAGCTTATTTACAATGTTGAGCTTGCTGGAGAGGTTGATTAGCTGCTCAGCTGGTAAGGCTTTGGTTAGCAGATCTGCAGGCTGAGCAAAGATTGGCACAAAGTGAGGAGAAATGAAGCCTGAGGAGCAATGCTGGCGGACCACATGGCAATCCAGCTCCACATGCTTTGTCCTCTCATGGAAGACAGGATTCTTGGCTATGTGCAAGGCTGCAGCATTGTCACAATAAAGAGAAACTGGAGTGGGAACATGGACCTGAAGGTCAAGGAGTAACCTTTGAAGCCATGTTAATTCGCAACAAGCATGAGCCATGGCTCTATATTCTGCTTCTGCAGAGGACCTGGAAACAGTTGCTTGTTTCTTTGATTTCCATGAGATAAGGGACTCACCAAGAAGCACAGCATAGCCAGAAATAGATCTTCTAGTCACAGGGCAGGATGCCCAATCAGCATCACAAAAAGCCTTTAACTGCAGAGGCTGACCAGAGGGATAGAAAAGGCCTTGTGCTGGAGCACCTTTTAAGTATCTAAGGACTCTGTGAGCAGCATTGAGATGATCTTGAGTAGGTTTGCTCATGAACTGACTTAAAATGTGGACTGAGTATGCAAGGTCAGGCCTTGTATTAGTCAGATAAATGAGCTGACCTACAAGCCTCATGTAAGGACCAGGATCAACTAAGTCAGGTGCTGTGGAGAGACCAAGCTTATGTTTGCAATCCATTGGAGTAGAGGATGGTTTGCAAGCCAATAAACCTGCCTCTGAGATGAGTTCAAGAGCATATTTCCTTTGATTCAAGAAAAGACCATCTGAGGACCTTGCTACTTCAAAACCAAGAAAGTACCTTAATTGACCAAGATCTTTGATTCTAAATAGATCATGTATATAGGCCTTCACTTGCTGAATGAGAGTTGTGGAGGTTCCAGTGAGAATAACATCATCAACATAGACAAGGAGTGCCAGAAAAACACCATTCTTGTCGTAAGTGAATAAGGAGTAATCATTTAGACTTTGAGTAAAACCAAAACTGATTAAAGAATCACTGAACCTTGAAAACCACTGCCTTGGTGCATGTTTTAAGCCATATAAACTCTTAAGTAACTTGAAAACTTTACCCTGAGCTTTCTCAGGCTGAAAGAAACCAGGAGGGGGAGTCATATAGACTTCCTCATGAAGATGCCCATGTAAAAAGGCATTATCCACATCCAGCTGAAACAAAGGCCAGTTCTTTGAAACTGCCACAGCCAAAAGAGTCCTCACTGTGTTCATCTTCACCACAGGAGCAAAGGTTTCATGATAGTCCAGCCCTTCTTGTTGAGAAAAACCTCTAGCAACCAATCTGGCCTTGAATCTTTCAATAGAGCCATCAGACTTTCTTTTGATTCTGTAGACCCATTTAGAGCTAACAGGATTTTTCCCTGGTGGAAGATCAGTGATTTCCCAAGTATTGGTGGTTTGAAGAGCATCAAGTTCCTTATGCATGGCTGCCATCCATCTTTGATCTTTGCATGCTTTTGTATAGCAAGTAGGTTCAACATCAGCCAGAACTTGAAGAGCATAGTGCTGCTGATGAGAAGAACATTGAGAGTAGTTCACATACTTGTGAATGGGATATTCAGTCTTTGTAGTCACAGCAGTATTACAAACATAGTTACTGAGAGTCTGAGGAGGTCTTATAACTCTGGTAGATCTTCAAAGAGGTTGAGGCATAGGAGCTATATCCTCAGGAGGAACAGGATTATTTGGAGCTACAAGCACCTCACCAAGAGCAATATCAGCACCAGGATTGACAGGAACTGAGGGAGGTATAAAATCAACACCAGCAGGTGTGGAACAATTTGGAAGAGGAACAGTAGTTTGTTCTTCAATAACTGCACTTGACTGTTGAATCCCAGTTTTAGCACAAGGAAATTGATCCTCAACAAAGATCACATCTCTAGAGACATAAGTCACTTGATTCAGCATATCAAAAATCCTGTAACCTTTTTGACCAAAGGCATACCCTAAGAAGATGCAGGGGATGGCCCTAGTGTCAAACTTGGATTTTCCAGGCACAATGTTGGTCATGTAACACAAGCAACCAAAGACCTTCATATGAGAGTAATCAGGTTTTCTTTTGAAATAAAATCTCAAAAGGTGTTTGACCCTTTAAAACTGAAGAGGGTAGCCTATTGATGATATAAGTGGAGGTAAGGATGCAATCTCCCCACAAATAATTAGGCACCTTGGACTGAAACTTGATGGCCCTGGCAACCTCAAGCAAATGTCTATGCTTCCTTTCAACTAGTCCATTTTGCTGAGGACTATAAGTGCAAGATGTTTGATGAAGACAGCCTTGAGACTTAAGAAAGGAAGAGAGTTTGGAGCTCAGAAATTCAGCCCCATTGTCAGTTCTCACAGTCTTGATAACACATTCAAACTGAGTGTGAACCATTAAGTAAAAGCTGATCAAGTGTTCAACAGCCTCACTTTTAGCCTTCATCAAATAGGTCCAAGTGACCCTAGACTTATCCTCAACAATAGTAAGAAAATACTTTGCGCCAGAAATATGAGGAACCTTATAAGGACCCCAAATGTCAACATGAATCAGTTCAAAAATAGAATGACTGATGCTGGAACTAGTAGGAAATGGAATCCTTGTTTGTTTAGCTTGAGGACAAACAGGACAATGTAAATGAGGTACTTTACAACTGAAATCAGAAACTGAATGCTTCAATGTACTAATCAGTTTATTGAAAGGAATATGCCCCAATCTGTGATGCCAGAGAGATGAGCCAAAGTGATATCTTTGTCAACAGTTAGACATGTTGCAATATCAGCAGACTTGAAATGATACAAGCCTTCTATAAGATCACCAGTCCCTTGTAAAATCTGATTTGCTTGGTCCTGTATGGAGCAACCCTTTTTAGTAAAAAACACTTGCAGCTGACCATCCCCAACCAACTTTGCAACAGATATCAAGTTAAATCTGATATGAGGGACTAAAAGAACATCAGTGAGCTTGATGAGCTTATTTAACTGGCAAGAACCAGTGTGAGTAACAAGGACTCTGTTCCCATTAGGCAACAAGACACTAGTAGGAACTTGGAGACTAGTAATGTTTGACAAGAGATGAGCATGAGGAGTAATGTGATTAGTGGCACCACTGTCAATTACCCAAGTATCTTGACTCACAGTGACAGATGAGAGACAAGTAATACCTGCAATATGATCAGTGGGATGAGCTCCACTATCACCCAAGAATGCCATGAGCTTGGTTAGCTGTTCTTGGCTAATTTGCAATGAGCTGAGCTGAACAGCTGAAGAAGCATTTGGAGAAGACTCCTTATCTTGCTTACCTGCACTAGAGTCAGCAATGACACTATTAGCAGCAGCCCTATTATTACCTCTACTATTGTTGCCACCAGTCCTGTTACTTGTGAATTTGTAACCAGGAGGATATCCATGCAGTTTGTAACATGTTTCCTTGAGGTGTCCTTGTAGTTGACAGTGAGTGCAAAACAATGTCTTTTTGTTTGGATTTTGAGTAGAATATCTGCCACTTTGATTTCTGTTCTGAGAAGACTGATTAGAAGACTGATGCTGCTGAAAATTGCCATTAGACTGACCAGAATTAGAAGAATGATTCACATAGAGAGCTGACATCTCAGTGACAGAGTTCTTTTTAGACTTCCTCTGATTTTCTGCTTGAACAAGTTGCTTATAACATTCCTTAAGTGATGGAGAAGGCCTCATTTGCAAGATGTTTGATCTGGTAGTAAAGTACTCCTCATTGAGCCCCATCAAAAATTTCATCCTCCTGTCCCTCATCTTTCTATCATGAGAACACTTGGTAGCCTTGCAATTGAGACCAAGATCACATGAGATCTCCTCAGTCAGAGCATCCTCATCACCCCAAAGTTGAACCAGTTTATTGTAATATTGAGCAATAGACTTCTCTTCTTGCATTAACATAGCTATTTCATGCTGAGTGGAAAACACACCAAAGTCATTTGAACCAGAAAAGCGTTCTTCTAAGTCCTCCCAGGCTTGCATACAGTTGGCAGCATGAATGAGAGAAGAACCAATTTCAGGGGAAACTGAATTTATGATCCAAGATAGAACCACATTGTTACATTTATCCCATCTTGCCGCTTGATACGCATCAGCCGGTTTTGCAAATTTACCATGAACAAAACCTAACTTCATCCTGATGGCTAAAGCCATTTCCATCGATTTTCTCCAATTCAAGTAATTTGTGTCACCAACCAAAGGTTGAGTGACCAACGAAACAGCAACATTCTCATTTTGTCCAACAAAAAGAGGATCATCAGCAACATTAGTAGCACTAGCAGCAACAGTAGCAGTAGAAACAGGATCGGAAACAACTGGATTACTAGCATTCGAAGTCGACATGACTCAGCAAACCAGAAAACAATCCAGACGCAATCTTAAGCAAATAAGCGCAGCAATCGACAATCAAAGTACAAGAAACGAACCGGATCACGACTGCACATCTGATACCATGTAGAAAGCAAAAGACAGGGACGATCGGAGCACTTACCGGATGGAAGACTGGAGATTGCGACAGAGCGGAGATTGGGATTGAAACCCTAGCTTGTTGATTAAGCAAAAAGAAAAGGGATCAAATGTCTGTTATATCAGACATTTGAAAGTTTTACAAATTACAAAGAGATCCCTGCACTAAGTCAAAAGACAACAGAAAACAAAACAATACATAAGAACAACTCAGCCGAGCGGACAGACGAGCGGGCAGCCGAGCGGACAACCGAGCTGGCAGTCGAGCGGACAATTGAACGGTCAGCCGAGCGGCTGAGAGAAGACACAACTCAGCCGGGCGAAAAAGGATCAACTGAAGCTTGATCTTGCTGGAGAGGTTGATTAGCTTCAACATTGCATTGCACCGAATCTGAATCACATACATAGCATGGGAAGGCGTTGCAATGCACCACAAAGATCATCAGTTAGGATGTAATATTCTTGAGCTGTTGAAGATCTTCGACAAACTTGTCAATATAGCCACTCATAAACCCATCCTTCACCAACACCTCCCTGTACTTGAAATGGTTCCTCCTCACAATCTCCCCAATCTGACTCTCCTCATCCATCACACTCTTAACAGCTTCACACAACCTCTCCTTTGAAATCCAACCACTTTCCTCCTCTCTCTCTACCATCACCGCCATCTTCATCTCATCCGCCAGCATCTTCGCATTCAAAACCTGGTCATACAAGAAGGGCAGCGCCACTATCGTCCCACACTCACTTACCAAACCTTCCCACATTGATCCATATCCACAATGACTCACAAAACAACCGATTGATGGATGTTTTAGTATCAATGTCTGCTGTACCCATCCACCATACACCACACCTCTACCCTCCACCCGCTCCTTAAACCCTTCCGGCAATGCTTCCTCCACCGAATCTGATCCCACCGGTGGCTTTAGAATCACTAGGAATGGTAGACCGGTCGCCTCGAATCCTAATACCAGCTCTTGGAACTGAGGCTTCTCTAAAACTATCTGTGTCCCTAGTGCACAGAAAATGACTTTACTAGGGCTGAATGTGTTCAACCAGCTTTCCCATTTCGGGTCAAGGATCGACCCGTCTAGCTCCGGTAGACCCGGTCCAGTTAGGAGAACCGGCTTGTCACATGATTCTTTAATATATTCAATAATCTTACCCTCAAGTTCGGTGCAGGTTCTGAAGCAGACCGCATCCGATCTTTTCAAACTAGTCATGATTCTCTCTCTAAATGTTAAACCAACCTGACCAACACTACACCAGAATACATGCTATGGGACATTTTTTTTCCGTCGCATAAACCCCTATATTAGTCGCATAAAGTTTATGTGACAAAATAATGTCGCGTAAAGTTGGTCGCAAAATCCAAGTAGCGTAAAGTCCCTGCGACAAAAAAAATGACGAAACGTCGCGTAAACTGTAACTCTTATGCGACAATCATTTCTATATGTCCCAAAAACATTAGAACGAGTTCAACTCGGTGCAAGGCATACGCTACATTTCGAATCCAAATTTTGTCGGGTTAACTGACTTACTTGTTTTCCGATTCGTAGTATAAACATCCTTACGTTACAAATGTGAAATTATATTTGTCGCTTTAAGGAACATACGCGTATAATATAAAATTTATTATTGTCGTATAAACACCGTTACGTTACAACCTTGAAAACATATTTGTCGCTTTATATCCATACAATTCTGGGATTTCTGATTTCATGCTTCTTCTGTGTAATCTAATTCTAAATAGCTAGAAGTGAGTGAAAACACTCAAAAGATTAAAATACTGAAAAGTGAGTGATCCTTGTAGGTTGAAAAAGGCTCAGTATCCTTCTTAGGCGTTATATCCTTAACAAGCTCTCTACAAGCCTTCATCTCTTCCATATCCGCCAGCTTCCTTAGCCTTTCCTTGAATTCCTCACTCTGCAAAACTCAAATAATTTAAAATCAATCACAAAATCATCTATCCTCCGCACAACTACCCAATAAACTACCTTTTCCCTGGTTGAGGGCTATTGAAAAAAAGAACCGATCCATCAAAAAGTTGAGCTAGGTCAGGCCGAGCCGTCGAGGATGACGACGTGGACCATATTTCTCGGATCAACTTGTAAGAAACGGACGGTTGTGATGAAAGACGAGAAGCTTCTTGTTGTAGATCTTCAGAGATTGGAGTGGGAGAGAGTAGGAGGAGAAGGCAAATGTGGAGTGGGAGAGAGGAGGAGGAAAAGGCAAATGTGGAGCTTCATCCCGTGTTAGGAGTGTTAGGGTTACCAACACTTAGAAGAAATTTCGAAATTTGGCTATGGATTGTGTATGGGCTTTTATTTTTGACCCAATACTTTAGTTTAAACGACATATATTCACTACATAAGTCGCTTAAAGTATTTAAAATTTTCAAAACTCTCCCGCCCAAAAATATCTTTCCCCCCAAAATAAAATTGAATTTCGAACACACTTGTGTGTTCTGTTCTGCATTTTAATTTTTTATGTTTACGCGACTTACTTGGGATACCAACGTCGCTTAATCCCCAAACGGTAGATCGTCATCTTTACTCATCATTCAATTTTCTTATGTTTATACGACTTTCTATGCGTAAAATGTCGCGTAAACCATTAAAGGTAGGTGCCCCTCTCTTCACTATCCGAGTCACAGTTTCAAAATTAAACAGGTGAGTCACGCCAGCTGATATAACTCATTACTTTTCAATATTAAGGGGCATACATTGAATTGTCGCGAATATTTTGTCGCATAAAATTTTAAACGGGACATAAAAACATGTCCCATAGATTAATGTCGCGTTAACAATATTACGAGACATTATCTCCTATTGTCGCTTTCCTAAAGTCACGTAAAGAGTTAAACGAGACGTAAATATAACGTCGCGTATAACAATGTCGTGTTATCATATTAACCGGACATTATCTTGGTGTCGCTAAAAGATTTGTCGCAAGAAATGGTTTATGATACATTTTCTCCGTGTGCCATAAACTATTGTCGCATATACATGTAAGTGCGACAAACGTTACAAAGTCATGTAGTATAAACATGCTTATGTGACAAGTCTTTTGCGACACTTTTCAAAGTTTGTGCCGTAGCATGTAAAATGGTGTAGTGCAAAATCCACGTCAAAAAAGGCATCCCATTGACCAGTGCTGTTAGTTAGAGTTGCAGCCCGGCAGACGGTAGTGGCGGCAACGACGTTGTACATGACAGCTTTGATCCCCAGACTCGAAGCGATTTCGGGAACCCAGTGACCTAAATCATAGAAGATAAAATCAGGTGCAAGATTGGATAGCAAAGCTTGAACTTGATCATGAGTCAAGTCGAAGGCTTTGGCTAGATGAGTGATGTGGGATGCGAACGGGACGTCGGAGGCGGTCTCGGCACCTTGAGGGAGACCATCGACGGTAGGGATTGTTAATGGGTAAAATGTGATGAGATCCGTATGGAGATTTTGATCTTGGAGAGGGAGTAAGGCCTTTTTGGGGAGCAAGAATGAGACTGCATGACCTCTTTGTGCTAGCTTGTTGGATAAGTGGAGATATGGTGTGAAGTGGCCGAATGCAAAAAATGGGAACATGGCAAAATGTAACTTAGGTTTTTCTCCATTACTGGCCATAATTGTTGTAGAGTTTTGAGAGAGATTTAGATTGGAACCATATGTGTGTTGATGCTGCCTCTCTGAGGGTTATTTACACTATACAGGATTGATGCCTCTCTGAGGGTTTACACTATACATAGTCGGAAAAATGATTGAAATAGTGTCGGTGAAATGACGAAATTAACCCTACTCAATTAAATATGTCATTGCGCGCGGCCGTGGCATGATGGTTACCACTAAAATTAAAATATCGAAGCCTATCATATATATCTGAGTTTGAGGATTGTCGGTCGTTGTCTTTAATCTATCAAAAAGGTAAATATACATGCATATATTTAAATAAAATGTGAAGATTTTATGGAGTGGAGAGTAAATGTGCGACAAAACATAATGACTTAACTTTTCGACATTTGTTGTTCTTTGGCTTGATCTTATTGCTTGCTCGGTACGATCAAACTTTAAGTGTGAAGTGTTTTGATGAGTCGAATTCCCGACTATAATTCTTCTACTTTTATTAAATGTTTTGATCCGTTCCGAGTCTCTTTCGATGCCATTTGACCTTCTTGATTGCCATTTCAGGTTAGAAACCAACCTTACGGTCCCCTGGTTTAAAAAGATCAATTCTCGAAAAAATCGAAGTTTCGGAGTAAAATATGGTGTTTCGAGCAAAACAGGACAGACTGACCTTGCTGGCTTGTTTTAGACGTATAGATCGCATACGATGTCCGAATTGGTTGATTCAAAGCTTGTTAGAAAGCTAACTCAAGGAGCTACAACTTTTCAGTTTAAGCCAAGGCCAAAATCGGACTCTAAAACCTTAAAAAAGTCCCAGGAAGTCAGACAGTTTCACTGAACTTGGAGTTGAGGCCAAGAAGAGAGGAGATCAAGGCACTGAGGTTTTGAACCGGACGGCTCACACAAGCACCCATTTAAGCCGGCCGGTTCCAAGGCTCAGAGAGTTCGTGAAATGCTTGCCACAAATGAGCCGGCAGGTTGGGAAATCCCCATAAGAGCTAAATCGGCCGGTTGAGCTCTATGGACAGTATTTTGCCTATAAAATGAGATCTAGATCTAGTTTTCAAGTGTGGTGGCTAGGATTTTTGGAGCACAAAAAATTAAGGGTTTCTAGAAAGATTAGCTACCAAGGCATCAAGGAAGGATCATCCATTGAAGATTGAAGATCCAAAGGGGGAAGAAGATCATCTACACTAGATTGGTTCATTCCTTCCATTGTATTTTCATCTATGTACTCAATACAATTTTTGTTTGTCTATATGAACATGACTTGTGAGTAGTGTTTTGTATTCTAGGGTCCTATGGATCTTATGTGTGTTGTTAATACTCCTAAACTATAATGAATCAATGTTAGAATAACATGTTTGGATGATTGTGAATCTACTTTGAACAAATATCAACTCTATACCCTCTAAGTGTTTGATAAAATGCCTAGGTGGTCTAGAAACATGAACTTGAAGTTGAGTATTCTAACAAATGAGACTAATAATTCTAGAATGCAAGTAGATTCACCCTTGTTAGGTGGTGATCACTAGCGTGACCCATTCTAGCATTGAGATAGGCTGCTTGGTCAAGACCGCTCTTGGATATTGATCATTCAACTAGTATTGATGATTGAGAAACTTTAGTTTGACGTGAGCTAAAAATATCGAGAGATTGAAGCTCACGTGCGAGGTGCTTCTTCCTTAAATCAAGTAAAAATATCGAGAGATTGAATTTAGTTTAATAGTTGCATGCCTTAATCTAATCATCTAACACAATTATCTTGCATGAAATTGAACTCTTGGAGTCTAAAACACATATGAGTGAAGTAGTTTTCTAGAGTACACCTTTTGCCTTGGTAGTGATATTATCTCTAGATTCCTTAGATTGTTTATATTGTTTATATACATTTGCTCTAATAACCACATCAACCCAATCTTTCACATTTAGAATAGACTTATATCGGAACAAAATTGAATAGCGCATAAGTTTAGACTTGCTCCTTGGACGATCTGATATTTATCGATTTATAAATTGTTTTTGATCATATGTCTTGCATTCTCGATCACATAGATTAAAATGCATAGTATTACAAAGCATCCCATGGTGGGAAAATGATTGAAATAGTATCGATGTGCACTTCACACCATAATGTGGTTGTGGTAGGTTTTCGGAGTGGATATACAATAATGTGTGCTTGTCTTGTTGGTGGTTGTGGTAGGTTGCATGCATGCATGCGACTTGGATAATTAAAGATTAAACCCATTCAGTTTGTGTCGATTTATCTTTTATTGTAAAGAGCAAGTAGAGTACTTCAAACGGTTGATCAACCACTCTTTTTATTAATCAACCACTCGTTGATCAACAACTATAAGGCATATGTTATAAGATCATTCGCTCAAATAAGAAATTTCTTATAGGAAAAAGATCATGTATGATGAGTCGAGTTTTCGACTCATTTATGGTCATTCTTCACTATAGTTTTGGGTCGTTTCCGACTTTATTTTGATGTCATTTGACCTCTATGTCTACATTTTAGGTAGAAAACAAGTTTCCCCCATGGTCAAGGCCTATATATGAAGATTGGTTGAAAAACAGAAGTTTCGGCGCAAAATATGGAGTTTCGGGGCAATACCGAGCATATTGACCATTGCATCTTGTTTTGGACCTAGAGGGCTCGTCCGACCTCCGAATTGGTTGATTTTTAGCTTGTTGGAAAGGTATCTCAAAGGGCTACAACTCCCTAAGAGACTTCAAGACCAAATTCAGCCGGGAAGGCAACCAAAAAGGCCCCAGTCAATCGACTGAAACTCCAGTCGGTCGACTGGAAAAACGAAGAATGTGGGGGGCTCTGAAACTTCATTAAGTCGATCGACTGGGAGTCAAGGCCAGTCAAGCCTATCCCCAGTCGATCGACTGGAGGGAAAAGTCAGATTTAATGCCCAAATTTCAGCCGAATCTATAAAGGGAAAATAAGGGTTTTTGACCAAGTGTGGAGGTTTTTGGGGAAAAGAACATTGGAAAAGAGGCTCATACAAGGTCATTCAACATCATCCAACCAAGGAGAAGTGAAGATCAAGGGAGTTCAAGGATTAATCATCCTATTTCTATCCCTCTTCTACTCTACTTGTTGTGTAAAAACCCTACTCACACCATGTTGTCTTACATGATGTGTGAGTAGTGGATCTTGTGTTTAGAGGGTCTTATGACTCTCCTTGGTACTCTTGATCATGTATATACATTGATATTCATATAGATGATTGTTGATTTCATTTTCTCTTGTGTTATGAATGTTATGCACTCTAGGTGTTCGACAAAATGCCTAAGTGACAATTTGGACCTAAAACTCGAACCTAGGACTTGGAAACCCTTGGGGATAGTTCTAGGATGGAGAAAATGATCTATATCTTGAATCATGTATATGAACCTTAGAAAGTTGATGTCATTTTACTATGATCTTCATGATTGACATGTCTCTAAGTGTTTGATAAAATGCCTAAGTGACATGTTTATGTTAGAATTATGATCTAAGTATTGAGAGATCTTAGTGATGGTTTGGATATAGTAAAATTGAACTTAACCTACATTTATGAGAGTAAATGCATGGTGAGAGGTGAACTAGAACTTTATGCATATAGCATTTATGAGAGTAAATGCTATATAGTGGATCAACACCCTTTAATTAGTGAGATCCTAACTAAGATGGCTTGACTAGGATTAGATATGCGTGATTGCCTAATTCTTAGTCTAAGCTAGGTTTAAAACCTATCAACTCATACTTAATTGAACTCTTGTATGCATGATCATTGAGAATTTGCCAAGGAGAGGATAAGTCCTCGAAACACCTCTTACTTAACGTTTTTCCCCAATTACTAACCACATAGGATTTAGATATATTCACTCTTTATACATTTTTGTTTAGAATAGCCGAATAGAAACACAATCTTAAATAGTGCATGCGCTTGGCTTGCTCCCTTGGGTTCGACCCGGTACTTTACCGGTCAATATAAATGTTTTGACACTATATTCGATCCTCTCTTCATTGATACTATTCTAGAGGTGAAAAAGAATTAGTTCGTCAAATGGCGCCGTTGCCGGGGAGCAACTAGTTAGCACATCCCTAGATTAGATTGTGTGAAAGTTCCGTCTATTCTTGTGAATATTTTTCCTTTTTCTTATACTTGTATATTCTTCTTTCTCACTCATATTACTTACTAGCTTTTGTTTACCTTGTTTTGCGAGGATGGACCCCTACCACCAACAAGTCTACTCTAATGAGGGATGCTACCAAGAGGAGGAGCAACCATATTCCTATTTCCAAGAACTTGGCTATCAAACTAGTTATTATAATTCGAATGAGGATGATAGCCAAGGCTTTGAAGTTGAAGACTCCTACCCTCCGTACCCTCAACCTCCTCAACCCTCAAGTGAGCCCTCCAATTTGGAATCCATGCTTGCTAGACTTCTAGCAAGTCAAGAGAAGATGCAAGCTCAATTGAGTAGATTGGAGGCTCAAAGCCAAGTTTTGGAAAGCCAATTGGCGCAACAAGCAATGGAAAATGAAAACTTGGATGGGGAAGTGGAGGTTTTTGAAGAAGAAGTCCTAGAATCTAATGCCTCAAGGGAAGAATGGGATCAAGAAAAGGAGGATGAATTTTGGAGAGCCGCACCCGAAGCTCATTGCAACGAATGGGATCAAGCCATCCCATTGACGCTCTCCGATGAGGAATTCTTTAACGATGATGCCTCATGTATTGAGGAAACACTTTTGGTCAATGAAGAAGAATTGCTCCCTCCCGCTACAAGTGAGCTTGAATGTGAATCCCAATTCCTTGATGAGGACAAGATTGAGGAAGAGAGTATAGAGATCAAAAGTCTTCAAGGGTATAGAAACTTCGTTGAGGTTTTCATGGAGGAAACCAAGGAACCACCTCGCGCACAAGAAAACATAAGTTTATTAAGGGATATTGAGGAGTGGGCACCCAAGGACATCATTGATAAACTCGAGGAGGGGATGCTTATCAAGCTTGAGACGAGTTATGAAGACCCTTTCTTCACTACTTTGTCTCGAGACAAGTTTTGGAGCTTCTTGCCCTATTTTCAAAGACCAATCGGAAAAAGCTCCCATGACCCCTTATTTCTTAAGGGATCTTCATATTTGAAGGGGTCAAAATCCCAAAGGAAAGTCCATTGTAGACTTGATGGGAGGAAATTCAAATGGGATTTGAAGGTGGATTGACACGATCAAGTCCAAGGCCCCGCGAGAAGGGATCCTAGCAAAGGACTTCTCGACGAGTGATTCTTTGGGGCGCTTTGCTACGTCTTTGCCAAGACGGGAAAATCTAGGCCCTCGCGGGAGGTAACCCGATTTGTAAGTGTTTCATTCTCGTTCTTTATTATGTTTTAAATGTTTGGCATGATTTTGAGGAGCTAAGGCTCCTAAAGTGTGGAGTGTGATATGTGCTTTTAGTTTGTCCAATTTTAAGTGTGGAGTGAGGTCTACTCACTCCAATTCTACTTCACACCTCCAACTTTCCCTTGAACTTTATATGAATATTGATGTTGCCCGTCGTGCTCTTGTGCATGTTTTAGAGGATGTAGATTACTTTCCTTGCTTGTATTCTGTAAATCTTATGCCATGATGTTATTATGTAACTAGTGAAGCTAACTTGCTCATACTTGCGTTGCATAACCTTGTATGTCACTTGTTGCTTTTAACCTCTCATGTGTGCTTGTCATCAAGGAAATTATTCTCATCATATGTTATCAAGCCTTGCACAATGACGTCTTTTCTTTTGGCGGGGCACATCTACAAACGAGGGGAGTTCCTATGCGCCTTTATCATTAGTTTATTCATTGTTTGCGCTTAGGGACTAAGCGATGCTTTAAGTGTTGAGTGGTTTAGTTGCATAGTTCACTCTTTTCATGCCATACATGCCATGTTTGAATGAGCACTTGCATTCATGTATTCTATCCCTAACATGAGAGTGTTCTTAACCACAAAGGCTATTGACTATCGATTCAAAATTCCTAAAAATCACATCTAGCCTATTTGTCACATTTATTGGATTTTGAGCTTAGAACCGACCTAGTCCTATGAATGTGCATTCTTGTGAACCAATATCATTGCTATCCCTTGCCTATCTAATTCTCTAAGTATTTTCGTTGAAATACCTTGGAACAAGTTATAGCAAGCACTTTTTGAACATTTCACAAAAAACTTAGACCTTGTGTATGCTCTTTGGTGACTTGAGTGCTCTTACATTGTGCCTTGCTTATGTTTGTGTCCCGCACATTCCATACACTTTTCGAACATATTGTCAAGTTTTAAGTGTGGAGTCAAAAATAAAAGAGGGCGAAGCCCCATTCAAAAAAAAATGATACAAATGCCGGGGGTTAGGGAGGTAAGTCCCCCCTCGAAAGCATTTGTAGCCAAAGGCTATTTCAAAAAAAAAAGGGGAAAGAAAAAAAAACAGAAAAAAGAGAAAAAAAAGGGAAAAGAAAAGAAAGTAAAAAGCACTTAAAACTTGACTTTGTGTTCTTCCATTATTATTCATTTGTGCGGGATTCATCATTTGCATTGTGTGCTTGTTAGAATGACTTTTGGACGACCCATGTGCTTGCACGGGAGTATCCATTTGGTCTATGCATGTTTATTACGAAACTCTTGTGTCGAACTCCTCTTCCCTTATGGATTACGGCTTAAGCGCCTAAAACTTGGGAATGAGTTCCATGTCGCAAACCCATGGACTAGCCCTAGCTAGCATAGGTGAGTGATTGACAATTTTTGTGCAAACTATGAGCTTTACTTCTATTGTATTACTTTGAAAATGAATAGACATTTGGATGAGGCATTTGATTGCTCTAGTATTGATGACCTTGAATGCACAACCTCAAGGGTACTCAAAGTGGTTCAAAAGTTCTTTTGATGATATTGTGATAATGAACCTAGCTTGGGGTGAGTGATTTGTTTTGAGAAATCATCGCCTTGGTTGGGCACTCTTGTATTCATTCTCATGGGATAGGTGCATACATATGGGATTTGTGAGTATTCCCTTTTCTGAAAACTCTCACGAGACTATAACTCGTCCACTAGGGTAGCCTAGGGGTTTAAAGGCTTAATGCATACGCTAAATGCATTCGTAACGCCTACGAAAAGGAGCCAGTTAGATTGTACATACTTGTCATTTTTCTTTCAATAACATGTTTAGAAATAATGATCGAGACCTTGTGAAATCTAGTGAGGCAGATATACGAAAAACATAGCACCACTAGCATTTCGACATTTGCATGACCTTGACATATTTTCATACTTTGTTCGGGACGAACAAAACTTAAGTGTGGAGTGTTGATGAGTCGAGTTTTCGACTCATTTATGGTCATTCTTCACTATAGTTTTGGGTCGTTTCCGACTTTATTTTGATGTCATTTGACCTCTATGTCTACATTTTAGGTAGAAAACAAGTTTCCCCCATGGTCAAGGCCTATATATGAAGATTGGTTGAAAAACAGAAGTTTCGGCGCAAAATATGGAGTTTCGGGGCAATACCGAGCATATTGACCATTGCATCTTGTTTTGGACCTAGAGGGCTCGTCCGACCTCCGAATTGGTTGATTTTTAGCTTGTTGGAAAGGTATCTCAAAGGGCTACAACTCCCTAAGAGACTTCAAGACCAAATTCAGCCGGGAAGGCAACCAAAAAGGCCCCAGTCAATCGACTGAAACTCCAGTCGGTCGACTGGAAAAACGAAGAATGTGGGGGGCTCTGAAACTTCATTAAGTCGATCGACTGGGAGTCAAGGCCAGTCAAGCCTATCCCCAGTCGATCGACTGGAGGGAAAAGTCAGATTTAATGCCCAAATTTCAGCCGAATCTATAAAGGGAAAATAAGGGTTTTTGACCAAGTGTGGAGGTTTTTGGGGAAAAGAACATTGGAAAAGAGGCTCATACAAGGTCATTCAACATCATCCAACCAAGGAGAAGTGAAGATCAAGGGAGTTCAAGGATTAATCATCCTATTTCTATCCCTCTTCTACTCTACTTGTTGTGTAAAAACCCTACTCACACCATGTTGTCTTACATGATGTGTGAGTAGTGGATCTTGTGTTTAGAGGGTCTTATGACTCTCCTTGGTACTCTTGATCATGTATATACATTGATATTCATATAGATGATTGTTGATTTCATTTTCTCTTGTGTTATGAATGTTATGCACTCTAGGTGTTCGACAAAATGCCTAAGTGACAATTTGGACCTAAAACTCGAACCTAGGACTTGGAAACCCTTGGGGATAGTTCTAGGATGGAGAAAATGATCTATATCTTGAATCATGTATATGAACCTTAGAAAGTTGATTTCATTTTACTATGATCTTCATGATTGACATGTCTCTAAGTGTTTGATAAAATGCCTAAGTGACATGTTTATGTTAGAATTATGATCTAAGTATTGAGAGATCTTAGTGATGGTTTGGATATAGTAAAATTGAACTTAACCTACATTTATGAGAGTAAATGCATGGTGAGAGGTGAACTAGAACTTTATGCATATAGCATTTATGAGAGTAAATGCTATATAGTGGATCAACACCCTTTAATTAGTGAGATCCTAATTAAGATGGCTTGACTAGGATTAGATATGCGTGATTGCCTAATTCTTAGTCTAAGCTAGGTTTAAAACCTATCAACTCATACTTAATTGAACTCTTGTATGCATGATCATTGAGAATTTGCCAAGGAGAGGAGTAAGTCCTCGAAACACCTCTTACTTAACGTTTTTCCCCAATTACTAACCACATAGGATTTAGATATATTCACTCTTTATACATTTTTGTTTAGAATAGCCGAATAGAAACACAATCTTAAATAGTGCATGCGCTTGGCTTGCTCCCTTGGGTTCGACCCGGTACTTTACCGGTCAATATAAATGTTTTGACACTATATTCGATCCTCTCTTCATTGATACTATTCTAGAGGTGAAAAAGAATTAGTTCGTCAATGTACAAAGTTGATTTTTTTTAGTACAAACAAATTCTGATCCTTGATCTTGTGATTTGCATGGATGAGATATTAAATCCTGATTTTTGATGTTTTTTCTTGATGACGAACTATGTCGTCTTTTTCATTTTTTGACTACAAAAGTGACTAATTATATGTCGATTTTGACAACTTTATCATTTGTACCAAAAATTAATTTTGTACCTGATCTTAACCTCTGTCGTTAATTTTGAAATTCTTAACTAAGCATGATGCATTCCTGTATATTATGAATTATGGTTTATTTATCTTAAAAGATAATATTACACACATTAAATATTTTATTTTGAACAACATGTGTTCGCTAAAACCAAGAAAATCACCCTTTCCAGACTATATATTTACATTGCCTAGTTGCATGTGTTATTCTCTATTGAGATTCAAAAAGCTTCATGTAGGCCCACTAACCCTCATAAAAAAAAAAGCTTCATGTATCATTGAAAATACTTGATAAAAAAGGTCGTAATACTGTCACGTGTTCCACTTTTCATATATTTTTAATTGTGTGCATGACAATTTTCCAATGAGCGCTTGGACGTTTATGTTATTTAAATTGCAAAAATCTTAACATTACGTTACGTCCATGTAAGGTACATATTTGGCACACATCCCCACCTTCGTGAGCTTGGGTCCAATACTTTGCAATCACGGGACATGGAATTTAATTCAAATAATCAATGAAGTATGACCTACTGTTTATTTTATTTGTTTGCCTCATTATTGAAGATCACTATCAATGAAGTATGACCTACTGTTTAATTCAAATAATCACGGGTCTGTCAGTTTTAGGGTCTAGTAGATCACTATCTTGTGGTTAATTGTAGTTAGTTCTTGGTTGGTTAATATTGTTAGTGATGGAATCAATTCCCACCTTATTTTATTCTTTGATTCTCGGGCTCATGAAAATGGAATTAGAGCGAGACTAATTAAGGTAAGTGTATCAATATTTGATTGAAATAAATAAACATCATTACCATCAGACGTTATTAAGAATGATAATCTAATGATTAATGATTAAACAGTTTGTAAAAAGACTCTTTAGATTTAATGATCGAATCCCACCAGGTATTCCTCTCGAGAAGAGGACAGACAAGTATTTGACGTCATGATATTTCTTTCTTCTTGTATTCATTGGGCTAGTGGGCCGTTTGGATTCAACTAAGGCCCAGAGAAAAGAAGATTTGAAGCCCAATTCCAATTGCATGAGTTAAGATTTTTTACTTGTAAATTAATGTTTGAAAAAACAGTCCAACCTGGCAGATTTTTTATTATTATTAAAAAATGGAAAGCTTGAACTAGTTTTTTTTGATAGGGGTTAGTGATTAGTAATTGTTAGAGAGGTGGAGAGCTTCGAACCTGTGTTCTGTGAGCTACGGGGTGGGCATGCCAACTGGTCATGTCATTCTTTGCCTCGGCTTGAACTAGTTTTGGAAGGGTGATGAGGAAGCACAGGCATTGATATTTTTTGTTTAATGGGGAAGCATATACATGTGTCACTTCAGCCACGTGGACTTTTTTAAATATACAAAAATGAATATTCAATTCACTAAATAAATACATTGAATATATTCACACCTCTATGTCTTATCCACTGATTTTCCTCACATTTATTGCATTGCCAACACTATTTTTTATGAGGAAAAAAAAAATTCCACTCTATGAAACGGTCAAAAAAATGAGAGAAAATTGCACTTTGATTATTTTATTAATAATATTTAAACAAAATCAATCGCACACATCCACGTTTCACAGATTTCCACACACAAAATATTTATCAAGACTCGTCCATTCAATTTCAGTGCAAGATTCAAATCAGGAACTATATATGCATATGTAATGCCGTATAAATGAAGCTAGGATGTTGGATCGAAGTGTTAGCAGAATACGATAATCTATCAGACGGAAGTTAAAAGTTATCTCTAAGTTATTTTCCGTTTGACGATTAAAGTAGCAGCGGAATAATAAGCAGAAAAGTAATCAACAGAAGGAACAACACAAGGATGTATAGTGGAAAACCTTATCAAAACTATGATAAGATTAAAAACCACTACCTTTCAGTTTCCACTGAAAGGATTTTCGAAATCAGATTTTTCCTTTTATTCCCGATATGCTTGTAGGGTTTACAAACTAGATCACACAGATTCTATTTGATGACCTCTACTCAACCGGATGGAATAATCGATTTCGACCACAAACCTCAGTGTGTGGCTTCAGCAAGTACTCCTTCAGTCGGTCGTTCTTTCACTCAGAAGATACGCCTCTCTATGCTCTGGAAACTCGCTTCTTTCTCCTCAGAAATCGTCGTTCTGCTCTCTGAAGGTGCTGCAGCTCTTCTCTCTGGAAATCCGCCGCTCAGCATCCACACCTCCTCTTGTCAAACCCTACATCCTTATATAGGGTTTTGCTAGGGTTTTGCTATCCGGGCCCAATGCTCTGGCCCAACCCAACCTTCCAGACCCAATGGATTTGTATTTGATTAGGTGAGATTCCATCCTGAATCTTTCTTGAATCAGCTTCTCCATTAATTGGAACTTGCCAAATCTGATCTGTAGAATATTCTTCTCCATATTCTGCTAAACAGATATCTTCTTCTTGATTTCCAAATCTGTGATTAATCTTCACGAATTATCTTCGATCTTAACACGCCAACTCGCCCTAGTTGCGTGGTTCTCAAGGCTCTTTGATTGGTTCAATTCGAATCTTCTTGAGCCGCAATTCGATCGCCTCAACTTCAATCAATGTTTGCATGCTTGCGTTTCCTCACCTGAAACTTGCATCAACAAATCTATCCATGGATTTCTGCACACTTAGGCAACACATTAGCTAAGTGTTTGTAATCATCAAAACCAAAGGGTTCCAACATAGGAGCACACATGATCAGCCAACCTAAAGCCTTCTTAACATACACGTAGGCCCGCATAAAAGCAACTCATGCCATTTATCCAAAGCCCTGATGCCGTAATCCAAACTAATTCCAAAATTGGCCACTATCCCTAACCATAAACCCTCAACATTATGCATGCTTAAAATAAAATGAACTACTGTAGCATCTTCCCAAAATGTCCTAACAACAGAAGAAGTTTGGTTGTTGGTGGGTCGGCCGTTTGGGAGTTGGATGCTGCTGAGGGTGATGGTGGGTGGGCGCTGCGCGGTGGATGGTTGGTGTCGGCTTCGGTCTGTCAGGTGCTCCGGTTGCTCGCCGGAGACTGTTTTGTTTTGTTGTTTATTGTCCTGTAGGTAGGATTTAGATGTAGTTAGGGTTAGTTTAGTATTAGTTTCAGTTTAGTTTATCTCAGTTGGGTTTCCCGTCTGAGCTTTTTGTCTCAGCCGGCTTTCGGTCTGAGTTTTTTAGTATTTTAGTCTTGCAGTTTCAGGAGTTTCACTCCTGTTACTTTCAAAAGGGTACGAGTATACGTATATCGGACCTGGATCTCTTAGAGTCGACTACCGAGGTCGGTCCGCCAGGCTATTCAGCTAATTTCGTCGTACCCTTTTACTTTGTTAGCGTGTCCCTCTGGGGCATCTGTATGTAAGTCTTTATGACTTTTTTCGTTGAATGAATACATGTTTCCATCAAAAAAAAAGAAAAAACAGAATTCCACTAAAAAGATCAAAAATTTATCTTTCAAATCAAATTATACTCTCATGAAGAAAAAAATGAACCCAATAGAAATTGAGTGGAAATCATCACCCGGGACACAAGATCATCAGCCAAGGCCAAATGGGTGTTGCAGAATTTGCATTTGTATACTCTCCCCTCAAGCTCCAAAACGAAAATCCTCCCCATTTCTGGCACAAGTAAACAAAGCCCGGGTGAAATAAGGTTGATGTTGCAGCTGAGTGTGCGGTGGAATCGCGAAGCGTCGATGAGACAGCCGAGAATCTCCAAGACTTGTACTCACACAAGGATTTGGGCTTTGGTCAGGCGCAATAAGTTTCAAAATGGGCCCAAGGATAGGTCCATGGACAGGCCCAATAAGCTCCAGAATGGGCCAAAGTTGGGCATCAATTAAGGCCCAAATAAGAGAATATTTAAAGCCCAAATTGCATGAGTTGATTTTTTTTTTCTCTTTGAAAATTAAAGTTTGGAAAAAAAAAAACAGTCCAACCTGGCAATAATTAAAATGACATGAACTAGTTTTGCATATACATGGACATGGGTCAGTTCAGCCACCTTATCGAAATACTGACTTTTCAAATATAGAAAAATGAATCATCAATTCATTAAATAAATACATTGAATATATTCACACCTCTATGTCTATCCAATCCACTGATATTTCTCACATTTATTGCTTTGCCGACACTATTTTTTTTTTTATGAGGAAAAAAACAAAAATTCCCCTCAATAAAATGGTCAAAAAATGAGAAAATTGTACTTTGACCTTTTTATTTATAATATTTAAATAATGCAACAAATTTCTCAATTGAGAAAACCAATCGTAGACATCCACGTTTCACATATTCTCCAGCTCCGCAAACCCGACCAAGCCCTTATCTTCATCTCGATCGATCTCCACCCTCATCTCCAGATTCATCATTGGATCATTCAACACCTTCTCCATCAAACCATGTCCGCCAAGCCACATCTCGCCACCCTCCTTCTCCTCCTCTTCACATTCACCGCCCAAGGCCGCCTCATCAGCCTCGTACCTGACCAGACCGATCTGGTTTCGGACGGATCATCATCATCTGTTCGTGGAGATGGTTGGCTGTTGAGGGCGACTGAGGAGTCAACATGCGAGCAGACTTATGGATTTCTGCCTTGCACGACCACTGCGCTTGGTAATGTGTTTTTGATTGTGGTTTATGGATCTTTGATGTATTTGGCGGCTACTTATTTGTCTACTGGGAGTGAGCTGTTGTTGGAGATTTTGGGGCCTGGGATTGTTGGAGGCCTCTTTCTTCCAATGCTTGGAGCCCTCCCTGATGCCATGCTCATTTTAGGTATTTTTTTGTTTTGTTTTTCATAAATCTGCAATTTCTCCGAAGATAGATGTGTTACAGTTTAGGATTGTGGAGATTTCTTGTTAAGTTTGTGATGATGATTTCTTCAAGGTTGAGTTGATCAGTTCATTTGATGATCTGGAGGATGAGAATCAAAGAGAGTTTATACTTTATAGTAACAAGGGGGTTAGTTAGTAGGTAGGCAGGGATTGTTGAGTTTTCCGAAAAGAATGCTAGTATAGACAGTGATGCCTTCAGCAGGTTAATACGGGATAATAATAATATTATGTGATGCCTGATAGAGTGAGTTAAATTCATAGCTTAAAGTGACACCTTCAAATCAATCCGAGCCATTTTTCAGGCAGAATGGTGAAATGAACATGAGCAAGGGGGTAGCCTTTTGTAAATATATCAATGCTTAATGGTTCCTACTGTGGCCGATGGCTGATTAATAGTATCCGTTTAATGCGTTTGTAGTGTCGGGAATCTCTGGAACCAAAGAAGTAGCTCAAGAACAGGTGTTTGTTGGGATGGGTTTGCTAGCCGGGTCAACTGTCATGCTTCTCACTGTTGTCTGGGGCTCTTGTGTGCTTATCGGCAAGACTGACATCGTGAATGGAGTTGCAGTTGATTCCAAGGATACAAAAGGATTTCATATAACTGGTATGCGACTGAAATCGCTCATGTTGTGCTTTCCCATATATTATGCTATCAAGATCAGGACCTGACAGATTGCACTCTGGAAAAATGCAACTTGCAGAATCTGGTATCAGTACTGATATTTGGACCAGTTATGCCGCAAGATTAATGGCTATCTCAATTCTCCCATTTATCATCGTCCAACTTCCACAAGTTCTCAACTCCAAATCAGGAAGACACTTGGCAGTGTTGGTTGCTCTTATTGTCTCTGTTTCATTACTGATCAGCTACTGTGTCTATCAGGTATTGTGAGCTGTCGTGGCACAATCACAACTTACGTGTCCACTCTGAAACCCTTTCTTGTCAGTAATTATCCTGCATCTCCTTAGATGTCGATTAACTGTGTGCATTGTCAGGTATTCCAACCATGGATTCAAAGGAGAAAACTTGCCTTTGCCAAGCATAAACATGTGATTTCAGGGCTGCTTCAGCATTTCAAAATGCGCGCGCTTGGGAGACTCCTAACTGACGAAGGAGATCCAAATCTTGAAGTTATAGAAAAGTTAGTTACTTAACCTGCTTATTGTGTTTTCACTTTTCAAGTGTTGCAAGATTTCTGAATTCTTAATCCTTTGCGCAGACTATTTGAGGCTATTGATGAGAATAAGGATGGATATCTTTCGGCTGCTGAATTAAAAGCATTGATAATTGGAATCCAGTTTGAACAGATTGACTTAGATAAGAATGATGCAGTGGCAAAGGTATTGAGCGACTTTGATACATCGAACAATTTGCACATTGAGAAGGATGAGTTTATCAGAGGGGTCTCCAAATGGTTGAATGAAGCAAAGAGGGCAGGTGCACCATCCCAGTCAGGCGCCCACACGCAGAAGTTCTTGAGTGATTTCCACGTCGTAAGTATCCTGTTACGCTAGATGCAGATTTGATCTCTTTATGATATGGGTGACAACATTTTGTACTTCATACTGCAGCAAACCAAAAGAGAGCACGATCTCCTCGGCAATCAAAGCATGGGAGAACAAAGTGACGAGGTAGTTGAGGGTTTAGAAAATGCCAGATCAGTCTCAATAAAAGCAGGGCTGCTGCTGCTGCTGGGATCTGCAATTGCTGCCGCATTTGCTGATCCTTTGGTTGATGCTGTCGGCAACTTCTCTAATGCCACCAGCATACCCACTTTCTTCATCTCATTCATCGCTTTGCCTTTGGCAACTAACTCTAGTGAGGCAGTGTCTGCAATTATATTCGCCAGTCGGAAAAAACTGAGAACTTCATCCTTGACATTCTCTGAGGTGAGATAATCTCCAGTGATTTCGACAGGCCTTATACAACAGTTTAGTTTTGATATTACTTATGTTTCATGATGCAGTTATATGGAGCAGTGACCATGAACAATGTGCTTTGCCTGTCAGTCTTCTTAGCTCTTGTATACCTCAGAGGATTGACATGGGACTTCTCTGCTGAGGTGCTGGTGATCCTTATAGTTTGTGTTGCCATGGGTGCTTTCGGAAGCTTTCGCACCACATTCCCTGTTTGGACCTCTTCAATAGCCTTCTTTTTCTACCCGTTCTCCCTAGCACTGGTCTACGTTCTCGACTATGTCTTTGGCTGGTCATAGAGAACAGCCTCACCGCAAGTACATGATGATTTCGCACAATTGGCGTACAGGACAAACTCACTTCGTTCGTGAATGTTTTCCTTTGTTTGCCCTCAATGTTTTTTTTTTGTTGATATGTTTTGTTTTCTGGGATTTGAGAGGCAGGGACTATGAGTTTGCACAATTCTGTTTCATTTCTATATTTGCCTTGATACTGGATGAATTTCCACTGAATAAAAGTACCACTTTGTACCCTTATGCACTGAGCTGCTCTTGATTCTTAAATATATCCCATTGCAGTGGAAATAATCTTCTTAAACTATATGTGAGGCTTCTTGTTTATGTTAATGTTTATGTCAAGAAAGTAGCGTTCAAATGAGAATTATTTAAATTTTGAGAATTTGATACTCCAATCTTCACCATCCTAAATATAAGATGCATTTTTCAAGATGTATTTTGGTGATGACAAATGTCTCATGTGCATTTCCAAGATGCATTTAATACAAATTCAAACTATATTTTTTGATTTTGCTTTTTAGACATGTGTCATATGCAGATTCAATGATGCATTATGATCTAATAGTGAGATTTGGGTTCTCAAGTTTTCGAATTTTTAAGGATTCTCAATCGAGAGCTCCCATGTGGCAAGGTATATGCTCTCTGGCCAAAGATGCCTCCATTAAAGTATTACATGACTTTACCAAGGAACATGTTAAGATTTTCTATCCCCACTAGGTTCCATTTCACACTCAGTTGCCCATTTCACAGACCTAAGCCCAAATGGCCATCATTTTCAGTAGGCCATGTTCTGAGTTGAGTCCATGTCCATGTCTGGGGTTGATAAGTATGGCCTATGGGTGCACTAATTGAACTCTACCATTTCATATCAGTTGACCTGAGACTTAATGCAAACCTTTACCAGTCAAAAGGTGCACAAGTTTCTTTGTTAAGGCCAAAACCACACCACAAATTTGGTACTCCATAAAAGAGTGTGGAATCTGATGGATGGAAAGCATGCCTGATGCCTTGGATTGGATAGGAAGACTTTTATCAAGGTAGTGTATGTCAAAGTAAAACAGTCTAGCTAGTAACATCTCAATCCAATGGATTGCACCAATCCATATCCTATCTTTGTATATCTTCACTAAAAAAATCAGCATCTTGAGGAAATATCAAATATGAAGTCGAGCTTTGTCAGCTTATTTAAAAATGGAAAATGTATATAAACTTAGTAATATGCATGGCAATTAATGTCACATTCTCATGATTCTCTCTCCGTCTTAGATTATATGACTCCAAATCGCAATAATAACAATAATATTACACTTAATGGGGCGGCCCTTTCAGCATCTTGCTTTTCATTCCTCCACTATCCCAGTCTTTTTGGCAACTCTGGCAACGTCATTGTTGCTTGCTGCCAAAGCTCCAGCCACACACGCATAAGTACCTGCATTTGAAATAAAAGCTGTTCAACAGGGAAAGGGTGAAAAATAACCAATATCTATGTAGATGTGGATAGCAATTTATTCACATACTCGACTTGATTCTCAGACAGTTTTAACATACTTGATTGTCAGAAAGATTTTAACCAAAACCTTATGACTGCAAAGTGTTTAAAATTTCATAATTGAAAAGCAGACATCAAATAATTGGAAAAATTCACCGGACTACCCCTTTTCAAACTCATTTTACCCATTTGCACAATTTGAAACTCAAATAACCAGAGTACCCTTTTTTTTATAATACAGGTTCCTCAGGAATCGGTACTCTTCATTTTGCTTAATTCCTGTAGGATAGAAACCGGTAATGCTCATTTTTTATGATCTCGGTTGCATAGGAACCGAAATTATTAAAAAAAAGCTAATGTGGTCCGGTTCGGACCTACATGGACCCTTCCGTGCCGGGAGGGCATCCAGGTGGAGTACACGTCAATACCGGTTCCTCCGGAACCGGGAACATTGAAATTAAAACTCCGGGGTTTCTTCTCTTCTCCCTAATTCGATCCGAGCTCTCTCCTCCTCTCCCAAACGTCCGTCGACTCTGACGACCCTCCGCCGACTCCGACAATTCTGGTTCGCCAGCAGTCGATATGTAGTCGATTTTTAGTGTTAGTTGTTAATTTTAGGGTTAATTGTTTGTTGTTAATATAAGTTAGGGTTTTTGAACAATATGGTTTCGTTAAATGTTGATTTTGATTGTTAATTGTTGATGTTAATAGTCGAATTTGATTGAATTGTTGATATTATTAGTCGAATTTGATTGTTAATCGTTCAATTTGGTTATTGATGAAATTGGTGATGAAATGATGTAATTGTTGAAGTTGTATTGATATTAAATATTTTATAATATTGAATTGTTGAAACATTGATGTAATTGGTGATGAAATGGTGTAATTGTTGTAGTTGTGTTGATATTGTATTTTTTATAATATTGAATTGTGGAAATATTTTTGAAATTTTGATTTTTTTGATGTAGATATGGACTCAGAAAGACCATCCATCTTCACAAAGACCATCGCAAGCTATATTGCATCCGAATATGGATCCGGATGACATAATTCATCCTTGTCCGATTGACGACTCAGTCCTCAGTCAGCAGAGTACTCATCGTAGCGAGGCGATTTGGAACCCACATGCTAGTATGTTAATTTATGTTAATTATCATTCATAATTTAATATGTTACTAATGTTGAATTAAATTGTTGTTTCACAGTAGGATCCGAAAGGTAAGGCCAACATAGCCCTTAAGGTTCATAAACGGGGTGCATTGCCAATTGATCCTCGCATACACCCTTATGTGGTAGCTGCTGGATTTTATCCGTGGACTCAGGTGTGGGGTGTGAAGTCTGAACCATCCCTATTGATGGTCGTGGTTGAGAGGTGGAGGCCAGAAATACACATCTCATTTTAATGATGGAGAGGCGACAATCACGTTACAGGACGTGTCACTGCTTACGGGGCTACTTGTAAATGGACAGCCCGTTACGGGCCAGTCGCAGATGAATTTGGAAGAGGTTTCTGTGAGATTTCTGGGAGTATACCCTGATTGCTTCGATAAATCGCCCGCTATGGCTAAGAGAAGTTGGTTCACGAACCATTTGGTGACAAGAGAGGGCCAGTCGCAGATTCTTGCTGATGCAGATGAGGAGTTGTTGAAGGAATATGTTAGGGCGTATATCCTCAATCTGATAGGATCGACCTTGTTAGGTGATAAGAGCGGTAAGACGATCCCGCTCTACTTTCTTCCCTTGCTAGAGGATTTGGATAGGATCAAGAATTATAGTTGGAGAAGTGCTGTGTTGGCGTGTCTGTATAGTAACATGTGTAGTGCATGTAAGATCGGACACAGTCAATTAGTCGGAGTGCCCTTGATTATTTAGTTTTGGTCAGGGGACAGACTCTCTCGTATCGGTGTGACGACGGTCAGAGTTCCAGTTGTCTTACTGCCACCGGATGCGGAGGATGATCGAGCTTTGCGGGGAGCGTGGTCGTACGTGTAAGTGTTTGTTGTTTTAAAATAATATTTCATAAGATACTCTTCGTTTTACTGATATTTTACATTTATGTGCAGGAAATGGATTGGGCCCAAAAGTTTTATTGGGATACCTCACGGCAGTTTATTGCAGTATCGAGATGCGATACAGAAGATTCACGCGCGAGATTTCATTTGGAGGCCGTATGACGAGACCATGTTTGAGTCGCTGAAACCGACTTGTCTCGAGGGTCGTGATACCACTTGGAGAGCTGATGTGTATCTTATCGTCTTTAATATTATTGAGTGGCATCATCCAGTGCGTTTTTCGAGACAGTATGGTTTCAAACAGAGCGTCTCGCCGAACGCGATTGGAAGTTCAGACCGAGCCCACGACATGGACAGAAAGAAGAATAAGGAAGGAACTGTTTTCCACACCAGTTACATTGTTTTGTGGAACAGTCGACATGAGAGATTGCTTGATGGAGATATGACGTACCCGGATGATGAGATCAATCTTCCCACTCCACAGTATTGTCAGTGATATTTCATGCACACTCGTCGTTTATATCAGCCGAGGATATACGATGAGATGGAGGAGGTTGGGGACGACGATGCGCAGTAGACACGTCCTAGGCATGCTTATCGTCCAGATTCACATATGATACCCGAGAATGCAAGTTAGTTATCGATTCACTGACTTTTTAATTATTACTGAATATAGGTCAGTTATCGGTTCACTGACTAAAAATTCAATGTATTTTGCAGATACGTGGTCACGTCATTTGTGCACGTGATGCCAGCTCGTACTTCCTCAAGTCCACGAGTGATTATTCATGGATGGGGTTTCATAAAATCTTCCACAATGCGTATACGGAAGTGGCAAAGCTTACGGATCCCATTATTGTGGGTGTTGATCCAGAGACTATTACTCTCGATGCAGGTACTTTGTATACACACTTAATTTATTCAGGAATAATTGACATCAATCATAATTTTATATGTTAGTTCAGGCAATGCCGATGCAGTTGATGATGATAGCGGAGGAGAGGAGGCTAGTGATGATACACATGGTGAAGAGCAGATGGATTATCATCACCGACCATCTAGCTCTTCACAGCCAGTGCGCAGAAGCGAGCGGGAACGCCCAGAGTCACAATATTCTTATCTACGTAACATTGGCATGCCCAAGAAGCCATGCAGAGGGCGAGGTGGTCATGGATCAAAAGAATGACGCTTCTGTTATCATGTTTTGTCATGTGATTGATGGTTTGTCATGTGATAGATGTTTTTGTGAACCGGTATGAATGTTATTTTTTAAATGAATTTTTTTTGGTTGGAAAACCCACGATGTGAGCTTTAATACATGATATTAATTAAAATTGAACTACTAAATAACATAGATATAATTCCAGTATTTAATTGCCGACCACATTTGTTGTGACCATCTTCGTAACCGACAGGAACCGGTTTCCAGGGGAAACGAAATTTCAATGAATAAAAAAACACACTCTTTTTTGATACTCAAACACCATAAATGAACCAGGTGTCAGCTCAAGGCACATGTCGAAACCTGGTTCATTTCTGATGTTTGAGTATCAAGAAAAAGAGTGTATTCCTTGTCGAGGTATTCGATTCCAATATATGTGAGATCAAACTACAAGGGGAACGAAATTGTGGATGAGTTTCTAAGAATAGTAAGAGATTAGTGAAATTTTGTTTTGAAAATGAAGAAACTGAGGTTGGTTTTATAGTAGAATGATACCGGTTTCTCGGGAACCGGGACTTTCTCGTCTAGTCAGTTCCCAACCGGGTCCGCTGTCTCTGAAAAGCCTGTCCGTTGTTACAAAAGGTACCGGTTTCCCGTAAACCGATATCCTTTTAGTTTAGTCACATCCCAACTGGGTCCGTAATGCCTCGACCAATTCTGAAAAGCCTGTTCGATGAATTCCGGTGTCACAGATACCGGTATTAAGATATTTCCGATTTCCTGAAAATCGGAACTGCACCTGGATGCCCTCCCGGCATGAAAGGGTCCACGTAGGTCCAAACCGAACCACATCATCTTTTTTTTAATAATCCCGGTTCGTATGCAACCGAGATTATAAAAAAATGAGCATTACTGGTTTCTATCCTTCCGAAATTAAGCAAAATGAAGAGTACCAGTTCGTGAGGAACCGGTATTATATAAAAAAAAGTATTCTAGTTATTTGAGTTTCAAATGGTGCAAATGGGGAAAATGAATTTGAAATGGGGTAGTCTGGTGAATTTTCCAAATAATTGTTAGAAGACAGTACTGTTTGAATGTGAAACATGCATGAGTAGCCACTTTAATTTTGTACTTTGGGGTTGGTTTGTGTATATAGAGTGTAGACTGTGCTGTGTTGTTTTCTGTACTGCTGTACAGATTGCAGCAGCCAGCAGGGCTGGTGTTAGATCACGAGCATGCAGGTTCAGAAGCTGTGAAGAAGATAAGGATAACACACCTGCAGCTGCATATGCCAATGGGCAAAGACAGCAGTTAAATTTATATTATTATAAGCATTTTCAGTCCAGGTTTAGTGTGATATCAATATTGGATCAACTTAGCTATATATGAGAAAATACAATAATGTTGATAATAAGGATCCAAATTTAGAGAAGATGTAGGGACTTGTGGGTCAGGACTGGAGTAATGACACAAAGCAATCATCAATGATTTCAAAGTGGGTCTTCTATTCACATGCTTCGCAAGCATATTATCATGATAATGTATACACAAATATATACACAACACGTAGCAAAGCATTGATGAATGCATAGATACCATTCTAATGAAACCACTCATTCTGTCATTCATATGATCTGTCCTTGCTCCTTAGTCACCCACATGATGTTCATAGCACGTACGGTATATGAAAACATGTTAAGCGAGTCATACCATTTGTGACAATTTTAGAGAGGGCATATGGACCAACAATATGAGATGACATTTTGATGGAAGAGCCAACTTTTAAACCTTGCTAGATGCATGAGTGGAGTAGATATTAGAAATAACGGAAAAGTATAGTTTGGGGACATGAACTATCATCATTTTCCAACTTGTAGGTTGAACTATAAAAACTTCCAAACAAAGGACGAACTATCAAATAATTTTCTAAACAAGATGCACCGTCTAATGCCGTTAGGGTTTTCACTAACACCGTTGGACGGCGTTAACTACGTTCCTTAGTTAATAAAATAATATAAAATTACCAATTTTTTTATAAAAAATTAAACAAATTTATAAAAATCATAAAAAATTGAAAACTTTAATTTATAATAAAAGAATAAATTTTTTTAATCCCTAATACCTCTTATACAGTTCAAACTAGATAGGAAGAATAATTAATAATTTCTTGAATTATTTGCAGGGGAACTTTGTAACAAAACTTTAAAATATTTTTCATTTTGTGTTTACTTTTTCTAAAGTTTCTAATTTTTATTTTTCAAAAAATTTATATTATTTTTTATAAATTCGTTTAATTTTTTACAACTTTTAAACATTTTTTTAAAAAGTTGGGCAATTTGAATTTTTTTTAAATATTTTTATTAACTAACGGAACGGTGTGTGAAAATCCTAACAGCATTAGACTGTGACTCTTGTATGGATGTTTTTATAGTTCAGCTCACAAGTTGAAAAATGGTAATAGTTCAAGTCCCCAAAGTATATTTTTCCGTAAAAATAAATATCAACATGAGTATGCATAAACGAAGGTGCATGCATGTATACTGTAGACTGTAGTGTACGCCATATAGGCATAGGATACGAAGAGAAAAAAAAGATGGGCGGCCAATAATGGAAAGAGACTTAAGAGAGTAACTGAGTGCACTAGACTCCAGAGCTCTTTTTCTCCACTTTTGCTTGGTCAGAAGCTCACATTGACAAAAAAAATTGCCAGAGAATTTGTAAAGCTAGCTGTTGGTAGTATGATGCAGGAGTCTTTTGTGTCAACAAATTATGCTTCTGAATTCCCAACAATGACTTGCACTCTATTAGTCATAAATTCATCAAAGTTTGCAGCCAACGTTAAAATAAATTTGGCATATGGTTGCTGGTAAATTAAATTAGGACTTACTTGGGTTGACCTTGTCAATGTCAAACATATTGGGTCAAGTGTCGAAACCTATTGAATAGAGGAATGGAATGAGAAAACTAGTATCAATTAACTTAAACTCATGAACTGATATCTTTGAAAACCAAGCAGGCAGGATATACAACAAAAACAAAAAGTTCACACTGATAAGTTTGTTTCTCCATTTCAAGTCCCGAATGAGCCAAAGTGCGCAACTGCGCATGCAGCATACCAAGCAAAGAAATATGTGCAATTAAAGATCATGACAGATAATATCATCATCAAGGCTTTCACGTGGCTTACAATTGAAGCTCGTGATGGTCAAGTGTTCTTTTGTGCTGATGCATATCGTATTCCATATCAGTGCTTGTCAATTTTCAGAATAGGTTCTATTCTAAATCTTGCAAAAATGAATAGATTCATTTTTTGTATTTCAAATCATGGAAAAATTATCATATTCACAGTGATTACAGAAGCCATTTACCTTCATCAAATTTAATGTCGGGTGCCTTTTCTCTTGCATACCACATCACATACTGTAAGGGCGGTGTAGAAATATTTCAGCTTCATGCTCATCTATTAAACTATATTAGTCCTGAAAATATTGAAAAGGATGTTTCAAGGGTAAATTTAATTTAATTTATCATGAAGCAGTGATTTTCAAGTCAGATTTTATACAAAAACCAGGTCTGAAGGTGAGGCAAGATAAAAAAAATACAGTATTTCCTTTCACTTTCAAATAATCTAGCAAAAGATTTTATGCTGCAAACTAGCATTAAATCACAAGATCCACCCATTTTAATGTTGTGAACTTATACAAAAGAGCTGTCACTGTCACAATCACAACACACACAGCTTCACCATTGTGCACATCTAAGGAGAATTTGGAACCAGAACCAACTAACCATACATTTACAGCTAGTTATAGCAATACCCTCTTCACTAAACTAATCTGAGTCATAGCCTCACTACTTCATCTGCATTTTTCTAGGAACAAAGGGATGATCAATATTATGATGATAGTATTATGGTGATATACTAAGCATGTGCAGCGTTTGATTCTGAAACAGCACCTCCCCACCAAGCCCCAAGCATTCCCTTTTTGGGACATATACTAAGCTTTGCAAATTAAAATGAGAACTCAGGGTCCCAAAAATGAGTGACTATATATGCACTTGATAATTCTATCCAGTCTTAGGGAGGAGATATTGTATTTACCCAAACATTGTTTCTCATCCCTTTATTACTAAAGAGGCATACTTGTTGTCGTTATGTGGCACATTCGGGGAATTATTACAATGTGTATAGGGAAGATAAAATCAGTTCAAAAGTTTGACACTTAGTCCATACTCCATAGTTTATTACATTTCCAAGTTAGTTAAATTCATTAAGAGCACAAGACTAAATATATAATAAACTCATCACTGTACATATCTATACCAAACATCTTGTAAGATGTCCATTAAGTAGGGTGAACAGGCACAAAGGAAGCTAATGATTGTTTAACGTATGTATTAAGGAAGTGATTTCTGTTTTGTCTGTGGAGACTCCATATATTATTCTCTCTTTGTAGTTTTGTTTCCTCTAATCATCTAGGTTAAGATATGCAATCTTATCAATCCATGTCCCTTCTAAAATGTATAGCTTGAGATCCAAAAATGAGAATGGTTAAAAGAATAGCAAAGGCTGCCACTAAATGGGTTAAAGGATAGAAAAAGATCAGTGAGGCAGCATCTCCTAAGCTTAACTACCTCTGGAATTTACACCAAAGACAAGTTTCTTTCCTGTAATAAAAAAAAATACCAGAGTTGATGACAGATGTTAAAGTCCCATATGGTCGGGTTATAAGTCTTGTCCTGCCACAAGCCCAACAATGTAAATTTCAAGTCAGTTGGATTCAAGATGCTGATACAAGTATAATCCCTACGTAAGATTCAATTTTCCAATGCAGTGTATCTTTTCGTTCTCAATCTCCATGCCCTAACTTACTTTCATGTGTGAGTGTTTTTATACTTTCAATAAACCTAGAATAACCTTGTATATTTGTGTCAAGGTGTGACCTGAGACAGCATATGAGTCTTTTTATATGTGAGGAAACAGGCCACAAACCTATGCACTTCATGGTTTATTGTATGATTTATTATGTAATATTGGAGCTAGCATCATGCAACTACAAATGATTTAATTACCCACTCTTTTTCTCAATGACATGCACAAAGGCAGAGTTCACAAGCCATCAAAACAGTGCTGAATGTACATTCAAGGTGAATAAGAGAAACAAAATGAACAAGAAAGTGAGAGTGGTTACATACCCATTTTAGCTTGAGTGAATGAATATTGGTTGTGCAGTGAATAGCCCCAATACAAAGAGTGCTGCAACTGCAACCAAATCTGGAATCAGAAAGACAAAGTACGTAGTAAAAAATAGATGGAAGGTTTATTATTTTGGCAAGAAAAAATTTAAGAGAAAATTAAAGGATTTTATTGGAAAGGGGGTCAATTAGGAAAGGGATAGTTTGCTCTCAACAGTCTGAAAGGGGGGATGTTGGAATAATCTCCCTCAAAATTGACAACCCCCTTTAAGTCATGAGAGAGCTTATCTATGTATCCCCCACTAGCACTACTACTTTTCTAAAAGTATAAACACATCAAAGTTCACAGCTTTAATGAGACCAAAAGGGTACATATACATATGGTAAATAACAATTTCAAAATGTATGTAATACTAGCTAGTAAAGATAACATGTAATAAAATGGAGAGTGAATAGTTGAAAAAGGGACTGAACTAGAGAAAAAACAGAGTTTGGTTAAGGTGGAGCATGGTATGAATGTTCTGAAAAATGCAATCACAATATAGAGAAGAGGGTAGTAAAGAAGTGAAAAAGCCAGTTCTGTGAAGAGATATCATAAAAAGGATCTTTAATCACTCCATTACTCTGACCACACACTGTGACCTCCTTACCACTGTCATCAAGAGCTCCTCTCCCTGTTATTGTAGGCCAGGAAATTTCCTTCCCTTCTCAAATGTTGTATTGCCCTTTTGTTTTCTATTAGTATAAATTATTATTATCATTTTTAATGAGGAACCTTTTATTTCATTTTATTTATATTTGTCTTCATAAGTCTGCCTTTCCACCGTCCCTAAAAACGGAAATCCCACATATATGTAGGAATAGGGAAAGTTTCTATCAAGCTCTCTATTATAAAAATCAATATTAACATATATATATATATATATATAGATTTGGGTGGGTTCAGGAAAAATTGCAATTTGCATCTGTTTTTCAACTGGGTATTTTTCTCCACTAGAGTAAGTACAGGTTGTAGACTGTAAATTGGAAGGGAGTAGGGAGAGGGAGTCAGGGAGAGATGGGTTAGGCTGGGTGTGTGTTGTAGCCATCAATTTCACTGTAGTTTTAGGGGTGGGAGGCTGGAAGGGAGGTTCGATGGAAGAACTGGGTGAATTGAATGGCATGGACTTCCGGAGAGGCAAAAGCTGAAGCATCTGGTTTCAGAATAAGAAGAAGAGGGAGGACCAGCAAGGGACAGATAAGGCAGAGGATAGTGTATTTGTAGTTTTAGTTGTAGAAGTAGAGAAGTAGCAAATCAAAAGCTGGAAGGCTCAAAAAACAACAGCAGTCTGAGTCTGGATCCTCAGAGGAATCAGCATCACCCTCATCATCCCCATCTTCTCATTCAGCAGTCTCTCAATTCCAGATATGTAGAAGAGGAAGAGCAGAACATAGAAGAGGAGGAGGAGGAAGAAGAAGAAGAAGAAGAAGAGGAAGAGAACGCAATTCAATCATCTCCAAAATCACAAACCCCAGAACCACAACAAACTTTTCATACCCAATCTTTCCCTTACTTCTCAAATTCCCAACAGCAGCAGCTCCACCTAGATCTTCAGCTCCAGCAACAGCAATTCTATGCCAGATTAGCCCAGCAACAGCAGCACCAGCTCCAGGCACAACAGGTTCCACCCCCAGCCAAGAAGCGCTCTTACTTCTCCTCACCGCCACCATCCTCCACATTGGCCGAGCAGAGCTTACAACATGCTCTGGAGCCAAACTTGGGAGAAGGAAGCAGTCTTCGCCAGACAACATCAAGATTAGGAATGAGGAACACAGGTGGGGGAGAAATCATCGAGGTTCAGGGAGGCCACATTGTTCGGTCCACTGGAAGGAAGGACAGACACAGCAAGGTTTGCACGGCCAAAGGTCCAAGAGACAGGAGGGTGAGATTATCTGCCCACACTGCCATTCAATTCTATGATGTTCAAGATCGATTAGGCTACGACAGGCCGAGCAAAGCGGTGGATTGGCTCATAAAGAAAGCCAAAGCTGCTATAGACGATCTCGCTGAGCTACCACCTTGGCATCCCACTGCCACCACCAATGTTCCAACAGCTACTACTACAACAAATGCTAGTTCTCAACAAGAGCAAATGGTCCATGGTCATGTTGCTAACTCGATGGAAGATGACAATGATTACACAATTCAGCAGCAGCGACATGAGCCAGTTGGTAACGGGAACAACCCCAGTTTTCTACCTCCATCCATGGATTCAGATTCCATTGCTGATACAATCAAGACATTCTTTCCAATGGGTGCTTCAGCTGAGCCGGCTTCCGGGTCTGGCATGCAGTTTTATCCACCTGATTTGCTCTCGGGGAATAGTTGTACTAATCAGAACAACCAAGATCTAAGGCTCTCACTTCAGTCATTTCAGGATTCACAGTTTCTACAATCTCACCACCACCAGCAACATCCTGGCCAGACCCACCAAGCTATTTTTTCCGGACACCAACTGGGTTTTGATACTAACTCAGGAGGAGAGAGCTGGTCAGACCATCAGTCGGCAGAAATTAATCGGTACCAAAGATTAATGGCTTGGAACAATGCAGGTGGCAGTAGTGGTGGTGGGGGAAATGGTGGCGGCGGTGGCTTTATGTTTAACTTAACACCACCACCACCACCATTGTCTCAGCCATCCCTGCAGCAGTTGTTTGGCCAAAGTGGCCAATTTTTCACTCAGAGGGGACCCCTTCAGTCCAGTAATACGTCTTCAGTTCGTGCTTGGATAGACCAACCGATTGCCGACCATCATCAGACGCTTCCTGACCATCCATCTACACTTTCAGGCATTGGCAACTTTCAGGCTCCTAGTGCCTTCTCGGGGTTTCGAATTCCAGCACGAATTCGAGGCGACAATGAGGAGCAAGACGGCATTCACAGCAAACCGTCTTCTGCTTACTCTGATTCTCGCCATTGAGTCATATCCAAAATCTTAACTGTTTATCAGGTGATGCTGCACTACCCCCTCGCTAAAATTTCTAGCAAGTACACATATATCCTAGCGCACTCACAATTCACTATCTTATTTATTTTCAGGCATTTGTTCCAAATCTTCTACAAGGAAATCTGAAACTAAAGAGGCCAACTCGAATTCAGCAGTAAAGAAGAAATTTTGGTGCCTCAAACCAATGGCTTATCCAGCGGAGCGAATAAGACTTGTGATTCTGATTTTCAGGTTCTTCAGCCCCGTTTTATTATTATTATTATTATTAGAATTGTACTACAGTTGTTTCCATGTTTAAATTAGATTCTGATAAACTAGACTTCAGAGTTGTTCTGTAAGATTACTTTGTATCTTGTTTTAGACTCGGTGTGTTTTTTATTTGAACCTTTCATTTTCATTTTCATTTGATGGGCATTCAGCTAAAAGGCATGGCTGTTATTTCAATTTACCTCTTATTTTCAGTATACTAGGTTTCAAAATAGTGTTTTCCAATGGAACAGTGTTTCCTAGTCTTTAACTGATACTTCCTTAAACCATGCAACAAATCAAAACTTTTACATCTCTATCAGTGGTTGGGTTTTTGGTAACAAAAACAGTCATTTTCCATGAACAGTTAAACTTCCTAGAAGAAGAATTTAATTATCATCTTCTTTGATTTCTCAGTTCCTCTCTCAAAAGAGTTCCAATTTTAGTGTAGAATTGACCTTTATACTGTAGCATCCTTTAATACTTTCCATGTCATTTCCTTACCTTCCATTCTCACATTTGCAAAGTTTTACAGCTGATAAGAGCTCAAATCAGTTGTGCACGTATGCTTTTATAAACATTAGTCACCCCTCCACAACCTTAAAGTAGAACTGTAAATAACAAGGTGCATGATAGTTTCACCATGACCATTTACATGAGGTTGTTGGGGAGGGTAGGCTTGGGTGAGGCTAATATTGATATGAATGAATAGGAGTACATTATTTTCCAGGAGGAATCCATTGAAGGTTGGAATATGGATGTGCTTAACAAGCTTAAGAAAGGGAAAATAGGCAGGTGTGTACTACCAAAATTTAGCAAATTGTCATCCATGTACGTGGTCCCCATCCCATCTTGTAAATCTATGTGCTTGAAAATATCTCTTTATTTAAGCTGGAATTTTTATATCTTGTAAGGAAATGGGAGACATCAAGGGTTTATGGCTTCTATAGTGATGGTGACCTATGCCTGTGAGATTTTGATTTTATCTGTTATGGTTAGATGATGGAACTCAATTAAAATTGCATGTCTGTGTGTATGTAATTTATGTATCTGCATGTATTTATGTATACCATAGCTGCACGGGTGGAGGAAATGCAAGAAAAAGGTTTAAGGAAATCAATGCGTACCATCAATTTGTTTTTTCTTTCTGGACCCTTCCATCTGCATAAACAAATTACCTGTATAGAGATTAATAATGGACCATAGCAACTGATTGGCATTAGCAACTGGGATAAATCTTTATGCTATTCTACTAGCATCAAATGGCACTGAATACATGCGATGGTCTCACTCAATCTGCAAGCCTTTGGTTACAGCTACCAAATATATTTCAGGCAGCCTTGCAGTTTTTAAACTTTAAAACCGTTTAAAAAAAGATAACACGTGCCTACCATAAAATCAAATTCTAATTATGTGAGGATTGATTAACTAAGCAGGCTTACCAAATTAACAAACTGGGTAATAGAAACTAGAGTCATCAAATTTAAGCCCAAGTTTGCTACATGCAATAGTTTATAACCATGACGTTGTTCACAATGATTCGTGCTATAAGGGAAAATGCAGGGTGACCTAGGCAGCCACAAATGCACATTAAAGCTAATACCAAAACACTCGCTCAGTTCAGTTTTAAATACCATGAACATTTAGAGCTACTATTACCCGTACTTCCCACATATGCAACTTAAGTTAATAAATTGGCTAAGCATTTTGAGGTTTGACGGGCCAAATTTGCTAAAGTTACCATTCAATTGGCTAAGGACTTACTAATGTTCTAGACAGAAGGAGCCTTCTTCAGCTCAACAGTATATAAGTAGTCTAGCGAAGTCTCTCATCAAAAGTTTAGCAGTTTCAAACACCAATTAATGAGCTATACTACACTCAAGAGTTAGTAGTTAATACCAATATACAGCCCTTAGAAAATTTCTGGAACAAGTTTCTTGTCTGGCAATTTAATTTTCACATTTCAAGTAACAGTGTAGATGGCACTGAGGGATCTGGTCTGCCAATCTCAGAGTATGAATATTCATAATCCCAGACTAATAAATATAAGGATCACATCTTTTGCATGATGGCATTAACTACAAAAAAGAAGGTAACAGATACAGTAAAATATCTGAGCATTTTGTGCATTACCTTGAACCCAACAGTGCCTTGTCATTTGCAGAGTTGCAGGCCGAGCCACTTGAATGGAATTGATGATATGACAGCATGCCATGTCATTAAGTAATGGTGCCTGGAGAAAATTTACTGTCAGGCAACCAAAGTGAAATACCATGAGATTGTTGATAAGTATATGACCCTTTGCCCCATCCATCCTTGTTGCATTTATGTATGCCTCACTAACAAACTCACTATTATAATCAAATTATGATCGGCATCTGATAAGACTTGCCTGTGGGTCTTTCCACGTTGTAAATAAACAGTGTATGGTTGTTCATTCCACTTTGTAAATAAACAGTGTATGGTTGTTGATTCCACTTTGTTATTCCATCTGCACCCCAAAGCTAAGCAGTTCAAGATCTGACAGCAAGCTGCAATCATTAATACAGTTGCAACTGCATTACTAAATTCTCGCGGTAACTCATTCAGAGGCTAAGTTAACAGTTATGGCATGGACACCCAAGTCTCCCTAACCCATCAATGTCATAATATTGCAAAACCAAAATGAAAAACAGAGATACATGGGAAAAACACTGACGAAGCTCATTTGGCACGTTAATCTGGACCTATATAAATATATTTGATCCATTCAAATTTGCTATCCGATGTCCGTTATCTTTATGCATAGCACATTCAATACGTTAACGTGACCAGGGAGCACTATCCCTTATGCTGATGCCCGAGGGTATTATATATCTTGTGAATTAAACAACATGAATGTTTGTGTGGTTGTTTCATTTCAATGTGGTAAGCCATGGACTTACTTGATAAATAAAACTACCAAAACCATAGAACATCGTCTTTCCAATGGCTCATTTTATGCGTTTGAGATATCTATGACCCATATAAAAAAATTCTCTGATTCATCTTAAGATAAACATGCCTCACATGTTAAATGCAGTTTAGCCTTGAAATGTCAGCCAAATGGTTATGGACCAGTTCTCATGCATTTTGAAAATTAGGTTGGGACAACGTATTAATCATTATTAATGGAAACAACATCAAGCACATTTAACATACAGTTTCATCCTGCAAGACTGCTTTCCCTCGTAGAGTCCACTGGACTTCCACTATTCCTACCACTTAACCTAGCTGAAATCAACAGCTGCACGCAGTAAACGAATCAAACAATTCATACTCTGATATCTGAATCGGAACTTGTGAATCGAACAGAAGACTATGAATCAAACGATGATGATTTCAAACCATGGCTTATTTCAGATTCCAACTTGATTAGGGCAAACAAATTACCAGACATTTAAGCACAAATCTGCGGTACCATACATACCGGAAACTGCTTATCGATGATAAGAATCGACGATTTACGGAGCTGCGTTCCTTCGTTGAAGAAATGGCGATCGAAGATTAGGGGAGAATTTCAAATGGCGCCAAATATCGTTTCTTTTTCGGATTTGTCCGCAGGTGAAAAATTGAGATTCAAATTTCAATACAGCAGGTGGTGTGTGCAAAAAAAGTGTTGGTTCGATTCGTAAATAGATGCAACGGCGTCGTTTCATGATGAGAATATAAAATTAAAAAGTAGTAAAAAAATTAAACCGAATGGTCCCGGCGGGGCTCGAACCCGCGACCTTCGGCTCATAAGACCAACGCTCTAACCAACTGAGCTACGGGACCTCTTCTCTATTAACACATTTTAACCTTATAGTCACTATATTTTCAGTATTTTCTTCTAAATTGCATAACATCATAATGAAAATATCCTGCCTGAAACGCGGAACAAGTCACGCATGTATCTCATATCATGTCATCCCAATTCACGCATGTATGTCATGGTAAGTACATTTCTTGTTCATATCGCGATCTAGAACGAAAAATTGTTCGGCATTTAAGGTCATGTGTGCCTAAACATCAGAAAGACACTTGTCTATTTTGCACAATGAGAATCATAACAACATGCTGACCTTGAAGGGTGAGAACCTAATTGAACCAACTTCAGTTCTCCACTTCTCCTGCTGTGAAGTTTCCAACAATGTGAACAAAATGACTCGGACAAATTTCTAAACTGTTCCCCATTGATCAGTTTCCTAAACAAAAAAACTAACTTTTGAGGTTACATGTTGATACAAGTTAGTAGAGATGTTGTTAAAATCCTTTTCGCACGATTTGAAGTATTACAAACATGGTTATTGGTTAAGATGAGTTTTACTTAATTAGTGTTGATTTTGATCTTTGTGGATCATGCATTGAGTGTCAAGTTTTGAGTTTTGAGGGACTGGAGAGGGAAATGCCATGAGAAAGTGACTCATATCAAGGAGATATGTGGAGTGGTTGTCCAGACACACCAGCCAGCTCAAAAGCTCTATAAATATTGCTACAAACAGACGAGCCAACCTGACACTTGCCTACTGCAAATCCACTGTCTGTTTCCATATTCCCAAAATGTGAATCAAATCATTACTCAAATGCACAATCCATGTTGGGTATTTCAGAGATTTTAATAAAGGTAGGATCTTTAGCAGTTATGGTCACAGGTCACTTATAATGACAAAGTGTGAAGTGAGTTTTCAAGTTCAAGAGTAGATGTCAGTTGGGTGTTTCTGGGTTTTCATTGAGAATGGGAGAATGTAGCTAAAGGTGAGATCTTGACCCTATAGTAAGTAACTAATGGGAGTGAGTGGACTTAGGATTTCAGTTCTAAATTTAGACCAGGTGTAGGAATCAGAGAAACAGGAGGTGGGTATTTCTTTGATTTTACTGAGAGTCGTAAAATCAGTGATAAAGTTAGAAATGTTGAGCGAAGTTGTAGCTTTGGAATGAAACAGTCTGACGAGCTTGAAATTAGGGGTTAAGCACTAAAACATTAAAGCATAATTTAGGCTTCAGTGGCGCATTCAGATGATACGTGGTAGAGGATTTTGGATCTTGTAGGTCTAAATATAAATAAATTTGCATCTATATTTCTGCCCAAATCTTTGGTTGCCCATTCCTTATGATATTAGTTTGCTATATTTGGCCTTTCTCTGGAATATGCTGTTATCCCAGATTTTTCAGAGTTGTTAAACACCCTCTTAGATGGACTGATCTGAATATCTGATACATGCTGTTTGATCATCTATATTTCAAGAGTACTTTTTCTCTATGTTTTCTGGCAGTAAGTTTTGTCCCTAAGAGTCACTTTGTATGAAAATGGAGGATGAAGAGCAGGTTCATAATGCTAGTACTAGTAGTAGTGCTTGTGGCCGTAACGGTGGGAATGGCAGACACCCGAAAAGACAAAAAGTCCTGAAAATTCCGCAGAGAGGACCGGGAGTAGCAAAGCTAGAGCAAATGAGACTGGAGGAACAAGTGAAAAATGAAGATGTTGGTTTACAATCTCCTTCTCCAGCCATTACACCACAGCCCACAGGTATATTATACAGCAGGTCCCCTTCACTACCTGTATCGCCTAGCGATCCCTTCTTTAGTGACGGTGTTCATGGACATATCCCAAGCAATCCACAACAGCTGAAAGTTGGACATCATGGTATAGTTCCAGTTAGTGCTAACGGTGCCACGCCTGGAAATGGTTACCCACTGGCATTTTTTGCCACAGAAGGTAATGGAAATAACTTATCGTGTTCTGGGTACACTCGAGGAGTGGAGAAGTCGCCAAGGACTCCGCATAATACCATTGCTTTCACAGGTCTGATGCAGCAGGGGAACCAGCAGTATTGTTTTTGCCCTCCCTCAATAGTAAGGACCTTTTTTTTTTCTTCCTATCATATTCCTTGTTGGGTCATTTTAACTTGCTAAAAAGATCAATGTTCTTACAGGTGAATGGATTAGTTGAAATTTCATCATCATCTGTCTCGAGTTTTCAGGCAGAGCCCCCTTCAAACCAAAGCCCTTATGGCACTTATCATTCTGTCCAGCCTGATGACACTGAGAAGGTTCCTTACACATTGTTAGTAGGTTTTATGAATGACTGCTGATTTTTAAATCCTACTCTAGTCTGGTTTGATTAATGCAGATGGTTGCCGCGAAGGAGCTGTGCCTATTACTGCCTCAGGATCAACCTGATCCTTCGGCCCTCTGTAAATCCAATCCAACTGCAGTTCCCAGCTCAGGAAGATCAACTTCATTTGCAAATCCAAGCGCATATGCTACCAATGGAACTCTTAGACTAAGGTTATCGCCTATACATGACTTCTATTTCCTCATTGTCCATTCTAACCATGTTTGCGTATACTATCCAGGGAAGGTCTGCAATGCTCAATATCAATGCCGAATATGCGGCAGAGAAAGGACATCAGAACAGACTGGCCTCCAGCAACCATGTACTTACTTCCAATCTCAGATTCCAAACATGTATTTCAACCCGAGCTTCACTCAATACCTTCCCAAGTAATTTCCTCTCTTTTATACTTGAATAACCATATCACGGATTTTGTTAGAATTGGGGCTTGACTCTCTTAGCCGCTGCTGTCTCACACAGGTACACGTACAAGGCTCAAACTCGGAAGGGGTATACAATGTTTCCACTTTTCATCAGCAGCAAGGGACCTTTAACACTTTCTCAACTGCACCCAACAATGCGCCATATGGCCAGTCAATAGTCTCGTCAGACCACAACAACAATGGCGAGAATGGGGACAAGGTAGACCTCAACAACAACAACAACAACGGCGAGACTGAAGACAAGGTAGACCTCGAACTGAAGTTATGAAGCAAGGAAGAAGCACTTCATTGTGGAACTTCATCTTTCAGTCATGTAATAATCGCTGTTTCTACCATGAGTCATGTAAAAACCTCTTCATAATTGCAAGTACCACATCCAGTTAGATCTGCAGATTTCTGTGTCCCATGTGAGCTTATGATTCCAGGCCCAATGGAGAAGGACATGCATATCATGAGTAGATAGAGAGTTGTAGATTTCTTTAGCTGGGTAATGGCCTGATGAATTTGAGGAAGCCTGGCTTTTGAAATCTGAAGTTTGTCTTAATTGTGTTTGGTCTAGAATTGGCCAATCATCGCATTGTGGATGTCCTTGTGTAGGATATAACGCCTTGAAGGTACACAGGCATGGTGTTTTACTGACCGGTCAGGCTAGGCCCCGCAGGCTACCTGTACCGCCCATCTATAATAGGCTTGTAGGCCGTACACCCCAACCTTTCGCATCTATATGGGCCGTTGACGTACAACCTTCTCCCATATACGCCTGCAGGTTGTTGGTGGTGGGATTCGAACCCAAGCCACCCTTTAACATGGCTCCTATGAGAACATGTTAACCATATGAGCTGGACATCCTTGAAGACATCATTAAGAGGCACATAGGACTCACTGAACCCAAAGGCACCGAAATGCGTACCTTATGGAACAAACGAAATCATAATTGAGATATAATAAAACACACCGAGAACCGCCATGCAATTTGGACAGCAGAAAGTAAGGCTAGTTTAATGAAGAAATCCTTCTTTACCATTTCTGATGGATTGTTGTGGGCGCACTAGTAGCTGCATAGCCAAAATATGGATGGGGTGGCTCAGTTGGATGAAATCAAGCATGTGGTTTTGACTAGATTAAGAGAAGATGATGAAGAAGATTACGCATCAAGTGCAATCTTTGACATATCAAATGCACATTGTTGTCAACTCCATCTTGTAGTTTTCTAATCGCCAGTGGGGGGAAGGAGTTGATGATGACAACGGTTGGTATGCCTTTCTTTGTAAAAAAATATTGAGCACCACACCATTGTTGTCCTTGAGCCTCCTCTTTGCTATATATAACTAGTCCATATAAGAAAATAATGGTAGCAAGGAGTAATCATGGCTGGCAGCACCATTGTATTCATGTTGCTTTTGGTCATCTGCAACGTCTCTAATTCCAGGGTGATCGATGTGTTTTCATTCATGCAGCAGCGACCTGGAGCAGGAGCTCAAGTTCATGGGACAAGGGATATGACATCTATTAGAGTTCGAAAAGCTTATGTTAATCCTGAACGCGCGAGCCCAGGGGGGTCAAATCCACAGCACCATTAAACAGGAAAGCTGCAACTGGAGGAGGATCTCCAGGATATGGCTCTCATCCACTCCACCATGACCCTGAATGGCCATCACTAAGATTTAAGATGTCTTGTAACTTTCAGCATCCATAAAATTCGTTGCATATTTTTGATGCTGCACCTCTTACAGCAGCATCTGTCGAGTAATTAAACTGGATAGGTACATTTTTCCCTTGCTTACCATATAATAAACAAATTTGGTTAACTGTGATGGCACGCCATGTAGCATTCTTGTCTTTGTCAGCCATATTGGCACCCGTTGCGAGGACTATCCATTCCAGTACAGCCAATATGGTTACAGCCACCTTGACAGGATAGAGATGCTTCTGCTCCAGGCCATGCAAAAACATCAGGTATGTTCCAGGCATCCTGGCATGTATGGCCTGATTGATTGAAAGGGGGACAAAAGATGACAGATCTCTGGAATAATTTTCAGCCATCCCTCAATTTTACTAGTCTGTAAAAATACAAAATTTCTGCAAATTTCATACTACCTTACTCAAATGCATTACTCCAAAAGGCTGTGTTTAAGTTAAATTATATCATAAAACTTATAATTGTGTGAAATACATATGTCATATGTGTTTACATACCATATTACATTGATTAATACACTGCATAAGGCATTACATGACCATCAAATAACAATACAGAAGAAATAGTCCTCACGGAAACTCAGGTGGTGTGATCACCAAGTCCCAACAGGCCAACACTGATTTCTTCAGGTACCATGTTGATTTTGAAACTCATCAGTTGATAGTGATATCCACATAACAGACCAAAGGGACATATGGCATTTCGACCCATTGATAAAGTTTAGTTTGAAGCCCTCTCTATAAAGGATTCACAGTCCGAGGCATAGTTGACACAAATGCCAAACAAGTTGTATCATCCAAGTCCAACACAGAGTTAAACTATTGACAGAGGACGTACCAGGGAAAACACAACACTCATACTACACACTCATATACTACATGAGGAAGTTTGAACAATAAATTAGACCATATGGGATACCATAAGGCACGCCAACAATATATGGATCACCACCCATCACAAAAACTTGAGATACATGCAAAGCACAACTTGTGACCACTCCGTCAACTTGTGCATGACATTTATATTGCTAATGATTCGAAGCCACGAAGCCACGAAGTCCTAACCACATATCCCACAACTTGAGCAATCTAATTAAGAGCAAAAACATTAAATTATGAGCTGGAAGCTGGTACTATCATTATGTGGTGGCGAGGGTACACTATCCCGCCGAAGCATGTAGACGATTTAGCAAATCTTTAGGATGAAAAACATAAGCATACTCTGGATCAATATTCCAGCAGTCTCATCAAAACTGTACGCAAGTAAAAGCATAAAAGAAAACAGCTCCCACAAACTACATATTCAAGCCTTTCAAAAGCAGTAAAACTCAAATGTAATTGTTTAATGGAAACAGAAAACCACAATGGAGCATTGATTCCAGAAGAGAGATACACGAGCTACTCTAGTTCTCAGTCAATCTGACAATCAACAGCAAGATGGGACCACAGTGAAAACAGGCGACGATGTATCACAGCTAATTCATTCATCACACCAGAGAAAACAGTGTCCGCATTCACGCAATCACCAGAATCATTAAAAGCAGCGCCCAACAAGCAGTAACACCTGAATCAAACACGCAACCGCAGCTCAATCCATATCCTAGTTGCAATAAGAACAACAAAGTTCCAAGAAATGAAACATCAAATTGAATGCAATTTCAAGCACTAAAGGTATCATCTTAAAGGTTAAGAAAAAGTAAAGACTAAAGAGAGAACAGTACAAGCTCAACGACAAGAATGGAATCATGAAAAAATAAAACTTCAAAGGGGAAAAAACGCAAGTAGCTTCTTCAGAAGTAAATTGTCTACCCTGAGAATAAAAAAACCTAATGAGGACCAAAAACTAAAGATAACAATAATGATGAAACTAAACTAACAAAAAAAAACCAGAAATAGACAATCATCACTAACAAGAAACAGAAACAACGAGCAAACATCAAATCAATTTACAATCGCAGCCAGTTCAAAGAGACACAAAGTTACCCAGTGACCCCTTCATGAAATAAGCAAACTTTTCATGCAATGAATAGAATTTTTACCTCTTAGTAGTAAGGCGGCATTGTACCATACATCCCACCAGGAGGAACCCTTGGAGCAGGTGAGTTTCCGGTAGGTTGGTGTGCCTGATTTGGGTAAGCAGAAGATGGCCAGTTCGCTCCACCCTCTGGATATGCTCCACCACCTGAACTGGGTGGCACCCTACCATACACAGAAGCTCCTCCACTTGCGCCTCCCATCGTACCATAACCAGCAGCACCTGGTCCACCATAGTGTGAACCACCCATACCATAGCCACCAACTGGTCCAGCACCACTCTGACCTGGAGCCATATACGAAGCATTCATTGGATTATGATGACCCATAGGATTATGGCCCTGATACCCAGCTGAATTGCCATTATAGCCACCAGGACCGCCATACTGTCCAGGCATACCACCACCATGAGCCTGTCCATCTCCTCCCATCTCACCGCCACCCTGACCACCAGGCTTATTTCTCTTCCCTTCAATAGCCAATTTACACAAAAGCTGCCTCCCATCAATAACCTTAGTCGGCTCAGCAAGTGCTGCTTGGGCACCCTCAGGAGTCTTGTAAACAAACAAAGCAAAGCCTCTACTCTTCCCAGTCTGCTTATCAAACCCCAATGGCCCTTCCTCAACGTCCCCATACGCCTGAAAATGATTCAACAACCTATCAGCGGGCATATCAAACGGCACATTCCCAACAAAAATCTTCCTCATCGACACATCCACTACAGGGCCAGTAATGGTAGTATTCCCAGCCGCACCAGCTGCGGCTAGCTGCGTCACCGTAACTCTCCCATCAATCTTCTTACTGGGCTCTTTTAACGCCAGCAACGCACCATCCACATGCTTAAACGTCACAAATCCATAACCTTTACTCTTCCCCGTAGTTTTATCCATGATCACAACCGCCTCCTCAAGTTCTCCGTAACTGGAGAACAAAGTCCTCAGCCCTTCCGTCGTCGTATCCCACCCTAATCCTCTGATAAACAGTTTCCTCTGCGCCGTATCCCTGTCAGCAATCGACCGCACTGAATCCAAAACGTCCCCATGCCGAAGAACAGCCGATTGGAGTATCTCGAGCAACTGATCTTTCGAAAAAGATTCGATGATTTTGCGGGCGTCATCTGGAGTCAGCCTCACTAATTGCTCGCCCGAGGACACGTCGGTCGGCAGGAATCCGATACCGTTGTCTTCAATCTTGCGCTTCTTGGTCGGATCCATCGTGTTCATCATATTTGCGATTGGGGAAAATCTCAGAAACCCTAGCCGTGCAAAACCTCTTAAAGAGAAAGTCGAGATTGAGATTGTGATGGAGACGCGAATGGCTGCTCTACGACTATGATACCAGTTTCGCCTAATTGGTTTAGATCTTTATTGGGCCGGCAGCAGGCCCAATTTTATTTCCTAATTGTTCGGCCTATACTACCTAAGCAATGCGTTATTGGGCCAGCTTCGGTCCCAAATTTATTTTATTTTCTTGCTTTTCGATTTTTATTTTTTTTATTGTATTTTTTTTTACCAACTCATTCTCAATCTCTCCCTATCTCTGTTGTGCTGCTGCAATCTGAAGTGGAGAAAGGCGACTGTTTTGAGCATCTGAGAATGTCATTTGGTCAACTGTTAGTTTTTATTCATCTACCTGTTAGTATGTAGAATCGCTATTCTGTTTGTCTTTAAATTGCGTTTGGGTGGGAGTCTTTAATCAAAAGCTGAGCTATTGAGTTGTGTATGAATGTGAAGGAGTGTAAAGTGTTGAACTTTGGTGAAATTGAGGTGTTGGTGACAGTATATTGGGATTGATAGAAGTGTGTGTTTTGTAAATTTAGTGAGTGATGGGGCTGTAGAGGGTGTTGTAAAAAAATGTGGGGCATGAGATGACTTAGTTTCTGTAATCCTTGATAAGGTTCTGGCTTTTTACAAATTGTTGTTAAAATGCAAACATTTGACTCATGGGAATCGAACCATTGCTGTGGATGATTGCTCAATAAATGTGAATGTGAATGTGAATGCTTGGGGCCATTGGAATCTGACATGATACAAACATATGTCATTCACGAGAGAATGAATGCTTCGATTTTAAATTTCTATATTCCTACTTATTTTAGATTTTTATTTTACCTAGTGGATTGGGTAGGAGTATATAGATTTTTTTTTTTCTTTGTGGAATTTAAACCTTTTTCATGACGATTTTGGCTGGTGAATTCGGATTGAATGTAATTTTCAACGAGGTTTAGTATTTTTCATAATGTATGTGCTTCCGATTTTTATTGGCAGGTCCTTTGCTCTGAATTTACCTGATTATGTTTCTAAAAAAATGGATATTGTGAAGCTAAAGCAAGCTGCCATGCAATTCAAATATCAAGTTTCGCTCAAAAGAGGAATGTCTTCTTCACTTTCCCTTCCATCAACCAGATCGCTGGCAAAGCAAAAAGTTACATCCACTGCAGCCGGGGCTTCTTGTTTTTTCAACGAAAATTCAAATAAAAGGCATACATTGATAGACCAGGCCTTTTTGTATGGAGAAGTAGAAGTAGATGATGATGACCCAGATCAATTATCTGGTGCCGATAATCAAACTGAAATGCTGCGAAGAAAAAGAATCGGGTTAGCAAATAAAGGGAAAATCCCATGGAACAAAGGTGTTACCCACAACGAAGGTATTCTATTTGAAATTGTTTTATTTCTTTGACCAATAAGTTTTTCTGATGAACTATATGCTTTTGTAGCAACTCGACAGAAAATCAAGCAAAGAACGATAGAAGCTTTGAAAAATCCCGAGGTGATGATATGTAAGGAACTAAGTACCCATCAGTTATAGAAGCCTTGCTATTTACTACTCATAAAACTATATGGGTTGTCAAAACTATTCCAAATTGTGTTTGATGCATCCGTCGGTAATTTTTCTATTTATGGACAAAACAGTTGTGTTTTTTTGCTGTGAAATCTTGAATTCTTTCATATGTTATGGAATACAATTTAAATGTGTAACGGTTTTCTCTTGCAATTTCCAGGTTCGAAAGAAGATGTCTGAATGTTATCGTGACCGCAGGTTTGCTGTCCCCTTCATAGTATTGACTATTGTTTCTTTAAGTATTAGAATGAACAGTTACTGGTCGTGTCACTTTGAAGTCGAGCTGCAACTTCTATTCATTACGCAAAAATGTAGTATCGATTCTTTTGCGAATGGTTAGATTAGATGGCTTCAGATTCTTCTTTGGTTTTGATTCTGCTTACGTTGACTCTTCGACGCAGTGATCAGTGCAAGGAAAAAATAAGTGTTTCTCTCAGACATGTGTGGGCAAAGCGCTTGAACTATCCACGACAACGTGAGGAATTTTACATATCATGGTACGAGAGTATTGCAATAGCAGCTAAAAAAGGTGGTAAAGATCAAAAAGAGCTTGGATGGGATAGCTTCGTTGAGATGACAGAAGAATTGGCTCGTCAAAAAGAGCAGCAAGCATTAAATGAAGTAAAATTGAAAGTTAAAGCCATGGTAAGTGCCAAGAGAATCGCAAACAGCAAGACAGACATGTTTTCAGCACTTGGTGGAAGTGAACGTGTTACAGTAGATCAACCTAAGAAACGAATAACAAGAAAGAAATGTAGTAAGAGAGACAATGATGAGAAAATAGTCGTTCCTGGTGACTTGAATCTCCAAACAAGACTATCGAAAGTGAGTCCATATACTAGACGATGTCAATGCAACTTCTTTTGTAGGATCCCAAGATTGAAGGAACTATGTCTTTATCTTTTTCAATTTCTTGAGACGTTGATACTCATTTTGACCAATGATATCTGTTTTTTTTTTTCTATCGATCCTCAGTTACAGATAAAGAGACCTGCAGCAGTCACCATAAAGGCTGATACACAGAGTTCCTTGGCCTGGGAGAAAATAGACCTTGAATATGTCAAGATGGAAAATAGGCAGAGAGTCTCACTTGCTGATCAGATCCAAGCAGCCAAGAACAGAAGGCAAACCTTCAAGTCTTCTGAAAATAAACTGTCTACGCTCTAGTGATTAACCCACATCAAGATCTGGAGTTCAAACTCTCTGTTCATAAGACCAGAGCAGTTTAGGTATGTATGATTTCTCCTCTTTGGTGTTTTTTTGATGCCGCCATGCATGGATGATCGTGGCTTCATTGTCCATTCTCAAGCAGGGAACAAGTAGTAGCAACAAGGAAACAAATCGCAATTTAGCTTTATGGTCACCTCTTCTGCAAATGACTTGTGAGCTTTACTTGTTGACATGGCTTCTGGCTTTTGACTGCTTCTATCAGATGTAATCGACAACAAACTAGGAAGAACCGTGTCAAAAAATGTAACCTTCCTTCCACCACGTTTTATACCACAAAATACCCTTAATAATCATCAACGTGGATCTTCCAAAACTATTCTGTTGAGTAAATAATCAATCTTGTTTAAATTTGTTTACCCAACACAAGGTTTATATTTCCGATCTGAATGGCTGTCTGTGTGAGTATGTGTTCTTCATGTATTAATATGTCAGTTATTGGGAATAGTCTCAAATGAAATATGCAACTAGCCACCTATCCAAATCAGAATTTGAGAAGAAATTCAGCTTGGGATCTAGCTACACTGTTAGATACTCCTATGATTCAACTTATCACATAAGCTGAATAATGTAGCTTGGCTTGGCTTGGCTGGTCCAACACACTTAGCCTTCCCGTTTTTTTTTTCTTCCCGAGAGTCTTCCTTTTTACAGCTACCAACCTTGACATTTCTTTGAGTGAAAAGACTTGCTCCTTTTCACATGTTGGACATCTTGAAGAAGCTATTGGTTATCAGCCTAACAATCTCATCTTATGCCTAAAATGTGAATTCTAACATTAGTGTCAAAAACCCAACACTTGATATTTAGAATCTATCCCACATGTTATGTTGGTCCAAGAATAGATCACCAACAATATTTTATATATAGATAAACAATTGACACTATTCTCCTTTTAGATTCATCATCTTGAGCCCCTCTTGCCATTAAAACTTGATCTTAGATAGATCCCTTCCCTTAAGAATACGACAACTTTTTTCGAAAAAGTTACATTTGCCTCCAAATATATATAACATTGTCTTTGTTTGATCTATCCATTCGAATTAATAGTATAGTAGAACAATTAAGTAGGCCCCAATTATTTAATCTTCCCTCCATATCAAAAGTATTTGAAACAATTTGACTTAATCAATTAGAAAACAATCTATTTTACAATCTCAAGATACAAATAATCCAATCCAAACTGGAAAGTTTGATAATACAAAAAAAAAAAAAAAAGTCACAAACGGGGAAAGATTGAGAATCCCAACATACACAACTCCAAACCGAATCAAGGAAACAAATCACCCTTCATCATCACGAATTCAAACGTGAGCAAATTTCATTATTCCCCAAACTCCAAAATTGAATCGGAACCCTGAATAATATTTCATATTAGAATAATGTATGCCTAAAAGATGGAAAAACTTAAATTTGTCAAGATTTCATTCAGGTCCCAACTTTACAGGGCTTAAAATTTTTTGATATGGTGGAATTTTCTGATAAAGTTGAGGACTTTACACAATTTAGGACTGATGGTCAATTTACTGTCATCGTTATCAATCAAAATTCTCCATTTTTATTATTCAGAGATTAACGAACAAAGAAGAGGATGAAGAGGAAGATTAAAGGGGGGTCCGTCATACAAATTAAGCGATGTTATGATTTTCTGCTTCTGGATATGCACAAGGAGCGAGACGATGGTTTTCCTGAGAAAAAGCACGTCACGACAAAAAGCAAGAGAAAAAGGAAATTACTCCAAATCAAATCAAAGAGGAAACAAATGGATTTTCATGTGTATTAAAAAAACCCTAGTGAGTAGTTGGTGGTAGAGGGGCAAATGCGCTCGAAATCCATGCATTTTTTGTGTTGGGATTTGGGGATTTTGGGACGGGTTTCAGAGTGAGCGAATTCAGTGAAGGCGATTGTTGTTGTTGTTGTTGTATGTGAGAGGGGAAGACTGGGTTTCGGAATTCTCGAGGATTCCCTGTTTTTTTCTTTCTCTGATTCAGGTTGTTGTTGTTGATCGAATTGTGTTTGTAGGACGGTTGAAGGAGGTGTTGTGTGTTTCTGATTCGGGGATTTGGTGTGTTTTGACGGGATTGAGGGCTCAACTTTTGTTTCTGGCGATTGGAAATGAGGTGCTTGGTGTTTAAGGTGAGATTTTTTACATTTGGGATTTGCTGTTTTTGTGTTTGGAAATGGTGAACGTAGATGGGGATTTCGAGCGCAGATCAAGATGGGTTTTTGTTGATCAATTGTTTGTGTTTGGATCTGATTGAAATTGGTGAATTCTGATGCCAACATTGTGTGCTTGGGGCTGAGGTAAATGCATGACTCGATTTGGTAATTATTGTGTCTGTTTTTACCGGTATTGTCGTTGCAGTTTTAGCGCTTCGACTTCACATGCTTAAGATGCTGTGGAAAGTTAGATTTTGCCGTTTATACCGGTATAGGCATTTGCATATGTACCAAAATATCGAATTGTTTTCAGGGATACACCTGTTTCTCCATGATACTAGATGATAATCTTTGTTACGAGGGCTACATTTATCTTACTGAATTTTATCTATTTTGTTTGATATCTAAAACTGTCAGACTAGTTGGCACTTCAGAAACCAACTGGTTATATGAAGCAAAAGAAAGACTGGCCCATTTTCTCCCATTTCAAATAACTAATGTGAATTTCTTCTTTGCAAGAAATGTTGTCATACTCGTTGTTGATATCCTTCATTCAGTCACCTTCGCCATGTCATTCGTGAGCTTTCAGTACTATTTCATAATCATTTCTTTTTTATTATTTGCAGACTGGATGTTGCTGACAATCCATTCTTCATTTTGTGCCATTGTGATATAGCAACTTGATCATTATTTTCAAGCGAAATTCTTTGGAGATATTTTATTACCGACCTAGGGTAATCTGCTGATCTGGTCTTCCAAAAGCTTGTATAGATCTCATTTTTACTGCAAATAAATGGAAATCCTAAACGATGATGGTAGCTGCGGGGGTTCCAACAACGAGTGTCGAATCTTCAAGGAGACCTTTCATGGAAACGAATCTTGTGGTACAACTGCCATAATTCAACCTCAGCCTGGCAAATTTCCAAATACGAATGTTGCTACGAGTAGCGAACATTCATCACTATTATCCTTTAAAGATGTGCTACTAAAGAACACTTCTAATGTTCGTGGTGCGTCCAAGGGTAGTGATGAAAGGGACAGGAACCCTAAACGCATGAAGTCATCAATTAGTGAAGGAGCTCATGAGAAGACTTGTTCTGAAAATGTTCTGAACGCGTCAGTACTTCAGAAAGAATCTGTTTCAGCGTTGTCCGGTAACTTTGCAGACTCATCGATTGGTCGCGATACATTGCGCGTAGTTGAATATTCCTTGTATAATGTTTCTTCCGGTTCTATAAACAGCATCGTATCCAATGGAGCTGTAGTGCCCAGTATCAATCTTTCAGGGGACCAGAATAAGGTATCAAGTCTGGAGCATAATAATTGTGAAGAAATACTAGTCATCAAGCAAGTTACATCACCTGCATCTCAGGAAAGTAGTGCGACGAAAGCTGTAGTGGCTATTGAAAATTCTAACTCTAAATCTTTCAATAAGGAAAACCAAGAGGATGACGAACTGTTTGGTGGCGTGTCTCTTAAAGATGCCCGTGATCAACTGAATGATCGGGTCACTAGATTGATGGAAGTTCTAGGATGGCACGTTGAGGTGCGGCAAAGAGATTGCAGGACATACAAGGAGAAGGTTTACATATCAGCAGAAGGAAAACGAGTCCGCGAGTTTCCTAAACTTTGGAGATTGCTTGGCAGGGGTTTGTCTGTTAATAATAGCCCTGGGGAGTTTACAAACACTGGTAAGTGCTGGACTAATCTTGGCCACTATTGTTCTGATTTATCTAAAACGTTTGCAAGGACTAGCGCAATGATAAATCCAACTGACACAAAAAGTAAGTTGGCCGACATATGGAATATCCTTGATCCCTTCGTAAACCTTATGTTTATTGACCGGAAGATCGGTGTTTTGAAGAAGGGGATAGCGGTTGAAGCCTTGAGAAGCATTCCAGTTGATGCTTACGTTAAAAATAATGGTGATTTGACCTTCGAAGAAATAATTGTTGCTCCGAAAAAGAATTCTGGAAATAAGGGGAAAATTCAGCCTTCCGGTTCCTCTTTAGCTGCTGATCATGCAATAAAAGGCTTGGAAAAGAATAATCCTAACCAAACAGAGAAAATGGGCAGCGAAGAGGAATCAAATCATCAAAAGAGTAGAAATAAAATAAATGAGTGCATGACGGCCTCACCTCAAGTGAAGTCAAGGCAACTCAGGGATGCAAAGCAGGGAGGAGATTGTGAGTTGAGCTTATTCGAAAAGACTACGGGGATGGAGGGTAGCCTATTTAAGAGTTCACTGCATGATGTTCACCCTAGTTTTATAATTGAGTGGGGCAGTCAGCATGGGCTTGCAGAACAAATAAAAGTTGCTGATGACATGCCTACCGATGATCTGGAAGATCACATTGCTGTTGAAACTAGTGTTTCTCATCACTCAAATAACGAAGGCACGCTACTTGATTTCTCAGGCCATAATATGTTGCAGCAATCTGACAGTTCTCCTGTACAAACGGAATTTCTTAATTTGTCAAATATTTCCCCAAGCGAGGATCCATCCATGAAGTGTGAGATGCAGAATGGGTGTGAGAAGGAAATCGAAAATAGTATAAACTTACTACACAATGTTGTAGTTTGTTGGAAAGAACATGAAGACCTTGCTTGCGGTGAAAAAGCTAACGTGGAGCTAGATGCTGCTCCTAATAACCATTTAGTTAGTGGTTGTTTAGACTCAAATTTCACTGGACCCCCTAAAGAGGGAATATTTGTTGCACCATCTAAACAGGTAGGTGGACAAATGGCTGATGATGATATCTTACTTTCGGCCATCAAGAAGAAAACAAAAAAGCATGGAAGCCACTCTAAAGGTGGCAGCGTTTCCAACTTAAAAGTCCGCAACGTCAAAAGGAAGGCCAAGGGCCGAGGGAGAAACCGTAACTTGCAGCCCAGAAGCGGGGGTAAGGCTGGGAAGCAATCGGAAAGTAAAAAATGTATATCGTTGGGTGCTAGAACTTCGCTATCGTGGCTGATCGATAGTGGTGTGGTGCACCAGGATGAAACAATCTCCTACCGTATGCCCAAGTCTAATGATGTTGTTAAAAATGGTTTCCTTACAAAAGATGGAATTCTGTGTTACTGTTGCAGTGAGGTGTTATCAGTGTCCAAATTCAGGCTCCATGCTGGCGCAAAATCTCCTGATGCTTGCTCAAATCTGTACATGGAGTCTGGCCAGTCATATGCGTTATGTCAGCTCCAAGCTTGGTCAGCTGAATACTCGACAAGGAAAAATCACAAAAAACCCACTCGTGTTGAAGACGATGACCAAAGTGATGATATATGTGGTCTGTGCGGTGATGGTGGAGACCTTATTTGCTGTGACAATTGCCCAGCGACCTTTCATCCGAATTGTTTGGCAACTGAGGTTTGTGTCTTTTCATTCATTTTATAGCCAGTTTTTTTCTTCATTTTGACCCTTCATTTATGTCAGTTTGTTATCTAATGCTAATCTAGATTAGATGAAAAGGTAAACATTACAACGGAATTTCATGATAGGCAATCTAATATTTCTCGGCTCCATCTAGTCCTTTGTTTTTTACTTACCTTATCAGACCCGTGTGATGTACTTATAATTCACCATTTATTATTTCCCATTGTTCGCTGATTCTATGTAAGCGACTGTTATAAAATATCAGGTCAAAGCGAGAATATTGTCTTCAACTTATGCTCCTCTTTTGGTAGTTGGGTGTTTTATTTATGTCCAATGTTTGCCTCTGTACTTAGGATCTGCGCTAATATGTTTATAACCATGCTTATGTTACGAAGGTTAGAACCAATCAACTAACTCAGTTAAAAATTAACAAAGAAAAACTTTTCTTTTTTCCTACGTCAGATTCCAGAGGGCAATTGGTACTGCTCCAGCTGCATTTGTGGCATTTGTGGAGAATTTTATACAGAAGGACTCAAAATGCGGAAATGCTCGCAATGTGAACATAAATGTAAGAATTTCGAGTTCTCACATTCAGACAAAAATGTTTTAGTGATTTGTATGACCTTTACCATATTTGATTTGGATAGATGGTCGTCTAGTTCCTTCCATAGCATGGCTCTAGTAGTCCTATCACATATTCAGTTGGTGCTTTAGAAGCTTGTTCCTTGAGTTTTCAAAGAGGCATATTTTACTGGTCTTTCTAGAAATTAGGCTTTGTTTGAAACCCTATATTTTTTTCTCGACATTTTATTTTACTCGCTTACAGGATTATTATGAAGTAGCGATCACTATGTGTCATGATTCAGCCTTTAAATCCACCACATCCCAATAAAACAGTAGAACGACACAAATATTGTGTTCCATATGGACATAATACTTTAATTTTTTCTTCATCGTGGCTCATTTCATATAGAACCACGATGGATACGTTTCGAAATACTATCACTTCACTTAAGGTAATAAAAACAGATACTTATGTTGGAAATGGTACTAAAATGAATTGCAGATTAGCTTTTATTCAGTTTTCACGTGTTGATGATTTCACAGTTTGTGGCAATTAATGTTTCTATCTCAATGTGTTTTTTTGCTCTTTGTATAAGCAGATCATGTAGCATGCCTAAAGGAGGATGTTATGGTACAAGGGGCAACTTGTTCTGATGCTTGGTTTTGCAGCCAAATTTGTCACCAGGTACAATAAACACAATTTCCGTTTTAGCTAAGACCCATATACAATTTTTTTGAAAGTCGTCAATATACAATTCTTTCGAACAATGCTTGTCATATGTCTTTACTTATTTCATAAAAATAAATCCCATAATAGAGTATGTATTGCTCGTTGTCATTTATATTGTGTTTGCAATGCATGATGCTTACTTTAAAGTTCATTGTTTTACATATAGCTATACTTAAAACTACGATCTCGCGTTGGGGTGGTGGTGCCACTAGAAAATGGCTTCTCGTCAACTCTTCTGAGGTGCTTCCATGATGATGAGAAGTCTCCTCATCCCCCTATGTCGGATACCTATAAAGAAGACTGCAACACCAAATTAGCTGTTGCTCTGACAATTATGGAGGAGTGTTTTCTGTCCATGGTAGATTTCAGAACTGGGATCAACATGATTCCTCATATGGTGTACAATTTTGGGTAAGGAAGTAAGGAACTGTTTATTGGCGGATTTGGATTACTTGACAAGAAAATCATATTTTTGAGGCCTAACTACATTTATTTCTATTATGGCTGAATCATCTTGTCTGGTCGATTTCTTGATATTCAGGTCTAATTTTCCGCGCCTGGATTTTAATGGATTCTACGCTGTAATACTAGAGCGGGATGATGTAGTTCTGTGTGTAGCGACTCTCAGGTATTCCATGCCCTCTCAATTTTTTTATATGAATAGTGAAGCTGAGGAGAACAAGAACTACCTATAATACTTCCATCTGCAGTTGCTGCACGGTTCAATTTATGTTTTTGTTTACATTTGGCCTTTTTTGTTTAATATGTAAGTTTGATGCTAGGTTATCAGAGTGATGTTGAACCTTTTTTCTTCTTGCAGGATACATGGGTCTTCTACGGCCGAGATACCTCTTGTTGCAACTTGTAGTAAGCACCGACGGAAAGGAATGTGTCGACTTTTAATGGGCTCTATCGAGGAGGTAACGTAGGCATCTTCTTTTTGCTATATTCCCCGACAGGCTTGACTGGCTTTTTGCTCTTTAACATTTTATTGCCACTCCTGTCTTTAACACCTGATTATGCATTGCATCAGATGTTGAGAGGTCTTATGATAGAAAAGATTGTTATGTCAGCTGTGCCCGAGCAGGTCCCGACCTGGGTAAATGGGTTCGGCTTCCAAGCTGTGGAAGATGAAGAGAAGGCGACCTATAAAACTCTCAATTTAGTTGTTCTCCCCGGAACTATTTTATTGTACAAACCCTTGCTCACAAGTCACCCAAGGGAACAACGTCCTGCAAGTAAGACTCCCATTGCCTCTTTACTTCTTTCTGATACCGTTTCCTTTTCATCAGTTTGTGACTAATCCATTGCAACTGTGTCGCGACAGCCCTGCAACTGTCAAACTGGCACATTATGTCTGCGGAGCCTGATAAAAATAAAAGCACCGGCGAAGACCCAGGTTCAAGAATTGTTGTAAAGTAGAGATAGACAGGTCAGGTCATGTCATGTCAGGTCAGCTGCGTAAATATATATATTTATATCTAGAGAGTAACGACGGGGTTGGCCATTAGCTTTCCGATAGTAAATTATCCGAGAAAGCCAAGACTGTACTTGCTTTTATACAGGATCACATTTTGATCGTAGGGATTTTGCACAATCTTATACTCTCTTTCAGATTAGAGATTTTGACTTCTAGACAAAGCTCCATGCTTTGGTGCCGTCTTCTGTTTTTGTTGTTGCAACAATGTCTTCTTGAAACTGCTTTCTTCTTCACCTTCACAATGGTGCTGCTCGAAGTTTGGTTCTCTTCAACTTGACAACCCTGTGATCTGTACATAAGTCAATATAAGTCGCCATATGGTGAAATGAATGATTTGAGAGTGATTGATGCTGATGTGGCAAGGTTGCAGTGGGATGTCAAGTCATTCATACTGCTGATCTGTGTTATTTGCATCCAAAATGGTCTGTTTGGTTGAATTAAAATCAACAGAGAAATTAGTGCTCAAAAGTTTGCAGGGTTGAAACAAAAAACTTGGATATGAGAGAAGTTGCTATAAATTTAGGGCCCAGAAGCAGAACAGGACATCCATTCAGAAGAAGATGCAGATGCAGAGATCAGATTGAGTCATTTAAAATGGGAATCCAATGCTGAATTTTACTGTTGCGTATTCCACCAACAATAGTTTTCAGCTGTTTTGAGTACGTTGTTGACCACCACCGTACCCCAGCCTGCTGGCCCTTAAGATTCAATCATGTTTGCATGATGTGTTGCTCTTCTTTGAAACATTGTTTCTTTCTTGTGTCATCGAATGATGATGCACACATGAGGACTTTATATATACATGAACTTGTCGTACCAATGGGATGGGTCCAACATTGACATTATTATTCCAATGTACCATTCTTTATAAGGGCATGCTTGATCAAACAAATTTTATTTATTGACGTAAATATCAATTATTTAATTTGACTTTTGAAGTTGAAAATTCTAACTTTGTCACATGCAACGTGTACTTTCAAACTTTTGTATATATCAAAAAATAACTGTGATATTTGACATCTGAACAACATTTACTAACCTAATATCAATTCACCACTTTCCTAATCAAGTAAAAGTATGTATATACGTGTTAATGAATTCACAAATTAAATGAGAGCAACAATGTTTCAACTAACTCATAGTGCCTAGTAATCATATTGAAAATGGAAACCTAGTATAGTCGCTAAGCTAACAAAAAATGAAGATGAGAGAGGTCATTATTGTAAAATGTGACCACACTTTAGTTGTTCAAAGTGTAACTTCTAAGTAAGCTCCTATACTGTGTCATCTTTTTGCTCTTGAATTAGCAACATTAGCTTCAGCTAGCCGGTATTATCACTCAGCTCAGCTCTCTATGGACAAAACTTTAACATGGCAATTTACACAGCAATCTGCTCCATCATGATGATGCTAACGCTAAATTGGCTACAACAAAGCACAGGTCGTTCGAGAAGGGCACAACATAAAGCTGGCCGACAGACAAAGCCGACACTAAAATGACTAGTAACAGACCACCGTACCCTTCCATATGACCAAACGAACTAGCCAACCCGGTGTTGCCCCGCCCCCGGTTTTACCCGACCTCCCAGTTTTACCCGACCTCCCGGTTTTACCCAGCCAACACTAAAACCCGGTTTAACCCGGCCTCCCGATGTTACCCGACCTAAACTACAACCCGATTTTACTCTGCCTAAACTACAATCCGGTCTTACCCGGCCAAAACGACAACGGGTCATAACTATGCACAGACAAGGACAACCGCCCCTGTCGGAAGTCTTTAGGGCTGCTGACCATCATTTGTGGGGACGGCAACCTATCATCATCTTGCTAGATAGGAGAAGATGAATACTTTGTGGTACTCTAAATGCTCTGTTATCTATGCATTGACAAATGACCAAATTAGGCCTCTAAAATGCAAAGGAAATATATATATATATATATATATATATATATATATATATATTAATTGAATTAGAAAATAGCAATACATTTGAAATTTATTTCATCATAAACTAGCTAATTGGTACTTATTAGTTATTATATATGCTTATCCTTGCCTTGTTCAATCATATGACTCCATTGTGTAGCATAAAATGTAGTAACATGTGAGTTTCTGATGACGATCCATGACAAATGGGACAATTGTTAATTTTTCATATCATCTCTTTTTCAGGGTTCAAATTCCCAGACATTCTTAAAGCCCTCACTCATTGTCACTCACATGTTAAAGGTCAGACTCAGACCCCAACGGCATCAAACAATATGTTTGTGACATCATCTATCTATATACCAACTGCTGATAAATTTAAATAGGGAAAAGTACACAATGGTGCCCCGAACTATCGCTATTTTCCAATTGAAGGTCCAAACTATTAAATTTTCCAATCAAGGGCAAAGTAAAAAATAAATTTATCAATTTTCGAACACCAAGCACCATAACTTCACGGTGATTAAATTGCGAAATCAATCATGTGAACCATGTTGAAAATAACCCGATGATTTAATCATAAACTCTTAACGTATTAAATCGGTCTTTTTTCGTTAACACCAATACCCTTTTTTATTGAGTCGTTATTAACGGGATTCACATGATTAAGTTTGTAATTTAATCACGGTGAATCTACGGTGCCCGGTGTTCGAAAATTGGTCAATTTATTTTTTTATTTTGCCCTTGATTGGAAAAATTGATAGTTTGGACCTTTAATTGGAAAGAACGATAGTTCAGGACACCAATTTGTACTTGTCCCATTTAAATAATATTTTTTAACTATAATTTTTGATGGATTAGTGACCCTGAGGTCACTAAAAATAATTCAAAAGCCACTTAACTTTATGAATTCGATTTTAAAAACAATACATTTTTTTAGTCTCATATTCACATTTTTATCTTCTTCTTGTTTTTTTTGAAAGTATATTCACATTTTCATCTTGTCCATTGTTTTCTTCATTTAGAAAAGTGTAAATCATTGGGTAAAAAACAATGGATATTCACATTTTCATCTTGTCCATTGTTTTTTACCCAATGATTTACACTTTTCTAAATGAAGAAAATTTGGTCAGGTCTTTCGAAAACCACTGAAATTTAACTTTGTGGTGCCGTAACAAATCTATGTGCAGAAAATAATAATAACAACAAAAGCTGATTTTGTGGAGGTGAACTTTGACTTAATCAATTATTACTGGTACTGGTTGTATTGTATATACTTCTGTGGATATATACTGTAGTAAACAAATTGTTACCTTTGCAGATTCAACAAGTACATTATTACATTTCTTAACTTAACTACAGTATGATACAAGCAACAAAATTCGTTTGGTAAATGCAGGTTTGCAGACAGTGGTAAATGTCACTAAATTTTAGGATTATTGATTCGAGAGAAAAAAAAAACATATTGTACCACATTATTTGTGTATTGCTTCTATTTAATCGATTTTTGATATATAGAATATTCGGTGGCAAGTCATCGCCAGCTGAGAGCTCTAAATTGACTTCAATTGGCGTTTCTTTTTTTTATCCCACGCACATCAATCCAATTTTAATATCCTGGAATAAACATGAGAGTGTTGGTCATTAATATATCTCATCAAATTTGATGATTTGGCATGTTGGTCATGGTCAAATGTTTGACTTTTAGATCCCATAATTTAGGGGTACCCAAAATCCATGTACTTTATTTTCTGGATCATTTAATAGCCCTATATCGCACCCTGATTTAATACTAGGCTTGAATTAATGCTAAGGCTTCTATAAAAAAAAGAATTAATGCTAAGGCTTCAAGCAAAAGCCTGTGGATGGCAAAGTTTTTGCTTGAACTTTTTTTCTTCTTCTGTTTTTCCGAATAGTTAATTTATCAGATGTTATTTTGATTTTGATTTTGATTTTTATAACCTCCATGACCAATTGTTTTGATTTTAATTATGTTCATGTGCATTGTTTCACATTGATCAAATTTCTTCCTTCTTTTTCTTTTTCATCTTCCTCTTCCTTGTTTCACATTAATTATCGAGCAAGGTAGGAGGGAACTGAAGCCGCCACTTTAATAGACTTTTTAAAGTCAAGTCACTGCCTCACATGTGAATGCTTCCTGTATCCTTCGTGGATGCCTCTCATCAAGCCTTGCGCGTGATGTGTTTTTCCTCTCTCGTGGCCTCGCGCGTGTGATGTGTGCGGTAATCAGGGGCGGACCCAGCTTTTGAAACAGAGGGTGACACCTGAAAGTAGACCGTATTATTAAAAAAAGTTTGTTGTTAAAAAAAAGTTCTATTACAACGATATCGAATCCCCAAATTTTGATTTGTAATGAAATCCTACTTACAAAATCAGTCCCAAACTCATAAAGAGCCTTGATTTAAACAATTTACTAGATCGGTGACGAAGTGATAATCATTTGAATTAGTTCTCGAAGTCGGCGATGGACTCCGACGTGTGCTGCAGTCGATGGCGCTGCGGCAGTAAAAGATCTACATAATGCCTAAAGTCAATTTTATTGTTTTTGTGATAATTTCTAATTTAATTGTATATTTTTTTAATTAATTCAATTGTATGTATTTTACAAAAATTATCTATAAAAGGGTTTTGAACCAATCCGGGGGTGACATGTGTCACCCCGGACACATGCTAGTTCCGCCCCTGGCGGTAATGGTGCCCAAATGTGGCATGAGCTTCAAGTGTCAAAGATGTACCGATGATTTGGGATGAATGTATGCGGATTCATGGTAACGGTGTCGAACGTGGCCTGTGCTTCAGAAGTGGAGAGATGTACCAAATGTTTGCGGGTCCGATCAAGATGTCTTGTTAAGAGCTCCGAAGATCAATATATATTTATTAGATGATAAAAGTCCATATGCATTGTAATGTTCCTAGTTGTTGTATCCACACCCACTGTAAAAAACGTATATTAAATTTGTACTAATCTTATACATAGGATGTGAGCTCATTTCACATATCTTTTCGAAATAGACATAATTAGTGTGCTTGGAATCTTCTGATTGGCCAAAAGCCAAAATTTTCATTGAGAAAAAAGTATAAAAGGGAAAAGGAGGGTTTGAGATGTCATAGTAGACTTAATTAGCTTATAAGGAAAGGTTAGGATGCCATACCCAAAGTCATGTGCAAGTGCATTCTTTAAGTAAGAGCATAGATGATTTCATCCATCATTCCATTTTAACAATGACTCCACAATATAAAATATTTACCTGAATCATAATATTATTATGGTTTTGCATTAATTATGTTCGAATCGGACTTACAAAAAAAACTGAAAGCATAAATTCAGTTTGAACTTGCTAACAGGGTCATGGCATGTTGGTTAAGGAGTCACATGCGATTCCTTACATCCCGGATTCGAGTCCCGTGGACACCATTTTTTCTCACAATTTGTGAGATTTTTCCTCTTCCTTTTCATTTCCTTCTTCCTCGTCTCGCCTTGCGCGCGTTGATTCTTTCCTCTTCACGTCTCGCGCATGATGCTTCCTCCGGCCGTCAAGATGAACGTGTCGTGTCTTACAACGGTAAAGGTGCCCAAGGTGGCCGGAGCTCCAAGTGTTGAGAATGTATCGATGGAGATTTGGGGTAGATGTGCGGATCCATGCATGGTAAATGTGCCGAACCTGGCCTGCACTTTAGAAGTGGAGAAATGTAACCTATGATTTCAGATCTGGTCAAGATGTCTTACTAGAGCTTCAGATATCAATATATACGTACTAGATGATTTATATACTAGATGATAAGACATCATATGCATTATATTATTCACACTTATTGTACCCCATTATTAAAAAAACTCAATGTGGACTTAGCAATCAAAGATAAAATTTACAATAATGTAATTTTTTCTTTTGATAAGCTGTAACTTTATTTTTAAACAACGGACATTAAATAATTACAAGACAACGTAGAATCTAGAGAAAATCAAATATAATTTGAAGGAATTCTTACCTCAAATATCAACATCCTGTACAATTTCAAGTACTTTTGGATACCTTCACAGAGGCGGATCCCCCCTTGGAGTAGTGGGGGAATCCGCCCCCGGTAAGTTTGGGAAAAAATGACAATTTTGAGTAAATTAGTTTCATGTTTTAAACGATTTTAATGTTTTGCCCCAGTTATTTAAATATTTCGCCCCTAGTAATTTAATATTTTGCCCCAAACTGTTTGAATTGTCCAAATTTGTTGAAAATAAATTTATATTTAAATAATTTGGCGCCCCATTAAGTAATAAATCTAATTTGATCCTGGAATTAGGGCTTCAATATAAGGTGTGACATATAAAATTAATATCCTACTAATTTTAATTTCAAACATTATTAAACAAATATATTTGTGGTTCGATTAATTTTGTATACAACTAAACATATATTTGATATAACAACCAGAGTTTAGTTTGAGCATTTTAAATTTTAAAGTTCGGTGATCGTAAAGACTCGATGAATGTCGCCCCCACTCCAGAAAGTTTCTGGATCCGCCACTGTACCTTCATCCCACTCCCCAATTGTAACCCTTCTTCAAAAATAGATCTTTGCTCAAAAGAATTTTTGCTTCAAATGGTGCCGGATCCATGATAAAGGTTACGACCTGGTTTGTGCTTCGAGATGCAGATATATATATATTAATGATTTCGGGATCCTGTCGAGATGTTTTGATAGAGTTTCAAAAATTAATATATATGTACTAAATTGATAAATGTTAATCGTGATATGCATTGTAATACTATAAATCATTTCACATCTTTATTTTTTTTTAAAGCTCAAAATAATAGTTAAACCGAAAGTGGATATACAAAAGAAGTAATGTAAAAAAAAAAACCAAAACTAAAGGAAGAAAAAAAAGAAAGAAATTTTTGATTTTTCTTTATTTGTCCAACATCCGCTTGAACAGCTTTCGTCTCTCTCCTCGGCCCCAAATCTCTCTCTCTCAATCCCTTCCTCCTCAAAAACCCACTTCGACCAGAAATTTTCATTCTTTTCTTCATCCTCTCACATTCATCACGAGATTCGCTCTCACTTTATTCCCTTCCATGTCATCATCATCTTCATCATCATCAATCGTATTTTCTTCTTCTGTTGATTCAAGATACACACATTGCTGATATACCCAGATTCTCAACTGGGTCCGATTCGCATTAGGGTTTTGATTCTGACCCAAGATTTCAAAACCCCTAATTGATTCTTGAACTGAAATGTCGAAATCGAATCCGTCCAAGATCGGCAGTGCTTCTGCCGCAGCTTCATTGTCCGATCGGTTGAAGGAAGCGGTGAGTATTGGCGACGACGTCAACAAGCCCGATTTCCGAGAGCTTGATTTGGGCTCACCGGTTTCTCCGCTACACGCTCGACCGAGTGGACTCACCGGCACTACGACCAGCAGCAGCTCGAGTTCGTCCGAGTCGGTTCCGGGCCGAGTCGGGTCGAATCTGTCGAGTAGAAGGCCGACTGAGAACAGCAGCCATTCCGGTGAGTTGTCGGGTTCGAGCGAGAGTAGTCCCAAGGCGACTGAGAGTGTTCGATCCGGTTCTCACACTCGGAGCAATTTGAAATCTGGGGCTCATGTCAGATCCGAATCGAGTCAGTACGCTGCAGGGTCGGTCAACTCGCCGCCGCCTCCGGTGAGCGTGCTTCCGGCTGGTAACATTTGTCCTTCGGGAAAGTACAAAACAGGCATGAATACTAAACCAGGCGTGGGGAGACGTGACATTCTTGGAACCGGATCAGGGCACTACGGCCATGGAAGCATAATGAGAGGTACTGGTGTAGGTGGAGGTGTCAATGTGGGGTCAAAAAGTGGAGGATTTGATGGGAATTTGAGAGGAAGTGGTGGAGGGGATTTTGGGGTCAAGAGGGGGATGGAGAGTAGTGATCCGGAGGAGGCCAAGAGGATTGGGAATGAGATGTATACAAGAGGCAACTTTGTGGATGCATTGAGATTGTATGATAGAGCAATTGCATTATCACCTGGAAATGCTTCTTACAGAAGTAATAGAGCCGCTGCATTAAGTGGTTTGGGAAGATTGGGGGAGGCAGTGAGGGAGTGTGAGGAAGCGGTGAAGTTGGATCCTGGATACTCAAGAGCTCATCAGAGATTAGGTTCACTGTTCATCAGGTAAACAAGATTACTAATCCGATGGGATTGAGTTTTTTTTTCTTTTATGGATTTTGGTTTGAGGATGTTTTAGTCGCTTTCTTGGCTTTTGTGTTTTAGGTGCATTGTGCTTTTGTTTCTAAGGCTGAGCTTTTTATTGTGGGTCTAATGGTCTTGAAATTGAATGAAGAATGATTTTGGGTCGAATGTCGTAGACTGATTGAATTTATCTCCTTCCTCCTGACTTTTTTTAAATGGCTTTCTTGAAGTGTTTGCCTTCTGCAACATGTTGAGACTTGAGATGCATTTTAATTGTATTGAATATCAATTCTTGCCCTTTTTCGCTTATTAAAGTAAGTTAGGATTGTAGAGTTGGTCTGTTTTAGTTGATAAATTGTACATGTATCAGGATGGCTTGAAAGTAATGGGTATATGTTAATTTCCAAAACTGGAACCTTTTTAATTGTTCGGCAGTTTCTGTTTTCTCTATATCTCATAGTCCTTCTATTTGCTGTGTAAGAATCTGATGCTTATAAAATGCTACAGGTTAGGAATGGTTGATATTGCTCGGAAGCACCTTTGTTTTCCAGGGCAGCAGCCTGACTCTGTGGAATTAAAAAAATTACAAGATGTGGAGATACACTTGAAGAAATGCTCTGAAGCGCGAAAAGTCTATGATTGGAAGAGGGCTTTGCGTGAGTGTGATGCTGCTGTTGCCGCTGGAGCAGACTCTTCTCCTCAAGTAAGTTCTGCTATATCAACTTCACGCATATTCTTTTGAGAACTACTTATTGTTCATATAGCTGAACTCTCAGCTGGAATACAGCTCTTTGCGTGTAGGGCAGAAGCACTACTGAAGCTCCTTAGACTTGAAGATGCTGAGCGCAGCTTTTCAAATTCTCCAAAATCTGATTCGTGCACCATTTCTATCTCACAGTCTAAATTCTTTGGCATGTTATCTGAAGCTTATGTCCACTATGTTCGCGCTCGGATTGAGATGTCACTAGGAAGGTGAGATTATCTGCTGTATGTTCTTGATTATTTTAGACTTTAATTTTTGGGACCATTAGGTGAACCATAGATGCTTTTTGCTTTTCTTTAGGTTTGATTCTGCTGTCACTGTCGCCGAAAAGGCTGGGCAGATTGATCCACGAAATGGTGAGGTTGCACAGTTGCTTAACGACGTCAAATTGGTTGCTAGAGCTCGCAATCGGGGCAATGATTTGTTCAAGTCCGAAAGATTTACTGAAGCTTGCACGGCTTATGGAGAGGGCCTCAGACTTGATCCTTCAAACTCTGTTCTCTATTGCAACAGGGCTGCTTGCTGGTTCAAGATTGGTCAATGGGAGAGGTCTATTGAAGATTGTAACCAAGCCCTTCGCATCCAACCTAGTTACACTAAAGCACTTCTTCGGAGGGCTGTATCAAATACTAAGGTATGTATGATGACACCCAACACGAGTCATTGATCATTAAAATTTTCTTTAGTAGATCCAAACTAAATTTAAGACTGTTTGTGTAACATTGCAGCTCGAGCGGTGGTCAGATGCTGTTGAAGATTATGAAGCTTTGAGAAAGATACTCCCAGATGACAATGAAATTGCAAAATCTTTATTCCATGCTCAAGTTGCATGGAGAAAATCTCGAGGAGAAGAAGTTCACAACATGAAATTTGGCGGTGAAGTGGAGGAAGTATCTGGTGTCGAACAGTTCAGAGCTGCTGTTTCATCACCTGGTAAGCAGCTACTCAGTATATATTCTTCCCAGGTGCCTTTGAACCGCACTCTTTCCTAAATTTTCAGGAGTATCTGCTTGCTCTGCTGGATCTCATGATGAAATCCCTTTAATTGCTCAGGTGTAACTATAGTATATTTCAAAGCGAAGTCTAATCATGAGTGCTTGGAGATATGGCCATATGTGGATAAGCTCTGCCGCCGATATCCATTAGTTAGTTTCATTAAGGTAGATTGTCCTTAAATATGTGCATTGTGTATCAATTTCATTCAAAGTGGATTCTTGGAAAGATATGTCACTTACTTTCTGAGACTTGCTGCTAATTCATAGGTGGATATAGAAGAAAGCCCAGCAGTCGCAGACGTAGAAACTGTACGAATTGTGCCAACATTCAAGATTTACAAAAACAGTAGCCAGCTAAAGGAAATGATATGCCCTACGCATCAATTGTTGGAGTGCACAGTTAGGCATTACAGCAGTTAAGCTCATCAATACTTTGCTTAAATGGTTCTTTCCCTGTTCGTCCAGGACTCTGAGAACTAGCCATCCGTTTTTCCTTGTCGCCATCATAGTCTGAGTTACATCATAAATCTGGTTAGGACCCATATCATGAGACAAATTTCGTAGAAAGTTACCATCAGCGACCATTTAGTTCATTAATTGAACTTGAAGGCTGCCTGAATTCAGAACCGATCCTTTGCCCAAACTTCTCTCCCCCAACCATTATGGGACGAAGGCGTGATCCATAGCTGTAAAATACATTAGTCATCATTTGACATGAAGGGCAGGCTTTCAAGGGAAGAAAACTCTGGTTAGCAAAAGAGGTCTGTATCTGTACATGTATATATGTTCATTCTATATACAGATTACAGAAGTGAAGCGAAGGCATGGAGAGTTGAGTCCCTTTATTCTGAGTTTAGTGCAGGATGCATATGATAGGGAAAAAAAATTGGTATTGGAAATTGATACTTGTTATGAATAAAATTCTTGAGTTTACCATTCTCAGTTTTTTCTTCTCTCATGCAAATTCAGGTTACTTTGATTGTTTGAAATAATTGGTGACCCAGACCTGTAGCTATGTGTGTATGTATAGTTAATTTGGTCAACAGAAATGAGTAGAGGCAAGGCAAGAAGCCAGCTTAGAGAGAGAGACAAGTACATGTGTTATGTGTAGGTTGGCATTTAAGATGAGATGTTGAGGTTTTTTTGTAGAGACAGCAAAGTAACATGTGTGACCCTTAAATAGGAAGTTGGTTTTCTAATCTTACAATCTGGGGGGTAGTTTTTTTTTTGATGGGGCAATCTGGGGGGTAGTTGATCCTTGTAAATACTGGATCAGAACAAAGAAGCATAATAACTAATATATTAAATTGAAATATGAAGGACATTATGATTTCGGAATGTTGAATCAGAACAAGACTCAAATTTCCTAACCCCAAAAAAAAAAAGACTTGTTTGTACAAATATTTCTATTGTGGGGTACAAATATTTTTGTATTATAGTCTTGACAATGATGTTGGCTAACATTCCAACGGTAGTATTTGTACATGTGTGCTAATTTCACTTTTTTGCTTGTGGAAAGATGACTTCTTTTTCAGTCCTTTGGAAGGACTTTTGACCTCTTCACTTTCTCCATGAGCATACTCACGATGATTTTTTTTTTCAATCATAAAAAAGTATCATAAGACATGATATAAAAAAATCATGCACCACGCCATGATTTTTTAGATCATAAAAAAGATCATCCCATGATTTTTTGTAAAAAAAGATCATTCATGATCTTTTTTTGGGTTTTGATCATGAGAGTTGGCCAATCGCAACGCGACACGTTTTCTGTATAAGAAACTGTACAGTTTTTATTTTGATCTTGAAACGAATATATCTTCTAAATTACAAAGTAAAAAAAATCAGTGATGAGAGAAACTGATGATAAACTTTTTTTTTTGATCATGAGTAGGATGCATATGATTCATTTGATCATGGTGATGATTAGATGAGAGAGAAAAAAATGAGGGAGATGGAAGATATGATTTTTTTTTAATCATGCCGGGGATACTCTAATACTTGGGATGTTTTGCTTTTGCTAAAATAGTCTGAGCTCCTTCATCTCATTGATGCGTTTAATTAAGGCTTAAAGGTACAATGCCTTTGAAGATCGATTACTGCCACATAAAAGGAAAACCCACAAGACTCTTGTGTTGTCGTATCATTTTATTTAAACTAAAAGACGAGATTCAATTGAATGAGCATCAATGATTTAGATGCTCAATCGTTTGTATCAACATGCATTGGACCAGGCAATGCTTTATTGGATGCGGAAGATGATGATCGCTTAGCCCGTGTTCTGTAGGCCGGCTGAGATACCCTTCATGGTCAGAATCAGTGTGTCCTCCAGACCAGGAGCTAATTCGCTCGTCGGATTCAGCTTCACTAGCTCATTTGCAGGGTTGTTGCTTGACGATTCCGTGATTTCTTTTGAGATATGTGGAACATTGTAGCTTGGGTCACGTATCCCCTTAAGCGTGTACGCTTGACATACATTCAGAGTCGTTATGTACGAGTTACGCAGCCGCAGTCTTTGCTTCAGGTATGGGTCGTCTTCCAGAAGATCCTTGTGTCCTGCAATCTGCCCATACATAACATGTTACAATTTTGTATTGTATTTGTGGGAGTAGAGAAGCGATCAAATGAGGCTAGAATGAGGCAGGTGAGACACGATCTCAGCCATCTATCAACTCTCGTGTATTGTGGGCGCGCCACGTGACAAATAGTAAAACCCACTACTTCGTAGTGTGAACGCAAATGACGGCTCATGCCATGCGTCCGATCAACTCGATCAACGACTCAGATCGTGCCTCACTGCCTCATTCTTACACTCCCTTGTCGGAGTATGTAACTTATTTTTGACAACACTAGTTCCCAAAAAAAAAGAAGAAAAAAAGAAAAAGAAGAGAGGTTACCTTGAGGAGGTAACTCTTGGTCTCGTCGTAGTCTGCCCTCAACCGCTCGCCGAAAGGCAGTAAATCTTCAGACACCAGAAGTTTGTCGTACAAGGCAGCAATGCCTGGGTCACCCTTAGCAAACACCATTTCAACCAAATCTATGGTGACCCTAAAGAATGGCCATTCATTGTACATAGCTTGTAGCATATGCAAGTTTCTAATGTCTTTCTCGATTGCGTGTTTGAATGCTGCTCCAAAGCCAAGCCAAACTGGGAGATGGAACCTCGTCTGGTTCCACGCAAATATCCAGGGAATGGCACGAAGTGACTCGATGCCACCACTTGCCTTTCGCTTCGATGGACGACTTCCAATGTTCATCCTACCGTATTCCAACTCCGGTGTCGCCTGCATAAAAAGATAACTATTCTCGTTCAACTTGGGTCCTCTTTGAATGAACTAAGAACTTAAGTGATGTGTTAGAGTGTGCTTACCAGGCGGAAATACTCGACGAAACGAGGTTCCTGAAAAACAATAGAGCGATACTTCTCAGTGGCAACCACGGCCATATCATCCAAAAGAGTACGCCACTCAGGTTTTGGTGCAACCGGAGGTTTCATACCATGCTCCAATGTAGCAGCTGTGAATCTCTGGAGAGTTCTGAAACAAAGGTGTTCCTCTCCGAAGGACTGTTCAATGACTTCACCTTGGACAGTAACGCGAAGAGACCCGTGGATAGTGTCTGGGGGTTGAGAGAGGATAGCAAGATGGGTAGGGCCTCCTCCTCGTCCAACAGTTCCACCACGGCCATGAAACATAGTCAGTTTCACACCGTATTCCTTGGCCACTTTAATAAGTTCTTCCTGAGCCTTGTACAGCTGCCAGGCTGCAGACAGCCTACCTGCGTCTTTTCCTGAATCAGAGTATCCAATCATAACTTCTTGTTTTCCATTGATCCGATTTCTGTACCACTCCACCGAGAATAAGCGAGCCATTGCAGCTGGAGCTGCATTAAGATCGTCAAGCTTCTCAAAGAGAGGAACAACCCTCAAAGGCTGTTTCACTCTACATTCACGCTGCAGCAGCTCAACAGCCAGCACATCAGATGGCGCGGTGGCCATTGAGATGATGTAAGCGCCAAAGCTATCAGCGGGAAGCTCGGCTAACACATGGAAGGTGTCTAAAACATCTGAAATTTCTTCGGTCTTCGGAAGATCTGATCCAAAGAGCGGACGCTTTCCGCTGAGTTCAGATAACAGCCATTCTTGCCTTTTCTCTTCGGACCACTCCTTGTAAGACCCGATCTCCAAGTGCCTAGTGATGGCATCCATGACATCTGTGTGACGCTCAGACTCTTGCCTGATATCGAGTCTCACTAAGGAAAGCCCAAACGTTGAGACTTGACGCAGGAAGTCGAGAAGGCTTCCATCAGCAATTGGTCTGTCACCAGAGGCGCAGAGCGATCTGTAACACAACTCCAGCGGCTCCAGGAACTACATAAAATGTAAATATACCAAACTTAGTAAAAGGCCAGTAAATCACAAGGATGCATCACGATCATATGTTTCACAGACCGAGAGGTACCTGCTCGACATTGGTAAAAGTTGCTTCCTCCGGTATGTCGGAGGATTCGTGCGATAATAGTTGGCGAGAACGTTCTCGTGTTTGATATAGCTTGTCCCTCACATCACCAAGAATAACACGGTAAGGCTCACTAGGAGGAACTTGCTTCCAAAACTCTGCACATAAAAAATAAACGGTGGTGTCAATGTTTCCCATTTCATATTAGAGGATTAGTATTATATGAAATGGGCATGCCATAGATATGAATCAAATTGAATGCATGAAACTCTTAACAAACAAACGAAAGGAGTTTACTCAAGTTCCGATTTAATGAATTACCGATATAATGTTTGGCATCTCTTCTAGCAGATCTATATAGTTCGTCAGCACGAGCACGGAGTTCATCAGTACAACGCCACATAGATAGCTGGGAAATACATTGAAAAATTATGGTTTCGATATTTAGACTGAATGAGAACTGAAAGAAGCGTTCCACAAATTCCACTTACCTCAAACATAAGATCTTCAATTTGAGAATAGTACATGTTGGCAGCCATCATTCTAGCCAGCAAACAAACATCCCTCGTAACCTCGGGGGTCACTCTTGGATTACCTGTCATAACATAAATAAGTGGTTGACATTAGCGGCCGTGCACATAACCGATAGTAAAGTATAAGCGTAAAAAACACAAAACTCTGTCCCGTAAAGTACTAGAGAAATAAATTACCATCACGATCGCCACCCATCCAAGAAGAGAACTGAATGAGCGGGGCATTGTAAGGAACACGCTCGTTTATCCCAATATTCTTCAGAGCAGTGTCAACACGACGCAGAAACTTAGGGACACCTTTCCAGATGGTTTCATGGAAGTAACTCATTCCAGCCCTCATCTCATCTTGTGGGGTTGGAGGAGTTCTTCGGATTTCATCAGTACGGAAAGCAGCTTGAATCTACATGTTGCATAATGATAGTTCATTATATAATGTCAAACAAAGATGACTAAATAATAACAATATCTGTCTGTGCAGACATTTACCTCTCTCTGCAAAGCCTCATCCAGTTCTTGCTTATCGTCTGGAGTGATGTCTTTAGCATATAACTGAGTTAAGCAGTTCCTTATCCTAACCAATTTAAATGTAACTACGATGAGGTCCATTTTAGTATAGGCGACTAAAGAACATTTAAGTTAATCATATAACACACCTTCCGTGCTTCTGAAGCAAAGATCGGCGAATAGATTGGGTAGGGTGAGCAGTGAGGACAAGATCAACTGTCTGATTCTTCAAAGCATCGAAAACCTCGTCAGGTGTCTTACCCAACTGCCCAACAAGTCTCTTAAAAGTTTCCTCAATATCAGATTCAGTAGATGCTGAGCTTTCATCCTTGAAGCCCCCCTTCTTCAACTTGACCCTCCTCCTATGCGCAATCTGGACTTCCTCAGCCAAGTTAGCTAAGTTAAGCATGTGCGAGAATGACTTGGCAATCACAATGGAATCACCCGCATCCAAACTTGTCAATAGAGCTCCGAGCTCATCCAGCTTCTTCTGATCATAGCTCTTTTCATACTCAGCTGACAACTCATAACACTCTTGAACCTGACAAACCGCAACAAGCCATATAAGCCGCCTCCGAATTTTTTCATCAGGAAACACAATTTTATAATCCGGGTAATTAATCAGACTTGAAGAAACTGAAACACATCCGATAAGCCATAAATTTTCAATTTCATAAAGTATCATAACGAAACACCATGATCAAAAGATTTAAGAAACCAAAACAAATCACAACCATTTTATAAAATAAAAAAAAGACACATACAGTTTCTCTGAGATCTTCACCATGCAAATCCTGGAGAATATCCAGAAACCGATCCAGCAGCAAAGCATCATACTCAACAAGCTTATCATCCTCACTCACTTTTCCAGGAACCAACAGCCGCAGCTGCGCATCAATCGACCCCAGCTTCTCAATTTTCCTCCCACTCGCCATCGCTCAAAATTAATTATCACCACCAACAAAGACAATTGTCAAAACCCTAGAAAAACAAATCAACGCCAGTTGTTAGAAATAATCGATCACTACTACTAGATCCGGTTACAAATCCACCCCACGTGGGGTCTGAAAATGGACTCTAAAAGTCGCCATGTGCGTCTCTTTCCCCAAACGAATTGAATACGCGCGTTGACTCATCGAATCGACTGAAACTCACAACCCCCAGATCCCAATCAACCTCAAATCTCACGAATTTCGCAATCGGTAGGCAACCAGAGGCTAGATAATTAAGCCTTAATCCTTAATTTGAACGTAAAAAAAAAAGAAAAGAAACATTGTACGATAATTGGTGGAAAGAAATGAGTACCTTGGTGATCGGCGGAGAAAGAGGAGATGAAACGACAGGTTGAAGATGATCCTACAAGCAGAGACGGAGACTACAAATCGGCTTAAATAAGGCGAAGTTAGAAACAAGTCATGTATGTGATCATCTTCTGACGAAGCAGAGTGAAGTGAATAAGGGACTGTCTGGTCAACGGAATATTTTTTTTGTAAGATTCCTTTTGTGTAGCAATTTTCATGGTAATTTTGTATAAAATTGGGTTTTTTAAATGCTGAAAATGAGGCGTTTAAAATTAATTCCAGTATTTTGAGCGTGAATTGAGGTATATAATGTGTATAAAAAAAGGTATGTCGAAAATTGTGTAGTTTTTAATATTGATGGAATGAGTGAAGATCATGTACACAGTTAAATTTTGGTGTACAAAATATAGAATTCGTCAAAATTATTTTATAATTCATCAGTTTATTTTATAGTTCGTCAAAATTGTTTTATAGTTCGTCACTTTTCGAGCCGAAAAAATGAAAAAAAAACGAGCCGAAAAATAAAAAGATGACATAGTTCGTTAGTTTCATTTTATATAATTCGTCACCAAGAAAAAGACAAAAAATCAAGATTAATCTCATCTATTCAAATCACAAGATCAAGTGCTATGATTAGTTAGTATTTGTACCAAAAAAATTACTTTGAACCAGATCATTTTCCTTAATGAATTTTAATAGTGTCTTTTATAGTAAGAAGTTAGTAGGTCGAAAATAATGTCAAATTAAGTAATTGAATAAATTCAATGTGAAGTTGTAAAGTTTTACTTACTCATTGAGTTTCATTAACATGATAACATCCGCACTCATTACGAACAAAGGCATGCGTGAAACATATTTAAATTCTACTATACATTAAAACAAAGTTGGTGCCACTTGGACAATTTAAAATGAATAGAAAAATCCTATCAAAAAAAATGAATAGAAAAATATTATGTTGTAGAAAATCGAGATCAAGTAGTGATACCTTGAAAAATCGAATCAATTATTGCCCAGTATTTTATATATATAGTGCAATGTGGTCGGTCTATATATAATTAATCTATGACATTAATTTGGAATCGTTAGATTCGCATCATCATGACTAGTCTCTTAAAGTTTTTTTTTTTAATATCTACTAGTCTCTTAAAGTTAGATAATGAAAAATTAAATACAAAAGTAAGGATCAATGACATTAGATAGAAGTCCACATTATGGTGAATATTTATTTTCTTTCATAAATCTGATTTATGCGTATAATATCTTTCTTTCTTTCTTTCTTTGTTGAAATGATATATTTTTTTCTCATATTTTATTCAATGCAAAGTTGTAACTTTACTATTTGAAAAATAACATATGATCTACTTAGGAACCTTAATGTAGCCGACATGGGTGGAGTTGTCATTTCGTGTCAAGGTTTTGAGATCATACGCCACCCAGCACTTCTTATCCGCCTGATGATAAAAGTATCCAGCACACTTGCAATCCGAACTGCACTTGCTTCCACATCCACTTTCACTCACATTCTCACCCTGCATGAAACCACTCATGAAATGGTCCACACCCACCATCTTGTAAAACTTGAAACTCTTTTTAGCGCAGGCCGCTGCCGACACCGTCTTAGCCTGGCAGCTAGAGCTCCATGCCGTGGCTCCTGTCTCGGCCGGGCACCCGACACACATCTCATCCTCACACAGACCAAACTTGCCACATTTCTCAGGTAGCTGACATCCACCTGCGAAAGGCTCGGAGAAGAGTGAGTAAGTCATTTCCCACTTGGTTCGCTCAACAGGCGCGTAGAAGGTGAAAATCTTCAAACTTCCATCGATTCCTAATCGCAGCATCGAATATGTCACGTTCCAGTTTGGTCTAATTAGAACTAGGGATCCAAAGAAGCTCTTGTCCGTCACGGTGTAACTTAAGTAAAGATTGTAAGCGAAGTTTTCATCGGTCTGAGGTGAGCATTTGAACGTCACGGTCTCTAACGAGCCTGTTAAGGCATTGAACCGGTCATGGAACGAGTAGTATGCGTATTTCTTACCTGAAGTAGGGCTAGTGTAGTACAGCACTAGGGTTTCCTTATCCATCTCTAGACTGTAAGGTCCATTGGAGTTATCAGTGGCCGAAGCTCGACTCACAAGCTTTGTAAGCCCTCCAAGTTTAAAACCTTGACCCACAAGTAAAGTGTCGGTAGCTGTATCAAAGCTTTGCCAGACATAAGCCCCTTTGGAGTTGATCAACACCATGTTACCGTTAGGTAACAACTCAAACTTTACAACGTCCTTATTCGCCGTGTTAGTCTGCCACGCAATGCGGCCATCAGCCTCGGTGATGACCAAGTTCCCATTGGCCAATAGTTGAAATGTGGCCATGGCACCAACCGGTTTCCCTCGATTCGCCTCCCAGACCCAACGAGGGACATAAAATTTGTTGCCGTGGTAGATGTTTCTAGGATCGGATGAGGCCATTCGCAAAGCGAGGCTGAAGGCTCCGGGAGTGGTATTGTAAAAGGCTAGCTGGAAGGCGCCGCCATATATGCTGGAGAGGGTGTAGCTTGCGTCGTACTCGGTGTCGTAGTCGCCGGTGATGTCTGGGTTATTGACAAATTTGAACCGGTTCCGGGGCGGAACTGCTGCATTGGAGAGTAGTGTTAATGTTGAGAAGAGGAAGAAGAGGGCAATGAGATGAAATGTTGAATGCATTGTTGGGTGGTTGGAGATTGATATGAGTTTAGTAGCATTAGGTGTGGATCTATTTATAAGGTGTGGTGGGGAGACGAATAAATATAATTCTGGTCAAGATTTGAAGCAGGCATTAATGTAAGAGCATACCATCATGATCAAAAAAATCATGTCATTCATCTCTCTCATCTAATCATCCTTATGATCAATTGACCAAATCAATCACATGCACTTCACTCATGATAAAAAAAAGTTTATCATCAGTCTCTCTCATCACTACATAAATTATAGCTCATAAATATTAAGATTAACACAAATATATCAAAGTGTATCTCGTTTTATAGAGCTCAAAAAATTACGAATATTGATATTTATTTTGATTTTTTTACTTTATAATTTAGAAGATATATTCGTTGTAAGATCAAAATAAAAACTGTACTGTTTCTTACACATGACACGTGTCGCGATGCGATTGGTTCACGACTCATGATCAAATCCATTTTTTGATCATGAGATGATCTTTTTTTACAAAAAATCATGGGATTATCAAATCTATGATCAATAAAATCATGGTGGAGTGCATGGTTTTTTTTGATCATATCTTTCATAGTACTTTTCTATGATATAAAAAACCATGGTAAGGATGCTCTAAAGACAGCTCATGGATTGTCATTTGGATTTTTGTATGGTGTAGCCGTCAGGCTTGAATTCCTTGACCAAATAATATAGTTGAAATTAGTGAGTTTGGAACACAGTGAGACATCTGGGCGGCCTGAAGCATCTAGAGGGTAATATTCTAAAGCTCATCATCAGGAACCCAAAGTGTAGTGCGCAAGTGAACCACTTGGTTGTTTCAACCAGGACCCATAAATGCCAATATAGTGCGTGAAGGTGTTTAGTTAGGGGTCCGCAAAGAGTCGGGTCGATAAGTCTAGTTCTATCGGGTCAGGTCAAATATTATTTTTAGTTAGTTCTAATCCTTTGCACATTAGGGCCAGATCAGGTCGGGTCCTGAGAAAATTCATCGGCATCAAGTTGTTATCGCCTTTCATTTCATAAGGCTTTTTGGACTAGGGTCGGGCTCATGCTAATTTCGGCCCTAAATGGATGACTAATTAATCGACAAATAACTTTTTAAAGCAAATGCTACTAGTTTGAACGTGTGGGATTCGATGGATGTGGAAAAAAACACATTTTTTTATGTCAATAACTTCCTTAAATCAATGAATATCCAATTTTAAATCGGACTTGTATTTTGGGCTAGGCCAAATAATCGAAGTCTTATCTCGACCCGAAGCCATTCGAATCGGACCATAATATGATATGTATAGGGCTAGGATTAGAATCAGGATCAAACTTAGACTGCCCTAGAACTCATTTTGGTCGTGGGCCAAATGCTAAGGCGTATGTCTAGTGGCTGCTCTGCCCTTTCGCTAACGGAAAAAGCAAGACTCCTCAATTGGAAGCTACCTGTCATCTGCTTGTTTGTTAAAATTAGCTGGGTGCACTATAGAATTGTTGGATTCCCAAAATGCCCCAAGCTCTTAACAGATCAATCAAAACAACAGGGACAATTGATTAATTTCACAATTAAATCATTTTGTGATCGCTCATTTAGATTAGTACGTACTACGTACCCCAGGAATTCTTTTTGTGTTGGTTTGCAAAAAAAAACTGAGGGGTATTTTGGATAATGTTGCATGGAATTTTTTGTGTGAAGAATGGTGATATCATTAATCAAAAAATGAAACGAACAGAAACAACCAAGACCAACCGGGCCTAGCCCCCCTGCAAAAACCGGACCACAGGTCCTCAAAACCAACCTAAAAGGACTAACAGAAACCTAAAGGACCCAAGACCCTGCAAAAACCGGACCACAGGTCCCTACAAAACCAGCATGACATGGAATTTAGATGCATATAGCATTACTCTTATTATTGTTGTAGGGTTATTAAATAATGTGTTATCATATTTCCTCCTACGTACGGTATAATTTTTTATATTAATAACTTTCAGTGTGATATTTAAGAAATGAACAATCCAAAACTTATGACATAAGATGCATATTTCCAGAAAAGTTTTAATACTATTACACTTAATACGTTAATCTCATTCGGGTATGATCTTTTGCACTCTTATCTTTATCAACGATGTTTAAATGGATTCTTATTATTTTGGCGGATGTACAAGTAAGTCTCCATATGAATTTTTGAATCAAATGGTATAAATACTGAAAAAGTATAAAATAAATTTCATAACACGCGAAATGTGCTTGCATAAATTTTGTATTTTACTTAAAAAAAAGTATTGAATGGGAATCGATAATAAATCAAATAGTAATGAATCCAATTGAGCATCCTCAAATAAACCAAATAATCATGTTATAATAATAATCCTATATAAGATTACACATGTTATAATATTCGTTTATCCATTCATGATCCGTATTCTAATTACTGAAAGCCGACTTGATCAGCTCATTATTTGACAGATCTCTCTCACATACATGACAAAACACAATTTATTTATGAATTTTTTTTAACTTCTTTTATTTATTGAGATGAAAGAACAAAACAGAATACAAGAGATCACCAAACATTATATAATTTTCCAGCACATATTTGGGATATGAGGATGGATATAACCATGCAACCTCATACATTATATAAAGTACATATATTAATGACAATTACTAATTGGGGACCTTGATATACCCAACATGAGTCGAGTTAGCGACGCGGCTGAGTGTCATGAGGTCATAAGCAAGCCAGCAACCTAGACTCCTTCTGCCGATAAAAGTAGCCCAAACACTTGCAATCACTAGAGCATTTGCTTCCACACCCACTCTCAGTTGTAACATCTCCTCTTGTAAAAGTGCTCATGAAGTGATTAACTCCCTCGACCTTGTAATAATGGAAAGCCTTCTTTGAGCAAGCGACTGAGGACACCTTCTTTGCGTCACAGCTAGAGCTCCATCCCATGAGCCCTGTTTCTAGCGGACATGCAACACATTGGTTGTTCTCACAAAAGACCAAATTTCCCACACCTTACCGGTAGTTGACACTCACTCTTACGACTGTCCCAATTCTCCCTATCGAAGAGTGTATATGTCTCCTCCCATGCGCCCCAGCCTATGTACGTCCACCTTGTCGAAGTAAGTAAATATCCTGATGTTTCCATCAATTCCTAGCCTCAACAAACTCAATGTGGCATTGTACTTTGGACGAGCTAAATACTGTGCAACTCCTCCAGTCGTTTGGTTTTTGACAGTGTAGTCAAAGTTGATGTCGTACGCGTAGTTCTCAGTCGTTTCAGGCGTGACGGTTAAGGTTACTGTATCTAGGGTTCCTGATGAGATTATACCGTGGTCAGAATACGAGTAGATTTTGTACTTTTTGGCTGCCGAGTTAGGGCTTTGGTAGTACAAAACGAGATTAGTTTGCTCCATGACTAGACTATAAAGACCGTTTTTGTTTTCAGATGCTGAGGCTCGACTAACAAGCAGCTTACTTGAGGATGACGCTTTAGCCTTTAAGAGACTGGCCAACCAAAAGTGTGTCTGTAGGGTAGTCAAAGCTCTGCCACACGTAAGACCCATTTGAGTTATACAAGACCATGTTACCATGTCACACCCTTGTTGGCCGTGTTGGTTTGCCAAGCCACTCTTCCATCAGTAGCATCAGTTAGGACCAAGTTCCCATCGGACCCGAATGTAAGATTCGAGTTGAGGCCAACTGGGTTTCCTCGATTTGCTTCCCAAGTCCAACGGCGCGGTGACTCGGTTCGCGTCAGCCCCATCCGTATCGCAAGGGTGAAGGCATTTGGCGTAGTGTTGTAATACATTAGCTGGAATGGTGCGTTGAAAATGTTGCTGTGAACGTAGTTCAGTAGTTGCCATCGTATTCTACGATATGGTCGCCAAATACACCAATACACGTGTATACGAACTGGTTTTCAGCTGGAACAACAGCATTGGAGATGGATGAGATTGTGAGGAGGATGAAACATGATAAAAGGAAAAGACATTATTATTGTGTGGACAGAGGATGAGATATTTTTTGAGGGTTCTAGTCTGTGTTCATATATAGGGCTCAGAATGAGGGCAAAATCGTCATTTGGCGGTTAAGGCGTTAAAAGCTGAATTGGTTCTGGCTGTTGTTATATGGATTGGCCAAGATTATGGACTGAAGTAGGGGGGGGGGAGGGGGGGGTCCAAAGTCGGGCCTTAAATTTTTGAGGGCGACGTAAGAGCATCCAATGTACAAGGTCATTTCTACTTATATGTGGATACTTTTTAGTGCCACATGGATATCAAGTGGGCTTTCAAAAAAAATGATCATGCCACTTCAATGCACAAGCTCATTTCTATTTACAAATGGGTCTCATTGAATCTTTATCTTCTCTAATAGAAAAGAGACTGGGGTCCACACAGTTTACTTTTTGCAGCAAATGGGCATGACCACCAAAGTGAGCCTAACCACTTTTAAAGCATTCCCTCCAATGTAAAATGGATCTGGTCAGAACATTTCACGTTTCCCCAAGCACCAACTGAAATTTGAACTACTATTCTATCATGGCGGCTATTCATTTCCGCTTAAAGGACACAATGAATTATAAGACAATATTTTCCAGGTAATTTGAACTACTATTCTATCATGGCGGCTATTCATTTCCGCTTAAAGGACACAATGAATTATAAGACAATATTTTCCAGGTTGGAGCCTGGACCTGGAGGGTGTACCAATTGGCAATTTGTCACATGAATTAAGATATGGGGTGACACCAAAATAGATTACAACATCAAACAATATTATTTCAAAATATTCTCGACATTAAGTAAATAATGTTTTGTTTTCAAGTAAAAAAAGCATCATTCCTCTTGGTAAAAAAAATTGAATATTTAATTTATTTCTTTCTAATATTGACAATAAAGCAACTCGATTTTGCATTTTATTGCGTTTCGGACAAAAATAATATAAGTTTTTCAAACTTCGACACGCTTACGAAATGAATACGTCTATAATTTGTTTTTATCGTAAACTTAATTTCCCGATATTGAAATCATCATCATTATTCATTCTAGACGCAAAATGTTTCTTACTACCTAAATGATTGTCTTGTTCTGGAATTTGAATTATATATTTTTTAAAAATGAAGTACAAATTGATAATTGATTTGTTTTCATCTAAATCAAACAAATTAAGGATTAAAATCATAAAAAGTAGGAAAAAGTCAACAAAAAAAGGCCCTGAACTATCACTGATTTCCAATTTGAGGTCTGAAATACCATATTTTCTAATGAGGGGGCAATATCAAAAAATTCGTTAAAGTTAACAGACAGAGTTAACTCTGTCAGTCAAATCCGTTAGTCAAATTACAATAAAATGTTTTTTCTTGAATTTAATCTATATATCTTTCATTATATATTTTTAACTGTTAATTTCATTATATAATTTTTAATTTCTTAATTAATTCTCATATTACAAAATGAGTATTGTTTTTAAATTATTTATTAGGGGTTTCATAATTACTATACAACATGTATGCATGAACATTAAATAATTAGTTTTTTGATTATGCATATTGTAAATTTTTCTAGTTCTTTCCCATATATGATGGATCAGTATAATATTTTCAATTTTTATAGTTTGACAAATCACAATATAATATGTTTTAAAAACTAAAATGTTGTTTTCTTGATTCATGTAAATAAAGTAAGCCTCGACGGTTTTTGTATTTTTATGTTCTTCCTTTTAATCAAATACTAGTAAGATTGTATATAAAAAACCATTAATTTTAACTAATAGTTCAAATACATACTCATCACCATTAAATTTCCATACAACATAGCTCAAATTGTATTCATATTATGACAAAACACAATTTATTATGAAAAATACAACAATAATCTTCCGCGATGAGGATGGATATAACCAACCCCTATATAGATATATATGATTATTGGGGAGCACTCGGTTGAGGCAATGTTGTAAGAATGAGGAAGTGAGGCACGATCTGAGCCATTGATCGACTTGATTGGACGCACGTGACGAAGGCACGTGTCACAGTCGTCATTTGCGTTCACACTATTTTTGTCAAAAGTAGTGTGAACGCAACTCTTGGACACGTGGCGCGCCTCAGATGGACGGGGTTAGATGGACGGCCGAGATCATGCCTCACTGCCTCATTCTACCAAGGTTTGCCTCATTTGAACGCTCCTATAATCTATATGATTATCGCTAATATTTATTTATTACTGATTGGGAACCTTGATATACCCAACATGAGTCGAGTTAGGGACACGGCTCAATGTCATTAGGTCATAAGCAAGCCAGCACCTGGACTCCTTTTGCCGGTAAAAGTAGCCCAAACACTTGCAATCACTTGAGCATTTACTTTCACACCCACTCTCAGTTGTAACATCTCCTTTTGTAAAACTGCTCATGAAGTGATCAACTCCATCCACTTTGTAATAATGAAAGGCTTTCTTGGAGCAAGCGGCTGAGGACACTTTCTTTGCTTCACAGCTAGAGCTCCATCCCATGAGCCCTGTTTCTAGGGGACATGCAACACATTGGTTGTTCTCACATAGACCCAACTTTCCGCACCTTTCCGGTAGTTGACACTCACTCTCACTGTCCCTAGCGAAGAGGGTATATGTCTCCTCCCATGCGCCCCAGTCCACCTTGTCAAAGTAAGTGTATACCTTGATGTTACCATCGATTCCTAGCCTCAATAAACTCAATGTTGCATTGTACTTGGGACGAGCAAGCAGGATGGCATTTCCTCCTCCAGACGTTTGGTTTTTGACAGTGTAGTCTAAGACGAGGTTGTAGGCGTAGTTTTCATCCGTATCAGGCGAGACATTGAAGGTCACTGTCTCTAGGGATCCTGAGTTCACAAAGAACCTGCTGGCGTATGAGTAGTATGTGTACTTTTTGGCCGCTGAGTTAGGGCTTTGGTAGTACAAAACGAGACCGTTTTGCTCCATGACTAAACTATAAGGACCGTTTTTGTTTTCAGATTCCGAGGCTCGACTAACAAGCTTACTTGGGGATGAAGCTTTAAGAGACTGGCCAGCTAAAAGTGTGTCTGTAGGGTAGTCAAAGCTCTGCCACAAGTAAGACCCATTTGAGTTATACAACACCATGTTACCGTTTGGGTAACAGACTTAGCCCTTTCACACCCTTGTTGGCCGTGTTCGTCTGCCAAGCCACTCTTCCATCAGCATCAGCTAGGACCAAGTTCCCATCAGCCCCGAGTGTGAGATTAGAGTTGAGGCCAACGGCGTTTCCACGATTCGCTTCCCAAGTCCAACGGAGCAATGACTCGGATCGCGTCAACCCCATCCGTAGCGCAAGGGTGAATGCATTGGGCGTAGTGTTGTAAAAGCATAGCTGAAATGGGGAGCTGAAGATGCTAGTAGTAATGTAGTTTCCATCGTATTCGATGATATAGTCGCCGAAGTCACCGTTAATGGTGAATTGGAACTGGTTTTCAGCCGGAATAACAGCGTTGGCGATGGATGAGATTGTGAGGATAATGAGACATGAGAAAAGGAATCCGGAAGAAGACATTTTAAATTTTGAAGGTTTGAGTCTTATGTTCATAAATAGGGTTAATAATGGGGGTAAAATCGTCTTTTCGTTGTTGCTAATTGCGCTCCGTTTTGGCTATTCACTATTGTAATGGTCTGGTCAAGATCGTGGTACTTAAACAATTGGTGCGGTTTGAACTTTGATCTATATTAGTGCGAGGCTGACAAGAATTTAAATTATTATTTTATCTAGGCGGCTACGGCTAAGCATTTCCGCGTAAAAGGACAATCAATTATTCAGACAATATAATGGGTTTCCAGGTCGAAATTTTATGCTACATTTTGTTTTCTTGAAAAAAAAGATAGAGAATCCCACAGTGATTGCCGACAAAGCTTTTAAATAAATCATGATTAATTAGTTTATGTGGTGTGATCTATGATCATGTTCCAAATTATCAAACATATTATATGCCTAATGCCTTTTAGTAGATTAATTATGAATTATTAGTGGCGTGCTTGACTAGCTACTCTAATTATCAACGGCCAGATGGTACAATTATTATTTTAATCGCAAGAGAATAATTATGTACTAAGTAAATACCAACAGATCATTGATGATATATAATAATTGAAACTTGGAATCATTATAACACGGTGTAAAGCTAGTATACTGCTTATTTATTTATTTATTTATTTTTATATACAAGTTATTATGTTAAGCTAGTATACTGCTTATTTATTTATTTTTATATACACGTTATTATAAGTATGATTAGAAAAAATCGTTAAAAAAGGAATAAATATTTGTCATTATAGTAAAAATTGGTGACGATTAGATTTCACAATACTAACCAGCCCAAATGTCCAAGCCCAACAACGGCTGGTTGGTGGATGTCTCCTTGTTATGGGCTAGCCATGAGATTTCACAGAGCCCATCTAAATCTATTTCAACTGTTTATCTTGACTGAAATGAGTTTGACCAAGTGTCCAAACTGTGATGTGAAACCAATTCATTTTACTCTTTAAACTAATTAGGAGTTTAATTACCTAACGATGGTTTGATATTACATTCAGTTGTTTGTTTGTAACTATCTTTCAAAAGTGATGAAGAAAATTTTGACGCTAGGGTTTTCATGTGTTATACGGCTCTTAAACTTTAAATTACATGATTTTAAACGCTAGCTAGACCAGCTAACTGAATCGAATTAAATTAAACTATGATTGTTTGATATACAAAATGTCAAAAAAAGGTTAAATGTCATTGTTCACGTATCTCAATCACAATGTGGTGGATGTCTTTGGTAGTAGTCTAGCGGTCACAGTCTTGGTCGAATGATCAGGAGGTCGACAGTTTGAACTCCCTCGGATGTACCGACATGAATTTGTGGCTTGTTCATTCCTTGTTTATCATAGTGAAATTTAAATTTTTTTTAAAGTCCCATTTTGACTTAATAGTTTAGATTTGTAAGTCCCAATTGTAAAAAGAGATATTAAATATTATATATAGTTAGTAATTCTTTCCTTTACTACACAATCTGAAATTAACTCTACCTCCTACCTGACGTTTGTATAAACCCTAATAGAAGAGCGTTCAAATGAGGCACCAAAATTAGCATGAGGCAGTGAGGCACGATCTGAGCCACACATCTAAGATCTAACCCCCGTGCTTTGTGGCGTGTCGCTACCAAAAGCAAAAAGTAAAAAACAATTCCTGCACTATTTCCTGCCACATCATCAAAATGAGTGGCCCCAAATCGTGCCTCACGTGCCTCATTCTACCAACCGTGCCTCAACCGAGTGCTCCCAACCCTAATATATTATAATTATTACATTAAATAACATTGTAATTACATTAAAGGTGTATCAGTGTATATGTTTTCTGATAAATTGAGATAAGCTGCTAGCTGCAGAATCTAAAATATCTTTCCAAAATGAAATCATATTTTCATGTTTTGTTACTTATGCTAGCATTTGTATAAGAATATAGATGGATAAAAATTGAATTATTGATTTCTAGAAATGGGAGATTCGTAAGAGAAGGGTGAAAAGAGTACAAATGCCTTTCTGAGGAGCATTTATATTGACCTTTTAGTGCAAAACCTTCCGCATATATTCTATGGGAAAGCAAACCAGCATGGATTGGGGAAACATCAAAAACATCCATCATCACTAGCTACCATCATCACAGCTAAAGTCGTGCTAGTACAACTTTTTTTTTCTCTAAAATATTTTAATTTATCCCAACAATTTGATTCTCACTAAAGATGATGTTTATGATCTGCAAATCATTATTATCAGTAAGAAAATTTTGACTAGCAGCTAGCAGGATAAGAAAGTTGATTGAAATTGCACAATATAACTAACCATCCAATCTGAAGAGATAGATGACCTGAGTAAGAGTATAATTATACGTTCATTTTTCCCACCCATTTTCTTTTTATTATCATCACCTTCTACTTCATCATAATTTTAATATGATTATAAATGTAATTTTATTTTGGTAACAAAATACGTAGTTGATAAGGTAATTAGCGTATTAAAATTGTATCAAACACATTTTCACCTATGCAAATGGGTCAAGATAAATTTACAATAAGGAGATAATTAAAATATACCTGAAAATATAAAAAGATAAGGATATATAAGAGAATCATGTATGCCATTAAGTAATATTTTAAGTATTCTTTTTAGCAAATATATCTGCGCCTAAACTTGCAATCATGCCCAGAATCTAACCCCTATTACTTCACTAGCTAGGGTTTTTCCAACCAATTAGCATTGTTATTTGTTACTCCTTTATTTGATAATGAAAAGAAAAATTTATTCAAAAACATCTTTTTGTTAGATTGAATAATGTTAAAAGGACATTATTATTATTATTTTTTGATGGGGTTAAAAGGACATTATTTTGATGACAATAATAATGCAAAGAGAGCTAATAAAGCAACTTACATAGGACCCATGCCTTAATTGTCTCATTAGTCCTATGATTTGATATCATCTCTCTCTCTCTATCTTTCACCATACCAGTATTTCAACAATTATATACATATAGAAAAGCTTATTAAGTACAGTATTTGCAAGATAGCTCTCTCTCTCTCTCTCTCTCTCTCTCTCTCTTGTAGTTGCTTGTTGATCTCTCTTGTAGTTGCTTGTTGATCTAAAGATGTCAAGTGACAAAGGGAAAGACCTAGCAGCTGAAGGATCGTCAAGATCTTATGCACCATCTGGCCATGGTGGTGAGGACAGCCATGGCCAAATCCAACCCCAGCAACAGGCTCAGCCAGCACTCAGCCGATATGAATCTCAAAAACGACGTGATTGGAACACTTTCTGCCAGTATTTGAGGAATCAAAGGCCACCTGTATCAATCCATGAGTGCAATTCAAGGCATGTTCTTGACTTCCTAAGGTATCTTGATCAGTTTGGAAAGACTAAGGTTCATCTACAAGGATGTGGTTACTTTGGGCAGCCTGATCCAGCTGGGCCCTGCACTTGTCCCCTCAAACAAGCTTGGGGCAGTTTAGATGCGCTCATTGGAAGACTAAGGGCTGCATATGAAGAGCATGGTGGCTCACAAGAGACCAACCCTTTCGCAAGTGGTGGAATTAGGGTTTTTCTTCGGGAGGTCAAGGACAGCCAAGCCAAGGCTAGAGGTATTCCATACAAGAAAAAGAAAAAGAAGAGGAATACTAGCTCAAATAAAGCAGGTGAGGGCTCTACCCATGCTTTGCAGTGATGAGCCATTCGACCGACACTTAGTGTTTAACCGAAATCGTCTAGCAAGAAAAATGGTATGTATTTCAAAAATCTTCTGAATTCATGTTCCTAGCTATTTTATACTAGTCTATCTGAATTTGGTTTAGGATATCAATGATACGATACTGATCACCCCTGTTGCTAGATCTGGGTTTGGACCAAAGATTTTATTTTATCATATAAAATCTGGGATCCATAAGAGTAAGAAAATGTTCAACTAATTAGGGTTTTCATCTCTAGCTATATATAGTCACTAAAATTCTGAGACTCTTTTCCTTCATTTTTATTTCTTTTAACTTGTTGAACCACTGTTTGTGTTTGTATGCATGGTTTCCATGTCTCAGTAGTCATGCTGAAATCTACCCACAAAAACAAGTTTGAAAGAACTCATCCTATATATATATGTAGAAATTAGAACAGCCTATATATATACACTCCACCCTAAACCTTATAATACATCCAACACACATATATAACCTTATAGTAATTATTCGATATACGTGTTTCATAACTTCACCGTAGTCTCCAAATGTGTATATATCTATATCTATACGTAAAGGTAGTATAAGACCATCGATGATGTAAATTAGCCCAAGTCCATCCTCCCCGCAACGATCTCTTTCTGACATGATCGATCACCAGCTGTATGATGTAAGTAATAAGTTTTTCGTGTTAAACTGCTGGTCTTGAAAACCCTTGAACAAATAC